>CM060842.1:78180000-82980000 GCA_030762175.1 Metallyticus violacea | reverse complement strand
AACAAGTTATCTCAAATAAGAACGGAAAAAAAGTGATTCTAACGAAGTTTCCAAACTTCGAAAAAAAATTTTTTTCTTTTCGAGATTCTTTGCGCATAATATGGTTGTCTGAGGCTATCAAACTAGTATAATGAAAGAGAACCAGTAATCTTAAATAAGAACGGAAAAAAAGTGATTCTAACGAAGTTTCCAAACTTCGAAAAAAAATTTTTTTCTTTTCGAGATTCTTTGCGCATAATATGCTTGTCTAAGGCTATCAAACAAGTATAATGAAAGAGAACAAGTTATCTCAATTAAGAATGGAAAAAAAGTGATTCTAAGGAAGTTTCCAAACTTCGAAAAAAAAATTTTTTCTTTTCGAGATTCTTTGCGCATAATATGCTTGTCTGAGGCTATCAAATTAGTATAATGAAAGAGAACCAGTTATCTCAAATAAGAACGGAAAAAAAGTGATTCTAACGAAGTTTCCAAACTTCGAAAAAAAATTTTTTTCTTTTCGAGATTCTTTGCGCATAATATGCTTGTCTCAGGTTATCAAACTAGTATAATGAAAGAGAACAAGTTATCTCAAATAAGAACGGAAAAAAAGTGATTCTAACGAAGTATCCAAACTTCGAAAAAAAATTTTTTTCTTTTCGAGATTCTTTGCGTATAATATGCTTGTCTGAGGCTATCAAACTAGTATAATGAAAGAGAACCAGTTATCTCAAATAAGAACGGAAAAAAGGTGATTCTAACGAAGTTTCCAAACTTCGAAATAAATTTTTTTTCTTTTCGAGATTCTTTGCGCATAATATGCTTGTCTGAGGCTAACAAACTAGTATAATGAAAGAGAACCAGTAATCTTAAATAAGAACGGAAAAAAAGTGATTCTAACGAAGTTTCCAAACTTCGAAAAAAATTTTTTTTCTTTTCGAGATACTTTGCGCATAATATGCTTGTCTAAGGCTATCAAACTAGTATAATGAAAGAGAACAAGTTATCTCAAATAAGAACGGAAAAAAAGTGATTCTAACGAAGTTTCCAAACTGCGAAAAAAAATTTTTTTCTTTTCGAGATTCTTTGCGCATAATATGCTTGTCTGAGGCTATCAAACTAGTATAATGAAAGAGAACCAGTAATCTTAAATAAGAACGGAAAAAAATTGATTCTAACGAAGTTTCCAAACTTCGAAAAAAAATTTTTTTCTTTTCGAGACCCTTTGCGCATAATATGCTTGTCTAAGGCTATCAAACAAGTATAATGAAAGAGAACAAGTTATCTCAAATAAGAATGGAAAAAAAGTGATTCTAAGGAAGTTTCCAAACTTCAAAAAAAAATTTTTTTCTTTTCGAGATTCTTTGCGCATAATATGCTTGTCTGAGGCTATCAAACTAGTATAATGAAAGAGAACCAGTTATCTCAAATAAGAACGGAAAAAAAGTGATTCTAACGAAGTTTCCAAACTTCGAAAAAAAATTTTTTTCTTTTCCAGATTCTTTGCGCATAATATGCTTGTCTAAGGCTATCAAACTAGTATAATGAAAGAGAACAAGTTATCTTAAATAAGAACGGAAAAAAATTGATTCTAACGAAGTTTCCAAACTTCAAAAAAAAATTTTTTTCTTTTCGAGATTCTTTGCGCATAATATGCTTGTCTGAGGCTATCAAACTAGTATAATGAAACAGAACAAGTTATCTCAAATAAGAATGGAAAAAAAGTGATTCTAAGGAAGTTTCCAAACTTCGAAAAAAAATTTTTTTCTTTTCGAGATTCTTTGCGCATAATATGCTTGTCTGAGGCTATCAAACTAGTATAATGAAAGAGAACCAGTAATCTTAAATAAGAACGGAAAAAAAGTGATGCTAACGAAGTTTGCAAACTTCGAAAAAAAATTTTTTTCTTTTCGAGATTCTTTGCGCATAATATGCTTGTCTGAGGCTATCAAACTAGTATAATGAAAGAGAACCAGTAATCTTAAATAAGAACGGAAAAAAAGTGATTCTAACGAAGTTTCCAAACTTCGAAAAAAAATTTTTTTCTTTTCGAGATTATTTGCGCATAATATGCTTGTCTAAGGCTATCAAACAAGTATAATGAAAGAGAACAAGTTATCTCAAATAAGAATGGAAAAAAAGTGATTCTAAGGAAGTTTCCAAACTTCGAAAAAAATTTTTTTTCTTTTCGAGATTCTTTGCGCATAATATGCTTGTCTGAGGCTATCAAACTAGTATAATGAAAGAGAACCAGTAATCTTAAATAAGAACGGAAAAAAAGTGATTCTAACGAAGTTTCCAAACTTCGAAAAAAAATTTTTTTCTTTTCGAGATTATTTGCGCATAATTTGCTTGTCTAAGGCTATCAAACAAGTATAATGAAAGAGAACAAGTTATCTCAAATAAGAATGGAAAAAAAGTGATTCTAAGGAAGTTTCCAAACTTCAAAAAAAAATTTTTTTCTTTTCGAGATTCTTTGCGCATAATATGCTTGTCTGAGGCTATTAAACTAGTATAATGAAAGAGAACCAGTTATCTCAAATAAGAACGGAAAAAAAGTGATTCTAACGAAGTTTCCAAACTTCGAAAAAAAATTTTTTTCTTTTCCAGATTCTTTGCGCATAATATGCTTGTCTAAGGCTATCAAACTAGTATAATGAAAGAGAACAAGTTATCTTAAATAAGAACGGAAAAAAATTGATTCTAACGAAGTTTCCAAACTTCGAAAAAAAATTTTTTTCTTTTCGAGATTCTTTGCGCATAATATGCTTGTCTGAGGCTATCAAACTAGTATAATGAAACAGAACAAGTTATCTCAAATAAGAATGGAAAAAAAGTGATTCTAAGGAAGTTTCCAAACTTCGAAAAAAAATTTTTTTCTTTTCGAGATTCTTTGCGCATAATATGCTTGTCTGAGGCTATCAAACTAGTATAATGAAAGAGAACCAGTAATCTTAAATAAGAACGGAAAAAAAGTGATGCTAACGAAGTTTGCAAACTTCGAAAAAAAATTTTTTTCTTTTCGAGATTCTTTGCGCATAATATGCTTGTCTGAGGCTATCAAACTAGTATAATGAAAGAGAACAAGTTATCTCAAATAAGAACGGAAAAAAGTGATTCTAACGAAGTTTCCAAACTTCGAAAAAATTTTTTTTTCTTTTCGAGATTCTTTGCGCATAATATGCTTGTCTGAGGCTATCAAACTAGTATAATGAAAGAGAACCAGTTATCTCAAATAAGAACGGAAAAAAAGTGATTCTAACGAAGTTTCCAAACTTCGAAAAAAAATTTTTTTCTTTTCGAGATTCTTTGCGCATACCTATGCTTTTCTGAGGCTATCAAACTCGTATAATGAAAGAGAACCAGTTATCTCAAATAAGAACGGAAAAAAAGTGATTCTAACGAAGTTTCCAAACTTCGAAATAAAATTTTTTTCTTTTCAAGATTCTTTGCGCATAATATGGTTGTCTGAGGCTATCAAACTAGTATAATGAAAGAGAACCAGTAATCTTAAATAAGAACGGAAAAAAAGTGATTCTAACGAAGTTTCCAAACTTCGAAAAAAAATTTTTTTCTTTTCGAGATTCTTTGCGCATAATATGCTTGTCTAAGGCTATCAAACTAGTATAATGAAAGAGAACAAGTTATCTCAAATAAGAACGGAAAAAAAGTGATTCTAACGAAGTTTCCAAACTTCGAAAAAAAATTTTTTTCTTTTCGAGATTCTTTGCGCATAATATGCTTGTCTGAGGCTATCAAACTAGTATAATGAAAGAGAACCAGTTATCTCAAATAAGAACGGAAAAAAAGTTATTCTAATGAAGTTTCCAAACTTCGAAAAAAAAGTTTTTTCTTTTCGAGATTCTTTGCGCATAATATGCTTGTCTAAGGCTATCAAACTAGTATAATGAAAGAGAACAAGTTATCTCAAATAAAAATGGAAAAAAAGTGAATCTAAGGAAGTTTCCAAACTTCAAAAAAACATTTTTTCTTTTCGAGATTCTTTGCGCATAATATGCTTGTCTGAGGCTATCAAACTAGTATAATGAAAGAGAACAAGTTATCTCAAATAAGAATGGAAAAAAAGTGATTCTAAGGAAGTTTCCAAACTTCGAAAAAAAATTTTTTTCTTTTCGAGATTCTTTGCGCATAATATGCTTGTCTGAGGCTATTAAACTAGTATAATGAAAGAGAACCAGTTATCTCAAATAAGAACGGAAAAAAAGTGATTCTAACGAGGTTCTCAATTTTCGAAAAAAAATTTTTTTCTTTTCGAGATTCTTTGCGCATAATATGCTTTTCTGAGGCTATCAAACTAGTATAATGAAAGAGAACCAGTTATCTCAAATAAGAACGGAAAAAAAGTGATTCTAACGAAGTTTCCAAACTTCGAAAAAAATTTTTTTTCTTTTCGAGATTCTTTGCGCATAATATGCTTGTCTGAGGCTATCAAACTAGTATAATGAAAGAGAACCAGTTATCTCAAATAAGAACGGAAAAATAGTGATTCTAACGAAGTTTCCAAACTTCGAAAAAAAATTTTTTTCTTTTCGAGATTCTTTGCGCATACCTATGCTTTTCTGAGGCTATCAAACTAGTATAATGAAAGAGAACCAGTTATCTCAAATAAGAACGGAAAAAAAGTGATTCTAACGAAGTTTCCAAATTTCGAAAAAAAATTTTTTCTTTTAGAGATTCTTTGCGCATAATATGCTTGTCTGAGGCTATCAAACTAGTATAATGAAAGAGAACCAGTAATCTTAAATAAGAACGGAATAAAAGTGATTCTAACGAAGTTTCCAAACTTCGAAAAAAAATTTTTTTCTTTTCGAGATTCTTTGCGCATAATATGCTTGTCTAAGGCTATCAAACTAGTATAATGAAAGAGAACAAGTTATCTCAAATAAGAACGGAAAAAAAGTGATTCTAACGAAGTTTCCAAACTTCGAAAAAAAATTTTTTTCTTTTCGAGGTTCTTTGCGCATAATATGCTTGTCTGAGGCTATCAAACTAGTATAATGAAAGAGAACCAGTTATCTCAAATAAGAACGGAAAAAAAGTTATTTTAATGAAGTTTCCAAACTTCGAAAAAAAATTTTTTTCTTTTCGAGATTCTTTGCGCATAATATGCTTGTCTAAGGCTATCAAACTAGTATAATGAAAGAGAACAAGTTATCTCAAATAAGAATGGAAAAAAAGTGATTCTAAGGAAGTTTCCAAACTTCGAAAAAACATTTTTTCTTTTCGAGATTCTTTGCGCATAATAAGCTTGTCTGAGGCTATCAAACTAGTATAATGAAAGAGAACAAGTTATCTCAAATAAGAATGGAAAAAAAGTGATTCTAAGGAAGTTTCCAAACTTCGAAAAAAAATTTTTTTCTTTTCGAGATTCTTTGCGCATAATATGCTTGTCTGAGGCTATCAAACTAGTATAATGAAAGAGAACCAGTTATCTCAAATAAGAACGGAAAAAAAGTGATTCTAACGAAGTTTCCAAACTTCGAAAAAACATTTTATCTTTTCGAGATTCTTTGCGCATAATATGCTTGTCTGAGGCTATCAAACTAGTATAATGAAAGAGAACAAGTTATCTCAAATAAGAACGGAAAAAAAGTGATTCTAACGAAGTTTCCAAACTTCGAAAAAAAATTTTTTTCTTTTCGAGATTATTTGCGCATAATATGCTTGTCTGAGGCTATCAAACTAGTATAATGAAAGAGAACCAGTAATCTTAAATAAGAACGGAAAAAAAGTGATTCTAACGAAGTTTCCAAACTTCGAAAAAAAATTTTTTTCTTTTCGAGATTATTTGCGCATAATATGCTTGTCTGAGGCTATCAAACTAGTATAATGAAAGAGAACCAGTTATCTCAAATAAGAACGGAAAAAAAGTGATTCTAACGAAGTTTCCAAACTTCGAAAAAAAATTTTTTTCTTTTCGAGATTCTTTGCGCATAATATGCTTGTCTGAGGCTATCAAACTAGTATAATGAAAGAGAACCAGTTATCTCAAATAAGAACGGAAAAATAGTGATTCTAACGAAGTTTCCAAACTTCGAAAAAAAATTTTTTTCTTTTCGAGATTCTTTGCGCATACCTATGCTTTTCTGAGGCTATCAAACTAGTATAATGAAAGAGAACCAGTTATCTCAAATAACAACGGAAAAAAAGTGATTCTAACGAAGTTTCCAAATTTCGAAAAAAAATTTTTTCTTTTAGAGATTCTTTGCGCATTATATGCTTGTCTCAGGCTATCAAACAAGTATAATGAAAGAGAACAAGTTATCTCAAATAAGAATGGAAAAAAAGTGATTCTAAGGAAGTTTCCAAACTTGGAAAAAAAATTTTTTTCTTTTCGAGATTCTTTGCGCATAGTATGCTTGTCTGAGGCTATCAAACTAGTATAATGAAAGAGAACCAGTTATCTCAAATAAGAACGGAAAAAAAGTGATTCTAACGAAGTTTCCAAACTTCGAAAAAAAATTTTTTTCTTTTCGAGATTCTTTGCGCATAATATGCTTGTCTAAGGCTATCAAACTAGTATAATGAAAGAACAAGTTATCTCAAATAAGAACGGAATAAAAGTGATTCTAACGAAGTTTCCAATCTTCGAAAAAAAATTTTTTTCTTTTCGAGATTCTTTGCGCATAATATGCTTTTCTGAGGCTATCAAACTTGTATAATGAAAGAGAACCAGTAATCTTAAATAAGAACGGAAAAAAAGTGATTCAAACGAAGTTTCCAAACTTCGAAAAAAAATTTTTTTCTTTTCGTGATTATTTGCGCATAATTTGCTTGTCTAAGGCTATCAAACAAGTATAATGAAAGAGAACAAGTTATCTCAAATAAGAATGGAAAAAAAGTGATTCTAAGGAAGTTTCCAAACTTCGAAAAAAAATTTTTTTCTTTTCGAGATTCTTTGCGCATAATATGCTTGTCTGAGGCTATCAAACTAGTATAATGAAAGAGAACCAGTTATCTCAAATAAGAACAGAAAAAAAGTGATTCTAACGAAGTTTCCAAACTTCGAAAAAAAATTTTTTCTTTTCCAGATTCTTTGCGCATAATATGCTTGTCTAAGGCTATCAAACTTGTATAATGAAAGAGAACAAGTTATCTTAAATAAGAACGGAAAAAAAGTGATTCTAACGAAGTTTCCAAACTTCGAAAAAAAATTTTTTTCTTTTCGAGATTCTTTGCGCATAATATGCTTGTCTGAGGCTATCAAACTAGTATAATGAAACAGAACAAGTTATCTCAAATAAGAATGGAAAAAAAGTGATTCTAAGGAAGTTTCCAAACTTCGAAAAAAAATTTTTTTCTTTTCGAGATTCTTTGCGCATAATATGCTTGTCTGAGGCTATCAAACTAGTATAATGAAAGAGAACCAAAAATCTTAAATAAGAACGGAAAAAAAGTGATTCTAACGAAGTTTGCAAACTTCGAAAAAAAATTTTTTTCTTTTCGAGATTCTTTGCGCATAATATGCTTGTCTGAGGCTATCAAACTAGTATAATGAAAGAGAACAAGTTATCTCAAATAAGAACGGAAAAAAGTGATTCTAACGAAGTTTCCAAATTTCGAAAAAATTTTTTTTTCTTTTCGAGATTCTTTGCGCATAATATGCTTGTCTGAGGCATTCAAACTAGTATAATGAAAGAGAACCAGTTATCTCAAATAAGAACGGAAAAAAAGTGATTCTAACGAAGTTTCCAAACTTCGAAAAAAAAATTTTTTCTTTTCCAGATTCTTTGCGCATACCTATGCTTTTCTGAGGCTATCAAACTAGTATAATGAAAGAGAACCAGTTATCTCAAATAAGAACGGAAAAAAAGTGATTCTAACGAAGTTTCCACACTTCGAAATAAAATTTTTTTCTTTTCAAGATTCTTTGCGCATAATATGCTTGTCTGAGGCTATCAAACTAGTATAATGAAAGAGAACCAGTAATCTTAAATAAGAACGGAAAAAAAGTGATTCTAACGAAGTTTCCAAACTTCGAAAAAAAATTTTTTTCTTTTCGAGATTCTTTGCGCATAATATGCTTGTCTGAGGCTATCAAACTAGTATAATGAAAGAGAACCAGTTATCTCAAATAAGAACGGAAAAAAAGTTATTCTAATGAAGTTTCCAAACTTCGAAAAAAAATTTTTTTCTTTTCGAGATTCTTTGCGCATAATATGCTTGTCTAAAACTATCAAACTGGTATAATGAAAGAGAACAAGTTATCTCAAATAAGAATGGAAAAAAAGTGATTCTAAGGATGTTTCCAAACTTCGAAAAAACATTTTTTCTTTTCTAGATTCTTTGATCATAATATGCTTGTCTGAGGCTATCAAACTAGTATAATAAAAGAGAACAAGTTATCTCAAATAAGAATGGAAAAAAAGTGATTCTAAGGAAGTTTCCAAACTTCGAAAAAAAATTTTTTTCTTTTCGAGATTCTTTGCGCATAATATGCTTGTCTGAGGCTATCAAACTAGTATAATGAAAGAGAACCAGTTATCTCAAATAAGAACGGAAAAAAAGTGATTCTAACGAGGTTCCCAATTTTCGAAAAAAAATTTTTTTCTTTTCGAGATTCTTTGCGCATAATATGCTTTTCTGAGGCTATCAAACTAGTATAATGAAAGAGAACCAGTTATCTCAAATAAGAACGGAAAAAAAGTGATTCTAACGAAGTTTCCAAACTTCGAAAAAAATTTTTTTTCTTTTCGAGATTCTTTGCGCATAATATGCTTGTCTGAGGCTATCAAACTAGTATAATGAAAGAGAACAAGTTATCTCAAATAAGAACGGAAAAAAAGTGATTCTAACGAAGTTTCCAAACTTCGAAAAAAAATTTTTTTCTTTTCGAGATTATTTGCGCATAATATGCTTGTCTGAGGCTATCAAACTAGTATAATGAAAGAGAACCAGTAATCTTAAATAAGAACGGAAAAAAAGTGATTCTAACGAAGTTTCCAAACTTCGAAAAAAAATTTTTTTCTTTTCGAGATTATTTGCGCATAATATGCTTGTCTGAGGCTATCAAACTAGTATAATGAAAGAGAACCAGTTATCTCAAATAAGAACGGAAAAAAAGTGATTCTAACGAAGTTTCCAAACTTCGAAAAAAAATTTTTTTCTTTTCCAGATTCTTTGCGCATAATATGCTTGTCTGAGGCTATCAAACTAGTATAATGAAAGAGAACCAGTAATCTTAAATAAGAACGGAAAAAAAGTGATTCTAAAGAAGTTCCCAAACTTCGAAAAAAAATTTTTTTCTATTCGAGATTCTTTGCGCATAATATGCTTGTCTAAGGCTATCAAACTAGTATAATGAAAGAGAACAAGTTATCTCAAATAAGAACGGAAAAAAAGTGATTCTAACGAAGTTTCCAAACTTCGAAAAAAAATTTTTTTCTTTTCGAGATTCTTTGCGCATAATATGGTTGTCTGAGGCTATCAAACTAGTATAATGAAAGAGAACCAGTAATCTTAAATAAGAACGGAAAAAAAGTGATTCTAACGAAGTTTCCAAACTTCGAAAAAAAATTTTTTTCTTTTCGAGATTCTTTGCGCATAATATGCTTGTCTAAGGCTATCAAACAAGTATAATGAAAGAGAACAAGTTATCTCAATTAAGAATGGAAAAAAAGTGATTCTAAGGAAGTTTCCAAACTTCGAAAAAAAAATTTTTTGTTTTCGAGATTCTTTGCGCATAATATGCTTGTCTGAGGCTATCAAATTAGTATAATGAAAGAGAACCAGTTATCTCAAATAAGAACGGAAAAAAAGTGATTCTAACGAAGTTTCCAAACTTCGAAAAAAAATTTTTTTCTTTTCGAGATTCTTTGCGCATAATATGCTTGTCTCAGGTTATCAAACTAGTATAATGAAAGAGAACAAGTTATCTCAAATAAGAACGGAAAAAAAGTGATTCTAACGAAGTATCCAAACTTCGAAAAAAAATTTTTTTCTTTTCGAGATTCTTTGCGTATAATATGCTTGTCTGAGGCTATCAAACTAGTATAATGAAAGAGAACCAGTTATCTCAAATAAGAACGGAAAAAAGGTGATTCTAACGAAGTTTCCAAACTTCGAAATAAATTTTTTTTCTTTTCGAGATTCTTTGCGCATAATATGCTTGTCTGAGGCTAACAAACTAGTATAATGAAAGAGAACCAGTAATCTTAAATAAGAACGGAAAAAAAGTGATTCTAACGAAGTTTCCAAACTTCGAAAAAAATTTTTTTTCTTTTCGAGATACTTTGCGCATAATATGCTTGTCTAAGGCTATCAAACTAGTATAATGAAAGAGAACAAGTTATCTCAAATAAGAACGGAAAAAAAGTGATTCTAACGAAGTTTCCAAACTGCGAAAAAAAATTTTTTTCTTTTCGAGATTCTTTGCGCATAATATGCTTGTCTGAGGCTATCAAACTAGTATAATGAAAGAGAACCAGTAATCTTAAATAAGAACGGAAAAAAAGTGATTCTAACGAAGTTTCCAAACTTCGAAAAAAAATTTTTTTCTTTTCGAGACCCTTTGCGCATAATATGCTTGTCTAAGGCTATCAAACAAGTATAATGAAAGAGAACAAGTTATCTCAAATAAGAATGGAAAAAAAGTGATTCTAAGGAAGTTTCCAAACTTCGAAAAAAAATTTTTTTCTTTTCGAGATTCTTTGCGCATAATATGCTTGTGTGAGGCTATCAAACTAGTATAATGAAAGAGAACAAGTTATCTCAAATAAGAACGGAAAAAAAGTGATTCTAACGAAGTTTCCAAACTTCGAAAAAAAATTTTTTTCTTTTCGAGATTCTTTGCGCATAATATGCTTGTCTGAGGCTATCAAACTAGGATAATGAAAGAGAACCAGTAATCTTAAATAAGAACGGAAAAAAGTGATTCTAACGAAGTTTCCAAACTTCGAGAAAAATTTTTTTTCTTTTCGAGATTCTTTGCGCATAATTAGCTTGTCTAAGGCTATCAAACAAGTATAATGAAAGAGAACAAGTTATCTCAAATAAGAATGGAAAAAAAGTGATTCTAAGGAAGTTTCCAAACTTCGAAAAAAAATTTTTTTTCTTTTCGAGATTCTCTGCGCATAATTAGCTTGTCTAAGGCTATCAAACAAGTATAATGAAAGAGAACCAGTTATCTCAAATAAGAACGGAAAAAAAGTGATTCTAACGAAGTTTCCAAACTTCGAAAAAAAAATTTTTTCTTTTAGAGATTCTTTGCGCATAATATGCTTTTCTGAGGCTATCAAACTAGTATAATGAAAGAGAACCAGTAATCTTAAATAAGAACGGAAAAAAAGTGATTCTAACGAAGTTTCCAAACTTCGAAAAAAATTTTTTTCTTTTCGAGATTCTTTGCGCATAATATGCTTGTCTAAGGCTATCAAACAAGTATAATGAAAGAGAACAAGTTATCTCAATTAAGAATGGAAAAAAAGTGATTCTAAGGAAGTTTCCAAACTTCGAAAAAAAATTTTTTTCTTTTCGAGATTCTTTGCGCATAATATGCTTGTCTGAGGCTATCAAATTAGTATAATGAAAGAGAACCAGTTATCTCAAATAAGAACGGAAAAAAAGTGATTCTAACGAAGTTTCCAAACTTCGAAAAAAAATTTTTTTCTTTTCGAGATTCTTTGCGCATAATATGCTTGTCTAAGGTTCTCAAACTAGTATAATGAAAGAGAACAAGTTATCTCAAATAAGAACGGAAAAAAAGTGATTCTAACGAAGTATCCAAACTTCGAAAAAAAATTTTTTTCTTTTCAAATTTCTTTGCGCATAATATGCTTGTCTAAGGCTATCAAACTAGTATAATGAAAGAGAACAAGTTATCTCAAATAAGAACGGAAAAAAAGTGATTCTAACGAAGTTTCCAAACTTCGAAAAAAAATTTTTTTCTTTTCGAGATTCTTTGCGCATAATATGCTTGTGTGAGGCTATCAAACTAGTATAATGAAAGAGAACCAGTTATCTCAAATAAGAACGGAAAAAAAGTGATTCTAACGAAGTTTCCAAACTTCGAAAAAAAATTTTTTTCTTTTCGAGATTCTTTGCGCATAATATGCTTGTCTGAGGCTATCAAACTAGTATAATGAAAGAGA
Organism: Metallyticus violacea; assembly: GCA_030762175.1. Lineage (NCBI taxonomy): Eukaryota > Metazoa > Arthropoda > Insecta > Mantodea > Metallyticidae > Metallyticus > Metallyticus violacea. Next base: position 82,967,914 of record CM060842.1, on the reverse strand, counting down.
ACCAGTAATCTTAAATAAGAACGGAAAAAAAGTGATTCTAACGAAGTTTCCAAACTTCGAAAAAAAATTTTTTTCTTTTCGAGATTATTTGCGCATAATATGCTTGTCTAAGGCTATCAAACAAGTATAATGAAAGAGAACAAGTTATCTCAAATAAGAATGGAAAAAAAGTGATTCTAAGGAAGTTTCCAAACTTCGAAAAAAATTTTTTTTTTTTTCGAGATTCTTTGCGCATAATATGCTTGTCTGAGGCTATCAAACTAGTATAATGAAAGAGAACCAGTAATCTTAAATAAGAACGGAAAAAAAGTGATTCTAACGAAGTTTCCAAACTTCGAAAAAAAATTTTTTTCTTTTCGAGATTATTTGCGCATAATTTGCTTGTCTAAGGCTATCAAACAAGTATAATGAAAGAGAACAAGTTATCTCAAATAAGAATGGAAAAAAAGTGATTCTAAGGAAGTTTCCAAACTTCGAAAAAAAATTTTTTTCTTTTCGAGATTCTTTGCGCATAATATGCTTGTCTGAGGCTATCAAACTAGTATAATGAAAGAGAACCAGTTATCTCAAATAAGAACGGAAAAAAAGTGATTCTAACGAAGTTTCCAAACTTCGAAAAAAAATTTTTTTCTCTTCCAGATTCTTTGCGCATAATATGCTTGTCTAAGGCTATCAAACTAGTATAATGAAAGAGAACAAGTTATCTTAAATAAGAACGGAAAAAAAGTGATTCTAACGAAGCTTCCAAACTTGGAAAAAAAATTTTTTTCTTTTCGAGATTCTTTGCGCATAATATGCTTGTCTGAGGCTATCAAACTAGTATAATGAAAGAGAACCAGTAATCTTAAATAAGAACGGAAAAAAAGTGATTCTAACGAAGTTTGCAAACTTCGAAAAAAGATTTTTTTCTTTTCCAGATTCTTTGCGCATAATATGCTTGTCAGAGGCTATCAAACTAGTATAATGAAAGAGAACAAGTTATCTCAAATAAGAACGGAAAAAAGTGATTCTAACGAAGTTTCCAAACTTCGAAAAAATGTTTTTTTCTTTTCGAGATTCTTTGCGCATAATATGCTTGTCTGAGGCTATCAAACTAGTATAATGAAAGAGAACCAGTTATCTCAAATAAGAATGGAAAAAAAGTGATTCTAAGGAAGTTTCCAAACTTCGAAAAAAAATTTTTTTCTTTTCGAGATTCTTTGCGCATAATATGCTTGTCTGAGGCTATCAAACTAGTATAATCAAAGAGAACCAGTTATCTCAAATAAGAAAAAAAAAAAGTGATTCTAACGAGGTTCCCAATTTTCGAAAAAAAAATTTTTTCTTTTCGAGATTCTTTGCGCATAATATGCTTTTCTGAGGCTATCAAACTAGTATAATGAAAGAGAACCAGTTATCTCAAATAAGAACGGAAAAAAAGTGATTCTAACGAAGTTTCCAAACTTCGAAAAAAAATTTTTTTCTTTTCGAGATTCTTTGCGCATAATATGCTTGTCTGAGGCTATCAAACTAGTATAATGAAAGAGAACAAGTTATCTCAAATAAGAACGGAAAAAAAGTGATTCTATTGAAGTTTCCAAACTTCGAAAAAAAATTTTTTTCTTTTCGAGATTATTTGCGCATAATATGCTTGTCTGAGGCTATCAAACTAGTATAATGAAAGAGAACCAGTAATCTTAAATAAGAACGGAAAAAAAGTGGTTCTAATGAAGTTTCCAAACTTCGAAAAAAAATTTTTTTCTTTTCGAGATTATTTGCGCATAATATGCTTGTCTGAGGCTATCAAACTAGTATAATGAAAGAGAACCAGTTATCTCAAATAAGAACGGAAAAAAAGTGATTCTAACGAAGTTTCCAAACTTCGAAAAAAAATTTTTTTCTTTTCGAGATTCTTTGCGCATAATATGCTTTTCTGAGGCTATCAAACTATTATAATGAAAGAGAACCAGTTATCTCAAATAAGAACGGAAAAAAAGTGATTCTAACGAAGTTTCCAAATTTCGAAAAAAAAATTTTTTCTTTTAGAGATTCTTTGCGCATAATATGCTTGTCTCAGGCTATCAAACAAGTATAATGAAAGAGAACTAGTTATCTCAAATAAGAATGAAAAAAAGTGATTCTAAGGTAGTTTCCAAACTTGGAAAAAAATTTTTTTTCTTTTCGAGATTCTTTGCGCATAGTATGCTTGTCTGAGGCTATCAAACTAGTATAATGAAAGAGAACCAGTTATCTCAAATAAGAACGGAAAAAAAGTGATTCTAACGAAGTTTCCAAACTTCGAAAAAAAATTTTTTTCTTTTCGAGATTCTTTGCGCATAATATGCTTGTCTAAGGCTATCAAACTAGTATAATGAAAGAGAACAAGTTATCTCAAATAAGAACGAAAAAAAAGTCATTCTAACGAAGTTTCCAATCTTCGAAAAAAAATTTTTTTCTTTTCGAGATTTTTTGCGCATAATATGCTTTTCTGAGGCTATCAAACTTGTATAATGAAAGAGAACCAGTTATCACAAATAAGAACGGAAAAAAAGTGATTCTAACGAAGTTTCCAAACTTCGAAAAAAAATTTTTTTCTTTACGAGATTCTTTGCGCATAATATGCTTGTCTGAGGCTATCAAACTAGTATAATGAAAGAGAACCAGTAATCTTAAATAAGAACGGAAAAAAAGTTATTCTAACGAAGTTTCCAAACTTCGAAAAAAAATTTTTTTCTTTTCGAGATACTTTGCGCATAATATGCTTGTCTAAGGCTATCAAACTAGTATAATGAAAGAGAACAAGTTATCTCAAATAAGAACGGAAAAAAAGTGATTCTAACGAAGTTTCCAAACTTCGAAAAAAAATTTTTTTCTTTTCGAGATTATTTGCGCATAATATGCTTGTCTAAGGCTATCAAACAAGTATAATGAAAGAGAACAAGTTATCTCAAATAAGAATGGAAAAAAAGTGATTCTAAGGAAGTTTCCAAACTTCGAAAAAAAATTTTTTTTTTTTCGAGATTCTTTGCGCATAATATGCTTGTCTGAGGCTATCAAACTAGTATAATGAAAGAGAACCAGTAATCTTAAATAAGAACGGAAAAAAAGTGATTCTAACGAAGTTTCCAAACTTCGAAAAAAAATTTTTTTCTTTTCGTGATTATTTGCGCATAATTTGCTTGTCTAAGGCTATCAAACAAGTATAATGAAAGAGAACAAGTTATCTCAAATAAGAATGGAAAAAAAGTGATTCTAAGGAAGTTTCCAAACTTCGAAAAAAAATTTTTTTCTTTTCGAGATTCTTTGCGCATAATATGCTTGTCTGAGGCTATCAAACTAGTATAATGAAAGAGAACCAGTTATCTCAAATAAGAACGGAAAAAAAGTGATTCTAACGAAGTTTCCAAACTTCGAAAAAAAATTTTTTTCTCTTCCAGATTCTTTGCGCATAATATGCTTGTCTAAGGCTATCAAACTAGTATAATGAAAGAGAACAAGTTATCTTAAATAAGAACGGAAAAAAAGTGATTCTAACGAAGCTTCCAAACTTGGAAAAAAAATTTTTTTCTTTTCGAGATTCTTTGCGCATAATATGCTTGTCTGAGGCTATCAAACTAGTATAATGAAAGAGAACCAGTAATCTTAAATAAGAACGGAAAAAAAGTGATTCTAACGAAGTTTGCAAACTTCGAAAAAAGATTTTTTTCTTTTCCAGATTCTTTGCGCATAATATGCTTGTCAGAGGCTATCAAACTAGTATAATGAAAGAGAACAAGTTATCTCAAATAAGAACGGAAAAAAGTGATTCTAACGAAGTTTCCAAACTTCGAAAAAATGTTTTTTTCTTTTCGAGATTCTTTGCGCATAATATGCTTGTCTGAGGCTATCAAACTAGTATAATGAAAGAGAACCAGTTATCTCAAATAAGAATGGAAAAAAAGTGATTCTAAGGAAGTTTCCAAACTTCGAAAAAAAATTTTTTTCTTTTCGAGATTCTTTGCGCATAATATGCTTGTCTGAGGCTATCAAACTAGTATAATCAAAGAGAACCAGTTATCTCAAATAAGAACGGAAAAAAAGTGATTCTAACGAGGTTCCCAATTTTCGAAAAAAAAATTTTTTCTTTTCGAGATTATTTGCGCATAATATGCTTGTCTGAGGCTATCAAACTAGTATAATGAAAGAGAACCAGTTATCTCAAATAAGAACGGAAAAAAAGTGATTCTAACGAAGTTTCCAAACTTCGAAAAAAAATTTTTTTCTTTTCGAGATTCTTTGCGCATAATATGCTTTTCTGAGGCTATCAAACTATTATAATGAAAGAGAACCAGTTATCTCAAATAAGAACGGAAAAAAAGTGATTCTAACGAAGTTTCCAAATTTCGAAAAAAAAATTTTTTCTTTTAGAGATTCTTTGCGCATAATATGCTTGTCTCAGGCTATCAAACAAGTATAATGAAAGAGAACAAGTTATCTCAAATAAGAATGAAAAAAAGTGATTCTAAGGTAGTTTCCAAACTTGGAAAAAAATTTTTTTTCTTTTCGAGATTCTTTGCGCATAGTATGCTTGTCTGAGGCTATCAAACTAGTATAATGAAAGAGAACCAGTTATCTCAAATAAGAACGGAAAAAAAGTGATTCTAACGAAGTTTCCAAACTTCGAAAAAAAATTTTTTTCTTTTCGAGATTCTTTGCGCATAATATGCTTGTCTAAGGCTATCAAACTAGTATAATGAAAGAGAACAAGTTATCTCAAATAAGAACGGAAAAAAAGTCATTCTAACGAAGTTTCCAATCTTCGAAAAAAAATTTTTTTCTTTTCGAGATTTTTTGCGCATAATATGCTTTTCTGAGGCTATCAAACTTGTATAATGAAAGAGAACCAGTTATCACAAATAAGAACGGAAAAAAAGTGATTCTAACGAAGTTTCCAAACTTCGAAAAAAAATTTTTTTCTTTACGAGATTCTTTGCGCATAATATGCTTGTCTGAGGCTATCAAACTAGTATAATGAAAGAGAACCAGTAATCTTAAATAAGAACGGAAAAAAAGTTATTCTAACGAAGTTTCCAAACTTCGAAAAAAAATTTTTTTCTTTTCGAGATACTTTGCGCATAATATGCTTGTCTAAGGCTATCAAACTAGTATAATGAAAGAGAACAAGTTATCTCAAATAAGAACGGAAAAAAAGTGATTCTAACGAAGTTTCCAAACTTCGAAAAAAAATTTTTTTCTTTTCGAGATTATTTGCGCATAATATGCTTGTCTGAGGCTATCAAACTAGTATAATGAAAGAGAACCAGTAATCTTAAATAAGAACGGAAAAAAAGTGATTCTAACGAAGTTTCCAAACTTCGAAAAAAAATTTTTTTCTTTTCGAGACCCTTTGCGCATAATATGCTTGTCTAAGGCTATCAAACAAGTATAATGAAAGAGAACAAGTTATCTCAAATAAGAATGGAAAAAAAGTGATTCTAAGGAAGTTTCCAAACTTCGAAAAAAAATTTTTTTCTTTTCGAGATTCTTTGCGCATAATATGCTTGTCTGAGGCTATCAAACTAGTATAATGAAAGAGAACCAGTAATCTTAAATAAGAACGGAAAAAAAGTGATTCTAAAGAAGTTTCCAAACTTCGAAAAAAAATTTTTTTCTTTTCGAGATTATTTGCGCATAATTTGCTTGTCTAAGGCTATCAAACAAGTATAATGAAAGAGAACAAGTTATCTCAAATAAGAATGGAAAAAAAGTGATTCTAAGGAAGTTTCCAAACTTCGAAAAAAAATTTTTTTCTTTTCGAGATTCCTTGCGCATAATATGCTTGTCTGAGGCTATCAAACTAGTATAATGAAAGAGAACCAGTTATCTCAAATAAGAACGGAAAAAAAGTGATTCTAACGAAGTTTCCAAACTTCGAAAAAAAATTTTTTTCTTTTCCAGATTCTTTGCGCATAATATGCTTGTCTAAGGCTATCAAACTAGTATAATGAAAGAGAATAAGTTATCTTAAATAAGAACGGAAAAAAAGTGATTCTAACGAAGTTTCCAAACTTCGAAAAAAAATTTTTTTCTTTTCGAGATTCTTTGCGCATAATATGCTTGTCTGAGGCTATCAAACTAGTATAATGAAAGAGAACCAGTAATCTTAAATAAGAACGGAAAAAAAGTGATTCTAACGAAGTTTGCAAACTTCGAAAAAAAATTTTTTTCTTTTCGAGATTCTTTGCGCATAATATGCTTGTCTGAGGCTATCAAATTAGTATAATGAAAGAGAACCAGTTATCTCAAATAAGAACGGAAAAAAAGTGATTCTAACGAAGTTTCCAAACTTCGAAAAAATATTTTTTTCTTTTCGAGATTCTTTGCGCATAATATGCTTGTCTAAGTTTATCAAACTAGTATAATGAAAGAGAACAAGTTATCTCAAATAAGAACGGAAAAAAAGTGATTCTAACGAAGTATCCAAACTTCGAAAAAAAATTATTTTCTTTTCGAGATTCTTTGCGCATAATATGCTTGTCTGAGGCTATCAAACTAGTATAATGAAAGAGAACCAGTTATCTCAAATAAGAACGGAAAAAAAGTGATTCTAACGAAGTTTCCAAACTTCGAAAAAAAAATTTTTTCTTTTAGAGATTCTTTGCGCATAATATGCTTTTCTGAGGCTATCAAACTAGTATAATGAAAGAGAACCAGTTATCTCAAATAAGAACGGAAAAAAAGTGATTCTAACGAAGTTTCCAAACTTCGAAATAAAATTTTTTTCTTTTCGAGATTCTTTGCGCATAATATGCTTGTCTGAGGCTATCAAACTAGTATAATGAAAGAGAACCAGTAATCTTAAATAAGAACGGAAAAAAAGTGATTCTAAAGAAGTTTCCAAACTTCGAAAAAAAATTTTTTTCTTTTCTAGATTCTTTGCGCATAATATGCTTGTCTAAGGCTATCAAACTAGTATAATGAAAGAGAACAAGTTATCTCAATTAAGAATGGAAAAAAAGTGATTCTAAGGAAGTTTCCAAACTTCGAAAAAAAATTTTTTTCTTTTCGAGATTCTTTGCGCATAATATGCTTGTCTGAGGCTATCAAATTAGTATAATGAAAGAGAACCAGTTATCTCAAATAAGAACGGAAAAAAAGTGATTCTAACGAGGTTTCCAAACTTCGAAAAAAAATTTTTTTCTTTTCGAGATTCTTTGCGCATAATATGCTTGTCTAAGGTTATCAAACTAGTATAATGAAAGAGAACAAGTTATCTCAAATAAGAACGGAAAAAAAGTGATTGTAACGAAGTATCCAAACTTCGAAAAAAAATTTTTTTCTTTTCGAGATTCTTTGCGCATAATATGCTTGTCTGAGGCTATCAAACTAGTATAATGAAAGAGAACCAGTTATCTCAAATAAGAACGGAAAAAAAGTTATTCTAACGAAGTTTCCAAACTTCGAAAAAAAATTTTTTTCTTTTCGAGATACTTTGCGCATAATATGCTTGTCTAAGGCTATCAAACTAGTATAATGAAAGAGAACAAGTTATCTCAAATAAGAACGGAAAAAAAGTGATTCTAACGAAGTTTCCAAACTTCGAAAAAAAATTTTTTTCTTTTCGACATTCTTTGCGCATAATATGCTTGTCTGAGGCTATCAAACTAGTATAATGAAAGAGAACCAGTAATCTTAAATAAGAACGGAAAAAAAGTGATTCTAACGAAGTTTCCAAACTTCGAAAAAAAATTTTTTTCTTTTCGAGATTCTTTGCGCATAATATGCTTGTCTAAGGCTATCAAACTAGTATAATGAAAGAGAACAAGTTATCTCAAATAAGAACGGAAAAAAAGTGATTCTAACGAAGTTTCCAAACTTCGAAAAAAAATTTTTTTCTTTTCGAGATTATTTGCCCATAATATGCTTGTCTGAGGCTATCAAACTAGTATAATGAAAGAGAACCAGTAATCTTAAATAAGAACGGAAAAAAAGTGATTCTAACGAAGTTTCAGAACTTCGAAAAAAAATTTTTTTCTTTTCGAGACCCTTTGCGCATAATATGCTTGTCTAAGGCTATCAAACAAGTATAATGAAAGAGAACAAGTTATCTCAAATAAGAATGGAAAAAAAGTGATTCTAAGGAAGTTTCCAAACTTCGAAAAAAAATTTTTTTCTTTTCGAGATTCTTTGCGCATAATATGCTTGTCTGAGGCTATCAAACTAGTATAATGAAAGAGAACCAGTAATCTTAAATAAGAACGGAAAAAAAGTGATTCTAACGAAGTTTCCAAACTTCGAAAAAAAATTTTTTTCTTTTCGAGATTATTTGCGCATAATTTGCTTGTCTAAGGCTATCAAACAAGTATAATGAAAGAGAACAAGTTATCTCAAATAAGAATGGAAAAAAAAGTGATTCTAAGGAAGTTTCCAAACTTCGAAAAAAAATTTTTTTCTTTTCGAGATTCCTTGCGCATAATATGCTTGTCTGAGGCTATCAAACTAGTATAATGAAAGAGAACCAGTTATCTCAAATAAGAACGGAAAAAAAGTGATTCTAACGAAGTTTCCAAACTTCGAAAAAAAATTTTTTTCTTTTCGAGATTCTTTGCGCATAGTATGCTTGTCTGAGGCTATCAAACTAGTATAATGAAAGAGAACCAGTTATCTCAAATAAGAACGGAAAAAAAGTGATTCTAACGAAGTTTCCAAACTTCGAAAAAAAATTTTTTTCTTTTCGAGATTCTTTGCGCATAATATGCTTGTCTAAGGCTATCAAACTAGTATAATGAAAGAGAACAAGTTATCTCAAATAAGAACGGAAAAAAAGTGATTCTAACGAAGTTTCCAATCTTCGAAAAAAAATTTTTTTCTTTTCGAGATTTTTTGCGCATAATATGCTTTTCTGAGGCTATCAAACTTGTATATTGAAAGAGAACCAGTTATCACAAATAAGAACGGAAAAAAAGTGATTCTAACGAAGTTTCCAAACTTCGAAAAAAAATTTTTTTCTTTACGAGATTCTTTGCGCATAATATGCTTGTCTAAGGCTATCAAACTAGTATAATGAAAGAGAACAAGTTATCTCAAATAAGAACGGAAAAAAAGTGATTCTAACGAAGTTTCCAAACTTCGAAAAAAAATTTTTTTCTTTTCGAGATTCTTTGCGCATAATATGCTTGTCTGAGGCTATCAAACTAGTATAATGAAAGAGAACCAGTAATCTTAAATAAGAACGGAAAAAAAGTGATTCTAACGAAGTTTCCAAACTTCGAAAAAAAATTTTTTTCTTTTCGAGATTCTTTGCGCATAATATGCTTGTCTAAGGCTATCAAACTAGTATAATGAAAGAGAACAAGTTATCTCAAATAAGAACGGAAAAAAAGTGATTCTAACGAAGTTTCCAAACTTCGAAAAAAAATTTTTTTCTTTTCGAGATTCTTTGCGCATAATATGCTTTTCTGAGGCTATCAAACTAGTATAATGAAAGAGAACCAGTTATCTCAAATAAGAACGGAAAAAAAGTTATTCTAATGAAGTTTCCAAACTTCGAAAAAAAATTTTTTTTTTTTCGAGATTCTTTGCGCATAATATGCTTGTCTAAGGCTATCAAACTAGTATAATGAAAGAGAACCAGTTATCTCAAATAAGAACGGAAAAAAAGTGATTCTAACGAAGTTTCCAAACTTCGAAAAAAAATTTTTTTCTTTTCGAGATTCTTTGCGCATAATATGCTTGTCTGAGGCTATCAAACTAGTATAATGAAAGAGAACCAGTAATCTTAAATAAGAACGGAAAAAAAGTGATTCTAACGAAGTTTCCAAACTTCGAAAAAAAATTTTTTTCTTTTCGAGATTATTTGCGCATAATATGCTTGTCTGAGGCTATCAAACTAGTATAATGAAAGAGAACCAGTTATCTCAAATAAGAACGGAAAAAAAGTGATTCTAACGAAGTTTCCAAACTTCGAAAAAAATTTTTTTTCTTTTCGAGATTCTTTGCGCATAATATGCTTGTCTGAGGCTATCAAACTAGTATAATGAAAGAGAACCAGTTATCTCAAATAAGAACGGAAAAATAGTGATTCTAACGAAGTTTCCAAACTTCGAAAAAAAATTTTTTTATTTTCGAGATTCTTTGCGCATAATATGCTTTTCTGAGGCTATCAAACTAGTATAATGAAAGAGAACCAGTTATCCCAAATAAGAACGGAAAAAAAGTGATTCTAACGAAGTTTCCAAACTTCGAAAAAAAATTTTTTTCTTTTCGAGATTCTTTGCGCATAATATGCTTGTCTAAGGTTATCAAACTAGTATAATGAAAGAGAACAAGTTATCTCAAATAAGAACGGAAAAAAAGTGATTCTAACGAAGTATCCAAACTTCGAAAAAAAATTTTTTTCTTTTCGAGATTCTTTGCGCATAATATGCTTGTCTGAGGCTATCAAACTAGTATAATGAAAGAGAACCAGTTATCTCAAATAAGAACGGAAAAAAAGTGATTCTAACGAAGTTTCCAAACTTCGAAATAATTTTTTTTTCTTTTCGAGATTCTTTGCGCATAATATGCTTGTCTGAGGCTAACAAACTAGTATAATGAAAGAGAACCAGTAATCTTAAATAAGAACGGAAAAAAAGTGATTCTAACGAAGTTTCCAAACTTCGAAAAAAAATTTTTTTCTTTTCGAGATACTTTGCGCATAATATGCTTGTCTAAGGCTATCAAACTAGTATAATGAAAGAGAACAAGTTATCTCAAATAAGAACGGAAAAAAAGTGATTCTAACGAAGTTTCCAAACTTCGAAAAAAAATTTTTATCTTTTCGAGATTCTTTGCGCATAATATGCTTGTCTGAGGCTATCAAACTAGTATAATGAAAGAGAACCAGTAATCTTAAATAAGAACGGAAAAAAATGATTCTAACGAAGTTTCCAAACTTCGAAAAAAAATTTTTTTCTTTTCGAGATTCTTTGCGCATAATATACTTCTCTAAGGCTATCAAACTAGTATAATGAAAGAGAACAAGTTATCTCAAATAAGAACGGAAAAAAAGTGATTCTAACGAAGTTTCCAAACTTCGAAAAAAATTTTTTTTCTTTTCGAGATTATTTGCGCATAATATGCTTGTCTGAGGCTATCAAACTAGTATAATGAAAGAGAACCAGTAATCTTAAATAAGAACGGAAAAAAAGTGATTCTAACGAAGTTTCCAAACTTCGAAAAAAAATTTTTTTCTTTTCGAGACCCTTTGCGCATAATATGCTTGTCTAAGGCTATCAAACAAGTATAATGAAAGAGAACAAGTTATCTCAAATAAGAATGGAAAAAAAGTGATTCTAAGGAAGTTTCCAAACTTGGAAAAAAATTTTTTTTCTTTTCGAGATTCTTTGCGCATAGTATGCTTGTCTGAGGCTATCAAACTAGTATAATGAAAGAGAACCAGTTATCTCAAATAAGAACGGAAAAAAAGTGATTCTAACGAAGTTTCCAAACTTCGAAAAAAAATTTTTTTCTTTTCGAGATTCTTTGCGCATAATATGCTTGTCTAAGGCTATCAAACTAGTATAATGAAAGAGAACAAGTTATCTCAAATAAGAACGGAAAAAAAGTGATTCTAACGAAGTTTCCAATCTTCGAAAAAAAATTTTTTTCTTTTCGAGATTTTTTGCGCATAATATGCTTTTCTGAGGCTATCAAACTTGTATAATGAAAGAGAACCAGTTATCACAAATAAGAACGGAAAAAAAGTGATTCTAACGAAGTTTCCAAACTTCGAAAAAAAAATTTTTTCTTTACGAGATTCTTTGCGCATAATATGCTTGTCTAAGGCTATCAAACTAGTATAATGAAAGAGAACAAGTTATCTCAAATAAGAACGGAAAAAAAGTGATTCTAACGAAGTTTCCAAACTTCGAAAAAAAATTTTTTTCTTTTCGAGATTCTTTGCGCATAATATGCTTGTCTGAGGCTATCAAACTAGTATAATGAAAGAGAACCAGTAATCTTAAATAAGAACGGAAAAAAAGTGATTCTAACGAAGTTTCCAAACTTCGAAAAAAAATTTTTTTCTTTTCGAGATTATTTGCGCATAATATGCTTGTCTGAGGCTATCAAACTAGTATAATGAAAGAGAACCAGTTATCTCAAATAAGAACGGAAAAAAAGTGATTCTAACGAAGTTTCCAAACTGCGAAAAAAATTTTTTTTCTTTTCGAGATTCTTTGCGCATAATATGCTTGTCTGAGGCTATTAAACTAGTATAATGAAAGAGAACCAGTTATCTCAAATAAGAACGGAAAAATAGTGATTCTAACGAAGTTTCCAAACTTCGAAAAAAAATTTTTTTATTTTCGAGATTCTTTGCGCATACCTATGCTTTTCTGAGGCTATCAAACTAGTATAATGAAAGAGAACCAGTTATCTCAAATAAGAACGGAAAAAAAGTGATTCTAACGAAGTTTCCAATCTTCGAAAAAAAATTTTTTTCTTTTCGAGATTCTTTGCGCATAATATGCTTTTCTGAGGCTATCAAACTTGTATAATGAAAGAGAACCAGTAATCTTAAATATGAACGGAAAAAAAGTGATTCTAACGAAGTTTCCAAACTTCGAAAAAAAATTATTTTCTTTTCGTGATTATTTGCGCATAATATGCTTGTCTGAGGCTATCAAACTAGTTTAATGAAAGATAACAAGTTATCTCAAATAAGAACGGAAAAAAAGTGATTCTAACGAAGTTTCCAAACTTCGAAAAAAAATTTTTTTCTTTTCGAGATTATTTGCGCATAATATGCTTGTCTGAGGCTATCAAACTAGTATAATGAAAGAGAACCAGTAATCTTAAATAAGAACGGAAAAAAAGTGATTCTAACGAAGTTTGCAAACTTCGAAAAAAAATTTTTTTCTTTTCGAGATTCTTTGCGCATAATATGCTTGTCTGAGGCTATCAAATTAGTATAATGAAAGAGAACCAGTTATCCCAAATAAGAACGGAAAAAAAGTGATTCTAACGAAGTTTCCAAACTTCGAAAAAAAATTTTTTTCTTTTCGAGATTCTTTGCGCATAATATGCTTGTCTAAGGATATCAAACTAGTATAATGAAAGAGAACAAGTTATCTCAAATAAGAACGGAAAAAAAGTGATTCTAACGAAGTATCCAAACTTCGAAAAAAAATTTTTTTCTTTTCGAGATTCTTTGCGCATAATATGCTTTCTGAGGCTATCAAACTAGTATAATGAAAGAGAACCAGTTATCTCAAATAAGAACGGAAAAAAAGTGATTCTAACGAAGTTTCCAAACTTCGAAATAATTTTTTTTTCTTTTCGAGATTCTTTGCGCATAATATGCTTGTCTGAGGCTAACAAACTAGTATAATGAAAGAGAACCAGTAATCTTAAATAAGAACGGAAAAAAAGTGATTCTAACGAAGTTTCCAAACTTCGAAAAAAAATTTTTTTCTTTTCGAGATACTTTGCGCATAATATGCTTGTCTAAGGCTATCAAACTAGTATAATGAAAGAGAACAAGTTATCTCAAATAAGAACGGAAAAAAAGTGATTCTAACGAAGTTTCCAAACTTCGAAAAAAAATTTTTATCTTTTCGAGATTCTTTGCGCATAATATGCTTGTCTGAGGCTATCAAACTAGTATAATGAAAGAGAACCAGTAATCTTAAATAAGAACGGAAAAAAATGATTCTAACGAAGTTTCCAAACTTCGAAAAAAAATTTTTTTCTTTTCGAGATTCTTTGCGCATAATATACTTGTCTAAGGCTATCAAACTAGTATAATGAAAGAGAACAAGTTATCTCAAATAAGAACGGAAAAAAAGTGATTCTAACGAAGTTTCCAAACTTCGAAAAAAAATTTTTTTCTTTTCGAGATTATTTGCGCATAATATGCTTGTCTGAGGCTATCAAACTAGTATAATGAAAGAGAACCAGTAATCTTAAATAAGAACGGAAAAAAAGTGATTCTAACGAAGTTTCCAAACTTCGAAAAAAAATTTTTTTCTTTTCGAGACCCTTTGCGCATAATATGCTTGTCTAAGGCTATCAAACAAGTATAATGAAAGAGAACAAGTTATCTCAAATAAGAATGGAAAAAAAGTGATTCTAAGGAAGTTTCCAAACTTGGAAAAAAATTTTTTTTCTTTTCGAGATTCTTTGCGCATAGTATGCTTGTCTGAGGCTATCAAACTAGTATAATGAAAGAGAACCAGTTATCTCAAATAAGAACGGAAAAAAAGTGATTCTAAGGAAGTTTCCAAACTTCGAAAAAAAATTTTTTTCTTTTCGAGATTCTTTGCGCATAATATGCTTGTCTAAGGCTATCAAACTAGTATAATGAAAGAGAACAAGTTATCTCAAATAAGAACGGAAAAAAAGTGATTCTAACGAAGTTTCCAATCTTCGAAAAAAAATTTTTTTCTTTTCGAGATTTTTTGCGCATAATATGCTTTTCTGAGGCTATCAAACTTGTATAATGAAAGAGAACCAGTTATCACAAATAAGAACGGAAAAAAAGTGATTCTAACGAAGTTTCCAAACTTCGAAAAAAAATTTTTTTCTTTTCGAGATTCTTTGCGCATAATATGCTTGTCTAAGGTTATCAAACTAGTATAATGAAAGAGAACAAGTTATCTCAAATAAGAACGGAAAAAAAGTGATTCTAACGAAGTATCCAAACTTCGAAAAAAAATTTTTTTCTTTTCGAGATTCTTTGCGCATAATATGCTTGTCTGAGGCTATCAAACTAGTATAATGAAAGAGAACCAGTTATCTCAAATAAGAACGGAAAAAAAGTGATTCTAACGAAGTTTCCAAACTTCGAAATAATTTTTTTTTCTTTTCGAGATTCTTTGCGCATAATATGCTTGTCTCAGGTTATCAAACTAGTATAATGAAAGAGAACAAGTTATCTCAAATAAGAACGGAAAAAAAGTGATTCTAACGAAGTATCCAAACTTCGAAAAAAAATTTTTTTCTTTTCGAGATTCTTTGCGCATAATATGCTTGTCTGAGGCTATCAAACTAGTATAATGAAAGAGAACCAGTTATCTCAAATAAGAACGGAAAAAAAGTGATTCTAACGAAGTTTCCAAACTTCGAAATAATTTTTTTTTCTTTTCGAGATTCTTTGCGCATAATACGCTTGTCTGAGGCTAACAAACTAGTATAATGAAAGAGAACCAGTAATCTTAAATAAGAACGGAAAAAAAGTGATTCTAACGAAGTTTCCAAACTTCGAAAAAAAATTTTTTTCTTTTCGAGATACTTTGCGCATAATATGCTTGTCTAAGGCTATCAAACTAGTATAATGAAAGAGAACAAGTTATCTCAAATAAGAACGGAAAAAAAGTGATTCTAACGAAGTTTCCAAACTTCGAAAAAAAATTTTTATCTTTTCGAGATTCTTTGCGCATAATATGCTTGTCTGAGGCTATCAAACTAGTATAATGAAAGAGAACCAGTAATCTTAAATAAGAACGGAAAAAAATGATTCTAACGAAGTTTCCAAACTTCGAAAAAAAATTTTTTTCTTTTCGAGATTCTTTGCGCATAATATACTTCTCTAAGGCTATCAAACTAGTATAATGAAAGAGAACAAGTTATCTCAAATAAGAACGGAAAAAAAGTGATTCTAACGAAGTTTCCAAACTTCGAAAAAAATTTTTTTTCTTTTCGAGATTATTTGCGCATAATATGCTTGTCTGAGGCTATCAAACTAGTATAATGAAAGAGAACCAGTAATCTTAAATAAGAACGGAAAAAAAGTGATTCTAACGAAGTTTCCAAACTTCGAAAAAAAATTTTTTTCTTTTCGAGACCCTTTGCGCATAATATGCTTGTCTAAGGCTATCAAACAAGTATAATGAAAGAGAACAAGTTATCTCAAATAAGAATGGAAAAAAAGTGATTCTAAGGATGTTTCCAAACTTGGAAAAAAATTTTTTTTCTTTTCGAGATTCTTTGCGCATAGTATGCTTGTCTGAGGCTATCAAACTAGTATAATGAAAGAGAACCAGTTATCTCAAATAAGAACGGAAAAAAAGTGATTCTAACGAAGTTTCCAAACTTCGAAAAAAAATTTTTTTCTTTTCGAGATTCTTTGCGCATAATATGCTTGTCTAAGGCTATCAAACTAGTATAATGAAAGAGAACAAGTTATCTCAAATAAGAACGGAAAAAAAGTGATTCTAACGAAGTTTCCAATCTTCGAAAAAAAATTTTTTTCTTTTCGAGATTTTTTGCGCATAATATGCTTTTCTGAGGCTATCAAACTTGTATAATGAAAGAGAACCAGTAATCTTAAATAAGAACGGAAAAAAAGTGATTCTAACGAAGTTTCCAAACTTCGAAAAAAAATTTTTTTCTTTTCGAGACCCTTTGCGCATAATATGCTTGTCTAAGGCTATCAAACAAGTATAATGAAAGAGAACAAGTTATCTCAAATAAGAATGGAAAAAAAGTGATTCTAAGGAAGTTTCCAAACTTGGAAAAAAATTTTTTTTCTTTTCGAGATTCTTTGCGCATAGTATGCTTGTCTGAGGCTATCAAACTAGTATAATGAAAGAGAACCAGTTATCTCAAATAAGAACGGAAAAAAAGTGATTCTAACGAAGTTTCCAAACTTCGAAAAAAAATTTTTTTCTTTTCGAGATTCTTTGCGCATAATATGCTTGTCTAAGGCTATCAAACTAGTATAATGAAAGAGAACAAGTTATCTCAAATAAGAACGGAAAAAAAGTGATTCTAACGAAGTTTCCAATCTTCGAAAAAAAATTTTTTTCTTTTCGAGATTTTTTGCGCATAATATGCTTTTCTGAGGCTATCAAACTTGTATAATGAAAGAGAACCAGTTATCACAAATAAGAAGGGAAAAAAAGTGATTCTAACGAAGTTTCCAAACTTCGAAAAAAAATTTTTTTCTTTACGAGATTCTTTGCGCATAATATGCTTGTCTAAGGCTATCAAACTAGTATAATGAAAGAGAACAAGTTATCTCAAATAAGAACGGAAAAAAAGTGATTCTAACGAAGTTTCCAAACTTCGAAAAAAAATTTTTTTCTTTTCGAGATTCTTTGCGCATAATATGCTTGTCTGAGGCTATCAAACTAGTATAATGAAAGAAAACCAGTAATCTTAAATAAGAACGGAAAAATAGTGATTCTAACGAAGTTTCCAAACTTCGAAAAAAAATTTTTTTCTTTTCGAGATTCTTTGCGCATAATATGCTTTTCTGAGGCTATCAAACTAGTATAATGAAAGAGAACCAGTTATCCCAAATAAGAACGGAAAAAAAGTGATTCTAACGAAGTTTCCAAACTTCGAAAAAAAATTTTTTTCTGTTCGAGATTCTTTGCGCATAATATGCTTGTCTAAGGTTATCAAACTAGTATAATGAAAGAGAACAAGTTATCTCAAATAAGAACGGAAAAAAAGTGATTCTAACGAAGTATCCAAACTTCGAAAAAAAATTTTTTTCTTTTCGAGATTCTTTGCGCATAATATGCTTGTCTGAGGCTATCAAACTAGTATAATGAAAGAGAACCAGTTATCTCAAATAAGAACGGAAAAAAAGTGATTCTAACGAAGTTTCCAAACTTCGAAATAATTTTTTTTTCTTTTCGAGATTCTTTGCGCATAATATGCTTGTCTGAGGCTAACAAACTAGTATAATGAAAGAGAACCAGTAATCTTAAATAAGAACGGAAAAAAAGTGATTCTAACGAAGTTTCCAAACTTCGAAAAAAAATTTTTTTCTTTTCGAGATACTTTGCGCATAATATGCTTGTCTAAGGCTATCAAACTAGTATAATGAAAGAGAACAAGTTATCTCAAATAAGAACGGAAAAAAATGATTCTAACGAAGTTTCCAAACTTCGAAAAAAAATTTTTATCTTTTCGAGATTCTTTGCGCATAATATGCTTGTCTGAGGCTATCAAACTAGTATAATGAAAGAGAACCAGTAATCTTAAATAAGAACGGAAAAAAATGATTCTAACGAAGTTTCCAAACTTCGAAAAAAAATTTTTTTCTTTTCGAGATTCTTTGCGCATAATATACTTCTCTAAGGCTATCAAACTAGTATAATGAAAGAGAACCAGTAATCTTAAATAAGAACGGAAAAAAAGTGATTCTAACGAAGTTTCCAAACTTCGAAAAAAAATTTTTTTCTTTTCGAGACCCTTTGCGCATAATATGCTTGTCTAAGGCTATCAAACAAGTATAATGAAAGAGAACAAGTTATCTCAAATAAGAATGGAAAAAAAGTGATTCTAAGGAAGTTTCCAAACTTGGAAAAAAATTTTTTTTCTTTTCGAGATTCTTTGCGCATAGTATGCTTGTCTGAGGCTATCAAACTAGTATAATGAAAGAGAACCAGTTATCTCAAATAAGAACGGAAAAAAAGTGATTCTAACGAAGTTTCCAAACTTCGAAAAAAAATTTTTTTCTTTTCGAGATTCTTTGCGCATAATATGCTTGTCTAAGGCTATCAAACTAGTATAATGAAAGAGAACAAGTTATCTCAAATAAGAACGGAAAAAAAGTGATTCTAACGAAGTTTCCAATCTTCGAAAAAAAATTTTTTTCTTTTCGAGATTTTTTGCGCATAATATGCTTTTCTGAGGCTATCAAACTTGTATAATGAAAGAGAACCAGTTATCACAAATAAGAACGGAAAAAAAGTGATTCTAACGAAGTTTCCAAACTTCGAAAAAAATTTTTTTCTTTACGAGATTCTTTGCGCATAATATGCTTGTCTAAGGCTATCAAACTAGTATAATGAAAGAGAACAAGTTATCTCAAATAAGAACGGAAAAAAAGTGATTCTAACGAAGTTTCCAAACTTCGAAAAAAAATTTTTTTCTTTTCGAGATTCTTTGCGCATAATATGCTTGTCTGAGGCTATCAAACTAGTATAATGAAAGAGAACCAGTAATCTTAAATAAGAACGGAAAAAAAGTGATTCTAACGAAGTTTCCAAACTTCGAAAAAAAATTTTTTTCTTTTCGAGATTCTTTGCGCATAATATGCTTGTCTAAGGCTATCAAACTAGTATAATGAAAGAGAACAAGTTATCTCAAATAAGAACGGAAAAAAAGTGATTCTAACGAAGTTTCCAAACTTCGAAAAAAAATTTTTTTCTTTTCGAGATTCTTTGCGCATAATATGCTTGTCTGAGGCTATCAAACTAGTATAATGAAAGAGAACCAGTTATCTCAAATAAGAACGGAAAAAAAGTTATTCTAATGAAGTTTCCAAACTTCGAAAAAAAATTTTTTTCTTTTCGAGATTCTTTGCGCATAATATGCTTGTCTAAGGCTATCAAACTAGTATAATGAAAGAGAACCAGTTATCTCAAATAAGAACGGAAAAAAAGTGATTCTAACGAAGTTTCCAAACTTCGAAAAAAAATTTTTTTCTTTTCGAGATTCTTTGCGCATAATATGCTTGTCTGAGGCTATCAAACTAGTATAATGAAAGAGAACCAGTAATCTTAAATAAGAACGGAAAAAAAGTGATTCTAACGAAGTTTCCAAACTTCGAAAAAAAATTTTTTTCTTTTCGAGATTATTTGCGCATAATATGCTTGTCTGAGGCTATCAAACTAGTATAATGAAATAGAACCAGTTATCTCAAATAAGAACGGAAAAAAAGTGATTCTAACGAAGTTTCCAAACTTCGAAAAAAATTTTTTTTCTTTTCGAGATTCTTTGCGCATAATATGCTTGTCTGAGGCTATCAAACTAGTATAATGAAAGAGAACCAGTTATCTCAAATAAGAACGGAAAAATAGTGATTCTAACGAAGTTTCCAAACTTCGAAAAAAATTTTTTTTATTTTCGAGATTCTTTGCGCATACCTATGCTTTTCTGAGGCTATCAAACTAGTATAATGAAAGAGAACCAGTTATCTCAAATAAGAACGGAAAAAAAGTGATTCTAACGAAGTTTCCAATCTTCGAAAAAAAATTTTTTTCTTTTCGAGATTCTTTGCGCATAATATGCTTTTCTGAGGCTATCAAACTTGTATAATGAAAGAGAACCAGTAATCTTAAATAAGAACGGAAAAAAAGTGATTCTAACGAAGTTTCCAAACTTCGAAAAAAAATTATTTTCTTTTCGTGATTATTTGCGCATAATATGCTTGTCTGAGGCTATCAAACTAGTTTAATGAAAGAGAACAAGTTATCTCAAATAAGAACGGAAAAAAAGTGATTCTAACGAAGTTTCCAAACTTCGAAAAAAAATTTTTTTCTTTTCGAGATTATTTGCGCATAATATGCTTGTCTGAGGCTATCAAACTAGTATAATGAAAGAGAACCAGTAATCTTAAATAAGAACGGAAAAAAAGTGATTCTAACGAAGTTTCCAAACTTCGAAAAAAAATTTTTTTCTTTTCGAGATTCTTTGCGCATAATATGCTTGTCTAAGGCTATCGAACTAGTATAATGAAAGAGAACAAGTTATCTCAAATAAGAACGGAAAAAAAGTGATTCTAACGAAGTTTCCAAACTTCGAAAAAAAATTTTTTTCTTTTCGAGATTCTTTGCGCATAATATGCTTGTCTGAGGCTATCAAACTAGTATAATGAAAGAGAACCAGTTATCTCAAATAAGAACGGAAAAAAAGTTATTCTAATGAAGTTTCCAAACTTCGAAAAAAAATTTTTTTCTTTTCGAGATTCTTTGCGCATAATATGCTTGTCTAAGGCTATCAAACTAGTATAATGAAAGAGAACCAGTTATCTCAAATAAGAACGGAAAAAAAGTGATTCTAACGAAGTTTCCAAACTTCGAAAAAAAATTTTTTTCTTTTCGAGATTCTTTGCGCATAATATGCTTGTCTGAGGCTATCAAACTAGTATAATGAAAGAGAACCAGTAATCTTAAATAAGAACGGAAAAAAAGTGATTCTAACGAAGTTTCCAAACTTCGAAAAAAAATTTTTTTCTTTTCGAGATTATTTGCGCATAATATGCTTGTCTGAGGCTATCAAACTAGTATAATGAAAGAGAACCAGTTATCTCAAATAAGAACGGAAAAAAAGTGATTCTAACGAAGTTTCCAAACTTCGAAAAAAATTTTTTTTCTTTTCGAGATTCTTTGCGCATAATATGCTTGTCTGAGGCTATCAAACTAGTATAATGAAAGAGAACCAGTTATCTCAAATAAGAACGGAAAAATAGTGATTCTAACGAAGTTTCCAAACTTCGAAAAAAAATTTTTTTATTTTCGAGATTCTTTGCGCATACCTATGCTTTTCTGAGGCTATCAAACTAGTATAATGAAAGAGAACCAGTTATCTCAAATAAGAACGGAAAAAAAGTGATTCTAACGAAGTTTCTAATCTTCGAAAAAAAATTTTTTTCTTTTCGAGATTCTTTGCGCATAATATGCTTTTCTGAGGCTATCAAACTTGTATAATGAAAGAGAACCAGTAATCTTAAATAAGAACGGAAAAAAAGTGATTCTAACGAAGTTTCCAAACTTCGAAAAAAAATTATTTTCTTTTCGTGATTATTTGCGCATAATATGCTTGTCTGAGGCTATCAAACTAGTTTAATGAAAGAGAACAAGTTATCTCAAATAAGAACGGAAAAAAAGTGATTCTAACGAAGTTTCCAAACTTCGAAAAAAAATTTTTTTCTTTTCGAGATTATTTGCGCATAATATGCTTGTCTGAGGCTATCAAACTAGTATAATGAAAGAGAACCAGTAATCTTAAATAAGAACGGAAAAAAAGTGATTCTAACGAAGTTTGCAAACTTCGAAAAAAAATTTTTTTCTTTTCGAGATTCTTTGCGCATAATATGCTTGTCTGAGGCTATCAAATTAGTATAATGAAAGAGAACCAGTTATCCCAAATAAGAACGGAAAAAAAGTGATTCAAACGAAGTTTCCAAACTTCGAAAAAAAAATTTTTTCTTTTCGAGATTCTTTGCGCATAATATGCTTGTCTAAGGTTATCAAACTAGTATAATGAAAGAGAACAAGTTATCTCAAATAAGAACGGAAAAAAAGTGATTCTAACGAAGTATCCAAACTTCGAAAAAAAATTTTTTTCTTTTCGAGATTCTTTGCGCATAATATGCTTGTCTGAGGCTATCAAACTAGTATAATGAAAGAGAACCAGTTATCTCAAATAAGAACGGAAAAAAAGTGATTCTAACGAAGTTTCCAAACTTCGAAATAATTTTTTTTTCTTTTCGAGATTCTTTGCGCATAATATGCTTGTCTGAGGCTAACAAACTAGTATAATGAAAGAGAACCAGTAATCTTAAATAAGAACGGAAAAAAAGTGATTCTAACGAAGTTTCCAAACTTCGAAAAAAAATTTTTTTCTTTTCGAGATACTTTGCGCATAATATGCTTGTCTAAGGCTATCAAACTAGTATAATGAAAGAGAACAAGTTATCTCAAATAAGAACGGAAAAAAAGTGATTCTAACGAAGTTTCCAAACTTCGAAAAAAAATTTTTATCTTTTCGAGATTCTTTGCGCATAATATGCTTGTCTGAGGCTATCAAACTAGTATAATGAAAGAGAACCAGTAATCTTAAATAAGAACGGAAAAAAATGATTCTAACGAAGTTTCCAAACTTCGAAAAAAAATTTTTTTCTTTTCGAGATTCTTTGCGCATAATATACTTGTCTAAGGCTATCAAACTAGTATAATGAAAGAGAACAAGTTATCTCAAATAAGAACGGAAAAAAAGTGATTCTAACGAAGTTTCCAAACTTCGAAAAAAAATTTTTTTCTTTTCGAGATTATTTGCGCATAATATGCTTGTCTGAGGCTATCAAACTAGTATAATGAAAGAGAACCAGTAATCTTAAATAAGAACGGAAAAAAAGTGATTCTAACGAAGTTTCCAAACTTCGAAAAAAAATTTTTTTCTTTTCGAGACCCTTTGCGCATAATATGCTTGTCTAAGGCTATCAAACAAGTATAATGAAAGAGAACAAGTTATCTCAAATAAGAATGGAAAAAAAGTGATTCTAAGGAAGTTTCCAAACTTGGAAAAAAATTTTTTTTCTTTTCGAGATTCTTTGCGCATAGTATGCTTGTCTGAGGCTATCAAACTAGTATAATGAAAGAGAACCAGTTATCTCAAATAAGAACGGAAAAAAAGTGATTCTAACGATGTTTCCAAATTTCGAAAAAAAATTTTTTTCTTTTCGAGATTCTTTGCGCATAATATGCTTGTCTAAGGCTATCAAACTAGTATAATGAAAGAGAACAAGTTATCTCAAATAAGAACGGAAAAAAAGTGATTCTAACGAAGTTTCCAATCTTCGAAAAAAAATTTTTTTCTTTTCGAGATTTTTTGCGCATAATATGCTTTTCTGAGGCTATCAAACTTGTATAATGAAAGAGAACCAGTTATCACAAATAAGAACGGAAAAAAAGTGATTCTAACGAAGTTTCCAAACTTCGAAAAAAAATTTTTTTCTTTACGAGATTCTTTGCGCATAATATGCTTGTCTAAGGCTATCAAACTAGTATAATGAAAGAGAACAAGTTATCTCAAATAAGAACGGAAAAAAAGTGATTCTAACGAAGTTTCCAAACTTCGAAAAAAAATTTTTTTCTTTTCGAGATTCTTTGCACATAATATGCTTGTCTGAGGCTATCAAACTAGTATAATGAAAGAGAACCAGTAATCTTAAATAAGAACGGAAAAAAAGTGATTCTAACGAAGTTTCCAAACTTCGAAAAAAAATTTTTTTCTTTTCTAGATTCTTTGCGCTTAATATGCTTTTCTAAGGCTATCAAACTAGTATAATGAAAGAGAACAAGTTATCTCAAATAAGAACGGAAAAAAAGTGATTCTAACGAAGTTTCCAAACTTCGAAAAAAAATTTTTTTCTTTTCGAGATTCTTTGCGCATAATATGCTTGTCTGAGGCTATCAAACTAGTATAATGAAAGAGAACCAGTTATCTCAAATAAGAACGGAAAAAAAGTTATTCTAATGAAGTTTCCAAACTTCGAAAAAAAATTTTTTTCTTTTCGAGATTCTTTGCGCATAATATGCTTGTCTAAGGCTATCAAACTAGTATAATGAAAGAGAACCAGTTATCTCAAATAAGAACGGAAAAAAAGTGATTCTAACGAAGTTTCCAAACTTCGAAAAAAAATTTTTTTCTTTTCGAGATTCTTTGCGCATA
This sequence comes from Metallyticus violacea, assembly GCA_030762175.1. Classification (NCBI taxonomy): domain Eukaryota; kingdom Metazoa; phylum Arthropoda; class Insecta; order Mantodea; family Metallyticidae; genus Metallyticus; species Metallyticus violacea. The sequence goes on along the minus strand of CM060842.1, from coordinate 82,943,779 downwards.
ATATGCTTGTCTGAGGCTATCAAACTAGTATAATGAAAGAGAACCAGTAATCTTAAATAAGAACGGAAAAAAAGTGATTCTAACGAAGTTTCCAAACTTCGAAAAAAAATTTTTTTCTTTTCGAGATTATTTGCGCATAATATGCTTGTCTGAGGCTATCAAACTAGTATAATGAAAGAGAACCAGTTATCTCAAATAAGAACGGAAAAAAAGTGATTCTAACGAAGTTTCCAAACTTCGAAAAAAATTTTTTTTCTTTTCGAGATTCTTTGCGCATAATATGCTTGTCTGAGGCTATCAAACTAGTATAATGAAAGAGAACCAGTTATCTCAAATAAGAACGGAAAAAAAGTGATTCTAACGAAGTTTCCAATCTTCGAAAAAAAATTTTTTTCTTTTCGAGATTCTTTGCGCATAATATGCTTTTCTGAGGCTATCAAACTTGTATAATGAAAGAGAACCAGTAATCTTAAATAAGAACGGAAAAAAAGTGATTCTAACGAAGTTTCCAAACTTCGAAAAAAAATTATTTTCTTTTCGTGATTATTTGCACATAATATGCTTGTCTGAGGCTATCAAACTAGTTTAATGAAAGAGAACAAGTTATCTCAAATAAGAACGGAAAAAAAGTGATTCTAACGAAGTTTCCAAACTTCGAAAAAAAATTTTTTTCTTTTCGAGATTATTTGCGCATAATATGCTTGTCTGAGGCTATCAAACTAGTATAATGAAAGAGAACCAGTAATCTTAAATAAGAACGGAAAAAAAGTGATTCTAACGAAGTTTCCAAACTTCGAAAAAAAATTTTTTTCTTTTCGAGATTATTTGCGCATAATATGCTTGTCTGAGGCTATCAAACTAGTATAATGAAAGAGAACCACTTATCTCAAATAAGAACGGAAAAAAAGTGATTCTAACGAAGTTTCCAAACTTCGAAAAAAAATTTTTTTCTTTTCGAGATTCTTTGCGCATAATATGCTTGTCTGAGGCTATCAAATTAGTATAATGAAAGAGAACCAGTTATCTCAAATAAGAACGGAAAAATAGTGATTCTAACGAAGTTTCCAAACTTCGAAAAAAAATTTTTTTCTTTACGAGATTCTTTGCGCATAATATGCTTGTCTAAGGCTATCAAACTAGTATAATGAAAGAGAACAAGTTATCTCAAATAAGAACGGAAAAAAAGTGATTCTAACGAAGTTTCCAAACTTCGAAAAAAAATTTTTTTCTTTTCGAGATTCTTTGCGCATAATATGCTTGTCTGAGGCTATCAAACTAGGATAATGAAAGAGAACCAGTAATCTTAAATAAGAACGGAAAAAAGTGATTCTAACGAAGTTTCTAAACTTCGAAAAAAATTTTTTTTCTTTTCGAGATTCTTTGCGCATAATTAGCTTGTCTAAGGCTATCAAACAAGTATAATGAAAGAGAACAAGTTATCTCAAATAAGAATGGAAAAAAAGTGATTCTAAGGAAGTTTCCAAACTTCGAAAAAAAATTTTTTTCTTTTCGAGATTCTTTGCGCATAATATGCTTGTCTGAGGCTATCACACTAGTATAATGAAAGAGAACCAGTTATCTCAAATAAGAACGGAAAAAAAGTGATTCTAACGAAGTTTCCAAACTTCGAAAAAAAATTTTTTTCTTTTCGAGATTCTTTGCGCATAATATGCTTGTCTAAGGCTATCAAACTAGTATAATGAAAGAGAACAAGTTATCTCAAATAAGAACGGAAAAAAAGTGATTCCAACAAAGTTTCCAAACTTCGAAAAAATTTTTTTTTCTTTTCGAGATTCTTTGCGCATAATATGCTTGTCTAAGGCTATCAAACTAGTATAATGAAAGAGAACCAGTTATCTCAAATAAGAACGGAAAAAAAGTGATTCTAACGAAGTTTCCAAACTTCGAAAAAAAAATTTTTTCTTTTCGAGATTCTTTGCGCATACCTATGCTTTTCTGAGGCTATCAAACTACTATAATGAAAGAGAACCAGTTATCTCAAATAAGAACGGAAAAAAAGTGATTCTAACGAAGTTTCCAAACTTCGAAAAAAAATTTTTTTCTTTTCGAGATTCTTTGCGCATAATATGCTTGTCTAAGGCTATCAAACTAGTATAATGAAAGAGAACAAGTTATCTCAAATAAGAACGGAAAAAAAGTGATTCTAACGAAGTTTCCAAACTTCGAAAAAAAATTTTTTTCTTTTCGAGATTCTTTGCGCATAATATGCTTGTCTGAGGCTATCAAACTAGTATAATGAAAGAGAACCAGTTATCTCAAATAAGAACGGAAAAAAAGTTATTCTAATGAAGTTTCCAAACTTCGAAAAAAAATTTTTTTCTTTTCGAGATTCTTTGCGCATAATATGCTTGTCTAAGGCTATCAAACTAGTATAATGAAAGAGAACCAGTTATCTCAAATAAGAACGGAAAAAAAGTGTTTCTAACGAAGTTTCCAAACTTCGAAAAAAAATTTTTTTCTTTTCGAGATTCTTTGCGCATAATATGCTTGTCTGAGGCTATCAAACTAGTATAATGAAAGAGAACCAGTAATCTTAAATAAGAACGGAAAAAAAGTGATTCTAACGAAGTTTCCAAACTTCGAAAAAAAATTTTTTTCTTTTCGAGATTATTTGCGCATAATATGCTTGTCTGAGGCTATCAAACTAGTATAATGAAAGAGAACCAGTTATCTCAAATAAGAACGGAAAAAAAGTGATTCTAACGAAGTTTCCAAACTTCGAAAAAAATTTTTTTTCTTTTCGAGATTCTGTGCGCATAATATGCTTGTCTGAGGCTATCAAACTAGTATAATGAAAGAGAACCAGTTATCTCAAATAAGAACGGAAAAATAGTGATTCTAACGAAGTTTCCAAACTTCGAAAAAAAATTTTTTTATTTTCGAGATTCTTTGCGCATACCTATGCTTTTCTGATGCTATCAAACTAGTATAATGAAAGAGAACCAGTTATCTCAAATAAGAACGGAAAAAAAGTGATTCTAACTAAGTTTCCAATCTTCGAAAAAAAATTTTTTTCTTTTCGAGATTCTTTGCGCATAATATGCTTTTCTGAGGCTATCAAACTTGTATAATGAAAGAGAACCAGTAATCTTAAATAAGAACGGAAAAAAAGTGATTCTAACGAAGTTTCCAAACTTCGAAAAAAAATTTTTTTCTTTTCGTGATTATTTGCGCATAATATGCTTGTCTGAGGCTATCAAACTAGTTTAATGAAAGAGAACAAGTTATCTCAAATAAGAACGGAAAAAAAGTGATTCTAACGAAGTTTCCAAACTTCGAAAAAAAATTTTTTTCTTTTCGAGATTATTTGCGCATAATATGCTTGTCTGAGGCTATCAAACTAGTATAATGAAAGAGAACCAGTAATCTTAAATAAGAACGGAAAAAAAGTGATTCTAACGAAGTTTCCAAACTTCGAAAAAAAATTTTTTTCTTTTCGAGATTATTTGCGCATAATATGCTTGTCTGAGGCTATCAAACTAGTATAATGAAAGAGAACCAGTTATCTCAAATAAGAACGGAAAAAAAGTGATTCTAACGAAGTTTCCAAACTTCGAAAAAAAATTTTTTTCTTTTCGAGATTCTTTGCGCATAATATGCTTGTCTGAGGCTATCAAATTAGTATAATGAAAGAGAACCAGTTATCTCAAATAAGAACGGAAAAATAGTGATTCTAACGAAGTTTCCAAACTTCGAAAAAAAATTTTTTTCTTTACGAGATTCTTTGCGCATAATATGCTTGTCTAAAGCTATCAAACTAGTATAATGAAAGAGAACAAGTTATCTCAAATAAGAACGGAAAAAAAGTGATTCTAACGAAGTTTCCAAACTTCGAAAAAAAATTTTTTTCTTTTCGAGATTCTTTGCGCATAATATGCTTGTCTGAGGCTATCAAACTAGGATAATGAAAGAGAACCAGTAATCTTAAATAAGAACGGAAAAAAGTGATTCTAACGAAGTTTCCAAACTTCGAAAAAAATTTTTTTTCTTTTCGAGATTCTTTGCGAATAATTAGCTTGTCTAAGGCTATCAAACAAGTATAATGAAAGAGAACAAGTTATCTCAAATAAGAATGGAAAAAAAGTGATTCTAAGGAAGTTTCCAAACTTCGAAAAAAAATTTTTTTCTTTTCGAGATTCTTTGCGCATAATATGCTTGTCTGAGGCTATCAAACTAGTATAATGAAAGAGAACCAGTTATCTCAAATAAGAACGGAAAAAAAGTGATTCTAACGAAGTTTCCAAACTTCGAAATAAAATTTTTTTCTTTTCGAGATTCTTTGCGCATAATATGCTTGTCTGAGGCTATCAAACTAGTATAATGAAAGAGAACCAGTAATCTTAAATAAGAACGGAAAAAAAGTGATTCTAAAGAAGTTTCCAAACTTCGAAAAAAAATTTTTTTCTTTTCGAGATTCTTTGCGCATAATTAGCTTGTCTAAGGCTATCAAACAAGTATAATGAAAGAGAACAAGTTATCTCAAATAAGAATGGAAAAAAAGTGATTCTAAGGAAGTTTCCAAACTTCGAAAAAAAATTTTTTTCTTTTCGAGATTCTTTGCGCATAATATGCTTGTCTGAGGCTATCACACTAGTATAATGAAAGAGAACCAGTTATCTCAAATAAGAACGGAAAAAAAGTGATTCTAACGAAGTTTCCAAACTTCGAAAAAAAATTTTTTTCTTTTCGAGATTCTTTGCGCATAATATGCTTGTCTAAGGCTATCAAACTAGTATAATGAAAGAGAACAAGTTATCTCAAATAAGAACGGAAAAAAAGTGATTCCAACGAAGTTTCCAAACTTCGAAAAAATTTTTTTTTCTTTTCGAGATTCTTTGCGCATAATATGCTTGTCTAAGGCTATCAAACTAGTATAATGAAAGAGAACCTGTTATCTCAAATAAGAACGGAAAAAAAGTGATTCTAACGAAGTTTCCAAACTTCGAAAAAAAAATTTTTTCTTTTCGAGATTCTTTGCGCATACCTATGCTTTTCTGAGGCTATCAAACTACTATAATGAAAGAGAACCAGTTATCTCAAATAAGAACGGAAAAAAAGTGATTCTAACGAAGTTTCCAAACTTCGAAAAAAAATTTTTTTCTTTTCGAGATTCTTTGCGCATAATATGCTTGTCTAAGGCTATCAAACTAGTATAATGAAAGAGAACAAGTTATCTCAAATAAGAACGGAAAAAAAGTGATTCTAACGAAGTTTCCAAACTTCGAAAAAAAATTTTTTTCTTTTCGAGATTCTTTGCGCATAATATGCTTGTCTGAGGCTATCAAACTAGTATAATGAAAGAGAACCAGTTATCTCAAATAAGAACGGAAAAAAAGTTATTCTAATGAAGTTTCCAAACTTCGAAAAAAAATTTTTTTCTTTTCGAGATTCTTTGCGCATAATATGCTTGTCTAAGGCTATCAAACTAGTATAATGAAAGAGAACCAGTTATCTCAAATAAGAACGGAAAAAAAGTGTTTCTAACGAAGTTTCCAAACTTCGAAAAAAAATTTTTTTCTTTTCGAGATTCTTTGCGCATAATATGCTTGTCTGAGGCTATCAAACTAGTATAATGAAAGAGAACCAGTTATCTCAAATAAGAACGGAAAAAAAGTGATTCCAACGAAGTTTCCAAACTTCGAAAAAAAATTTTTTTCTTTTCGAGATTCTTTGCGCATAACTATGCTTTTCTGAGGCTATCAAACTAGTATAATGAAAGAGAACCAGTTATCTCAAATAAGAACGGAAAAAAAGTGATTTTAACGAAGTTTCCAAACTTCGAAATAAAATTTTTTTCTTTTCGAGATTCTTTGCGCATAATATGCTTGTCTGAGGCTATCAAACTAGTATAATGAAAGAGAACCAGTAATCTTAAATAAGAACGGAAAAAAGGTGATTCTAACGAAGTTTCCAAACTTCGAAAAAAAATTTTTTTCTTTTCGAGATTCTTTGCGCATAATATGCTTGTCTGAGGCTATCAAACTAGTATAATGAAAGAGAACCAGTAATCTTAAATAAGAACAGAAAAAAAGTGATTCTAACGAAGTTTCCAAACTTCGAAAAAAAATTTTTTTCTTTTCGAGATTATTTGCGCATAATATGCTTGTCTAAGGCTATCAAACAAGTATAATGAAAGAGAACAAGATATCTCAAATAAGAATGGAAAAAAAGTGATTCTAAGGAAGTTTCCAAACTTCGAAAAAAAATTTTTTTCTTTTCGAGATTCTTTGCGCATAATATGCTTGTCTGAGGCTATCAAACTAGTATAATGAAAGAGAACCAGTAATCTTAAATAAGAACGGAAAAAAAGTGATTCTAACGAAGTTTCCAAACTTCGAAAAAAAATTTTTTTCTTTTCGAGATTATTTGCGCATAATTTGCTTGTCTAAGGCTATCAAACAAGCATATTGAAAGAGAACAAGTTATCTCAAGAAAGAATGGAAAAAAAGTGATTCTAAGGAAGTTTCCAAACTTCGAAAAAAAATTTTTTTCTTTTCGAGATTCTTTGCGCATAATATGCTTGTCTGAGGCTATCAAACTAGTATAATGAAAGAGAACCAGTTATCTCAAATAAGAACGGAAAAAAAGTGATTCTAACGAAGTTTCCAAACTTCGAAAAAAAATTTTTTTCTTTTCCAGATTCTTTGCGCATAATATGCTTGTCTAAGGCTATCAAACTAGTATAATGAAAGAGAACAAGTTATCTTAAATAAGAACGGAAAAAAAGTGATTCTAACGAAGTTTCCAAACTTCGAAAAAAAATTTTATTCTTTTCGAGATTCTTTGCGCATAATATGCTTGTCTGAGGCTATCAAACTAGTATAATGAAAGAGAACCAGTAATCTTAAATAAGAACGGAAAAAAAGTGATTCTAACGAAGTTTGCAAACTTCGAAAAAAAATTTTTTTCTTTTCGAGATTCTTTGCGCATAATATGCTTGTCTGAGGCTATCAAACTAGTATAATGAAAGAGAACAAGTTATCTCAAATAAGAACGGAAAAAAAGTGATTCTAACGAAGTTTCCAAACTTCGAAAAAAAATTTTTTTCTTTTCGAGATTATTTGCGCATAATATGCTTGTCTGAGGCTATCAAACTAGTATAATGAAAGAGAACCAGTAATCTTAAATAAGAACGGAAAAAAAGTGATTCTAACGAAGTTTCCAAACTTCGAAAAAAAATTTTTTTCTTTTCGAGATTATTTGCGCATAATATGCTTGTCTGAGGCTATCAAACTAGTATAATGAAAGAGAACCAGTTATCTCAAATAAGAACGGAAAAAAAGTGATTCTAACGAAGTTTCCAAACTTCGAAAAAAAATTTTTTTCTTTTCGAGATTCTTTGCGCATAATATGCTTGTCTGAGGCTATCAAACTAGTATAATGAAAGAGAACCAGTTATCTCAAATAAGAACGGAAAAATAGTGATTCTAACGAAGTTTCCAAACTTCGAAAAAAAATTTTTTTATTTTCGAGATTCTTTGCGCATACCTATGCTTTTCTGAGGCTATCAAACTAGTATAATGAAAGAGAACCAGTTATCTCAAATAAGAACGGAAAAAAAGTGATTCTAACGAAGTTTCCAATCTTCGAAAAAAAATTTTTTTCTTTTCGAGATTCTTTGCGCATAATATGCTTTTCTGAGGCTATCAAACTTGTATAATGAAAGAGAACCAGTAATCTTAAATAAGAACGGAAAAAAAGTGATTCTAACGAAGTTTCCAAACTTCGAAAAAAAATTTTTTTCTTTTCGAGATTATTTGCGCATAATATGCTTGTCTGAGGCTATCAAACTAGTATAATGAAAGAGAACCAGTAATCTTAAATAAGAACGGAAAAAAAGTGATTCTAACGAAGTTTCCAAACTTCGAAAAAAAATTTTTTTCTTTTCGAGATTCTTTGCGCATAATATGCTTGTCTGAGGCTATCAAACTAGTATAATGAAAGAGAACCAGTTATCTCAAATAAGAACGGAAAAAAAGTAATTCTAACGAAGTTTCCAAACTTCGAAAAAAAAATTTTTTCTTTTAGAGATTCTTTGCGCATAATATGCTTTTCTGAGGCTATCAAACTAGTATAATGAAAGAGAACCAGTTATCTCAAATAAGAACGGAAAAAAAGTGATTCTAACGAAGTTTCCAAACTTCGAAATAAAATTTTTTTCTTTTCGAGATTCTTTGCGCATAATATGCTTGTCTAAAGCTATCAAACTAGTATAATGAAAGAGAACAAGTTATCTCAAATAAGAACGGAAAAAAGTGATTCTAACGAAGTTTCCAAACTTCGAAAAAAAATTTTTTTCTTTTCGAGATTCTTTGCGCATAATATGCTTGTCTGAGGCTATCAAACTAGGATAATGAAAGAGAACCAGTAATCTTAAATAAGAACGGAAAAAAGTGATTCTAACGAAGTTTCCAAACTTCGAAAAAATTTTTTTTTCTTTTCGAGATTCTTTGCGAATAATTAGCTTGTCTAAGGCTATCAAACAAGTATAATGAAAGAGAACAAGTTATCTCAAATAAGAATGGAAAAAAAGTGATTCTAAGGAAGTTTCCAAACTTCGAAAAAAAATTTTTTTCTTTTCGAGATTCTTTGCGCATAATATGCTTGTCTGAGGCTATCAAACTAGTATAATGAAAGAGAACCAGTTATCTCAAATAAGAACGGAAAAAAAGTAATTCTAACGAAGTTTCCAAACTTCGAAAAAAAAATTTTTTCTTTTAGAGATTCTTTGCGCATAATATGCTTTTCTGAGGCTATCAAACTAGTATAATGAAAGAGAACCAGTTATCTCAAATAAGAACGGAAAAAAAGTGATTCTAACGAAGTTTCCAAACTTCGAAATAAAATTTTTTTCTTTTCGAGATTCTTTGCGCATAATATGCTTGTCTGAGGCTATCAAACTAGTATAATGAAAGAGAACCAGTAATCTTAAATAAGAACGGAAAAAAAGTGATTCTAAAGAAGTTTCCAAACTTCGAAAAAAAATTTTTTTCTTTTCGAGATTCTTTGCGCATAATATGCTTGTCTAAGGCTATCAAACTAGTATAATGAAAGAGAACAAGTTATCTCAAATAAGAACGGAAAAAAAGTGATTCCAACGAAGTTTCCAAACTTCGAAAAAATTTTTTTTTCTTTTCGAGATTCTTTGCGCATAATATGCTTGTCTGAGGCTATCAAACTAGTATAATGAAAGAGAACCAGTTATCTCAAATAAGAACGGAAAAAAAGTGATTCTAACGAAGTTTCCAAACTTCGAAAAAAAATTTTTTTCTTTTCGAGATTCTTTGCGCATAATATGCTTGTCTGAGGCTATCAAACTAGGATAATGAAAGAGAACCAGTAATCTTAAATAAGAACGGAAAAAAGTGATTCTAACGAAGTTTCCAAACTTCGAAAAAATTTTTTTTTCTTTTCGAGATTCTTTGCGAATAATTAGCTTGTCTAAGGCTATCAAACAAGTATAATGAAAGAGAACAAGTTATCTCAAATAAGAATGGAAAAAAAGTGATTCTAAGGAAGTTTCCAAACTTCGAAAAAAAATTTTTTTCTTTTCGAGATTCTTTGCGCATAATATGCTTGTCTGAGGCTATCAAACTAGTATAATGAAAGAGAACCAGTTATCTCAAATAAGAACGGAAAAAAAGTAATTCTAACGAAGTTTCCAAACTTCGAAAAAAAAATTTTTTCTTTTAGAGATTCTTTGCGCATAATATGCTTTTCTGAGGCTATCAAACTAGTATAATGAAAGAGAACCAGTTATCTCAAATAAGAACGGAAAAAAAGTGATTCTAACGAAGTTTCCAAACTTCGAAATAAAATTTTTTTCTTTTCGAGATTCTTTGCGCATAATATGCTTGTCTGAGGCTATCAAACTAGTATAATGAAAGAGAACCAGTAATCTTAAATAAGAACGGAAAAAAAGTGATTCTAAAGAAGTTTCCAAACTTCGAAAAAAAATTTTTTTCTTTTCGAGATTCTTTGCGCATAATATGCTTGTCTAAGGCTATCAAACTAGTATAATGAAAGAGAACAAGTTATCTCAAATAAGAACGGAAAAAAAGTGATTCCAACGAAGTTTCCAAACTTCGAAAAAATTTTTTTTTCTTTTCGAGATTCTTTGCGCATAATATGCTTGTCTGAGGCTATCAAACTAGTATAATGAAAGAGAACCAGTTATCTCAAATAAGAACGGAAAAAAAGTGATTCTAACGAAGTTTCCAAACTTCGAAAAAAAAATTTTTTCTTTTCGAGATTCTTTGCGCATACCTATGCTTTTCTGAGGCTATCAAACTACTATAATGAAAGAGAACCAGTTATCTCAAATAAGAACGGAAAAAAAGTGATTCTAACGAAGTTTCCAAACTTCGAAATAAAATTTTTTTCTTTTCGAGATTCTTTGCGCATAATATGCTTGTCTGAGGCTATCAAACTAGTATAATGAAAGAGAACCAGTAATCTTAAATAAGAACGGAAAAAAAGTGATTCTAACGAAGTTTCCAAACTTCGAAAAAAAATTTTTTTCTTTTCGAGATTCTTTGCGCATAATATGCTTGTCTAAGGCTATCAAACTAGTATAATGAAAGAGAACAAGTTATCTCAAATAAGAACGGAAAAAAAGTGATTCTAACGAAGTTTCCAAACTTCAAAAAAAATTTTTTTCTTTTCGAGATTCTTTGCGCATAATATGCTTGTCTGAGGCTATCAAACTAGTATAATGAAAGAGAACCAGTTATATCAAATAAGAACGGAAAAAAAGTTATTCTAAGGAAGTTTCCAAACTTCGAAAAAAAATTTTTTTCTTTTCGAGATTCTTTGCGCATAATATGCTTGTCTAAGGCTATCAAACTAGTATTGTGAAAGAGAACCAGTTATCTCAAATAAGAACGGAAAAAAAGTGATTCTAACGAAGTTTCCAAACTTCGAAAAAAAATTTTTTTCTTTTCGAGATTCTTTGCGCATAATATGCTTGTCTAAGGCTATCAAACTAGTATAATGAAAGAGAACAAGTTATCTCAAATAAGAACGGAAAAAAAGTGATTCTAACGAAGTTTCCAATCTTCGAAAAAAAATTTTTTTCTTTTCGAGATTCTTTGCGCATAATATGCTTTTCTGAGGCTATCAAACTTGTATAATGAAAGAGAACCAGTTATCTCAAATAAGAACGGAAAAAAAGTGATTCTAACGAAGTTTCCAAACTTCGAAAAAAAATTTTTTTCTTTACCAGATTCTTTGCGCATAATATGCTTGTCTAAGGCTATCAAACTAGTATAATGAAAGAGAACAAGTTATCTCAAATAAGAACGGAAAAAAAGTGATTCTAACGAAGTTTCCAAACTTCGAAAAAAATTTTTTTCTTTTCGAGATTCTTTGCGCATAATATGCTTGTCTGAGGCTATCAAACTAGGATAATGAAAGAGAACCAGTAATCTTAAATAAGAACGGAAAAAAGTGATTCTAACGAAGTTTCCAAACTTCGAAAAAAATTTTTTTTCTTTTCGAGATTCTTTGCGCATAATTAGCTTGTCTAAGGCTATCAAACAAGTATAATGAAAGAGAACAAGTTATCTCAAATAAGAATGGAAAAAAAGTGATTCTAAGGAAGTTTCCAAACTTCGAAAAAAAATTTTTTTCTTTTCGAGATTCTTTGCGCATAATATGCTTGTCTGAGGGCTATCAAACTAGTATAATGAAAGAGAACCAGTTATCTCAAATAAGAACGGAAAAAAAGTGATTCTAACGAAGTTTCCAAACTTCGAAAAAAAAATTTTTTCTTTTAGAGATTCTTTGCGCATAATATGCTTTTCTGAGGCTATCAAACTAGTATAATGAAAGAGAACCAGTTATCTCAAATAAGAACGGAAAAAAAGTGATTCTAACGAAGTTTCGAAACTTCGAAATAAAATTTTTTTCTTTTCTAGATTCTTTGCGCATAATATGCGCATAATATGCTTGTCTGAGGCTATCAAACTAGTATAATGAAAGAGAACCAGTAATCTTAAATAAGAACGGAAAAAAAGTGATTCTAAAGAAGTTTCCAAACTTCGAAAAAAAATTTTTTCTTTTCGAGATTCTTTGCGCATAATATGCTTGTCTAAGGCTATCAAACTAGTATAATGAAAGAGAACAAGTTATCTCAAATAAGAACGGAAAAAAAGTGATTCTAACGAAGTTTCCAAACTTCGAAAAAAAATTTTTTTCTTTTCGAGATTCTTTGCGCATAATATGCTTGTCTGAGGCTATCAAACTAGTATAATGAAAGAGAACCAGTTATCTCAAATAAGAACGGAAAAAAAGTGATTCTAACGAAGTTTCCAAACTTCGAAAAAAAATTTTTTTCTTTTCGAGATACTTTGCGCATAATATGCTTGTCTAAGGCTATCAAACTAGTATAATGAAAGAGAACAAGTTATCTCAAATAAGAACGGAAAAAAAGTGATTCTAACGAAGTTTCCAAACTTCGAAAAAAATTTTTTTCTTTTCGAGATTCTTTGCGCATAATATGCTTGTCTGAGGCTATCAAACTAGTATAATGAAAGAGAACCAGTAATCTTAAATAAGAACGGAAAAAAAGTGATTCTAACGAAGTTTCCAAACTTCGAAAAAAATTTTTTTCTTTTCGAGATTCTTTGCGCATAATATGCTTGTCTAAGGCTATCAAACTAGTATAATGAAAGAGAACAAGTTATCTCAAATAAGAACGGAAAAAAAGTGATTCTAACGAAGTTTCCAAACTTCGAAAAAAAATTTTTTTCTTTTCGAGATTATTTGCGCATAATATGCTTGTCTGAGGCTATCAAACTAGTATAATGAAAGAGAACCAGTAATCTTAAATAAGAACGGAAAAAAAGTGATTCTAACGAAGTTTCCGAACTTCGAAAAAAAATTTTTTTCTTTTCGAGACCCTTTGCGCATAATATGCTTGTCTAAGGCTATCAAACAAGTATAATGAAAGAGAACAAGTTATCTCAAATAAGAATGGTAAAAAAGTGATTCTAAGGAAGTTTCCAAACTTCGAAAAAAAATTTTTTTCTTTTCGAGATTCTTTGCGCATAATATGCTTGTGTGAGGCTATCAAACTAGTATAATGAAAGAGAACCAGTTATCTCAAATAAGAACGGAAAAAAAGTGATTCTAACGAAGTTTCCAAACTTCGAAAAAAAATTTTTTTCTTTTCGAGATTCTTTGCGCATAACTATGCTTTTCTGAGGCTATCAAACTAGTATAATGAAAGAGAACCAGTTATCTCAAATAAGAACGGAAAAAAAGTGATTTTAACGAAGTTTCCAAACTTCGAAATAAAATTTTTTTCTTTTCGAGATTCTTTGCGCATAATATGCTTGTCTGAGGCTATCAAACTAGTATAATGAAAGAGAACCAGTAATCTTAAATAAGAACGGAAAAAAGGTGATTCTAACGAAGTTTCCAAACTTCGAAAAAAAATTTTTTTCTTTTCGAGATTCTTTGCGCATAATATGCTTGTCTGAGGCTATCAAACTAGTATAATGAAAGAGAACCAGTAATCTTAAATAAGAACGGAAAAAAAGTGATTCTAACGAAGTTTCCAAACTTCGAAAAAAAATTTTTTTCTTTTCGAGATTATTTGCGCATAATATGCTTGTCTAAGGCTATCAAACAAGTATAATGAAAGAGAACAAGTTATCTCAAATAAGAATGGAAAAAAAGTGATTCTAAGGAAGTTTCCAAACTTCGAAAAAAAATTTTTTTCTTTTCGAGATTCTTTGCGCATAATATGCTTGTCTGAGGCTATCAAACTAGTATAATGAAAGAGAACCAGTAATCTTAAATAAGAACGGAAAAAAAGTGATTCTAACGAAGTTTTCAAACTTCGAAAAAAAATTTTTTTCTTTTCGAGATTATTTGCGCATAATTTGCTTGTCTAAGGCTATCAAACAAGCATAATGAAAGAGAACAAGTTATCTAAAAAAAGAATGGAAAAAAAGTGATTCTAAGGAAGTTTCCAAACTTCGAAAAAAAATTTTTTTCTTTTCGAGATTCTTTGCGCATAATATGCTTGTCTGAGGCTATCAAACTAGTATAATGAAAGAGAACCAGTTATCTCAAATAAGAACGGAAAAAAAGTGATTCTAACGAAGTTTCCAAACTTCGAAAAAAAATTTTTTTCTTTTCCAGATTCTTTGCGCATAATATGCTTGTCTAAGGCTATCAAACTAGTATAATGAAAGAGAACAAGTTATCTTAAATAAGAACGGAAAAAAAGTGATTCTAACGAAGTTTCCAAACTTCGAAAAAAAATTTTATTCTTTTCGAGATTCTTTGCGCATAATATGCTTGTCTGAGGCTATCAAACTAGTATAATGAAAGAGAACCAGTAATCTTAAATAAGAACGGAAAAAAAGTGATTCTAACAAGGTTTGCAAACTTCGAAAAAAAATTTTTTTCTTTTCGAGATTCTTTGCGCATAATATGCTTGTCTGAGGCTATCAAACTAGTATAATGAAAGAGAACCAGTAATCTTAAATAAGAACGGAAAAAAAGTGATTCTAACGAAGTTTCCAAACTTCGAAAAAAAATTTTTTTCTTTTCGAGATTCTTTGCGCATAATATGCTTGTCTAAGGCTATCAAACTAGTATAATGAAAGAGAACAATTTATCTCAAATAAGAACGGAAAAAAATTATTCTAACGAAGTTTCCAAACTTCGAAAAAAAATTTTTTTCTTTTCGAGATTCTTTGCGCATAATATGCTTGTCTGAGGCTATCAAACTAGTATAATGAAAGAGAACCAGTTATCTCAAATAAGAACGGAAAAAAAGTTATTCTAATGAAGTTTCCAAACTTCGAAAAAAAATTTTTTTCTTTTCGAGATTCTTTGCGCATAATATGCTTGTCTAAGGCTATCAAACTAGTATAATGAAAGAGAACAAGTTATCTCAAATAAGAATGGAAAAAAAGTGATTCTAAGGAAGTTTCCAAACTTCGAAAAAACATTTTTTCTTTTCGAGATTCTTTGCGCATAATATGCTTGTCTGAGGCTATCAAACTAGTATAATGAAAGAGAAGAAGTTATCTCAAATAAGAATGGAAAAAAAGTGATTCTAAGGAAGTTTCCAAACTTCGAAAAAAAATTTTTTTCTTTTCGAGATTCTTTGCGCATAATATGCTTGTCTGAGGCTATCAAACTAGTATAATCAAAGAGAACCAGTTATCTCAAATAAGAACGGAAAAAAAGTGATTTTAACGAGGTTCCCAATTTTCGAAAAAAAATTTTTTTCTTTTCGAGATTCTTTGCGCATAATATGCTTTTCTGAGGCTATCAAACTAGTATAATGAAAGAGAACCAGTAATCTTAAATAAGAACGGAAAAAAAGTGATTCTAACGAAGTTTCCGAACTTCGAAAAAAAATTTTTTTCTTTTCTAGACCCTTTGCGCATAATATGCTTGTCTAAGGCTATCAAACAAGTATAATGAAAGAGAACAAGTTATCTCAAATAAGAATGGAAAAAAAGTGATTCTAAGGAAGTTTCCAAACTTCGAAAAAAAATTTTTTTCTTTTCGAGATTCTTTGCGCATAATATGCTTGTGTGAGGCTATCAAACTAGTATAATGAAAGAGAACCAGTTATCTCAAATAAGAACGGAAAAAAAGTGATTCTAACGAAGTTTCCAAACTTCGAAAAAAAATTTTTTTCTTTTCGAGATTATTTGCGCATAATATGCTTGTCTGAGGCTATCAAACTAGTATAATGAAAGAGAACCAGTAATCTTAAATAAGAACGGAAAAAAAGTGATTCTAACGAAGTTTCCAAACTTCGAAAAAAAATTTTTTTCTTTTCGAGATTATTTGCGCATAATATGCTTGTCTGAGGCTATCAAACTAGTATAATGAAAGAGAACCAGTTATCTCAAATAAGAACGGAAAAAAAGTGATTCTAACGAAGTTTCCAAACTTCGAAAAAAAATTTTTTTCTTTTCGAGATTCTTTGCGCATAATATGCTTGTCTGAGGCTATCAAACTAGTATAATGAAAGAGAACCAGTTATCTCAAATAAGAACGGAAAAATAGTGATTCTAACGAAGTTTCCAAACTTCGAAAAAAAATTTTTTTATTTTCGAGATTCTTTGCGCATACCTATGCTTTTCTGAGGCTATCAAACTAGTATAATGAAAGAGAACCAGTTATCTCAAATAAGAACGGAAAAAAAGTGATTCTAACGAAGTTTCCAATCTTCGAAAAAAAATTTTTTTCTTTTCGAGATTCTTTGCGCATAATATGCTTGTCTAAAGCTATCAAACTAGTATAATGAAAGAGAACAAGTTATCTCAAATAAGAACGGAAAAAAGTGATTCTAACGAAGTTTCCAAACTTCGAAAAAAAATTTTTTTCTTTTCGAGATTCTTTGCGCATAATATGCTTGTCTGAGGCTATCAAACTAGGATAATGAAAGAGAACCAGTAATCTTAAATAAGAACGGAAAAAAGTGATTCTAACGAAGTTTCCAAACTTCGAAAAAATTTTTTTTTCTTTTCGAGATTCTTTGCGAATAATTAGCTTGTCTAAGGCTATCAAACAAGTATAATGAAAGAGAACAAGTTATCTCAAATAAGAATGGAAAAAAAGTGATTCTAAGGAAGTTTCCAAACTTCGAAAAAAAATTTTTTTCTTTTCGAGATTCTTTGCGCATAATATGCTTGTCTGAGGCTATCAAACTAGTATAATGAAAGAGAACCAGTTATCTCAAATAAGAACGGAAAAAAAGTAATTCTAACGAAGTTTCCAAACTTCGAAAAAAAAATTTTTTCTTTTAGAGATTCTTTGCGCATAATATGCTTTTCTGAGGCTATCAAACTAGTATAATGAAAGAGAACCAGTTATCTCAAATAAGAACGGAAAAAAAGTGATTCTAACGAAGTTTCCAAACTTCGAAATAAAATTTTTTTCTTTTCGAGATTCTTTGCGCATAATATGCTTGTCTGAGGCTATCAAACTAGTATAATGAAAGAGAACCAGTAATCTTAAATAAGAACGGAAAAAAAGTGATTCTAAAGAAGTTTCCAAACTTCGAAAAAAAATTTTTTTCTTTTCGAGATTCTTTGCGCATAATATGCTTGTCTAAGGCTATCAAACTAGTATAATGAAAGAGAACAAGTTATCTCAAATAAGAACGGAAAAAAAGTGATTCCAACGAAGTTTCCAAACTTCGAAAAAATTTTTTTTTCTTTTCGAGATTCTTTGCGCATAATATGCTTGTCTGAGGCTATCAAACTAGTATAATGAAAGAGAACCAGTTATCTCAAATAAGAACGGAAAAAAAGTGATTCTAACGAAGTTTCCAAACTTCGAAAAAAAAATTTTTTCTTTTCGAGATTCTTTGCGCATACCTATGCTTTTCTGAGGCTATCAAACTACTATAATGAAAGAGAACCAGTTATCTCAAATAAGAACGGAAAAAAAGTGATTCTAACGAAGTTTCCAAACTTCGAAATAAAATTTTTTTCTTTTCGAGATTCTTTGCGCATAATATGCTTGTCTGAGGCTATCAAACTAGTATAATGAAAGAGAACCAGTAATCTTAAATAAGAACGGAAAAAAAGTGATTCTAACGAAGTTTCCAAACTTCGAAAAAAAATTTTTTTCTTTTCGAGATTCTTTGCGCATAATATGCTTGTCTAAGGCTATCAAACTAGTATAATGAAAGAGAACAAGTTATCTCAAATAAGAACGGAAAAAAAGTGATTCTAACGAAGTTTCCAAACTTCAAAAAAAATTTTTTTCTTTTCGAGATTCTTTGCGCATAATATGCTTGTCTGAGGCTATCAAACTAGTATAATGAAAGAGAACCAGTTATATCAAATAAGAACGGAAAAAAAGTTATTCTAAGGAAGTTTCCAAACTTCGAAAAAAAATTTTTTTCTTTTCGAGATTCTTTGCGCATAATATGCTTGTCTAAGGCTATCAAACTAGTATTGTGAAAGAGAACCAGTTATCTCAAATAAGAACGGAAAAAAAGTGATTCTAACGAAGTTTCCAAACTTCGAAAAAAAATTTTTTTCTTTTCGAGATTCTTTGCGCATAATATGCTTGTCTAAGGCTATCAAACTAGTATAATGAAAGAGAACAAGTTATCTCAAATAAGAACGGAAAAAAAGTGATTCTAACGAAGTTTCCAATCTTCGAAAAAAAATTTTTTTCTTTTCGAGATTCTTTGCGCATAATATGCTTTTCTGAGGCTATCAAACTTGTATAATGAAAGAGAACCAGTTATCTCAAATAAGAACGGAAAAAAAGTGATTCTAACGAAGTTTCCAAACTTCGAAAAAAAATTTTTTTCTTTACCAGATTCTTTGCGCATAATATGCTTGTCTAAGGCTATCAAACTAGTATAATGAAAGAGAACAAGTTATCTCAAATAAGAACGGAAAAAAAGTGATTCTAACGAAGTTTCCAAACTTCGAAAAAAATTTTTTTCTTTTCGAGATTCTTTGCGCATAATATGCTTGTCTGAGGCTATCAAACTAGGATAATGAAAGAGAACCAGTAATCTTAAATAAGAACGGAAAAAAGTGATTCTAACGAAGTTTCCAAACTTCGAAAAAAATTTTTTTTCTTTTCGAGATTCTTTGCGCATAATTAGCTTGTCTAAGGCTATCAAACAAGTATAATGAAAGAGAACAAGTTATCTCAAATAAGAATGGAAAAAAAGTGATTCTAAGGAAGTTTCCAAACTTCGAAAAAAAATTTTTTTCTTTTCGAGATTCTTTGCGCATAATATGCTTGTCTGAGGGCTATCAAACTAGTATAATGAAAGAGAACCAGTTATCTCAAATAAGAACGGAAAAAAAGTGATTCTAACGAAGTTTCCAAACTTCGAAAAAAAAATTTTTTCTTTTAGAGATTCTTTGCGCATAATATGCTTTTCTGAGGCTATCAAACTAGTATAATGAAAGAGAACCAGTTATCTCAAATAAGAACGGAAAAAAAGTGATTCTAACGAAGTTTCGAAACTTCGAAATAAAATTTTTTTCTTTTCTAGATTCTTTGCGCATAATATGCGCATAATATGCTTGTCTGAGGCTATCAAACTAGTATAATGAAAGAGAACCAGTAATCTTAAATAAGAACGGAAAAAAAGTGATTCTAAAGAAGTTTCCAAACTTCGAAAAAAAATTTTTTCTTTTCGAGATTCTTTGCGCATAATATGCTTGTCTAAGGCTATCAAACTAGTATAATGAAAGAGAACAAGTTATCTCAAATAAGAACGGAAAAAAAGTGATTCTAACGAAGTTTCCAAACTTCGAAAAAAAATTTTTTTCTTTTCGAGATTCTTTGCGCATAATATGCTTGTCTGAGGCTATCAAACTAGTATAATGAAAGAGAACCAGTTATCTCAAATAAGAACGGAAAAAAAGTGATTCTAACGAAGTTTCCAAACTTCGAAAAAAAATTTTTTTCTTTTCGAGATACTTTGCGCATAATATGCTTGTCTAAGGCTATCAAACTAGTATAATGAAAGAGAACAAGTTATCTCAAATAAGAACGGAAAAAAAGTGATTCTAACGAAGTTTCCAAACTTCGAAAAAAATTTTTTTCTTTTCGAGATTCTTTGCGCATAATATGCTTGTCTGAGGCTATCAAACTAGTATAATGAAAGAGAACCAGTAATCTTAAATAAGAACGGAAAAAAAGTGATTCTAACGAAGTTTCCAAACTTCGAAAAAAATTTTTTTCTTTTCGAGATTCTTTGCGCATAATATGCTTGTCTAAGGCTATCAAACTAGTATAATGAAAGAGAACAAGTTATCTCAAATAAGAACGGAAAAAAAGTGATTCTAACGAAGTTTCCAAACTTCGAAAAAAAATTTTTTTCTTTTCGAGATTATTTGCGCATAATATGCTTGTCTGAGGCTATCAAACTAGTATAATGAAAGAGAACCAGTAATCTTAAATAAGAACGGAAAAAAAGTGATTCTAACGAAGTTTCCGAACTTCGAAAAAAAATTTTTTTCTTTTCGAGACCCTTTGCGCATAATATGCTTGTCTAAGGCTATCAAACAAGTATAATGAAAGAGAACAAGTTATCTCAAATAAGAATGGTAAAAAAGTGATTCTAAGGAAGTTTCCAAACTTCGAAAAAAAATTTTTTTCTTTTCGAGATTCTTTGCGCATAATATGCTTGTGTGAGGCTATCAAACTAGTATAATGAAAGAGAACCAGTTATCTCAAATAAGAACGGAAAAAAAGTGATTCTAACGAAGTTTCCAAACTTCGAAAAAAAATTTTTTTCTTTTCGAGATTCTTTGCGCATAACTATGCTTTTCTGAGGCTATCAAACTAGTATAATGAAAGAGAACCAGTTATCTCAAATAAGAACGGAAAAAAAGTGATTTTAACGAAGTTTCCAAACTTCGAAATAAAATTTTTTTCTTTTCGAGATTCTTTGCGCATAATATGCTTGTCTGAGGCTATCAAACTAGTATAATGAAAGAGAACCAGTAATCTTAAATAAGAACGGAAAAAAGGTGATTCTAACGAAGTTTCCAAACTTCGAAAAAAAATTTTTTTCTTTTCGAGATTCTTTGCGCATAATATGCTTGTCTGAGGCTATCAAACTAGTATAATGAAAGAGAACCAGTAATCTTAAATAAGAACGGAAAAAAAGTGATTCTAACGAAGTTTCCAAACTTCGAAAAAAAATTTTTTTCTTTTCGAGATTATTTGCGCATAATATGCTTGTCTAAGGCTATCAAACAATTATAATGAAAGAGAACAAGTTATCTCAAATAAGAATGGAAAAAAAGTGATTCTAAGGAAGTTTCCAAACTTCGAAAAAAAATTTTTTTCTTTTCGAGATTCTTTGCGCATAATATGCTTGTCTGAGGCTATCAAACTAGTATAATGAAAGAGAACCAGTAATCTTAAATAAGAACGGAAAAAAAGTGATTCTAACGAAGTTTTCAAACTTCGAAAAAAAATTTTTTTCTTTTCGAGATTATTTGCGCATAATTTGCTTGTCTAAGGCTATCAAACAAGCATAATGAAAGAGAACAAGTTATCTAAAAAAAGAATGGAAAAAAAGTGATTCTAAGGAAGTTTCCAAACTTCGAAAAAAAATTTTTTTCTTTTCGAGATTCTTTGCGCATAATATGCTTGTCTGAGGCTATCAAACTAGTATAATGAAAGAGAACCAGTTATCTCAAATAAGAACGGAAAAAAAGTGATTCTAACGAAGTTTCCAAACTTCGAAAAAAAATTTTTTTCTTTTCCAGATTATTTGCGCATAATTTGCTTGTCTAAGGCTATCAAACTAGTATAATGAAAGAGAACCAGTAATCTTAAATAAGAACGGAAAAAAAGTGATTCTAACAAGGTTTGCAAACTTCGAAAAAAAATTTTTTTCTTTTCGAGATTCTTTGCGCATAATATGCTTGTCTGAGGCTATCAAACTAGTATAATGAAAGAGAACCAGTAATCTTAAATAAGAACGGAAAAAAAGTGATTCTAACGAAGTTTCCAAACTTCGAAAAAAAATTTTTTTCTTTTCGAGATTCTTTGCGCATAATATGCTTGTCTAAGGCTATCAAACTAGTATAATGAAAGAGAACAATTTATCTCAAATAAGAACGGAAAAAAATTATTCTAACGAAGTTTCCAAACTTCGAAAAAAAATTTTTTTCTTTTCGAGATTCTTTGCGCATAATATGCTTGTCTGAGGCTATCAAACTAGTATAATGAAAGAGAACCAGTTATCTCAAATAAGAACGGAAAAAAAGTTATTCTAATGAAGTTTCCAAACTTCGAAAAAAAATTTTTTTCTTTTCGAGATTCTTTGCGCATAATATGCTTGTCTAAGGCTATCAAACTAGTATAATGAAAGAGAACAAGTTATCTCAAATAAGAATGGAAAAAAAGTGATTCTAAGGAAGTTTCCAAACTTCGAAAAAACATTTTTTCTTTTCGAGATTCTTTGCGCATAATATGCTTGTCTGAGGCTATCAAACTAGTATAATGAAAGAGAAGAAGTTATCTCAAATAAGAATGGAAAAAAAGTGATTCTAAGGAAGTTTCCAAACTTCGAAAAAAAATTTTTTTCTTTTCGAGATTCTTTGCGCATAATATGCTTGTCTGAGGCTATCAAACTAGTATAATCAAAGAGAACCAGTTATCTCAAATAAGAACGGAAAAAAAGTGATTTTAACGAGGTTCCCAATTTTCGAAAAAAAATTTTTTTCTTTTCGAGATTCTTTGCGCATAATATGCTTTTCTGAGGCTATCAAACTAGTATAATGAAAGAGAACCAGTAATCTTAAATAAGAACGGAAAAAAAGTGATTCTAACGAAGTTTCCGAACTTCGAAAAAAAATTTTTTTCTTTTCTAGACCCTTTGCGCATAATATGCTTGTCTAAGGCTATCAAACAAGTATAATGAAAGAGAACAAGTTATCTCAAATAAGAATGGAAAAAAAGTGATTCTAAGGAAGTTTCCAAACTTCGAAAAAAAATTTTTTTCTTTTCGAGATTCTTTGCGCATAATATGCTTGTGTGAGGCTATCAAACTAGTATAATGAAAGAGAACCAGTTATCTCAAATAAGAACGGAAAAAAAGTGATTCTAACGAAGTTTCCAAACTTCGAAAAAAAATTTTTTTCTTTTCGAGATTCTTTGCGCATAACTATGCTTTTCTGAGGCTATCAAACTAGTATAATGAAAGAGAACCAGTTATCTCAAATAAGAACGGAAAAAAAGTGATTTTAACGAAGTTTCCAAACTTCGAAATAAAATTTTTTTCTTTTCGAGATTCTTTGCGCATAATATGCTTGTCTGAGGCTATCAAACTAGTATAATGAAAGAGAACCAGTAATCTTAAATAAGAACGGAAAAAAGGTGATTCTAACGAAGTTTCCAAACTTCGAAAAAAAATTTTTTTCTTTTCGAGATTCTTTGCGCATAATATGCTTGTCTGAGGCTATCAAACTAGTATAATGAAATAGAACAAGTTATCTCAAATAAGAATGGAAAAAAAGTGATTCTAAGGAAGTTTCCAAACTTCGAAAAAAAATTTTTTTCTTTTCGAGATTCTTTGCGCATAATTTGCTTGTCTGAGGCTATCAAACTAGTATAATGAAAGAGAACCAGTAATCTTAAATAAGAACGGAAAAAAAGTGATTCTAACGAAGTTTCCAAACTTCGAAAAAAAATTTTTTTCTTTTCGAGATTATTTGCGCATAATTTGCTTGTCTAAGGCTATCAAACAAGCATAATGAAAGAGAACAAGTTATCTAAAAAAAGAATGGAAAAAAAGTGATTCTAAGGAAGTTTCCAAACTTCGAAAAAAAATTTTTTTCTTTTCGAGATTCTTTGCGCATAATATGCTTGTCTGAGGCTATCAAACTAGTATAATGAAAGAGAACCAGTTATCTCAAATAAGAACGGAAAAAAAGTGATTCTAACGAAGTTTCCAAACTTCGAAAAAAAATTTTTTTCTTTTCCAGATTCTTTGCGCATAATATGCTTGTCTAAGGCTATCAAACTAGTATAATGAAAGAGAACAAGTTATCTTAAATAAGAACGGAAAAAAAGTGATTCTAACGAAGTTTCCAAACTTCGAAAAAAAATTTTATTCTTTTCGAGATTCTTTGCGCATAATATGCTTGTCTGAGGCTATCAAACTAGTATAATGAAAGAGAACCAGTAATCTTAAATAAGAACGGAAAAAAATTGATTCTAACAAGGTTTGCAAACTTCGAAAAAAAATTTTTTTCTTTTCGAGATTCTTTGCGCATAATATGCTTGTCTGAGGCTATCAAACTAGTATAATGAAAGAGAACCAGTAATCTTAAATAAGAACGGAAAAAAAGTGATTCTAACGAAGTTTCCAAACTTCGAAAAAAAATTTTTTTCTTTTCGAGATTCTTTGCGCATAATATGCTTGTCTAAGGCTATCAAACTAGTATAATGAAAGAGAACAAGTTATCTCAAATAAGAACGGAAAAAAATTATTCTAACGAAGTTTCCAAACTTCGAAAAAAAATTTTTTTCTTTTCGAGATTCTTTGCGCATAATATGCTTGTCTGAGGCTATCAAACTAGTATAATGAAAGAGAACCAGTTATCTCAAATAAGAACGGAAAAAAAGTTATTCTAATGAAGTTTCCAAACTTCGAAAAAAAATTTTTTTCTTTTCGAGATTCTTTGCGCATAATATGCTTGTCTAAGGCTATCAAACTAGTATAATGAAAGAGAACAAGTTATCTCAAATAAGAATGGAAAAAAAGTGATTCTAAGGAAGTTTCCAAACTTCGAAAAAACATTTTTTCTTTTCGAGATTCTTTGCGCATAATATGCTTGTCTGAGGCTATCAAACTAGTATAATGAAAGAGAAGAAGTTATCTCAAATAAGAATGGAAAAAAAGTGATTCTAAGGAAGTTTCCAAACTTCGAAAAAAAATTTTTTTCTTTTCGAGATTCTTTGCGCATAATATGCTTGTCTGAGGCTATCAAACTAGTATAATCAAAGAGAACCAGTTATCTCAAATAAGAACAGAAAAAAAGTGATTCTAACGAGGTTCCCAATTTTCGAAAAAAAATTTTTTTCTTTTCGAGATTCTTTGCGCATAATATGCTTTTCTGAGGCTATCAAACTAGTATAATGAAAGAGAACCAGTTATCTCAAATAAGAACGGAAAAAAAGTGATTCTAACGAAGTTTCCAAACTTCGAAAAAAATTTTTTTTCTTTTCGAGATTCTTTGCGCATAATATGCTTGTCTGAGGCTATCAAACTAGTATAATGAAAGAGAACAAGTTATCTCAAATAAGAACGGAAATAAAGTGATTCTAACGAAGTTTCCAAACTTCGAAAAAAAATTTTTTTCTTTTCGAGATTATTTGCGCATAATATGCTTGTCTGAGGCTATCAAACTAGTATAATGAAAGAGAACCAGTAATCTGAAATAAGAACGGAAAAAAAGTGATTCTAACGAAGTTTCCAAACTTCGAAAAAAATTTTTTTTCTTTTCGAGATTATTTGCGCATAATATGCTTGTCTAAGGCTATCAAACTAGTATAATGAAAGAGAACAAGTTATCTCAAATAAGAACGGAAAAAAAGTGATTCTAACGAAGTTTCCAAACTTCGAAAAAAAATTTTTTTCTTTTCGAGATTATTTGCGCATAATATGCTTGTCTGAGGCTATCAAACTAGTATAATGAAAGAGAACCAGTAATCTTAAATAAGAACGGAAAAAAAGTGATTCTAACGAAGTTTCCGAACTTCGAAAAAAAATTTTTTTCTTTTCGAGACCCTTTGCGCATAATATGCTTGTCTAAGGCTATCAAACAAGTATAATGAAAGAGAACAAGTTATCTCAAATAAGAATGGTAAAAAAGTGATTCTAAGGAAGTTTCCAAACTTCGAAAAAAAATTTTTTTCTTTTCGAGATTCTTTGCGCATAATATGCTTGTGTGAGGCTATCAAACTAGTATAATGAAAGAGAACCAGTTATCTCAAATAAGAACGGAAAAAAAGTGATTCTAACGAAGTTTCCAAACTTCGAAAAAAAATTTTTTTCTTTTCGAGATTCTTTGCGCATAACTATGCATTTCTGAGGCTATCAAACTAGTATAATGAAAGAGAACCAGTTATCTCAAATAAGAACGGAAAAAAAGTGATTTTAACGAAGTTTCCAAACTTCGAAATAAAATTTTTTTCTTTTCGAGATTCTTTGCGCATAATATGCTTGTCTGAGGCTATCAAACTAGTATAATGAAAGAGAACCAGTAATCTTAAATAAGAACGGAAAAAAGGTGATTCTAACGAAGTTTCCAAACTTCGAAAAAAAATTTTTTTCTTTTCGAGATTCTTTGCGCATAATATGCTTGTCTGAGGCTATCAAACTAGTATAATGAAAGAGAACCAGTAATCTTAAATAAGAACGGAAAAAAAGTGATTCTAACGAAGTTTCCAAACTTCGAAAAAAAATTTTTTTCTTTTCGAGATTATTTGCGCATAATATGCTTGTCTAAGGCTATCAAACAAGTATAATGAAAGAGAACAAGTTATCTCAAATAAGAATGGAAAAAAAGTGATTCTAAGGAAGTTTCCAAACTTCGAAAAAAAATTTTTTTCTTTTCGAGATTCTTTGCGCATAATATGCTTGTCTGAGGCTATCAAACTAGTATAATGAAAGAGAACCAGTAATCTTAAATAAGAACGGAAAAAAAGTGATTCTAACGAAGTTTTCAAACTTCGAAAAAAAATTTTTTTCTTTTCGAGATTATTTGCGCATAATTTGCTTGTCTAAGGCTATCAAACAAGCATAATGAAAGAGAACAAGTTATCTAAAAAAAGAATGGAAAAAAAGTGATTCTAAGGAAGTTTCCAAACTTCGAAAAAAAATTTTTTTCTTTTCGAGATTCTTTGCGCATAATATGCTTGTCTGAGGCTATCAAACTAGTATAATGAAAGAGAACCAGTTATCTCAAATAAGAACGGAAAAAAAGTGATTCTAACGAAGTTTCCAAACTTCGAAAAAAAATTTTTTTCTTTTCCAGATTCTTTGCGCATAATATGCTTGTCTAAGGCTATCAAACTAGTATAATGAAAGAGAACAAGTTATATTAAATAAGAACGGAAAAAAAGTGATTCTAACGAAGTTTCCAAACTTCGAAAAAAAATTTTATTCTTTTCGAGATTCTTTGCGCATAATATGCTTGTCTGAGGCTATCAAACTAGTATAATGAAAGAGAACCAGTAATCTTAAATAAGAACGGAAAAAAAGTGATTCTAACAAGGTTTGCAAACTTCGAAAAAAAATTTTTTTCTTTTCGAGATTCTTTGCGCATAATATGCTTGTCTGAGGCTATCAAACTAGTATAATGAAAGAGAACCAGTAATCTTAAATAAGAACGGAAAAAAAGTGATTCTAACGAAGTTTCCAAACTTCGAAAAAAAATTTTTTTCTTTTCGAGATTCTTTGCGCATAATATGCTTGTCTAAGGCTATCAAACTAGTATAATGAAAGAGAACAATTTATCTCAAATAAGAACGGAAAAAAATTATTCTAACGAAGTTTCCAAACTTCGAAAAAAAATTTTTTTCTTTTCGAGATTCTTTGCGCATAATATGCTTGTCTGAGGCTATCAAACTAGTATAATGAAAGAGAACCAGTTATCTCAAATAAGAACGGAAAAAAAGTTATTCTAATGAAGTTTCCAAACTTCGAAAAAAAATTTTTTTCTTTTCGAGATTCTTTGCGCATAATATGCTTGTCTAAGGCTATCAAACTAGTATAATGAAAGAGAACAAGTTATCTCAAATAAGAATGGAAAAAAAGTGATTCTAAGGAAGTTTCCAAACTTCGAAAAAACATTTTTTCTTTTCGAGATTCTTTGCGCATAATATGCTTGTCTGAGGCTATCAAACTAGTATAATGAAAGAGAAGAAGTTATCTCAAATAAGAATGGAAAAAAAGTGATTCTAAGGAAGTTTCCAAACTTCGAAAAAAAATTTTTTTCTTTTCGAGATTCTTTGCGCATAATATGCTTGTCTGAGGCTATCAAACTAGTATAATCAAAGAGAACCAGTTATCTCAAATAAGAACGGAAAAAAAGTGATTCTAACGAGGTTCCCAATTTTCGAAAAAAAATTTTTTTCTTTTCGAGATTCTTTGCGCATAATATGCTTTTCTGAGGCTATCAAACTAGTATAATGAAAGAGAACCAGTAATCTTAAATAAGAACGGAAAAAAAGTGATTCTAACGAAGTTTCCGAACTTCGAAAAAAAATTTTTTTCTTTTCTAGACCCTTTGCGCATAATATGCTTGTCTAAGGCTATCAAACAAGTATAATGAAAGAGAACAAGTTATCTCAAATAAGAATGGAAAAAAAGTGATTCTAAGGAAGTTTCCAAACTTCGAAAAAAAATTTTTTTCTTTTCGAGATTCTTTGCGCATAATATGCTTGTGTGAGGCTATCAAACTAGTATAATGAAAGAGAACCAGTTATCTCAAATAAGAACGGAAAAAAAGTGATTCTAACGAAGTTTCCAAACTTCGAAAAAAAATTTTTTTCTTTTCGAGATTCTTTGCGCATAACTATGCTTTTCTGAGGCTATCAAACTAGTATAATGAAAGAGAACCAGTTATCTCAAATAAGAACGGAAAAAAAGTGATTTTAACGAAGTTTCCAAACTTCGAAATAAAATTTTTTTCTTTTCGAGATTCTTTGCGCATAATATGCTTGTCTGAGGCTATCAAACTAGTATAATGAAAGAGAACCAGTAATCTTAAATAAGAACGGAAAAAAGGTGATTCTAACGAAGTTTCCAAACTTCGAAAAAAAATTTTTTTCTTTTCGAGATTCTTTGCGCATAATATGCTTGTCTGAGGCTATCAAACTAGTATAATGAAATAGAACAAGTTATCTCAAATAAGAATGGAAAAAAAGTGATTCTAAGGAAGTTTCCAAACTTCGAAAAAAAATTTTTTTCTTTTCGAGATTCTTTGCGCATAATTTGCTTGTCTGAGGCTATCAAACTAGTATAATGAAAGAGAACCAGTAATCTT
The DNA here is from genome assembly GCA_030762175.1 of Metallyticus violacea. Classification (NCBI taxonomy): domain Eukaryota; kingdom Metazoa; phylum Arthropoda; class Insecta; order Mantodea; family Metallyticidae; genus Metallyticus; species Metallyticus violacea. Next base: position 82,915,220 of record CM060842.1, on the reverse strand, counting down.
AAATAAGAACGGAAAAAAAGTGATTCTAACGAAGTTTCCAAACTTCGAAAAAAAATTTTTTTCTTTTCGAGATTATTTGCGCATAATTTGCTTGTCTAAGGCTATCAAACAAGCATAATGAAAGAGAACAAGTTATCTAAAAAAAGAATGGAAAAAAAGTGATTCTAAGGAAGTTTCCAAACTTCGAAAAAAAATTTTTTTCTTTTCGAGATTCTTTGCGCATAATATGCTTGTCTGAGGCTATCAAACTACTATAATGAAAGAGAACCAGTTATCTCAAATAAGAACGGAAAAAAAGTGATTCTAACGAAGTTTCCAAACTTCGAAAAAAAATTTTTTTCTTTTCCAGATTCTTTGCGCATAATATGCTTGTCTAAGGCTATCAAACTAGTATAATGAAAGAGAACAAGTTATCTTAAATAAGAACGGAAAAAAAGTGATTCTAACGAAGTTTCCAAACTTCGAAAAAAAATTTTATTCTTTTCGAGATTCTTTGCGCATAATATGCTTGTCTGAGGCTATCAAACTAGTATAATGAAAGAGAACCAGTAATCTTAAATAAGAACGGAAAAAAAGTGATTCTAACAAGGTTTGCAAACTTCGAAAAAAAATTTTTTTCTTTTCGAGATTCTTTGCGCATAATATGCTTGTCTGAGGCTATCAAACTAGTATAATGAAAGAGAACCAGTAATCTTAAATAAGAACGGAAAAAAAGTGATTCTAACGAAGTTTCCAAACTTCGAAAAAAAATTTTTTTCTTTTCGAGATTCTTTGCGCATAATATGCTTGTCTAAGGCTATCAAACTAGTATAATGAAAGAGAACAAGTTATCTCAAATAAGAACGGAAAAAAATTATTCTAACGAAGTTTCCAAACTTCGAAAAAAAATTTTTTTCTTTTCGAGATTCTTTGCGCATAATATGCTTGTCTGAGGCTATCAAACTAGTATAATGAAAGAGAACCAGTTATCTCAAATAAGAACGGAAAAAAAGTTATTCTAATGAAGTTTCCAAACTTCGAAAAAAAATTTTTTTCTTTTCGAGATTCTTTGCGCATAATATGCTTGTCTAAGGCTATCAAACTAGTATAATGAAAGAGAACAAGTTATCTCAAATAAGAATGGAAAAAAAGTGATTCTAAGGAAGTTTCCAAACTTCGAAAAAACATTTTTTCTTTTCGAGATTCTTTGCGCATAATATGCTTGTCTGAGGCTATCAAACTAGTATAATGAAAGAGAAGAAGTTATCTCAAATAAGAATGGAAAAAAAGTGATTCTAAGGAAGTTTCCAAACTTCGAAAAAAAATTTTTTTCTTTTCGAGATTCTTTGCGCATAATATGCTTGTCTGAGGCTATCAAACTAGTATAATCAAAGAGAACCAGTTATCTCAAATAAGAACGGAAAAAAAGTGATTCTAACGAGGTTCCCAATTTTCGAAAAAAAATTTTTTTCTTTTCGAGATTCTTTGCGCATAATATGCTTTTCTGAGGCTATCAAACTAGTATAATGAAAGAGAACCAGTTATCTCAAATAAGAACGGAAAAAAAGTGATTCTAACGAAGTTTCCAAACTTCGAAAAAAATTTTTTTTCTTTTCGAGATTCTTTGCGCATAATATGCTTGTCTGAGGCTATCAAACTAGTATAATGAAAGAGAACAAGTTATCTCAAATAAGAACGGAAATAAAGTGATTCTAACGAAGTTTCCAAACTTCGAAAAAAAATTTTTTTCTTTTCGAGATTATTTGCGCATAATATGCTTGTCTGAGGCTATCAAACTAGTATAATGAAAGAGAACCAGTAATCTGAAATAAGAACGGAAAAAAAGTGATTCTAACGAAGTTTCCAAACTTCGAAAAAAATTTTTTTTCTTTTCGAGATTATTTGCGCATAATATGCTTGTCTGAGGCTATCAAACTAGTATAATGAAAGAGAACCAGTTATCTCAAATAAGAACGGAAAAAAAGTGATTCTAACGAAGTTTCCAAACTTCGAAAAAAAATTTTTTTCTTTTCGAGATTCTTTGCGCATAATATGCTTGTCTGAGGCTATCAAACTAGTATAATGAAAGAGAACCAGTTATCTCAAATAAGAACGGAAAAATAGTGATTCTAACGAAGTTTCCAAACTTCGAAAAAAAATTTTTTTATTTTCGAGATTCTTTGCGCATACCTATGCTTTTCTGAGGCTATCAAACTAGTATAATGAAAGAGAACCAGTTATCTCAAATAAGAACGGAAAAAAAGTGATTCTAACGAAGTTTCCAAATTTCGAAAAAAAAATTTTTTCTTTTAGAGATTCTTTGCGCATAATATGCTTGTCTCAGGCTATCAAACAAGTATAATGAAAGAGAACAAGTTATCTCAAATAAGAATGGAAAAAAAGTGATTCTAAGGAAGTTTCCAAACTTGGAAAAAAAATTTTTTTCTTTTCGAGATTCTTTGCGCATAATATGCTTGTCTGAGGCTATCAAACTAGTATAATGAAAGAGAACAAGTTATCTCAAATAAGAACGGAAAAAAAGTGATTCTAACGAAGTTTCCAAACTTCGAAAAAAAATTTTTTTCTTTTCGAGATTATTTGCGCATAATATGCTTGTCTGAGGCTATCAAACTAGTATAATGAAAGAGAACCAGTTATCTCAAATAAGAACGGAAAAAAAGTGATTCTAACGAAGTTTCCAAACTTCGAAAAAAAATTTTTTTCTTTTCGAGATTCTTTGCGCATAATATGCTTGTCTGAGGCTATCAAACTAGTATAATGAAAGAGAACCAGTTATCTCAAATAAGAACGGAAAAATAGTGATTCTAACGAAGTTTCCAAACTTCGAAAAAAAATTTTTTTCTTTTCGAGATTCTTTGCGCATACCTATGCTTTTCTGAGGCTATCAAACTAGTATAATGAAAGAGAACCAGTTATCTCAAATAAGAACGGAAAAAAAGTGATTCTAACGAAGTTTCCAAATTTCGAAAAAAAATTTTTTCTTTTAGAGATTCTTTGCGCATAATATGCTTGTCTCAGGCTATCAAACAAGTATAATGAAAGAGAACAAGTTATCTCAAATAAGAATGGAAAAAAAGTGATTCTAAGTAAGTTTCCAAACTTGGAAAAAAAATTTTTTTCTTTTCGAGATTCTTTGCGCATAGTATGCTTGTCTGAGGCTATCAAACTAGTATAATGAAAGAGAACCAGTTATCTCAAATAAGAACGGAAAAAAAGTGATTCTAACGAAGTTTCCAAACTTCGAAAAAAATTTTTTTCTTTTCGAGATTCTTTGCGCATAATATGCTTGTCTAAGGCTATCAAACTAGTATAATGAAAGAGAACAAGTTATCTCAAATAAGAACGGAAAAAAAGTGATTCTAACGAAGTTTCCAATCTTCGAAAAAAAATTTTTTTCTTTTCGAGATTCTTTGCGCATAATATGCTTGTCTCAGGCTATCAAACTAGTATAATGAAAGAGAACAAGTTATCTCAAATAAGAACGGAAAAAAAGTGATTCTAACGAAGTTTCCAAACTTCGAAAAAAAATTTTATTCTTTTCGAGATTCTTTGCGCATAATATGCTTGTCTGAGGCTATCAAACTAGTATAATGAAAGAGAACCAGTAATCTTAAATAAGAACGGAAAAAAAGTGATTCTAACAAGGTTTGCAAACTTCGAAAAAAAATTTTTTTCTTTTCGAGATTCTTTGCGCATAATATGCTTGTCTGAGGCTATCAAACTAGTATAATGAAAGAGAACCAGTAATCTTAAATAAGAACGGAAAAAAAGTGATTCTAACGAAGTTTCCAAACTTCGAAAAAAAATTTTTTTCTTTTCGAGATTCTTTGCGCATAATATGCTTGTCTAAGGCTATCAAACTAGTATAATGAAAGAGAACAAGTTATCTCAAATAAGAACGGAAAAAAATTATTCTAACGAAGTTTCCAAACTTCGAAAAAAAATTTTTTTCTTTTCGAGATTCTTTGCGCATAATATGCTTGTCTGAGGCTATCAAACTAGTATAATGAAAGAGAACCAGTTATCTCAAATAAGAACGGAAAAAAAGTTATTCTAATGAAGTTTCCAAACTTCGAAAAAAAATTTTTTTCTTTTCGAGATTCTTTGCGCATAATATGCTTGTCTAAGGCTATCAAACTAGTATAATGAAAGAGAACAAGTTATCTCAAATAAGAATGGAAAAAAAGTGATTCTAAGGAAGTTTCCAAACTTCGAAAAAACATTTTTTCTTTTCGAGATTCTTTGCGCATAATATGCTTGTCTGAGGCTATCAAACTAGTATAATGAAAGAGAAGAAGTTATCTCAAATAAGAATGGAAAAAAAGTGATTCTAAGGAAGTTTCCAAACTTCGAAAAAAAATTTTTTTCTTTTCGAGATTCTTTGCGCATAATATGCTTGTCTGAGGCTATCAAACTAGTATAATCAAAGAGAACCAGTTATCTCAAATAAGAACGGAAAAAAAGTGATTCTAACGAGGTTCCCAATTTTCGAAAAAAAATTTTTTTCTTTTCGAGATTCTTTGCGCATAATATGCTTTTCTGAGGCTATCAAACTAGTATAATGAAAGAGAACCAGTTATCTCAAATAAGAACGGAAAAAAAGTGATTCTAACGAAGTTTCCAAACTTCGAAAAAAATTTTTTTTCTTTTCGAGATTCTTTGCGCATAATATGCTTGTCTGAGGCTATCAAACTAGTATAATGAAAGAGAACAAGTTATCTCAAATAAGAACGGAAATAAAGTGATTCTAACGAAGTTTCCAAACTTCGAAAAAAAATTTTTTTCTTTTCGAGATTATTTGCGCATAATATGCTTGTCTGAGGCTATCAAACTAGTATAATGAAAGAGAACCAGTAATCTGAAATAAGAACGGAAAAAAAGTGATTCTAACGAAGTTTCCAAACTTCGAAAAAAATTTTTTTTCTTTTCGAGATTATTTGCGCATAATATGCTTGTCTGAGGCTATCAAACTAGTATAATGAAAGAGAACCAGTTATCTCAAATAAGAACGGAAAAAAAGTGATTCTAACGAAGTTTCCAAACTTCGAAAAAAAATTTTTTTCTTTTCGAGATTCTTTGCGCATAATATGCTTGTCTGAGGCTATCAAACTAGTATAATGAAAGAGAACCAGTTATCTCAAATAAGAACGGAAAAATAGTGATTCTAACGAAGTTTCCAAACTTCGAAAAAAAATTTTTTTATTTTCGAGATTCTTTGCGCATACCTATGCTTTTCTGAGGCTATCAAACTAGTATAATGAAAGAGAACCAGTTATCTCAAATAAGAACGGAAAAAAAGTGATTCTAACGAAGTTTCCAAATTTCGAAAAAAAAATTTTTTCTTTTAGAGATTCTTTGCGCATAATATGCTTGTCTCAGGCTATCAAACAAGTATAATGAAAGAGAACAAGTTATCTCAAATAAGAATGGAAAAAAAGTGATTCTAAGGAAGTTTCCAAACTTGGAAAAAAAATTTTTTTCTTTTCGAGATTCTTTGCGCATAATATGCTTGTCTGAGGCTATCAAACTAGTATAATGAAAGAGAACAAGTTATCTCAAATAAGAACGGAAAAAAAGTGATTCTAACGAAGTTTCCAAACTTCGAAAAAAAATTTTTTTCTTTTCGAGATTATTTGCGCATAATATGCTTGTCTGAGGCTATCAAACTAGTATAATGAAAGAGAACCAGTTATCTCAAATAAGAACGGAAAAAAAGTGATTCTAACGAAGTTTCCAAACTTCGAAAAAAAATTTTTTTCTTTTCGAGATTCTTTGCGCATAATATGCTTGTCTGAGGCTATCAAACTAGTATAATGAAAGAGAACCAGTTATCTCAAATAAGAACGGAAAAATAGTGATTCTAACGAAGTTTCCAAACTTCGAAAAAAAATTTTTTTCTTTTCGAGATTCTTTGCGCATACCTATGCTTTTCTGAGGCTATCAAACTAGTATAATGAAAGAGAACCAGTTATCTCAAATAAGAACGGAAAAAAAGTGATTCTAACGAAGTTTCCAAATTTCGAAAAAAAATTTTTTCTTTTAGAGATTCTTTGCGCATAATATGCTTGTCTCAGGCTATCAAACAAGTATAATGAAAGAGAACAAGTTATCTCAAATAAGAATGGAAAAAAAGTGATTCTAAGTAAGTTTCCAAACTTGGAAAAAAAATTTTTTTCTTTTCGAGATTCTTTGCGCATAGTATGCTTGTCTGAGGCTATCAAACTAGTATAATGAAAGAGAACCAGTTATCTCAAATAAGAACGGAAAAAAAGTGATTCTAACGAAGTTTCCAAACTTCGAAAAAAATTTTTTTCTTTTCGAGATTCTTTGCGCATAATATGCTTGTCTAAGGCTATCAAACTAGTATAATGAAAGAGAACAAGTTATCTCAAATAAGAACGGAAAAAAAGTGATTCTAACGAAGTTTCCAATCTTCGAAAAAAAATTTTTTTCTTTTCGAGATTCTTTGCGCATAATATGCTTGTCTCAGGCTATCAAACTAGTATAATGAAAGAGAACAAGTTATCTCAAATAAGAACGGAAAAAAAGTGATTCTAACGAAGTTTCCAAACTTCGAAAAAAAATTTTTTTCTTTTCGAGATTATTTGCGCATAATATGCTTGTCTGAGGCTATCAAACTAGTATAATGAAAGAGAACCAGTAATCTTAAATAAGAACGGAAAAAAAGTGATTCTAACGAAGTTTCCAAACTTCGAAAAAAAATTTTTTTCTTTTCGAGATTATTTGCGCATAATATGCTTGTCTGAGGCTATCAAACTAGTATAATGAAAGAGAACCAGTTATCTCAAATAAGAACGGAAAAAAAGTGATTCTAACGAAGTTTCCAAACTTCGAAAAAAAATTTTTTTCTTTTCGAGATTCTTTGCGCATAATATGCTTGTCTGAGGCTATCAAATTAGTATAATGAAAGAGAACCAGTTATCTCAAATAAGAACGGAAAAATAGTGATTCTAACGAAGTTTCCAAACTTCGAAAAAAAATTTTTTTCTTTTCGAGATTCTTTGCGCATACCTATGCTTTTCTGAGGCTATCAAACTAGTATAATGAAAGAGAACCAGTTATCTCAAATAAGAACGGAAAAAAAGTGATTCTAACGAAGTTTCCAAATTTCGAAAAAAAAATTTTTCTTTTAGAGATTCTTTGCACATAATTTGCTTGTCTCAGGCTATCAAACAAGTATAATGAAAGAGAACAAGTTATCTCAAATAAGAATGGAAAAAAAGTGATTCTAAGGAAGTTTCCAAACTTGGAAAAAAAATTTTTTTCTTTTCGAGATTCTTTGCGCATAGTATGCTTGTCTGAGGCTATCAAACAAGTATAATGAAAGAGAACCAGTTATCTCAAATAAGAACGGAAAAAAAGTGATTCTAACGAAGTTTCCAAACTTCGAAAAAAAATTTTTTTCTTTTCGAGATTCTTTGCGCATAATATGCTTGTCTGCCTCAGACAAACTAGTATAATGAAAGAGAACCAGTTATCTCAAATAAGAACTGAAAAATAGTGATTCTAACGAAGTTTCCAAACTTCGAAAAAAATTTTTTTTCTTTTCGAGATTCTTTGCGCATAATATGCTTGTCTGAGGCTATCAAACTAGTATAATAAAAGAGAACCAGTTATCTCAAATAAGAACGGAAAAAAAGTGAATCTAACGAAGTTTCCAAACTTCGAAAAAAAATTTTTTTTTTTCGAGATTCTTTGCGCATAATATGCTTGTCTGAGGCTATCAAACTAGTATAATGAAAGAGAACAAGTTATCTCAAATAAGAACGGAAAAAAAGTGATTCTAACGAAGTTTCCAAACTTCGAAAAAAAATTTTTTTCTTTTCGAGATTATTTGCGCATAATATGCTTGTCTGAGGCTATCAAACTAGTATAATGAAAGAGAACCAGTAATCTTAAATAAGAACGGAAAAAAAGTGATTCTAACGAAGTTTCCAAACTTCGAAAAAAAATTTTTTTCTTTTCGAGATTATTTGCGCATAATATGCTTGTCTGAGGCTATCAAACTAGTATAATGAAAGAGAACCAGTTATCTCAAATAAGAACGGAAAAAAAGTGATTCTAACGAAGTTTCCAAACTTCGAAAAAAAATTTTTTTCTTTTCGAGATTCTTTGCGCATAATATGCTTGTCTGAGGCTATCAAACTAGTATAATGAAAGAGAACCAGTTATCTCAAATAAGAACGGAAAAATAGTGATTCTAACGAAGTTTCCAAACTTCAAAAAAAATTTTTTTTCTTTTCGAGATTCTTTGCGCATAATATGCTTGTCTGAGGCTATCAAACTAGTATAATGAAAGAGAACCAGTAATCTTAAATAAGAACGGAAAAAAAGTGATTCTAACGAAGTTTCCAAACTTCGAAAAAAATTTTTTTCTTTTCGAGATTCTTTGCGCATAATATGCTTGTCTAAGGCTATCAAACTAGTATAATGAAAGAGAACAAGTTATCTCAAATAAGAACGGAAAAAAAGTGATTCTAACGAAGTTTCCAAACTTCGAAAAAAAATTTTTTTCTTTTCGAGATTATTTGCGCATAATATGCTTGTCTGAGGCTATCAAACTAGTATAATGAAAGAGAACCAGTAATCTTAAATAAGAACGGAAAAAAAGTGATTCTAACGAAGTTTCCGAACTTCGAAAAAAAATTTTTTTCTTTTCGAGACCCTTTGCGCATAATATGCTTGTCTAAGGCTATCAAACAAGTATAATGAAAGAGAACAAGTTATCTCAAATAAGAATGGTAAAAAAGTGATTCTAAGGAAGTTTCCAAACTTCGAAAAAAATTTTTTTTCTTTTCGAGATTCTTTGCGCATAATATGCTTGTGTGAGGCTATCAAACTAGTATAATGAAAGAGAACCAGTTATCTCAAATAAGAACGGAAAAAAAGTGATTCTAACGAAGTTTCCAAACTTCGAAAAAAAATTTTTTTCTTTTCGAGATTCTTTGCGCATAACTATGCTTTTCTGAGGCTATCAAACTAGTATAATGAAAGAGAACCAGTTATCTCAAATAAGAACGGAAAAAAAGTGATTTTAACGAAGTTTCCAAACTTCGAAATAAAATTTTTTTCTTTTCGAGATTCTTTGCGCATAATATGCTTGTCTGAGGCTATCAAACTAGTATAATGAAAGAGAACCAGTAATCTTAAATAAGAACGGAAAAAAGGTGATTCTAACGAAGTTTCCAAACTTCGAAAAAAAATTTTTTTCTTTTCGAGATTCTTTGCGCATAATATGCTTGTCTGAGGCTATCAAACTAGTATAATGAAAGAGAACCAGTAATCTTAAATAAGAACGGAAAAAAAGTGATTCTAACGAAGTTTCCAAACTTCGAAAAAAAATTTTTTTCTTTTCGAGATTATTTGCGCATAATATGCTTGTCTAAGGCTATCAAACAAGTATAATGAAAGAGAACAAGTTATCTCAAATAAGAATGGAAAAAAAGTGATTCTAAGGAAGTTTCCAAACTTCGAAAAAAAATTTTTTTCTTTTCGAGATTCTTTGCGCATAATATGCTTGTCTGAGGCTATCAAACTAGTATAATGAAAGAGAACCAGTAATCTTAAATAAGAACGGAAAAAAAGTGATTCTAACGAAGTTTTCAAACTTCGAAAAAAAATTTTTTTCTTTTCGAGATTATTTGCGCATAATTTGCTTGTCTAAGGCTATCAAACAAGCATAATGAAAGAGAACAAGTTATCTAAAAAAAGAATGGAAAAAAAGTGATTCTAAGGAAGTTTCCAAACTTCGAAAAAAAATTTTTTTCTTTTCGAGATTCTTTGCGCATAATATGCTTGTCTGAGGCTATCAAACTAGTATAATGAAAGAGAACCAGTTATCTCAAATAAGAACGGAAAAAAAGTGATTCTAACGAAGTTTCCAAACTTCGAAAAAAAATTTTTTTCTTTTCCAGATTCTTTGCGCATAATATGCTTGTCTAAGGCTATCAAACTAGTATAATGAAAGAGAACAAGTTATCTTAAATAAGAACGGAAAAAAAGTGATTCTAACGAAGTTTCCAAACTTCGAAAAAAAATTTTATTCTTTTCGAGATTCTTTGCGCATAATATGCTTGTCTGAGGCTATCAAACTAGTATAATGAAAGAGAACCAGTAATCTTAAATAAGAACGGAAAAAAAGTGATTCTAACAAGGTTTGCAAACTTCGAAAAAAAATTTTTTTCTTTTCGAGATTCTTTGCGCATAATATGCTTGTCTGAGGCTATCAAACTAGTATAATGAAAGAGAACCAGTAATCTTAAATAAGAACGGAAAAAAAGTGATTCTAACGAAGTTTCCAAACTTCGAAAAAAAATTTTTTTCTTTTCGAGATTCTTTGCGCATAATATGCTTGTCTAAGGCTATCAAACTAGTATAATGAAAGAGAACAATTTATCTCAAATAAGAACGGAAAAAAATTATTCTAACGAAGTTTCCAAACTTCGAAAAAAAATTTTTTTCTTTTCGAGATTCTTTGCGCATAATATGCTTGTCTGAGGCTATCAAACTAGTATAATGAAAGAGAACCAGTTATCTCAAATAAGAACGGAAAAAAAGTTATTCTAATGAAGTTTCCAAACTTCGAAAAAAAATTTTTTTCTTTTCGAGATTCTTTGCGCATAATATGCTTGTCTAAGGCTATCAAACTAGTATAATGAAAGAGAACAAGTTATCTCAAATAAGAATGGAAAAAAAGTGATTCTAAGGAAGTTTCCAAACTTCGAAAAAACATTTTTTCTTTTCGAGATTCTTTGCGCATAATATGCTTGTCTGAGGCTATCAAACTAGTATAATGAAAGAGAAGAAGTTATCTCAAATAAGAATGGAAAAAAAGTGATTCTAAGGAAGTTTCCAAACTTCGAAAAAAAATTTTTTTCTTTTCGAGATTCTTTGCGCATAATATGCTTGTCTGAGGCTATCAAACTAGTATAATCAAAGAGAACCAGTTATCTCAAATAAGAACGGAAAAAAAGTGATTTTAACGAGGTTCCCAATTTTCGAAAAAAAATTTTTTTCTTTTCGAGATTCTTTGCGCATAATATGCTTTTCTGAGGCTATCAAACTAGTATAATGAAAGAGAACCAGTAATCTTAAATAAGAACGGAAAAAAAGTGATTCTAACGAAGTTTCCGAACTTCGAAAAAAAATTTTTTTCTTTTCTAGACCCTTTGCGCATAATATGCTTGTCTAAGGCTATCAAACAAGTATAATGAAAGAGAACAAGTTATCTCAAATAAGAATGGAAAAAAAGTGATTCTAAGGAAGTTTCCAAACTTCGAAAAAAAATTTTTTTCTTTTCGAGATTCTTTGCGCATAATATGCTTGTGTGAGGCTATCAAACTAGTATAATGAAAGAGAACCAGTTATCTCAAATAAGAACGGAAAAAAAGTGATTCTAACGAAGTTTCCAAACTTCGAAAAAAAATTTTTTTCTTTTCGAGATTATTTGCGCATAATATGCTTGTCTGAGGCTATCAAACTAGTATAATGAAAGAGAACCAGTAATCTTAAATAAGAACGGAAAAAAAGTGATTCTAACGAAGTTTCCAAACTTCGAAAAAAAATTTTTTTCTTTTCGAGATTATTTGCGCATAATATGCTTGTCTGAGGCTATCAAACTAGTATAATGAAAGAGAACCAGTTATCTCAAATAAGAACGGAAAAAAAGTGATTCTAACGAAGTTTCCAAACTTCGAAAAAAAATTTTTTTCTTTTCGAGATTCTTTGCGCATAATATGCTTGTCTGAGGCTATCAAACTAGTATAATGAAAGAGAACCAGTTATCTCAAATAAGAACGGAAAAATAGTGATTCTAACGAAGTTTCCAAACTTCGAAAAAAAATTTTTTTATTTTCGAGATTCTTTGCGCATACCTATGCTTTTCTGAGGCTATCAAACTAGTATAATGAAAGAGAACCAGTTATCTCAAATAAGAACGGAAAAAAAGTGATTCTAACGAAGTTTCCAATCTTCGAAAAAAAATTTTTTTCTTTTCGAGATTCTTTGCGCATAATATGCTTGTCTAAAGCTATCAAACTAGTATAATGAAAGAGAACAAGTTATCTCAAATAAGAACGGAAAAAAGTGATTCTAACGAAGTTTCCAAACTTCGAAAAAAAATTTTTTTCTTTTCGAGATTCTTTGCGCATAATATGCTTGTCTGAGGCTATCAAACTAGGATAATGAAAGAGAACCAGTAATCTTAAATAAGAACGGAAAAAAGTGATTCTAACGAAGTTTCCAAACTTCGAAAAAATTTTTTTTTCTTTTCGAGATTCTTTGCGAATAATTAGCTTGTCTAAGGCTATCAAACAAGTATAATGAAAGAGAACAAGTTATCTCAAATAAGAATGGAAAAAAAGTGATTCTAAGGAAGTTTCCAAACTTCGAAAAAAAATTTTTTTCTTTTCGAGATTCTTTGCGCATAATATGCTTGTCTGAGGCTATCAAACTAGTATAATGAAAGAGAACCAGTTATCTCAAATAAGAACGGAAAAAAAGTAATTCTAACGAAGTTTCCAAACTTCGAAAAAAAAATTTTTTCTTTTAGAGATTCTTTGCGCATAATATGCTTTTCTGAGGCTATCAAACTAGTATAATGAAAGAGAACCAGTTATCTCAAATAAGAACGGAAAAAAAGTGATTCTAACGAAGTTTCCAAACTTCGAAATAAAATTTTTTTCTTTTCGAGATTCTTTGCGCATAATATGCTTGTCTGAGGCTATCAAACTAGTATAATGAAAGAGAACCAGTAATCTTAAATAAGAACGGAAAAAAAGTGATTCTAAAGAAGTTTCCAAACTTCGAAAAAAAATTTTTTTCTTTTCGAGATTCTTTGCGCATAATATGCTTGTCTAAGGCTATCAAACTAGTATAATGAAAGAGAACAAGTTATCTCAAATAAGAACGGAAAAAAAGTGATTCCAACGAAGTTTCCAAACTTCGAAAAAATTTTTTTTTCTTTTCGAGATTCTTTGCGCATAATATGCTTGTCTGAGGCTATCAAACTAGTATAATGAAAGAGAACCAGTTATCTCAAATAAGAACGGAAAAAAAGTGATTCTAACGAAGTTTCCAAACTTCGAAAAAAAAATTTTTTCTTTTCGAGATTCTTTGCGCATACCTATGCTTTTCTGAGGCTATCAAACTACTATAATGAAAGAGAACCAGTTATCTCAAATAAGAACGGAAAAAAAGTGATTCTAACGAAGTTTCCAAACTTCGAAATAAAATTTTTTTCTTTTCGAGATTCTTTGCGCATAATATGCTTGTCTGAGGCTATCAAACTAGTATAATGAAAGAGAACCAGTAATCTTAAATAAGAACGGAAAAAAAGTGATTCTAACGAAGTTTCCAAACTTCGAAAAAAAATTTTTTTCTTTTCGAGATTCTTTGCGCATAATATGCTTGTCTAAGGCTATCAAACTAGTATAATGAAAGAGAACAAGTTATCTCAAATAAGAACGGAAAAAAAGTGATTCTAACGAAGTTTCCAAACTTCAAAAAAAATTTTTTTCTTTTCGAGATTCTTTGCGCATAATATGCTTGTCTGAGGCTATCAAACTAGTATAATGAAAGAGAACCAGTTATATCAAATAAGAACGGAAAAAAAGTTATTCTAAGGAAGTTTCCAAACTTCGAAAAAAAATTTTTTTCTTTTCGAGATTCTTTGCGCATAATATGCTTGTCTAAGGCTATCAAACTAGTATTGTGAAAGAGAACCAGTTATCTCAAATAAGAACGGAAAAAAAGTGATTCTAACGAAGTTTCCAAACTTCGAAAAAAAATTTTTTTCTTTTCGAGATTCTTTGCGCATAATATGCTTGTCTAAGGCTATCAAACTAGTATAATGAAAGAGAACAAGTTATCTCAAATAAGAACGGAAAAAAAGTGATTCTAACGAAGTTTCCAATCTTCGAAAAAAAATTTTTTTCTTTTCGAGATTCTTTGCGCATAATATGCTTTTCTGAGGCTATCAAACTTGTATAATGAAAGAGAACCAGTTATCTCAAATAAGAACGGAAAAAAAGTGATTCTAACGAAGTTTCCAAACTTCGAAAAAAAATTTTTTTCTTTACCAGATTCTTTGCGCATAATATGCTTGTCTAAGGCTATCAAACTAGTATAATGAAAGAGAACAAGTTATCTCAAATAAGAACGGAAAAAAAGTGATTCTAACGAAGTTTCCAAACTTCGAAAAAAATTTTTTTCTTTTCGAGATTCTTTGCGCATAATATGCTTGTCTGAGGCTATCAAACTAGGATAATGAAAGAGAACCAGTAATCTTAAATAAGAACGGAAAAAAGTGATTCTAACGAAGTTTCCAAACTTCGAAAAAAATTTTTTTTCTTTTCGAGATTCTTTGCGCATAATTAGCTCGTCTAAGGCTATCAAACAAGTATAATGAAAGAGAACAAGTTATCTCAAATAAGAATGGAAAAAAAGTGATTCTAAGGAAGTTTCCAAACTTCGAAAAAAAATTTTTTTCTTTTCGAGATTCTTTGCGCATAATATGCTTGTCTGAGGGCTATCAAACTAGTATAATGAAAGAGAACCAGTTATCTCAAATAAGAACGGAAAAAAAGTGATTCTAACGAAGTTTCCAAACTTCGAAAAAAAAATTTTTTCTTTTAGAGATTCTTTGCGCATAATATGCTTTTCTGAGGCTATCAAACTAGTATAATGAAAGAGAACCAGTTATCTCAAATAAGAACGGAAAAAAAGTGATTCTAACGAAGTTTCGAAACTTCGAAATAAAATTTTTTTCTTTTCTAGATTCTTTGCGCATAATATGCGCATAATATGCTTGTCTGAGGCTATCAAACTAGTATAATGAAAGAGAACCAGTAATCTTAAATAAGAACGGAAAAAAAGTGATTCTAAAGAAGTTTCCAAACTTCGAAAAAAAATTTTTTCTTTTCGAGATTCTTTGCGCATAATATGCTTGTCTAAGGCTATCAAACTAGTATAATGAAAGAGAACAAGTTATCTCAAATAAGAACGGAAAAAAAGTGATTCTAACGAAGTTTCCAAACTTCGAAAAAAAATTTTTTTCTTTTCGAGATTCTTTGCGCATAATATGCTTGTCTGAGGCTATCAAACTAGTATAATGAAAGAGAACCAGTTATCTCAAATAAGAACGGAAAAAAAGTGATTCTAACGAAGTTTCAAAACTTCGAAAAAAAATTTTTTTCTTTTCGAGATACTTTGCGCATAATATGCTTGTCTAAGGCTATCAAACTAGTATAATGAAAGAGAACAAGTTATCTCAAATAAGAACGGAAAAAAAGTGATTCTAACGAAGTTTCCAAACTTCGAAAAAAATTTTTTTCTTTTCGAGATTCTTTGCGCATAATATGCTTGTCTGAGGCTATCAAACTAGTATAATGAAAGAGAACCAGTAATCTTAAATAAGAACGGAAAAAAAGTGATTCTAACGAAGTTTCCAAACTTCGAAAAAAATTTTTTTCTTTTCGAGATTCTTTGCGCATAATATGCTTGTCTAAGGCTATCAAACTAGTATAATGAAAGAGAACAAGTTATCTCAAATAAGAACGGAAAAAAAGTGATTCTAACGAAGTTTCCAAACTTCGAAAAAAAATTTTTTTCTTTTCGAGATTATTTGCGCATAATATGCTTGTCTGAGGCTATCAAACTAGTATAATGAAAGAGAACCAGTAATCTTAAATAAGAACGGAAAAAAAGTGATTCTAACGAAGTTTCCGAACTTCGAAAAAAAATTTTTTTCTTTTCGAGACCCTTTGCGCATAATATGCTTGTCTAAGGCTATCAAACAAGTATAATGAAAGAGAACAAGTTATCTCAAATAAGAATGGTAAAAAAGTGATTCTAAGGAAGTTTCCAAACTTCGAAAAAAAATTTTTTTCTTTTCGAGATTCTTTGCGCATAATATGCTTGTGTGAGGCTATCAAACTAGTATAATGAAAGAGAACCAGTTATCTCAAATAAGAACGGAAAAAAAGTGATTCTAACGAAGTTTCCAAACTTCGAAAAAAAATTTTTTTCTTTTCGAGATTCTTTGCGCATAACTATGCTTTTCTGAGGCTATCAAACTAGTATAATGAAAGAGAACCAGTTATCTCAAATAAGAACGGAAAAAAAGTGATTTTAACGAAGTTTCCAAACTTCGAAATAAAATTTTTTTCTTTTCGAGATTCTTTGCGCATAATATGCTTGTCTGAGGCTATCAAACTAGTATAATGAAAGAGAACCAGTAATCTTAAATAAGAACGGAAAAAAGGTGATTCTAACGAAGTTTCCAAACTTCGAAAAAAAATTTTTTTCTTTTCGAGATTCTTTGCGCATAATATGCTTGTCTGAGGCTATCAAACTAGTATAATGAAAGAGAACCAGTAATCTTAAATAAGAACGGAAAAAAAGTGATTCTAACGAAGTTTCCAAACTTCGAAAAAAAATTTTTTTCTTTTCGAGATTATTTGCGCATAATATGCTTGTCTAAGGCTATCAAACAATTATAATGAAAGAGAACAAGTTATCTCAAATAAGAATGGAAAAAAAGTGATTCTAAGGAAGTTTCCAAACTTCGAAAAAAAATTTTTTTCTTTTCGAGATTCTTTGCGCATAATATGCTTGTCTGAGGCTATCAAACTAGTATAATGAAAGAGAACCAGTAATCTTAAATAAGAACGGAAAAAAAGTGATTCTAACGAAGTTTTCAAACTTCGAAAAAAAATTTTTTTCTTTTCGAGATTATTTGCGCATAATTTGCTTGTCTAAGGCTATCAAACAAGCATAATGAAAGAGAACAAGTTATCTAAAAAAAGAATGGAAAAAAAGTGATTCTAAGGAAGTTTCCAAACTTCGAAAAAAAATTTTTTTCTTTTCGAGATTCTTTGCGCATAATATGCTTGTCTGAGGCTATCAAACTAGTATAATGAAAGAGAACCAGTTATCTCAAATAAGAACGGAAAAAAAGTGATTCTAACGAAGTTTCCAAACTTCGAAAAAAAATTTTTTTCTTTTCCAGATTCTTTGCGCATAATATGCTTGTCTAAGGCTATCAAACTAGTATAATGAAAGAGAACAAGTTATCTTAAATAAGAACGGAAAAAAAGTGATTCTAACGAAGTTTCCAAACTTCGAAAAAAAATTTTATTCTTTTCGAGATTCTTTGCGCATAATATGCTTGTCTGAGGCTATCAAACTAGTATAATGAAAGAGAACCAGTAATCTTAAATAAGAACGGAAAAAAAGTGATTCTAACAAGGTTTGCAAACTTCGAAAAAAAATTTTTTTCTTTTCGAGATTCTTTGCGCATAATATGCTTGTCTGAGGCTATCAAACTAGTATAATGAAAGAGAACCAGTAATCTTAAATAAGAACGGAAAAAAAGTGATTCTAACGAAGTTTCCAAACTTCGAAAAAAAATTTTTTTCTTTTCGAGATTCTTTGCGCATAATATGCTTGTCTAAGGCTATCAAACTAGTATAATGAAAGAGAACAATTTATCTCAAATAAGAACGGAAAAAAATTATTCTAACGAAGTTTCCAAACTTCGAAAAAAAATTTTTTTCTTTTCGAGATTCTTTGCGCATAATATGCTTGTCTGAGGCTATCAAACTAGTATAATGAAAGAGAACCAGTTATCTCAAATAAGAACGGAAAAAAAGTTATTCTAATGAAGTTTCCAAACTTCGAAAAAAATTTTTTTTCTTTTCGAGATTCTTTGCGCATAATATGCTTGTCTAAGGCTATCAAACTAGTATAATGAAAGAGAACAAGTTATCTCAAATAAGAATGGAAAAAAAGTGATTCTAAGGAAGTTTCCAAACTTCGAAAAAACATTTTTTCTTTTCGAGATTCTTTGCGCATAATATGCTTGTCTGAGGCTATCAAACTAGTATAATGAAAGAGAAGAAGTTATCTCAAATAAGAATGGAAAAAAAGTGATTCTAAGGAAGTTTCCAAACTTCGAAAAAAAATTTTTTTCTTTTCGAGATTCTTTGCGCATAATATGCTTGTCTGAGGCTATCAAACTAGTATAATCAAAGAGAACCAGTTATCTCAAATAAGAACGGAAAAAAAGTGATTTTAACGAGGTTCCCAATTTTCGAAAAAAAATTTTTTTCTTTTCGAGATTCTTTGCGCATAATATGCTTTTCTGAGGCTATCAAACTAGTATAATGAAAGAGAACCAGTAATCTTAAATAAGAACGGAAAAAAAGTGATTCTAACGAAGTTTCCGAACTTCGAAAAAAAATTTTTTTCTTTTCTAGACCCTTTGCGCATAATATGCTTGTCTAAGGCTATCAAACAAGTATAATGAAAGAGAACAAGTTATCTCAAATAAGAATGGAAAAAAAGTGATTCTAAGGAAGTTTCCAAACTTCGAAAAAAAATTTTTTTCTTTTCGAGATTCTTTGCGCATAATATGCTTGTGTGAGGCTATCAAACTAGTATAATGAAAGAGAACCAGTTATCTCAAATAAGAACGGAAAAAAAGTGATTCTAACGAAGTTTCCAAACTTCGAAAAAAAATTTTTTTCTTTTCGAGATTCTTTGCGCATAACTATGCTTTTCTGAGGCTATCAAACTAGTATAATGAAAGAGAACCAGTTATCTCAAATAAGAACGGAAAAAAAGTGATTTTAACGAAGTTTCCAAACTTCGAAATAAAATTTTTTTCTTTTCGAGATTCTTTGCGCATAATATGCTTGTCTGAGGCTATCAAACTAGTATAATGAAAGAGAACCAGTAATCTTAAATAAGAACGGAAAAAAGGTGATTCTAACGAAGTTTCCAAACTTCGAAAAAAAATTTTTTTCTTTTCGAGATTCTTTGCGCATAATATGCTTGTCTGAGGCTATCAAACTAGTATAATGAAATAGAACAAGTTATCTCAAATAAGAATGGAAAAAAAGTGATTCTAAGGAAGTTTCCAAACTTCGAAAAAAAATTTTTTTCTTTTCGAGATTCTTTGCGCATAATTTGCTTGTCTGAGGCTATCAAACTAGTATAATGAAAGAGAACCAGTAATCTTAAATAAGAACGGAAAAAAAGTGATTCTAACGAAGTTTCCAAACTTCGAAAAAAAATTTTTTTCTTTTCGAGATTATTTGCGCATAATTTGCTTGTCTAAGGCTATCAAACAAGCATAATGAAAGAGAACAAGTTATCTAAAAAAAGAATGGAAAAAAAGTGATTCTAAGGAAGTTTCCAAACTTCGAAAAAAAATTTTTTTCTTTTCGAGATTCTTTGCGCATAATATGCTTGTCTGAGGCTATCAAACTAGTATAATGAAAGAGAACCAGTTATCTCAAATAAGAACGGGAAAAAAGTGATTCTAACGAAGTTTCCAAACTTCGAAAAAAAATTTTTTTCTTTTCCAGATTCTTTGCGCATAATATGCTTGTCTAAGGCTATCAAACTAGTATAATGAAAGAGAACAAGTTATCTTAAATAAGAACGGAAAAAAAGTGATTCTAACGAAGTTTCCAAACTTCGAAAAAAAATTTTATTCTTTTCGAGATTCTTTGCGCATAATATGCTTGTCTGAGGCTATCAAACTAGTATAATGAAAGAGAACCAGTAATCTTAAATAAGAACGGAAAAAAATTGATTCTAACAAGGTTTGCAAACTTCGAAAAAAAATTTTTTTCTTTTCGAGATTCTTTGCGCATAATATGCTTGTCTGAGGCTATCAAACTAGTATAATGAAAGAGAACCAGTAATCTTAAATAAGAACGGAAAAAAAGTGATTCTAACGAAGTTTCCAAACTTCGAAAAAAAATTTTTTTCTTTTCGAGATTCTTTGCGCATAATATGCTTGTCTAAGGCTATCAAACTAGTATAATGAAAGAGAACAAGTTATCTCAAATAAGAACGGAAAAAAATTATTCTAACGAAGTTTCCAAACTTCGAAAAAAAATTTTTTTCTTTTCGAGATTCTTTGCGCATAATATGCTTGTCTGAGGCTATCAAACTAGTATAATGAAAGAGAACCAGTTATCTCAAATAAGAACGGAAAAAAAGTTATTCTAATGAAGTTTCCAAACTTCGAAAAAAAATTTTTTTCTTTTCGAGATTCTTTGCGCATAATATGCTTGTCTAAGGCTATCAAACTAGTATAATGAAAGAGAACAAGTTATCTCAAATAAGAATGGAAAAAAAGTGATTCTAAGGAAGTTTCCAAACTTCGAAAAAACATTTTTTCTTTTCGAGATTCTTTGCGCATAATATGCTTGTCTGAGGCTATCAAACTAGTATAATGAAAGAGAAGAAGTTATCTCAAATAAGAATGGAAAAAAAGTGATTCTAAGGAAGTTTCCAAACTTCGAAAAAAAATTTTTTTCTTTTCGAGATTCTTTGCGCATAATATGCTTGTCTGAGGCTATCAAACTAGTATAATCAAAGAGAACCAGTTATCTCAAATAAGAACGGAAAAAAAGTGATTCTAACGAGGTTCCCAATTTTCGAAAAAAAATTTTTTTCTTTTCGAGATTCTTTGCGCATAATATGCTTTTCTGAGGCTATCAAACTAGTATAATGAAAGAGAACCAGTTATCTCAAATAAGAACGGAAAAAAAGTGATTCTAACGAAGTTTCCAAACTTCGAAAAAAATTTTTTTTCTTTTCGGGATTCTTTGCGCATAATATGCTTGTCTGAGGCTATCAAACTAGTATAATGAAAGAGAACAAGTTATCTCAAATAAGAACGGAAATAAAGTGATTCTAACGAAGTTTCCAAACTTCGAAAAAAAATTTTTTTCTTTTCGAGATTATTTGCGCATAATATGCTTGTCTGAGGCTATCAAACTAGTATAATGAAAGAGAACCAGTAATCTGAAATAAGAACGGAAAAAAAGTGATTCTAACGAAGTTTCCAAACTTCGAAAAAAATTTTTTTTCTTTTCGAGATTATTTGCGCATAATATGCTTGTCTAAGGCTATCAAACTAGTATAATGAAAGAGAACAAGTTATCTCAAATAAGAACGGAAAAAAAGTGATTCTAAGGAAGTTTCCAAACTTCGAAAAAAAATTTTTTTCTTTTCGAGATTATTTGCGCATAATATGCTTGTCTGAGGCTATCAAACTAGTATAATGAAAGAGAACCAGTAATCTTAAATAAGAACGGAAAAAAAGTGATTCTAACGAAGTTTCCGAACTTCGAAAAAAAATTTTTTTCTTTTCGAGACCCTTTGCGCATAATATGCTTGTCTAAGGCTATCAAACAAGTATAATGAAAGAGAACAAGTTATCTCAAATAAGAATGGTAAAAAAGTGATTCTAAGGAAGTTTCCAAACTTCGAAAAAAAATTTTTTTCTTTTCGAGATTCTTTGCGCATAATATGCTTGTGTGAGGCTATCAAACTAGTATAATGAAAGAGAACCAGTTATCTCAAATAAGAACGGAAAAAAAGTGATTCTAACGAAGTTTCCAAACTTCGAAAAAAAATTTTTTTCTTTTCGAGATTCTTTGCGCATAACTATGCATTTCTGAGGCTATCAAACTAGTATAATGAAAGAGAACCAGTTATCTCAAATAAGAACGGAAAAAAAGTGATTTTAACGAAGTTTCCAAACTTCGAAATAAAATTTTTTTCTTTTCGAGATTCTTTGCGCATAATATGCTTGTCTGAGGCTATCAAACTAGTATAATGAAAGAGAACCAGTAATCTTAAATAAGAACGGAAAAAAGGTGATTCTAACGAAGTTTCCAAACTTCGAAAAAAAATTTTTTTCTTTTCGAGATTCTTTGCGCATAATATGCTTGTCTGAGGCTATCAAACTAGTATAATGAAAGAGAACCAGTAATCTTAAATAAGAACGGAAAAAAAGTGATTCTAACGAAGTTTCCAAACTTCGAAAAAAAATTTTTTTCTTTTCGAGATTATTTGCGCATAATATGCTTGTCTAAGGCTATCAAACAAGTATAATGAAAGAGAACAAGTTATCTCAAATAAGAATGGAAAAAAAGTGATTCTAAGGAAGTTTCCAAACTTCGAAAAAAAATTTTTTTCTTTTCGAGATTCTTTGCGCATAATATGCTTGTCTGAGGCTATCAAACTAGTATAATGAAAGAGAACCAGTAATCTTAAATAAGAACGGAAAAAAAGTGATTCTAACGAAGTTTTCAAACTTCGAAAAAAAATTTTTTTCTTTTCGAGATTATTTGCGCATAATTTGCTTGTCTAAGGCTATCAAACAAGCATAATGAAAGAGAACAAGTTATCTAAAAAAAGAATGGAAAAAAAGTGATTCTAAGGAAGTTTCCAAACTTCGAAAAAAAATTTTTTTCTTTTCGAGATTCTTTGCGCATAATATGCTTGTCTGAGGCTATCAAACTAGTATAATGAAAGAGAACCAGTTATCTCAAATAAGAACGGAAAAAAAGTGATTCTAACGAAGTTTCCAAACTTCGAAAAAAAATTTTTTTCTTTTCCAGATTCTTTGCGCATAATATGCTTGTCTAAGGCTATCAAACTAGTATAATGAAAGAGAACAAGTTATATTAAATAAGAACGGAAAAAAAGTGATTCTAACGAAGTTTCCAAACTTCGAAAAAAAATTTTATTCTTTTCGAGATTCTTTGCGCATAATATGCTTGTCTGAGGCTATCAAACTAGTATAATGAAAGAGAACCAGTAATCTTAAATAAGAACGGAAAAAAAGTGATTCTAACAAGGTTTGCAAACTTCGAAAAAAAATTTTTTTCTTTTCGAGATTCTTTGCGCATAATATGCTTGTCTGAGGCTATCAAACTAGTATAATGAAAGAGAACCAGTAATCTTAAATAAGAACGGAAAAAAAGTGATTCTAACGAAGTTTCCAAACTTCGAAAAAAAATTTTTTTCTTTTCGAGATTCTTTGCGCATAATATGCTTGTCTAAGGCTATCAAACTAGTATAATGAAAGAGAACAATTTATCTCAAATAAGAACGGAAAAAAATTATTCTAACGAAGTTTCCAAACTTCGAAAAAAAATTTTTTTCTTTTCGAGATTCTTTGCGCATAATATGCTTGTCTGAGGCTATCAAACTAGTATAATGAAAGAGAACCAGTTATCTCAAATAAGAACGGAAAAAAAGTTATTCTAATGAAGTTTCCAAACTTCGAAAAAAAATTTTTTTCTTTTCGAGATTCTTTGCGCATAATATGCTTGTCTAAGGCTATCAAACTAGTATAATGAAAGAGAACAAGTTATCTCAAATAAGAATGGAAAAAAAGTGATTCTAAGGAAGTTTCCAAACTTCGAAAAAACATTTTTTCTTTTCGAGATTCTTTGCGCATAATATGCTTGTCTGAGGCTATCAAACTAGTATAATGAAAGAGAAGAAGTTATCTCAAATAAGAATGGAAAAAAAGTGATTCTAAGGAAGTTTCCAAACTTCGAAAAAAAATTTTTTTCTTTTCGAGATTCTTTGCGCATAATATGCTTGTCTGAGGCTATCAAACTAGTATAATCAAAGAGAACCAGTTATCTCAAATAAGAACGGAAAAAAAGTGATTCTAACGAGGTTCCCAATTTTCGAAAAAAAATTTTTTTCTTTTCGAGATTCTTTGCGCATAATATGCTTTTCTGAGGCTATCAAACTAGTATAATGAAAGAGAACCAGTAATCTTAAATAAGAACGGAAAAAAAGTGATTCTAACGAAGTTTCCGAACTTCGAAAAAAAATTTTTTTCTTTTCTAGACCCTTTGCGCATAATATGCTTGTCTAAGGCTATCAAACAAGTATAATGAAAGAGAACAAGTTATCTCAAATAAGAATGGAAAAAAAGTGATTCTAAGGAAGTTTCCAAACTTCGAAAAAAAATTTTTTTCTTTTCGAGATTCTTTGCGCATAATATGCTTGTGTGAGGCTATCAAACTAGTATAATGAAAGAGAACCAGTTATCTCAAATAAGAACGGAAAAAAAGTGATTCTAACGAAGTTTCCAAACTTCGAAAAAAAATTTTTTTCTTTTCGAGATTCTTTGCGCATAACTATGCTTTTCTGAGGCTATCAAACTAGTATAATGAAAGAGAACCAGTTATCTCAAATAAGAACGGAAAAAAAGTGATTTTAACGAAGTTTCCAAACTTCGAAATAAAATTTTTTTCTTTTCGAGATTCTTTGCGCATAATATGCTTGTCTGAGGCTATCAAACTAGTATAATGAAAGAGAACCAGTAATCTTAAATAAGAACGGAAAAAAGGTGATTCTAACGAAGTTTCCAAACTTCGAAAAAAAATTTTTTTCTTTTCGAGATTCTTTGCGCATAATATGCTTGTCTGAGGCTATCAAACTAGTATAATGAAATAGAACAAGTTATCTCAAATAAGAATGGAAAAAAAGTGATTCTAAGGAAGTTTCCAAACTTCGAAAAAAAATTTTTTTCTTTTCGAGATTCTTTGCGCATAATTTGCTTGTCTGAGGCTATCAAACTAGTATAATGAAAGAGAACCAGTAATCTTAAATAAGAACGGAAAAAAAGTGATTCTAACGAAGTTTCCAAACTTCGAAAAAAAATTTTTTTCTTTTCGAGATTATTTGCGCATAATTTGCTTGTCTAAGGCTATCAAACAAGCATAATGAAAGAGAACAAGTTATCTAAAAAAAGAATGGAAAAAAAGTGATTCTAAGGAAGTTTCCAAACTTCGAAAAAAAATTTTTTTCTTTTCGAGATTCTTTGCGCATAATATGCTTGTCTGAGGCTATCAAACTACTATAATGAAAGAGAACCAGTTATCTCAAATAAGAACGGAAAAAAAGTGATTCTAACGAAGTTTCCAAACTTCGAAAAAAAATTTTTTTCTTTTCCAGATTCTTTGCGCATAATATGCTTGTCTAAGGCTATCAAACTAGTATAATGAAAGAGAACAAGTTATCTTAAATAAGAACGGAAAAAAAGTGATTCTAACGAAGTTTCCAAACTTCGAAAAAAAATTTTATTCTTTTCGAGATTCTTTGCGCATAATATGCTTGTCTGAGGCTATCAAACTAGTATAATGAAAGAGAACCAGTAATCTTAAATAAGAACGGAAAAAAAGTGATTCTAACAAGGTTTGCAAACTTCGAAAAAAAATTTTTTTCTTTTCGAGATTCTTTGCGCATAATATGCTTGTCTGAGGCTATCAAACTAGTATAATGAAAGAGAACCAGTAATCTTAAATAAGAACGGAAAAAAAGTGATTCTAACGAAGTTTCCAAACTTCGAAAAAAAATTTTTTTCTTTTCGAGATTCTTTGCGCATAATATGCTTGTCTAAGGCTATCAAACTAGTATAATGAAAGAGAACAAGTTATCTCAAATAAGAACGGAAAAAAATTATTCTAACGAAGTTTCCAAACTTCGAAAAAAAATTTTTTTCTTTTCGAGATTCTTTGCGCATAATATGCTTGTCTGAGGCTATCAAACTAGTATAATGAAAGAGAACCAGTTATCTCAAATAAGAACGGAAAAAAAGTTATTCTAATGAAGTTTCCAAACTTCGAAAAAAAATTTTTTTCTTTTCGAGATTCTTTGCGCATAATATGCTTGTCTAAGGCTATCAAACTAGTATAATGAAAGAGAACAAGTTATCTCAAATAAGAATGGAAAAAAAGTGATTCTAAGGAAGTTTCCAAACTTCGAAAAAACATTTTTTCTTTTCGAGATTCTTTGCGCATAATATGCTTGTCTGAGGCTATCAAACTAGTATAATCAAAGAGAACCAGTTATCTCAAATAAGAACGGAAAAAAAGTGATTCTAACGAGGTTCCCAATTTTCGAAAAAAAATTTTTTTCTTTTCGAGATTCTTTGCGCATAATATGCTTTTCTGAGGCTATCAAACTAGTATAATGAAAGAGAACCAGTTATCTCAAATAAGAACGGAAAAAAAGTGATTCTAACGAAGTTTCCAAACTTCGAAAAAAATTTTTTTTCTTTTCGAGATTCTTTGCGCATAATATGCTTGTCTGAGGCTATCAAACTAGTATAATGAAAGAGAACAAGTTATCTCAAATAAGAACGGAAATAAAGTGATTCTAACGAAGTTTCCAAACTTCGAAAAAAAATTTTTTTCTTTTCGAGATTATTTGCGCATAATATGCTTGTCTGAGGCTATCAAACTAGTATAATGAAAGAGAACCAGTAATCTGAAATAAGAACGGAAAAAAAGTGATTCTAACGAAGTTTCCAAACTTCGAAAAAAATTTTTTTTCTTTTCGAGATTATTTGCGCATAATATGCTTGTCTGAGGCTATCAAACTAGTATAATGAAAGAGAACCAGTTATCTCAAATAAGAACGGAAAAAAAGTGATTCTAACGAAGTTTCCAAACTTCGAAAAAAAATTTTTTTCTTTTCGAGATTCTTTGCGCATAATATGCTTGTCTGAGGCTATCAAACTAGTATAATGAAAGAGAACCAGTTATCTCAAATAAGAACGGAAAAATAGTGATTCTAACGAAGTTTCCAAACTTCGAAAAAAAATTTTTTTATTTTCGAGATTCTTTGCGCATACCTATGCTTTTCTGAGGCTATCAAACTAGTATAATGAAAGAGAACCAGTTATCTCAAATAAGAACGGAAAAAAAGTGATTCTAACGAAGTTTCCAAATTTCGAAAAAAAAATTTTTTCTTTTAGAGATTCTTTGCGCATAATATGCTTGTCTCAGGCTATCAAACAAGTATAATGAAAGAGAACAAGTTATCTCAAATAAGAATGGAAAAAAAGTGATTCTAAGGAAGTTTCCAAACTTGGAAAAAAAATTTTTTTCTTTTCGAGATTCTTTGCGCATAATATGCTTGTCTGAGGCTATCAAACTAGTATAATGAAAGAGAACAAGTTATCTCAAATAAGAACGGAAAAAAAGTGATTCTAACGAAGTTTCCAAACTTCGAAAAAAAATTTTTTTCTTTTCGAGATTATTTGCGCATAATATGCTTGTCTGAGGCTATCAAACTAGTATAATGAAAGAGAACCAGTTATCTCAAATAAGAACGGAAAAAAAGTGATTCTAACGAAGTTTCCAAACTTCGAAAAAAAATTTTTTTCTTTTCGAGATTCTTTGCGCATAATATGCTTGTCTGAGGCTATCAAACTAGTATAATGAAAGAGAACCAGTTATCTCAAATAAGAACGGAAAAATAGTGATTCTAACGAAGTTTCCAAACTTCGAAAAAAAATTTTTTTCTTTTCGAGATTCTTTGCGCATACCTATGCTTTTCTGAGGCTATCAAACTAGTATAATGAAAGAGAACCAGTTATCTCAAATAAGAACGGAAAAAAAGTGATTCTAACGAAGTTTCCAAATTTCGAAAAAAAATTTTTTCTTTTAGAGATTCTTTGCGCATAATATGCTTGTCTCAGGCTATCAAACAAGTATAATGAAAGAGAACAAGTTATCTCAAATAAGAATGGAAAAAAAGTGATTCTAAGTAAGTTTCCAAACTTGGAAAAAAAATTTTTTTCTTTTCGAGATTCTTTGCGCATAGTATGCTTGTCTGAGGCTATCAAACTAGTATAATGAAAGAGAACCAGTTATCTCAAATAAGAACGGAAAAAAAGTGATTCTAACGAAGTTTCCAAACTTCGAAAAAAATTTTTTTCTTTTCGAGATTCTTTGCGCATAATATGCTTGTCTAAGGCTATCAAACTAGTATAATGAAAGAGAACAAGTTATCTCAAATAAGAACGGAAAAAAAGTGATTCTAACGAAGTTTCCAATCTTCGAAAAAAAATTTTTTTCTTTTCGAGATTCTTTGCGCATAATATGCTTGTCTCAGGCTATCAAACTAGTATAATGAAAGAGAACAAGTTATCTCAAATAAGAACGGAAAAAAAGTGATTCTAACGAAGTTTCCAAACTTCGAAAAAAAATTTTTTTCTTTTCGAGATTATTTGCGCATAATATGCTTGTCTGAGGCTATCAAACTAGTATAATGAAAGAGAACCAGTAATCTTAAATAAGAACGGAAAAAAAGTGATTCTAACGAAGTTTCCAAACTTCGAAAAAAAATTTTTTTCTTTTCGAGATTATTTGCGCATAATATGCTTGTCTGAGGCTATCAAACTAGTATAATGAAAGAGAACCAGTTATCTCAAATAAGAACGGAAAAAAAGTGATTCTAACGAAGTTTCCAAACTTCGAAAAAAAATTTTTTTCTTTTCGAGATTCTTTGCGCATAATATGCTTGTCTGAGGCTATCAAATTAGTATAATGAAAGAGAACCAGTTATCTCAAATAAGAACGGAAAAATAGTGATTCTAACGAAGTTTCCAAACTTCGAAAAAAAATTTTTTTCTTTTCGAGATTCTTTGCGCATACCTATGCTTTTCTGAGGCTATCAAACTAGTATAATGAAAGAGAACCAGTTATCTCAAATAAGAACGGAAAAAAAGTGATTCTAACGAAGTTTCCAAATTTCGAAAAAAAAATTTTTCTTTTAGAGATTCTTTGCACATAATTTGCTTGTCTCAGGCTATCAAACAAGTATAATGAAAGAGAACAAGTTATCTCAAATAAGAATGGAAAAAAAGTGATTCTAAGGAAGTTTCCAAACTTGGAAAAAAAATTTTTTTCTTTTCGAGATTCTTTGCGCATAGTATGCTTGTCTGAGGCTATCAAACAAGTATAATGAAAGAGAACCAGTTATCTCAAATAAGAACGGAAAAAAAGTGATTCTAACGAAGTTTCCAAACTTCGAAAAAAAATTTTTTTCTTTTCGAGATTCTTTGCGCATAATATGCTTGTCTGCCTCAGACAAACTAGTATAATGAAAGAGAACCAGTTATCTCAAATAAGAACTGAAAAATAGTGATTCTAACGAAGTTTCCAAACTTCGAAAAAAATTTTTTTTCTTTTCGAGATTCTTTGCGCATAATATGCTTGTCTGAGGCTATCAAACTAGTATAATAAAAGAGAACCAGTTATCTCAAATAAGAACGGAAAAAAAGTGAATCTAACGAAGTTTCCAAACTTCGAAAAAAAATTTTTTTTTTTCGAGATTCTTTGCGCATAATATGCTTGTCTGAGGCTATCAAACTAGTATAATGAAAGAGAACAAGTTATCTCAAATAAGAACGGAAAAAAAGTGATTCTAACGAAGTTTCCAAACTTCGAAAAAAAATTTTTTTCTTTTCGAGATTATTTGCGCATAATATGCTTGTCTGAGGCTATCAAACTAGTATAATGAAAGAGAACCAGTAATCTTAAATAAGAACGGAAAAAAAGTGATTCTAACGAAGTTTCCAAACTTCGAAAAAAAATTTTTTTCTTTTCGAGATTATTTGCGCATAATATGCTTGTCTGAGGCTATCAAACTAGTATAATGAAAGAGAACCAGTTATCTCAAATAAGAACGGAAAAAAAGTGATTCTAACGAAGTTTCCAAACTTCGAAAAAAAATTTTTTTCTTTTCGAGATTCTTTGCGCATAATATGCTTGTCTGAGGCTATCAAACTAGTATAATGAAAGAGAACCAGTTATCTCAAATAAGAACGGAAAAATAGTGATTCTAACGAAGTTTCCAAACTTCAAAAAAAATTTTTTTTCTTTTCGAGATTCTTTGCGCATACCTATGCTTTTCTGAGGCTATCAAACTAGTATAATGAAAGAGAACCAGTTATCTCAAATAAGAACGGAAAAAAAGTGATTCTAACGAAGTTTCCAAATTTCGAAAAAAAATTTTTTCTTTTAGAGATTCTTTGCGCATAATATGCTTGTCTCAGGGCTATCAAACAAGTATAATGAAAGAGAACAAGTTATCTCAAATAAGAATGGAAAAAAAGTGATTCTAAGGAAGTTTCCAAACCTGGAAAAAAAATTTTTTTCTTTTCGAGATTCTTTGCGCATAGTATGCTTGTCTGAGGCTATCAAACTAGTATAATGAAAGAGAACCAGTTATCTCAAATAAGAACGGAAAAAAAGTGATTCTAACGAAGTTTCCAAACTTCGAAAAAAATTTTTTTCTTTTCGAGATTCTTTGCGCATAATATGCTTGTCTAAGGCTATCAAACTAGTATAATGAAAGAGAACAAGTTATCTCAAATAAGAACGGAAAAAAAGTGATTCTAATGAAGTTTCCAATCTTCGAAAAAAATTTTTTTTCTTTTCGAGATTCTTTGCGCATAATATGCTTTTCTGAGGCTATCAAACTTGTATAATGAAAGAGAACCAGTAATCTTAAATAAGAACGGAAAAAAAGTGATTCTAACGAAGTTTCCAAACTTCGAAAAAAAATTTTTTTCTTTTCGTGATTATTTGCGCATAATATGCTTGTCTGAGGCTATCAAACTAGTATAATGAAAGAGAAAAAGTTATCTCAAATAAGAACGGAAAAAAAGTGATTCTAACGAAGTTTCCAAACTTCGAAAAAAAATTTTTTTCTTTTCGAGATTATTTGCGCATAATATGCTTGTCTGAGGCTATCAAACTAGTATAATGAAAGAGAACCAGTAATCTTAAATAAGAACGGAAAAAAAGTGATTCTAACGAAGTTTCCAAACTTCGAAAAAAAATTTTTTTCTTTTCGAGATTATTTGCGCATAATATGCTTGTCTGAGGCTATCAAACTAGTATAATGAAAGAGAACCAGTTATCTCAAATAAGAACGGAAAAAAAGTGATTCTAACGAAGTTTCCAAACTTCGAAAAAAAATTTTTTTCTTTTCGAGATTCTTTGCGCATAATATGCTTGTCTGAGTCTATCAAATTAGTATAATGAAAGAGAACCAGTTATCTCAAATAAGAACGGAAAAATAGTGATTCTAACGAAGTTTCCAAACTTCGAAAAAAAATTTTTTTCTTTTCGAGATTCTTTGCGCATACCTATGCTTATCTGAGGCTATCAAACTAGTATAATGAAAGAGAACCAGTTATCTCAAATAAGAACGGAAAAAAAGTGATTCTAACGAAGTTTCCAAATTTCGAAAAAAAATTTTTTCTTTTAGAGATTCTTTGCACATAATTTGCTTGTCTCAGGCTATCAAACAAGTATAATGAAAGAGAACAAGTTATCTCAAATAAGAATGGAAAAAAAGTGATTCTAAGGAAGTTTCCAAACTTGGAAAAAAAATTTTTTTCTTTTCGAAATTCTTTGCGCATAGTATGCTTGTCTGAGGCTATCAAACTTGTATAATGAAAGAGAACCAGTTATCTCAAATAAGAACGGAAAAAAAGTGATTCTAACGAAGTTTCCAAACTTCGAAAAAAAATTTTTTTCTTTACGAGATTCTTTGCGCATAATATGCTTGTCTAAAAATATCAAACTAGTATAATGAAAGAGAACAAGTTATCTCAAATAAGAACGGAAAAAAAGTGATTCTAACGAAGTTTCCAAACTTCGAAAAAAAATTTTTTTCTTTTCGAGATTCTTTGCGCATAATATGCTTGTCAAAGGCTATCAAACTAGGATAATGAAAGAGAACCAGTAATCTTAAATAAGAACGGAAAAAAGTGATTCTAACGAAGTTTCCAAACTTCGAAAAAAATTTTTTTTCTTTTCGAGATTCTTTGCGAATAATTAGCTTGTCTAAGGCTATCAAACAAGTATAATGAAAGAGAACAAGTTATCTCAAATAAGAATGGGAAAAAAAGTGATTCTAAGGAAGTTTCCAAACTTCGAAAAAAAATTTTTTTCTTTTCGAGATTCTTTGCGCATAATATGCTTGTCTGAGGCTATCAAACTAGTATAATGAAAGAGAACCAGTTATCTCAAATAAGAACGGAAAAAAAGTGATTCTAACGAAGTTTCCAAACTTCGAAAAAAAATTTTTTTCTTTTCGAGATTATTTGCGCATAATATGCTTGTCTGAGGCTATCAAACTAGTATAATGAAAGAGAACCAGTAATCTGAAATAAGAACGGAAAAAAAGTGATTCTAACGAAGTTTCCAAACTTCGAAAAAAATTTTTTTTCTTTTCGAGATTATTTGCGCATAATATGCTTGTCTGAGGCTATCAAACTAGTATAATGAAAGAGAACCAGTTATCTCAAATAAGAACGGAAAAATAGTGATTCTAACGAAGTTTCCAAACTTCGAAAAAAAATTTTTTTATTTTCGAGATTCTTTGCGCATACCTATGCTTTTCTGAGGCTATCAAACTAGTATAATGAAAGAGAACCAGTTATCTCAAATAAGAACGGAAAAAAAGTGATTCTAACGAAGTTTCCAAATTTCGAAAAAAAAATTTTTTCTTTTAGAGATTCTTTGCGCATAATATGCTTGTCTCAGGCTATCAAACAAGTATAATGAAAGAGAACAAGTTATCTCAAATAAGAATGGAAAAAAAGTGATTCTAAGGAAGTTTCCAAACTTGGAAAAAAAATTTTTTTCTTTTCGAGATTCTTTGCGCATAATATGCTTGTCTGAGGCTATCAAACTAGTATAATGAAAGAGAACAAGTTATCTCAAATAAGAACGGAAAAAAAGTGATTCTAACGAAGTTTCCAAACTTCGAAAAAAAATTTTTTTCTTTTCGAGATTATTTGCGCATAATATGCTTGTCTGAGGCTATCAAACTAGTATAATGAAAGAGAACCAGTTATCTCAAATAAGAACGGAAAAAAAGTGATTCTAACGAAGTTTCCAAACTTCGAAAAAAAATTTTTTTCTTTTCGAGATTCTTTGCGCATAATATGCTTGTCTGAGGCTATCAAACTAGTATAATGAAAGAGAACCAGTTATCTCAAATAAGAACGGAAAAATAGTGATTCTAACGAAGTTTCCAAACTTCGAAAAAAAATTTTTTTCTTTTCGAGATTCTTTGCGCATACCTATGCTTTTCTGAGGCTATCAAACTAGTATAATGAAAGAGAACCAGTTATCTCAAATAAGAACGGAAAAAAAGTGATTCTAACGAAGTTTCCAAATTTCGAAAAAAAATTTTTTCTTTTAGAGATTCTTTGCGCATAATATGCTTGTCTCAGGCTATCAAACAAGTATAATGAAAGAGAACAAGTTATCTCAAATAAGAATGGAAAAAAAGTGATTCTAAGTAAGTTTCCAAACTTGGAAAAAAAATTTTTTTCTTTTCGAGATTCTTTGCGCATAGTATGCTTGTCTGAGGCTATCAAACTAGTATAATGAAAGAGAACCAGTTATCTCAAATAAGAACGGAAAAAAAGTGATTCTAACGAAGTTTCCAAACTTCGAAAAAAATTTTTTTCTTTTCGAGATTCTTTGCGCATAATATGCTTGTCTAAGGCTATCAAACTAGTATAATGAAAGAGAACAAGTTATCTCAAATAAGAACGGAAAAAAAGTGATTCTAACGAAGTTTCCAATCTTCGAAAAAAAATTTTTTTCTTTTCGAGATTCTTTGCGCATAATATGCTTGTCTCAGGCTATCAAACTAGTATAATGAAAGAGAACAAGTTATCTCAAATAAGAACGGAAAAAAAGTGATTCTACCGAAGTTTCCAAACTTCGAAAAAAAATTTTTTTCTTTTCGAGATTATTTGCGCATAATATGCTTGTCTGAGGCTATCAAACTAGTATAATGAAAGAGAACCAGTAATCTTAAATAAGAACGGAAAAAAAGTGATTCTAACGAAGTTTCCAAACTTCGAAAAAAAATTTTTTTCTTTTCGAGATTATTTGCGCATAATATGCTTGTCTGAGGCTATCAAACTAGTATAATGAAAGAGAACCAGTTATCTCAAATAAGAACGGAAAAAAAGTGATTCTAACGAAGTTTCCAAACTTCGAAAAAAAATTTTTTTCTTTTCGAGATTCTTTGCGCATAATATGCTTGTCTGAGGCTATCAAATTAGTATAATGAAAGACAACCAGTTATCTCAAATAAGAACGGAAAAATAGTGATTCTAACGAAGTTTCCAAACTTCGAAAAAAAATTTTTTTCTTTTCGAGATTCTTTGCGCATACCTATGCTTTTCTGAGGCTATCAAACTAGTATAATGAAAGAGAACCAGTTATCTCAAATAAGAACGGAAAAAAAGTGATTCTAACGAAGTTTCCAAATTTCGAAAAAAAAATTTTTCTTTTAGAGATTCTTTGCACATAATTTGCTTGTCTCAGGCTATCAAACAAGTATAATGAAAGAGAACAAGTTATCTCAAATAAGAATGGAAAAAAAGTGATTCTAAGGAAGTTTCCAAACTTGGAAAAAAAATTTTTTTCTTTTCGAGATTCTTTGCGCATAGTATGCTTGTCTGAGGCTATCAAACAAGTATAATGAAAGAGAACCAGTTATCTCAAATAAGAACGGAAAAAAAGTGATTCTAACGAAGTTTCCAAACTTCGAAAAAAAATTTTTTTCTTTTCGAGATTCTTTGCGCATAATATGCTTGTCTGCCTCAGACAAACTAGTATAATGAAAGAGAACCAGTTATCTCAAATAAGAACTGAAAAATAGTGATTCTAACGAAGTTTCCAAACTTCGAAAAAAATTTTTTTTCTTTTCGAGATTCTTTGCGCATAATATGCTTGTCTGAGGCTATCAAACTAGTATAATAAAAGAGAACCAGTTATCTCAAATAAGAACGGAAAAAAAGTGAATCTAACGAAGTTTCCAAACTTCGAAAAAAAATTTTTTTTTTTCGAGATTCTTTGCGCATAATATGCTTGTCTGAGGCTATCAAACTAGTATAATGAAAGAGAACAAGTTATCTCAAATAAGAACGGAAAAAAAGTGATTCTAACGAAGTTTCCAAACTTCGAAAAAAAATTTTTTTCTTTTCGAGATTATTTGCGCATAATATGCTTGTCTGAGGCTATCAAACTAGTATAATGAAAGAGAACCAGTAATCTTAAATAAGAACGGAAAAAAAGTGATTCTAACGAAGTTTCCAAACTTCGAAAAAAAATTTTTTTCTTTTCGAGATTATTTGCGCATAATATGCTTGTCTGAGGCTATCAAACTAGTATAATGAAAGAGAACCAGTTATCTCAAATAAGAACGGAAAAAAAGTGATTCTAACGAAGTTTCCAAACTTCGAAAAAAAATTTTTTTCTTTTCGAGATTCTTTGCGCATAATATGCTTGTCTGAGGCTATCAAATTAGTATAATGAAAGAGAACCAGTTATCTCAAATAAGAACGGAAAAATAGTGATTCTAACGAAGTTTCCAAACTTCAAAAAAAATTTTTTTTCTTTTCGAGATTCTTTGCGCATACCTATGCTTTTCTGAGGCTATCAAACTAGTATAATGAAAGAGAACCAGTTATCTCAAATAAGAACGGAAAAAAAGTGATTCTAACGAAGTTTCCAAATTTCGAAAAAAAATTTTTTCTTTTAGAGATTCTTTGCGCATAATATGCTTGTCTCAGGGCTATCAAACAAGTATAATGAAAGAGAACAAGTTATCTCAAATAAGAATGGAAAAAAAGTGATTCTAAGGAAGTTTCCAAACCTGGAAAAAAAATTTTTTTCTTTTCGAGATTCTTTGCGCATAGTATGCTTGTCTGAGGCTATCAAACTAGTATAATGAAAGAGAACCAGTTATCTCAAATAAGAACGGAAAAAAAGTGATTCTAACGAAGTTTCCAAACTTCGAAAAAAATTTTTTTCTTTTCGAGATTCTTTGCGCATAATATGCTTGTCTAAGGCTATCAAACTAGTATAATGAAAGAGAACAAGTTATCTCAAATAAGAACGGAAAAAAAGTGATTCTAATGAAGTTTCCAATCTTCGAAAAAAATTTTTTTTCTTTTCGAGATTCTTTGCGCATAATATGCTTTTCTGAGGCTATCAAACTTGTATAATGAAAGAGAACCAGTAATCTTAAATAAGAACGGAAAAAAAGTGATTCTAACGAAGTTTCCAAACTTCGAAAAAAAATTTTTTTCTTTTCGTGATTATTTGCGCATAATATGCTTGTCTGAGGCTATCAAACTAGTATAATGAAAGAGAAAAAGTTATCTCAAATAAGAACGGAAAAAAAGTGATTCTAACGAAGTTTCCAAACTTCGAAAAAAAATTTTTTTCTTTTCGAGATTATTTGCGCATAATATGCTTGTCTGAGGCTATCAAACTAGTATAATGAAAGAGAACCAGTAATCTTAAATAAGAACGGAAAAAAAGTGATTCTAACGAAGTTTCCAAACTTCGAAAAAAAATTTTTTTCTTTTCGAGATTATTTGCGCATAATATGCTTGTCTGAGGCTATCAAACTAGTATAATGAAAGAGAACCAGTTATCTCAAATAAGAACGGAAAAAAAGTGATTCTAACGAAGTTTCCAAACTTCGAAAAAAAATTTTTTTCTTTTCGAGATTCTTTGCGCATAATATGCTTGTCTGAGTCTATCAAATTAGTATAATGAAAGAGAACCAGTTATCTCAAATAAGAACGGAAAAATAGTGATTCTAACGAAGTTTCCAAACTTCGAAAAAAAATTTTTTTCTTTTCGAGATTCTTTGCGCATACCTATGCTTATCTGAGGCTATCAAACTAGTATAATGAAAGAGAACCAGTTATCTCAAATAAGAACGGAAAAAAAGTGATTCTAACGAAGTTTCCAAATTTCGAAAAAAAATTTTTTCTTTTAGAGATTCTTTGCACATAATTTGCTTGTCTCAGGCTATCAAACAAGTATAATGAAAGAGAACAAGTTATCTCAAATAAGAATGGAAAAAAAGTGATTCTAAGGAAGTTTCCAAACTTGGAAAAAAAATTTTTTTCTTTTCGAAATTCTTTGCGCATAGTATGCTTGTCTGAGGCTATCAAACTTGTATAATGAAAGAGAACCAGTTATCTCAAATAAGAACGGAAAAAAAGTGATTCTAACGAAGTTTCCAAACTTCGAAAAAAAATTTTTTTCTTTACGAGATTCTTTGCGCATAATATGCTTGTCTAAAAATATCAAACTAGTATAATGAAAGAGAACAAGTTATCTCAAATAAGAACGGAAAAAAAGTGATTCTAACGAAGTTTCCAAACTTCGAAAAAAAATTTTTTTCTTTTCGAGATTCTTTGCGCATAATATGCTTGTCAAAGGCTATCAAACTAGGATAATGAAAGAGAACCAGTAATCTTAAATAAGAACGGAAAAAAGTGATTCTAACGAAGTTTCCAAACTTCGAAAAAAATTTTTTTTCTTTTCGAGATTCTTTGCGAATAATTAGCTTGTCTAAGGCTATCAAACAAGTATAATGAAAGAGAACAAGTTATCTCAAATAAGAATGGGAAAAAAAGTGATTCTAAGGAAGTTTCCAAACTTCGAAAAAAAATTTTTTTCTTTTCGAGATTCTTTGCGCATAATATGCTTGTCTGAGGCTATCAAACTAGTATAATGAAAGAGAACCAGTTATCTCAAATAAGAACGGAAAAAAAGTGATTCTAACGAAGTTTCCAAACTTCGAAAAAAAAATTTTTTCTTTTAGAGATTCTTTGCGCATAATATGCTTTTCTGAGGCTATCAAACTAGTATAATGAAAGAGAACCAGTTATCTCAATTAAGAACGGAAAAAAAGTGTTTCTAACGAAGTTTCCGAACTTCGAAATAAAAATTTTTCTTTTCGAGATTCTTTGCGCATAATATGCTTGTCTGAGGCTATCAAACTAGTATAATGAAAGAGAACCAGTAATCTTAAATAAGAACGGAAAAAAAGTGATTCTAAAGAAGTTTCCAAACTTCGAAATAAAATTTTTTTCTTTTCGAGATTCTTTGCGCATAATATGCTTGTCTAAGGCTATCAAACTAGTATAATGAAAGAGAACAAGTTATCTCAAATAAGAACGGAAAAAAAGTGATTCCAACGAAGTTTCCAAACTTCGAAAAAATTTTTTTTTCTTTTCGAGATTCTTTGCGCATAATATGCTTGTCTGAGGCTATCAAACTAGTATAATGAAAGAGAACCAGTTATCTCAAATAAGAACGGAAAAAAAGTGATTCTAACGAAGTTTCCAAACTTCGAAAAAAAAATTTTTTCTTTTCGAGATTCTTTGCGCATACCTATGCTTTTCTGAGGCTATCAAACTAGTATAATGAAAGAGAACCAGTTATCTCAAATAAGAACGGAAAAAAAGTGATTCTAACGAAGTTTCCAAACTTCGAAATAAAATTTTTTTCTTTTCCAGATTCTTTGCGCATAATATGCTTGTCTGAGGCTATCAAACTAGTATAATGAAAGAGAACAAGTTATCTCAAATAAGAACGGAAAAAAAGATTCTAACGAAGTTTCCAAACTTCGAAAAAAAATTTTTTTCTTTTCGAGATTCTTTGCGCATAATATGCTTGTCTGAGGCTATCAAACTAGTATAATGAAAGAGAACCAGTTATCTCAAATAAGAACGGAAAAAAAGTTATTCTAATGAAGTTTCCAAACTTCGAAAAAAAATTTTTTTCTTTTCGAGATTCTTTGCGCATAATATGCTTGTCTAAGGCTATCAAACTAGTATAATGAAAGAGAACCAGTTATCTCAAATAAGAACGGAAAAAAAGTGATTCTAACGAAGTTTCCAAACTTCGAAAAAAAATTTTTTTCTTTTCGAGATTCTTTGCGCATAATATGCTTGTCTAAGGCTATCAAACTAGTATAATGAAAGAGAACAAGTTATCTCAAATAAGAACGGAAAAAAAGTGATTCTAACGAAGTTTCCAATCTTCGAAAAAAAATTTTTTTCTTTTCGAGATTCTTTGCGCATAATATGCTTTTCTGAGGCTATCAAACTTGTATAATGAAAGAGAACCAGTTATCTCAAATAAGAACGGAAAAAAAGTGATTCTAACGAAGTTTCCAAACTTCGAAAAAAAATTTTTTTCTTTACGAGATTCTTTGCGCATAATATGCTTGTCTAAGGCTATCAAACTAGTATAATGAAAGAGAACAAGTTATCTCAAATAAGAACGGAAAAAAAGTGATTCTAACGAAGTTTCCAAACTTCGAAAAAAATTTTTTTCTTTTCGAGATTCTTTGCGCATAATATGCTTGTCTGAGGCTATCAAACTAGGATAATGAAAGAGAACCAGTAATCTTAAATAAGAACGGAAAAAAGTGATTCTAACGAAGTTTCCAAACTTCGAAAAAAATTTTTTTTCTTTTCGAGATTCTTTGCGCATAATTAGCATGTCTAAGGCTATCAAACAAGTATAATGAAAGAGAACAAGTTATCTCAAATAAGAATGGAAAAAAAGTGATTCTAAGGAAGTTTCCAAACTTCGAAAAAAAATTTTTTTCTTTTCGAGATTCTTTGCGCATAATATGCTTGTCTGAGGCTATCAAACTAGTATAATGAAAGAGAACCATTTATCTCAAATAAGAACGGAAAAAAAGTGATTTTAACGAAGTTTCCAAACTTCGAAAAAAAAATTTTTTCTTTTAGAGATTCTTTGCGCATAATATGCTTTTCTGAGGCTATCAAACTTGTATAATGAAAGAGAACCAGTTATCTCAAATAAGAACGGAAAAAAAGTGATTCTAACGAAGTTTCCAAACTTCGAAAAAAAATTTTTTTCTTTACCAGATTCTTTGCGCATAATATGCTTGTCTAAGGCTATCAAACTAGTATAATGAAAGAGAACAAGTTATCTCAAATAAGAAGGGAAAAAAAGTGATTCTAACGAAGTTTCCAAACTTCGAAAAAAAATTTTTTTCTTTTCGAGATTCTTTGCGCATAATATGCTTGTCTGAGGCTATCAAACTAGTATAATGAAAGAGAACCAGTAATCTTAAATAAGAACGGAAAAAAGTGATTCTAACGAAGTTTCCAAACTTCGAAAAAAATTTTTTTTCTTTTCGAGATTCTTTGCGCATAATATGCTTGTCTGAGGCTATCAAACTAGTATAATGAAAGAGAACCAGTAATCTTAAATAAGAACGGAAAAAAAGTGATTCTAACGAAGTTTCGAAACTTCGAAAAAAAATTTTTTTCTTTTCGAGATTCTTTGCGCATAATATGCTTGTCTAAGGCTATCAAACAAGTATAATGAAAGAGAACAAGTTATCTCAAATAAGAATGGAAAAAAAGTGATTCTAAGGAAGTTTCCAAACTTCGAAAAAAAATTTTTTTCTTTTCGAGATTCTTTGCGCATAATATGCTTGTCTGAGGCTATCAAACTAGTATAATGAAAGAGAACCAGTTATCTCAAATAAGAACGGAAAAAAAGTGATTCTAACGAAGTTTCCAAACTTCGAAAAAAAATTTTTTTCTTTTCGAGATTCTTTGCGCATACCTATGCTTTTCTGAGGCTATCAAACTAGTATAATGAAAGAGAACCAGTTATCTCAAATAAGAACGGAAAAAAAAGTGATTCTAACGAAGTTTCCAAACTTCGAAATAAAATTTTTTTCTTTTCGAGATTCTTTGCGCATAATATGCTTGTCTGTGGCTATCAAACTAGTATAATGAAAGAGAACCAGTAATCTTAAATAAGAACGGAAAAAAAGTGATTCTAACGAAG
This sequence comes from Metallyticus violacea, assembly GCA_030762175.1. Lineage (NCBI taxonomy): Eukaryota > Metazoa > Arthropoda > Insecta > Mantodea > Metallyticidae > Metallyticus > Metallyticus violacea. The sequence continues at coordinate 82,874,886 of CM060842.1, read as the reverse complement.
TTTCCAAACTTCGAAAAAAAATTTTTTTCTTTTCGAGATTCTTTGCGCATAATATGCTTGTCTGAGGCTATCAAACTAGTATAATGAAAGAGAACCAGTAATCTTAAATAAGAACGGAAAAAAAGTGATTCTAACGAAGTTTCCAAACTTCGAAAAAAAATTTTTTTCTTTTCGAGATTATTTGCGCATAATATGCTTGTCTAAGGCTATCAAACAAGTATAATGAAAGAGAACAAGTTATCTCAAATAAGAATGGAAAAAAAGTGATTCTAAGGAAGTTTCCAAACTTCGAAAAAAAATTTTTTTCTTTTCGAGATTCTTTGCGCATAATATGCTTGTCTGAGGCTATCAAACTAGTATAATGAAAGAGAACCAGTAATCTTAAATAAGAACGGAAAAAAAGTGATTCTAACGAAGTTTCCAAACTTCGAAAAAAAATTTTTTTCTTTTCGAGATTATTTGCGCATAATTTGCTTGTCTAAGGCTATCAAACAAGTATAATGAAAGAGAACAAGTTATCTCAAATAAGAATGGAAAAAAAGTGATTCTAAGGAAGTTTCCAAACTTCGAAAAAAAATTTTTTTCTTTTCGAGATTCTTTGCGCATAATATGCTTGTCTGAGGCTATCAAACTAGTATAATGAAAGAGAACCAGTTATCTCAAATAAGAACGAAAAAAAAGTGATTCTAACGAAGTTTCCAAACTTCGAAAAAAAATTTTTTTCTTTTCCAGATTCTTTGCGCATAATATGCTTGTCTAAGGCTATCAAACTAGTATAATGAAAGAGAACAAGTTATCTTAAATAAGAACGGAAAAAAAGTGATTCTAACGAAGCTTCCAAACTTCGAAAAAAAATTTTTTTCTTTTCGAGATTCTTTGCGCATAATATTCTTGTCTGAGGCTATCAAACTAGTATAATGAAAGAGAACCAGTAATCTTAAATAAGAACGGAAAAAAAGTGATTCTAACGAAGTTTGCAAACTTCGAAAAAAAATTTTTTTCTTTTCGAGATTCTTTGCGCATAATATGCTTGTCTGAGGCTATCAAACTAGTATAATGAAAGAGAAAAAGTTATCTCAAATAAGAACGGAAAAAAAGTTATTCTAATGAAGTTTCCAAACTTCGAAAAAAATTTTTTTTCTTTTCGAGATTCTTTGCGCATAATATGCTTGTCTAAGGCTATCAAACTAGTATAATGAAAGAGAACAAGTTATCTGTATAAGAATTGAAAAAAAGTGATTCTAAGGAAGTTTCCAAACTTCGAAAAAACATTTTTTCTTTTCGAGATTCTTTGCGCATAATATGCTTGTCTGAGGCTATCAAACTAGTATAATGAAAGAGAACAAGTTATCTCAAATAAGAATGGAAAAAAAGTGATTCTAAGGAAGTTTCCAAACTTCGAAAAAAAATTTTTTTCTTTTCGAGATTCTTTGCGCATAATATGCTTGTCTGAGGCTATCAAACTAGTATAATGAAAGAGAACCAGTTATCTCAAATAAGAACGGAAAAAAAGTGATTCTAACGAGGTTCCCAATTTTCGAAAAAAAATTTTTTTCTTTTCGAGATTATTTGCGAATAATATGCTTGTCTGAGGCTATCAAACTAGTATAATGAAAGAGAACCAGTAATCTCAAATAAGAACGGAAAAAAAGTGATTCTAACGAAGTTTCCAAACTTCGAAAAAAAATTTTTTTCTTTTCGAGATTGTTTGCGCATAATATGCTTGTCTGAGGCTATCAAACTAGTATAATGAAAGAGAACCAGTTATCTCAAATAAGAACGGAAAAAAAGTGATTCTAACGAAGTTTCCAAACTTCGAAATAAATTTTTTTTCTTTTCGAGATTCTTTGCGCATAATATGCTTGTCTGAGGCTAACAAACTAGTATAATGAAAGAGAACCAGTAATCTTAAATAAGAACGGAAAAAAAGTGATTCTAACGAAGTTTCCAAACTTCGAAAAAAAATTTTTTTCTTTTCGAGACCCTTTGCGCATAATATGCTTGTCTAAGGCTATCAAACAAGTATAATGAAAGAGAACAAGTTATCTCAAATAAGAATGGAAAAAAAGTGATTCTAAGGAAGTATCCAAACTTCGAAAAAAAATTTTTTTCTTTTCGAGATTCTTTGCGCATAATATGCTTGTCTGAGGCTATCAAACTAGTATAATGAAAGACAACCAGTTATCTCAAATAAGAACGGAAAAAAAGTGATTCTAACGAAGTTTCCAAACTTCGAAATAAATTTTTTTTCTTTTCGAGATTCTTTGCGCATAATATGCTTGTCTGAGGCTAACAAACTAGTATAATGAAAGAGAACCAGTAATCTTAAATAAGAACGGAAAAAAAGTGATTCTAACGAAGTTTCCAAACTTCGAAAAAAAATTTTTTTCTTTTCGAGATTATTTGCGAATAATATGCTTGTCTGAGGCTATCAAACTAGTATAATGAAAGAGAACCAGTAATCTCAAATAAGAACGGAAAAAAAGTGATTCTAACGAAGTTTCCAAACTTCGAAAAAAAATTTTTTTCTTTTCGAGATTGTTTGCGCATAATATGCTTGTCTGAGGCTATCAAACTAGTATAATGAAAGAGAACCAGTTATCTCAAATAAGAACGGAAAAAAAGTGATTCTAACGAAGTTTCCAAACTTCGAAATAAATTTTTTTTCTTTTCGAGATTCTTTGCGCATAATATGCTTGTCTGAGGCTAACAAACTAGTATAATGAAAGAGAACCAGTAATCTTAAATAAGAACGGAAAAAAAGTGATTCTAACGAAGTTTCCAAACTTCGAAAAAAAATTTTTTTCTTTTCGAGATACTTTGCGCATAATATGCTTGTCTAAGGCTATCAAACTAGTATAATGAAAGAGAACAAGTTATCTCAAATAAGAACGGAAAAAAAGTGATTCTAACGAAGTTTCCAAACTTCGAAAAAAAATTTTTTTCTTTTCGAGATTCTTTGCGCATAATATGCTTGTCTAAGGCTATCAAACTAGCATAATGAAAGAGAACCAGTAATCTTAAATAAGAACGGAAAAAAAGTGATTCTAACGAAGTTTCCAAACTTCGAAAAAAATTTTTTTCTTTTCGAGATTATTTGCGCATAATATGCTTGTCTGAGGCTATCAAACTAGTATAATGAAAGAGAACCAGTAATCTTAAATAAGAACGGAAAAAAAGTGATTCTAACGAAGTTTCCAAACTTCGAAAAAAATTTTTTTTCTTTTCGAGACCCTTTGCGCATAATATGCTTGTCTAAGGCTATCAAACAAGTATAATGAAAGAGAACAAGTTATCTCAAATAAGAATGGAAAAAAAGTGATTCTAAGGAAGTATCCAAACTTCGAAAAAAAATTTTTTTCTTTTCGAGATTCTTTGCGCATAATATGCTTGTGTGAGGCTATCAAACTAGTATAATGAAAGAGAACCAGTTATCTCAAATAAGAACGGAAAAAAAGTGATTCTAACGAAGTTTCAAAACTTCGAAAAAAAATTTTTTTCTTTTCGAGATTCTTTGCGCATACCTATGCTTTTCTGAGACTATCAAACTAGTATAATGAAAGAGAACCAGTTATCTCAAATAAGAACGGAAAAAAAGTGATTCTAACGAAGTTTCCAAACTTCGAAATAAAATTTTTTTCTTTTCGAGATTCTTTGCGCATAATATGCTTGTCTGAGGCTATCAAACTAGTATAATGAAAGAGAACCAGTAATCTTAAATAAGAACGGAAAAAAAGTGATTCTAACGAAGTTTCCAAACTTCGAAAAAAAATTTTTTTCTTTTCGAGATTATTTGCGCATAATTTGCTTGTCTAAGGCTATCAAACAAGTATAATGAAAGAGAACAAGTTATCTCAAATAAGAATGGAAAAAAAGTGATTCTAAGGAAGTTTCCAAACTTGGAAAAAAAATTTTTTTCTTTTCGAGATTCTTTGCGCATAATATGCTTGTCTGAGGCTATCAAACTAGTATAATGAAAGAGAACCAGTTATCTCAAATAAGAACGGAAAAAAAGTGATTCTAACGAAGTTTCCAAACTTCGAAAAAAATTTTTTTTCTTTTCGAGATTCTTTGCGCATAATATGCTTGTCTAAGGCTATCAAACTAGTATAATGAAAGAGAACAAGTTATCTCAAATAAGAACGGAAAAAAAGTGATTCTAACGAAGTTTCCAATCTTCGAAAAAAAATTTTTTTCTTTTCGAGATTCTTTGCGCATAATATGCTTTTCTGAGGCTATCAAACTTGTATAATGAAAGAGAACCAGTTATCTCAAATAAGAACGGAAAAAAAGTGATTCTAACGAAGTTTCCAAACTTCGAAAAAAAATTTTTTTCTTTACCAGATTCTTTGCGCATAATATGCTTGTCTAAGGCTATCAAACTAGTATAATGAAAGAGAACAAGTTATCTCAAATAAGAAGGGAAAAAAAGTGATTCTAACGAAGTTTCCAAACTTCGAAAAAAAATTTTTTTCTTTTCGAGATTCTTTGCGCATAATATGCTTGTCTGAGGCTATCAAACTAGTATAATGAAAGAGAACCAGTAATCTTAAATAAGAACGGAAAAAAGTGATTCTAACGAAGTTTCCAAACTTCGAAAAAAATTTTTTTTCTTTTCGAGATTCTTTGCGCATAATATGCTTGTCTGAGGCTATCAAACTAGTATAATGAAAGAGAACCAGTAATCTTAAATAAGAACGGAAAAAAAGTGATTCTAACGAAGTTTCCAAACTTCGAAAAAAAATTTTTTTCTTTTCGAGATTCTTTGCGCATAATATGCTTGTCTAAGGCTATCAAACAAGTATAATGAAAGAGAACAAGTTATCTCAAATAAGAATGGAAAAAAAGTGATTCTAAGGAAGTTTCCAAACTTCGAAAAAAAATTTTTTTCTTTTCGAGATTCTTTGCGCATAATATGCTTGTCTAAGGCTATCAAACTAGTATAATGAAAGAGAACAAGTTATCTCAAATAAGAACGGAAAAAAAGTGATTCTAATGAAGTTTCCAATCTTCGAAAAAAATTTTTTTTCTTTTCGAGATTCTTTGCGCATAATATGCTTTTCTGAGGCTATCAAACTTGTATAATGAAAGAGAACCAGTAATCTTAAATAAGAACGGAAAAAAAGTGATTCTAACGAAGTTTCCAAACTTCGAAAAAAAATTTTTTTCTTTTCGTGATTATTTGCGCATAATATGCTTGTCTGAGGCTATCAAACTAGTATAATGAAAGAGAAAAAGTTATCTCAAATAAGAACGGAAAAAAAGTGATTCTAACGAAGTTTCCAAACTTCGAAAAAAAATTTTTTTCTTTTCGAGATTATTTGCGCATAATATGCTTGTCTGAGGCTATCAAACTAGTATAATGAAAGAGAACCAGTAATCTTAAATAAGAACGGAAAAAAAGTGATTCTAACGAAGTTTCCAAACTTCGAAAAAAAATTTTTTTCTTTTCGAGATTATTTGCGCATAATATGCTTGTCTGAGGCTATCAAACTAGTATAATGAAAGAGAACCAGTTATCTCAAATAAGAACGGAAAAAAAGTGATTCTAACGAAGTTTCCAAACTTCGAAAAAAAATTTTTTTCTTTTCGAGATTCTTTGCGCATAATATGCTTGTCTGAGTCTATCAAATTAGTATAATGAAAGAGAACCAGTTATCTCAAATAAGAACGGAAAAATAGTGATTCTAACGAAGTTTCCAAACTTCGAAAAAAAATTTTTTTCTTTTCGAGATTCTTTGCGCATACCTATGCTTATCTGAGGCTATCAAACTAGTATAATGAAAGAGAACCAGTTATCTCAAATAAGAACGGAAAAAAAGTGATTCTAACGAAGTTTCCAAATTTCGAAAAAAAATTTTTTCTTTTAGAGATTCTTTGCACATAATTTGCTTGTCTCAGGCTATCAAACAAGTATAATGAAAGAGAACAAGTTATCTCAAATAAGAATGGAAAAAAAGTGATTCTAAGGAAGTTTCCAAACTTGGAAAAAAAATTTTTTTCTTTTCGAAATTCTTTGCGCATAGTATGCTTGTCTGAGGCTATCAAACTTGTATAATGAAAGAGAACCAGTTATCTCAAATAAGAACGGAAAAAAAGTGATTCTAACGAAGTTTCCAAACTTCGAAAAAAAATTTTTTTCTTTACGAGATTCTTTGCGCATAATATGCTTGTCTAAAAATATCAAACTAGTATAATGAAAGAGAACAAGTTATCTCAAATAAGAACGGAAAAAAAGTGATTCTAACGAAGTTTCCAAACTTCGAAAAAAAATTTTTTTCTTTTCGAGATTCTTTGCGCATAATATGCTTGTCAAAGGCTATCAAACTAGGATAATGAAAGAGAACCAGTAATCTTAAATAAGAACGGAAAAAAGTGATTCTAACGAAGTTTCCAAACTTCGAAAAAAATTTTTTTTCTTTTCGAGATTCTTTGCGAATAATTAGCTTGTCTAAGGCTATCAAACAAGTATAATGAAAGAGAACAAGTTATCTCAAATAAGAATGGGAAAAAAAGTGATTCTAAGGAAGTTTCCAAACTTCGAAAAAAAATTTTTTTCTTTTCGAGATTCTTTGCGCATAATATGCTTGTCTGAGGCTATCAAACTAGTATAATGAAAGAGAACCAGTTATCTCAAATAAGAACGGAAAAAAAGTGATTCTAACGAAGTTTCCAAACTTCGAAAAAAAATTTTTTTCTTTTCGAGATTATTTGCGCATAATATGCTTGTCTGAGGCTATCAAACTAGTATAATGAAAGAGAACCAGTAATCTGAAATAAGAACGGAAAAAAAGTGATTCTAACGAAGTTTCCAAACTTCGAAAAAAATTTTTTTTCTTTTCGAGATTATTTGCGCATAATATGCTTGTCTGAGGCTATCAAACTAGTATAATGAAAGAGAACCAGTTATCTCAAATAAGAACGGAAAAAAAGTGATTCTAACGAAGTTTCCAAACTTCGAAAAAAAATTTTTTTCTTTTCGAGATTCTTTGCGCATAATATGCTTGTCTGAGGCTATCAAACTAGTATAATGAAAGAGAACCAGTTATCTCAAATAAGAACGGAAAAATAGTGATTCTAACGAAGTTTCCAAACTTCGAAAAAAAATTTTTTTATTTTCGAGATTCTTTGCGCATACCTATGCTTTTCTGAGGCTATCAAACTAGTATAATGAAAGAGAACCAGTTATCTCAAATAAGAACGGAAAAAAAGTGATTCTAACGAAGTTTCCAAATTTCGAAAAAAAAATTTTTTCTTTTAGAGATTCTTTGCGCATAATATGCTTGTCTCAGGCTATCAAACAAGTATAATGAAAGAGAACAAGTTATCTCAAATAAGAATGGAAAAAAAGTGATTCTAAGGAAGTTTCCAAACTTGGAAAAAAAATTTTTTTCTTTTCGAGATTCTTTGCGCATAATATGCTTGTCTGAGGCTATCAAACTAGTATAATGAAAGAGAACAAGTTATCTCAAATAAGAACGGAAAAAAAGTGATTCTAACGAAGTTTCCAAACTTCGAAAAAAAATTTTTTTCTTTTCGAGATTATTTGCGCATAATATGCTTGTCTGAGGCTATCAAACTAGTATAATGAAAGAGAACCAGTTATCTCAAATAAGAACGGAAAAAAAGTGATTCTAACGAAGTTTCCAAACTTCGAAAAAAAATTTTTTTCTTTTCGAGATTCTTTGCGCATAATATGCTTGTCTGAGGCTATCAAACTAGTATAATGAAAGAGAACCAGTTATCTCAAATAAGAACGGAAAAATAGTGATTCTAACGAAGTTTCCAAACTTCGAAAAAAAATTTTTTTCTTTTCGAGATTCTTTGCGCATACCTATGCTTTTCTGAGGCTATCAAACTAGTATAATGAAAGAGAACCAGTTATCTCAAATAAGAACGGAAAAAAAGTGATTCTAACGAAGTTTCCAAATTTCGAAAAAAAATTTTTTCTTTTAGAGATTCTTTGCGCATAATATGCTTGTCTCAGGCTATCAAACAAGTATAATGAAAGAGAACAAGTTATCTCAAATAAGAATGGAAAAAAAGTGATTCTAAGTAAGTTTCCAAACTTGGAAAAAAAATTTTTTTCTTTTCGAGATTCTTTGCGCATAGTATGCTTGTCTGAGGCTATCAAACTAGTATAATGAAAGAGAACCAGTTATCTCAAATAAGAACGGAAAAAAAGTGATTCTAACGAAGTTTCCAAACTTCGAAAAAAATTTTTTTCTTTTCGAGATTCTTTGCGCATAATATGCTTGTCTAAGGCTATCAAACTAGTATAATGAAAGAGAACAAGTTATCTCAAATAAGAACGGAAAAAAAGTGATTCTAACGAAGTTTCCAATCTTCGAAAAAAAATTTTTTTCTTTTCGAGATTCTTTGCGCATAATATGCTTGTCTCAGGCTATCAAACTAGTATAATGAAAGAGAACAAGTTATCTCAAATAAGAACGGAAAAAAAGTGATTCTAACGAAGTTTCCAAACTTCGAAAAAAAATTTTTTTCTTTTCGAGATTATTTGCGCATAATATGCTTGTCTGAGGCTATCAAACTAGTATAATGAAAGAGAACCAGTAATCTTAAATAAGAACGGAAAAAAAGTGATTCTAACGAAGTTTCCAAACTTCGAAAAAAAATTTTTTTCTTTTCGAGATTATTTGCGCATAATATGCTTGTCTGAGGCTATCAAACTAGTATAATGAAAGAGAACCAGTTATCTCAAATAAGAACGGAAAAAAAGTGATTCTAACGAAGTTTCCAAACTTCGAAAAAAAATTTTTTTCTTTTCGAGATTCTTTGCGCATAATATGCTTGTCTGAGGCTATCAAATTAGTATAATGAAAGAGAACCAGTTATCTCAAATAAGAACGGAAAAATAGTGATTCTAACGAAGTTTCCAAACTTCGAAAAAAAATTTTTTTCTTTTCGAGATTCTTTGCGCATACCTATGCTTTTCTGAGGCTATCAAACTAGTATAATGAAAGAGAACCAGTTATCTCAAATAAGAACGGAAAAAAAGTGATTCTAACGAAGTTTCCAAATTTCGAAAAAAAAATTTTTCTTTTAGAGATTCTTTGCACATAATTTGCTTGTCTCAGGCTATCAAACAAGTATAATGAAAGAGAACAAGTTATCTCAAATAAGAATGGAAAAAAAGTGATTCTAAGGAAGTTTCCAAACTTGGAAAAAAAATTTTTTTCTTTTCGAGATTCTTTGCGCATAGTATGCTTGTCTGAGGCTATCAAACAAGTATAATGAAAGAGAACCAGTTATCTCAAATAAGAACGGAAAAAAAGTGATTCTAACGAAGTTTCCAAACTTCGAAAAAAAATTTTTTTCTTTTCGAGATTCTTTGCGCATAATATGCTTGTCTGCCTCAGACAAACTAGTATAATGAAAGAGAACCAGTTATCTCAAATAAGAACTGAAAAATAGTGATTCTAACGAAGTTTCCAAACTTCGAAAAAAATTTTTTTTCTTTTCGAGATTCTTTGCGCATAATATGCTTGTCTGAGGCTATCAAACTAGTATAATAAAAGAGAACCAGTTATCTCAAATAAGAACGGAAAAAAAGTGAATCTAACGAAGTTTCCAAACTTCGAAAAAAAATTATTTTTTTTCGAGATTCTTTGCGCATAATATGCTTGTCTGAGGCTATCAAACTAGTATAATGAAAGAGAACAAGTTATCTCAAATAAGAACGGAAAAAAAGTGATTCTAACGAAGTTTCCAAACTTCGAAAAAAAATTTTTTTCTTTTCGAGATTATTTGCGCATAATATGCTTGTCTGAGGCTATCAAACTAGTATAATGAAAGAGAACCAGTAATCTTAAATAAGAACGGAAAAAAAGTGATTCTAACGAAGTTTCCAAACTTCGAAAAAAAATTTTTTTCTTTTCGAGATTATTTGCGCATAATATGCTTGTCTGAGGCTATCAAACTAGTATAATGAAAGAGAACCAGTTATCTCAAATAAGAACGGAAAAAAAGTGATTCTAACGAAGTTTCCAAACTTCGAAAAAAAATTTTTTTCTTTTCGAGATTCTTTGCGCATAATATGCTTGTCTGAGGCTATCAAATTAGTATAATGAAAGAGAACCAGTTATCTCAAATAAGAACGGAAAAATAGTGATTCTAACGAAGTTTCCAAACTTCAAAAAAAATTTTTTTTCTTTTCGAGATTCTTTGCGCATACCTATGCTTTTCTGAGGCTATCAAACTAGTATAATGAAAGAGAACCAGTTATCTCAAATAAGAACGGAAAAAAAGTGATTCTAACGAAGTTTCCAAATTTCGAAAAAAAATTTTTTCTTTTAGAGATTCTTTGCGCATAATATGCTTGTCTCAGGGCTATCAAACAAGTATAATGAAAGAGAACAAGTTATCTCAAATAAGAATGGAAAAAAAGTGATTCTAAGGAAGTTTCCAAACCTGGAAAAAAAATTTTTTTCTTTTCGAGATTCTTTGCGCATAGTATGCTTGTCTGAGGCTATCAAACTAGTATAATGAAAGAGAACCAGTTATCTCAAATAAGAACGGAAAAAAAGTGATTCTAACGAAGTTTCCAAACTTCGAAAAAAATTTTTTTCTTTTCGAGATTCTTTGCGCATAATATGCTTGTCTAAGGCTATCAAACTAGTATAATGAAAGAGAACAAGTTATCTCAAATAAGAACGGAAAAAAAGTGATTCTAATGAAGTTTCCAATCTTCGAAAAAAATTTTTTTTCTTTTCGAGATTCTTTGCGCATAATATGCTTTTCTGAGGCTATCAAACTTGTATAATGAAAGAGAACCAGTAATCTTAAATAAGAACGGAAAAAAAGTGATTCTAACGAAGTTTCCAAACTTCGAAAAAAAATTTTTTTCTTTTCGTGATTATTTGCGCATAATATGCTTGTCTGAGGCTATCAAACTAGTATAATGAAAGAGAAAAAGTTATCTCAAATAAGAACGGAAAAAAAGTGATTCTAACGAAGTTTCCAAACTTCGAAAAAAAATTTTTTTCTTTTCGAGATTATTTGCGCATAATATGCTTGTCTGAGGCTATCAAACTAGTATAATGAAAGAGAACCAGTAATCTTAAATAAGAACGGAAAAAAAGTGATTCTAACGAAGTTTCCAAACTTCGAAAAAAAATTTTTTTCTTTTCGAGATTATTTGCGCATAATATGCTTGTCTGAGGCTATCAAACTAGTATAATGAAAGAGAACCAGTTATCTCAAATAAGAACGGAAAAAAAGTGATTCTAACGAAGTTTCCAAACTTCGAAAAAAAATTTTTTTCTTTTCGAGATTCTTTGCGCATAATATGCTTGTCTGAGTCTATCAAATTAGTATAATGAAAGAGAACCAGTTATCTCAAATAAGAACGGAAAAATAGTGATTCTAACGAAGTTTCCAAACTTCGAAAAAAAATTTTTTTCTTTTCGAGATTCTTTGCGCATACCTATGCTTATCTGAGGCTATCAAACTAGTATAATGAAAGAGAACCAGTTATCTCAAATAAGAACGGAAAAAAAGTGATTCTAACGAAGTTTCCAAATTTCGAAAAAAAATTTTTTCTTTTAGAGATTCTTTGCACATAATTTGCTTGTCTCAGGCTATCAAACAAGTATAATGAAAGAGAACAAGTTATCTCAAATAAGAATGGAAAAAAAGTGATTCTAAGGAAGTTTCCAAACTTGGAAAAAAAATTTTTTTCTTTTCGAAATTCTTTGCGCATAGTATGCTTGTCTGAGGCTATCAAACTTGTATAATGAAAGAGAACCAGTTATCTCAAATAAGAACGGAAAAAAAGTGATTCTAACGAAGTTTCCAAACTTCGAAAAAAAATTTTTTTCTTTACGAGATTCTTTGCGCATAATATGCTTGTCTAAAAATATCAAACTAGTATAATGAAAGAGAACAAGTTATCTCAAATAAGAACGGAAAAAAAGTGATTCTAACGAAGTTTCCAAACTTCGAAAAAAAATTTTTTTCTTTTCGAGATTCTTTGCGCATAATATGCTTGTCAAAGGCTATCAAACTAGGATAATGAAAGAGAACCAGTAATCTTAAATAAGAACGGAAAAAAGTGATTCTAACGAAGTTTCCAAACTTCGAAAAAAATTTTTTTTCTTTTCGAGATTCTTTGCGAATAATTAGCTTGTCTAAGGCTATCAAACAAGTATAATGAAAGAGAACAAGTTATCTCAAATAAGAATGGGAAAAAAAGTGATTCTAAGGAAGTTTCCAAACTTCGAAAAAAAATTTTTTTCTTTTCGAGATTCTTTGCGCATAATATGCTTGTCTGAGGCTATCAAACTAGTATAATGAAAGAGAACCAGTTATCTCAAATAAGAACGGAAAAAAAGTGATTCTAACGAAGTTTCCAAACTTCGAAAAAAAAATTTTTTCTTTTAGAGATTCTTTGCGCATAATATGCTTTTCTGAGGCTATCAAACTAGTATAATGAAAGAGAACCAGTTATCTCAATTAAGAACGGAAAAAAAGTGTTTCTAACGAAGTTTCCGAACTTCGAAATAAAAATTTTTCTTTTCGAGATTCTTTGCGCATAATATGCTTGTCTGAGGCTATCAAACTAGTATAATGAAAGAGAACCAGTAATCTTAAATAAGAACGGAAAAAAAGTGATTCTAAAGAAGTTTCCAAACTTCGAAATAAAATTTTTTTCTTTTCGAGATTCTTTGCGCATAATATGCTTGTCTAAGGCTATCAAACTAGTATAATGAAAGAGAACAAGTTATCTCAAATAAGAACGGAAAAAAAGTGATTCCAACGAAGTTTCCAAACTTCGAAAAAATTTTTTTTTCTTTTCGAGATTCTTTGCGCATAATATGCTTGTCTGAGGCTATCAAACTAGTATAATGAAAGAGAACCAGTTATCTCAAATAAGAACGGAAAAAAAGTGATTCTAACGAAGTTTCCAAACTTCGAAAAAAAAATTTTTTCTTTTCGAGATTCTTTGCGCATACCTATGCTTTTCTGAGGCTATCAAACTAGTATAATGAAAGAGAACCAGTTATCTCAAATAAGAACGGAAAAAAAGTGATTCTAACGAAGTTTCCAAACTTCGAAATAAAATTTTTTTCTTTTCCAGATTCTTTGCGCATAATATGCTTGTCTGAGGCTATCAAACTAGTATAATGAAAGAGAACAAGTTATCTCAAATAAGAACGGAAAAAAAGATTCTAACGAAGTTTCCAAACTTCGAAAAAAAATTTTTTTCTTTTCGAGATTCTTTGCGCATAATATGCTTGTCTGAGGCTATCAAACTAGTATAATGAAAGAGAACCAGTTATCTCAAATAAGAACGGAAAAAAAGTTATTCTAATGAAGTTTCCAAACTTCGAAAAAAAATTTTTTTCTTTTCGAGATTCTTTGCGCATAATATGCTTGTCTAAGGCTATCAAACTAGTATAATGAAAGAGAACCAGTTATCTCAAATAAGAACGGAAAAAAAGTGATTCTAACGAAGTTTCCAAACTTCGAAAAAAAATTTTTTTCTTTTCGAGATTCTTTGCGCATAATATGCTTGTCTAAGGCTATCAAACTAGTATAATGAAAGAGAACAAGTTATCTCAAATAAGAACGGAAAAAAAGTGATTCTAACGAAGTTTCCAATCTTCGAAAAAAAATTTTTTTCTTTTCGAGATTCTTTGCGCATAATATGCTTTTCTGAGGCTATCAAACTTGTATAATGAAAGAGAACCAGTTATCTCAAATAAGAACGGAAAAAAAGTGATTCTAACGAAGTTTCCAAACTTCGAAAAAAAATTTTTTTCTTTACGAGATTCTTTGCGCATAATATGCTTGTCTAAGGCTATCAAACTAGTATAATGAAAGAGAACAAGTTATCTCAAATAAGAACGGAAAAAAAGTGATTCTAACGAAGTTTCCAAACTTCGAAAAAAATTTTTTTCTTTTCGAGATTCTTTGCGCATAATATGCTTGTCTGAGGCTATCAAACTAGGATAATGAAAGAGAACCAGTAATCTTAAATAAGAACGGAAAAAAGTGATTCTAACGAAGTTTCCAAACTTCGAAAAAAATTTTTTTTCTTTTCGAGATTCTTTGCGCATAATTAGCTTGTCTAAGGCTATCAAACAAGTATAATGAAAGAGAACAAGTTATCTCAAATAAGAATGGAAAAAAAGTGATTCTAAGGAAGTTTCCAAACTTCGAAAAAAAATTTTTTTCTTTTCGAGATTCTTTGCGCATAATATGCTTGTCTGAGGCTATCAAACTAGTATAATGAAAGAGAACCATTTATCTCAAATAAGAACGGAAAAAAAGTGATTTTAACGAAGTTTCCAAACTTCGAAAAAAAAATTTTTTCTTTTAGAGATTCTTTGCGCATAATATGCTTTTCTGAGGCTATCAAACTTGTATAATGAAAGAGAACCAGTTATCTCAAATAAGAACGGAAAAAAAGTGATTCTAACGAAGTTTCCAAACTTCGAAAAAAAATTTTTTTCTTTACCAGATTCTTTGCGCATAATATGCTTGTCTAAGGCTATCAAACTAGTATAATGAAAGAGAACAAGTTATCTCAAATAAGAAGGGAAAAAAAGTGATTCTAACGAAGTTTCCAAACTTCGAAAAAAAATTTTTTTCTTTTCGAGATTCTTTGCGCATAATATGCTTGTCTGAGGCTATCAAACTAGTATAATGAAAGAGAACCAGTAATCTTAAATAAGAACGGAAAAAAGTGATTCTAACGAAGTTTCCAAACTTCGAAAAAAATTTTTTTTCTTTTCGAGATTCTTTGCGCATAATATGCTTGTCTGAGGCTATCAAACTAGTATAATGAAAGAGAACCAGTAATCTTAAATAAGAACGGAAAAAAAGTGATTCTAACGAAGTTTCGAAACTTCGAAAAAAAATTTTTTTCTTTTCGAGATTCTTTGCGCATAATATGCTTGTCTAAGGCTATCAAACAAGTATAATGAAAGAGAACAAGTTATCTCAAATAAGAATGGAAAAAAAGTGATTCTAAGGAAGTTTCCAAACTTCGAAAAAAAATTTTTTTCTTTTCGAGATTCTTTGCGCATAATATGCTTGTCTGAGGCTATCAAACTAGTATAATGAAAGAGAACCAGTTATCTCAAATAAGAACGGAAAAAAAGTGATTCTAACGAAGTTTCCAAACTTCGAAAAAAAATTTTTTTCTTTTCGAGATTCTTTGCGCATACCTATGCTTTTCTGAGGCTATCAAACTAGTATAATGAAAGAGAACCAGTTATCTCAAATAAGAACGGAAAAAAAGTGATTCTAACGAAGTTTCCAAACTTCGAAATAAAATTTTTTTCTTTTCGAGATTCTTTGCGCATAATATGCTTGTCTGTGGCTATCAAACTAGTATAATGAAAGAGAACCAGTAATCTTAAATAAGAACGGAAAAAAAGTGATTCTAACGAAGTTTCCAAACTTCGAAAAAAAATTTTTTTCTTTTCGAGATTCTTTGCGCATAATATGCTTGTCTGAGGCTATCAAACTAGTATAATGAAAGAGAACCAGTAATCTTAAATAAGAACGGAAAAAAAGTGATTCTAACGAAGTTTCCAAACTTCGAAAAAAAATTTTTTTCTTTTCGAGATTATTTGCGCATAATATGCTTGTCTAAGGCTATCAAACAAGTATAATGAAAGAGAACAAGTTATCTCAAATAAGAATGGAAAAAAAGTGATTCTAAGGAAGTTTCCAAACTTCGAAAAAAAATTTTTTTCTTTTCGAGATTCTTTGCGCATAATATGCTTGTCTGAGGCTATCAAACTAGTATAATGAAAGAGAACCAGTAATCTTAAATAAGAACGGAAAAAAAGTGATTCTAACGAAGTTTCCAAACTTCGAAAAAAAATTTTTTTCTTTTCGAGATTATTTGCGCATAATTTGCTTGTCTAAGGCTATCAAACAAGTATAATGAAAGAGAACAAGTTATCTCAAATAAGAATGGAAAAAAAGTGATTCTAAGGAAGTTTCCAAACTTCGAAAAAAAATTTTTTTCTTTTCGAGATTCTTTGCGCATAATATGCTTGTCTGAGGCTATCAAACTAGTATAATGAAAGAGAACCAGTTATCTCAAATAAGAACGAAAAAAAAGTGATTCTAACGAAGTTTCCAAACTTCGAAAAAAAATTTTTTTCTTTTCCAGATTCTTTGCGCATAATATGCTTGTCTAAGGCTATCAAACTAGTATAATGAAAGAGAACAAGTTATCTTAAATAAGAACGGAAAAAAAGTGATTCTAACGAAGCTTCCAAACTTCGAAAAAAAATTTTTTTCTTTTCGAGATTCTTTGCGCATAATATTCTTGTCTGAGGCTATCAAACTAGTATAATGAAAGAGAACCAGTAATCTTAAATAAGAACGGAAAAAAAGTGATTCTAACGAAGTTTGCAAACTTCGAAAAAAAATTTTTTTCTTTTCGAGATTCTTTGCGCATAATATGCTTGTCTGAGGCTATCAAACTAGTATAATGAAAGAGAAAAAGTTATCTCAAATAAGAACGGAAAAAAAGTTATTCTAATGAAGTTTCCAAACTTCGAAAAAATTTTTTTTTCTTTTCGAGATTCTTTGCGCATAATATGCTTGTCTAAGGCTATCAAACTAGTATAATGAAAGAGAACAAGTTATCTGTATAAGAATTGAAAAAAAGTGATTCTAAGGAAGTTTCCAAACTTCGAAAAAACATTTTTTCTTTTCGAGATTCTTTGCGCATAATATGCTTGTCTGAGGCTATCAAACTAGTATAATGAAAGAGAACAAGTTATCTCAAATAAGAATGGAAAAAAAGTGATTCTAAGGAAGTTTCCAAACTTCGAAAAAAAATTTTTTTCTTTTCGAGATTCTTTGCGCATAATATGCTTGTCTGAGGCTATCAAACTAGTATAATGAAAGAGAACCAGTTATCTCAAATAAGAACGGAAAAAAAGTGATTCTAACGAGGTTCCCAATTTTCGAAAAAAAATTTTTTTCTTTTCGAGATTATTTGCGAATAATATGCTTGTCTGAGGCTATCAAACTAGTATAATGAAAGAGAACCAGTAATCTCAAATAAGAACGGAAAAAAAGTGATTCTAACGAAGTTTCCAAACTTCGAAAAAAAATTTTTTTCTTTTCGAGATTGTTTGCGCATAATATGCTTGTCTGAGGCTATCAAACTAGTATAATGAAAGAGAACCAGTTATCTCAAATAAGAACGGAAAAAAAGTGATTCTAACGAAGTTTCCAAACTTCGAAATAAATTTTTTTTCTTTTCGAGATTCTTTGCGCATAATATGCTTGTCTGAGGCTAACAAACTAGTATAATGAAAGAGAACCAGTAATCTTAAATAAGAACGGAAAAAAAGTGATTCTAACGAAGTTTCCAAACTTCGAAAAAAAATTTTTTTCTTTTCGAGACCCTTTGCGCATAATATGCTTGTCTAAGGCTATCAAACAAGTATAATGAAAGAGAACAAGTTATCTCAAATAAGAATGGAAAAAAAGTGATTCTAAGGAAGTATCCAAACTTCGAAAAAAAATTTTTTTCTTTTCGAGATTCTTTGCGCATAATATGCTTGTCTGAGGCTATCAAACTAGTATAATGAAAGACAACCAGTTATCTCAAATAAGAACGGAAAAAAAGTGATTCTAACGAAGTTTCCAAACTTCGAAATAAATTTTTTTTCTTTTCGAGATTCTTTGCGCATAATATGCTTGTCTGAGGCTAACAAACTAGTATAATGAAAGAGAACCAGTAATCTTAAATAAGAACGGAAAAAAAGTGATTCTAACGAAGTTTCCAAACTTCGAAAAAAAATTTTTTTCTTTTCGAGATTATTTGCGAATAATATGCTTGTCTGAGGCTATCAAACTAGTATAATGAAAGAGAACCAGTAATCTCAAATAAGAACGGAAAAAAAGTGATTCTAACGAAGTTTCCAAACTTCGAAAAAAAATTTTTTTCTTTTCGAGATTGTTTGCGCATAATATGCTTGTCTGAGGCTATCAAACTAGTATAATGAAAGAGAACCAGTTATCTCAAATAAGAACGGAAAAAAAGTGATTCTAACGAAGTTTCCAAACTTCGAAATAAATTTTTTTTCTTTTCGAGATTCTTTGCGCATAATATGCTTGTCTGAGGCTAACAAACTAGTATAATGAAAGAGAACCAGTAATCTTAAATAAGAACGGAAAAAAAGTGATTCTAACGAAGTTTCCAAACTTCGAAAAAAAATTTTTTTCTTTTCGAGATACTTTGCGCATAATATGCTTGTCTAAGGCATCAAACTAGTATAATGAAAGAGAACAAGTTATCTCAAATAAGAACGGAAAAAAAGTGATTCTAACGAAGTTTCCAAACTTCGAAAAAAAATTTTTTTCTTTTCGAGATTCTTTGCGCATAATATGCTTGTCTAAGGCTATCAAACTAGCATAATGAAAGAGAACCAGTAATCTTAAATAAGAACGGAAAAAAAGTGATTCTAACGAAGTTTCCAAACTTCGAAAAAAATTTTTTTCTTTTCGAGATTATTTGCGCATAATATGCTTGTCTGAGGCTATCAAACTAGTATAATGAAAGAGAACCAGTAATCTTAAATAAGAACGGAAAAAAAGTGATTCTAACGAAGTTTCCAAACTTCGAAAAAAAATTTTTTTCTTTTCGAGACCCTTTGCGCATAATATGCTTGTCTAAGGCTATCAAACAAGTATAATGAAAGAGAACAAGTTATCTCAAATAAGAATGGAAAAAAAGTGATTCTAAGGAAGTATCCAAACTTCGAAAAAAAATTTTTTTCTTTTCGAGATTCTTTGCGCATAATATGCTTGTGTGAGGCTATCAAACTAGTATAATGAAAGAGAACCAGTTATCTCAAATAAGAACGGAAAAAAAGTGATTCTAACGAAGTTTCAAAACTTCGAAAAAAAATTTTTTTCTTTTCGAGATTCTTTGCGCATACCTATGCTTTTCTGAGACTATCAAACTAGTATAATGAAAGAGAACCAGTTATCTCAAATAAGAACGGAAAAAAAGTGATTCTAACGAAGTTTCCAAACTTCGAAATAAAATTTTTTTCTTTTCGAGATTCTTTGCGCATAATATGCTTGTCTGAGGCTATCAAACTAGTATAATGAAAGAGAACCAGTAATCTTAAATAAGAACGGAAAAAAAGTGATTCTAACGAAGTTTCCAAACTTCGAAAAAAAATTTTTTTCTTTTCGAGATTATTTGCGCATAATTTGCTTGTCTAAGGCTATCAAACAAGTATAATGAAAGAGAACAAGTTATCTCAAATAAGAATGGAAAAAAAGTGATTCTAAGGAAGTTTCCAAACTTGGAAAAAAAATTTTTTTCTTTTCGAGATTCTTTGCGCATAATATGCTTGTCTGAGGCTATCAAACTAGTATAATGAAAGAGAACCAGTTATCTCAAATAAGAACGGAAAAAAAGTGATTCTAACGAAGTTTCCAAACTTCGAAAAAAATTTTTTTTCTTTTCGAGATTCTTTGCGCATAATATGCTTGTCTAAGGCTATCAAACTAGTATAATGAAAGAGAACAAGTTATCTCAAATAAGAACGGAAAAAAAGTGATTCTAACGAAGTTTCCAATCTTCGAAAAAAAATTTTTTTCTTTTCGAGATTCTTTGCGCATAATATGCTTTTCTGAGGCTATCAAACTTGTATAATGAAAGAGAACCAGTTATCTCAAATAAGAACGGAAAAAAAGTGATTCTAACGAAGTTTCCAAACTTCGAAAAAAAATTTTTTTCTTTACCAGATTCTTTGCGCATAATATGCTTGTCTAAGGCTATCAAACTAGTATAATGAAAGAGAACAAGTTATCTCAAATAAGAAGGGAAAAAAAGTGATTCTAACGAAGTTTCCAAACTTCGAAAAAAAATTTTTTTCTTTTCGAGATTCTTTGCGCATAATATGCTTGTCTGAGGCTATCAAACTAGTATAATGAAAGAGAACCAGTAATCTTAAATAAGAACGGAAAAAAGTGATTCTAACGAAGTTTCCAAACTTCGAAAAAAATTTTTTTTCTTTTCGAGATTCTTTGCGCATAATATGCTTGTCTGAGGCTATCAAACTAGTATAATGAAAGAGAACCAGTAATCTTAAATAAGAACGGAAAAAAAGTGATTCTAACGAAGTTTCCAAACTTCGAAAAAAAATTTTTTTCTTTTCGAGATTCTTTGCGCATAATATGCTTGTCTAAGGCTATCAAACAAGTATAATGAAAGAGAACAAGTTATCTCAAATAAGAATGGAAAAAAAGTGATTCTAAGGAAGTTTCCAAACTTCGAAAAAAAATTTTTTTCTTTTCGAGATTCTTTGCGCATAATATGCTTGTCTGAGGCTATCAAACTAGTATAATGAAAGAGAACCAGTTATCTCAAATAAGAACGGAAAAAAAGTGATTCTAACGAAGTTTCAAAACTTCGAAAAAAAATTTTTTTCTTTTCGAGATTCTTTGCGCATACCTATGCTTTTCTGAGGCTATCAAACTAGTATAATGAAAGAAAACCAGTTATCTCAAATAAGAACGGAAAAAAAGTGATTCTAACGAAGTTTCCAAACTTCGAAATAAAATTTTTTTCTTTTCGAGATTCTTTGCGCATAATATGCTTGTCTGAGGCTATCAAACTAGTATAATGAAAGAGAACAAGTTATCTCAAATAAGAACGGAAAAAAAGTGATTCTAACGAAGTTTCCAAACTTCGAAAAAAAATTTTTTTCTTTTCGAGATTATTTGCGCATAATATGCTTGTCTGAGGCTATCAAACTAGTATAATGAAAGAGAACCAGTAATCTTAAATAAGAACGGAAAAAAAGTGATTCTAACGAAGTTTCCAAACTTCGAAAAAAAATTTTTTTCTTTTCGAGATTATTTGCGCATAATATGCTTGTCTGAGGCTATCAAACTAGTATAATGAAAGAGAACCAGTTATCTCAAATAAGAACGGAAAAAAAGTGATTCTAACGAAGTTTCCAAACTTCGAAAAAAAATTTTTTTCTTTTCCAGATTCTTTGCGCATAATATGCTTGTCTGAGGCTATCAAACTAGTATAATGAAAGAGAACCAGTAATCTTAAATAAGAACGGAAAAAAAGTGATTCTAAAGAAGTTCCCAAACTTCGAAAAAAAATTTTTTTCTATTCGAGATTCTTTGAGCATAATATGCTTGTCTAAGGCTATCAAACTAGTATAATGAAAGAGAACAAGTTATCTCAAATAAGAACGGAAAAAAAGTGATTCTAACGAAGTTTCCAAACTTCGAAAAAAAATTTTTTTCTTTTCGAGATTCTTTGCGCATAATATGGTTGTCTGAGGCTATCAAACTAGTATAATGAAAGAGAACCAGTAATCTTAAATAAGAACGGAAAAAAAGTGATTCTAACGAAGTTTCCAAACTTCGAAAAAAAATTTTTTTCTTTTCGAGATTCTTTGCGCATAATATGCTTGTCTAAGGCTATCAAACAAGTATAATGAAAGAGAACAAGTTATCTCAATTAAGAATGGAAAAAAAGTGATTCTAAGGAAGTTTCCAAACTTCGAAAAAAAAATTTTTTGTTTTCGAGATTCTTTGCGCATAATATGCTTGTCTGAGGCTATCAAATTAGTATAATGAAAGAGAACCAGTTATCTCAAATAAGAACGGAAAAAAAGTGATTCTAACGAAGTTTCCAAACTTCGAAAAAAAATTTTTTTCTTTTCGAGATTCTTTGCGCATAATATGCTTGTCTCAGGTTATCAAACTAGTATAATGAAAGAGAACAAGTTATCTCAAATAAGAACGGAAAAAAAGTGATTCTAACGAAGTATCCAAACTTCGAAAAAAAATTTTTTTCTTTTCGAGATTCTTTGCGTATAATATGCTTGTCTGAGGCTATCAAACTAGTATAATGAAAGAGAACCAGTTATCTCAAATAAGAACGGAAAAAAGGTGATTCTAACGAAGTTTCCAAACTTCGAAATAAATTTTTTTTCTTTTCGAGATTCTTTGCGCATAATATGCTTGTCTGAGGCTAACAAACTAGGATAATGAAAGAGAACCAGTAATCTTAAATAAGAACGGAAAAAAGTGATTCTAACGAAGTTTCCAAACTTCGAGAAAAATTTTTTTTCTTTTCGAGATTCTTTGCGCATAATTAGCTTGTCTAAGGCTATCAAACAAGTATAATGAAAGAGAACAAGTTATCTCAAATAAGAATGGAAAAAAAGTGATTCTAAGGAAGTTTCCAAACTTCGAAAAAAAATTTTTTTTCTTTTCGAGATTCTCTGCGCATAATTAGCTTGTCTAAGGCTATCAAACAAGTATAATGAAAGAGAACCAGTTATCTCAAATAAGAACGGAAAAAAAGTGATTCTAACGAAGTTTCCAAACTTCGAAAAAAAAATTTTTTCTTTTAGAGATTCTTTGCGCATAATATGCTTTTCTGAGGCTATCAAACTAGTATAATGAAAGAGAACCAGTAATCTTAAATAAGAACGGAAAAAAAGTGATTCTAACGAAGTTTCCAAACTTCGAAAAAAATTTTTTTCTTTTCGAGATTCTTTGCGCATAATATGCTTGTCTAAGGCTATCAAACAAGTATAATGAAAGAGAACAAGTTATCTCAATTAAGAATGGAAAAAAAGTGATTCTAAGGAAGTTTCCAAACTTCGAAAAAAAATTTTTTTCTTTTCGAGATTCTTTGCGCATAATATGCTTGTCTGAGGCTATCAAATTAGTATAATGAAAGAGAACCAGTTATCTCAAATAAGAACGGAAAAAAAGTGATTCTAACGAAGTTTCCAAACTTCGAAAAAAAATTTTTTTCTTTTCGAGATTCTTTGCGCATAATATGCTTGTCTAAGGTTCTCAAACTAGTATAATGAAAGAGAACAAGTTATCTCAAATAAGAACGGAAAAAAAGTGATTCTAACGAAGTATCCAAACTTCGAAAAAAAATTTTTTGTTTTCGAGATTCTTTGCGCATAATATGCTTGTGTGAGGCTATCAAACTAGTATAATGAAAGAGAACAAGTTATCTCAAATAAGAACGGAAAAAAAGTGATTCTAACGAAGTTTCCAAACTTCGAAAAAAAATTTTTTTCTTTTCGAGATTCTTTGCGCATAATATGCTTGTCTGAGGCTATCAAACTAGGATAATGAAAGAGAACCAGTAATCTTAAATAAGAACGGAAAAAAGTGATTCTAACGAAGTTTCCAAACTTCGAGAAAAATTTTTTTTCTTTTCGAGATTCTTTGCGCATAATTAGCTTGTCTAAGGCTATCAAACAAGTATAATGAAAGAGAACAAGTTATCTCAAATAAGAATGGAAAAAAAGTGATTCTAAGGAAGTTTCCAAACTTCGAAAAAAAATTTTTTTTCTTTTCGAGATTCTCTGCGCATAATTAGCTTGTCTAAGGCTATCAAACAAGTATAATGAAAGAGAACCAGTTATCTCAAATAAGAACGGAAAAAAAGTGATTCTAACGAAGTTTCCAAACTTCGAAAAAAAAAATTTTTCTTTTAGAGATTCTTTGCGCATAATATGCTTTTCTGAGGCTATCAAACTAGTATAATGAAAGAGAACCAGTAATCTTAAATAAGAACGGAAAAAAAGTGATTCTAACGAAGTTTCCAAACTTCGAAAAAAATTTTTTTCTTTTCGAGATTCTTTGCGCATAATATGCTTGTCTAAGGCTATCAAACAAGTATAATGAAAGAGAACAAGTTATCTCAATTAAGAATGGAAAAAAAGTGATTCTAAGGAAGTTTCCAAACTTCGAAAAAAAATTTTTTTCTTTTCGAGATTCTTTGCGCATAATATGCTTGTCTGAGGCTATCAAATTAGTATAATGAAAGAGAACCAGTTATCTCAAATAAGAACGGAAAAAAAGTGATTCTAACGAAGTTTCCAAACTTCGAAAAAAAATTTTTTTCTTTTCGAGATTCTTTGCGCATAATATGCTTGTCTAAGGTTCTCAAACTAGTATAATGAAAGAGAACAAGTTATCTCAAATAAGAACGGAAAAAAAGTGATTCTAACGAAGTATCCAAACTTCGAAAAAAAATTTTTTTCTTTTCAAATTTCTTTGCGCATAATATGCTTGTCTAAGGCTATCAAACTAGTATAATGAAAGAGAACAAGTTATCTCAAATAAGAACGGAAAAAAAGTGATTCTAACGAAGTTTCCAAACTTCGAAAAAAAATTTTTTTCTTTTCGAGATTCTTTGCGCATAATATGCTTGTCTAAGGCTATCAAACAAGTATAATGAAAGAGAACAAGTTATCTCAAATAAGAATGGAAAAAAAGTGATTCTAAGGAAGTTTCCAAACTTCGAAAAAAAATTTTTTTTTTTTCGAGATTCTTTGCGCATAATATGCTTGTCTGAGGCTATCAAACTAGTATAATGAAAGAGAACCAGTAATCTTAAATAAGAACGGAAAAAAAGTGATTCTAACGAAGTTTCCAAACTTCGAAAAAAAATTTTTTTCTTTTCGAGATTATTTGCGCATAATTTGCTTGTCTAAGGCTATTAAACAAGTATAATGAAAGAGAACAAGTTATCTCAAATAAGAATGGAAAAAAAGTGATTCTAAGGAAGTTTCCAAACTTCGAAAAAAAATTTTTTTCTTTTCGAGATTCTTTGCGCATAATATGCTTGTCTGAGGCTATCAAACTAGTATAATGAAAGAGAACCAGTTATCTCAAATAAGAACGGAAAAAAAGTGATTCTAACGAAGTTTCCAAACTTCGAAAAAAAATTTTTTTCTCTTCCAGATTCTTTGCGCATAATATGCTTGTCTAAGGCTATCAAACTAGTATAATGAAAGAGAACAAGTTATCTTAAATAAGAACGGAAAAAAAGTGATTCTAACGAAGCTTCCAAACTTGGAAAAAAAATTTTTTTCTTTTCGAGATTCTTTGCGCATAATATGCTTGTCTGAGGCTATCAAACTAGTATAATGAAAGAGAACCAGTAATCTTAAATAAGAACGGAAAAAAAGTGATTCTAACGAAGTTTGCAAACTTCGAAAAAAGATTTTTTTCTTTTCCAGATTCTTTGCGCATAATATGCTTGTCAGAGGCTATCAAACTAGTATAATGAAAGAGAACAAGTTATCTCAAATAAGAACGGAAAAAAGTGATTCTAACGAAGTTTCCAAACTTCGAAAAAATGTTTTTTTCTTTTCGAGATTCTTTGCGCATAATATGCTTGTCTGAGGCTATCAAACTAGTATAATGAAAGGGAACCAGTTATCTCAAATAAGAATGGAAAAAAAGTGATTCTAAGGAAGTTTCCAAACTTCGAAAAAAAATTTTTTTCTTTTCGAGATTCTTTGCGCATAATATGCTTGTCTGAGGCTATCAAACTAGTATAATCAAAGAGAACCAGTTATCTCAAATAAGAACGGAAAAAAAGTGATTCTAACGAGGTTCCCAATTTTCGAAAAAAAAATTTTTTCTTTTCGAGATTCTTTGCGCATAATATGCTTTTCTGAGGCTATCAAACTAGTATAATGAAAGAGAACCAGTTATCTCAAATAAGAACGGAAAAAAAGTGATTCTAACGAAGTTTCCAAACTTCGAAAAAAAATTTTTTTCTTTTCGAGATTCTTTGCGCATAATATGCTTGTCTGAGGCTATCAAACTAGTATAATGAAAGAGAACAAGTTATCTCAAATAAGAACGGAAAAAAAGTGATTCTATTGAAGTTTCCAAACTTCGAAAAAAAATTTTTTTCTTTTCGAGATTATTTGCGCATAATATGCTTGTCTGAGGCTATCAAACTAGTATAATGAAAGAGAACCAGTAATCTTAAATAAGAACGGAAAAAAAGTGGTTCTAATGAAGTTTCCAAACTTCGAAAAAAAATTTTTTTCTTTTCGAGATTATTTGCGCATAATATGCTTGTCTGAGGCTATCAAACTAGTATAATGAAAGAGAACCAGTTATCTCAAATAAGAACGGAAAAAAAGTGATTCTAACGAAGTTTCCAAACTTCGAAAAAAAATTTTTTTCTTTTCGAGATTCTTTGCGCATAATATGCTTTTCTGAGGCTATCAAACTATTATAATGAAAGAGAACCAGTTATCTCAAATAAGAACGGAAAAAAAGTGATTCTAACGAAGTTTCCAAATTTCGAAAAAAAAATTTTTTCTTTTAGAGATTCTTTGCGCATAATATGCTTGTCTCAGGCTATCAAACAAGTATAATGAAAGAGAACAAGTTATCTCAAATAAGAATGAAAAAAAGTGATTCTAAGGTAGTTTCCAAACTTGGAAAAAAATTTTTTTTCTTTTCGAGATTCTTTGCGCATAGTATGCTTGTCTGAGGCTATCAAACTAGTATAATGAAAGAGAACCAGTTATCTCAAATAAGAACGGAAAAAAAGTGATTCTAACGAAGTTTCCAAACTTCGAAAAAAAATTTTTTTCTTTTCGAGATTCTTTGCGCATAATATGCTTGTCTAAGGCTATCAAACTAGTATAATGAAAGAGAACAAGTTATCTCAAATAAGAACGGAAAAAAAGTCATTCTAACGAAGTTTCCAATCTTCGAAAAAAAATTTTTTTCTTTTCGAGATTTTTTGCGCATAATATGCTTTTCTGAGGCTATCAAACTTGTATAATGAAAGAGAACCAGTTATCACAAATAAGAACGGAAAAAAAGTGATTCTAACGAAGTTTCCAAACTTCGAAAAAAAATTTTTTTCTTTACGAGATTCTTTGCGCATAATATGCTTGTCTGAGGCTATCAAACTAGTATAATGAAAGAGAACCAGTAATCTTAAATAAGAACGGAAAAAAAGTTATTCTAACGAAGTTTCCAAACTTCGAAAAAAAATTTTTTTCTTTTCGAGATACTTTGCGCATAATATGCTTGTCTAAGGCTATCAAACTAGTATAATGAAAGAGAACAAGTTATCTCAAATAAGAACGGAAAAAAAGTGATTCTAACGAAGTTTCCAAACTTCGAAAAAAAATTTTTTTCTTTTCGAGATTATTTGCGCATAATATGCTTGTCTGAGGCTATCAAACTAGTATAATGAAAGAGAACCAGTAATCTTAAATAAGAACGGAAAAAAAGTGATTCTAACGAAGTTTCCAAACTTCGAAAAAAAATTTTTTTCTTTTCGAGACCCTTTGCGCATAATATGCTTGTCTAAGGCTATCAAACAAGTATAATGAAAGAGAACAAGTTATCTCAAATAAGAATGGAAAAAAAGTGATTCTAAGGAAGTTTCCAAACTTCGAAAAAAAATTTTTTTCTTTTCGAGATTCTTTGCGCATAATATGCTTGTCTGAGGCTATCAAACTAGTATAATGAAAGAGAACCAGTAATCTTAAATAAGAACGGAAAAAAAGTGATTTTAAAGAAGTTTCCAAACTTAGAAAAAAAATTTTTTTCTTTTCGAGATTATTTGCGCATAATTTGCTTGTCTAAGGCTATCAAACAAGTATAATGAAAGAGAACAAGTTATCTCAAATAAGAATGGAAAAAAAGTGATTCTAAGGAAGTTTCCAAACTTCGAAAAAAAATTTTTTCTTTTCGAGATACCTTGCGCATAATATGCTTGTCTGAGGCTATCAAACTAGTATAATGAAAGAGAACCAGTTATCTCAAATAAGAACGGAAAAAAAGTGATTCTAACGAAGTTTCCAAACTTCGAAAAAAAATTTTTTTCTTTTCCAGATTCTTTGCGCATAATATGCTTGTCTAAGGCTATCAAACTAGTATAATGAAAGAGAATAAGTTATCTTAAATAAGAACGGAAAAAAAGTGATTCTAACGAAGTTTCCAAACTTCGAAAAAAATTTTTTTTCTTTTCGAGATTCTTTGCGCATAATATGCTTGGATGAGGCTATCAAACTAGTATAATGAAAGAGAACCAGTAATCTTAAATAAGAACGGAAAAAAAGTGATTCTAACGAAGTTTGCAAACTTCGAAAAAAAATTTTTTTCTTTTCGAGATTCTTTGCGCATAATATGCTTGTCTGAGGCTATCAAATTAGTATAATGAAAGAGAACCAGTTATCTCAAATAAGAACGGAAAAAAAGTGATTCTAACGAAGTTTCCAAACTTCGAAAAAATATTTTTTTCTTTTCGAGATTCTTTGCGCATAATATGCTTGTCTAAGTTTATCAAACTAGTATAATGAAAGAGAACAAGTTATCTCAAATAAGAACGGAAAAAAAGTGATTCTAACGAAGTATCCAAACTTCGAAAAAAAATTATTTTCTTTTCGAGATTCTTTGCGCATAATATGCTTGTCTGAGGCTATCAAACTAGTATAATGAAAGAGAACCAGTTATCTCAAATAAGAACGGAAAAAAAGTGATTCTAACGAAGTTTCCAAACTTCGAAAAAAAAATTTTTTCTTTTAGAGATTCTTTGCGCATAATATGCTTTTCTGAGGCTATCAAACTAGTATAATGAAAGAGAACCAGTTATCTCAAATAAGAACGGAAAAAAAGTGATTCTAACGAAGTTTCCAAACTTCGAAATAAAATTTTTTTCTTTTCGAGATTCTTTGCGCATAATATGCTTGTCTGAGGCTATCAAACTAGTATAATGAAAGAGAACCAGTAATCTTAAATAAGAACGGAAAAAAAGTGATTCTAAAGAAGTTTCCAAACTTCGAAAAAAATTTTTTTCTTTTCTAGATTCTTTGCGCATAATATGCTTGTCTAAGGCTATCAAATTAGTATAATGAAAGAGAACAAGTTATCTCAATTAAGAATGGAAAAAAAGTGATTCTAAGGAAGTTTCCAAACTTCGAAAAAAAATTTTTTTCTTTTCGAGATTCTTTGCGCATAATATGCTTGTCTGAGGCTATCAAATTAGTATAATGAAAGAGAACCAGTTATCTCAAATAAGAACGGAAAAAAAGTGATTCTAACGAGGTTTCCAAACTTCGAAAAAAAATTTTTTTCTTTTCGAGATTCTTTGCGCATAATATGCTTGTCTAAGGTTATCAAACTAGTATAATGAAAGAGAACAAGTTATCTCAAATAAGAACGGAAAAAAAGTGATTGTAACGAAGTATCCAAACTTCGAAAAAAAATTTTTTTCTTTTCGAGATTCTTTGCGCATAATATGCTTGTCTGAGGCTATCAAACTAGTATAATGAAAGAGAACCAGTTATCTCAAATAAGAACGGAAAAAAAGTTATTCTAACGAAGTTTCCAAACTTCGAAAAAAAATTTTTTTCTTTTCGAGATACTTTGCGCATAATATGCTTGTCTAAGGCTATCAAACTAGTATAATGAAAGAGAACAAGTTATCTCAAATAAGAACGGAAAAAAAGTGATTCTAACGAAGTTTCCAAACTTCGAAAAAAAATTTTTTTCTTTTCGACATTCTTTGCGCATAATATGCTTGTCTGAGGCTATCAAACTAGTATAATGAAAGAGAACCAGTAATCTTAAATAAGAACGGAAAAAAAGTGATTCTAACGAAGTTTCCAAACTTCGAAAAAAAATTTTTTTCTTTTCGAGATTCTTTGCGCATAATATGCTTGTCTAAGGCTATCAAACTAGTATAATGAAAGAGAACAAGTTATCTCAAATAAGAACGGAAAAAAAGTGATTCTAACGAAGTTTCCAAACTTCGAAAAAAAATTTTTTTCTTTTCGAGATTATTTGCCCATAATATGCTTGTCTGAGGCTATCAAACTAGTATAATGAAAGAGAACCAGTAATCTTAAATAAGAACGGAAAAAAAGTGATTCTAACGAAGTTTCAGAACTTCGAAAAAAAATTTTTTTCTTTTCGAGACCCTTTGCGCATAATATGCTTGTCTAAGGCTATCAAACAAGTATAATGAAAGAGAACAAGTTATCTCAAATAAGAATGGAAAAAAAGTGATTCTAAGGAAGTTTCCAAACTTCGAAAAAAAATTTTTTTCTTTTCGAGATTCTTTGCGCATAATATGCTTGTCTGAGGCTATCAAACTAGTATAATGAAAGAGAACCAGTAATCTTAAATAAGAACGGAAAAAAAGTGATTCTAACGAAGTTTCCAAACTTCGAAAAAAAATTTTTTTCTTTTCGAGATTATTTGCGCATAATTTGCTTGTCTAAGGCTATCAAACAAGTATAATGAAAGAGAACAAGTTATCTCAAATAAGAATGGAAAAAAAAGTGATTCTAAGGAAGTTTCCAAACTTCGAAAAAAAATTTTTTTCTTTTCGAGATTCCTTGCGCATAATATGCTTGTCTGAGGCTATCAAACTAGTATAATGAAAGAGAACCAGTTATCTCAAATAAGAACGGAAAAAAAGTGATTCTAACGAAGTTTCCAAACTTCGAAAAAAAATTTTTTTCTTTTCGAGATTCTTTGCGCATAGTATGCTTGTCTGAGGCTATCAAACTAGTATAATGAAAGAGAACCAGTTATCTCAAATAAGAACGGAAAAAAAGTGATTCTAACGAAGTTTCCAAACTTCGAAAAAAAATTTTTTTCTTTTCGAGATTCTTTGCGCATAATATGCTTGTCTAAGGCTATCAAACTAGTATAATGAAAGAGAACAAGTTATCTCAAATAAGAACGGAAAAAAAGTGATTCTAACGAAGTTTCCAATCTTCGAAAAAAAATTTTTTTCTTTTCGAGATTTTTTGCGCATAATATGCTTTTCTGAGGCTATCAAACTTGTATATTGAAAGAGAACCAGTTATCACAAATAAGAACGGAAAAAAAGTGATTCTAACGAAGTTTCCAAACTTCGAAAAAAAATTTTTTTCTTTACGAGATTCTTTGCGCATAATATGCTTGTCTAAGGCTATCAAACTAGTATAATGAAAGAGAACAAGTTATCTCAAATAAGAACGGAAAAAAAGTGATTCTAACGAAGTTTCCAAACTTCGAAAAAAAATTTTTTTCTTTTCGAGATTCTTTGCGCATAATATGCTTGTCTGAGGCTATCAAACTAGTATAATGAAAGAGAACCAGTAATCTTAAATAAGAACGGAAAAAAAGTGATTCTAACGAAGTTTCCAAACTTCGAAAAAAAATTTTTTTCTTTTCGAGATTCTTTGCGCATAATATGCTTTTCTGAGGCTATCAAACTAGTATAATGAAAGAGAACCAGTTATCTCAAATAAGAACGGAAAAAAAGTTATTCTAATGAAGTTTCCAAACTTCGAAAAAAAATTTTTTTCTTTTCGAGATTCTTTGCGCATAATATGCTTGTCTAAGGCTATCAAACTAGTATAATGAAAGAGAACCAGTTATCTCAAATAAGAACGGAAAAAAAGTGATTCTAACGAAGTTTCCAAACTTCGAAAAAAAATTTTTTTCTTTTCGAGATTCTTTGCGCATAATATGCTTGTCTGAGGCTATCAAAATAGTATAATGAAAGAGAACCAGTAATCTTAAATAAGAACGGAAAAAAAGTGATTCTAACGAAGTTTCCAAACTTCGAAAAAAAATTTTTTTCTTTTCGAGATTATTTGCGCATAATATGCTTGTCTGAGGCTATCAAACTAGTATAATGAAAGAGAACCAGTTATCCCAAATAAGAACGGAAAAAAAGTGATTCTAACGAAGTTTCCAAACTTCGAAAAAAAATTTTTTTCTTTTCGAGATTCTTTGCGCATAATATGCTTGTCTAAGGTTATCAAACTAGTATAATGAAAGAGAACAAGTTATCTCAAATAAGAACGGAAAAAAAGTGATTCTAACGAAGTATCCAAACTTCGAAAAAAAATTTTTTTCTTTTCGAGATTCTTTGCGCATAATATGCTTGTCTGAGGCTATCAAACTAGTATAATGAAAGAGAACCAGTTATCTCAAATAAGAACGGAAAAAAAGTGATTCTAACGAAGTTTCCAAACTTCGAAATAATTTTTTTTTCTTTTCGAGATTCTTTGCGCATAATATGCTTGTCTGAGGCTAACAAACTAGTATAATGAAAGAGAACCAGTAATCTTAAATAAGAACGGAAAAAAAGTGATTCTAACGAAGTTTCCAAACTTCGAAAAAAAATTTTTTTCTTTTCGAGATACTTTGCGCATAATATGCTTGTCTAAGGCTATCAAACTAGTATAATGAAAGAGAACAAGTTATCTCAAATAAGAACGGAAAAAAAGTGATTCTAACGAAGTTTCCAAACTTCGAAAAAAAATTTTTATCTTTTCGAGATTCTTTGCGCATAATATGCTTGTCTGAGGCTATCAAACTAGTATAATGAAAGAGAACCAGTAATCTTAAATAAGAACGGAAAAAAATGATTCTAACGAAGTTTCCAAACTTCGAAAAAAAATTTTTTTCTTTTCGAGATTCTTTGCGCATAATATACTTCTCTAAGGCTATCAAACTAGTATAATGAAAGAGAACAAGTTATCTCAAATAAGAACGGAAAAAAAGTGATTCTAACGAAGTTTCCAAACTTCGAAAAAAATTTTTTTTCTTTTCGAGATTATTTGCGCATAATATGCTTGTCTGAGGCTATCAAACTAGTATAATGAAAGAGAACCAGTAATCTTAAATAAGAACGGAAAAAAAGTGATTCTAACGAAGTTTCCAAACTTCGAAAAAAAATTTTTTTCTTTTCGAGACCCTTTGCGCATAATATGCTTGTCTAAGGCTATCAAACAAGTATAATGAAAGAGAACAAGTTATCTCAAATAAGAATGGAAAAAAAGTGATTCTAAGGAAGTTTCCAAACTTGGAAAAAAATTTTTTTTCTTTTCGAGATTCTTTGCGCATAGTATGCTTGTCTGAGGCTATCAAACTAGTATAATGAAAGAGAACCAGTTATCTCAAATAAGAACGGAAAAAAAGTGATTCTAACGAAGTTTCCAAACTTCGAAAAAAAATTTTTTTCTTTTCGAGATTCTTTGCGCATAATATGCTTGTCTAAGGCTATCAAACTAGTATAATGAAAGAGAACAAGTTATCTCAAATAAGAACGGAAAAAAAGTGATTCTAACGAAGTTTCCAATCTTCGAAAAAAAATTTTTTTCTTTTCGAGATTTTTTGCGCATAATATGCTTTTCTGAGGCTATCAAACTTGTATAATGAAAGAGAACCAGTTATCACAAATAAGAACGGAAAAAAAGTGATTCTAACGAAGTTTCCAAACTTCGAAAAAAAAATTTTTTCTTTACGAGATTCTTTGCGCATAATATGCTTGTCTAAGGCTATCAAACTAGTATAATGAAAGAGAACAAGTTATCTCAAATAAGAACGGAAAAAAAGTGATTCTAACGAAGTTTCCAAACTTCGAAAAAAAATTTTTTTCTTTTCGAGATTCTTTGCGCATAATATGCTTGTCTGAGGCTATCAAACTAGTATAATGAAAGAGAACCAGTAATCTTAAATAAGAACGGAAAAAAAGTGATTCTAACGAAGTTTCCAAACTTCGAAAAAAAATTTTTTTCTTTTCGAGATTATTTGCGCATAATATGCTTGTCTGAGGCTATCAAACTAGTATAATGAAAGAGAACCAGTTATCTCAAATAAGAACGGAAAAAAAGTGATTCTAACGAAGTTTCCAAACTGCGAAAAAAATTTTTTTTCTTTTCGAGATTCTTTGCGCATAATATGCTTGTCTGAGGCTATCAAACTAGTATAATGAAAGAGAACCAGTTATCTCAAATAAGAACGGAAAAATAGTGATTCTAACGAAGTTTCCAAACTTCGAAAAAAAATTTTTTTATTTTCGAGATTCTTTGCGCATACCTATGCTTTTCTGAGGCTATCAAACTAGTATAATGAAAGAGAACCAGTTATCTCAAATAAGAACGGAAAAAAAGTGATTCTAACGAAGTTTCCAATCTTCGAAAAAAAATTTTTTTCTTTTCGAGATTCTTTGCGCATAATATGCTTTTCTGAGGCTATCAAACTTGTATAATGAAAGAGAACCAGTAATCTTAAATATGAACGGAAAAAAAGTGATTCTAACGAAGTTTCCAAACTTCGAAAAAAAATTATTTTCTTTTCGTGATTATTTGCGCATAATATGCTTGTCTGAGGCTATCAAACTAGTTTAATGAAAGAGAACAAGTTATCTCAAATAAGAACGGAAAAAAAGTGATTCTAACGAAGTTTCCAAACTTCGAAAAAAAATTTTTTTCTTTTCGAGATTATTTGCGCATAATATGCTTGTCTGAGGCTATCAAACTAGTATAATGAAAGAGAACCAGTAATCTTAAATAAGAACGGAAAAAAAGTGATTCTAACGAAGTTTGCAAACTTCGAAAAAAAATTTTTTTCTTTTCGAGATTCTTTGCGCATAATATGCTTGTCTGAGGCTATCAAATTAGTATAATGAAAGAGAACCAGTTATCCCAAATAAGAACGGAAAAAAAGTGATTCTAACGAAGTTTCCAAACTTCGAAAAAAAATTTTTTTCTTTTCGAGATTCTTTGCGCATAATATGCTTGTCTAAGGATATCAAACTAGTATAATGAAAGAGAACAAGTTATCTCAAATAAGAACGGAAAAAAAGTGATTCTAACGAAGTATCCAAACTTCGAAAAAAAATTTTTTTCTTTTCGAGATTCTTTGCGCATAATATGCTTTCTGAGGCTATCAAACTAGTATAATGAAAGAGAACCAGTTATCTCAAATAAGAACGGAAAAAAAGTGATTCTAACGAAGTTTCCAAACTTCGAAATAATTTTTTTTTCTTTTCGAGATTCTTTGCGCATAATATGCTTGTCTGAGGCTAACAAACTAGTATAATGAAAGAGAACCAGTAATCTTAAATAAGAACGGAAAAAAAGTGATTCTAACGAAGTTTCCAAACTTCGAAAAAAAATTTTTTTCTTTTCGAGATACTTTGCGAATAATATGCTTGTCTAAGGCTATCAAACTAGTATAATGAAAGAGAACAAGTTATCTCAAATAAGAACGGAAAAAAAGTGATTCTAACGAAGTTTCCAAACTTCGAAAAAAAATTTTTATCTTTTCGAGATTCTTTGCGCATAATATGCTTGTCTGAGGCTATCAAACTAGTATAATGAAAGAGAACCAGTAATCTTAAATAAGAACGGAAAAAAATGATTCTAACGAAGTTTCCAAACTTCGAAAAAAAATTTTTTTCTTTTCGAGATTCTTTGCGCATAATATACTTGTCTAAGGCTATCAAACTAGTATAATGAAAGAGAACAAGTTATCTCAAATAAGAACGGAAAAAAAGTGATTCTAACGAAGTTTCCAAACTTCGAAAAAAAATTTTTTTCTTTTCGAGATTATTTGCGCATAATATGCTTGTCTGAGGCTATCAAACTAGTATAATGAAAGAGAACCAGTAATCTTAAATAAGAACGGAAAAAAAGTGATTCTAACGAAGTTTCCAAACTTCGAAAAAAAAATTTTTTCTTTTCGAGACCCTTTGCGCATAATATGCTTGTCTAAGGCTATCAAACAAGTATAATGAAAGAGAACAAGTTATCTCAAATAAGAATGGAAAAAAAGTGATTCTAAGGAAGTTTCCAAACTTGGAAAAAAATTTTTTTTCTTTTCGAGATTCTTTGCGCATAGTATGCTTGTCTGAGGCTATCAAACTAGTATAATGAAAGAGAACCAGTTATCTCAAATAAGAACGGAAAAAAAGTGATTCTAAGGAAGTTTCCAAACTTCGAAAAAAAATTTTTTTCTTTTCGAGATTCTTTGCGCATAATATGCTTGTCTAAGGCTATCAAACTAGTATAATGAAAGAGAACAAGTTATCTCAAATAAGAACGGAAAAAAAGTGATTCTAACGAAGTTTCCAATCTTCGAAAAAAAATTTTTTTCTTTTCGAGATTTTTTGCGCATAATATGCTTTTCTGAGGCTATCAAACTTGTATAATGAAAGAGAACCAGTTATCACAAATAAGAACGGAAAAAAAGTGATTCTAACGAAGTTTCCAAACTTCGAAAAAAAATTTTTTTCTTTTCGAGATTCTTTGCGCATAATATGCTTGTCTAAGGTTATCAAACTAGTATAATGAAAGAGAACAAGTTATCTCAAATAAGAACGGAAAAAAAGTGATTCTAACGAAGTATCCAAACTTCGAAAAAAAATTTTTTTCTTTTCGAGATTCTTTGCGCATAATATGCTTGTCTGAGGCTATCAAACTAGTATAATGAAAGAGAACCAGTTATCTCAAATAAGAACGGAAAAAAAGTGATTCTAACGAAGTTTCCAAACTTCGAAATAATTTTTTTTTCTTTTCGAGATTCTTTGCGCATAATATGCTTGTCTCAGGTTATCAAACTAGTATAATGAAAGAGAACAAGTTATCTCAAATAAGAACGGAAAAAAAGTGATTCTAACGAAGTATCCAAACTTCGAAAAAAAATTTTTTTCTTTTCGAGATTCTTTGCGCATAATATGCTTGTCTGAGGCTATCAAACTAGTATAATGAAAGAGAACCAGTTATCTCAAATAAGAACGGAAAAAAAGTGATTCTAACGAAGTTTCCAAACTTCGAAATAATTTTTTTTTCTTTTCGAGATTCTTTGCGCATAATATGCTTGTCTGAGGCTAACAAACTAGTATAATGAAAGAGAACCAGTAATCTTAAATAAGAACGGAAAAAAAGTGATTCTAACGAAGTTTCCAAACTTCGAAAAAAAATTTTTTTCTTTTCGAGATACTTTGCGCATAATATGCTTGTCTAAGGCTATCAAACTAGTATAATGAAAGAGAACAAGTTATCTCAAATAAGAACGGAAAAAAAGTGATTCTAACGAAGTTTCCAAACTTCGAAAAAAAATTTTTATCTTTTCGAGATTCTTTGCGCATAATATGCTTGTCTGAGGCTATCAAACTAGTATAATGAAAGAGAACCAGTAATCTTAAATAAGAACGGAAAAAAATGATTCTAACGAAGTTTCCAAACTTCGAAAAAAAATTTTTTTCTTTTCGAGATTCTTTGCGCATAATATACTTCTCTAAGGCTATCAAACTAGTATAATGAAAGAGAACAAGTTATCTCAAATAAGAACGGAAAAAAAGTGATTCTAACGAAGTTTCCAAACTTCGAAAAAAATTTTTTTTCTTTTCGAGATTATTTGCGCATAATATGCTTGTCTGAGGCTATCAAACTAGTATAATGAAAGAGAACCAGTAATCTTAAATAAGAACGGAAAAAAAGTGATTCTAACGAAGTTTCCAAACTTCGAAAAAAAATTTTTTTCTTTTCGAGACCCTTTGCGCATAATATGCTTGTCTAAGGCTATCAAACAAGTATAATGAAAGAGAACAAGTTATCTCAAATAAGAATGGAAAAAAAGTGATTCTAAGGAAGTTTCCAAACTTGGAAAAAAATTTTTTTTCTTTTCGAGATTCTTTGCGCATAGTATGCTTGTCTGAGGCTATCAAACTAGTATAATGAAAGAGAACCAGTTATCTCAAATAAGAACGGAAAAAAAGTGATTCTAACGAAGTTTCCAAACTTCGAAAAAAAATTTTTTTCTTTTCGAGATTCTTTGCGCATAATATGCTTGTCTAAGGCTATCAAACTAGTATAATGAAAGAGAACAAGTTATCTCAAATAAGAACGGAAAAAAAGTGATTCTAACGAAGTTTCCAATCTTCGAAAAAAAATTTTTTTCTTTTCGAGATTTTTTGCGCATAATATGCTTTTCTGAGGCTATCAAACTTGTATAATGAAAGAGAACCAGTTATCACAAATAAGAACGGAAAAAAAGTGATTCTAACGAAGTTTCCAAACTTCGAAAAAAAATTTTTTTCTTTACGAGATTCTTTGCGCATAATATGCTTGTCTAAGGCTATCAAACTAGTATAATGAAAGAGAACAAGTTATCTCAAATAAGAACGGAAAAAAAGTGATTCTAACGAAGTTTCCAAACTTCGAAAAAAAATTTTTTTCTTTTCGAGATTCTTTGCGCATAATATGCTTGTCTGAGGCTATCAAACTAGTATAATGAAAGAAAACCAGTAATCTTAAATAAGAACGGAAAAATAGTGATTCTAACGAAGTTTCCAAACTTCGAAAAAAAATTTTTTTCTTTTCGAGATTCTTTGCGCATAATATGCTTTTCTGAGGCTATCAAACTAGTATAATGAAAGAGAACCAGTTATCCCAAATAAGAACGGAAAAAAAGTGATTCTAACGAAGTTTCCAAACTTCGAAAAAAAATTTTTTTCTGTTCGAGATTCTTTGCGCATAATATGCTTGTCTAAGGTTATCAAACTAGTATAATGAAAGAGAACAAGTTATCTCAAATAAGAACGGAAAAAAAGTGATTCTAACGAAGTATCCAAACTTCGAAAAAAAATTTTTTTCTTTTCGAGATTCTTTGCGCATAATATGCTTGTCTGAGGCTATCAAACTAGTATAATGAAAGAGAACCAGTTATCTCAAATAAGAACGGAAAAAAAGTGATTCTAACGAAGTTTCCAAACTTCGAAATAATTTTTTTTTCTTTTCGAGATTCTTTGCGCATAATATGCTTGTCTGAGGCTAACAAACTAGTATAATGAAAGAGAACCAGTAATCTTAAATAAGAACGGAAAAAAAGTGATTCTAACGAAGTTTCCAAACTTCGAAAAAAAATTTTTTTCTTTTCGAGATACTTTGCGCATAATATGCTTGTCTAAGGCTATCAAACTAGTATAATGAAAGAGAACAAGTTATCTCAAATAAGAACGGAAAAAAATGATTCTAACGAAGTTTCCAAACTTCGAAAAAAAATTTTTATCTTTTCGAGATTCTTTGCGCATAATATGCTTGTCTGAGGCTATCAAACTAGTATAATGAAAGAGAACCAGTAATCTTAAATAAGAACGGAAAAAAATGATTCTAACGAAGTTTCCAAACTTCGAAAAAAAATTTTTTTCTTTTCGAGATTCTTTGCGCATAATATACTTCTCTAAGGCTATCAAACTAGTATAATGAAAGAGAACCAGTAATCTTAAATAAGAACGGAAAAAAAGTGATTCTAACGAAGTTTCCAAACTTCGAAAAAAAATTTTTTTCTTTTCGAGACCCTTTGCGCATAATATGCTTGTCTAAGGCTATCAAACAAGTATAATGAAAGAGAACAAGTTATCTCAAATAAGAATGGAAAAAAAGTGATTCTAAGGAAGTTTCCAAACTTGGAAAAAAATTTTTTTTCTTTTCGAGATTCTTTGCGCATAGTATGCTTGTCTGAGGCTATCAAACTAGTATAATGAAAGAGAACCAGTTATCTCAAATAAGAACGGAAAAAAAGTGATTCTAACGAAGTTTCCAAACTTCGAAAAAAAAATTTTTTCTTTTCGAGATTCTTTGCGCATAATATGCTTGTCTAAGGCTATCAAACTAGTATAATGAAAGAGAACAAGTTATCTCAAATAAGAACGGAAAAAAAGTGATTCTAACGAAGTTTCCAATCTTCGAAAAAAAATTTTTTTCTTTTCGAGATTTTTTGCGCATAATATGCTTTTCTGAGGCTATCAAACTTGTATAATGAAAGAGAACCAGTTATCACAAATAAGAACGGAAAAAAAGTGATTCTAACGAAGTTTCCAAACTTCGAAAAAAATTTTTTTCTTTACGAGATTCTTTGCGCATAATATGCTTGTCTAAGGCTATCAAACTAGTATAATGAAAGAGAACAAGTTATCTCAAATAAGAACGGAAAAAAAGTGATTCTAACGAAGTTTCCAAACTTCGAAAAAAAATTTTTTTCTTTTCGAGATTCTTTGCGCATAATATGCTTGTCTGAGGCTATCAAACTAGTATAATGAAAGAGAACCAGTAATCTTAAATAAGAACGGAAAAAAAGTGATTCTAACGAAGTTTCCAAACTTCGAAAAAAAATTTTTTTCTTTTCGAGATTCTTTGCGCATAATATGCTTGTCTAAGGCTATCAAACTAGTATAATGAAAGAGAACAAGTTATCTCAAATAAGAACGGAAAAAAAGTGATTCTAACGAAGTTTCCAAACTTCGAAAAAAAATTTTTTTCTTTTCGAGATTCTTTGCGCATAATATGCTTGTCTGAGGCTATCAAACTAGTATAATGAAAGAGAACCAGTTATCTCAAATAAGAACGGAAAAAAAGTTATTCTAATGAAGTTTCCAAACTTCGAAAAAAAATTTTTTTCTTTTCGAGATTCTTTGCGCATAATATGCTTGTCTAAGGCTATCAAACTAGTATAATGAAAGAGAACCAGTTATCTCAAATAAGAACGGAAAAAAAGTGATTCTAACGAAGTTTCCAAACTTCGAAAAAAAATTTTTTTCTTTTCGAGATTCTTTGCGCATAATATGCTTGTCTGAGGCTATCAAACTAGTATAATGAAAGAGAACCAGTAATCTTAAATAAGAACGGAAAAAAAGTGATTCTAACGAAGTTTCCAAACTTCGAAAAAAAATTTTTTTCTTTTCGAGATTATTTGCGCATAATATGCTTGTCTGAGGCTATCAAACTAGTATAATGAAAGAGAACCAGTTATCTCAAATAAGAACGGAAAAAAAGTGATTCTAACGAAGTTTCCAAACTTCGAAAAAAATTTTTTTTCTTTTCGAG
Organism: Metallyticus violacea; assembly: GCA_030762175.1. Classification (NCBI taxonomy): domain Eukaryota; kingdom Metazoa; phylum Arthropoda; class Insecta; order Mantodea; family Metallyticidae; genus Metallyticus; species Metallyticus violacea. The sequence goes on along the minus strand of CM060842.1, from coordinate 82,834,423 downwards.
ATTCTTTGCGCATAATATGCTTGTCTGAGGCTATCAAACTAGTATAATGAAAGAGAACCAGTTATCTCAAATAAGAACGGAAAAATAGTGATTCTAACGAAGTTTCCAAACTTCGAAAAAAAATTTTTTTATTTTCGAGATTCTTTGCGCATACCTATGCTTTTCTGAGGCTATCAAACTAGTATAATGAAAGAGAACCAGTTATCTCAAATAAGAACGGAAAAAAAGTGATTCTAACGAAGTTTCCAATCTTCGAAAAAAAATTTTTTTCTTTTCGAGATTCTTTGCGCATAATATGCTTTTCTGAGGCTATCAAACTTGTATAATGAAAGAGAACCAGTAATCTTAAATAAGAACGGAAAAAAAGTGATTCTAACGAAGTTTCCAAACTTCGAAAAAAAATTATTTTCTTTTCGTGATTATTTGCGCATAATATGCTTGTCTGAGGCTATCAAACTAGTTTAATGAAAGAGAACAAGTTATCTCAAATAAGAACGGAAAAAAAGTGATTCTAACGAAGTTTCCAAACTTCGAAAAAAAATTTTTTTCTTTTCGAGATTATTTGCGCATAATATGCTTGTCTGAGGCTATCAAACTAGTATAATGAAAGAGAACCAGTAATCTTAAATAAGAACGGAAAAAAAGTGATTCTAACGAAGTTTCCAAACTTCGAAAAAAAATTTTTTTCTTTTCGAGATTCTTTGCGCATAATATGCTTGTCTAAGGCTATCGAACTAGTATAATGAAAGAGAACAAGTTATCTCAAATAAGAACGGAAAAAAAGTGATTCTAACGAAGTTTCCAAACTTCGAAAAAAAATTTTTTTCTTTTCGAGATTCTTTGCGCATAATATGCTTGTCTGAGGCTATCAAACTAGTATAATGAAAGAGAACCAGTTATCTCAAATAAGAACGGAAAAAAAGTTATTCTAATGAAGTTTCCAAACTTCGAAAAAAAATTTTTTTCTTTTCGAGATTCTTTGCGCATAATATGCTTGTCTAAGGCTATCAAACTAGTATAATGAAAGAGAACCAGTTATCTCAAATAAGAACGGAAAAAAAGTGATTCTAACGAAGTTTCCAAACTTCGAAAAAAAATTTTTTTCTTTTCGAGATTCTTTGCGCATAATATGCTTGTCTGAGGCTATCAAACTAGTATAATGAAAGAGAACCAGTAATCTTAAATAAGAACGGAAAAAAAGTGATTCTAACGAAGTTTCCAAACTTCGAAAAAAAATTTTTTTCTTTTCGAGATTATTTGCGCATAATATGCTTGTCTGAGGCTATCAAACTAGTATAATGAAAGAGAACCAGTTATCTCAAATAAGAACGGAAAAAAAGTGATTCTAACGAAGTTTCCAAACTTCGAAAAAAATTTTTTTTCTTTTCGAGATTCTTTGCGCATAATATGCTTGTCTGAGGCTATCAAACTAGTATAATGAAAGAGAACCAGTTATCTCAAATAAGAACGGAAAAATAGTGATTCTAACGAAGTTTCCAAACTTCGAAAAAAAAATTTTTTATTTTCGAGATTCTTTGCGCATACCTATGCTTTTCTGAGGCTATCAAACTAGTATAATGAAAGAGAACCAGTTATCTCAAATAAGAACGGAAAAAAAGTGATTCTAACGAAGTTTCTAATCTTCGAAAAAAAATTTTTTTCTTTTCGAGATTCTTTGCGCATAATATGCTTTTCTGAGGCTATCAAACTTGTATAATGAAAGAGAACCAGTAATCTTAAATAAGAACGGAAAAAAAGTGATTCTAACGAAGTTTCCAAACTTCGAAAAAAAATTATTTTCTTTTCGTGATTATTTGCGCATAATATGCTTGTCTGAGGCTATCAAACTAGTTTAATGAAAGAGAACAAGTTATCTCAAATAAGAACGGAAAAAAAGTGATTCTAACGAAGTTTCCAAACTTCGAAAAAAAATTTTTTTCTTTTCGAGATTATTTGCGCATAATATGCTTGTCTGAGGCTATCAAACTAGTATAATGAAAGAGAACCAGTAATCTTAAATAAGAACGGAAAAAAAGTGATTCTAACGAAGTTTGCAAACTTCGAAAAAAAATTTTTTTCTTTTCGAGATTCTTTGCGCATAATATGCTTGTCTGAGGCTATCAAATTAGTATAATGAAAGAGAACCAGTTATCCCAAATAAGAACGGAAAAAAAGTGATTCTAACGAAGTTTCCAAACTTCGAAAAAAAATTTTTTTCTTTTCGAGATACTTTGCGCATAATATGCTTGTCTAAGGCTATCAAACTAGTATAATGAAAGAGAACAAGTTATCTCAAATAAGAACGGAAAAAAAGTGATTCTAACGAAGTTTACAAACTTCGAAAAAAAATTTTTATCTTTTCGAGATTCTTTGCGCATAATATGCTTGTCTGAGGCTATCAAACTAGTATAATGAAAGAGAACCAGTAATCTTAAATAAGAACGGAAAAAAATGATTCTAACGAAGTTTCCAAACTTCGAAAAAAAATTTTTTTCTTTTCGAGATTCTTTGCGCATAATATACTTGTCTAAGGCTATCAAACTAGTATAATGAAAGAGAACAAGTTATCTCAAATAAGAACGGAAAAAAAGTGATTCTAACGAAGTTTCCAAACTTCGAAAAAAAATTTTTTTCTTTTCGAGATTATTTGCGCATAATATGCTTGTCTGAGGCTATCAAACTAGTATAATGAAAGAGAACCAGTAATCTTAAATAAGAACGGAAAAAAAGTGATTCTAACGAAGTTTCCAAACTTCGAAAAAAAATTTTTTTCTTTTCGAGACCCTTTGCGCATAATATGCTTGTCTAAGGCTATCAAACAAGTATAATGAAAGAGAACAAGTTATCTCAAATAAGAATGGAAAAAAAGTGATTCTAAGGAAGTTTCCAAACTTGGAAAAAAATTTTTTTTCTTTTCGAGATTCTTTGCGCATAGTATGCTTGTCTGAGGCTATCAAACTAGTATAATGAAAGAGAACCAGTTATCTCAAATAAGAACGGAAAAAAAGTGATTCTAACGAAGTTTCCAAACTTCGAAAAAAAATTTTTTTCTTTTCGAGATTCTTTGCGCATAATATGCTTGTCTAAGGCTATCAAACTAGTATAATGAAAGAGAACAAGTTATCTCAAATAAGAACGGAAAAAAAGTGATTCTAACGAAGTTTCCAATCTTCGAAAAAAAATTTTTTTCTTTTCGAGATTTTTTGCGCATAATATGCTTTTCTGAGGCTATCAAACTTGTATAATGAAAGAGAACCAGTTATCACAAATAAGAACGGAAAAAAAGTGATTCTAACGAAGTTTCCAAACTTCGAAAAAAAATTTTTTTCTTTACGAGATTCTTTGCGCATAATATGCTTGTCTAAGGCTATCAAACTAGTATAATGAAAGAGAACAAGTTATCTCAAATAAGAACGGAAAAAAAGTGATTCTAACGAAGTTTCCAAACTTCGAAAAAAAATTTTTTTCTTTTCGAGATTCTTTGCGCATAATATGCTTGTCTGAGGCTATCAAACTAGTATAATGAAAGAGAACCAGTAATCTTAAATAAGAACGGAAAAAAAGTGATTCTAACGAAGTTTCCAAACTTCGAAAAAAAATTTTTTTCTTTTCGAGATTCTTTGCGCATAATATGCTTTTCTAAGGCTATCAAACTAGTATAATGAAAGAGAACAAGTTATCTCAAATAAGAACGGAAAAAAAGTGATTCTAACGAAGTTTCCAAACTTCGAAAAAAAATTTTTTTCTTTTCGAGATTCTTTGCGCATAATATGCTTGTCTGAGGCTATCAAACTAGTATAATGAAAGAGAACCAGTTATCTCAAATAAGAACGGAAAAAAAGATATTCTAATGAAGTTTCCAAACTTCGAAAAAAAATTTTTTTCTTTTCGAGATTCTTTGCGCATAATATGCTTGTCTAAGGCTATCAAACTAGTATAATGAAAGAGAACCAGTTATCTCAAATAAGAACGGAAAAAAAGTGATTCTAACGAAGTTTCCAAACTTCGAAAAAAAATTTTTTTCTTTTCGAGATTCTTTGCGCATAATATGCTTGTCTGAGGCTATCAAACTAGTATAATGAAAGAGAACCAGTAATCTTAAATAAGAACGGAAAAAAAGTGATTCTAACGAAGTTTCCAAACTTCGAAAAAAAATTTTTTTCTTTTCGAGATTATTTGCGCATAATATGCTTGTCTGAGGCTATCAAACTAGTATAATGAAAGAGAACCAGTTATCTCAAATAAGAACGGAAAAAAAGTGATTCTAACGAAGTTTCCAAACTTCGAAAAAAATTTTTTTTCTTTTCGAGATTCTTTGCGCATAATATGCTTGTCTGAAGCTATCAAACTAGTATAATGAAAGAGAACCAGTTATCTCAAATAAGAACGGAAAAAAAGTGATTCTAACGAAGTTTCCAATCTTCGAAAAAAAATTTTTTTCTTTTCGAGATTCTTTGCGCATAATATGCTTTTCTGAGGCTATCAAACTTGTATAATGAAAGAGAACCAGTAATCTTAAATAAGAACGGAAAAAAAGTGATTCTAACGAAGTTTCCAAACTTCGAAAAAAAATTATTTTCTTTTCGTGATTATTTGCACATAATATGCTTGTCTGAGGCTATCAAACTAGTTTAATGAAAGAGAACAAGTTATCTCAAATAAGAACGGAAAAAAAGTGATTCTAACGAAGTTTCCAAACTTCGAAAAAAAATTTTTTTCTTTTCGAGATTATTTGCGCATAATATGCTTGTCTGAGGCTATCAAACTAGTATAATGAAAGAGAACCAGTAATCTTAAATAAGAACGGAAAAAAAGTGATTCTAACGAAGTTTCCAAACTTCGAAAAAAAATTTTTTTCTTTTCGAGATTATTTGCGCATAATATGCTTGTCTGAGGCTATCAAACTAGTATAATGAAAGAGAACCACTTATCTCAAATAAGAACGGAAAAAAAGTGATTCTAACGAAGTTTCCAAACTTCGAAAAAAAATTTTTTTCTTTTCGAGATTCTTTGCGCATAATATGCTTGTCTGAGGCTATCAAATTAGTATAATGAAAGAGAACCAGTTATCTCAAATAAGAACGGAAAAATAGTGATTCTAACGAAGTTTCCAAACTTCGAAAAAAAATTTTTTTCTTTACGAGATTCTTTGCGCATAATATGCTTGTCTAAGGCTATCAAACTAGTATAATGAAAGAGAACAAGTTATCTCAAATAAGAACGGAAAAAAAGTGATTCTAACGAAGTTTCCAAACTTCGAAAAAAAATTTTTTTCTTTTCGAGATTCTTTGCGCATAATATGCTTGTCTGAGGCTATCAAACTAGGATAATGAAAGAGAACCAGTAATCTTAAATAAGAACGGAAAAAAGTGATTCTAACGAAGTTTCTAAACTTCGAAAAAAATTTTTTTTCTTTTCGAGATTCTTTGCGCATAATTAGCTTGTCTAAGGCTATCAAACAAGTATAATGAAAGAGAACAAGTTATCTCAAATAAGAATGGAAAAAAAGTGATTCTAAGGAAGTTTCCAAACTTCGAAAAAAAATTTTTTTCTTTTCGAGATTCTTTGCTCATAATATGCTTGTCTGAGGCTATCACACTAGTATAATGAAAGAGAACCAGTTATCTCAAATAAGAACGGAAAAAAAGTGATTCTAACGAAGTTTCCAAACTTCGAAAAAAAATTTTTTTCTTTTCGAGATTCTTTGCGCATAATATGCTTGTCTAAGGCTATCAAACTAGTATAATGAAAGAGAACAAGTTATCTCAAATAAGAACGGAAAAAAAGTGATTCCAACGAAGTTTCCAAACTTCGAAAAAATTTTTTTTTCTTTTCGAGATTCTTTGCGCATAATATGCTTGTCTAAGGCTATCAAATTAGTATAATGAAAGAGAACCAGTTATCTCAAATAAGAACGGAAAAAAAGTGATTCTAACGAAGTTTCCAAACTTCGAAAAAAAAATTTTTTCTTTTCGAGATTCTTTGCGCATACCTATGCTTTTCTGAGGCTATCAAACTACTATAATGAAAGAGAACCAGTTATCTCAAATAAGAACGGAAAAAAAGTGATTCTAACGAAGTTTCCAAACTTCGAAAAAAAATTTTTTTCTTTTCGAGATTCTTTGCGCATAATATGCTTGTCTAAGGCTATCAAACTAGTATAATGAAAGAGAACAAGTTATCTCAAATAAGAACGGAAAAAAAGTGATTCTAACGAAGTTTCCAAACTTCGAAAAAAAATTTTTTTCTTTTCGAGATTCTTTGCGCATAATATGCTTGTCTGAGGCTATCAAACTAGTATAATGAAAGAGAACCAGTTATCTCAAATAAGAACGGAAAAAAAGTTATTCTAATGAAGTTTCCAAACTTCGAAAAAAAATTTTTTTCTTTTCGAGATTCTTTGCGCATAATATGCTTGTCTAAGGCTATCAAACTAGTATAATGAAAGAGAACCAGTTATCTCAAATAAGAACGGAAAAAAAGTGTTTCTAACGAAGTTTCCAAACTTCGAAAAAAAATTTTTTTCTTTTCGAGATTCTTTGCGCATAATATGCTTGTCTGAGGCTATCAAACTAGTATAATGAAAGAGAACCAGTAATCTTAAATAAGAACGGAAAAAAAGTGATTCTAACGAAGTTTCCAAACTTCGAAAAAAATTTTTTTTCTTTTCGAGATTATTTGCGCATAATATGCTTGTCTGAGGCTATCAAACTAGTATAATGAAAGAGAACCAGTTATCTCAAATAAGAACGGAAAAAAAGTGATTCTAACGAAGTTTCCAAACTTCGAAAAAAATTTTTTTTCTTTTCGAGATTCTTTGCGCATAATATGCTTGTCTGAGGCTATCAAACTAGTATAATGAAAGAGAACCAGTTATCTCAAATAAGAACGGAAAAATAGTGATTCTAACGAAGTTTCCAAACTTCGAAAAAAAATTTTTTTATTTTCGAGATTCTTTGCGCATACCTATGCTTTTCTGATGCTATCAAACTAGTATAATGAAAGAGAACCAGTTATCTCAAATAAGAACGGAAAAAAAGTGATTCTAACGAAGTTTCCAATCTTCGAAAAAAATTTTTTTTCTTTTCGAGATTCTTTGCGCATAATATGCTTTTCTGAGGCTATCAAACTTGTATAATGAAAGAGAACCAGTAATCTTAAATAAGAACGGAAAAAAAGTGATTCTAACGAAGTTTCCAAACTTCGAAAAAAAATTTTTTTCTTTTCGTGATTATTTGCGCATAATATGCTTGTCTGAGGCTATCAAACTAGTTTAATGAAAGAGAACAAGTTATCTCAAATAAGAACGGAAAAAAAGTGATTCTAACGAAGTTTCCAAACTTCGAAAAAAAATTTTTTTCTTTTCGAGATTATTTGCGCATAATATGCTTGTCTGAGGCTATCAAACTAGTATAATGAAAGAGAACCAGTAATCTTAAATAAGAACGGAAAAAAAGTGATTCTAACGAAGTTTCCAAACTTCGAAAAAAAATTTTTTTCTTTTCGAGATTATTTGCGCATAATATGCTTGTCTGAGGCTATCAAACTAGTATAATGAAAGAGAACCAGTTATCTCAAATAAGAACGGAAAAAAAGTGATTCTAACGAAGTTTCCAAACTTCGAAAAAAAATTTTTTTCTTTTCGAGATTCTTTGCGCATAATATGCTTGTCTGAGGCTATCAAATTAGTATAATGAAAGAGAACCAGTTATCTCAAATAAGAACGGAAAAATAGTGATTCTAACGAAGTTTCCAAACTTCGAAAAAAAATTTTTTTCTTTACGAGATTCTTTGCGCATAATATGCTTGTCTAAAGCTATCAAACTAGTATAATGAAAGAGAACAAGTTATCTCAAATAAGAACGGAAAAAAAGTGATTCTAACGAAGTTTCCAAACTTCGAAAAAAATTTTTTTCTTTTCGAGATTCTTTGCGCATAATATGCTTGTCTGAGGCTATCAAACTAGGATAATGAAAGAGAACCAGTAATCTTAAATAAGAACGGAAAAAAGTGATTCTAACGAAGTTTCCAAACTTCGAAAAAAATTTTTTTTCTTTTCGAGATTCTTTGCGAATAATTAGCTTGTCTAAGGCTATCAAACAAGTATAATGAAAGAGAACAAATTATCTCAAATAAGAATGGAAAAAAAGTGATTCTAAGGAAGTTTCCAAACTTCGAAAAAAAATTTTTTTCTTTTCGAGATTCTTTGCGCATAATATGCTTGTCTGAGGCTATCAAACTAGTATAATGAAAGAGAACCAGTTATCTCAAATAAGAACGGAAAAAAAGTGATTCTAACGAAGTTTCCAAACTTCGAAATAAAATTTTTTTCTTTTCGAGATTCTTTGCGCATAATATGCTTGTCTGAGGCTATCAAACTAGTATAATGAAAGAGAACCAGTAATCTTAAATAAGAACGGAAAAAAAGTGATTCTAAAGAAGTTTCCAAACTTCGAAAAAAAATTTTTTTCTTTTCGAGATTCTTTGCGCATAATTAGCTTGTTTAAGGCTATCAAACAAGTATAATGAAAGAGAACAAGTTATCTCAAATAAGAATGGAAAAAAAGTGATTCTAAGGAAGTTTCCAAACTTCGAAAAAAAATTTTTTTCTTTTCGAGATTCTTTGCGCATAATATGCTTGTCTGAGGCTATCAAACTAGTATAATGAAAGAGAACCAGTTATCTCAAATAAGAACGGAAAAAAAGTTATTCTAATGAAGTTTCCAAACTTCGAAAAAAAATTTTTTTCTTTTCGAGATTCTTTGCGCATAATATGCTTGTCTAAGGCTATCAAACTAGTATAATGAAAGAGAACCAGTTATCTCAAATAAGAACGGAAAAAAAGTGTTTCTAACGAAGTTTCCAAACTTCGAAAAAAAATTTTTTTCTTTTCGAGATTCTTTGCGCATAATATGCTTGTCTGAGGCTATCAAACTAGTATAATGAAAGAGAACCAGTAATCTTAAATAAGAACGGAAAAAAAGTGATTCTAACGAAGTTTCCAAACTTCGAAAAAAAATTTTTTTCTTTTCGAGATTATTTGCGCATAATATGCTTGTCTGAGGCTATCAAACTAGTATAATGAAAGAGAACCAGTTATCTCAAATAAGAACGGAAAAAAAGTGATTCTAACGAAGTTTCCAAACTTCGAAAAAATTTTTTTTTCTTTTCGAGATTCTTTGCGCATAATATGCTTGTCTGAGGCTATCAAACTAGTATAATGAAAGAGAACCAGTTATCTCAAATAAGAACGGAAAAATAGTGATTCTAACGAAGTTTCCAAACTTCGAAAAAAAATTTTTTTATTTTCGAGATTCTTTGCGCATACCTATGCTTTTCTGATGCTATCAAACTAGTATAATGAAAGAGAACCAGTTATCTCAAATAAGAACGGAAAAAAAGTGATTCTAACGAAGTTTCCAATCTTCGAAAAAAAATTTTTTTCTTTTCGAGATTCTTTGCGCATAATATGCTTTTCTGAGGCTATCAAACTTGTATAATGAAAGAGAACCAGTAATCTTAAATAAGAACGGAAAAAAAGTGATTCTAACGAAGTTTCCAAACTTCGAAAAAAAATTTTTTTCTTTTCGTGATTATTTGCGCATAATATGCTTGTCTGAGGCTATCAAACTAGTTTAATGAAAGAGAACAAGTTATCTCAAATAAGAACGGAAAAAAAGTGATTCTAACGAAGTTTCCAAACTTCGAAAAAAAATTTTTTTCTTTTCGAGATTATTTGCGCATAATATGCTTGTCTGAGGCTATCAAACTAGTATAATGAAAGAGAACCAGTAATCTTAAATAAGAACGGAAAAAAAGTGATTCTAACGAAGTTTCCAAACTTCGAAAAAAAATTTTTTTCTTTTCGAGATTATTTGCGCATAATATGCTTGTCTGAGGCTATCAAACTAGTATAATGAAAGAGAACCAGTTATCTCAAATAAGAACGGAAAAAAAGTGATTCTAACGAAGTTTCCAAACTTCGAAAAAAAATTTTTTTCTTTTCGAGATTCTTTGTGCATAATATGCTTGTCTGAGGCTATCAAATTAGTATAATGAAAGAGAACCAGTTATCTCAAATAAGAACGGAAAAATAGTGATTCTAACGAAGTTTCCAAACTTCGAAAAAAAATTTTTTTCTTTACGAGATTCTTTGCGCATAATATGCTTGTCTAAAGCTATCAAACTAGTATAATGAAAGAGAACAAGTTATCTCAAATAAGAACGGAAAAAAAGTGATTCTAACGAAGTTTCCAAACTTCGAAAAAAAATTTTTTTCTTTTCGAGATTCTTTGCGCATAATATGCTTGTCTGAGGCTATCAAACTAGGATAATGAAAGAGAACCAGTAATCTTAAATAAGAACGGAAAAAAGTGATTCTAACGAAGTTTCCAAACTTCGAAAAAAATTTTTTTTCTTTTCGAGATTCTTTGCGCATAATATGCTTGTCTGAGGCTATCAAACTAGTATAATGAAAGAGAACCAGTTATCTCAAATAAGAACGGAAAAAAAGTGATTCTAACGAAGTTTCCAAACTTCGAAATAAAATTTTTTTCTTTTCGAGATTCTTTGCGCATAATATGCTTGTCTGAGGCTATCAAACTAGTATAATGAAAGAGAACCAGTAATCTTAAATAAGAACGGAAAAAAAGTGATTCTAAAGAAGTTTCCAAACTTCGAAAAAAAATTTTTTTCTTTTCGAGATTCTTTGCGCATAATATGCTTGTCTAAGGCTATCAAACTAGTATAATGAAAGAGAACAAGTTATCTCAAATAAGAACGGAAAAAAAGTGATTCCAACGAAGTTTCCAAACTTCGAAAAAATTTTTTTTTCTTTTCGAGATTCTTTGCGCATAATATGCTTGTCTGAGGCTATCAAACTAGTATAATGAAAGAGAACCAGTTATCTCAAATAAGAACGGAAAAAAAGTGATTCTAACGAAGTTTCCAAACTTCGAAAAAAAAATTTTTTCTTTTCGAGATTCTTTGCGCATACCTATGCTTTTCTGAGGCTATCAAACTACTATAATGAAAGAGAACCAGTTATCTCAAATAAGAACGGAAAAAAAGTGATTCTAACGAAGTTTCCAAACTTCGAAATAAAATTTTTTTCTTTTCCAGATTCTTTGCGCATAATATGCTTGTCTGAGGCTATCAAACTAGTATAATGAAAGAGAACCAGTAATCTTAAATAAGAACGGAAAAAAAGTGATTCTAAAGAAGTTTCCAAACTTCGAAAAAAAATTTTTTTCTTTTCGAGATTCTTTGCGCATAATATGCTTGTCTAAGGCTATCAAACTAGTATAATGAAAGAGAACAAGTTATCTCAAATAAGAACGGAAAAAAAGTGATTCTAACGAAGTTTCCAAACTTCGAAAAAAAATTTTTTTCTTTTCGAGATTCTTTGCGCATAATATGCTTGTCTGAGGCTATCAAACTAGTATAATGAAAGAGAACCAGTTATCTCAAATAAGAACGGAAAAAAAGTTATTCTAATGAAGTTTCCAAACTTCGAAAAAAAATTTTTTTCTTTTCGAGATTCTTTGCGCATAATATGCTTGTCTAAGGCTATCAAACTAGTATAATGAAAGAGAACCAGTTATCTCAAATAAGAACGGAAAAAAAGTGATTCTAACGAAGTTTCCAAACTTCAAAAAAAAATTTTTTTCTTTTCGAGATTCTTTGCGCATAATATGCTTGTCTAAGGCTATCAAACTAGTATAATGAAAGAGAACAAGTTATCTCAAATAAGAACGGAAAAAAAGTGATTCTAACTAAGTTTCCAATCTTCGAAAAAAAATTTTTTTCTTTTCGAGATTCTTTGCGCATAATATGCTTTTCTGAGGCTATCAAACTTGTATAATGAAAGAGAACCAGTTATCTCAAATAAGAACGGAAAAAAGTGATTCTAACGAAGTTTCCAAACTTCGAAAAAAAATTTTTTTCTTTACGAGATTCTTTGCGCATAATATGCTTGTCTAAGGCTATCAAACTAGTATAATGAAAGAGAACAAGTTATCTCAAATAAGAACGGAAAAAAAGTGATTCTAACGAAGTTTCTAAACTTCGAAAAAAATTTTTTTCTTTTCGAGATTCTTTGCGCATAATATGCTTGTCTGAGGCTATCAAACTAGGATAATGAAAGAGAACCAGTAATCTTAAATAAGAACGGAAAAAAGTGATTCTAACGAAGTTTCCAAACTTCGAAAAAAATTTTTTTTCTTTTCGAGATTCTTTGCGCATAATTAGCTTGTCTTAGGCTATCAAACAAGTATAATGAAAGAGAACAAGTTATCTCAAATAAGAATGGAAAAAAAGTGATTCTAAGGAAGTTTCCAAACTTCGAAAAAAGATTTTTTTCTTTTCGAGATTCTTTGCGCATAATATGCTTGTCTGAGGCTATCAAACTAGTATAATGAAAGAGAACCAGTTATCTCAAATAAGAACGGAAAAAAAGTGATTCTAACGAAGTTTCCAAACTTCGAAAAAAAAATTTTTTCTTTTAGAGATTCTTTGCGCATAATATGCTTTTCTGAGGCTATCAAACTAGTATAATGAAAGAGAACCAGTTATCTCAAATAAGAACGGAAAAAAAGTGATCTAACGAAGTTTCCAAACTTCGAAATAAAATTTTTTTCTTTTCTAGATTCTTTGCGCATAATATGCTTGTCTGAGGCTATCAAACTAGTATAATGAAAGAGAACCAGTAATCTTAAATAAGAACGGAAAAAAAGTGATTCTAAAGAAGTTTCCAAACTTCGAAAAAAAATTTTTTTCTTTTCGAGATTCTTTGCGCATAATATGCTTGTCTAAGGCTATCAAACTAGTATAATGAAAGAGAACAAGTTATCTCAAATAAGAACGGAAAAAAAGTGATTCTAACGAAGTTTCCAAACTTCGAAAAAAAATTTTTTTCTTTTCGAGATTCTTTGCGCATAATATGCTTGTCTGAGGCTATCAAACTAGTATAATGAAAGAGAACCAGTTATCTCAAATAAGAACGGAAAAAAAGTGATTCTAACGAAGTTTCCAAACTTCGAAAAAAAATTTTTTTCTTTTCGAGATACTTTGCGCATAATATGCTTGTCTAAGGCTATCAAACTAGTATAATGAAAGAGAACAAGTTATCTCAAATAAGAACGAAAAAAAAGTGATTCTAACGAAGTTTCCAAACTTCGAAAAAAAATTTTTTTTCTTTTCGAGATTCTTTGCGCATAATATGCTTGTCTGAGGCTATCAAACTAGTATAATGAAAGAGAACCAGTAATCTTAAATAAGAACGGAAAAAAAGTGATTCTAACGAAGTTTCCAAACTTCGAAAAAAATTTTTTTCTTTTCGAGATTCTTTGCGCATAATATGCTTGTCTAAGGCTATCAAACTAGTATAATGAAAGAGAACAAGTTATCTCAAATAAGAACGGAAAAAAAGTGATTCTAACGAAGTTTCCAAACTTCGAAAAAAAATTTTTTTCTTTTCGAGATTATTTGCGCATAATATGCTTGTCTGAGGCTATCAAACTAGTATAATGAAAGAAAACCAGTAATCTTAAATAAGAACGGAAAAAAAGTGATTCTAACGAAGTTTCCAAACTTCGAAAAAAAATTTTTTTCTTTTCGAGACCCTTTGCGCATAATATGCTTGTCTAAGGCTATCAAACAAGTATAATGAAAGAGAACAAGTTATCTCAAATAAGAATGGAAAAAAAGTGATTCTAAGGAAGTTTCCAAACTTCGAAAAAAAATTTTTTTCTTTTCGAGATTCTTTGCGCATAATATGCTTGTGTGAGGCTATCAAACTAGTATAATGAAAGAGAACCAGTTATCTCAAATAAGAACGGAAAAAAAGTGATTCCAACGAAGTTTCCAAACTTCGAAAAAAAATTTTTTTCTTTTCGAGATTCTTTGCGCATAACTATGCTTTTCTGAGGCTATCAAACTAGTATAATGAAAGAGAACCAGTTATCTCAAATAAGAACGGAAAAAAAGTGATTTTAACGAAGTTTCCAAACTTCGAAAAAAAATTTTTTTCTTTTCGAGATTATTTGCGCATAATATGCTTGTCTGAGGCTATCAAACTAGTATAATGAAAGAGAACCAGTAATCTTAAATAAGAACGGAAAAAAAGTGATTCTAACGAAGTTTCCAAAACTTCGAAAAAAAATTTTTTTCTTTTCGAGATTATTTGCGCATAATATGCTTGTCTGAGGCTATCAAACTAGTATAATGAAAGGGAACCAGTTATCTCAAATAAGAACGGAAAAAAAGTGATTCTAACGAAGTTTCCAAACTTCGAAAAAAAATTTTTTTCTTTTCGAGATTCTTTGCGCATAATATGCTTGTCTGAGGCTATCAAATTAGTATAATGAAAGAGAACCAGTTATCTCAAATAAGAACGGAAAAATAGTGATTCTAACGAAGTTTCCAAACTTCGAAAAAAAATTTTTTTCTTTACGAGATTCTTTGCGCATAATATGCTTGTCTAAAGCTATCAAACTAGTATAATGAAAGAGAACAAGTTATCTCAAATAAGAACGGAAAAAAAGTGATTCTAACGAAGTTTCCAAACTTCGAAAAAAAATTTTTTTCTTTTCGAGATTCTTTGCGCATAATATGCTTGTCTGAGGCTATCAAACTAGGATAATGAAAGAGAACCAGTAATCTTAAATAAGAACGGAAAAAAGTGATTCTAACGAAGTTTCCAAACTTCGAAAAAAATTTTTTTTCTTTTCGAGATTCTTTGCGAATAATTACCTTGTCTAAGGCTATCAAACAAGTATAATGAAAGAGAACAAGTTATCTCAAATAAGAATGGAAAAAAAGTGATTCTAAGGAAGTTTCCAAACTTCGAAAAAAAATTTTTTTCTTTTCGAGATTCTTTGCGCATAATATGCTTGTCTGAGGCTATCAAACTAGTATAATGAAAGAGAACCAGTTATCTCAAATAAGAACGGAAAAAAAGTGATTCTAACGAAGTTTCCAAACTTCGAAAAAAAAATTTTTTCTTTTAGAGATTCTTTGCGCATAATATGCTTTTCTGAGGCTATCAAACTAGTATAATGAAAGAGAACCAGTTATCTCAAATAAGAACGGAAAAAAAGTGATTCTAACGAAGTTTCCAAACTTCGAAATAAAATTTTTTTCTTTTCGAGATTCTTTGCGCATAATATGCTTGTCTGAGGCTATCAAACTAGTATAATGAAAGAGAACCAGTAATCTTAAATAAGAACGGGAAAAAAGTGATTCTAAAGAAGTTTCCAAACTTCGAAAAAAAATTTTTTTCTTTTCGAGATTCTTTGCGCATAATATGCTTGTCTAAGGCTATCAAACTAGTATAATGAAAGAGAACAAGTTATCTCAAATAAGAACGGAAAAAAAGTGATTCCAACGAAGTTTCCAAACTTCGAAAAAATTTTTTTTTCTTTTCCAGATTCTTTGCGCATAATATGCTTGTCTGAGGCTATCAAACTAGTATAATGAAAGAGAACCAGTTATCTCAAATAAGAACGGAAAAAAAGTGATTCTAACGAAGTTTCCAAACTTCGAAAAAAAAATTTTTTCTTTTCGAGATTCTTTGCGCATACCTATGCTTTTCTGAGGCTATCAAACTACTATAATGAAAGAGAACCAGTTATCTCAAATAAGAACGGAAAAAAAGTGATTCTAACGAAGTTTCCAAACTTCGAAATAAAATTTTTTTCTTTTCCAGATTCTTTGCGCATAATATGCTTGTCTGAGGCTATCAAACTAGTATAATGAAAGAGAACAAGTTATCTCAAATAAGAACGGAAAAAAAGTGATTCTAACGAAGCTTCCAAACTTCGAAAAAAATTTTTTTCTTTTCGAGATTCTTTGCGCATAATATGCTTGTCTGAGGCTATCAAACTAGGATAATGAAAGAGAACCAGTAATCTTAAATAAGAACGGAAAAAAGTGATTCTAACGAAGTTTCCAAACTTCGAAAAAAATTTTTTTTCTTTTCGAGATTCTTTGCGCATAATTAGCTTGTCTAAGGCTATCAAACAAGTATAATGAAAGAGAACAAGTTATCTCAAATAAGAATGGAAAAAAGGTGATTCTAAGGAAGTTTCCAAACTTCGAAAAAAAATTTTTTTCTTTTCGAGATTCTTTGCGCATAATATGCTTGTCTGAGGCTATCAAACTAGAATAATGAAAGAGAACCAGTTATCTCAAATAAGAACGGAAAAAAAGTGATTCTAACGAAGTTTCCAAACTTCGAAAAAAAAATTTTTTCTTTTAGAGATTCTTTGCGCATAATATGCTTTTCTGAGGCTATCAAACTAGTATAATGAAAGAGAACCAGTTATCTCAAATAAGAACGGAAAAAAAGTGATTCTAACGAAGTTTCCAAACTTCGAAAAAAAAATTTTTTCTTTTCGAGATTCTTTGCGCATACCTATGCTTTTCTGAGGCTATCAAACTACTATAATGAAAGAGAACCAGTTATCTCAAATAAGAACGGAAAAAAAGTGATTCTAACGAAGTTTCCAAACTTCGAAATAAAATTTTTTTCTTTTCCAGATTCTTTGCGCATAATATGCTTGTCTGAGGCTATCAAACTAGTATAATGAAAGAGAACCAGTAATCTTAAATAAGAACGGAAAAAAAGTGATTCTAAAGAAGTTTCCAAACTTCGAAAAAAAATTTTTTTCTTTTCGAGATTCTTTGCGCATAATATGCTTGTCTAAGGCTATCAAACTAGTATAATGAAAGAGAACAAGTTATCTCAAATAAGAACGGAAAAAAAGTGATTCTAACGAAGTTTCCAAACTTCGAAAAAAAATTTTTTTCTTTTCGAGATTCTTTGCGCATAATATGCTTGTCTGAGGCTATCAAACTAGTATAATGAAAGAGAACCAGTTATCTCAAATAAGAACGGAAAAAAAGTTATTCTAATGAAGTTTCCAAACTTCGAAAAAAAATTTTTTTCTTTTCGAGATTCTTTGCGCATAATATGCTTGTCTAAGGCTATCAAACTAGTATAATGAAAGAGAACCAGTTATCTCAAATAAGAACGGAAAAAAAGTGATTCTAACGAAGTTTCCAAACTTCAAAAAAAAATTTTTTTCTTTTCGAGATTCTTTGCGCATAATATGCTTGTCTAAGGCTATCAAACTAGTATAATGAAAGAGAACAAGTTATCTCAAATAAGAACGGAAAAAAAGTGATTCTAAGTTTCCAATCTTCGAAAAAAAATTTTTTTCTTTTCGAGATTCTTTGCGCATAATATGCTTTTCTGAGGCTATCAAACTTGTATAATGAAAGAGAACCAGTTATCTCAAATAAGAACGGAAAAAAGTGATTCTAACGAAGTTTCCAAACTTCGAAAAAAAATTTTTTTCTTTACGAGATTCTTTGCGCATAATATGCTTGTCTAAGGCTATCAAACTAGTATAATGAAAGAGAACAAGTTATCTCAAATAAGAACGGAAAAAAAGTGATTCTAACGAAGTTTCTAAACTTCGAAAAAAATTTTTTTCTTTTCGAGATTCTTTGCGCATAATATGCTTGTCAGAGGCTATCAAACTAGGATAATGAAAGAGAACCAGTTATCTCAAATAAGAACGGAAAAAAAGTGATTCTAACGAAGTTTCCAAACTTCGAAAAAAAAATTTTTTCTTTTCGAGATTCTTTGCGCATACCTATGCTTTTCTGAGGCTATCAAACTACTATAATGAAAGAGAACCAGTTATCTCAAATAAGAACGGAAAAAAAGTGATTCTAACGAAGTTTCCAAACTTCGAAATAAAATTTTTTTCTTTTCCAGATTCTTTGCGCATAATATGCTTGTCTGAGGCTATCAAACTAGTATAATGAAAGAGAACCAGTAATCTTAAATAAGAACGGAAAAAAAGTGATTCTAAAGAAGTTTCCAAACTTCGAAAAAAAATTTTTTTCTTTTCGAGATTCTTTGCGCATAATATGCTTGTCTAAGGCTATCAAACTAGTATAATGAAAGAGAACAAGTTATCTCAAATAAGAACGGAAAAAAAGTGATTCTAACGAAGTTTCCAAACTTCGAAAAAAAATTTTTTTCTTTTCGAGATTCTTTGCGCATAATATGCTTGTCTGAGGCTATCAAACTAGTATAATGAAAGAGAACCAGTTATCTCAAATAAGAACGGAAAAAAAGTGATTCTAACGAAGTTTCCAAACTTCGAAATAAAATTTTTTTCTTTTCCAGATTCTTTGCGCATAATATGCTTGTCTGAGGCTATCAAACTAGTATAATGAAAGAGAACCAGTAATCTGAAATAAGAACGGAAAAAAAGTGATTCTAAAGAAGTTTCCAAACTTCGAAAAAAAATTTTTTTCTTTTCGAGATTCTTTGCGCATAATATGCTTGTCTAAGGCTATCAAACTAGTATAATGAAAGAGAACAAGTTATCTCAAATAAGAACGGAAAAAAAGTGATTCTAACGAAGTTTCCAAACTTCGAAAAAAAATTTTTTTCTTTTCGAGATTCTTTGCGCATAATATGCTTGTCTGAGGCTATCAAACTAGTATAATGAAAGAGAACCAGTTATCTCAAATAAGAACGGAAAAAAAGTTATTCTAATGAAGTTTCCAAACTTCGAAAAAAAATTTTTTTCTTTTCGAGATTCTTTGCGCATAATATGCTTGTCTAAGGCTATCAAACTAGTATAATGAAAGAGAACCAGTTATCTCAAATAAGAACGGAAAAAAAGTGATTCTAACGAAGTTTCCAAACTTCAAAAAAAAATTTTTTTCTTTTCGAGATTCTTTGCGCATAATATGCTTGTCTAAGGCTATCAAACTAGTATAATGAAAGAGAACAAGTTATCTCAAATAAGAACGGAAAAAAAGTGATTCTAACTAAGTTTCCAATCTTCGAAAAAAAATTTTTTTCTTTTCGAGATTCTTTGCGCATAATATGCTTTTCTGAGGCTATCAAACTTGTATAATGAAAGAGAACCAGTTATCTCAAATAAGAACGGAAAAAAGTGATTCTAACGAAGTTTCCAAACTTCGAAAAAAAATTTTTTTCTTTACGAGATTCTTTGCGCATAATATGCTTGTCTAAGGCTATCAAACTAGTATAATGAAAGAGAACAAGTTATCTCAAATAAGAACGGAAAAAAAGTGATTCTAACGAAGTTTCTAAACTTCGAAAAAAATTTTTTTCTTTTCGAGATTCTTTGCGCATAATATGCTTGTCAGAGGCTATCAAACTAGGATAATGAAAGAGAACCAGTAATCTTAAATAAGAACGGAAAAAAGTGATTCTAACGAAGTTTCCAAACTTCGAAAAAAATTTTTTTTCTTTTCGAGATTCTTTGCGCATAATTAGCTTGTCTTAGGCTATCAAACAAGTATAATGAAAGAGAACAAGTTATCTCAAATAAGAATGGAAAAAAAGTGATTCTAAGGAAGTTTCCAAACTTCGAAAAAAGATTTTTTTCTTTTCGAGATTCTTTGCGCATAATATGCTTGTCTGAGGCTATCAAACTAGTATAATGAAAGAGAACCAGTTATCTCAAATAAGAACGGAAAAAAAGTGATTCTAACGAAGTTTCCAAACTTCGAAAAAAAAATTTTTTCTTTTCGAGATTCTTTGCGCATACCTATGCTTTTCTGAGGCTATCAAACTACTATAATGAAAGAGAACCAGTTATCTCAAATAAGAACGGAAAAAAAGTGATTCTAACGAAGTTTCCAAACTTCGAAATAAAATTTTTTTCTTTTCCAGATTCTTTGCGCATAATATGCTTGTCTGAGGCTATCAAACTAGTATAATGAAAGAGAACCAGTAATCTTAAATAAGAACGGAAAAAAAGTGATTCTAAAGAAGTTTCCAAACTTCGAAAAAAAATTTTTTTCTTTTCGAGATTCTTTGCGCATAATATGCTTGTCTAAGGCTATCAAACTAGTATAATGAAAGAGAACAAGTTATCTCAAATAAGAACGGAAAAAAAGTGATTCTAACGAAGTTTCCAAACTTCGAAAAAAAATTTTTTTCTTTTCGAGATTCTTTGCGCATAATATGCTTGTCTGAGGCTATCAAACTAGTATAATGAAGGAGAACCAGTTATCTCAAATAAGAACGGAAAAAAAGTTATTCTAATGAAGTTTCCAAACTTCGAAAAAAAATTTTTTTCTTTTCGAGATTCTTTGCGCATAATATGCTTGTCTAAGGCTATCAAACTAGTATAATGAAAGAGAACCAGTTATCTCAAATAAGAACGGAAAAAAAGTGATTCTAACGAAGTTTCCAAACTTCAAAAAAAAATTTTTTTCTTTTCGAGATTCTTTGCGCATAATATGCTTGTCTAAGGCTATCAAACTAGTATAATGAAAGAGAACAAGTTATCTCAAATAAGAACGGAAAAAAAGTGATTCTAACTAAGTTTCCAATCTTCGAAAAAAAATTTTTTTCTTTTCGAGATTCTTTGCGCATAATATGCTTTTCTGAGGCTATCAAACTTGTATAATGAAAGAGAACCAGTTATCTCAAATAAGAACGGAAAAAAGTGATTCTAACGAAGTTTCCAAACTTCGAAAAAAAATTTTTTTCTTTACGAGATTCTTTGCGCATAATATGCTTGTCTAAGGCTATCAAACTAGTATAATGAAAGAGAACAAGTTATCTCAAATAAGAACGGAAAAAAAGTGATTCTAACGAAGTTTCTAAACTTCGAAAAAAATTTTTTTCTTTTCGAGATTCTTTGCGCATATTATGCTTGTCAGAGGCTATCAAACTAGGATAATGAAAGAGAACCAGTTATCTCAAATAAGAACGGAAAAAAAGTGATTCTAACGAAGTTTCCAAACTTCGAAAAAAAAATTTTTTCTTTTCGAGATTCTTTGCGCATACCTATGCTTTTCTGAGGCTATCAAACTACTATAATGAAAGAGAACCAGTTATCTCAAATAAGAACGGAAAAAAAGTGATTCTAACGAAGTTTCCAAACTTCGAAATAAAATTTTTTTCTTTTCCAGATTCTTTGCGCATAATATGCTTGTCTGAGGCTATCAAACTAGTATAATGAAAGAGAACCAGTAATCTTAAATAAGAACGGAAAAAAAGTGATTCTAAAGAAGTTTCCAAACTTCGAAAAAAAATTTTTTTCTTTTCGAGATTCTTTGCGCATAATATGCTTGTCTAAGGCTATCAAACTAGTATAATGAAAGAGAACAAGTTATCTCAAATAAGAACGGAAAAAAAGTGATTCTAACGAAGTTTCCAAACTTCGAAAAAAAATTTTTTTCTTTTCGAGATTCTTTGCGCATAATATGCTTGTCTGAGGCTATCAAACTAGTATAATGAAAGAGAACCAGTTATCTCAAATAAGAACGGAAAAAAAGTGATTCTAACGAAGTTTCCAAACTTCGAAATAAAATTTTTTTCTTTTCCAGATTCTTTGCGCATAATATGCTTGTCTGAGGCTATCAAACTAGTATAATGAAAGAGAACCAGTAATCTTAAATAAGAACGGAAAAAAAGTGATTCTAAAGAAGTTTCCAAACTTCGAAAAAAAATTTTTTTCTTTTCGAGATTCTTTGCGCATAATATGCTTGTCTAAGGCTATCAAACTAGTATAATGAAAGAGAACAAGTTATCTCAAATAAGAACGGAAAAAAAGTGATTCTAACGAAGTTTCCAAACTTCGAAAAAAAATTTTTTTCTTTTCGAGATTCTTTGCGCATAATATGCTTGTCTGAGGCTATCAAACTAGTATAATGAAAGAGAACCAGTTATCTCAAATAAGAACGGAAAAAAAGTTATTCTAATGAAGTTTCCAAACTTCGAAAAAAAATTTTTTTCTTTTCGAGATTCTTTGCGCATAATATGCTTGTCTAAGGCTATCAAACTAGTATAATGAAAGAGAACCAGTTATCTCAAATAAGAACGGAAAAAAAGTGATTCTAACGAAGTTTCCAAACTTCAAAAAAAAATTTTTTTCTTTTCGAGATTCTTTGCGCATAATATGCTTGTCTAAGGCTATCAAACTAGTATAATGAAAGAGAACAAGTTATCTCAAATAAGAACGGAAAAAAAGTGATTCTAACTAAGTTTCCAATCTTCGAAAAAAATTTTTTTTCTTTTCGAGATTCTTTGCGCATAATATGCTTTTCTGAGGCTATCAAACTTGTATAATGAAAGAGAACCAGTTATCTCAAATAAGAACGGAAAAAAGTGATTCTAACGAAGTTTCCAAACTTCGAAAAAAAATTTTTTTCTTTACGAGATTCTTTGCGCATAATATGCTTGTCTAAGGCTATCAAACTAGTATAATGAAAGAGAACAAGTTATCTCAAATAAGAACGGAAAAAAAGTGATTCTAACGAAGTTTCTAAACTTCGAAAAAAATTTTTTTCTTTTCGAGATTCTTTGCGCATAATATGCTTGTCAGAGGCTATCAAACTAGGATAATGAAAGAGAACCAGTAATCTTAAATAAGAACGGAAAAAAGTGATTCTAACGAAGTTTCCAAACTTCGAAAAAAATTTTTTTTCTTTTCGAGATTCTTTGCGCATAATTAGCTTGTCTTAGGCTATCAAACAAGTATAATGAAAGAGAACAAGTTATCTCAAATAAGAATGGAAAAAAAGTGATTCTAAGGAAGTTTCCAAACTTCGAAAAAAGATTTTTTTCTTTTCGAGATTCTTTGCGCATAATATGCTTGTCTGAGGCTATCAAACTAGTATAATGAAAGAGAACCAGTTATCTCAAATAAGAACGGAAAAAAAGTGATTCTAACGAAGTTTCCAAACTTCGAAAAAAAAATTTTTTCTTTTAGAGATTCTTTGCGCATAATATGCTTTTCTGAGGCTATCAAACTAGTATAATGAAAGAGAACCAGTTATCTCAAATAAGAACGGAAAAAAAGTGATCTAACGAAGTTTCCAAACTTCGAAATAAAATTTTTTTCTTTTCTAGATTCTTTGCGCATAATATGCTTGTCTGAGGCTATCAAACTAGTATAATGAAAGAGAACCAGTAATCTTAAATAAGAACGGAAAAAAAGTGATTCTAAAGAAGTTTCCAAACTTCGAAAAAAAATTTTTTTCTTTTCGAGATTCTTTGCGCATAATATGCTTGTCTAAGGCTATCAAACTAGTATAATGAAAGAGAACAAGTTATCTCAAATAAGAACGGAAAAAAAGTGATTCTAACGAAGTTTCCAAACTTCGAAAAAAAATTTTTTTCTTTTCGAGATTCTTTGCGCATAATATGCTTGTCTGAGGCTATCAAACTAGTATAATGAAAGAGAACCAGTTATCTCAAATAAGAACGGAAAAAAAGTGATTCTAACGAAGTTTCCAAACTTCGAAAAAAAATTTTTTTCTTTTCGAGATACTTTGCGCATAATATGCTTGTCTAAGGCTATCAAACTAGTATAATGAAAGAGAACAAGTTATCTCAAATAAGAACGAAAAAAAAGTGATTCTAACGAAGTTTCCAAACTTCGAAAAAAAATTTTTTTTCTTTTCGAGATTCTTTGCGCATAATATGCTTGTCTGAGGCTATCAAACTAGTATAATGAAAGAGAACCAGTAATCTTAAATAAGAACGGAAAAAAAGTGATTCTAACGAAGTTTCCAAACTTCGAAAAAAATTTTTTTCTTTTCGAGATTCTTTGCGCATAATATGCTTGTCTAAGGCTATCAAACTAGTATAATGAAAGAGAACAAGTTATCTCAAATAAGAACGGAAAAAAAGTGATTCTAACGAAGTTTCCAAACTTCGAAAAAAAATTTTTTTCTTTTCGAGATTATTTGCGCATAATATGCTTGTCTGAGGCTATCAAACTAGTATAATGAAAGAGAACCAGTAATCTTAAATAAGAACGGAAAAAAAGTGATTCTAACGAAGTTTCCAAACTTCGAAAAAAAATTTTTTTCTTTTCGAGACCCTTTGCGCATAATATGCTTGTCTAAGGCTATCAAACAAGTATTATGAAAGAGAACAAGTTATCTCAAATAAGAATGGAAAAAAAGTGATTCTAAGGAAGTTTCCAAACTTCGAAAAAAAATTTTTTTCTTTTCGAGATTCTTTGCGCATAATATGCTTGTGTGAGGCTATCAAACTAGTATAATGAAAGAGAACCAGTTATCTCAAATAAGAACGGAAAAAAAGTGATTCCAACGAAGTTTCCAAACTTCGAAAAAAAATTTTTTTCTTTTCGAGATTCTTTGCGCATAACTATGCTTTTCTGAGGCTATCAAACTAGTATAATGAAAGAGAACCAGTTATCTCAAATAAGAACGGAAAAAAAGTGATTTTAACGAAGTTTCCAAACTTCGAAAAAAAATTTTTTTCTTTTCGAGATTATTTGCGCATAATATGCTTGTCTGAGGCTATCAAACTAGTATAATGAAAGAGAACCAGTAATCTTAAATAAGAACGGAAAAAAAGTGATTCTAACGAAGTTTCCAAACTTCGAAAAAAAATTTTTTTCTTTTCGAGATTATTTGCGCATAATATGCTTGTCTGAGGCTATCAAACTAGTATAATGAAAGGGAACCAGTTATCTCAAATAAGAACGGAAAAAAAGTGATTCTAACGAAGTTTCCAAACTTCGAAAAAAAATTTTTTTCTTTTCGAGATTCTTTGCGCATAATATGCTTGTCTGAGGCTATCAAATTAGTATAATGAAAGAGAACCAGTTATCTCAAATAAGAACGGAAAAATAGTGATTCTAACGAAGTTTCCAAACTTCGAAAAAAAATTTTTTTCTTTACGAGATTCTTTGCGCATAATATGCTTGTCTAAAGCTATCAAACTAGTATAATGAAAGAGAACAAGTTATCTCAAATAAGAACGGAAAAAAAGTGATTCTAACGAAGTTTCCAAACTTCGAAAAAAAATTTTTTTCTTTTCGAGATTCTTTGCGCATAATATGCTTGTCTGAGGCTATCAAACTAGGATAATGAAAGAGAACCAGTAATCTTAAATAAGAACGGAAAAAAGTGATTCTAACGAAGTTTCCAAACTTCGAAAAAAATTTTTTTTCTTTTCGAGATTCTTTGCGAATAATTACCTTGTCTAAGGCTATCAAACAAGTATAATGAAAGAGAACAAGTTATCTCAAATAAGAATGGAAAAAAAGTGATTCTAAGGAAGTTTCCAAACTTCGAAAAAAAATTTTTTTCTTTTCGAGATTCTTTGCGCATAATATGCTTGTCTGAGGCTATCAAACTAGTATAATGAAAGAGAACCAGTTATCTCAAATAAGAACGGAAAAAAAGTGATTCTAACGAAGTTTCCAAACTTCGAAAAAAAAATTTTTTCTTTTAGAGATTCTTTGCGCATAATATGCTTTTCTGAGGCTATCAAACTAGTATAATGAAAGAGAACCAGTTATCTCAAATAAGAACGGAAAAAAAGTGATTCTAACGAAGTTTCCAAACTTCGAAATAAAATTTTTTTCTTTTCGAGATTCTTTGCGCATAATATGCTTGTCTGAGGCTATCAAACTAGTATAATGAAAGAGAACCAGTAATCTTAAATAAGAACGGGAAAAAAGTGATTCTAAAGAAGTTTCCAAACTTCGAAAAAAAATTTTTTTCTTTTCGAGATTCTTTGCGCATAATATGCTTGTCTAAGGCTATCAAACTAGTATAATGAAAGAGAACAAGTTATCTCAAATAAGAACGGAAAAAAAGTGATTCCAATGAAGTTTCCAAACTTCGAAAAAATTTTTTTTTCTTTTCGAGATTCTTTGCGCATAATATGCTTGTCTGAGGCTATCAAACTAGTATAATGAAAGAGAACCAGTTATCTCAAATAAGAACGGAAAAAAAGTGATTCTAACGAAGTTTCCAAACTTCGAAAAAAAAATTTTTTCTTTTCGAGATTCTTTGCGCATACCTATGCTTTTCTGAGGCTATCAAACTACTATAATGAAAGAGAACCAGTTATCTCAAATAAGAACGGAAAAAAAGTGATTCTAACGAAGTTTCCAAACTTCGAAATAAAATTTTTTTCTTTTCCAGATTCTTTGCGCATAATATGCTTGTCTGAGGCTATCAAACTAGTATAATGAAAGAGAACAAGTTATCTCAAATAAGAACGGAAAAAAAGTGATTCTAACGAAGCTTCCAAACTTCGAAAAAAATTTTTTTCTTTTCGAGATTCTTTGCGCATAATATGCTTGTCTGAGGCTATCAAACTAGGATAATGAAAGAGAACCAGTAATCTTAAATAAGAACGGAAAAAAGTGATTCTAACGAAGTTTCCAAACTTCGAAAAAAATTTTTTTTCTTTTCGAGATTCTTTGCGCATAATTAGCTTGTCTAAGGCTATCAAACAAGTATAATGAAAGAGAACAAGTTATCTCAAATAAGAATGGAAAAAAGGTGATTCTAAGGAAGTTTCCAAACTTCGAAAAAAAATTTTTTTCTTTTCGAGATTCTTTGCGCATAATATGCTTGTCTGAGGCTATCAAACTAGAATAATGAAAGAGAACCAGTTATCTCAAATAAGAACGGAAAAAAAGTGATTCTAACGAAGTTTCCAAACTTCGAAAAAAAAATTTTTTCTTTTAGAGATTCTTTGCGCATAATATGCTTTTCTGAGGCTATCAAACTAGTATAATGAAAGAGAACCAGTTATCTCAAATAAGAACGGAAAAAAAGTGATCTAACGAAGTTTCCAAACTTCGAAATAAAATTTTTTTCTTTTCTAGATTCTTTGCGCATAATATGCTTGTCTGAGGCTATCAAACTAGTATAATGAAAGAGAACCAGTAATCTTAAATAAGAACGGAAAAAAAGTAATTCTAAAGAAGTTTCCAAACTTCGAAAAAAAATTTTTTTCTTTTCGAGATTCTTTGCGCATAATATGCTTGTCTAAGGCTATCAAACTAGTATAATGAAAGAGAACAAGATATCTCAAATAAGAACGGAAAAAAAGTGATTCTAACGAAGTTTCCAAACTTCGAAAAAAAATTTTTTTCTTTTCGAGATTCTTTGCGCATAATATGCTTGTCTGAGGCTATCAAACTAGTATAATGAAAGAGAACCAGTTATCTCAAATAAGAACGGAAAAAAAGTGATTCTAACGAAGTTTCCAAATTTCGAAAAAAAATTTTTTTCTTTTCGAGATACTTTGCGCATAATATGCTTGTCTAAGGCTATCAAACTAGTATAATGAAAGAGAACAAGTTATCTCAAATAAGAACGGAAAAAAAGTGATTCTAACGAAGTTTCCAAACTTCGAAAAAAAATTTTTTTCTTTTCGAGATTCTTTGCGCATAATATGCTTGTCTGAGGCTATCAAACTAGATAATGAAAGAGAACCAGTAATCTTAAATAAGAACGGAAAAAAAGTGATTCTAACGAAGTTTCCAAACTTCGAAAAAAATTTTTTTCTTTTCGAGATTCTTTGCGCATAATATGCTTGTCTAAGGCTATCAAACTAGTATAGTGAAAGAGAACAAGTTATCTCAAATAAGAACGGAAAAAAAGTGATTCTAACGAAGTTTCCAAACTTCGAAAAAAAATTTTTTTCTTTTCGAGATTATTTGCGCATAATATGCTTGTCTGAGGCTATCAAACTAGTATAATGAAAGAGAACCAGTAATCTTAAATAAGAACGGAAAAAAAGTGATTCTAACGAAGTTTCCAAACTTCGAAAAAAAATTTTTTTCTTTTCGAGACCCTTTGCGCATAATATGCTTGTCTAAGGCTATCAAACAAGTATAATGAAAGAGAACAAGTTATCTCAAATAAGAATGGAAAAAAAGTGATTCTAAGGAAGTTTCCAAACTTCGAAAAAAAATTTTTTTCTTTTCGAGATTCTTTGCGCATAATATGCTTGTGTGAGGCTATCAAACTAGTATAATGAAAGAGAACCAGTTATCTCAAATAAGAACGGAAAAAAAGTGATTCCAACGAAGTTTCCAAACTTCGAAAAAAAATTTTTTTCTTTTCGAGATTCTTTGCGCATAACTATGCTTTTCTGAGGCTATCAAACTAGTATAATGAAAGAGAACCAGTTATCTCAAATAAGAACGGAAAAAAAGTGATTTTAACGAAGTTTCCAAACTTCGAAATAAAATTTTTTTCTTTTCGAGATTCTTTGCGCATAATATGCTTGTCTGAGGCTATCAAACTAGTATAATGAAAGAGAACCAGTAATCTTAAATAAGAACGGAAAAAAGGTGATTCTAACGAAGTTTCCAAACTTCGAAAAAAAATTTTTTTCTTTTCGAGATTCTTTGCGCATAATATGCTTGTCTGAGGCTATCAAACTAGTATAATGAAAGAGAACCAGTAATCTTAAATAAGAACAGAAAAAAAGTGATTCTAACGAAGTTTCCAAACTTCGAAAAAAAATTTTTTTCTTTTCGAGATTATTTGCGCATAATATGCTTGTCTAAGGCTATCAAACAAGTATAATGAAAGAGAACAAGATATCTCAAATAAGAATGGAAAAAAAGTGATTCTAAGGAAGTTTCCAAACTTCGAAAAAAAATTTTTTTCTTTTCGAGATTCTTTGCGCATAATATGCTTGTCTGAGGCTATCAAACTAGTATAATGAAAGAGAACCAGTAATCTTAAATAAGAACGGAAAAAAAGTGATTCTAACGAAGTTTCCAAACTTCGAAAAAAAATTTTTTTCTTTTCGAGATTATTTGCGCATAATTTCCTTGTCTAAGGCTATCAAACAAGCATAATGAAAGAGAACAAGTTATCTCAAAAAAGAATGGAAAAAAAGTGATTCTAAGGAAGTTTCCAAACTTCGAAAAAAAATTTTTTTCTTTTCGAGATTCTTTGCGCATAATATGCTTGTCTGAGGCTATCAAACTAGTATAATGAAAGAGAACCAGTTATCTCAAATAAGAACGGAAAAAAAGTGATTCTAACGAAGTTTCCAAATTTCGAAAAAAAATTTTTTTCTTTTCGAGATACTTTGCGCATAATATGCTTGTCTAAGGCTATCAAACTAGTATAATGAAAGAGAACAAGTTATCTCAAATAAGAACGGAAAAAAAGTGATTCTAACGAAGTTTCCAAACTTCGAAAAAAAATTTTTTTCTTTTCGAGATTCTTTGCGCATAATATGCTTGTCTGAGGCTATCAAACTAGTATAATGAAAGAGAACCAGTAATCTTAAATAAGAACGGAAAAAAAGTGATTCTAACGAAGTTTCCAAACTTCGAAAAAAATTTTTTTCTTTTCGAGATTCTTTGCGCATAATATGCTTGTCTAAGGCTATCAAACTAGTATAGTGAAAGAGAAAAAGTTATCTCAAATAAGAACGGAAAAAAAGTGATTCTAACGAAGTTTCCAAACTTCGAAAAAAAATTTTTTTCTTTTCGAGATTATTTGCGCATAATATGCTTGTCTGAGGCTATCAAACTAGTATAATGAAAGAGAACCAGTAATCTTAAATAAGAACGGAAAAAAAGTGATTCTAACGAAGTTTCCAAACTTCGAAAAAAAATTTTTTTCTTTTCGAGACCCTTTGCGCATAATATGCTTGTCTAAGGCTATCAAACAAGTATAATGAAAGAGAACAAGTTATCTCAAATAAGAATGGAAAAAAAGTGATTCTAAGGAAGTTTCCAAACTTCGAAAAAAAATTTTTTTCTTTTCGAGATTCTTTGCGCATAATATGCTTGTGTGAGGCTATCAAACTAGTATAATGAAAGAGAACCAGTTATCTCAAATAAGAACGGAAAAAAAGTGATTCCAACGAAGTTTCCAAACTTCGAAAAAAAATTTTTTTCTTTTCGAGATTCTTTGCGCATAACTATGCTTTTCTGAGGCTATCAAACTAGTATAATGAAAGAGAACCAGTTATCTCAAATAAGAACGGAAAAAAAGTGATTTTAACGAAGTTTCCAAACTTCGAAATAAAATTTTTTTCTTTTCGAGATTCTTTGCGCATAATATGCTTGTCTGAGGCTATCAAACTAGTATAATGAAAGAGAACCAGTAATCTTAAATAAGAACGGAAAAAAGGTGATTCTAACGAAGTTTCCAAACTTCGAAAAAAAATTTTTTTCTTTTCGAGATTCTTTGCGCATAATATGCTTGTCTGAGGCTATCAAACTAGTATAATGAAAGAGAACCAGTAATCTTAAATAAGAACAGAAAAAAAGTGATTCTAACGAAGTTTCCAAACTTCGAAAAAAAATTTTTTTCTTTTCGAGATTATTTGCGCATAATATGCTTGTCTAAGGCTATCAAACAAGTATAATGAAAGAGAACAAGATATCTCAAATAAGAATGGAAAAAAAGTGATTCTAAGGAAGTTTCCAAACTTCGAAAAAAAATTTTTTTCTTTTCGAGATTCTTTGCGCATAATATGCTTGTCTGAGGCTATCAAACTAGTATAATGAAAGAGAACCAGTAATCTTAAATAAGAACGGAAAAAAAGTGATTCTAACGAAGTTTCCAAACTTCGAAAAAAAATTTTTTTCTTTTC
The DNA here is from genome assembly GCA_030762175.1 of Metallyticus violacea. Taxonomy (NCBI): domain Eukaryota; kingdom Metazoa; phylum Arthropoda; class Insecta; order Mantodea; family Metallyticidae; genus Metallyticus; species Metallyticus violacea. The sequence continues at coordinate 82,804,002 of CM060842.1, read as the reverse complement.
GAGATTATTTGCGCATAATTTGCTTGTCTAAGGCTATCAAACAAGCATAATGAAAGAGAACAAGTTATCTCAAAAAAGAATGGAAAAAAAGTGATTCTAAGGAAGTTTCCAAACTTCGAAAAAAAATTTTTTTCTTTTCGAGATTCTTTGCGCATAATATGCTTGTCTGAGGCTATCAAACTAGTATAATGAAAGAGAACCAGTTATCTCAAATAAGAACGGAAAAAAAGTGATTCTAACGAAGTTTCCAAACTTCGAAAAAAAATTTTTTTCTTTTCCAGATTCTTTGCGCATAATATGCTTGTCTAAGGCTATCAAACTAGTATAATGAAAGAGAACAAGTTATCTTAAATAAGAACGGAAAAAAAGTGATTCTAACGAAGTTTCCAAACTTCGAAAAAAAATTTTATTCTTTTCGAGATTCTTTGCGCATAATATGCTTGTCTGAGGCTATCAAACTTGTATAATGAAAGAGAACCAGTAATCTTAAATAAGAACGGAAAAAAAGTGATTCTAACGAAGTTTGCAAACTTCGAAAAAAAATTTTTTTCTTTTCGAGATTCTTTGCGCATAATATGCTTGTCTGAGGCTATCAAACTAGTATAATGAAAGAGAACAAGTTATCTCAAATAAGAACGGAAAAAAGTGATTCTAACGAAGTTTCCAAACTTCGAAAAAAAATTTTTTTCTTTTCGAGATTCTTTGCGCATAATATGCTTGTCTAAGGCTATCAAACTAGTATAATGAAAGAGAACAAGTTATCTCAAATAAGAACGGAAAAAAATTATTCTACGAAGTTTCCAAACTTCGAAAAAAAATTTTATTTCTTTTCGAGATTCTTTGCGCATAATATGCTTGTCTGAGGCTATCAAACTAGTATAATGAAAGAGAACCAGTTATCTCAAATAAGAACGGAAAAAAAGTTATTCTAATGAAGTTTCCAAACTTCGAAAAAAAATTTTTTTCTTTTCGATATTCTTTGCGCATAATATGCTTGTCTAAGGCTATCAAACTAGTATAATGAAAGAGAACAAGTTATCTCAAATAAGAATGGAAAAAAAGTGATTCTAAGGAAGTTTCCAAACTTCGAAAAAACATTTTTTCTTTTCGAGATTCTTTGCGCATAATATGCTTGTCTGAGGCTATCAAACTAGTATAATGAAAGAGAAGAAGTTATCTCAAATAAGAATGGAAAAAAAGTGATTCTAAGGAAGTTTCCAAACTTCGAAAAAAAATTTTTTTCTTTTCGAGATTCTTTGCGCATAATATGCTTGTCTGAGGCTATCAAACTAGTATAATCAAAGAGAACCAGTTATCTCAAATAAGAACGGAAAAAAAGTGATTCTAACGAGGTTCCCAATTTTCGAAAAAAAAATTTTTTCTTTTCGAGATTCTTTGCGCATAATATGCTTTTCTGAGGCTATCAAACTAGTATAATGAAAGAGAACCAGTTATCTCAAATAAGAACGGAAAAAAAGTGATTCTAACGAAGTTTCCAAACTTCGAAAAAAAATTTTTTTCTTTTCGAGATTCTTTGCGCATAATATGCTTGTCTGAGGCTATCAAACTAGTATAATGAAAGAGAACAAGTTATCTCAAATAAGAACGGAAAAAAAGTGATTCTAACGAAGTTTCCAAACTTCGAAAAAAAATTTTTTTCTTTTCGAGATTATTTGCGCATAATATGCTTGTCTGAGGCTATCAAACTAGTATAATGAAAGAGAACCAGTAATCTTAAATAAGAACGGAAAAAAAGTGATTCTAACGAAGTTTCCAAACTTCGAAAAAAAATTTTTTTCTTTTCGAGATTATTTGCGCATAATATGCTTGTCTGAGGCTATCAAACTAGTATAATGAAAGAGAACCAGTTATCTCAAATAAGAACGGAAAAAAAGTGATTCTAACGAAGTTTCCAAACTTCGAAAAAAATTTTTTTTCTTTTCGAGATTCTTTGCGCATAATATGCTTGTCTGAGGCTATCAAACTAGTATAATGAAAGAGAACCAGTTATCTCAAATAAGAACGGAAAAATAGTGATTCTAACGAAGTTTCCAAACTTCGAAAAAAAATTTTTTTATTTTCGAGATTCTTTGCGCATACCTATGCTTTTCTGAGGCTATCAAACTAGTATAATGAAAGAGAACCAGTTATCTCAAATAAGAACGGAAAAAAAGTGATTCTAACGAAGTTTCCAATCTTCGAAAAAAAATTTTTTTCTTTTCGAGATTCTTTGCGCATAATATGCTTTTCTGAGGCTATCAAACTTGTATAATGAAAGAGAACCAGTAATCTTAAATAAGAACGGAAAAAAAGTGATTCTAACGAAGTTTCCAAACTTCGAAAAAAAATTTTTTTCTTTTCGAGATTATTTGCGCATAATATGCTTGTCTGAGGCTATCAAACTAGTATAATGAAAGAGAACCAGTAATCTTAAATAAGAACGGAAAAAAAGTGATTCTAACGAAGTTTCCAAACTTCGAAAAAAAATTTTTTTCTTTTCGAGATTCTTTGCGCATAATATGCTTGTCTGACGCTATCAAACTAGTATAATGAAAGAGAACCAGTTATCTCAAATAAGAACGGAAAAAAAGTAATTCTAACGAAGTTTCCAAACTTCGAAAAAAAAATTTTTTCTTTTAGAGATTCTTTGCGCATAATATGCTTTTCTGAGGCTATCAAACTAGTATAATGAAAGAGAACCAGTTATCTCAAATAAGAACGGAAAAAAAGTGATTCTAACGAAGTTTCCAAACTTCGAAATAAAATTTTTTTCTTTTCGAGATTCTTTGCGCATAATATGCTTGTCTGAGGCTATCAAACTAGTATAATGAAAGAGAACCAGTAATCTTAAATAAGAACGGAAAAAAAGTGATTCTAAAGAAGTTTCCAAACTTCGAAAAAAAATTTTTTTCTTTTCGAGATTCTTTGCGCATAATATGCTTGTCTAAGGCTATCAAACTAGTATAATGAAAGAGAACAAGTTATCTCAAATAAGAACGGAAAAAAAGTGATTCCAACGAAGTTTCCAAACTTCGAAAAAATTTTTTTTTCTTTTCGAGATTCTTTGCGCATAATATGCTTGTCTGAGGCTATCAAACTAGTATAATGAAAGAGAACCAGTTATCTCAAATAAGAACGGAAAAAAAGTGATTCTAACGAAGTTTCCAAACTTCGAAAAAAAATTTTTTTCTTTTCGAGATTCTTTGCGCATAATATGCTTGTCTGAGGCTATCAAATTAGTATAATGAAAGAGAACCAGTTATCTCAAATAAGAACGGAAAAATAGTGATTCTAACGAAGTTTCCAAACTTCGAAAAAAAATTTTTTTCTTTACGAGATTCTTTGCGCATAATATGCTTGTCTAAAGCTATCAAACTAGTATAATGAAAGAGAACAAGTTATCTCAAATAAGAACGGAAAAAAGTGATTCTAACGAAGTTTCCAAACTTCGAAAAAAAATTTTTTTCTTTTCGAGATTCTTTGCGCATAATATGCTTGTCTGAGGCTATCAAACTAGGATAATGAAAGAGAACCAGTAATCTTAAATAAGAACGGAAAAAAGTGATTCTAACGAAGTTTCCAAACTTCGAAAAAATTTTTTTTTCTTTTCGAGATTCTTTGCGAATAATTAGCTTGTCTAAGGCTATCAAACAAGTATAATGAAAGAGAACAAGTTATCTCAAATAAGAATGGAAAAAAAGTGATTCTAAGGAAGTTTCCAAACTTCGAAAAAAAATTTTTTTCTTTTCGAGATTCTTTGCGCATAATATGCTTGTCTGAGGCTATCAAACTAGTATAATGAAAGAGAACCAGTTATCTCAAATAAGAACGGAAAAAAAGTAATTCTAACGAAGTTTCCAAACTTCGAAAAAAAAATTTTTTCTTTTAGAGATTCTTTGCGCATAATATGCTTTTCTGAGGCTACCAAACTAGTATAATGAAAGAGAACCAGTTATCTCAAATAAGAACGGAAAAAAAGTGATTCTAACGAAGTTTCCAAACTTCGAAATAAAATTTTTTTCTTTTCGAGATTCTTTGCGCATAATATGCTTGTCTGAGGCTATCAAACTAGTATAATGAAAGAGAACCAGTAATCTTAAATAAGAACGGAAAAAAAGTGATTCTAAAGAAGTTTCCAAACTTCGAAAAAAAATTTTTTTCTTTTCGAGATTCTTTGCGCATAATATGCTTGTCTAAGGCTATCAAACTAGTATAATGAAAGAGAACAAGTTATCTCAAATAAGAACGGAAAAAAAGTGATTCCAACGAAGTTTCCAAACTTCGAAAAAATTTTTTTTTCTTTTCGAGATTCTTTGCGCATAATATGCTTGTCTGAGGCTATCAAACTAGTATAATGAAAGAGAACCAGTTATCTCAAATAAGAACGGAAAAAAAGTGATTCTAACGAAGTTTCCAAACTTCGAAAAAAAAATTTTTTCTTTTCGAGATTCTTTGCGCATACCTATGCTTTTCTGAGGCTATCAAACTACTATAATGAAAGAGAACCAGTTATCTCAAATAAGAACGGAAAAAAAGTGATTCTAACGAAGTTTCCAAACTTCGAAATAAAATTTTTTTCTTTTCGAGATTCTTTGCGCATAATATGCTTGTCTAAGGCTATCAAACTAGTATTGTGAAAGAGAACCAGTTATCTCAAATAAGAACGGAAAAAAAGTGATTCTAACGAAGTTTCCAAACTTCGAAAAAAAATTTTTTTCTTTTCGAGATTCTTTGCGCATAATATGCTTGTCTAAGGCTATCAAACTAGTATAATGAAAGAGAACAAGTTATCTCAAATAAGAACGGAAAAAAAGTGATTCTAACGAAGTTTCCAATCTTCGAAAAAAAATTTTTTTCTTTTCGAGATTCTTTGCGCATAATATGCTTTTCTGAGGCTATCAAACTTGTATAATGAAAGAGAACCAGTTATCTCAAATAAGAACGGAAAAAAAGTGATTCTAACGAAGTTTCCAAACTTCGAAAAAAAATTTTTTTCTTTACCAGATTCTTTGCGCATAATATGCTTGTCTAAGGCTATCAAACTAGTATAATGAAAGAGAACAAGTTATCTCAAATAAGAACGGAAAAAAAGTGATTCTAACGAAGTTTCCAAACTTCGAAAAAAATTTTTTTCTTTTCGAGATTCTTTGCGCATAATATGCTTGTCTGAGGCTATCAAACTAGGATAATGAAAGAGAACCAGTAATCTTAAATAAGAACGGAAAAAAGTGATTCTAACGAAGTTTCCAAACTTCGAAAAAAATTTTTTTTCTTTTCGAGATTCTTTGCGCATAATTAGCTTGTCTAAGGCTATCAAACAAGTATAATGAAAGAGAAAAAGTTATCTCAAATAAGAATGGAAAAAAAGTGATTCTAAGGAAGTTTCCAAACTTCGAAAAAAAATTTTTTTCTTTTCGAGATTCTTTGCGCATAATATGCTTGTCTGAGGGCTATCAAACTAGTATAATGAAAGAGAACCAGTTATCTCAAATAAGAACGGAAAAAAAGTGATTCTAACGAAGTTTCCAAACTTCGAAAAAAAAATTTTTTCTTTTAGAGATTCTTTGCGCATTATATGCTTTTCTGAGGCTATCAAACTAGTATAATGAAAGAGAACCAGTTATCTCAAATAAGAACGGAAAAAAAGTGATTCTAACGAAGTTTCCAAACTTCGAAATAAAATTTTTTTCTTTTCTAGATTCTTTGCGCATAATATGCTTGTCTGAGGCTATCAAACTAGTATAATGAAAGAGAACCAGTAATCTTAAATAAGAACGGAAAAAAAGTGATTCTAAAGAAGTTTCCAAACTTCGAAAAAAAATTTTTTCTTTTCGAGATTCTTTGCGCATAATATGCTTGTCTAAGGCTATCAAACTAGTATAATGAAAGAGAACAAGTTATCTCAAATAAGAACGGAAAAAAAGTGATTCTAACGAAGTTTCCAAACTTCGAAAAAAAATTTTTTTCTTTTCGAGATTCTTTGCGCATAATATGCTTGTCTGAGGCTATCAAACTAGTATAATGAAAGAGAACCAGTTATCTCAAATAAGAACGGAAAAAAAGTGATTCTAACGAAGTTTCCAAACTTCGAAAAAAAATTTTTTTCTTTTCGAGATACTTTGCGCATAATATGCTTGTCTAAGGCTATCAAACTAGTATAATGAAAGAGAACAAGTTATCTCAAATAAGAACGGAAAAAAAGTGATTCTAACGAAGTTTCCAAACTTCGAAAAAAATTTTTTTCTTTTCGAGATTCTTTGCGCATAATATGCTTGTCTGAGGCTATCAAACTAGTATAATGAAAGAGAACCAGTAATCTTAAATAAGAACGGAAAAAAAGTGATTCTAACGAAGTTTCCAAACTTCGAAAAAAATTTTTTTCTTTTCGAGATTCTTTGCGCATAATATGCTTGTCTAAGGCTATCAAACTAGTATAATGAAAGAGAACAAGTTATCTCAAATAAGAACGGAAAAAAAGTGATTCTAACGAAGTTTCCAAACTTCGAAAAAAAATTTTTTTCTTTTCGAGATTATTTGCGCATAATATGCTTGTCTGAGGCTATCAAACTAGTATAATGAAAGAGAACCAGTAATCTTAAATAAGAACGGAAAAAAAGTGATTCTAACGAAGTTTCCGAACTTCGAAAAAAAATTTTTTTCTTTTCGAGACCCTTTGCGCATAATATGCTTGTCTAAGGCTATCAAACAAGTATAATGAAAGAGAACAAGTTATCTCAAATAAGAATGGTAAAAAAGTGATTCTAAGGAAGTTTCCAAACTTCGAAAAAAAATTTTTTTCTTTTCGAGATTCCTTGCGCATAATATGCTTGTGTGAGGCTATCAAACTAGTATAATGAAAGAGAACCAGTTATCTCAAATAAGAACGGAAAAAAAGTGATTCTAACGAAGTTTCCAAACTTCGAAAAAAAATTTTTTTCTTTTCGAGATTCTTTGCGCATAACTATGCTTTTCTGAGGCTATCAAACTAGTATAATGAAAGAGAACCAGTTATCTCAAATAAGAACGGAAAAAAAGTGATTTTAACGAAGTTTCCAAACTTCGAAATAAAATTTTTTTCTTTTCGAGATTCTTTGCGCATAATATGCTTGTCTGAGGCTATCAAACTAGTATAATGAAAGAGAACCAGTAATCTTAAATAAGAACGGAAAAAAGGTGATTCTAACGAAGTTTCCAAACTTCGAAAAAAAATTTTTTTCTTTTCGAGATTCTTTGCGCATAATATGCTTGTCTAAGGCTATCAAACTAGTATAGTGAAAGAGAACAAGTTATCTCAAATAAGAACGGAAAAAAAGTGATTCTAACGAAGTTTCCAAACTTCGAAAAAAAATTTTTTTCTTTTCGAGATTATTTGCGCATAATATGCTTGTCTGAGGCTATCAAACTAGTATAATGAAAGAGAACCAGTAATCTTAAATAAGAACGGAAAAAAAGTGATTCTAACGAAGTTTCCAAACTTCGAAAAAAAATTTTTTTCTTTTCGAGATTATTTGCGCATAATATGCTTGTCTGAGGCTATCAAACTAGTATAATGAAAGAGAACCAGTAATCTTAAATAAGAACGGAAAAAAAGTGATTCTAACGAAGTTTCCAAACTTCGAAAAAAAATTTTTTTCTTTTCGAGACCCTTTGCGCATAATATGCTTGTCTAAGGCTATCAAACAAGTATAATGAAAGAGAACAAGTTATCTCAAATAAGAATGGAAAAAAAGTGATTCTAAGGAAGTTTCCAAACTTCGAAAAAAAATTTTTTTCTTTTCGAGATTCTTTGCGCATAATATGCTTGTGTGAGGCTATCAAACTAGTATAATGAAAGAGAACCAGTTATCTCAAATAAGAACGGAAAAAAAGTGATTCCAACGAAGTTTCCAAACTTCGAAAAAAAATTTTTTTCTTTTCGAGATTCTTTGCGCATAACTATGCTTTTCTGAGGCTATCAAACTAGTATAATGAAAGAGAACCAGTTATCTCAAATAAGAACGGAAAAAAAGTGATTTTAACGAAGTTTCCAAACTTCGAAATAAAATTTTTTTCTTTTCGAGATTCTTTGCGCATAATATGCTTGTCTGAGGCTATCAAACTAGTATAATGAAAGAGAACCAGTAATCTTAAATAAGAACGGAAAAAAGGTGATTCTAACGAAGTTTCCAAACTTCGAAAAAAAATTTTTTTCTTTTCGAGATTCTTTGCGCATAATATGCTTGTCTGAGGCTATCAAACTAGTATAATGAAAGAGAACCAGTAATCTTAAATAAGAACAGAAAAAAAGTGATTCTAACGAAGTTTCCAAACTTCGAAAAAAAATTTTTTTCTTTTCGAGATTATTTGCGCATAATATGCTTGTCTAAGGCTATCAAACAAGTATAATGAAAGAGAACAAGATATCTCAAATAAGAATGGAAAAAAAGTGATTCTAAGGAAGTTTCCAAACTTCGAAAAAAAATTTTTTTCTTTTCGAGATTCTTTGCGCATAATATGCTTGTCTGAGGCTATCAAACTAGTATAATGAAAGAGAACCAGTAATCTTAAATAAGAACGGAAAAAAAGTGATTCTAACGAAGTTTCCAAACTTCGAAAAAAAATTTTTTTCTTTTCGAGATTATTTGCGCATAATTTCCTTGTCTAAGGCTATCAAACAAGCATAATGAAAGAGAACAAGTTATCTCAAAAAAGAATGGAAAAAAAGTGATTCTAAGGAAGTTTCCAAACTTCGAAAAAAAATTTTTTTCTTTTCGAGATTCTTTGCGCATAATATGCTTGTCTGAGGCTATCAAACTAGTATAATGAAAGAGAACCAGTTATCTCAAATAAGAACGGAAAAAAAGTGATTCTAACGAAGTTTCCAAATTTCGAAAAAAAATTTTTTTCTTTTCGAGATACTTTGCGCATAATATGCTTGTCTAAGGCTATCAAACTAGTATAATGAAAGAGAACAAGTTATCTCAAATAAGAACGGAAAAAAAGTGATTCTAACGAAGTTTCCAAACTTCGAAAAAAAATTTTTTTCTTTTCGAGATTCTTTGCGCATAATATGCTTGTCTGAGGCTATCAAACTAGTATAATGAAAGAGAACCAGTAATCTTAAATAAGAACGGAAAAAAAGTGATTCTAACGAAGTTTCCAAACTTCGAAAAAAATTTTTTTCTTTTCGAGATTCTTTGCGCATAATATGCTTGTCTAAGGCTATCAAACTAGTATAGTGAAAGAGAAAAAGTTATCTCAAATAAGAACGGAAAAAAAGTGATTCTAACGAAGTTTCCAAACTTCGAAAAAAAATTTTTTTCTTTTCGAGATTATTTGCGCATAATATGCTTGTCTGAGGCTATCAAACTAGTATAATGAAAGAGAACCAGTAATCTTAAATAAGAACGGAAAAAAAGTGATTCTAACGAAGTTTCCAAACTTCGAAAAAAAATTTTTTTCTTTTCGAGACCCTTTGCGCATAATATGCTTGTCTAAGGCTATCAAACAAGTATAATGAAAGAGAACAAGTTATCTCAAATAAGAATGGAAAAAAAGTGATTCTAAGGAAGTTTCCAAACTTCGAAAAAAAATTTTTTTCTTTTCGAGATTCTTTGCGCATAATATGCTTGTGTGAGGCTATCAAACTAGTATAATGAAAGAGAACCAGTTATCTCAAATAAGAACGGAAAAAAAGTGATTCCAACGAAGTTTCCAAACTTCGAAAAAAAATTTTTTTCTTTTCGAGATTCTTTGCGCATAACTATGCTTTTCTGAGGCTATCAAACTAGTATAATGAAAGAGAACCAGTTATCTCAAATAAGAACGGAAAAAAAGTGATTTTAACGAAGTTTCCAAACTTCGAAATAAAATTTTTTTCTTTTCGAGATTCTTTGCGCATAATATGCTTGTCTGAGGCTATCAAACTAGTATAATGAAAGAGAACCAGTAATCTTAAATAAGAACGGAAAAAAGGTGATTCTAACGAAGTTTCCAAACTTCGAAAAAAAATTTTTTTCTTTTCGAGATTCTTTGCGCATAATATGCTTGTCTGAGGCTATCAAACTAGTATAATGAAAGAGAACCAGTAATCTTAAATAAGAACAGAAAAAAAGTGATTCTAACGAAGTTTCCAAACTTCGAAAAAAAATTTTTTTCTTTTCGAGATTATTTGCGCATAATATGCTTGTCTAAGGCTATCAAACAAGTATAATGAAAGAGAACAAGATATCTCAAATAAGAATGGAAAAAAAGTGATTCTAAGGAAGTTTCCAAACTTCGAAAAAAAATTTTTTTCTTTTCGAGATTCTTTGCGCATAATATGCTTGTCTGAGGCTATCAAACTAGTATAATGAAAGAGAACCAGTAATCTTAAATAAGAACGGAAAAAAAGTGATTCTAACGAAGTTTCCAAACTTCGAAAAAAAATTTTTTTCTTTTCGAGATTATTTGCGCATAATTTGCTTGTCTAAGGCTATCAAACAAGCATAATGAAAGAGAACAAGTTATCTCAAAAAAGAATGGAAAAAAAGTGATTCTAAGGAAGTTTCCAAACTTCGAAAAAAAATTTTTTTCTTTTCGAGATTCTTTGCGCATAATATGCTTGTCTGAGGCTATCAAACTAGTATAATGAAAGAGAACCAGTTATCTCAAATAAGAACGGAAAAAAAGTGATTCTAACGAAGTTTCCAAACTTCGAAAAAAAATTTTTTTCTTTTCCAGATTCTTTGCGCATAATATGCTTGTCTAAGGCTATCAAACTAGTATAATGAAAGAGAACAAGTTATCTTAAATAAGAACGGAAAAAAAGTGATTCTAACGAAGTTTCCAAACTTCGAAAAAAAATTTTATTCTTTTCGAGATTCTTTGCGCATAATATGCTTGTCTGAGGCTATCAAACTTGTATAATGAAAGAGAACCAGTAATCTTAAATAAGAACGGAAAAAAAGTGATTCTAACGAAGTTTGCAAACTTCGAAAAAAAATTTTTTTCTTTTCGAGATTCTTTGCGCATAATATGCTTGTCTGAGGCTATCAAACTAGTATAATGAAAGAGAACAAGTTATCTCAAATAAGAACGGAAAAAAGTGATTCTAACGAAGTTTCCAAACTTCGAAAAAAAATTTTTTTCTTTTCGAGATTCTTTGCGCATAATATGCTTGTCTAAGGCTATCAAACTAGTATAATGAAAGAGAACAAGTTATCTCAAATAAGAACGGAAAAAAATTATTCTAACGAAGTTTCCAAACTTCGAAAAAAAATTTTATTTCTTTTCGAGATTCTTTGCGCATAATATGCTTGTCTGAGGCTATCAAACTAGTATAATGAAAGAGAACCAGTTATCTCAAATAAGAACGGAAAAAAAGTTATTCTAATGAAGTTTCCAAACTTCGAAAAAAAATTTTTTTCTTTTCGATATTCTTTGCGCATAATATGCTTGTCTAAGGCTATCAAACTAGTATAATGAAAGAGAACAAGTTATCTCAAATAAGAATGGAAAAAAAGTGATTCTAAGGAAGTTTCCAAACTTCGAAAAAACATTTTTTCTTTTCGAGATTCTTTGCGCATAATATGCTTGTCTGAGGCTATCAAACTAGTATAATGAAAGAGAAGAAGTTATCTCAAATAAGAATGGAAAAAAAGTGATTCTAAGGAAGTTTCCAAACTTCGAAAAAAAATTTTTTTCTTTTCGAGATTCTTTGCGCATAATATGCTTGTCTGAGGCTATCAAACTAGTATAATCAAAGAGAACCAGTTATCTCAAATAAGAACGGAAAAAAAGTGATTCTAACGAGGTTCCCAATTTTCGAAAAAAAAATTTTTTCTTTTCGAGATTCTTTGCGCATAATATGCTTTTCTGAGGCTATCAAACTAGTATAATGAAAGAGAACCAGTTATCTCAAATAAGAACGGAAAAAAAGTGATTCTAACGAAGTTTCCAAACTTCGAAAAAAAATTTTTTTCTTTTCGAGATTCTTTGCGCATAATATGCTTGTCTGAGGCTATCAAACTAGTATAATGAAAGAGAACAAGTTATCTCAAATAAGAACGGAAAAAAAGTGATTCTAACGAAGTTTCCAAACTTCGAAAAAAAATTTTTTTCTTTTCGAGATTATTTGCGCATAATATGCTTGTCTGAGGCTATCAAACTAGTATAATGAAAGAGAACCAGTAATCTTAAATAAGAACGGAAAAAAAGTGATTCTAACGAAGTTTCCAAACTTCGAAAAAAAATTTTTTTCTTTTCGAGATTATTTGCGCATAATATGCTTGTCTGAGGCTATCAAACTAGTATAATGAAAGAGAACCAGTTATCTCAAATAAGAACGGAAAAAAAGTGATTCTAACGAAGTTTCCAAACTTCGAAAAAAATTTTTTTTCTTTTCGAGATTCTTTGCGCATAATATGCTTGTCTGAGGCTATCAAACTAGTATAATGAAAGAGAACCAGTTATCTCAAATAAGAACGGAAAAATAGTGATTCTAACGAAGTTTCCAAACTTCGAAAAAAAATTTTTTTATTTTCGAGATTCTTTGCGCATACCTATGCTTTTCTGAGGCTATCAAACTAGTATAATGAAAGAGAACCAGTTATCTCAAATAAGAACGGAAAAAAAGTGATTCTAACGAAGTTTCCAATCTTCGAAAAAAAATTTTTTTCTTTTCGAGATTCTTTGCGCATAATATGCTTTTCTGAGGCTATCAAACTTGTATAATGAAAGAGAACCAGTAATCTTAAATAAGAACGGAAAAAAAGTGATTCTAACGAAGTTTCCAAACTTCGAAAAAAAATTTTTTTCTTTTCGAGATTATTTGCGCATAATATGCTTGTCTGAGGCTATCAAACTAGTATAATGAAAGAGAACCAGTAATCTTAAATAAGAACGGAAAAAAAGTGATTCTAACGAAGTTTCCAAACTTCGAAAAAAAATTTTTTTCTTTTCGAGATTCTTTGCGCATAATATGCTTGTCTGACGCTATCAAACTAGTATAATGAAAGAGAACCAGTTATCTCAAATAAGAACGGAAAAAAAGTAATTCTAACGAAGTTTCCAAACTTCGAAAAAAAAATTTTTTCTTTTAGAGATTCTTTGCGCATAATATGCTTTTCTGAGGCTATCAAACTAGTATAATGAAAGAGAACCAGTTATCTCAAATAAGAACGGAAAAAAAGTGATTCTAACGAAGTTTCCAAACTTCGAAATAAAATTTTTTTCTTTTCGAGATTCTTTGCGCATAATATGCTTGTCTGAGGCTATCAAACTAGTATAATGAAAGAGAACCAGTAATCTTAAATAAGAACGGAAAAAAAGTGATTCTAAAGAAGTTTCCAAACTTCGAAAAAAAATTTTTTTCTTTTCGAGATTCTTTGCGCATAATATGCTTGTCTAAGGCTATCAAACTAGTATAATGAAAGAGAACAAGTTATCTCAAATAAGAACGGAAAAAAAGTGATTCCAACGAAGTTTCCAAACTTCGAAAAAATTTTTTTTTCTTTTCGAGATTCTTTGCGCATAATATGCTTGTCTGAGGCTATCAAACTAGTATAATGAAAGAGAACCAGTTATCTCAAATAAGAACGGAAAAAAAGTGATTCTAACGAAGTTTCCAAACTTCGAAAAAAAATTTTTTTCTTTTCGAGATTCTTTGCGCATAATATGCTTGTCTGAGGCTATCAAATTAGTATAATGAAAGAGAACCAGTTATCTCAAATAAGAACGGAAAAATAGTGATTCTAACGAAGTTTCCAAACTTCGAAAAAAAATTTTTTTCTTTACGAGATTCTTTGCGCATAATATGCTTGTCTAAAGCTATCAAACTAGTATAATGAAAGAGAACAAGTTATCTCAAATAAGAACGGAAAAAAGTGATTCTAACGAAGTTTCCAAACTTCGAAAAAAAATTTTTTTCTTTTCGAGATTCTTTGCGCATAATATGCTTGTCTGAGGCTATCAAACTAGGATAATGAAAGAGAACCAGTAATCTTAAATAAGAACGGAAAAAAGTGATTCTAACGAAGTTTCCAAACTTCGAAAAAATTTTTTTTTCTTTTCGAGATTCTTTGCGAATAATTAGCTTGTCTAAGGCTATCAAACAAGTATAATGAAAGAGAACAAGTTATCTCAAATAAGAATGGAAAAAAAGTGATTCTAAGGAAGTTTCCAAACTTCGAAAAAAAATTTTTTTCTTTTCGAGATTCTTTGCGCATAATATGCTTGTCTGAGGCTATCAAACTAGTATAATGAAAGAGAACCAGTTATCTCAAATAAGAACGGAAAAAAAGTAATTCTAACGAAGTTTCCAAACTTCGAAAAAAAAATTTTTTCTTTTAGAGATTCTTTGCGCATAATATGCTTTTCTGAGGCTACCAAACTAGTATAATGAAAGAGAACCAGTTATCTCAAATAAGAACGGAAAAAAAGTGATTCTAACGAAGTTTCCAAACTTCGAAATAAAATTTTTTTCTTTTCGAGATTCTTTGCGCATAATATGCTTGTCTGAGGCTATCAAACTAGTATAATGAAAGAGAACCAGTAATCTTAAATAAGAACGGAAAAAAAGTGATTCTAAAGAAGTTTCCAAACTTCGAAAAAAAATTTTTTTCTTTTCGAGATTCTTTGCGCATAATATGCTTGTCTAAGGCTATCAAACTAGTATAATGAAAGAGAACAAGTTATCTCAAATAAGAACGGAAAAAAAGTGATTCCAACGAAGTTTCCAAACTTCGAAAAAATTTTTTTTTCTTTTCGAGATTCTTTGCGCATAATATGCTTGTCTGAGGCTATCAAACTAGTATAATGAAAGAGAACCAGTTATCTCAAATAAGAACGGAAAAAAAGTGATTCTAACGAAGTTTCCAAACTTCGAAAAAAAAATTTTTTCTTTTCGAGATTCTTTGCGCATACCTATGCTTTTCTGAGGCTATCAAACTACTATAATGAAAGAGAACCAGTTATCTCAAATAAGAACGGAAAAAAAGTGATTCTAACGAAGTTTCCAAACTTCGAAATAAAATTTTTTTCTTTTCGAGATTCTTTGCGCATAATATGCTTGTCTGAGGCTATCAAACTAGTATAATGAAAGAGAACCAGTAATCTTAAATAAGAACGGAAAAAAAGTGATTCTAACGAAGTTTCCAAACTTCGAAAAAAAATTTTTTTCTTTTCGAGATTCTTTGCGCATAATATGCTTGTCTAAGGCTATCAAACTAGTATAATGAAAGAGAACAAGTTATCTCAAATAAGAACGGAAAAAAAGTGATTCTAACGAAGTTTCCAAACTTCAAAAAAAATTTTTTTCTTTTCGAGATTCTTTGCGCATAATATGCTTGTCTGAGGCTATCAAACTAGTATAATGAAAGAGAACCAGTTATATCAAATAAGAACGGAAAAAAAGTTATTCTAAGGAAGTTTCCAAACTTCGAAAAAAAATTTTTTTCTTTTCGAGATTCTTTGCGCATAATATGCTTGTCTAAGGCTATCAAACTAGTATTGTGAAAGAGAACCAGTTATCTCAAATAAGAACGGAAAAAAAGTGATTCTAACGAAGTTTCCAAACTTCGAAAAAAAATTTTTTTCTTTTCGAGATTCTTTGCGCATAATATGCTTGTCTAAGGCTATCAAACTAGTATAATGAAAGAGAACAAGTTATCTCAAATAAGAACGGAAAAAAAGTGATTCTAACGAAGTTTCCAATCTTCGAAAAAAAATTTTTTTCTTTTCGAGATTCTTTGCGCATAATATGCTTTTCTGAGGCTATCAAACTTGTATAATGAAAGAGAACCAGTTATCTCAAATAAGAACGGAAAAAAAGTGATTCTAACGAAGTTTCCAAACTTCGAAAAAAAATTTTTTTCTTTACCAGATTCTTTGCGCATAATATGCTTGTCTAAGGCTATCAAACTAGTATAATGAAAGAGAACAAGTTATCTCAAATAAGAACGGAAAAAAAGTGATTCTAACGAAGTTTCCAAACTTCGAAAAAAATTTTTTTCTTTTCGAGATTCTTTGCGCATAATATGCTTGTCTGAGGCTATCAAACTAGGATAATGAAAGAGAACCAGTAATCTTAAATAAGAACGGAAAAAAGTGATTCTAACGAAGTTTCCAAACTTCGAAAAAAATTTTTTTTCTTTTCGAGATTCTTTGCGCATAATTAGCTTGTCTAAGGCTATCAAACAAGTATAATGAAAGAGAAAAAGTTATCTCAAATAAGAATGGAAAAAAAGTGATTCTAAGGAAGTTTCCAAACTTCGAAAAAAAATTTTTTTCTTTTCGAGATTCTTTGCGCATAATATGCTTGTCTGAGGGCTATCAAACTAGTATAATGAAAGAGAACCAGTTATCTCAAATAAGAACGGAAAAAAAGTGATTCTAACGAAGTTTCCAAACTTCGAAAAAAAAATTTTTTCTTTTAGAGATTCTTTGCGCATTATATGCTTTTCTGAGGCTATCAAACTAGTATAATGAAAGAGAACCAGTTATCTCAAATAAGAACGGAAAAAAAGTGATTCTAACGAAGTTTCCAAACTTCGAAATAAAATTTTTTTCTTTTCTAGATTCTTTGCGCATAATATGCTTGTCTGAGGCTATCAAACTAGTATAATGAAAGAGAACCAGTAATCTTAAATAAGAACGGAAAAAAAGTGATTCTAAAGAAGTTTCCAAACTTCGAAAAAAAATTTTTTCTTTTCGAGATTCTTTGCGCATAATATGCTTGTCTAAGGCTATCAAACTAGTATAATGAAAGAGAACAAGTTATCTCAAATAAGAACGGAAAAAAAGTGATTCTAACGAAGTTTCCAAACTTCGAAAAAAAATTTTTTTCTTTTCGAGATTCTTTGCGCATAATATGCTTGTCTGAGGCTATCAAACTAGTATAATGAAAGAGAACCAGTTATCTCAAATAAGAACGGAAAAAAAGTGATTCTAACGAAGTTTCCAAACTTCGAAAAAAAATTTTTTTCTTTTCGAGATACTTTGCGCATAATATGCTTGTCTAAGGCTATCAAACTAGTATAATGAAAGAGAACAAGTTATCTCAAATAAGAACGGAAAAAAAGTGATTCTAACGAAGTTTCCAAACTTCGAAAAAAATTTTTTTCTTTTCGAGATTCTTTGCGCATAATATGCTTGTCTGAGGCTATCAAACTAGTATAATGAAAGAGAACCAGTAATCTTAAATAAGAACGGAAAAAAAGTGATTCTAACGAAGTTTCCAAACTTCGAAAAAAATTTTTTTCTTTTCGAGATTCTTTGCGCATAATATGCTTGTCTAAGGCTATCAAACTAGTATAATGAAAGAGAACAAGTTATCTCAAATAAGAACGGAAAAAAAGTGATTCTAACGAAGTTTCCAAACTTCGAAAAAAAATTTTTTTCTTTTCGAGATTATTTGCGCATAATATGCTTGTCTGAGGCTATCAAACTAGTATAATGAAAGAGAACCAGTAATCTTAAATAAGAACGGAAAAAAAGTGATTCTAACGAAGTTTCCGAACTTCGAAAAAAAATTTTTTTCTTTTCGAGACCCTTTGCGCATAATATGCTTGTCTAAGGCTATCAAACAAGTATAATGAAAGAGAACAAGTTATCTCAAATAAGAATGGTAAAAAAGTGATTCTAAGGAAGTTTCCAAACTTCGAAAAAAAATTTTTTTCTTTTCGAGATTCCTTGCGCATAATATGCTTGTGTGAGGCTATCAAACTAGTATAATGAAAGAGAACCAGTTATCTCAAATAAGAACGGAAAAAAAGTGATTCTAACGAAGTTTCCAAACTTCGAAAAAAAATTTTTTTCTTTTCGAGATTCTTTGCGCATAACTATGCTTTTCTGAGGCTATCAAACTAGTATAATGAAAGAGAACCAGTTATCTCAAATAAGAACGGAAAAAAAGTGATTTTAACGAAGTTTCCAAACTTCGAAATAAAATTTTTTTCTTTTCGAGATTCTTTGCGCATAATATGCTTGTCTGAGGCTATCAAACTAGTATAATGAAAGAGAACCAGTAATCTTAAATAAGAACGGAAAAAAGGTGATTCTAACGAAGTTTCCAAACTTCGAAAAAAAATTTTTTTCTTTTCGAGATTCTTTGCGCATAATATGCTTGTCTGAGGCTATCAAACTAGTATAATGAAAGAGAACCAGTAATCTTAAATAAGAACGGAAAAAAAGTGATTCTTACGAAGTTTCCAAACTTCGAAAAAAAATTTTTTTCTTTTCGAGATTATTTGCGCATAATATGCTTGTCTAAGGCTATCAAACAAGTATAATGAAAGAGAACAAGTTATCTCAAATAAGAATGGAAAAAAAGTGATTCTAAGGAAGTTTCCAAACTTCGAAAAAAAATTTTTTTCTTTTCGAGATTCTTTGCGCATAATATGCTTGTCTGAGGCTATCAAACTAGTATAATGAAAGAGAACCAGTAATCTTAAATAAGAACGGAAAAAAAGTGATTCTAACGAAGTTTTCAAACTTCGAAAAAAAATTTTTTTCTTTTCGAGATTATTTGCGCATAATTTGCTTGTCTAAGGCTATCAAACAAGCATAATGAAAGAGAACAAGTTATCTAAAAAAAGAATGGAAAAAAAGTGATTCTAAGGAAGTTTCCAAACTTCGAAAAAAAATTTTTTTCTTTTCGAGATTCTTTGCGCATAATATGCTTGTCTGAGGCTATCAAACTAGTATAATGAAAGAGAACCAGTTATCTCAAATAAGAACGGAAAAAAAGTGATTCTAACGAAGTTTCCAAACTTCGAAAAAAAATTTTTTTCTTTTCCAGATTCTTTGCGCATAATATGCTTGTCTAAGGCTATCAAACTAGTATAATGAAAGAGAACAAGTTATCTTAAATAAGAACGGAAAAAAAGTGATTCTAACGAAGTTTCCAAACTTCGAAAAAAAATTTTATTCTTTTCGAGATTCTTTGCGCATAATATGCTTGTCTGAGGCTATCAAACTAGTATAATGAAAGAGAACCAGTAATCTTAAATAAGAACGGAAAAAAAGTGATTCTAACAAGGTTTGCAAACTTCGAAAAAAAATTTTTTTCTTTTCGAGATTCTTTGCGCATAATATGCTTGTCTGAGGCTATCAAACTAGTATAATGAAAGAGAACCAGTAATCTTAAATAAGAACGGAAAAAAAGTGATTCTAACGAAGTTTCCAAACTTCGAAAAAAAATTTTTTTCTTTTCGAGATTCTTTGCGCATAATATGCTTGTCTAAGGCTATCAAACTAGTATAATGAAAGAGAACAATTTATCTCAAATAAGAACGGAAAAAAATTATTCTAACGAAGTTTCCAAACTTCGAAAAAAAATTTTTTTCTTTTCGAGATTCTTTGCGCATAATATGCTTGTCTGAGGCTATCAAACTAGTATAATGAAAGAGAACCAGTTATCTCAAATAAGAACGGAAAAAAAGTTATTCTAATGAAGTTTCCAAACTTCGAAAAAAAATTTTTTTCTTTTCGAGATTCTTTGCGCATAATATGCTTGTCTAAGGCTATCAAACTAGTATAATGAAAGAGAACAAGTTATCTCAAATAAGAATGGAAAAAAAGTGATTCTAAGGAAGTTTCCAAACTTCGAAAAAACATTTTTTCTTTTCGAGATTCTTTGCGCATAATATGCTTGTCTGAGGCTATCAAACTAGTATAATGAAAGAGAAGAAGTTATCTCAAATAAGAATGGAAAAAAAGTGATTCTAAGGAAGTTTCCAAACTTCGAAAAAAAATTTTTTTCTTTTCGAGATTCTTTGCGCATAATATGCTTGTCTGAGGCTATCAAACTAGTATAATCAAAGAGAACCAGTTATCTCAAATAAGAACGGAAAAAAAGTGATTCTAACGAGGTTCCCAATTTTCGAAAAAAAATTTTTTTCTTTTCGAGATTCTTTGCGCATAATATGCTTTTCTGAGGCTATCAAACTAGTATAATGAAAGAGAACCAGTAATCTTAAATAAGAACGGAAAAAAAGTGATTCTAACGAAGTTTCCGAACTTCGAAAAAAAATTTTTTT
This sequence comes from Metallyticus violacea, assembly GCA_030762175.1. Taxonomy (NCBI): domain Eukaryota; kingdom Metazoa; phylum Arthropoda; class Insecta; order Mantodea; family Metallyticidae; genus Metallyticus; species Metallyticus violacea. The sequence continues at coordinate 82,784,005 of CM060842.1, read as the reverse complement.
CTTTTCTAGACCCTTTGCGCATAATATGCTTGTCTAAGGCTATCAAACAAGTATAATGAAAGAGAACAAGTTATCTCAAATAAGAATGGAAAAAAAGTGATTCTAAGGAAGTTTCCAAACTTCGAAAAAAAATTTTTTTCTTTTCGAGATTCTTTGCGCATAATATGCTTGTGTGAGGCTATCAAACTAGTATAATGAAAGAGAACCAGTTATCTCAAATAAGAACGGAAAAAAAGTGATTCTAACGAAGTTTCCAAACTTCGAAAAAAAATTTTTTTCTTTTCGAGATTCTTTGCGCATAACTATGCTTTTCTGAGGCTATCAAACTAGTATAATGAAAGAGAACCAGTTATCTCAAATAAGAACGGAAAAAAAGTGATTTTAACGAAGTTTCCAAACTTCGAAATAAAATTTTTTTCTTTTCGAGATTCTTTGCGCATAATATGCTTGTCTGAGGCTATCAAACTAGTATAATGAAAGAGAACCAGTAATCTTAAATAAGAACGGAAAAAAGGTGTATCTAACGAAGTTTCCAAACTTCGAAAAAAAATTTTTTTCTTTTCGAGATTCTTTGCGCATAATATGCTTGTCTGAGGCTATCAAACTAGTATAATGAAATAGAACAAGTTATCTCAAATAAGAATGGAAAAAAAGTGATTCTAAGGAAGTTTCCAAACTTCGAAAAAAAATTTTTTTCTTTTCGAGATTCTTTGCGCATAATTTGCTTGTCTGAGGCTATCAAACTAGTATAATGAAAGAGAACCAGTAATCTTAAATAAGAACGGAAAAAAAGTGATTCTAACGAAGTTTCCAAACTTCGAAAAAAAATTTTTTTCTTTTCGAGATTATTTGCGCATAATTTGCTTGTCTAAGGCTATCAAACAAGCATAATGAAAGAGAACAAGTTATCTAAAAAAAGAATGGAAAAAAAGTGATTCTAAGGAAGTTTCCAAACTTCGAAAAAAAATTTTTTTCTTTTCGAGATTCTTTGCGCATAATATGCTTGTCTGAGGCTATCAAACTAGTATAATGAAAGAGAACCAGTTATCTCAAATAAGAACGGAAAAAAAGTGATTCTAACGAAGTTTCCAAACTTCGAAAAAAAATTTTTTTCTTTTCCAGATTCTTTGCGCATAATATGCTTGTCTAAGGCTATCAAACTAGTATAATGAAAGAGAACAAGTTATCTTAAATAAGAACGGAAAAAAAGTGATTCTAACGAAGTTTCCAAACTTCGAAAAAAAATTTTATTCTTTTCGAGATTCTTTGCGCATAATATGCTTGTCTGAGGCTATCAAACTAGTATAATGAAAGAGAACCAGTAATCTTAAATAAGAACGGAAAAAAAGTGATTCTAACAAGGTTTGCAAACTTCGAAAAAAAATTTTTTTCTTTTCGAGATTCTTTGCGCATAATATGCTTGTCTGAGGCTATCAAACTAGTATAATGAAAGAGAACCAGTAATCTTAAATAAGAACGGAAAAAAAGTGATTCTAACGAAGTTTCCAAACTTCGAAAAAAAATTTTTTTCTTTTCGAGATTCTTTGCGCATAATATGCTTGTCTGAGGCTATCAAACTAGTATAATAAAAGAGAACCAGTTATCTCAAATAAGAACGGAAAAAAAGTGAATCTAACGAAGTTTCCAAACTTCGAAAAAAAATTTTTTTTTTTCGAGATTCTTTGCGCATAATATGCTTGTCTGAGGCTATCAAACTAGTATAATGAAAGAGAACAAGTTATCTCAAATAAGAACGGAAAAAAAGTGATTCTAACGAAGTTTCCAAACTTCGAAAAAAAATTTTTTTCTTTTCGAGATTATTTGCGCATAATATGCTTGTCTGAGGCTATCAAACTAGTATAATGAAAGAGAACCAGTAATCTTAAATAAGAACGGAAAAAAAGTGATTCTAACGAAGTTTCCAAACTTCGAAAAAAAATTTTTTTCTTTTCGAGATTATTTGCGCATAATATGCTTGTCTGAGGCTATCAAACTAGTATAATGACAGAGAACCAGTTATCTCAAATAAGAACGGAAAAAAAGTGATTCTAACGAAGTTTCCAAACTTCGAAAAAAAATTTTTTTCTTTTCGAGATTCTTTGCGCATAATATGCTTGTCTGAGGCTATCAAACTAGTATAATGAAAGAGAACCAGTTATCTCAAATAAGAACGGAAAAATAGTGATTCTAACGAAGTTTCCAAACTTCAAAAAAAATTTTTTTTCTTTTCGAGATTCTTTGCGCATACCTATGCTTTTCTGAGGCTATCAAACTAGTATAATGAAAGAGAACCAGTTATCTCAAATAAGAACGGAAAAAAAGTGATTCTAACGAAGTTTCCAAATTTCGAAAAAAAATTTTTTCTTTTAGAGATTCTTTGCGCATAATATGCTTGTCTCAGGGCTATCAAACAAGTATAATGAAAGAGAACAAGTTATCTCAAATAAGAATGGAAAAAAAGTGATTCTAAGGAAGTTTCCAAACCTGGAAAAAAAATTTTTTTCTTTTCGAGATTCTTTGCGCATAGTATGCTTGTCTGAGGCTATCAAACTAGTATAATGAAAGAGAACCAGTTATCTCAAATAAGAACGGAAAAAAAGTGATTCTAACGAAGTTTCCAAACTTCGAAAAAAATTTTTTTCTTTTCGAGATTCTTTGCGCATAATATGCTTGTCTAAGGCTATCAAACTAGTATAATGAAAGAGAACAAGTTATCTCAAATAAGAACGGAAAAAAAGTGATTCTAACGAAGTTTCCAATCTTCGAAAAAAAATTTTTTTCTTTTCGAGATTCTTTGCGCATAATATGCTTTTCTGAGGCTATCAAACTTGTATAATGAAAGAGAACCAGTAATCTTAAATAAGAACGGAAAAAAAGTGATTCTAACGAAGTTTCCAAACTTCGAAAAAAAATTTTTTTCTTTTCGTGATTATTTGCGCATAATATGCTTGTCTCAGGCTATCAAACTAGTATAATGAAAGAGAACAAGTTATCTCAAATAAGAACGGAAAAAAAGTGATTCTAACGAAGTTTCCAAACTTCGAAAAAAATTTTTTTCTTTTCGAGATTATTTGCGCATAATATGCTTGTCTGAGGCTATCAAACTAGTATAATGAAAGAGAACCAGTAATCTTAAATAAGAACGGAAAAAAAGTGATTCTAACGAAGTTTCCAAACTTCGAAAAAAAATTTTTTTCTTTTCGAGATTATTTGCGCATAATATGCTTGTCTGAGGCTATCAAACTAGTATAATGAAAGAGAACCAGTTATCTCAAATAAGAACGGAAAAAAAGTGATTCTAACGAAGTTTCCAAACTTCGAAAAAAAATTTTTTTCTTTTCGAGATTCTTTGCGCATAATATGCTTGTCTGAGGCTATCAAATTAGTATAATGAAAGAGAACCAGTTATCTCAAATAAGAACGGAAAAATAGTGATTCTAACGAAGTTTCCAAACTTCGAAAAAAAATTTTTTTCTTTTCGAGATTCTTTGCGCATACCTATGCTTTTCTGAGGCTATCAAACTAGTATAATGAAAGAGAACCAGTTATCTCAAATAAGAACGGAAAAAAAGTGATTCTAACGAAGTTTCCAAATTTCGAAAAAAAATTTTTTCTTTTAGAGATTCTTTGCACATAATTTGCTTGTCTCAGGCTATCAAACAAGTATAATGAAAGAGAACAAGTTATCTCAAATAAGAATGGAAAAAAAGTGATTCTAAGGAAGTTTCCAAACTTGGAAAAAAAATTTTTTTCTTTTCGAGATTCTTTGCGCATAGTATGCTTGTCTGAGGCTATCAAACAAGTATAATGAAAGAGAACCAGTTATCTCAAATAAGAACGGAAAAAAAGTGATTCTAACGAAGTTTCCAAACTTCGAAAAAAAATTTTTTTCTTTTCGAGATTCTTTGCGCATAATATGCTTGTCTGCCTCAGACAAACTAGTATAATGAAAGAGAACCAGTTATCTCAAATAAGAACTGAAAAATAGTGATTCTAACGAAGTTTCCAAACTTCGAAAAAAATTTTTTTTCTTTTCGAGATTCTTTGCGCATAATATGCTTGTCTGAGGCTATCAAACTAGTATAATAAAAGAGAACCAGTTATCTCAAATAAGAACGGAAAAAAAGTGAATCTAACGAAGTTTCCAAACTTCGAAAAAAAATTTTTTTTTTTCGAGATTCTTTGCGCATAATATGCTTGTCTGAGGCTATCAAACTAGTATAATGAAAGAGAACAAGTTATCTCAAATAAGAACGGAAAAAAAGTGATTCTAACGAAGTTTCCAAACTTCGAAAAAAAATTTTTTTCTTTTCGAGATTATTTGCGCATAATATGCTTGTCTGAGGCTATCAAACTAGTATAATGAAAGAGAACCAGTAATCTTAAATAAGAACGGAAAAAAAGTGATTCTAACGAAGTTTCCAAACTTCGAAAAAAAATTTTTTTCTTTTCGAGATTATTTGCGCATAATATGCTTGTCTGAGGCTATCAAACTAGTATAATGAAAGAGAACCAGTTATCTCAAATAAGAACGGAAAAAAAGTGATTCTAACGAAGTTTCCAAACTTCGAAAAAAAATTTTTTTCTTTTCGAGATTCTTTGCGCATAATATGCTTGTTTGAGGCTATCAAACTAGTATAATGAAAGAGAACCAGTTATCTCAAATAAGAACGGAAAAATAGTGATTCTAACGAAGTTTCCAAACTTCGAAAAAAAATTTTTTTCTTTTCGAGATTCTTTGCGCATACCTATGCTTTTCTGAGGCTATCAAACTAGTATAATGAAAGAGAACCAGTTATCTCAAATAAGAACGGAAAAAAAGTGATTCTAACGAAGTTTCCAAATTTCGAAAAAAAATTTTTTCTTTTAGAGATTCTTTGCGCATAATATGCTTGTCTCAGGCTATCAAACAAGTATAATGAAAGAGAACAAGTTATCTCAAATAAGAATGGAAAAAAAGTGATTCTAAGTAAGTTTCCAAACTTGGAAAAAAAATTTTTTTCTTTTCGAGATTCTTTGCGCATAGTATGCTTGTCTGAGGCTATCAAACTAGTATAATGAAAGAGAACCAGTTATCTCAAATAAGAACGGAAAAAAAGTGATTCTAACGAAGTTTCCAAACTTCGAAAAAAATTTTTTTCTTTTCGAGATTCTTTGCGCATAATATGCTTGTCTAAGGCTATCAAACTAGTATAATGAAAGAGAACAAGTTATCTCAAATAAGAACGGAAAAAAAGTGATTCTAACGAAGTTTCCAATCTTCGAAAAAAAATTTTTTTCTTTTCGAGATTCTTTGCGCATAATATGCTTTTCTGAGGCTATCAAACTTGTATAATGAAAGAGAACCAGTAATCTTAAATAAGAACGGAAAAAAAGTGATTCTAACGAAGTTTCCAAACTTCGAAAAAAAATTTTTTTCTTTTCGTGATTATTTGCGCATAATATGCTTGTCTCAGGCTATCAAACTAGTATAATGAAAGAGAACCAGTTATCTCAAATAAGAACGGAAAAAAAGTGATTCTAACGAAGTTTCCAAATTTCGAAAAAAAATTTTTTCTTTTAGAGATTCTTTGCACATAATTTGCTTGTCTCAGGCTATCAAACAAGTATAATGAAAGAGAACAAGTTATCTCAAATAAGAATGGAAAAAAAGTGATTCTAAGGAAGTTTCCAAACTTGGAAAAAAAATTTTTTTCTTTTCGAGATTCTTTGCGCATAGTATGCTTGTCTGAGGCTATCAAACAAGTATAATGAAAGAGAACCAGTTATCTCAAATAAGAACGGAAAAAAAGTGATTCTAACGAAGTTTCCAAACTTCGAAAAAAAATTTTTTTCTTTTCGAGATTCTTTGCGCATAATATGCTTGTCTGCCTCAGACAAACTAGTATAATGAAAGAGAACCAGTTATCTCAAATAAGAACTGAAAAATAGTGATTCTAACGAAGTTTCCAAACTTCGAAAAAAATTTTTTTTCTTTTCGAGATTCTTTGCGCATAATATGCTTGTCTGAGGCTATCAAACTAGTATAATAAAAGAGAACCAGTTATCTCAAATAAGAACGGAAAAAAAGTGAATCTAACGAAGTTTCCAAACTTCGAAAAAAAATTTTTTTTTTTCGAGATTCTTTGCGCATAATATGCTTGTCTGAGGCTATCAAACTAGTATAATGAAAGAGAACAAGTTATCTCAAATAAGAACGGAAAAAAAGTGATTCTAACGAAGTTTCCAAACTTCGAAAAAAAATTTTTTTCTTTTCGAGATTATTTGCGCATAATATGCTTGTCTGAGGCTATCAAACTAGTATAATGAAAGAGAACCAGTAATCTTAAATAAGAACGGAAAAAAAGTGATTCTAACGAAGTTTCCAAACTTCGAAAAAAAATTTTTTTCTTTTCGAGATTATTTGCGCATAATATGCTTGTCTGAGGCTATCAAACTAGTATAATGAAAGAGAACCAGTTATCTCAAATAAGAACGGAAAAAAAGTGATTCTAACGAAGTTTCCAAACTTCGAAAAAAAATTTTTTTCTTTTCGAGATTCTTTGCGCATAATATGCTTGTCTGAGGCTATCAAACTAGTATAATGAAAGAGAACCAGTTATCTCAAATAAGAACGGAAAAATAGTGATTCTAACGAAGTTTCCAAACTTCAAAAAAAATTTTTTTTCTTTTCGAGATTCTTTGCGCATACCTATGCTTTTCTGAGGCTATCAAACTAGTATAATGAAAGAGAACCAGTTATCTCAAATAAGAACGGAAAAAAAGTGATTCTAACGAAGTTTCCAAATTTCGAAAAAAAATTTTTTCTTTTAGAGATTCTTTGCGCATAATATGCTTGTCTCAGGGCTATCAAACAAGTATAATGAAAGAGAACAAGTTATCTCAAATAAGAATGGAAAAAAAGTGATTCTAAGGAAGTTTCCAAACCTGGAAAAAAAATTTTTTTCTTTTCGAGATTCTTTGCGCATAGTATGCTTGTCTGAGGCTATCAAACTAGTATAATGAAAGAGAACCAGTTATCTCAAATAAGAACGGAAAAAAAGTGATTCTAACGAAGTTTCCAAACTTCGAAAAAAATTTTTTTCTTTTCGAGATTCTTTGCGCATAATATGCTTGTCTAAGGCTATCAAACTAGTATAATGAAAGAGAACAAGTTATCTCAAATAAGAACGGAAAAAAAGTGATTCTAATGAAGTTTCCAATCTTCGAAAAAAATTTTTTTCTTTTCGAGATTCTTTGCGCATAATATGCTTGTCTGAGGCTATCAAACTAGTATAATGAAAGAGAACCAGTTATCTCAAATAAGAACGGAAAAATAGTGATTCTAACGAAGTTTCCAAACTTCGAAAAAAAATTTTTTTCTTTTCGAGATTCTTTGCGCATACCTATGCTTTTCTGAGGCTATCAAACTAGTATAATGAAAGAGAACCAGTTATCTCAAATAAGAACGGAAAAAAAGTGATTCTAACGAAGTTTCCAAATTTCGAAAAAAAATTTTTTCTTTTAGAGATTCTTTGCGCATAATATGCTTGTCTCAGGCTATCAAACAAGTATAATGAAAGAGAACAAGTTATCTCAAATAAGAATGGAAAAAAAGTGATTCTAAGTAAGTTTCCAAACTTGGAAAAAAAATTTTTTTCTTTTCGAGATTCTTTGCGCATAATATGCTTGTCTGAGGCTATCAAACTAGTATAATGAAAGAGAACCAGTTATCTCAAATAAGAACGGAAAAAAAGTGATTCTAACGAAGTTTCCAAACTTCGAAAAAAATTTTTTTCTTTTCGAGATTCTTTGCGCATAATATGCTTGTCTAAGGCTATCAAACTAGTATAATGAAAGAGAACATGTTATCTCAAATAAGAACGGAAAAAAAGTGATTCTAACGAAGTTTCCAATCTTCGAAAAAAAATTTTTTTCTTTTCGAGATTCTTTGCGCATAATATGCTTTTCTGAGGCTATCAAACTTGTATAATGAAAGAGAACCAGTAATCTTAAATAAGAACGGAAAAAAAGTGATTCTAACGAAGTTTCCAAACTTCGAAAAAAAATTTTTTTCTTTTCGTGATTATTTGCGCATAATATGCTTGTCTCAGGCTATCAAACTAGTATAATGAAAGAGAACAAGTTATCTCAAATAAGAACGGAAAAAAAGTGATTCTAACGAAGTTTCCAAACTTCGAAAAAAAATTTTTTTCTTTTCGAGATTATTTGCGCATAATATGCTTGTCTGAGGCTATCAAACTAGTATAATGAAAGAGAACCAGTAATCTTAAATAAGAACGGAAAAAAAGTGATTCTAACGAAGTTTCCAAACTTCGAAAAAAAATTTTTTTCTTTTCGAGATTATTTGCGCATAATATGCTTGTCTGAGGCTATCAAACTAGTATAATGAAAGAGAACCAGTTATCTCAAATAAGAACGGAAAAAAAGTGATTCTAACGAAGTTTCCAAACTTCGAAAAAAAATTTTTTTCTTTTCGAGATTCTTTGCGCATAATATGCTTGTCTGAGGCTATCAAATTAGTATAATGAAAGAGAACCAGTTATCTCAAATAAGAACGGAAAAATAGTGATTCTAACGAAGTTTCCAAACTTCGAAAAAAAATTTTTTTCTTTTCGAGATTCTTTGCGCATACCTATGCTTTTCTGAGGCTATCAAACTAGTATAATGAAAGAGAACCAGTTATCTCAAATAAGAACGGAAAAAAAGTGATTCTAACGAAGTTTCCAAATTTCGAAAAAAAATTTTTTCTTTTAGAGATTCTTTGCACATAATTTGCTTGTCTCAGGCTATCAAACAAGTATAATGAAAGAGAACAAGTTATCTCAAATAAGAATGGAAAAAAAGTGATTCTAAGGAAGTTTCCAAACTTGGAAAAAAAATTTTTTTCTTTTCGAGATTCTTTGCGCATAGTATGCTTGTCTGAGGCTATCAAACAAGTATAATGAAAGAGAACCAGTTATCTCAAATAAGAATGGAAAAAAAGTGATTCTAAGGAAGTTTCCAAACTTCGAAAAAAAATTTTTTTCTTTTCGAGATTCTTTGCGCATAATATGCTTGTCTGAGGCTATCAAACTAGTATAATGAAAGAGAACCAGTTATCTCAAATAAGAACGGAAAAAAAGTGATTCTAACGAAGTTTCCAAACTTCGAAAAAAAAATTTTTTCTTTTAGAGATTCTTTGCGCATAATATGCTTTTCTGAGGCTATCAAACTAGTATAATGAAAGAGAACCAGTTATCTCAAATAAGAACGGAAAAAAAGTGATTCTAACGAAGTTTCCAAACTTCGAAATAAAATTTTTTTCTTTTCGAGATTCTTTGCGCATAATATGCTTGTCTGAGGCTATCAAACTAGTATAATGAAAGAGAACCAGTAATCTTAAATAAGAACGGGAAAAAAGTGATTCTAAAGAAGTTTCCAAACTTCGAAAAAAAATTTTTTTCTTTTCGAGATTCTTTGCGCATAATATGCTTGTCTAAGGCTATCAAACTAGTATAATGAAAGAGAACAAGTTATCTCAAATAAGAACGGAAAAAAAGTGATTCCAATGAAGTTTCCAAACTTCGAAAAAAATTTTTTTTCTTTTCGAGATTCTTTGCGCATAATATGCTTGTCTGAGGCTATCAAACTAGTATAATGAAAGAGAACCAGTTATCTCAAATAAGAACGGAAAAAAAGTGATTCTAACGAAGTTTCCAAACTTCGAAAAAAAAATTTTTTCTTTTCGAGATTCTTTGCGCATACCTATGCTTTTCTGAGGCTATCAAACTACTATAATGAAAGAGAACCAGTTATCTCAAATAAGAACGGAAAAAAAGTGATTCTAACGAAGTTTCCAAACTTCGAAATAAAATTTTTTTCTTTTCCAGATTCTTTGCGCATAATATGCTTGTCTGAGGCTATCAAACTAGTATAATGAAAGAGAACAAGTTATCTCAAATAAGAACGGAAAAAAAGTGATTCTAACGAAGCTTCCAAACTTCGAAAAAAATTTTTTTCTTTTCGAGATTCTTTGCGCATAATATGCTTGTCTGAGGCTATCAAACTAGGATAATGAAAGAGAACCAGTAATCTTAAATAAGAACGGAAAAAAGTGATTCTAACGAAGTTTCCAAACTTCGAAAAAAATTTTTTTTCTTTTCGAGATTCTTTGCGCATAATTAGCTTGTCTAAGGCTATCAAACAAGTATAATGAAAGAGAACAAGTTATCTCAAATAAGAATGGAAAAAAGGTGATTCTAAGGAAGTTTCCAAACTTCGAAAAAAAATTTTTTTCTTTTCGAGATTCTTTGCGCATAATATGCTTGTCTGAGGCTATCAAACTAGAATAATGAAAGAGAACCAGTTATCTCAAATAAGAACGGAAAAAAAGTGATTCTAACGAAGTTTCCAAACTTCGAAAAAAAAATTTTTTCTTTTAGAGATTCTTTGCGCATAATATGCTTTTCTGAGGCTATCAAACTAGTATAATGAAAGAGAACCAGTTATCTCAAATAAGAACGGAAAAAAAGTGATCTAACGAAGTTTCCAAACTTCGAAATAAAATTTTTTTCTTTTCTAGATTCTTTGCGCATAATATGCTTGTCTGAGGCTATCAAACTAGTATAATGAAAGAGAACCAGTAATCTTAAATAAGAACGGAAAAAAAGTAATTCTAAAGAAGTTTCCAAACTTCGAAAAAAAATTTTTTTCTTTTCGAGATTCTTTGCGCATAATATGCTTGTCTAAGGCTATCAAACTAGTATAATGAAAGAGAACAAGATATCTCAAATAAGAACGGAAAAAAAGTGATTCTAACGAAGTTTCCAAACTTCGAAAAAAAATTTTTTTCTTTTCGAGATTCTTTGCGCATAATATGCTTGTCTGAGGCTATCAAACTAGTATAATGAAAGAGAACCAGTTATCTCAAATAAGAACGGAAAAAAAGTGATTCTAACGAAGTTTCCAAATTTCGAAAAAAAATTTTTTTCTTTTCGAGATACTTTGCGCATAATATGCTTGTCTAAGGCTATCAAACTAGTATAATGAAAGAGAACAAGTTATCTCAAATAAGAACGGAAAAAAAGTGATTCTAACGAAGTTTCCAAACTTCGAAAAAAAATTTTTTTCTTTTCGAGATTCTTTGCGCATAATATGCTTGTCTGAGGCTATCAAACTAGATAATGAAAGAGAACCAGTAATCTTAAATAAGAACGGAAAAAAAGTGATTCTAACGAAGTTTCCAAACTTCGAAAAAAATTTTTTTCTTTTCGAGATTCTTTGCGCATAATATGCTTGTCTAAGGCTATCAAACTAGTATAGTGAAAGAGAACAAGTTATCTCAAATAAGAACGGAAAAAAAGTGATTCTAACGAAGTTTCCAAACTTCGAAAAAAAATTTTTTTCTTTTCGAGATTATTTGCGCATAATATGCTTGTCTGAGGCTATCAAACTAGTATAATGAAAGAGAACCAGTAATCTTAAATAAGAACGGAAAAAAAGTGATTCTAACGAAGTTTCCAAACTTCGAAAAAAAATTTTTTTCTTTTCGAGACCCTTTGCGCATAATATGCTTGTCTAAGGCTATCAAACAAGTATAATGAAAGAGAACAAGTTATCTCAAATAAGAATGGAAAAAAAGTGATTCTAAGGAAGTTTCCAAACTTCGAAAAAAAATTTTTTTCTTTTCGAGATTCTTTGCGCATAATATGCTTGTGTGAGGCTATCAAACTAGTATAATGAAAGAGAACCAGTTATCTCAAATAAGAACGGAAAAAAAGTGATTCCAACGAAGTTTCCAAACTTCGAAAAAAAATTTTTTTCTTTTCGAGATTCTTTGCGCATAACTATGCTTTTCTGAGGCTATCAAACTAGTATAATGAAAGAGAACCAGTTATCTCAAATAAGAACGGAAAAAAAGTGATTTTAACGAAGTTTCCAAACTTCGAAATAAAATTTTTTTCTTTTCGAGATTCTTTGCGCATAATATGCTTGTCTGAGGCTATCAAACTAGTATAATGAAAGAGAACCAGTAATCTTAAATAAGAACGGAAAAAAGGTGATTCTAACGAAGTTTCCAAACTTCGAAAAAAAATTTTTTTCTTTTCGAGATTCTTTGCGCATAATATGCTTGTCTGAGGCTATCAAACTAGTATAATGAAAGAGAACCAGTAATCTTAAATAAGAACAGAAAAAAAGTGATTCTAACGAAGTTTCCAAACTTCGAAAAAAAATTTTTTTCTTTTCGAGATTATTTGCGCATAATATGCTTGTCTAAGGCTATCAAACAAGTATAATGAAAGAGAACAAGATATCTCAAATAAGAATGGAAAAAAAGTGATTCTAAGGAAGTTTCCAAACTTCGAAAAAAAATTTTTTTCTTTTCGAGATTCTTTGCGCATAATATGCTTGTCTGAGGCTATCAAACTAGTATAATGAAAGAGAACCAGTAATCTTAAATAAGAACGGAAAAAAAGTGATTCTAACGAAGTTTCCAAACTTCGAAAAAAAATTTTTTTCTTTTCGAGATTATTTGCGCATAATTTCCTTGTCTAAGGCTATCAAACAAGCATAATGAAAGAGAACAAGTTATCTCAAAAAAGAATGGAAAAAAAGTGATTCTAAGGAAGTTTCCAAACTTCGAAAAAAAATTTTTTTCTTTTCGAGATTCTTTGCGCATAATATGCTTGTCTGAGGCTATCAAACTAGTATAATGAAAGAGAACCAGTTATCTCAAATAAGAACGGAAAAAAAGTGATTCTAACGAAGTTTCCAAATTTCGAAAAAAAATTTTTTTCTTTTCGAGATACTTTGCGCATAATATGCTTGTCTAAGGCTATCAAACTAGTATAATGAAAGAGAACAAGTTATCTCAAATAAGAACGGAAAAAAAGTGATTCTAACGAAGTTTCCAAACTTCGAAAAAAAATTTTTTTCTTTTCGAGATTCTTTGCGCATAATATGCTTGTCTGAGGCTATCAAACTAGTATAATGAAAGAGAACCAGTAATCTTAAATAAGAACGGAAAAAAAGTGATTCTAACGAAGTTTCCAAACTTCGAAAAAAATTTTTTTCTTTTCGAGATTCTTTGCGCATAATATGCTTGTCTAAGGCTATCAAACTAGTATAGTGAAAGAGAAAAAGTTATCTCAAATAAGAACGGAAAAAAAGTGATTCTAACGAAGTTTCCAAACTTCGAAAAAAAATTTTTTTCTTTTCGAGATTATTTGCGCATAATATGCTTGTCTGAGGCTATCAAACTAGTATAATGAAAGAGAACCAGTAATCTTAAATAAGAACGGAAAAAAAGTGATTCTAACGAAGTTTCCAAACTTCGAAAAAAAATTTTTTTCTTTTCGAGACCCTTTGCGCATAATATGCTTGTCTAAGGCTATCAAACAAGTATAATGAAAGAGAACAAGTTATCTCAAATAAGAATGGAAAAAAAGTGATTCTAAGGAAGTTTCCAAACTTCGAAAAAAAATTTTTTTCTTTTCGAGATTCTTTGCGCATAATATGCTTGTGTGAGGCTATCAAACTAGTATAATGAAAGAGAACCAGTTATCTCAAATAAGAACGGAAAAAAAGTGATTCCAACGAAGTTTCCAAACTTCGAAAAAAAATTTTTTTCTTTTCGAGATTCTTTGCGCATAAATATGCTTTTCTGAGGCTATCAAACTAGTATAATGAAAGAGAACCAGTTATCTCAAATAAGAACGGAAAAAAAGTGATTTTAACGAAGTTTCCAAACTTCGAAATAAAATTTTTTTCTTTTCGAGATTCTTTGCGCATAATATGCTTGTCTGAGGCTATCAAACTAGTATAATGAAAGAGAACCAGTAATCTTAAATAAGAACGGAAAAAAGGTGATTCTAACGAAGTTTCCAAACTTCGAAAAAAAATTTTTTTCTTTTCGAGATTCTTTGCGCATAATATGCTTGTCTGAGGCTATCAAACTAGTATAATGAAAGAGAACCAGTAATCTTAAATAAGAACGGAAAAAAAGTGATTCTAACGAAGTTTCCAAACTTCGAAAAAAAATTTTTTTCTTTTCGAGATTATTTGCGCATAATTTGCTTGTCTAAGGCTATCAAACAAGCATAATGAAAGAGAACAAGTTATCTCAAAAAAGAATGGAAAAAAAGTGATTCTAAGGAAGTTTCCAAACTTCGAAAAAAAATTTTTTTCTTTTCGAGATTCTTTGCGCATAATATGCTTGTCTGAGGCTATCAAACTAGTATAATGAAAGAGAACCAGTTATCTCAAATAAGAACGGAAAAAAAGTGATTCTAACGAAGTTTCCAAACTTCGAAAAAAAATTTTTTTCTTTTCCAGATTCTTTGCGCATAATATGCTTGTCTAAGGCTATCAAACTAGTATAATGAAAGAGAACAAGTTATCTTAAATAAGAACGGAAAAAAAGTGATTCTAACGAAGTTTCCAAACTTCGAAAAAAAATTTTATTCTTTTCGAGATTCTTTGCGCATAATATGCTTGTCTGAGGCTATCAAACTTGTATAATGAAAGAGAACCAGTAATCTTAAATAAGAACGGAAAAAAAGTGATTCTAACGAAGTTTGCAAACTTCGAAAAAAAATTTTTTTCTTTTCGAGATTCTTTGCGCATAATATGCTTGTCTGAGGCTATCAAACTAGTATAATGAAAGAGAACAAGTTATCTCAAATAAGAACGGAAAAAAGTGATTCTAACGAAGTTTCCAAACTTCGAAAAAAAATTTTTTTCTTTTCGAGATTCTTTGCGCATAATATGCTTGTCTAAGGCTATCAAACTAGTATAATGAAAGAGAACAAGTTATCTCAAATAAGAACGGAAAAAAATTATTCTAACGAAGTTTCCAAACTTCGAAAAAAAATTTTATTTCTTTTCGAGATTCTTTGCGCATAATATGCTTGTCTGAGGCTATCAAACTAGTATAATGAAAGAGAACCAGTTATCTCAAATAAGAACGGAAAAAAAGTTATTCTAATGAAGTTTCCAAACTTCGAAAAAAAATTTTTTTCTTTTCGATATTCTTTGCGCATAATATGCTTGTCTAAGGCTATCAAACTAGTATAATGAAAGAGAACAAGTTATCTCAAATAAGAATGGAAAAAAAGTGATTCTAAGGAAGTTTCCAAACTTCGAAAAAACATTTTTTCTTTTCGAGATTCTTTGCGCATAATATGCTTGTCTGAGGCTATCAAACTAGTATAATGAAAGAGAAGAAGTTATCTCAAATAAGAATGGAAAAAAAGTGATTCTAAGGAAGTTTCCAAACTTCGAAAAAAAATTTTTTTCTTTTCGAGATTCTTTGCGCATAATATGCTTGTCTGAGGCTATCAAACTAGTATAATCAAAGAGAACCAGTTATCTCAAATAAGAACGGAAAAAAAGTGATTCTAACGAGGTTCCCAATTTTCGAAAAAAAAATTTTTTCTTTTCGAGATTCTTTGCGCATAATATGCTTTTCTGAGGCTATCAAACTAGTATAATGAAAGAGAACCAGTTATCTCAAATAAGAACGGAAAAAAAGTGATTCTAACGAAGTTTCCAAACTTCGAAAAAAAATTTTTTTCTTTTCGAGATTCTTTGCGCATAATATGCTTGTCTGAGGCTATCAAACTAGTATAATGAAAGAGAACAAGTTATCTCAAATAAGAACGGAAAAAAAGTGATTCTAACGAAGTTTCCAAACTTCGAAAAAAAATTTTTTTCTTTTCGAGATTATTTGCGCATAATATGCTTGTCTGAGGCTATCAAACTAGTATAATGAAAGAGAACCAGTAATCTTAAATAAGAACGGAAAAAAAGTGATTCTAACGAAGTTTCCAAACTTCGAAAAAAAATTTTTTTCTTTTCGAGATTATTTGCGCATAATATGCTTGTCTGAGGCTATCAAACTAGTATAATGAAAGAGAACCAGTTATCTCAAATAAGAACGGAAAAAAAGTGATTCTAACGAAGTTTCCAAACTTCGAAAAAAATTTTTTTTCTTTTCGAGATTCTTTGCGCATAATATGCTTGTCTGAGGCTATCAAACTAGTATAATGAAAGAGAACCAGTTATCTCAAATAAGAACGGAAAAATAGTGATTCTAACGAAGTTTCCAAACTTCGAAAAAAAATTTTTTTATTTTCGAGATTCTTTGCGCATACCTATGCTTTTCTGAGGCTATCAAACTAGTATAATGAAAGAGAACCAGTTATCTCAAATAAGAACGGAAAAAAAGTGATTCTAACGAAGTTTCCAATCTTCGAAAAAAAATTTTTTTCTTTTCGAGATTCTTTGCGCATAATATGCTTTTCTGAGGCTATCAAACTTGTATAATGAAAGAGAACCAGTAATCTTAAATAAGAACGGAAAAAAAGTGATTCTAACGAAGTTTCCAAACTTCGAAAAAAAATTTTTTTCTTTTCGAGATTATTTGCGCATAATATGCTTGTCTGAGGCTATCAAACTAGTATAATGAAAGAGAACCAGTAATCTTAAATAAGAACGGAAAAAAAGTGATTCTAACGAAGTTTCCAAACTTCGAAAAAAAATTTTTTTCTTTTCGAGATTCTTTGCGCATAATATGCTTGTCTGACGCTATCAAACTAGTATAATGAAAGAGAACCAGTTATCTCAAATAAGAACGGAAAAAAAGTAATTCTAACGAAGTTTCCAAACTTCGAAAAAAAAATTTTTTCTTTTAGAGATTCTTTGCGCATAATATGCTTTTCTGAGGCTATCAAACTAGTATAATGAAAGAGAACCAGTTATCTCAAATAAGAACGGAAAAAAAGTGATTCTAACGAAGTTTCCAAACTTCGAAATAAAATTTTTTTCTTTTCGAGATTCTTTGCGCATAATATGCTTGTCTGAGGCTATCAAACTAGTATAATGAAAGAGAACCAGTAATCTTAAATAAGAACGGAAAAAAAGTGATTCTAAAGAAGTTTCCAAACTTCGAAAAAAAATTTTTTTCTTTTCGAGATTCTTTGCGCATAATATGCTTGTCTAAGGCTATCAAACTAGTATAATGAAAGAGAACAAGTTATCTCAAATAAGAACGGAAAAAAAGTGATTCCAACGAAGTTTCCAAACTTCGAAAAAATTTTTTTTTCTTTTCGAGATTCTTTGCGCATAATATGCTTGTCTGAGGCTATCAAACTAGTATAATGAAAGAGAACCAGTTATCTCAAATAAGAACGGAAAAAAAGTGATTCTAACGAAGTTTCCAAACTTCGAAAAAAAATTTTTTTCTTTTCGAGATTCTTTGCGCATAATATGCTTGTCTGAGGCTATCAAATTAGTATAATGAAAGAGAACCAGTTATCTCAAATAAGAACGGAAAAATAGTGATTCTAACGAAGTTTCCAAACTTCGAAAAAAAATTTTTTTCTTTACGAGATTCTTTGCGCATAATATGCTTGTCTAAAGCTATCAAACTAGTATAATGAAAGAGAACAAGTTATCTCAAATAAGAACGGAAAAAAGTGATTCTAACGAAGTTTCCAAACTTCGAAAAAAAATTTTTTTCTTTTCGAGATTCTTTGCGCATAATATGCTTGTCTGAGGCTATCAAACTAGGATAATGAAAGAGAACCAGTAATCTTAAATAAGAACGGAAAAAAGTGATTCTAACGAAGTTTCCAAACTTCGAAAAAATTTTTTTTTCTTTTCGAGATTCTTTGCGAATAATTAGCTTGTCTAAGGCTATCAAACAAGTATAATGAAAGAGAACAAGTTATCTCAAATAAGAATGGAAAAAAAGTGATTCTAAGGAAGTTTCCAAACTTCGAAAAAAAATTTTTTTCTTTTCGAGATTCTTTGCGCATAATATGCTTGTCTGAGGCTATCAAACTAGTATAATGAAAGAGAACCAGTTATCTCAAATAAGAACGGAAAAAAAGTAATTCTAACGAAGTTTCCAAACTTCGAAAAAAAAATTTTTTCTTTTAGAGATTCTTTGCGCATAATATGCTTTTCTGAGGCTACCAAACTAGTATAATGAAAGAGAACCAGTTATCTCAAATAAGAACGGAAAAAAAGTGATTCTAACGAAGTTTCCAAACTTCGAAATAAAATTTTTTTCTTTTCGAGATTCTTTGCGCATAATATGCTTGTCTGAGGCTATCAAACTAGTATAATGAAAGAGAACCAGTAATCTTAAATAAGAACGGAAAAAAAGTGATTCTAAAGAAGTTTCCAAACTTCGAAAAAAAATTTTTTTCTTTTCGAGATTCTTTGCGCATAATATGCTTGTCTAAGGCTATCAAACTAGTATAATGAAAGAGAACAAGTTATCTCAAATAAGAACGGAAAAAAAGTGATTCCAACGAAGTTTCCAAACTTCGAAAAAATTTTTTTTTCTTTTCGAGATTCTTTGCGCATAATATGCTTGTCTGAGGCTATCAAACTAGTATAATGAAAGAGAACCAGTTATCTCAAATAAGAACGGAAAAAAAGTGATTCTAACGAAGTTTCCAAACTTCGAAAAAAAAATTTTTTCTTTTCGAGATTCTTTGCGCATACCTATGCTTTTCTGAGGCTATCAAACTACTATAATGAAAGAGAACCAGTTATCTCAAATAAGAACGGAAAAAAAGTGATTCTAACGAAGTTTCCAAACTTCGAAATAAAATTTTTTTCTTTTCGAGATTCTTTGCGCATAATATGCTTGTCTAAGGCTATCAAACTAGTATTGTGAAAGAGAACCAGTTATCTCAAATAAGAACGGAAAAAAAGTGATTCTAACGAAGTTTCCAAACTTCGAAAAAAAATTTTTTTCTTTTCGAGATTCTTTGCGCATAATATGCTTGTCTAAGGCTATCAAACTAGTATAATGAAAGAGAACAAGTTATCTCAAATAAGAACGGAAAAAAAGTGATTCTAACGAAGTTTCCAATCTTCGAAAAAAAATTTTTTTCTTTTCGAGATTCTTTGCGCATAATATGCTTTTCTGAGGCTATCAAACTTGTATAATGAAAGAGAACCAGTTATCTCAAATAAGAACGGAAAAAAAGTGATTCTAACGAAGTTTCCAAACTTCGAAAAAAAATTTTTTTCTTTACCAGATTCTTTGCGCATAATATGCTTGTCTAAGGCTATCAAACTAGTATAATGAAAGAGAACAAGTTATCTCAAATAAGAACGGAAAAAAAGTGATTCTAACGAAGTTTCCAAACTTCGAAAAAAATTTTTTTCTTTTCGAGATTCTTTGCGCATAATATGCTTGTCTGAGGCTATCAAACTAGGATAATGAAAGAGAACCAGTAATCTTAAATAAGAACGGAAAAAAGTGATTCTAACGAAGTTTCCAAACTTCGAAAAAAATTTTTTTTCTTTTCGAGATTCTTTGCGCATAATTAGCTTGTCTAAGGCTATCAAACAAGTATAATGAAAGAGAAAAAGTTATCTCAAATAAGAATGGAAAAAAAGTGATTCTAAGGAAGTTTCCAAACTTCGAAAAAAAATTTTTTTCTTTTCGAGATTCTTTGCGCATAATATGCTTGTCTGAGGGCTATCAAACTAGTATAATGAAAGAGAACCAGTTATCTCAAATAAGAACGGAAAAAAAGTGATTCTAACGAAGTTTCCAAACTTCGAAAAAAAAATTTTTTCTTTTAGAGATTCTTTGCGCATTATATGCTTTTCTGAGGCTATCAAACTAGTATAATGAAAGAGAACCAGTAATCTTAAATAAGAACGGAAAAAAAGTGATTCTAAAGAAGTTTCCAAACTTCGAAAAAAAATTTTTTCTTTTCGAGATTCTTTGCGCATAATATGCTTGTCTAAGGCTATCAAACTAGTATAATGAAAGAGAACAAGTTATCTCAAATAAGAACGGAAAAAAAGTGATTCTAACGAAGTTTCCAAACTTCGAAAAAAAATTTTTTTCTTTTCGAGATTCTTTGCGCATAATATGCTTGTCTGAGGCTATCAAACTAGTATAATGAAAGAGAACCAGTTATCTCAAATAAGAACGGAAAAAAAGTGATTCTAACGAAGTTTCCAAACTTCGAAAAAAAATTTTTTTCTTTTCGAGATACTTTGCGCATAATATGCTTGTCTAAGGCTATCAAACTAGTATAATGAAAGAGAACAAGTTATCTCAAATAAGAACGGAAAAAAAGTGATTCTAACGAAGTTTCCAAACTTCGAAAAAAATTTTTTTCTTTTCGAGATTCTTTGCGCATAATATGCTTGTCTGAGGCTATCAAACTAGTATAATGAAAGAGAACCAGTAATCTTAAATAAGAACGGAAAAAAAGTGATTCTAACGAAGTTTCCAAACTTCGAAAAAAATTTTTTTCTTTTCGAGATTCTTTGCGCATAATATGCTTGTCTAAGGCTATCAAACTAGTATAATGAAAGAGAACAAGTTATCTCAAATAAGAACGGAAAAAAAGTGATTCTAACGAAGTTTCCAAACTTCGAAAAAAAATTTTTTTCTTTTCGAGATTATTTGCGCATAATATGCTTGTCTGAGGCTATCAAACTAGTATAATGAAAGAGAACCAGTAATCTTAAATAAGAACGGAAAAAAAGTGATTCTAACGAAGTTTCCGAACTTCGAAAAAAAATTTTTTTCTTTTCGAGACCCTTTGCGCATAATATGCTTGTCTAAGGCTATCAAACAAGTATAATGAAAGAGAACAAGTTATCTCAAATAAGAATGGTAAAAAAGTGATTCTAAGGAAGTTTCCAAACTTCGAAAAAAAATTTTTTTCTTTTCGAGATTCCTTGCGCATAATATGCTTGTGTGAGGCTATCAAACTAGTATAATGAAAGAGAACCAGTTATCTCAAATAAGAACGGAAAAAAAGTGATTCTAACGAAGTTTCCAAACTTCGAAAAAAAATTTTTTTCTTTTCGAGATTCTTTGCGCATAACTATGCTTTTCTGAGGCTATCAAACTAGTATAATGAAAGAGAACCAGTTATCTCAAATAAGAACGGAAAAAAAGTGATTTTAACGAAGTTTCCAAACTTCGAAATAAAATTTTTTTCTTTTCGAGATTCTTTGCGCATAATATGCTTGTCTGAGGCTATCAAACTAGTATAATGAAAGAGAACCAGTAATCTTAAATAAGAACGGAAAAAAGGTTATTCTAACGAAGTTTCCAAACTTCGAAAAAAAATTTTTTTCTTTTCGAGATTCTTTGCGCATAATATGCTTGTCTAAGGCTATCAAACTAGTATAGTGAAAGAGAACAAGTTATCTCAAATAAGAACGGAAAAAAAGTGATTCTAACGAAGTTTCCAAACTTCGAAAAAAAATTTTTTTCTTTTCGAGATTATTTGCGCATAATATGCTTGTCTGAGGCTATCAAACTAGTATAATGAAAGAGAACCAGTAATCTTAAATAAGAACGGAAAAAAAGTGATTCTAACGAAGTTTCCAAACTTCGAAAAAAAATTTTTTTCTTTTCGAGATTATTTGCGCATAATATGCTTGTCTGAGGCTATCAAACTAGTATAATGAAAGAGAACCAGTAATCTTAAATAAGAACGGAAAAAAAGTGATTCTAACGAAGTTTCCAAACTTCGAAAAAAAATTTTTTTCTTTTCGAGACCCTTTGCGCATAATATGCTTGTCTAAGGCTATCAAACAAGTATAATGAAAGAGAACAAGTTATCTCAAATAAGAATGGAAAAAAAGTGATTCTAAGGAAGTTTCCAAACTTCGAAAAAAAATTTTTTTCTTTTCGAGATTCTTTGCGCATAATATGCTTGTGTGAGGCTATCAAACTAGTATAATGAAAGAGAACCAGTTATCTCAAATAAGAACGGAAAAAAAGTGATTCCAACGAAGTTTCCAAACTTCGAAAAAAAATTTTTTTCTTTTCGAGATTCTTTGCGCATAACTATGCTTTTCTGAGGCTATCAAACTAGTATAATGAAAGAGAACCAGTTATCTCAAATAAGAACGGAAAAAAAGTGATTTTAACGAAGTTTCCAAACTTCGAAATAAAATTTTTTTCTTTTCGAGATTCTTTGCGCATAATATGCTTGTCTGAGGCTATCAAACTAGTATAATGAAAGAGAACCAGTAATCTTAAATAAGAACGGAAAAAAGGTGATTCTAACGAAGTTTCCAAACTTCGAAAAAAAATTTTTTTCTTTTCGAGATTCTTTGCGCATAATATGCTTGTCTGAGGCTATCAAACTAGTATAATGAAAGAGAACCAGTAATCTTAAATAAGAACAGAAAAAAAGTGATTCTAACGAAGTTTCCAAACTTCGAAAAAAAATTTTTTTCTTTTCGAGATTATTTGCGCATAATATGCTTGTCTAAGGCTATCAAACAAGTATAATGAAAGAGAACAAGATATCTCAAATAAGAATGGAAAAAAAGTGATTCTAAGGAAGTTTCCAAACTTCGAAAAAAAATTTTTTTCTTTTCGAGATTCTTTGCGCATAATATGCTTGTCTGAGGCTATCAAACTAGTATAATGAAAGAGAACCAGTAATCTTAAATAAGAACGGAAAAAAAGTGATTCTAACGAAGTTTCCAAACTTCGAAAAAAAATTTTTTTCTTTTCGAGATTATTTGCGCATAATTTCCTTGTCTAAGGCTATCAAACAAGCATAATGAAAGAGAACAAGTTATCTCAAAAAAGAATGGAAAAAAAGTGATTCTAAGGAAGTTTCCAAACTTCGAAAAAAAATTTTTTTCTTTTCGAGATTCTTTGCGCATAATATGCTTGTCTGAGGCTATCAAACTAGTATAATGAAAGAGAACCAGTTATCTCAAATAAGAACGGAAAAAAAGTGATTCTAACGAAGTTTCCAAATTTCGAAAAAAAATTTTTTTCTTTTCGAGATACTTTGCGCATAATATGCTTGTCTAAGGCTATCAAACTAGTATAATGAAAGAGAACAAGTTATCTCAAATAAGAACGGAAAAAAAGTGATTCTAACGAAGTTTCCAAACTTCGAAAAAAAATTTTTTTCTTTTCGAGATTCTTTGCGCATAATATGCTTGTCTGAGGCTATCAAACTAGTATAATGAAAGAGAACCAGTAATCTTAAATAAGAACGGAAAAAAAGTGATTCTAACGAAGTTTCCAAACTTCGAAAAAAATTTTTTTCTTTTCGAGATTCTTTGCGCATAATATGCTTGTCTAAGGCTATCAAACTAGTATAGTGAAAGAGAAAAAGTTATCTCAAATAAGAACGGAAAAAAAGTGATTCTAACGAAGTTTCCAAACTTCGAAAAAAAATTTTTTTCTTTTCGAGATTATTTGCGCATAATATGCTTGTCTGAGGCTATCAAACTAGTATAATGAAAGAGAACCAGTAATCTTAAATAAGAACGGAAAAAAAGTGATTCTAACGAAGTTTCCAAACTTCGAAAAAAAATTTTTTTCTTTTCGAGACCCTTTGCGCATAATATGCTTGTCTAAGGCTATCAAACAAGTATAATGAAAGAGAACAAGTTATCTCAAATAAGAATGGAAAAAAAGTGATTCTAAGGAAGTTTCCAAACTTCGAAAAAAAATTTTTTTCTTTTCGAGATTCTTTGCGCATAATATGCTTGTGTGAGGCTATCAAACTAGTATAATGAAAGAGAACCAGTTATCTCAAATAAGAACGGAAAAAAAGTGATTCCAACGAAGTTTCCAAACTTCGAAAAAAAATTTTTTTCTTTTCGAGATTCTTTGCGCATAACTATGCTTTTCTGAGGCTATCAAACTAGTATAATGAAAGAGAACCAGTTATCTCAAATAAGAACGGAAAAAAAGTGATTTTAACGAAGTTTCCAAACTTCGAAATAAAATTTTTTTCTTTTCGAGATTCTTTGCGCATAATATGCTTGTCTGAGGCTATCAAACTAGTATAATGAAAGAGAACCAGTAATCTTAAATAAGAACGGAAAAAAGGTGATTCTAACGAAGTTTCCAAACTTCGAAAAAAAATTTTTTTCTTTTCGAGATTCTTTGCGCATAATATGCTTGTCTGAGGCTATCAAACTAGTATAATGAAAGAGAACCAGTAATCTTAAATAAGAACAGAAAAAAAGTGATTCTAACGAAGTTTCCAAACTTCGAAAAAAAATTTTTTTCTTTTCGAGATTATTTGCGCATAATATGCTTGTCTAAGGCTATCAAACAAGTATAATGAAAGAGAACAAGATATCTCAAATAAGAATGGAAAAAAAGTGATTCTAAGGAAGTTTCCAAACTTCGAAAAAAAATTTTTTTCTTTTCGAGATTCTTTGCGCATAATATGCTTGTCTGAGGCTATCAAACTAGTATAATGAAAGAGAACCAGTAATCTTAAATAAGAACGGAAAAAAAGTGATTCTAACGAAGTTTCCAAACTTCGAAAAAAAATTTTTTTCTTTTCGAGATTATTTGCGCATAATTTGCTTGTCTAAGGCTATCAAACAAGCATAATGAAAGAGAACAAGTTATCTCAAAAAAGAATGGAAAAAAAGTGATTCTAAGGAAGTTTCCAAACTTCGAAAAAAAATTTTTTTCTTTTCGAGATTCTTTGCGCATAATATGCTTGTCTGAGGCTATCAAACTAGTATAATGAAAGAGAACCAGTTATCTCAAATAAGAACGGAAAAAAAGTGATTCTAACGAAGTTTCCAAACTTCGAAAAAAAATTTTTTTCTTTTCCAGATTCTTTGCGCATAATATGCTTGTCTAAGGCTATCAAACTAGTATAATGAAAGAGAACAAGTTATCTTAAATAAGAACGGAAAAAAAGTGATTCTAACGAAGTTTCCAAACTTCGAAAAAAAATTTTATTCTTTTCGAGATTCTTTGCGCATAATATGCTTGTCTGAGGCTATCAAACTTGTATAATGAAAGAGAACCAGTAATCTTAAATAAGAACGGAAAAAAAGTGATTCTAACGAAGTTTGCAAACTTCGAAAAAAAATTTTTTTCTTTTCGAGATTCTTTGCGCATAATATGCTTGTCTGAGGCTATCAAACTAGTATAATGAAAGAGAACAAGTTATCTCAAATAAGAACGGAAAAAAGTGATTCTAACGAAGTTTCCAAACTTCGAAAAAAAATTTTTTTCTTTTCGAGATTCTTTGCGCATAATATGCTTGTCTAAGGCTATCAAACTAGTATAATGAAAGAGAACAAGTTATCTCAAATAAGAACGGAAAAAAATTATTCTAACGAAGTTTCCAAACTTCGAAAAAAAATTTTATTTCTTTTCGAGATTCTTTGCGCATAATATGCTTGTCTGAGGCTATCAAACTAGTATAATGAAAGAGAACCAGTTATCTCAAATAAGAACGGAAAAAAAGTTATTCTAATGAAGTTTCCAAACTTCGAAAAAAAATTTTTTTCTTTTCGATATTCTTTGCGCATAATATGCTTGTCTAAGGCTATCAAACTAGTATAATGAAAGAGAACAAGTTATCTCAAATAAGAATGGAAAAAAAGTGATTCTAAGGAAGTTTCCAAACTTCGAAAAAACATTTTTTCTTTTCGAGATTCTTTGCGCATAATATGCTTGTCTGAGGCTATCAAACTAGTATAATGAAAGAGAAGAAGTTATCTCAAATAAGAATGGAAAAAAAGTGATTCTAAGGAAGTTTCCAAACTTCGAAAAAAAATTTTTTTCTTTTCGAGATTCTTTGCGCATAATATGCTTGTCTGAGGCTATCAAACTAGTATAATCAAAGAGAACCAGTTATCTCAAATAAGAACGGAAAAAAAGTGATTCTAACGAGGTTCCCAATTTTCGAAAAAAAAATTTTTTCTTTTCGAGATTCTTTGCGCATAATATGCTTTTCTGAGGCTATCAAACTAGTATAATGAAAGAGAACCAGTTATCTCAAATAAGAACGGAAAAAAAGTGATTCTAACGAAGTTTCCAAACTTCGAAAAAAAATTTTTTTCTTTTCGAGATTCTTTGCGCATAATATGCTTGTCTGAGGCTATCAAACTAGTATAATGAAAGAGAACAAGTTATCTCAAATAAGAACGGAAAAAAAGTGATTCTAACGAAGTTTCCAAACTTCGAAAAAAAATTTTTTTCTTTTCGAGATTATTTGCGCATAATATGCTTGTCTGAGGCTATCAAACTAGTATAATGAAAGAGAACCAGTAATCTTAAATAAGAACGGAAAAAAAGTGATTCTAACGAAGTTTCCAAACTTCGAAAAAAAATTTTTTTCTTTTCGAGATTATTTGCGCATAATATGCTTGTCTGAGGCTATCAAACTAGTATAATGAAAGAGAACCAGTTATCTCAAATAAGAACGGAAAAAAAGTGATTCTAACGAAGTTTCCAAACTTCGAAAAAAATTTTTTTTCTTTTCGAGAATCTTTGCGCATAATATGCTTGTCTGAGGCTATCAAACTAGTATAATGAAAGAGAACCAGTTATCTCAAATAAGAACGGAAAAATAGTGATTCTAACGAAGTTTCCAAACTTCGAAAAAAAATTTTTTTATTTTCGAGATTCTTTGCGCATACCTATGCTTTTCTGAGGCTATCAAACTAGTATAATGAAAGAGAACCAGTTATCTCAAATAAGAACGGAAAAAAAGTGATTCTAACGAAGTTTCCAATCTTCGAAAAAAAATTTTTTTCTTTTCGAGATTCTTTGCGCATAATATGCTTTTCTGAGGCTATCAAACTTGTATAATGAAAGAGAACCAGTAATCTTAAATAAGAACGGAAAAAAAGTGATTCTAACGAAGTTTCCAAACTTCGAAAAGAAATTTTTTTCTTTTCGAGATTATTTGCGCATAATATGCTTGTCTGAGGCTATCAAACTAGTATAATGAAAGAGAACCAGTAATCTTAAATAAGAACGGAAAAAAAGTGATTCTAACGAAGTTTCCAAACTTCGAAAAAAAATTTTTTTCTTTTCGAGATTCTTTGCGCATAATATGCTTGTCTGACGCTATCAAACTAGTATAATGAAAGAGAACCAGTTATCTCAAATAAGAACGGAAAAAAAGTAATTCTAACGAAGTTTCCAAACTTCGAAAAAAAAATTTTTTCTTTTAGAGATTCTTTGCGCATAATATGCTTTTCTGAGGCTATCAAACTAGTATAATGAAAGAGAACCAGTTATCTCAAATAAGAACGGAAAAAAAGTGATTCTAACGAAGTTTCCAAACTTCGAAATAAAATTTTTTTCTTTTCGAGATTCTTTGCGCATAATATGCTTGTCTGAGGCTATCAAACTAGTATAATGAAAGAGAACCAGTAATCTTAAATAAGAACGGAAAAAAAGTGATTCTAAAGAAGTTTCCAAACTTCGAAAAAAAATTTTTTTCTTTTCGAGATTCTTTGCGCATAATATGCTTGTCTAAGGCTATCAAACTAGTATAATGAAAGAGAACAAGTTATCTCAAATAAGAACGGAAAAAAAGTGATTCCAACGAAGTTTCCAAACTTCGAAAAAATTTTTTTTTCTTTTCGAGATTCTTTGCGCATAATATGCTTGTCTGAGGCTATCAAACTAGTATAATGAAAGAGAACCAGTTATCTCAAATAAGAACGGAAAAAAAGTGATTCTAACGAAGTTTCCAAACTTCGAAAAAAAATTTTTTTCTTTTCGAGATTCTTTGCGCATAATATGCTTGTCTGAGGCTATCAAATTAGTATAATGAAAGAGAACCAGTTATCTCAAATAAGAACGGAAAAATAGTGATTCTAACGAAGTTTCCAAACTTCGAAAAAAAATTTTTTTCTTTACGAGATTCTTTGCGCATAATATGCTTGTCTAAAGCTATCAAACTAGTATAATGAAAGAGAACAAGTTATCTCAAATAAGAACGGAAAAAAGTGATTCTAACGAAGTTTCCAAACTTCGAAAAAAAATTTTTTTCTTTTCGAGATTCTTTGCGCATAATATGCTTGTCTGAGGCTATCAAACTAGGATAATGAAAGAGAACCAGTAATCTTAAATAAGAACGGAAAAAAGTGATTCTAACGAAGTTTCCAAACTTCGAAAAAATTTTTTTTTCTTTTCGAGATTCTTTGCGAATAATTAGCTTGTCTAAGGCTATCAAACAAGTATAATGAAAGAGAACAAGTTATCTCAAATAAGAATGGAAAAAAAGTGATTCTAAGGAAGTTTCCAAACTTCGAAAAAAAATTTTTTTCTTTTCGAGATTCTTTGCGCATAATATGCTTGTCTGAGGCTATCAAACTAGTATAATGAAAGAGAACCAGTTATCTCAAATAAGAACGGAAAAAAAGTAATTCTAACGAAGTTTCCAAACTTCGAAAAAAAAATTTTTTCTTTTAGAGATTCTTTGCGCATAATATGCTTTTCTGAGGCTACCAAACTAGTATAATGAAAGAGAACCAGTTATCTCAAATAAGAACGGAAAAAAAGTGATTCTAACGAAGTTTCCAAACTTCGAAATAAAATTTTTTTCTTTTCGAGATTCTTTGCGCATAATATGCTTGTCTGAGGCTATCAAACTAGTATAATGAAAGAGAACCAGTAATCTTAAATAAGAACGGAAAAAAAGTGATTCTAAAGAAGTTTCCAAACTTCGAAAAAAAATTTTTTTCTTTTCGAGATTCTTTGCGCATAATATGCTTGTCTAAGGCTATCAAACTAGTATAATGAAAGAGAACAAGTTATCTCAAATAAGAACGGAAAAAAAGTGATTCCAACGAAGTTTCCAAACTTCGAAAAAATTTTTTTTTCTTTTCGAGATTCTTTGCGCATAATATGCTTGTCTGAGGCTATCAAACTAGTATAATGAAAGAGAACCAGTTATCTCAAATAAGAACGGAAAAAAAGTGATTCTAACGAAGTTTCCAAACTTCGAAAAAAAAATTTTTTCTTTTCGAGATTCTTTGCGCATACCTATGCTTTTCTGAGGCTATCAAACTACTATAATGAAAGAGAACCAGTTATCTCAAATAAGAACGGAAAAAAAGTGATTCTAACGAAGTTTCCAAACTTCGAAATAAAATTTTTTTCTTTTCGAGATTCTTTGCGCATAATATGCTTGTCTGAGGCTATCAAACTAGTATAATGAAAGAGAACCAGTAATCTTAAATAAGAACGGAAAAAAAGTGATTCTAACGAAGTTTCCAAACTTCGAAAAAAAATTTTTTTCTTTTCGAGACCCTTTGCGCATAATATGCTTGTCTAAGGCTATCAAACAAGTATAATGAAAGAGAACAAGTTATCTCAAATAAGAATGGAAAAAAAGTGATTCTAAGGAAGTTTCCAAACTTCGAAAAAAAATTTTTTTCTTTTCGAGATTCTTTGCGCATAATATGCTTGTGTGAGGCTATCAAACTAGTATAATGAAAGAGAACCAGTTATCTCAAATAAGAACGGAAAAAAAGTGATTCCAACGAAGTTTCCAAACTTCGAAAAAAAATTTTTTTCTTTTCGAGATTCTTTGCGCATAACTATGCTTTTCTGAGGCTATCAAACTAGTATAATGAAAGAGAACCAGTTATCTCAAATAAGAACGGAAAAAAAGTGATTTTAACGAAGTTTCCAAACTTCGAAATAAAATTTTTTTCTTTTCGAGATTCTTTGCGCATAATATGCTTGTCTGAGGCTATCAAACTAGTATAATGAAAGAGAACCAGTAATCTTAAATAAGAACGGAAAAAAGGTGATTCTAACGAAGTTTCCAAACTTCGAAAAAAAATTTTTTTCTTTTCGAGATTCTTTGCGCATAATATGCTTGTCTGAGGCTATCAAACTAGTATAATGAAAGAGAACCAGTAATCTTAAATAAGAACAGAAAAAAAGTGATTCTAACGAAGTTTCCAAACTTCGAAAAAAAATTTTTTTCTTTTCGAGATTATTTGCGCATAATATGCTTGTCTAAGGCTATCAAACAAGTATAATGAAAGAGAACAAGATATCTCAAATAAGAATGGAAAAAAAGTGATTCTAAGGAAGTTTCCAAACTTCGAAAAAAAATTTTTTTCTTTTCGAGATTCTTTGCGCATAATATGCTTGTCTGAGGCTGTCAAACTAGTATAATGAAAGAGAACCAGTAATCTTAAATAAGAACGGAAAAAAAGTGATTCTAACGAAGTTTCCAAACTTCGAAAAAAAATTTTTTTCTTTTCGAGATTATTTGCGCATAATTTGCTTGTCTAAGGCTATCAAACAAGCATAATGAAAGAGAACAAGTTATCTCAAAAAAGAATGGAAAAAAAGTGATTCTAAGGAAGTTTCCAAACTTCGAAAAAAAATTTTTTTCTTTTCGAGATTCTTTGCGCATAATATGCTTGTCTGAGGCTATCAAACTAGTATAATGAAAGAGAACCAGTTATCTCAAATAAGAACGGAAAAAAAGTGATTCTAACGAAGTTTCCAAACTTCGAAAAAAAATTTTTTTCTTTTCCAGATTCTTTGCGCATAATATGCTTGTCTAAGGCTATCAAACTAGTATAATGAAAGAGAACAAGTTATCTTAAATAAGAACGGAAAAAAAGTGATTCTAACGAAGTTTCCAAACTTCGAAAAAAAATTTTATTCTTTTCGAGATTCTTTGCGCATAATATGCTTGTCTGAGGCTATCAAACTTGTATAATGAAAGAGAACCAGTAATCTTAAATAAGAACGGAAAAAAAGTGATTCTAACGAAGTTTGCAAACTTCGAAAAAAAATTTTTTTCTTTTCGAGATTCTTTGCGCATAATATGCTTGTCTGAGGCTATCAAACTAGTATAATGAAAGAGAACAAGTTATCTCAAATAAGAACGGAAAAAAGTGATTCTAACGAAGTTTCCAAACTTCGAAAAAAAATTTTTTTCTTTTCGAGATTCTTTGCGCATAATATGCTTGTCTAAGGCTATCAAACTAGTATAATGAAAGAGAACAAGTTATCTCAAATAAGAACGGAAAAAAATTATTCTAACGAAGTTTCCAAACTTCGAAAAAAAATTTTATTTCTTTTCGAGATTCTTTGCGCATAATATGCTTGTCTGAGGCTATCAAACTAGTATAATGAAAGAGAACCAGTTATCTCAAATAAGAACGGAAAAAAAGTTATTCTAATGAAGTTTCCAAACTTCGAAAAAAAATTTTTTTCTTTTCGATATTCTTTGCGCATAATATGCTTGTCTAAGGCTATCAAACTAGTATAATGAAAGAGAACAAGTTATCTCAAATAAGAATGGAAAAAAAGTGATTCTAAGGAAGTTTCCAAACTTCGAAAAAACATTTTTTCTTTTCGAGATTCTTTGCGCATAATATGCTTGTCTGAGGCTATCAAACTAGTATAATGAAAGAGAAGAAGTTATCTCAAATAAGAATGGAAAAAAAGTGATTCTAAGGAAGTTTCCAAACTTCGAAAAAAAATTTTTTTCTTTTCGAGATTCTTTGCGCATAATATGCTTGTCTGAGGCTATCAAACTAGTATAATCAAAGAGAACCAGTTATCTCAAATAAGAACGGAAAAAAAGTGATTCTAACGAGGTTCCCAATTTTCGAAAAAAAAATTTTTTCTTTTCGAGATTCTTTGCGCATAATATGCTTTTCTGATGCTATCAAACTAGTATAATGAAAGAGAACCAGTTATCTCAAATAAGAACGGAAAAAAAGTGATTCTAACGAAGTTTCCAAACTTCGAAAAAAAATTTTTTTCTTTTCGAGATTCTTTGCGCATAATATGCTTGTCTGAGGCTATCAAACTAGTATAATGAAAGAGAACAAGTTATCTCAAATAAGAACGGAAAAAAAGTGATTCTAACGAAGTTTCCAAACTTCGAAAAAAAATTTTTTTCTTTTCGAGATTATTTGCGCATAATATGCTTGTCTGAGGCTATCAAACTAGTATAATGAAAGAGAACCAGTAATCTTAAATAAGAACGGAAAAAAAGTGATTCTAACGAAGTTTCCAAACTTCGAAAAAAAATTTTTTTCTTTTCGAGATTATTTGCGCATAATATGCTTGTCTGAGGCTATCAAACTAGTATAATGAAAGAGAACCAGTTATCTCAAATAAGAACGGAAAAAAAGTGATTCTAACGAAGTTTCCAAACTTCGAAAAAAATTTTTTTTCTTTTCGAGATTCTTTGCGCATAATATGCTTGTCTGAGGCTATCAAACTAGTATAATGAAAGAGAACCAGTTATCTCAAATAAGAACGGAAAAATAGTGATTCTAACGAAGTTTCCAAACTTCGAAAAAAAATTTTTTTATTTTCGAGATTCTTTGCGCATACCTATGCTTTTCTGAGGCTATCAAACTAGTATAATGAAAGAGAACCAGTTATCTCAAATAAGAACGGAAAAAAAGTGATTCTAACGAAGTTTCCAATCTTCGAAAAAAAATTTTTTTCTTTTCGAGATTCTTTGCGCATAATATGCTTTTCTGAGGCTATCAAACTTGTATAATGAAAGAGAACCAGTAATCTTAAATAAGAACGGAAAAAAAGTGATTCTAACGAAGTTTCCAAACTTCGAAAAGAAATTTTTTTCTTTTCGAGATTATTTGCGCATAATATGCTTGTCTGAGGCTATCAAACTAGTATAATGAAAGAGAACCAGTAATCTTAAATAAGAACGGAAAAAAAGTGATTCTAACGAAGTTTCCAAACTTCGAAAAAAAATTTTTTTCTTTTCGAGATTCTTTGCGCATAATATGCTTGTCTGACGCTATCAAACTAGTATAATGAAAGAGAACCAGTTATCTCAAATAAGAACGGAAAAAAAGTAATTCTAACGAAGTTTCCAAACTTCGAAAAAAAAATTTTTTCTTTTAGAGATTCTTTGCGCATAATATGCTTTTCTGAGGCTATCAAACTAGTATAATGAAAGAGAACCAGTTATCTCAAATAAGAACGGAAAAAAAGTGATTCTAACGAAGTTTCCAAACTTCGAAATAAAATTTTTTTCTTTTCGAGATTCTTTGCGCATAATATGCTTGTCTGAGGCTATCAAACTAGTATAATGAAAGAGAACCAGTAATCTTAAATAAGAACGGAAAAAAAGTGATTCTAAAGAAGTTTCCAAACTTCGAAAAAAAATTTTTTTCTTTTCGAGATTCTTTGCGCATAATATGCTTGTCTAAGGCTATCAAACTAGTATAATGAAAGAGAACAAGTTATCTCAAATAAGAACGGAAAAAAAGTGATTCCAACGAAGTTTCCAAACTTCGAAAAAATTTTTTTTTCTTTTCGAGATTCTTTGCGCATAATATGCTTGTCTGAGGCTATCAAACTAGTATAATGAAAGAGAACCAGTTATCTCAAATAAGAACGGAAAAAAAGTGATTCTAACGAAGTTTCCAAACTTCGAAAAAAAATTTTTTTCTTTTCGAGATTCTTTGCGCATAATATGCTTGTCTGAGGCTATCAAATTAGTATAATGAAAGAGAACCAGTTATCTCAAATAAGAACGGAAAAATAGTGATTCTAACGAAGTTTCCAAACTTCGAAAAAAAATTTTTTTCTTTACGAGATTCTTTGCGCATAATATGCTTGTCTAAAGCTATCAAACTAGTATAATGAAAGAGAACAAGTTATCTCAAATAAGAACGGAAAAAAGTGATTCTAACGAAGTTTCCAAACTTCGAAAAAAAATTTTTTTCTTTTCGAGATTCTTTGCGCATAATATGCTTGTCTGAGGCTATCAAACTAGGATAATGAAAGAGAACCAGTAATCTTAAATAAGAACGGAAAAAAGTGATTCTAACGAAGTTTCCAAACTTCGAAAAAATTTTTTTTTCTTTTCGAGATTCTTTGCGAATAATTAGCTTGTCTAAGGCTATCAAACAAGTATAATGAAAGAGAACAAGTTATCTCAAATAAGAATGGAAAAAAAGTGATTCTAAGGAAGTTTCCAAACTTCGAAAAAAAATTTTTTTCTTTTCGAGATTCTTTGCGCATAATATGCTTGTCTGAGGCTATCAAACTAGTATAATGAAAGAGAACCAGTTATCTCAAATAAGAACGGAAAAAAAGTAATTCTAACGAAGTTTCCAAACTTCGAAAAAAAAATTTTTTCTTTTAGAGATTCTTTGCGCATAATATGCTTTTCTGAGGCTACCAAACTAGTATAATGAAAGAGAACCAGTTATCTCAAATAAGAACGGAAAAAAAGTGATTCTAACGAAGTTTCCAAACTTCGAAATAAAATTTTTTTCTTTTCGAGATTCTTTGCGCATAATATGCTTGTCTGAGGCTATCAAACTAGTATAATGAAAGAGAACCAGTAATCTTAAATAAGAACGGAAAAAAAGTGATTCTAAAGAAGTTTCCAAACTTCGAAAAAAAATTTTTTTCTTTTCGAGATTCTTTGCGCATAATATGCTTGTCTAAGGCTATCAAACTAGTATAATGAAAGAGAACAAGTTATCTCAAATAAGAACGGAAAAAAAGTGATTCCAACGAAGTTTCCAAACTTCGAAAAAATTTTTTTTTCTTTTCGAGATTCTTTGCGCATAATATGCTTGTCTGAGGCTATCAAACTAGTATAATGAAA
Organism: Metallyticus violacea; assembly: GCA_030762175.1. Classification (NCBI taxonomy): domain Eukaryota; kingdom Metazoa; phylum Arthropoda; class Insecta; order Mantodea; family Metallyticidae; genus Metallyticus; species Metallyticus violacea. The sequence goes on along the minus strand of CM060842.1, from coordinate 82,749,629 downwards.
GAGAACCAGTTATCTCAAATAAGAACGGAAAAAAAGTGATTCTAACGAAGTTTCCAAACTTCGAAAAAAAAATTTTTTCTTTTCGAGATTCTTTGCGCATACCTATGCTTTTCTGAGGCTATCAAACTACTATAATGAAAGAGAACCAGTTATCTCAAATAAGAACGGAAAAAAAGTGATTCTAACGAAGTTTCCAAACTTCGAAATAAAATTTTTTTCTTTTCGAGATTCTTTGCGCATAATATGCTTGTCTGAGGCTATCAAACTAGTATAATGAAAGAGAACCAGTAATCTTAAATAAGAACGGAAAAAAAGTGATTCTAACGAAGTTTCCAAACTTCGAAAAAAAATTTTTTTCTTTTCGAGATTCTTTGCGCATAATATGCTTGTCTAAGGCTATCAAACTAGTATAATGAAAGAGAACAAGTTATCTCAAATAAGAACGGAAAAAAAGTGATTCTAACGAAGTTTCCAAACTTCAAAAAAAATTTTTTTCTTTTCGAGATTCTTTGCGCATAATATGCTTGTCTGAGGCTATCAAACTAGTATAATGAAAGAGAACCAGTTATATCAAATAAGAACGGAAAAAAAGTTATTCTAAGGAAGTTTCCAAACTTCGAAAAAAAATTTTTTTCTTTTCGAGATTCTTTGCGCATAATATGCTTGTCTAAGGCTATCAAACTAGTATTGTGAAAGAGAACCAGTTATCTCAAATAAGAACGGAAAAAAAGTGATTCTAACGAAGTTTCCAAACTTCGAAAAAAAATTTTTTTCTTTTCGAGATTCTTTGCGCATAATATGCTTGTCTAAGGCTATCAAACTAGTATAATGAAAGAGAACAAGTTATCTCAAATAAGAACGGAAAAAAAGTGATTCTAACGAAGTTTCCAATCTTCGAAAAAAAATTTTTTTCTTTTCGAGATTCTTTGCGCATAATATGCTTTTCTGAGGCTATCAAACTTGTATAATGAAAGAGAACCAGTTATCTCAAATAAGAACGGAAAAAAAGTGATTCTAACGAAGTTTCCAAACTTCGAAAAAAAATTTTTTTCTTTACCAGATTCTTTGCGCATAATATGCTTGTCTAAGGCTATCAAACTAGTATAATGAAAGAGAACAAGTTATCTCAAATAAGAACGGAAAAAAAGTGATTCTAACGAAGTTTCCAAACTTCGAAAAAAATTTTTTTCTTTTCGATATTCTTTGCGCATAATATGCTTGTCTGAGGCTATCAAACTAGGATAATGAAAGAGAACCAGTAATCTTAAATAAGAACGGAAAAAAGTGATTCTAACGAAGTTTCCAAACTTCGAAAAAAATTTTTTTTCTTTTCGAGATTCTTTGCGCATAATTAGCTTGTCTAAGGCTATCAAACAAGTATAATGAAAGAGAAAAAGTTATCTCAAATAAGAATGGAAAAAAAGTGATTCTAAGGAAGTTTCCAAACTTCGAAAAAAAATTTTTTTCTTTTCGAGATTCTTTGCGCATAATATGCTTGTCTGAGGGCTATCAAACTAGTATAATGAAAGAGAACCAGTTATCTCAAATAAGAACGGAAAAAAAGTGATTCTAACGAAGTTTCCAAACTTCGAAAAAAAAATTTTTTCTTTTAGAGATTCTTTGCGCATTATATGCTTTTCTGAGGCTATCAAACTAGTATAATGAAAGAGAACCAGTTATCTCAAATAAGAACGGAAAAAAAGTGATTCTAACGAAGTTTCCAAACTTCGAAATAAAATTTTTTTCTTTTCTAGATTCTTTGCGCATAATATGCTTGTCTGAGGCTATCAAACTAGTATAATGAAAGAGAACCAGTAATCTTAAATAAGAACGGAAAAAAAGTGATTCTAAAGAAGTTTCCAAACTTCGAAAAAAAATTTTTTCTTTTCGAGATTCTTTGCGCATAATATGCTTGTCTAAGGCTATCAAACTAGTATAATGAAAGAGAACAAGTTATCTCAAATAAGAACGGAAAAAAAGTGATTCTAACGAAGTTTCCAAACTTCGAAAAAAAATTTTTTTCTTTTCGAGATTCTTTGCGCATAATATGCTTGTCTGAGGCTATCAAACTAGTATAATGAAAGAGAACCAGTTATCTCAAATAAGAACGGAAAAAAAGTGATTCTAACGAAGTTTCCAAACTTCGAAAAAAAATTTTTTTCTTTTCGAGATACTTTGCGCATAATATGCTTGTCTAAGGCTATCAAACTAGTATAATGAAAGAGAACAAGTTATCTCAAATAAGAACGGAAAAAAAGTGATTCTAACGAAGTTTCCAAACTTCGAAAAAAATTTTTTTCTTTTCGAGATTCTTTGCGCATAATATGCTTGTCTGAGGCTATCAAACTAGTATAATGAAAGAGAACCAGTAATCTTAAATAAGAACGGAAAAAAAGTGATTCTAACGAAGTTTCCAAACTTCGAAAAAAATTTTTTTCTTTTCGAGATTCTTTGCGCATAATATGCTTGTCTAAGGCTATCAAACTAGTATAATGAAAGAGAACAAGTTATCTCAAATAAGAACGGAAAAAAAGTGATTCTAACGAAGTTTCCAAACTTCGAAAAAAAATTTTTTTCTTTTCGAGATTATTTGCGCATAATATGCTTGTCTGAGGCTATCAAACTAGTATAATGAAAGAGAACCAGTAATCTTAAATAAGAACGGAAAAAAAGTGATTCTAACGAAGTTTCCGAACTTCGAAAAAAAATTTTTTTCTTTTCGAGACCCTTTGCGCATAATATGCTTGTCTAAGGCTATCAAACAAGTATAATGAAAGAGAACAAGTTATCTCAAATAAGAATGGTAAAAAAGTGATTCTAAGGAAGTTTCCAAACTTCGAAAAAAAATTTTTTTCTTTTCGAGATTCCTTGCGCATAATATGCTTGTGTGAGGCTATCAAACTAGTATAATGAAAGAGAACCAGTTATCTCAAATAAGAACGGAAAAAAAGTGATTCTAACGAAGTTTCCAAACTTCGAAAAAAAATTTTTTTCTTTTCGAGATTCTTTGCGCATAACTATGCTTTTCTGAGGCTATCAAACTAGTATAATGAAAGAGAACCAGTTATCTCAAATAAGAACGGAAAAAAAGTGATTTTAACGAAGTTTCCAAACTTCGAAATAAAATTTTTTTCTTTTCGAGATTCTTTGCGCATAATATGCTTGTCTGAGGCTATCAAACTAGTATAATGAAAGAGAACCAGTAATCTTAAATAAGAACGGAAAAAAGGTGATTCTAACGAAGTTTCCAAACTTCGAAAAAAAATTTTTTTCTTTTCGAGATTCTTTGCGCATAATATGCTTGTCTGAGGCTATCAAACTAGTATAATGAAAGAGAACCAGTAATCTTAAATAAGAACGGAAAAAAAGTGATTCTTACGAAGTTTCCAAACTTCGAAAAAAAATTTTTTTCTTTTCGAGATTATTTGCGCATAATATGCTTGTCTAAGGCTATCAAACAAGTATAATGAAAGAGAACAAGTTATCTCAAATAAGAATGGAAAAAAAGTGATTCTAAGGAAGTTTCCAAACTTCGAAAAAAAATTTTTTTCTTTTCGAGATTCTTTGCGCATAATATGCTTGTCTGAGGCTATCAAACTAGTATAATGAAAGAGAACCAGTAATCTTAAATAAGAACGGAAAAAAAGTGATTCTAACGAAGTTTTCAAACTTCGAAAAAAAATTTTTTTCTTTTCGAGATTATTTGCGCATAATTTGCTTGTCTAAGGCTATCAAACAAGCATAATGAAAGAGAACAAGTTATCTAAAAAAAGAATGGAAAAAAAGTGATTCTAAGGAAGTTTCCAAACTTCGAAAAAAAATTTTTTTCTTTTCGAGATTCTTTGCGCATAATATGCTTGTCTGAGGCTATCAAACTAGTATAATGAAAGAGAACCAGTTATCTCAAATAAGAACGGAAAAAAAGTGATTCTAACGAAGTTTCCAAACTTCGAAAAAAAATTTTTTTCTTTTCCAGATTCTTTGCGCATAATATGCTTGTCTAAGGCTATCAAACTAGTATAATGAAAGAGAACAAGTTATCTTAAATAAGAACGGAAAAAAAGTGATTCTAACGAAGTTTCCAAACTTCGAAAAAAAATTTTATTCTTTTCGAGATTCTTTGCGCATAATATGCTTGTCTGAGGCTATCAAACTAGTATAATGAAAGAGAACCAGTAATCTTAAATAAGAACGGAAAAAAAGTGATTCTAACAAGGTTTGCAAACTTCGAAAAAAAATTTTTTTCTTTTCGAGATTCTTTGCGCATAATATGCTTGTCTGAGGCTATCAAACTAGTATAATGAAAGAGAACCAGTAATCTTAAATAAGAACGGAAAAAAAGTGATTCTAACGAAGTTTCCAAACTTCGAAAAAAAATTTTTTTCTTTTCGAGATTCTTTGCGCATAATATGCTTGTCTAAGGCTATCAAACTAGTATAATGAAAGAGAACAATTTATCTCAAATAAGAACGGAAAAAAATTATTCTAACGAAGTTTCCAAACTTCGAAAAAAAATTTTTTTCTTTTCGAGATTCTTTGCGCATAATATGCTTGTCTGAGGCTATCAAACTAGTATAATGAAAGAGAACCAGTTATCTCAAATAAGAACGGAAAAAAAGTTATTCTAATGAAGTTTCCAAACTTCGAAAAAAAATTTTTTTCTTTTCGAGATTCTTTGCGCATAATATGCTTGTCTAAGGCTATCAAACTAGTATAATGAAAGAGAACAAGTTATCTCAAATAAGAATGGAAAAAAAGTGATTCTAAGGAAGTTTCCAAACTTCGAAAAAACATTTTTTCTTTTCGAGATTCTTTGCGCATAATATGCTTGTCTGAGGCTATCAAACTAGTATAATGAAAGAGAAGAAGTTATCTCAAATAAGAATGGAAAAAAAGTGATTCTAAGGAAGTTTCCAAACTTCGAAAAAAAATTTTTTTCTTTTCGAGATTCTTTGCGCATAATATGCTTGTCTGAGGCTATCAAACTAGTATAATGAAAGAGAACCAGTAATCTTAAATAAGAACGGAAAAAAAGTGATTCTTACGAAGTTTCCAAACTTCGAAAAAAAATTTTTTTCTTTTCGAGATTATTTGCGCATAATATGCTTGTCTAAGGCTATCAAACAAGTATAATGAAAGAGAACAAGTTATCTCAAATAAGAATGGAAAAAAAGTGATTCTAAGGAAGTTTCCAAACTTCGAAAAAAAATTTTTTTCTTTTCGAGATTCTTTGCGCATAATATGCTTGTCTGAGGCTATCAAACTAGTATAATGAAAGAGAACCAGTAATCTTAAATAAGAACGGAAAAAAAGTGATTCTAACGAAGTTTTCAAACTTCGAAAAAAAATTTTTTTCTTTTCGAGATTATTTGCGCATAATTTGCTTGTCTAAGGCTATCAAACAAGCATAATGAAAGAGAACAAGTTATCTAAAAAAAGAATGGAAAAAAAAGTGATTCTAAGGAAGTTTCCAAACTTCGAAAAAAAATTTTTTTCTTTTCGAGATTCTTTGCGCATAATATGCTTGTCTGAGGCTATCAAACTAGTATAATGAAAGAGAACCAGTAATCTTAAATAAGAACGGAAAAAAAGTGATTCTTACGAAGTTTCCAAACTTCGAAAAAAAATTTTTTTCTTTTCGAGATTATTTGCGCATAATATGCTTGTCTAAGGCTATCAAACAAGTATAATGAAAGAGAACAAGTTATCTCAAATAAGAATGGAAAAAAAGTGATTCTAAGGAAGTTTCCAAACTTCGAAAAAAAATTTTTTTCTTTTCGAGATTCTTTGCGCATAATATGCTTGTCTGAGGCTATCAAACTAGTATAATGAAAGAGAACCAGTAATCTTAAATAAGAACGGAAAAAAAGTGATTCTAACGAAGTTTTCAAACTTCGAAAAAAAATTTTTTTCTTTTCGAGATTATTTGCGCATAATTTGCTTGTCTAAGGCTATCAAACAAGCATAATGAAAGAGAACAAGTTATCTAAAAAAAGAATGGAAAAAAAGTGATTCTAAGGAAGTTTCCAAACTTCGAAAAAAAATTTTTTTCTTTTCGAGATTCTTTGCGCATAATATGCTTGTCTGAGGCTATCAAACTAGTATAATGAAAGAGAACCAGTTATCTCAAATAAGAACGGAAAAAAAGTGATTCTAACGAAGTTTCCAAACTTCGAAAAAAAATTTTTTTCTTTTCCAGATTCTTTGCGCATAATATGCTTGTCTAAGGCTATCAAACTAGTATAATGAAAGAGAACAAGTTATCTTAAATAAGAACGGAAAAAAAGTGATTCTAACGAAGTTTCCAAACTTCGAAAAAAAATTTTATTCTTTTCGAGATTCTTTGCGCATAATATGCTTGTCTGAGGCTATCAAACTAGTATAATGAAAGAGAACCAGTAATCTTAAATAAGAACGGAAAAAAAGTGATTCTAACAAGGTTTGCAAACTTCGAAAAAAAATTTTTTTCTTTTCGAGATTCTTTGCGCATAATATGCTTGTCTGAGGCTATCAAACTAGTATAATGAAAGAGAACCAGTAATCTTAAATAAGAACGGAAAAAAAGTGATTCTAACGAAGTTTCCAAACTTCGAAAAAAAATTTTTTTCTTTTCGAGATTCTTTGCGCATAATATGCTTGTCTAAGGCTATCAAACTAGTATAATGAAAGAGAACAATTTATCTCAAATAAGAACGGAAAAAAATTATTCTAACGAAGTTTCCAAACTTCGAAAAAAAATTTTTTTCTTTTCGAGATTCTTTGCGCATAATATGCTTGTCTGAGGCTATCAAACTAGTATAATGAAAGAGAACCAGTTATCTCAAATAAGAACGGAAAAAAAGTTATTCTAATGAAGTTTCCAAACTTCGAAAAAAAATTTTTTTCTTTTCGAGATTCTTTGCGCATAATATGCTTGTCTAAGGCTATCAAACTAGTATAATGAAAGAGAACAAGTTATCTCAAATAAGAATGGAAAAAAAGTGATTCTAAGGAAGTTTCCAAACTTCGAAAAAACATTTTTTCTTTTCGAGATTCTTTGCGCATAATATGCTTGTCTGAGGCTATCAAACTAGTATAATGAAAGAGAAGAAGTTATCTCAAATAAGAATGGAAAAAAAGTGATTCTAAGGAAGTTTCCAAACTTCGAAAAAAAATTTTTTTCTTTTCGAGATTCTTTGCGCATAATATGCTTGTCTGAGGCTATCAAACTAGTATAATCAAAGAGAACCAGTTATCTCAAATAAGAACGGAAAAAAAGTGATTCTAACGAGGTTCCCAATTTTCGAAAAAAAATTTTTTTCTTTTCGAGATTCTTTGCGCATAATATGCTTTTCTGAGGCTATCAAACTAGTATAATGAAAGAGAACCAGTAATCTTAAATAAGAACGGAAAAAAAGTGATTCTAACGAAGTTTCCGAACTTCGAAAAAAAATTTTTTTCTTTTCTAGACCCTTTGCGCATAATATGCTTGTCTAAGGCTATCAAACAAGTATAATGAAAGAGAACAAGTTATCTCAAATAAGAATGGAAAAAAAGTGATTCTAAGGAAGTTTCCAAACTTCGAAAAAAAATTTTTTTCTTTTCGAGATTCTTTGCGCATAATATGCTTGTGTGAGGCTATCAAACTAGTATAATGAAAGAGAACCAGTTATCTCAAATAAGAACGGAAAAAAAGTGATTCTAACGAAGTTTCCAAACTTCGAAAAAAAATTTTTTTCTTTTCGAGATTCTTTGCGCATAACTATGCTTTTCTGAGGCTATCAAACTAGTATAATGAAAGAGAACCAGTTATCTCAAATAAGAACGGAAAAAAAGTGATTTTAACGAAGTTTCCAAACTTCGAAATAAAATTTTTTTCTTTTCGAGATTCTTTGCGCATAATATGCTTGTCTGAGGCTATCAAACTAGTATAATGAAAGAGAACCAGTAATCTTAAATAAGAACGGAAAAAAGGTGTATCTAACGAAGTTTCCAAACTTCGAAAAAAAATTTTTTTCTTTTCGAGATTCTTTGCGCATAATATGCTTGTCTGAGGCTATCAAACTAGTATAATGAAATAGAACAAGTTATCTCAAATAAGAATGGAAAAAAAGTGATTCTAAGGAAGTTTCCAAACTTCGAAAAAAAATTTTTTTCTTTTCGAGATTCTTTGCGCATAATTTGCTTGTCTGAGGCTATCAAACTAGTATAATGAAAGAGAACCAGTAATCTTAAATAAGAACGGAAAAAAAGTGATTCTAACGAAGTTTCCAAACTTCGAAAAAAAATTTTTTTCTTTTCGAGATTATTTGCGCATAATTTGCTTGTCTAAGGCTATCAAACAAGCATAATGAAAGAGAACAAGTTATCTAAAAAAAGAATGGAAAAAAAGTGATTCTAAGGAAGTTTCCAAACTTCGAAAAAAAATTTTTTTCTTTTCGAGATTCTTTGCGCATAATATGCTTGTCTGAGGCTATCAAACTAGTATAATGAAAGAGAACCAGTTATCTCAAATAAGAACGGAAAAAAAGTGATTCTAACGAAGTTTCCAAACTTCGAAAAAAAATTTTTTTCTTTTCCAGATTCTTTGCGCATAATATGCTTGTCTAAGGCTATCAAACTAGTATAATGAAAGAGAACAAGTTATCTTAAATAAGAACGGAAAAAAAGTGATTCTAACGAAGTTTCCAAACTTCGAAAAAAAATTTTATTCTTTTCGAGATTCTTTGCGCATAATATGCTTGTCTGAGGCTATCAAACTAGTATAATGAAAGAGAACCAGTAATCTTAAATAAGAACGGAAAAAAAGTGATTCTAACAAGGTTTGCAAACTTCGAAAAAAAATTTTTTTCTTTTCGAGATTCTTTGCGCATAATATGCTTGTCTGAGGCTATCAAACTAGTATAATGAAAGAGAACCAGTAATCTTAAATAAGAACGGAAAAAAAGTGATTCTAACGAAGTTTCCAAACTTCGAAAAAAAATTTTTTTCTTTTCGAGATTCTTTGCGCATAATATGCTTGTCTGAGGCTATCAAACTAGTATAATAAAAGAGAACCAGTTATCTCAAATAAGAACGGAAAAAAAGTGAATCTAACGAAGTTTCCAAACTTCGAAAAAAAATTTTTTTTTTTCGAGATTCTTTGCGCATAATATGCTTGTCTGAGGCTATCAAACTAGTATAATGAAAGAGAACAAGTTATCTCAAATAAGAACGGAAAAAAAGTGATTCTAACGAAGTTTCCAAACTTCGAAAAAAAATTTTTTTCTTTTCGAGATTATTTGCGCATAATATGCTTGTCTGAGGCTATCAAACTAGTATAATGAAAGAGAACCAGTAATCTTAAATAAGAACGGAAAAAAAGTGATTCTAACGAAGTTTCCAAACTTCGAAAAAAAATTTTTTTCTTTTCGAGAATATTTGCGCATAATATGCTTGTCTGAGGCTATCAAACTAGTATAATGACAGAGAACCAGTTATCTCAAATAAGAACGGAAAAAAAGTGATTCTAACGAAGTTCCCAAACTTCGAAAAAAAATTTTTTTCTTTTCGAGATTCTTTGCGCATAATATGCTTGTCTGAGGCTATCAAACTAGTATAATGAAAGAGAACCAGTTATCTCAAATAAGAACGGAAAAATAGTGATTCTAACGAAGTTTCCAAACTTCAAAAAAAATTTTTTTTCTTTTCGAGATTCTTTGCGCATACCTATGCTTTTCTGAGGCTATCAAACTAGTATAATGAAAGAGAACCAGTTATCTCAAATAAGAACGGAAAAAAAGTGATTCTAACGAAGTTTCCAAATTTCGAAAAAAAATTTTTTCTTTTAGAGATTCTTTGCGCATAATATGCTTGTCTCAGGGCTATCAAACAAGTATAATGAAAGAGAACAAGTTATCTCAAATAAGAATGGAAAAAAAGTGATTCTAAGGAAGTTTCCAAACCTGGAAAAAAAATTTTTTTCTTTTCGAGATTCTTTGCGCATAGTATGCTTGTCTGAGGCTATCAAACTAGTATAATGAAAGAGAACCAGTTATCTCAAATAAGAACGGAAAAAAAGTGATTCTAACGAAGTTTCCAAACTTCGAAAAAAATTTTTTTCTTTTCGAGATTCTTTGCGCATAATATGCTTGTCTAAGGCTATCAAACTAGTATAATGAAAGAGAACAAGTTATCTCAAATAAGAACGGAAAAAAAGTGATTCTAACGAAGTTTCCAATCTTCGAAAAAAAATTTTTTTCTTTTCGAGATTCTTTGCGCATAATATGCTTTTCTGAGGCTATCAAACTTGTATAATGAAAGAGAACCAGTAATCTTAAATAAGAACGGAAAAAAAGTGATTCTAACGAAGTTTCCAAACTTCGAAAAAAAATTTTTTTCTTTTCGTGATTATTTGCGCATAATATGCTTGTCTCAGGCTATCAAACTAGTATAATGAAAGAGAACAAGTTATCTCAAATAAGAACGGAAAAAAAGTGATTCTAACGAAGTTTCCAAACTTCGAAAAAAATTTTTTTCTTTTCGAGATTATTTGCGCATAATATGCTTGTCTGAGGCTATCAAACTAGTATAATGAAAGAGAACCAGTAATCTTAAATAAGAACGGAAAAAAAGTGATTCTAACGAAGTTTCCAAACTTCGAAAAAAAATTTTTTTCTTTTCGAGATTATTTGCGCATAATATGCTTGTCTGAGGCTATCAAACTAGTATAATGAAAGAGAACCAGTTATCTCAAATAAGAACGGAAAAAAAGTGATTCTAACGAAGTTTCCAAACTTCGAAAAAAAATTTTTTTCTTTTCGAGATTCTTTGCGCATAATATGCTTGTCTGAGGCTATCAAATTAGTATAATGAAAGAGAACCAGTTATCTCAAATAAGAACGGAAAAATAGTGATTCTAACGAAGTTTCCAAACTTCGAAAAAAAATTTTTTTCTTTTCGAGATTCTTTGCGCATACCTATGCTTTTCTGAGGCTATCAAACTAGTATAATGAAAGAGAACCAGTTATCTCAAATAAGAACGGAAAAAAAGTGATTCTAACGAAGTTTCCAAATTTCGAAAAAAAATTTTTTCTTTTAGAGATTCTTTGCACATAATTTGCTTGTCTCAGGCTATCAAACAAGTATAATGAAAGAGAACAAGTTATCTCAAATAAGAATGGAAAAAAAGTGATTCTAAGGAAGTTTCCAAACTTGGAAAAAAAATTTTTTTCTTTTCGAGATTCTTTGCGCATAGTATGCTTGTCTGAGGCTATCAAACAAGTATAATGAAAGAGAACCAGTTATCTCAAATAAGAACGGAAAAAAAGTGATTCTAACGAAGTTTCCAAACTTCGAAAAAAAATTTTTTTCTTTTCGAGATTCTTTGCGCATAATATGCTTGTCTGCCTCAGACAAACTAGTATAATGAAAGAGAACCAGTTATCTCAAATAAGAACTGAAAAATAGTGATTCTAACGAAGTTTCCAAACTTCGAAAAAAATTTTTTTTCTTTTCGAGATTCTTTGCGCATAATATGCTTGTCTGAGGCTATCAAACTAGTATAATAAAAGAGAACCAGTTATCTCAAATAAGAACGGAAAAAAAGTGAATCTAACGAAGTTTCCAAACTTCGAAAAAAAATTTTTTTTTTTCGAGATTCTTTGCGCATAATATGCTTGTCTGAGGCTATCAAACTAGTATAATGAAAGAGAACAAGTTATCTCAAATAAGAACGGAAAAAAAGTGATTCTAACGAAGTTTCCAAACTTCGAAAAAAAATTTTTTTCTTTTCGAGATTATTTGCGCATAATATGCTTGTCTGAGGCTATCAAACTAGTATAATGAAAGAGAACCAGTAATCTTAAATAAGAACGGAAAAAAAGTGATTCTAACGAAGTTTCCAAACTTCGAAAAAAAATTTTTTTCTTTTCGAGATTATTTGCGCATAATATGCTTGTCTGAGGCTATCAAACTAGTATAATGAAAGAGAACCAGTTATCTCAAATAAGAACGGAAAAAAAGTGATTCTAACGAAGTTTCCAAACTTCGAAAAAAAATTTTTTTCTTTTCGAGATTCTTTGCGCATAATATGCTTGTTTGAGGCTATCAAACTAGTATAATGAAAGAGAACCAGTTATCTCAAATAAGAACGGAAAAATAGTGATTCTAACGAAGTTTCCAAACTTCGAAAAAAAATTTTTTTCTTTTCGAGATTCTTTGCGCATACCTATGCTTTTCTGAGGCTATCAAACTAGTATAATGAAAGAGAACCAGTTATCTCAAATAAGAACGGAAAAAAAGTGATTCTAACGAAGTTTCCAAATTTCGAAAAAAAATTTTTTCTTTTAGAGATTCTTTGCGCATAATATGCTTGTCTCAGGCTATCAAACAAGTATAATGAAAGAGAACAAGTTATCTCAAATAAGAATGGAAAAAAAGTGATTCTAAGTAAGTTTCCAAACTTGGAAAAAAAATTTTTTTCTTTTCGAGATTCTTTGCGCATAGTATGCTTGTCTGAGGCTATCAAACTAGTATAATGAAAGAGAACCAGTTATCTCAAATAAGAACGGAAAAAAAGTGATTCTAACGAAGTTTCCAAACTTCGAAAAAAATTTTTTTCTTTTCGAGATTCTTTGCGCATAATATGCTTGTCTAAGGCTATCAAACTAGTATAATGAAAGAGAACAAGTTATCTCAAATAAGAACGGAAAAAAAGTGATTCTAACGAAGTTTCCAATCTTCGAAAAAAAATTTTTTTCTTTTCGAGATTCTTTGCGCATAATATGCTTTTCTGAGGCTATCAAACTTGTATAATGAAAGAGAACCAGTAATCTTAAATAAGAACGGAAAAAAAGTGATTCTAACGAAGTTTCCAAACTTCGAAAAAAAATTTTTTTCTTTTCGTGATTATTTGCGCATAATATGCTTGTCTCAGGCTATCAAACTAGTATAATGAAAGAGAACCAGTTATCTCAAATAAGAACGGAAAAAAAGTGATTCTAACGAAGTTTCCAAATTTCGAAAAAAAATTTTTTCTTTTAGAGATTCTTTGCACATAATTTGCTTGTCTCAGGCTATCAAACAAGTATAATGAAAGAGAACAAGTTATCTCAAATAAGAATGGAAAAAAAGTGATTCTAAGGAAGTTTCCAAACTTGGAAAAAAAATTTTTTTCTTTTCGAGATTCTTTGCGCATAGTATGCTTGTCTGAGGCTATCAAACAAGTATAATGAAAGAGAACCAGTTATCTCAAATAAGAACGGAAAAAAAGTGATTCTAACGAAGTTTCCAAACTTCGAAAAAAAATTTTTTTCTTTTCGAGATTCTTTGCGCATAATATGCTTGTCTGCCTCAGACAAACTAGTATAATGAAAGAGAACCAGTTATCTCAAATAAGAACTGAAAAATAGTGATTCTAACGAAGTTTCCAAACTTCGAAAAAAATTTTTTTTCTTTTCGAGATTCTTTGCGCATAATATGCTTGTCTGAGGCTATCAAACTAGTATAATAAAAGAGAACCAGTTATCTCAAATAAGAACGGAAAAAAAGTGAATCTAACGAAGTTTCCAAACTTCGAAAAAAAATTTTTTTTTTTCGAGATTCTTTGCGCATAATATGCTTGTCTGAGGCTATCAAACTAGTATAATGAAAGAGAACAAGTTATCTCAAATAAGAACGGAAAAAAAGTGATTCTAACGAAGTTTCCAAACTTCGAAAAAAAATTTTTTTCTTTTCGAGATTATTTGCGCATAATATGCTTGTCTGAGGCTATCAAACTAGTATAATGAAAGAGAACCAGTAATCTTAAATAAGAACGGAAAAAAAGTGATTCTAACGAAGTTTCCAAACTTCGAAAAAAAATTTTTTTCTTTTCGAGATTATTTGCGCATAATATGCTTGTCTGAGGCTATCAAACTAGTATAATGAAAGAGAACCAGTTATCTCAAATAAGAACGGAAAAAAAGTGATTCTAACGAAGTTTCCAAACTTCGAAAAAAAATTTTTTTCTTTTCGAGATTCTTTGCGCATAATATGCTTGTCTGAGGCTATCAAACTAGTATAATGAAAGAGAACCAGTTATCTCAAATAAGAACGGAAAAATAGTGATTCTAACGAAGTTTCCAAACTTCAAAAAAAATTTTTTTTCTTTTCGAGATTCTTTGCGCATACCTATGCTTTTCTGAGGCTATCAAACTAGTATAATGAAAGAGAACCAGTTATCTCAAATAAGAACGGAAAAAAAGTGATTCTAACGAAGTTTCCAAATTTCGAAAAAAAATTTTTTCTTTTAGAGATTCTTTGCGCATAATATGCTTGTCTCAGGGCTATCAAACAAGTATAATGAAAGAGAACAAGTTATCTCAAATAAGAATGGAAAAAAAGTGATTCTAAGGAAGTTTCCAAACCTGGAAAAAAAATTTTTTTCTTTTCGAGATTCTTTGCGCATAGTATGCTTGTCTGAGGCTATCAAACTAGTATAATGAAAGAGAACCAGTTATCTCAAATAAGAACGGAAAAAAAGTGATTCTAACGAAGTTTCCAAACTTCGAAAAAAATTTTTTTCTTTTCGAGATTCTTTGCGCATAATATGCTTGTCTAAGGCTATCAAACTAGTATAATGAAAGAGAACAAGTTATCTCAAATAAGAACGGAAAAAAAGTGATTCTAATGAAGTTTCCAATCTTCGAAAAAAATTTTTTTCTTTTCGAGATTCTTTGCGCATAATATGCTTGTCTGAGGCTATCAAACTAGTATAATGAAAGAGAACCAGTTATCTCAAATAAGAACGGAAAAATAGTGATTCTAACGAAGTTTCCAAACTTCGAAAAAAAATTTTTTTCTTTTCGAGATTCTTTGCGCATACCTATGCTTTTCTGAGGCTATCAAACTAGTATAATGAAAGAGAACCAGTTATCTCAAATAAGAACGGAAAAAAAGTGATTCTAACGAAGTTTCCAAATTTCGAAAAAAAATTTTTTCTTTTAGAGATTCTTTGCGCATAATATGCTTGTCTCAGGCTATCAAACAAGTATAATGAAAGAGAACAAGTTATCTCAAATAAGAATGGAAAAAAAGTGATTCTAAGTAAGTTTCCAAACTTGGAAAAAAAATTTTTTTCTTTTCGAGATTCTTTGCGCATAATATGCTTGTCTGAGGCTATCAAACTAGTATAATGAAAGAGAACCAGTTATCTCAAATAAGAACGGAAAAAAAGTGATTCTAACGAAGTTTCCAAACTTCGAAAAAAATTTTTTTCTTTTCGAGATTCTTTGCGCATAATATGCTTGTCTAAGGCTATCAAACTAGTATAATGAAAGAGAACATGTTATCTCAAATAAGAACGGAAAAAAAGTGATTCTAACGAAGTTTCCAATCTTCGAAAAAAAATTTTTTTCTTTTCGAGATTCTTTGCGCATAATATGCTTTTCTGAGGCTATCAAACTTGTATAATGAAAGAGAACCAGTAATCTTAAATAAGAACGGAAAAAAAGTGATTCTAACGAAGTTTCCAAACTTCGAAAAAAAATTTTTTTCTTTTCGTGATTATTTGCGCATAATATGCTTGTCTCAGGCTATCAAACTAGTATAATGAAAGAGAACAAGTTATCTCAAATAAGAACGGAAAAAAAGTGATTCTAACGAAGTTTCCAAACTTCGAAAAAAAATTTTTTTCTTTTCGAGATTATTTGCGCATAATATGCTTGTCTGAGGCTATCAAACTAGTATAATGAAAGAGAACCAGTAATCTTAAATAAGAACGGAAAAAAAGTGATTCTAACGAAGTTTCCAAACTTCGAAAAAAAATTTTTTTCTTTTCGAGATTATTTGCGCATAATATGCTTGTCTGAGGCTATCAAACTAGTATAATGAAAGAGAACCAGTTATCTCAAATAAGAACGGAAAAAAAGTGATTCTAACGAAGTTTCCAAACTTCGAAAAAAAATTTTTTTCTTTTCGAGATTCTTTGCGCATAATATGCTTGTCTGAGGCTATCAAATTAGTATAATGAAAGAGAACCAGTTATCTCAAATAAGAACGGAAAAATAGTGATTCTAACGAAGTTTCCAAACTTCGAAAAAAAATTTTTTTCTTTTCGAGATTCTTTGCGCATACCTATGCTTTTCTGAGGCTATCAAACTAGTATAATGAAAGAGAACCAGTTATCTCAAATAAGAACGGAAAAAAAGTGATTCTAACGAAGTTTCCAAATTTCGAAAAAAAATTTTTTCTTTTAGAGATTCTTTGCACATAATTTGCTTGTCTCAGGCTATCAAACAAGTATAATGAAAGAGAACAAGTTATCTCAAATAAGAATGGAAAAAAAGTGATTCTAAGGAAGTTTCCAAACTTGGAAAAAAAATTTTTTTCTTTTCGAGATTCTTTGCGCATAGTATGCTTGTCTGAGGCTATCAAACAAGTATAATGAAAGAGAACCAGTTATCTCAAATAAGAACGGAAAAAAAGTGATTCTAACGAAGTTTCCAAACTTCGAAAAAAAATTTTTTTCTTTTCGAGATTCTTTGCGCATAATATGCTTGTCTGCCTCAGGCAAACTAGTATAATGAAAGAGAACCAGTTATCTCAAATAAGAACTGAAAAATAGTGATTCTAACGAAGTTTCCAAACTTCGAAAAAAATTTTTTTTCTTTTCGAGATTCTTTGCGCATAATATGCTTGTCTGAGGCTATCAAACTAGTATAATAAAAGAGAACCAGTTATCTCAAATAAGAACGGAAAAAAAGTGAATCTAACGAAGTTTCCAAACTTCGAAAAAAAATTTTTTTTTTTCGAGATTCTTTGCGCATAATATGCTTGTCTGAGGCTATCAAACTAGTATAATGAAAGAGAACAAGTTATCTCAAATAAGAACGGAAAAAAAGTGATTCTAACGAAGTTTCCAAACTTCGAAAAAAAATTTTTTTCTTTTCGAGATTATTTGCGCATAATATGCTTGTCTGAGGCTATCAAACTAGTATAATGAAAGAGAACCAGTAATCTTAAATAAGAACGGAAAAAAAGTGATTCTAACGAAGTTTCCAAACTTCGAAAAAAAATTTTTTTCTTTTCGAGATTATTTGCGCATAATATGCTTGTCTGAGGCTATCAAACTAGTATAATGAAAGAGAACCAGTTATCTCAAATAAGAACGGAAAAAAAGTGATTCTAACGAAGTTTCCAAACTTCGAAAAAAAATTTTTTTCTTTTCGAGATTCTTTGCGCATAATATGCTTGTCTGAGGCTATCAAACTAGTATAATGAAAGAGAACCAGTTATCTCAAATAAGAACGGAAAAATAGTGATTCTAACGAAGTTTCCAAACTTCAAAAAAAATTTTTTTTCTTTTCGAGATTCTTTGCGCATACCTATGCTTTTCTGAGGCTATCAAACTAGTATAATGAAAGAGAACCAGTTATCTCAAATAAGAACGGAAAAAAAGTGATTCTAACGAAGTTTCCAAATTTCGAAAAAAAATTTTTTCTTTTAGAGATTCTTTGCGCATAATATGCTTGTCTCAGGGCTATCAAACAAGTATAATGAAAGAGAACAAGTTATCTCAAATAAGAATGGAAAAAAAGTGATTCTAAGGAAGTTTCCAAACCTGGAAAAAAAATTTTTTTCTTTTCGAGATTCTTTGCGCATAATATGCTTTTCTGAGGCTATCAAACTTGTATAATGAAAGAGAACCAGTAATCTTAAATAAGAACGGAAAAAAAGTGATTCTACGAAGTTTCCAAACTTCGAAAAAAAATTTTTTTCTTTTGGTGATTATTTGCGCATAATATGCTTGTCTGAGGCTATCAAACTAGTATAATGAAAGAGAAAAAGTTATCTCAAATAAGAACGGAAAAAAAGTGATTCTAACGAAGTTTCCAAACTTCGAAAAAAAATTTTTTTCTTTTCGAGATTATTTGCGCATAATATGCTTGTCTGAGGCTATCAAACTAGTATAATGAAAGAGAACCAGTAATCTTAAATAAGAACGGAAAAAAAGTGATTCTAACGAAGTTTCCAAACTTCGAAAAAAAATTTTTTTCTTTTCGAGATTATTTGCGCATAATATGCTTGTCTGAGGCTATCAAACTAGTATAATGAAAGAGAACCAGTTATCTCAAATAAGAACGGAAAAAAAGTGATTCTAACGAAGTTTCCAAACTTCGAAAAAAAATTTTTTTCTTTTCGAGATTCTTTGCGCATAATATGCTTGTCTGAGTCTATCAAATTAGTATAATGAAAGAGAACCAGTTATCTCAAATAAGAACGGAAAAATAGTGATTCTAACGAAGTTTCCAAACTTCGAAAAAAAATTTTTTTCTTTTCGAGATTCTTTGCGCATACCTATGCTTATCTGAGGCTATCAAACTAGTATAATGAAAGAGAACCAGTTATCTCAAATAAGAACGGAAAAAAAGTGATTCTAACGAAGTTTCCAAATTTCGAAAAAAAATTTTTTCTTTTAGAGATTCTTTGCACATAATTTGCTTGTCTCAGGCTATCAAACAAGTATAATGAAAGAGAACAAGTTATCTCAAATAAGAATGGAAAAAAAGTGATTCTAAGGAAGTTTCCAAACTTGGAAAAAAAATTTTTTTCTTTTCGAAATTCTTTGCGCATAGTATGCTTGTCTGAGGCTATCAAACTTGTATAATGAAAGAGAACCAGTTATCTCAAATAAGAACGGAAAAAAAGTGATTCTAACGAAGTTTCCAAACTTCGAAAAAAAATTTTTTTCTTTACGAGATTCTTTGCGCATAATATGCTTGTCTAAAAATATCAAACTAGTATAATGAAAGAGAACAAGTTATCTCAAATAAGAACGGAAAAAAAGTGATTCTAACGAAGTTTCCAAACTTCGAAAAAAAATTTTTTTCTTTTCGAGATTCTTTGCGCATAATATGCTTGTCTGAGGCTATCAAACTAGGATAATGAAAGAAAACCAGTAATCTTAAATAAGAACGGAAAAAAGTGATTCTAACGAAGTTTCCAAACTTCGAAAAAAATTTTTTTTCTTTTCGAGATTCTTTGCGAATAATTAGCTTGTCTAAGGCTATCAAACAAGTATAATGAAAGAGAACAAGTTATCTCAAATAAGAATGGGAAAAAAAGTGATTCTAAGGAAGTTTCCAAACTTCGAAAAAAAATTTTTTTCTTTTCGAGATTCTTTGCGCATAATATGCTTGTCTGAGGCTATCAAACTAGTATAATGAAAGAGAACCAGTTATCTCAAATAAGAACGGAAAAAAAGTGATTCTAACGAAGTTTCCAAACTTCGAAAAAAAAATTTTTTCTTTTAGAGATTCTTTGCGCATAATATGCTTTTCTGAGGCTATCAAACTAGTATAATGAAAGAGAACCAGTTATCTCAATTAAGAACGGAAAAAAAGTGTTTCTAACGAAGTTTCCGAACTTCGAAATAAAAATTTTTCTTTTCGAGATTCCTTGCGCATAATATGCTTGTCTGAGGCTATCAAACTAGTATAATGAAAGAGAACCAGTAATCTTAAATAAGAACGGAAAAAAAGTGATTCTAAAGAAGTTTCCAAACTTCGAAATAAAATTTTTTTCTTTTCGAGATTCTTTGCGCATAATATGCTTGTCTAAGGCTATCAAACTAGTATAATGAAAGAGAACAAGTTATCTCAAATAAGAACGGAAAAAAAGTGATTCCAACGAAGTTTCCAAACTTCGAAAAAATTTTTTTTTCTTTTCGAGATTCTTTGCGCATAATATGCTTGTCTGAGGCTATCAAACTAGTATAATGAAAGAGAACCAGTTATCTCAAATAAGAACGGAAAAAAAGTGATTCTAACGAAGTTTCCAAACTTCGAAAAAAAAATTTTTTCTTTTCGAGATTCTTTGCGCATACCTATGCTTTTCTGAGGCTATCAAACTAGTATAATGAAAGAGAACCAGTTATCTCAAATAAGAACGGAAAAAAAGTGATTCTAACGAAGTTTCCAAACTTCGAAATAAAATTTTTTTCTTTTCCAGATTCTTTGCGCATAATATGCTTGTCTGAGGCTATCAAACTAGTATAATGAAAGAGAACAAGTTATCTCAAATAAGAACGGAAAAAAAGATTCTAACGAAGTTTCCAAACTTCGAAAAAAAATTTTTTTCTTTTCGAGATTCTTTGCGCATAATATGCTTGTCTGAGGCAATCAAACTAGTATAATGAAAGAGAACCAGTTATCTCAAATAAGAACGGAAAAAAAGTTATTCTAATGAAGTTTCCAAACTTCGAAAAAAAATTTTTTTCTTTTCGAGATTCTTTGCGCATAATATGCTTGTCTAAGGCTATCAAACTAGTATAATGAAAGAGAACCAGTTATCTCAAATAAGAACGGAAAAAAAGTGATTCTAACGAAGTTTCCAAACTTCGAAAAAAAATTTTTTTCTTTTCGAGATTCTTTGCGCATAATATGCTTGTCTAAGGCTATCAAACTAGTATAATGAAAGAGAACAAGTTATCTCAAATAAGAACGGAAAAAAAGTGATTCTAACGAAGTTTCCAATCTTCGAAAAAAAATTTTTTTCTTTTCGAGATTCTTTGCGCATAATATGCTTTTCTGAGGCTATCAAACTTGTATAATGAAAGAGAACCAGTTATCTCAAATAAGAACGGAAAAAAAGTGATTCTAACGAAGTTTCCAAACTTCGAAAAAAAATTTTTTTCTTTACGAGATTCTTTGCGCATAATATGCTTGTCTAAGGCTATCAAACTAGTATAATGAAAGAGAACAAGTTATCTCAAATAAGAACGGAAAAAAAGTGATTCTAACGAAGTTTCCAAACTTCGAAAAAAATTTTTTTCTTTTCGAGATTCTTTGCGCATAATATGCTTGTCTGAGGCTATCAAACTAGGATAATGAAAGAGAACCAGTAATCTTAAATAAGAACGGAAAAAAGTGATTCTAACGAAGTTTCCAAACTTCGAAAAAATTTTTTTTCTTTTCGAGATTCTTTGCGCATAATTAGCTTGTCTAAGGCTATCAAACAAGTATAATGAAAGAGAACAAGTTATCTCAAATAAGAATGGAAAAAAAGTGATTCTAAGGAAGTTTCCAAACTTCGAAAAAAAATTTTTTTCTTTTCGAGATTCTTTGCGCATAATATGCTTGTCTGAGGCTATCAAACTAGTATAATGAAAGAGAACCATTTATCTCAAATAAGAACGGAAAAAAAGTGATTTTAACGAAGTTTCCAAACTTCGAAAAAAAATTTTTTTCTTTTCGAGATTCTTTGCGCATAATATGCTTGTCTGAGGCTATCAAACTAGTATAATGAAAGAGAACCAGTTATCTCAAATAAGAACGGAAAAAAAGTGATTCTAACGAAGTTTCCAAACTTCGAAAAAAAATTTTTTTCTTTTCGAGATTCTTTGCGCATACCTATGCTTTTCTGAGGCTATCAAACTAGTATAATGAAAGAGAACCAGTTATCTCAAATAAGAACGGAAAAAAAGTGATTCTAACGAAGTTTCCAAACTTCGAAATAAAATTTTTTTCTTTTCGAGATTCTTTGCGCATAATATGCTTGTCTGTGGCTATCAAACTAGTATAATGAAAGAGAACCAGTAATCTTAAATAAGAACGGAAAAAAAGTGATTCTAACGAAGTTTCCAAACTTCGAAAAAAAATTTTTTTCTTTTCGAGATTCTTTGCGCATAATATGCTTGTCTGAGGCTATCAAACTAGTATAATGAAAGAGAACCAGTAATCTTAAATAAGAACGGAAAAAAAGTGATTCTAACGAAGTTTCCAAACTTCGAAAAAAAATTTTTTTCTTTTCGAGATTATTTGCGCATAATATGCTTGTCTAAGGCTATCAAACAAGTATAATGAAAGAGAACAAGTTATCTCAAATAAGAATGGAAAAAAAGTGATTCTAAGGAAGTTTCCAAACTTCGAAAAAAAATTTTTTTCTTTTCGAGATTCTTTGCGCATAATATGCTTGTCTGAGGCTATCAAACTAGTATAATGAAAGAGAACCAGTAATCTTAAATAAGAACGGAAAAAAAGTGATTCTAACGAAGTTTCCAAACTTCGAAAAAAAATTTTTTTCTTTTCGAGATTATTTGCGCATAATTTGCTTGTCTAAGGCTATCAAACAAGTATAATGAAAGAGAACAAGTTATCTCAAATAAGAATGGAAAAAAAGTGATTCTAAGGAAGTTTCCAAACTTCGAAAAAAAATTTTTTTCTTTTCGAGATTCTTTGCGCATAATATGCTTGTCTGAGGCTATCAAACTAGTATAATGAAAGAGAACCAGTTATCTCAAATAAGAACGAAAAAAAAGTGATTCTAACGAAGTTTCCAAACTTCGAAAAAAATTTTTTTTCTTTTCCAGATTCTTTGCGCATAATATGCTTGTCTAAGGCTATCAAACTAGTATAATGAAAGAGAACAAGTTATCTTAAATAAGAACGGAAAAAAAGTGATTCTAACGAAGTTTCCAAACATCGAAAAAAAATTTTTTTCTTTTCGAGATTCTTTGCGCATAATATTCTTGTCTGAGGCTATCAAACTAGTATAATGAAAGAGAACCAGTAATCTTAAATAAGAACGGAAAAAAAGTGATTCTAACGAAGTTTGCAAACTTCGAAAAAAAATTTTTTTCTTTTCGAGATTCTTTGCGCATAATATGCTTGTCTGACGCTATCAAACTAGTATAATGAAAGAGAAAAAGTTATCTCAAATAAGAACGGAAAAAAAGTTATTCTAATGAAGTTTCCAAACTTCGAAAAAAATTTTTTTTCTTTTCGAGATTCTTTGCGCATAATATGCTTGTCTAAGGCTATCAAACTAGTATAATGAAAGAGAACAAGTTATCTGTATAAGAATGGAAAAAAAGTGATTCTAAGGAAGTTTCCAAACTTCGAAAAAACATTTTTTCTTTTCGAGATTCTTTGCGCATAATATGCTTGTCTGAGGCTATCAAACTAGTATAATGAAAGAGAACAAGTTATCTCAAATAAGAATGGAAAAAAAGTGATTCTAAGGAAGTTTCCAAACTTCGAAAAAAAATTTTTTTCTTTTCGAGATTCTTTGCGCATAATATGCTTGTCTGAGGCTATCAAACTAGTATAATGAAAGAGAACCAGTTATCTCAAATAAGAACGGAAAAAAAGTGATTCTAACGAGGTTCCCAATTTTCGAAAAAAAATTTTTTTCTTTTCGAGATTATTTGCGAATAATATGCTTGTCTGAGGCTATCAAACTAGTATAATGAAAGAGAACCAGTAATCTCAAATAAGAACGGAAAAAAAGTGATTCTAACAAAGTTTCCAAACTTCGAAAAAAAATTTTTTTCTTTTCGAGATTGTTTGCGCATAATATGCTTGTCTGAGGCTATCAAACTAGTATAATGAAAGAGAACAAGTTATCTCAAATAAGAATGGAAAAAAAGTGATTCTAAGGAAGTTTCCAAACTTGGAAAAAAAATTTTTTTCTTTTCGAGATTCTTTGCGCATAATATGCTTGTCTGAGGCTATCAAACTAGTATAATGAAAGACAACCAGTTATCTCAAATAAGAACGGAAAAAAAGTGATTCTAACGAAGTTTCCAAACTTCGAAATAAATTTTTTTTCTTTTCGAGATTCTTTGCGCATAATATGCTTGTCTGAGGCTAACAAACTAGTATAATGAAAGAGAACCAGTAATCTTAAATAAGAACGGAAAAAAAGTGATTCTAACGAAGTTTCCAAACTTCGAAAAAAAATTTTTTTCTTTTCGAGATTATTTGCGAATAATATGCTTGTCTGAGGCTATCAAACTAGTATAATGAAAGAGAACCAGTAATCTCAAATAAGAACGGAAAAAAAGTGATTCTAACGAAGTTTCCAAACTTCGAAAAAAAATTTTTTTCTTTTCGAGATTGTTTGCGCATAATATGCTTGTCTGAGGCTATCAAACTAGTATAATGAAAGAGAACCAGTTATCTCAAATAAGAACGGAAAAAAAGTGATTCTAACGAAGTTTCCAAACTTCGAAATAAATTTTTTTTCTTTTCGAGATTCTTTGCGCATAATATGCTTGTCTGAGGCTAACAAACTAGTATAATGAAAGAGAACCAGTAATCTTAAATAAGAACGGAAAAAAAGTGATTCTAACGAAGTTTCCAAACTTCGAAAAAAAATTTTTTTCTTTTCGAGATACTTTGCGCATAATATGCTTGTCTAAGGCTATCAAACTAGTATAATGAAAGAGAACAAGTTATCTCAAATAAGAACGGAAAAAAAGTGATTCTTACGAAGTTTCCAAACTTCGAAAAAAAATTTTTTTCTTTTCGAGATTCTTTGCGCATAATATGCTTGTCTAAGGCTATCAAACTAGCATAATGAAAGAGAACCAGTAATCTTAAATAAGAACGGAAAAAAAGTGATTCTAACGAAGTTTCCAAACTTCGAAAAAAAATTTTTTCTTTTCGAGATTATTTGCGCATAATATGCTTGTCTGAGGCTATCAAACTAGTATAATGAAAGAGAACCAGTAATCTTAAATAAGAACGGAAAAAAAGTGATTCTAACGAAGTTTCCAAACTTCGAAAAAAAATTTTTTTCTTTTCGAGACCCTTTGCGCATAATATGCTTGTCTAAGGCTATCAAACAAGTATAATGAAAGAGAACAAGTTATCTCAAATAAGAATGGAAAAAAAGTGATTCTAAGGAAGTATCCAAACTTCGAAAAAAAATTTTTTTCTTTTCGAGATTCTTTGCGCAAAATATGCTTGTGTGAGGCTATCAAACTAGTATAATGAAAGAGAACCAGTTATCTCAAATAAGAACGGAAAAAAAGTGATTCTAACGAAGTTTCAAAACTTCGAAAAAAAATTTTTTTCTTTTCGAGATTCTTTGCGCATACCTATGCTTTTCTGAGACTATCAAACTAGTATAATGAAAGAGAACCAGTTATCTCAAATAAGAACGGAAAAAAAGTGATTCTAACGAAGTTTCCAAACTTCGAAATAAAATTTTTTTCTTTTCGAGATTCTTTGCGCATAATATGCTTGTCTGAGGCTATCAAACTAGTATAATGAAAGAGAACCAGTAATCTTAAATAAGAACGGAAAAAAAGTGATTCTAACGAAGTTTCCAAACTTCGAAAAAAAATTTTTTTCTTTTCGAGATTATTTGCGCATAATTTGCTTGTCTAAGGCTATCAAACAAGTATAATGAAAGAGAACAAGTTATCTCAAATAAGAATGGAAAAAAAGTGATTCTAAGGAAGTTTCCAAACTTGGAAAAAAATTTTTTTTCTTTTCGAGATTCTTTGCGCATAATATGCTTGTCTGAGGCTATCAAACTAGTATAATGAAAGAGAACCAGTTATCTCAAATAAGAACGGAAAAAAAGTGATTCTAACGAAGTTTCCAAACTTCGAAAAAAATTTTTTTTCTTTTCGAGATTCTTTGCGCATAATATGCTTGTCTAAGGCTATCAAACTAGTATAATGAAAGAGAACAAGTTATCTCAAATAAGAACGGAAAAAAAGTGATTCTAACGAAGTTTCCAATCTTCGAAAAAAAATTTTTTTCTTTTCGAGATTCTTTGCGCATAATATGCTTTTCTGAGGCTATCAAACTTGTATAATGAAAGAGAACCAGTTATCTCAAATAAGAACGGAAAAAAAGTGATTCTAACGAAGTTTCCAAACTTCGAAAAAAAATTTTTTTCTTTACCAGATTCTTTGCGCATAATATGCTTGTCTAAGGCTATCAAACTAGTATAATGAAAGAGAACAAGTTATCTCAAATAAGAAGGGAAAAAAAGTGATTCTAACGAAGTTTCCAAACTTCGAAAAAAAATTTTTTTCTTTTCGAGATTCTTTGCGCATAATATGCTTGTCTGAGGCTATCAAACTAGTATAATGAAAGAGAACCAGTAATCTTAAATAAGAACGGAAAAAAGTGATTCTAACGAAGTTTCCAAACTTCGAAAAAAATTTTTTTTCTTTTCGAGATTCTTTGCGCATAATATGCTTGTCTGAGGCTATCAAACTAGTATAATGAAAGAGAACCAGTAATCTTAAATAAGAACGGAAAAAAAGTGATTCTAACGAAGTTTCCAAACTTCGAAAAAAAATTTTTTTCTTTTCGAGATTCTTTGCGCATAATATGCTTGTCTAAGGCTATCAAACAAGTATAATGAAAGAGAACAAGTTATCTCAAATAAGAATGGAAAAAAAGTGATTCTAAGGAAGTTTCCAAACTTCGAAAAAAAATTTTTTTCTTTTCGAGATTCTTTGCGCATAATATGCTTGTCTGAGGCTATCAAACTAGTATAATGAAAGAGAACCAGTTATCTCAAATAAGAACGGAAAAAAAGTGATTCTAACGAAGTTTCAAAACTTCGAAAAAAAATTTTTTTCTTTTCGAGATTCTTTGCGCATACCTATGCTTTTCTGAGGCTATCAAACTAGTATAATGAAAGAGAACCAGTTATCTCAAATAAGAACGGAAAAAAAGTGATTCTAACGAAGTTTCCAAACTTCGAAATAAAATTTTTTTCTTTTCGAGATTCTTTGCGCATAATATGCTTGTCTGAGGCTATCAAACTAGTATAATGAAAGAGAACCAGTAATCTTAAATAAGAACGGAAAAAAAGTGATTCTAACGAAGTTTCCAAACTTCGAAAAAAAATTTTTTTCTTTTCGAGATTCTTTGCGCATAATATGCTTGTCTGAGGCTATCAAACTAGTATAATGAAAGAGAACCAGTAATCTTAAATAAGAACGGAAAAAAAGTGATTCTAACGAAGTTTCCAAACTTCGAAAAAAAATTTTTTTCTTTTCGAGATTATTTGCGCATAATATGCTTGTCTAAGGCTATCAAACAAGTATAATGAAAGAGAACAAGTTATCTCAAATAAGAATGGAAAAAAAGTGATTCTAAGGAAGTTTCCAAACTTCGAAAAAAAATTTTTTTCTTTTCGAGATTCTTTGCGCATAATATGCTTGTCTGAGGCTATCAAACTTGTATAATGAAAGAGAACCAGTTATCTCAAATAAGAACGGAAAAAAAGTGATTCTAACGAAGTTTCCAAACTTCGAAAAAAAATTTTTTTCTTTACCAGATTCTTTGCGCATAATATGCTTGTCTAAGGCTATCAAACTAGTATAATGAAAGAGAACAAGTTATCTCAAATAAGAAGGGAAAAAAAGTGATTCTAACGAAGTTTCCAAACTTCGAAAAAAAATTTTTTTCTTTTCGAGATTCTTTGCGCATAATATGCTTGTCTGAGGCTATCAAACTAGTATAATGAAAGAGAACCAGTAATCTTAAATAAGAACGGAAAAAAGTGATTCTAACGAAGTTTCCAAACTTCGAAAAAAATTTTTTTTCTTTTCGAGATTCTTTGCGCATAATATGCTTGTCTGAGGCTATCAAACTAGTATAATGAAAGAGAACCAGTAATCTTAAATAAGAACGGAAAAAAAGTGATTCTAACGAAGTTTCCAAACTTCGAAAAAAAATTTTTTTCTTTTCGAGATTCTTTGCGCATAATATGCTTGTCTAAGGCTATCAAACAAGTATAATGAAAGAGAACAAGTTATCTCAAATAAGAATGGAAAAAAAGTGATTCTAAGGAAGTTTCCAAACTTCGAAAAAAAATTTTTTTCTTTTCGAGATTCTTTGCGCATAATATGCTTGTCTGAGGCTATCAAACTAGTATAATGAAAGAGAACCAGTTATCTCAAATAAGAACGGAAAAAAAGTGATTCTAACGAAGTTTCAAAACTTCGAAAAAAAATTTTTTTCTTTTCGAGATTCTTTGCGCATACCTATGCTTTTCTGAGGCTATCAAACTAGTATAATGAAACAGAACCAGTTATCTCAAATAAGAACGGAAAAAAAGTGATTCTAACGAAGTTTCCAAACTTCGAAATAAAATTTTTTTCTTTTCGAGATTCTTTGCGCATAATATGCTTGTCTGAGGCTATCAAACTAGTATAATGAAAGAGAACCAGTAATCTTAAATAAGAACGGAAAAAAAGTGATTCTAACGAAGTTTCCAAACTTCGAAAAAAAATTTTTTTCTTTTCGAGATTCTTTGCGCATAATATGCTTGTCTGAGGCTATCAAACTAGTATAATGAAAGAGAACCAGTAATCTTAAATAAGAACGGAAAAAAAGTGATTCTAACGAAGTTTCCAAACTTCGAAAAAAAATTTTTTTCTTTTCGAGATTATTTGCGCATAATATGCTTGTCTAAGGCTATCAAACAAGTATAATGAAAGAGAACAAGTTATCTCAAATAAGAATGGAAAAAAAGTGATTCTAAGGAAGTTTCCAAACTTCGAAAAAAAATTTTTTTCTTTTCGAGATTCTTTGCGCATAATATGCTTGTCTGAGGCTATCAAACTAGTATAATGAAAGAGAACCAGTAATCTTAAATAAGAACGGAAAAAAAGTGATTCTAACGAAGTTTCCAAACTTCGAAAAAAAATTTTTTTCTTTTCGAGATTATTTGCGCATAATTTGCTTGTCTAAGGCTATCAAACAAGTATAATGAAAGAGAACAAGTTATCTCAAATAAGAATGGAAAAAAAGTGATTCTAAGGAAGTTTCCAAACTTCGAAAAAAAATTTTTTTCTTTTCGAGATTCTTTGCGCATAATATGCTTGTCTGAGGCTATCAAACTAGTATAATGAAAGAGAACCAGTTATCTCAAATAAGAACGAAAAAAAAGTGATTCTAACGAAGTTTCCAAACTTCGAAAAAAAATTTTTTTCTTTTCCAGATTCTTTGCGCATAATATGCTTGTCTAAGGCTATCAAACTAGTATAATGAAAGAGAACAAGTTATCTTAAATAAGAACGGAAAAAAAGTGATTCTAACGAAGTTTCCAAACTTCGAAAAAAAATTTTTTTCTTTTCGAGATTCTTTGCGCATAATATGCTTGTCTGAGGCTATCAAACTAGTATAATAAAAGAGAACCAGTAATCTTAAATAAGAACGGAAAAAAAGTGATTCTAACGAAGTTTGCAAACTTCGAAAATAAATTTTTTTCTTTTCGAGATTCTTTGCGCATAATATGCTTGTCTGAGGCTATCAAACTAGTATAATGAAAGAGAAAAAGTTATCTCAAATAAGAACGGAAAAAAAGTTATTCTAACGAAGTTTCCAAACTTCGAAAAAAAATTTTTTTCTTTTCGAGATTCTTTGCGCATAATATGCTTGTCTGAGGCTATCAAACTAGTATAATGAAAGAGAACCAGTAATCTTAAATAAGAACGGAAAAAAAGTGATTCTAACGAAGTTTGCAAACTTCGAAAAAAAATTTTTTTCTTTTCGAGATTCTTTGCGCATAATATGCTTGTCTGAGGCTATCAAACAACTATAATGAAAGAGAAAAAGTTATCTCAAATAAGAACGGAAAAAAAGTTATTCTAATGAAGTTTCCAAACTTCGAAAAAAATTTATTTTCTTTTCGAGATTCTTTGCGCATAATATGCTTGTCTAAGGCTATCAAACTAGTATAATGAAAGAGAACAAGTTATCTGTATAAGAATGGAAAAAAAGTGATTCTAAGGAAGTTTCCAAACTTCGAAAAAACATTTTTTCTTTTCGAGATTCTTTGCGCATAATATGCTTGTCTGAGGCTATCAAACTAGTATAATGAAAGAGAACAAGTTATCTCAAATAAGAATGGAAAAAAAGTGATTCTAAGGAAGTTTCCAAACTTCGAAAAAAAATTTTTTTCTTTTCGAGATTCTTTGCGCATAATATGCTTGTCTGAGGCTATCAAACTAGTATAATGAAAGAGAACCAGTTATCTCAAATAAGAACGGAAAAAAAGTGATTCTAACGAGGTTCCCAATTTTCGAAAAAAAATTTTTTTCTTTTCGAGATTCTTTGCGCATAATATGCTTTTCTGAGGCTATCAAACTAGTATAATGAAAGAGAACCAGTTACCTCAAATAAGAACGGAAAAAAAGTGATTCTAACGAAGTTTCCAAACTTCGAAAAAAAATTTTTTTCTTTTCGAGATTCTTTGCGCATAATATGCTTGTCTGAGGCTATCAAACTAGTATAATGAAAGAGAACAAGTTATCTCAAATAAGAACGGAAAAAAAGTGATTCTAACGAAGTTTCCAAACTTCGAAAAAAAATTTTTTTCTTTTCGAGATTATTTGCGAATAATATGCTTGTCTGAGGCTATCAAACTAGTATAATGAAAGAGAACCAGTAATCTTAAATAAGAACGGAAAAAAAGTGATTCTAACGAAGTTTCCAAACTTCGAAAAAAAATTTTTTTCCTTTCGAGATTATTTGCGCATAATATGCTTGTCTGAGGCTATCAAACTAGTATAATGAAAGAGAACCAGTTATCTCAAATAAGAACGGAAAAAAAGTGATTCTAACGAAGTTTCCAAACTTCGAAAAAAAATTTTTTTCTTTTCGAGATTCTTTGCGCATAATATGCTTGTCTGAGGCTATCAAACTAGTATAATGAAAGAGAACCAGTTATCTCAAATAAGAACGGAAAAAAAGTGATTCTAACGAAGTTTCCAAACTTCGAAATAAAATTTTTTTCTTTTCGAGATTCTTTGCGCATAATATGCTTGTCTGAGGCTATCAAACTAGTATAATGAAAGAGAACCAGTAATCTTAAATAAGAACGGAAAAAAAGTGATTCTAACGAAGTTTCCAAACTTCGAAAAAAAATTTTTTTCTTTTCGAGATTCTTTGCGCATAATATGCTTGTCTGAGGCTATCAAACTAGTATAATGAAAGAGAACCAGTAATCTTAAATAAGAACGGAAAAAAAGTGATTCTAACGAAGTTTTCAAACTTCGAAAAAAAATTTTTTTCTTTTCGAGATTATTTGCGCATAATATGCTTGTCTAAGGCTATCAAACAAGTATAATGAAAGAGAACAAGTTATCTCAAATAAGAATGGAAAAAAAGTGATTCTAAGGAAGTTTCCAAACTTCGAAAAAAAATTTTTTTCTTTTCGAGATTCTTTGCGCATAATATGCTTGTCTGAGGCTATCAAACTAGTATAATGAAAGAGAACCAGTAATCTTAAATAAGAACGGAAAAAAAGTGATTCTAACGAAGTTTCCAAACTTCGAAAAAAAATTTTTTTCTTTTCGAGATTATTTGCGCATAATTTGCTTGTCTAAGGCTATCAAACAAGTATAATGAAAGAGAACAAGTTATCTCAAATAAGAATGGAAAAAAAGTGATTCTAAGGAAGTTTCCAAACTTCGAAAAAAAATTTTTTTCTTTTCGAGATTCTTTGCGCATAATATGCTTGTCTGAGGCTATCAAACTAGTATAATGAAAGAGAACCAGTTAACTCAAATAAGAACGAAAAAAAAGTGATTCTAACGAAGTTTCCAAACTTCGAAAAAAAATTTTTTTCTTTTCCAGATTCTTTGCGCATAATATGCTTGTCTAAGGCTATCAAACTAGTATAATGAAAGAGAACAAGTTATCTTAAATAAGAACGGAAAAAAAGTGATTCTAACGAAGTTTCCAAACTTCGAAAAAAAATTTTTTTCTTTTCGAGATTCTTTGCGCATAATATGCTTGTCTGAGGCTATCAAACTAGTATAATGAAAGAGAACCAGTAATCTTAAATAAGAACGGAAAAAAAGTGATTCTAACGAAGTTTGCAAACTTCGAAAAAAAATTTTTTTCTTTTCGAGATTCTTTGCGCATAATATGCTTGTCTGAGGCTATCAAACTAGTATAATGAAAGAGAAAAAGTTATCTCAAATAAGAACGGAAAAAAAGTTATTCTAACGAAGTTTCCAAACTTCGAAAAAAAATTTTTTTCTTTTCGAGATTCTTTGCGCATAATATGCTTGTCTGAGGCTATCAAACTAGTATAATGAAAGAGAACCAGTAATCTTAAATAAGAACGGAAAAAAAGTGATTCTAACGAAGTTTGCAAACTTCGAAAAAAAATTTTTTTCTTTTCGAGATTCTTTGCGCATAATATGCTTGTCTGAGGCTATCAAACAACTATAATGAAAGAGAAAAAGTTATCTCAAATAAGAACGGAAAAAAAGTTATTCTAATGAAGTTTCCAAACTTCGAAAAAAATTTATTTTCTTTTCGAGATTCTTTGCGCATAATATGCTTGTCTAAGGCTATCAAACTAGTATAATGAAAGAGAACAAGTTATCTGTATAAGAATGGAAAAAAAGTGATTCTAAGGAAGTTTCCAAACTTCGAAAAAACATTTTTTCTTTTCGAGATTCTTTGCGCATAATATGCTTGTCTGAGGCTATCAAACTAGTATAATGAAAGAGAACAAGTTATCTCAAATAAGAATGGAAAAAAATGATTCTAAGGAAGTTTCCAAACTTCGAAAAAAAATTTTTTTCTTTTCGAGATTCTTTGCGCATAATATGCTTGTCTGAGGCTATCAAACTAGTATAATGAAAGAGAACCAGTTATCTCAAATAAGAACGGAAAAAAAGTGATTCTAACGAGGTTCCCAATTTTCGAAAAAAAATTTTTTTCTTTTCGAGATTCTTTGCGCATAATATGCTTTTCTGAGGCTATCAAACTAGTATAATGAAAGAGAACCAGTTACCTCAAATAAGAACGGAAAAAAAGTGATTCTAACGAAGTTTCCAAACTTCGAAAAAAAATTTTTTTCTTTTCGAGATTCTTTGCGCATAATATGCTTGTCTGAGGCTATCAAACTAGTATAATGAAAGAGAACAAGTTATCTCAAATAAGAACGGAAAAAAAGTGATTCTAACGAAGTTTCCAAACTTCGAAAAAAAATTTTTTTCTTTTCGAGATTATTTGCGAATAATATGCTTGTCTGAGGCTATCAAACTAGTATAATGAAAGAGAACCAGTAATCTTAAATAAGAACGGAAAAAAAGTGATTCTAACGAAGTTTCCAAACTTCGAAAAAAAATTTTTTTCCTTTCGAGATTATTTGCGCATAATATGCTTGTCTGAGGCTATCAAACTAGTATAATGAAAGAGAACCAGTTATCTCAAATAAGAACGGAAAAAAAGTGATTCTAACGAAGTTTCCAAACTTCGAAAAAAAATTTTTTTCTTTTCGAGATTCTTTGCGCATAATATGCTTGTCTGAGGCTATCAAACTAGTATAATGAAAGAGAAAAAGTTATCTCAAATAAGAACGGAAAAAAAGTTATTCTAATGAAGTTTCCAAACTTCGAAAAAAATTTTTTTTCTTTTCGAGATTCTTTGCGCATAATATGCTTGTCTAAGGCTATCAAACTAGTATAATGAAAGAGAACAAGTTATCTGTATAAGAATGGAAAAAAAGTGATTCTAAGGAAGTTTCCAAACTTCGAAAAAACATTTTTTCTTTTCGAGATTCTTTGCGCATAATATGCTTGTCTGAGGCTATCAAACTAGTATAATGAAAGAGAACAAGTTATCTCAAATAAGAATGGAAAAAAAGTGTTTCTAAGGAAGTTTCCAAACTTCGAAAAAAAATTTTTTTCTTTTCGAGATTCTTTGCGCATAATATGCTTGTCTGAGGCTATCAAACTAGTATAATGAAACAGAACCAATTATCTCAAATAAGAACGGAAAAAAAGTGATTCTAACGAGGTTCCCAATTTTCGAAAAAAAATTTTTTTCTTTTCGAGATTCTTTGCGCATAATATGCTTTTCTGAGGCTATCAAACTAGTATAATGAAAGAGAACCAGTTACCTCAAATAAGAACGGAAAAAAAGTGATTCTAACGAAGTTTCCAAACTTCGAAAAAAAAATTTTTTCTTTTCGAGATTCTTTGCGCATAATATGCTTGTCTGAGGCTATCAAACTAGTATAATGAAAGAGAACAAGTTATCTCAAATAAGAACGGAAAAAAAGTGATTCTAACGAAGTTTCCAAACTTCGAAAAAAAATTTTTTTCTTTTCGAGATTATTTGCGAATAATATACTTGTCTGAGGCTATCAAACTAGTATAATGAAAGAGAACCAGTAATCTCAAATAAGAACGGAAAAAAAGTGATTCTAACGAAGTTTCCAAACTTCGAAAAAAAATTTTTTTCTTTTCGAGATTGTTTGCGCATAATATGCTTGTCTGAGGCTATCAAACTAG
The DNA here is from genome assembly GCA_030762175.1 of Metallyticus violacea. Classification (NCBI taxonomy): domain Eukaryota; kingdom Metazoa; phylum Arthropoda; class Insecta; order Mantodea; family Metallyticidae; genus Metallyticus; species Metallyticus violacea. The sequence continues at coordinate 82,715,611 of CM060842.1, read as the reverse complement.
TATAATGAAAGAGAACCAGTTATCTCAAATAAGAACGGAAAAAAAGTGATTCTAACGAAGTTTCCAAACTTCGAAATAAATTTTTTTTCTTTTCGAGATTCTTTGCGCATAATATGCTTGTCTGAGGCTAACAAACTAGTATAATGAAAGAGAACCAGTAATCTTAAATAAGAACGGAAAAAAAGTGTTTCTAACGAAGTTTCCAAACTTCGAAAAAAAATTTTTTTCTTTTCGAGATACTTTGCGCATAATATGCTTGTCTAAGGCTATCAAACTAGTATAATGAAAGAGAACAAGTTATCTCAAATAAGAACGGAAAAAAAGTGATTCTAACGAAGTTTCCAAACTTCGAAAAAAAATTTTTTTCTTTTCGAGATTCTTTGCGCATAATATGCTTGTCTGAGGCTATCAAACTAGCATAATGAAAGAGAACCAGTAATCTTAAATAAGAACGGAAAAAAAGTGATTCTAACGAAGTTTCCAAACTTCGAAAAAAATTTTTTTTCTTTTCGAGATTCTTTGCGCATAATATGCTTGTCTAAGGCTATCAAACTAGTATAATGAAAGAGAACAAGTTATCTCAAATAAGAACCGAAAAAAAAGTGATTCTAACGAAGTTTCCAAACTTCGAAAAAAATTTTTTTCTTTTCGAGATTATTTGCGCATAATATGCTTGTCTGAGGCTATCAAACTAATATAATGAAAGAGAACCAGTAATCTTAAATAAGAACGGAAAAAAAGTGATTCTAACGAAGTTTCCAAACTTCGAAAAAAAATTTTTTTCTTTTCGAGATTATTTGCGCATAATTTGCTTGTCTAAGGCTATCAAACAAGTATAATGAAAGAGAACAAGTTATCTCAAATAAGAATGGAAAAAAAGTGATTCTAAGGAAGTTTCCAAACTTGGAAAAAAAATTTTTTTCTTTTCGAGATTCTTTGCGCATAATATGCTTGTCTGAGGCTATCAAACTAGTATAATGAAAGAGAACCAGTTATCTCAAATAAGAACGGAAAAAAAGTGATTCTAACGAAGTTTCCAAACTTCGAAATAAATTTTTTTTCTTTTCGAGATTCTTTGCGCATAATATGCTTGTCTGAGGCTAACAAACTAGTATAATGAAAGAGAACCAGTAATCTTAAATAAGAACGGAAAAAAAGTGATTCTAACGAAGTTTCCAAACTTCGAAAAAAAATTTTTTTCTTTTCGAGATTATTTGCGAATAATATGCTTGTCTGAGGCTATCAAACTAGTATAATGAAAGAGAACCAGTAATCTCAAATAAGAACGGAAAAAAAGTGATTCTAACGAAGTTTCCAAACTTCGAAAAAAAATTTTTTTCTTTTCGAGATTGTTTGCGCATAATATGCTTGTCTGAGGCTATCAAACTAGTATAATGAAAGAGAACCAGTTATCTCAAATAAGAACGGAAAAAAAGTGATTCTAACGAAGTTTCCAAACTTCGAAATAAATTTTTTTTCTTTTCGAGATTCTTTGCGCATAATATGCTTGTCTGAGGCTAACAAACTAGTATAATGAAAGAGAACCAGTAATCTTAAATAAGAACGGAAAAAAAGTGATTCTAACGAAGTTTCCAAACTTCGAAAAAAAATTTTTTTCTTTTCGAGATACTTTGCGCATAATATGCTTGTCTAAGGCTATCAAACTAGTATAATGAAAGAGAACAAGTTATCTCAAATAAGAACGGAAAAAAAGTGATTCTAACGAAGTTTCCAAACTTCGAAAAAAAATTTTTTTCTTTTCGAGATTCTTTGCGCATAATATGCTTGTCTGAGGCTATCAAACTAGCATAATGAAAGAGAACCAGTAATCTTAAATAAGAACGGAAAAAAAGTGATTCTAACGAAGTTTCCAAACTTCGAAAAAAATTTTTTTCTTTTCGAGATTATTTGCGCATAATATGCTTGTCTGAGGCTATCAAACTAGTATAATGAAAGAGAACCAGTAATCTTAAATAAGAACGGAAAAAAAGTGATTCTAACGAAGTTTCCAAACTTCGAAAAAAAATTTTTTTCTTTTCGAGACCCTTTGCGCATAATATGCTTGTCTAAGGCTATCAAACAAGTATAATGAAAGAGAACAAGTTATCTCAAATAAGAATGGAAAAAAAGTGATTCTAAGGAAGTATCCAAACTTCGAAAAAAAATTTTTTTCTTTTCGAGATTCTTTGCGCATAATATGCTTGTGTGAGGCTATCAAACTAGTATAATGAAAGAGAACCAGTTATCTCAAATAAGAACGGAAAAAAAGTGATTCTAACGAAGTTTCAAAACTTCGAAAAAAAATTTTTTTCTTTTCGAGATTCTTTGCGCATACCTATGCTTTTCTGAGACTATCAAACTAGTATAATGAAAGAGAACCAGTTATCTCAAATAAGAACGGAAAAAAAGTGATTCTAACGAAGTTTCCAAACTTCGAAATAAAATTTTTTTCTTTTCGAGATTCTTTGCGCATAATATGCTTGTCTGAGGCTATCAAACTAGTATAATGAAAGAGAACCAGTAATCTTAAATAAGAACGGAAAAAAAGTGATTCTAACGAAGTTTCCAAACTTCGAAAAAAAATTTTTTTCTTTTCGAGATTATTTGCGCATAATTTGCTTGTCTAAGGCTATCAAACAAGTATAATGAAAGAGAACAAGTTATCTCAAATAAGAATGGAAAAAAAGTGATTCTAAGGAAGTTTCCAAACTTGGAAAAAAAATTTTTTTCTTTTCGAGATTCTTTGCGCATAATATGCTTGTCTGAGGCTATCAAACTAGTATAATGAAAGAGAACCAGTTATCTCAAATAAGAACGGAAAAAAAGTGATTCTAACGAAGTTTCCAAACTTCGAAAAAAAATTTTTTTCTTTTCGAGATTCTTTGCGCATAATATGCTTGTCTAAGGCTATCAAACTAGTATAATGAAAGAGAACAAGTTATCTCAAATAAGACCGGAAAAAAAGTGATTCTAACGAAGTTTCCAATCTTCGAAAAAAAATTTTTTTCTTTTCGAGATTCTTTGCGCATAATATGCTTTTCTGAGGCTATCAAACTTGTATAATGAAAGAGAACCAGTTATCTCAAATAAGAACGGAAAAAAAGTGATTCTAACGAAGTTTCCAAACTTCGAAAAAAAATTTTTTTCTTTACCAGATTCTTTGCGCATAATATGCTTGTCTAAGGCTATCAAACTAGTATAATGAAAGAGAACAAGTTATCTCAAATAAGAAGGGAAAAAAGGGGATTCTAACGAAGTTTCCAAACTTCGAAAAAAAATTTTTTTCTTTTCGAGATTCTTTGCGCATAATATGCTTGTCTAAGGCTATCAAACTAGTATAATGAAAGAGAACCAGTAATCTTAAATAAGAACGGAAAAAAGTGATTCTAACGAAGTTTCCAAACTTCGAAAAAATTTTTTTTTCTTTTCGAGATTCTTTGCGCATAATATGCTTGTCTGAGGCTATCAAACTAGTATAATGAAAGAGAACCAGTAATCTTAAATAAGAACGGAAAAAAAGTGATTCTAACGAAGTTTCCAAACTTCGAAAAAAAATTTTTTTCTTTTCGAGATTCTTTGCGCATAATATGCTTGTCTAAGGCTATCAAACAAGTATAATGAAAGAGAACAAGTTATCTCAAATAAGAATGGAAAAAAAGTGATTCTAAGGAAGTTTCCAAACTTCGAAAAAAAATTTTTTTCTTTTCGAGATTCTTTGCGCATAATATGCTTGTCTGAGGCTATCAAACTAGTATAATGAAAGAGAACCAGTTATCTCAAATAAGAACGGAAAAAAAGTGATTCTAACGAAGTTTCAAAACTTCGAAAAAAAATTTTTTTCTTTTCGAGATTCTTTGCGCATACCTATGCTTTTCTGAGGCTATCAAACTAGTATAATGAAAGAGAACCAGTTATCTCAAATAAGAACGGAAAAAAAGTGATTCTAACGAAGTTTCCAAACTTCGAAATAAATTTTTTTTCTTTTCGAGATTCTTTGCGCATAATATGCTTGTCTGAGGCTATCAAACTAGTATAATGAAAGAGAACCAGTAATCTTAAATAAGAACGGAAAAAAAGTGATTCTAACGAAGTTTCCAAACTTCGAAAAACAATTTTTTTCTTTTCGAGATTCTTTGCGCATAATATGCTTGTCTGAGGCTATCAAACTAGTATAATGAAAGAGAACCAGTAATCTTAAATAAGAACGGAAAAAAAGTGATTCTAACGAAGTTTCCAAACTTCGAAAAAAAATTTTTTTCTTTTCGAGATTATTTGCGCATAATATGCTTGTCTAAGGCTATCAAACAAGTATAATGAAAGAGAACAAGTTATCTCAAATAAGAATGGAAAAAAAGTGATTCTAAGGAAGTTTCCAAACTTCGAAAAAAAATTTTTTTCTTTTCGAGATTCTTTGCGCATAATATGCTTGTCTGAGGCTATCAAACTAGTATAATGAAAGAGAACCAGTAATCTTAAATAAGAACGGAAAAAAAGTGATTCTAACGAAGTTTCCAAACTTCGAAAAAAAATTTTTTTCTTTTCGAGATTATTTGCGCATAATTTGCTTGTCTAAGGCTATCAAACAAGTATAATGAAAGAGAACAAGTTATCTCAAATAAGAATGGAAAAAAAGTGATTCTAAGGAAGTTTCCAAACTTCGAAAAAAAATTTTTTTCTTTTCGAGATTCTTTGCGCATAATATGCTTGTCTGAGGCTATCAAACTAGTATAATGAAAGAGAACCAGTTATCTCAAATAAGAACGAAAAAAAAGTGATTCTAACGAAGTTTCCAAACTTCGAAAAAAAATTTTTTTCTTTTCCAGATTCTTTGCGCATAATATGCTTGTCTAAGGCTATCAAACTAGTATAATGAAAGAGAACAAGTTATCTTAAATAAGAACGGAAAAAAAGTGATTCTAACGAAGTTTCCAAACTTCGAAAAAAAATTTTTTTCTTTTCGAGATTCTTTGCGCATAATATGCTTGTCTGAGGCTATCAAACTAGTATAATGAAAGAGAACCAGTAATCTTAAATAAGAACGGAAAAAAAGTGATTCTAACGAAGTTTGCAAACTTCGAAAAAAAATTTTTTTCTTTTCGAGATTCTTTGCGCATAATATGCTTGTCTGAGGCTATCAAACTAGTATAATGAAAGAGAAAAAGTTATCTCAAATAAGAACGGAAAAAAAGTTATTCTAACGAAGTTTCCAAACTTCGAAAAAAAATTTTTTTCTTTTCGAGATTCTTTGCGCATAATATGCTTGTCTGAGGCTATCAAACTAGTATAATGAAAGAGAACCAGTAATCTTAAATAAGAACGGAAAAAAAGTGATTCTAACGAAGTTTGCAAACTTCGAAAAAAAATTTTTTTCTTTTCGAGATTCTTTGCGCATAATATGCTTGTCTGAGGCTATCAAACTACTATAATGAAAGAGAAAAAGTTATCTCAAATAAGAACGGAAAAAAAGTTATTCTAATGAAGTTTCCAAACTTCGAAAAAAATTTTTTTTCTTTTCGAGATTCTTTGCGCATAATATGCTTGTCTAAGGCTATCAAACTAGTATAATGAAAGAGAACAAGTTATCTGTATAAGAATGGAAAAAAAGTGATTCTAAGGAAGTTTCCAAACTTCGAAAAAACATTTTTTCTTTTCGAGATTCTTTGCGCATAATATGCTTGTCTGAGGCTATCAAACTAGTATAATGAAAGAGAACAAGTTATCTCAAATAAGAATGGAAAAAAAGTGATTCTAAGGAAGTTTCCAAACTTCGAAAAAAAATTTTTTTCTTTTCAGAGATTCTTTGCGCATAATATGCTTGTCTGAGGCTATCAAACTAGTATAATGAAAGAGAACCAGTTATCTCAAATAAGAACGGAAAAAAAGTGATTCTAACGAGGTTCCCAATTTTCGAAAAAAAATTTTTTTCTTTTCGAGATTCTTTGCGCATAATATGCTTTTCTGAGGCTATCAAACTAGTATAATGAAAGAGAACCAGTTACCTCAAATAAGAACGGAAAAAAAGTGATTCTAACGAAGTTTCCAAACTTCGAAAAAAAATTTTTTTCTTTTCGAGATTCTTTGCGCATAATATGCTTGTCTGAGGCTATCAAACTAGTATAATGAAAGAGAACAAGTTATCTCAAATAAGAACGGAAAAAAAGTGATTCTAAGGAAGTTTCCAAACTTCGAAAAAAAATTTTTTTCTTTTCGAGATTATTTGCGAATAATATGCTTGTCTGAGGCTATCAAACTAGTATAATGAAAGAGAACCAGTAATCTTAAATAAGAACGGAAAAAAAGTGATTCTAACGAAGTTTCCAAACTTCGAAAAAAAATTTTTTTCTTTTCGAGATTATTTGCGCATAATATGCTTGTCTGAGGCTATCAAACTAGTATAATGAAAGAGAACCAGTTATCTCAAATAAGAACGGAAAAAAAGTGATTCTAACGAAGTTTCCAAACTTCGAAAAAAAATTTTTTTCTTTTCGAGATTCTTTGCGCATAATATGCTTGTCTGAGGCTATCAAACTAGTATAATGAAAGAGAAAAAGTTATCTCAAATAAGAACGGAAAAAAAGTTATTCTAATGAAGTTTCCAAACTTCGAAAAAAATTTTTTTTCTTTTCGAGATTCTTTGCGCATAATATGCTTGTCTAAGGCTATCAAACTAGTATAATGAAAGAGAACAAGTTATCTGTTTAAGAATGGAAAAAACGTGATTCTAAGGAAGTTTCCAAACTTCGAAAAAACATTTTTTCTTTTCGAGATTCTTTGCGCATAATATGCTTGTCTGAGGCTATCAAACTAGAATAATGAAAGAGAACAAGTTATCTCAAATAAGAATGGAAAAAAAGTGTTTCTAAGGAAGTTTCCAAACTTCGAAAAAAATTTTTTTTCTTTTCGAGATTCTTTGCGCATAATATGCTTGTCTGAGGCTATCAAACTAGTATAATGAAACAGAACCAATTATCTCAAATAAGAACGGAAAAAAAGTGATTCTAACGAGGTTCCCAATTTTCGAAAAAAAATTTTTTTCTTTTCGAGATTCTTTGCGCATAATATGCTTTTCTGAGGCTATCAAACTAGTATAATGAAAGAGAACCAGTTACCTCAAATAAGAACGGAAAAAAAGTGATTCTAACGAAGTTTCCAAACTTCGAAAAAAAAATTTTTTCTTTTCGAGATTCTTTGCGCATAATATGCTTGTCTGAGGCTATCAAACTAGTATAATGAAAGAGAACAAGTTATCTCAAATAAGAACGGAAAAAAAGTGATTCTAACGAAGTTTCCAAACTTCGAAAAAAAATTTTTTTCTTTTCGAGATTATTTGCGAATAATATACTTGTCTGAGGCTATCAAACTAGTATAATGAAAGAGAACCAGTAATCTCAAATAAGAACGGAAAAAAAGTGATTCTAACGAAGTTTCCAAACTTCGAAAAAAAATTTTTTTCTTTTCAAGATTGTTTGCGCATAATATGCTTGTCTGAGGCTATCAAACTAGTATAATGAAAGAGAACCAGTTATCTCAAATAAGAACGGAAAAAAAGTGATTCTAACGAAGTTTCCAAACTTCGAAATAAATTTTTTTTCTTTTCGAGATTCTTTGCGCATAATATGCTTGTCTGAGGCTAACAAACTAGTATAATGAAAGAGAACCAGTAATCTTAAATAAGAACGGAAAAAAAGTGATTCTAACGAAGTTTCCAAACTTCGAAAAAAAATTTTTTTCTTTTCGAGATACTTTGCGCATAATATGCTTGTCTAAGGCTATCAAACTAGTATAATGAAAGAGAACAAGTTATCTCAAATAAGAACGGAAAAAAAGTGATTCTAACGAAGTTTCCAAACTTCGAAAAAAAATTTTTTTCTTTTCGAGATTCTTTGCGCATAATATGCTTGTCTGAGGCTATCAAACTAGCATAATGAAAGAGAACCAGTAATCTTAAATAAGAACGGAAAAAAAGTGATTCTAACGAAGTTTCCAAACTTCGAAAAAAATTTTTTTTCTTTTCGAGATTCTTTGCGCATAATATGCTTGTCTAAGGCTATCAAACTAGTATAATGAAAGAGAACAAGTTATCTCAAATAAGAACCGAAAAAAAAGTGATTCTAAGGAAGTTTCCAAACTTCGAAAAAAATTTTTTTCTTTTCGAGATTATTTGCGCATAATATGCTTGTCTGAGGCTATCAAACTAGTATAATGAAAGAGAACCAGTAATCTTAAATAAGAACGGAAAAAAAGTGATTCTAACGAAGTTTCCAAACTTCGAAAAAAAATTTTTTTCTTTTCGAGACCCTTTGCGCATAATATGCTTGTCTAAGGCTATCAAACAAGTATAATGAAAGAGAACAAGTTATCTCAAATAAGAATGGAAAAAAAGTGATTCTAAGGAAGTTTCCAAACTTCGAAAAAAAATGTTTTTCTTTTCGAGATTCTTTGCGCATAATATGCTTGTGTGAGGCTATCAAACTAGTATAATGAAAGAGAACCAGTTATCTCAAATAAGAACGGAAAAAAAGTGATTCTAACGAAGTTTCCAAACTTCGAAAAAAAATTTTTTTCTTTTCGAGATTCTTTGCGCATACCTATGCTTTTCTGAGACTATCAAACTAGTATAATGAAAGAGAACCAGTTATCTCAAATAAGAACGGAAAAAAAGTGATTCTAACGAAGTTTCCAAACTTCGAAATAAAATTTTTTTCTTTTCGAGATTCTTTGCGCATAATATGCTTGTCTGAGGCTATCAAACTAGTATAATGAAAGAGAACCAGTAATCTTAAATAAGAACGGAAAAAAAGTGATTCTAACGAAGTTTCCAAACTTCGAAAAAAAATTTTTTTCTTTTCGAGATTATTTGCGCATAATTTGCTTGTCTAAGGCTATCAAACAAGTATAATGAAAGAGAACAAGTTATCTCAAATAAGAATGGAAAAAAAGTGATTCTAAGGAAGTTTCCAAACTTGGAAAAAAAATTTTTTTCTTTTCGAGATTCTTTGCGCATAATATGCTTGTCTGATGCTATCAAACTAGTATAATGAAAGAGAACCAGTTATCTCAAATAAGAACGGAAAAAAAGTGATTCTAACGAAGTTTCCAAACTTCGAAAAAAAATTTTTTTCTTTTCGAGATTCTTTGCGCATAATATGCTTGTCTAAGGCTATCAAAATAGTATAATGAAAGAGAACAAGCTATCTCAAATAAGAACGGAAAAAAAGTGATTATAACGAAGTTTCCAATCTTCGAAAAAAAATTTTTTTCTTTTCGAGATTCTTTGCGCATAATATGCTTTTCTGAGGCTATCAAACTTGTATAATGAAAGAGAACCAGTTATCTCAAATAAGAACGGAAAAAAAGTGATTCTAACGAAGTTTCCAAACTTCGAAAAAAAATTTTTTTCTTTACCAGATTCTTTGCGCATAATATGCTTGTCTAAGGCTATCAAACTAGTATAATGAAAGAGAACAAGTTATCTCAAATAAGAAGGGAAAAAAAGTGATTCTAACGAAGTTTCCAAATTTCGAAAAAAAATTTTTTTCTTTTCGAGATTCTTTGCGCATAATATGCTTGTCTGAGGCTATCAAACTAGTATAATGAAAGAGAACCAGTAATCTTAAATAAGAACGGAAAAAAGTGATTCTAACGAAGTTTCCAAACTTCGAAAAAAGTTTTTTTTCTTTTCGAGATTCTTTGCGCATAATATGCTTGTCTGAGGCTATCAAACTAGTATAATGAAAGAGAACCAGTAATCTTAAATAAGAACGGAAAAAAAGTGATTCTAACGAGGTTTCCAAACTTCGAAAAAAAATTTTTTTCTTTTCGAGATTATTTGCGAATAATATGCTTGTCTGAGGCTATCAAACTAGTATAATGAAAGAGAACCAGTAATCTCAAATAAGAACGGAAAAAAAGTGATTCTAACGAAGTTTCCAAACTTCGAAAAAAAATTTTTTTCTTTTCGAGATTGTTTGCGCATAATATGCTTGTCTGAGGCTATCAAACTAGTATAATGAAAGAGAACCAGTTATCTCAAATAAGAACGGAAAAAAAGTGATTCTAACGAAGTTTCCAAACTTCGAAATAAATTTTTTTTCTTTTCGAGATTCTTTGCGCATAATATGGCTTGTCTGAGGCTAACAAACTAGTATAATGAAAGAGAACCAGTAATCTTAAATAAGAACGGAAAAAAAGTGATTCTAACGAAGTTTCCAAACTTCGAAAAAAAATTTTTTTCTTTTCGAGATACTTTGCGCATAATATGCTTGTCTAAGGCTATCAAACTAGTATAATGAAAGAGAACAAGTTATCTCAAATAAGAACGGAAAAAAAGTGATTCTAACGAAGTTTCCAAACTTCGAAAAAAAATTTTTTTCTTTTCGAGATTCTTTGCGCATAATATGCTTGTCTGAGGCTATCAAACTAGCATAATGAAAGAGAACCAGTAATCTTAAATAAGAACGGAAAAAAAGTGATTCTAACGAAGTTTCCAAACTTCGAAAAAAATTTTTTTTCTTTTCGAGATTCTTTGCGCATAATATGCTTGTCTAAGGCTATCAAACTAGTATAATGAAAGAGAACAAGTTATCTCAAATAAGAACCGAAAAAAAAGTGATTCTAACGAAGTTTCCAAACTTCGAAAAAAATTTTTTTCTTTTCGAGATTATTTGCGCATAATATGCTTGTCTGAGGCTATCAAACTAGTATAATGAAAGAGAACCAGTAATCTTAAATAAGAACGGAAAAAAAGTGATTCTAACGAAGTTTCCAAACTTCGAAAAAAAATTTTTTTCTTTTCGAGACCCTTTGCGCATAATATGCTTGTCTAAGGCTATCAAACAAGTATAATGAAAGAGAACAAGTTATCTCAAATAAGAATGGAAAAAAAGTGATTCTAAGGAAGTTTCCAAACTTCGAAAAAAAATTTTTTTCTTTTCGAGATTCTTTGCGCATAATATGCTTGTGTGAGGCTATCAAACTAGTATAATGAAAGAGAACCAGTTATCTCAAATAAGAACGGAAAAAAAGTGATTCTAACGAAGTTTCCAAACTTCGAAAAAAAATTTTTTTCTTTTCGAGATTCTTTGCGCATACCTATGCTTTTCTGAGACTATCAAACTAGTATAATGAAAGAGAACCAGTTATCTCAAATAAGAACGGAAAAAAAGTGATTCTAACGAAGTTTCCAAACTTCGAAATAAAATTTTTTTCTTTTCGAGATTCTTTGCGCATAATATGCTTGTCTGAGGCTATCAAACTAGTATAATGAAAGAGAACCAGTAATCTTAAATAAGAACGGAAAAAAAGTGATTCTAACGAAGTTTCCAAACTTCGAAAAAAAATTTTTTTCTTTTCGAGATTATTTGCGCATAATTTGCTTGTCTAAGGCTATCAAACAAGTATAATGAAAGAGAACAAGTTATCTCAAATAAGAATGGAAAAAAAGTGATTCTAAGGAAGTTTCCAAACTTGGAAAAAAAATTTTTTTCTTTTCGAGATTCTTTGCGCATAATATGCTTGTCTGAGGCTATCAAACTAGTATAATAAAAGAGAACCAGTTATCTCAAATAAGAACGGAAAAAAAGTGATTCTAACGAAGTTTCCAAACTTCGAAAAAAAATTTTTTTCTTTTCGAGATTCTTTGCGCATAATATGCTTGTCTAAGGCTATCAAACTAGTATAATGAAAGAGAACAAGCTATCTCAAATAAGAACGGAAAAAAAGTGATTCTAACGAAGTTTCCAATCTTCGAAAAAAAATTTTTTTCTTTTCGAGATTCTTTGCGCATAATATGCTTTTCTGAGGCTATCAAACTTGTATAATGAAAGAGAACCAGTTATCTCAAATAAGAACGGAAAAAAAGTGATTCTAACGAAGTTTCCAAACTTCGAAAAAAAATTTTTTTCTTTACCAGATTCTTTGCGCATAATATGCTTGTCTAAGGCTATCAAACTAGTATAATGAAAGAGAACAAGTTATCTCAAATAAGAAGGGAAAAAAAGTGATTCTAACGAAGTTTCCAAACTTCGAAAAAAAATTTTTTTCTTTTCGAGATTCTTTGCGCATAATATGCTTGTCTGAGGCTATCAAACTAGTATAATGAAAGAGAACCAGTAATCTTAAATAAGAACGGAAAAAAGTGATTCTAACGAAGTTTCCAAACTTCGAAAAAAATTTTTTTTCTTTTCGAGATTCTTTGCGCATAATATGCTTGTCTGAGGCTATCAAACTAGTATAATGAAAGAGAACCAGTAATCTTAAATAAGAACGGAAAAAAAGTGATTCTAACGAAGTTTCCAAACTTCGAAAAAAAATTTTTTTCTTTTCGAGATTCTTTGCGCATAATATGCTTGTCTGAGGCTATCAAACTAGTATAATGAAAGAGAACAAGTTATCTCAAATAAGAACGGAAAAAAAGTGATTCTAACGAAGTTTCCAAACTTCGAAAAAAAATTTTTTTCTTTTCGAGATTATTTGCGAATAATATGCTTGTCTGAGGCTATCAAACTAGTATAATGAAAGAGAACCAGTAATCTTAAATAAGAACGGAAAAAAAGTGATTCTAACGAAGTTTCCAAACTTCGAAAAAAAATTTTTTTCCTTTCGAGATTATTTGCGCATAATATGCTTGTCTGAGGCTATCAAACTAGTATAATGAAAGAGAACCAGTTATCTCAAATAAGAACGGAAAAAAAGTGATTCTAACGAAGTTTCCAAACTTCGAAAAAAAATTTTTTTCTTTTCGAGATTCTTTGCGCATAATATGCTTGTCTGAGGCTATCAAACTAGTATATTGAAAGAGAAAAAGTTATCTCAAATAAGAACGGAAAAAAAGTTATTCTAATGAAGTTTCCAAACTTCGAAAAAAATTTTTTTTCTTTTCGAGATTCTTTGCGCATAATATGCTTGTCTAAGGCTATCAAACTAGTATAATGAAAGAGAACAAGTTATCTGTATAAGAATGGAAAAAAAGTGATTCTAAGGAAGTTTCCAAACTTCGAAAAAACATTTTTTTCTTTTCGAGATTCTTTGCGCATAATATGCTTGTCTGAGGCTATCAAACTAGTATAATGAAAGAGAACCAGTTATCTCAAATAAGAACGGAAAAAAAGTGATTCTAACGAGGTTCCCAATTTTCGAAAAAAAATTTTTTTCTTTTCGAGATTATTTGCGAATAATATGCTTGTCTGAGGCTATCAAACTAGTATAATGAAAGAGAACCAGTAATCTCAAATAAGAACGGAAAAAAAGTGATTCTAACGAAGTTTCCAAATTTCGAAAAAAAATTTTTTTCTTTTCGAGATTGTTTGCGCATAATATGCTTGTCTGAGGCTATCAAACTAGTATAATGAAAGAGAACCAGTTATCTCAAATAAGAACGGAAAAAAAGTGATTCTAACGAAGTTTCCAAACTTCGAAATAATTTTTTTTCTTTTCGAGATTCTTTGCGCATAATATGCTTGTCTGAGGCTAACAAACTAGTATAATGAAAGAGAACCAGTAATCTTAAATAAGAACGGAAAAAAAGTGATTCTAACGAAGTTTCCAAACTTCGAAAAAAAATTTTTTTCTTTTCGAGATACTTTGCGCATAATATGCTTGTCTAAGGCTATCAAACTAGTATAATGAAAGAGAACAAGTTATCTCAAATAAGAACGGAAAAAAAGTGATTCTAACGAAGTTTCCAAACTTCGAAAAAAAATTTTTTTCTTTTCGAGATTCTTTGCGCATAATATGCTTGTCTGAGGCTATCAAACTAGCATAATGAAAGAGAACCAGTAATCTTAAATAAGAACGGAAAAAAAGTGATTCTAACGAAGTTTCCAAACTTCGAAAAAAATTTTTTTTCTTTTCGAGATTCTTTGCGCATAATATGCTTGTCTAAGGCTATCAAACTAGTATAATGAAAGAGAACAAGTTATCTCAAATAAGAACCGAAAAAAAAGTGATTCTAACGAAGTTTCCAAACTTCGAAAAAAATTTTTTTCTTTTCGAGATTATTTGCGCATAATATGCTTGTCTGAGGCTATCAAACTAGTATAATGAAAGAGAACCAGTAATCTTAAATAAGAACGGAAAAAAAAGTGATTCTAACGAAGTTTCCAAACTTCGAAAAAAAATTTTTTTCTTTTCGAGACCCTTTGCGTATAATATGCTTGTCTAAGGCTATCAAACAAGTATAATGAAAGAGAACAAGTTATCTCAAATAAGAATGGAAAAAAAGTGATTCTAAGGAAGTTTCCAAACTTCGAAAAAAAATTTTTTTCTTTTCGAGATTCTTTGCGCATAATATGCTTGTGTGAGGCTATCAAACTAGTATAATGAAAGAGAACCAGTTATCTCAAATAAGAACGGAAAAAAAGTGATTCTAACGAAGTTTCAAAACTTCGAAAAAAAATTTTTTTCTTTTCGAGATTCTTTGCGCATACCTATGCTTTTCTGAGACTATCAAACTAGTATAATGAAAGAGAACCAGTTATCTCAAATAAGAACGGAAAAAAAGTGATTCTAACGAAGTTTCCAAACTTCGAAATAAAATTTTTTTCTTTTCGAGATTCTTTGCGCATAATATGCTTGTCTGAGGCTATCAAACTAGTATAATGAAAGAGAACCAGTAATCTTAAATAAGAACGGAAAAAAAGTGATTCTAACGAAGTTTCCAAACTTCGAAAAAAAATTTTTTTCTTTTCGAGATTATTTGCGCATAATTTGCTTGTCTAAGGCTATCAAACAAGTATAATGAAAGAGAACAAGTTATCTCAAATAAGAATGGAAAAAAAGTGATTCTAAGGAAGTTTCCAAACTTGGAAAAAAAATTTTTTTCTTTTCGAGATTCTTTGCGCATAATATGCTTGTCTGAGGCTATCAAACTAGTATAATGAAAGAGAACCAGTTATCTCAAATAAGAACGGAAAAAAAGTGATTCTAACGAAGTTTCCAAACTTCGAAAAAAAATTTTTTTCTTTTCGAGATTCTTTGCGCATAATATGCTTGTCTAAGGCTATCAAACTAGTATAATGAAAGAGAACAAGTTATCTCAAATAAGAACGGAAAAAAAGTGATTCTAACGAAGTTTCCAATCTTCGAAAAAAAATTTTTTTCTTTTCGAGATTCTTTGCGCATAATATGCTTTTCTGAGGCTATCAAACTTGTATAATGAAAGAGAACCAGTTATCTCAAATAAGAACGGAAAAAAAGTGATTCTAACGAAGTTTCCAAACTTCGAAAAAAAATTTTTTTCTTTACCAGATTCTTTGCGCATAATATGCTTGTCTAAGGCTATCAAACTAGTATAATGAAAGAGAACAAGTTATCTCAAATAAGAAGGGAAAAAAAGTGATTCTAACGAAGTTTCCAAACTTCGAAAAAAAATTTTTTTCTTTTCGAGATTCTTTGCGCATAATATGCTTGTCTGAGGCTATCAAACTAGTATAATGAAAGAGAACCAGTAATCTTAAATAAGAACGGAAAAAAGTGATTCTAACGAAGTTTCCAAACTTCGAAAAAAATTTTTTTTCTTTTCGAGATTCTTTGCGCATAATATGCTTGTCTGAGGCTATCAAACTAGTATAATGAAAGAGAACCAGTAATCTTAAATAAGAACGGAAAAAAAGTGATTCTAACGAAGTTTCCAAACTTCGAAAAAAAATTTTTTTCTTTTCGAGATTCTTTGCGCATAATATGCTTGTCTAAGGCTATCAAACAAGTATAATGAAAGAGAACAAGTTATCTCAAATAAGAATGGAAAAAAAGTGATTCTAAGGAAGTTTCCAAACTTCGAAAAAAAATTTTTTTCTTTTCGAGATTCTTTGCGCATAATATGCTTGTCTGAGGCTATCAAACTAGTATAATGAAAGAGAACCAGTTATCTCAAATAAGAACGGAAAAAAAGTGATTCTAACGAAGTTTCCAAACTTCGAAAAAAAATTTTTTTCTTTTCGAGATTCTTTGCGCATACCTATGCTTTTCTGAGGCTATCAAACTAGTATAATGAAAGAGAACCAGTTATCTCAAATAAGAACGGAAAAAAAGTGATTCTAACGAAGTTTCCAAACTTCGAAATAAAATTTTTTTCTTTTCGAGATTCTTTGCGCATAATATGCTTGTCTGAGGCTATCAAACTAGTATAATGAAAGAGAACCAGTAATCTTAAATAAGAACGGAAAAAAAGTGATTCTAACGAAGTTTCCAAACTTCGAAAAAAATTTTTTTCTTTTCGAGATTCTTTGCGCATAATATGCTTGTCTGAGGCTATCAAACTAGTATAATGAAAGAGAACCAGTAATCTTAAATAAGAACGGAAAAAAAGTGATTCTAACGAAGTTTCCAAACTTCGAAAAAAAATTTTTTTCTTTTCGAGATTATTTGCGCATAATATGCTTGTCTAAGGCTATCAAACAAGTATAATGAAAGAGAACAAGTTATCTCAAATAAGAATGGAAAAAAAGTGATTCTAAGGAAGTTTCCAAACTTCGAAAAAAAATTTTTTTCTTTTCGAGATTCTTTGCGCATAATATGCTTGTCTGAGGCTATCAAACTAGTATAATGAAAGAGAACCAGTAATCTTAAATAAGAACGGAAAAAAAGTGATTCTAACGAAGTTTCCAAACTTCGAAAAAAAATTTTTTTCTTTTCGAGATTATTTGCGCATAATTTGCTTGTCTAAGGCTATCAAACAAGTATAATGAAAGAGAACAAATTATCTCAAATAAGAATGGAAAAAAAGTGATTCTAAGGAAGTTTCCAAACTTCGAAAAAAAATTTTTTTCTTTTCGAGATTCTTTGCGCATATTATGCTTGTCTGAGGCTATCAAACTAGTATAATGAAAGAGAACCAGTTATCTCAAATAAGAACGAAAAAAAAGTGATTCTAACGAAGTTTCCAAACTTCGAAAAAAAATTTTTTTCTTTTCCAGATTCTTTGCGCATAATATGCTTGTCTAAGGCTATCAAACTAGTATAATGAAAGAGAACAAGTTATCTTAAATAAGAACGGAAAAAAAGTGATTCTAACGAAGTTTCCAAACTTCGAAAAAAAATTTTTTTCTTTTCGAGATTCTTTGCGCATAATATGCTTGTCTGAGGCTATCAAACTAGTATAATGAAAGAGAACCAGTAATCTTAAATAAGAACGGAAAAAAAGTGATTCTAACGAAGTTTGCAAACTTCGAAAAAAAATTTTTTTCTTTTCGAGATTCTTTGCGCATAATATGCTTGTCTGAGGCTATCAAACTAGTATAATGAAAGAGAAAAAGTTATCTCAAATAAGAACGGGAAAAAAAGTTATTCTAACGAAGTTTCCAAACTTCGAAAAAAAATTTTTTTCTTTTCGAGATTCTTTGCGCATAATATGCTTGTCTGAGGCTATCAAACTAGTATAATGAAAGAGAACCAGTAATCTTAAATAAGAACGGAAAAAAAGTGATTCTAACGAAGTTTGCAAACTTCGAAAAAAAATTTTTTTCTTTTCGAGATTCTTTGCGCATAATATGCTTGTCTGAGGCTATCAAACTAGTATAATGAAAGAGAAAAAGTTATCTCAAATAAGAACGGAAAAAAAGTTATTCTAATGAAGTTTCCAAACTTCGAAAAAAATTTTTTTTCTTTTCGAGATTCTTTGCGCATAATATGCTTGTCTAAGGCTATCAAACTAGTATAATGAAAGAGAACAAGTTATCTGTATAAGAATGGAAAAAAAGTGATTCTAAGGAAGTTTCCAAACTTCGAAAAAACATTTTTTCTTTTCGAGATTCTTTGCGCATAATATGCTTGTCTGAGGCTATCAAACTAGTATAATGAAAGAGAACAAGTTATCTCAAATAAGAATGGAAAAAAAGTGATTCTAAGGAAGTTTCCAAACTTCGAAAAAAATTTTTTTTCTTTTCGAGATTCTTTGCGCATAATATGCTTGTCTGAGGCTATCAAACTAGTATAATGAAAGAGAACCAGTTATCTCAAATAAGAACGGAAAAAAAGTGATTCTAACGAGGTTCCCAATTTTCGAAAAAAAATTTTTTTCTTTTCGAGATTCTTTGCGCATAATATGCTTGTCTGAGGCTATCAAACTAGCATAATGAAAGAGAACCAGTAATCTTAAATAAGAACGGAAAAAAAGTGATTCTAACGAAGTTTCCAAACTTCGAAAAAAATTTTTTTTCTTTTCGAGATTCTTTGCGCATAATATGCTTGTCTAAGGCTATCAAACTAGTATAATGAAAGAGAACAAGTTATCTCAAATAAGAACCGAAA
The DNA here is from genome assembly GCA_030762175.1 of Metallyticus violacea. NCBI lineage: Eukaryota > Metazoa > Arthropoda > Insecta > Mantodea > Metallyticidae > Metallyticus > Metallyticus violacea. The sequence goes on along the minus strand of CM060842.1, from coordinate 82,697,365 downwards.
AAAAAGTGATTCTAACGAAGTTTCCAAACTTCGAAAAAAATTTTTTTCTTTTCGAGATTATTTAAGCATAATATGCTTGTCTGAGGCTATCAAACTAGTATAATGAAAGAGAACCAGTAATCTTAAATAAGAACGGAAAAAAAAGTGATTCTAACGAAGTTTCCAAACTTCGAAAAAAAATTTTTTTCTTTTCGAGACCCTTTGCGTATAATATGCTTGTCTAAGGCTATCAAACAAGTATAATGAAAGAGAACAAGTTATCTCAAATAAGAATGGAAAAAAAGTGATTCTAAGGAAGTTTCCAAACTTCGAAAAAAAATTTTTTTCTTTTCGAGATTCTTTGCGCATAATATGCTTGTGTGAGGCTATCAAACTAGTATAATGAAAGAGAACCAGTTATCTCAAATAAGAACGGAAAAAAAGTGATTCTAACGAAGTTTCAAAACTTCGAAAAAAAATTTTTTTCTTTTCGAGATTCTTTGCGCATACCTATGCTTTTCTGAGACTATCAAACTAGTATAATGAAAGAGAACCAGTTATCTCAAATAAGAACGGAAAAAAAGTGATTCTAACGAAGTTTCCAAACTTCGAAATAAAATTTTTTTCTTTTCGAGATTCTTTGCGCATAATATGCTTGTCTGAGGCTATCAAACTAGTATAATGAAAGAGAACCAGTAATCTTAAATAAGAACGGAAAAAAAGTGATTCTAACGAAGTTTCCAAACTTCGAAAAAAAATTTTTTTCTTTTCGAGATTATTTGCGCATAATTTGCTTGTCTAAGGCTATCAAACAAGTATAATGAAAGAGAACAAGTTATCTCAAATAAGAATGGAAAAAAAGTGATTCTAAGGAAGTTTCCAAACTTGGAAAAAAAATTTTTTTCTTTTCGAGATTCTTTGCGCATAATATGCTTGTCTGAGGCTATCAAACTAGTATAATGAAAGAGAACCAGTTATCTCAAATAAGAACGGAAAAAAAGTGATTCTAACGAAGTTTCCAAACTTCGAAAAAAAATTTTTTTCTTTTCGAGATTCTATGCGCATAATATGCTTGTCTAAGGCTATCAAACTAGTATAATGAAAGAGAACAAGTTATCTCAAATAAGAACGGAAAAAAAGTGATTCTAACGAAGTTTCCAATCTTCGAAAAAAAATTTTTTTCTTTTCGAGATTCTTTGCGCATAATATGCTTTTCTGAGGCTATCAAACTTGTATAATGAAAGAGAACCAGTTATCTCAAATAAGAACGGAAAAAAAGTGATTCTAACGAAGTTTCCAAACTTCGAAAAAAAATTTTTTTCTTTACCAGATTCTTTGCGCATAATATGCTTGTCTAAGGCTATCAAACTAGTATAATGAAAGAGAACAAGTTATCTCAAATAAGAAGGGAAAAAAAGTGATTCTAACGAAGTTTCCAAACTTCGAAAAAAAATTTTTTTCTTTTCGAGATTCTTTGCGCATAATATGCTTGTCTGAGGCTATCAAACTAGTATAATGAAAGAGAACCAGTAATCTTAAATAAGAACGGAAAAAAGTGATTCTAACGAAGTTTCCAAACTTCGAAAAAAATTTTTTTTCTTTTCGAGATTCTTTGCGCATAATATGCTTGTCTGAGGCTATCAAACTAGTATAATGAAAGAGAACCAGTAATCTTAAATAAGAACGGAAAAAAAGTGATTCTAACGAAGTTTCCAAACTTCGAAAAAAAATTTTTTTCTTTTCGAGATTCTTTGCGCATAATATGCTTGTCTAAGGCTATCAAACAAGTATAATGAAAGAGAACAAGTTATCTCAAATAAGAATGGAAAAAAAGTGATTCTAAGGAAGTTTCCAAACTTCGAAAAAAAATTTTTTTCTTTTCGAGATTCTTTGCGCATAATATGCTTGTCTGAGGCTATCAAACTAGTATAATGAAAGAGAACCAGTTATCTCAAATAAGAACGGAAAAAAAGTGATTCTAACGAAGTTTCCAAACTTCGAAAAAAAATTTTTTTCTTTTCGAGATTATTTGCGCATAATTTGCTTGTCTAAGGCTATCAAACAAGTATAATGAAAGAGAACAAGTTATCTCAAATAAGAATGGAAAAAAAGTGATTCTAAGGAAGTTTCCAAACTTGGAAAAAAAATTTTTTTCTTTTCGAGATTCTTTGCGCATAATATGCTTGTCTGAGGCTATCAAACTAGTATAATGAAAGAGAACCAGTTATCTCAAATAAGAACGGAAAAAAAGTGATTCTAACGAAGTTTCCAAACTTCGAAAAAAAATTTTTTTCTTTTCGAGATTCTTTGCGCATAATATGCTTGTCTAAGGCTATCAAACTAGTATAATGAAAGAGAACAAGTTATCTCAAATAAGAACGGAAAAAAAGTGATTCTAACGAAGTTTCCAATCTTCGAAAAAAAATTTTTTTCTTTTCGAGATTCTTTGCGCATAATATGCTTTTCTGAGGCTATCAAACTTGTATAATGAAAGAGAACCAGTTATCTCAAATAAGAACGGAAAAAAAGTGATTCTAACGAAGTTTCCAAACTTCGAAAAAAAATTTTTTTCTTTACCAGATTCTTTGCGCATAATATGCTTGTCTAAGGCTATCAAACTAGTATAATGAAAGAGAACAAGTTATCTCAAATAAGAAGGGAAAAAAGGTGATTCTAACGAAGTTTCCAAACTTCGAAAAAAAATTTTTTTCTTTTCGAGATTCTTTGCGCATAATATGCTTGTCTGAGGCTATCAAACTAGTATAATGAAAGAGAACCAGTAATCTTAAATAAGAACGGAAAAAAGTGATTCTAACGAAGTTTCCAAACTTCGAAAAAAATTTTTTTTCTTTTCGAGATTCTTTGCGCATAATATGCTTGTCTGAGGCTATCAAACTAGTATAATGAAAGAGAACCAGTAATCTTAAATAAGAACGGAAAAAAAGTGATTCTAACGAAGTTTCCAAACTTCGAAAAAAAATTTTTTTCTTTTCGAGATTCTTTGCGCATAATATGCTTGTCTAAGGCTATCAAACAAGTATAATGAAAGAGAACAAGTTATCTCAAATAAGAATGGAAAAAAAGTGATTCTAAGGAAGTTTCCAAACTTCGAAAAAAAATTTTTTTCTTTTCGAGATTCTTTGCGCATAATATGCTTGTCTGAGGCTATCAAACTAGTATAATGAAAGAGAACCAGTTATCTCAAATAAGAACGGAAAAAAAGTGATTCTAACGAAGTTTCAAAACTTCGAAAAAAAATTTTTTTCTTTTCGAGATTCTTTGCGCATACCTATGCTTTTCTGAGGCTATCAAACTAGTATAATGAAAGAGAACCAGTTATCTCAAATAAGAACGGAAAAAAAGTGATTCTAACGAAGTTTCCAAACTTCGAAATAAAATTTTTTTCTTTTCGAGATTCTTTGCGCATAATATGCTTGTCTGAGGCTATCAAACTAGTATAATGAAAGAGAACCAGTAATCTTAAATAAGAACGGAAAAAAAGTGATTCTAACGAAGTTTCCAAACTTCGAAAAACAATTTTTTTCTTTTCGAGATTCTTTGCGCATAATATGCTTGTCTGAGGCTATCAAACTAGTATAATGAAAGAGAACCAGTAATCTTAAATAAGAACGGAAAAAAAGTGATTCTAACGAAGTTTCCAAACTTCGAAAAAAAATTTTTTTCTTTTCGAGATTATTTGCGCATAATATGCTTGTCTAAGGCTATCAAGCAAGTATAATGAAAGAGAACAAGTTATCTCAAATAAGAATGGAAAAAAAGTGATTCTAAGGAAGTTTCCAAACTTCGAAAAAAAATTTTTTTCTTTTCGAGATTCTTTGCGCATAATATGCTTGTCTGAGGCTATCAAACTAGTATAATGAAAGAGAACCAGTAATCTTAAATAAGAACGGAAAAAAAGTGATTCTAACGAAGTTTCCAAACTTCGAAAAAAAATTTTTTTCTTTTCGAGATTATTTGCGCATAATTTGCTTGTCTAAGGCTATCAAACAAGTATAATGAAAGAGAACAAGTTATCTCAAATAAGAATGGAAAAAAAGTGATTCTAAGGAAGTTTCCAAACTTCAAAAAAAAAATTTTTTTCTTTTCGAGATTCTTTGCGCATAATATGCTTGTCTGAGGCTATCAAACTAGTATAATGAAAGAGAACCAGTTATCTCAAATAAGAACGAAAAAAAAGTGATTCTAACGAAGTTTCCAAACTTCGAAAAAAAATTTTTTTCTTTTCCAGATTCTTTGCGCATAATATGCTTGTCTAAGGCTATCAAACTAGTATAATGAAAGAGAACAAGTTATCTTAAATAAGAACGGAAAAAAAGTGATTCTAACGAAGTTTCCAAACTTCGAAAAAAAATTTTTTTCTTTTCGAGATTCTTTGCGCATAATATGCTTGTCTGAGGCTATCAAACTAGTATAATGAAAGAGAACCAGTAATCTTAAATAAGAACGGAAAAAAAGTGATTCTAACGAAGTTTGCAAACTTCGAAAAAAAATTTTTTTCTTTTCGAGATTCTTTGCGCATAATATGCTTGTCTGAGGCTATCAAACTAGTATAATGAAAGAGAAAAAGTTATCTCAAATAAGAACGGAAAAAAAGTTATTCTAACGAAGTTTCCAAACTTCGAAAAAAAATTTTTTTCTTTTCGAGATTCTTTGCGCATAATATGCTTGTCTGAGGCTGTCAAACTAGTATAATGAAAGAGAACCAGTAATCTTAAATAAGAACGGAAAAAAAGTGATTCTAACGAAGTTTGCAAACTTCGAAAAAAAATTTTTTTCTTTTCGAGATTCTTTGCGCATAATATGCTTGTCTGAGGCTATCAAACTAGTATAATGAAAGAGAACCAGTAATCTTAAATAAGAACGGAAAAAAAGTGATTCTAACGAAGTTTCCAAACTTCGAAAAAAAATTTTTTTCTTTTCGAGACCCTTTGCGCATAATATGCTTGTCTAAGGCTATCAAACAAGTATAATGAAAGAGAACAAGTTATCTCAAATAAGAATGGAAAAAAAGTGATTCTAAGGAAGTATCCAAACTTCGAAAAAAAATTTTTTTCTTTTCGAGATTCTTTGCGCATAATATGCTTGTGTGAGGCTATCAAACTAGTATAATGAAAGAGAACCAGTTATCTCAAATAAGAACGGAAAAAAAGTGATTCTAACGAAGTTTCAAAACTTCGAAAAAAAATTTTTTTCTTTTCGAGATTCTTTGCGCATACCTATGCTTTTCTGAGACTATCAAACTAGTATAATGAAAGAGAACCAGTTATCTCAAATAAGAACGGAAAAAAAGTGATTCTAACGAAGTTTCCAAACTTCGAAATAAAATTTTTTTCTTTTCGAGATTCTTTGCGCATAATATGCTTGTCTGAGGCTATCAAACTAGTATAATGAAAGAGAACCAGTAATCTTAAATAAAAAAGGAAAAAAAGAAGTGATTCTAACGAAGTTTTCAAACTTCGAAAAAAAATTTTTTTCTTTTCGAGATTATTTGCGCATAATTTGCTTGTCTAAGGCTATCAAACAAGTATAATGAAAGAGAACAAGTTATCTCAAATAAGAATGGAAAAAAAGTGATTCTAAGGAAGTTTCCAAACTTGGAAAAAAAATTTTTTTCTTTTCGAGATTCTTTGCGCATAATATGCTTGTCTGAGGCTATCAAACTAGTATAATGAAAGAGAACCAGTTATCTCAAATAAGAACGGAAAAAAAGTGATTCTAACGAAGTTTCCAAACTTCGAAAAAAAATTTTTTTCTTTTCGAGATTCTTTGCGCATAATATGCCTGTCTAAGGCTATCAAACTAGTATAATGAAAGAGAACAAGTTATCTCAAATAAGAACGGAAAAAAAGTGATTCTAACGAAGTTTCCAATCTTCGAAAAAAAATTTTTTTCTTTTCGAGATTCTTTGCGCATAATATGCTTTTCTGAGGCTATCAAACTTGTATAATGAAAGAGAACCAGTTATCTCAAATAAGAACGGAAAAAAAGTGATTCTAACGAAGTTTCCAAACTTCGAAAAAAAATTTTTTTCTTTACCAGATTCTTTGCGCATAATATGCTTGTCTAAGGCTATCAAACTAGTATAATGAAAGAGAACAAGTTATCTCAAATAAGAAGGGAAAAAAGGTGATTCTAACGAAGTTTCCAAACTTCGAAAAAAAATTTTTTTCTTTTCGAGATTCTTTGCGCATAATATGCTTGTCTGAGGCTATCAAACTAGTATAATGAAAGAGAACCAGTAATCTTAAATAAGAACGGAAAAAAGTGATTCTAACGAAGTTTCCAAACTTCGAAAAAAATTTTTTTTCTTTTCGAGATTCTTTGCGCATAATATGCTTGTCTGAGGCTATCAAACTAGTATAATGAAAGAGAACCAGTAATCTTAAATAAGAACGGAAAAAAAGTGATTCTAACGAAGTTTCCAAACTTCGAAAAAAAATTTTTTTCTTTTCGAGATTCTTTGCGCATAATATGCTTGTCTAAGGCTATCAAACAAGTATAATGAAAGAGAACAAGTTATCTCAAATAAGAATGGAAAAAAAGTGATTCTAAGGAAGTTTCCAAACTTCGAAAAAAAATTTTTTTCTTTTCGAGATTCTTTGCGCATAATATGCTTGTCTGAGGCTATCAAACTAGTATAATGAAAGAGAACCAGTTATCTCAAATAAGAACGGAAAAAAAGTGATTCTAACGAAGTTTCAAAACTTCGAAAAAAAATTTTTTTCTTTTCGAGATTCTTTGCGCATACCTATGCTTTTCTGAGGCTATCAAACTAGTATAATGAAAGAGAACCAGTTATCTCAAATAAGAACGGAAAAAAAGTGATTCTAACGAAGTTTCCAAACTTCGAAATAAAATTTTTTTCTTTTCGAGATTCTTTGCGCATAATATGCTTGTCTGAGGCTATCAAACTAGTATAATGAAAGAGAACCAGTAATCTTAAATAAGAACGGAAAAAAAGTGATTCTAACGAAGTTTCCAAACTTCGAAAAACAATTTTTTTCTTTTCGAGATTCTTTGCGCATAATATGCTTGTGTGAGGCTATCAAACTAGTATAATGAAAGAGAACCAGTAATCTTAAATAAGAACGGAAAAAAAGTGATTCTAACGAAGTTTCCAAACTTCGAAAAAAATTTTTTTTCTTTTCGAGATTATTTGCGCATAATATGCTTGTCTAAGGCTATCAAACAAGTATAATGAAAGAGAACAAGTTATCTCAAATAAGAATGGAAAAAAAGTGATTCTAAGGAAGTTTCCAAAATTCGAAAAAAAATTTTTTTCTTTTCGAGATTCTTTGCGCATAATATGCTTGTCTGAGGCTATCAAACTAGTATAATGAAAGAGAACCAGTAATCTTAAATAAGAACGGAAAAAAAGTGATTCTAACGAAGTTTCCAAACTTCGAAAAAAAATTTTTTTCTTTTCGAGATTATTTGCGCATAATTTGCTTGTCTAAGGCTATCAAACAAGTATAATGAAAGAGAACAAGTTATCTCAAATAAGAATGGAAAAAAAGTGATTCTAAGGAAGTTTCCAAACTTCAAAAAAAAAATTTTTTTCTTTTCGAGATTCTTTGCGCATAATATGCTTGTCTGAGGCTATCAAACTAGTATAATGAAAGAGAACCAGTTATCTCAAATAAGAACGAAAAAAAAGTGATTCTAACGAAGTTTCCAAACTTCGAAAAAAAATTTTTTTCTTTTCCAGATTCTTTGCGCATAATATGCTTGTCTAAGGCTATCAAACTAGTATAATGAAAGAGAACAAGTTATCTTAAATAAGAACGGAAAAAAAGTGATTCTAACGAAGTTTCCAAACTTCGAAAAAAAATTTTTTTCTTTTCGAGATTCTTTGCGCATAATATGCTTGTCTGAGGCTATCAAACTAGTATAATGAAAGAGAACCAGTAATCTTAAATAAGAACGGAAAAAAAGTGATTCTAACGAAGTTTGCAAACTTCGAAAAAAAATTTTTTTCTTTTCGAGATTCTTTGCGCATAATATGCTTGTCTGAGGCTATCAAACTAGTATAATGAAAGAGAAAAAGTTATCTCAAATAAGAACGGAAAAAAAGTTATTCTAACGAAGTTTCCAAACTTCGAAAAAAAATTTTTTTCTTTTCGAGATTCTTTGCGCATAATATGCTTGTCTGAGGCTATCAAACTAGTATAATGAAAGAGAACCAGTAATCTTAAATAAGAACGGAAAAAAAGTGATTCTAACGAAGTTTGCAAACTTCGAAAAAAAATTTTTTTCTTTTCGAGATTCTTTGCGCATAATATGCTTGTCTGAGGCTATCAAACTACTATAATGAAAGAGAAAAAGTTATCTCAAATAAGAACGGAAAAAAAGTTATTCTAATGAAGTTTCCAAACTTCGAAAAAAATTTTTTTTCTTTTCGAGATTCTTTGCGCATAATATGCTTGTCTAAGGCTATCAAACTAGTATAATGAAAGAGAACAAGTTATCTGTATAAGAATGGAAAAAAAGTGATTCTAAGGAAGTTTCCAAACTTCGAAAAAACATTTTTTCTTTTCGAGATTCTTTGCGCATAATATGCTTGTCTGAGGCTATCAAACTAGTATAATGAAAGAGAACAAGTTATCTCAAATAAGAATGGAAAAAAAGTGATTCTAAGGAAGTTTCCAAACTTCGAAAAAAAATTTTTTTCTTTTCGAGATTCTTTGCGCATAATATGCTTGTCTGAGGCTATCAAACTAGTATAATGAAAGAGAACCAGTTATCTCAAATAAGAACGGAAAAAAAGTGATTCTAACGAGGTTCCCAATTTTCGAAAAAAAATTTTTTTCTTTTCGAGATTCTTTGCGCATAATATGCTTTTCTGAGGCTATCAAACTAGTATAATGAAAGAGAACCAGTTACCTCAAATAAGAACGGAAAAAAAGTGATTCTAACGAAGTTTCCAAACTTCGAAAAAAAATTTTTTTCTTTTCGAGATTCTTTGCGCATAATATGCTTGTCTGAGGCTATCAAACTAGTATAATGAAAGAGAACAAGTTATCTCAAATAAGAACGGAAAAAAAGTGATTCTAACGAAGTTTCCAAACTTCGAAAAAAAATTTTTTTCTTTTCGAGATTATTTGCGAATAATATGCTTGTCTGAGGCTATCAAACTAGTATAATGAAAGAGAACCAGTAATCTTAAATAAGAACGGAAAAAAAGTGATTCTAACGAAGTTTCCAAACTTCGAAAAAAAATTTTTTTCCTTTCGAGATTATTTGCGCATAATATGCTTGTCTGAGGCTATCAAACTAGTATAATGAAAGAGAACCAGTTATCTCAAATAAGAACGGAAAAAAAGTGATTCTAACGAAGTTTCCAAACTTCGAAAAAAAATTTTTTTCTTTTCGAGATTCTTTGCGCATAATATGCTTGTCTGAGGCTATCAAACTAGTATAATGAAAGAGAAAAAGTTATCTCAAATAAGAACGGAAAAAAAGTTATTCTAATGAAGTTTCCAAACTTCGAAAAAAATTTTTTTTCTTTTCGAGATTCTTTGCGCATAATATGCTTGTCTGAGGCTATCAAACTAGTATAATGAAAGAGAACAAGTTATCTGTTTAAGAATGGAAAAAAAGTGATTCTAAGGAAGTTTCCAAACTTCGAAAAAACATTTTTTCTTTTCGAGATTCTTTGCGCATAATATGCTTGTCTGAGGCTATCAAACTAGTATAATGAAAGAGAACAAGTTATCTCAAATAAGAATGGAAAAAAAGTGTTTCTAAGGAAGTTTCCAAACTTCGAAAAAAAATTTTTTTCTTTTCGAGATTCTTTGCGCATAATATGCTTGTCTGAGGCTATCAAACTAGTATAATGAAACAGAACCAATTATCTCAAATAAGAACGGAAAAAAAGTGATTCTAACGAGGTTCCCAATTTTCGAAAAAAAATTTTTTTCTTTTCGAGATTCTTTGCGCATAATATGCTTTTCTGAGGCTATCAAACTAGTATAATGAAAGAGAACCAGTTACCTCAAATAAGAACGGAAAAAAAGTGATTCTAACGAAGTTTCCAAACTTCGAAAAAAAAATTTTTTCTTTTCGAGATTCTTTGCGCATAATATGCTTGTCTGAGGCTATCAAACTAGTATAATGAAAGAGAACAAGTTATCTCAAATAAGAACGGAAAAAAAGTGATTCTAACGAAGTTTCCAAACTTCGAAAAAAAATTTTTTTCTTTTCGAGATTATTTGCGAATAATATACTTGTCTGAGGCTATCAAACTAGTATAATGAAAGAGAACCAGTAATCTCAAATAAGAACGGAAAAAAAGTGATTCTAACGAAGTTTCCAAACTTCGAAAAAAAATTTTTTTCTTTTCAAGATTGTTTGCGCATAATATGCTTGTCTGAGGCTATCAAACTAGTATAATGAAAGAGAACCAGTTATCTCAAATAAGAACGGAAAAAAAGTGATTCTAACGAAGTTTCCAAACTTCGAAATAAATTTTTTTTCTTTTCGAGATTCTTTGCGCATAATATGCTTGTCTGAGGCTAACAAACTAGTATAATGAAAGAGAACCAGTAATCTTAAATAAGAACGGAAAAAAAGTGATTCTAACGAAGTTTCCAAACTTCGAAAAAAAATTTTTTTCTTTTCGAGATACTTTGCGCATAATATGCTTGTCTAAGGCTATCAAACTAGTATAATGAAAGAGAACAAGTTATCTCAAATAAGAACGGAAAAAAAGTGATTCTAACGAAGTTTCCAAACTTCGAAAAAAAATTTTTTTCTTTTCGAGATTCTTTGCGCATAATATGCTTGTCTGAGGCTATCAAACTAGCATAATGAAAGAGAACCAGTAATCTTAAATAAGAACGGAAAAAAAGTGATTCTAACGAAGTTTCCAAACTTCGAAAAAAATTTTTTTTCTTTTCGAGATTCTTTGCGCATAATATGCTTGTCTAAGGCTATCAAACTAGTATAATGAAAGAGAACAAGTTATCTCAAATAAGAACCGAAAAAAAAGTGATTCTAAGGAAGTTTCCAAACTTCGAAAAAAATTTTTTTCTTTTCGAGATTATTTGCGCATAATATGCTTGTCTGAGGCTATCAAACTAGTATAATGAAAGAGAACCAGTAATCTTAAATAAGAACGGAAAAAAAGTGATTCTAACGAAGTTTCCAAACTTCGAAAAAAAATTTTTTTCTTTTCGAGACCCTTTGCGCATAATATGCTTGTCTAAGGCTATCAAACAAGTATAATGAAAGAGAACAAGTTATCTCAAATAAGAATGGAAAAAAAGTGATTCTAAGGAAGTTTCCAAACTTCGAAAAAAAATTTTTTTCTTTTCGAGATTCTTTGCGCATAATATGCTTGTGTGAGGCTATCAAACTAGTATAATGAAAGAGAACCAGTTATCTCAAATAAGAACGGAAAAAAAGTGATTCTAACGAAGTTTCCAAACTTCGAAAAAAAATTTTTTTCTTTTCGAGATTCTTTGCGCATACCTATGCTTTTCTGAGACTATCAAACTAGTATAATGAAAGAGAACCAGTTATCTCAAATAAGAACGGAAAAAAAGTGATTCTAACGAAGTTTCCAAACTTCGAAATAAAATTTTTTTCTTTTCGAGATTCTTTGCGCATAATATGCTTGTCTGAGGCTATCAAACTAGTATAATGAAAGAGAACCAGTAATCTTAAATAAGAACGGAAAAAAAGTGATTCTAACGAAGTTTCCAAACTTCGAAAAAAAATTTTTTTCTTTTCGAGATTATTTGCGCATAATTTGCTTGTCTAAGGCTATCAAACAAGTATAATGAAAGAGAACAAGTTATCTCAAATAAGAATGGAAAAAAAGTGATTCTAAGGAAGTTTCCAAACTTGGAAAAAAAATTTTTTTCTTTTCGAGATTCTTTGCGCATAATATGCTTGTCTGATGCTATCATACTAGTATAATGAAAGAGAACCAGTTATCTCAAATAAGAACGGAAAAAAAGTGATTCTAACGAAGTTTCCAAACTTCGAAAAAAAATTTTTTTCTTTTCGAGATTCTTTGCGCATAATATGCTTGTCTAAGGCTATCAAACTAGTATAATGAAAGAGAACAAGCTATCTCAAATAAGAACGGAAAAAAAGTGATTATAACGAAGTTTCCAATCTTCGAAAAAAAATTTTTTTCTTTTCGAGATTCTTTGCGCATAATATGCTTTTCTGAGGCTATCAAACTTGTATAATGAAAGAGAACCAGTTATCTCAAATAAGAACGGAAAAAAAGTGATTCTAACGAAGTTTCCAAACTTCGAAAAAAAATTTTTTTCTTTACCAGATTCTTTGCGCATAATATGCTTGTCTAAGGCTATCAAACTAGTATAATGAAAGAGAACAAGTTATCTCAAATAAGAAGGGAAAAAAAGTGATTCTAACCAAGTTTCCAAATTTCGAAAAAAAATTTTTTTCTTTTCGAGATTCTTTGCGCATAATATGCTTGTCTGAGGCTATCAAACTAGTATAATGAAAGAGAACCAGTAATCTTAAATAAGAACGGAAAAAAGTGATTCTAACGAAGTTTCCAAACTTCGAAAAAAGTTTTTTTTCTTTTCGAGATTCTTTGCGCATAATATGCTTGTCTGAGGCTATCAAACTAGTATAATGAAAGAGAACCAGTAATCTTAAATAAGAACGGAAAAAAAGTGATTCTAACGAGGTTTCCAAACTTCGAAAAAAAATTTTTTTCTTTTCGAGATTATTTGCGAATAATATGCTTGTCTGAGGCTATCAAACTAGTATAATGAAAGAGAACCAGTAATCTCAAATAAGAACGGAAAAAAAGTGATTCTAACGAAGTTTCCAAACTTCGAAAAAAAATTTTTTTCTTTTCGAGATTGTTTGCGCATAATATGCTTGTCTGAGGCTATCAAACTAGTATAATGAAAGAGAACCAGTTATCTCAAATAAGAACGGAAAAAAAGTGATTCTAACGAAGTTTCCAAACTTCGAAATAAATTTTTTTTCTTTTCGAGATTCTTTGCGCATAATATGGCTTGTCTGAGGCTAACAAACTAGTATAATGAAAGAGAACCAGTAATCTTAAATAAGAACGGAAAAAAAGTGATTCTAACGAAGTTTCCAAACTTCGAAAAAAAATTTTTTTCTTTTCGAGATACTTTGCGCATAATATGCTTGTCTAAGGCTATCAAACTAGTATAATGAAAGAGAACAAGTTATCTCAAATAAGAACGGAAAAAAAGTGATTCTAACGAAGTTTCCAAACTTCGAAAAAAAATTTTTTTCTTTTCGAGATTCTTTGCGCATAATATGCTTGTCTGAGGCTATCAAACTAGCATAATGAAAGAGAACCAGTAATCTTAAATAAGAACGGAAAAAAAGTGATTCTAACGAAGTTTCCAAACTTCGAAAAAAATTTTTTTTCTTTTCGAGATTCTTTGCGCATAATATGCTTGTCTAAGGCTATCAAACTAGTATAATGAAAGAGAACAAGTTATCTCAAATAAGAACCGAAAAAAAAGTGATTCTAACGAAGTTTCCAAACTTCGAAAAAAATTTTTTTCTTTTCGAGATTATTTGCGCATAATATGCTTGTCTGAGGCTATCAAACTAGTATAATGAAAGAGAACCAGTTATCTCAAATAAGAACGGAAAAAAAGTGATTCTAACGAAGTTTCCAAACTTCGAAAAAAAATTTTTTTCTTTTCGAGACCCTTTGCGCATAATATGCTTGTCTAAGGCTATCAAACAAGTATAATGAAAGAGAACAAGTTATCTCAAATAAGAATGGAAAAAAAGTGATTCTAAGGAAGTTTCCAAACTTCGAAAAAAAATTTTTTTCTTTTCGAGATTCTTTGCGCATAATATGCTTGTGTGAGGCTATCAAACTAGTATAATGAAAGAGAACCAGTTATCTCAAATAAGAACGGAAAAAAAGTGATTCTAACGAAGTTTCCAAACTTCGAAAAAAAATTTTTTTCTTTTCGAGATTCTTTGCGCATACCTATGCTTTTCTGAGACTATCAAACTAGTATAATGAAAGAGAACCAGTTATCTCAAATAAGAACGGAAAAAAAGTGATTCTAACGAAGTTTCCAAACTTCGAAATAAAATTTTTTTCTTTTCGAGATTCTTTGCGCATAATATGCTTGTCTGAGGCTATCAAACTAGTATAATGAAAGAGAACCAGTAATCTTAAATAAGAACGGAAAAAAAGTGATTCTAACGAAGTTTCCAAACTTCGAAAAAAAATTTTTTTCTTTTCGAGATTATTTGCGCATAATTTGCTTGTCTAAGGCTATCAAACAAGTATAATGAAAGAGAACAAGTTATCTCAAATAAGAATGGAAAAAAAGTGATTCTAAGGAAGTTTCCAAACTTGGAAAAAAAATTTTTTTCTTTTCGAGATTCTTTGCGCATAATATGCTTGTCTGAGGCTATCAAACTAGTATAATAAAAGAGAACCAGTTATCTCAAATAAGAACGGAAAAAAAGTGATTCTAACGAAGTTTCCAAACTTCGAAAAAAAATTTTTTTCTTTTCGAGATTCTTTGCGCATAATATGCTTGTCTAAGGCTATCAAACTAGTATAATGAAAGAGAACAAGCTATCTCAAATAAGAACGGAAAAAAAGTGATTCTAACGAAGTTTCCAATCTTCGAAAAAAAATTTTTTTCTTTTCGAGATTCTTTGCGCATAATATGCTTTTCTGAGGCTATCAAACTTGTATAATGAAAGAGAACCAGTTATCTCAAATAAGAACGGAAAAAAAGTGATTCTAACGAAGTTTCCAAACTTCGAAAAAAAATTTTTTTCTTTACCAGATTCTTTGCGCATAATATGCTTGTCTAAGGCTATCAAACTAGTATAATGAAAGAGAACAAGTTATCTCAAATAAGAAGGGAAAAAAAGTGATTCTAACGAAGTTTCCAAACTTCGAAAAAAAATTTTTTTCTTTTCGAGATTCTTTGCGCATAATATGCTTGTCTGAGGCTATCATACTAGTATAATGAAAGAGAACCAGTAATCTTAAATAAGAACGGAAAAAAGTGATTCTAACGAAGTTTCCAAACTTCGAAAAAAATTTTTTTTCTTTTCGAGATTCTTTGCGCATAATATGCTTGTCTGAGGCTATCAAACTAGTATAATGAAAGAGAACCAGTAATCTTAAATAAGAACGGAAAAAAAGTGATTCTAACGAAGTTTCCAAACTTCGAAAAAAAATTTTTTTCTTTTCGAGATTCTTTGCGCATAATATGCTTGTCTGAGGCTATCAAACTAGTATAATGAAAGAGAACAAGTTATCTCAAATAAGAACGGAAAAAAAGTGATTCTAACGAAGTTTCCAAACTTCGAAAAAAAATTTTTTTCTTTTCGAGATTATTTGCGAATAATATGCTTGTCTGAGGCTATCAAACTAGTATAATGAAAGAGAACCAGTAATCTTAAATAAGAACGGAAAAAAAGTGATTCTAACGAAGTTTCCAAACTTCGAAAAAAAATTTTTTTCCTTTCGAGATTATTTGCGCATAATATGCTTGTCTGAGGCTATCAAACTAGTATAATGAAAGAGAACCAGTTATCTCAAATAAGAACGGAAAAAAAGTGATTCTAACGAAGTTTCCAAACTTCGAAAAAAAATTTTTTTCTTTTCGAGATTCTTTGCGCATAATATGCTTGTCTGAGGCTATCAAACTAGTATATTGAAAGAGAAAAAGTTATCTCAAATAAGAACGGAAAAAAAGTTATTCTAATGAAGTTTCCAAACTTCGAAAAAAATTTTTTTTCTTTTCGAGATTCTTTGCGCATAATATGCTTGTCTAAGGCTATCAAACTAGTATAATGAAAGAGAACAAGTTATCTGTATAAGAATGGAAAAAAAGTGATTCTAAGGAAGTTTCCAAACTTCGAAAAAACATTTTTTTCTTTTCGAGATTCTTTGCGCATAATATGCTTGTCTGAGGCTATCAAACTAGTATAATGAAAGAGAACCAGTTATCTCAAATAAGAACGGAAAAAAAGTGATTCTAACGAGGTTCCCAATTTTCGAAAAAAAATTTTTTTCTTTTCGAGATTATTTGCGAATAATATGCTTGTCTGAGGCTATCAAACTAGTATAATGAAAGAGAACCAGTAATCTCAAATAAGAACGGAAAAAAAGTGATTCTAACGAAGTTTCCAAATTTCGAAAAAAAATTTTTTTCTTTTCGAGATTGTTTGCGCATAATATGCTTGTCTGAGGCTATCAAACTAGTATAATGAAAGAGAACCAGTTATCTCAAATAAGAACGGAAAAAAAGTGATTCTAACGAAGTTTCCAAACTTCGAAATAAATTTTTTTTCTTTTCGAGATTCTTTGCGCATAATATGCTTGTCTGAGGCTAACAAACTAGTATAATGAAAGAGAACCAGTAATCTTAAATAAGAACGGAAAAAAAGTGATTCTAACGAAGTTTCCAAACTTCGAAAAAAAATTTTTTTCTTTTCGAGATACTTTGCGCATAATATGCTTGTCTAAGGCTATCAAACTAGTATAATGAAAAAGAACAAGTTATCTCAAATAAGAACGGAAAAAAAGTGATTCTAACGAAGTTTCCAAACTTCGAAAAAAAATTTTTTTCTTTTCGAGATTCTTTGCGCATAATATGCTTGTCTGAGGCTATCAAACTAGCATAATGAAAGAGAACCAGTAATCTTAAATAAGAACGGAAAAAAAGTGATTCTAACGAAGTTTCCAAACTTCGAAAAAAATTTTTTTTCTTTTCGAGATTCTTTGCGCATAATATGCTTGTCTAAGGCTATCAAACTAGTATAATGAAAGAGAACAAGTTATCTCAAATAAGAACCGAAAAAAAAGTGATTCTAACGAAGTTTCCAAACTTCGAAAAAAATTTTTTTCTTTTCGAGATTATTTGCGCATAATATGCTTGTCTGAGGCTATCAAACTAGTATAATGAAAGAGAACCAGTAATCTTAAATAAGAACGGAAAAAAAAGTGATTCTAACGAAGTTTCCAAACTTCGAAAAAAAATTTTTTTCTTTTCGAGACCCTTTGCGTATAATATGCTTGTCTAAGGCTATCAAACAAGTATAATGAAAGAGAACAAGTTATCTCAAATAAGAATGGAAAAAAAGTGATTCTAAGGAAGTTTCCAAACTTCGAAAAAAAATTTTTTTCTTTTCGAGATTCTTTGCGCATAATATGCTTGTGTGAGGCTATCAAACTAGTATAATGAAAGAGAACCAGTTATCTCAAATAAGAACGGAAAAAAAGTGATTCTAACGAAGTTTCAAAACTTCGAAAAAAAATTTTTTTCTTTTCGAGATTCTTTGCGCATACCTATGCTTTTCTGAGACTATCAAACTAGTATAATGAAAGAGAACCAGTTATCTCAAATAAGAACGGAAAAAAAGTGATTCTAACGAAGTTTCCAAACTTCGAAATAAAATTTTTTTCTTTTCGAGATTCTTTGCGCATAATATGCTTGTCTGAGGCTATCAAACTAGTATAATGAAAGAGAACCAGTAATCTTAAATAAGAACGGAAAAAAAGTGATTCTAACGAAGTTTCCAAACTTCGAAAAAAAATTTTTTTCTTTTCGAGATTATTTGCGCATAATTTGCTTGTCTAAGGCTATCAAACAAGTATAATGAAAGAGAACAAGTTATCTCAAATAAGAATGGAAAAAAAGTGATTCTAAGGAAGTTTCCAAACTTGGAAAAAAAATTTTTTTCTTTTCGAGATTCTTTGCGCATAATATGCTTGTCTGAGGCTATCAAACTAGTATAATGAAAGAGAACCAGTTATCTCAAATAAGAACGGAAAAAAAGTGATTCTAACGAAGTTTCCAAACTTCGAAAAAAAATTTTTTTCTTTTCGAGATTCTTTGCGCATAATATGCTTGTCTAAGGCTATCAAACTAGTATAATGAAAGAGAACAAGTTATCTCAAATAAGAACGGAAAAAAAGTGATTCTAACGAAGTTTCCAATCTTCGAAAAAAATTTTTTTTCTTTTCGAGATTCTTTGCGCATAATATGCTTTTCTGAGGCTATCAAACTTGTATAATGAAAGAGAACCAGTTATCTCAAATAAGAACGGAAAAAAAGTGATTCTAACGAAGTTTCCAAACTTCGAAAAAAAATTTTTTTCTTTACCAGATTCTTTGCGCATAATATGCTTGTCTAAGGCTATCAAACTAGTATAATGAAAGAGAACAAGTTATCTCAAATAAGAAGGGAAAAAAAGTGATTCTAACGAAGTTTCCAAACTTCGAAAAAAAATTTTTTTCTTTTCGAGATTCTTTGCGCATAATATGCTTGTCTGAGGCTATCAAACTAGTATAATGAAAGAGAACCAGTAATCTTAAATAAGAACGGAAAAAAGTGATTCTAACGAAGTTTCCAAACTTCGAAAAAAATTTTTTTTCTTTTCGAGATTCTTTGCGCATAATATGCTTGTCTGAGGCTATCAAACTAGTATAATGAAAGAGAACCAGTAATCTTAAATAAGAACGGAAAAAAAGTGATTCTAACGAAGTTTCCAAACTTCGAAAAAAAATTTTTTTCTTTTCGAGATTCTTTGCGCATAATATGCTTGTCTAAGGCTATCAAACAAGTATAATGAAAGAGAACAAGTTATCTCAAATAAGAATGGAAAAAAAGTGATTCTAAGGAAGTTTCCAAACTTCGAAAAAAAATTTTTTTCTTTTCGAGATTCTTTGCGCATAATATGCTTGTCTGAGGCTATCAAACTAGTATAATGAAAGAGAACCAGTTATCTCAAATAAGAACGGAAAAAAAGTGATTCTAACGAAGTTTCCAAACTTCGAAAAAAAATTTTTTTCTTTTCGAGATTCTTTGCGCATACCTATGCTTTTCTGAGGCTATCAAACTAGTATAATGAAAGAGAACCAGTTATCTCAAATAAGAACGGAAAAAAAGTGATTCTAACGAAGTTTCCAAACTTCGAAATAAAATTTTTTTCTTTTCGAGATTCTTTGCGCATAATATGCTTGTCTGAGGCTATCAAACTAGTATAATGAAAGAGAACCAGTAATCTTAAATAAGAACGGAAAAAAAGTGATTCTAACGAAGTTTCCAAACTTCGAAAAAAATTTTTTTCTTTTCGAGATTCTTTGCGCATAATATGCTTGTCTGAGGCTATCAAACTAGTATAATGAAAGAGAACCAGTAATCTTAAATAAGAACGGAAAAAAAGTGATTCTAACGAAGTTTCCAAACTTCGAAAAAAAATTTTTTTCTTTTCGAGATTATTTGCGCATAATATGCTTGTCTAAGGCTATCAAACAAGTATAATGAAAGAGAACAAGTTATCTCAAATAAGAATGGAAAAAAAGTGATTCTAAGGAAGTTTCCAAACTTCGAAAAAAAATTTTTTTCTTTTCGAGATTCTTTGCGCATAATATGCTTGTCTGAGGCTATCAAACTAGTATAATGAAAGAGAACCAGTAATCTTAAATAAGAACGGAAAAAAAGTGATTCTAACGAAGTTTCCAAACTTCGAAAAAAAATTTTTTTCTTTTCGAGATTATTTGCGCATAATTTGCTTGTCTAAGGCTATCAAACAAGTATAATGAAAGAGAACAAATTATCTCAAATAAGAATGGAAAAAAAGTGATTCTAAGGAAGTTTCCAAACTTCGAAAAAAAATTTTTTTCTTTTCGAGATTCTTTGCGCATATTATGCTTGTCTGAGGCTATCAAACTAGTATAATGAAAGAGAACCAGTTATCTCAAATAAGAACGAAAAAAAAGTGATTCTAACGAAGTTTCCAAACTTCGAAAAAAATTTTTTTTCTTTTCCAGATTCTTTGCGCATAATATGCTTGTCTAAGGCTATCAAACTAGTATAATGAAAGAGAACAAGTTATCTTAAATAAGAACGGAAAAAAAGTGATTCTAACGAAGTTTCCAAACTTCGAAAAAAAATTTTTTTCTTTTCGAGATTCTTTGCGCATAATATGCTTGTCTGAGGCTATCAAACTAGTATAATGAAAGAGAACCAGTAATCTTAAATAAGAACGGAAAAAAAGTGATTCTAACGAAGTTTGCAAACTTCGAAAAAAAATTTTTTTCTTTTCGAGATTCTTTGCGCATAATATGCTTGTCTGAGGCTATCAAACTAGTATAATGAAAGAGAAAAAGTTATCTCAAATAAGAACGGAAAAAAAGTTATTCTAACGAAGTTTCCAAACTTCGAAAAAAAATTTTTTTCTTTTCGAGATTCTTTGCGCATAATATGCTTGTCTGAGGCTATCAAACTAGTATAATGAAAGAGAACCAGTAATCTTAAATAAGAACGGAAAAAAAGTGATTCTAACGAAGTTTGCAAACTTCGAAAAAAAATTTTTTTCTTTTCGAGATTCTTTGCGCATAATATGCTTGTCTGAGGCTATCAAACTAGTATAATGAAAGAGAAAAAGTTATCTCAAATAAGAACGGAAAAAAAGTTATTCTAATGAAGTTTCCAAACTTCGAAAAAAATTTTTTTTTTTTTCGAGATTCTTTGCGCATAATATGCTTGTCTAAGGCTATCAAACTAGTATAATGAAAGAGAACAAGTTATCTGTATAAGAATGGAAAAAAAGTGATTCTAAGGAAGTTTCCAAACTTCGAAAAAACATTTTTTCTTTTCGAGATTCTTTGCGCATAATATGCTTGTCTGAGGCTATCAAACTAGTATAATGAAAGAGAACCAGTTATCTCAAATAAGAACGGAAAAAAAGTGATTCTAACGAGGTTCCCAATTTTCGAAAAAAAATTTTTTTCTTTTCGAGATTCTTTGCGCATAATATGCTTGTCTGAGGCTATCAAACTAGCATAATGAAAGAGAACCAGTAATCTTAAATAAGAACGGAAAAAAAGTGATTCTAACGAAGTTTCCAAACTTCGAAAAAAATTTTTTTTCTTTTCGCGATTCTTTGCGCATAATATGCTTGTCTAAGGCTATCAAACTAGTATAATGAAAGAGAACAAGTTATCTCAAATAAGAACCGAAAAAAAAGTGATTCTAACGAAGTTTCCAAACTTCGAAAAAAATTTTTTTCTTTTCGAGATTATTTGCGCATAATATGCTTGTCTGAGGCTATCAAACTAGTATAATGAAAGAGAACCAGTAATCTTAAATAAGAACGGAAAAAAAAGTGATTCTAACGAAGTTTCCAAACTTCGAAAAAAAATTTTTTTCTTTTCGAGACCCTTTGCGTATAATATGCTTGTCTAAGGCTATCAAACAAGTATAATGAAAGAGAACAAGTTATTTCAAATAAGAATGGAAAAAAAGTGATTCTAAGGAAGTTTCCAAACTTCGAAAAAAAATTTTTTTCTTTTCGAGATTCTTTGCGCATAATATGCTTGTGTGAGGCTATCAAACTAGTATAATGAAAGAGAACCAGTTATCTCAAATAAGAACGGAAAAAAAGTGATTCTAACGAAGTTTCAAAACTTCGAAAAAAAATTTTTTTCTTTTCGAGATTCTTTGCGCATACCTATGCTTTTCTGAGACTATCAAACTAGTATAATGAAAGAGAACCAGTTATCTCAAATAAGAACGGAAAAAAAGTGATTCTAACGAAGTTTCCAAACTTCGAAATAAAATTTTTTTCTTTTCGAGATTCTTTGCGCATAATATGCTTGTCTGAGGCTATCAAACTAGTATAATGAAAGAGAACCAGTAATCTTAAATAAGAACGGAAAAAAAGTGATTCTAACGAAGTTTCCAAACTTCGAAAAAAAATTTTTTTCTTTTCGAGATTATTTGCGCATAATTTGCTTGTCTAAGGCTATCAAACAAGTATAATGAAAGAGAACAAGTTATCTCAAATAAGAATGGAAAAAAAGTGATTCTAAGGAAGTTTCCAAACTTGGAAAAAAAATTTTTTTCTTTTCGAGATTCTTTGCGCATAATATGCTTGTCTGAGGCTATCAAACTAGTATAATGAAAGAGAACCAGTTATCTCAAATAAGAACGGAAAAAAAGTGATTCTAACGAAGTTTCCAAACTTCGAAAAAAAATTTTTTTCTTTTCGAGATTCTATGCGCATAATATGCTTGTCTAAGGCTATCAAACTAGTATAATGAAAGAGAACAAGTTATCTCAAATAAGAACGGAAAAAAAGTGATTCTAACGAAGTTTCCAATCTTCGAAAAAAAATTTTTTTCTTTTCGAGATTCTTTGCGCATAATATGCTTTTCTGAGGCTATCAAACTTGTATAATGAAAGAGAACCAGTTATCTCAAATAAGAACGGAAAAAAAGTGATTCTAACGAAGTTTCCAAACTTCGAAAAAAAATTTTTTTCTTTACCAGATTCTTTGCGCATAATATGCTTGTCTAAGGCTATCAAACTAGTATAATGAAAGAGAACAAGTTATCTCAAATAAGAAGGGAAAAAAAGTGATTCTAACGAAGTTTCCAAACTTCGAAAAAAAATTTTTTTCTTTTCGAGATTCTTTGCGCATAATATGCTTGTCTGAGGCTATCAAACTAGTATAATGAAAGAGAACCAGTAATCTTAAATAAGAACGGAAAAAAGTGATTCTAACGAAGTTTCCAAACTTCGAAAAAAATTTTTTTTCTTTTCGAGATTCTTTGCGCATAATATGCTTGTCTGAGGCTATCAAACTAGTATAATGAAAGAGAACCAGTAATCTTAAATAAGAACGGAAAAAAAGTGATTCTAACGAAGTTTCCAAACTTCGAAAAAAAATTTTTTTCTTTTCGAGATTCTTTGCGCATAATATGCTTGTCTAAGGCTATCAAACAAGTATAATGAAAGAGAACAAGTTATCTCAAATAAGAATGGAAAAAAAGTGATTCTAAGGAAGTTTCCAAACTTCGAAAAAAAATTTTTTTCTTTTCGAGATTCTTTGCGCATAATATGCTTGTCTGAGGCTATCAAACTAGTATAATGAAAGAGAACCAGTTATCTCAAATAAGAACGGAAAAAAAGTGATTCTAACGAAGTTTCCAAACTTCGAAAAAAAATTTTTTTCTTTTCGAGATTCTTTGCGCATACCTATGCTTTTCTGAGGCTATCAAACTAGTATAATGAAAGAGAACCAGTTATCTCAAATAAGAACGGAAAAAAAGTGATTCTAACGAAGTTTCCAAACTTCGAAATAAAATTTTTTTCTTTTCGAGATTCTTTGCGCATAATATGCTTGTCTGAGGCTATCAAACTAGTATAATGAAAGAGAACCAGTAATCTTAAATAAGAACGGAAAAAAAGTGATTCTAACGAAGTTTCCAAACTTCGAAAAAAATTTTTTTCTTTTCGAGATTCTTTGCGCATAATATGCTTGTCTGAGGCTATCAAACTAGTATAATGAAAGAGAACCAGTAATCTTAAATAAGAACGGAAAAAAAGTGATTCTAACGAAGTTTCCAAACTTCGAAAAAAAATTTTTTTCTTTTCGAGATTCTTTGCGCATAATATGCTTGTCTGAGGCTATCAAACTAGCATAATGAAAGAGAACCAGTAATCTTAAATAAGAACGGAAAAAAAGTGATTCTAACGAAGTTTCCAAACTTCGAAAAAAATTTTTTTTCTTTTCGAGATTCTTTGCGCATAATATGCTTGTCTAAGGCTATCAAACTAGTATAATGAAAGAGAACAAGTTATCTCAAATAAGAACCGAAAAAAAAGTGATTCTAACGAAGTTTCCAAACTTCGAAAAAAATTTTTTTCTTTTCGAGATTATTTGCGCATAATATGCTTGTCTGAGGCTATCAAACTAGTATAATGAAAGAGAACCAGTAATCTTAAATAAGAACGGAAAAAAAAGTGATTCTAACGAAGTTTCCAAACTTCGAAAAAAAATTTTTTTCTTTTCGAGACCCTTTGCGTATAATATGCTTGTCTAAGGCTATCAAACAAGTATAATGAAAGAGAACAAGTTATCTCAAATAAGAATGGAAAAAAAGTGATTCTAAGGAAGTTTCCAAACTTCGAAAAAAAATTTTTTTCTTTTCGAGATTCTTTGCGCATAATATGCTTGTGTGAGGCTATCAAACTAGTATAATGAAAGAGAACCAGTTATCTCAAATAAGAACGGAAAAAAAGTGATTCTAACGAAGTTTCAAAACTGCGAAAAAAAATTTTTTTCTTTTCGAGATTCTTTGCGCATACCTATGCTTTTCTGAGACTATCAAACTAGTATAATGAAAGAGAACCAGTTATCTCAAATAAGAACGGAAAAAAAGTGATTCTAACGAAGTTTCCAAACTTCGAAATAAAATTTTTTTCTTTTCGAGATTCTTTGCGCATAATATGCTTGTCTGAGGCTATCAAACTAGTATAATGAAAGAGAACCAGTAATCTTAAATAAGAACGGAAAAAAAGTGATTCTAACGAAGTTTCCAAACTTCGAAAAAAAATTTTTTTCTTTTCGAGATTATTTGCGCATAATTTGCTTGTCTAAGGCTATCAAACAAGTATAATGAAAGAGAACAAGTTATCTCAAATAAGAATGGAAAAAAAGTGATTCTAAGGAAGTTTCCAAACTTGGAAAAAAAATTTTTTTCTTTTCGAGATTCTTTGCGCATATTATGCTTGTCTGAGGCTATCAAACTAGTATAATGAAAGAGAACCAGTTATCTCAAATAAGAACGGAAAAAAAGTGATTCTAACGAAGTTTCCAAACTTCGAAAAAAAATTTTTTTCTTTTCGAGATTCTTTGCGCATAATATGCTTGTCTAAGGCTATCAAACTAGTATAATGAAAGAGAACAAGTTATCTCAAATAAGAACGGAAAAAAAGTGATTCTAACGAAGTTTCCAATCTTCGAAAAAAAATTTTTTTCTTTTCGAGATTCTTTGCGCATAATATGCTTTTCTGAGGCTATCAAACTTGTATAATGAAAGAGAACCAGTTATCTCAAATAAGAACGGAAAAAAAGTGATTCTAACGAAGTTTCCAAACTTCGAAAAAAAATTTTTTTCTTTACCAGATTCTTTGCGCATAACATGCTTGTCTAAGGCTATCAAACTAGTATAATGAAAGAGAACAAGTTATCTCAAATAAGAAGGGAAAAAAAGTGATTCTAACGAAGTTTCCAAACTTCGAAAAAAAATTTTTTTCTTTTCGAGATTCTTTGCGCATAATATGCTTGTCTGAGGCTATCAAACTAGTATAATGAAAGAGAACCAGTAATCTTAAATAAGAACGGAAAAAAGTGATTCTAACGAAGTTTCCAAACTTCGAAAAAAATTTTTTTTCTTTTCGAGATTCTTTGCGCATAATATGCTTGTCTGAGGCTATCAAACTAGTATAATGAAAGAGAACCAGTAATCTTAAATAAGAACGGAAAAAAAGTGATTCTAACGAAGTTTCCAAACTTCGAAAAAAAATTTTTTTCTTTTCGAGATTCTTTGCGCATAATATGCTTGTCTAAGGCTATCAAACAAGTATAATGAAAGAGAACAAGTTATCTCAAATAAGAATGGAAAAAAAGTGATTCTAAGGAAGTTTCCAAACTTCGAAAAAAAATTTTTTTCTTTTCGAGATTCTTTGCGCATAATATGCTTGTCTGAGGCTATCAAACTAGTATAATGAAAGAGAACCAGTTATCTCAAATAAGAACGGAAAAAAAGTGATTCTAACGAAGTTTCCAAACTTCGAAAAAAAATTTTTTTCTTTTCGAGATTCTTTGCGCATACCTATGCTTTTCTGAGGCTATCAAACTAGTATAATGAAAGAGAACCAGTTATCTCAAATAAGAACGGAAAAAAAGTGATTCTAACGAAGTTTCCAAACTTCGAAATAAAATTTTTTTCTTTTCGAGATTCTTTGCGCATAATATGCTTGTCTGAGGCTATCAAACTAGTATAATGAAAGAGAACCAGTAATCTTAAATAAGAACGGAAAAAAAGTGATTCTAACGAAGTTTCCAAACTTCGAAAAAAATTTTTTTCTTTTCGAGATTCTTTGCGCATAATATGCTTGTCTGAGGCTATCAAACTAGTATAATGAAAGAGAACCAGTAATCTTAAATAAGAACGGAAAAAAAGTGATTCTAACGAAGTTTCCAAACTTCGAAAAAAAATTTTTTTCTTTTCGAGATTATTTGCGCATAATATGCTTGTCTAAGGCTATCAAACAAGTATAATGAAAGAGAACAAGTTATCTCAAATAAGAATGGAAAAAAAGTGATTCTAAGGAAGTTTCCAAACTTCGAAAAAAAATTTTTTTCTTTTCGAGATTCTTTGCGCATAATATGCTTGTCTGAGGCTATCAAACTAGTATAATGAAAGAGAACCAGTAATCTTAAATAAGAACGGAAAAAAAGTGATTCTAACGAAGTTTCCAAACTTCGAAAAAAAATTTTTTTCTTTTCGAGATTATTTGCGCATAATTTGCTTGTCTAAGGCTATCAAACAAGTATAATGAAAGAGAACAAATTATCTCAAATAAGAATGGAAAAAAAGTGATTCTAAGGAAGTTTCCAAACTTCGAAAAAAAATTTTTTTCTTTTCGAGATTCTTTGCGCATATTATGCTTGTCTGAGGCTATCAAACTAGTATAATGAAAGAGAACCAGTTATCTCAAATAAGAACGAAAAAAAAGTGATTCTAACGAAGTTTCCAAACTTCGAAAAAAATTTTTTTTCTTTTCCAGATTCTTTGCGCATAATATGCTTGTCTAAGGCTATCAAACTAGTATAATGAAAGAGAACAAGTTATCTTAAATAAGAACGGAAAAAAAGTGATTCTAACGAAGTTTCCAAACTTCGAAAAAAAATTTTTTTCTTTTCGAGATTCTTTGCGCATAATATGCTTGTCTGAGGCTATCAAACTAGTATAATGAAAGAGAACCAGTAATCTTAAATAAGAACGGAAAAAAAGTGATTCTAACGAAGTTTGCAAACTTCGAAAAAAAATTTTTTTCTTTTCGAGATTCTTTGCGCATAATATGCTTGTCTGAGGCTATCAAACTAGTATAATGAAAGAGAAAAAGTTATCTCAAATAAGAACGGAAAAAAAGTTATTCTAACGAAGTTTCCAAACTTCGAAAAAAAATTTTTTTCTTTTCGAGATTCTTTGCGCATAATATGCTTGTCTGAGGCTATCAAACTAGTATAATGAAAGAGAACCAGTAATCTTAAATAAGAACGGAAAAAAAGTGATTCTAACGAAGTTTGCAAACTTCGAAAAAAAATTTTTTTCTTTTCGAGATTCTTTGCGCATAATATGCTTGTCTGAGGCTATCAAACTAGTATAATGAAAGAGAAAAAGTTATCTCAAATAAGAACGGAAAAAAAGTTATTCTAATGAAGTTTCCAAACTTCGAAAAAAATTTTTTTTTTTTTCGAGATTCTTTGCGCATAATATGCTTGTCTAAGGCTATCAAACTAGTATAATGAAAGAGAACAAGTTATCTGTATAAGAATGGAAAAAAAGTGATTCTAAGGAAGTTTCCAAACTTCGAAAAAACATTTTTTCTTTTCGAGATTCTTTGCGCATAATATGCTTGTCTGAGGCTATCAAACTAGTATAATGAAAGAGAACCAGTTATCTCAAATAAGAACGGAAAAAAAGTGATTCTAACGAGGTTCCCAATTTTCGAAAAAAAATTTTTTTCTTTTCGAGATTCTTTGCGCATAATATGCTTGTCTGAGGCTATCAAACTAGCATAATGAAAGAGAACCAGTAATCTTAAATAAGAACGGAAAAAAAGTGATTCTAACGAAGTTTCCAAACTTCGAAAAAAATTTTTTTTCTTTTCGCGATTCTTTGCGCATAATATGCTTGTCTAAGGCTATCAAACTAGTATAATGAAAGAGAACAAGTTATCTCAAATAAGAACCGAAAAAAAAGTGATTCTAACGAAGTTTCCAAACTTCGAAAAAAATTTTTTTCTTTTCGAGATTATTTGCGCATAATATGCTTGTCTGAGGCTATCAAACTAGTATAATGAAAGAGAACCAGTAATCTTAAATAAGAACGGAAAAAAAAGTGATTCTAACGAAGTTTCCAAACTTCGAAAAAAAATTTTTTTCTTTTCGAGACCCTTTGCGTATAATATGCTTGTCTAAGGCTATCAAACAAGTATAATGAAAGAGAACAAGTTATTTCAAATAAGAATGGAAAAAAAGTGATTCTAAGGAAGTTTCCAAACTTCGAAAAAAAATTTTTTTCTTTTCGAGATTCTTTGCGCATAATATGCTTGTGTGAGGCTATCAAACTAGTATAATGAAAGAGAACCAGTTATCTCAAATAAGAACGGAAAAAAAGTGATTCTAACGAAGTTTCAAAACTTCGAAAAAAAATTTTTTTCTTTTCGAGATTCTTTGCGCATACCTATGCTTTTCTGAGACTATCAAACTAGTATAATGAAAGAGAACCAGTTATCTCAAATAAGAACGGAAAAAAAGTGATTCTAACGAAGTTTCCAAACTTCGAAATAAAATTTTTTTCTTTTCGAGATTCTTTGCGCATAATATGCTTGTCTGAGGCTATCAAACTAGTATAATGAAAGAGAACCAGTAATCTTAAATAAGAACGGAAAAAAAGTGATTCTAACGAAGTTTCCAAACTTCGAAAAAAAATTTTTTTCTTTTCGAGATTATTTGCGCATAATTTGCTTGTCTAAGGCTATCAAACAAGTATAATGAAAGAGAACAAGTTATCTCAAATAAGAATGGAAAAAAAGTGATTCTAAGGAAGTTTCCAAACTTGGAAAAAAAATTTTTTTCTTTTCGAGATTCTTTGCGCATAATATGCTTGTCTGAGGCTATCAAACTAGTATAATGAAAGAGAACCAGTTATCTCAAATAAGAACGGAAAAAAAGTGATTCTAACGAAGTTTCCAAACTTCGAAAAAAAATTTTTTTCTTTTCGAGATTCTATGCGCATAATATGCTTGTCTAAGGCTATCAAACTAGTATAATGAAAGAGAACAAGTTATCTCAAATAAGAACGGAAAAAAAGTGATTCTAACGAAGTTTCCAATCTTCGAAAAAAAATTTTTTTCTTTTCGAGATTCTTTGCGCATAATATGCTTTTCTGAGGCTATCAAACTTGTATAATGAAAGAGAACCAGTTATCTCAAATAAGAACGGAAAAAAAGTGATTCTAACGAAGTTTCCAAACTTCGAAAAAAAATTTTTTTCTTTACCAGATTCTTTGCGCATAATATGCTTGTCTAAGGCTATCAAACTAGTATAATGAAAGAGAACAAGTTATCTCAAATAAGAAGGGAAAAAAAGTGATTCTAACGAAGTTTCCAAACTTCGAAAAAAAATTTTTTTCTTTTCGAGATTCTTTGCGCATAATATGCTTGTCTGAGGCTATCAAACTAGTATAATGAAAGAGAACCAGTAATCTTAAATAAGAACGGAAAAAAGTGATTCTAACGAAGTTTCCAAACTTCGAAAAAAATTTTTTTTCTTTTCGAGATTCTTTGCGCATAATATGCTTGTCTGAGGCTATCAAACTAGTATAATGAAAGAGAACCAGTAATCTTAAATAAGAACGGAAAAAAAGTGATTCTAACGAAGTTTCCAAACTTCGAAAAAAAATTTTTTTCTTTTCGAGATTCTTTGCGCATAATATGCTTGTCTAAGGCTATCAAACAAGTATAATGAAAGAGAACAAGTTATCTCAAATAAGAATGGAAAAAAAGTGATTCTAAGGAAGTTTCCAAACTTCGAAAAAAAATTTTTTTCTTTTCGAGATTCTTTGCGCATAATATGCTTGTCTGAGGCTATCAAACTAGTATAATGAAAGAGAACCAGTTATCTCAAATAAGAACGGAAAAAAAGTGATTCTAACGAAGTTTCCAAACTTCGAAAAAAAATTTTTTTCTTTTCGAGATTCTTTGCGCATACCTATGCTTTTCTGAGGCTATCAAACTAGTATAATGAAAGAGAACCAGTTATCTCAAATAAGAACGGAAAAAAAGTGATTCTAACGAAGTTTCCAAACTTCGAAATAAAATTTTTTTCTTTTCGAGATTCTTTGCGCATAATATGCTTGTCTGAGGCTATCAAACTAGTATAATGAAAGAGAACCAGTAATCTTAAATAAGAACGGAAAAAAAGTGATTCTAACGAAGTTTCCAAACTTCGAAAAAAATTTTTTTCTTTTCGAGATTCTTTGCGCATAATATGCTTGTCTGAGGCTATCAAACTAGTATAATGAAAGAGAACCAGTAATCTTAAATAAGAACGGAAAAAAAGTGATTCTAACGAAGTTTCCAAACTTCGAAAAAAAATTTTTTTCTTTTCGAGATTCTTTGCGCATAATATGCTTGTCTGAGGCTATCAAACTAGCATAATGAAAGAGAACCAGTAATCTTAAATAAGAACGGAAAAAAAGTGATTCTAACGAAGTTTCCAAACTTCGAAAAAAATTTTTTTTCTTTTCGAGATTCTTTGCGCATAATATGCTTGTCTAAGGCTATCAAACTAGTATAATGAAAGAGAACAAGTTATCTCAAATAAGAACCGAAAAAAAAGTGATTCTAACGAAGTTTCCAAACTTCGAAAAAAATTTTTTTCTTTTCGAGATTATTTGCGCATAATATGCTTGTCTGAGGCTATCAAACTAGTATAATGAAAGAGAACCAGTAATCTTAAATAAGAACGGAAAAAAAAGTGATTCTAACGAAGTTTCCAAACTTCGAAAAAAAATTTTTTTCTTTTCGAGACCCTTTGCGTATAATATGCTTGTCTAAGGCTATCAAACAAGTATAATGAAAGAGAACAAGTTATCTCAAATAAGAATGGAAAAAAAGTGATTCTAAGGAAGTTTCCAAACTTCGAAAAAAAATTTTTTTCTTTTCGAGATTCTTTGCGCATAATATGCTTGTGTGAGGCTATCAAACTAGTATAATGAAAGAGAACCAGTTATCTCAAATAAGAACGGAAAAAAAGTGATTCTAACGAAGTTTCAAAACTGCGAAAAAAAATTTTTTTCTTTTCGAGATTCTTTGCGCATACCTATGCTTTTCTGAGACTATCAAACTAGTATAATGAAAGAGAACCAGTTATCTCAAATAAGAACGGAAAAAAAGTGATTCTAACGAAGTTTCCAAACTTCGAAATAAAATTTTTTTCTTTTCGAGATTCTTTGCGCATAATATGCTTGTCTGAGGCTATCAAACTAGTATAATGAAAGAGAACCAGTAATCTTAAATAAGAACGGAAAAAAAGTGATTCTAACGAAGTTTCCAAACTTCGAAAAAAAATTTTTTTCTTTTCGAGATTATTTGCGCATAATTTGCTTGTCTAAGGCTATCAAACAAGTATAATGAAAGAGAACAAGTTATCTCAAATAAGAATGGAAAAAAAGTGATTCTAAGGAAGTTTCCAAACTTGGAAAAAAAATTTTTTTCTTTTCGAGATTCTTTGCGCATATTATGCTTGTCTGAGGCTATCAAACTAGTATAATGAAAGAGAACCAGTTATCTCAAATAAGAACGGAAAAAAAGTGATTCTAACGAAGTTTCCAAACTTCGAAAAAAAATTTTTTTCTTTTCGAGATTCTTTGCGCATAATATGCTTGTCTAAGGCTATCAAACTAGTATAATGAAAGAGAACAAGTTATCTCAAATAAGAACGGAAAAAAAGTGATTCTAACGAAGTTTCCAATCTTCGAAAAAAAATTTTTTTCTTTTCGAGATTCTTTGCGCATAATATGCTTTTCTGAGGCTATCAAACTTGTATAATGAAAGAGAACCAGTTATCTCAAATAAGAACGGAAAAAAAGTGATTCTAACGAAGTTTCCAAACTTCGAAAAAAAATTTTTTTCTTTACCAGATTCTTTGCGCATAACATGCTTGTCTAAGGCTATCAAACTAGTATAATGAAAGAGAACAAGTTATCTCAAATAAGAAGGGAAAAAAAGTGATTCTAACGAAGTTTCCAAACTTCGAAAAAAAATTTTTTTCTTTTCGAGATTCTTTGCGCATAATATGCTTGTCTGAGGCTATCAAACTAGTATAATGAAAGAGAACCAGTAATCTTAAATAAGAACGGAAAAAAGTGATTCTAACGAAGTTTCCAAACTTCGAAAAAAATTTTTTTTCTTTTCGAGATTCTTTGCGCATAATATGCTTGTCTGAGGCTATCAAACTAGTATAATGAAAGAGAACCAGTAATCTTAAATAAGAACGGAAAAAAAGTGATTCTAACGAAGTTTCCAAACTTCGAAAAAAAATTTTTTTCTTTTCGAGATTCTTTGCGCATAATATGCTTGTCTAAGGCTATCAAACAAGTATAATGAAAGAGAACAAGTTATCTCAAATAAGAATGGAAAAAAAGTGATTCTAAGGAAGTTTCCAAACTTCGAAAAAAAATTTTTTTCTTTTCGAGATTCTTTGCGCATAATATGCTTGTCTGAGGCTATCAAACTAGTATAATGAAAGAGAACCAGTTATCTCAAATAAGAACGGAAAAAAAGTGATTCTAACGAAGTTTCCAAACTTCGAAAAAAAATTTTTTTCTTTTCGAGATTCTTTGCGCATACCTATGCTTTTCTGAGGCTATCAAACTAGTATAATGAAAGAGAACCAGTTATCTCAAATAAGAACGGAAAAAAAGTGATTCTAACGAAGTTTCCAAACTTCGAAATAAAATTTTTTTCTTTTCGAGATTCTTTGCGCATAATATGCTTGTCTGAGGCTATCAAACTAGTATAATGAAAGAGAACCAGTAATCTTAAATAAGAACGGAAAAAAAGTGATTCTAACGAAGTTTCCAAACTTCGAAAAAAATTTTTTTCTTTTCGAGATTCTTTGCGCATAATATGCTTGTCTGAGGCTATCAAACTAGTATAATGAAAGAGAACCAGTAATCTTAAATAAGAACGGAAAAAAAGTGATTCTAACGAAGTTTCCAAACTTCGAAAAAAAATTTTTTTCTTTTCGAGATTATTTGCGCATAATATGCTTGTCTAAGGCTATCAAACAAGTATAATGAAAGAGAACAAGTTATCTCAAATAAGAATGGAAAAAAAGTGATTCTAAGGAAGTTTCCAAACTTCGAAAAAAAATTTTTTTCTTTTCGAGATTCTTTGCGCATAATATGCTTGTCTGAGGCTATCAAACTAGTATAATGAAAGAGAACCAGTAATCTTAAATAAGAACGGAAAAAAAGTGATTCTAACGAAGTTTCCAAACTTCGAAAAAAAATTTTTTTCTTTTCGAGATTATTTGCGCATAATTTGCTTGTCTAAGGCTATCAAACAAGTATAATGAAAGAGAACAAATTATCTCAAATAAGAATGGAAAAAAAGTGATTCTAAGGAAGTTTCCAAACTTCGAAAAAAAATTTTTTTCTTTTCGAGATTCTTTGCGCATATTATGCTTGTCTGAGGCTATCAAACTAGTATAATGAAAGAGAACCAGTTATCTCAAATAAGAACGAAAAAAAAGTGATTCTAACGAAGTTTCCAAACTTCGAAAAAAAATTTTTTTCTTTTCCAGATTCTTTGCGCATAATATGCTTGTCTAAGGCTATCAAACTAGTATAATGAAAGAGAACAAGTTATCTTAAATAAGAACGGAAAAAAAGTGATTCTAACGAAGTTTCCAAACTTCGAAAAAAAATTTTTTTCTTTTCGAGATTCTTTGCGCATAATATGCTTGTCTGAGGCTATCAAACTAGTATAATGAAAGAGAACCAGTAATCTTAAATAAGAACGGAAAAAAAGTGATTCTAACGAAGTTTGCAAACTTCGAAAAAAAATTTTTTTCTTTTCGAGATTCTTTGCGCATAATATGCTTGTCTGAGGCTATCAAACTAGTATAATGAAAGAGAAAAAGTTATCTCAAATAAGAACGGAAAAAAAGTTATTCTAACGAAGTTTCCAAACTTCGAAAAAAAATTTTTTTCTTTTCGAGATTCTTTGCGCATAATATGCTTGTCTGAGGCTATCAAACTAGTATAATGAAAGAGAACCAGTAATCTTAAATAAGAACGGAAAAAAAGTGATTCTAACGAAGTTTGCAAACTTCGAAAAAAAATTTTTTTCTTTTCGAGATTCTTTGCGCATAATATGCTTGTCTGAGGCTATCAAACTAGTATAATGAAAGAGAAAAAGTTATCTCAAATAAGAACGGAAAAAAAGTTATTCTAATGAAGTTTCCAAACTTCGAAAAAAATTTTTTTTCTTTTCGAGATTCTTTGCGCATAATATGCTTGTCTAAGGCTATCAAACTAGTATAATGAAAGAGAACAAGTTATCTGTATAAGAATGGAAAAAAAGTGATTCTAAGGAAGTTTCCAAACTTCGAAAAAACATTTTTTCTTTT
Source organism: Metallyticus violacea (assembly GCA_030762175.1). NCBI lineage: Eukaryota > Metazoa > Arthropoda > Insecta > Mantodea > Metallyticidae > Metallyticus > Metallyticus violacea. Next base: position 82,663,117 of record CM060842.1, on the reverse strand, counting down.
CGAGATTCTTTGCGCATAATATGCTTGTCTGAGGCTATCAAACTAGTATAATGAAAGAGAACAAGTTATCTCAAATAAGAATGGAAAAAAAGTGATTCTAAGGAAGTTTCCAAACTTCGAAAAAAAAATTTTTTCTTTTCGAGATTCTTTGCGCATAATATGCTTGTCTGAGGCTATCAAACTAGTATAATGAAAGAGAACCAGTTATCTCAAATAAGAACGGAAAAAAAGTGATTCTAACGAGGTTCCCAATTTTCGAAAAAAAATTTTTTTCTTTTCGAGATTCTTTGCGCATAATATGCTTGTCTGAGGCTATCAAACTAGCATAATGAAAGAGAACCAGTAATCTTAAATAAGAACGGAAAAAAAGTGATTCTAACGAAGTTTCCAAACTTCGAAAAAAATTTTTTTTCTTTTCGAGATTCTTTGCGCATAATATGCTTGTCTAAGGCTATCAAACTAGTATAATGAAAGAGAACAAGTTATCTCAAATAAGAACCGAAAAAAAAGTGATTCTAACGAAGTTTCCAAACTTCGAAAAAAATTTTTTTCTTTTCGAGATTATTTGCGCATAATATGCTTGTCTGAGGCTATCAAACTAGTATAATGAAAGAGAACCAGTAATCTTAAATAAGAACGGAAAAAAAAGTGATTCTAACGAAGTTTCCAAACTTCGAAAAAAAATTTTTTTCTTTTCGAGACCCTTTGCGTATAATATGCTTGTCTAAGGCTATCAAACAAGTATAATGAAAGAGAACAAGTTATCTCAAATAAGAATGGAAAAAAAGTGATTTTAAGGAAGTTTCCAAACTTCGAAAAAAAATTTTTTTCTTTTCGAGATTCTTTGCGCATAATATGCTTGTGTGAGGCTATCAAACTAGTATAATGAAAGAGAACCAGTTATCTCAAATAAGAACGGAAAAAAAGTGATTCTAACGAAGTTTCAAAACTTCGAAAAAAAATTTTTTTCTTTTCGAGATTCTTTGCGCATACCTATGCTTTTCTGAGACTATCAAACTAGTATAATGAAAGAGAACCAGTTATCTCAAATAAGAACGGAAAAAAAGTGATTCTAACGAAGTTTCCAAACTTCGAAATAAAATTTTTTTCTTTTCGAGATTCTTTGCGCATAATATGCTTGTCTGAGGCTATCAAACTAGTATAATGAAAGAGAACCAGTAATCTTAAATAAGAACGGAAAAAAAGTGATTCTAACGAAGTTTCAAAACTTCGAAAAAAAATTTTTTTCTTTTCGAGATTATTTGCGCATAATTTGCTTGTCTAAGGCTATCAAACAAGTATAATGAAAGAGAACAAGTTATCTCAAATAAGAATGGAAAAAAAGTGATTCTAAGGAAGTTTCCAAACTTGGAAAAAAAATTTTTTTCTTTTCGAGATTCTTTGCGCATAATATGCTTGTCTGAGGCTATCAAACTAGTATAATGAAAGAGAACCAGTTATCTCAAATAAGAACGGAAAAAAAGTGATTCTAACGAAGTTTCCAAACTTCGAAAAAAAATTTTTTTCTTTTCGAGATTCTATGCGCATAATATGCTTGTCTAAGGCTATCAAACTAGTATAATGAAAGAGAACAAGTTATCTCAAATAAGAACGGAAAAAAAGTGATTCTAACGAAGTTTCCAATCTTCGAAAAAAAATTTTTTTCTTTTCGAGATTCTTTGCGCATAATATGCTTTTCTGAGGCTATCAAACTTGTATAATGAAAGAGAACCAGTTATCTCAAATAAGAACGGAAAAAAAGTGATTCTAACGAAGTTTCCAAACTTCGAAAAAAAATTTTTTTCTTTACCAGATTCTTTGCGCATAATATGCTTGTCTAAGGCTATCAAACTAGTATAATGAAAGAGAACAAGTTATCTCAAATAAGAAGGGAAAAAAAGTGATTCTAACGAAGTTTCCAAACTTCGAAAAAAAATTTTTTTCTTTTCGAGATTCTTTGCGCATAATATGCTTGTCTGAGGCTATCAAACTAGTATAATGAAAGAGAACCAGTAATCTTAAATAAGAACGGAAAAAAGTGATTCTAACGAAGTTTCCAAACTTCGAAAAAAATTTTTTTTCTTTTCGAGATTCTTTGCGCATAATATGCTTGTCTGAGGCTATCAAACTAGTATAATGAAAGAGAACCAGTAATCTTAAATAAGAACGGAAAAAAAGTGATTCTAACGAAGTTTCCAAACTTCGAAAAAAAATTTTTTTCTTTTCGAGATTCTTTGCGCATAATATGCTTGTCTAAGGCTATCAAACAAGTATAATGAAAGAGAACAAGTTATCTCAAATAAGAATGGAAAAAAAGTGATTCTAAGGAAGTTTCCAAACTTCGAAAAAAAATTTTTTTCTTTTCGAGATTCTTTGCGCATAATATGCTTGTCTGAGGCTATCAAACTAGTATAATGAAAGAGAACCAGTTATCTCAAATAAGAACGGAAAAAAAGTGATTCTAACGAAGTTTCCAAACTTCGAAAAAAAATTTTTTTCTTTTCGAGATTCTTTGCGCATACCTATGCTTTTCTGAGGCTATCAAACTAGTATAATGAAAGAGAACCAGTTATCTCAAATAAGAACGGAAAAAAAGTGATTCTAACGAAGTTTCCAAACTTCGAAATAAAATTTTTTTCTTTTCGAGATTCTTTGCGCATAATATGCTTGTCTGAGGCTATCAAACTAGTATAATGAAAGAGAACCAGTAATCTTAAATAAGAACGGAAAAAAAGTGATTCTAACGAAGTTTCCAAACTTCGAAAAAAATTTTTTTCTTTTCGAGATTCTTTGCGCATAATATGCTTGTCTGAGGCTATCAAACTAGTATAATGAAAGAGAACCAGTAATCTTAAATAAGAACGGAAAAAAAGTGATTCTAACGAAGTTTCCAAACTTAGAAAAAAAATTTTTTTCTTTTCGAGATTATTTGCGCATAATATGCTTGTCTAAGGCTATCAAACAAGTATAATGAAAGAGAACAAGTTATCTCAAATAAGAATGGAAAAAAAGTGATTCTAAGGAAGTTTCCAAACTTCGAAAAAAAATTTTTTTCTTTTCGAGATTCTTTGCGCATAATATGCTTGTCTGAGGCTATCAAACTAGTATAATGAAAGAGAACCAGTAATCTTAAATAAGAACGGAAAAAAAGTGATTCTAACGAAGTTTCCAAACTTCGAAAAAAAATTTTTTTCTTTTCGAGATTATTTGCGCATAATTTGCTTGTCTAAGGCTATCAAACTAGTATAATGAAAGAGAACCAGTTATCTCAAATAAGAACGAAAAAAAAGTGATTCTAACGAAGTTTCCAAACTTCGAAAAAAAATTTTTTTCTTTTCCAGATTCTTTGCGCATAATATGCTTGTCTAAGGCTATCAAACTAGTATAATGAAAGAGAACAAGTTATCTTAAATAAGAACGGAAAAAAAGTGATTCTAACGAAGTTTCCAAACTTCGAAAAAAAATTTTTTTCTTTTCGAGATTCTTTGCGCATAATATGCTTGTCTGAGGCTATCAAACTAGTATAATGAAAGAGAACCAGTAATCTTAAATAAGAACGGAAAAAAAGTGATTCTAACGAAGTTTGCAAACTTCGAAAAAAAATTTTTTTCTTTTCGAGATTCTTTGCGCGTAATATGCTTGTCTGAGGCTATCAAACTAGTATAATGAAAGAGAAAAAGTTATCTCAAATAAGAACGGAAAAAAAGTTATTCTAACGAAGTTTCCAAACTTCGAAAAAAAATTTTTTTCTTTTCGAGATTCTTTGCGCATAATATGCTTGTCTGAGGCTATCAAACTAGTATAATGAAAGAGAACCAGTAATCTTAAATAAGAACGGAAAAAAAGTGATTCTAACGAAGTTTGCAAACTTCGAAAAAAAATTTTTTTCTTTTCGAGATTCTTTGCGCATAATATGCTTGTCTGAGGCTATCAAACTAGTATAATGAAAGAGAAAAAGTTATCTCAAATAAGAACGGAAAAAAAGTTATTCTAATGAAGTTTCCAAACTTCGAAAAAAATTTTTTTTCTTTTCGAGATTCTTTGCGCATAATATGCTTGTCTAAGGCTATCAAACTAGTATAATGAAAGAGAACAAGTTATCTGTATAAGAATGGAAAAAAAGTGATTCTAAGGAAGTTTCCAAACTTCGAAAAAACATTTTTTCTTTTCGAGATTCTTTGCGCATAATATGCTTGTCTGAGGCTATCAAACTAGTATAATGAAAGAGAACAAGTTATCTCAAATAAGAATGGAAAAAAAGTGATTCTAAGGAAGTTTCCAAACTTCGAAAAAAAATTTTTTTCTTTTCGAGATTCTTTGCGCATAATATGCTTGTCTGAGGCTATCAAACTAGTATAATGAAAGAGAACCAGTTATCTCAAATAAGAACGGAAAAAAAGTGATTCTAACGAGGTTCCCAATTTTCGAAAAAAAATTTTTTTCTTTTCGAGATTCTTTGCGCATAATATGCTTTTCTGAGGCTATCAAACTAGTATAATGAAAGAGAACCAGTTACCTCAAATAAGAACGGAAAAAAAGTGATTCTAACGAAGTTTCCAAACTTCGAAAAAAAATTTTTTTCTTTTCGAGATTCTTTGCGCATAATATGCTTGTCTGAGGCTATCAAACTAGTATAATGAAAGAGAACAAGTTATCTCAAATAAGAACGGAAAAAAAGTGATTCTAACGAAGTTTCCAAACTTCGAAAAAAAATTTTTTTCTTTTCGAGATTATTTGCGAATAATATGCTTGTCTGAGGCTATCAAACTAGTATAATGAAAGAGAACCAGTAATCTTAAATAAGAACGGAAAAAAAGTGATTCTAACGAAGTTTCCAAACTTCGAAAAAAATTTTTTTCTTTTCGAGATTCTTTGCGCATAATATGCTTGTCTGAGGCTATCAAACTAGTATAATGAAAGAGAACCAGTAATCTTAAATAAGAACGGAAAAAAAGTGATTCTAACGAAGTTTCCAAACTTCGAAAAAAAATTTTTTTCTTTTCGAGATTATTTGCGCATAATATGCTTGTCTAAGGCTATCAAACAAGTATAATGAAAGAGAACAAGTTATCTCAAATAAGAATGGAAAAAAAGTGATTCTAAGGAAGTTTCCAAACTTCGAAAAAAAATTTTTTTCTTTTCGAGATTCTATGCGCATAATATGCTTGTCTAAGGCTATCAAACTAGTATAATGAAAGAGAACAAGTTATCTCAAATAAGAACGGAAAAAAAGTGATTCTAACGAAGTTTCCAATCTTCGAAAAAAAATTTTTTTCTTTTCGAGATTCTTTGCGCATAATATGCTTTTCTGGGGCTATCAAACTTGTATAATGAAAGAGAACCAGTTATCTCAAATAAGAACGGAAAAAAAGTGATTCTAACGAAGTTTCCAAACTTCGAAAAAAAATTTTTTTCTTTACCAGATTCTTTGCGCATAATATGCTTGTCTAAGGCTATCAAACTAGTATAATGAAAGAGAACAAGTTATCTCAAATAAGAAGGAAAAAAAATGATTCTAACGAAGTTTCCAAACTTCGAAAAAAAATTTTTTTCTTTTCGAGATTCTTTGCGCATAATATGCTTGTCTGAGGCTATCAAACTAGTATAATGAAAGAGAACCAGTAATCTTAAATAAGAACGGAAAAAAGTGATTCTAACGAAGTTTCCAAACTTCGAAAAAAATTTTTTTTCTTTTCGAGATTCTTTGCGCATAATATGCTTGTCTGAGGCTATCAAACTAGTATAATGAAAGAGAACCAGTAATCTTAAATAAGAACGGAAAAAAAGTGATTCTAACGAAGTTTCCAAACTTCGAAAAAAAATTTTTTTCTTTTCGAGATTCTTTGCGCATAATATGCTTGTCTAAGGCTATCAAACAAGTATAATGAAAGAGAACAAGTTATCTCAAATAAGAATGGAAAAAAAGTGATTCTAAGGAAGTTTCCAAACTTCGAAAAAAAATTTTTTTCTTTTCGAGATTCTTTGCGCATAATATGCTTGTCTGAGGCTATCAAACTAGTATAATGAAAGAGAACCAGTTATCTCAAATAAGAACGGAAAAAAAGTGATTCTAACGAAGTTTCCAAACTTCGAAAAAAAATTTTTTTCTTTTCGAGATTCTTTGCGCATACCTATGCTTTTCTGAGGCTATCAAACTAGTATAATGAAAGAGAACCAGTTATCTCAAATAAGAACGGAAAAAAAGTGATTCTAACGAAGTTTCCAAACTTCGAAATAAAATTTTTTTCTTTTCGAGATTCTTTGCGCATAATATGCTTGTCTGAGGCTATCAAACTAGTATAATGAAAGAGAACCAGTAATCTTAAATAAGAACGGAAAAAAAGTGATTCTAACGAAGTTTCCAAACTTCGAAAAAAATTTTTTTCTTTTCGAGATTCTTTGCGCATAATATGCTTGTCTGAGGCTATCAAACTAGTATAATGAAAGAGAACCAGTAATCTTAAATAAGAACGGAAAAAAAGTGATTCTAACGAAGTTTCCAAACTTAGAAAAAAAATTTTTTTCTTTTCGAGATTATTTGCGCATAATATGCTTGTCTAAGGCTATCAAACAAGTATAATGAAAGAGAACAAGTTATCTCAAATAAGAATGGAAAAAAAGTGATTCTAAGGAAGTTTCCAAACTTCGAAAAAAAATTTTTTTCTTTTCGAGATTCTTTGCGCATAATATGCTTGTCTGAGGCTATCAAACTAGTATAATGAAAGAGAACCAGTAATCTTAAATAAGAACGGAAAAAAAGTGATTCTAACGAAGTTTCCAAACTTCGAAAAAAAATTTTTTTCTTTTCGAGATTATTTGCGCATAATTTGCTTGTCTAAGGCTATCAAACTAGTATAATGAAAGAGAACCAGTTATCTCAAATAAGAACGAAAAAAAAGTGATTCTAACGAAGTTTCCAAACTTCGAAAAAAAATTTTTTTCTTTTCCAGATTCTTTGCGCATAATATGCTTGTCTAAGGCTATCAAACTAGTATAATGAAAGAGAACAAGTTATCTTAAATAAGAACGGAAAAAAAGTGATTCTAACGAAGTTTCCAAACTTCGAAAAAAAATTTTTTTCTTTTCGAGATTCTTTGCGCATAATATGCTTGTCTGAGGCTATCAAACTAGTATAATGAAAGAGAACCAGTAATCTTAAATAAGAACGGAAAAAAAGTGATTCTAACGAAGTTTGCAAACTTCGAAAAAAAATTTTTTTCTTTTCGAGATTCTTTGCGCATAATATGCTTGTCTGAGGCTATCAAACTAGTATAATGAAAGAGAAAAAGTTATCTCAAATAAGAACGGAAAAAAAGTTATTCTAACGAAGTTTCCAAACTTCGAAAAAAAATTTTTTTCTTTTCGAGATTCTTTGCGCATAATATGCTTGTCTGAGGCTATCAAACTAGTATAATGAAAGAGAACCAGTAATCTTAAATAAGAACGGAAAAAAAGTGATTCTAACGAAGTTTGCAAACTTCGAAAAAAAATTTTTTTCTTTTCGAGATTCTTTGCGCATAATATGCTTGTCTGAGGCTATCAAACTAGTATAATGAAAGAGAAAAAGTTATCTCAAATAAGAACGGAAAAAAAGTTATTCTAATGAAGTTTCCAAACTTCGAAAAAAAATTTTTTTCTTTTCGAGATTCTTTGCGCATAATATGCTTGTCTAAGGCTATCAAACTAGTATAATGAAAGAGAACAAGTTATCTGTATAAGAATGGAAAAAAAGTGATTCTAAGGAAGTTTCCAAACTTCGAAAAAACATTTTTTCTTTTCGAGATTCTTTGCGCATAATATGCTTGTCTGAGGCTATCAAACTAGTATAATGAAAGAGAACAAGTTATCTCAAATAAGAATGGAAAAAAAGTGATTCTAAGGAAGTTTCCAAACTTCGAAAAAAAATTTTTTTCTTTTCGAGATTCTTTGCGCATAATATGCTTGTCTGAGGCTATCAAACTAGTATAATGAAAGAGAACCAGTTATCTCAAATAAGAACGGAAAAAAAGTGATTCTAACGAGGTTCCCAATTTTCGAAAAAAAATTTTTTTCTTTTCGAGATTCTTTGCGCATAATATGCTTTTCTGAGGCTATCAAACTAGTATAATGAAAGAGAACCAGTTACCTCAAATAAGAACGGAAAAAAAGTGATTCTAACGAAGTTTCCAAACTTCGAAAAAAAATTTTTTTCTTTTCGAGATTCTTTGCGCATAATATGCTTGTCTGAGGCTATCAAACTAGTATAATGAAAGAGAACAAGTTATCTCAAATAAGAACGGAAAAAAAGTGATTCTAACGAAGTTTCCAAACTTCGAAAAAAAATTTTTTTCTTTTCGAGATTATTTGCGAATAATATGCTTGTCTGAGGCTATCAAACTAGTATAATGAAAGAGAACCAGTAATCTTAAATAAGAACGGAAAAAAAGTGATTCTAACGAAGTTTCCAAACTTCGAAAAAAATTTTTTTCTTTTCGAGATTCTTTGCGCATAATATGCTTGTCTGAGGCTATCAAACTAGTATAATGAAAGAGAACCAGTAATCTTAAATAAGAACGGAAAAAAAGTGATTCTAACGAAGTTTCCAAACTTCGAAAAAAAATTTTTTTCTTTTCGAGATTATTTGCGCATAATATGCTTGTCTAAGGCTATCAAACAAGTATAATGAAAGAGAACAAGTTATCTCAAATAAGAATGGAAAAAAAGTGATTCTAAGGAAGTTTCCAAACTTCGAAAAAAAATTTTTTTCTTTTCGAGATTCTTTGCGCATAATATGCTTGTCTGAGGCTATCAAACTAGTATAATGAAAGAGAACCAGTAATCTTAAATAAGAACGGAAAAAAAGTGATTCTAACGAAGTTTCCAAACTTCGAAAAAAAATTTTTTTCTTTTCGAGATTATTTGCGCATAATTTGCTTGTCTAAGGCTATCAAACAAGTATAATGAAAGAGAACAAATTATCTCAAATAAGAATGGAAAAAAAGTGATTCTAAGGAAGTTTCCAAACTTCGAAAAAAAATTTTTTTCTTTTTTAGAGATTCTTTGCGCATAATATGCTTGTCTGAGGCTATCAAACTAGTATAATGAAAGAGAACCAGTTATCTCAAATAAGAACGAAAAAAAAGTGATTCTAACGAAGTTTCCAAACTTCGAAAAAAAATTTTTTTCTTTTCCAGATTCTTTGCGCATAATATGCTTGTCTAAGGCTATCAAACTAGTATAATGAAAGAGAACAAGTTATCTTAAATAAGAACGGAAAAACAGTGATTCTAACGAAGTTTCCAAACTTCGAAAAAAAATTTTTTTCTTTTCGAGATTCTTTGCGCATAATATGCTTGTCTGAGGCTATCAAACTAGTATAATGAAAGAGAACCAGTAATCTTAAATAAGAACGGAAAAAAAGTGATTCTAACGAAGTTTGCAAACTTCGAAAAAAAATTTTTTTCTTTTCGAGATTCTTTGCGCATAATATGCTTGTCTGAGGCTATCAAACTAGTATAATGAAAGAGAAAAAGTTATCTCAAATAAGAACGGAAAAAAAGTTATTCTAACGAAGTTTCCAAACTTCGAAAAAAAATTTTTTTCTTTTCGAGATTCTTTGCGCATAATATGCTTGTCTGAGGCTATCAAACTAGTATAATGAAAGAGAACCAGTAATCTTAAATAAGAACGGAAAAAAAGTGATTCTAACGAAGTTTGCAAACTTCGAAAAAAAATTTTTTTCTTTTCGAGATTCTTTGCGCATAATATGCTTGTCTGAGGCTATCAAACTAGTATAATGAAAGAGAACCAGTTACCTCAAATAAGAACGGAAAAAAAGTGATTCTAACGAAGTTTCCAAACTTCGAAAAAAAATTTTTTTCTTTTCGAGATTCTTTGCGCATAATATGCTTGTCTAAGGCTATCAAACTAGTATAATGAAAGAGAACAAGTTATCTGTATAAGAATGGAAAAAAAGTGATTCTAAGGAAGTTTCCAAACTTCGAAAAAACATTTTTTCTTTTCGAGATTCTTTGCGCATAATATGCTTGTCTGAGGCTATCAAACTAGTATAATGAAAGAGAACAAGTTATCTCAAATAAGAATGGAAAAAAAGTGTTTCTAAGGAAGTTTCCAAACTTCGAAAAAAAATTTTTTTCTTTTCGAGATTCTTTGCGCATAATATGCTTGTCTGAGGCTATCAAACTAGTATAATGAAACAGAACCAGTTATCTCAAATAAGAACGGAAAAAAAGTGATTCTAACGAGGTTCCCAATTTTCGAAAAAAAATTTTTTTCTTTTCGAGATTCTTTGCGCATAATATGCTTTTCTGAGGCTATCAAACTAGTATAATGAAAGAGAACCAGTTACCTCAAATAAGAACGGAAAAAAAGTGATTCTAACGAAGTTTCCAAACTTCGAAAAAAAAATTTTTTCTTTTCGAGATTCTTTGCGCATAATATGCTTGTCTGAGGCTATCAAACTAGTATAATGAAAGAGAACAAGTTATCTCAAATAAGAACGGAAAAAAAGTGATTCTAACGATGTTTCCAAACTTCGAAAAAAAATTTTTTTCTTTTCGAGATTATTTGCGAATAATATGCTTGTCTGAGGCTATCAAACTAGTATAATGAAAGAGAACCAGTAATCTCAAATAAGAACGGAAAAAAAGTGATTCTAACGAAGTTTCCAAACTTCGAAAAAAAATTTTTTTCTTTTCGAGATTGTTTGCGCATAATATGCTTGTCTGAGGCTATCAAACTAGTATAATGAAAGAGAACAAGTTATCTCAAATAAGAATGGAAAAAAAGTGATTCTAAGGAAGTTTCCAAACTTCGAAAAAAAAATTTTTTCTTTTCGAGATTCTTTGCGCATAATATGCTTGTGTGAGGCTATCAAACTAGTATAATGAAAGAGAACCAGTTATCTCAAATAAGAACGGAAAAAAAGTGATTCTAACGAAGTTTCCAAACTTCGAAAAAAAATTTTTTTCTTTTCGAGATTCTTTGCGCATACCTATGCTTTTCTGAGACTATCAAACTAGTATAATGAAAGAGAACCAGTTATCTCAAATAAGAACGGAAAAAAAGTGATTCTAACGAAGTTTCCAAACTTCGAAATAAAATTTTTTTCTTTTCGAGATTCTTTGCGCATAATATGCTTGTCTGAGGCTATCAAACTAGTATAATGAAAGAGAACCAGTAATCTTAAATAAGAACGGAAAAAAAGTGATTCTAACGAAGTTTCCAAACTTCGAAAAAAAATTTTTTTCTTTTCGAGATTATTTGCGCATAATTTGCTTGTCTAAGGCTATCAAACAAGTATAATGAAAGAGAACAAGTTATCTCAAATAAGAATGGAAAAAAAGTGATTCTAAGGAAGTTTCCAAACTTGGAAAAAAAATTTTTTTCTTTTCGAGATTCTTTGCGCATAATATGCTTGTCTGATGCTATCAAACTAGTATAATGAAAGAGAACCAGTTATCTCAAATAAGAACGGAAAAAAAGTGATTCTAACGAAGTTTCCAAACTTCGAAAAAAAATTTTTTTCTTTTCGAGATTCTTTGCGCATAATATGCTTGTCTAAGGCTATCAAACTAGTATAATGAAAGAGAACAAGCTATCTCAAATAAGAACGGAAAAAAAGTGATTCTAACGAAGTTTCCAATCTTCGAAAAAAAATTTTTTTCTTTTCGAGATTCTTTGCGCATAATATGCTTTTCTGAGGCTATCAAACTTGTATAATGAAAGAGAACCAGTTATCTCAAATAAGAACGGAAAAAAAGTGATTCTAACGAAGTTTCCAAACTTCGAAAAAAAATTTTTTTCTTTACCAGATTCTTTGCGCATAATATGCTTGTCTAAGGCTATCAAACTAGTATAATGAAAGAGAACAAGTTATCTCAAATAAGAAGGGAAAAAAAGTGATTCTAACGAAATTTCCAAACTTCGAAAAAAAATTTTTTTCTTTTCGAGATTCTTTGCGCATAATATGCTTGTCTGAGGCTATCAAACTAGTATAATGAAAGAGAACCAGTAATCTTAAATAAGAACGGAAAAAAGTGATTCTAACGAAGTTTCCAAACTTCGAAAAAAATTTTTTTTCTTTTCGAGATTCTTTGCGCATAATATGCTTGTCTGAGGCTATCAAACTAGTATAATGAAAGAGAACCAGTAATCTTAAATAAGAACGGAAAAAAAGTGATTCTAACGAAGTTTCCAAACTTCGAAAAAAAATTTTTTTCTTTTCGAGATTATTTGCGAATAATATGCTTGTCTGAGGCTATCAAACTAGTATAATGAAAGAGAACCAGTAATCTCAAATAAGAACGGAAAAAAAGTGATTCTAACGAAGTTTCCAAACTTCGAAAAAAAATTTTTTTCTTTTCGAGATTGTTTGCGCATAATATGCTTGTCTGAGGCTATCAAACTAGTATAATGAAAGAGAACCAGTTATCTCAAATAAGAACGGAAAAAAAGTGATTCTAACGAAGTTTCCAAACTTCGAAATAAATTTTTTTTCTTTTCGAGATTCTTTGCGCATAATATGCTTGTCTGAGGCTATCAAACTAGCATAATGAAAGAGAACCAGTAATCTTAAATAAGAACGGAAAAAAAGTGATTCTAACGAAGTTTCCAAACTTCGAAAAAAATTTTTTTTCTTTTCGAGATTCTTTGCGCATAATATGCTTGTCTAAGGCTATCAAACTAGTATAATGAAAGAGAACAAGTTATCTCAAATAAGAACCGAAAAAAAAGTGATTCTAACGAAGTTTCCAAACTTCGAAAAAAATTTTTTTCTTTTCGAGATTATTTGCGCATAATATGCTTGTCTGAGGCTATCAAACTAGTATAATGAAAGAGAACCAGTAATCTTAAATAAGAACGGAAAAAAAGTGATTCTAACGAAGTTTCCAAACTTCGAAAAAAAATTTTTTTCTTTTCGAGACCCTTTGCGCATAATATGCTTGTCTAAGGCTATCAAACAAGTATAATGAAAGAGAACAGGTTATCTCAAATAAGAATGGAAAAAAAGTGATTCTAAGGAAGTTTCCAAACTTCGAAAAAAAATTTTTTTCTTTTCGAGATTCTTTGCGCATAATATGCTTGTGTGAGGCTATCAAACTAGTATAATGAAAGAGAACCAGTTATCTCAAATAAGAACGGAAAAAAAGTGATTCTAACGAAGTTTCCAAACTTCGAAAAAAAATTTTTTTCTTTTCGAGATTCTTTGCGCATAATATGCTTGTCTGAGGCTATCAAACTAGTATAATGAAAGAGAACCAGTAATCTTAAATAAGAACGGAAAAAAAGTGATTCTAACGAAGTTTCCAAACTTCGAAAAAAAATTTTTTTCTTTTCGAGATTATTTGCGCATAATTTGCTTGTCTAAGGCTATCAAACAAGTATAATGAAAGAGAACAAGTTATCTCAAATAAGAATGGAAAAAAAGTGATTCTAAGGAAGTTTCCAAACTTGGAAAAAAAATTTTTTTCTTTTCGAGATTCTTTGCGCATAATATGCTTGTCTGAGGCTATCAAACTAGTATAATGAAAGAGAACCAGTTATCTCAAATAAGAACGGAAAAAAAGTGATTCTAACGAAGTTTCCAAACTTCGAAAAAAAATTTTTTTCTTTTCGAGATTCTTTGCGCATAATATGCTTGTCTAAGGCTATCAAACTAGTATAATGAAAGAGAACAAGCTATCTCAAATAAGAACGGAAAAAAAGTGATTCTAACGAAGTTTCCAATCTTCGAAAAAAAATTTTTTTCTTTTCGAGATTCTTTGCGCATAATATGCTTTTCTGAGGCTATCAAACTTGTATAATGAAAGAGAACCAGTTATCTCAAATAAGAACGGAAAAAAAGTGATTCTAACGAAGTTTCCAAACTTCGAAAAAAAATTTTTTTCTTTACCAGATTCTTTGCGCATAATATGCTTGTCTAAGGCTATCAAACTAGTATAATGAAAGAGAACAAGTTATCTCAAATAAGAAGGGAAAAAAAGTGATTCTAACGAAGTTTCCAAACTTCGAAAAAAAATTTTTTTCTTTTCGAGATTCTTTGCGCATAATATGCTTGTCTGAGGCTATCAAACTAGTATAATGAAAGAGAACCAGTAATCTTAAATAAGAACGGAAAAAAGTGATTCTAACGAAGTTTCCAAACTTCGAAAAAAATTTTTTTTCTTTTCGAGATTCTTTGCGCATAATATGCTTGTCTGAGGCTATCAAACTAGTATAATGAAAGAGAACCAGTAATCTTAAATAAGAACGGAAAAAAAGTGATTCTAACGAAGTTTCCAAACTTCGAAAAAAAATTTTTTTCTTTTCGAGATTATTTGCGAATAATATGCTTGTCTGAGGCTATCAAACTAGTATAATGAAAGAGAACCAGTAATCTCAAATAAGAACGGAAAAAAAGTGATTCTAACGAAGTTTCCAAACTTCGAAAAAAAATTTTTTTCTTTTCGAGATTGTTTGCGCATAATATGCTTGTCTGAGGCTATCAAACTAGTATAATGAAAGAGAACCAGTTATCTCAAATAAGAACGGAAAAAAAGTGATTCTAACGAAGTTTCCAAACTTCGAAATAAATTTTTTTTCTTTTCGAGATTCTTTGCGCATAATATGCTTGTCTGAGGCTAACAAACTAGTATAATGAAAGAGAACCAGTAATCTTAAATAAGAACGGAAAAAAAGTGATTCTAACGAAGTTTCCAAACTTCGAAAAAAAATTTTTTTCTTTTCGAGATACTTTGCGCATAATATGCTTGTCTAAGGCTATCAAACTAGTATAATGAAAGAGAACAAGTTATCTCAAATAAGAACGGAAAAAAAGTGATTCTAACGAAGTTTCCAAACTTCGAAAAAAAATTTTTTTCTTTTCGAGATTCTTTGCGCATAATATGCTTGTCTGAGGCTATCAAACTAGCATAATGAAAGAGAACCAGTAATCTTAAATAAGAACGGAAAAAAAGTGATTCTAACGAAGTTTCCAAACTTCGAAAAAAATTTTTTTTCTTTTCGAGATTCTTTGCGCATAATATGCTTGTCTAAGGCTATCAAACTAGTATAATGAAAGAGAACAAGTTATCTCAAATAAGAACCGAAAAAAAAGTGATTCTAACGAAGTTTCCAAACTTCGAAAAAAAATTTTTTTCTTTACCAGATTCTTTGCGCATAATATGCTTGTCTAAGGCTATCAAACTAGTATAATGAAAGAGAACAAGTTATCTCAAATAAGAAGGGAAAAAAAGTGATTCTAACGAAGTTTCCAAACTTCGAAAAAAATTTTTTTTCTTTTCGAGATTCTTTGCGCATAATATGCTTGTCTGAGGCTATCAAACTAGTATAATGAAAGAGAACCAGTAATCTTAAATAAGAACGGAAAAAAGTGATTCTAACGAAGTTTCCAAACTTCGAAAAAAATTTTTTTTCTTTTCGAGATTCTTTGCGCATAATATGCTTGTCTGAGGCTATCAAACTAGTATAATGAAAGAGAACCAGTAATCTTAAATAAGAACGGAAAAAAAGTGATTCTAACGAAGTTTCCAAACTTCGAAAAAAAATTTTTTTCTTTTCGAGATTCTTTGCGCATAATATGCTTGTCTAAGGCTATCAAACAAGTATAATGAAAGAGAACAAGTTATCTCAAATAAGAATGGAAAAAAAGTGATTCTAAGGAAGTTTCCAAACTTCGAAAAAAAATTTTTTTCTTTTCGAGATTCTTTGCGCATAATATGCTTGTCTGAGGCTATCAAACTAGTATAATGAAAGAGAACCAGTTATCTCAAATAAGAACGGAAAAAAAGTGATTCTAACGAAGTTTCCAAACTTCGAAAAAAAATTTTTTTCTTTTCGAGATTCTTTGCGCATACCTATGCTTTTCTGAGGCTATCAAACTAGTATAATGAAAGAGAACCAGTAATCTTAAATAAGAACGGAAAAAAAGTGATTCTAACGAAGTTTCCAAACTTCGAAAAAAAATTTTTTTCTTTTCGAGATTATTTGCGCATAATTTGCTTGTCTAAGGCTATCAAACAAGTATAATGAAAGAGAACAAGTTATCTCAAATAAGAATGGAAAAAAAGTGATTCTAAGGAAGTTTCCAAACTTCGAAAAAAAATTTTTTTCTTTTCGAGATTCTTTGCGCATAATATGCTTGTCTGAGGCTATCAAACTAGTATAATGAAAGAGAACCAGTTATCTCAAATAAGAACGAAAAAAAAGTGATTCTAACGAAGTTTCCAAACTTCGAAAAAAAATTTTTTTCTTTTCCAGATTCTTTGCGCATAATATGCTTGTCTAAGGCTATCAAACTAGTATAATGAAAGAGAACAAGTTATCTTAAATAAGAACGGAAAAAAAGTGATTCTAACGAAGTTTCCAAACTTCGAAAAAAAATTTTTTTCTTTTCGAGATTCTTTGCGCATAATATGCTTGTCTGAGGCTATCAAACTAGTATAATGAAAGAGAACCAGTAATCTTAAATAAGAACGGAAAAAAAGTGATTCTAACGAAGTTTGCAAACTTCGAAAAAAAACTTTTTTCTTTTCGAGATTCTTTGCGCATAATATGCTTGTCTGAGGCTACCAAACTAGTATAATGAAAGAGAAAAAGTTATCTCAAATAAGAACGGAAAAAAAGTTATTTTAATGAAGTTTCCAAACTTCGAAAAAAATTTTTTTTCTTTTCGAGATTCTTTGCGCATAATATGCTTGTCTAAGGCTATCAAACTAGTATAATGAAAGAGAACAAGTTATCTGTATAAGAATGGAAAAAAAGTGATTCTAAGGAAGTTTCCAAACTTCGAAAAAACATTTTTTCTTTTCGAGATTCTTTGCGCATAATATGCTTGTCTGAGGCTATGAAACTAGTATAATGAAAGAGAACAAGTTAACTCAAATAAGAATGGAAAAAAAGTGATTCTAAGGAAGTTTCCAAACTTCGAAAAAAAATTTTTTTCTTTTCGAGATTCTTTGCGCATAATATGCTTGTCTGAGGCTATCAAACTAGTATAATGAAAGAGAACCAGTTATCTCAAATAAGAACGGAAAAAAAGTGATTCTAACGAGGTTCCCAATTTTCGAAAAAAAATTTTTTTCTTTTCGAGATTCTTTGCGCATAATATGCTTTTCTGAGGCTATCAAACTAGTATAATGAAAGAGAACCAGTTACCTCAAATAAGAACGGAAAAAAAGTGATTCTAACGAAGTTTCCAAACTTCGAAAAAAAATTTTTTTCTTTTCGAGATTCTTTGCGCATAATATGCTTGTCTGAGGCTATCAAACTAGTATAATGAAAGAGAACAAGTTATCTCAAATAAGAACGGAAAAAAAGTGATTCTAACGAAGTTTCAAAACTTCGAAAAAAAATTTTTTTCTTTTCGAGATTATTTGCGAATAATATGCTTGTCTGAGGCTATCAAACTAGTATAATGAAAGAGAACCAGTAATCTTAAATAAGAACGGAAAAAAAGTGATTCTAACGAAGTTTCCAAACTTCGAAAAAAAATTTTTTTCTTTTCGAGATTATTTTCGCATAATATGCTTGTCTGAGGCTATCAAACTAGTATAATGAAAGAGAACCAGTTATCTTAAATAAGAACGGAAAAAAAGTGATTCTAACGAAGTTTCCAAACTTCGAAAAAAAATTTTTTTCTTTTCGAGATTCTTTGCGCATAATATGCTTGTCTGAGGCTATCAAACTAGTATAATGAAAGAGAACCTGTTATCTCAAATAAGAACGGAAAAATAGTGATTCTAACGAAGTTTCCAAACTTCGAAAAAAATTTTTTTTCTTTTCGAGATTCTTTGCGCATACCTATGCTTTTCTGAGGCTATCAAACAAGTATAATGAAAGAAAACCAGTTATCTCAAATAAGAACGGAAAAAAAGTGATTCTAACGAAGTTTCCAAATTTCGAAAAAAAAATTTTTTCTTTTAGAGATTCTTTGCGCATAATATGCTTGTCTCAGGCTATCAAACAAGTATAATGAAAGAGAACAAGTTATCTCAAATAAGAATGGAAAAAAAGTGATTCTAAGGAAGTTTCCAAACTTGGAAAAAAATTTTTTTCTTTTCGAGATTCTTTGCGCATAATATGCTTGTCTGAGGCTATCAAACTAGTATAATGAAAGAGAACAAGTTATCTCAAATAAGAACGGAAAAAAAGTGATTCTAACGAAGTTTCCAATCTTCGAAAAAAAATTTTTTTCTTTTCGAGATTCTTTGCGCATAATATGCTTTTCTGAGTCTATCAAACTTGTATAATGAAAGAGAACCAGTTATCTCAAATAACAACGGAAAAAAAGTGATTCTAACGAAGTTTCCAAACTTTCAAAAAAAAATTTTTTTCTTTACGAGATTCTTTGCGCATAATATGCTTGTCTAAGGCTATCAAACTAGTATAATGAAAGAGAACAAGTTATCTCAAATAAGAACGGAAAAAAAGTGATTCTAACGAAGTTTCCAAACTTCGAAAAAAATTTTTTTTCTTTTCGAGATTCTTTGCGCATAATTAGCTTGTCTAAGGCTATCAAACAAGTATAATGAAAGAGAACAAGTTATCTCAAATAAGAATGGAAAAAAAGTGATTCTAAGGAAGTTTCCAAACTTCGAAAAAAAAATTTTTTCTTTTCGAGATTCTTTGCGCATAATATGCTTGTCTGAGGCTATCAAACTAGTATAATGAAAGAGAACCAGTTATCTCAAATAAGAACGGAACAAAAGTGATTCTAACGAAGTTTCCAAACTTCGAAAAAAAAATTTTTTCTTTTCGAGATTCTTTGCGCATAATATGCTTGTCTGAGGCTATCAAACTAGTATAATGAAAGAGAACCAGTAATCTTAAATAAGAACGGAAAAAAAGTGATTCTAACGAAGTTTCCAAACTTCGAAAAAAAATTTTTTTCTTTTCGAGATTCTTTGCGCATAATATGCTTGTCTGAGGCTATCAAATTAGTATAATGAAAGAGAACCAGTTATCTCAAATAAGAACGGAAAAAAAGTGATTCTAACGAAGTTTCCAAACTTCGAAAAAAAATTTTTTTCTTTTCGAGATTGTTTGCGCATAATATGCTTGTCTGAGGCTATCAAACTAGTATAATGAAAGAGAACCAGTTATCTCAAATAAGAACGGAAAAAAAGTGATTCTAACGAAGTTTCCAAACTTTGAAATAAATTTTTTTTCTTTTCGAGATTCTTTGCGCATAATATGTTTGTCTGAGGCTAACAAACTAGTATAATGAAAGAGAACCAGTAATCTTAAATAAGAACGGAAAAAAAGTGATTCTAACGAAGTTTCCAAACTTCGAAAAAAAATTTTTTTCTTTTCGAGATACTTTGCGCATAATATGCTTGTCTAAGGCTATCAAACTAGTATAATGAAAGAGAACAAGTTATCTCAAATAAGAACGGAAAAAAAGTGATTCTAACGAAGTTTCCAAACTTCGAAAAAAAATTTTTTTCTATTCGAGATTCTTTGCGCATAATATGCTTGTCTGAGGCTATCAAACTAGCATAATGAAAGAGAACCAGTAATCTTAAATAAGAACGGAAAAAAAGTGATTCTAACGAAGTTTCCAAACTTCGAAAAAAATTTTTTTTCTTTTCGAGATTCTTTGCGCATAATATGCTTGTCTAAGGCTATCAAACTAGTATAATGAAAGAGAACAAGTTATCTCAAATAAGAACCGAAAAAAAAGTGATTCTAACGAAGTTTCCAAACTTCGAAAAAAATTTTTTTCTTTTTTAGAGATTCTTTGCGCATAATATGCTTGTCTGAGGCTATCAAACTAGTATAATGAAAGAGAACCAGTTATCTCAAATAAGAACGAAAAAAAAGTGATTCTAACGAAGTTTCCAAACTTCGAAAAAAAATTTTTTTCTTTTCCAGATTCTTTGCGCATAATATGCTTGTCTAAGGCTATCAAACTAGTATAATGAAAGAGAACAAGTTATCTTAAATAAGAACGGAAAAAAAGTGATTCTAACGAAGTTTCCAAACTTCGAAAAAAAATTTTTTTCTTTTCGAGATTCTTTGCGCATAATATGCTTGTCTGAGGCTATCAAACTAGTATAATGAAAGAGAACCAGTAATCTTAAATAAGAACGGAAAAAAAGTGATTCTAACGAAGTTTGCAAACTTCGAAAAAAAATTTTTTTCTTTTCGAGATTCTTTGCGCATAATATGCTTGTCTGAGGCTATCAAACTAGTATAATGAAAGAGAACCAGTTACCTCAAATAAGAACGGAAAAAAAGTGATTCTAACGAAGTTTCCAAACTTCGAAAAAAAATTTTTTTCTTTTCGAGATTCTTTGCGCATAATATGCTTGTCTAAGGCTATCAAACTAGTATAATGAAAGAGAACAAGTTATCTGTATAAGAATGGAAAAAAAAACATTCTAAGGAAGTTTCCAAACTTCGAAAAAACATTTTTTCTTTTCGAGATTCTTTGCGCATAATATGCTTGTCTGAGGCTATCAAACTAGTATAATGAAAGAGAACAAGTTATCTCAAATAAGAATGGAAAAAAAGTGTTTCTAAGGAAGTTTCCAAACTTCGAAAAAAAATTTTTTTCTTTTCGAGATTCTTTGCGCATAATATGCTTGTCTGAGGCTATCAAACTAGTATAATGAAACAGAACCAGTTATCTCAAATAAGAACGGAAAAAAAGTGATTCTAACGAGGTTCCCAATTTTCGAAAAAAAATTTTTTTCTTTTCGAGATTCTTTGCGCATAATATGCTTTTCTGAGGCTATCAAACTAGTATAATGAAAGAGAACCAGTTACCTCAAATAAGAACGGAAAAAAAGTGATTCTAACGAAGTTTCCAAACTTCGAAAAAAAAATTTTTTCTTTTCGAGATTCTTTGCGCATAATATGCTTGTCTGAGGCTATCAAACTAGTATAATGAAAGAGAACAAGTTATCTCAAATAAGAACGGAAAAAAAGTGATTCTAACGATGTTTCCAAACTTCGAAAAAAAATTTTTTTCTTTTCGAGATTATTTGCGAATAATATGCTTGTCTGAGGCTATCAAACTAGTATAATGAAAGAGAACCAGTAATCTCAAATAAGAACGGAAAAAAAGTGATTCTAACGAAGTTTCCAAACTTCGAAAAAAAATTTTTTTCTTTTCGAGATTGTTTGCGCATAATATGCTTGTCTGAGGCTATCAAACTAGTATAATGAAAGAGAACAAGTTATCTCAAATAAGAATGGAAAAAAAGTGATTCTAAGGAAGTTTCCAAACTTCGAAAAAAAAATTTTTTCTTTTCGAGATTCTTTGCGCATAATATGCTTGTGTGAGGCTATCAAACTAGTATAATGAAAGAGAACCAGTTATCTCAAATAAGAACGGAAAAAAAGTGATTCTAACGAAGTTTCCAAACTTCGAAAAAAAATTTTTTTCTTTTCGAGATTCTTTGCGCATACCTATGCTTTTCTGAGACTATCAAACTAGTATAATGAAAGAGAACCAGTTATCTCAAATAAGAACGGAAAAAAAGTGATTCTAACGAAGTTTCCAAACTTCGAAATAAAATTTTTTTCTTTTCGAGATTCTTTGCGCATAATATGCTTGTCTGAGGCTATCAAACTAGTATAATGAAAGAGAACCAGTAATCTTAAATAAGAACGGAAAAAAAGTGATTCTAACGAAGTTTCCAAACTTCGAAAAAAAATTTTTTTCTTTTCGAGATTATTTGCGCATAATTTGCTTGTCTAAGGCTATCAAACAAGTATAATGAAAGAGAACAAGTTATCTCAAATAAGAATGGAAAAAAAGTGATTCTAAGGAAGTTTCCAAACTTGGAAAAAAAATTTTTTTCTTTTCGAGATTCTTTGCGCATAATATGCTTGTCTGATGCTATCAAACTAGTATAATGAAAGAGAACCAGTTATCTCAAATAAGAACGGAAAAAAAGTGATTCTAACGAAGTTTCCAAACTTCGAAAAAAAATTTTTTTCTTTTCGAGATTCTTTGCGCATAATATGCTTGTCTAAGGCTATCAAACTAGTATAATGAAAGAGAACAAGCTATCTCAAATAAGAACGGAAAAAAAGTGATTCTAACGAAGTTTCCAATCTTCGAAAAAAAATTTTTTTCTTTTCGAGATTCTTTGCGCATAATATGCTTTTCTGAGGCTATCAAACTTGTATAATGAAAGAGAACCAGTTATCTCAAATAAGAACGGAAAAAAAGTGATTCTAACGAAGTTTCCAAACTTCGAAAAAAAATTTTTTTCTTTACCAGATTCTTTGCGCATAATATGCTTGTCTAAGGCTATCAAACTAGTATAATGAAAGAGAACAAGTTATCTCAAATAAGAAGGGAAAAAAAGTGATTCTAACGAAATTTCCAAACTTCGAAAAAAAATTTTTTTCTTTTCGAGATTCTTTGCGCATAATATGCTTGTCTGAGGCTATCAAACTAGTATAATGAAAGAGAACCAGTAATCTTAAATAAGAACGGAAAAAAGTGATTCTAACGAAGTTTCCAAACTTCGAAAAAAATTTTTTTTCTTTTCGAGATTCTTTGCGCATAATATGCTTGTCTGAGGCTATCAAACTAGTATAATGAAAGAGAACCAGTAATCTTAAATAAGAACGGAAAAAAAGTGATTCTAACGAAGTTTCCAAACTTCGAAAAAAAATTTTTTTCTTTTCGAGATTATTTGCGAATAATATGCTTGTCTGAGGCTATCAAACTAGTATAATGAAAGAGAACCAGTAATCTCAAATAAGAACGGAAAAAAAGTGATTCTAACGAAGTTTCCAAACTTCGAAAAAAAATTTTTTTCTTTTCGAGATTGTTTGCGCATAATATGCTTGTCTGAGGCTATCAAACTAGTATAATGAAAGAGAACCAGTTATCTCAAATAAGAACGGAAAAAAAGTGATTCTAACGAAGTTTCCAAACTTCGAAATAAATTTTTTTTCTTTTCGAGATTCTTTGCGCATAATATGCTTGTCTGAGGCTATCAAACTAGCATAATGAAAGAGAACCAGTAATCTTAAATAAGAACGGAAAAAAAGTGATTCTAACGAAGTTTCCAAACTTCGAAAAAAATTTTTTTTCTTTTCGAGATTCTTTGCGCATAATATGCTTGTCTAAGGCTATCAAACTAGTATAATGAAAGAGAACAAGTTATCTCAAATAAGAACCGAAAAAAAAGTGATTCTAACGAAGTTTCCAAACTTCGAAAAAAATTTTTTTCTTTTCGAGATTATTTGCGCATAATATGCTTGTCTGAGGCTATCAAACTAGTATAATGAAAGAGAACCAGTAATCTTAAATAAGAACGGAAAAAAAGTGATTCTAACGAAGTTTCCAAACTTCGAAAAAAAATTTTTTTCTTTTCGAGACCCTTTGCGCATAATATGCTTGTCTAAGGCTATCAAACAAGTATAATGAAAGAGAACAGGTTATCTCAAATAAGAATGGAAAAAAAGTGATTCTAAGGAAGTTTCCAAACTTCGAAAAAAAATTTTTTTCTTTTCGAGATTCTTTGCGCATAATATGCTTGTGTGAGGCTATCAAACTAGTATAATGAAAGAGAACCAGTTATCTCAAATAAGAACGGAAAAAAAGTGATTCTAACGAAGTTTCCAAACTTCGAAAAAAAATTTTTTTCTTTTCGAGATTCTTTGCGCATAATATGCTTGTCTGAGGCTATCAAACTAGTATAATGAAAGAGAACCAGTAATCTTAAATAAGAACGGAAAAAAAGTGATTCTAACGAAGTTTCCAAACTTCGAAAAAAAATTTTTTTCTTTTCGAGATTATTTGCGCATAATTTGCTTGTCTAAGGCTATCAAACAAGTATAATGAAAGAGAACAAGTTATCTCAAATAAGAATGGAAAAAAAGTGATTCTAAGGAAGTTTCCAAACTTGGAAAAAAAATTTTTTTCTTTTCGAGATTCTTTGCGCATAATATGCTTGTCTGAGGCTATCAAACTAGTATAATGAAAGAGAACCAGTTATCTCAAATAAGAACGGAAAAAAAGTGATTCTAACGAAGTTTCCAAACTTCGAAAAAAAATTTTTTTCTTTTCGAGATTCTTTGCGCATAATATGCTTGTCTAAGGCTATCAAACTAGTATAATGAAAGAGAACAAGCTATCTCAAATAAGAACGGAAAAAAAGTGATTCTAACGAAGTTTCCAATCTTCGAAAAAAGATTGCGCATAATATGCTTTTCTGAGGCTATCAAACTTGTATAATGAAAGAGAACCAGTTATCTCAAATAAGAACGGAAAAAAAGTGATTCTAACGAAGTTTCCAAACTTCGAAAAAAAATTTTTTTCTTTACCAGATTCTTTGCGCATAATATGCTTGTCTAAGGCTATCAAACTAGTATAATGAAAGAGAACAAGTTATCTCAAATAAGAAGGGAAAAAAAGTGATTCTAACGAAGTTTCCAAACTTCGAAAAAAAATTTTTTTCTTTTCGAGATTCTTTGCGCATAATATGCTTGTCTGAGGCTATCAAACTAGTATAATGAAAGAGAACCAGTAATCTTAAATAAGAACGGAAAAAAGTGATTCTAACGAAGTTTCCAAACTTCGAAAAAAATTTTTTTTCTTTTCGAGATTCTTTGCGCATAATATGCTTGTCTGAGGCTATCAAACTAGTATAATGAAAGAGAACCAGTAATCTTAAATAAGAACGGAAAAAAAGTGATTCTAACGAAGTTTCCAAACTTCGAAAAAAAATTTTTTTCTTTTCGAGATTATTTGCGAATAATATGCTTGTCTGAGGCTATCAAACTAGTATAATGAAAGAGAACCAGTAATCTCAAATAAGAACGGAAAAAAAGTGATTCTAACGAAGTTTCCAAACTTCGAAAAAAAATTTTTTTCTTTTCGAGATTGTTTGCGCATAATATGCTTGTCTGAGGCTATCAAACTAGTATAATGAAAGAGAACCAGTTATCTCAAATAAGAACGGAAAAAAAGTGATTCTAACGAAGTTTCCAAACTTCGAAATAAATTTTTTTTCTTTTCGAGATTCTTTGCGCATAATATGCTTGTCTGAGGCTAACAAACTAGTATAATGAAAGAGAACCAGTAATCTTAAATAAGAACGGAAAAAAAGTGATTCTAACGAAGTTTCCAAACTTCGAAAAAAAATTTTTTTCTTTTCGAGATACTTTGCGCATAATATGCTTGTCTAAGGCTATCAAACTAGTATAATGAAAGAGAACAAGTTATCTCAAATAAGAACGGAAAAAAAGTGATTCTAACGAAGTTTCCAAACTTCGAAAAAAAATTTTTTTCTTTTCGAGATTCTTTGCGCATAATATGCTTGTCTGAGGCTATCAAACTAGCATAATGAAAGAGAACCAGTAATCTTAAATAAGAACGGAAAAAAAGTGATTCTAACGAAGTTTCCAAACTTCGAAAAAAATTTTTTTTCTTTTCGAGATTCTTTGCGCATAATATGCTTGTCTAAGGCTATCAAACTAGTATAATGAAAGAGAACAAGTTATCTCAAATAAGAACCGAAAAAAAAGTGATTCTAACGAAGTTTCCAAACTTCGAAAAAAAATTTTTTTCTTTACCAGATTCTTTGCGCATAATATGCTTGTCTAAGGCTATCAAACTAGTATAATGAAAGAGAACAAGTTATCTCAAATAAGAAGGGAAAAAAAGTGATTCTAACGAAGTTTCCAAACTTCGAAAAAAATTTTTTTTCTTTTCGAGATTCTTTGCGCATAATATGCTTGTCTGAGGCTATCAAACTAGTATAATGAAAGAGAACCAGTAATCTTAAATAAGAACGGAAAAAAGTGATTCTAACGAAGTTTCCAAACTTCGAAAAAAATTTTTTTTCTTTTCGAGATTCTTTGCGCATAATATGCTTGTCTGAGGCTATCAAACTAGTATAATGAAAGAGAACCAGTAATCTTAAATAAGAACGGAAAAAAAGTGATTCTAACGAAGTTTCCAAACTTCGAAAAAAAATTTTTTTCTTTTCGAGATTCTTTGCGCATAATATGCTTGTCTAAGGCTATCAAACAAGTATAATGAAAGAGAACAAGTTATCTCAAATAAGAATGGAAAAAAAGTGATTCTAAGGAAGTTTCCAAACTTCGAAAAAAAATTTTTTTCTTTTCGAGATTCTTTGCGCATAATATGCTTGTCTGAGGCTATCAAACTAGTATAATGAAAGAGAACCAGTTATCTCAAATAAGAACGGAAAAAAAGTGATTCTAACGAAGTTTCCAAAATTCGAAAAAAAATTTTTTTCTTTTCGAGATTCTTTGCGCATACCTATGCTTTTCTGAGGCTATCAAACTAGTATAATGAAAGAGAACCAGTAATCTTAAATAAGAACGGAAAAAAAGTGATTCTAACGAAGTTTCCAAACTTCGAAAAAAAATTTTTTTCTTTTCGAGATTATTTGCGCATAATTTGCTTGTCTAAGGCTATCAAACAAGTATAATGAAAGAGAACAAGTTATCTCAAATAAGAATGGAAAAAAAGTGATTCTAAGGAAGTTTCCAAACTTCGAAAAAAAATTTTTTTCTTTTCGAGATTCTTTGCGCATAATATGCTTGTCTGAGGCTATCAAACTAGTATAATGAAAGAGAACCAGTTATCTCAAATAAGAACGAAAAAAAAGTGATTCTAACGAAGTTTCCAAACTTCGAAAAAAATTTTTTTTCTTTTCCAGAGTCTTTGCGCATAATATGCTTGTCTAAGGCTATCAAACTAGTATAATGAAAGAGAACAAGTTATCTTAAATAAGAACGGAAAAAAAGTGATTCTAACGAAGTTTCCAAACTTCGAAAAAAAATTTTTTTCTTTTCGAGATTCTTTGCGCATAATATGCTTGTCTGAGGCTATCAAACTAGTATAATGAAAGAGAACCAGTAATCTTAAATAAGAACGGAAAAAAAGTGATTCTAACGAAGTTTGCAAACTTCGAAAAAAAACTTTTTTCTTTTCGAGATTCTTTGCGCATAATATGCTTGTCTGAGGCTACCAAACTAGTATAATGAAAGAGAAAAAGTTATCTCAAATAAGAACGGAAAAAAAGTTATTTTAATGAAGTTTCCAAACTTCGAAAAAAATTTTTTTTCTTTTCGAGATTCTTTGCGCATAATATGCTTGTCTAAGGCTATCAAACTAGTATAATGAAAGAGAACAAGTTATCTGTATAAGAATGGAAAAAAAGTGATTCTAAGGAAGTTTCCAAACTTCGAAAAAACATTTTTTCTTTTCGAGATTCTTTGCGCATAATATGCTTGTCTGAGGCTATGAAACTAGTATTATGAAAGAGAACAAGTTAACTCAAATAAGAATGGAAAAAAAGTGATTCTAAGGAAGTTTCCAAACTTCGAAAAAAAATTTTTTTCTTTTCGAGATTCTTTGCGCATAATATGCTTGTCTGAGGCTATCAAACTAGTATAATGAAAGAGAACCAGTTATCTCAAATAAGAACGGAAAAAAAGTGATTCTAACGAGGTTCCCAATTTTCGAAAAAAAAATTTTTTCTTTTCGAGATTCTTTGCGCATAATATGCTTTTCTGAGGCTATCAAACTAGTATAATGAAAGAGAACCAGTTACCTCAAATAAGAACGGAAAAAAAGTGATTCTAACGAAGTTTCCAAACTTCGAAAAAAAATTTTTTTCTTTTCGAGATTCTTTGCGCATAATATGCTTGTCTGAGGCTATCAAACTAGTATAATGAAAGAGAACAAGTTATCTCAAATAAGAACGGAAAAAAAGTGATTCTAACGAAGTTTCAAAACTTCGAAAAAAAATTTTTTTCTTTTCGAGATTATTTGCGAATAATATGCTTGTCTGAGGCTATCAAACTAGTATAATGAAAGAGAACCAGTAATCTTAAATAAGAACGGAAAAAAAGTGATTCTAACGAAGTTTCCAAACTTCGAAAAAAAATTTTTTTCTTTTCGAGATTATTTTCGCATAATATGCTTGTCTGAGGCTATCAAACTAGTATAATGAAAGAGAACCAGTTATCTTAAATAAGAACGGAAAAAAAGTGATTCTAACGAAGTTTCCAAACTTCGAAAAAAAATTTTTTTCTTTTCGAGATTCTTTGCGCATAATATGCTTGTCTGAGGCTATCAAACTAGTATAATGAAAGAGAACCTGTTATCTCAAATAAGAACGGAAAAATAGTGATTCTAACGAAGTTTCCAAACTTCGAAAAAAATTTTTTTTCTTTTCGAGATTCTTTGCGCATACCTATGCTTTTCTGAGGCTATCAAACAAGTATAATGAAAGAAAACCAGTTATCTCAAATAAGAACGGAAAAAAAGTGATTCTAACGAAGTTTCCAAATTTCGAAAAAAAAATTTTTTCTTTTAGAGATTCTTTGCGCATAATATGCTTGTCTCAGGCTATCAAACAAGTATAATGAAAGAGAACAAGTTATCTCAAATAAGAATGGAAAAAAAGTGATTCTAAGGAAGTTTCCAAACTTGGAAAAAAATTTTTTTCTTTTCGAGATTCTTTGCGCATAATATGCTTGTCTGAGGCTATCAAACTAGTATAATGAAAGAGAACAAGTTATCTCAAATAAGAACGGAAAAAAAGTGATTCTAACGAAGTTTCCAATCTTCGAAAAAAAATTTTTTTCTTTTCGAGATTCTTTGCGCATAATATGCTTTTCTGAGTCTATCAAACTTGTATAATGAAAGAGAACCAGTTATCTCAAATAACAACGGAAAAAAAGTGATTCTAACGAAGTTTCCAAACTTTCAAAAAAAAATTTTTTTCTTTACGAGATTCTTTGCGCATAATATGCTTGTCTAAGGCTATCAAACTAGTATAATGAAAGAGAACAAGTTATCTCAAATAAGAACGGAAAAAAAGTGATTCTAACGAAGTTTCCAAACTTCGAAAAAAATTTTTTTTCTTTTCGAGATTCTTTGCGCATAATTAGCTTGTCTAAGGCTATCAAACAAGTATAATGAAAGAGAACAAGTTATCTCAAATAAGAATGGAAAAAAAGTGATTCTAAGGAAGTTTCCAAACTTCGAAAAAAAATTTTTTTCTTTTCGAGATTCTTTGCGCATAATATGCTTGTCTGAGGCTATCAAACTAGTATAATGAAAGAGAACCAGTTATCTCAAATAAGAACGGAAAAAAAGTGATTCTAACGAAGTTTCCAAACTTCGAAAAAAAATTTTTTTCTTTTCGAGATTCTTTGCGCATACCTATGCTTTTCTGAGGCTATCAAACTAGTATAATGAAAGAGAACCAGTAATCTTAAATAAGAACGGAAAAAAAGTGATTCTAACGAAGTTTCCAAACTTCGAAAAAAAATTTTTTTCTTTTCGAGATTATTTGCGCATAATTTGCTTGTCTAAGGCTATCAAACAAGTATAATGAAAGAGAACAAGTTATCTCAAATAAGAATGGAAAAAAAGTGATTCTAAGGAAGTTGCCAAACTTCGAAAAAAAATTTTTTTCTTTTCGAGATTCTTTGCGCATAATATGCTTGTCTGAGTCTATCAAACTAGTATAATGAAAGAGAACCAGTTATCTCAAATAAGAACGAAAAAAAAGTGATTCTAACGAAGTTTCCAAACTTCGAAAAAAAATTTTTTTCTTTTCCAGATTCTTTGCGCATAATATGCTTGTCTAAGGCTATCAAACTAGTATAATGAAAGAGAACAAGTTATCTCAAATAAGAACGGAAAAAAAGTGATTCTAACGAAGTTTCCAAACTTCGAAATAAAATTTTTTTCTTTTCGAGATTCTTTGCGCATAATATGCTTGTCTGAGGCTATCAAACTAGTATAATGAAAGAGAACCAGTAATCTTAAATAAGAACGGAAAAAAAGTGATTCTAACGAAGTATCCAAACTTCGAAAAAAAATTTTTTTCTTTTCGAGATTCTTTGCGCATAATATGCTTGTCTAAGGCTATCAAACTAGTATAATGAAAGAGAACAAGCTATCTCAAATAAGAACGGAAAAAAAGTGATTCTAACGAAGTTTCCAATCTTCGAAAAAAAATTTTTTTCTTTTCGAGATTCTTTGCGCATAATATGCTTTTCTGAGGCTATCAAACTTGTATAATGAAAGAGAACCAGTTATCTCAAATAAGAACGGAAAAAAAGTGATTCTAACGAAGTTTCCAAACTTCGAAAAAAAATTTTTTTCTTTACCAGATTCTTTGCGCATAATATGCTTGTCTAAGGCTATCAAACTAGTATAATGAAAGAGAACAAGTTATCTCAAATAAGAAGGGAAAAAAAGTGATTCTAACGAAATTTCCAAACTTCGAAAAAAAATTTTTTTCTTTTCGAGATTCTTTGCGCATAATATGCTTGTCTGAGGCTATCAAACTAGTATAATGAAAGAGAACCAGTAATCTTAAATAAGAACGGAAAAAAGTGATTCTAACGAAGTTTCCAAACTTCGAAAAAAATTTTTTTTCTTTTCGAGATTCTTTGCGCATAATATGCTTGTCTGAGGCTATCAAACTAGTATAATGAAAGAGAACCAGTAATCTTAAATAAGAACGGAAAAAAAGTGATTCTAACGAAGTTTCCAAACTTCGAAAAAAAATTTTTTTCTTTTCGAGATTATTTGCGAATAATATGCTTGTCTGAGGCTATCAAACTAGTATAATGAAAGAGAACCAGTAATCTCAAATAAGAACGGAAAAAAAGTGATTCTAACGAAGTTTCCAAACTTCGAAAAAAAATTTTTTTCTTTTCGAGATTGTTTGCGCATAATATGCTTGTCTGAGGCTATCAAACTAGTATAATGAAAGAGAACCAGTTATCTCAAATAAGAACGGAAAAAAAGTGATTCTAACGAAGTTTCCAAACTTCGAAATAAATTTTTTTTCTTTTCGAGATTCTTTGCGCATAATATGCTTGTCTGAGGCTATCAAACTAGCATAATGAAAGAGAACCAGTAATCTTAAATAAGAACGGAAAAAAAGTGATTCTAACGAAGTTTCCAAACTTCGAAAAAAATTTTTTTTCTTTTCGAGATTCTTTGCGCATAATATGCTTGTCTAAGGCTATCAAACTAGTATAATGAAAGAGAACAAGTTATCTCAAATAAGAACCGAAAAAAAAGTGATTCTAACGAAGTTTCCAAACTTCGAAAAAAATTTTTTTCTTTTCGAGATTATTTGCGCATAATATGCTTGTCTGAGGCTATCAAACTAGTATAATGAAAGAGAACCAGTAATCTTAAATAAGAACGGAAAAAAAGTGATTCTAACGAAGTTTCCAAACTTCGAAAAAAAATTTTTTTCTTTTCGAGACCCTTTGCGCATAATATGCTTGTCTAAGGCTATCAAACAAGTATAATGAAAGAGAACAGGTTATCTCAAATAAGAATGGAAAAAAAGTGATTCTAAGGAAGTTTCCAAACTTCGAAAAAAAATTTTTTTCTTTTCGAGATTCTTTGCGCATAATATGCTTGTGTGAGGCTATCAAACTAGTATAATGAAAGAGAACCAGTTATCTCAAATAAGAACGGAAAAAAAGTGATTCTAACGAAGTTTCCAAACTTCGAAAAAAAATTTTTTTCTTTTCGAGATTCTTTGCGCATAATATGCTTGTCTGAGGCTATCAAACTAGTATAATGAAAGAGAACCAGTAATCTTAAATAAGAACGGAAAAAAAGTGATTCTAACGAAGTCTCCAAACTTCGAAAAAAAATTTTTTTCTTTTCGAGATTATTTGCGCATAATTTGCTTGTCTAAGGCTATCAAACAAGTATAATGAAAGAGAACAAGTTATCTCAAATAAGAATGGAAAAAAAGTGATTCTAAGGAAGTTTCCAAACTTGGAAAAAAAATTTTTTTCTTTTCGAGATTCTTTGCGCATAATATGCTTGTCTGAGGCTATCAAACTAGTATAATGAAAGAGAACCAGTTATCTCAAATAAGAACGGAAAAAAAGTGATTCTAACGAAGTTTCCAAACTTCGAAAAAAAATTTTTTTCTTTTCGAGATTCTTTGCGCATAATATGCTTGTCTAAGGCTATCAAACTAGTATAATGAAAGAGAACAAGCTATCTCAAATAAGAACGGAAAAAAAGTGATTCTAACGAAGTTTCCAATCTTCGAAAAAAGATTGCGCATAATATGCTTTTCTGAGGCTATCAAACTTGTATAATGAAAGAGAACCAGTTATCTCAAATAAGAACGGAAAAAAAGTGATTCTAACGAAGTTTCCAAACTTCGAAAAAAAATTTTTTTCTTTACCAGATTCTTTGCGCATAATATGCTTGTCTAAGGCTATCAAACTAGTATAATGAAAGAGAACAAGTTATCTCAAATAAGAAGGGAAAAAAAGTGATTCTAACGAAGTTTCCAAACTTCGAAAAAAAATTTTTTTCTTTTCGAGATTCTTTGCGCATAATATGCTTGTCTGAGGCTATCAAACTAGTATAATGAAAGAGAACCAGTAATCTTAAATAAGAACGGAAAAAAGTGATTCTAACGAAGTTTCCAAACTTCGAAAAAAATTTTTTTTCTTTTCGAGATTCTTTGCGCATAATATGCTTGTCTGAGGCTATCAAACTAGTATAATGAAAGAGAACCAGTAATCTTAAATAAGAACGGAAAAAAAGTGATTCTAACGAAGTTTCCAAACTTCGAAAAAAAATTTTTTTCTTTTCGAGATTATTTGCGAATAATATGCTTGTCTGAGGCTATCAAACTAGTATAATGAAAGAGAACCAGTAATCTCAAATAAGAACGGAAAAAAAGTGATTCTAACGAAGTTTCCAAACTTCGAAAAAAAATTTTTTTCTTTTCGAGATTGTTTGCGCATAATATGCTTGTCTGAGGCTATCAAACTAGTATAATGAAAGAGAACCAGTTATCTCAAATAAGAACGGAAAAAAAGTGATTCTAACGAAGTTTCCAAACTTCGAAATAAATTTTTTTTCTTTTCGAGATTCTTTGCGCATAATATGCTTGTCTGAGGCTAACAAACTAGTATAATGAAAGAGAACCAGTAATCTTAAATAAGAACGGAAAAAAAGTGATTCTAACGAAGTTTCCAAACTTCGAAAAAAAATTTTTTTCTTTTCGAGATACTTTGCGCATAATATGCTTGTCTAAGGCTATCAAACTAGTATAATGAAAGAGAACAAGTTATCTCAAATAAGAACGGAAAAAAAGTGATTCTAACGAAGTTTCCAAACTTCGAAAAAAAATTTTTTTCTTTTCGAGATTCTTTGCGCATAATATGCTTGTCTGAGGCTATCAAACTAGCATAATGAAAGAGAACCAGTAATCTTAAATAAGAACGGAAAAAAAGTGATTCTAACGAAGTTTCCAAACTTCGAAAAAAATTTTTTTTCTTTTCGAGATTCTTTGCGCATAATATGCTTGTCTAAGGCTATCAAACTAGTATAATGAAAGAGAACAAGTTATCTCAAATAAGAACCGAAAAAAAAGTGATTCTAACGAAGTTTCCAAACTTCGAAAAAAAATTTTTTTCTTTACCAGATTCTTTGCGCATAATATGCTTGTCTAAGGCTATCAAACTAGTATAATGAAAGAGAACAAGTTATCTCAAATAAGAAGGGAAAAAAAGTGATTCTAACGAAGTTTCCAAACTTCGAAAAAAATTTTTTTTCTTTTCGAGATTCTTTGCGCATAATATGCTTGTCTGAGGCTATCAAACTAGTATAATGAAAGAGAACCAGTAATCTTAAATAAGAACGGAAAAAAGTGATTCTAACGAAGTTTCCAAACTTCGAAAAAAATTTTTTTTCTTTTCGAGATTCTTTGCGCATAATATGCTTGTCTGAGGCTATCAAACTAGTATAATGAAAGAGAACCAGTAATCTTAAATAAGAACGGAAAAAAAGTGATTCTAACGAAGTTTCCAAACTTCGAAAAAAAATTTTTTTCTTTTCGAGATTCTTTGCGCATAATATGCTTGTCTAAGGCT
Source organism: Metallyticus violacea (assembly GCA_030762175.1). Lineage (NCBI taxonomy): Eukaryota > Metazoa > Arthropoda > Insecta > Mantodea > Metallyticidae > Metallyticus > Metallyticus violacea. The sequence goes on along the minus strand of CM060842.1, from coordinate 82,629,217 downwards.
ATCAAACAAGTATAATGAAAGAGAACAAGTTATCTCAAATAAGAATGGAAAAAAAGTGATTCTAAGGAAGTTTCCAAACTTCGAAAAAAAATTTTTTTCTTTTCGAGATTCTTTGCGCATAATATGCTTGTCTGAGGCTATCAAACTAGTATAATGAAAGAGAACCAGTTATCTCAAATAAGAACGGAAAAAAAGTGATTCTAACGAAGTTTCCAAAATTCGAAAAAAAATTTTTTTCTTTTCGAGATTCTTTGCGCATACCTATGCTTTTCTGAGGCTATCAAACTAGTATAATGAAAGAGAACCAGTAATCTTAAATAAGAACGGAAAAAAAGTGATTCTAACGAAGTTTCCAAACTTCGAAAAAAAATTTTTTTCTTTTCGAGATTATTTGCGCATAATTTGCTTGTCTAAGGCTATCAAACAAGTATAATGAAAGAGAACAAGTTATCTCAAATAAGAATGGAAAAAAAGTGATTCTAAGGAAGTTTCCAAACTTCGAAAAAAAATTTTTTTCTTTTCGAGATTCTTTGCGCATAATATGCTTGTCTGAGGCTATCAAACTAGTATAATGAAAGAGAACCAGTTATCTCAAATAAGAACGAAAAAAAAGTGATTCTAACGAAGTTTCCAAACTTCGAAAAAAATTTTTTTTCTTTTCCAGATTCTTTGCGCATAATATGCTTGTCTAAGGCTATCAAACTAGTATAATGAAAGAGAACAAGTTATCTTAAATAAGAACGGAAAAAAAGTGATTCTAACGAAGTTTCCAAACTTCGAAAAAAAATTTTTTTCTTTTCGAGATTCTTTGCGCATAATATGCTTGTCTGAGGCTATCAAACTAGTATAATGAAAGAGAACCAGTAATCTTAAATAAGAACGGAAAAAAAGTGATTCTAACGAAGTTTGCAAACTTCGAAAAAAAACTTTTTTCTTTTCGAGATTCTTTGCGCATAATATGCTTGTCTGAGGCTACCAAACTAGTATAATGAAAGAGAAAAAGTTATCTCAAATAAGAACGGAAAAAAAGTTATTTTAATGAAGTTTCCAAACTTCGAAAAAAATTTTTTTTCTTTTCGAGATTCTTTGCGCATAATATGCTTGTCTAAGGCTATCAAACTAGTATAATGAAAGAGAACAAGTTATCTGTATAAGAATGGAAAAAAAGTGATTCTAAGGAAGTTTCCAAACTTCGAAAAAACATTTTTTCTTTTCGAGATTCTTTGCGCATAATATGCTTGTCTGAGGCTATGAAACTAGTATTATGAAAGAGAACAAGTTAACTCAAATAAGAATGGAAAAAAAGTGATTCTAAGGAAGTTTCCAAACTTCGAAAAAAAATTTTTTTCTTTTCGAGATTCTTTGCGCATAATATGCTTGTCTGAGGCTATCAAACTAGTATAATGAAAGAGAACCAGTTATCTCAAATAAGAACGGAAAAAAAGTGATTCTAACGAGGTTCCCAATTTTCGAAAAAAAATTTTTTTCTTTTCGAGATTCTTTGCGCATAATATGCTTTTCTGAGGCTATCAAACTAGTATAATGAAAGAGAACCAGTTACCTCAAATAAGAACGGAAAAAAAGTGATTCTAACGAAGTTTCCAAACTTCGAAAAAAAATTTTTTTCTTTTCGAGATTCTTTGCGCATAATATGCTTGTCTGAGGCTATCAAACTAGTATAATGAAAGAGAACAAGTTATCTCAAATAAGAACGGAAAAAAAGTGATTCTAACGAAGTTTCAAAACTTCGAAAAAAAATTTTTTTCTTTTCGAGATTATTTGCGAATAATATGCTTGTCTGAGGCTATCAAACTAGTATAATGAAAGAGAACCAGTAATCTTAAATAAGAACGGAAAAAAAGTGATTCTAACGAAGTTTCCAAACTTCGAAAAAAAATTTTTTTCTTTTCGAGATTATTTTCGCATAATATGCTTGTCTGAGGCTATCAAACTAGTATAATGAAAGAGAACCAGTTATCTTAAATAAGAACGGAAAAAAAGTGATTCTAACGAAGTTTCCAAACTTCGAAAAAAAATTTTTTTCTTTTCGAGATTCTTTGCGCATAATATGCTTGTCTGAGGCTATCAAACTAGTATAATGAAAGAGAACCTGTTATCTCAAATAAGAACGGAAAAATAGTGATTCTAACGAAGTTTCCAAACTTCGAAAAAAATTTTTTTTCTTTTCGAGATTCTTTGCGCATACCTATGCTTTTCTGAGGCTATCAAACAAGTATAATGAAAGAAAACCAGTTATCTCAAATAAGAACGGAAAAAAAGTGATTCTAACGAAGTTTCCAAATTTCGAAAAAAAAATTTTTTCTTTTAGAGATTCTTTGCGCATAATATGCTTGTCTCAGGCTATCAAACAAGTATAATGAAAGAGAACAAGTTATCTCAAATAAGAATGGAAAAAAAGTGATTCTAAGGAAGTTTCCAAACTTGGAAAAAAATTTTTTTCTTTTCGAGATTCTTTGCGCATAATATGCTTGTCTGAGGCTATCAAACTAGTATAATGAAAGAGAACAAGTTATCTCAAATAAGAACGGAAAAAAAGTGATTCTAACGAAGTTTCCAATCTTCGAAAAAAAATTTTTTTCTTTTCGAGATTCTTTGCGCATAATATGCTTTTCTGAGTCTATCAAACTTGTATAATGAAAGAGAACCAGTTATCTCAAATAACAACGGAAAAAAAGTGATTCTAACGAAGTTTCCAAACTTTCAAAAAAAAATTTTTTTCTTTACGAGATTCTTTGCGCATAATATGCTTGTCTAAGGCTATCAAACTAGTATAATGAAAGAGAACAAGTTATCTCAAATAAGAACGGAAAAAAAGTGATTCTAACGAAGTTTCCAAACTTCGAAAAAAATTTTTTTTCTTTTCGAGATTCTTTGCGCATAATTAGCTTGTCTAAGGCTATCAAACAAGTATAATGAAAGAGAACAAGTTATCTCAAATAAGAATGGAAAAAAAGTGATTCTAAGGAAGTTTCCAAACTTCGAAAAAAAATTTTTTTCTTTTCGAGATTCTTTGCGCATAATATGCTTGTCTGAGGCTATCAAACTAGTATAATGAAAGAGAACCAGTTATCTCAAATAAGAACGGAAAAAAAGTGATTCTAACGAAGTTTCCAAACTTCGAAAAAAAATTTTTTTCTTTTCGAGATTCTTTGCGCATACCTATGCTTTTCTGAGGCTATCAAACTAGTATAATGAAAGAGAACCAGTAATCTTAAATAAGAACGGAAAAAAAGTGATTCTAACGAAGTTTCCAAACTTCGAAAAAAAATTTTTTTCTTTTCGAGATTATTTGCGCATAATTTGCTTGTCTAAGGCTATCAAACAAGTATAATGAAAGAGAACAAGTTATCTCAAATAAGAATGGAAAAAAAGTGATTCTAAGGAAGTTTCCAAACTTCGAAAAAAAATTTTTTTCTTTTCGAGATTCTTTGCGCATAATATGCTTGTCTGAGTCTATCAAACTAGTATAATGAAAGAGAACCAGTTATCTCAAATAAGAACGAAAAAAAAGTGATTCTAACGAAGTTTCCAAACTTCGAAAAAAAATTTTTTTCTTTTCCAGATTCTTTGCGCATAATATGCTTGTCTAAGGCTATCAAACTAGTATAATGAAAGAGAACAAGTTATCTTAAATAAGAACGGAAAAAAAGTGATTCTAACGAAGTTTCCAAACTTCGAAAAAAAATTTTTTTCTTTTCGAGATTCTTTGCGCATAATATGCTTGTCTGAGGCTATCAAACTAGTATAATGAAAGAGAACCAGTAATCTTAAATAAGAACGGAAAAAAAGTGATTCTAACGAAGTTTGCAAACTTCGAAAAAAAACTTTTTTCTTTTCGAGATTCTTTGCGCATAATATGCTTGTCTGAGGCTACCAAACTAGTATAATGAAAGAGAAAAAGTTATCTCAAATAAGAACGGAAAAAAAGTTATTTTAATGAAGTTTCCAAACTTCGAAAAAAATTTTTTTTCTTTTCGAGATTCTTTGCGCATAATATGCTTGTCTAAGGCTATCAAACTAGTATAATGAAAGAGAACAAGTTATCTGTATAAGAATGGAAAAAAAGTGATTCTAAGGAAGTTTCCAAACTTCGAAAAAACATTTTTTCTTTTCGAGATTCTTTGCGCATAATATGCTTGTCTGAGGCTATGAAACTAGTATTATGAAAGAGAACAAGTTAACTCAAATAAGAATGGAAAAAAAGTGATTCTAAGGAAGTTTCCAAACTTCGAAAAAAAATTTTTTTCTTTTCGAGATTCTTTGCGCATAATATGCTTGTCTGAGGCTATCAAACTAGTATAATGAAAGAGAACCAGTTATCTCAAATAAGAACGGAAAAAAAGTGATTCTAACGAGGTTCCCAATTTTCGAAAAAAAATTTTTTTCTTTTCGAGATTCTTTGCGCATAATATGCTTTTCTGAGGCTATCAAACTAGTATAATGAAAGAGAACCAGTTACCTCAAATAAGAACGGAAAAAAAGTGATTCTAACGAAGTTTCCAAACTTCGAAAAAAAATTTTTTTCTTTTCGAGATTCTTTGCGCATAATATGCTTGTCTGAGGCTATCAAACTAGTATAATGAAAGAGAACAAGTTATCTCAAATAAGAACGGAAAAAAAGTGATTCTAACGAAGTTTCAAAACTTCGAAAAAAAATTTTTTTCTTTTCGAGATTATTTGCGAATAATATGCTTGTCTGAGGCTATCAAACTAGTATAATGAAAGAGAACCAGTAATCTTAAATAAGAACGGAAAAAAAGTGATTCTAACGAAGTTTCCAAACTTCGAAAAAAAATTTTTTTCTTTTCGAGATTATTTTCGCATAATATGCTTGTCTGAGGCTATCAAACTAGTATAATGAAAGAGAACCAGTTATCTTAAATAAGAACGGAAAAAAAGTGATTCTAACGAAGTTTCCAAACTTCGAAAAAAAATTTTTTTCTTTTCGAGATTCTTTGCGCATAATATGCTTGTCTGAGGCTATCAAACTAGTATAATGAAAGAGAACCTGTTATCTCAAATAAGAACGGAAAAATAGTGATTCTAACGAAGTTTCCAAACTTCGAAAAAAATTTTTTTTCTTTTCGAGATTCTTTGCGCATACCTATGCTTTTCTGAGGCTATCAAACAAGTATAATGAAAGAAAACCAGTTATCTCAAATAAGAACGGAAAAAAAGTGATTCTAACGAAGTTTCCAAATTTCGAAAAAAAAATTTTTTCTTTTAGAGATTCTTTGCGCATAATATGCTTGTCTCAGGCTATCAAACAAGTATAATGAAAGAGAACAAGTTATCTCAAATAAGAATGGAAAAAAAGTGATTCTAAGGAAGTTTCCAAACTTGGAAAAAAATTTTTTTCTTTTCGAGATTCTTTGCGCATAATATGCTTGTCTGAGGCTATCAAACTAGTATAATGAAAGAGAACAAGTTATCTCAAATAAGAACGGAAAAAAAGTGATTCTAACGAAGTTTCCAATCTTCGAAAAAAAATTTTTTTCTTTTCGAGATTCTTTGCGCATAATATGCTTTTCTGAGTCTATCAAACTTGTATAATGAAAGAGAACCAGTTATCTCAAATAACAACGGAAAAAAAGTGATTCTAACGAAGTTTCCAAACTTTCAAAAAAAAATTTTTTTCTTTACGAGATTCTTTGCGCATAATATGCTTGTCTAAGGCTATCAAACTAGTATAATGAAAGAGAACAAGTTATCTCAAATAAGAACGGAAAAAAAGTGATTCTAACGAAGTTTCCAAACTTCGAAAAAAATTTTTTTTCTTTTCGAGATTCTTTGCGCATAATTAGCTTGTCTAAGGCTATCAAACAAGTATAATGAAAGAGAACAAGTTATCTCAAATAAGAATGGAAAAAAAGTGATTCTAAGGAAGTTTCCAAACTTCGAAAAAAAAATTTTTTCTTTTCGAGATTCTTTGCGCATAATATGCTTGTCTGAGGCTATCAAACTAGTATAATGAAAGAGAACCAGTTATCTCAAATAAGAACGGAACAAAAGTGATTCTAACGAAGTTTCCAAACTTCGAAAAAAAAATTTTTTCTTTTCGAGATTCTTTGCGCATAATATGCTTGTCTGAGGCTATCAAACTAGTATAATGAAAGAGAACCAGTAATCTTAAATAAGAACGGAAAAAAAGTGATTCTAACGAAGTTTCCAAACTTCGAAAAAAAATTTTTTTCTTTTCGAGATTCTTTGCGCATAATATGCTTGTCTGAGGCTATCAAATTAGTATAATGAAAGAGAACCAGTTATCTCAAATAAGAACGGAAAAAAAGTGATTCTAACGAAGTTTCCAAACTTCGAAAAAAAATTTTTTTCTTTTCGAGATTGTTTGCGCATAATATGCTTGTCTGAGGCTATCAAACTAGTATAATGAAAGAGAACCAGTTATCTCAAATAAGAACGGAAAAAAAGTGATTCTAACGAAGTTTCCAAACTTTGAAATAAATTTTTTTTCTTTTCGAGATTCTTTGCGCATAATATGTTTGTCTGAGGCTAACAAACTAGTATAATGAAAGAAAACCAGTAATCTTAAATAAGAACGGAAAAAAAGTGATTCTAACGAAGTTTCCAAACTTCGAAAAAAAATTTTTTTCTTTTCGAGATACTTTGCGCATAATATGCTTGTCTAAGGCTATCAAACTAGTATAATGAAAGAGAACAAGTTATCTCAAATAAGAACGGAAAAAAAGTGATTCTAACGAAGTTTCCAAACTTCGAAAAAAAATTTTTTTCTATTCGAGATTCTTTGCGCATAATATGCTTGTCTGAGGCTATCAAACTAGCATAATGAAAGAGAACCAGTAATCTTAAATAAGAACGGAAAAAAAGTGATTCTAACGAAGTTTCCAAACTTCGAAAAAAATTTTTTTTCTTTTCGAGATTCTTTGCGCATAATATGCTTGTCTAAGGCTATCAAACTAGTATAATGAAAGAGAACAAGTTATCTCAAATAAGAACCGAAAAAAAAGTGATTCTAACGAAGTTTCCAAACTTCGAAAAAAATTTTTTTCTTTTCGAGATTATTTGCGCATAATATGCTTGTCTGAGGCTATCAAACTAGTATAATGAAAGAGAACCAGTAATCTTAAATAAGAACGGAAAAAAAGTGATTCTAACGAAGTTTCCAAACTTCGAAAAAAAATTTTTTTCTTTTCGAGACCCTTTGCGCATAATATGCTTGTCTAAGGCTATCAAACAAGTATAATGAAAGAGAACAAGTTATCTCAAATAAGAATGGAAAAAAAGTGATTCTAAGGAAGTTTCCAAACTTCGAAAAAAAATTTTTTTCTTTTCGAGATTCTTTGCGCATACCTATGCTTTTCTGAGACTATCAAACTAGTATAATGAAAGAGAACCAGTTATCTCAAATAAGAACGGAAAAAAAGTGATTCTAACGAAGTTTCCAAACTTCGAAATAAAATTTTTTTCTTTTCGAGATTCTTTGCGCATAATATGCTTGTCTGAGGCTATCAAACTAGTATAATGAAAGAGAACCAGTAATCTTAAATAAGAACGGAAAAAAAGTGATTCTAACGAAGTTTCCAAACTTCGAAAAAAAATTTTTTTCTTTTCGAGATTCTTTGCGCATAATATGCTTGTCTGAGGCTATCAAACTAGTATAATGAAAGAGAACCAGTAATCTTAAATAAGAAAGGAAAAAAAGTGATTCTAACGAAGTTTCCAAACTTCGAAAAAAAATTTTTTTCTTTTCGAGATTATTTGCGCATAATATGCTTGTCTAAGGCTATCAAACAAGTATAATGAAAGAGAACAAGTTATCTCAAATAAGAATGGAAAAAAAGTGATTCTAAGGAAGTTTCCAAACTTCGAAAAAAAATTTTTTTCTTTTCGAGATTCTTTGCGCATAATATGCTTGTCTGAGGCTATCAAACTAGTATAATGAAAGAGAACCAGTAATCTTAAATAAGAACGGAAAAAAAGTGATTCTAACGAAGTTTCCAAACTTCGAAAAAAAATTTTTTTCTTTTCGAGATTATTTGCGCATAATTTGCTTGTCTAAGGCTATCAAACAAGTATAATGAAAGAGAACAAGTTATCTCAAATAAGAATGGAAAAAAAGTGATTCTAAGGAAGTTTCCAAACTTCGAAAAAAAATTTTTTTCTTTTCGAGATTCTTTGCGCATAATATGCTTGTCTGAGGCTATCAAACTAGTATAATGAAAGAGAACCAGTTATCTCAAATAAGAACGAAAAAAAAGTGATTCTAACGAAGTTTCCAAACTTCGAAAAAAAATTTTTTTCTTTTCCAGATTCTTTGCGCATAATATGCTTGTCTAAGGCTATCAAACTAGTATAATGAAATAGAACAAGTTATCTTAAATAAGAACGGAAAAAAAGTGATTCTAACGAAGTTTCCAAACTTCGAAAAAAAATTTTTTTCTTTTCGAGATTCTTTGCGCATAATATGCTTGTCTGAGGCTATCAAACTAGTATAATGAAAGAGAACCAGTAATCTTAAATAAGAACGGAAAAAAAGTGATTCTAACGAAGTTTCCAAACTTCGAAAAAAAATTTTTTTCCTTTCGAGATTATTTGCGCATAATATGCTTGTCTGAGGCTATCAAACTAGTATAATGAAAGAGAACCAGTAATCTTAAATAAGAACGGAAAAAAAGTGATTCTAACGAAGTTTCCAAACTTCGAAAAAAAATTTTTTTCTTTTCGAGACCCTTTGCGCATCATATGCTTGTCTAAGGCTATCAAACAAGTATAATGAAAGAGAACAAGTTATCTCAAATAAGAATGGAAAAAAAGTGATTCTAAGGAAGTTTCCAAACTTCGAAAAAAAATTTTTTTCTTTTCGAGATTCTTTGCGCATACCTATGCTTTTCTGAGACTATCAAACTAGTATAATGAAAGAGAACCAGTTATCTCAAATAAGAACGGAAAAAAAGTGATTCTAACGAAGTTTCCAAACTTCGAAATAAAATTTTTTTCTTTTCGAGATTCTTTGCGCATAATATGCTTGTCTGAGGCTATCAAACTAGTATAATGAAAGAGAACCAGTAATCTTAAATAAGAACGGAAAAAAAGTGATTCTAACGAAGTTTCCAAACTTCGAAAAAAAATTTTTTTCTTTTCGAGATTCTTTGCGCATAATATGCTTGTCTGAGGCTATCAAACTAGTATAATGAAAGAGAACCAGTAATCTTAAATAAGAAAGGAAAAAAAGTGATTCTAACGAAGTTTCCAAACTTCGAAAAAAAATTTTTTTCTTTTCGAGATTATTTGCGCATAATATGCTTGTCTGAGGCTATCAAACTAGTATAATGAAAGAGAACCAGTAATCTTAAATAAGAAAGGAAAAAAAGTGATTCTAACGAAGTTTCCAAACTTCGAAAAAAAATTTTTTTCTTTTCGAGATTCTTTGCGCATAATATGCTTGTCTGAGGCTATCAAACTAGTATAATGAAAGAGAACCAGTAATCTTAAATAAGAACGGAAAAAAAGTGATTCTAACGAAGTTTCCAAACTTCGAAAAAAAATTTTTTTCTTTTCGAGATTATTTGCGCATAATTTGCTTGTCTAAGGCTATCAAACAAGTATAATGAAAGAGAACAAGTTATCTCAAATAAGAATGGAAAAAAAGTGATTCTAAGGAAGTTTCCAAACTTCGAAAAAAAATTTTTTTCTTTTCGAGATTCTTTGCGCATAATATGCTTGTCTGAGGCTATCAAACTAGTATAATGAAAGAGAACCAGTTATCTCAAATAAGAACGAAAAAAAAGTGATTCTAACGAAGTTTCCAAACTTCGAAAAAAAATTTTTTTCTTTTCCAGATTCTTTGCGCATAATATGCTTGTCTAAGGCTATCAAACTAGTATAATGAAAGAGAACAAGTTATCTCAAATAAGAAGGGAAAAAAAGTGATTCTAACGAAGTTTCCAAACTTCGAAAAAAATTTTTTTTCTTTTCGAGATTCTTTGCGCATAATATGCTTGTCTGAGGCTATCAAACTAGTATAATGAAAGAGAACCAGTAATCTTAAATAAGAACGGAAAAAAAGTGATTCTAACGAAGTTTCCAAACTTCGAAAAAAAATTTTTTTCTTTTCGAGATTATTTGCGCATAATTTGCTTGTCTAAGGCTATCAAACAAGTATAATGAAAGAGAACAAGTTATCTCAAATAAGAATGGAAAAAAAGTGATTCTAAGGAAGTTTCCAAACTTCGAAAAAAAATTTTTTTCTTTTCGAGATTCTTTGCGCATAATATGCTTGTCTGAGGCTATCAAACTAGTATAATGAAAGAGAACCAGTTATCTCAAATAAGAACGAAAAAAAAGTGATTCTAACGAAGTTTCCAAACTTCGAAAAAAAATTTTTTTCTTTTCCAGATTCTTTGCGCATAATATGCTTGTCTAAGGCTATCAAACTAGTATAATGAAAGAGAACAAGTTATCTCAAATAAGAAGGGAAAAAAAGTGATTCTAACGAAGTTTCCAAACTTCGAAAAAAATTTTTTTTCTTTTCGAGATTCTTTGCGCATAATATGCTTGTCTGAGGCTATCAAACTAGTATAATGAAAGAGAACCAGTAATCTTAAATAAGAACGGAAAAAAGTGATTCTAACGAAGTTTCCAAACTTCGAAAAAAATTTTTTTTCTTTTCGAGATTCTTTGCGCATAATATGCTTGTCTGAGGCTATCAAACTAGTATTATGAAAGAGAACCAGTAATCTTAAATAAGAACGGAAAAAAAGTGATTCTAACGAAGTTTCCAAACTTCGAAAAAAAATTTTTTTCTTTTCGAGATTCTTTGCGCATAATATGCTTGTCTAAGGCTATCAAACAAGTATAATGAAAGAGAACAAGTTATCTCAAATAAGAATGGAAAAAAAGTGATTCTAAGGAAGTTTCCAAACTTCGAAAAAAAATTTTTTTCTTTTCGAGATTCTTTGCGCATAATATGCTTGTCTGAGGCTATCAAACTAGTATAATGAAAGAGAACCAGTTATCTCAAATAAGAACGGAAAAAAAGTGATTCTAACGAAGTTTCCAAACTTCGAAAAAAAATTTTTTTCTTTTCGAGATTCTTTGCGCATACCTATGCTTTTCTGAGGCTATCAAACTAGTATAATGAAAGAGAACCAGTAATCTTAAATAAGAACGGAAAAAAAGTGATTCTAACGAAGTTTCCAAACTTCGAAAAAAAATTTTTTTCTTTTCGAGATTATTTGCGCATAATATGCTTGTCTGAGGCTATCAAACTAGTATAATGAAAGAGAACCAGTTATCTCAAATAAGAACGAAAAAAAAGTGATTCTAACGAAGTTTCCAAACTTCGAAAAAAAATTTTTTTCTTTTCCAGATTCTTTGCGCATAATATGCTTGTCTAAGGCTATCAAACTAGTATAATGAAAGAGAACAAGTTATCTTAAATAAGAACGGAAAAAAAGTGATTCTAACGAAGTTTCCAAACTTCGAAAAAAAATGTTTTTCTTTTCGAGATTCTTTGCGCATAATATGCTTGTCTGAGGCTATCAAACTAGTATAATGAAAGAGAACCAGTAATCTTAAATAAGAACGGAAAAAAAGTGATTCTAACGAAGTTTGCAAACTTCGAAAAAAAACTTTTTTCTTTTCGAGATTCTTTGCGCATAATATGCTTGTCTGAGGCTACCAAACTAGTATAATGAAAGAGAAAAAGTTATCTCAAATAAGAACGGAAAAAAAGTTATTTTAATGAAGTTTCCAAACTTCGAAAAAAATTTTTTTTCTTTTCGAGATTCTTTGCGCATAATATGCTTGTCTAAGGCTATCAAACTAGTATAATGAAAGAGAACAAGTTATCTGTATAAGAATGGAAAAAAAGTGATTCTAAGGAAGTTTCCAAACTTCGAAAAAACATTTTTTCTTTTCGAGATTCTTTGCGCATAATATGCTTGTCTGAGGCTATGAAACTAGTATAATGAAAGAGAACAAGTTAACTCAAATAAGAATGGAAAAAAAGTGATTCTAAGAAAGTGTACAAACTTCGAAAAAAAATTTTTTTCTTTTCGAGATTCTTTGCGCATAATATGCTTGTCTGAGGCTATCAAACTAGTATAATGAAAGAGAACCAGTTATCTCAAATAAGAACGGAAAAAAAGTGATTCTAACGAGGTTCCCAATTTTCGAAAAAAAATTTTTTTCTTTTCGAGATTCTTTGCGCATAATATGCTTTTCTGAGGCTATCAAACTAGTATAATGAAAGAGAACCAGTTACCTCAAATAAGAACGGAAAAAAAGTGATTCTAACGAAGTTTCCAAACTTCGAAAAAAAATTTTTTTCTTTTCGAGATTCTTTGCGCATAATATGCTTGTCTGAGGCTATCAAACTAGTATAATGAAAGAGAACAAGTTATCTCAAATAAGAACGGAAAAAAAGTGATTCTAACGAAGTTTCAAAACTTCGAAAAAAAATTTTTTTCTTTTCGAGATTATTTGCGAATAATATGCTTGTCTGAGGCTATCAAACTAGTATAATGAAAGAGAACCAGTAATCTTAAATAAGAACGGAAAAAAAGTGATTCTAACGAAGTTTCCAAACTTCGAAAAAAAATTTTTTTCTTTTCGAGATTATTTTCGCATAATATGCTTGTCTGAGGCTATCAAACTAGTATAATGAAAGAGAACCAGTTATCTTAAATAAGAACGGAAAAAAAGTGATTCTAACGAAGTTTCCAAACTTCGAAAAAAAATTTTTTTCTTTTCGAGATTCTTTGCGCATAATATGCTTGTCTGAGGCTATCAAACTAGTATAATGAAAGAGAACCTGTTATCTCAAATAAGAACGGAAAAATAGTGATTCTAACGAAGTTTCCAAACTTCGAAAAAAATTTTTTTTCTTTTCGAGATTCTTTGCGCATACCTATGCTTTTCTGAGGCTATCAAACAAGTATAATGAAAGAAAACCAGTTATCTCAAATAAGAACGGAAAAAAAGTGATTCTAACGAAGTTTCCAAATTTCGAAAAAAAAATTTTTTCTTTTAGAGATTCTTTGCGCATAATATGCTTGTCTCAGGCTATCAAACAAGTATAATGAAAGAGAACAAGTTATCTCAAATAAGAATGGAAAAAAAGTGATTCTAAGGAAGTTTCCAAACTTGGAAAAAAATTTTTTTCTTTTCGAGATTCTTTGCGCATAATATGCTTGTCTGAGGCTATCAAACTAGTATAATGAAAGAGAACAAGTTATCTCAAATAAGAACGGAAAAAAAGTGATTCTAACGAAGTTTCCAATCTTCGAAAAAAAATTTTTTTCTTTTCGAGATTCTTTGCGCATAATATGCTTTTCTGAGTCTATCAAACTTGTATAATGAAAGAGAACCAGTTATCTCAAATAACAACGGAAAAAAAGTGATTCTAACGAAGTTTCCAAACTTTCAAAAAAAAATTTTTTTCTTTACGAGATTCTTTGCGCATAATATGCTTGTCTAAGGCTATCAAACTAGTATAATGAAAGAGAACAAGTTATCTCAAATAAGAACGGAAAAAAAGTGATTCTAACGAAGTTTCCAAACTTCGAAAAAAATTTTTTTTCTTTTCGAGATTCTTTGCGCATAATTAGCTTGTCTAAGGCTATCAAACAAGTATAATGAAAGAGAACAAGTTATCTCAAATAAGAATGGAAAAAAAGTGATTCTAAGGAAGTTTCCAAACTTCGAAAAAAAAATTTTTTCTTTTCGAGATTCTTTGCGCATAATATGCTTGTCTGAGGCTATCAAACTAGTATAATGAAAGAGAACCAGTTATCTCAAATAAGAACGGAACAAAAGTGATTCTAACGAAGTTTCCAAACTTCGAAAAAAAAATTTTTTCTTTTCGAGATTCTTTGCGCATAATATGCTTGTCTGAGGCTATCAAACTAGTATAATGAAAGAGAACCAGTAATCTTAAATAAGAACGGAAAAAAAGTGATTCTAACGAAGTTTCCAAACTTCGAAAAAAAATTTTTTTCTTTTCGAGATTCTTTGCGCATAATATGCTTGTCTGAGGCTATCAAATTAGTATAATGAAAGAGAACCAGTTATCTCAAATAAGAACGGAAAAAAAGTGATTCTAACGAAGTTTCCAAACTTCGAAAAAAAATTTTTTTCTTTTCGAGATTGTTTGCGCATAATATGCTTGTCTGAGGCTATCAAACTAGTATAATGAAAGAGAACCAGTTATCTCAAATAAGAACGGAAAAAAAGTGATTCTAACGAAGTTTCCAAACTTTGAAATAAATTTTTTTTCTTTTCGAGATTCTTTGCGCATAATATGTTTGTCTGAGGCTAACAAACTAGTATAATGAAAGAGAACCAGTAATCTTAAATAAGAACGGAAAAAAAGTGATTCTAACGAAGTTTCCAAACTTCGAAAAAAAATTTTTTTCTTTTCGAGATACTTTGCGCATAATATGCTTGTCTAAGGCTATCAAACTAGTATAATGAAAGAGAACAAGTTATCTCAAATAAGAACGGAAAAAAAGTGATTCTAACGAAGTTTCCAAACTTCGAAAAAAAATTTTTTTCTATTCGAGATTCTTTGCGCATAATATGCTTGTCTGAGGCTATCAAACTAGCATAATGAAAGAGAACCAGTAATCTTAAATAAGAACGGAAAAAAAGTGATTCTAACGAAGTTTCCAAACTTCGAAAAAAAATTTTTTTCTTTTCGAGATTCTTTGCGCATAATATGCTTGTCTGAGGCTATCAAATTAGTATAATGAAAGAGAACCAGTTATCTCAAATAAGAACGGAAAAAAAGTGATTCTAACGAAGTTTCCAAACTTCGAAAAAAAATTTTTTTCTTTTCGAGATTGTTTGCGCATAATATGCTTGTCTGAGGCTATCAAACTAGTATAATGAAAGAGAACCAGTTATCTCAAATAAGAACGGAAAAAAAGTGATTCTAACGAAGTTTCCAAACTTTGAAATAAATTTTTTTTCTTTTCGAGATTCTTTGCGCATAATATGTTTGTCTGAGGCTAACAAACTAGTATAATGAAAGAGAACCAGTAATCTTAAATAAGAACGGAAAAAAAGTGATTCTAACGAAGTTTCCAAACTTCGAAAAAAAATTTTTTTCTTTTCGAGATTCTTTGCGCATACCTATGCTTTTCTGAGACTATCAAACTAGTATAATGAAAGAGAACCAGTTATCTCAAATAAGAACCGAAAAAAAAGTGATTCTAACGAAGTTTCCAAACTTCGAAAAAAATTTTTTTCTTTTCGAGATTATTTGCGCATAATATGCTTGTCTGAGGCTATCAAACTAGTATAATGAAAGAGAACCAGTAATCTTAAATAAGAACGGAAAAAAAGTGATTCTAACGAAGTTTCCAAACTTCGAAAAAAATTTTTTTTCTTTTCGAGATTCTTTGCGCATAATATGCTTGTCTAAGGCTATCAAACTAGTATAATGAAAGAGAACAAGTTATCTCAAATAAGAACCGAAAAAAAAGTGATTCTAACGAAGTTTCCAAACTTCGAAAAAAATTTTTTTCTTTTCGAGATTATTTGCGCATAATATGCTTGTCTGAGGCTATCAAACTAGTATAATGAAAGAGAACCAGTAATCTTAAATAAGAACGGAAAAAAAGTGATTCTAACGAAGTTTCCAAACTTCGAAAAAAAATTTTTTTCTTTTCGAGACCCTTTGCGCATAATATGCTTGTCTAAGGCTATCAAACAAGTATAATGAAAGAGAACAAGTTATCTCAAATAAGAATGGAAAAAAAGTGATTCTAAGGAAGTTTCCAAACTTCGAAAAAAAATTTTTTTCTTTTCGAGATTATTTGCGCATAATATGCTTGTCTAAGGCTATCAAACAAGTATAATGAAAGAGAACAAGTTATCTCAAATAAGAATGGAAAAAAAGTGATTCTAAGGAAGTTTCCAAACTTCGAAAAAAATTTTTTTTCTTTTCGAGATTCTTTGCGCATAATATGCTTGTCTGAGGCTATCAAACTAGTATAATGAAAGAGAACCAGTAATCTTAAATAAGAACGGAAAAAAGTGATTCTAACGAAGTTTCCAAACTTCGAAAAAAAATTTTTTTCTTTTCGAGATTATTTGCGCATAATATGCTTGTCTAAGGCTATCAAACAAGTATAATGAAAGAGAACAAGTTATCTCAAATAAGAATGGAAAAAAAGTGATTCTAAGGAAGTTTCCAAACTTCGAAAAAAATTTTTTTTCTTTTCGAGATTCTTTGCGCATAATATGCTTGTCTGAGGCTATCAAACTAGTATAATGAAAGAGAACCAGTAATCTTAAATAAGAACGGAAAAAAGTGATTCTAACGAAGTTTCCAAACTTCGAAAAAAATTTTTTTTCTTTTCGAGATTCTTTGCGCATAATATGCTTGTCTGAGGCTATCAAACTAGTATAATGAAAGAGAACCAGTAATCTTAAATAAGAACGGAAAAAAAGTGATTCTAACGAAGTTTCCAAACTTCGAAAAAAAATTTTTTTCTTTTCGAGATTCTTTGCGCATAATATGCTTGTCTAAAGCTATCAAACAAGTATAATGAAAGAGAACAAGTTATCTCAAATAAGAATGGAAAAAAAGTGATTCTAAGGAAGTTTCCAAACTTCGAAAAAAAATTTTTTTCTTTTCGAGATTCTTTGCGCATACCTATGCTTTTCTGAGGCTATCAAACTAGTATAATGAAAGAGAACCAGTAATCTTAAATAAGAACGGAAAAAAAGTGATTCTAACGAAGTTTCCAAACTTCGAAAAAAAATTTTTTTCTTTTCGAGATTATTTGCGCATAATTTGCTTGTCTAAGGCTATCAAACAAGTATAATGAAAGAGAACAAGTTATCTCAAATAAGAATGGAAAAAAAGTGATTCTAAGGAAGTTTCCAAACTTCGAAAAAAAATTTTTTTCTTTTCGAGATTCTTTGCGCATAATATGCTTGTCTGAGGCTATCAAACTAGTATAATGAAAGAGAACCAGTTATCTCAAATAAGAACGAAAAAAAAGTGATTCTAACGAAGTTTCCAAACTTCGAAAAAAAATTTTTTTCTTTTCCAGATTCTTTGCGCATAATATGCTTGTCTAAGGCTATCAAACTAGTATAATGAAAGAGAACAAGTTATCTTAAATAAGAACGGAAAAAAAGTGATTCTAACGAAGTTTCCAAACTTCGAAAAAAAATGTTTTTCTTTTCGAGATTCTTTGCGCATAATATGCTTGTCTGAGGCTATCAAACTAGTATAATGAAAGAGAACCAGTAATCTTAAATAAGAACGGAAAAAAAGTGATTCTAACGAAGTTTGCAAACTTCGAAAAAAAACTTTTTTCTTTTCGAGATTCTTTGCGCATAATATGCTTGTCTGAGGCTACCAAACTAGTATAATGAAAGAGAAAAAGTTATCTCAAATAAGAACGGAAAAAAAGTTATTTTAATGAAGTTTCCAAACTTCGAAAAAAATTTTTTTTCTTTTCGAGATTCTTTGCGCATAATATGCTTGTCTAAGGCTATCAAACTAGTATAATGAAAGAGAACAAGTTATCTGTATAAGAATGGAAAAAAAGTGATTCTAAGGAAGTTTCCAAACTTCGAAAAAACATTTTTTCTTTTCGAGATTCTTTACGCATAATATGCTTGTCTGAGGCTATGAAACTAGTATAATGAAAGAGAACAAGTTAACTCAAATAAGAATGGAAAAAAAGTGATTCTAAGGAAGTTTCCAAACTTCAAAAAAAAATTTTTTTCTTTTCGAGATTCTTTGCGCATAATATGCTTGTCTGAGGCTATCAAACTAGTATAATGAAAGAGAACCAGTTATCTCAAATAAGAACGGAAAAAAAGTGATTCTAACGAGGTTCCCAATTTTCGAAAAAAAATTTTTTTCTTTTCGAGATTCTTTGCGCATAATATGCTTTTCTGAGGCTATCAAACTAGTATAATGAAAGAGAACCAGTTACCTCAAATAAGAACGGAAAAAAAGTGATTCTAACGAAGTTTCCAAACTTCGAAAAAAAATTTTTTTCTTTTCGAGATTCTTTGCGCATAATATGCTTGTCTGAGGCTATCAAACTAGTATAATGAAAGAGAACAAGTTATCTCAAATAAGAACGGAAAAAAAGTGATTCTAACGAAGTTTCAAAACTTCGAAAAAAAATTTTTTTCTTTTCGAGATTATTTGCGAATAATATGCTTGTCTGAGGCTATCAAACTAGTATAATGAAAGAGAACCAGTAATCTTAAATAAGAACGGAAAAAAAGTGATTCTAACGAAGTTTCCAAACTTCGAAAAAAAATTTTTTTCTTTTCGAGATTATTTTCGCATAATATGCTTGTCTGAGGCTATCAAACTAGTATAATGAAAGAGAACCAGTTATCTTAAATAAGAACGGAAAAAAAGTGATTCTAACGAAGTTTCCAAACTTCGAAAAAAAATTTTTTTCTTTTCGAGATTCTTTGCGCATAATATGCTTGTCTGAGGCTATCAAACTAGTATAATGAAAGAGAACCTGTTATCTCAAATAAGAACGGAAAAATAGTGATTCTAACGAAGTTTCCAAACTTCGAAAAAAATTTTTTTTCTTTTCGAGATTCTTTGCGCATACCTATGCTTTTCTGAGGCTATCAAACAAGTATAATGAAAGAAAACCAGTTATCTCAAATAAGAACGGAAAAAAAGTGATTCTAACGAAGTTTCCAAATTTCGAAAAAAAAATTTTTTCTTTTAGAGATTCTTTGCGCATAATATGCTTGTCTCAGGCTATCAAACAAGTATAATGAAAGAGAACAAGTTATCTCAAATAAGAATGGAAAAAAAGTGATTCTAAGGAAGTTTCCAAACTTGGAAAAAAATTTTTTTCTTTTCGAGATTCTTTGCGCATAATATGCTTGTCTGAGGCTATCAAACTAGTATAATGAAAGAGAACAAGTTATCTCAAATAAGAACGGAAAAAAAGTGATTCTAACGAAGTTTCCAATCTTCGAAAAAAAATTTTTTTCTTTTCGAGATTCTTTGCGCATAATATGCTTTTCTGAGTCTATCAAACTTGTATAATGAAAGAGAACCAGTTATCTCAAATAACAACGGAAAAAAAGTGATTCTAACGAAGTTTCCAAACTTTCAAAAAAAAATTTTTTTCTTTACGAGATTCTTTGCGCATAATATGCTTGTCTAAGGCTATCAAACTAGTATAATGAAAGAGAACAAGTTATCTCAAATAAGAACGGAAAAAAAGTGATTCTAACGAAGTTTCCAAACTTCGAAAAAAATTTTTTTTCTTTTCGAGATTCTTTGCGCATAATTAGCTTGTCTAAGGCTATCAAACAAGTATAATGAAAGAGAACAAGTTATCTCAAATAAGAATGGAAAAAAAGTGATTCTAAGGAAGTTTCCAAACTTCGAAAAAAAAATTTTTTCTTTTCGAGATTCTTTGCGCATAATATGCTTGTCTGAGGCTATCAAACTAGTATAATGAAAGAGAACCAGTTATCTCAAATAAGAACGGAACAAAAGTGTTTCTAACGAAGTTTCCAAACTTCGAAAAAAAAATTTTTTCTTTTCGAGATTCTTTGCGCATAATATGCTTGTCTGAGGCTATCAAACTAGTATAATGAAAGAGAACCAGTAATCTTAAATAAGAACGGAAAAAAAGTGATTCTAACGAAGTTTCCAAACTTCGAAAAAAAATTTTTTTCTTTTCGAGATTCTTTGCGCATAATATGCTTGTCTGAGGCTATCAAATTAGTATAATGAAAGAGAACCAGTTATCTCAAATAAGAACGGAAAAAAAGTGATTCTAACGAAGTTTCCAAACTTCGAAAAAAAATTTTTTTCTTTTCGAGATTGTTTGCGCATAATATGCTTGTCTGAGGCTATCAAACTAGTATAATGAAAGAGAACCAGTTATCTCAAATAAGAACGGAAAAAAAGTGATTCTAACGAAGTTTCCAAACTTTGAAATAAATTTTTTTTCTTTTCGAGATTCTTTGCTCATAATATGTTTGTCTGAGGCTAACAAACTAGTATAATGAAAGAGAACCAGTAATCTTAAATAAGAACGGAAAAAAAGTGATTCTAACGAAGTTTCCAAACTTCGAAAAAAAATTTTTTTCTTTTCGAGATACTTTGCGCATAATATGCTTGTCTAAGGCTATCAAACTAGTATAATGAAAGAGAACAAGTTATCTCAAATAAGAACGGAAAAAAAGTGATTCTAACGAAGTTTCCAAACTTCGAAAAAAAATTTTTTTCTATTCGAGATTCTTTGCGCATAATATGCTTGTCTGAGGCTATCAAACTAGCATAATGAAAGAGAACCAGTAATCTTAAATAAGAACGGAAAAAAAGTGATTCTAACGAAGTTTCCAAACTTCGAAAAAAATTTTTTTTCTTTTCGAGATTCTTTGCGCATAATATGCTTGTCTAAGGCTATCAAACTAGTATAATGAAAGAGAACAAGTTATCTCAAATAAGAACCGAAAAAAAAGTGATTCTAACGAAGTTTCCAAACTTCGAAAAAAATTTTTTTCTTTTCGAGATTATTTGCGCATAATATGCTTGTCTGAGGCTATCAAACTAGTATAATGAAAGAGAACCAGTAATCTTAAATAAGAACGGAAAAAAAGTGATTCTAACGAAGTTTCCAAACTTCGAAAAAAAATTTTTTTCTTTTCGAGACCCTTTGCGCATAATATGCTTGTCTAAGGCTATCAAACAAGTATAATGAAAGAGAACAAGTTATCTCAAATAAGAATGGAAAAAAAGTGATTCTAAGGAAGTTTCCAAACTTCGAAAAAAAATTTTTTTCTTTTCGAGATTCTTTGCGCATACCTATGCTTTTCTGAGACTATCAAAGTAGTATAATGAAAGAGAACCAGTTATCTCAAATAAGAACGGAAAAAAAGTGATTCTAACGAAGTTTCCAAACTTCGAAATAAAATTTTTTTCTTTTCGAGATTCTTTGCGCATAATATGCTTGTCTGAGGCTATCAAACTAGTATAATGAAAGAGAACCAGTAATCTTAAATAAGAACGGAAAAAAAGTGATTCTAACGAAGTTTCCAAACTTCGAAAAAAAATTTTTTTCTTTTCGAGATTCTTTGCGCATAATATGCTTGTCTGAGGCTATCAAACTAGTATAATGAAAGAGAACCAGTAATCTTAAATAAGAAAGGAAAAAAAGTGATTCTAACGAAGTTTCCAAACTTCGAAAAAAAATTTTTTTCTTTTCGAGATTATTTGCGCATAATATGCTTGTCTAAGGCTATCAAACAAGTAAAATGAAAGAGAACAAGTTATCTCAAATAAGAATGGAAAAAAAGTGATTCTAAGGAAGTTTCCAAACTTCGAAAAAAAATTTTTTTCTTTTCGAGATTCTTTGCGCATAATATGCTTGTCTGAGGCTATCAAACTAGTATAATGAAAGAGAACCAGTAATCTTAAATAAGAACGGAAAAAAAGTGATTCTAACGAAGTTTCCAAACTTCGAAAAAAAATTTTTTTCTTTTCGAGATTATTTGCACATAATTTGCTTGTCTAAGGCTATCAAACAAGTATAATGAAAGAGAACAAGTTATCTCAAATAAGAATGGAAAAAAAGTGATTCTAAGGAAGTTTCCAAACTTCGAAAAAAAATTTTTTTCTTTTCGAGATTCTTTGCGCATAATATGCTTGTCTGAGGCTATCAAACTAGTATAATGAAAGAGAACCAGTTATCTCAAATAAGAACGAAAAAAAAGTGATTCTAACGAAGTTTCCAAACTTCGAAAAAAAATTTTTTTCTTTTCCAGATTCTTTGCGCATAATATGCTTGTCTAAGGCTATCAAACTAGTATAATGAAATAGAACAAGTTATCTTAAATAAGAACGGAAAAAAAGTGATTCTAACGAAGTTTCCAAACTTCGAAAAAAAATTTTTTTCTTTTCGAGATTCTTTGCGCATAATATGCTTGTCTGAGGCTATCAAACTAGTATAATGAAAGAGAACCAGTAATCTTAAATAAGAACGGAAAAAAAGTGATTCTAACGAAGTTTCCAAACTTCGAAAAAAAATTTTTTTCCTTTCGAGATTATTTGCGCATAATATGCTTGTCTGAGGCTATCAAACTAGTATAATGAAAGAGAACCAGTAATCTTAAATAAGAACGGAAAAAAAGTGATTCTAACGAAGTTTCCAAACTTCGAAAAAAAATTTTTTTCTTTTCGAGACCCTTTGCGCATAATATGCTTGTCTAAGGCTATCAAACAAGTATAATGAAAGAGAACAAGTTATCTCAAATAAGAATGGAAAAAAAGTGATTCTAAGGAAGTTTCCAAACTTCGAAAAAAAATTTTTTTCTTTTCGAGATTCTTTGCGCATACCTATGCTTTTCTGAGACTATCAAACTAGTATAATGAAAGAGAACCAGTTATCTCAAATAAGAACGGAAAAAAAGTGATTCTAACGAAGTTTCCAAACTTCGAAATAAAATTTTTTTCTTTTCGAGATTCTTTGCGCATAATATGCTTGTCTGAGGCTATCAAACTAGTATAATGAAAGAGAACCAGTAATCTTAAATAAGAACGGAAAAAAAGTGATTCTAACGAAGTTTCCAAACTTCGAAAAAAAATTTTTTTCTTTTCGAGATTCTTTGCGCATAATATGCTTGTCTGAGGCTATCAAACTAGTATAATGAAAGAGAACCAGTAATCTTAAATAAGAAAGGAAAAAAAGTGATTCTAACGAAGTTTCCAAACTTCGAAAAAAAATTTTTTTCTTTTCGAGATTATTTGCGCATAATATGCTTGTCTAAGGCTATCAAACAAGTATAATGAAAGAGAACAAGTTATCTCAAATAAGAATGGAAAAAAAGTGATTCTAAGGAAGTTTCCAAACTTCGAAAAAAAATTTTTTTCTTTTCGAGATTCTTTGCGCATAATATGCTTGTCTGAGGCTATCAAACTAGTATAATGAAAGAGAACCAGTAATCTTAAATAAGAACGGAAAAAAAGTGATTCTAACGAAGTTTCCAAACTTCGAAAAAAAATTTTTTTCTTTTCGAGATTATTTGCGCATAATTTGCTTGTCTAAGGCTATCAAACAAGTATAATGAAAGAGAACAAGTTATCTCAAATAAGAATGGAAAAAAAGTGATTCTAAGGAAGTTTCCAAACTTCGAAAAAAAATTTTTTTCTTTTCGAGATTCTTTGCGCATAATATGCTTGTCTGAGGCTATCAAACTAGTATAATGAAAGAGAACCAGTTATCTCAAATAAGAACGAAAAAAAAGTGATTCTAACGAAGTTTCCAAACTTCGAAAAAAAATTTTTTTCTTTTCCAGATTCTTTGCGCATAATATGCTTGTCTAAGGCTATCAAACTAGTATAATGAAATAGAACAAGTTATCTTAAATAAGAACGGAAAAAAAGTGATTCTAACGAAGTTTCCAAACTTCGAAAAAAAATTTTTTTCTTTTCGAGATTCTTTGCGCATAATATGCTTGTCTGAGGCTATCAAACTAGTATAATGAAAGAGAACCAGTAATCTTAAATAAGAACGGAAAAAAAGTGATTCTAACGAAGTTTCCAAACTTCGAAAAAAAATTTTTTTCCTTTCGAGATTATTTGCGCATAATATGCTTGTCTGAGGCTATCAAACTAGTATAATGAAAGAGAACCAGTTATCTCAAATAAGAACGGAAAAAAAGTGATTCTAACGAAGTTTCCAAACTTCGAAAAAAAATTTTTTTCTTTTCGAGATTCTTTGCGCATAATATGCTTGTCTGAGGCTATCAAACTAGTATAATGAAAGAGAAAAAGTTATCTCAAATAAGAACGGAAAAAAAGTTATTCTAATGAAGTTTCCAAACTTCGAAAAAAATTTTTTTTCTTTTCGAGATTCTTTGCGCATAATATGCTTGTCTAAGGCTATCAAACTAGTATAATGAAAGAGAACAAGTTATCTGTATAAGAATGGAAAAAAAGTGATTCTAAGGAAGTTTCCAAACTTCGAAAAAACATTTTTTCTTTTCGAGATTCTTTGCGCATAATATGCTTGTCTGAGGCTATCAAACTAGTATAATGAAAGAGAACAAGTTATCTCAAATAAGAATGGAAAAAAAGTGTTTCTAAGGAAGTTTCCAAACTTCGAAAAAAAATTTTTTTCTTTTCGAGATTCTTTGCGCATAATATGCTTGTCTGAGGCTATCAAACTAGTATAATGAAACAGAACCAATTATCTCAAATAAGAACGGAAAAAAAGTGATTCTAACGAGGTTCCCAATTTTCGAAAAAAAATTTTTTTCTTTTCGAGATTCTTTGCGCATAATATGCTTTTCTGAGGCTATCAAACTAGTATAATGAAAGAGAACCAGTTACCTCAAATAAGAACGGAAAAAAAGTGATTCTAACGAAGTTTCCAAACTTCGAAAAAAAAATTTTTTCTTTTCGAGATTCTTTGCGCATAATATGCTTGTCTGAGGCTATCAAACTAGTATAATGAAAGAGAACAAGTTATCTCAAATAAGAACGGAAAAAAAGTGATTCTAACGAAGTTTCCAAACTTCGAAAAAAAATTTTTTTCTTTTCGAGATTATTTGCGAATAATATACTTGTCTGAGGCTATCAAACTAGTATAATGAAAGAGAACCAGTAATCTCAAATAAGAACGGAAAAAAAGTGATTCTAACGAAGTTTCCAAACTTCGAAAAAAAATTTTTTTCTTTTCGAGATTGTTTGCGCATAATATGCTTGTCTGAGGCTATCAAACTAGTATAATGAAAGAGAACCAGTTATCTCAAATAAGAACGGAAAAAAAGTGATTCTAACGAAGTTTCCAAACTTCGAAATAAATTTTTTTTCTTTTCGAGATTCTTTGCGCATAATATGCTTGTCTGAGGCTAACAAACTAGTATAATGAAAGAGAACCAGTAATCTTAAATAAGAACGGAAAAAAAGTGATTCTAACGAAGTTTCCAAACTTCGAAAAAAAATTTTTTTCTTTTCGAGATACTTTGCGCATAATATGCTTGTCTAAGGCTATCAAACTAGTATAATGAAAGAGAACAAGTTATCTCAAATAAGAACGGAAAAAAAGTGATTCTAACGAAGTTTCCAAACTTCGAAAAAAAATTTTTTTCTTTTCGAGATTCTTTGCGCATAATATGCTTGTCTGAGGCTATCAAACTAGCATAATGAAAGAGAACCAGTAATCTTAAATAAGAACGGAAAAAAAGTGATTCTAACGAAGTTTCCAAACTTCGAAAAAAATTTTTTTTCTTTTCGAGATTCTTTGCGCATAATATGCTTGTCTAAGGCTATCAAACTAGTATAATGAAAGAGAACAAGTTATCTCAAATAAGAACCGAAAAAAAAGTGATTCTAACGAAGTTTCCAAACTTCGAAAAAAATTTTTTTCTTTTCGAGATTATTTGCGCATAATATGCTTGTCTGAGGCTATCAAACTAGTATAATGAAAGAGAACCAGTAATCTTAAATAAGAACGGAAAAAAAGTGATTCTAACGAAGTTTCCAAACTTCGAAAAAAAATTTTTTTCTTTTCGAGATTATTTGCGCATAATTTGCTTGTCTAAGGCTATCAAACAAGTATAATGAAAGAGAACAAGTTATCTCAAATAAGAATGGAAAAAAAGTGATTCTAAGGAAGTTTCCAAACTTGGAAAAAAAATTTTTTTCTTTTCGAGATTCTTTGCGCATAATATGCTTGTCTGAGGCTATCAAACTAGTATAATGAAAGAGAACCAGTTATCTCAAATAAGAACGGAAAAAAAGTGATTCTAACGAAGTTTCCAAACTTCGAAATAAATTTTTTTTCTTTTCGAGATTCTTTGCGCATAATATGCTTGTCTGAGGCTAACAAACTAGTATAATGAAAGAGAACCAGTAATCTTAAATAAGAACGGAAAAAAAGTGATTCTAACGAAGTTTCCAAACTTCGAAAAAAAATTTTTTTCTTTTCGAGATTATTTGCGAATAATATGCTTGTCTGAGGCTATCAAACTAGTATAATGAAAGAGAACCAGTAATCTCAAATAAGAACGGAAAAAAAGTGATTCTAACGAAGTTTCCAAACTTCGAAAAAAAATTTTTTTCTTTTCGAGATTGTTTGCGCATAATATGCTTGTCTGAGGCTATCAAACTAGTATAATGAAAGAGAACCAGTTATCTCAAATAAGAACGGAAAAAAAGTGATTCTAACGAAGTTTCCAAACTTCGAAATAAATTTTTTTTCTTTTCGAGATTCTTTGCGCATAATATGCTTGTCTGAGGCTAACAAACTAGTATAATGAAAGAGAACCAGTAATCTTAAATAAGAACGGAAAAAAAGTGATTCTAACGAAGTTTCCAAACTTCGAAAAAAAATTTTTTTCTTTTCGAGATACTTTGCGCATAATATGCTTGTCTAAGGCTATCAAACTAGTATAATGAAAGAGAACAAGTTATCTCAAATAAGAACGGAAAAAAAGTGATTCTAACGAAGTTTCCAAACTTCGAAAAAAAATTTTTTTCTTTTCGAGATTCTTTGCGCATAATATGCTTGTCTGAGGCTATCAAACTAGCATAATGAAAGAGAACCAGTAATCTTAAATAAGAACGGAAAAAAAGTGATTCTAACGAAGTTTCCAAACTTCGAAAAAAATTTTTTTCTTTTCGAGATTATTTGCGCATAATATGCTTGTCTGAGGCTATCAAACTAGTATAATGAAAGAGAACCAGTAATCTTAAATAAGAACGGAAAAAAAGTGATTCTAACGAAGTTTCCAAACTTCGAAAAAAAATTTTTTTCTTTTCGAGACCCTTTGCGCATAATATGCTTGTCTAAGGCTATCAAACAAGTATAATGAAAGAGAACAAGTTATCTCAAATAAGAATGGAAAAAAAGTGATTCTAAGGAAGTATCCAAACTTCGAAAAAAAATTTTTTTCTTTTCGAGATTCTTTGCGCATAATATGCTTGTGTGAGGCTATCAAACTAGTATAATGAAAGAGAACCAGTTATCTCAAATAAGAACGGAAAAAAAGTGATTCTAACGAAGTTTCAAAACTTCGAAAAAAAATTTTTTTCTTTTCGAGATTCTTTGCGCATACCTATGCTTTTCTGAGACTATCAAACTAGTATAATGAAAGAGAACCAGTTATCTCAAATAAGAACGGAAAAAAAGTGATTCTAACGAAGTTTCCAAACTTCGAAATAAAATTTTTTTCTTTTCGAGATTCTTTGCGCATAATATGCTTGTCTGAGGCTATCAAACTAGTATAATGAAAGAGAACCAGTAATCTTAAATAAGAACGGAAAAAAAGTGATTCTAACGAAGTTTCCAAACTTCGAAAAAAAATTTTTTTCTTTTCGAGATTATTTGCGCATAATTTGCTTGTCTAAGGCTATCAAACAAGTATAATGAAAGAGAACAAGTTATCTCAAATAAGAATGGAAAAAAAGTGATTCTAAGGAAGTTTCCAAACTTGGAAAAAAAATTTTTTTCTTTTCGAGATTCTTTGCGCATAATATGCTTGTCTGAGGCTATCAAACTAGTATAATGAAAGAGAACCAGTTATCTCAAATAAGAACGGAAAAAAAGTGATTCTAACGAAGTTTCCAAACTTCGAAAAAAAATTTTTTTCTTTTCGAGATTCTTTGCGCATAATATGCTTGTCTAAGGCTATCAAACTAGTATAATGAAAGAGAACAAGTTATCTCAAATAAGAACGGAAAAAAAGTGATTCTAACGAAGTTTCCAATCTTCGAAAAAAAATTTTTTTCTTTTCGAGATTCTTTGCGCATAATATGCTTTTCTGAGGCTATCAAACTTGTATAATGAAAGAGAACCAGTTATCTCAAATAAGAACGGAAAAAAAGTGATTCTAACGAAGTTTCCAAACTTCGAAAAAAAATTTTTTTCTTTACCAGATTCTTTGCGCATAATATGCTTGTCTAAGGCTATCAAACTAGTATAATGAAAGAGAACAAGTTATCTCAAATAAGAAGGGAAAAAAAGTGATTCTAACGAAGTTTCCAAACTTCGAAAAAAAATTTTTTTCTTTTCGAGATTCTTTGCGCATAATATGCTTGTCTGAGGCTATCAAACTAGTATAATGAAAGAGAACCAGTAATCTTAAATAAGAACGGAAAAAAAGTGATTCTAACGAAGTTTCCAAACTTCGAAAAAAAATTTTTTTCTTTTCGAGATTCTTTGCGCATAATATGCTTGTCTAAGGCTATCAAACAAGTATAATGAAAGAGAACAAGTTATCTCAAATAAGAATGGAAAAAAAGTGATTCTAAGGAAGTTTCCAAACTTCGAAAAAAAATTTTTTTCTTTTCGAGATTCTTTGCGCATAATATGCTTGTCTGAGGCTATCAAACTAGTATAATTAAAGAGAACCAGTTATCTCAAATAAGAACGGAAAAAAAGTGATTCTAACGAAGTTTCAAAACTTCGAAAAAAAATTTTTTTCTTTTCGAGATTCTTTGCGCATACCTATGCTTTTCTGAGGCTATCAAACTAGTATAATGAAAGAGAACCAGTTATCTCAAATAAGAACGGAAAAAAAGTGATTCTAACGAAGTTTCCAAACTTCGAAATAAAATTTTTTTCTTTTCGAGATTCTTTGCGCATAATATGCTTGTCTGAGGCTATCAAACTAGTATAATGAAAGAGAACCAGTAATCTTAAATAAGAACGGAAAAAAAGTGATTCTAACGAAGTTTCCAAACTTCGAAAAAAATTTTTTTCTTTTCGAGATTATTTGCGCATAATATGCTTGTCTGAGGCTATCAAACTAGTATAATGAAAGAGAACCAGTAATCTTAAATAAGAACGGAAAAAAAGTGATTCTAACGAAGTTTCCAAACTTCGAAAAAAAATTTTTTTCTTTTCGAGACCCTTTGCGCATAATATGCTTGTCTAAGGCTATCAAACAAGTATAATGAAAGAGAACAAGTTATCTCAAATAAGAATGGAAAAAAAGTGATTCTAAGGAAGTATCCAAACTTCGAAAAAAAATTTTTTTCTTTTCGAGATTCTTTGCGCATAATATGCTTGTGTGAGGCTATCAAACTAGTATAATGAAAGAGAACCAGTTATCTCAAATAAGAACGGAAAAAAAGTGATTCTAACGAAGTTTCAAAACTTCGAAAAAAAATTTTTTTCTTTTCGAGATTCTTTGCGCATACCTATGCTTTTCTGAGACTATCAAACTAGTATAATGAAAGAGAACCAGTTATCTCAAATAAGAACGGAAAAAAAGTGATTCTAACGAAGTTTCCAAACTTCGAAATAAAATTTTTTTCTTTTCGAGATTCTTTGCGCATAATATGCTTGTCTGAGGCTATCAAACTAGTATAATGAAAGAGAACCAGTAATCTTAAATAAGAACGGAAAAAAAGTGATTCTAACGAAGTTTCCAAACTTCGAAAAAAAATTTTTTTCTTTTCGAGATTATTTGCGCATAATTTGCTTGTCTAAGGCTATCAAACAAGTATAATGAAAGAGAACAAGTTATCTCAAATAAGAATGGAAAAAAAGTGATTCTAAGGAAGTTTCCAAACTTGGAAAAAAAATTTTTTTCTTTTCGAGATTCTTTGCGCATAATATGCTTGTCTGAGGCTATCAAACTAGTATAATGAAAGAGAACCAGTTATCTCAAATAAGAACGGAAAAAAAGTGATTCTAACGAAGTTTCCAAACTTCGAAAAAAAATTTTTTTCTTTTCGAGATTCTTTGCGCATAATATGCTTGTCTAAGGCTATCAACCTAGTATAATGAAAGAGAACAAGTTATCTCAAATAAGAACGGAAAAAAAGTGATTCTAACGAAGTTTCCAATCTTCGAAAAAAAATTTTTTTCTTTTCGAGATTCTTTGCGCATAATATGCTTTTCTGAGGCTATCAAACTTGTATAATGAAAGAGAACCAGTTATCTCAAATAAGAACGGAAAAAAAGTGATTCTAACGAAGTTTCCAAACTTCGAAAAAAAATTTTTTTCTTTACCAGATTCTTTGCGCATAATATGCTTGTCTAAGGCTATCAAACTAGTATAATGAAAGAGAACAAGTTATCTCAAATAAGAAGGGAAAAAAAGTGATTCTAACGAAGTTTCCAAACTTCGAAAAAAAATTTTTTTCTTTTCGAGATTCTTTGCGCATAATATGCTTGTCTGAGGCTATCAAACTAGTATAATGAAAGAGAACCAGTAATCTTAAATAAGAACGGAAAAAAAGTGATTCTAACGAAGTTTCCAAACTTCGAAAAAAAATTTTTTTCTTTTCGAGATTCTTTGCGCATAATATGCTTGTCTAAGGCTATCAAACAAGTATAATGAAAGAGAACAAGTTATCTCAAATAAGAATGGAAAAAAAGTGATTCTAAGGAAGTTTCCAAACTTCGAAAAAAAATTTTTTTCTTTTCGAGATTCTTTGCGCATAATATGCTTGTCTGAGGCTATCAAACTAGTATAATTAAAGAGAACCAGTTATCTCAAATAAGAACGGAAAAAAAGTGATTCTAACGAAGTTTCAAAACTTCGAAAAAAAATTTTTTTCTTTTCGAGATTCTTTGCGCATACCTATGCTTTTCTGAGGCTATCAAACTAGTATAATGAAAGAGAACCAGTTATCTCAAATAAGAACGGAAAAAAAGTGATTCTAACGAAGTTTCCAAACTTCGAAATAAAATTTTTTTCTTTTCGAGATTCTTTGCGCATAATATGCTTGTCTGAGGCTATCAAACTAGTATAATGAAAGAGAACCAGTAATCTTAAATAAGAACGGAAAAAAAGTGATTCTAACGAAGTTTCCAAACTTCGAAAAAAAATTTTTTTCTTTTCGAGATTCTTTGCGCATAATATGCTTGTCTGAGGCTATCAAACTAGTATAATGAAAGAGAACAAGTTATCTCAAATAAGAACGGAAAAAAAGTGATTCTAACGAAGTTTCCAAACTTCGAAAAAAAATTTTTTTCTTTTCGAGATTATTTGCGAATAATATGCTTGTCTGAGGCTATCAAACTAGTATAATGAAAGAGAACCAGTAATCTTAAATAAGAACGGAAAAAAAGTGATTCTAACGAAGTTTCCAAACTTCGAAAAAAATTTTTTTCTTTTCGAGATTCTTTGCGCATAATATGCTTGTCTGAGGCTATCAAACTAGTATAATGAAAGAGAACCAGTAATCTTAAATAAGAACGGAAAAAAAGTGATTCTAACGAAGTTTCCAAACTTCGAAAAAAAATTTTTTTCTTTTCGAGATTATTTGCGCATAATATGCTTGTCTAAGGCTATCAAACAAGTATAATGAAAGAGAACAAGTTATCTCAAATAAGAATGGAAAAAAAGTGATTCTAAGGAAGTTTCCAAACTTCGAAAAAAAATTTTTTTCTTTTCGAGATTCTTTGCGCATAATATGCTTGTCTGAGGCTATCAAACTAGTATAATGAAAGAGAACCAGTAATCTTAAATAAGAACGGAAAAAAAGTGATTCTAACGAAGTTTCCAAACTTCGAAAAAAAATTTTTTTCTTTTCGAGATTATTTGCGCATAATTTGCTTGTCTAAGGCTATCAAACAAGTATAATGAAAGAGAACAAATTATCTCAAATAAGAATGGAAAAAAAGTGATTCTAAGGAAGTTTCCAAACTTCGAAAAAAAATTTTTTTCTTTTCGAGATTCTTTGCGCATAATATGCTTGTCTGAGGCTATCAAACTAGTATAATGAAAGAGAACCAGTTATCTCAAATAAGAACGAAAAAAAAGTGATTCTAACGAAGTTTCCAAACTTCGAAAAAAAATTTTTTTCTTTTCCAGATTCTTTGCGCAGAATATGCTTGTCTAAGGCTATCAAACTAGTATAATGAAAGAGAACAAGTTATCTTAAATAAGAACGGAAAAAAAGTGATTCTAACGAAGTTTCCAAACTTCGAAAAAAAATTTTTTTCTTTTCGAGATTCTTTGCGCATAATATGCTTGTCTGAGGCTATCAAACTAGTATAATGAAAGAGAACCAGTAATCTTAAATAAGAACGGAAAAAAAGTGATTCTAACGAAGTTTGCAAACTTCGAAAAAAAATTTTTTTCTTTTCGAGATTCTTTGCGCATAATATGCTTGTCTGAGGCTATCAAACTAGTATAATGAAAGAGAAAAAGTTATCTCAAATAAGAACGGAAAAAAAGTTATTCTAACGAAGTTTCCAAACTTCGAAAAAAAATTTTTTTCTTTTCGAGATTCTTTGCGCATAATATGCTTGTCTGAGGCTATCAAACTAGTATAATGAAAGAGAACCAGTAATCTTAAATAAGAACGGAAAAAAAGTGATTCTAACGAAGTTTGCAAACTTCGAAAAAAAATTTTTTTCTTTTCGAGATTCTTTGCGCATAATATGCTTGTCTGAGGCTATCAAACTAGTATAATGAAAGAGAACCAGTTACCTCAAATAAGAACGGAAAAAAAGTGATTCTAACGAAGTTTCCAAACTTCGAAAAAAAATTTTTTTCTTTTCGAGATTCTTTGCGCATAATATGCTTGTCTAAGGCTATCAAACTAGTATAATGAAAGAGAACAAGTTATCTGTATAAGAATGGAAAAAAAGTGATTCTAAGGAAGTTTCCAAACTTCGAAAAAACATTTTTTCTTTTCGAGATTCTTTGCGCATAATATGCTTGTCTGAGGCTATCAAACTAGTATAATGAAAGAGAACAAGTTATCTCAAATAAGAATGGAAAAAAAGTGTTTCTAAGGAAGTTTCCAAACTTCGAAAAAAAATTTTTTTCTTTTCGAGATTCTTTGCGCATAATATGCTTGTCTGAGGCTATCAAACTAGTATAATGAAACAGAACCAGTTATCTCAAATAAGAACGGAAAAAAAGTGATTCTAACGAGGTTCCCAATTTTCGAAAAAAAATTTTTTTCTTTTCGAGATTCTTTGCGCATAATATGCTTTTCTGAGGCTATCAAACTAGTATAATGAAAGAGAACCAGTTACCTCAAATAAGAACGGAAAAAAAGTGATTCTAACGAAGTTTCCAAACTTCGAAAAAAAAATTTTTTCTTTTCGAGATTCTTTGCGCATAATATGCTTGTCTGAGGCTATCAAACTAGTATAATGAAAGAGAACAAGTTATCTCAAATAAGAACGGAAAAAAAGTGATTCTAACGATGTTTCCAAACTTCGAAAAAAAATTTTTTTCTTTTCGAGATTATTTGCGCATACCTATGCTTTTCTGAGGCTATCAAACTAGTATAATGAAAGAGAACCAGTTATCTCAAATAAGAACGGAAAAAAAGTGATTCTAACGAAGTTTCCAAACTTCGAAATAAAATTTTTTTCTTTTCGAGATTCTTTGCGCATAATATGCTTGTCTGAGGCTATCAAACTAGTATAATGAAAGAGAACCAGTAATCTTAAATAAGAACGGAAAAAAAGTGATTCTAACGAAGTTTCCAAACTTCGAAAAAAAATTTTTTTCTTTTCGAGATTATTTGCGCATAATTTGCTTGTCTAAGGCTATCAAACAAGTATAATGAAAGAGAACAAGTTATCTCAAATAAGAATGGAAAAAAAGTGATTCTAAGGAAGTTTCCAAACTTGGAAAAAAAATTTTTTTCTTTTCGAGATTCTTTGCGCATAATATGCTTGTCTGATGCTATCAAACTAGTATAATGAAAGAGAACCAGTTATCTCAAATAAGAACGGAAAAAAAGTGATTCTAACGAAGTTTCCAAACTTCGAAAAAAAATTTTTTTCTTTTCGAGATTCTTTGCGCATAATATGCTTGTCTAAGGCTATCAAACTAGTATAATGAAAGAGAACAAGCTATCTCAAATAAGAACGGAAAAAAAGTGATTCTAACGAAGTTTCCAATCTTCGAAAAAAAATTTTTTTCTTTTCGAGATTCTTTGCGCATAATATGCTTTTCTGAGGCTATCAAACTTGTATAATGAAAGAGAACCAGTTATCTCAAATAAGAACGGAAAAAAAGTGATTCTAACGAAGTTTCCAAACTTCGAAAAAAAATTTTTTTCTTTACCAGATTCTTTGCGCATAATATGCTTGTCTAAGGCTATCAAACTAGTATAATGAAAGAGAACAAGTTATCTCAAATAAGAAGGGAAAAAAAGTGATTCTAACGAAATTTCCAAACTTCGAAAAAAAATTTTTTTCTTTTCGAGATTCTTTGCGCATAATATGCTTGTCTGAGGCTATCAAACTAGTATAATGAAAGAGAACCAGTAATCTTAAATAAGAACGGAAAAAAGTGATTCTAACGAAGTTTCCAAACTTCGAAAAAAATTTTTTTTCTTTTCGAGATTCTTTGCGCATAATATGCTTGTCTGAGGCTATCAAACTAGTATAATGAAAGAGAACCAGTAATCTTAAATAAGAACGGAAAAAAAGTGATTCTAACGAAGTTTCCAAACTTCGAAAAAAAATTTTTTTCTTTTCGAGATTATTTGCGAATAATATGCTTGTCTGAGGCTATCAAACTAGTATAATGAAAGAGAACCAGTAATCTCAAATAAGAACGGAAAAAAAGTGATTCTAACGAAGTTTCCAAACTTCGAAAAAAAATTTTTTTCTTTTCGAGATTGTTTGCGCATAATATGCTTGTCTGAGGCTATCAAACTAGTATAATGAAAGAGAACCAGTTATCTCAAATAAGAACGGAAAAAAAGTGATTCTAACGAAGTTTCCAAACTTCGAAAAAAATTTTTTTCTTTTCGAGATTATTTGCGCATAATATGCTTGTCTGAGGCTATCAAACTAGTATAATGAAAGAGAACCAGTAATCTTAAATAAGAACGGAAAAAAAGTGATTCTAACGAAGTTTCCAAACTTCGAAAAAAAATTTTTTTCTTTTCGAGACCCTTTGCGCATAATATGCTTGTCTAAGGCTATCAAACAAGTATAATGAAAGAGAACAGGTTATCTCAAATAAGAATGGAAAAAAAGTGATTCTAAGGAAGTTTCCAAACTTCGAAAAAAAATTTTTTTCTTTTCGAGATTCTTTGCGCATAATATGCTTGTGTGAGGCTATCAAACTAGTATAATGAAAGAGAACCAGTTATCTCAAATAAGAACGGAAAAAAAGTGATTCTAACGAAGTTTCCAAACTTCGAAAAAAAATTTTTTTCTTTTCGAGATTCTTTGCGCATAATATGCTTGTCTGAGGCTATCAAACTAGTATAATGAAAGAGAACCAGTAATCTTAAATAAGAACGGAAAAAAAGTGATTCTAACGAAGTTTCCAAACTTCGAAAAAAAATTTTTTTCTTTTCGAGATTATTTGCGCATAATTTGCTTGTCTAAGGCTATCAAACAAGTATAATGAAAGAGAACAAGTTATCTCAAATAAGAATGGAAAAAAAGTGATTCTAAGGAAGTTTCCAAACTTGGAAAAAAAATTTTTTTCTTTTCGAGATTCTTTGCGCATAATATGCTTGTCTGAGGCTATCAAACTAGTATAATGAAAGAGAACCAGTTATCTCAAATAAGAACGGAAAAAAAGTGATTCTAACGAAGTTTCCAAACTTCGAAAAAAAATTTTTTTCTTTTCGAGATTCTTTGCGCATAATATGCTTGTCTAAGGCTATCAAACTAGTATAATGAAAGAGAACAAGCTATCTCAAATAAGAACGGAAAAAAAGTGATTCTAACGAAGTTTCCAATCTTCGAAAAAATATTTTTTTCTTTTCGAGATTCTTTGCGCATAATATGCTTTTCTGAGGCTATCAAACTTGTATAATGAAAGAGAACCAGTTATCTCAAATAAGAACGGAAAAAAAGTGATTCTAACGAAGTTTCCAAACTTCGAAAAAAAATTTTTTTCTTTACCAGATTCTTTGCGCATAATATGCTTGTCTAAGGCTATCAAACTAGTATAATGAAAGAGAACAAGTTATCTCAAATAAGAAGGGAAAAAAAGTGATTCTAACGAAGTTTCCAAACTTCGAAAAAAAATTTTTTTCTTTTCGAGATTCTTTGCGCATAATATGCTTGTCTGAGGCTATCAAACTAGTATAATGAAAGAGAACCAGTAATCTTAAATAAGAACGGAAAAAAGTGATTCTAACGAAGTTTCCAAACTTCGAAAAAAATTTTTTTTCTTTTCGAGATTCTTTGCGCATAATATGCTTGTCTGAGGCTATCAAACTAGTATAATGAAAGAGAACCAGTAATCTTAAATAAGAACGGAAAAAAAGTGATTCTAACGAAGTTTCCAAACTTCGAAAAAAAATTTTTTTCTTTTCGAGATTATTTGCGAATAATATGCTTGTCTGAGGCTATCAAACTAGTATAATGAAAGAGAACCAGTAATCTCAAATAAGAACGGAAAAAAAGTGATTCTAACGAAGTTTCCAAACTTCGAAAAAAAATTTTTTTCTTTTCGAGATTGTTTGCGCATAATATGCTTGTCTGAGGCTATCAAACTAGTATAATGAAAGAGAACCAGTTATCTCAAATAAGAACGGAAAAAAAGTGATTCTAACGAAGTTTCCAAACTTCGAAATAAATTTTTTTTCTTTTCGAGATTCTTTGCGCATAATATGCTTGTCTGAGGCTAACAAACTAGTATAATGAAAGAGAACCAGTAATCTTAAATAAGAACGGAAAAAAAGTGATTCTAACGAAGTTTCCAAACTTCGAAAAAAAATTTTTTTCTTTTCGAGATACTTTGCGCATAATATGCTTGTCTAAGGCTATCAAACTAGTATAATGAAAGAGAACAAGTTATCTCAAATAAGAACGGAAAAAAAGTGATTCTAACGAAGTTTCCAAACTTCGAAAAAAAATTTTTTTCTTTTCGAGATTCTTTGCGCATAATATGCTTGTCTGAGGCTATCAAACTAGCATAATGAAAGAGAACCAGTAATCTTAAATAAGAACGGAAAAAAAGTGATTCTAACGAAGTTTCCAAACTTCGAAAAAAATTTTTTTTCTTTTCGAGATTCTTTGCGCATAATATGCTTGTCTAAGGCTATCAAACTAGTATAATGAAAGAGAACAAGTTATCTCAAATAAGAACCGAAAAAAAAGTGATTCTAACGAAGTTTCCAAACTTCGAAAAAAAATTTTTTTCTTTACCAGATTCTTTGCGCATAATATGCTTGTCTAAGGCTATCAAACTAGTATAATGAAAGAGAACAAGTTATCTCAAATAAGAAGGGAAAAAAAGTGATTCTAACGAAGTTTCCAAACTTCGAAAAAAATTTTTTTTCTTTTCGAGATTCTTTGCGCATAATATGCTTGTCTGAGGCTATCAAACTAGTATAATGAAAGAGAACCAGTAATCTTAAATAAGAACGGAAAAAAGTGATTCTAACGAAGTTTCCAAACTTCGAAAAAAATTTTTTTTCTTTTCGAGATTCTTTGCGCATAATATGCTTGTCTGAGGCTATCAAACTAGTATAATGAAAGAGAACCAGTAATCTTAAATAAGAACGGAAAAAAAGTGATTCTAACGAAGTTTCCAAACTTCGAAAAAAAATTTTTTTCTTTTCGAGATTCTTTGCGCATAATATGCTTGTCTAAGGCTATCAAACAAGTATAATGAAAGAGAACAAGTTATCTCAAATAAGAATGGAAAAAAAGTGATTCTAAGGAAGTTTCCAAACTTCGAAAAAAAATTTTTTTCTTTTCGAGATTCTTTGCGCATAATATGCTTGTCTGAGGCTATCAAACTAGTATAATGAAAGAGAACCAGTTATCTCAAATAAGAACGGAAAAAAAGTGATTCTAACGAAGTTTCCAAACTTCGAAAAAAAAATTTTTTCTTTTCGAGATTCTTTGCGCATAATATGCTTGTCTGAGGCTATCAAACTAGTATAATGAAAGAGAACCAGTTATCTCAAATAAGAACGGAACAAAAGTGATTCTAACGAAGTTTCCAAACTTCGAAAAAAAAATTTTTTCTTTTCGAGATTCTTTGCGCATAATATGCTTGTCTGAGGCTATCAAACTAGTATAATGAAAGAGAACCAGTAATCTTAAATAAGAACGGAAAAAAAGTGATTCTAACGAAGTTTCCAAACTTCGAAAAAAAATTTTTTTCTTTTCGAGATTCTTTGCGCATAATATGCTTGTCTGAGGCTATCAAATTAGTATAATGAAAGAGAACCAGTTATCTCAAATAAGAACGGAAAAAAAGTGATTCTAACGAAGTTTCCAAACTTCGAAAAAAAATTTTTTTCTTTTCGAGATTGTTTGCGCATAATATGCTTGTCTGAGGCTATCAAACTAGTATAATGAAAGAGAACCAGTTATCTCAAATAAGAACGGAAAAAAAGTGATTCTAACGAAGTTTCCAAACTTTGAAATAAATTTTTTTTCTTTTCGAGATTCTTTGCGCATAATATGTTTGTCTGAGGCTAACAAACTAGTATAATGAAA
Organism: Metallyticus violacea; assembly: GCA_030762175.1. Lineage (NCBI taxonomy): Eukaryota > Metazoa > Arthropoda > Insecta > Mantodea > Metallyticidae > Metallyticus > Metallyticus violacea. Next base: position 82,590,836 of record CM060842.1, on the reverse strand, counting down.
GAGAACCAGTAATCTTAAATAAGAACGGAAAAAAAGTGATTCTAACGAAGTTTCCAAACTTCGAAAAAAAATTTTTTTCTTTTCGAGATACTTTGCGCATAATATGCTTGTCTAAGGCTATCAAACTAGTATAATGAAAGAGAACAAGTTATCTCAAATAAGAACGGAAAAAAAGTGATTCTAACGAAGTTTCCAAACTTCGAAAAAAAATTTTTTTCTATTCGAGATTCTTTGCGCATAATATGCTTGTCTGAGGCTATCAAACTAGCATAATGAAAGAGAACCAGTAATCTTAAATAAGAACGGAAAAAAAGTGATTCTAACGAAGTTTCCAAACTTCGAAAAAAATTTTTTTTCTTTTCGAGATTCTTTGCGCATAATATGCTTGTCTAAGGCTATCAAACTAGTATAATGAAAGAGAACAAGTTATCTCAAATAAGAACCGAAAAAAAAGTGATTCTAACGAAGTTTCCAAACTTCGAAAAAAATTTTTTTCTTTTCGAGATTATTTGCGCATAATATGCTTGTCTGAGGCTATCAAACTAGTATAATGAAAGAGAACCAGTAATCTTAAATAAGAACGGAAAAAAAGTGATTCTAACGAAGTTTCCAAACTTCGAAAAAAAATTTTTTTCTTTTCGAGACCCTTTGCGCATAATATGCTTGTCTAAGGCTATCAAACAAGTATAATGAAAGAGAACAAGTTATCTCAAATAAGAATGGAAAAAAAGTGATTCTAAGGAAGTTTCCAAACTTCGAAAAAAAATTTTTTTCTTTTCGAGATTCTTTGCGCATACCTATGCTTTTCTGAGACTATCAAACTAGTATAATGAAAGAGAACCAGTTATCTCAAATAAGAACGGAAAAAAAGTGATTCTAACGAAGTTTCCAAACTTCGAAATAAAATTTTTTTCTTTTCGAGATTCTTTGCGCATAATATGCTTGTCTGAGGCTATCAAACTAGTATAATGAAAGAGAACCAGTAATCTTAAATAAGAACGGAAAAAAAGTGATTCTAACGAAGTTTCCAAACTTCGAAAAAAAATTTTTTTCTTTTCGAGATTCTTTGCGCATAATATGCTTGTCTGAGGCTATCAAACTAGTATAATGAAAGAGAACCAGTAATCTTAAATAAGAAAGGAAAAAAAGTGATTCTAACGAAGTTTCCAAACTTCGAAAAAAAATTTTTTTCTTTTCGAGATTATTTGCGCATAATATGCTTGTCTAAGGCTATCAAACAAGTAAAATGAAAGAGAACAAGTTATCTCAAATAAGAATGGAAAAAAAGTGATTCTAAGGAAGTTTCCAAACTTCGAAAAAAAATTTTTTTCTTTTCGAGATTCTTTGCGCATAATATGCTTGTCTGAGGCTATCAAACTAGTATAATGAAAGAGAACCAGTAATCTTAAATAAGAACGGAAAAAAAGTGATTCTAACGAAGTTTCCAAACTTCGAAAAAAAATTTTTTTCTTTTCGAGATTATTTGCGCATAATTTGCTTGTCTAAGGCTATCAAACAAGTATAATGAAAGAGAACAAGTTATCTCAAATAAGAATGGAAAAAAAGTGATTCTAAGGAAGTTTCCAAACTTCGAAAAAAAATTTTTTTCTTTTCGAGATTCTTTGCGCATAATATGCTTGTCTGAGGCTATCAAACTAGTATAATGAAAGAGAACCAGTTATCTCAAATAAGAACGAAAAAAAAGTGATTCTAACGAAGTTTCCAAACTTCAAAAAAAAATTTTTTTCTTTTCCAGATTCTTTGCGCATAATATGCTTGTCTAAGGCTATCAAACTAGTATAATGAAATAGAACAAGTTATCTTAAATAAGAACGGAAAAAAAGTGATTCTAACGAAGTTTCCAAACTTCGAAAAAAAATTTTTTTCTTTTCGAGATTCTTTGCGCATAATATGCTTGTCTGAGGCTATCAAACTAGTATAATGAAAGAGAACCAGTAATCTTAAATAAGAACGGAAAAAAAGTGATTCTAACGAAGTTTCCAAACTTCGAAAAAAAATTTTTTTCCTTTCGAGATTATTTGCGCATAATATGCTTGTCTGAGGCTATCAAACTAGTATAATGAAAGAGAACCAGTAATCTTAAATAAGAACGGAAAAAAAGTGATTCTAACGAAGTTTCCAAACTTCGAAAAAAAATTTTTTTCTTTTCGAGACCCTTTGCGCATAATATGCTTGTCTAAGGCTATCAAACAAGTATAATGAAAGAGAACAAGTTATCTCAAATAAGAATGGAAAAAAAGTGATTCTAAGGAAGTTTCCAAACTTCGAAAAAAAATTTTTTTCTTTTCGAGATTCTTTGCGCATACCTATGCTTTTCTGAGACTATCAAACTAGTATAATGAAAGAGAACCAGTTATCTCAAATAAGAACGGAAAAAAAGTGATTCTAACGAAGTTTCCAAACTTCGAAATAAAATTTTTTTCTTTTCGAGATTCTTTGCGCATAATATGCTTGTCTGAGGCTATCAAACTAGTATAATGAAAGAGAACCAGTAATCTTAAATAAGAACGGAAAAAAAGTGATTCTAACGAAGTTTCCAAACTTCGAAAAAAAATTTTTTTCTTTTCGAGATTCTTTGCGCATAATATGCTTGTCTGAGGCTATCAAACTAGTATAATGAAAGAGAACCAGTAATCTTAAATAAGAAAGGAAAAAAAGTGATTCTAACGAAGTTTCCAAACTTCGAAAAAAAATTTTTTTCTTTTCGAGATTATTTGCGCATAATATGCTTGTCTAAGGCTATCAAACAAGTATAATGAAAGAGAACAAGTTATCTCAAATAAGAATGGAAAAAAAGTGATTCTAAGGAAGTTTCCAAACTTCGAAAAAAAATTTTTTTCTTTTCGAGATTCTTTGCGCATAATATGCTTGTCTGAGGCTATCAAACTAGTATAATGAAAGAGAACCAGTAATCTTAAATAAGAACGGAAAAAAAGTGATTCTAACGAAGTTTCCAAACTTCGAAAAAAAATTTTTTTCTTTTCGAGATTATTTGCGCATAATTTGCTTGTCTAAGGCTATCAAACAAGTATAATGAAAGAGAACAAGTTATCTCAAATAAGAATGGAAAAAAAGTGATTCTAAGGAAGTTTCCAAACTTCGAAAAAAAATTTTTTTCTTTTCGAGATTCTTTGCGCATAATATGCTTGTCTGAGGCTATCAAACTAGTATAATGAAAGAGAACCAGTTATCTCAAATAAGAACGAAAAAAAAGTGATTCTAACGAAGTTTCCAAACTTCGAAAAAAAATTTTTTTCTTTTCCAGATTCTTTGCGCATAATATGCTTGTCTAAGGCTATCAAACTAGTATAATGAAATAGAACAAGTTATCTTAAATAAGAACGGAAAAAAAGTGATTCTAACGAAGTTTCCAAACTTCGAAAAAAAATTTTTTTCTTTTCGAGATTCTTTGCGCATAATATGCTTGTCTGAGGCTATCAAACTAGTATAATGAAAGAGAACCAGTAATCTTAAATAAGAACGGAAAAAAAGTGATTCTAACGAAGTTTCCAAACTTCGAAAAAAAATTTTTTTCCTTTCGAGATTATTTGCGCATAATATGCTTGTCTGAGGCTATCAAACTAGTATAATGAAAGAGAACCAGTTATCTCAAATAAGAACGGAAAAAAAGTGATTCTAACGAAGTTTCCAAACTTCGAAAAAAAATTTTTTTCTTTTCGAGATTCTTTGCGCATAATATGCTTGTCTGAGGCTATCAAACTAGTATAATGAAAGAGAAAAAGTTATCTCAAATAAGAACGGAAAAAAAGTTATTCTAATGAAGTTTCCAAACTTCGAAAAAAATTTTTTTTCTTTTCGAGATTCTTTGCGCATAATATGCTTGTCTAAGGCTATCAAACTAGTATAATGAAAGAGAACAAGTTATCTGTATAAGAATGGAAAAAAAGTGATTCTAAGGAAGTTTCCAAACTTCGAAAAAACATTTTTTCTTTTCGAGATTCTTTGCGCATAATATGCTTGTCTGAGGCTATCAAACTAGTATAATGAAAGAGAACAAGTTATCTCAAATAAGAATGGAAAAAAAGTGTTTCTAAGGAAGTTTCCAAACTTCGAAAAAAAATTTTTTTCTTTTCGAGATTCTTTGCGCATAATATGCTTGTCTGAGGCTATTAAACTAGTATAATGAAACAGAACCAATTATCTCAAATAAGAACGGAAAAAAAGTGATTCTAACGAGGTTCCCAATTTTCGAAAAAAAATTTTTTTCTTTTCGAGATTCTTTGCGCATAATATGCTTTTCTGAGGCTATCAAACTAGTATAATGAAAGAGAACCAGTTACCTCAAATAAGAACGGAAAAAAAGTGATTCTAACGAAGTTTCCAAACTTCGAAAAAAAAATTTTTTCTTTTCGAGATACTTTGCGCATAATATGCTTGTCTAAGGCTATCAAACTAGTATAATGAAAGAGAACAAGTTATCTCAAATAAGAACGGAAAAAAAGTGATTCTAACGAAGTTTCCAAACTTCGAAAAAAAATTTTTTTCTTTTCGAGATTCTTTGCGCATAATATGCTTGTCTGAGGCTATCAAACTAGCATAATGAAAGAGAACCAGTAATCTTAAATAAGAACGGAAAAAAAGTGATTCTAACGAAGTTTCCAAACTTCGAAAAAAATTTTTTTTCTTTTCGAGATTCTTTGCGCATAATATGCTTGTCTAAGGCTATCAAACTAGTATAATGAAAGAGAACAAGTTATCTCAAATAAGAACCGAAAAAAAAGTGATTCTAACGAAGTTTCCAAACTTCGAAAAAAATTTTTTTCTTTTCGAGATTATTTGCGCATAATATGCTTGTCTGAGGCTATCAAACTAGTATAATGAAAGAGAACCAGTAATCTTAAATAAGAACGGAAAAAAAGTGATTCTAACGAAGTTTCCAAACTTCGAAAAAAAATTTTTTTCTTTTCGAGATTATTTGCGCATAATTTGCTTGTCTAAGGCTATCAAACAAGTATAATGAAAGAGAACAAGTTATCTCAAATAAGAATGGAAAAAAAGTGATTCTAAGGAAGTTTCCAAACTTGGAAAAAAAATTTTTTTCTTTTCGAGATTCTTTGCGCATAATATGCTTGTCTGAGGCTATCAAACTAGTATAATGAAAGAGAACCAGTTATCTCAAATAAGAACGGAAAAAAAGTGATTCTAACGAAGTTTCCAAACTTCGAAATAAATTTTTTTTCTTTTCGAGATTCTTTGCGCATAATATGCTTGTCTGAGGCTAACAAACTAGTATAATGAAAGAGAACCAGTAATCTTAAATAAGAACGGAAAAAAAGTGATTCTAACGAAGTTTCCAAACTTCGAAAAAAAATTTTTTTCTTTTCGAGATTATTTGCGAATAATATGCTTGTCTGAGGCTATCAAACTAGTATAATGAAAGAGAACCAGTAATCTCAAATAAGAACGGAAAAAAAGTGATTCTAACGAAGTTTCCAAACTTCGAAAAAAAATTTTTTTCTTTTCGAGATTGTTTGCGCATAATATGCTTGTCTGAGGCTATCAAACTAGTATAATGAAAGAGAACCAGTTATCTCAAATAAGAACGGAAAAAAAGTGATTCTAACGAAGTTTCCAAACTTCGAAAAAAAATTTTTTTCTTTTCGAGACCCTTTGCGCATAATATGCTTGTCTAAGGCTATCAAACAAGTATAATGAAAGAGAACAAGTTATCTCAAATAAGAATGGAAAAAAAGTGATTCTAAGGAAGTATCCAAACTTCGAAAAAAAATTTTTTTCTTTTCGAGATTCTTTGCGCATAATATGCTTGTGTGAGGCTATCAAACTAGTATAATGAAAGAGAACCAGTTATCTCAAATAAGAACGGAAAAAAAGTGATTCTAACGAAGTTTCAAAACTTCGAAAAAAAATTTTTTTCTTTTCGAGATTCTTTGCGCATACCTATGCTTTTCTGAGACTATCAAACTAGTATAATGAAAGAGAACCAGTTATCTCAAATAAGAACGGAAAAAAAGTGATTCTAACGAAGTTTCCAAACTTCGAAATAAAATTTTTTTCTTTTCGAGATTCTTTGCGCATAATATGCTTGTCTGAGGCTATCAAACTAGTATAATGAAAGAGAACCAGTAATCTTAAATAAGAACGGAAAAAAAGTGATTCTAACGAAGTTTCCAAACTTCGAAAAAAAATTTTTTTCTTTTCGAGATTATTTGCGCATAATTTGCTTGTCTAAGGCTATCAAACAAGTATAATGAAAGAGAACAAGTTATCTCAAATAAGAATGGAAAAAAAGTGATTCTAAGGAAGTTTCCAAACTTGGAAAAAAAATTTTTTTCTTTTCGAGATTCTTTGCGCATAATATGCTTGTCTGAGGCTATCAAACTAGTATAATGAAAGAGAACCAGTTATCTCAAATAAGAACGGAAAAAAAGTGATTCTAACGAAGTTTCCAAACTTCGAAAAAAAATTTTTTTCTTTTCGAGATTCTTTGCGCATAATATGCTTGTCTAAGGCTATCAAACTAGTATAATGAAAGAGAACAAGTTATCTCAAATAAGAACGGAAAAAAAGTGATTCTAACGAAGTTTCCAATCTTCGAAAAAAAATTTTTTTCTTTTCGAGATTCTTTGCGCATAATATGCTTTTCTGAGGCTATCAAACTTGTATAATGAAAGAGAACCAGTTATCTCAAATAAGAACGGAAAAAAAGTGATTCTAACGAAGTTTCCAAACTTCGAAAAAAAATTTTTTTCTTTACCAGATTCTTTGCGCATAATATGCTTGTCTAAGGCTATCAAACTAGTATAATGAAAGAGAACAAGTTATCTCAAATAAGAAGGGAAAAAAAGTGATTCTAACGAAGTTTCCAAACTTCGAAAAAAAATTTTTTTCTTTTCGAGATTCTTTGCGCATAATATGCTTGTCTGAGGCTATCAAACTAGTATAATGAAAGAGAACCAGTAATCTTAAATAAGAACGGAAAAAAAGTGATTCTAACGAAGTTTCCAAACTTCGAAAAAAAATTTTTTTCTTTTCGAGATTCTTTGCGCATAATATTGTTGTCTAAGGCTATCAAACAAGTATAATGAAAGAGAACAAGTTATCTCAAATAAGAATGGAAAAAAAGTGATTCTAAGGAAGTTTCCAAACTTCGAAAAAAAATTTTTTTCTTTTCGAGATTCTTTGCGCATAATATGCTTGTCTGAGGCTATCAAACTAGTATAATTAAAGAGAACCAGTTATCTCAAATAAGAACGGAAAAAAAGTGATTCTAACGAAGTTTCAAAACTTCGAAAAAAATTTTTTTCTTTTCGAGATTCTTTGCGCATACCTATGCTTTTCTGAGGCTATCAAACTAGTATAATGAAAGAGAACCAGTTATCTCAAATAAGAACGGAAAAAAAGTGATTCTAACGAAGTTTCCAAACTTCGAAATAAAATTTTTTTCTTTTCGAGATTCTTTGCGCATAATATGCTTGTCTGAGGCTATCAAACTAGTATAATGAAAGAGAACCAGTAATCTTAAATAAGAACGGAAAAAAAGTGATTCTAACGAAGTTTCCAAACTTCGAAAAAAAATTTTTTTCTTTTCGAGATTCTTTGCGCATAATATGCTTGTCTGAGGCTATCAAACTAGTATAATGAAAGAGAACAAGTTATCTCAAATAAGAACGGAAAAAAAGTGATTCTAACGAAGTTTCCAAACTTCGAAAAAAAATTTTTTTCTTTTCGAGATTATTTGCGAATAATATGCTTGTCTGAGGCTATCAAACTAGTATAATGAAAGAGAACCAGTAATCTTAAATAAGAACGGAAAAAAAGTGATTCTAACGAAGTTTCCAAACTTCGAAAAAAATTTTTTTCTTTTCGAGATTCTTTGCGCATAATATGCTTGTCTGAGGCTATCAAACTAGTATAATGAAAGAGAACCAGTAATCTTAAATAAGAACGGAAAAAAAGTGATTCTAACGAAGTTTCCAAACTTCGAAAAAAAATTTTTTTCTTTTCGAGATTATTTGCGCATAATATGCTTGTCTAAGGCTATCAAACAAGTATAATGAAAGAGAACAAGTTATCTCAAATAAGAATGGAAAAAAAGTGATTCTAAGGAAGTTTCCAAACTTCGAAAAAAAATTTTTTTCTTTTCGAGATTCTTTGCGCATAATATGCTTGTCTGAGGCTATCAAACTAGTATAATGAAAGAGAACCAGTAATCTTAAATAAGAACGGAAAAAAAGTGATTCTAACGAAGTTTCCAAACTTCGAAAAAAAATTTTTTTCTTTTCGAGATTATTTGCGCATAATTTGCTTGTCTAAGGCTATCAAACAAGTATAATGAAAGAGAACAAATTATCTCAAATAAGAATGGAAAAAAAGTGATTCTAAGGAAGTTTCCAAACTTCGAAAAAAAATTTTTTTCTTTTCGAGATTCTTTGCGCATAATATGCTTGTCTGAGGCTATCAAACTAGTATAATGAAAGAGAACCAGTTATCTCAAATAAGAACGAAAAAAAAGTGATTCTAAGAAAGTTTCCAAACTTCGAAAAAAAATTTTTTTCTTTTCCAGATTCTTTGCGCAGAATATGCTTGTCTAAGGCTATCAAACTAGTATAATGAAAGAGAACAAGTTATCTTAAATAAGAACGGAAAAAAAGTGATTCTAACGAAGTTTCCAAACTTCGAAAAAAAATTTTTTTCTTTTCGAGATTCTTTGCGCATAATATGCTTGTCTGAGGCTATCAAACTAGTATAATGAAAGAGAACCAGTAATCTTAAATAAGAACGGAAAAAAAGTGATTCTAACGAAGTTTGCAAACTTCGAAAAAAAATTTTTTTCTTTTCGAGATTCTTTGCGCATAATATGCTTGTCTGAGGCTATCAAACTAGTATAATGAAAGAGAAAAAGTTATCTCAAATAAGAACGGAAAAAAAGTTATTCTAACGAAGTTTCCAAACTTCGAAAAAAAATTTTTTTCTTTTCGAGATTCTTTGCGCATAATATGCTTGTCTGAGGCTATCAAACTAGTATAATGAAAGAGAACCAGTAATCTTAAATAAGAACGGAAAAAAAGTGATTCTAACGAAGTTTGCAAACTTCGAAAAAAAATTTTTTTCTTTTCGAGATTCTTTGCGCATAATATGCTTGTCTGAGGCTATCAAACTAGTATAATGAAAGAGAACCAGTTACCTCAAATAAGAACGGAAAAAAAGTGATTCTAACGAAGTTTCCAAACTTCGAAAAAAAATTTTTTTCTTTTCGAGATTCTTTGCGCATAATATGCTTGTCTAAGGCTATCAAACTAGTATAATGAAAGAGAACAAGTTATCTGTATAAGAATGGAAAAAAAGTGATTCTAAGGAAGTTTCCAAACTTCGAAAAAACATTTTTTCTTTTCGAGATTCTTTGCGCATAATATGCTTGTCTGAGGCTATCAAACTAGTATAATGAAAGAGAACAAGTTATCTCAAATAAGAATGGAAAAAAAGTGTTTCTAAGGAAGTTTCCAAACTTCGAAAAAAAATTTTTTTCTTTTCGAGATTCTTTGCGCATAATATGCTTGTCTGAGGCTATCAAACTAGTATAATGAAACAGAACCAGTTATCTCAAATAAGAACGGAAAAAAAGTGATTCTAACGAGGTTCCCAATTTTCGAAAAAAAATTTTTTTCTTTTCGAGATTCTTTGCGCATAATATGCTTTTCTGAGGCTATCAAACTAGTATAATGAAAGAGAACCAGTTACCTCAAATAAGAACGGAAAAAAAGTGATTCTAACGAAGTTTCCAAACTTCGAAAAAAAAATTTTTTCTTTTCGAGATTCTTTGCGCATAATATGCTTGTCTGAGGCTATCAAACTAGTATAATGAAAGAGAACAAGTTATCTCAAATAAGAACGGAAAAAAAGTGATTCTAACGATGTTTCCAAACTTCGAAAAAAAATTTTTTTCTTTTCGAGATTATTTGCGCATACCTATGCTTTTCTGAGGCTATCAAACTAGTATAATGAAAGAGAACCAGTTATCTCAAATAAGAACGGAAAAAAAGTGATTCTAACGAAGTTTCCAAACTTCGAAATAAAATTTTTTTCTTTTCGAGATTCTTTGCGCATAATATGCTTGTCTGAGGCTATCAAACTAGTATAATGAAAGAGAACCAGTAATCTTAAATAAGAACGGAAAAAAAGTGATTCTAACGAAGTTTCCAAACTTCGAAAAAAAATTTTTTTCTTTTCGAGATTATTTGCGCATAATTTGCTTGTCTAAGGCTATCAAACAAGTATAATGAAAGAGAACAAGTTATCTCAAATAAGAATGGAAAAAAAGTGATTCTAAGGAAGTTTCCAAACTTGGAAAAAAAATTTTTTTCTTTTCGAGATTCTTTGCGCATAATATGCTTGTCTGATGCTATCAAACTAGTATAATGAAAGAGAACCAGTTATCTCAAATAAGAACGGAAAAAAAGTGATTCTAACGAAGTTTCCAAACTTCGAAAAAAAATTTTTTTCTTTTCGAGATTCTTTGCGCATAATATGCTTGTCTAAGGCTATCAAACTAGTATAATGAAAGAGAACAAGCTATCTCAAATAAGAACGGAAAAAAAGTGATTCTAACGAAGTTTCCAATCTTCGAAAAAAAATTTTTTTCTTTTCGAGATTCTTTGCGCATAATATGCTTTTCTGAGGCTATCAAACTTGTATAATGAAAGAGAACCAGTTATCTCAAATAAGAACGGAAAAAAAGTGATTCTAACGAAGTTTCCAAACTTCGAAAAAAAATTTTTTTCTTTACCAGATTCTTTGCGCATAATATGCTTGTCTAAGGCTATCAAACTAGTATAATGAAAGAGAACAAGTTATCTCAAATAAGAAGGGAAAAAAAGTGATTCTAACGAAATTTCCAAACTTCGAAAAAAATTTTTTTTCTTTTCGAGATTCTTTGCGCATAATATGCTTGTCTGAGGCTATCAAACTAGTATAATGAAAGAGAACCAGTAATCTTAAATAAGAACGGAAAAAAGTGATTCTAACGAAGTTTCCAAACTTCGAAAAAAATTTTTTTTCTTTTCGAGATTCTTTGCGCATAATATGCTTGTCTGAGGCTATCAAACTAGTATAATGAAAGAGAACCAGTAATCTTAAATAAGAACGGAAAAAAAGTGATTCTAACGAAGTTTCCAAACTTCGAAAAAAAATTTTTTTCTTTTCGAGATTATTTGCGAATAATATGCTTGTCTGAGGCTATCAAACTAGTATAATGAAAGAGAACCAGTAATCTCAAATAAGAACGGAAAAAAAGTGATTCTAACGAAGTTTCCAAACTTCGAAAAAAAATTTTTTTCTTTTCGAGATTGTTTGCGCATAATATGCTTGTCTGAGGCTATCAAACTAGTATAATGAAAGAGAACCAGTTATCTCAAATAAGAACGGAAAAAAAGTGATTCTAACGAAGTTTCCAAACTTCGAAAAAAATTTTTTTCTTTTCGAGATTATTTGCGCATAATATGCTTGTCTGAGGCTATCAAACTAGTATAATGAAAGAGAACCAGTAATCTTAAATAAGAACGGAAAAAAAGTGATTCTAACGAAGTTTCCAAACTTCGAAAAAAAATTTTTTTCTTTTCGAGACCCTTTGCGCATAATATGCTTGTCTAAGGCTATCAAACAAGTATAATGAAAGAGAACAGGTTATCTCAAATAAGAATGGAAAAAAAGTGATTCTAAGGAAGTTTCCAAACTTCGAAAAAAAATTTTTTTCTTTTCGAGATTCTTTGCGCATAATATGCTTGTGTGAGGCTATCAAACTAGTATAATGAAAGAGAACCAGTTATCTCAAATAAGAACGGAAAAAAAGTGATTCTAACGAAGTTTCCAAACTTCGAAAAAAAATTTTTTTCTTTTCGAGATTCTTTGCGCATAATATGCTTGTCTGAGGCTATCAAACTAGTATAATGAAAGAGAACCAGTAATCTTAAATAAGAACGGAAAAAAAGTGATTCTAACGAAGTTTCCAAACTTCGAAAAAAAATTTTTTTCTTTTCGAGATTATTTGCGCATAATTTGCTTGTCTAAGGCTATCAAACAAGTATAATGAAAGAGAACAAGTTATCTCAAATAAGAATGGAAAAAAAGTGATTCTAAGGAAGTTTCCAAACTTGGAAAAAAAATTTTTTTCTTTTCGAGATTCTTTGCGCATAATATGCTTGTCTGAGGCTATCAAACTAGTATAATGAAAGAGAACCAGTTATCTCAAATAAGAACGGAAAAAAAGTGATTCTAACGAAGTTTCCAAACTTCGAAAAAAAATTTTTTTCTTTTCGAGATTCTTTGCGCATAATATGCTTGTCTAAGGCTATCAAACTAGTATAATGAAAGAGAACAAGCTATCTCAAATAAGAACGGAAAAAAAGTGATTCTAACGAAGTTTCCAATCTTCGAAAAAATATTTTTTTCTTTTCGAGATTCTTTGCGCATAATATGCTTTTCTGAGGCTATCAAACTTGTATAATGAAAGAGAACCAGTTATCTCAAATAAGAACGGAAAAAAAGTGATTCTAACGAAGTTTCCAAACTTCGAAAAAAAATTTTTTTCTTTACCAGATTCTTTGCGCATAATATGCTTGTCTAAGGCTATCAAACTAGTATAATGAAAGAGAACAAGTTATCTCAAATAAGAAGGGGAAAAAAGTGATTCTAACGAAGTTTCCAAACTTCGAAAAAAAATTTTTTTCTTTTCGAGATTCTTTGCGCATAATATGCTTGTCTGAGGCTATCAAACTAGTATAATGAAAGAGAACCAGTAATCTTAAATAAGAACGGAAAAAAGTGATTCTAACGAAGTTTCCAAACTTCGAAAAAAATTTTTTTTCTTTTCGAGATTCTTTGCGCATAATATGCTTGTCTGAGGCTATCAAACTAGTATAATGAAAGAGAACCAGTAATCTTAAATAAGAACGGAAAAAAAGTGATTCTAACTAAGTTTCCAAACTTCGAAAAAAAATTTTTTTCTTTTCGAGATTATTTGCGAATAATATGCTTGTCTGAGGCTATCAAACTAGTATAATGAAAGAGAACCAGTAATCTCAAATAAGAACGGAAAAAAAGTGATTCTAACGAAGTTTCCAAACTTCGAAAAAAAATTTTTTTCTTTTCGAGATTGTTTGCGCATAATATGCTTGTCTGAGGCTATCAAACTAGTATAATGAAAGAGAACCAGTTATCTCAAATAAGAACGGAAAAAAAGTGATTCTAACGAAGTTTCCAAACTTCGAAATAAATTTTTTTTCTTTTCGAGATTCTTTGCGCATAATATGCTTGTCTGAGGCTAACAAACTAGTATAATGAAAGAGAACCAGTAATCTTAAATAAGAACGGAAAAAAAGTGATTCTAACGAAGTTTCCAAACTTCGAAAAAAAATTTTTTTCTTTTCGAGATACTTTGCGCATAATATGCTTGTCTAAGGCTATCAAACTAGTATAATGAAAGAGAACAAGTTATCTCAAATAAGAACGGAAAAAAAGTGATTCTAACGAAGTTTCCAAACTTCGAAAAAAAATTTTTTTCTTTTCGAGATTCTTTGCGCATAATATGCTTGTCTGAGGCTATCAAACTAGCATAATGAAAGAGAACCAGTAATCTTAAATAAGAACGGAAAAAAAGTGATTCTAACGAAGTTTCCAAACTTCGAAAAAAATTTTTTTTCTTTTCGAGATTCTTTGCGCATAATATGCTTGTCTAAGGCTATCAAACTAGTATAATGAAAGAGAACAAGTTATCTCAAATAAGAACCGAAAAAAAAGTGATTCTAACGAAGTTTCCAAACTTCGAAAAAAAATTTTTTTCTTTACCAGATTCTTTGCGCATAATATGCTTGTCTAAGGCTATCAAACTAGTATAATGAAAGAGAACAAGTTATCTCAAATAAGAAGGGAAAAAAAGTGATTCTAACGAAGTTTCCAAACTTCGAAAAAAATTTTTTTTCTTTTCGAGATTCTTTGCGCATAATATGCTTGTCTGAGGCTATCAAACTAGTATAATGAAAGAGAACCAGTAATCTTAAATAAGAACGGAAAAAAGTGATTCTAACGAAGTTTCCAAACTTCGAAAAAAATTTTTTTTCTTTTCGAGATTCTTTGCGCATAATATGCTTGTCTGAGGCTATCAAACTAGTATAATGAAAGAGAACCAGTAATCTTAAATAAGAACGGAAAAAAAGTGATTCTAACGAAGTTTCCAAACTTCGAAAAAAAATTTTTTTCTTTTCGAGATTCTTTGCGCATAATATGCTTGTCTAAGGCTATCAAACAAGTATAATGAAAGAGAACAAGTTATCTCAAATAAGAATGGAAAAAAAGTGATTCTAAGGAAGTTTCCAAACTTCGAAAAAAAATTTTTTTCTTTTCGAGATTCTTTGCGCATAATATGCTTGTCTGAGGCTATCAAACTAGTATAATGAAAGAGAACCAGTTATCTCAAATAAGAACGGAAAAAAAGTGATTCTAACGAAGTTTCCAAACTTCGAAAAAAAATTTTTTTCTTTTCGAGATTCTTTGCGCATACCTATGCTTTTCTGAGGCTATCAAACTAGTATAATGAAAGAGAACCAGTAATCTTAAATAAGAACGGAAAAAAAGTGATTCTAACGAAGTTTCCAAACTTCGAAAAAAAATTTTTTTCTTTTCGAGATTATTTGCGCATAATTTGCTTGTCTAAGGCTATCAAACAAGTATAATGAAAGAGAACAAGTTATCTCAAATAAGAATGGAAAAAAAGTGATTCTAAGGAAGTTTCCAAACTTCGAAAAAAAATTTTTTTCTTTTCGAGATTCTTTGCGCATAATATGCTTGTCTGAGGCTATCAAACTAGTATAATGAAAGAGAACCAGTTATCTCAAATAAGAACGAAAAAAAAGTGATTCTAACGAAGTTTCCAAACTTCGAAAAAAAATTTTTTTCTTTTCCAGATTCTTTGCGCATAATATGCTTGTCTAAGGCTATCAAACTAGTATAATGAAAGAGAACAAGTTATCTTAAATAAGAACGGAAAAAAAGTGATTCTAACGAAGTTTCCAAACTTCGAAAAAAAATTTTTTTCTTTTCGAGATTCTTTGCGCATAATATGCTTGTCTGAGGCTATCAAACTAGTATAATGAAAGAGAACCAGTAATCTTAAATAAGAACGGAAAAAAAGTGATTCTAACGAAGTTTGCAAACTTCGAAAAAAAACTTTTTTCTTTTCGAGATTCTTTGCGCATAATATGCTTGTCTGAGGCTACCAAACTAGTATAATGAAAGAGAAAAAGTTATCTCAAATAAGAACGGAAAAAAAGTTATTTTAATGAAGTTTCCAAACTTCGAAAAAAATTTTTTTTCTTTTCGAGATTCTTTGCGCATAATATGCTTGTCTAAGGCTATCAAACTAGTATAATGAAAGAGAACAAGTTATCTGTATAAGAATGGAAAAAAAGTGATTCTAAGGAAGTTTCCAAACTTCGAAAAAACATTTTTTCTTTTCGAGATTCTTTGCGCATAATATGCTTGTCTGAGGCTATGAAACTAGTATAATGAAAGAGAACAAGTTAACTCAAATAAGAATGGAAAAAAAGTGATTCTAAGGAAGTTTCCAAACTTCGAAAAAAAATTTTTTTCTTTTCGAGATTCTTTGCGCATAATATGCTTGTCTGAGGCTATCAAACTAGTATAATGAAAGAGAACCAGTTATCTCAAATAAGAACGGAAAAAAAGTGATTCTAACGAGGTTCCCAATTTTCGAAAAAAAATTTTTTTCTTTTCGAGATTCTTTGCGCATAATATGCTTTTCTGAGGCTATCAAACTAGTATAATGAAAGAGAACCAGTTACCTCAAATAAGAACGGAAAAAAAGTGATTCTAACGAAGTTTCCAAACTTCGAAAAAAAATTTTTTTCTTTTCGAGATTCTTTGCGCATAATATGCTTGTCTGAGGCTATCAAACTAGTATAATGAAAGAGAACAAGTTATCTCAAATAAGAACGGAAAAAAAGTGATTCTAACGAAGTTTCAAAACTTCGAAAAAAAATTTTTTTCTTTTCGAGATTATTTGCGAATAATATGCTTGTCTGAGGCTATCAAACTAGTATAATGAAAGAGAACCAGTAATCTTAAATAAGAACGGAAAAAAAGTGATTCTAACGAAGTTTCCAAACTTCGAAAAAAAATTTTTTTCTTTTCGAGATTATTTTCGCATAATATGCTTGTCTGAGGCTATCAAACTAGTATAATGAAAGAGAACCAGTTATCTTAAATAAGAACGGAAAAAAAGTGATTCTAACGAAGTTTCCAAACTTCGAAAAAAAATTTTTTTCTTTTCGAGATTCTTTGCGCATAATATGCTTGTCTGAGGCTATCAAACTAGTATAATGAAAGAGAACCTGTTATCTCAAATAAGAACGGAAAAATAGTGATTCTAACGAAGTTTCCAAACTTCGAAAAAAATTTTTTTTCTTTTCGAGATTCTTTGCGCATACCTATGCTTTTCTGAGGCTATCAAACAAGTATAATGAAAGAAAACCAGTTATCTCAAATAAGAACGGAAAAAAAGTGATTCTAACGAAGTTTCCAAATTTCGAAAAAAAAATTTTTTCTTTTAGAGATTCTTTGCGCATAATATGCTTGTCTCAGGCTATCAAACAAGTATAATGAAAGAGAACAAGTTATCTCAAATAAGAATGGAAAAAAAGTGATTCTAAGGAAGTTTCCAAACTTGGAAAAAAATTTTTTTCTTTTCGAGATTCTTTGCGCATAATATGCTTGTCTGAGGCTATCAAACTAGTATAATGAAAGAGAACAAGTTATCTCAAATAAGAACGGAAAAAAAGTGATTCTAACGAAGTTTCCAATCTTCGAAAAAAAATTTTTTTCTTTTCGAGATTCTTTGCGCATAATATGCTTTTCTGAGTCTATCAAACTTGTATAATGAAAGAGAACCAGTTATCTCAAATAACAACGGAAAAAAAGTGATTCTAACGAAGTTTCCAAACTTTCAAAAAAAAATTTTTTTCTTTACGAGATTCTTTGCGCATAATATGCTTGTCTAAGGCTATCAAACTAGTATAATGAAAGAGAACAAGTTATCTCAAATAAGAACGGAAAAAAAGTGATTCTAACGAAGTTTCCAAACTTCGAAAAAAATTTTTTTTCTTTTCGAGATTCTTTGCGCATAATTAGCTTGTCTAAGGCTATCAAACAAGTATAATGAAAGAGAACAAGTTATCTCAAATAAGAATGGAAAAAAAGTGATTCTAAGGAAGTTTCCAAACTTCGAAAAAAAAATTTTTTCTTTTCGAGATTCTTTGCGCATAATATGCTTGTCTGAGGCTATCAAACTAGTATAATGAAAGAGAACCAGTTATCTCAAATAAGAACGGAACAAAAGTGATTCTAACGAAGTTTCCAAACTTCGAAAAAAAAATTTTTTCTTTTCGAGATTCTTTGCGCATAATATGCTTGTCTGAGGCTATCAAACTAGTATAATGAAAGAGAACCAGTAATCTTAAATAAGAACGGAAAAAAAGTGATTCTAACGAAGTTTCCAAACTTCGAAAAAAAATTTTTTTCTTTTCGAGATTCTTTGCGCATAATATGCTTGTCTGAGGCTATCAAATTAGTATAATGAAAGAGAACCAGTTATCTCAAATAAGAACGGAAAAAAAGTGATTCTAACGAAGTTTCCAAACTTCGAAAAAAAATTTTTTTCTTTTCGAGATTGTTTGCGCATAATATGCTTGTCTGAGGCTATCAAACTAGTATAATGAAAGAGAACCAGTTATCTCAAATAAGAACGGAAAAAAAGTGATTCTAACGAAGTTTCCAAACTTTGAAATAAATTTTTTTTCTTTTCGAGATTCTTTGCGCATAATATGTTTGTCTGAGGCTAACAAACTAGTATAATGAAAGAGAACCAGTAATCTTAAATAAGAACGGAAAAAAAGTGATTCTAACGAAGTTTCCAAACTTCGAAAAAAAATTTTTTTCTTTTCGAGATACTTTGCGCATAATATGCTTGTCTAAGGCTATCAAACTAGTATAATGAAAGAGAACAAGTTATCTCAAATAAGAACGGAAAAAAAGTGATTCTAACGAAGTTTCCAAACTTCGAAAAAAAATTTTTTTCTATTCGAGATTCTTTGCGCATAATATGCTTGTCTGAGGCTATCAAACTAGCATAATGAAAGAGAACCAGTAATCTTAAATAAGAACGGAAAAAAAGTGATTCTAACGAAGTTTCCAAACTTCGAAAAAAATTTTTTTTCTTTTCGAGATTCTTTGCGCATAATATGCTTGTCTAAGGCTATCAAACTAGTATAATGAAAGAGAACAAGTTATCTCAAATAAGAACCGAAAAAAAAGTGATTCTAACGAAGTTTCCAAACTTCGAAAAAAATTTTTTTCTTTTCGAGATTATTTGCGCATAATATGCTTGTCTGAGGCTATCAAACTAGTATAATGAAAGAGAACCAGTAATCTTAAATAAGAACGGAAAAAAAGTGATTCTAACGAAGTTTCCAAACTTCGAAAAAAAATTTTTTTCTTTTCGAGACCCTTTGCGCATAATATGCTTGTCTAAGGCTATCAAACAAGTATAATGAAAGAGAACAAGTTATCTCAAATAAGAATGGAAAAAAAGTGATTCTAAGGAAGTTTCCAAACTTCGAAAAAAAATTTTTTTCTTTTCGAGATTCTTTGCGCATACCTATGCTTTTCTGAGACTATCAAACTAGTATAATGAAAGAGAACCAGTTATCTCAAATAAGAACGGAAAAAAAGTGATTCTAACGAAGTTTCCAAACTTCGAAATAAAATTTTTTTCTTTTCGAGATTCTTTGCGCATAATATGCTTGTCTGAGGCTATCAAACTAGTATAATGAAAGAGAACCAGTAATCTTAAATAAGAACGGAAAAAAAGTGATTCTAACGAAGTTTCCAAACTTCGAAAAAAAATTTTTTTCTTTTCGAGATTCTTTGCGCATAATATGCTTGTCTGAGGCTATCAAACTAGTATAATGAAAGAGAACCAGTAATCTTAAATAAGAAAGGAAAAAAAGTGATTCTAACGAAGTTTCCAAACTTCGAAAAAAAATTTTTTTCTTTTCGAGATTATTTGCGCATAATATGCTTGTCTAAGGCTATCAAACAAGTATAATGAAAGAGAACAAGTTATCTCAAATAAGAATGGAAAAAAAGTGATTCTAAGGAAGTTTCCAAACTTCGAAAAAAAATTTTTTTCTTTTCGAGATTCTTTGCGCATAATATGCTTGTCTGAGGCTATCAAACTAGTATAATGAAAGAGAACCAGTAATCTTAAATAAGAACGGAAAAAAAGTGATTCTAACGAAGTTTCCAAACTTCGAAAAAAAATTTTTTTCTTTTCGAGATTATTTGCGCATAATTTGCTTGTCTAAGGCTATCAAACAAGTATAATGAAAGAGAACAAGTTATCTCAAATAAGAATGGAAAAAAAGTGATTCTAAGGAAGTTTCCAAACTTCGAAAAAAAATTTTTTTCTTTTCGAGATTCTTTGCGCATAATATGCTTGTCTGAGGCTATCAAACTAGTATAATGAAAGAGAACCAGTTATCTCAAATAAGAACGAAAAAAAAGTGATTCTAACGAAGTTTCCAAACTTCGAAAAAAAATTTTTTTCTTTTCCAGATTCTTTGCGCATAATATGCTTGTCTAAGGCTATCAAACTAGTATAATGAAATAGAACAAGTTATCTTAAATAAGAACGGAAAAAAAGTGATTCTAACGAAGTTTCCAAACTTCGAAAAAAAATTTTTTTCTTTTCGAGATTCTTTGCGCATAATATGCTTGTCTGAGGCTATCAAACTAGTATAATGAAAGAGAACCAGTAATCTTAAATAAGAACGGAAAAAAAGTGATTCTAACGAAGTTTCCAAACTTCGAAAAAAAATTTTTTTCCTTTCGAGATTATTTGCGCATAATATGCTTGTCTGAGGCTATCAAACTAGTATAATGAAAGAGAACCAGTAATCTTAAATAAGAACGGAAAAAAAGTGATTCTAACGAAGTTTCCAAACTTCGAAAAAAAATTTTTTTCTTTTCGAGACCCTTTGCGCATAATATGCTTGTCTAAGGCTATCAAACAAGTATAATGAAAGAGAACAAGTTATCTCAAATAAGAATGGAAAAAAAGTGATTCTAAGGAAGTTTCCAAACTTCGAAAAAAAATTTTTTTCTTTTCGAGATTCTTTGCGCATACCTATGCTTTTCTGAGACTATCAAACTAGTATAATGAAAGAGAACCAGTTATCTCAAATAAGAACGGAAAAAAAGTGATTCTAACGAAGTTTCCAAACTTCGAAATAAAATTTTTTTCTTTTCGAGATTCTTTGCGCATAATATGCTTGTCTGAGGCTATCAAACTAGTATAATGAAAGAGAACCAGTAATCTTAAATAAGAACGGAAAAAAAGTGATTCTAACGAAGTTTCCAAACTTCGAAAAAAAATTTTTTTCTTTTCGAGATTCTTTGCGCATAATATGCTTGTCTGAGGCTATCAAACTAGTATAATGAAAGAGAACCAGTAATCTTAAATAAGAAAGGAAAAAGAGTGATTCTAACGAAGTTTCCAAACTTCGAAAAAAAATTTTTTTCTTTTCGAGATTATTTGCGCATAATATGCTTGTCTAAGGCTATCAAACAAGTATAATGAAAGAGAACAAGTTATCTCAAATAAGAATGGAAAAAAAGTGATTCTAAGGAAGTTTCCAAACTTCGAAAAAAAATTTTTTTCTTTTCGAGATTCTTTGCGCATAATATGCTTGTCTGAGGCTATCAAACTAGTATAATGAAAGAGAACCAGTAAACTTAAATAAGAACGGAAAAAAAGTGATTCTAACGAAGTTTCCAAACTTCGAAAAAAAATTTTTTTCTTTTCGAGATTATTTGCGCATAATTTGCTTGTCTAAGGCTATCAAACAAGTATAATGAAAGAGAACAAGTTATCTCAAATAAGAATGGAAAAAAAGTGATTCTAAGGAAGTTTCCAAACTTCGAAAAAAAATTTTTTTCTTTTCGAGATTCTTTGCGCATAATATGCTTGTCTGAGGCTATCAAACTAGTATAATGAAAGAGAACCAGTTATCTCAAATAAGAACGAAAAAAAAGTGATTCTAACGAAGTTTCCAAACTTCGAAAAAAAATTTTTTTCTTTTCCAGATTCTTTGCGCATAATATGCTTGTCTAAGGCTATCAAACTAGTATAATGAAATAGAACAAGTTATCTTAAATAAGAACGGAAAAAAAGTGATTCTAACGAAGTTTCCAAACTTCGAAAAAAAATTTTTTTCTTTTCGAGATTCTTTGCGCATAATATGCTTGTCTGAGGCTATCAAACTAGTATAATGAAAGAGAACCAGTAATCTTAAATAAGAACGGAAAAAAAGTGATTCTAACGAAGTTTCCAAACTTCGAAAAAAAATTTTTTTCCTTTCGAGATTATTTGCGCATAATATGCTTGTCTGAGGCTATCAAACTAGTATAATGAAAGAGAACCAGTTATCTCAAATAAGAACGGAAAAAAAGTGATTCTAACGAAGTTTCCAAACTTCGAAAAAAAATTTTTTTCTTTTCGAGATTCTTTGCGCATAATATGCTTGTCTGAGGCTATCAAACTAGTATAATGAAAGAGAAAAAGTTATCTCAAATAAGAACGGAAAAAAAGTTATTCTAATGAAGTTTCCAAACTTCGAAAAAAATTTTTTTTCTTTTCGAGATTCTTTGCGCATAATATGCTTGTCTAAGGCTATCAAACTAGTATAATGAAAGAGAACAAGTTATCTGTATAAGAATGGAAAAAAAGTGATTCTAAGGAAGTTTCCAAACTTCGAAAAAACATTTTTTCTTTTCGAGATTCTTTGCGCATAATATGCTTGTCTGAGGCTATCAAACTAGTATAATGAAAGAGAACAAGTTATCTCAAATAAGAATGGAAAAAAAGTGTTTCTAAGGAAGTTTCCAAACTTCGAAAAAAAATTTTTTTCTTTTCGAGATTCTTTGCGCATAATATGCTTGTCTGAGGCTATCAAACTAGTATAATGAAACAGAACCAATTATCTCAAATAAGAACGGAAAAAAAGTGATTCTAACGAGGTTCCCAATTTTCGAAAAAAAATTTTTTTCTTTTCGAGATTCTTTGCGCATAATATGCTTTTCTGAGGCTATCAAACTAGTATAATGAAAGAGAACCAGTTACCTCAAATAAGAACGGAAAAAAAGTGATTCTAACGAAGTTTCCAAACTTCGAAAAAAAAATTTTTTCTTTTCGAGATTCTTTGCGCATAATATGCTTGTCTGAGGCTATCAAACTAGTATAATGAAAGAGAACAAGTTATCTCAAATAAGAACGGAAAAAAAGTGATTCTAACGAAGTTTCCAAACTTCGAAAAAAAATTTTTTTCTTTTCGAGATTATTTGCGAATAATATACTTGTCTGAGGCTATCAAACTAGTATAATGAAAGAGAACCAGTAATCTCAAATAAGAACGGAAAAAAAGTGATTCTAACGAAGTTTCCAAACTTCGAAAAAAAATTTTTTTCTTTTCGAGATACTTTGCGCATAATATGCTTGTCTAAGGCTATCAAACTAGTATAATGAAAGAGAACAAGTTATCTCAAATAAGAACGGAAAAAAAGTGATTCTAACGAAGTTTCCAAACTTCGAAAAAAAATTTTTTTCTTTTCGAGATTCTTTGCGCATAATATGCTTGTCTGAGGCTATCAAACTAGCATAATGAAAGAGAACCAGTAATCTTAAATAAGAACGGAAAAAAAGTGATTCTAACGAAGTTTCCAAACTTCGAAAAAAATTTTTTTTCTTTTCGAGATTCTTTGCGCATAATATGCTTGTCTAAGGCTATCAAACTAGTATAATGAAAGAGAACAAGTTATCTCAAATAAGAACCGAAAAAAAAGTGATTCTAACGAAGTTTCCAAACTTCGAAAAAAATTTTTTTCTTTTCGAGATTATTTGCGCATAATATGCTTGTCTGAGGCTATCAAACTAGTATAATGAAAGAGAACCAGTAATCTTAAATAAGAACGGAAAAAAAGTGATTCTAACGAAGTTTCCAAACTTCGAAAAAAAATTTTTTTCTTTTCGAGATTATTTGCGCATAATTTGCTTGTCTAAGGCTATCAAACAAGTATAATGAAAGAGAACAAGTTATCTCAAATAAGAATGGAAAAAAAGTGATTCTAAGGAAGTTTCCAAACTTGGAAAAAAAATTTTTTTCTTTTCGAGATTCTTTGCGCATAATATGCTTGTCTGAGGCTATCAAACTAGTATAATGAAAGAGAACCAGTTATCTCAAATAAGAACGGAAAAAAAGTGATTCTAACGAAGTTTCCAAACTTCGAAATAAATTTTTTTTCTTTTCGAGATTCTTTGCGCATAATATGCTTGTCTGAGGCTAACAAACTAGTATAATGAAAGAGAACCAGTAATCTTAAATAAGAACGGAAAAAAAGTGATTCTAACGAAGTTTCCAAACTTCGAAAAAAAATTTTTTTCTTTTCGAGATTATTTGCGAATAATATGCTTGTCTGAGGCTATCAAACTAGTATAATGAAAGAGAACCAGTAATCTCAAATAAGAACGGAAAAAAAGTGATTCTAACGAAGTTTCCAAACTTCGAAAAAAAATTTTTTTCTTTTCGAGATTGTTTGCGCATAATATGCTTGTCTGAGGCTATCAAACTAGTATAATGAAAGAGAACCAGTTATCTCAAATAAGAACGGAAAAAAAGTGATTCTAACGAAGTTTCCAAACTTCGAAATAAATTTTTTTTCTTTTCGAGATTCTTTGCGCATAATATGCTTGTCTGAGGCTAACAAACTAGTATAATGAAAGAGAACCAGTAATCTTAAATAAGAACGGAAAAAAAGTGATTCTAACGAAGTTTCCAAACTTCGAAAAAAAATTTTTTTCTTTTCGAGATACTTTGCGCATAATATGCTTGTCTAAGGCTATCAAACTAGTATAATGAAAGAGAACAAGTTATCTCAAATAAGAACGGAAAAAAAGTGATTCTAACGAAGTTTCCAAACTTCGAAAAAAAATTTTTTTCTTTTCGAGATTCTTTGCGCATAATATGCTTGTCTGAGGCTATCAAACTAGCATAATGAAAGAGAACCAGTAATCTTAAATAAGAACGGAAAAAAAGTGATTCTAACGAAGTTTCCAAACTTCGAAAAAAATTTTTTTCTTTTCGAGATTATTTGCGCATAATATGCTTGTCTGAGGCTATCAAACTAGTATAATGAAAGAGAACCAGTAATCTTAAATAAGAACGGAAAAAAAGTGATTCTAACGAAGTTTCCAAACTTCGAAAAAAAATTTTTTTCTTTTCGAGACCCTTTGCGCATAATATGCTTGTCTAAGGCTATCAAACAAGTATAATGAAAGAGAACAAGTTATCTCAAATAAGAATGGAAAAAAAGTGATTCTAAGGAAGTATCCAAACTTCGAAAAAAAATTTTTTTCTTTTCGAGATTCTTTGCGCATAATATGCTTGTGTGAGGCTATCAAACTAGTATAATGAAAGAGAACCAGTTATCTCAAATAAGAACGGAAAAAAAGTGATTCTAACGAAGTTTCAAAACTTCGAAAAAAAATTTTTTTCTTTTCGAGATTCTTTGCGCATACCTATGCTTTTCTGAGACTATCAAACTAGTATAATGAAAGAGAACCAGTTATCTCAAATAAGAACGGAAAAAAAGTGATTCTAACGAAGTTTCCAAACTTCGAAATAAAATTTTTTTCTTTTCGAGATTCTTTGCGCATAATATGCTTGTCTGAGGCTATCAAACTAGTATAATGAAAGAGAACCAGTAATCTTAAATAAGAACGGAAAAAAAGTGATTCTAACGAAGTTTCCAAACTTCGAAAAAAAATTTTTTTCTTTTCGAGATTATTTGCGCATAATTTGCTTGTCTAAGGCTATCAAACAAGTATAATGAAAGAGAACAAGTTATCTCAAATAAGAATGGAAAAAAAGTGATTCTAAGGAAGTTTCCAAACTTGGAAAAAAAATTTTTTTCTTTTCGAGATTCTTTGCGCATAATATGCTTGTCTGAGGCTATCAAACTAGTATAATGAAAGAGAACCAGTTATCTCAAATAAGAACGGAAAAAAAGTGATTCTAACGAAGTTTCCAAACTTCGAAAAAAAATTTTTTTCTTTTCGATATTCTTTGCGCATAATATGCTTGTCTAAGGCTATCAAACTAGTATAATGAAAGAGAACAAGTTATCTCAAATAAGAACGGAAAAAAAGTGATTCTAACGAAGTTTCCAATCTTCGAAAAAAAATTTTTTTCTTTTCGAGATTCTTTGCGCATAATATGCTTTTCTGAGGCTATCAAACTTGTATAATGAAAGAGAACCAGTTATCTCAAATAAGAACGGAAAAAAAGTGATTCTAACGAAGTTTCCAAACTTCGAAAAAAAATTTTTTTCTTTACCAGATTCTTTGCGCATAATATGCTTGTCTAAGGCTATCAAACTAGTATAATGAAAGAGAACAAGTTATCTCAAATAAGAAGGGAAAAAAAGTGATTCTAACGAAGTTTCCAAACTTCGAAAAAAAATTTTTTTCTTTTCGAGATTCTTTGCGCATAATATGCTTGTCTGAGGCTATCAAACTAGTATAATGAAAGAGAACCAGTAATCTTAAATAAGAACGGAAAAAAAATGATTCTAACGAAGTTTCCAAACTTCGAAAAAAAATTTTTTTCTTTTCGAGATTCTTTGCGCATAATATGCTTGTCTAAGGCTATCAAACAAGTATAATGAAATAGAACAAGTTATCTCAAATAAGAATGGAAAAAAAGTGATTCTAAGGAAGTTTCCAAACTTCGAAAAAAAATTTTTTTCTTTTCGAGATTCTTTGCGCATAATATGCTTGTCTGAGGCTATCAAACTAGTATAATTAAAGAGAACCAGTTATCTCAAATAAGAACGGAAAAAAAGTGATTCTAACGAAGTTTCAAAACTTCGAAAAAAAATTTTTTTCTTTTCGAGATTCTTTGCGCATACCTATGCTTTTCTGAGGCTATCAAACTAGTATAATGAAAGAGAACCAGTTATCTCAAATAAGAACGGAAAAAAAGTGATTCTAACGAAGTTTCCAAACTTCGAAATAAAATTTTTTTCTTTTCGAGATTCTTTGCGCATAATATGCTTGTCTGAGGCTATCAAACTAGTATAATGAAAGAGAACCAGTAATCTTAAATAAGAACGGAAAAAAAGTGATTCTAACGAAGTTTCCAAACTTCGAAAAAAAATTTTTTTCTTTTCGAGATTCTTTGCGCATAATATGCTTGTCTGAGGCTATCAAACTAGTATAATGAAAGAGAACCAGTAATCTTAAATAAGAACGGAAAAAAAGTGATTCTAACGAAGTTTCCAAACTTCGAAAAAAAATTTTTTTCTTTTCGAGATTATTTGCGCATAATATGCTTGTCTAAGGCTATCAAACAAGTATAATGAAAGAGAACAAGTTATCTCAAATAAGAATGGAAAAAAAGTGATTCTAAGGAAGTTTCCAAACTTCGAAAAAAAATTTTTTTCTTTTCGAGATTCTTTGCGCATAATATGCTTGTCTGAGGCTATCAAACTAGTATAATGAAAGAGAACCAGTAATCTTAAATAAGAACGGAAAAAAAGTGATTCTAACGAAGTTTCCAAACTTCGAAAAAAAATTTTTTTCTTTTCGAGATTATTTGCGCATAATTTGCTTGTCTAAGGCTATCAAACAAGTATAATGAAAGAGAACAAGTTATCTCAAATAAGAATGGAAAAAAAGTGATTCTAAGGAAGTTTCCAAACTTCGAAAAAAAATTTTTTTCTTTTCGAGATTCTTTGCGCATAATATGCTTGTCTGAGGCTATCAAACTAGTATAATGAAAGAGAACCAGTTATCTCAAATAAGAACGAAAAAAAAGTGATTCTAACGAAGTTTCCAAACTTCGAAAAAAAATTTTTTTCTTTTCCAGATTCTTTGCGCATAATATGCTTGTCTAAGGCTATCAAACTAGTATAATGAAAGAGAACAAGTTATCTTAAATAAGAACGGAAAAAAAGTGATTCTAACGAAGTTTCCAAACTTCGAAAAAAAATTTTTTTCTTTTCGAGATTCTTTGCGCATAATATGCTTGTCTGAGGCTATCAAACTAGTATAATGAAAGAGAACCAGTAATCTTAAATAAGAACGGAAAAAAAGTGATTCTAACGAAGTTTGCAAACTTCGAAAAAAAATTTTTTTCTTTTCGAGATTCTTTGCGCATAATATGCTTGTCTGAGGCTATCAAACTAGTATAATGAAAGAGAAAAAGTTATCTCAAATAAGAACGGAAAAAAAGTTATTCTAACGAAGTTTCCAAACTTCGAAAAAAAATTTTTTTCTTTTCGAGATTCTTTGCGCATAATATGCTTGTCTGAGGCTATCAAACTAGTATAATGAAAGGGAACCAGTAATCTTAAATAAGAACGGAAAAAAAGTGATTCTAACGAAGTTTGCAAACTTCGAAAAAAAATTTTTTTCTTTTCGAGATTCTTTGCGCATAATATGCTTGTCTGAGGCTATCAAACTACTATAATGAAAGAGAAAAAGTTATCTCAAATAAGAACGGAAAAAAAGTTATTCTAATGAAGTTTCCAAACTTCGAAAAAAATTTTTTTTCTTTTCGAGATTCTTTGCGCATAATATGCTTGTCTAAGGCTATCAAACTAGTATAATGAAAGAGAACAAGTTATCTGTATAAGAATGGAAAAAAAGTGATTCTAAGGAAGTTTCCAAACTTCGAAAAAACATTTTTTCTTTTCGAGATTCTTTGCGCATAATATGCTTGTCTGAGGATATCAAACTAGTATAATGAAAGAGAACAAGTTATCTCAAATAAGAATGGAAAAAAAGTGATTCTAAGGAAGTTTCCAAACTTCGAAAAAAAATTTTTTTCTTTTCGAGATTCTTTTCGCATAATATGCTTGTCTGAGGCTATCAAACTAGTATAATGAAAGAGAACCAGTTATCTCAAATAAGAACGGAAAAAAAGTGATTCTAACGAGGTTCCCAATTTTCGAAAAAAAATTTTTTTCTTTTCGAGATTCTTTGCGCATAATATGCTTTTCTGAGGCTATCAAACAAGTATAATGAAAGAGAACAAGTTATCTCAAATAAGAATGGAAAAAAAGTGATTCTAAGGAAGTTTCCAAACTTGGAAAAAAAATTTTTTTCTTTTCGAGATTCTTTGCGCATAATATGCTTGTCTGAGGCTATCAAACTAGTATAATGAAAGAGAACCAGTTATCTCAAATAAGAACGGAAAAAAAGTGATTCTAACGAAGTTTCCAAACTTCGAAAAAAAATTTTTTTCTTTTCGAGATTCTTTGCGCATAATATGCTTGTCTAAGGCTATCAAACTAGTATAATGAAAGAGAACAAGTTATCTCAAATAAGAACGGAAAAAAAGTGATTCTAACGAAGTTTCCAATCTTCGAAAAAAAATTTTTTTCTTTTCGAGATTCTTTGCGCATAATATGCTTTTCTGAGGCTATCAAACTTGTATAATGAAAGAGAACCAGTTATCTCAAATAAGAACGGAAAAAAAGTGATTCTAACGAAGTTTCCAAACTTCGAAAAAAAATTTTTTTCTTTACCAGATTCTTTGCGCATAATATGCTTGTCTAAGGCTATCAAACTAGTATAATGAAAGAGAACAAGTTATCTCAAATAAGAAGGGAAAAAAAGTGATTCTAACGAAGTTTCCAAACTTCGAAAAAAAATTTTTTTCTTTTCGAGATTCTTTGCGCATAATATGCTTGTCTGAGGCTATCAAACTAGTATAATGAAAGAGAACCAGTAATCTTAAATAAGAACGGAAAAAAAGTGATTCTAACGAAGTTTCCAAACTTCGAAAAAAAATTTTTTTCCTTTCGAGATTATTTGCGCATAATATGCTTGTCTGAGGCTATCAAACTAGTATAATGAAAGAGAACCAGTAATCTTAAATAAGAACGGAAAAAAAGTGATTCTAACGAAGTTTCCAAACTTCGAAAAAAAATTTTTTTCTTTTCGAGACCCTTTGCGCATAATATGCTTGTCTAAGGCTATCAAACAAGTATAATGAAAGAGAACAAGTTATCTCAAATAAGAATGGAAAAAAAGTGATTCTAAGGAAGTTTCCAAACTTCGAAAAAAAATTTTTTTCTTTTCGAGATTCTTTGCGCATACCTATGCTTTTCTGAGACTATCAAACTAGTATAATGAAAGAGAACCAGTTATCTCAAATAAGAACGGAAAAAAAGTGATTCTAACGAAGTTTCCAAACTTCGAAATAAAATTTTTTTCTTTTCGAGATTCTTTGCGCATAATATGCTTGTCTGAGGCTATCAAACTAGTATAATGAAAGAGAACCAGTAATCTTAAATAAGAACGGAAAAAAAGTGATTCTAACGAAGTTTCCAAACTTCGAAAAAAAATTTTTTTCTTTTCGAGATTCTTTGCGCATAATATGCTTGTCTGAGGCTATCAAACTAGTATAATGAAAGAGAACCAGTAATCTTAAATAAGAAAGGAAAAAAAGTGATTCTAACGAAGTTTCCAAACTTCGAAAAAAAATTTTTTTCTTTTCGAGATTATTTGCGCATAATATGCTTGTCTAAGGCTATCAAACAAGTATAATGAAAGAGAACAAGTTATCTCAAATAAGAATGGAAAAAAAGTGATTCTAAGGAAGTTTCCAAACTTCGAAAAAAAATTTTTTTCTTTTCGAGATTCTTTGCGCATAATATGCTTGTCTGAGGCTATCAAACTAGTATAATGAAAGAGAACCAGTAATCTTAAATAAGAACGGAAAAAAAGTGATTCTAACGAAGTTTCCAAACTTCGAAAAAAAATTTTTTTCTTTTCGAGATTATTTGCGCATAATTTGCTTGTCTAAGGCTATCAAACAAGTATAATGAAAGAGAACAAGTTATCTCAAATAAGAATGGAAAAAAAGTGATTCTAAGGAAGTTTCCAAACTTCGAAAAAAAATTTTTTTCTTTTCGAGATTCTTTGCGCATAATATGCTTGTCTGAGGCTATCAAACTAGTATAATGAAAGAGAACCAGTTATCTCAAATAAGAACGAAAAAAAAGTGATTCTAACGAAGTTTCCAAACTTCGAAAAAAAATTTTTTTCTTTTCCAGATTCTTTGCGCATAATATGCTTGTCTAAGGCTATCAAACTAGTATAATGAAATAGAACAAGTTATCTTAAATAAGAACGGAAAAAAAGTGATTCTAACGAAGTTTCCAAACTTCGAAAAAAAATTTTTTTCTTTTCGAGATTCTTTGCGCATAATATGCTTGTCTGAGGCTATCAAACTAGTATAATGAAAGAGAACCAGTAATCTTAAATAAGAACGGAAAAAAAGTGATTCTAACGAAGTTTCCAAACTTCGAAAAAAAATTTTTTTCCTTTCGAGATTATTTGCGCATAATATGCTTGTCTGAGGCTATCAAACTAGTATAATGAAAGAGAACCAGTTATCTCAAATAAGAACGGAAAAAAAGTGATTCTAACGAAGTTTCCAAACTTCGAAAAAAAATTTTTTTCTTTTCGAGATTCTTTGCGCATAATATGCTTGTCTGAGGCTATCAAACTAGTATAATGAAAGAGAAAAAGTTATCTCAAATAAGAACGGAAAAAAAGTTATTCTAATGAAGTTTCCAAACTTCGAAAAAAATTTTTTTTCTTTTCGAGATTCTTTGCGCATAATATGCTTGTCTAAGGCTATCAAACTAGTATAATGAAAGAGAACAAGTTATCTGTATAAGAATGGAAAAAAAGTGATTCTAAGGAAGTTTCCAAACTTCGAAAAAACATTTTTTCTTTTCGAGATTCTTTGCGCATAATATGCTTGTCTGAGGCTATCAAACTAGTATAATGAAAGAGAACAAGTTATCTCAAATAAGAATGGAAAAAAAGTGTTTCTAAGGAAGTTTCCAAACTTCGAAAAAAAATTTTTTTCTTTTCGAGATTCTTTGCGCATAATATGCTTGTCTGAGGCTATCAAACTAGTATAATGAAACAGAACCAATTATCTCAAATAAGAACGGAAAAAAAGTGATTCTAACGAGGTTCCCAATTTTCGAAAAAAAATTTTTTTCTTTTCGAGATTCTTTGCGCATAATATGCTTTTCTGAGGCTATCAAACTAGTATAATGAAAGAGAACCAGTTACCTCAAATAAGAACGGAAAAAAAGTGATTCTAACGAAGTTTCCAAACTTCGAAAAAAAAATTTTTTCTTTTCGAGATTCTTTGCGCATAATATGCTTGTCTGAGGCTATCAAACTAGTATAATGAAAGAGAACAAGTTATCTCAAATAAGAACGGAAAAAAAGTGATTCTAACGAAGTTTCCAAACTTCGAAAAAAAATTTTTTTCTTTTCGAGATTATTTGCGAATAATATACTTGTCTGAGGCTATCAAACTAGTATAATGAAAGAGAACCAGTAATCTCAAATAAGAACGGAAAAAAAGTGATTCTAACGAAGTTTCCAAACTTCGAAAAAAAATTTTTTTCTTTTCGAGATTGTTTGCGCATAATATGCTTGTCTGAGGCTATCAAACTAGTATAATGAAAGAGAACCAGTTATCTCAAATAAGAACGGAAAAAAAGTGATTCTAACGAAGTTTCCAAACTTCGAAATAAATTTTTTTTCTTTTCGAGATTCTTTGCGCATAATATGCTTGTCTGAGGCTAACAAACTAGTATAATGAAAGAGAACCAGTAATCTTAAATAAGAACGGAAAAAAAGTGATTCTAACGAAGTTTCCAAACTTCCAAAAAAAATTTTTTTCTTTTCGAGATACTTTGCGCATAATATGCTTGTCTAAGGCTATCAAACTAGTATAATGAAAGAGAACAAGTTATCTCAAATAAGAACGGAAAAAAAGTGATTCTAACGAAGTTTCCAAACTTCGAAAAAAAATTTTTTTCTTTTCGAGATTCTTTGCGCATAATATGCTTGTCTGAGGCTATCAAACTAGCATAATGAAAGAGAACCAGTAATCTTAAATAAGAACGGAAAAAAAGTGATTCTAACGAAGTTTCCAAACTTCGAAAAAAATTTTTTTTCTTTTCGAGATTCTTTGCGCATAATATGCTTGTCTAAGGCTATCAAACTAGTATAATGAAAGAGAACAAGTTATCTCAAATAAGAACCGAAAAAAAAGTGATTCTAACGAAGTTTCCAAACTTCGAAAAAAATTTTTTTCTTTTCGAGATTATTTGCGCATAATATGCTTGTCTGAGGCTATCAAACTAGTATAATGAAAGAGAACCAGTAATCTTAAATAAGAACGGAAAAAAAGTGATTCTAACGAAGTTTCCAAACTTCGAAAAAAAATTTTTTTCTTTTCGAGATTATTTGCGCATAATTTGCTTGTCTAAGGCTATCAAACAAGTATAATGAAAGAGAACAAGTTATCTCAAATAAGAATGGAAAAAAAGTGATTCTAAGGAAGTTTCCAAACTTGGAAAAAAAATTTTTTTCTTTTCGAGATTCTTTGCGCATAATATGCTTGTCTGAGGCTATCAAACTAGTATAATGAAAGAGAACCAGTTATCTCAAATAAGAACGGAAAAAAAGTGATTCTAACGAAGTTTCCAAACTTCGAAATAAATTTTTTTTCTTTTCGAGATTCTTTGCGCATAATATGCTTGTCTGAGGCTAACAAACTAGTATAATGAAAGAGAACCAGTAATCTTAAATAAGAACGGAAAAAAAGTGATTCTAACGAAGTTTCCAAACTTCGAAAAAAAATTTTTTTCTTTTCGAGATTATTTGCGAATAATATGCTTGTCTGAGGCTATCAAACTAGTATAATGAAAGAGAACCAGTAATCTCAAATAAGAACGGAAAAAAAGTGATTCTAACGAAGTTTCCAAACTTCGAAAAAAAATTTTTTTCTTTTCGAGATTGTTTGCGCATAATATGCTTGTCTGAGGCTATCAAACTAGTATAATGAAAGAGAACCAGTTATCTCAAATAAGAACGGAAAAAAAGTGATTCTAACGAAGTTTCCAAACTTCGAAATAAATTTTTTTTCTTTTCGAGATTCTTTGCGCATAATATGCTTGTCTGAGGCTAACAAACTAGTATAATGAAAGAGAACCAGTAATCTTAAATAAGAACGGAAAAAAAGTGATTCTAACGAAGTTTCCAAACTTCGAAAAAAAATTTTTTTCTTTTCGAGATACTTTGCGCATAATATGCTTGTCTAAGGCTATCAAACTAGTATAATGAAAGAGAACAAGTTATCTCAAATAAGAACGGAAAAAAAGTGATTCTAACGAAGTTTCCAAACTTCGAAAAAAAATTTTTTTCTTTTCGAGATTCTTTGCGCATAATATGCTTGTCTGAGGCTATCAAACTAGCATAATGAAAGAGAACCAGTAATCTTAAATAAGAACGGAAAAAAAGTGATTCTAACGAAGTTTCCAAACTTCGAAAAAAATTTTTTTCTTTTCGAGATTATTTGCGCATAATATGCTTGTCTGAGGCTATCAAACTAGTATAATGAAAGAGAACCAGTAATCTTAAATAAGAACGGAAAAAAAGTGATTCTAACGAAGTTTCCAAACTTCGAAAAAAAATTTTTTTCTTTTCGAGACCCTTTGCGCATAATATGCTTGTCTAAGGCTATCAAACAAGTATAATGAAAGAGAACAAGTTATCTCAAATAAGAATGGAAAAAAAGTGATTCTAAGGAAGTATCCAAACTTCGAAAAAAAATTTTTTTCTTTTCGAGATTCTTTGCGCATAATATGCTTGTGTGAGGCTATCAAACTAGTATAATGAAAGAGAACCAGTTATCTCAAATAAGAACGGAAAAAAAGTGATTCTAACGAAGTTTCAAAACTTCGAAAAAAAATTTTTTTCTTTTCGAGATTCTTTGCGCATACCTATGCTTTTCTGAGACTATCAAACTAGTATAATGAAAGAGAACCAGTTATCTCAAATAAGAACGGAAAAAAAGTGATTCTAACGAAGTTTCCAAACTTCGAAATAAAATTTTTTTCTTTTCGAGATTCTTTGCGCATAATATGCTTGTCTGAGGCTATCAAACTAGTATAATGAAAGAGAACCAGTAATCTTAAATAAGAACGGAAAAAAAGTGATTCTAACGAAGTTTCCAAACTTCGAAAAAAAATTTTTTTCTTTTCGAGATTATTTGCGCATAATTTGCTTGTCTAAGGCTATCAAACAAGTATAATGAAAGAGAACAAGTTATCTCAAATAAGAATGGAAAAAAAGTGATTCTAAGGAAGTTTCCAAACTTGGAAAAAAAATTTTTTTCTTTTCGAGATTCTTTGCGCATAATATGCTTGTCTGAGGCTATCAAACTAGTATAATGAAAGAGAACCAGTTATCTCAAATAAGAACGGAAAAAAAGTGATTCTAACGAAGTTTCCAAACTTCGAAAAAAAATTTTTTTCTTTTCGAGATTCTTTGCGCATAATATGCTTGTCTAAGGCTATCAAACTAGTATAATGAAAGAGAACAAGTTATCTCAAATAAGAACGGAAAAAAAGTGATTCTAACGAAGTTTCCAATCTTCGAAAAAAAATTTTTTTCTTTTCGAGATTCTTTGCGCATAATATGCTTTTCTGAGGCTATCAAACTTGTATAATGAAAGAGAACCAGTTATCTCAAATAAGAACGGAAAAAAAGTGATTCTAACGAAGTTTCCAAACTTCGAAAAAAAATTTTTTTCTTTACCAGATTCTTTGCGCATAATATGCTTGTCTAAGGCTATCAAACTAGTATAATGAAAGAGAACAAGTTATCTCAAATAAGAAGGGAAAAAAAGTGATTCTAACGAAGTTTCCAAACTTCGAAAAAAAATTTTTTTCTTTTCGAGATTCTTTGCGCATAATATGCTTGTCTGAGGCTATCAAACTAGTATAATGAAAGAGAACCAGTAATCTTAAATAAGAACGGAAAAAAAGTGATTCTAACGAAGTTTCCAAACTTCGAAAAAAAATTTTTTTCTTTTCGAGATTCTTTGCGCATAATATGCTTGTCTAAGGCTATCAAACAAGTATAATGAAAGAGAACAAGTTATCTCAAATAAGAATGGAAAAAAAGTGATTCTAAGGAAGTTTCCAAACTTCGAAAAAAAATTTTTTTCTTTTCGAGATTCTTTGCGCATAATATGCTTGTCTGAGGCTATCAAACTAGTATAATTAAAGAGAACCAGTTATCTCAAATAAGAACGGAAAAAAAGTGATTCTAACGAAGTTTCAAAACTTCGAAAAAAAATTTTTTTCTTTTCGAGATTCTTTGCGCATACCTATGCTTTTCTGAGGCTATCAAACTAGTATAATGAAAGAGAACCAGTTATCTCAAATAAGAACGGAAAAAAAGTGATTCTAACGAAGTTTCCAAACTTCGAAATAAAATTTTTTTCTTTTCGAGATTCTTTGCGCATAATATGCTTGTCTGAGGCTATCAAACTAGTATAATGAAAGAGAACCAGTAATCTTAAATAAGAACGGAAAAAAAGTGATTCTAACGAAGTTTCCAAACTTCGAAAAAAATTTTTTTCTTTTCGAGATTATTTGCGCATAATATGCTTGTCTGAGGCTATCAAACTAGTATAATGAAAGAGAACCAGTAATCTTAAATAAGAACGGAAAAAAAGTGATTCTAACGAAGTTTCCAAACTTCGAAAAAAAATTTTTTTCTTTTCGAGACCCTTTGCGCATAATATGCTTGTCTAAGGCTATCAAACAAGTATAATGAAAGAGAACAAGTTATCTCAAATAAGAATGGAAAAAAAGTGATTCTAAGGAAGTATCCAAACTTCGAAAAAAAATTTTTTTCTTTTCGAGATTCTTTGCGCATAATATGCTTGTGTGAGGCTATCAAACTAGTATAATGAAAGAGAACCAGTTATCTCAAATAAGAACGGAAAAAAAGTGATTCTAACGAAGTTTCAAAACTTCGAAAAAAAATTTTTTTCTTTTCGAGATTCTTTGCGCATACCTATGCTTTTCTGAGACTATCAAACTAGTATAATGAAAGAGAACCAGTTATCTCAAATAAGAACGGAAAAAAAGTGATTCTAACGAAGTTTCCAAACTTCGAAATAAAATTTTTTTCTTTTCGAGATTCTTTGCGCATAATATGCTTGTCTGAGGCTATCAAACTAGTATAATGAAAGAGAACCAGTAATCTTAAATAAGAACGGAAAAAAAGTGATTCTAACGAAGTTTCCAAACTTCGAAAAAAAATTTTTTTCTTTTCGAGATTATTTGCGCATAATTTGCTTGTCTAAGGCTATCAAACAAGTATAATGAAAGAGAACAAGTTATCTCAAATAAGAATGGAAAAAAAGTGATTCTAAGGAAGTTTCCAAACTTGGAAAAAAAATTTTTTTCTTTTCGAGATTCTTTGCGCATAATATGCTTGTCTGAGGCTATCAAACTAGTATAATGAAAGAGAACCAGTTATCTCAAATAAGAACGGAAAAAAAGTGATTCTAACGAAGTTTCCAAACTTCGAAAAAAAATTTTTTTCTTTTCGAGATTCTTTGCGCATAATATGCTTGTCTAAGGCTATCAAACTAGTATAATGAAAGAGAACAAGTTATCTCAAATAAGAACGGAAAAAAAGTGATTCTAACGAAGTTTCCAATCTTCGAAAAAAAATTTTTTTCTTTTCGAGATTCTTTGCGCATAATATGCTTTTCTGAGGCTATCAAACTTGTATAATGAAAGAGAACCAGTTATCTCAAATAAGAACGGAAAAAAAGTGATTCTAACGAAGTTTCCAAACTTCGAAAAAAAATTTTTTTCTTTACCAGATTCTTTGCGCATAATATGCTTGTCTAAGGCTATCAAACTAGTATAATGAAAGAGAACAAGTTATCTCAAATAAGAAGGGAAAAAAAGTGATTCTAACGAAGTTTCCAAACTTCGAAAAAAAATTTTTTTCTTTTCGAGATTCTTTGCGCATAATATGCTTGTCTGAGGCTATCAAACTAGTATAATGAAAGAGAACCAGTAATCTTAAATAAGAACGGAAAAAAAGTGATTCTAACGAAGTTTCCAAACTTCGAAAAAAAATTTTTTTCTTTTCGAGATTCTTTGCGCATAATATGCTTGTCTAAGGCTATCAAACAAGTATAATGAAAGAGAACAAGTTATCTCAAATAAGAATGGAAAAAAAGTGATTCTAAGGAAGTTTCCAAACTTCGAAAAAAAATTTTTTTCTTTTCGAGATTCTTTGCGCATAATATGCTTGTCTGAGGCTATCAAACTAGTATAATTAAAGAGAACCAGTTATCTCAAATAAGAACGGAAAAAAAGTGATTCTAACGAAGTTTCAAAACTTCGAAAAAAAATTTTTTTCTTTTCGAGATTCTTTGCGCATACCTATGCTTTTCTGAGGCTATCAAACTAGTATAATGAAAGAGAACCAGTTATCTCAAATAAGAACGGAAAAAAAGTGATTCTAACGAAGTTTCCAAACTTCGAAATAAAATTTTTTTCTTTTCGAGATTCTTTGCGCATAATATGCTTGTCTGAGGCTATCAAACTAGTATAATGAAAGAGAACCAGTAATCTTAAATAAGAACGGAAAAAAAGTGATTCTAACGAAGTTTCCAAACTTCGAAAAAAAATTTTTTTCTTTTCGAGATTCTTTGCGCATAATATGCTTGTCTGAGGCTATCAAACTAGTATAATGAAAGAGAACAAGTTATCTCAAATAAGAACGGAAAAAAAGTGATTCTAACGAAGTTTCCAAACTTCGAAAAAAAATTTTTTTCTTTTCGAGATTATTTGCGAATAATATGCTTGTCTGAGGCTATCAAACTAGTATAATGAAAGAGAACCAGTAATCTTAAATAAGAACGGAAAAAAAGTGATTCTAACGAAGTTTCCAAACTTCGAAAAAAATTTTTTTCTTTTCGAGATTCTTTGCGCATAATATGCTTGTCTGAGGCTATCAAACTAGTATAATGAAAGAGAACCAGTAATCTTAAATAAGAACGGAAAAAAAGTGATTCTAACGAAGTTTCCAAACTTCGAAAAAAAATTTTTTTCTTTTCGAGATTATTTGCGCATAATATGCTTGTCTAAGGCTATCAAACAAGTATAATGAAAGAGAACAAGTTATCTCAAATAAGAATGGAAAAAAAGTGATTCTAAGGAAGTTTCCAAACTTCGAAAAAAAATTTTTTTCTTTTCGAGATTCTTTGCGCATAATATGCTTGTCTGAGGCTATCAAACTAGTATAATGAAAGAGAACCAGTAATCTTAAATAAGAACGGAAAAAAAGTGATTCTAACGAAGTTTCCAAACTTCGAAAAAAAATTTTTTTCTTTTCGAGATTATTTGCGCATAATTTGCTTGTCTAAGGCTATCAAACAAGTATAATGAAAGAGAACAAATTATCTCAAATAAGAATGATAAAAAGTGATTCTAAGGAAGTTTCCAAACTTCGAAAAAAAATTTTTTTCTTTTCGAGATTCTTTGCGCATAATATGCTTGTCTGAGGCTATCAAACTAGTATAATGAAAGAGAACCAGTTATCTCAAATAAGAACGAAAAAAAAGTGATTCTAACGAAGTTTCCAAACTTCGAAAAAAAATTTTTTTCTTTTCCAGATTCTTTGCGCAGAATATGCTTGTCTAAGGCTATCAAACTAGTATAATGAAAGAGAACAAGTTATCTTAAATAAGAACGGAAAAAAAGTGATTCTAACGAAGTTTCCAAACTTCGAAAAAAAATTTTTTTCTTTTCGAGATTCTTTGCGCATAATATGCTTGTCTGAGGCTATCAAACTAGTATAATGAAAGAGAACCAGTAATCTTAAATAAGAACGGAAAAAAAGTGATTCTAACGAAGTTTGCAAACTTCGAAAAAAAATTTTTTTCTTTTCGAGATTCTTTGCGCATAATATGCTTGTCTGAGGCTATCAAACTAGTATAATGAAAGAGAAAAAGTTATCTCAAATAAGAACGGAAAAAAAGTTATTCTAACGAAGTTTCCAAACTTCGAAAAAAAATTTTTTTCTTTTCGAGATTCTTTGCGCATAATATGCTTGTCTGAGGCTATCAAACTAGTATAATGAAAGAGAACCAGTAATCTTAAATAAGAACGGAAAAAAAGTGATTCTAACGAAGTTTGCA
Organism: Metallyticus violacea; assembly: GCA_030762175.1. Taxonomy (NCBI): domain Eukaryota; kingdom Metazoa; phylum Arthropoda; class Insecta; order Mantodea; family Metallyticidae; genus Metallyticus; species Metallyticus violacea. The sequence goes on along the minus strand of CM060842.1, from coordinate 82,551,588 downwards.
AACTTCGAAAAAAAATTTTTTTCTTTTCGAGATTCTTTGCGCATAATATGCTTGTCTGAGGCTATCAAACTAGTATAATGAAAGAGAACCAGTTACCTCAAATAAGAACGGAAAAAAAGTGATTCTAACGAAGTTTCCAAACTTCGAAAAAAAATTTTTTTCTTTTCGAGATTCTTTGCGCATAATATGCTTGTCTAAGGCTATCAAACTAGTATAATGAAAGAGAACAAGTTATCTGTATAAGAATGGAAAAAAAGTGATTCTAAGGAAGTTTCCAAACTTCGAAAAAACATTTTTTCTTTTCGAGATTCTTTGCGCATAATATGCTTGTCTGAGGCTATCAAACTAGTATAATGAAAGAGAACAAGTTATCTCAAATAAGAATGGAAAAAAAGTGTTTCTAAGGAAGTTTCCAAACTTCGAAAAAAAATTTTTTTCTTTTCGAGATTCTTTGCGCATAATATGCTTGTCTGAGGCTATCAAACTAGTATAATGAAACAGAACCAGTTATCTCAAATAAGAACGGAAAAAAAGTGATTCTAACGAGGTTCCCAATTTTCGAAAAAAAATTTTTTTCTTTTCGAGATTCTTTGCGCATAATATGCTTTTCTGAGGCTATCAAACTAGTATAATGAAAGAGAACCAGTTACCTCAAATAAGAACGGAAAAAAAGTGATTCTAACGAAGTTTCCAAACTTCGAAAAAAAAATTTTTTCTTTTCGAGATTCTTTGCGCATAATATGCTTGTCTGAGGCTATCAAACTAGTATAATGAAAGAGAACAAGTTATCTCAAATAAGAACGGAAAAAAAGTGATTCTAACGATGTTTCCAAACTTCGAAAAAAAATTTTTTTCTTTTCGAGATTATTTGCGCATACCTATGCTTTTCTGAGGCTATCAAACTAGTATAATGAAAGAGAACCAGTTATCTCAAATAAGAACGGAAAAAAAGTGATTCTAACGAAGTTTCCAAACTTCGAAATAAAATTTTTTTCTTTTCGAGATTCTTTGCGCATAATATGCTTGTCTGAGGCTATCAAACTAGTATAATGAAAGAGAACCAGTAATCTTAAATAAGAACGGAAAAAAAGTGATTCTAACGAAGTTTCCAAACTTCGAAAAAAAATTTTTTTCTTTTCGAGATTATTTGCGCATAATTTGCTTGTCTAAGGCTATCAAACAAGTATAATGAAAGAGAACAAGTTATCTCAAATAAGAATGGAAAAAAAGTGATTCTAAGGAAGTTTCCAAACTTGGAAAAAAAATTTTTTTCTTTTCGAGATTCTTTGCGCATAATATGCTTGTCTGATGCTATCAAACTAGTATAATGAAAGAGAACCAGTTATCTCAAATAAGAACGGAAAAAAAGTGATTCTAACGAAGTTTCCAAACTTCGAAAAAAAATTTTTTTCTTTTCGAGATTCTTTGCGCATAATATGCTTGTCTAAGGCTATCAAACTAGTATAATGAAAGAGAACAAGCTATCTCAAATAAGAACGGAAAAAAAGTGATTCTAACGAAGTTTCCAATCTTCGAAAAAAAATTTTTTTCTTTTCGAGATTCTTTGCGCATAATATGCTTTTCTGAGGCTATCAAACTTGTATAATGAAAGAGAACCAGTTATCTCAAATAAGAACGGAAAAAAAGTGATTCTAACGAAGTTTCCAAACTTCGAAAAAAAATTTTTTTCTTTACCAGATTCTTTGCGCATAATATGCTTGTCTAAGGCTATCAAACTAGTATAATGAAAGAGAACAAGTTATCTCAAATAAGAAGGGAAAAAAAGTGATTCTAACGAAATTTCCAAACTTCGAAAAAAAATTTTTTTCTTTTCGAGATTCTTTGCGCATAATATGCTTGTCTGAGGCTATCAAACTAGTATAATGAAAGAGAACCAGTAATCTTAAATAAGAACGGAAAAAAGTGATTCTAACGAAGTTTCCAAACTTCGAAAAAAATTTTTTTTCTTTTCGAGATTCTTTGCGCATAATATGCTTGTCTGAGGCTATCAAACTAGTATAATGAAAGAGAACCAGTAATCTTAAATAAGAACGGAAAAAAAGTGATTCTAACGAAGTTTCCAAACTTCGAAAAAAAATTTTTTTCTTTTCGAGATTATTTGCGAATAATATGCTTGTCTGAGGCTATCAAACTAGTATAATGAAAGAGAACCAGTAATCTCAAATAAGAACGGAAAAAAAGTGATTCTAACGAAGTTTCCAAACTTCGAAAAAAAATTTTTTTCTTTTCGAGATTGTTTGCGCATAATATGCTTGTCTGAGGCTATCAAACTAGTATAATGAAAGAGAACCAGTTATCTCAAATAAGAACGGAAAAAAAGTGATTCTAACGAAGTTTCCAAACTTCGAAAAAAATTTTTTTCTTTTCGAGATTATTTGCGCATAATATGCTTGTCTGAGGCTATCAAACTAGTATAATGAAAGAGAACCAGTAATCTTAAATAAGAACGGAAAAAAAGTGATTCTAACGAAGTTTCCAAACTTCGAAAAAAAATTTTTTTCTTTTCGAGACCCTTTGCGCATAATATGCTTGTCTAAGGCTATCAAACAAGTATAATGAAAGAGAACAGGTTATCTCAAATAAGAATGGAAAAAAAGTGATTCTAAGGAAGTTTCCAAACTTCGAAAAAAAATTTTTTTCTTTTCGAGATTCTTTGCGCATAATATGCTTGTGTGAGGCTATCAAACTAGTATAATGAAAGAGAACCAGTTATCTCAAATAAGAACGGAAAAAAAGTGATTCTAACGAAGTTTCCAAACTTCGAAAAAAAATTTTTTTCTTTTCGAGATTCTTTGCGCATAATATGCTTGTCTGAGGCTATCAAACTAGTATAATGAAAGAGAACCAGTAATCTTAAATAAGAACGGAAAAAAAGTGATTCTAACGAAGTTTCCAAACTTCGAAAAAAAATTTTTTTCTTTTCGAGATTATTTGCGCATAATTTGCTTGTCTAAGGCTATCAAACAAGTATAATGAAAGAGAACAAGTTATCTCAAATAAGAATGGAAAAAAAGTGATTCTAAGGAAGTTTCCAAACTTGGAAAAAAAATTTTTTTCTTTTCGAGATTCTTTGCGCATAATATGCTTGTCTGAGGCTATCAAACTAGTATAATGAAAGAGAACCAGTTATCTCAAATAAGAACGGAAAAAAAGTGATTCTAACGAAGTTTCCAAACTTCGAAAAAAAATTTTTTTCTTTTCGAGATTCTTTGCGCATAATATGCTTGTCTAAGGCTATCAAACTAGTATAATGAAAGAGAACAAGCTATCTCAAATAAGAACGGAAAAAAAGTGATTCTAACGAAGTTTCCAATCTTCGAAAAAATATTTTTTTCTTTTCGAGATTCTTTGCGCATAATATGCTTTTCTGAGGCTATCAAACTTGTATAATGAAAGAGAACCAGTTATCTCAAATAAGAACGGAAAAAAAGTGATTCTAACGAAGTTTCCAAACTTCGAAAAAAAATTTTTTTCTTTACCAGATTCTTTGCGCATAATATGCTTGTCTAAGGCTATCAAACTAGTATAATGAAAGAGAACAAGTTATCTCAAATAAGAAGGGAAAAAAAGTGATTCTAACGAAGTTTCCAAACTTCGAAAAAAAATTTTTTTCTTTTCGAGATTCTTTGCGCATAATATGCTTGTCTGAGGCTATCAAACTAGTATAATGAAAGAGAACCAGTAATCTTAAATAAGAACGGAAAAAAGTGATTCTAACGAAGTTTCCAAACTTCGAAAAAAATTTTTTTTCTTTTCGAGATTCTTTGCGCATAATATGCTTGTCTGAGGCTATCAAACTAGTATAATGAAAGAGAACCAGTAATCTTAAATAAGAACGGAAAAAAAGTGATTCTAACGAAGTTTCCAAACTTCGAAAAAAAATTTTTTTCTTTTCGAGATTATTTGCGAATAATATGCTTGTCTGAGGCTATCAAACTAGTATAATGAAAGAGAACCAGTAATCTCAAATAAGAACGGAAAAAAAGTGATTCTAACGAAGTTTCCAAACTTCGAAAAAAAATTTTTTTCTTTTCGAGATTGTTTGCGCATAATATGCTTGTCTGAGGCTATCAAACTAGTATAATGAAAGAGAACCAGTTATCTCAAATAAGAACGGAAAAAAAGTGATTCTAACGAAGTTTCCAAACTTCGAAATAAATTTTTTTTCTTTTCGAGATTCTTTGCGCATAATATGCTTGTCTGAGGCTAACAAACTAGTATAATGAAAGAGAACCAGTAATCTTAAATAAGAACGGAAAAAAAGTGATTCTAACGAAGTTTCCAAACTTCGAAAAAAAATTTTTTTCTTTTCGAGATACTTTGCGCATAATATGCTTGTCTAAGGCTATCAAACTAGTATAATGAAAGAGAACAAGTTATCTCAAATAAGAACGGAAAAAAAGTGATTCTAACGAAGTTTCCAAACTTCGAAAAAAAATTTTTTTCTTTTCGAGATTCTTTGCGCATAATATGCTTGTCTGAGGCTATCAAACTAGCATAATGAAAGAGAACCAGTAATCTTAAATAAGAACGGAAAAAAAGTGATTCTAACGAAGTTTCCAAACTTCGAAAAAAATTTTTTTTCTTTTCGAGATTCTTTGCGCATAATATGCTTGTCTAAGGCTATCAAACTAGTATAATGAAAGAGAACAAGTTATCTCAAATAAGAACCGAAAAAAAAGTGATTCTAACGAAGTTTCCAAACTTCGAAAAAAAATTTTTTTCTTTACCAGATTCTTTGCGCATAATATGCTTGTCTAAGGCTATCAAACTAGTATAATGAAAGAGAACAAGTTATCTCAAATAAGAAGGGAAAAAAAGTGATTCTAACGAAGTTTCCAAACTTCGAAAAAAATTTTTTTTCTTTTCGAGATTCTTTGCGCATAATATGCTTGTCTGAGGCTATCAAACTAGTATAATGAAAGAGAACCAGTAATCTTAAATAAGAACGGAAAAAAGTGATTCTAACGAAGTTTCCAAACTTCGAAAAAAATTTTTTTTCTTTTCGAGATTCTTTGCGCATAATATGCTTGTCTGAGGCTATCAAACTAGTATAATGAAAGAGAACCAGTAATCTTAAATAAGAACGGAAAAAAAGTGATTCTAACGAAGTTTCCAAACTTCGAAAAAAAATTTTTTTCTTTTCGAGATTCTTTGCGCATAATATGCTTGTCTAAGGCTATCAAACAAGTATAATGAAAGAGAACAAGTTATCTCAAATAAGAATGGAAAAAAAGTGATTCTAAGGAAGTTTCCAAACTTCGAAAAAAAATTTTTTTCTTTTCGAGATTCTTTGCGCATAATATGCTTGTCTGAGGCTATCAAACTAGTATAATGAAAGAGAACCAGTTATCTCAAATAAGAACGGAAAAAAAGTGATTCTAACGAAGTTTCCAAACTTCGAAAAAAAAATTTTTTCTTTTCGAGATTCTTTGCGCATAATATGCTTGTCTGAGGCTATCAAACTAGTATAATGAAAGAGAACCAGTTATCTCAAATAAGAACGGAACAAAAGTGATTCTAACGAAGTTTCCAAACTTCGAAAAAAAAATTTTTTCTTTTCGAGATTCTTTGCGCATAATATGCTTGTCTGAGGCTATCAAACTAGTATAATGAAAGAGAACCAGTAATCTTAAATAAGAACGGAAAAAAAGTGATTCTAACGAAGTTTCCAAACTTCGAAAAAAAATTTTTTTCTTTTCGAGATTCTTTGCGCATAATATGCTTGTCTGAGGCTATCAAATTAGTATAATGAAAGAGAACCAGTTATCTCAAATAAGAACGGAAAAAAAGTGATTCTAACGAAGTTTCCAAACTTCGAAAAAAAATTTTTTTCTTTTCGAGATTGTTTGCGCATAATATGCTTGTCTGAGGCTATCAAACTAGTATAATGAAAGAGAACCAGTTATCTCAAATAAGAACGGAAAAAAAGTGATTCTAACGAAGTTTCCAAACTTTGAAATAAATTTTTTTTCTTTTCGAGATTCTTTGCGCATAATATGTTTGTCTGAGGCTAACAAACTAGTATAATGAAAGAGAACCAGTAATCTTAAATAAGAACGGAAAAAAAGTGATTCTAACGAAGTTTCCAAACTTCGAAAAAAAATTTTTTTCTTTTCGAGATACTTTGCGCATAATATGCTTGTCTAAGGCTATCAAACTAGTATAATGAAAGAGAACAAGTTATCTCAAATAAGAACGGAAAAAAAGTGATTCTAACGAAGTTTCCAAACTTCGAAAAAAAATTTTTTTCTATTCGAGATTCTTTGCGCATAATATGCTTGTCTGAGGCTATCAAACTAGCATAATGAAAGAGAACCAGTAATCTTAAATAAGAACGGAAAAAAAGTGATTCTAACGAAGTTTCCAAACTTCGAAAAAAATTTTTTTTCTTTTCGAGATTCTTTGCGCATAATATGCTTGTCTAAGGCTATCAAACTAGTATAATGAAAGAGAACAAGTTATCTCAAATAAGAACCGAAAAAAAAGTGATTCTAACGAAGTTTCCAAACTTCGAAAAAAATTTTTTTCTTTTCGAGATTATTTGCGCATAATATGCTTGTCTGAGGCTATCAAACTAGTATAATGAAAGAGAACCAGTAATCTTAAATAAGAACGGAAAAAAAGTGATTCTAACGAAGTTTCCAAACTTCGAAAAAAAATTTTTTTCTTTTCGAGACCCTTTGCGCATAATATGCTTGTCTAAGGCTATCAAACAAGTATAATGAAAGAGAACAAGTTATCTCAAATAAGAATGGAAAAAAAGTGATTCTAAGGAAGTTTCCAAACTTCGAAAAAAAATTTTTTTCTTTTCGAGATTCTTTGCGCATACCTATGCTTTTCTGAGACTATCAAACTAGTATAATGAAAGAGAACCAGTTATCTCAAATAAGAACGGAAAAAAAGTGATTCTAACGAAGTTTCCAAACTTCGAAATAAAATTTTTTTCTTTTCGAGATTCTTTGCGCATAATATGCTTGTCTGAGGCTATCAAACTAGTATAATGAAAGAGAACCAGTAATCTTAAATAAGAACGGAAAAAAAGTGATTCTAACGAAGTTTCCAAACTTCGAAAAAAAATTTTTTTCTTTTCGAGATTCTTTGCGCATAATATGCTTGTCTGAGGCTATCAAACTAGTATAATGAAAGAGAACCAGTAATCTTAAATAAGAAAGGAAAAAAAGTGATTCTAACGAAGTTTCCAAACTTCGAAAAAAAATTTTTTTCTTTTCGAGATTATTTGCGCATAATATGCTTGTCTAAGGCTATCAAACAAGTAAAATGAAAGAGAACAAGTTATCTCAAATAAGAATGGAAAAAAAGTGATTCTAAGGAAGTTTCCAAACTTCGAAAAAAAATTTTTTTCTTTTCGAGATTCTTTGCGCATAATATGCTTGTCTGAGGCTATCAAACTAGTATAATGAAAGAGAACCAGTAATCTTAAATAAGAACGGAAAAAAAGTGATTCTAACGAAGTTTCCAAACTTCGAAAAAAAATTTTTTTCTTTTCGAGATTATTTGCGCATAATTTGCTTGTCTAAGGCTATCAAACAAGTATAATGAAAGAGAACAAGTTATCTCAAATAAGAATGGAAAAAAAGTGATTCTAAGGAAGTTTCCAAACTTCGAAAAAAAATTTTTTTCTTTTCGAGATTCTTTGCGCATAATATGCTTGTCTGAGGCTATCAAACTAGTATAATGAAAGAGAACCAGTTATCTCAAATAAGAACGAAAAAAAAGTGATTCTAACGAAGTTTCCAAACTTCAAAAAAAAATTTTTTTCTTTTCCAGATTCTTTGCGCATAATATGCTTGTCTAAGGCTATCAAACTAGTATAATGAAATAGAACAAGTTATCTTAAATAAGAACGGAAAAAAAGTGATTCTAACGAAGTTTCCAAACTTCGAAAAAAAATTTTTTTCTTTTCGAGATTCTTTGCGCATAATATGCTTGTCTGAGGCTATCAAACTAGTATAATGAAAGAGAACCAGTAATCTTAAATAAGAACGGAAAAAAAGTGATTCTAACGAAGTTTCCAAACTTCGAAAAAAAATTTTTTTCCTTTCGAGATTATTTGCGCATAATATGCTTGTCTGAGGCTATCAAACTAGTATAATGAAAGAGAACCAGTAATCTTAAATAAGAACGGAAAAAAAGTGATTCTAACGAAGTTTCCAAACTTCGAAAAAAAATTTTTTTCTTTTCGAGACCCTTTGCGCATAATATGCTTGTCTAAGGCTATCAAACAAGTATAATGAAAGAGAACAAGTTATCTCAAATAAGAATGGAAAAAAAGTGATTCTAAGGAAGTTTCCAAACTTCGAAAAAAAATTTTTTTCTTTTCGAGATTCTTTGCGCATACCTATGCTTTTCTGAGACTATCAAACTAGTATAATGAAAGAGAACCAGTTATCTCAAATAAGAACGGAAAAAAAGTGATTCTAACGAAGTTTCCAAACTTCGAAATAAAATTTTTTTCTTTTCGAGATTCTTTGCGCATAATATGCTTGTCTGAGGCTATCAAACTAGTATAATGAAAGAGAACCAGTAATCTTAAATAAGAACGGAAAAAAAGTGATTCTAACGAAGTTTCCAAACTTCGAAAAAAAATTTTTTTCTTTTCGAGATTCTTTGCGCATAATATGCTTGTCTGAGGCTATCAAACTAGTATAATGAAAGAGAACCAGTAATCTTAAATAAGAAAGGAAAAAAAGTGATTCTAACGAAGTTTCCAAACTTCGAAAAAAAATTTTTTTCTTTTCGAGATTATTTGCGCATAATATGCTTGTCTAAGGCTATCAAACAAGTATAATGAAAGAGAACAAGTTATCTCAAATAAGAATGGAAAAAAAGTGATTCTAAGGAAGTTTCCAAACTTCGAAAAAAAATTTTTTTCTTTTCGAGATTCTTTGCGCATAATATGCTTGTCTGAGGCTATCAAACTAGTATAATGAAAGAGAACCAGTAATCTTAAATAAGAACGGAAAAAAAGTGATTCTAACGAAGTTTCCAAACTTCGAAAAAAAATTTTTTTCTTTTCGAGATTATTTGCGCATAATTTGCTTGTCTAAGGCTATCAAACAAGTATAATGAAAGAGAACAAGTTATCTCAAATAAGAATGGAAAAAAAGTGATTCTAAGGAAGTTTCCAAACTTCGAAAAAAAATTTTTTTCTTTTCGAGATTCTTTGCGCATAATATGCTTGTCTGAGGCTATCAAACTAGTATAATGAAAGAGAACCAGTTATCTCAAATAAGAACGAAAAAAAAGTGATTCTAACGAAGTTTCCAAACTTCGAAAAAAAATTTTTTTCTTTTCCAGATTCTTTGCGCATAATATGCTTGTCTAAGGCTATCAAACTAGTATAATGAAATAGAACAAGTTATCTTAAATAAGAACGGAAAAAAAGTGATTCTAACGAAGTTTCCAAACTTCGAAAAAAAATTTTTTTCTTTTCGAGATTCTTTGCGCATAATATGCTTGTCTGAGGCTATCAAACTAGTATAATGAAAGAGAACCAGTAATCTTAAATAAGAACGGAAAAAAAGTGATTCTAACGAAGTTTCCAAACTTCGAAAAAAAATTTTTTTCCTTTCGAGATTATTTGCGCATAATATGCTTGTCTGAGGCTATCAAACTAGTATAATGAAAGAGAACCAGTTATCTCAAATAAGAACGGAAAAAAAGTGATTCTAACGAAGTTTCCAAACTTCGAAAAAAAATTTTTTTCTTTTCGAGATTCTTTGCGCATAATATGCTTGTCTGAGGCTATCAAACTAGTATAATGAAAGAGAAAAAGTTATCTCAAATAAGAACGGAAAAAAAGTTATTCTAATGAAGTTTCCAAACTTCGAAAAAAATTTTTTTTCTTTTCGAGATTCTTTGCGCATAATATGCTTGTCTAAGGCTATCAAACTAGTATAATGAAAGAGAACAAGTTATCTGTATAAGAATGGAAAAAAAGTGATTCTAAGGAAGTTTCCAAACTTCGAAAAAACATTTTTTCTTTTCGAGATTCTTTGCGCATAATATGCTTGTCTGAGGCTATCAAACTAGTATAATGAAAGAGAACAAGTTATCTCAAATAAGAATGGAAAAAAAGTGTTTCTAAGGAAGTTTCCAAACTTCGAAAAAAAATTTTTTTCTTTTCGAGATTCTTTGCGCATAATATGCTTGTCTGAGGCTATTAAACTAGTATAATGAAACAGAACCAATTATCTCAAATAAGAACGGAAAAAAAGTGATTCTAACGAGGTTCCCAATTTTCGAAAAAAAATTTTTTTCTTTTCGAGATTCTTTGCGCATAATATGCTTTTCTGAGGCTATCAAACTAGTATAATGAAAGAGAACCAGTTACCTCAAATAAGAACGGAAAAAAAGTGATTCTAACGAAGTTTCCAAACTTCGAAAAAAAAATTTTTTCTTTTCGAGATACTTTGCGCATAATATGCTTGTCTAAGGCTATCAAACTAGTATAATGAAAGAGAACAAGTTATCTCAAATAAGAACGGAAAAAAAGTGATTCTAACGAAGTTTCCAAACTTCGAAAAAAAATTTTTTTCTTTTCGAGATTCTTTGCGCATAATATGCTTGTCTGAGGCTATCAAACTAGCATAATGAAAGAGAACCAGTAATCTTAAATAAGAACGGAAAAAAAGTGATTCTAACGAAGTTTCCAAACTTCGAAAAAAATTTTTTTTCTTTTCGAGATTCTTTGCGCATAATATGCTTGTCTAAGGCTATCAAACTAGTATAATGAAAGAGAACAAGTTATCTCAAATAAGAACCGAAAAAAAAGTGATTCTAACGAAGTTTCCAAACTTCGAAAAAAATTTTTTTCTTTTCGAGATTATTTGCGCATAATATGCTTGTCTGAGGCTATCAAACTAGTATAATGAAAGAGAACCAGTAATCTTAAATAAGAACGGAAAAAAAGTGATTCTAACGAAGTTTCCAAACTTCGAAAAAAAATTTTTTTCTTTTCGAGATTATTTGCGCATAATTTGCTTGTCTAAGGCTATCAAACAAGTATAATGAAAGAGAACAAGTTATCTCAAATAAGAATGGAAAAAAAGTGATTCTAAGGAAGTTTCCAAACTTGGAAAAAAAATTTTTTTCTTTTCGAGATTCTTTGCGCATAATATGCTTGTCTGAGGCTATCAAACTAGTATAATGAAAGAGAACCAGTTATCTCAAATAAGAACGGAAAAAAAGTGATTCTAACGAAGTTTCCAAACTTCGAAATAAATTTTTTTTCTTTTCGAGATTCTTTGCGCATAATATGCTTGTCTGAGGCTAACAAACTAGTATAATGAAAGAGAACCAGTAATCTTAAATAAGAACGGAAAAAAAGTGATTCTAACGAAGTTTCCAAACTTCGAAAAAAAATTTTTTTCTTTTCGAGATTATTTGCGAATAATATGCTTGTCTGAGGCTATCAAACTAGTATAATGAAAGAGAACCAGTAATCTCAAATAAGAACGGAAAAAAAGTGATTCTAACGAAGTTTCCAAACTTCGAAAAAAAATTTTTTTCTTTTCGAGATTGTTTGCGCATAATATGCTTGTCTGAGGCTATCAAACTAGTATAATGAAAGAGAACCAGTTATCTCAAATAAGAACGGAAAAAAAGTGATTCTAACGAAGTTTCCAAACTTCGAAATAAATTTTTTTTCTTTTCGAGATTCTTTGCGCATAATATGCTTGTCTGAGGCTAACAAACTAGTATAATGAAAGAGAACCAGTAATCTTAAATAAGAACGGAAAAAAAGTGATTCTAACGAAGTTTCCAAACTTCGAAAAAAAATTTTTTTCTTTTCGAGATACTTTGCGCATAATATGCTTGTCTAAGGCTATCAAACTAGTATAATGAAAGAGAACAAGTTATCTCAAATAAGAACGGAAAAAAAGTGATTCTAACGAAGTTTCCAAACTTCGAAAAAAAATTTTTTTCTTTTCGAGATTCTTTGCGCATAATATGCTTGTCTGAGGCTATCAAACTAGCATAATGAAAGAGAACCAGTAATCTTAAATAAGAACGGAAAAAAAGTGATTCTAACGAAGTTTCCAAACTTCGAAAAAAATTTTTTTCTTTTCGAGATTATTTGCGCATAATATGCTTGTCTGAGGCTATCAAACTAGTATAATGAAAGAGAACCAGTAATCTTAAATAAGAACGGAAAAAAAGTGATTCTAACGAAGTTTCCAAACTTCGAAAAAAAATTTTTTTCTTTTCGAGACCCTTTGCGCATAATATGCTTGTCTAAGGCTATCAAACAAGTATAATGAAAGAGAACAAGTTATCTCAAATAAGAATGGAAAAAAAGTGATTCTAAGGAAGTATCCAAACTTCGAAAAAAAATTTTTTTCTTTTCGAGATTCTTTGCGCATAATATGCTTGTGTGAGGCTATCAAACTAGTATAATGAAAGAGAACCAGTTATCTCAAATAAGAACGGAAAAAAAGTGATTCTAACGAAGTTTCAAAACTTCGAAAAAAAATTTTTTTCTTTTCGAGATTCTTTGCGCATACCTATGCTTTTCTGAGACTATCAAACTAGTATAATGAAAGAGAACCAGTTATCTCAAATAAGAACGGAAAAAAAGTGATTCTAACGAAGTTTCCAAACTTCGAAATAAAATTTTTTTCTTTTCGAGATTCTTTGCGCATAATATGCTTGTCTGAGGCTATCAAACTAGTATAATGAAAGAGAACCAGTAATCTTAAATAAGAACGGAAAAAAAGTGATTCTAACGAAGTTTCCAAACTTCGAAAAAAAATTTTTTTCTTTTCGAGATTATTTGCGCATAATTTGCTTGTCTAAGGCTATCAAACAAGTATAATGAAAGAGAACAAGTTATCTCAAATAAGAATGGAAAAAAAGTGATTCTAAGGAAGTTTCCAAACTTGGAAAAAAAATTTTTTTCTTTTCGAGATTCTTTGCGCATAATATGCTTGTCTGAGGCTATCAAACTAGTATAATGAAAGAGAACCAGTTATCTCAAATAAGAACGGAAAAAAAGTGATTCTAACGAAGTTTCCAAACTTCGAAAAAAAATTTTTTTCTTTTCGAGATTCTTTGCGCATAATATGCTTGTCTAAGGCTATCAAACTAGTATAATGAAAGAGAACAAGTTATCTCAAATAAGAACGGAAAAAAAGTGATTCTAACGAAGTTTCCAATCTTCGAAAAAAAATTTTTTTCTTTTCGAGATTCTTTGCGCATAATATGCTTTTCTGAGGCTATCAAACTTGTATAATGAAAGAGAACCAGTTATCTCAAATAAGAACGGAAAAAAAGTGATTCTAACGAAGTTTCCAAACTTCGAAAAAAAATTTTTTTCTTTACCAGATTCTTTGCGCATAATATGCTTGTCTAAGGCTATCAAACTAGTATAATGAAAGAGAACAAGTTATCTCAAATAAGAAGGGAAAAAAAGTGATTCTAACGAAGTTTCCAAACTTCGAAAAAAAATTTTTTTCTTTTCGAGATTCTTTGCGCATAATATGCTTGTCTGAGGCTATCAAACTAGTATAATGAAAGAGAACCAGTAATCTTAAATAAGAACGGAAAAAAAGTGATTCTAACGAAGTTTCCAAACTTCGAAAAAAAATTTTTTTCTTTTCGAGATTCTTTGCGCATAATATTGTTGTCTAAGGCTATCAAACAAGTATAATGAAAGAGAACAAGTTATCTCAAATAAGAATGGAAAAAAAGTGATTCTAAGGAAGTTTCCAAACTTCGAAAAAAAATTTTTTTCTTTTCGAGATTCTTTGCGCATAATATGCTTGTCTGAGGCTATCAAACTAGTATAATTAAAGAGAACCAGTTATCTCAAATAAGAACGGAAAAAAAGTGATTCTAACGAAGTTTCAAAACTTCGAAAAAAATTTTTTTCTTTTCGAGATTCTTTGCGCATACCTATGCTTTTCTGAGGCTATCAAACTAGTATAATGAAAGAGAACCAGTTATCTCAAATAAGAACGGAAAAAAAGTGATTCTAACGAAGTTTCCAAACTTCGAAATAAAATTTTTTTCTTTTCGAGATTCTTTGCGCATAATATGCTTGTCTGAGGCTATCAAACTAGTATAATGAAAGAGAACCAGTAATCTTAAATAAGAACGGAAAAAAAGTGATTCTAACGAAGTTTCCAAACTTCGAAAAAAAATTTTTTTCTTTTCGAGATTCTTTGCGCATAATATGCTTGTCTGAGGCTATCAAACTAGTATAATGAAAGAGAACAAGTTATCTCAAATAAGAACGGAAAAAAAGTGATTCTAACGAAGTTTCCAAACTTCGAAAAAAAATTTTTTTCTTTTCGAGATTATTTGCGAATAATATGCTTGTCTGAGGCTATCAAACTAGTATAATGAAAGAGAACCAGTAATCTTAAATAAGAACGGAAAAAAAGTGATTCTAACGAAGTTTCCAAACTTCGAAAAAAATTTTTTTCTTTTCGAGATTCTTTGCGCATAATATGCTTGTCTGAGGCTATCAAACTAGTATAATGAAAGAGAACCAGTAATCTTAAATAAGAACGGAAAAAAAGTGATTCTAACGAAGTTTCCAAACTTCGAAAAAAAATTTTTTTCTTTTCGAGATTATTTGCGCATAATATGCTTGTCTAAGGCTATCAAACAAGTATAATGAAAGAGAACAAGTTATCTCAAATAAGAATGGAAAAAAAGTGATTCTAAGGAAGTTTCCAAACTTCGAAAAAAAATTTTTTTCTTTTCGAGATTCTTTGCGCATAATATGCTTGTCTGAGGCTATCAAACTAGTATAATGAAAGAGAACCAGTAATCTTAAATAAGAACGGAAAAAAAGTGATTCTAACGAAGTTTCCAAACTTCGAAAAAAAATTTTTTTCTTTTCGAGATTATTTGCGCATAATTTGCTTGTCTAAGGCTATCAAACAAGTATAATGAAAGAGAACAAATTATCTCAAATAAGAATGGAAAAAAAGTGATTCTAAGGAAGTTTCCAAACTTCGAAAAAAAATTTTTTTCTTTTCGAGATTCTTTGCGCATAATATGCTTGTCTGAGGCTATCAAACTAGTATAATGAAAGAGAACCAGTTATCTCAAATAAGAACGAAAAAAAAGTGATTCTAAGAAAGTTTCCAAACTTCGAAAAAAAATTTTTTTCTTTTCCAGATTCTTTGCGCAGAATATGCTTGTCTAAGGCTATCAAACTAGTATAATGAAAGAGAACAAGTTATCTTAAATAAGAACGGAAAAAAAGTGATTCTAACGAAGTTTCCAAACTTCGAAAAAAAATTTTTTTCTTTTCGAGATTCTTTGCGCATAATATGCTTGTCTGAGGCTATCAAACTAGTATAATGAAAGAGAACCAGTAATCTTAAATAAGAACGGAAAAAAAGTGATTCTAACGAAGTTTGCAAACTTCGAAAAAAAATTTTTTTCTTTTCGAGATTCTTTGCGCATAATATGCTTGTCTGAGGCTATCAAACTAGTATAATGAAAGAGAAAAAGTTATCTCAAATAAGAACGGAAAAAAAGTTATTCTAACGAAGTTTCCAAACTTCGAAAAAAAATTTTTTTCTTTTCGAGATTCTTTGCGCATAATATGCTTGTCTGAGGCTATCAAACTAGTATAATGAAAGAGAACCAGTAATCTTAAATAAGAACGGAAAAAAAGTGATTCTAACGAAGTTTGCAAACTTCGAAAAAAAATTTTTTTCTTTTCGAGATTCTTTGCGCATAATATGCTTGTCTGAGGCTATCAAACTAGTATAATGAAAGAGAACCAGTTACCTCAAATAAGAACGGAAAAAAAGTGATTCTAACGAAGTTTCCAAACTTCGAAAAAAAATTTTTTTCTTTTCGAGATTCTTTGCGCATAATATGCTTGTCTAAGGCTATCAAACTAGTATAATGAAAGAGAACAAGTTATCTGTATAAGAATGGAAAAAAAGTGATTCTAAGGAAGTTTCCAAACTTCGAAAAAACATTTTTTCTTTTCGAGATTCTTTGCGCATAATATGCTTGTCTGAGGCTATCAAACTAGTATAATGAAAGAGAACAAGTTATCTCAAATAAGAATGGAAAAAAAGTGTTTCTAAGGAAGTTTCCAAACTTCGAAAAAAAATTTTTTTCTTTTCGAGATTCTTTGCGCATAATATGCTTGTCTGAGGCTATCAAACTAGTATAATGAAACAGAACCAGTTATCTCAAATAAGAACGGAAAAAAAGTGATTCTAACGAGGTTCCCAATTTTCGAAAAAAAATTTTTTTCTTTTCGAGATTCTTTGCGCATAATATGCTTTTCTGAGGCTATCAAACTAGTATAATGAAAGAGAACCAGTTACCTCAAATAAGAACGGAAAAAAAGTGATTCTAACGAAGTTTCCAAACTTCGAAAAAAAAATTTTTTCTTTTCGAGATTCTTTGCGCATAATATGCTTGTCTGAGGCTATCAAACTAGTATAATGAAAGAGAACAAGTTATCTCAAATAAGAACGGAAAAAAAGTGATTCTAACGATGTTTCCAAACTTCGAAAAAAAATTTTTTTCTTTTCGAGATTATTTGCGCATACCTATGCTTTTCTGAGGCTATCAAACTAGTATAATGAAAGAGAACCAGTTATCTCAAATAAGAACGGAAAAAAAGTGATTCTAACGAAGTTTCCAAACTTCGAAATAAAATTTTTTTCTTTTCGAGATTCTTTGCGCATAATATGCTTGTCTGAGGCTATCAAACTAGTATAATGAAAGAGAACCAGTAATCTTAAATAAGAACGGAAAAAAAGTGATTCTAACGAAGTTTCCAAACTTCGAAAAAAAATTTTTTTCTTTTCGAGATTATTTGCGCATAATTTGCTTGTCTAAGGCTATCAAACAAGTATAATGAAAGAGAACAAGTTATCTCAAATAAGAATGGAAAAAAAGTGATTCTAAGGAAGTTTCCAAACTTGGAAAAAAAATTTTTTTCTTTTCGAGATTCTTTGCGCATAATATGCTTGTCTGATGCTATCAAACTAGTATAATGAAAGAGAACCAGTTATCTCAAATAAGAACGGAAAAAAAGTGATTCTAACGAAGTTTCCAAACTTCGAAAAAAAATTTTTTTCTTTTCGAGATTCTTTGCGCATAATATGCTTGTCTAAGGCTATCAAACTAGTATAATGAAAGAGAACAAGCTATCTCAAATAAGAACGGAAAAAAAGTGATTCTAACGAAGTTTCCAATCTTCGAAAAAAAATTTTTTTCTTTTCGAGATTCTTTGCGCATAATATGCTTTTCTGAGGCTATCAAACTTGTATAATGAAAGAGAACCAGTTATCTCAAATAAGAACGGAAAAAAAGTGATTCTAACGAAGTTTCCAAACTTCGAAAAAAAATTTTTTTCTTTACCAGATTCTTTGCGCATAATATGCTTGTCTAAGGCTATCAAACTAGTATAATGAAAGAGAACAAGTTATCTCAAATAAGAAGGGAAAAAAAGTGATTCTAACGAAATTTCCAAACTTCGAAAAAAATTTTTTTTCTTTTCGAGATTCTTTGCGCATAATATGCTTGTCTGAGGCTATCAAACTAGTATAATGAAAGAGAACCAGTAATCTTAAATAAGAACGGAAAAAAGTGATTCTAACGAAGTTTCCAAACTTCGAAAAAAATTTTTTTTCTTTTCGAGATTCTTTGCGCATAATATGCTTGTCTGAGGCTATCAAACTAGTATAATGAAAGAGAACCAGTAATCTTAAATAAGAACGGAAAAAAAGTGATTCTAACGAAGTTTCCAAACTTCGAAAAAAAATTTTTTTCTTTTCGAGATTATTTGCGAATAATATGCTTGTCTGAGGCTATCAAACTAGTATAATGAAAGAGAACCAGTAATCTCAAATAAGAACGGAAAAAAAGTGATTCTAACGAAGTTTCCAAACTTCGAAAAAAAATTTTTTTCTTTTCGAGATTGTTTGCGCATAATATGCTTGTCTGAGGCTATCAAACTAGTATAATGAAAGAGAACCAGTTATCTCAAATAAGAACGGAAAAAAAGTGATTCTAACGAAGTTTCCAAACTTCGAAAAAAATTTTTTTCTTTTCGAGATTATTTGCGCATAATATGCTTGTCTGAGGCTATCAAACTAGTATAATGAAAGAGAACCAGTAATCTTAAATAAGAACGGAAAAAAAGTGATTCTAACGAAGTTTCCAAACTTCGAAAAAAAATTTTTTTCTTTTCGAGACCCTTTGCGCATAATATGCTTGTCTAAGGCTATCAAACAAGTATAATGAAAGAGAACAGGTTATCTCAAATAAGAATGGAAAAAAAGTGATTCTAAGGAAGTTTCCAAACTTCGAAAAAAAATTTTTTTCTTTTCGAGATTCTTTGCGCATAATATGCTTGTGTGAGGCTATCAAACTAGTATAATGAAAGAGAACCAGTTATCTCAAATAAGAACGGAAAAAAAGTGATTCTAACGAAGTTTCCAAACTTCGAAAAAAAATTTTTTTCTTTTCGAGATTCTTTGCGCATAATATGCTTGTCTGAGGCTATCAAACTAGTATAATGAAAGAGAACCAGTAATCTTAAATAAGAACGGAAAAAAAGTGATTCTAACGAAGTTTCCAAACTTCGAAAAAAAATTTTTTTCTTTTCGAGATTATTTGCGCATAATTTGCTTGTCTAAGGCTATCAAACAAGTATAATGAAAGAGAACAAGTTATCTCAAATAAGAATGGAAAAAAAGTGATTCTAAGGAAGTTTCCAAACTTGGAAAAAAAATTTTTTTCTTTTCGAGATTCTTTGCGCATAATATGCTTGTCTGAGGCTATCAAACTAGTATAATGAAAGAGAACCAGTTATCTCAAATAAGAACGGAAAAAAAGTGATTCTAACGAAGTTTCCAAACTTCGAAAAAAAATTTTTTTCTTTTCGAGATTCTTTGCGCATAATATGCTTGTCTAAGGCTATCAAACTAGTATAATGAAAGAGAACAAGCTATCTCAAATAAGAACGGAAAAAAAGTGATTCTAACGAAGTTTCCAATCTTCGAAAAAATATTTTTTTCTTTTCGAGATTCTTTGCGCATAATATGCTTTTCTGAGGCTATCAAACTTGTATAATGAAAGAGAACCAGTTATCTCAAATAAGAACGGAAAAAAAGTGATTCTAACGAAGTTTCCAAACTTCGAAAAAAAATTTTTTTCTTTACCAGATTCTTTGCGCATAATATGCTTGTCTAAGGCTATCAAACTAGTATAATGAAAGAGAACAAGTTATCTCAAATAAGAAGGGGAAAAAAGTGATTCTAACGAAGTTTCCAAACTTCGAAAAAAAATTTTTTTCTTTTCGAGATTCTTTGCGCATAATATGCTTGTCTGAGGCTATCAAACTAGTATAATGAAAGAGAACCAGTAATCTTAAATAAGAACGGAAAAAAGTGATTCTAACGAAGTTTCCAAACTTCGAAAAAAATTTTTTTTCTTTTCGAGATTCTTTGCGCATAATATGCTTGTCTGAGGCTATCAAACTAGTATAATGAAAGAGAACCAGTAATCTTAAATAAGAACGGAAAAAAAGTGATTCTAACTAAGTTTCCAAACTTCGAAAAAAAATTTTTTTCTTTTCGAGATTATTTGCGAATAATATGCTTGTCTGAGGCTATCAAACTAGTATAATGAAAGAGAACCAGTAATCTCAAATAAGAACGGAAAAAAAGTGATTCTAACGAAGTTTCCAAACTTCGAAAAAAAATTTTTTTCTTTTCGAGATTGTTTGCGCATAATATGCTTGTCTGAGGCTATCAAACTAGTATAATGAAAGAGAACCAGTTATCTCAAATAAGAACGGAAAAAAAGTGATTCTAACGAAGTTTCCAAACTTCGAAATAAATTTTTTTTCTTTTCGAGATTCTTTGCGCATAATATGCTTGTCTGAGGCTAACAAACTAGTATAATGAAAGAGAACCAGTAATCTTAAATAAGAACGGAAAAAAAGTGATTCTAACGAAGTTTCCAAACTTCGAAAAAAAATTTTTTTCTTTTCGAGATACTTTGCGCATAATATGCTTGTCTAAGGCTATCAAACTAGTATAATGAAAGAGAACAAGTTATCTCAAATAAGAACGGAAAAAAAGTGATTCTAACGAAGTTTCCAAACTTCGAAAAAAAATTTTTTTCTTTTCGAGATTCTTTGCGCATAATATGCTTGTCTGAGGCTATCAAACTAGCATAATGAAAGAGAACCAGTAATCTTAAATAAGAACGGAAAAAAAGTGATTCTAACGAAGTTTCCAAACTTCGAAAAAAATTTTTTTTCTTTTCGAGATTCTTTGCGCATAATATGCTTGTCTAAGGCTATCAAACTAGTATAATGAAAGAGAACAAGTTATCTCAAATAAGAACCGAAAAAAAAGTGATTCTAACGAAGTTTCCAAACTTCGAAAAAAAATTTTTTTCTTTACCAGATTCTTTGCGCATAATATGCTTGTCTAAGGCTATCAAACTAGTATAATGAAAGAGAACAAGTTATCTCAAATAAGAAGGGAAAAAAAGTGATTCTAACGAAGTTTCCAAACTTCGAAAAAAATTTTTTTTCTTTTCGAGATTCTTTGCGCATAATATGCTTGTCTGAGGCTATCAAACTAGTATAATGAAAGAGAACCAGTAATCTTAAATAAGAACGGAAAAAAGTGATTCTAACGAAGTTTCCAAACTTCGAAAAAAATTTTTTTTCTTTTCGAGATTCTTTGCGCATAATATGCTTGTCTGAGGCTATCAAACTAGTATAATGAAAGAGAACCAGTAATCTTAAATAAGAACGGAAAAAAAGTGATTCTAACGAAGTTTCCAAACTTCGAAAAAAAATTTTTTTCTTTTCGAGATTCTTTGCGCATAATATGCTTGTCTAAGGCTATCAAACAAGTATAATGAAAGAGAACAAGTTATCTCAAATAAGAATGGAAAAAAAGTGATTCTAAGGAAGTTTCCAAACTTCGAAAAAAAATTTTTTTCTTTTCGAGATTCTTTGCGCATAATATGCTTGTCTGAGGCTATCAAACTAGTATAATGAAAGAGAACCAGTTATCTCAAATAAGAACGGAAAAAAAGTGATTCTAACGAAGTTTCCAAACTTCGAAAAAAAATTTTTTTCTTTTCGAGATTCTTTGCGCATACCTATGCTTTTCTGAGGCTATCAAACTAGTATAATGAAAGAGAACCAGTAATCTTAAATAAGAACGGAAAAAAAGTGATTCTAACGAAGTTTCCAAACTTCGAAAAAAAATTTTTTTCTTTTCGAGATTATTTGCGCATAATTTGCTTGTCTAAGGCTATCAAACAAGTATAATGAAAGAGAACAAGTTATCTCAAATAAGAATGGAAAAAAAGTGATTCTAAGGAAGTTTCCAAACTTCGAAAAAAAATTTTTTTCTTTTCGAGATTCTTTGCGCATAATATGCTTGTCTGAGGCTATCAAACTAGTATAATGAAAGAGAACCAGTTATCTCAAATAAGAACGAAAAAAAAGTGATTCTAACGAAGTTTCCAAACTTCGAAAAAAAATTTTTTTCTTTTCCAGATTCTTTGCGCATAATATGCTTGTCTAAGGCTATCAAACTAGTATAATGAAAGAGAACAAGTTATCTTAAATAAGAACGGAAAAAAAGTGATTCTAACGAAGTTTCCAAACTTCGAAAAAAAATTTTTTTCTTTTCGAGATTCTTTGCGCATAATATGCTTGTCTGAGGCTATCAAACTAGTATAATGAAAGAGAACCAGTAATCTTAAATAAGAACGGAAAAAAAGTGATTCTAACGAAGTTTGCAAACTTCGAAAAAAAACTTTTTTCTTTTCGAGATTCTTTGCGCATAATATGCTTGTCTGAGGCTACCAAACTAGTATAATGAAAGAGAAAAAGTTATCTCAAATAAGAACGGAAAAAAAGTTATTTTAATGAAGTTTCCAAACTTCGAAAAAAATTTTTTTTCTTTTCGAGATTCTTTGCGCATAATATGCTTGTCTAAGGCTATCAAACTAGTATAATGAAAGAGAACAAGTTATCTGTATAAGAATGGAAAAAAAGTGATTCTAAGGAAGTTTCCAAACTTCGAAAAAACATTTTTTCTTTTCGAGATTCTTTGCGCATAATATGCTTGTCTGAGGCTATGAAACTAGTATAATGAAAGAGAACAAGTTAACTCAAATAAGAATGGAAAAAAAGTGATTCTAAGGAAGTTTCCAAACTTCGAAAAAAAATTTTTTTCTTTTCGAGATTCTTTGCGCATAATATGCTTGTCTGAGGCTATCAAACTAGTATAATGAAAGAGAACCAGTTATCTCAAATAAGAACGGAAAAAAAGTGATTCTAACGAGGTTCCCAATTTTCGAAAAAAAATTTTTTTCTTTTCGAGATTCTTTGCGCATAATATGCTTTTCTGAGGCTATCAAACTAGTATAATGAAAGAGAACCAGTTACCTCAAATAAGAACGGAAAAAAAGTGATTCTAACGAAGTTTCCAAACTTCGAAAAAAAATTTTTTTCTTTTCGAGATTCTTTGCGCATAATATGCTTGTCTGAGGCTATCAAACTAGTATAATGAAAGAGAACAAGTTATCTCAAATAAGAACGGAAAAAAAGTGATTCTAACGAAGTTTCAAAACTTCGAAAAAAAATTTTTTTCTTTTCGAGATTATTTGCGAATAAT
Source organism: Metallyticus violacea (assembly GCA_030762175.1). NCBI lineage: Eukaryota > Metazoa > Arthropoda > Insecta > Mantodea > Metallyticidae > Metallyticus > Metallyticus violacea. Next base: position 82,528,894 of record CM060842.1, on the reverse strand, counting down.
ATGCTTGTCTGAGGCTATCAAACTAGTATAATGAAAGAGAACCAGTAATCTTAAATAAGAACGGAAAAAAAGTGATTCTAACGAAGTTTCCAAACTTCGAAAAAAAATTTTTTTCTTTTCGAGATTATTTTCGCATAATATGCTTGTCTGAGGCTATCAAACTAGTATAATGAAAGAGAACCAGTTATCTTAAATAAGAACGGAAAAAAAGTGATTCTAACGAAGTTTCCAAACTTCGAAAAAAAATTTTTTTCTTTTCGAGATTCTTTGCGCATAATATGCTTGTCTGAGGCTATCAAACTAGTATAATGAAAGAGAACCTGTTATCTCAAATAAGAACGGAAAAATAGTGATTCTAACGAAGTTTCCAAACTTCGAAAAAAATTTTTTTTCTTTTCGAGATTCTTTGCGCATACCTATGCTTTTCTGAGGCTATCAAACAAGTATAATGAAAGAAAACCAGTTATCTCAAATAAGAACGGAAAAAAAGTGATTCTAACGAAGTTTCCAAATTTCGAAAAAAAAATTTTTTCTTTTAGAGATTCTTTGCGCATAATATGCTTGTCTCAGGCTATCAAACAAGTATAATGAAAGAGAACAAGTTATCTCAAATAAGAATGGAAAAAAAGTGATTCTAAGGAAGTTTCCAAACTTGGAAAAAAATTTTTTTCTTTTCGAGATTCTTTGCGCATAATATGCTTGTCTGAGGCTATCAAACTAGTATAATGAAAGAGAACAAGTTATCTCAAATAAGAACGGAAAAAAAGTGATTCTAACGAAGTTTCCAATCTTCGAAAAAAAATTTTTTTCTTTTCGAGATTCTTTGCGCATAATATGCTTTTCTGAGTCTATCAAACTTGTATAATGAAAGAGAACCAGTTATCTCAAATAACAACGGAAAAAAAGTGATTCTAACGAAGTTTCCAAACTTTCAAAAAAAAATTTTTTTCTTTACGAGATTCTTTGCGCATAATATGCTTGTCTAAGGCTATCAAACTAGTATAATGAAAGAGAACAAGTTATCTCAAATAAGAACGGAAAAAAAGTGATTCTAACGAAGTTTCCAAACTTCGAAAAAAATTTTTTTTCTTTTCGAGATTCTTTGCGCATAATTAGCTTGTCTAAGGCTATCAAACAAGTATAATGAAAGAGAACAAGTTATCTCAAATAAGAATGGAAAAAAAGTGATTCTAAGGAAGTTTCCAAACTTCGAAAAAAAAATTTTTTCTTTTCGAGATTCTTTGCGCATAATATGCTTGTCTGAGGCTATCAAACTAGTATAATGAAAGAGAACCAGTTATCTCAAATAAGAACGGAACAAAAGTGATTCTAACGAAGTTTCCAAACTTCGAAAAAAAAATTTTTTCTTTTCGAGATTCTTTGCGCATAATATGCTTGTCTGAGGCTATCAAACTAGTATAATGAAAGAGAACCAGTAATCTTAAATAAGAACGGAAAAAAAGTGATTCTAACGAAGTTTCCAAACTTCGAAAAAAAATTTTTTTCTTTTCGAGATTCTTTGCGCATAATATGCTTGTCTGAGGCTATCAAATTAGTATAATGAAAGAGAACCAGTTATCTCAAATAAGAACGGAAAAAAAGTGATTCTAACGAAGTTTCCAAACTTCGAAAAAAAATTTTTTTCTTTTCGAGATTGTTTGCGCATAATATGCTTGTCTGAGGCTATCAAACTAGTATAATGAAAGAGAACCAGTTATCTCAAATAAGAACGGAAAAAAAGTGATTCTAACGAAGTTTCCAAACTTTGAAATAAATTTTTTTTCTTTTCGAGATTCTTTGCGCATAATATGTTTGTCTGAGGCTAACAAACTAGTATAATGAAAGAGAACCAGTAATCTTAAATAAGAACGGAAAAAAAGTGATTCTAACGAAGTTTCCAAACTTCGAAAAAAAATTTTTTTCTTTTCGAGATACTTTGCGCATAATATGCTTGTCTAAGGCTATCAAACTAGTATAATGAAAGAGAACAAGTTATCTCAAATAAGAACGGAAAAAAAGTGATTCTAACGAAGTTTCCAAACTTCGAAAAAAAATTTTTTTCTATTCGAGATTCTTTGCGCATAATATGCTTGTCTGAGGCTATCAAACTAGCATAATGAAAGAGAACCAGTAATCTTAAATAAGAACGGAAAAAAAGTGATTCTAACGAAGTTTCCAAACTTCGAAAAAAATTTTTTTTCTTTTCGAGATTCTTTGCGCATAATATGCTTGTCTAAGGCTATCAAACTAGTATAATGAAAGAGAACAAGTTATCTCAAATAAGAACCGAAAAAAAAGTGATTCTAACGAAGTTTCCAAACTTCGAAAAAAATTTTTTTCTTTTCGAGATTATTTGCGCATAATATGCTTGTCTGAGGCTATCAAACTAGTATAATGAAAGAGAACCAGTAATCTTAAATAAGAACGGAAAAAAAGTGATTCTAACGAAGTTTCCAAACTTCGAAAAAAAATTTTTTTCTTTTCGAGACCCTTTGCGCATAATATGCTTGTCTAAGGCTATCAAACAAGTATAATGAAAGAGAACAAGTTATCTCAAATAAGAATGGAAAAAAAGTGATTCTAAGGAAGTTTCCAAACTTCGAAAAAAAATTTTTTTCTTTTCGAGATTCTTTGCGCATACCTATGCTTTTCTGAGACTATCAAACTAGTATAATGAAAGAGAACCAGTTATCTCAAATAAGAACGGAAAAAAAGTGATTCTAACGAAGTTTCCAAACTTCGAAATAAAATTTTTTTCTTTTCGAGATTCTTTGCGCATAATATGCTTGTCTGAGGCTATCAAACTAGTATAATGAAAGAGAACCAGTAATCTTAAATAAGAACGGAAAAAAAGTGATTCTAACGAAGTTTCCAAACTTCGAAAAAAAATTTTTTTCTTTTCGAGATTCTTTGCGCATAATATGCTTGTCTGAGGCTATCAAACTAGTATAATGAAAGAGAACCAGTAATCTTAAATAAGAAAGGAAAAAAAGTGATTCTAACGAAGTTTCCAAACTTCGAAAAAAAATTTTTTTCTTTTCGAGATTATTTGCGCATAATATGCTTGTCTAAGGCTATCAAACAAGTATAATGAAAGAGAACAAGTTATCTCAAATAAGAATGGAAAAAAAGTGATTCTAAGGAAGTTTCCAAACTTCGAAAAAAAATTTTTTTCTTTTCGAGATTCTTTGCGCATAATATGCTTGTCTGAGGCTATCAAACTAGTATAATGAAAGAGAACCAGTAATCTTAAATAAGAACGGAAAAAAAGTGATTCTAACGAAGTTTCCAAACTTCGAAAAAAAATTTTTTTCTTTTCGAGATTATTTGCGCATAATTTGCTTGTCTAAGGCTATCAAACAAGTATAATGAAAGAGAACAAGTTATCTCAAATAAGAATGGAAAAAAAGTGATTCTAAGGAAGTTTCCAAACTTCGAAAAAAAATTTTTTTCTTTTCGAGATTCTTTGCGCATAATATGCTTGTCTGAGGCTATCAAACTAGTATAATGAAAGAGAACCAGTTATCTCAAATAAGAACGAAAAAAAAGTGATTCTAACGAAGTTTCCAAACTTCGAAAAAAAATTTTTTTCTTTTCCAGATTCTTTGCGCATAATATGCTTGTCTAAGGCTATCAAACTAGTATAATGAAATAGAACAAGTTATCTTAAATAAGAACGGAAAAAAAGTGATTCTAACGAAGTTTCCAAACTTCGAAAAAAAATTTTTTTCTTTTCGAGATTCTTTGCGCATAATATGCTTGTCTGAGGCTATCAAACTAGTATAATGAAAGAGAACCAGTAATCTTAAATAAGAACGGAAAAAAAGTGATTCTAACGAAGTTTCCAAACTTCGAAAAAAAATTTTTTTCCTTTCGAGATTATTTGCGCATAATATGCTTGTCTGAGGCTATCAAACTAGTATAATGAAAGAGAACCAGTAATCTTAAATAAGAACGGAAAAAAAGTGATTCTAACGAAGTTTCCAAACTTCGAAAAAAAATTTTTTTCTTTTCGAGACCCTTTGCGCATAATATGCTTGTCTAAGGCTATCAAACAAGTATAATGAAAGAGAACAAGTTATCTCAAATAAGAATGGAAAAAAAGTGATTCTAAGGAAGTTTCCAAACTTCGAAAAAAAATTTTTTTCTTTTCGAGATTCTTTGCGCATACCTATGCTTTTCTGAGACTATCAAACTAGTATAATGAAAGAGAACCAGTTATCTCAAATAAGAACGGAAAAAAAGTGATTCTAACGAAGTTTCCAAACTTCGAAATAAAATTTTTTTCTTTTCGAGATTCTTTGCGCATAATATGCTTGTCTGAGGCTATCAAACTAGTATAATGAAAGAGAACCAGTAATCTTAAATAAGAACGGAAAAAAAGTGATTCTAACGAAGTTTCCAAACTTCGAAAAAAAATTTTTTTCTTTTCGAGATTCTTTGCGCATAATATGCTTGTCTGAGGCTATCAAACTAGTATAATGAAAGAGAACCAGTAATCTTAAATAAGAAAGGAAAAAGAGTGATTCTAACGAAGTTTCCAAACTTCGAAAAAAAATTTTTTTCTTTTCGAGATTATTTGCGCATAATATGCTTGTCTAAGGCTATCAAACAAGTATAATGAAAGAGAACAAGTTATCTCAAATAAGAATGGAAAAAAAGTGATTCTAAGGAAGTTTCCAAACTTCGAAAAAAAATTTTTTTCTTTTCGAGATTCTTTGCGCATAATATGCTTGTCTGAGGCTATCAAACTAGTATAATGAAAGAGAACCAGTAAACTTAAATAAGAACGGAAAAAAAGTGATTCTAACGAAGTTTCCAAACTTCGAAAAAAAATTTTTTTCTTTTCGAGATTATTTGCGCATAATTTGCTTGTCTAAGGCTATCAAACAAGTATAATGAAAGAGAACAAGTTATCTCAAATAAGAATGGAAAAAAAGTGATTCTAAGGAAGTTTCCAAACTTCGAAAAAAAATTTTTTTCTTTTCGAGATTCTTTGCGCATAATATGCTTGTCTGAGGCTATCAAACTAGTATAATGAAAGAGAACCAGTTATCTCAAATAAGAACGAAAAAAAAGTGATTCTAACGAAGTTTCCAAACTTCGAAAAAAAATTTTTTTCTTTTCCAGATTCTTTGCGCATAATATGCTTGTCTAAGGCTATCAAACTAGTATAATGAAATAGAACAAGTTATCTTAAATAAGAACGGAAAAAAAGTGATTCTAACGAAGTTTCCAAACTTCGAAAAAAAATTTTTTTCTTTTCGAGATTCTTTGCGCATAATATGCTTGTCTGAGGCTATCAAACTAGTATAATGAAAGAGAACCAGTAATCTTAAATAAGAACGGAAAAAAAGTGATTCTAACGAAGTTTCCAAACTTCGAAAAAAAATTTTTTTCCTTTCGAGATTATTTGCGCATAATATGCTTGTCTGAGGCTATCAAACTAGTATAATGAAAGAGAACCAGTTATCTCAAATAAGAACGGAAAAAAAGTGATTCTAACGAAGTTTCCAAACTTCGAAAAAAAATTTTTTTCTTTTCGAGATTCTTTGCGCATAATATGCTTGTCTGAGGCTATCAAACTAGTATAATGAAAGAGAAAAAGTTATCTCAAATAAGAACGGAAAAAAAGTTATTCTAATGAAGTTTCCAAACTTCGAAAAAAATTTTTTTTCTTTTCGAGATTCTTTGCGCATAATATGCTTGTCTAAGGCTATCAAACTAGTATAATGAAAGAGAACAAGTTATCTGTATAAGAATGGAAAAAAAGTGATTCTAAGGAAGTTTCCAAACTTCGAAAAAACATTTTTTCTTTTCGAGATTCTTTGCGCATAATATGCTTTTCTGAGGCTATCAAACTAGTATAATGAAAGAGAACAAGTTATCTCAAATAAGAATGGAAAAAAAGTGTTTCTAAGGAAGTTTCCAAACTTCGAAAAAAAATTTTTTTCTTTTCGAGATTCTTTGCGCATAATATGCTTGTCTGAGGCTATCAAACTAGTATAATGAAACAGAACCAATTATCTCAAATAAGAACGGAAAAAAAGTGATTCTAACGAGGTTCCCAATTTTCGAAAAAAAATTTTTTTCTTTTCGAGATTCTTTGCGCATAATATGCTTTTCTGAGGCTATCAAACTAGTATAATGAAAGAGAACCAGTTACCTCAAATAAGAACGGAAAAAAAGTGATTCTAACGAAGTTTCCAAACTTCGAAAAAAAAATTTTTTCTTTTCGAGATTCTTTGCGCATAATATGCTTGTCTGAGGCTATCAAACTAGTATAATGAAAGAGAACAAGTTATCTCAAATAAGAACGGAAAAAAAGTGATTCTAACGAAGTTTCCAAACTTCGAAAAAAAATTTTTTTCTTTTCGAGATTATTTGCGAATAATATACTTGTCTGAGGCTATCAAACTAGTATAATGAAAGAGAACCAGTAATCTCAAATAAGAACGGAAAAAAAGTGATTCTAACGAAGTTTCCAAACTTCGAAAAAAAATTTTTTTCTTTTCGAGATACTTTGCGCATAATATGCTTGTCTAAGGCTATCAAACTAGTATAATGAAAGAGAACAAGTTATCTCAAATAAGAACGGAAAAAAAGTGATTCTAACGAAGTTTCCAAACTTCGAAAAAAAATTTTTTTCTTTTCGAGATTCTTTGCGCATAATATGCTTGTCTGAGGCTATCAAACTAGCATAATGAAAGAGAACCAGTAATCTTAAATAAGAACGGAAAAAAAGTGATTCTAACGAAGTTTCCAAACTTCGAAAAAAATTTTTTTTCTTTTCGAGATTCTTTGCGCATAATATGCTTGTCTAAGGCTATCAAACTAGTATAATGAAAGAGAACAAGTTATCTCAAATAAGAACCGAAAAAAAAGTGATTCTAACGAAGTTTCCAAACTTCGAAAAAAATTTTTTTCTTTTCGAGATTATTTGCGCATAATATGCTTGTCTGAGGCTATCAAACTAGTATAATGAAAGAGAACCAGTAATCTTAAATAAGAACGGAAAAAAAGTGATTCTAACGAAGTTTCCAAACTTCGAAAAAAAATTTTTTTCTTTTCGAGATTATTTGCGCATAATTTGCTTGTCTAAGGCTATCAAACAAGTATAATGAAAGAGAACAAGTTATCTCAAATAAGAATGGAAAAAAAGTGATTCTAAGGAAGTTTCCAAACTTGGAAAAAAAATTTTTTTCTTTTCGAGATTCTTTGCGCATAATATGCTTGTCTGAGGCTATCAAACTAGTATAATGAAAGAGAACCAGTTATCTCAAATAAGAACGGAAAAAAAGTGATTCTAACGAAGTTTCCAAACTTCGAAATAAATTTTTTTTCTTTTCGAGATTCTTTGCGCATAATATGCTTGTCTGAGGCTAACAAACTAGTATAATGAAAGAGAACCAGTAATCTTAAATAAGAACGGAAAAAAAGTGATTCTAACGAAGTTTCCAAACTTCGAAAAAAAATTTTTTTCTTTTCGAGATTATTTGCGAATAATATGCTTGTCTGAGGCTATCAAACTAGTATAATGAAAGAGAACCAGTAATCTCAAATAAGAACGGAAAAAAAGTGATTCTAACGAAGTTTCCAAACTTCGAAAAAAAATTTTTTTCTTTTCGAGATTGTTTGCGCATAATATGCTTGTCTGAGGCTATCAAACTAGTATAATGAAAGAGAACCAGTTATCTCAAATAAGAACGGAAAAAAAGTGATTCTAACGAAGTTTCCAAACTTCGAAATAAATTTTTTTTCTTTTCGAGATTCTTTGCGCATAATATGCTTGTCTGAGGCTAACAAACTAGTATAATGAAAGAGAACCAGTAATCTTAAATAAGAACGGAAAAAAAGTGATTCTAACGAAGTTTCCAAACTTCGAAAAAAAATTTTTTTCTTTTCGAGATACTTTGCGCATAATATGCTTGTCTAAGGCTATCAAACTAGTATAATGAAAGAGAACAAGTTATCTCAAATAAGAACGGAAAAAAAGTGATTCTAACGAAGTTTCCAAACTTCGAAAAAAAATTTTTTTCTTTTCGAGATTCTTTGCGCATAATATGCTTGTCTGAGGCTATCAAACTAGCATAATGAAAGAGAACCAGTAATCTTAAATAAGAACGGAAAAAAAGTGATTCTAACGAAGTTTCCAAACTTCGAAAAAAATTTTTTTCTTTTCGAGATTATTTGCGCATAATATGCTTGTCTGAGGCTATCAAACTAGTATAATGAAAGAGAACCAGTAATCTTAAATAAGAACGGAAAAAAAGTGATTCTAACGAAGTTTCCAAACTTCGAAAAAAAATTTTTTTCTTTTCGAGACCCTTTGCGCATAATATGCTTGTCTAAGGCTATCAAACAAGTATAATGAAAGAGAACAAGTTATCTCAAATAAGAATGGAAAAAAAGTGATTCTAAGGAAGTATCCAAACTTCGAAAAAAAATTTTTTTCTTTTCGAGATTCTTTGCGCATAATATGCTTGTGTGAGGCTATCAAACTAGTATAATGAAAGAGAACCAGTTATCTCAAATAAGAACGGAAAAAAAGTGATTCTAACGAAGTTTCAAAACTTCGAAAAAAAATTTTTTTCTTTTCGAGATTCTTTGCGCATACCTATGCTTTTCTGAGACTATCAAACTAGTATAATGAAAGAGAACCAGTTATCTCAAATAAGAACGGAAAAAAAGTGATTCTAACGAAGTTTCCAAACTTCGAAATAAAATTTTTTTCTTTTCGAGATTCTTTGCGCATAATATGCTTGTCTGAGGCTATCAAACTAGTATAATGAAAGAGAACCAGTAATCTTAAATAAGAACGGAAAAAAAGTGATTCTAACGAAGTTTCCAAACTTCGAAAAAAAATTTTTTTCTTTTCGAGATTATTTGCGCATAATTTGCTTGTCTAAGGCTATCAAACAAGTATAATGAAAGAGAACAAGTTATCTCAAATAAGAATGGAAAAAAAGTGATTCTAAGGAAGTTTCCAAACTTGGAAAAAAAATTTTTTTCTTTTCGAGATTCTTTGCGCATAATATGCTTGTCTGAGGCTATCAAACTAGTATAATGAAAGAGAACCAGTTATCTCAAATAAGAACGGAAAAAAAGTGATTCTAACGAAGTTTCCAAACTTCGAAAAAAAATTTTTTTCTTTTCGATATTCTTTGCGCATAATATGCTTGTCTAAGGCTATCAAACTAGTATAATGAAAGAGAACAAGTTATCTCAAATAAGAACGGAAAAAAAGTGATTCTAACGAAGTTTCCAATCTTCGAAAAAAAATTTTTTTCTTTTCGAGATTCTTTGCGCATAATATGCTTTTCTGAGGCTATCAAACTTGTATAATGAAAGAGAACCAGTTATCTCAAATAAGAACGGAAAAAAAGTGATTCTAACGAAGTTTCCAAACTTCGAAAAAAAATTTTTTTCTTTACCAGATTCTTTGCGCATAATATGCTTGTCTAAGGCTATCAAACTAGTATAATGAAAGAGAACAAGTTATCTCAAATAAGAAGGGAAAAAAAGTGATTCTAACGAAGTTTCCAAACTTCGAAAAAAAATTTTTTTCTTTTCGAGATTCTTTGCGCATAATATGCTTGTCTGAGGCTATCAAACTAGTATAATGAAAGAGAACCAGTAATCTTAAATAAGAACGGAAAAAAAATGATTCTAACGAAGTTTCCAAACTTCGAAAAAAAATTTTTTTCTTTTCGAGATTCTTTGCGCATAATATGCTTGTCTAAGGCTATCAAACAAGTATAATGAAATAGAACAAGTTATCTCAAATAAGAATGGAAAAAAAGTGATTCTAAGGAAGTTTCCAAACTTCGAAAAAAAATTTTTTTCTTTTCGAGATTCTTTGCGCATAATATGCTTGTCTGAGGCTATCAAACTAGTATAATTAAAGAGAACCAGTTATCTCAAATAAGAACGGAAAAAAAGTGATTCTAACGAAGTTTCAAAACTTCGAAAAAAAATTTTTTTCTTTTCGAGATTCTTTGCGCATACCTATGCTTTTCTGAGGCTATCAAACTAGTATAATGAAAGAGAACCAGTTATCTCAAATAAGAACGGAAAAAAAGTGATTCTAACGAAGTTTCCAAACTTCGAAATAAAATTTTTTTCTTTTCGAGATTCTTTGCGCATAATATGCTTGTCTGAGGCTATCAAACTAGTATAATGAAAGAGAACCAGTAATCTTAAATAAGAACGGAAAAAAAGTGATTCTAACGAAGTTTCCAAACTTCGAAAAAAAATTTTTTTCTTTTCGAGATTCTTTGCGCATAATATGCTTGTCTGAGGCTATCAAACTAGTATAATGAAAGAGAACCAGTAATCTTAAATAAGAACGGAAAAAAAGTGATTCTAACGAAGTTTCCAAACTTCGAAAAAAAATTTTTTTCTTTTCGAGATTATTTGCGCATAATATGCTTGTCTAAGGCTATCAAACAAGTATAATGAAAGAGAACAAGTTATCTCAAATAAGAATGGAAAAAAAGTGATTCTAAGGAAGTTTCCAAACTTCGAAAAAAAATTTTTTTCTTTTCGAGATTCTTTGCGCATAATATGCTTGTCTGAGGCTATCAAACTAGTATAATGAAAGAGAACCAGTAATCTTAAATAAGAACGGAAAAAAAGTGATTCTAACGAAGTTTCCAAACTTCGAAAAAAAATTTTTTTCTTTTCGAGATTATTTGCGCATAATTTGCTTGTCTAAGGCTATCAAACAAGTATAATGAAAGAGAACAAGTTATCTCAAATAAGAATGGAAAAAAAGTGATTCTAAGGAAGTTTCCAAACTTCGAAAAAAAATTTTTTTCTTTTCGAGATTCTTTGCGCATAATATGCTTGTCTGAGGCTATCAAACTAGTATAATGAAAGAGAACCAGTTATCTCAAATAAGAACGAAAAAAAAGTGATTCTAACGAAGTTTCCAAACTTCGAAAAAAAATTTTTTTCTTTTCCAGATTCTTTGCGCATAATATGCTTGTCTAAGGCTATCAAACTAGTATAATGAAAGAGAACAAGTTATCTTAAATAAGAACGGAAAAAAAGTGATTCTAACGAAGTTTCCAAACTTCGAAAAAAAATTTTTTTCTTTTCGAGATTCTTTGCGCATAATATGCTTGTCTGAGGCTATCAAACTAGTATAATGAAAGAGAACCAGTAATCTTAAATAAGAACGGAAAAAAAGTGATTCTAACGAAGTTTGCAAACTTCGAAAAAAAATTTTTTTCTTTTCGAGATTCTTTGCGCATAATATGCTTGTCTGAGGCTATCAAACTAGTATAATGAAAGAGAAAAAGTTATCTCAAATAAGAACGGAAAAAAAGTTATTCTAACGAAGTTTCCAAACTTCGAAAAAAAATTTTTTTCTTTTCGAGATTCTTTGCGCATAATATGCTTGTCTGAGGCTATCAAACTAGTATAATGAAAGGGAACCAGTAATCTTAAATAAGAACGGAAAAAAAGTGATTCTAACGAAGTTTGCAAACTTCGAAAAAAAATTTTTTTCTTTTCGAGATTCTTTGCGCATAATATGCTTGTCTGAGGCTATCAAACTACTATAATGAAAGAGAAAAAGTTATCTCAAATAAGAACGGAAAAAAAGTTATTCTAATGAAGTTTCCAAACTTCGAAAAAAATTTTTTTTCTTTTCGAGATTCTTTGCGCATAATATGCTTGTCTAAGGCTATCAAACTAGTATAATGAAAGAGAACAAGTTATCTGTATAAGAATGGAAAAAAAGTGATTCTAAGGAAGTTTCCAAACTTCGAAAAAACATTTTTTCTTTTCGAGATTCTTTGCGCATAATATGCTTGTCTGAGGATATCAAACTAGTATAATGAAAGAGAACAAGTTATCTCAAATAAGAATGGAAAAAAAGTGATTCTAAGGAAGTTTCCAAACTTCGAAAAAAAATTTTTTTCTTTTCGAGATTCTTTGCGCATAATATGCTTGTCTGAGGCTATCAAACTAGTATAATGAAAGAGAACCAGTTATCTCAAATAAGAACGGAAAAAAAGTGATTCTAACGAGGTTCCCAATTTTCGAAAAAAAATTTTTTTCTTTTCGAGATTCTTTGCGCATAATATGCTTTTCTGAGGCTATCAAACAAGTATAATGAAAGAGAACAAGTTATCTCAAATAAGAATGGAAAAAAAGTGATTCTAAGGAAGTTTCCAAACTTGGAAAAAAAATTTTTTTCTTTTCGAGATTCTTTGCGCATAATATGCTTGTCTGAGGCTATCAAACTAGTATAATGAAAGAGAACCAGTTATCTCAAATAAGAACGGAAAAAAAGTGATTCTAACGAAGTTTCCAAACTTCGAAAAAAAATTTTTTTCTTTTCGAGATTCTTTGCGCATAATATGCTTGTCTAAGGCTATCAAACTAGTATAATGAAAGAGAACAAGTTATCTCAAATAAGAACGGAAAAAAAGTGATTCTAACGAAGTTTCCAATCTTCGAAAAAAAATTTTTTTCTTTTCGAGATTCTTTGCGCATAATATGCTTTTCTGAGGCTATCAAACTTGTATAATGAAAGAGAACCAGTTATCTCAAATAAGAACGGAAAAAAAGTGATTCTAACGAAGTTTCCAAACTTCGAAAAAAAATTTTTTTCTTTACCAGATTCTTTGCGCATAATATGCTTGTCTAAGGCTATCAAACTAGTATAATGAAAGAGAACAAGTTATCTCAAATAAGAAGGGAAAAAAAGTGATTCTAACGAAGTTTCCAAACTTCGAAAAAAAATTTTTTTCTTTTCGAGATTCTTTGCGCATAATATGCTTGTCTGAGGCTATCAAACTAGTATAATGAAAGAGAACCAGTAATCTTAAATAAGAACGGAAAAAAAGTGATTCTAACGAAGTTTCCAAACTTCGAAAAAAAATTTTTTTCTTTTCGAGATTCTTTGCGCATAATAAGCTTGTCTAAGGCTATCAAACAAGTATAATGAAAGAGAACAAGTTATCTCAAATAAGAATGGAAAAAAAGTGATTCTAAGGAAGTTTCCAAACTTCGAAAAAAAATTTTTTTCTTTTCGAGATTCTTTGCGCATAATATGCTTGTCTGAGGCTATCAAACTAGTATAATTAAAGAGAACCAGTTATCTCAAATAAGAACGGAAAAAAAGTGATTCTAACGAAGTTTCAAAACTTCGAAAAAAAATTTTTTTCTTTTCGAGATTCTTTGCGCATACCTATGCTTTTCTGAGGCTATCAAACTAGTATAATGAAAGAGAACCAGTTATCTCAAATAAGAACGGAAAAAAAGTGATTCTAACGAAGTTTCCAAACTTCGAAATAAAATTTTTTTCTTTTCGAGATTCTTTGCGCATAATATGCTTGTCTGAGGCTATCAAACTAGTATAATGAAAGAGAACCAGTAATCTTAAATAAGAACGGAAAAAAAGTGATTCTAACGAAGTTTCCAAACTTCGAAAAAAAATTTTTTTCTTTTCGAGATTCTTTGCGCATAATATGCTTGTCTGAGGCTATCAAACTAGTATAATGAAAGAGAACCAGTAATCTTAAATAAGAACGGAAAAAAAGTGATTCTAACGAAGTTTCCAAACTTCGAAAAAAAATTTTTTTCTTTTCGAGATTATTTGCGCATAATATGCTTGTCTAAGGCTATCAAACAAGTATAATGAAAGAGAACAAGTTATCTCAAATAAGAATGGAAAAAAAGTGATTCTAAGGAAGTTTCCAAACTTCGAAAAAAAATTTTTTTCTTTTCGAGATTCTTTGCGCATAATATGCTTGTCTGAGGCTATCAAACTAGTATAATGAAAGAGAACCAGTAATCTTAAATAAGAACGGAAAAAAAGTGATTCTAACGAAGTTTCCAAACTTCGAAAAAAAATTTTTTTCTTTTCGAGATTATTTGCGCATAATTTGCTTGTCTAAGGCTATCAAACAAGTATAATGAAAGAGAACAAGTTATCTCAAATAAGAATGGAAAAAAAGTGATTCTAAGGAAGTTTCCAAACTTCGAAAAAAAATTTTTTTCTTTTCGAGATTCTTTGCGCATAATATGCTTGTCTGAGGCTATCAAACTAGTATAATGAAAGAGAACCAGTTATCTCAAATAAGAACGAAAAAAAAGTGATTCTAACGAAGTTTCCAAACTTCGAAAAAAAATTTTTTTCTTTTCCAGATTCTTTGCGCATAATATGCTTGTCTAAGGCTATCAAACTAGTATAATGAAAGAGAACAAGTTATCTTAAATAAGAACGGAAAAAAAGTGATTCTAACGAAGTTTCCAAACTTCGAAAAAAAATTTTTTTCTTTTCGAGATTCTTTGCGCATAATATGCTTGTCTGAGGCTATCAAACTAGTATAATGAAAGAGAACCAGTAATCTTAAATAAGAACGGAAAAAAAGTGATTCTAACGAAGTTTGCAAACTTCGAAAAAAAATTTTTTTCTTTTCGAGATTCTTTGCGCATAATATGCTTGTCTGAGGCTATCAAACTAGTATAATGAAAGAGAAAAAGTTATCTCAAATAAGAACGGAAAAAAAGTTATTCTAACGAAGTTTCCAAACTTCGAAAAAAAATTTTTTTCTTTTCGAGATTCTTTGCGCATAATATGCTTGTCTGAGGCTATCAAACTAGTATAATGAAAGAGAACCAGTAATCTTAAATAAGAACGGAAAAAAAGTGATTCTAACGAAGTTTGCAAACTTCGAAAAAAAATTTTTTTCTTTTCGAGATTCTTTGCGCATAATATGCTTGTCTGAGGCTATCAAACTACTATAATGAAAGAGAAAAAGTTATCTCAAATAAGAACGGAAAAAAAGTTATTCTAATGAAGTTTCCAAACTTCGAAAAAAATTTTTTTTCTTTTCGAGATTCTTTGCGCATAATATGCTTGTCTAAGGCTATCAAACTAGTATAATGAAAGAGAACAAGTTATCTGTATAAGAATGGAAAAAAAGTGATTCTAAGGAAGTTTCCAAACTTCGAAAAAACATTTTTTCTTTTCGAGATTCTTTGCGCATAATATGCTTGTCTGAGGATATCAAACTAGTATAATGAAAGAGAACAAGTTATCTCAAATAAGAATGGAAAAAAAGTGATTCTAAGGAAGTTTCCAAACTTCGAAAAAAAATTTTTTTCTTTTCGAGATTCTTTGCGCATAATATGCTTGTCTGAGGCTATCAAACTAGTATAATGAAAGAGAACCAGTTATCTCAAATAAGAACGGAAAAAAAGTGATTCTAACGAGGTTCCCAATTTTCGAAAAAAAATTTTTTTCTTTTCGAGATTCTTTGCGCATAATATGCTTTTCTGAGGCTATCAAACTAGTATAATGAAAGAGAACCAGTTACCTCAAATAAGAACGGAAAAAAAGTGATTCTAACGAAGTTTCCAAACTTCGAAAAAAAATTTTTTTCTTTTCGAGATTCTTTGCGCATAATATGCTTGTCTGAGGCTATCAAACTAGTATAATGAAAGAGAACAAGTTATCTCAAATAAGAACGGAAAAAAAGTGATTCTAACGAATTTTCCAAACTTCGAAAAAAAATTTTTTTCTTTTCGAGATTATTTGCGAATAATATGCTTGTCTGAGGCTATCAAACTAGTATAATGAAAGAGAACCAGTAATCTTAAATAAGAACGGAAAAAAAGTGATTCTAACGAAGTTTCCAAACTTCGAAAAAAAATTTTTTTCCTTTCGAGATTATTTGCGCATAATATGCTTGTCTGAGGCTATCAAACTAGTATAATGAAAGAGAACCAGTTATCTCAAATAAGAACGGAAAAAAAGTGATTCTAACGAAGTTTCCAAACTTCGAAAAAAAATTTTTTTCTTTTCGAGATTCTTTGCGCATAATATGCTTGTCTGAGGCTATCAAACTAGTATAATGAAAGAGAAAAAGTTATCTCAAATAAGAACGGAAAAAAAGTTATTCTAATGAAGTTTCCAAACTTCGAAAAAAATTTTTTTTCTTTTCGAGATTCTTTGCGCATAATATGCTTGTCTAAGGCTATCAAACTAGTATAATGAAAGAGAACAAGTTATCTGTATAAGAATGGAAAAAAAGTGATTCTAAGGAAGTTTCCAAACTTCGAAAAAACATTTTTTCTTTTCGAGATTCTTTGCGCATAATATGCTTGTCTGAGGCTATCAAACTAGTATAATGAAAGAGAACAAGTTATCTCAAATAAGAATGGAAAAAAAGTGTTTCTAAGGAAGTTTCCAAACTTCGAAAAAAAATTTTTTTCTTTTCGAGATTCTTTGCGCATAATATGCTTGTCTGAGGCTATCAAACTAGTATAATGAAACAAAACCAATTATCTCAAATAAGAACGGAAAAAAAGTGATTCTAACGAGGTTCCCAATTTTCGAAAAAAAATTTTTTTCTTTTCGAGATTCTTTGCGCATAATATGCTTTTCTGAGGCTATCAAACTAGTATAATGAAAGAGAACCAGTTACCTCAAATAAGAACGGAAAAACAGTGATTCTAACGAAGTTTCCAAACTTCGAAAAAAAAATTTTTTCTTTTCGAGATTCTTTGCGCATAATATGCTTGTCTGAGGCTATCAAACTAGTATAATGAAAGAGAACAAGTTATCTCAAATAAGAACGGAAAAAAAGTGATTCTAACGAAGTTTCCAAACTTCGAAAAAAAATTTTTTTCTTTTCGAGATTATTTGCGAATAATATACTTGTCTGAGGCTATCAAACTAGTATAATGAAAGAGAACCAGTAATCTCAAATAAGAACGGAAAAAAAGTGATTCTAACGAAGTTTCCAAACTTCGAAAAAAAATTTTTTTCTTTTCGAGATTGTTTGCGCATAATATGCTTGTCTGAGGCTATCAAACTAGTATAATGAAAGAGAACCAGTTATCTCAAATAAGAACGGAAAAAAAGTGATTCTAACGAAGTTTCCAAACTTCGAAATAAATTTTTTTTCTTTTCGAGATTCTTTGCGCATAATATGCTTGTCTGAGGCTAACAAACTAGTATAATGAAAGAGAACCAGTAATCTTAAATAAGAACGGAAAAAAAGTGATTCTAACGAAGTTTCCAAACTTCGAAAAAAAATTTTTTTCTTTTCGAGATACTTTGCGCATAATATGCTTGTCTAAGGCTATCAAACTAGTATAATGAAAGAGAACAAGTTATCTCAAATAAGAACGGAAAAAAAGTGATTCTAACGAAGTTTCCAAACTTCGAAAAAAAATTTTTTTCTTTTCGAGATTCTTTGCGCATAATATGCTTGTCTGAGGCTATCAAACTAGCATAATGAAAGAGAACCAGTAATCTTAAATAAGAACGGAAAAAAAGTGATTCTAACGAAGTTTCCAAACTTCGAAAAAAATTTTTTTTCTTTTCGAGATTCTTTGCGCATAATATGCTTGTCTAAGGCTATCAAACTAGTATAATGAAAGAGAACAAGTTATCTCAAATAAGAACCGAAAAAAAAGTGATTCTAACGAAGTTTCCAAACTTCGAAAAAAATTTTTTTCTTTTCGAGATTATTTGCGCATAATATGCTTGTCTGAGGCTATCAAACTAGTATAATGAAAGAGAACCAGTAATCTTAAATAAGAACGGAAAAAAAGTGATTCTAACGAAGTTTCCAAACTTCGAAAAAAAATTTTTTTCTTTTCGAGACCCTTTGCGCATAATATGCTTGTCTAAGGCTATCAAACAAGTATAATGAAAGAGAACAAGTTATCTCAAATAAGAATGGAAAAAAAGTGATTCTAAGGAAGTTTCCAAACTTCGAAAAAAAATTTTTTTCTTTTCGAGATTCTTTGCGC
Organism: Metallyticus violacea; assembly: GCA_030762175.1. Taxonomy (NCBI): domain Eukaryota; kingdom Metazoa; phylum Arthropoda; class Insecta; order Mantodea; family Metallyticidae; genus Metallyticus; species Metallyticus violacea. The sequence continues at coordinate 82,511,110 of CM060842.1, read as the reverse complement.
ATAATATGCTTGTGTGAGGCTATCAAACTAGTATAATGAAAGAGAACCAGTTATCTCAAATAAGAACGGAAAAAAAGTGATTCTAACGAAGTTTCCAAACTTCGAAAAAAAATTTTTTTCTTTTCGAGATTCTTTGCGCATACCTATGCTTTTCTGAGACTATCAAACTAGTATAATGAAAGAGAACCAGTTATCTCAAATAAGAACGGAAAAAAAGTGATTCTAACGAAGTTTCCAAACTTCGAAATAAAATTTTTTTCTTTTCGAGATTCTTTGCGCATAATATGCTTGTCTGAGGCTATCAAACTAGTATAATGAAAGAGAACCAGTAATCTTAAATAAGAACGGAAAAAAAGTGATTCTAACGAAGTTTCCAAACTTCGAAAAAAAATTTTTTTCTTTTCGAGATTATTTGCGCATAATTTGCTTGTCTAAGGCTATCAAACAAGTATAATGAAAGAGAACAAGTTATCTCAAATAAGAATGGAAAAAAAGTGATTCTAAGGAAGTTTCCAAACTTGGAAAAAAAATTTTTTTCTTTTCGAGATTCTTTGCGCATAATATGCTTGTCTGATGCTATCAAACTAGTATAATGAAAGAGAACCAGTTATCTCAAATAAGAACGGAAAAAAAGTGATTCTAACGAAGTTTCCAAACTTCGAAAAAAAATTTTTTTCTTTTCGAGATTCTTTGCGCATAATATGCTTGTCTAAGGCTATCAAACTAGTATAATGAAAGAGAACAAGCTATCTCAAATAAGAACGGAAAAAAAGTGATTCTAACGAAGTTTCCAATCTTCGAAAAAAAATTTTTTTCTTTTCGAGATTCTTTGCGCATAATATGCTTTTCTGAGGCTATCAAACTTGTATTATGAAAGAGAACCAGTTATCTCAAATAAGAACGGAAAAAAAGTGATTCTAACGAAGTTTCCAAACTTCGAAAAAAAATTTTTTTCTTTACCAGATTCTTTGCGCATAATATGCTTGTCTAAGGCTATCAAACTAGTATAATGAAAGAGAACAAGTTATCTCAAATAAGAAGGGAAAAAAAGTGATTCTAACGAAGTTTCCAAATTTCGAAAAAAAATTTTTTTCTTTTCGAGATTCTTTGCGCATAATATGCTTGTCTGAGGCTATCAAACTAGTATAATGAAAGAGAACCAGTAATCTTAAATAAGAACGGAAAAAAGTGATTCTAACGAAGTTTCCAAACTTCGAAAAAAGTTTTTTTTCTTTTCGAGATTCTTTGCGCATAATATGCTTGTCTGAGGCTATCAAACTAGTATAATGAAAGAGAACCAGTAATCTTAAATAAGAACGGAAAAAAAGTGATTCTAACGAGGTTTCCAAACTTCGAAAAAAAATTTTTTTCTTTTCGAGATTATTTGCGAATAATATGCTTGTCTGAGGCTATCAAACTAGTATAATGAAAGAGAACCAGTAATCTCAAATAAGAACGGAAAAAAAGTGATTCTAACGAAGTTTCCAAACTTCGAAAAAAAATTTTTTTCTTTTCGAGATTGTTTGCGCATAATATGCTTGTCTGAGGCTATCAAACTAGTATAATGAAAGAGAACCAGTTATCTCAAATAAGAACGGAAAAAAAGTGATTCTAACGAAGTTTCCAAACTTCGAAATAAATTTTTTTTCTTTTCGAGATTCTTTGCGCATAATATGCTTGTCTGAGGCTAACAAACTAGTATAATGAAAGAGAACCAGTAATCTTAAATAAGAACGGAAAAAAAGTGATTCTAACGAAGTTTCCAAACTTCGAAAAAAAATTTTTTTCTTTTCGAGATACTTTGCGCATAATATGCTTGTCTAAGGCTATCAAACTAGTATAATGAAAGAGAACAAGTTATCTCAAATAAGAACGGAAAAAAAGTGATTCTAACGAAGTTTCCAAACTTCGAAAAAAAATTTTTTTCTTTTCGAGATTCTTTGCGCATAATATGCTTGTCTGAGGCTATCAAACTAGCATAATGAAAGAGAACCAGTAATCTTAAATAAGAACGGAAAAAAAGTGATTCTAACGAAGTTTCCAAACTTCGAAAAAAATTTTTTTTCTTTTCGAGATTCTTTGCGCATAATATGCTTGTCTAAGGCTATCAAACTAGTATAATGAAAGAGAACAAGTTATCTCAAATAAGAACCGAAAAAAAAGTGATTCTAACGAAGTTTCCAAACTTCGAAAAAAATTTTTTTCTTTTCGAGATTATTTGCGCATAATATGCTTGTCTGAGGCTATCAAACTAGTATAATGAAAGAGAACCAGTAATCTTAAATAAGAACGGAAAAAAAGTGATTCTAACGAAGTTTCCAAACTTCGAAAAAAAATTTTTTTCTTTTCGAGACCCTTTGCGCATAATATGCTTGTCTAAGGCTATCAAACAAGTATAATGAAAGAGAACAAGTTATCTCAAATAAGAATGGAAAAAAAGTGATTCTAAGGAAGTTTCCAAACTTCGAAAAAAAATTTTTTTCTTTTCGAGATTCTTTGCGCATAATATGCTTGTGTGAGGCTATCAAACTAGTATAATGAAAGAGAACCAGTTATCTCAAATAAGAACGGAAAAAAAGTGATTCTAACGAAGTTTCCAAACTTCGAAAAAAAATTTTTTTCTTTTCGAGATTCTTTGCGCATACCTATGCTTTTCTGAGACTATCAAACTAGTATAATGAAAGAGAACCAGTTATCTCAAATAAGAACGGAAAAAAAGTGATTCTAACGAAGTTTCCAAACTTCGAAATAAAATTTTTTTCTTTTCGAGATTCTTTGCGCATAATATGCTTGTCTGAGGCTATCAAACTAGTATAATGAAAGAGAACCAGTAATCTTAAATAAGAACGGAAAAAAAGTGATTCTAACGAAGTTTCCAAACTTCGAAAAAAAATTTTTTTCTTTTCGAGATTATTTGCGCATAATTTGCTTGTCTAAGGCTATCAAACAAGTATAATGAAAGAGAACAAGTTATCTCAAATAAGAATGGAAAAAAAGTGATTCTAAGGAAGTTTCCAAACTTGGAAAAAAAATTTTTTTCTTTTCGAGATTCTTTGCGCATAATATGCTTGTCTGAGGCTATCAAACTAGTATAATAAAAGAGAACCAGTTATCTCAAATAAGAACGGAAAAAAAGTGATTCTAACGAAGTTTCCAAACTTCGAAAAAAAATTTTTTTCTTTTCGAGATTCTTTGCGCATAATATGCTTGTCTAAGGCTATCAAACTAGTATAATGAAAGAGAACAAGCTATCTCAAATAAGAACGGAAAAAAAGTGATTCTAACGAAGTTTCCAATCTTCGAAAAAAAATTTTTTTCTTTTCGAGATTCTTTGCGCATAATATGCTTTTCTGAGGCTATCAAACTTGTATAATGAAAGAGAACCAGTTATCTCAAATAAGAACGGAAAAAAAGTGATTCTAACGAAGTTTCCAAACTTCGAAAAAAAATTTTTTTCTTTACCAGATTCTTTGCGCATAATATGCTTGTCTAAGGCTATCAAACTAGTATAATGAAAGAGAACAAGTTATCTCAAATAAGAAGGGAAAAAAAGTGATTCTAACGAAGTTTCCAAACTTCGAAAAAAAATTTTTTTCTTTTCGAGATTCTTTGCGCATAATATGCTTGTCTGAGGCTATCAAACTAGTATAATGAAAGAGAACCAGTAATCTTAAATAAGAACGGAAAAAAGTGATTCTAACGAAGTTTCCAAACTTCGAAAAAAATTTTTTTTCTTTTCGAGATTCTTTGCGCATAATATGCTTGTCTGAGGCTATCAAACTAGTATAATGAAAGAGAACCAGTAATCTTAAATAAGAACGGAAAAAAAGTGATTCTAACGAAGTTTCCAAACTTCGAAAAAAAATTTTTTTCTTTTCGAGATTCTTTGCGCATAATATGCTTGTCTGAGGCTATCAAACTAGTATAATGAAAGAGAACAAGTTATCTCAAATAAGAACGGAAAAAAAGTGATTCTAACGAAGTTTCCAAACTTCGAAAAAAATTTTTTTCTTTTCGAGATTATTTGCGAATAATATGCTTGTCTGAGGCTATCAAACTAGTATAATGAAAGAGAACCAGTAATCTTAAATAAGAACGGAAAAAAAGTGATTCTAACGAAGTTTCCAAACTTCGAAAAAAAATTTTTTTCCTTTCGAGATTATTTGCGCATAATATGCTTGTCTGAGGCTATCAAACTAGTATAATGAAAGAGAACCAGTTATCTCAAATAAGAACGGAAAAAAAGTGATTCTAACGAAGTTTCCAAACTTCGAAAAAAAATTTTTTTCTTTTCGAGATTCTTTGCGCATAATATGCTTGTCTGAGGCTATCAAACTAGTATATTGAAAGAGAAAAAGTTATCTCAAATAAGAACGGAAAAAAAGTTATTCTAATGAAGTTTCCAAACTTCGAAAAAAATTTTTTTTCTTTTCGAGATTCTTTGCGCATAATATGCTTGTCTAAGGCTATCAAACTAGTATAATGAAAGAGAACAAGTTATCTGTATAAGAATGGAAAAAAAGTGATTCTAAGGAAGTTTCCAAACTTCGAAAAAACATTTTTTTCTTTTCGAGATTCTTTGCGCATAATATGCTTGTCTGAGGCTATCAAACTAGTATAATGAAAGAGAACCAGTTATCTCAAATAAGAACGGAAAAAAAGTGATTCTAACGAGGTTCCCAATTTTCGAAAAAAAATTTTTTTCTTTTCGAGATTATTTGCGAATAATATGCTTGTCTGAGGCTATCAAACTAGTATAATGAAAGAGAACCAGTAATCTCAAATAAGAACGGAAAAAAAGTGATTCTAACGAAGTTTCCAAACTTCGAAAAAAAATTTTTTTCTTTTCGAGATTGTTTGCGCATAATATGCTTGTCTGAGGCTATCAAACTAGTATAATGAAAGAGAACCAGTTATCTCAAATAAGAACGGAAAAAAAGTGATTCTAACGAAGTTTCCAAACTTCGAAATAAATTTTTTTTCTTTTCGAGATTCTTTGCGCATAATATGCTTGTCTGAGGCTAACAAACTAGTATAATGAAAGAGAACCAGTAATCTTAAATAAGAACGGAAAAAAAGTGATTCTAACGAAGTTTCCAAACTTCGAAAAAAAATTTTTTTCTTTTCGAGATACTTTGCGCATAATATGCTTGTCTAAGGCTATCAAACTAGTATAATGAAAGAGAACAAGTTATCTCAAATAAGAACGGAAAAAAAGTGATTCTAACGAAGTTTCCAAACTTCGAAAAAAAATTTTTTTCTTTTCGAGATTCTTTGCGCATAATATGCTTGTCTGAGGCTATCAAACTAGCATAATGAAAGAGAACCAGTAATCTTAAATAAGAACGGAAAAAAAGTGATTCTAACGAAGTTTCCAAACTTCGAAAAAAATTTTTTTTCTTTTCGAGATTCTTTGCGCATAATATGCTTGTCTAAGGCTATCAAACTAGTATAATGAAAGAGAACAAGTTATCTCAAATAAGAACCGAAAAAAAAGTGATTCTAACGAAGTTTCCAAACTTCGAAAAAAATTTTTTTCTTTTCGAGATTATTTGCGCATAATATGCTTGTCTGAGGCTATCAAACTAGTATAATGAAAGAGAACCAGTAATCTTAAATAAGAACGGAAAAAAAAGTGATTCTAACGAAGTTTCCAAACTTCGAAAAAAAATTTTTTTCTTTTCGAGACCCTTTGCGTATAATATGCTTGTCTAAGGCTATCAAACAAGTATAATGAAAGAGAACAAGTTATCTCAAATAAGAATGGAAAAAAAGTGATTCTAAGGAAGTTTCCAAACTTCGAAAAAAAATTTTTTTCTTTTCGAGATTCTTTGCGCATAATATGCTTGTGTGAGGCTATCAAACTAGTATAATGAAAGAGAACCAGTTATCTCAAATAAGAACGGAAAAAAAGTGATTCTAACGAAGTTTCAAAACTTCAAAAAAAAATTTTTTTCTTTTCGAGATTCTTTGCGCATACCTATGCTTTTCTGAGACTATCAAACTAGTATAATGAAAGAGAACCAGTTATCTCAAATAAGAACGGAAAAAAAGTGATTCTAACGAAGTTTCCAAACTTCGAAATAAAATTTTTTTCTTTTCGAGATTCTTTGCGCATAATATGCTTGTCTGAGGCTATCAAACTAGTATAATGAAAGAGAACCAGTAATCTTAAATAAGAACGGAAAAAAAGTGATTCTAACGAAGTTTCCAAACTTCGAAAAAAAATTTTTTTCTTTTCGAGATTATTTGCGCATAATTTGCTTGTCTAAGGCTATCAAACAAGTATAATGAAAGAGAACAAGTTATCTCAAATAAGAATGGAAAAAAAGTGATTCTAAGGAAGTTTCCAAACTTGGAAAAAAAATTTTTTTCTTTTCGAGATTCTTTGCGCATAATATGCTTGTCTGAGGCTATCAAACTAGTATAATGAAAGAGAACCAGTTATCTCAAATAAGAACGGAAAAAAAGTGATTCTAACGAAGTTTCCAAACTTCGAAAAAAAATTTTTTTCTTTTCGAGATTCTTTGCGCATAATATGCTTGTCTAAGGCTATCAAACTAGTATAATGAAAGAGAACAAGTTATCTCAAATAAGAACGGAAAAAAAGTGATTCTAACGAAGTTTCCAATCTTCGAAAAAAAATTTTTTTCTTTTCGAGATTCTTTGCGCATAATATGCTTTTCTGAGGCTATCAAACTTGTATAATGAAAGAGAACCAGTTATCTCAAATAAGAACGGAAAAAAAGTGATTCTAACGAAGTTTCCAAACTTCGAAAAAAAAATTTTTTCTTTACCAGATTCTTTGCGCATAATATGCTTGTCTAAGGCTATCAAACTAGTATAATGAAAGAGAACAAGTTATCTCAAATAAGAAGGGAAAAAAGTGATTCTAACGAAGTTTCCAAACTTCGAAAAAAAATTTTTTTCTTTTCGAGATTCTTTGCGCATAATATGCTTGTCTGAGGCTATCAAACTAGTATAATGAAAGAGAACCAGTAATCTTAAATAAGAACGGAAAAAAGTGATTCTAACGAAGTTTCCAAACTTCGAAAAAAATTTTTTTTCTTTTCGAGATTCTTTGCGCATAATATGCTTGTCTGAGGCTATCAAACTAGTATAATGAAAGAGAACCAGTAATCTTAAATAAGAACGGAAAAAAAGTGATTCTAACGAAGTTTCCAAACTTCGAAAAAAAATTTTTTTCTTTTCGAGATTCTTTGCGCATAATATGCTTGTCTAAGGCTATCAAACAAGTATAATGAAAGAGAACAAGTTATCTCAAATAAGAATGGAAAAAAAGTGATTCTAAGGAAGTTTCCAAACTTCGAAAAAAAATTTTTTTCTTTTCGAGATTCTTTGCGCATAATATGCTTGTCTGAGGCTATCAAACTAGTATAATGAAAGAGAACCAGTTATCTCAAATAAGAACGGAAAAAAAGTGATTCTAACGAAGTTTCCAAACTTCGAAAAAAAATTTTTTTCTTTTCGAGATTCTTTGCGCATACCTATGCTTTTCTGAGGCTATCAAACTAGTATAATGAAAGAGAACCAGTTATCTCAAATAAGAACGGAAAAAAAGTGATTCTAACGAAGTTTCCAATCTTCGAAAAAAAATTTTTTTCTTTTCGAGATTCTTTGCGCATAATATGCTTTTCTGAGGCTATCAAACTTGTATAATGAAAGAGAACCAGTTATCTCAAATAAGAACGGAAAAAAAGTGATTCTAACGAAGTTTCCAAACTTCGAAAAAAAATTTTTTTCTTTACCAGATTCTTTGCGCATAATATGCTTGTCTAAGGCTATCAAACTAGTATAATGAAAGAGAACAAGTTATCTCAAATAAGAAGGGAAAAAAAGTGATTCTAACGAAGTTTCCAAACTTCGAAAAAAAATTTTTTTCTTTTCGAGATTCTTTGCGCATAATATGCTTGTCTGAGGCTATCAAACTAGTATAATGAAAGAGAACCAGTAATCTTAAATAAGAACGGAAAAAAAGTGATTCTAACGAAGTTTCCAAACTTCGAAAAAAAATTTTTTTCTTTTCGAGATTCTTTGCGCATAATAAGCTTGTCTAAGGCTATCAAACAAGTATAATGAAAGAGAACAAGTTATCTCAAATAAGAATGGAAAAAAAGTGATTCTAAGGAAGTTTCCAAACTTCGAAAAAAAATTTTTTTCTTTTCGAGATTCTTTGCGCATAATATGCTTGTCTGAGGCTATCAAACTAGTATAATTAAAGAGAACCAGTTATCTCAAATAAGAACGGAAAAAAAGTGATTCTAACGAAGTTTCAAAACTTCGAAAAAAAATTTTTTTCTTTTCGAGATTCTTTGCGCATACCTATGCTTTTCTGAGGCTATCAAACTAGTATAATGAAAGAGAACCAGTTATCTCAAATAAGAACGGAAAAAAAGTGATTCTAACGAAGTTTCCAAACTTCGAAATAAAATTTTTTTCTTTTCGAGATTCTTTGCGCATAATATGCTTGTCTGAGGCTATCAAACTAGTATAATGAAAGAGAACCAGTAATCTTAAATAAGAACGGAAAAAAAGTGATTCTAACGAAGTTTCCAAACTTCGAAAAAAAATTTTTTTCTTTTCGAGATTCTTTGCGCATAATATGCTTGTCTGAGGCTATCAAACTAGTATAATGAAAGAGAACCAGTAATCTTAAATAAGAACGGAAAAAATGTGATTCTAACGAAGTTTCCAAACTTCGAAAAAAAATTTTTTTCTTTTCGAGATTATTTGCGCATAATATGCTTGTCTAAGGCTATCAAACAAGTATAATGAAAGAGAACAAGTTATCTCAAATAAGAATGGAAAAAAAGTGATTCTAAGGAAGTTTCCAAACTTCGAAAAAAAATTTTTTTCTTTTCGAGATTCTTTGCGCATAATATGCTTGTCTGAGGCTATCAAACTAGTATAATGAAAGAGAACCAGTAATCTTAAATAAGAACGGAAAAAAAGTGATTCTAACGAAGTTTCCAAACTTCGAAAAAAAATTTTTTTCTTTTCGAGATTATTTGCGCATAATTTGCTTGTCTAAGGCTATCAAACAAGTATAATGAAAGAGAACAAGTTATCTCAAATAAGAATGGAAAAAAAGTGATTCTAAGGAAGTTTCCAAACTTCGAAAAAAAATTTTTTTCTTTTCGAGATTCTTTGCGCATAATATGCTTGTCTGAGGCTATCAAACTAGTATAATGAAAGAGAACCAGTTATCTCAAATAAGAACGAAAAAAAAGTGATTCTAACGAAGTTTCCAAACTTCGAAAAAAAATTTTTTTCTTTTCCAGATTCTTTGCGCATAATATGCTTGTCTAAGGCTATCAAACTAGTATAATGAAAGAGAACAAGTTATCTTAAATAAGAACGGAAAAAAAGTGATTCTAACGAAGTTTCCAAACTTCGAAAAAAAATTTTTTTCTTTTCGAGATTCTTTGCGCATAATATGCTTGTCTGAGGCTATCAAACTAGTATAATGAAAGAGAACCAGTAATCTTAAATAAGAACGGAAAAAAAGTGATTCTAACGAAGTTTGCAAACTTCGAAAAAAAATTTTTTTCTTTTCGAGATTCTTTGCGCATAATATGCTTGTCTGAGGCTATCAAACTAGTATAATGAAAGAGAAAAAGTTATCTCAAATAAGAACGGAAAAAAAGTTATTCTAACGAAGTTTCCAAACTTCGAAAAAAAATTTTTTTCTTTTCGAGATTCTTTGCGCATAATATGCTTGTCTGAGGCTATCAAACTAGTATAATGAAAGAGAACCAGTAATCTTAAATAAGAACGGAAAAAAAGTGATTCTAACGAAGTTTGCAAACTTCGAAAAAAAATTTTTTTCTTTTCGAGATTCTTTGCGCATAATATGCTTGTCTGAGGCTATCAAACTACTATAATGAAAGAGAAAAAGTTATCTCAAATAAGAACGGAAAAAAAGTTATTCTAATGAAGTTTCCAAACTTCGAAAAAAATTTTTTTTCTTTTCGAGATTCTTTGCGCATAATATGCTTGTCTAAGGCTATCAAACTAGTATAATGAAAGAGAACAAGTTATCTGTATAAGAATGGAAAAAAAGTGATTCTAAGGAAGTTTCCAAACTTCGAAAAAACATTTTTTCTTTTCGAGATTCTTTGCGCATAATATGCTTGTCTGAGGATATCAAACTAGTATAATGAAAGAGAACAAGTTATCTCAAATAAGAATGGAAAAAAAGTGATTCTAAGGAAGTTTCCAAACTTCGAAAAAAAATTTTTTTCTTTTCGAGATTCTTTGCGCATAATATGCTTGTCTGAGGCTATCAAACTAGTATAATGAAAGAGAACCAGTTATCTCAAATAAGAACGGAAAAAAAGTGATTCTAACGAGGTTCCCAATTTTCGAAAAAAAATTTTTTTCTTTTCGAGATTCTTTGCGCATAATATGCTTTTCTGAGGCTATCAAACTAGTATAATGAAAGAGAACCAGTTACCTCAAATAAGAACGGAAAAAAAGTGATTCTAACGAAGTTTCCAAACTTCGAAAAAAAATTTTTTTCTTTTCGAGATTCTTTGCGCATAATATGCTTGTCTGAGGCTATCAAACTAGTATAATGAAAGAGAACAAGTTATCTCAAATAAGAACGGAAAAAAAGTGATTCTAACGAATTTTCCAAACTTCGAAAAAAAATTTTTTTCTTTTCGAGATTATTTGCGAATAATATGCTTGTCTGAGGCTATCAAACTAGTATAATGAAAGAGAACCAGTAATCTTAAATAAGAACGGAAAAAAAGTGATTCTAACGAAGTTTCCAAACTTCGAAAAAAAATTTTTTTCCTTTCGAGATTATTTGCGCATAATATGCTTGTCTGAGGCTATCAAACTAGTATAATGAAAGAGAACCAGTTATCTCAAATAAGAACGGAAAAAAAGTGATTCTAACGAAGTTTCCAAACTTCGAAAAAAAATTTTTTTCTTTTCGAGATTCTTTGCGCATAATATGCTTGTCTGAGGCTATCAAACTAGTATAATGAAAGAGAAAAAGTTATCTCAAATAAGAACGGAAAAAAAGTTATTCTAATGAAGTTTCCAAACTTCGAAAAAAATTTTTTTTCTTTTCGAGATTCTTTGCGCATAATATGCTTGTCTAAGGCTATCAAACTAGTATAATGAAAGAGAACAAGTTATCTGTATAAGAATGGAAAAAAAGTGATTCTAAGGAAGTTTCCAAACTTCGAAAAAACATTTTTTCTTTTCGAGATTCTTTGCGCATAATATGCTTGTCTGAGGCTATCAAACTAGTATAATGAAAGAGAACAAGTTATCTCAAATAAGAATGGAAAAAAAGTGTTTCTAAGGAAGTTTCCAAACTTCGAAAAAAAATTTTTTTCTTTTCGAGATTCTTTGCGCATAATATGCTTGTCTGAGGCTATCAAACTAGTATAATGAAACAAAACCAATTATCTCAAATAAGAACGGAAAAAAAGTGATTCTAACGAGGTTCCCAATTTTCGAAAAAAAATTTTTTTCTTTTCGAGATTCTTTGCGCATAATATGCTTTTCTGAGGCTATCAAACTAGTATAATGAAAGAGAACCAGTTACCTCAAATAAGAACGGAAAAACAGTGATTCTAACGAAGTTTCCAAACTTCGAAAAAAAAATTTTTTCTTTTCGAGATTCTTTGCGCATAATATGCTTGTCTGAGGCTATCAAACTAGTATAATGAAAGAGAACAAGTTATCTCAAATAAGAACGGAAAAAAAGTGATTCTAACGAAGTTTCCAAACTTCGAAAAAAAATTTTTTTCTTTTCGAGATTATTTGCGAATAATATACTTGTCTGAGGCTATCAAACTAGTATAATGAAAGAGAACCAGTAATCTCAAATAAGAACGGAAAAAAAGTGATTCTAACGAAGTTTCCAAACTTCGAAAAAAAAATTTTTTCTTTTCGAGATTCTTTGCGCATAATATGCTTGTCTGAGGCTATCAAACTAGTATAATGAAAGAGAACCAGTTATCTCAAATAAGAACGGAACAAAAGTGATTCTAACGAAGTTTCCAAACTTCGAAAAAAAAATTTTTTCTTTTCGAGATTCTTTGCGCATAATATGCTTGTCTGAGGCTATCAAACTAGTATAATGAAAGAGAACCAGTAATCTTAAATAAGAACGGAAAAAAAGTGATTCTAACGAAGTTTCCAAACTTCGAAAAAAAATTTTTTTCTTTTCGAGATTCTTTGCGCATAATATGCTTGTCTGAGGCTATCAAATTAGTATAATGAAAGAGAACCAGTTATCTCAAATAAGAACGGAAAAAAAGTGATTCTAACGAAGTTTCCAAACTTCGAAAAAAAATTTTTTTCTTTTCGAGATTGTTTGCGCATAATATGCTTGTCTGAGGCTATCAAACTAGTATAATGAAAGAGAACCAGTTATCTCAAATAAGAACGGAAAAAAAGTGATTCTAACGAAGTTTCCAAACTTTGAAATAAATTTTTTTTCTTTTCGAGATTCTTTGCGCATAATATGTTTGTCTGAGGCTAACAAACTAGTATAATGAAAGAGAACCAGTAATCTTAAATAAGAACGGAAAAAAAGTGATTCTAACGAAGTTTCCAAACTTCGAAAAAAAATTTTTTTCTTTTCGAGATACTTTGCGCATAATATGCTTGTCTAAGGCTATCAAACTAGTATAATGAAAGAGAACAAGTTATCTCAAATAAGAACGGAAAAAAAGTGATTCTAACGAAGTTTCCAAACTTCGAAAAAAAATTTTTTTCTATTCGAGATTCTTTGCGCATAATATGCTTGTCTGAGGCTATCAAACTAGCATAATGAAAGAGAACCAGTAATCTTAAATAAGAACGGAAAAAAAGTGATTCTAACGAAGTTTCCAAACTTCGAAAAAAATTTTTTTTCTTTTCGAGATTCTTTGCGCATAATATGCTTGTCTAAGGCTATCAAACTAGTATAATGAAAGAGAACAAGTTATCTCAAATAAGAACCGAAAAAAAAGTGATTCTAACGAAGTTTCCAAACTTCGAAAAAAATTTTTTTCTTTTCGAGATTATTTGCGCATAATATGCTTGTCTGAGGCTATCAAACTAGTATAATGAAAGAGAACCAGTAATCTTAAATAAGAACGGAAAAAAAGTGATTCTAACGAAGTTTCCAAACTTCGAAAAAAAATTTTTTTCTTTTCGAGACCCTTTGCGCATAATATGCTTGTCTAAGGCTATCAAACAAGTATAATGAAAGAGAACAAGTTATCTCAAATAAGAATGGAAAAAAAGTGATTCTAAGGAAGTTTCCAAACTTCGAAAAAAAATTTTTTTCTTTTCGAGATTCTTTGCGCATACCTATGCTTTTCTGAGACTATCAAACTAGTATAATGAAAGAGAACCAGTTATCTCAAATAAGAACGGAAAAAAAGTGATTCTAACGAAGTTTCCAAACTTCGAAATAAAATTTTTTTCTTTTCGAGATTCTTTGCGCATAATATGCTTGTCTGAGGCTATCAAACTAGTATAATGAAAGAGAACCAGTAATCTTAAATAAGAACGGAAAAAAAGTGATTCTAACGAAGTTTCCAAACTTCGAAAAAAAATTTTTTTCTTTTCGAGATTCTTTGCGCATAATATGCTTGTCTGAGGCTATCAAACTAGTATAATGAAAGAGAACCAGTAATCTTAAATAAGAAAGGAAAAAAAGTGATTCTAACGAAGTTTCCAAACTTCGAAAAAAAATTTTTTTCTTTTCGAGATTATTTGCGCATAATATGCTTGTCTAAGGCTATCAAACAAGTAAAATGAAAGAGAACAAGTTATCTCAAATAAGAATGGAAAAAAAGTGATTCTAAGGAAGTTTCCAAACTTCGAAAAAAAATTTTTTTCTTTTCGAGATTCTTTGCGCATAATATGCTTGTCTGAGGCTATCAAACTAGTATAATGAAAGAGAACCAGTAATCTTAAATAAGAACGGAAAAAAAGTGATTCTAACGAAGTTTCCAAACTTCGAAAAAAAATTTTTTTCTTTTCGAGATTATTTGCGCATAATTTGCTTGTCTAAGGCTATCAAACAAGTATAATGAAAGAGAACAAGTTATCTCAAATAAGAATGGAAAAAAAGTGATTCTAAGGAAGTTTCCAAACTTCGAAAAAAAATTTTTTTCTTTTCGAGATTCTTTGCGCATAATATGCTTGTCTGAGGCTATCAAACTAGTATAATGAAAGAGAACCAGTTATCTCAAATAAGAACGAAAAAAAAGTGATTCTAACGAAGTTTCCAAACTTCAAAAAAAAATTTTTTTCTTTTCCAGATTCTTTGCGCATAATATGCTTGTCTAAGGCTATCAAACTAGTATAATGAAATAGAACAAGTTATCTTAAATAAGAACGGAAAAAAAGTGATTCTAACGAAGTTTCCAAACTTCGAAAAAAAATTTTTTTCTTTTCGAGATTCTTTGCGCATAATATGCTTGTCTGAGGCTATCAAACTAGTATAATGAAAGAGAACCAGTAATCTTAAATAAGAACGGAAAAAAAGTGATTCTAACGAAGTTTCCAAACTTCGAAAAAAAATTTTTTTCCTTTCGAGATTATTTGCGCATAATATGCTTGTCTGAGGCTATCAAACTAGTATAATGAAAGAGAACCAGTAATCTTAAATAAGAACGGAAAAAAAGTGATTCTAACGAAGTTTCCAAACTTCGAAAAAAAATTTTTTTCTTTTCGAGACCCTTTGCGCATAATATGCTTGTCTAAGGCTATCAAACAAGTATAATGAAAGAGAACAAGTTATCTCAAATAAGAATGGAAAAAAAGTGATTCTAAGGAAGTTTCCAAACTTCGAAAAAAAATTTTTTTCTTTTCGAGATTCTTTGCGCATACCTATGCTTTTCTGAGACTATCAAACTAGTATAATGAAAGAGAACCAGTTATCTCAAATAAGAACGGAAAAAAAGTGATTCTAACGAAGTTTCCAAACTTCGAAATAAAATTTTTTTCTTTTCGAGATTCTTTGCGCATAATATGCTTGTCTGAGGCTATCAAACTAGTATAATGAAAGAGAACCAGTAATCTTAAATAAGAACGGAAAAAAAGTGATTCTAACGAAGTTTCCAAACTTCGAAAAAAAATTTTTTTCTTTTCGAGATTCTTTGCGCATAATATGCTTGTCTGAGGCTATCAAACTAGTATAATGAAAGAGAACCAGTAATCTTAAATAAGAAAGGAAAAAAAGTGATTCTAACGAAGTTTCCAAACTTCGAAAAAAAATTTTTTTCTTTTCGAGATTATTTGCGCATAATATGCTTGTCTAAGGCTATCAAACAAGTATAATGAAAGAGAACAAGTTATCTCAAATAAGAATGGAAAAAAAGTGATTCTAAGGAAGTTTCCAAACTTCGAAAAAAAATTTTTTTCTTTTCGAGATTCTTTGCGCATAATATGCTTGTCTGAGGCTATCAAACTAGTATAATGAAAGAGAACCAGTAATCTTAAATAAGAACGGAAAAAAAGTGATTCTAACGAAGTTTCCAAACTTCGAAAAAAAATTTTTTTCTTTTCGAGATTATTTGCGCATAATTTGCTTGTCTAAGGCTATCAAACAAGTATAATGAAAGAGAACAAGTTATCTCAAATAAGAATGGAAAAAAAGTGATTCTAAGGAAGTTTCCAAACTTCGAAAAAAAATTTTTTTCTTTTCGAGATTCTTTGCGCATAATATGCTTGTCTGAGGCTATCAAACTAGTATAATGAAAGAGAACCAGTTATCTCAAATAAGAACGAAAAAAAAGTGATTCTAACGAAGTTTCCAAACTTCGAAAAAAAATTTTTTTCTTTTCCAGATTCTTTGCGCATAATATGCTTGTCTAAGGCTATCAAACTAGTATAATGAAATAGAACAAGTTATCTTAAATAAGAACGGAAAAAAAGTGATTCTAACGAAGTTTCCAAACTTCGAAAAAAAATTTTTTTCTTTTCGAGATTCTTTGCGCATAATATGCTTGTCTGAGGCTATCAAACTAGTATAATGAAAGAGAACCAGTAATCTTAAATAAGAACGGAAAAAAAGTGATTCTAACGAAGTTTCCAAACTTCGAAAAAAAATTTTTTTCCTTTCGAGATTATTTGCGCATAATATGCTTGTCTGAGGCTATCAAACTAGTATAATGAAAGAGAACCAGTTATCTCAAATAAGAACGGAAAAAAAGTGATTCTAACGAAGTTTCCAAACTTCGAAAAAAAATTTTTTTCTTTTCGAGATTCTTTGCGCATAATATGCTTGTCTGAGGCTATCAAACTAGTATAATGAAAGAGAAAAAGTTATCTCAAATAAGAACGGAAAAAAAGTTATTCTAATGAAGTTTCCAAACTTCGAAAAAAATTTTTTTTCTTTTCGAGATTCTTTGCGCATAATATGCTTGTCTAAGGCTATCAAACTAGTATAATGAAAGAGAACAAGTTATCTGTATAAGAATGGAAAAAAAGTGATTCTAAGGAAGTTTCCAAACTTCGAAAAAACATTTTTTCTTTTCGAGATTCTTTGCGCATAATATGCTTGTCTGAGGCTATCAAACTAGTATAATGAAAGAGAACAAGTTATCTCAAATAAGAATGGAAAAAAAGTGTTTCTAAGGAAGTTTCCAAACTTCGAAAAAAAATTTTTTTCTTTTCGAGATTCTTTGCGCATAATATGCTTGTCTGAGGCTATTAAACTAGTATAATGAAACAGAACCAATTATCTCAAATAAGAACGGAAAAAAAGTGATTCTAACGAGGTTCCCAATTTTCGAAAAAAAATTTTTTTCTTTTCGAGATTCTTTGCGCATAATATGCTTTTCTGAGGCTATCAAACTAGTATAATGAAAGAGAACCAGTTACCTCAAATAAGAACGGAAAAAAAGTGATTCTAACGAAGTTTCCAAACTTCGAAAAAAAAATTTTTTCTTTTCGAGATACTTTGCGCATAATATGCTTGTCTAAGGCTATCAAACTAGTATAATGAAAGAGAACAAGTTATCTCAAATAAGAACGGAAAAAAAGTGATTCTAACGAAGTTTCCAAACTTCGAAAAAAAATTTTTTTCTTTTCGAGATTCTTTGCGCATAATATGCTTGTCTGAGGCTATCAAACTAGCATAATGAAAGAGAACCAGTAATCTTAAATAAGAACGGAAAAAAAGTGATTCTAACGAAGTTTCCAAACTTCGAAAAAAATTTTTTTTCTTTTCGAGATTCTTTGCGCATAATATGCTTGTCTAAGGCTATCAAACTAGTATAATGAAAGAGAACAAGTTATCTCAAATAAGAACCGAAAAAAAAGTGATTCTAACGAAGTTTCCAAACTTCGAAAAAAATTTTTTTCTTTTCGAGATTATTTGCGCATAATATGCTTGTCTGAGGCTATCAAACTAGTATAATGAAAGAGAACCAGTAATCTTAAATAAGAACGGAAAAAAAGTGATTCTAACGAAGTTTCCAAACTTCGAAAAAAAATTTTTTTCTTTTCGAGATTATTTGCGCATAATTTGCTTGTCTAAGGCTATCAAACAAGTATAATGAAAGAGAACAAGTTATCTCAAATAAGAATGGAAAAAAAGTGATTCTAAGGAAGTTTCCAAACTTGGAAAAAAAATTTTTTTCTTTTCGAGATTCTTTGCGCATAATATGCTTGTCTGAGGCTATCAAACTAGTATAATGAAAGAGAACCAGTTATCTCAAATAAGAACGGAAAAAAAGTGATTCTAACGAAGTTTCCAAACTTCGAAATAAATTTTTTTTCTTTTCGAGATTCTTTGCGCATAATATGCTTGTCTGAGGCTAACAAACTAGTATAATGAAAGAGAACCAGTAATCTTAAATAAGAACGGAAAAAAAGTGATTCTAACGAAGTTTCCAAACTTCGAAAAAAAATTTTTTTCTTTTCGAGATTATTTGCGAATAATATGCTTGTCTGAGGCTATCAAACTAGTATAATGAAAGAGAACCAGTAATCTCAAATAAGAACGGAAAAAAAGTGATTCTAACGAAGTTTCCAAACTTCGAAAAAAAATTTTTTTCTTTTCGAGATTGTTTGCGCATAATATGCTTGTCTGAGGCTATCAAACTAGTATAATGAAAGAGAACCAGTTATCTCAAATAAGAACGGAAAAAAAGTGATTCTAACGAAGTTTCCAAACTTCGAAATAAATTTTTTTTCTTTT
The DNA here is from genome assembly GCA_030762175.1 of Metallyticus violacea. Classification (NCBI taxonomy): domain Eukaryota; kingdom Metazoa; phylum Arthropoda; class Insecta; order Mantodea; family Metallyticidae; genus Metallyticus; species Metallyticus violacea. The sequence goes on along the minus strand of CM060842.1, from coordinate 82,492,920 downwards.
CGAGATTCTTTGCGCATAATATGCTTGTCTGAGGCTAACAAACTAGTATAATGAAAGAGAACCAGTAATCTTAAATAAGAACGGAAAAAAAGTGATTCTAACGAAGTTTCCAAACTTCGAAAAAAAATTTTTTTCTTTTCGAGATACTTTGCGCATAATATGCTTGTCTAAGGCTATCAAACTAGTATAATGAAAGAGAACAAGTTATCTCAAATAAGAACGGAAAAAAAGTGATTCTAACGAAGTTTCCAAACTTCGAAAAAAAATTTTTTTCTTTTCGAGATTCTTTGCGCATAATATGCTTGTCTGAGGCTATCAAACTAGCATAATGAAAGAGAACCAGTAATCTTAAATAAGAACGGAAAAAAAGTGATTCTAACGAAGTTTCCAAACTTCGAAAAAAATTTTTTTCTTTTCGAGATTATTTGCGCATAATATGCTTGTCTGAGGCTATCAAACTAGTATAATGAAAGAGAACCAGTAATCTTAAATAAGAACGGAAAAAAAGTGATTCTAACGAAGTTTCCAAACTTCGAAAAAAAATTTTTTTCTTTTCGAGACCCTTTGCGCATAATATGCTTGTCTAAGGCTATCAAACAAGTATAATGAAAGAGAACAAGTTATCTCAAATAAGAATGGAAAAAAAGTGATTCTAAGGAAGTATCCAAACTTCGAAAAAAAATTTTTTTCTTTTCGAGATTCTTTGCGCATAATATGCTTGTGTGAGGCTATCAAACTAGTATAATGAAAGAGAACCAGTTATCTCAAATAAGAACGGAAAAAAAGTGATTCTAACGAAGTTTCAAAACTTCGAAAAAAAATTTTTTTCTTTTCGAGATTCTTTGCGCATACCTATGCTTTTCTGAGACTATCAAACTAGTATAATGAAAGAGAACCAGTTATCTCAAATAAGAACGGAAAAAAAGTGATTCTAACGAAGTTTCCAAACTTCGAAATAAAATTTTTTTCTTTTCGAGATTCTTTGCGCATAATATGCTTGTCTGAGGCTATCAAACTAGTATAATGAAAGAGAACCAGTAATCTTAAATAAGAACGGAAAAAAAGTGATTCTAACGAAGTTTCCAAACTTCGAAAAAAAATTTTTTTCTTTTCGAGATTATTTGCGCATAATTTGCTTGTCTAAGGCTATCAAACAAGTATAATGAAAGAGAACAAGTTATCTCAAATAAGAATGGAAAAAAAGTGATTCTAAGGAAGTTTCCAAACTTGGAAAAAAAATTTTTTTCTTTTCGAGATTCTTTGCGCATAATATGCTTGTCTGAGGCTATCAAACTAGTATAATGAAAGAGAACCAGTTATCTCAAATAAGAACGGAAAAAAAGTGATTCTAACGAAGTTTCCAAACTTCGAAAAAAAATTTTTTTCTTTTCGAGATTCTTTGCGCATAATATGCTTGTCTAAGGCTATCAAACTAGTATAATGAAAGAGAACAAGTTATCTCAAATAAGAACGGAAAAAAAGTGATTCTAACGAAGTTTCCAATCTTCGAAAAAAAATTTTTTTCTTTTCGAGATTCTTTGCGCATAATATGCTTTTCTGAGGCTATCAAACTTGTATAATGAAAGAGAACCAGTTATCTCAAATAAGAACGGAAAAAAAGTGATTCTAACGAAGTTTCCAAACTTCGAAAAAAAATTTTTTTCTTTACCAGATTCTTTGCGCATAATATGCTTGTCTAAGGCTATCAAACTAGTATAATGAAAGAGAACAAGTTATCTCAAATAAGAAGGGAAAAAAAGTGATTCTAACGAAGTTTCCAAACTTCGAAAAAAAATTTTTTTCTTTTCGAGATTCTTTGCGCATAATATGCTTGTCTGAGGCTATCAAACTAGTATAATGAAAGAGAACCAGTAATCTTAAATAAGAACGGAAAAAAAGTGATTCTAACGAAGTTTCCAAACTTCGAAAAAAAATTTTTTTCTTTTCGAGATTCTTTGCGCATAATATTGTTGTCTAAGGCTATCAAACAAGTATAATGAAAGAGAACAAGTTATCTCAAATAAGAATGGAAAAAAAGTGATTCTAAGGAAGTTTCCAAACTTCGAAAAAAAATTTTTTTCTTTTCGAGATTCTTTGCGCATAATATGCTTGTCTGAGGCTATCAAACTAGTATAATTAAAGAGAACCAGTTATCTCAAATAAGAACGGAAAAAAAGTGATTCTAACGAAGTTTCAAAACTTCGAAAAAAATTTTTTTCTTTTCGAGATTCTTTGCGCATACCTATGCTTTTCTGAGGCTATCAAACTAGTATAATGAAAGAGAACCAGTTATCTCAAATAAGAACGGAAAAAAAGTGATTCTAACGAAGTTTCCAAACTTCGAAATAAAATTTTTTTCTTTTCGAGATTCTTTGCGCATAATATGCTTGTCTGAGGCTATCAAACTAGTATAATGAAAGAGAACCAGTAATCTTAAATAAGAACGGAAAAAAAGTGATTCTAACGAAGTTTCCAAACTTCGAAAAAAAATTTTTTTCTTTTCGAGATTCTTTGCGCATAATATGCTTGTCTGAGGCTATCAAACTAGTATAATGAAAGAGAACAAGTTATCTCAAATAAGAACGGAAAAAAAGTGATTCTAACGAAGTTTCCAAACTTCGAAAAAAAATTTTTTTCTTTTCGAGATTATTTGCGAATAATATGCTTGTCTGAGGCTATCAAACTAGTATAATGAAAGAGAACCAGTAATCTTAAATAAGAACGGAAAAAAAGTGATTCTAACGAAGTTTCCAAACTTCGAAAAAAATTTTTTTCTTTTCGAGATTCTTTGCGCATAATATGCTTGTCTGAGGCTATCAAACTAGTATAATGAAAGAGAACCAGTAATCTTAAATAAGAACGGAAAAAAAGTGATTCTAACGAAGTTTCCAAACTTCGAAAAAAAATTTTTTTCTTTTCGAGATTATTTGCGCATAATATGCTTGTCTAAGGCTATCAAACAAGTATAATGAAAGAGAACAAGTTATCTCAAATAAGAATGGAAAAAAAGTGATTCTAAGGAAGTTTCCAAACTTCGAAAAAAAATTTTTTTCTTTTCGAGATTCTTTGCGCATAATATGCTTGTCTGAGGCTATCAAACTAGTATAATGAAAGAGAACCAGTAATCTTAAATAAGAACGGAAAAAAAGTGATTCTAACGAAGTTTCCAAACTTCGAAAAAAAATTTTTTTCTTTTCGAGATTATTTGCGCATAATTTGCTTGTCTAAGGCTATCAAACAAGTATAATGAAAGAGAACAAATTATCTCAAATAAGAATGGAAAAAAAGTGATTCTAAGGAAGTTTCCAAACTTCGAAAAAAAATTTTTTTCTTTTCGAGATTCTTTGCGCATAATATGCTTGTCTGAGGCTATCAAACTAGTATAATGAAAGAGAACCAGTTATCTCAAATAAGAACGAAAAAAAAGTGATTCTAAGAAAGTTTCCAAACTTCGAAAAAAAATTTTTTTCTTTTCCAGATTCTTTGCGCAGAATATGCTTGTCTAAGGCTATCAAACTAGTATAATGAAAGAGAACAAGTTATCTTAAATAAGAACGGAAAAAAAGTGATTCTAACGAAGTTTCCAAACTTCGAAAAAAAATTTTTTTCTTTTCGAGATTCTTTGCGCATAATATGCTTGTCTGAGGCTATCAAACTAGTATAATGAAAGAGAACCAGTAATCTTAAATAAGAACGGAAAAAAAGTGATTCTAACGAAGTTTGCAAACTTCGAAAAAAAATTTTTTTCTTTTCGAGATTCTTTGCGCATAATATGCTTGTCTGAGGCTATCAAACTAGTATAATGAAAGAGAAAAAGTTATCTCAAATAAGAACGGAAAAAAAGTTATTCTAACGAAGTTTCCAAACTTCGAAAAAAAATTTTTTTCTTTTCGAGATTCTTTGCGCATAATATGCTTGTCTGAGGCTATCAAACTAGTATAATGAAAGAGAACCAGTAATCTTAAATAAGAACGGAAAAAAAGTGATTCTAACGAAGTTTGCAAACTTCGAAAAAAAATTTTTTTCTTTTCGAGATTCTTTGCGCATAATATGCTTGTCTGAGGCTATCAAACTAGTATAATGAAAGAGAACCAGTTACCTCAAATAAGAACGGAAAAAAAGTGATTCTAACGAAGTTTCCAAACTTCGAAAAAAAATTTTTTTCTTTTCGAGATTCTTTGCGCATAATATGCTTGTCTAAGGCTATCAAACTAGTATAATGAAAGAGAACAAGTTATCTGTATAAGAATGGAAAAAAAGTGATTCTAAGGAAGTTTCCAAACTTCGAAAAAACATTTTTTCTTTTCGAGATTCTTTGCGCATAATATGCTTGTCTGAGGCTATCAAACTAGTATAATGAAAGAGAACAAGTTATCTCAAATAAGAATGGAAAAAAAGTGTTTCTAAGGAAGTTTCCAAACTTCGAAAAAAAATTTTTTTCTTTTCGAGATTCTTTGCGCATAATATGCTTGTCTGAGGCTATCAAACTAGTATAATGAAACAGAACCAGTTATCTCAAATAAGAACGGAAAAAAAGTGATTCTAACGAGGTTCCCAATTTTCGAAAAAAAATTTTTTTCTTTTCGAGATTCTTTGCGCATAATATGCTTTTCTGAGGCTATCAAACTAGTATAATGAAAGAGAACCAGTTACCTCAAATAAGAACGGAAAAAAAGTGATTCTAACGAAGTTTCCAAACTTCGAAAAAAAAATTTTTTCTTTTCGAGATTCTTTGCGCATAATATGCTTGTCTGAGGCTATCAAACTAGTATAATGAAAGAGAACAAGTTATCTCAAATAAGAACGGAAAAAAAGTGATTCTAACGATGTTTCCAAACTTCGAAAAAAAATTTTTTTCTTTTCGAGATTATTTGCGCATACCTATGCTTTTCTGAGGCTATCAAACTAGTATAATGAAAGAGAACCAGTTATCTCAAATAAGAACGGAAAAAAAGTGATTCTAACGAAGTTTCCAAACTTCGAAATAAAATTTTTTTCTTTTCGAGATTCTTTGCGCATAATATGCTTGTCTGAGGCTATCAAACTAGTATAATGAAAGAGAACCAGTAATCTTAAATAAGAACGGAAAAAAAGTGATTCTAACGAAGTTTCCAAACTTCGAAAAAAAATTTTTTTCTTTTCGAGATTATTTGCGCATAATTTGCTTGTCTAAGGCTATCAAACAAGTATAATGAAAGAGAACAAGTTATCTCAAATAAGAATGGAAAAAAAGTGATTCTAAGGAAGTTTCCAAACTTGGAAAAAAAATTTTTTTCTTTTCGAGATTCTTTGCGCATAATATGCTTGTCTGATGCTATCAAACTAGTATAATGAAAGAGAACCAGTTATCTCAAATAAGAACGGAAAAAAAGTGATTCTAACGAAGTTTCCAAACTTCGAAAAAAAATTTTTTTCTTTTCGAGATTCTTTGCGCATAATATGCTTGTCTAAGGCTATCAAACTAGTATAATGAAAGAGAACAAGCTATCTCAAATAAGAACGGAAAAAAAGTGATTCTAACGAAGTTTCCAATCTTCGAAAAAAAATTTTTTTCTTTTCGAGATTCTTTGCGCATAATATGCTTTTCTGAGGCTATCAAACTTGTATAATGAAAGAGAACCAGTTATCTCAAATAAGAACGGAAAAAAAGTGATTCTAACGAAGTTTCCAAACTTCGAAAAAAAATTTTTTTCTTTACCAGATTCTTTGCGCATAATATGCTTGTCTAAGGCTATCAAACTAGTATAATGAAAGAGAACAAGTTATCTCAAATAAGAAGGGAAAAAAAGTGATTCTAACGAAATTTCCAAACTTCGAAAAAAATTTTTTTTCTTTTCGAGATTCTTTGCGCATAATATGCTTGTCTGAGGCTATCAAACTAGTATAATGAAAGAGAACCAGTAATCTTAAATAAGAACGGAAAAAAGTGATTCTAACGAAGTTTCCAAACTTCGAAAAAAATTTTTTTTCTTTTCGAGATTCTTTGCGCATAATATGCTTGTCTGAGGCTATCAAACTAGTATAATGAAAGAGAACCAGTAATCTTAAATAAGAACGGAAAAAAAGTGATTCTAACGAAGTTTCCAAACTTCGAAAAAAAATTTTTTTCTTTTCGAGATTATTTGCGAATAATATGCTTGTCTGAGGCTATCAAACTAGTATAATGAAAGAGAACCAGTAATCTCAAATAAGAACGGAAAAAAAGTGATTCTAACGAAGTTTCCAAACTTCGAAAAAAAATTTTTTTCTTTTCGAGATTGTTTGCGCATAATATGCTTGTCTGAGGCTATCAAACTAGTATAATGAAAGAGAACCAGTTATCTCAAATAAGAACGGAAAAAAAGTGATTCTAACGAAGTTTCCAAACTTCGAAAAAAATTTTTTTCTTTTCGAGATTATTTGCGCATAATATGCTTGTCTGAGGCTATCAAACTAGTATAATGAAAGAGAACCAGTAATCTTAAATAAGAACGGAAAAAAAGTGATTCTAACGAAGTTTCCAAACTTCGAAAAAAAATTTTTTTCTTTTCGAGACCCTTTGCGCATAATATGCTTGTCTAAGGCTATCAAACAAGTATAATGAAAGAGAACAGGTTATCTCAAATAAGAATGGAAAAAAAGTGATTCTAAGGAAGTTTCCAAACTTCGAAAAAAAATTTTTTTCTTTTCGAGATTCTTTGCGCATAATATGCTTGTGTGAGGCTATCAAACTAGTATAATGAAAGAGAACCAGTTATCTCAAATAAGAACGGAAAAAAAGTGATTCTAACGAAGTTTCCAAACTTCGAAAAAAAATTTTTTTCTTTTCGAGATTCTTTGCGCATAATATGCTTGTCTGAGGCTATCAAACTAGTATAATGAAAGAGAACCAGTAATCTTAAATAAGAACGGAAAAAAAGTGATTCTAACGAAGTTTCCAAACTTCGAAAAAAAATTTTTTTCTTTTCGAGATTATTTGCGCATAATTTGCTTGTCTAAGGCTATCAAACAAGTATAATGAAAGAGAACAAGTTATCTCAAATAAGAATGGAAAAAAAGTGATTCTAAGGAAGTTTCCAAACTTGGAAAAAAAATTTTTTTCTTTTCGAGATTCTTTGCGCATAATATGCTTGTCTGAGGCTATCAAACTAGTATAATGAAAGAGAACCAGTTATCTCAAATAAGAACGGAAAAAAAGTGATTCTAACGAAGTTTCCAAACTTCGAAAAAAAATTTTTTTCTTTTCGAGATTCTTTGCGCATAATATGCTTGTCTAAGGCTATCAAACTAGTATAATGAAAGAGAACAAGCTATCTCAAATAAGAACGGAAAAAAAGTGATTCTAACGAAGTTTCCAATCTTCGAAAAAATATTTTTTTCTTTTCGAGATTCTTTGCGCATAATATGCTTTTCTGAGGCTATCAAACTTGTATAATGAAAGAGAACCAGTTATCTCAAATAAGAACGGAAAAAAAGTGATTCTAACGAAGTTTCCAAACTTCGAAAAAAAATTTTTTTCTTTACCAGATTCTTTGCGCATAATATGCTTGTCTAAGGCTATCAAACTAGTATAATGAAAGAGAACAAGTTATCTCAAATAAGAAGGGGAAAAAAGTGATTCTAACGAAGTTTCCAAACTTCGAAAAAAAATTTTTTTCTTTTCGAGATTCTTTGCGCATAATATGCTTGTCTGAGGCTATCAAACTAGTATAATGAAAGAGAACCAGTAATCTTAAATAAGAACGGAAAAAAGTGATTCTAACGAAGTTTCCAAACTTCGAAAAAAATTTTTTTTCTTTTCGAGATTCTTTGCGCATAATATGCTTGTCTGAGGCTATCAAACTAGTATAATGAAAGAGAACCAGTAATCTTAAATAAGAACGGAAAAAAAGTGATTCTAACTAAGTTTCCAAACTTCGAAAAAAAATTTTTTTCTTTTCGAGATTATTTGCGAATAATATGCTTGTCTGAGGCTATCAAACTAGTATAATGAAAGAGAACCAGTAATCTCAAATAAGAACGGAAAAAAAGTGATTCTAACGAAGTTTCCAAACTTCGAAAAAAAATTTTTTTCTTTTCGAGATTGTTTGCGCATAATATGCTTGTCTGAGGCTATCAAACTAGTATAATGAAAGAGAACCAGTTATCTCAAATAAGAACGGAAAAAAAGTGATTCTAACGAAGTTTCCAAACTTCGAAATAAATTTTTTTTCTTTTCGAGATTCTTTGCGCATAATATGCTTGTCTGAGGCTAACAAACTAGTATAATGAAAGAGAACCAGTAATCTTAAATAAGAACGGAAAAAAAGTGATTCTAACGAAGTTTCCAAACTTCGAAAAAAAATTTTTTTCTTTTCGAGATACTTTGCGCATAATATGCTTGTCTAAGGCTATCAAACTAGTATAATGAAAGAGAACAAGTTATCTCAAATAAGAACGGAAAAAAAGTGATTCTAACGAAGTTTCCAAACTTCGAAAAAAAATTTTTTTCTTTTCGAGATTCTTTGCGCATAATATGCTTGTCTGAGGCTATCAAACTAGCATAATGAAAGAGAACCAGTAATCTTAAATAAGAACGGAAAAAAAGTGATTCTAACGAAGTTTCCAAACTTCGAAAAAAATTTTTTTTCTTTTCGAGATTCTTTGCGCATAATATGCTTGTCTAAGGCTATCAAACTAGTATAATGAAAGAGAACAAGTTATCTCAAATAAGAACCGAAAAAAAAGTGATTCTAACGAAGTTTCCAAACTTCGAAAAAAAATTTTTTTCTTTACCAGATTCTTTGCGCATAATATGCTTGTCTAAGGCTATCAAACTAGTATAATGAAAGAGAACAAGTTATCTCAAATAAGAAGGGAAAAAAAGTGATTCTAACGAAGTTTCCAAACTTCGAAAAAAATTTTTTTTCTTTTCGAGATTCTTTGCGCATAATATGCTTGTCTGAGGCTATCAAACTAGTATAATGAAAGAGAACCAGTAATCTTAAATAAGAACGGAAAAAAGTGATTCTAACGAAGTTTCCAAACTTCGAAAAAAATTTTTTTTCTTTTCGAGATTCTTTGCGCATAATATGCTTGTCTGAGGCTATCAAACTAGTATAATGAAAGAGAACCAGTAATCTTAAATAAGAACGGAAAAAAAGTGATTCTAACGAAGTTTCCAAACTTCGAAAAAAAATTTTTTTCTTTTCGAGATTCTTTGCGCATAATATGCTTGTCTAAGGCTATCAAACAAGTATAATGAAAGAGAACAAGTTATCTCAAATAAGAATGGAAAAAAAGTGATTCTAAGGAAGTTTCCAAACTTCGAAAAAAAATTTTTTTCTTTTCGAGATTCTTTGCGCATAATATGCTTGTCTGAGGCTATCAAACTAGTATAATGAAAGAGAACCAGTTATCTCAAATAAGAACGGAAAAAAAGTGATTCTAACGAAGTTTCCAAACTTCGAAAAAAAATTTTTTTCTTTTCGAGATTCTTTGCGCATACCTATGCTTTTCTGAGGCTATCAAACTAGTATAATGAAAGAGAACCAGTAATCTTAAATAAGAACGGAAAAAAAGTGATTCTAACGAAGTTTCCAAACTTCGAAAAAAAATTTTTTTCTTTTCGAGATTATTTGCGCATAATTTGCTTGTCTAAGGCTATCAAACAAGTATAATGAAAGAGAACAAGTTATCTCAAATAAGAATGGAAAAAAAGTGATTCTAAGGAAGTTTCCAAACTTCGAAAAAAAATTTTTTTCTTTTCGAGATTCTTTGCGCATAATATGCTTGTCTGAGGCTATCAAACTAGTATAATGAAAGAGAACCAGTTATCTCAAATAAGAACGAAAAAAAAGTGATTCTAACGAAGTTTCCAAACTTCGAAAAAAAATTTTTTTCTTTTCCAGATTCTTTGCGCATAATATGCTTGTCTAAGGCTATCAAACTAGTATAATGAAAGAGAACAAGTTATCTTAAATAAGAACGGAAAAAAAGTGATTCTAACGAAGTTTCCAAACTTCGAAAAAAAATTTTTTTCTTTTCGAGATTCTTTGCGCATAATATGCTTGTCTGAGGCTATCAAACTAGTATAATGAAAGAGAACCAGTAATCTTAAATAAGAACGGAAAAAAAGTGATTCTAACGAAGTTTGCAAACTTCGAAAAAAAACTTTTTTCTTTTCGAGATTCTTTGCGCATAATATGCTTGTCTGAGGCTACCAAACTAGTATAATGAAAGAGAAAAAGTTATCTCAAATAAGAACGGAAAAAAAGTTATTTTAATGAAGTTTCCAAACTTCGAAAAAAATTTTTTTTCTTTTCGAGATTCTTTGCGCATAATATGCTTGTCTAAGGCTATCAAACTAGTATAATGAAAGAGAACAAGTTATCTGTATAAGAATGGAAAAAAAGTGATTCTAAGGAAGTTTCCAAACTTCGAAAAAACATTTTTTCTTTTCGAGATTCTTTGCGCATAATATGCTTGTCTGAGGCTATGAAACTAGTATAATGAAAGAGAACAAGTTAACTCAAATAAGAATGGAAAAAAAGTGATTCTAAGGAAGTTTCCAAACTTCGAAAAAAAATTTTTTTCTTTTCGAGATTCTTTGCGCATAATATGCTTGTCTGAGGCTATCAAACTAGTATAATGAAAGAGAACCAGTTATCTCAAATAAGAACGGAAAAAAAGTGATTCTAACGAGGTTCCCAATTTTCGAAAAAAAATTTTTTTCTTTTCGAGATTCTTTGCGCATAATATGCTTTTCTGAGGCTATCAAACTAGTATAATGAAAGAGAACCAGTTACCTCAAATAAGAACGGAAAAAAAGTGATTCTAACGAAGTTTCCAAACTTCGAAAAAAAATTTTTTTCTTTTCGAGATTCTTTGCGCATAATATGCTTGTCTGAGGCTATCAAACTAGTATAATGAAAGAGAACAAGTTATCTCAAATAAGAACGGAAAAAAAGTGATTCTAACGAAGTTTCAAAACTTCGAAAAAAAATTTTTTTCTTTTCGAGATTATTTGCGAATAATATGCTTGTCTGAGGCTATCAAACTAGTATAATGAAAGAGAACCAGTAATCTTAAATAAGAACGGAAAAAAAGTGATTCTAACGAAGTTTCCAAACTTCGAAAAAAAATTTTTTTCTTTTCGAGATTATTTTCGCATAATATGCTTGTCTGAGGCTATCAAACTAGTATAATGAAAGAGAACCAGTTATCTTAAATAAGAACGGAAAAAAAGTGATTCTAACGAAGTTTCCAAACTTCGAAAAAAAATTTTTTTCTTTTCGAGATTCTTTGCGCATAATATGCTTGTCTGAGGCTATCAAACTAGTATAATGAAAGAGAACCTGTTATCTCAAATAAGAACGGAAAAATAGTGATTCTAACGAAGTTTCCAAACTTCGAAAAAAATTTTTTTTCTTTTCGAGATTCTTTGCGCATACCTATGCTTTTCTGAGGCTATCAAACAAGTATAATGAAAGAAAACCAGTTATCTCAAATAAGAACGGAAAAAAAGTGATTCTAACGAAGTTTCCAAATTTCGAAAAAAAAATTTTTTCTTTTAGAGATTCTTTGCGCATAATATGCTTGTCTCAGGCTATCAAACAAGTATAATGAAAGAGAACAAGTTATCTCAAATAAGAATGGAAAAAAAGTGATTCTAAGGAAGTTTCCAAACTTGGAAAAAAATTTTTTTCTTTTCGAGATTCTTTGCGCATAATATGCTTGTCTGAGGCTATCAAACTAGTATAATGAAAGAGAACAAGTTATCTCAAATAAGAACGGAAAAAAAGTGATTCTAACGAAGTTTCCAATCTTCGAAAAAAAATTTTTTTCTTTTCGAGATTCTTTGCGCATAATATGCTTTTCTGAGTCTATCAAACTTGTATAATGAAAGAGAACCAGTTATCTCAAATAACAACGGAAAAAAAGTGATTCTAACGAAGTTTCCAAACTTTCAAAAAAAAATTTTTTTCTTTACGAGATTCTTTGCGCATAATATGCTTGTCTAAGGCTATCAAACTAGTATAATGAAAGAGAACAAGTTATCTCAAATAAGAACGGAAAAAAAGTGATTCTAACGAAGTTTCCAAACTTCGAAAAAAATTTTTTTTCTTTTCGAGATTCTTTGCGCATAATTAGCTTGTCTAAGGCTATCAAACAAGTATAATGAAAGAGAACAAGTTATCTCAAATAAGAATGGAAAAAAAGTGATTCTAAGGAAGTTTCCAAACTTCGAAAAAAAAATTTTTTCTTTTCGAGATTCTTTGCGCATAATATGCTTGTCTGAGGCTATCAAACTAGTATAATGAAAGAGAACCAGTTATCTCAAATAAGAACGGAACAAAAGTGATTCTAACGAAGTTTCCAAACTTCGAAAAAAAAATTTTTTCTTTTCGAGATTCTTTGCGCATAATATGCTTGTCTGAGGCTATCAAACTAGTATAATGAAAGAGAACCAGTAATCTTAAATAAGAACGGAAAAAAAGTGATTCTAACGAAGTTTCCAAACTTCGAAAAAAAATTTTTTTCTTTTCGAGATTCTTTGCGCATAATATGCTTGTCTGAGGCTATCAAATTAGTATAATGAAAGAGAACCAGTTATCTCAAATAAGAACGGAAAAAAAGTGATTCTAACGAAGTTTCCAAACTTCGAAAAAAAATTTTTTTCTTTTCGAGATTGTTTGCGCATAATATGCTTGTCTGAGGCTATCAAACTAGTATAATGAAAGAGAACCAGTTATCTCAAATAAGAACGGAAAAAAAGTGATTCTAACGAAGTTTCCAAACTTTGAAATAAATTTTTTTTCTTTTCGAGATTCTTTGCGCATAATATGTTTGTCTGAGGCTAACAAACTAGTATAATGAAAGAGAACCAGTAATCTTAAATAAGAACGGAAAAAAAGTGATTCTAACGAAGTTTCCAAACTTCGAAAAAAAATTTTTTTCTTTTCGAGATACTTTGCGCATAATATGCTTGTCTAAGGCTATCAAACTAGTATAATGAAAGAGAACAAGTTATCTCAAATAAGAACGGAAAAAAAGTGATTCTAACGAAGTTTCCAAACTTCGAAAAAAAATTTTTTTCTATTCGAGATTCTTTGCGCATAATATGCTTGTCTGAGGCTATCAAACTAGCATAATGAAAGAGAACCAGTAATCTTAAATAAGAACGGAAAAAAAGTGATTCTAACGAAGTTTCCAAACTTCGAAAAAAATTTTTTTTCTTTTCGAGATTCTTTGCGCATAATATGCTTGTCTAAGGCTATCAAACTAGTATAATGAAAGAGAACAAGTTATCTCAAATAAGAACCGAAAAAAAAGTGATTCTAACGAAGTTTCCAAACTTCGAAAAAAATTTTTTTCTTTTCGAGATTATTTGCGCATAATATGCTTGTCTGAGGCTATCAAACTAGTATAATGAAAGAGAACCAGTAATCTTAAATAAGAACGGAAAAAAAGTGATTCTAACGAAGTTTCCAAACTTCGAAAAAAAATTTTTTTCTTTTCGAGACCCTTTGCGCATAATATGCTTGTCTAAGGCTATCAAACAAGTATAATGAAAGAGAACAAGTTATCTCAAATAAGAATGGAAAAAAAGTGATTCTAAGGAAGTTTCCAAACTTCGAAAAAAAATTTTTTTCTTTTCGAGATTCTTTGCGCATACCTATGCTTTTCTGAGACTATCAAACTAGTATAATGAAAGAGAACCAGTTATCTCAAATAAGAACGGAAAAAAAGTGATTCTAACGAAGTTTCCAAACTTCGAAATAAAATTTTTTTCTTTTCGAGATTCTTTGCGCATAATATGCTTGTCTGAGGCTATCAAACTAGTATAATGAAAGAGAACCAGTAATCTTAAATAAGAACGGAAAAAAAGTGATTCTAACGAAGTTTCCAAACTTCGAAAAAAAATTTTTTTCTTTTCGAGATTCTTTGCGCATAATATGCTTGTCTGAGGCTATCAAACTAGTATAATGAAAGAGAACCAGTAATCTTAAATAAGAAAGGAAAAAAAGTGATTCTAACGAAGTTTCCAAACTTCGAAAAAAAATTTTTTTCTTTTCGAGATTATTTGCGCATAATATGCTTGTCTAAGGCTATCAAACAAGTATAATGAAAGAGAACAAGTTATCTCAAATAAGAATGGAAAAAAAGTGATTCTAAGGAAGTTTCCAAACTTCGAAAAAAAATTTTTTTCTTTTCGAGATTCTTTGCGCATAATATGCTTGTCTGAGGCTATCAAACTAGTATAATGAAAGAGAACCAGTAATCTTAAATAAGAACGGAAAAAAAGTGATTCTAACGAAGTTTCCAAACTTCGAAAAAAAATTTTTTTCTTTTCGAGATTATTTGCGCATAATTTGCTTGTCTAAGGCTATCAAACAAGTATAATGAAAGAGAACAAGTTATCTCAAATAAGAATGGAAAAAAAGTGATTCTAAGGAAGTTTCCAAACTTCGAAAAAAAATTTTTTTCTTTTCGAGATTCTTTGCGCATAATATGCTTGTCTGAGGCTATCAAACTAGTATAATGAAAGAGAACCAGTTATCTCAAATAAGAACGAAAAAAAAGTGATTCTAACGAAGTTTCCAAACTTCGAAAAAAAATTTTTTTCTTTTCCAGATTCTTTGCGCATAATATGCTTGTCTAAGGCTATCAAACTAGTATAATGAAATAGAACAAGTTATCTTAAATAAGAACGGAAAAAAAGTGATTCTAACGAAGTTTCCAAACTTCGAAAAAAAATTTTTTTCTTTTCGAGATTCTTTGCGCATAATATGCTTGTCTGAGGCTATCAAACTAGTATAATGAAAGAGAACCAGTAATCTTAAATAAGAACGGAAAAAAAGTGATTCTAACGAAGTTTCCAAACTTCGAAAAAAAATTTTTTTCCTTTCGAGATTATTTGCGCATAATATGCTTGTCTGAGGCTATCAAACTAGTATAATGAAAGAGAACCAGTAATCTTAAATAAGAACGGAAAAAAAGTGATTCTAACGAAGTTTCCAAACTTCGAAAAAAAATTTTTTTCTTTTCGAGACCCTTTGCGCATAATATGCTTGTCTAAGGCTATCAAACAAGTATAATGAAAGAGAACAAGTTATCTCAAATAAGAATGGAAAAAAAGTGATTCTAAGGAAGTTTCCAAACTTCGAAAAAAAATTTTTTTCTTTTCGAGATTCTTTGCGCATACCTATGCTTTTCTGAGACTATCAAACTAGTATAATGAAAGAGAACCAGTTATCTCAAATAAGAACGGAAAAAAAGTGATTCTAACGAAGTTTCCAAACTTCGAAATAAAATTTTTTTCTTTTCGAGATTCTTTGCGCATAATATGCTTGTCTGAGGCTATCAAACTAGTATAATGAAAGAGAACCAGTAATCTTAAATAAGAACGGAAAAAAAGTGATTCTAACGAAGTTTCCAAACTTCGAAAAAAAATTTTTTTCTTTTCGAGATTCTTTGCGCATAATATGCTTGTCTGAGGCTATCAAACTAGTATAATGAAAGAGAACCAGTAATCTTAAATAAGAAAGGAAAAAGAGTGATTCTAACGAAGTTTCCAAACTTCGAAAAAAAATTTTTTTCTTTTCGAGATTATTTGCGCATAATATGCTTGTCTAAGGCTATCAAACAAGTATAATGAAAGAGAACAAGTTATCTCAAATAAGAATGGAAAAAAAGTGATTCTAAGGAAGTTTCCAAACTTCGAAAAAAAATTTTTTTCTTTTCGAGATTCTTTGCGCATAATATGCTTGTCTGAGGCTATCAAACTAGTATAATGAAAGAGAACCATTAAACGTAAATAAGAACGGAAAAAAAGTGATTCTAACGAAGTTTCCAAACTTCGAAAAAAAATTTTTTTCTTTTCGAGATTATTTGCGCATAATTTGCTTGTCTAAGGCTATCAAACAAGTATAATGAAAGAGAACAAGTTATCTCAAATAAGAATGGAAAAAAAGTGATTCTAAGGAAGTTTCCAAACTTCGAAAAAAAATTTTTTTCTTTTCGAGATTCTTTGCGCATAATATGCTTGTCTGAGGCTATCAAACTAGTATAATGAAAGAGAACCAGTTATCTCAAATAAGAACGAAAAAAAAGTGATTCTAACGAAGTTTCCAAACTTCGAAAAAAAATTTTTTTCTTTTCCAGATTCTTTGCGCATAATATGCTTGTCTAAGGCTATCAAACTAGTATAATGAAATAGAACAAGTTATCTTAAATAAGAACGGAAAAAAAGTGATTCTAACGAAGTTTCCAAACTTCGAAAAAAAATTTTTTTCTTTTCGAGATTCTTTGCGCATAATATGCTTGTCTGAGGCTATCAAACTAGTATAATGAAAGAGAACCAGTAATCTTAAATAAGAACGGAAAAAAAGTGATTCTAACGAAGTTTCCAAACTTCGAAAAAAAATTTTTTTCCTTTCGAGATTATTTGCGCATAATATGCTTGTCTGAGGCTATCAAACTAGTATAATGAAAGAGAACCAGTTATCTCAAATAAGAACGGAAAAAAAGTGATTCTAACGAAGTTTCCAAACTTCGAAAAAAAATTTTTTTCTTTTCGAGATTCTTTGCGCATAATATGCTTGTCTGAGGCTATCAAACTAGTATAATGAAAGAGAAAAAGTTATCTCAAATAAGAACGGAAAAAAAGTTATTCTAATGAAGTTTCCAAACTTCGAAAAAAATTTTTTTTCTTTTCGAGATTCTTTGCGCATAATATGCTTGTCTAAGGCTATCAAACTAGTATAATGAAAGAGAACAAGTTATCTGTATAAGAATGGAAAAAAAGTGATTCTAAGGAAGTTTCCAAACTTCGAAAAAACATTTTTTCTTTTCGAGATTCTTTGCGCATAATATGCTTGTCTGAGGCTATCAAACTAGTATAATGAAAGAGAACAAGTTATCTCAAATAAGAATGGAAAAAAAGTGTTTCTAAGGAAGTTTCCAAACTTCGAAAAAAAATTTTTTTCTTTTCGAGATTCTTTGCGCATAATATGCTTGTCTGAGGCTATCAAACTAGTATAATGAAACAGAACCAATTATCTCAAATAAGAACGGAAAAAAAGTGATTCTAACGAGGTTCCCAATTTTCGAAAAAAAATTTTTTTCTTTTCGAGATTCTTTGCGCATAATATGCTTTTCTGAGGCTATCAAACTAGTATAATGAAAGAGAACCAGTTACCTCAAATAAGAACGGAAAAAAAGTGATTCTAACGAAGTTTCCAAACTTCGAAAAAAAAATTTTTTCTTTTCGAGATTCTTTGCGCATAATATGCTTGTCTGAGGCTATCAAACTAGTATAATGAAAGAGAACAAGTTATCTCAAATAAGAACGGAAAAAAAGTGATTCTAACGAAGTTTCCAAACTTCGAAAAAAAATTTTTTTCTTTTCGAGATTATTTGCGAATAATATACTTGTCTGAGGCTATCAAACTAGTATAATGAAAGAGAACCAGTAATCTCAAATAAGAACGGAAAAAAAGTGATTCTAACGAAGTTTCCAAACTTCGAAAAAAAATTTTTTTCTTTTCGAGATACTTTGCGCATAATATGCTTGTCTAAGGCTATCAAACTAGTATAATGAAAGAGAACAAGTTATCTCAAATAAGAACGGAAAAAAAGTGATTCTAACGAAGTTTCCAAACTTCGAAAAAAAATTTTTTTCTTTTCGAGATTCTTTGCGCATAATATGCTTGTCTGAGGCTATCAAACTAGCATAATGAAAGAGAACCAGTAATCTTAAATAAGAACGGAAAAAAAGTGATTCTAACGAAGTTTCCAAACTTCGAAAAAAATTTTTTTTCTTTTCGAGATTCTTTGCGCATAATATGCTTGTCTAAGGCTATCAAACTAGTATAATGAAAGAGAACAAGTTATCTCAAATAAGAACCGAAAAAAAAGTGATTCTAACGAAGTTTCCAAACTTCGAAAAAAATTTTTTTCTTTTCGAGATTATTTGCGCATAATATGCTTGTCTGAGGCTATCAAACTAGTATAATGAAAGAGAACCAGTAATCTTAAATAAGAACGGAAAAAAAGTGATTCTAACGAAGTTTCCAAACTTCGAAAAAAAATTTTTTTCTTTTCGAGATTATTTGCGCATAATTTGCTTGTCTAAGGCTATCAAACAAGTATAATGAAAGAGAACAAGTTATCTCAAATAAGAATGGAAAAAAAGTGATTCTAAGGAAGTTTCCAAACTTGGAAAAAAAATTTTTTTCTTTTCGAGATTCTTTGCGCATAATATGCTTGTCTGAGGCTATCAAACTAGTATAATGAAAGAGAACCAGTTATCTCAAATAAGAACGGAAAAAAAGTGATTCTAACGAAGTTTCCAAACTTCGAAATAAATTTTTTTTCTTTTCGAGATTCTTTGCGCATAATATGCTTGTCTGAGGCTAACAAACTAGTATAATGAAAGAGAACCAGTAATCTTAAATAAGAACGGAAAAAAAGTGATTCTAACGAAGTTTCCAAACTTCGAAAAAAAATTTTTTTCTTTTCGAGATTATTTGCGAATAATATGCTTGTCTGAGGCTATCAAACTAGTATAATGAAAGAGAACCAGTAATCTCAAATAAGAACGGAAAAAAAGTGATTCTAACGAAGTTTCCAAACTTCGAAAAAAAATTTTTTTCTTTTCGAGATTGTTTGCGCATAATATGCTTGTCTGAGGCTATCAAACTAGTATAATGAAAGAGAACCAGTTATCTCAAATAAGAACGGAAAAAAAGTGATTCTAACGAAGTTTCCAAACTTCGAAATAAATTTTTTTTCTTTTCGAGATTCTTTGCGCATAATATGCTTGTCTGAGGCTAACAAACTAGTATAATGAAAGAGAACCAGTAATCTTAAATAAGAACGGAAAAAAAGTGATTCTAACGAAGTTTCCAAACTTCGAAAAAAAATTTTTTTCTTTTCGAGATACTTTGCGCATAATATGCTTGTCTAAGGCTATCAAACTAGTATAATGAAAGAGAACAAGTTATCTCAAATAAGAACGGAAAAAAAGTGATTCTAACGAAGTTTCCAAACTTCGAAAAAAAATTTTTTTCTTTTCGAGATTCTTTGCGCATAATATGCTTGTCTGAGGCTATCAAACTAGCATAATGAAAGAGAACCAGTAATCTTAAATAAGAACGGAAAAAAAGTGATTCTAACGAAGTTTCCAAACTTCGAAAAAAATTTTTTTCTTTTCGAGATTATTTGCGCATAATATGCTTGTCTGAGGCTATCAAACTAGTATAATGAAAGAGAACCAGTAATCTTAAATAAGAACGGAAAAAAAGTGATTCTAACGAAGTTTCCAAACTTCGAAAAAAAATTTTTTTCTTTTCGAGACCCTTTGCGCATAATATGCTTGTCTAAGGCTATCAAACAAGTATAATGAAAGAGAACAAGTTATCTCAAATAAGAATGGAAAAAAAGTGATTCTAAGGAAGTATCCAAACTTCGAAAAAAAATTTTTTTCTTTTCGAGATTCTTTGCGCATAATATGCTTGTGTGAGGCTATCAAACTAGTATAATGAAAGAGAACCAGTTATCTCAAATAAGAACGGAAAAAAAGTGATTCTAACGAAGTTTCAAAACTTCGAAAAAAAATTTTTTTCTTTTCGAGATTCTTTGCGCATACCTATGCTTTTCTGAGACTATCAAACTAGTATAATGAAAGAGAACCAGTTATCTCAAATAAGAACGGAAAAAAAGTGATTCTAACGAAGTTTCCAAACTTCGAAATAAAATTTTTTTCTTTTCGAGATTCTTTGCGCATAATATGCTTGTCTGAGGCTATCAAACTAGTATAATGAAAGAGAACCAGTAATCTTAAATAAGAACGGAAAAAAAGTGATTCTAACGAAGTTTCCAAACTTCGAAAAAAAATTTTTTTCTTTTCGAGATTATTTGCGCATAATTTGCTTGTCTAAGGCTATCAAACAAGTATAATGAAAGAGAACAAGTTATCTCAAATAAGAATGGAAAAAAAGTGATTCTAAGGAAGTTTCCAAACTTGGAAAAAAAATTTTTTTCTTTTCGAGATTCTTTGCGCATAATATGCTTGTCTGAGGCTATCAAACTAGTATAATGAAAGAGAACCAGTTATCTCAAATAAGAACGGAAAAAAAGTGATTCTAACGAAGTTTCCAAACTTCGAAAAAAAATTTTTTTCTTTTCGATATTCTTTGCGCATAATATGCTTGTCTAAGGCTATCAAACTAGTATAATGAAAGAGAACAAGTTATCTCAAATAAGAACGGAAAAAAAGTGATTCTAACGAAGTTTCCAATCTTCGAAAAAAAATTTTTTTCTTTTCGAGATTCTTTGCGCATAATATGCTTTTCTGAGGCTATCAAACTTGTATAATGAAAGAGAACCAGTTATCTCAAATAAGAACGGAAAAAAAGTGATTCTAACGAAGTTTCCAAACTTCGAAAAAAAATTTTTTTCTTTACCAGATTCTTTGCGCATAATATGCTTGTCTAAGGCTATCAAACTAGTATAATGAAAGAGAACAAGTTATCTCAAATAAGAAGGGAAAAAAAGTGATTCTAACGAAGTTTCCAAACTTCGAAAAAAAATTTTTTTCTTTTCGAGATTCTTTGCGCATAATATGCTTGTCTGAGGCTATCAAACTAGTATAATGAAAGAGAACCAGTAATCTTAAATAAGAACGGAAAAAAAATGATTCTAACGAAGTTTCCAAACTTCGAAAAAAAATTTTTTTCTTTTCGAGATTCTTTGCGCATAATATGCTTGTCTAAGGCTATCAAACAAGTATAATGAAATAGAACAAGTTATCTCAAATAAGAATGGAAAAAAAGTGATTCTAAGGAAGTTTCCAAACTTCGAAAAAAAATTTTTTTCTTTTCGAGATTCTTTGCGCATAATATGCTTGTCTGAGGCTATCAAACTAGTATAATTAAAGAGAACCAGTTATCTCAAATAAGAACGGAAAAAAAGTGATTCTAACGAAGTTTCAAAACTTCGAAAAAAAATTTTTTTCTTTTCGAGATTCTTTGCGCATACCTATGCTTTTCTGAGGCTATCAAACTAGTATAATGAAAGAGAACCAGTTATCTCAAATAAGAACGGAAAAAAAGTGATTCTAACGAAGTTTCCAAACTTCGAAATAAAATTTTTTTCTTTTCGAGATTCTTTGCGCATAATATGCTTGTCTGAGGCTATCAAACTAGTATAATGAAAGAGAACCAGTAATCTTAAATAAGAACGGAAAAAAAGTGATTCTAACGAAGTTTCCAAACTTCGAAAAAAAATTTTTTTCTTTTCGAGATTCTTTGCGCATAATATGCTTGTCTGAGGCTATCAAACTAGTATAATGAAAGAGAACCAGTAATCTTAAATAAGAACGGAAAAAAAGTGATTCTAACGAAGTTTCCAAACTTCGAAAAAAAATTTTTTTCTTTTCGAGATTATTTGCGCATAATATGCTTGTCTAAGGCTATCAAACAAGTATAATGAAAGAGAACAAGTTATCTCAAATAAGAATGGAAAAAAAGTGATTCTAAGGAAGTTTCCAAACTTCGAAAAAAAATTTTTTTCTTTTCGAGATTCTTTGCGCATAATATGCTTGTCTGAGGCTATCAAACTAGTATAATGAAAGAGAACCAGTAATCTTAAATAAGAACGGAAAAAAAGTGATTCTAACGAAGTTTCCAAACTTCGAAAAAAAATTTTTTTCTTTTCGAGATTATTTGCGCATAATTTGCTTGTCTAAGGCTATCAAACAAGTATAATGAAAGAGAACAAGTTATCTCAAATAAGAATGGAAAAAAAGTGATTCTAAGGAAGTTTCCAAACTTCGAAAAAAAATTTTTTTCTTTTCGAGATTCTTTGCGCATAATATGCTTGTCTGAGGCTATCAAACTAGTATAATGAAAGAGAACCAGTTATCTCAAATAAGAACGAAAAAAAAGTGATTCTAACGAAGTTTCCAAACTTCGAAAAAAAATTTTTTTCTTTTCCAGATTCTTTGCGCATAATATGCTTGTCTAAGGCTATCAAACTAGTATAATGAAAGAGAACAAGTTATCTTAAATAAGAACGGAAAAAAAGTGATTCTAACGAAGTTTCCAAACTTCGAAAAAAAATTTTTTTCTTTTCGAGATTCTTTGCGCATAATATGCTTGTCTGAGGCTATCAAACTAGTATAATGAAAGAGAACCAGTAATCTTAAATAAGAACGGAAAAAAAGTGATTCTAACGAAGTTTGCAAACTTCGAAAAAAAATTTTTTTCTTTTCGAGATTCTTTGCGCATAATATGCTTGTCTGAGGCTATCAAACTAGTATAATGAAAGAGAAAAAGTTATCTCAAATAAGAACGGAAAAAAAGTTATTCTAACGAAGTTTCCAAACTTCGAAAAAAAATTTTTTTCTTTTCGAGATTCTTTGCGCATAATATGCTTGTCTGAGGCTATCAAACTAGTATAATGAAAGGGAACCAGTAATCTTAAATAAGAACGGAAAAAAAGTGATTCTAACGAAGTTTGCAAACTTCGAAAAAAAATTTTTTTCTTTTCGAGATTCTTTGCGCATAATATGCTTGTCTGAGGCTATCAAACTACTATAATGAAAGAGAAAAAGTTATCTCAAATAAGAACGGAAAAAAAGTTATTCTAATGAAGTTTCCAAACTTCGAAAAAAATTTTTTTTCTTTTCGAGATTCTTTGCGCATAATATGCTTGTCTAAGGCTATCAAACTAGTATAATGAAAGAGAACAAGTTATCTGTATAAGAATGGAAAAAAAGTGATTCTAAGGAAGTTTCCAAACTTCGAAAAAACATTTTTTCTTTTCGAGATTCTTTGCGCATAATATGCTTGTCTGAGGATATCAAACTAGTATAATGAAAGAGAACAAGTTATCTCAAATAAGAATGGAAAAAAAGTGATTCTAAGGAAGTTTCCAAACTTCGAAAAAAAATTTTTTTCTTTTCGAGATTCTTTGCGCATAATATGCTTGTCTGAGGCTATCAAACTAGTATAATGAAAGAGAACCAGTTATCTCAAATAAGAACGGAAAAAAAGTGATTCTAACGAGGTTCCCAATTTTCGAAAAAAAATTTTTTTCTTTTCGAGATTCTTTGCGCATAATATGCTTTTCTGAGGCTATCAAACAAGTATAATGAAAGAGAACAAGTTATCTCAAATAAGAATGGAAAAAAAGTGATTCTAAGGAAGTTTCCAAACTTGGAAAAAAAATTTTTTTCTTTTCGAGATTCTTTGCGCATAATATGCTTGTCTGAGGCTATCAAACTAGTATAATGAAAGAGAACCAGTTATCTCAAATAAGAACGGAAAAAAAGTGATTCTAACGAAGTTTCCAAACTTCGAAAAAAAATTTTTTTCTTTTCGAGATTCTTTGCGCATAATATGCTTGTCTAAGGCTATCAAACTAGTATAATGAAAGAGAACAAGTTATCTCAAATAAGAACGGAAAAAAAGTGATTCTAACGAAGTTTCCAATCTTCGAAAAAAAATTTTTTTCTTTTCGAGATTCTTTGCGCATAATATGCTTTTCTGAGGCTATCAAACTTGTATAATGAAAGAGAACCAGTTATCTCAAATAAGAACGGAAAAAAAGTGATTCTAACGAAGTTTCCAAACTTCGAAAAAAAATTTTTTTCTTTACCAGATTCTTTGCGCATAATATGCTTGTCTAAGGCTATCAAACTAGTATAATGAAAGAGAACAAGTTATCTCAAATAAGAAGGGAAAAAAAGTGATTCTAACGAAGTTTCCAAACTTCGAAAAAAAATTTTTTTCTTTTCGAGATTCTTTGCGCATAATATGCTTGTCTGAGGCTATCAAACTAGTATAATGAAAGAGAACCAGTAATCTTAAATAAGAACGGAAAAAAAGTGATTCTAACGAAGTTTCCAAACTTCGAAAAAAAATTTTTTTCTTTTCGAGATTCTTTGCGCATAATAAGCTTGTCTAAGGCTATCAAACAAGTATAATGAAAGAGAACAAGTTATCTCAAATAAGAATGGAAAAAAAGTGATTCTAAGGAAGTTTCCAAACTTCGAAAAAAAATTTTTTTCTTTTCGAGATTCTTTGCGCATAATATGCTTGTCTGAGGCTATCAAACTAGTATAATTAAAGAGAACCAGTTATCTCAAATAAGAACGGAAAAAAAGTGATTCTAACGAAGTTTCAAAACTTCGAAAAAAAATTTTTTTCTTTTCGAGATTCTTTGCGCATACCTATGCTTTTCTGAGGCTATCAAACTAGTATAATGAAAGAGAACCAGTTATCTCAAATAAGAACGGAAAAAAAGTGATTCTAACGAAGTTTCCAAACTTCGAAATAAAATTTTTTTCTTTTCGAGATTCTTTGCGCATAATATGCTTGTCTGAGGCTATCAAACTAGTATAATGAAAGAGAACCAGTAATCTTAAATAAGAACGGAAAAAAAGTGATTCTAACGAAGTTTCCAAACTTCGAAAAAAAATTTTTTTCTTTTCGAGATTCTTTGCGCATAATATGCTTGTCTGAGGCTATCAAACTAGTATAATGAAAGAGAACCAGTAATCTTAAATAAGAACGGAAAAAAAGTGATTCTAACGAAGTTTCCAAACTTCGAAAAAAAATTTTTTTCTTTTCGAGATTATTTGCGCATAATATGCTTGTCTAAGGCTATCAAACAAGTATAATGAAAGAGAACAAGTTATCTCAAATAAGAATGGAAAAAAAGTGATTCTAAGGAAGTTTCCAAACTTCGAAAAAAAATTTTTTTCTTTTCGAGATTCTTTGCGCATAATATGCTTGTCTGAGGCTATCAAACTAGTATAATGAAAGAGAACCAGTAATCTTAAATAAGAACGGAAAAAAAGTGATTCTAACGAAGTTTCCAAACTTCGAAAAAAAATTTTTTTCTTTTCGAGATTATTTGCGCATAATTTGCTTGTCTAAGGCTATCAAACAAGTATAATGAAAGAGAACAAGTTATCTCAAATAAGAATGGAAAAAAAGTGATTCTAAGGAAGTTTCCAAACTTCGAAAAAAAATTTTTTTCTTTTCGAGATTCTTTGCGCATAATATGCTTGTCTGAGGCTATCAAACTAGTATAATGAAAGAGAACCAGTTATCTCAAATAAGAACGAAAAAAAAGTGATTCTAACGAAGTTTCCAAACTTCGAAAAAAAATTTTTTTCTTTTCCAGATTCTTTGCGCATAATATGCTTGTCTAAGGCTATCAAACTAGTATAATGAAAGAGAACAAGTTATCTTAAATAAGAACGGAAAAAAAGTGATTCTAACGAAGTTTCCAAACTTCGAAAAAAAATTTTTTTCTTTTCGAGATTCTTTGCGCATAATATGCTTGTCTGAGGCTATCAAACTAGTATAATGAAAGAGAACCAGTAATCTTAAATAAGAACGGAAAAAAAGTGATTCTAACGAAGTTTGCAAACTTCGAAAAAAAATTTTTTTCTTTTCGAGATTCTTTGCGCATAATATGCTTGTCTGAGGCTATCAAACTAGTATAATGAAAGAGAAAAAGTTATCTCAAATAAGAACGGAAAAAAAGTTATTCTAACGAAGTTTCCAAACTTCGAAAAAAAATTTTTTTCTTTTCGAGATTCTTTGCGCATAATATGCTTGTCTGAGGCTATCAAACTAGTATAATGAAAGAGAACCAGTAATCTTAAATAAGAACGGAAAAAAAGTGATTCTAACGAAGTTTGCAAACTTCGAAAAAAAATTTTTTTCTTTTCGAGATTCTTTGCGCATAATATGCTTGTCTGAGGCTATCAAACTACTATAATGAAAGAGAAAAAGTTATCTCAAATAAGAACGGAAAAAAAGTTATTCTAATGAAGTTTCCAAACTTCGAAAAAAATTTTTTTTCTTTTCGAGATTCTTTGCGCATAATATGCTTGTCTAAGGCTATCAAACTAGTATAATGAAAGAGAACAAGTTATCTGTATAAGAATGGAAAAAAAGTGATTCTAAGGAAGTTTCCAAACTTCGAAAAAACATTTTTTCTTTTCGAGATTCTTTGCGCATAATATGCTTGTCTGAGGATATCAAACTAGTATAATGAAAGAGAACAAGTTATCTCAAATAAGAATGGAAAAAAAGTGATTCTAAGGAAGTTTCCAAACTTCGAAAAAAAATTTTTTTCTTTTCGAGATTCTTTGCGCATAATATGCTTGTCTGAGGCTATCAAACTAGTATAATGAAAGAGAACCAGTTATCTCAAATAAGAACGGAAAAAAAGTGATTCTAACGAGGTTCCCAATTTTCGAAAAAAAATTTTTTTCTTTTCGAGATTCTTTGCGCATAATATGCTTTTCTGAGGCTATCAAACTAGTATAATGAAAGAGAACCAGTTACCTCAAATAAGAACGGAAAAAAAGTGATTCTAACGAAGTTTCCAAACTTCGAAAAAAAATTTTTTTCTTTTCGAGATTCTTTGCGCATAATATGCTTGTCTGAGGCTATCAAACTAGTATAATGAAAGAGAACAAGTTATCTCAAATAAGAACGGAAAAAAAGTGATTCTAACGAATTTTCCAAACTTCGAAAAAAAATTTTTTTCTTTTCGAGATTATTTGCGAATAATATGCTTGTCTGAGGCTATCAAACTAGTATAATGAAAGAGAACCAGTAATCTTAAATAAGAACGGAAAAAAAGTGATTCTAACGAAGTTTCCAAACTTCGAAAAAAAATTTTTTTCCTTTCGAGATTATTTGCGCATAATATGCTTGTCTGAGGCTATCAAACTAGTATAATGAAAGAGAACCAGTTATCTCAAATAAGAACGGAAAAAAAGTGATTCTAACGAAGTTTCCAAACTTCGAAAAAAAATTTTTTTCTTTTCGAGATTCTTTGCGCATAATATGCTTGTCTGAGGCTATCAAACTAGTATAATGAAAGAGAAAAAGTTATCTCAAATAAGAACGGAAAAAAAGTTATTCTAATGAAGTTTCCAAACTTCGAAAAAAATTTTTTTTCTTTTCGAGATTCTTTGCGCATAATATGCTTGTCTAAGGCTATCAAACTAGTATAATGAAAGAGAACAAGTTATCTGTATAAGAATGGAAAAAAAGTGATTCTAAGGAAGTTTCCAAACTTCGAAAAAACATTTTTTCTTTTCGAGATTCTTTGCGCATAATATGCTTGTCTGAGGCTATCAAACTAGTATAATGAAAGAGAACAAGTTATCTCAAATAAGAATGGAAAAAAAGTGTTTCTAAGGAAGTTTCCAAACTTCGAAAAAAAATTTTTTTCTTTTCGAGATTCTTTGCGCATAATATGCTTGTCTGAGGCTATCAAACTAGTATAATGAAACAAAACCAATTATCTCAAATAAGAACGGAAAAAAAGTGATTCTAACGAGGTTCCCAATTTTCGAAAAAAAATTTTTTTCTTTTCGAGATTCTTTGCGCATAATATGCTTTTCTGAGGCTATCAAACTAGTATAATGAAAGAGAACCAGTTACCTCAAATAAGAACGGAAAAACAGTGATTCTAACGAAGTTTCCAAACTTCGAAAAAAAAATTTTTTCTTTTCGAGATTCTTTGCGCATAATATGCTTGTCTGAGGCTATCAAACTAGTATAATGAAAGAGAACAAGTTATCTCAAATAAGAACGGAAAAAAAGTGATTCTAACGAAGTTTCCAAACTTCGAAAAAAAATTTTTTTCTTTTCGAGATTATTTGCGAATAATATACTTGTCTGAGGCTATCAAACTAGTATAATGAAAGAGAACCAGTAATCTCAAATAAGAACGGAAAAAAAGTGATTCTAACGAAGTTTCCAAACTTCGAAAAAAAATTTTTTTCTTTTCGAGATTGTTTGCGCATAATATGCTTGTCTGAGGCTATCAAACTAGTATAATGAAAGAGAACCAGTTATCTCAAATAAGAACGGAAAAAAAGTGATTCTAACGAAGTTTCCAAACTTCGAAATAAATTTTTTTTCTTTTCGAGATTCTTTGCGCATAATATGCTTGTCTGAGGCTAACAAACTAGTATAATGAAAGAGAACCAGTAATCTTAAATAAGAACGGAAAAAAAGTGATTCTAACGAAGTTTCCAAACTTCGAAAAAAAATTTTTTTCTTTTCGAGATACTTTGCGCATAATATGCTTGTCTAAGGCTATCAAACTAGTATAATGAAAGAGAACAAGTTATCTCAAATAAGAACGGAAAAAAAGTGATTCTAACGAAGTTTCCAAACTTCGAAAAAAAATTTTTTTCTTTTCGAGATTCTTTGCGCATAATATGCTTGTCTGAGGCTATCAAACTAGCATAATGAAAGAGAACCAGTAATCTTAAATAAGAACGGAAAAAAAGTGATTCTAACGAAGTTTCCAAACTTCGAAAAAAATTTTTTTTCTTTTCGAGATTCTTTGCGCATAATATGCTTGTCTAAGGCTATCAAACTAGTATAATGAAAGAGAACAAGTTATCTCAAATAAGAACCGAAAAAAAAGTGATTCTAACGAAGTTTCCAAACTTCGAAAAAAATTTTTTTCTTTTCGAGATTATTTGCGCATAATATGCTTGTCTGAGGCTATCAAACTAGTATAATGAAAGAGAACCAGTAATCTTAAATAAGAACGGAAAAAAAGTGATTCTAACGAAGTTTCCAAACTTCGAAAAAAAATTTTTTTCTTTTCGAGACCCTTTGCGCATAATATGCTTGTCTAAGGCTATCAAACAAGTATAATGAAAGAGAACAAGTTATCTCAAATAAGAATGGAAAAAAAGTGATTCTAAGGAAGTTTCCAAACTTCGAAAAAAAATTTTTTTCTTTTCGAGATTCTTTGCGCATAATATGCTTGTGTGAGGCTATCAAACTAGTATAATGAAAGAGAACCAGTTATCTCAAATAAGAACGGAAAAAAAGTGATTCTAACGAAGTTTCCAAACTTCGAAAAAAAATTTTTTTCTTTTCGAGATTCTTTGCGCATACCTATGCTTTTCTGAGACTATCAAACTAGTATAATGAAAGAGAACCAGTTATCTCAAATAAGAACGGAAAAAAAGTGATTCTAACGAAGTTTCCAAACTTCGAAATAAAATTTTTTTCTTTTCGAGATTCTTTGCGCATAATATGCTTGTCTGAGGCTATCAAACTAGTATAATGAAAGAGAACCAGTAATCTTAAATAAGAACGGAAAAAAAGTGATTCTAACGAAGTTTCCAAACTTCGAAAAAAAATTTTTTTCTTTTCGAGATTATTTGCGCATAATTTGCTTGTCTAAGGCTATCAAACAAGTATAATGAAAGAGAACAAGTTATCTCAAATAAGAATGGAAAAAAAGTGATTCTAAGGAAGTTTCCAAACTTGGAAAAAAAATTTTTTTCTTTTCGAGATTCTTTGCGCATAATATGCTTGTCTGATGCTATCAAACTAGTATAATGAAAGAGAACCAGTTATCTCAAATAAGAACGGAAAAAAAGTGATTCTAACGAAGTTTCCAAACTTCGAAAAAAAATTTTTTTCTTTTCGAGATTCTTTGCGCATAATATGCTTGTCTAAGGCTATCAAACTAGTATAATGAAAGAGAACAAGCTATCTCAAATAAGAACGGAAAAAAAGTGATTCTAACGAAGTTTCCAATCTTCGAAAAAAAATTTTTTTCTTTTCGAGATTCTTTGCGCATAATATGCTTTTCTGAGGCTATCAAACTTGTATTATGAAAGAGAACCAGTTATCTCAAATAAGAACGGAAAAAAAGTGATTCTAACGAAGTTTCCAAACTTCGAAAAAAAATTTTTTTCTTTACCAGATTCTTTGCGCATAATATGCTTGTCTAAGGCTATCAAACTAGTATAATGAAAGAGAACAAGTTATCTCAAATAAGAAGGGAAAAAAAGTGATTCTAACGAAGTTTCCAAATTTCGAAAAAAAATTTTTTTCTTTTCGAGATTCTTTGCGCATAATATGCTTGTCTGAGGCTATCAAACTAGTATAATGAAAGAGAACCAGTAATCTTAAATAAGAACGGAAAAAAGTGATTCTAACGAAGTTTCCAAACTTCGAAAAAAGTTTTTTTTCTTTTCGAGATTCTTTGCGCATAATATGCTTGTCTGAGGCTATCAAACTAGTATAATGAAAGAGAACCAGTAATCTTAAATAAGAACGGAAAAAAAGTGATTCTAACGAGGTTTCCAAACTTCGAAAAAAAATTTTTTTCTTTTCGAGATTATTTGCGAATAATATGCTTGTCTGAGGCTATCAAACTAGTATAATGAAAGAGAACCAGTAATCTCAAATAAGAACGGAAAAAAAGTGATTCTAACGAAGTTTCCAAACTTCGAAAAAAAATTTTTTTCTTTTCGAGATTGTTTGCGCATAATATGCTTGTCTGAGGCTATCAAACTAGTATAATGAAAGAGAACCAGTTATCTCAAATAAGAACGGAAAAAAAGTGATTCTAACGAAGTTTCCAAACTTCGAAATAAATTTTTTTTCTTTTCGAGATTCTTTGCGCATAATATGCTTGTCTGAGGCTAACAAACTAGTATAATGAAAGAGAACCAGTAATCTTAAATAAGAACGGAAAAAAAGTGATTCTAACGAAGTTTCCAAACTTCGAAAAAAAATTTTTTTCTTTTCGAGATACTTTGCGCATAATATGCTTGTCTAAGGCTATCAAACTAGTATAATGAAAGAGAACAAGTTATCTCAAATAAGAACGGAAAAAAAGTGATTCTAACGAAGTTTCCAAACTTCGAAAAAAAATTTTTTTCTTTTCGAGATTCTTTGCGCATAATATGCTTGTCTGAGGCTATCAAACTAGCATAATGAAAGAGAACCAGTAATCTTAAATAAGAACGGAAAAAAAGTGATTCTAACGAAGTTTCCAAACTTCGAAAAAAATTTTTTTTCTTTTCGAGATTCTTTGCGCATAATATGCTTGTCTAAGGCTATCAAACTAGTATAATGAAAGAGAACAAGTTATCTCAAATAAGAACCGAAAAAAAAGTGATTCTAACGAAGTTTCCAAACTTCGAAAAAAATTTTTTTCTTTTCGAGATTATTTGCGCATAATATGCTTGTCTGAGGCTATCAAACTAGTATAATGAAAGAGAACCAGTAATCTTAAATAAGAACGGAAAAAAAGTGATTCTAACGAAGTTTCCAAACTTCGAAAAAAAATTTTTTTCTTTTCGAGACCCTTTGCGCATAATATGCTTGTCTAAGGCTATCAAACAAGTATAATGAAAGAGAACAAGTTATCTCAAATAAGAATGGAAAAAAAGTGATTCTAAGGAAGTTTCCAAACTTCGAAAAAAAATTTTTTTCTTTTCGAGATTCTTTGCGCATAATATGCTTGTGTGAGGCTATCAAACTAGTATAATGAAAGAGAACCAGTTATCTCAAATAAGAACGGAAAAAAAGTGATTCTAACGAAGTTTCCAAACTTCGAAAAAAAATTTTTTTCTTTTCGAGATTCTTTGCGCATACCTATGCTTTTCTGAGACTATCAAACTAGTATAATGAAAGAGAACCAGTTATCTCAAATAAGAACGGAAAAAAAGTGATTCTAACGAAGTTTCCAAACTTCGAAATAAAATTTTTTTCTTTTCGAGATTCTTTGCGCATAATATGCTTGTCTGAGGCTATCAAACTAGTATAATGAAAGAGAACCAGTAATCTTAAATAAGAACGGAAAAAAAGTGATTCTAACGAAGTTTCCAAACTTCGAAAAAAAATTTTTTTCTTTTCGAGATTATTTGCGCATAATTTGCTTGTCTAAGGCTATCAAACAAGTATAATGAAAGAGAACAAGTTATCTCAAATAAGAATGGAAAAAAAGTGATTCTAAGGAAGTTTCCAAACTTGGAAAAAAAATTTTTTTCTTTTCGAGATTCTTTGCGCATAATATGCTTGTCTGAGGCTATCAAACTAGTATAATAAAAGAGAACCAGTTATCTCAAATAAGAACGGAAAAAAAGTGATTCTAACGAAGTTTCCAAACTTCGAAAAAAAATTTTTTTCTTTTCGAGATTCTTTGCGCATAATATGCTTGTCTAAGGCTATCAAACTAGTATAATGAAAGAGAACAAGCTATCTCAAATAAGAACGGAAAAAAAGTGATTCTAACGAAGTTTCCAATCTTCGAAAAAAAATTTTTTTCTTTTCGAGATTCTTTGCGCATAATATGCTTTTCTGAGGCTATCAAACTTGTATAATGAAAGAGAACCAGTTATCTCAAATAAGAACGGAAAAAAAGTGATTCTAACGAAGTTTCCAAACTTCGAAAAAAAATTTTTTTCTTTACCAGATTCTTTGCGCATAATATGCTTGTCTAAGGCTATCAAACTAGTATAATGAAAGAGAACAAGTTATCTCAAATAAGAAGGGAAAAAAAGTGATTCTAACGAAGTTTCCAAACTTCGAAAAAAAATTTTTTTCTTTTCGAGATTCTTTGCGCATAATATGCTTGTCTGAGGCTATCAAACTAGTATAATGAAAGAGAACCAGTAATCTTAAATAAGAACGGAAAAAAGTGATTCTAACGAAGTTTCCAAACTTCGAAAAAAATTTTTTTTCTTTTCGAGATTCTTTGCGCATAATATGCTTGTCTGAGGCTATCAAACTAGTATAATGAAAGAGAACCAGTAATCTTAAATAAGAACGGAAAAAAAGTGATTCTAACGAAGTTTCCAAACTTCGAAAAAAAATTTTTTTCTTTTCGAGATTCTTTGCGCATAATATGCTTGTCTGAGGCTATCAAACTAGTATAATGAAAGAGAACAAGTTATCTCAAATAAGAACGGAAAAAAAGTGATTCTAACGAAGTTTCCAAACTTCGAAAAAAATTTTTTTCTTTTCGAGATTATTTGCGAATAATATGCTTGTCTGAGGCTATCAAACTAGTATAATGAAAGAGAACCAGTAATCTTAAATAAGAACGGAAAAAAAGTGATTCTAACGAAGTTTCCAAACTTCGAAAAAAAATTTTTTTCCTTTCGAGATTATTTGCGCATAATATGCTTGTCTGAGGCTATCAAACTAGTATAATGAAAGAGAACCAGTTATCTCAAATAAGAACGGAAAAAAAGTGATTCTAACGAAGTTTCCAAACTTCGAAAAAAAATTTTTTTCTTTTCGAGATTCTTTGCGCATAATATGCTTGTCTGAGGCTATCAAACTAGTATATTGAAAGAGAAAAAGTTATCTCAAATAAGAACGGAAAAAAAGTTATTCTAATGAAGTTTCCAAACTTCGAAAAAAATTTTTTTTCTTTTCGAGATTCTTTGCGCATAATATGCTTGTCTAAGGCTATCAAACTAGTATAATGAAAGAGAACAAGTTATCTGTATAAGAATGGAAAAAAAGTGATTCTAAGGAAGTTTCCAAACTTCGAAAAAACATTTTTTTCTTTTCGAGATTCTTTGCGCATAATATGCTTGTCTGAGGCTATCAAACTAGTATAATGAAAGAGAACCAGTTATCTCAAATAAGAACGGAAAAAAAGTGATTCTAACGAGGTTCCCAATTTTCGAAAAAAAATTTTTTTCTTTTCGAGATTATTTGCGAATAATATGCTTGTCTGAGGCTATCAAACTAGTATAATGAAAGAGAACCAGTAATCTCAAATAAGAACGGAAAAAAAGTGATTCTAACGAAGTTTCCAAACTTCGAAAAAAAATTTTTTTCTTTTCGAGATTGTTTGCGCATAATATGCTTGTCTGAGGCTATCAAACTAGTATAATGAAAGAGAACCAGTTATCTCAAATAAGAACGGAAAAAAAGTGATTCTAACGAAGTTTCCAAACTTCGAAATAAATTTTTTTTCTTTTCGAGATTCTTTGCGCATAATATGCTTGTCTGAGGCTAACAAACTAGTATAATGAAAGAGAACCAGTAATCTTAAATAAGAACGGAAAAAAAGTGATTCTAACGAAGTTTCCAAACTTCGAAAAAAAATTTTTTTCTTTTCGAGATACTTTGCGCATAATATGCTTGTCTAAGGCTATCAAACTAGTATAATGAAAGAGAACAAGTTATCTCAAATAAGAACGGAAAAAAAGTGATTCTAACGAAGTTTCCAAACTTCGAAAAAAAATTTTTTTCTTTTCGAGATTCTTTGCGCATAATATGCTTGTCTGAGGCTATCAAACTAGCATAATGAAAGAGAACCAGTAATCTTAAATAAGAACGGAAAAAAAGTGATTCTAACGAAGTTTCCAAACTTCGAAAAAAATTTTTTTTCTTTTCGAGATTCTTTGCGCATAATATGCTTGTCTAAGGCTATCAAACTAGTATAATGAAAGAGAACAAGTTATCTCAAATAAGAACCGAAAAAAAAGTGATTCTAACGAAGTTTCCAAACTTCGAAAAAAATTTTTTTCTTTTCGAGATTATTTGCGCATAATATGCTTGTCTGAGGCTATCAAACTAGTATAATGAAAGAGAACCAGTAATCTTAAATAAGAACGGAAAAAAAAGTGATTCTAACGAAGTTTCCAAACTTCGAAAAAAAATTTTTTTCTTTTCGAGACCCTTTGCGTATAATATGCTTGTCTAAGGCTATCAAACAAGTATAATGAAAGAGAACAAGTTATCTCAAATAAGAATGGAAAAAAAGTGATTCTAAGGAAGTTTCCAAACTTCGAAAAAAAATTTTTTTCTTTTCGAGATTCTTTGCGCATAATATGCTTGTGTGAGGCTATCAAACTAGTATAATGAAAGAGAACCAGTTATCTCAAATAAGAACGGAAAAAAAGTGATTCTAACGAAGTTTCAAAACTTCAAAAAAAAATTTTTTTCTTTTCGAGATTCTTTGCGCATACCTATGCTTTTCTGAGACTATCAAACTAGTATAATGAAAGAGAACCAGTTATCTCAAATAAGAACGGAAAAAAAGTGATTCTAACGAAGTTTCCAAACTTCGAAATAAAATTTTTTTCTTTTCGAGATTCTTTGCGCATAATATGCTTGTCTGAGGCTATCAAACTAGTATAATGAAAGAGAACCAGTAATCTTAAATAAGAACGGAAAAAAAGTGATTCTAACGAAGTTTCCAAACTTCGAAAAAAAATTTTTTTCTTTTCGAGATTATTTGCGCATAATTTGCTTGTCTAAGGCTATCAAACAAGTATAATGAAAGAGAACAAGTTATCTCAAATAAGAATGGAAAAAAAGTGATTCTAAGGAAGTTTCCAAACTTGGAAAAAAAATTTTTTTCTTTTCGAGATTCTTTGCGCATAATATGCTTGTCTGAGGCTATCAAACTAGTATAATGAAAGAGAACCAGTTATCTCAAATAAGAACGGAAAAAAAGTGATTCTAACGAAGTTTCCAAACTTCGAAAAAAAATTTTTTTCTTTTCGAGATTCTTTGCGCATAATATGCTTGTCTAAGGCTATCAAACTAGTATAATGAAAGAGAACAAGTTATCTCAAATAAGAACGGAAAAAAAGTGATTCTAACGAAGTTTCCAATCTTCGAAAAAAAATTTTTTTCTTTTCGAGATTCTTTGCGCATAATATGCTTTTCTGAGGCTATCAAACTTGTATAATGAAAGAGAACCAGTTATCTCAAATAAGAACGGAAAAAAAGTGATTCTAACGAAGTTTCCAAACTTCGAAAAAAAAAT
Source organism: Metallyticus violacea (assembly GCA_030762175.1). Classification (NCBI taxonomy): domain Eukaryota; kingdom Metazoa; phylum Arthropoda; class Insecta; order Mantodea; family Metallyticidae; genus Metallyticus; species Metallyticus violacea. The sequence continues at coordinate 82,457,355 of CM060842.1, read as the reverse complement.
TTTTTCTTTACCAGATTCTTTGCGCATAATATGCTTGTCTAAGGCTATCAAACTAGTATAATGAAAGAGAACAAGTTATCTCAAATAAGAAGGGAAAAAAGTGATTCTAACGAAGTTTCCAAACTTCGAAAAAAAATTTTTTTCTTTTCGAGATTCTTTGCGCATAATATGCTTGTCTGAGGCTATCAAACTAGTATAATGAAAGAGAACCAGTAATCTTAAATAAGAACGGAAAAAAGTGATTCTAACGAAGTTTCCAAACTTCGAAAAAAATTTTTTTTCTTTTCGAGATTCTTTGCGCATAATATGCTTGTCTGAGGCTATCAAACTAGTATAATGAAAGAGAACCAGTAATCTTAAATAAGAACGGAAAAAAAGTGATTCTAACGAAGTTTCCAAACTTCGAAAAAAAATTTTTTTCTTTTCGAGATTCTTTGCGCATAATATGCTTGTCTAAGGCTATCAAACAAGTATAATGAAAGAGAACAAGTTATCTCAAATAAGAATGGAAAAAAAGTGATTCTAAGGAAGTTTCCAAACTTCGAAAAAAAATTTTTTTCTTTTCGAGATTCTTTGCGCATAATATGCTTGTCTGAGGCTATCAAACTAGTATAATGAAAGAGAACCAGTTATCTCAAATAAGAACGGAAAAAAAGTGATTCTAACGAAGTTTCCAAACTTCGAAAAAAAATTTTTTTCTTTTCGAGATTCTTTGCGCATACCTATGCTTTTCTGAGGCTATCAAACTAGTATAATGAAAGAGAACCAGTTATCTCAAATAAGAACGGAAAAAAAGTGATTCTAACGAAGTTTCCAATCTTCGAAAAAAAATTTTTTTCTTTTCGAGATTCTTTGCGCATAATATGCTTTTCTGAGGCTATCAAACTTGTATAATGAAAGAGAACCAGTTATCTCAAATAAGAACGGAAAAAAAGTGATTCTAACGAAGTTTCCAAACTTCGAAAAAAAATTTTTTTCTTTACCAGATTCTTTGCGCATAATATGCTTGTCTAAGGCTATCAAACTAGTATAATGAAAGAGAACAAGTTATCTCAAATAAGAAGGGAAAAAAAGTGATTCTAACGAAGTTTCCAAACTTCGAAAAAAAATTTTTTTCTTTTCGAGATTCTTTGCGCATAATATGCTTGTCTGAGGCTATCAAACTAGTATAATGAAAGAGAACCAGTAATCTTAAATAAGAACGGAAAAAAAGTGATTCTAACGAAGTTTCCAAACTTCGAAAAAAAATTTTTTTCTTTTCGAGATTCTTTGCGCATAATAAGCTTGTCTAAGGCTATCAAACAAGTATAATGAAAGAGAACAAGTTATCTCAAATAAGAATGGAAAAAAAGTGATTCTAAGGAAGTTTCCAAACTTCGAAAAAAAATTTTTTTCTTTTCGAGATTCTTTGCGCATAATATGCTTGTCTGAGGCTATCAAACTAGTATAATTAAAGAGAACCAGTTATCTCAAATAAGAACGGAAAAAAAGTGATTCTAACGAAGTTTCAAAACTTCGAAAAAAAATTTTTTTCTTTTCGAGATTCTTTGCGCATACCTATGCTTTTCTGAGGCTATCAAACTAGTATAATGAAAGAGAACCAGTTATCTCAAATAAGAACGGAAAAAAAGTGATTCTAACGAAGTTTCCAAACTTCGAAATAAAATTTTTTTCTTTTCGAGATTCTTTGCGCATAATATGCTTGTCTGAGGCTATCAAACTAGTATAATGAAAGAGAACCAGTAATCTTAAATAAGAACGGAAAAAAAGTGATTATAACGAAGTTTCCAAACTTCGAAAAAAAATTTTTTTCTTTTCGAGATTCTTTGCGCATAATATGCTTGTCTGAGGCTATCAAACTAGTATAATGAAAGAGAACCAGTAATCTTAAATAAGAACGGAAAAAAAGTGATTCTAACGAAGTTTCCAAACTTCGAAAAAAAATTTTTTTCTTTTCGAGATTATTTGCGCATAATATGCTTGTCTAAGGCTATCAAACAAGTATAATGAAAGAGAACAAGTTATCTCAAATAAGAATGGAAAAAAAGTGATTCTAAGGAAGTTTCCAAACTTCGAAAAAAAATTTTTTTCTTTTCGAGATTCTTTGCGCATAATATGCTTGTCTGAGGCTATCAAACTAGTATAATGAAAGAGAACCAGTAATCTTAAATAAGAACGGAAAAAAAGTGATTCTAACGAAGTTTCCAAACTTCGAAAAAAAATTTTTTTCTTTTCGAGATTATTTGCGCATAATTTGCTTGTCTAAGGCTATCAAACAAGTATAATGAAAGAGAACAAGTTATCTCAAATAAGAATGGAAAAAAAGTGATTCTAAGGAAGTTTCCAAACTTCGAAAAAAAATTTTTTTCTTTTCGAGATTCTTTGCGCATAATATGCTTGTCTGAGGCTATCAAACTAGTATAATGAAAGAGAACCAGTTATCTCAAATAAGAACGAAAAAAAAGTGATTCTAACGAAGTTTCCAAACTTCGAAAAAAAATTTTTTTCTTTTCCAGATTCTTTGCGCATAATATGCTTGTCTAAGGCTATCAAACTAGTATAATGAAAGAGAACAAGTTATCTTAAATAAGAACGGAAAAAAAGTGATTCTAACGAAGTTTCCAAACTTCGAAAAAAAATTTTTTTCTTTTCGAGATTCTTTGCGCATAATATGCTTGTCTGAGGCTATCAAACTAGTATAATGAAAGAGAACCAGTAATCTTAAATAAGAACGGAAAAAAAGTGATTCTAACGAAGTTTGCAAACTTCGAAAAAAAATTTTTTTCTTTTCGAGATTCTTTGCGCATAATATGCTTGTCTGAGGCTATCAAACTAGTATAATGAAAGAGAAAAAGTTATCTCAAATAAGAACGGAAAAAAAGTTATTCTAACGAAGTTTCCAAACTTCGAAAAAAAATTTTTTTCTTTTCGAGATTCTTTGCGCATAATATGCTTGTCTGAGGCTATCAAACTAGTATAATGAAAGAGAACCAGTAATCTTAAATAAGAACGGAAAAAAAGTGATTCTAACGAAGTTTGCAAACTTCGAAAAAAAATTTTTTTCTTTTCGAGATTCTTTGCGCATAATATGCTTGTCTGAGGCTATCAAACTACTATAATGAAAGAGAAAAAGTTATCTCAAATAAGAACGGAAAAAAAGTTATTCTAATGAAGTTTCCAAACTTCGAAAAAAATTTTTTTTCTTTTCGAGATTCTTTGCGCATAATATGCTTGTCTAAGGCTATCAAACTAGTATAATGAAAGAGAACAAGTTATCTGTATAAGAATGGAAAAAAAGTGATTCTAAGGAAGTTTCCAAACTTCGAAAAAACATTTTTTCTTTTCGAGATTCTTTGCGCATAATATGCTTGTCTGAGGATATCAAACTAGTATAATGAAAGAGAACAAGTTATCTCAAATAAGAATGGAAAAAAAGTGATTCTAAGGAAGTTTCCAAACTTCGAAAAAAAATTTTTTTCTTTTCGAGATTCTTTGCGCATAATATGCTTGTCTGAGGCTATCAAACTAGTATAATGAAAGAGAACCAGTTATCTCAAATAAGAACGGAAAAAAAGTGATTCTAACGAGGTTCCCAATTTTCGAAAAAAAATTTTTTTCTTTTCGAGATTCTTTGCGCATAATATGCTTTTCTGAGGCTATCAAACTAGTATAATGAAAGAGAACCAGTTACCTCAAATAAGAACGGAAAAAAAGTGATTCTAACGAAGTTTCCAAACTTCGAAAAAAAATTTTTTTCTTTTCGAGATTCTTTGCGCATAATATGCTTGTCTGAGGCTATCAAACTAGTATAATGAAAGAGAACAAGTTATCTCAAATAAGAACGGAAAAAAAGTGATTCTAACGAATTTTCCAAACTTCGAAAAAAAATTTTTTTCTTTTCGAGATTATTTGCGAATAATATGCTTGTCTGAGGCTATCAAACTAGTATAATGAAAGAGAACCAGTAATCTTAAATAAGAACGGAAAAAAAGTGATTCTAACGAAGTTTCCAAACTTCGAAAAAAAATTTTTTTCCTTTCGAGATTATTTGCGCATAATATGCTTGTCTGAGGCTATCAAACTAGTATAATGAAAGAGAACCAGTTATCTCAAATAAGAACGGAAAAAAAGTGATTCTAACGAAGTTTCCAAACTTCGAAAAAAAATTTTTTTCTTTTCGAGATTCTTTGCGCATAATATGCTTGTCTGAGGCTATCAAACTAGTATAATGAAAGAGAAAAAGTTATCTCAAATAAGAACGGAAAAAAAGTTATTCTAATGAAGTTTCCAAACTTCGAAAAAAATTTTTTTTCTTTTCGAGATTCTTTGCGCATAATATGCTTGTCTAAGGCTATCAAACTAGTATAATGAAAGAGAACAAGTTATCTGTATAAGAATGGAAAAAAAGTGATTCTAAGGAAGTTTCCAAACTTCGAAAAAACATTTTTTCTTTTCGAGATTCTTTGCGCATAATATGCTTGTCTGAGGCTATCAAACTAGTATAATGAAAGAGAACAAGTTATCTCAAATAAGAATGGAAAAAAAGTGTTTCTAAGGAAGTTTCCAAACTTCGAAAAAAAATTTTTTTCTTTTCGAGATTCTTTGCGCATAATATGCTTGTCTGAGGCTATCAAACTAGTATAATGAAACAAAACCAATTATCTCAAATAAGAACGGAAAAAAAGTGATTCTAACGAGGTTCCCAATTTTCGAAAAAAAATTTTTTTCTTTTCGAGATTCTTTGCGCATAATATGCTTTTCTGAGGCTATCAAACTAGTATAATGAAAGAGAACCAGTTACCTCAAATAAGAACGGAAAAACAGTGATTCTAACGAAGTTTCCAAACTTCGAAAAAAAAATTTTTTCTTTTCGAGATTCTTTGCGCATAATATGCTTGTCTGAGGCTATCAAACTAGTATAATGAAAGAGAACAAGTTATCTCAAATAAGAACGGAAAAAAAGTGATTCTAACGAAGTTTCCAAACTTCGAAAAAAAATTTTTTTCTTTTCGAGATTATTTGCGAATAATATACTTGTCTGAGGCTATCAAACTAGTATAATGAAAGAGAACCAGTAATCTCAAATAAGAACGGAAAAAAAGTGATTCTAACGAAGTTTCCAAACTTCGAAAAAAAATTTTTTTCTTTTCGAGATTGTTTGCGCATAATATGCTTGTCTGAGGCTATCAAACTAGTATAATGAAAGAGAACCAGTTATCTCAAATAAGAACGGAAAAAAAGTGATTCTAACGAAGTTTCCAAACTTCGAAATAAATTTTTTTTCTTTTCGAGATTCTTTGCGCATAATATGCTTGTCTGAGGCTAACAAACTAGTATAATGAAAGAGAACCAGTAATCTTAAATAAGAACGGAAAAAAAGTGATTCTAACGAAGTTTCCAAACTTCGAAAAAAAATTTTTTTCTTTTCGAGATACTTTGCGCATAATATGCTTGTCTAAGGCTATCAAACTAGTATAATGAAAGAGAACAAGTTATCTCAAATAAGAACGGAAAAAAAGTGATTCTAACGAAGTTTCCAAACTTCGAAAAAAAATTTTTTTCTTTTCGAGATTCTTTGCGCATAATATGCTTGTCTGAGGCTATCAAACTAGCATAATGAAAGAGAACCAGTAATCTTAAATAAGAACGGAAAAAAAGTGATTCTAACGAAGTTTCCAAACTTCGAAAAAAATTTTTTTTCTTTTCGAGATTCTTTGCGCATAATATGCTTGTCTAAGGCTATCAAACTAGTATAATGAAAGAGAACAAGTTATCTCAAATAAGAACCGAAAAAAAAGTGATTCTAACGAAGTTTCCAAACTTCGAAAAAAATTTTTTTCTTTTCGAGATTATTTGCGCATAATATGCTTGTCTGAGGCTATCAAACTAGTATAATGAAAGAGAACCAGTAATCTTAAATAAGAACGGAAAAAAAGTGATTCTAACGAAGTTTCCAAACTTCGAAAAAAAATTTTTTTCTTTTCGAGACCCTTTGCGCATAATATGCTTGTCTAAGGCTATCAAACAAGTATAATGAAAGAGAACAAGTTATCTCAAATAAGAATGGAAAAAAAGTGATTCTAAGGAAGTTTCCAAACTTCGAAAAAAAATTTTTTTCTTTTCGAGATTCTTTGCGCATAATATGCTTGTGTGAGGCTATCAAACTAGTATAATGAAAGAGAACCAGTTATCTCAAATAAGAACGGAAAAAAAGTGATTCTAACGAAGTTTCCAAACTTCGAAAAAAAATTTTTTTCTTTTCGAGATTCTTTGCGCATACCTATGCTTTTCTGAGACTATCAAACTAGTATAATGAAAGAGAACCAGTTATCTCAAATAAGAACGGAAAAAAAGTGATTCTAACGAAGTTTCCAAACTTCGAAATAAAATTTTTTTCTTTTCGAGATTCTTTGCGCATAATATGCTTGTCTGAGGCTATCAAACTAGTATAATGAAAGAGAACCAGTAATCTTAAATAAGAACGGAAAAAAAGTGATTCTAACGAAGTTTCCAAACTTCGAAAAAAAATTTTTTTCTTTTCGAGATTATTTGCGCATAATTTGCTTGTCTAAGGCTATCAAACAAGTATAATGAAAGAGAACAAGTTATCTCAAATAAGAATGGAAAAAAAGTGATTCTAAGGAAGTTTCCAAACTTGGAAAAAAAATTTTTTTCTTTTCGAGATTCTTTGCGCATAATATGCTTGTCTGATGCTATCAAACTAGTATAATGAAAGAGAACCAGTTATCTCAAATAAGAACGGAAAAAAAGTGATTCTAACGAAGTTTCCAAACTTCGAAAAAAAATTTTTTTCTTTTCGAGATTCTTTGCGCATAATATGCTTGTCTAAGGCTATCAAACTAGTATAATGAAAGAGAACAAGCTATCTCAAATAAGAACGGAAAAAAAGTGATTCTAACGAAGTTTCCAATCTTCGAAAAAAAATTTTTTTCTTTTCGAGATTCTTTGCGCATAATATGCTTTTCTGAGGCTATCAAACTTGTATTATGAAAGAGAACCAGTTATCTCAAATAAGAACGGAAAAAAAGTGATTCTAACGAAGTTTCCAAACTTCGAAAAAAAATTTTTTTCTTTACCAGATTCTTTGCGCATAATATGCTTGTCTAAGGCTATCAAACTAGTATAATGAAAGAGAACAAGTTATCTCAAATAAGAAGGGAAAAAAAGTGATTCTAACGAAGTTTCCAAATTTCGAAAAAAAATTTTTTTCTTTTCGAGATTCTTTGCGCATAATATGCTTGTCTGAGGCTATCAAACTAGTATAATGAAAGAGAACCAGTAATCTTAAATAAGAACGGAAAAAAGTGATTCTAACGAAGTTTCCAAACTTCGAAAAAAGTTTTTTTTCTTTTCGAGATTCTTTGCGCATAATATGCTTGTCTGAGGCTATCAAACTAGTATAATGAAAGAGAACCAGTAATCTTAAATAAGAACGGAAAAAAAGTGATTCTAACGAGGTTTCCAAACTTCGAAAAAAAATTTTTTTCTTTTCGAGATTATTTGCGAATAATATGCTTGTCTGAGGCTATCAAACTAGTATAATGAAAGAGAACCAGTAATCTCAAATAAGAACGGAAAAAAAGTGATTCTAACGAAGTTTCCAAACTTCGAAAAAAAATTTTTTTCTTTTCGAGATTGTTTGCGCATAATATGCTTGTCTGAGGCTATCAAACTAGTATAATGAAAGAGAACCAGTTATCTCAAATAAGAACGGAAAAAAAGTGATTCTAACGAAGTTTCCAAACTTCGAAATAAATTTTTTTTCTTTTCGAGATTCTTTGCGCATAATATGCTTGTCTGAGGCTAACAAACTAGTATAATGAAAGAGAACCAGTAATCTTAAATAAGAACGGAAAAAAAGTGATTCTAACGAAGTTTCCAAACTTCGAAAAAAAATTTTTTTCTTTTCGAGATACTTTGCGCATAATATGCTTGTCTAAGGCTATCAAACTAGTATAATGAAAGAGAACAAGTTATCTCAAATAAGAACGGAAAAAAAGTGATTCTAACGAAGTTTCCAAACTTCGAAAAAAAATTTTTTTCTTTTCGAGATTCTTTGCGCATAATATGCTTGTCTGAGGCTATCAAACTAGCATAATGAAAGAGAACCAGTAATCTTAAATAAGAACGGAAAAAAAGTGATTCTAACGAAGTTTCCAAACTTCGAAAAAAATTTTTTTTCTTTTCGAGATTCTTTGCGCATAATATGCTTGTCTAAGGCTATCAAACTAGTATAATGAAAGAGAACAAGTTATCTCAAATAAGAACCGAAAAAAAAGTGATTCTAACGAAGTTTCCAAACTTCGAAAAAAATTTTTTTCTTTTCGAGATTATTTGCGCATAATATGCTTGTCTGAGGCTATCAAACTAGTATAATGAAAGAGAACCAGTAATCTTAAATAAGAACGGAAAAAAAGTGATTCTAACGAAGTTTCCAAACTTCGAAAAAAAATTTTTTTCTTTTCGAGACCCTTTGCGCATAATATGCTTGTCTAAGGCTATCAAACAAGTATAATGAAAGAGAACAAGTTATCTCAAATAAGAATGGAAAAAAAGTGATTCTAAGGAAGTTTCCAAACTTCGAAAAAAAATTTTTTTCTTTTCGAGATTCTTTGCGCATAATATGCTTGTGTGAGGCTATCAAACTAGTATAATGAAAGAGAACCAGTTATCTCAAATAAGAACGGAAAAAAAGTGATTCTAACGAAGTTTCCAAACTTCGAAAAAAAATTTTTTTCTTTTCGAGATTCTTTGCGCATACCTATGCTTTTCTGAGACTATCAAACTAGTATAATGAAAGAGAACCAGTTATCTCAAATAAGAACGGAAAAAAAGTGATTCTAACGAAGTTTCCAAACTTCGAAATAAAATTTTTTTCTTTTCGAGATTCTTTGCGCATAATATGCTTGTCTGAGGCTATCAAACTAGTATAATGAAAGAGAACCAGTAATCTTAAATAAGAACGGAAAAAAAGTGATTCTAACGAAGTTTCCAAACTTCGAAAAAAAATTTTTTTCTTTTCGAGATTATTTGCGCATAATTTGCTTGTCTAAGGCTATCAAACAAGTATAATGAAAGAGAACAAGTTATCTCAAATAAGAATGGAAAAAAAGTGATTCTAAGGAAGTTTCCAAACTTGGAAAAAAAATTTTTTTCTTTTCGAGATTCTTTGCGCATAATATGCTTGTCTGAGGCTATCAAACTAGTATAATAAAAGAGAACCAGTTATCTCAAATAAGAACGGAAAAAAAGTGATTCTAACGAAGTTTCCAAACTTCGAAAAAAAATTTTTTTCTTTTCGAGATTCTTTGCGCATAATATGCTTGTCTAAGGCTATCAAACTAGTATAATGAAAGAGAACAAGCTATCTCAAATAAGAACGGAAAAAAAGTGATTCTAACGAAGTTTCCAATCTTCGAAAAAAAATTTTTTTCTTTTCGAGATTCTTTGCGCATAATATGCTTTTCTGAGGCTATCAAACTTGTATAATGAAAGAGAACCAGTTATCTCAAATAAGAACGGAAAAAAAGTGATTCTAACGAAGTTTCCAAACTTCGAAAAAAAATTTTTTTCTTTACCAGATTCTTTGCGCATAATATGCTTGTCTAAGGCTATCAAACTAGTATAATGAAAGAGAACAAGTTATCTCAAATAAGAAGGGAAAAAAAGTGATTCTAACGAAGTTTCCAAACTTCGAAAAAAAATTTTTTTCTTTTCGAGATTCTTTGCGCATAATATGCTTGTCTGAGGCTATCAAACTAGTATAATGAAAGAGAACCAGTAATCTTAAATAAGAACGGAAAAAAGTGATTCTAACGAAGTTTCCAAACTTCGAAAAAAATTTTTTTTCTTTTCGAGATTCTTTGCGCATAATATGCTTGTCTGAGGCTATCAAACTAGTATAATGAAAGAGAACCAGTAATCTTAAATAAGAACGGAAAAAAAGTGATTCTAACGAAGTTTCCAAACTTCGAAAAAAAATTTTTTTCTTTTCGAGATTCTTTGCGCATAATATGCTTGTCTGAGGCTATCAAACTAGTATAATGAAAGAGAACAAGTTATCTCAAATAAGAACGGAAAAAAAGTGATTCTAACGAAGTTTCCAAACTTCGAAAAAAATTTTTTTCTTTTCGAGATTATTTGCGAATAATATGCTTGTCTGAGGCTATCAAACTAGTATAATGAAAGAGAACCAGTAATCTTAAATAAGAACGGAAAAAAAGTGATTCTAACGAAGTTTCCAAACTTCGAAAAAAAATTTTTTTCCTTTCGAGATTATTTGCGCATAATATGCTTGTCTGAGGCTATCAAACTAGTATAATGAAAGAGAACCAGTTATCTCAAATAAGAACGGAAAAAAAGTGATTCTAACGAAGTTTCCAAACTTCGAAAAAAAATTTTTTTCTTTTCGAGATTCTTTGCGCATAATATGCTTGTCTGAGGCTATCAAACTAGTATATTGAAAGAGAAAAAGTTATCTCAAATAAGAACGGAAAAAAAGTTATTCTAATGAAGTTTCCAAACTTCGAAAAAAATTTTTTTTCTTTTCGAGATTCTTTGCGCATAATATGCTTGTCTAAGGCTATCAAACTAGTATAATGAAAGAGAACAAGTTATCTGTATAAGAATGGAAAAAAAGTGATTCTAAGGAAGTTTCCAAACTTCGAAAAAACATTTTTTTCTTTTCGAGATTCTTTGCGCATAATATGCTTGTCTGAGGCTATCAAACTAGTATAATGAAAGAGAACCAGTTATCTCAAATAAGAACGGAAAAAAAGTGATTCTAACGAGGTTCCCAATTTTCGAAAAAAAATTTTTTTCTTTTCGAGATTATTTGCGAATAATATGCTTGTCTGAGGCTATCAAACTAGTATAATGAAAGAGAACCAGTAATCTCAAATAAGAACGGAAAAAAAGTGATTCTAACGAAGTTTCCAAACTTCGAAAAAAAATTTTTTTCTTTTCGAGATTGTTTGCGCATAATATGCTTGTCTGAGGCTATCAAACTAGTATAATGAAAGAGAACCAGTTATCTCAAATAAGAACGGAAAAAAAGTGATTCTAACGAAGTTTCCAAACTTCGAAATAAATTTTTTTTCTTTTCGAGATTCTTTGCGCATAATATGCTTGTCTGAGGCTAACAAACTAGTATAATGAAAGAGAACCAGTAATCTTAAATAAGAACGGAAAAAAAGTGATTCTAACGAAGTTTCCAAACTTCGAAAAAAAATTTTTTTCTTTTCGAGATACTTTGCGCATAATATGCTTGTCTAAGGCTATCAAACTAGTATAATGAAAGAGAACAAGTTATCTCAAATAAGAACGGAAAAAAAGTGATTCTAACGAAGTTTCCAAACTTCGAAAAAAAATTTTTTTCTTTTCGAGATTCTTTGCGCATAATATGCTTGTCTGAGGCTATCAAACTAGCATAATGAAAGAGAACCAGTAATCTTAAATAAGAACGGAAAAAAAGTGATTCTAACGAAGTTTCCAAACTTCGAAAAAAATTTTTTTTCTTTTCGAGATTCTTTGCGCATAATATGCTTGTCTAAGGCTATCAAACTAGTATAATGAAAGAGAACAAGTTATCTCAAATAAGAACCGAAAAAAAAGTGATTCTAACGAAGTTTCCAAACTTCGAAAAAAATTTTTTTCTTTTCGAGATTATTTGCGCATAATATGCTTGTCTGAGGCTATCAAACTAGTATAATGAAAGAGAACCAGTAATCTTAAATAAGAACGGAAAAAAAAGTGATTCTAACGAAGTTTCCAAACTTCGAAAAAAAATTTTTTTCTTTTCGAGACCCTTTGCGTATAATATGCTTGTCTAAGGCTATCAAACAAGTATAATGAAAGAGAACAAGTTATCTCAAATAAGAATGGAAAAAAAGTGATTCTAAGGAAGTTTCCAAACTTCGAAAAAAAATTTTTTTCTTTTCGAGATTCTTTGCGCATAATATGCTTGTGTGAGGCTATCAAACTAGTATAATGAAAGAGAACCAGTTATCTCAAATAAGAACGGAAAAAAAGTGATTCTAACGAAGTTTCAAAACTTCAAAAAAAAATTTTTTTCTTTTCGAGATTCTTTGCGCATACCTATGCTTTTCTGAGACTATCAAACTAGTATAATGAAAGAGAACCAGTTATCTCAAATAAGAACGGAAAAAAAGTGATTCTAACGAAGTTTCCAAACTTCGAAATAAAATTTTTTTCTTTTCGAGATTCTTTGCGCATAATATGCTTGTCTGAGGCTATCAAACTAGTATAATGAAAGAGAACCAGTAATCTTAAATAAGAACGGAAAAAAAGTGATTCTAACGAAGTTTCCAAACTTCGAAAAAAAATTTTTTTCTTTTCGAGATTATTTGCGCATAATTTGCTTGTCTAAGGCTATCAAACAAGTATAATGAAAGAGAACAAGTTATCTCAAATAAGAATGGAAAAAAAGTGATTCTAAGGAAGTTTCCAAACTTGGAAAAAAAATTTTTTTCTTTTCGAGATTCTTTGCGCATAATATGCTTGTCTGAGGCTATCAAACTAGTATAATGAAAGAGAACCAGTTATCTCAAATAAGAACGGAAAAAAAGTGATTCTAACGAAGTTTCCAAACTTCGAAAAAAAATTTTTTTCTTTTCGAGATTCTTTGCGCATAATATGCTTGTCTAAGGCTATCAAACTAGTATAATGAAAGAGAACAAGTTATCTCAAATAAGAACGGAAAAAAAGTGATTCTAACGAAGTTTCCAATCTTCGAAAAAAAATTTTTTTCTTTTCGAGATTCTTTGCGCATAATATGCTTTTCTGAGGCTATCAAACTTGTATAATGAAAGAGAACCAGTTATCTCAAATAAGAACGGAAAAAAAGTGATTCTAACGAAGTTTCCAAACTTCGAAAAAAAAATTTTTTCTTTACCAGATTCTTTGCGCATAATATGCTTGTCTAAGGCTATCAAACTAGTATAATGAAAGAGAACAAGTTATCTCAAATAAGAAGGGAAAAAAGTGATTCTAACGAAGTTTCCAAACTTCGAAAAAAAATTTTTTTCTTTTCGAGATTCTTTGCGCATAATATGCTTGTCTGAGGCTATCAAACTAGTATAATGAAAGAGAACCAGTAATCTTAAATAAGAACGGAAAAAAGTGATTCTAACGAAGTTTCCAAACTTCGAAAAAAATTTTTTTTCTTTTCGAGATTCTTTGCGCATAATATGCTTGTCTGAGGCTATCAAACTAGTATAATGAAAGAGAACCAGTAATCTTAAATAAGAACGGAAAAAAAGTGATTCTAACGAAGTTTCCAAACTTCGAAAAAAAATTTTTTTCTTTTCGAGATTCTTTGCGCATAATATGCTTGTCTAAGGCTATCAAACAAGTATAATGAAAGAGAACAAGTTATCTCAAATAAGAATGGAAAAAAAGTGATTCTAAGGAAGTTTCCAAACTTCGAAAAAAAATTTTTTTCTTTTCGAGATTCTTTGCGCATAATATGCTTGTCTGAGGCTATCAAACTAGTATAATGAAAGAGAACCAGTTATCTCAAATAAGAACGGAAAAAAAGTGATTCTAACGAAGTTTCCAAACTTCGAAAAAAAATTTTTTTCTTTTCGAGATTCTTTGCGCATACCTATGCTTTTCTGAGGCTATCAAACTAGTATAATGAAAGAGAACCAGTTATCTCAAATAAGAACGGAAAAAAAGTGATTCTAACGAAGTTTCCAAACTTCGAAATAAAATTTTTTTCTTTTCGAGATTCTTTGCGCATAATATGCTTGTCTGAGGCTATCAAACTAGTATAATGAAAGAGAACCAGTAATCTTAAATAAGAACGGAAAAAAAGTGATTCTAACGAAGTTTCCAAACTTCGAAAAAAATTTTTTTCTTTTCGAGATTCTTTGCGCATAATATGCTTGTCTGAGGCTATCAAACTAGTATAATGAAAGAGAACCAGTAATCTTAAATAAGAACGGAAAAAAAGTGATTCTAACGAAGTTTCCAAACTTCGAAAAAAAATTTTTTTCTTTTCGAGATTATTTGCGCATAATATGCTTGTCTAAGGCTATCAAACAAGTATAATGAAAGAGAACAAGTTATCTCAAATAAGAATGGAAAAAAAGTGATTCTAAGGAAGTTTCCAAACTTCGAAAAAAAATTTTTTTCTTTTCGAGATTCTTTGCGCATAATATGCTTGTCTGAGGCTATCAAACTAGTATAATGAAAGAGAACCAGTAATCTTAAATAAGAACGGAAAAAAAGTGATTCTAACGAAGTTTCCAAACTTCGAAAAAAAATTTTTTTCTTTTCGAGATTATTTGCGCATAATTTGCTTGTCTAAGGCTATCAAACAAGTATAATGAAAGAGAACAAATTATCTCAAATAAGAATGGAAAAAAAGTGATTCTAAGGAAGTTTCCAAACTTCGAAAAAAAATTTTTTTCTTTTCGAGATTCTTTGCGCATATTATGCTTGTCTGAGGCTATCAAACTAGTATAATGAAAGAGAACCAGTTATCTCAAATAAGAACGAAAAAAAAGTGATTCTAACGAAGTTTCCAAACTTCGAAAAAAAATTTTTTTCTTTTCCAGATTCTTTGCGCATAATATGCTTGTCTAAGGCTATCAAACTAGTATAATGAAAGAGAACAAGTTATCTTAAATAAGAACGGAAAAAAAGTGATTCTAACGAAGTTTCCAAACTTCGAAAAAAAATTTTTTTCTTTTCGAGATTCTTTGCGCATAATATGCTTGTCTGAGGCTATCAAACTAGTATAATGAAAGAGAACCAGTAATCTTAAATAAGAACGGAAAAAAAGTGATTCTAACGAAGTTTGCAAACTTCGAAAAAAAATTTTTTTCTTTTCGAGATTCTTTGCGCATAATATGCTTGTCTGAGGCTATCAAACTAGTATAATGAAAGAGAAAAAGTTATCTCAAATAAGAACGGAAAAAAAGTTATTCTAACGAAGTTTCCAAACTTCGAAAAAAAATTTTTTTCTTTTCGAGATTCTTTGCGCATAATATGCTTGTCTGAGGCTATCAAACTAGTATAATGAAAGAGAACCAGTAATCTTAAATAAGAACGGAAAAAAAGTGATTCTAACGAAGTTTGCAAACTTCGAAAAAAAATTTTTTTCTTTTCGAGATTCTTTGCGCATAATATGCTTGTCTGAGGCTATCAAACTAGTATAATGAAAGAGAAAAAGTTATCTCAAATAAGAACGGAAAAAAAGTTATTCTAATGAAATTTCCAAACTTCGAAAAAAATTTTTTTTCTTTTCGAGATTCTTTGCGCATAATATGCTTGTCTAAGGCTATCAAACTAGTATAATGAAAGAGAACAAGTTATCTGTATAAGAATGGAAAAAAAGTGATTCTAAGGAAGTTTCCAAACTTCGAAAAAACATTTTTTCTTTTCGAGATTCTTTGCGCATAATATGCTTGTCTGAGGCTATCAAACTAGTATAATGAAAGAGAACAAGTTATCTCAAATAAGAATGGATAAAAAGTGATTCTAAGGAAGTTTCCAAACTTCGAAAAAAAATTTTTTTCTTTTCGAGATTCTTTGCGCATAATATGCTTGTCTGAGGCTATCAAACTAGTATAATGAAAGAGAACCAGTTATCTCAAATAAGAACGGAAAAAAAGTGATTCTAACGAGGTTCCCAATTTTCGAAAAAAAATTTTTTTCTTTTCGAGATTCTTTGCGCATAATATGCTTGTCTGAGGCTATCAAACTAGCATAATGAAAGAGAACCAGTAATCTTAAATAAGAACGGAAAAAAAGTGATTCTAACGAAGTTTCCAAACTTCGAAAAAAATTTTTTTTCTTTTCGAGATTCTTTGCGCATAATATGCTTGTCTAAGGCTATCAAACTAGTATAATGAAAGAGAACAAGTTATCTCAAATAAGAACCGAAAAAAAAGTGATTCTAACGAAGTTTCCAAACTTCGAAAAAAATTTTTTTCTTTTCGAGATTATTTGCGCATAATATGCTTGTCTGAGGCTATCAAACTAGTATAATGAAAGAGAACCAGTAATCTTAAATAAGAACGGAAAAAAAAGTGATTCTAACGAAGTTTCCAAACTTCGAAAAAAAATTTTTTTCTTTTCGAGATTCTTTGCGCATAATATGCTTGTGTGAGGCTATCAAACTAGTATAATGAAAGAGAACCAGTTATCTCAAATAAGAACGGAAAAAAAGTGATTCTAACGAAGTTTCAAAACTTCGAAAAAAAATTTTTTTCTTTTCGAGATTCTTTGCGCATACCTATGCTTTTCTGAGACTATCAAACTAGTATAATGAAAGAGAACCAGTTATCTCAAATAAGAACGGAAAAAAAGTGATTCTAACGAAGTTTCCAAACTTCGAAATAAAATTTTTTTCTTTTCGAGATTCTTTGCGCATAATATGCTTGTCTGAGGCTATCAAACTAGTATAATGAAAGAGAACCAGTAATCTTAAATAAGAACGGAAAAAAAGTGATTCTAACGAAGTTTCCAAACTTCGAAAAAAAATTTTTTTCTTTTCGAGATTATTTGCGCATAATTTGCTTGTCTAAGGCTATCAAACAAGTATAATGAAAGAGAACAAGTTATCTCAAATAAGAATGGAAAAAAAGTGATTCTAAGGAAGTTTCCAAACTTGGAAAAAAAATTTTTTTCTTTTCGAGATTCTTTGCGCATAATATGCTTGTCTGAGGCTATCAAACTAGTATAATGAAAGAGAACCAGTTATCTCAAATAAGAACGGAAAAAAAGTGATTCTAACGAAGTTTCCAAACTTCGAAAAAAAATTTTTTTCTTTTCGAGATTCTATGCGCATAATATGCTTGTCTAAGGCTATCAAACTAGTATAATGAAAGAGAACAAGTTATCTCAAATAAGAACGGAAAAAAAGTGATTCTAACGAAGTTTCCAATCTTCGAAAAAAAATTTTTTTCTTTTCGAGATTCTTTGCGCATAATATGCTTTTCTGAGGCTATCAAACTTGTATAATGAAAGAGAACCAGTTATCTCAAATAAGAACGGAAAAAAAGTGATTCTAACGAAGTTTCCAAACTTCGAAAAAAAATTTTTTTCTTTACCAGATTCTTTGCGCATAATATGCTTGTCTAAGGCTATCAAACTAGTATAATGAAAGAGAACAAGTTATCTCAAATAAGAAGGGAAAAAAAGTGATTCTAACGAAGTTTCCAAACTTCGAAAAAAAATTTTTTTCTTTTCGAGATTCTTTGCGCATAATATGCTTGTCTGAGGCTATCAAACTAGTATAATGAAAGAGAACCAGTAATCTTAAATAAGAACGGAAAAAAGTGATTCTAACGAAGTTTCCAAACTTCGAAAAAAATTTTTTTTCTTTTCGAGATTCTTTGCGCATAATATGCTTGTCTGAGGCTATCAAACTAGTATAATGAAAGAGAACCAGTAATCTTAAATAAGAACGGAAAAAAAGTGATTCTAACGAAGTTTCCAAACTTCGAAAAAAAATTTTTTTCTTTTCGAGATTCTTTGCGCATAATATGCTTGTCTAAGGCTATCAAACAAGTATAATGAAAGAGAACAAGTTATCTCAAATAAGAATGGAAAAAAAGTGATTCTAAGGAAGTTTCCAAACTTCGAAAAAAAATTTTTTTCTTTTCGAGATTCTTTGCGCATAATATGCTTGTCTGAGGCTATCAAACTAGTATAATGAAAGAGAACCAGTTATCTCAAATAAGAACGGAAAAAAAGTGATTCTAACGAAGTTTCCAAACTTCGAAAAAAAATTTTTTTCTTTTCGAGATTCTTTGCGCATACCTATGCTTTTCTGAGGCTATCAAACTAGTATAATGAAAGAGAACCAGTTATCTCAAATAAGAACGGAAAAAAAGTGATTCTAACGAAGTTTCCAAACTTCGAAATAAAATTTTTTTCTTTTCGAGATTCTTTGCGCATAATATGCTTGTCTGAGGCTATCAAACTAGTATAATGAAAGAGAACCAGTAATCTTAAATAAGAACGGAAAAAAAGTGATTCTAACGAAGTTTCCAAACTTCGAAAAAAATTTTTTTCTTTTCGAGATTCTTTGCGCATAATATGCTTGTCTGAGGCTATCAAACTAGTATAATGAAAGAGAACCAGTAATCTTAAATAAGAACGGAAAAAAAGTGATTCTAACGAAGTTTCCAAACTTCGAAAAAAAATTTTTTTCTTTTCGAGATTATTTGCGCATAATATGCTTGTCTAAGGCTATCAAACAAGTATAATGAAAGAGAACAAGTTATCTCAAATAAGAATGGAAAGAAAGTGATTCTAAGGAAGTTTCCAAACTTCGAAAAAAAATTTTTTTCTTTTCGAGATTCTTTGCGCATAATATGCTTGTCTGAGGCTATCAAACTAGTATAATGAAAGAGAACCAGTAATCTTAAATAAGAACGGAAAAAAAGTGATTCTAACGAAGTTTCCAAACTTCGAAAAAAAATTTTTTTCTTTTCGAGATTATTTGCGCATAATTTGCTTGTCTAAGGCTATCAAACAAGTATAATGAAAGAGAACAAATTATCTCAAATAAGAATGGAAAAAAAGTGATTCTAAGGAAGTTTCCAAACTTCGAAAAAAAATTTTTTTCTTTTCGAGATTCTTTGCGCATAATATGCTTGTCTGAGGCTATCAAACTAGTATAATGAAAGAGAACCAGTTATCTCAAATAAGAACGAAAAAAAAGTGATTCTAACGAAGTTTCCAAACTTCGAAAAAAAATTTTTTTCTTTTCCAGATTCTTTGCGCATAATATGCTTGTCTAAGGCTATCAAACTAGTATAATGAAAGAGAACAAGTTATCTTAAATAAGAACGGAAAAAAAGTGATTCTAACGAAGTTTCCAAACTTCGAAAAAAAATTTTTTTCTTTTCGAGATTCTTTGCGCATAATATGCTTGTCTGAGGCTATCAAACTAGTATAATGAAAGAGAACCAGTAATCTTAAATAAGAACGGAAAAAAAGTGATTCTAACGAAGTTTGCAAACTTCGAAAAAAAATTTTTTTCTTTTCGAGATTCTTTGCGCATAATATGCTTGTCTGAGGCTATCAAACTAGTATAATGAAAGAGAAAAACTTATCTCAAATAAGAACGGAAAAAAAGTTATTCTAACGAAGTTTCCAAACTTCGAAAAAAAATTTTTTTCTTTTCGAGATTCTTTGCGCATAATATGCTTGTCTGAGGCTATCAAACTAGTATAATGAAAGAGAACCAGTAATCTTAAATAAGAACGGAAAAAAAGTGATTCTAACGAAGTTTGCAAACTTCGAAAAAAAATTTTTTTCTTTTCGAGATTCTTTGCGCATAATATGCTTGTCTGAGGCTATCAAACTAGTATAATGAAAGAGAAAAAGTTATCTCAAATAAGAACGGAAAAAAAGTTATTCTAATGAAGTTTCCAAACTTCGAAAAAAATTTTTTTTCTTTTCGAGATTCTTTGCGCATAATATGCTTGTCTAAGGCTATCAAACTAGTATAATGAAAGAGAACAAGTTATCTGTATAAGAATGGAAAAAAAGTGATTCTAAGGAAGTTTCCAAACTTCGAAAAAACATTTTTTCTTTTCGAGATTCTTTGCGCATAATATGCTTGTCTGAGGCTATCAAACTAGTATAATGAAAGAGAACAAGTTATCTCAAATAAGAATGGAAAAAAAGTGATTCTAAGGAAGTTTCCAAACTTCGAAAAAAAATTTTTTTCTTTTCGAGATTCTTTGCGCATAATATGCTTGTCTGAGGCTATCAAACTAGTATAATGAAAGAGAACCAGTTATCTCAAATAAGAACGGAAAAAAAGTGATTCTAACGAGGTTCCCAATTTTCGAAAAAAAATTTTTTTCTTTTCGAGATTCTTTGCGCATAATATGCTTTTCTGAGGCTATCAAACTAGTATAATGAAAGAGAACCAGTTACCTCAAATAAGAACGGAAAAAAAGTGATTCTAACGAAGTTTCCAAACTTCGAAAAAAAATTTTTTTCTTTTCGAGATTCTTTGCGCATAATATGCTTGTCTGAGGCTATCAAACTAGTATAATGAAAGAGAACAAGTTATCTCAAATAAGAACGGAAAAAAAGTGATTCTAACGAAGTTTCCAAACTTCGAAAAAAAATTTTTTTCTTTTCGAGATTATTTGCGAATAATATGCTTGTCTGAGGCTATCAAACTAGTATAATGAAAGAGAACCAGTAATCTTAAATAAGAACGGAAAAAAAGTGATTCTAACGAAGTTTCCAAACTTCGAAAAAAATTTTTTTCTTTTCGAGATTCTTTGCGCATAATATGCTTGTCTGAGGCTATCAAACTAGTATAATGAAAGAGAACCAGTAATCTTAAATAAGAACGGAAAAAAAGTGACTCTAACGAAGTTTCCAAACTTCGAAAAAAAATTTTTTTCTTTTCGAGATTATTTGCGCATAATATGCTTGTCTAAGGCTATCAAACAAGTATAATGAAAGAGAACAAGTTATCTCAAATAAGAATGGAAAAAAAGTGATTCTAAGGAAGTTTCCAAACTTCGAAAAAAAATTTTTTTCTTTTCGAGATTCTTTGCGCATAATATGCTTGTCTGAGGCTATCAAACTAGTATAATGAAAGAGAACCAGTAATCTTAAATAAGAACGGAAAAAAAGTGATTCTAACGAAGTTTCCAAACTTCGAAAAAAAATTTTTTTCTTTTCGAGATTATTTGCGCATAATTTGCTTGTCTAAGGCTATCAAACAAGTATAATGAAAGAGAACAAATTATCTCAAATAAGAATGGAAAAAAAGTGATTCTAAGGAAGTTTCCAAACTTCGAAAAAAAATTTTTTTCTTTTCGAGATTCTTTGCGCATAATATGCTTGTCTGAGGCTATCAAACTAGTATAATGAAAGAGAACCAGTTATCTCAAATAAGAACGAAAAAAAAGTGATTCTAACGAAGTTTCCAAACTTCGAAAAAAAATTTTTTTCTTTTCCAGATTCTTTGCGCATAATATGCTTGTCTAAGGCTATCAAACTAGTATAATGAAAGAGAACAAGTTATCTTAAATAAGAACGGAAAAAAAGTGATTCTAACGAAGTTTCCAAACTTCGAAAAAAAATTTTTTTCTTTTCGAGATTCTTTGCGCATAATATGCTTGTCTGAGGCTATCAAACTAGTATAATGAAAGAGAACCAGTAATCTTAAATAAGAACGGAAAAAAAGTGATTCTAACGAAGTTTGCAAACTTCGAAAAAAAATTTTTTTCTTTTCGAGATTCTTTGCGCATAATATGCTTGTCTGAGGCTATCAAACTAGTATAATGAAAGAGAAAAAGTTATCTCAAATAAGAACGGAAAAAAAGTTATTCTAACGAAGTTTCCAAACTTCGAAAAAAAATTTTTTTCTTTTCGAGATTCTTTGCGCATAATATGCTTGTCTGAGGCTATCAAACTAGTATAATGAAAGAGAACCAGAAATCTTAAATAAGAACGGAAAAAAAGTGATTCTAACGAAGTTTGCAAACTTCGAAAAAAAATTTTTTTCTTTTCGAGATTCTTTGCGCATAATATGCTTGTCTGAGGCTATCAAACTAGTATAATGAAAGAGAACCAGTTACCTCAAATAAGAACGGAAAAAAAGTGATTCTAACGAAGTTTCCAAACTTCGAAAAAAAATTTTTTTCTTTTCGAGATTCTTTGCGCATAATATGCTTGTCTAAGGCTATCAAACTAGTATAATGAAAGAGAACAAGTTATCTGTATAAGAATGGAAAAAAAGTGATTCTAAGGAAGTTTCCAAACTTCGAAAAAACATTTTTTCTTTTCGAGATTCTTTGCGCATAATATGCTTGTCTGAGGCTATCAAACTAGTATAATGAAAGAGAACAAGTTATCTCAAATAAGAATGGAAAAAAAGTGTTTCTAAGGAAGTTTCCAAACTTCGAAAAAAAATTTTTTTCTTTTCGAGATTCTTTGCGCATAATATGCTTGTCTGAGGCTATCAAACTAGTATAATGAAACAGAACCAGTTATCTCAAATAAGAACGGAAAAAAAGTGATTCTAACGAGGTTCCCAATTTTCGAAAAAAAATTTTTTTCTTTTCGAGATTCTTTGCGCATAATATGCTTTTCTGAGGCTATCAAACTAGTATAATGAAAGAGAACCAGTTACCTCAAATAAGAACGGAAAAAAAGTGATTCTAACGAAGTTTCCAAACTTCGAAAAAAAAATTTTTTCTTTTCGAGATTCTTTGCGCATAATATGCTTGTCTGAGGCTATCAAACTAGTATAATGAAAGAGAACAAGTTATCTCAAATAAGAACGGAAAAAAAGTGATTCTAACGAAGTTTCCAAACTTCGAAAAAAAATTTTTTTCTTTTCGACATTATTTGCGAATAATATGCTTGTCTGAGGCTATCAAACTAGTATAATGAAAGAGAACCAGTAATCTCAAATAAGAACGGAAAAAAAGTGATTCTAACGAAGTTTCCAAACTTCGAAAAAAAATTTTTTTCTTTTCGAGATTGTTTGCGCATAATATGCTTGTCTGAGGCTATCAAACTAGTATAATGAAAGAGAACCAGTTATCTCAAATAAGAACGGAAAAAAAGTGATTCTAACGAAGTTTCCAAACTTCGAAATAAATTTTTTTTCTTTTCGAGATTCTTTGCGCATAATATGCTTGTCTGAGGCTAACAAACTAGTATAATGAAAGAGAACCAGTAATCTTAAATAAGAACGGAAAAAAAGTGATTCTAACGAAGTTTCCAAACTTCGAAAAAAAATTTTTTTCTTTTCGAGATACTTTGCGCATAATATGCTTGTCTAAGGCTATCAAACTAGTATAATGAAAGAGAACAAGTTATCTCAAATAAGAACGGAAAAAAAGTGATTCTAACGAAGTTTCCAAACTTCGAAAAAAAATTTTTTTCTTTTCGAGATTCTTTGCGCATAATATGCTTGTCTGAGGCTATCAAACTAGCATAATGAAAGAGAACCAGTAATCTTAAATAAGAACGGAAAAAAAGTGATTCTAACGAAGTTTCCAAACTTCGAAAAAAATTTTTTTTCTTTTCGAGATTCTTTGCGCATAATATGCTTGTCTAAGGCTATCAAACTAGTATAATGAAAGAGAACAAGTTATCTCAAATAAGAACCGAAAAAAAAGTGATTCTAACGAAGTTTCCAAACTTCGAAAAAAATTTTTTTCTTTTCGAGATTATTTACGCATAATATGCTTGTCTGAGGCTATCAAACTAGTATAATGAAAGAGAACCAGTAATCTTAAATAAGAACGGAAAAAAAGTGATTCTAACGAAGTTTCCAAACTTCGAAAAAAAAATTTTTTCTTTTCGAGACCCTTTGCGCATAATATGCTTGTCTAAGGCTATCAAACAAGTATAATGAAAGAGAACAAGTTATCTCAAATAAGAATGGAAAAAAAGTGATTCTAAGGAAGTTTCCAAACTTCGAAAAAAAAATTTTTTCTTTTCGAGATTCTTTGCGCATAATATGCTTGTGTGAGGCTATCAAACTAGTATAATGAAAGAGAACCAGTTATCTCAAATAAGAACGGAAAAAAAGTGATTCTAACGAAGTTTCCAAACTTCGAAAAAAAATTTTTTTCTTTTCGAGATTCTTTGCGCATACCTATGCTTTTCTGAGACTATCAAACTAGTATAATGAAAGAGAACCAGTTATCTCAAATAAGAACGGAAAAAAAGTGATTCTAACGAAGTTTCCAAACTTCGAAAAAAAATTTTTTTCTTTTCGAGATTCTTTGCGCATAATATGCTTGTCTGAGGCTATCAAACTAGTATAATGAAAGAGAACCAGTAATCTTAAATAAGAACGGAAAAAAGTGATTCTAACGAAGTTTCCAAACTTCGAAAAAAATTTTTTTTCTTTTCGAGATTCTTTGCGCATAATATGCTTGTCTGAGGCTATCAAACTAGTATAATGAAAGAGAACCAGTAATCTTAAATAAGAACGGAAAAAAAGTGATTCTAACGAAGTTTCCAAACTTCGAAAAAAAATTTTTTTCTTTTCGAGATTCTTTGCGCATAATATGCTTGTCTAAGGCTATCAAACAAGTATAATGAAAGAGAACAAGTTATCTCAAATAAGAATGGAAAAAAAGTGATTCTAAGGAAGTTTCCAAACTTCGAAAAAAAATTTTTTTCTTTTCGAGATTCTTTGCGCATAATATGCTTGTCTGAGGCTATCAAACTAGTATAATGAAAGAGAACCAGTTATCTCAAATAAGAACGGAAAAAAAGTGATTCTAACGAAGTTTCCAAACTTCGAAAAAAAATTTTTTTCTTTTCGAGATTCTTTGCGCATACCTATGCTTTTCTGAGGCTATCAAACTAGTATAATGAAAGAGAACCAGTTATCTCAAATAAGAACGGAAAAAAAGTGATTCTAACGAAGTTTCCAAACTTCGAAATAAAATTTTTTTCTTTTCGAGATTCTTTGCGCATAATATGCTTGTCTGAGGCTATCAAACTAGTATAATGAAAGAGAACCAGTAATCTTAAATAAGAACGGAAAAAAAGTGATTCTAACGAAGTTTCCAAACTTCGAAAAAAATTTTTTTCTTTTCGAGATTCTTTGCGCATAATATGCTTGTCTGAGGCTATCAAACTAGTATAATGAAAGAGAACCAGTAATCTTAAATAAGAACGGAAAAAAAGTGATTCTAACGAAGTTTCCAAACTTCGAAAAAAAATTTTTTTCTTTTCGAGATTATTTGCGCATAATATGCTTGTCTAAGGCTATCAAACAAGTATAATGAAAGAGAACAAGTTATCTCAAATAAGAATGGAAAAAAAGTGATTCTAAGGAAGTTTCCAAACTTCGAAAAAAAATTTTTTTCTTTTCGAGATTCTTTGCGCATAATATGCTTGTCTGAGGCTATCAAACTAGTATAATGAAAGAGAACCAGTAATCTTAAATAAGAACGGAAAAAAAGTGATTCTAACGAAGTTTCCAAACTTCGAAAAAAAATTTTTTTCTTTTCGAGATTATTTGCGCATAATTTGCTTGTCTAAGGCTATCAAACAAGTATAATGAAAGAGAACAAATTATCTCAAATAAGAATGGAAAAAAAGTGATTCTAAGGAAGTTTCCAAACTTCGAAAAAAAATTTTTTTCTTTTCGAGATTCTTTGCGCATAATATGCTTGTCTGAGGCTATCAAACTAGTATAATGAAAGAGAACCAGTTATCTCAAATAAGAACGAAAAAAAAGTGATTCTAACGAAGTTTCCAAACTTCGAAAAAAAATTTTTTTCTTTTCCAGATTCTTTGCGCATAATATGCTTGTCTAAGGCTATCAAACTAGTATAATGAAAGAGAACAAGTTATCTTAAATAAGAACGGAAAAAAAGTGATTCTAACGAAGTTTCCAAACTTCGAAAAAAAATTTTTTTCTTTTCGAGATTCTTTGCGCATAATATGCTTGTCTGAGGCTATCAAACTAGTATAATGAAAGAGAACCAGTAATCTTAAATAAGAACGGAAAAAAAGTGATTCTAACGAAGTTTGCAAACTTCGAAAAAAAATTTTTTTCTTTTCGAGATTCTTTGCGCATAATATGCTTGTCTGAGGCTATCAAACTAGTATAATGAAAGAGAAAAAGTTATCTCAAATAAGAACGGAAAAAAAGTTATTCTAACGAAGTTTCCAAACTTCGAAAAAAAATTTTTTTCTTTTCGAGATTCTTTGCGCATAATATGCTTGTCTGAGGCTATCAAACTAGTATAATGAAAGAGAACCAGTAATCTTAAATAAGAACGGAAAAAAAGTGATTCTAACGAAGTTTGCAAACTTCGAAAAAAAATTTTTTTCTTTTCGAGATTCTTTGCGCATAATATGCTTGTCTGAGGCTATCAAACTAGTATAATGAAAGAGAAAAAGTTATCTCAAATAAGAACGGAAAAAAAGTTATTCTAATGAAGTTTCCAAACTTCGAAAAAAATTTTTTTTCTTTTCGAGATTCTTTGCGCATAATATGCTTGTCTAAGGCTATCAAACTAGTATAATGAAAGAGAACAAGTTATCTGTATAAGAATGGAAAAAAAGTGATTCTAAGGAAGTTTCCAAACTTCGAAAAAACATTTTTTCTTTTCGAGATTCTTTGCGCATAATATGCTTGTCTGAGGCTATCAAACTAGTATAATGAAAGAGAACAAGTTATCTCAAATAAGAATGGAAAAAAAGTGATTCTAAGGAAGTTTCCAAACTTCGAAAAAAAATTTTTTTCTTTTCGAGATTCTTTGCGCATAATATGCTTGTCTGAGGCTATCAAACTAGTATAATGAAAGAGAACCAGTTATCTCAAATAAGAACGGAAAAAAAGTGATTCTAACGAGGTTCCCAATTTTCGAAAAAAAATTTTTTTCTTTTCGAGATTCTTTGCGCATAATATGCTTTTCTGAGGCTATCAAACTAGTATAATGAAAGAGAACCAGTTACCTCAAATAAGAACGGAAAAAAAGTGATTCTAACGAAGTTTCCAAACTTCGAAAAAAAATTTTTTTCTTTTCGAGATTCTTTGCGCATAATATGCTTGTCTGAGGCTATCAAACTAGTATAATGAAAGAGAACAAGTTATCTCAAATAAGAACGGAAAAAAAGTGATTCTAACGAAGTTTCCAAACTTCGAAAAAAAATTTTTTTCTTTTCGAGATTATTTGCGAATAATATGCTTGTCTGAGGCTATCAAACTAGTATAATGAAAGAGAACCAGTAATCTTAAATAAGAACGGAAAAAAAGTGATTCTAACGAAGTTTCCAAACTTCGAAAAAAATTTTTTTCTTTTCGAGATTCTTTGCGCATAATATGCTTGTCTGAGGCTATCAAACTAGTATAATGAAAGAGAACCAGTAATCTTAAATAAGAACGGAAAAAAAGTGACTCTAACGAAGTTTCCAAACTTCGAAAAAAAAATTTTTTCTTTTCGAGATTATTTGCGCATAATATGCTTGTCTAAGGCTATCAAACAAGTATAATGAAAGAGAACAAGTTATCTCAAATAAGAATGGAAAAAAAGTGATTCTAAGGAAGTTTCCAAACTTCGAAAAAAAATTTTTTTCTTTTCGAGATTCTTTGCGCATAATATGCTTGTCTGAGGCTATCAAACTAGTATAATGAAAGAGAACCAGTAATCTTAAATAAGAACGGAAAAAAAGTGATTCTAACGAAGTTTCCAAACTTCGAAAAAAAATTTTTTTCTTTTCGAGATTATTTGCGCATAATTTGCTTGTCTAAGGCTATCAAACAAGTATAATGAAAGAGAACAAATTATCTCAAATAAGAATGGAAAAAAAGTGATTCTAAGGAAGTTTCCAAACTTCGAAAAAAAATTTTTTTCTTTTCGAGATTCTTTGCGCATAATATGCTTGTCTGAGGCTATCAAACTAGTATAATGAAAGAGAACCAGTTATCTCAAATAAGAACGAAAAAAAAGTGATTCTAACGAAGTTTCCAAACTTCGAAAAAAAATTTTTTTCTTTTCCAGATTCTTTGCGCATAATATGCTTGTCTAAGGCTATCAAACTAGTATAATGAAAGAGAACAAGTTATCTTAAATAAGAACGGAAAAAAAGTGATTCTAACGAAGTTTCCAAACTTCGAAAAAAAATTTTTTTCTTTTCGAGATTCTTTGCGCATAATATGCTTGTCTGAGGCTATCAAACTAGTATAATGAAAGAGAACCAGTAATCTTAAATAAGAACGGAAAAAAAGTGATTCTAACGAAGTTTGCAAACTTCGAAAAAAAATTTTTTTCTTTTCGAGATTCTTTGCGCATAATATGCTTGTCTGAGGCTATCAAACTAGTATAATGAAAGAGAAAAAGTTATCTCAAATAAGAACGGAAAAAAAGTTATTCTAACGAAGTTTCCAAACTTCGAAAAAAAATTTTTTTCTTTTCGAGATTCTTTGCGCATAATATGCTTGTCTGAGGCTATCAAACTAGTATAATGAAAGAGAACCAGAAATCTTAAATAAGAACGGAAAAAAAGTGATTCTAACGAAGTTTGCAAACTTCGAAAAAAAATTTTTTTCTTTTCGAGATTCTTTGCGCATAATATGCTTGTCTGAGGCTATCAAACTAGTATAATGAAAGAGAACCAGTTACCTCAAATAAGAACGGAAAAAAAGTGATTCTAACGAAGTTTCCAAACTTCGAAAAAAAATTTTTTTCTTTTCGAGATTCTTTGCGCATAATATGCTTGTCTAAGGCTATCAAACTAGTATAATGAAAGAGAACAAGTTATCTGTATAAGAATGGAAAAAAAGTGATTCTAAGGAAGTTTCCAAACTTCGAAAAAACATTTTTTCTTTTCGAGATTCTTTGCGCATAATATGCTTGTCTGAGGCTATCAAACTAGTATAATGAAAGAGAACAAGTTATCTCAAATAAGAATGGAAAAAAAGTGTTTCTAAGGAAGTTTCCAAACTTCGAAAAAAAATTTTTTTCTTTTCGAGATTCTTTGCGCATAATATGCTTGTCTGAGGCTATCAAACTAGTATAATGAAACAGAACCAGTTATCTCAAATAAGAACGGAAAAAAAGTGATTCTAACGAGGTTCCCAATTTTCGAAAAAAAATTTTTTTCTTTTCGAGATTCTTTGCGCATAATATGCTTTTCTGAGGCTATCAAACTAGTATAATGAAAGAGAACCAGTTACCTCAAATAAGAACGGAAAAAAAGTGATTCTAACGAAGTTTCCAAACTTCGAAAAAAAAATTTTTTCTTTTCGAGATTCTTTGCGCATAATATGCTTGTCTGAGGCTATCAAACTAGTATAATGAAAGAGAACAAGTTATCTCAAATAAGAACGGAAAAAAAGTGATTCTAACGAAGTTTCCAAACTTCGAAAAAAAATTTTTTTCTTTTCGACATTATTTGCGAATAATATGCTTGTCTGAGGCTATCAAACTAGTATAATGAAAGAGAACCAGTAATCTCAAATAAGAACGGAAAAAAAGTGATTCTAACGAAGTTTCCAAACTTCGAAAAAAAATTTTTTTCTTTTCGAGATTGTTTGCGCATAATATGCTTGTCTGAGGCTATCAAACTAGTATAATGAAAGAGAACCAGTTATCTCAAATAAGAACGGAAAAAAAGTGATTCTAACGAAGTTTCCAAACTTCGAAATAAATTTTTTTTCTTTTCGAGATTCTTTGCGCATAATATGCTTGTCTGAGGCTAACAAACTAGTATAATGAAAGAGAACCAGTAATCTTAAATAAGAACGGAAAAAAAGTGATTCTAACGAAGTTTCCAAACTTCGAAAAAAAATTTTTTTCTTTTCGAGATACTTTGCGCATAATATGCTTGTCTAAGGCTATCAAACTAGTATAATGAAAGAGAACAAGTTATCTCAAATAAGAACGGAAAAAAAGTGATTCTAACGAAGTTTCCAAACTTCGAAAAAAAATTTTTTTCTTTTCGAGATTCTTTGCGCATAATATGCTTGTCTGAGGCTATCAAACTAGCATAATGAAAGAGAACCAGTAATCTTAAATAAGAACGGAAAAAAAGTGATTCTAACGAAGTTTCCAAACTTCGAAAAAAATTTTTTTTCTTTTCGAGATTCTTTGCGCATAATATGCTTGTCTAAGGCTATCAAACTAGTATAATGAAAGAGAACAAGTTATCTCAAATAAGAACCGAAAAAAAAGTGATTCTAACGAAGTTTCCAAACTTCGAAAAAAATTTTTTTCTTTTCGAGATTATTTACGCATAATATGCTTGTCTGAGGCTATCAAACTAGTATAATGAAAGAGAACCAGTAATCTTAAATAAGAACGGAAAAAAAGTGATTCTAACGAAGTTTCCAAACTTCGAAAAAAAAATTTTTTCTTTTCGAGACCCTTTGCGCATAATATGCTTGTCTAAGGCTATCAAACAAGTATAATGAAAGAGAACAAGTTATCTCAAATAAGAATGGAAAAAAAGTGATTCTAAGGAAGTTTCCAAACTTCGAAAAAAAAATTTTTTCTTTTCGAGATTCTTTGCGCATAATATGCTTGTGTGAGGCTATCAAACTAGTATAATGAAAGAGAACCAGTTATCTCAAATAAGAACGGAAAAAAAGTGATTCTAACGAAGTTTCCAAACTTCGAAAAAAAATTTTTTTCTTTTCGAGATTCTTTGCGCATACCTATGCTTTTCTGAGACTATCAAACTAGTATAATGAAAGAGAACCAGTTATCTCAAATAAGAACGGAAAAAAAGTGATTCTAACGAAGTTTCCAAACTTCGAAATAAAATTTTTTTCTTTTCGAGATTCTTTGCGCATAATATGCTTGTCTGAGGCTATCAAACTAGTATAATGAAAGAGAACCAGTAATCTTAAATAAGAACGGAAAAAAAGTGATTCTAACGAAGTTTCCAAACTTCGAAAAAAAATTTTTTTCTTTTCGAGATTATTTGCGCATAATTTGCTTGTCTAAGGCTATCAAACAAGTATAATGAAAGAGAACAAGTTATCTCAAATAAGAATGGAAAAAAAGTGATTCTAAGGAAGTTTCCAAACTTGGAAAAAAAATTTTTTTCTTTTCGAGATTCTTTGCGCATAATATGCTTGTCTGATGCTATCAAACTAGTATAATGAAAGAGAACCAGTTATCTCAAATAAGAACGGAAAAAAAGTGATTCTAACGAAGTTTCCAAACTTCGAAAAAAAATTTTTTTCTTTTCGAGATTCTTTGCGCATAATATGCTTGTCTAAGGCTATCAAACTAGTATAATGAAAGAGAACAAGCTATCTCAAATAAGAACGGAAAAAAAGTGATTCTAACGAAGTTTCCAATCTTCGAAAAAAAATTTTTTTCTTTTCGAGATTCTTTGCGCATAATATGCTTTTCTGAGGCTATCAAACTTGTATAATGAAAGAGAACCAGTTATCTCAAATAAGAACGGAAAAAAAGTGATTCTAACGAAGTTTCCAAACTTCGAAAAAAAATTTTTTTCTTTACCAGATTCTTTGCGCATAATATGCTTGTCTAAGGCTATCAAACTAGTATAATGAAAGAGAACAAGTTATCTCAAATAAGAAGGGAAAAAAAGTGATTCTAACGAAGTTTCCAAACTTCGAAAAAAAATTTTTTTCTTTTCGAGATTCTTTGCGCATAATATGCTTGTCTGAGGCTATCAAACTAGTATAATGAAAGAGAACCAGTAATCTTAAATAAGAACGGAAAAAAGTGATTCTAACGAAGTTTCCAAACTTCGAAAAAAATTTTTTTTCTTTTCGAGATTCTTTGCGCATAATATGCTTGTCTGAGGCTATCAAACTAGTATAATGAAAGAGAACCAGTAATCTTAAATAAGAACGGAAAAAAAGTGATTCTAACGAAGTTTCCAAACTTCGAAAAAAAATTTTTTTCTTTTCGAGATTATTTGCGAATAATATGCTTGTCTGAGGCTATCAAACTAGTATAATGAAAGAGAACCAGTAATCTCAAATAAGAACGGAAAAAAAGTGATTCTAACGAAGTTTCCAAACTTCGAAAAAAAATTTTTTTCTTTTCGAGATTGTTTGCGCATAATATGCTTGTCTGAGGCTATCAAACTAGTATAATGAAAGAGAACCAGTTATCTCAAATAAGAACGGAAAAAAAGTGATTCTAACGAAGTTTCCAAACTTCGAAATAAATTTTTTTTCTTTTCGAGATTCTTTGCGCATAATATGCTTGTCTGAGGCTATCAAACTAGCATAATGAAAGAGAACCAGTAATCTTAAATAAGAACGGAAAAAAAGTGATTCTAACGAAGTTTCCAAACTTCGAAAAAAATTTTTTTTCTTTTCGAGATTCTTTGCGCATAATATGCTTGTCTAAGGCTATCAAACTAGTATAATGAAAGAGAACAAGTTATCTCAAATAAGAACCGAAAAAAAAGTGATTCTAAAGAAGTTTCCAAACTTCGAAAAAAATTTTTTTCTTTTCGAGATTATTTGCGCATAATATGCTTGTCTGAGGCTATCAAACTAGTATAATGAAAGAGAACCAGTAATCTTAAATAAGAACGGAAAAAAAGTGATTCTAACGAAGTTTCCAAACTTCGAAAAAAAATTTTTTTCTTTTCGAGACCCTTTGCGCATAATATGCTTGTCTAAGGCTATCAAACAAGTATAATGAAAGAGAACAAGTTATCTCAAATAAGAATGGAAAAAAAGTGATTCTAAGGAAGTTTCCAAACTTCGAAAAAAAATTTTTTTCTTTTCGAGATTCTTTGCGCATAATATGCTTGTGTGAGGCTATCAAACTAGTATAATGAAAGAGAACCAGTTATCTCAAATAAGAACGGAAAAAAAGTGATTCTAACGAAGTTTCCAAACTTCGAAAAAAAATTTTTTTCTTTTCGAGATTCTTTGCGCATAATATGCTTGTCTGAGGCTATCAAACTAGTATAATGAAAGAGAACCAGTAATCTTAAATAAGAACGGAAAAAAAGTGATTCTAACGAAGTTTCCAAACTTCGAAAAAAAATTTTTTTCTTTTCGAGATTATTTGCGCATAATTTGCTTGTCTAAGGCTATCAAACAAGTATAATGAAAGAGAACAAGTTATCTCAAATAAGAATGAAAAAAAGTGATTCTAAGGAAGTTTCCAAACTTGGAAAAAAAATTTTTTTCTTTTCGAGATTCTTTGCGCATAATATGCTTGTCTGAGGCTATCAAACTAGTATAATGAAAGAGAACCAGTTATCTCAAATAAGAACGGAAAAAAAAGTGATTCTAACGAAGTTTCCAAACTTCGAAAAAAAATTTTTTTCTTTTCGAGATTCTTTGCGCATAATATGCTTGTCTAAGGCTATCAAACTAGTATAATGAAAGAGAACAAGCTATCTCAAATAAGAACGGAAAAAAAGTGATTCTAACGAAGTTTCCAATCTTCGAAAAAAAATTTTTTTCTTTTCGAGATTCTTTGCGCATAATATGCTTTTCTGAGGCTATCAAACTTGTATAATGAAAGAGAACCAGTTATCTCAAATAAGAACGGAAAAAAAGTGATTCTAACGAAGTTTCCAAACTTCGAAAAAAAATTTTTTTCTTTACCAGATTCTTTGCGCATAATATGCTTGTCTAAGGCTATCAAACTAGTATAATGAAAGAGAACAAGTTATCTCAAATAAGAAGGGAAAAAAAGTGATTCTAACGAAGTTTCCAAACTTCGAAAAAAAATTTTTTTCTTTTCGAGATTCTTTGCGCATAATATGCTTGTCTGAGGCTATCAAACTAGTATAATGAAAGAGAACCAGTAATCTTAAATAAGAACGGAAAAAAGTGATTCTAACGAAGTTTCCAAACTTCGAAAAAAATTTTTTTTCTTTACCAGATTCTTTGCGCATAATATGCTTGTCTAAGGCTATCAAACTAGTATAATGAAAGAGAACAAGTTATCTCAAATAAGAAGGGAAAAAAAGTGATTCTAACGAAGTTTCCAAACTTCGAAAAAAAATTTTTTTCTTTTCGAGATTCTTTGCGCATAATATGCTTGTCTGAGGCTATCAAACTAGTATAATGAAAGAGAACCAGTAATCTTAAATAAGAACGGAAAAAAGTGATTCTGACGAAGTTTCCAAACTTCGAAAAAAATTTTTTTTCTTTTCGAGATTCTTTGCGCATAATATGCTTGTCTGAGGCTATCAAACTAGTATAATGAAAGAGAACC
Source organism: Metallyticus violacea (assembly GCA_030762175.1). Taxonomy (NCBI): domain Eukaryota; kingdom Metazoa; phylum Arthropoda; class Insecta; order Mantodea; family Metallyticidae; genus Metallyticus; species Metallyticus violacea. The sequence continues at coordinate 82,423,663 of CM060842.1, read as the reverse complement.
AGTAATCTTAAATAAGAACGGAAAAAAAGTGATTCTAACGAAGTTTCCAAACTTCGAAAAAAAATTTTTTTCTTTTCGAGATTATTTGCGAATAATATGCTTGTCTGAGGCTATCAAACTAGTATAATGAAAGAGAAGAAGTAATCTCAAATAAGAACGGAAAAAAAGTGATTCTAACGAAGTTTCCAAACTTCGAAAAAAAATTTTTTTCTTTTCGAGATTGTTTGCGCATAATATGCTTGTCTGAGGCTATCAAACTAGTATAATGAAAGAGAACCAGTTATCTCAAATAAGAACGGAAAAAAAGTGATTCTAACGAAGTTTCCAAACTTCGAAATAAATTTTTTTTCTTTTCGAGATTCTTTGCGCATAATATGCTTGTCTGAGGCTAACAAACTAGTATAATGAAAGAGAACCAGTAATCTTAAATAAGAACGGAAAAAAAGTGATTCTAACGAAGTTTCCAAACTTCGAAAAAAAATTTTTTTCTTTTCGAGATACTTTGCGCATAATATGCTTGTCTAAGGCTATCAAACTAGTATAATGAAAGAGAACAAGTTATCTCAAATAAGAACGGAAAAAAAGTGATTCTAACGAAGTTTCCAAACTTCGAAAAAAAATTTTTTTCTTTTCGAGATTCTTTGCGCATAATATGCTTGTCTGAGGCTATCAAACTAGCATAATGAAAGAGAACCAGTAATCTTAAATAAGAACGGAAAAAAAGTGATTCTAACGAAGTTTCCAAACTTCGAAAAAAATTTTTTTTCTTTTCGAGATTCTTTGCGCATAATATGCTTGTCTAAGGCTATCAAACTAGTATAATGAAAGAGAACAAGTTATCTCAAATAAGAACCGAAAAAAAAGTGATTCTAACGAAGTTTCCAAACTTCGAAAAAAAATTTTTTTCTTTACCAGATTCTTTGCGCATAATATGCTTGTCTAAGGCTATCAAACTAGTATAATGAAAGAGAACAAGTTATCTCAAATAAGAAGGGAAAAAAAGTGATTCTAACGAAGTTTCCAAACTTCGAAAAAAAATTTTTTTCTTTTCGAGATTCTTTGCGCATAATATGCTTGTCTGAGGCTATCAAACTAGTATAATGAAAGAGAACCAGTAATCTTAAATAAGAACGGAAAAAAGTGATTCTAACGAAGTTTCCAAACTTCGAAAAAAATTTTTTTTCTTTTCGAGATTCTTTGCGCATAATATGCTTGTCTGAGGCTATCAAACTAGTATAATGAAAGAGAACCAGTAATCTTAAATAAGAACGGAAAAAAAGTGATTCTAACGAAGTTTCCAAACTTCGAAAAAAAATTTTTTTCTTTTCGAGATTCTTTGCGCATAATATGCTTGTCTAAGGCTATCAAACAAGTATAATGAAAGAGAACAAGTTATCTCAAATAAGAATGGAAAAAAAGTGATTCTAAGGAAGTTTCCAAACTTCGAAAAAAAATTTTTTTCTTTTCGAGATTCTTTGCGCATAATATGCTTGTCTGAGGCTATCAAACTAGTATAATGAAAGAGAACCAGTTATCTCAAATAAGAACGGAAAAAAAGTGATTCTAACGAAGTTTCCAAACTTCGAAAAAAAATTTTTTTCTTTTCGAGATTCTTTGCGCATACCTATGCTTTTCTGAGGCTATCAAACTAGTATAATGAAAGAGAACCAGTTATCTCAAATAAGAACGGAAAAAAAGTGATTCTAACGAAGTTTCCAAACTTCGAAATAAAATTTTTTTCTTTTCGAGATTCTTTGCGCATAATATGCTTGTCTGAGGCTATCAAACTAGTATAATGAAAGAGAACCAGTAATCTTAAATAAGAACGGAAAAAAAGTGATTCTAACGAAGTTTCCAAACTTCGAAAAAAAATTTTTTTCTTTTCGAGATTCTATGCGCATAATATGCTTGTCTGAGGCTATCAAACTAGTATAATGAAAGAGAACCAGTAATCTTAAATAAGAACGGAAAAAAAGTGATTCTAACGAAGTTTCCAAACTTCGAAAAAAAATTTTTTTCTTTTCGAGATTCTTTGCGCATAATATGCTTGTCTGAGGCTATCAAACTAGTATAATGAAAGAGAACCAGTTATCTCAAATAAGAACGAAAAAAAAGTGATTCTAACGAAGTTTCCAAACTTCGAAAAAAAATTTTTTTCTTTTCCAGATTCTTTGCGCATAATATGCTTGTCTAAGGCTATCAAACTAGTATAATGAAAGAGAACAAGTTATCTTAAATAAGAACGGAAAAAAAGTGATTCTAATGAAGTTTCCAAACTTCGAAAAAAAATTTTTTTCTTTTCGAGATTCTTTGCGCATAATATGCTTGTCTGAGGCTATCAAACTAGTATAATGAAAGAGAACCAGTAATCTTAAATAAGAACGGAAAAAAAGTGATTCTAACGAAGTTTGCAAACTTCGAAAAAAAACTTTTTTCTTTTCGAGATTCTTTGCGCATAATATGCTTGTCTGAGGCTACCAAACTAGTATAATGAAAGAGAAAAAGTTATCTCAAATAAGAACGGAAAAAAAGTTATTTTAATGAAGTTTCCAAACTTCGAAAAAAATTTTTTTTCTTTTCGAGATTCTTTGCGCATAATATGCTTGTCTAAGGCTATCAAACTAGTATAATGAAAGAGAACAAGTTATCTGTATAAGAATGGAAAAAAAGTGATTCTAAGGAAGTTTCCAAACTTCGAAAAAACATTTTTTCTTTTCGAGATTCTTTGCGCATAATATGCTTGTCTGAGGCTATGAAACTAGTATAATGAAAGAGAACAAGTTAACTCAAATAAGAATGGAAAAAAAGTGATTCTAAGGAAGTTTCCAAACTTCGAAAAAAAATTTTTTTCTTTTCGAGATTCTTTGCGCATAATATGCTTGTCTGAGGCTATCAAACTAGTATAATGAAAGAGAACCAGTTATCTCAAATAAGAACGGAAAAAAAGTGATTCTAACGAGGTTCCCAATTTTCGAAAAAAAATTTTTTTCTTTTCGAGATTCTTTGCGCATAATATGCTTTTCTGAGGCTATCAAACTAGTATAATGAAAGAGAACCAGTTACCTCAAATAAGAACGGAAAAAAAGTGATTCTAACGAAGTTTCCAAACTTCGAAAAAAAATTTTTTTCTTTTCGAGATTCTTTGCGCATAATATGCTTGTCTGAGGCTATCAAACTAGTATAATGAAAGAGAACAAGTTATCTCAAATAAGAACGGAAAAAAAGTGATTCTAACGAAGTTTCAAAACTTCGAAAAAAAATTTTTTTCTTTTCGAGATTATTTGCGAATAATATGCTTGTCTGAGGCTATCAAACTAGTATAATGAAAGAGAACCAGTAATCTTAAATAAGAACGGAAAAAAAGTGATTCTAACGAAGTTTCCAAACTTCGAAAAAAAATTTTTTTCTTTTCGAGATTATTTTCGCATAATATGCTTGTCTGAGGCTATCAAACTAGTATAATGAAAGAGAACCAGTTATCTCAAATAAGAACGGAAAAAAAGTGATTCTAACGAAGTTTCCAAACTTCGAAAAAAAATTTTTTTCTTTTCGAGATTCTTTGCGCATAATATGCTTGTCTGAGGCTATCAAACTAGTATAATGAAAGAGAACCTGTTATCTCAAATAAGAACGGAAAAATAGTGATTCTAACGAAGTTTCCAAACTTCGAAAAAAATTTTTTTTCTTTTCGAGATTCTTTGCGCATACCTATGCTTTTCTGAGGCTATCAAACAAGTATAATGAAAGAAAACCAGTTATCTCAAATAAGAACGGAAAAAAAGTGATTCTAACGAAGTTTCCAAATTTCGAAAAAAAAATTTTTTCTTTTAGAGATTCTTTGCGCATAATATGCTTGTCTCAGGCTATCAAACAAGTATAATGAAAGAGAACAAGTTATCTCAAATAAGAATGGAAAAAAAGTGATTCTAAGGAAGTTTCCAAACTTGGAAAAAAATTTTTTTCTTTTCGAGATTCTTTGCGCATAATATGCTTGTCTGAGGCTATCAAACTAGTATAATGAAAGAGAACAAGTTATCTCAAATAAGAACGGAAAAAAAGTGATTCTAACGAAGTTTCCAATCTTCGAAAAAAAATTTTTTTCTTTTCGAGATTCTTTGCGCATAATATGCTTTTCTGAGTCTATCAAACTTGTATAATGAAAGAGAACCAGTTATCTCAAATAACAACGGAAAAAAAGTGATTCTAACGAAGTTTCCAAACTTTCAAAAAAAAATTTTTTTCTTTACGAGATTCTTTGCGCATAATATGCTTGTCTAAGGCTATCAAACTAGTATAATGAAAGAGAACAAGTTATCTCAAATAAGAACGGAAAAAAAGTGATTCTAACGAAGTTTCCAAACTTCGAAAAAAATTTTTTTTCTTTTCGAGATTCTTTGCGCATAATTAGCTTGTCTAAGGCTATCAAACAAGTATAATGAAAGAGAACAAGTTATCTCAAATAAGAATGGAAAAAAAGTGATTCTAAGGAAGTTTCCAAACTTCGAAAAAAAAATTTTTTCTTTTCGAGATTCTTTGCGCATAATATGCTTGTCTGAGGCTATCAAACTAGTATAATGAAAGAGAACCAGTTATCTCAAATAAGAAAGGAACAAAAGTGATTCTAACGAAGTTTCCAAACTTCGAAAAAAAAATTTTTTCTTTTCGAGATTCTTTGCGCATAATATGCTTGTCTGAGGCTATCAAACTAGTATAATGAAAGAGAACCAGTAATCTTAAATAAGAACGGAAAAAAAGTGATTCTAACGAAGTTTCCAAACTTCGAAAAAAAATTTTTTTCTTTTCGAGATTCTTTGCGCATAATATGCTTGTCTGAGGCTATCAAATTAGTATAATGAAAGAGAACCAGTTATCTCAAATAAGAACGGAAAAAAAGTGATTCTAACGAAGTTTCCAAACTTCGAAAAAAAATTTTTTTCTTTTCGAGATTGTTTGCGCATAATATGCTTGTCTGAGGCTATCAAACTAGTATAATGAAAGAGAACCAGTTATCTCAAATAAGAACGGAAAAAAAGTGATTCTAACGAAGTTTCCAAACTTTGAAATAAATTTTTTTTCTTTTCGAGATTCTTTGCGCATAATATGCTTGTCTGAGGCTATCAAACTAGTATAATGAAAGAGAACCAGTAATCTTAAATAAGAACGGAAAAAAAGTGATTCTAACGAAGTTTCCAAACTTCGAAAAAAAATTTTTTTCTTTTCGAGATACTTTGCGCATAATATGCTTGTCTAAGGCTATCAAACTAGTATAATGAAAGAGAACAAGTTATCTCAAATAAGAACGGAAAAAAAGTGATTCTAACGAAGTTTCCAAACTTCGAAAAAAAATTTTTTTCTATTCGAGATTCTTTGCGCATAATATGCTTGTCTGAGGCTATCAAACTAGCATAATGAAAGAGAACCAGTAATCTTAAATAAGAACGGAAAAAAAGTGATTCTAACGAAGTTTCCAAACTTCGAAAAAAATTTTTTTTCTTTTCGAGATTCTTTGCGCATAATATGCTTGTCTAAGGCTATCAAACTAGTATAATGAAAGAGAACAAGTTATCTCAAATAAGAACCGAAAAAAAAGTGATTCTAACGAAGTTTCCAAACTTCGAAAAAAATTTTTTTCTTTTCGAGATTATTTGCGCATAATATGCTTGTCTGAGGCTATCAAACTAGTATAATGAAAGAGAACCAGTAATCTTAAATAAGAACGGAAAAAAAGTGATTCTAACGAAGTTTCCAAACTTCGAAAAAAAATTTTTTTCTTTTCGAGACCCTTTGCGCATAATATGCTTGTCTAAGGCTATCAAACAAGTATAATGAAAGAGAACAAGTTATCTCAAATAAGAATGGAAAAAAAGTGATTCTAAGGAAGTTTCCAAACTTCGAAAAAAAATTTTTTTCTTTTCGAGATTCTTTGCGCATACCTATGCTTTTCTGAGACTATCAAACTAGTATAATGAAAGAGAACCAGTTATCTCAAATAAGAACGGAAAAAAAGTGATTCTAACGAAGTTTCCAAACTTCGAAATAAAATTTTTTTCTTTTCGAGATTCTTTGCGCATAATATGCTTGTCTGAGGCTATCAAACTAGTATAATGAAAGAGAACCAGTAATCTTAAATAAGAACGGAAAAAAAGTGATTCTAACGAAGTTTCCAAACTTCGAAAAAAAATTTTTTTCTTTTCGAGATTATTTGCGCATAATATGCTTGTCTAAGGCTATCAAACAAGTATAATGAAAGAGAACAAGTTATCTCAAATAAGAATGGAAAAAAAGTGATTCTAAGGAAGTTTCCAAACTTCGAAAAAAAATTTTTTTCTTTTCGAGATTCTTTGCGCATAATATGCTTGTCTGAGGCTATCAAACTAGTATAATGAAAGAGAACCAGTAATCTTAAATAAGAACGGAAAAAAAGTGATTCTAACGAAGTTTCCAAACTTCGAAAAAAAATTTTTTTCTTTTCGAGATTATTTGCGCATAATTTGCTTGTCTAAGGCTATCAAACAAGTATAATGAAAGAGAACAAGTTATCTCAAATAAGAATGGAAAAAAAGTGATTCTAAGGAAGTTTCCAAACTTCGAAAAAAAATTTTTTTCTTTTCGAGATTCTTTGCGCATAATATGCTTGTCTGAGGCTATCAAACTAGTATAATGAAAGAGAACAAGTTATCTCAAATAAGAACGAAAAAAAAGTGATTCTAACGAAGTTTCCAAACTTCGAAAAAAAATTTTTTTCTTTTCCAGATTCTTTGCGCATAATATGCTTGTCTAAGGCTATCAAACTAGTATAATGAAATAGAACAAGTTATCTTAAATAAGAACGGAAAAAAAGTGATTCTAACGAAGTTTCCAAACTTCGAAAAAAAATTTTTTTCTTTTCGAGATTCTTTGCGCATAATATGCTTGTCTGAGGCTATCAAACTAGTATAATGAAAGAGAACCAGTAATCTTAAATAAGAACGGAAAAAAAGTGATTCTAACGAAGTTTGCAAATTTCGAAAAAAAATTTTTTTCTTTTCGAGATTCTTTGCGCATAATATGCTTGTCTGAGGCTATCAAACTAGTATAATGAAAGAGAAAAAGTTATCTCAAATAAGAACGGAAAAAAAGTTATTCTAATGAAGTTTCCAAACTTCGAAAAAAATTTTTTTTCTTTTCGAGATTCTTTGCGCATAATATGCTTGTCTAAGGCTATCAAACTAGTATAATGAAAGAGAACAAGTTATCTGTATAAGAATGGAAAAAAAGTGATTCTAAGGAAGTTTCCAAACTTCGAAAAAACATTTTTTCTTTTCGAGATTCTTTGCGCATAATATGCTTCTCTGAGGCTATCAAACTAGTATAATGAAAGAGAACAAGTTATCTCAAATAAGAATGGAAAAAAAGTGATTCTAAGGAAGTTTCCAAACTTCGAAAAAAAATTTTTTTCTTTTCGAGATTCTTTGCGCTTAATATGCTTGTCTGAGGCTATCAAACTAGTATAATGAAAGAGAACCAGTTATCTCAAATAAGAACGGAAAAAAAGTGATTCTAACGAGGTTCCCAATTTTCGAAAAAAAATTTTTTTCTTTTCGAGATTCTTTGCGCATAATATGCTTTTCTGAGGCTATCAAACTAGTATAATAAAAGAGAACCAGTTATCTCAAATAAGAACGGAAAAAAAGTGATTCTAACGAAGTTTCCAAACTTCGAAAAAAAATTTTTTTCTTTTCGAGATTCTTTGCGCATACCTATGCTTTTCTGAGGCTATCAAACTAGTATAATGAAAGAAAACCAGTTATCTCAAATAAGAACGGAAAAAAAGTGATTCTAACGAAGTTTCCAAATTTCGAAAAAAAAATTTTTTCTTTTAGAGATTCTTTGCGCATAATATGCTTGTCTCAGGCTATCAAACAAGTATAATGAAAGAGAACAAGTTATCTCAAATAAGAATGGAAAAAAAGTGATTCTAAGGAAGTTTCCAAACTTGGAAAAAAATTTTTTTCTTTTCGAGATTCTTTGCGCATAATATGCTTGTCTGAGGCTATCAAACTAGTATAATGAAAGAGAACCAGTTATCTCAAATAAGAACGGAAAAAAAGTGATTTAACGAAGTTTCCAAACTTCGAAAAAAAATTTTTTTCTTTTCGAGATTCTTTGCGCATAATATGCTTGTCTAAGGCTATCAAACTAGTATAATGAAAGAGAACAAGTTATCTCAAATAAGAACGGAAAAAAAGTGATTCTAACGAAGTTTCCAATCTTCGAAAAAAAATTTTTTTCTTTTCGAGATTCTTTGCGCATAATATGCTTTTCTGAGGCTATCAAACTTGTATAATGAAAGAGAACCAGTTATCTCAAATAACAACGGAAAAAAAGTGATTCTAACGAAGTTTCCAAACTTCGAAAAAAAATTTTTTTCTTTTCGAGATTCTTTGCGCATAATATGCTTGTCTGAGGCTATCAAACTAGTATAATGAAAGAGAACCAGTAATCTTAAATAAGAACGGAAAAAAGTGATTCTAACGAAGTTTCCAAACTTCGAAAAAAATTTTTTTTCTTTTCGAGATTCTTTGCGCATAATTAGCTTGTCTAAAGCTATCAAACAAGTATAATGAAAGAGAACAAGTTATCTCAAATAAGAATGGAAAAAAAGTGATTCTAAGGAAGTTTCCAAACTTCGAAAAAAAAATTTTTTCTTTTCGAAATTCTTTGCGCATAATATGCTTGTCTGAGGCTATCAAACTAGTATAATGAAAGAGAACCAGTTATCTCAAATAAGAACGGAAAAAAAGTGATTCTAACGAAGTTTCCAAAACTTCGAAAAAAAAATTTTTTCTTTTAGAGATTCTTTGCGCATAATATGCTTTTCTGAGGCTATCAAACTAGTATAATGAAAGAGAACCAGTTATCTCAAATAAGAACGGAAAAAAGTGATTCTAACGAAGTTTCGAAAACTCGAAAAAAATTTTTTTTCTTTTCGAGATTCTTTGCGCATAATCTGCTTTTCTAAGCCTATCAAACTAGTATAATGAAAGAGAACCAGTTATCTCAATAAGAATGGAAAAAAAGTGTTTCTTATGAAGTTTCCAAACTTCGATAAAATTTTTTTCATTTCGAGATTCTTTGCGCATAATATGCTTGTCTGAGGCTATCAAACTAGTATAATGAAAGAGAACCAGTTATCTCAAATAAGAACGGAAAAAAAGTGATTCTAACGAGGTTACCAAACTTCGAAAAAAAATTTTATTCTTTTCGAGATTCTTTGCACATAATATGCTTGTCTGAGGCTATCAAACTAGTATAACGAGAGATTACCAGTTATCTCAAATAAGAATGGAAAAAAAGTGATTCTAATGAAGTTTCCAAACTTAGAAAAAAAAATTTATTCTTTTCGAGATTCTTTGCGCATAATATGCTTTTCTGAGGCTATCAAACTAGTATAATGAAAGAGAACCAGTTATCTCAATAAGAATGGAAAAAAAGTGTTTCTAATGAAGTTTCCAAACTTCGATAAAATTTTTTTCATTTCGAGATTCTTTGCGCATAATATGCTTGTCTGAGGCTATCAAACTAGTATAATGAAAGAGAACCAGTTATCTCAAATAAGAACGGAAAAAAAGTGATTCTAACGAAATTTCCAAACTTCGAAATAAAATTTTTTTCTTTTGGAGATTCTTTGCGCATAATATGCTTTTCTGAGGCTATCAAACTAGTATAATGAAAGAGAACCAGTTATCTCAAATAAGAACGGAAAAAAAGTGATTCTAACGAGGTTTCCAAACTTCGAAAAAAAATTTTTTTCTTTTCGAGATTCTTTGCACATGATATGCTTTTCTGAGACTATCAAACTAGTATAATGAAAGAGAACCAGTTATCTCAAATAAGAACGGAAAAAAAGTGATTCTAACGAGGTTTCCAAACTTCGAAAAAAAATTTTTTTCTTTTGGAGATTCTTTGCGCATTATATGCTTGTCTGAGGCTATCAAACTAGTATAATGAAAGAGAACCAGTAATCTTAAATAAGAACGGAAAAAAAGTGATTCTAAAGAAGTTTCCAAACTTCGAAAAAAAATTTTTTTCTTTTCGAGATTCTTTGCGCATAATATGCTTGTCTAAGGCTATCAAACTAGTATAATGAAAGAGAACAAGTTATCTCAAATAAGAACGGATAAAAAGTGATTCCAACGAAGTTTCCAAACTTCGAAAAAATTTTTTTTTCTTTTCGAGATTCTTTGCGCATAATATGCTTGTCTGAGGCTATCAAACTAGTATAATGAAAGAGAACCAGTTATCTCAAATAAGAACGGAAAAAAAGTGATTCTAACGAAGTTTCCAAACTTCGAAAAAAAAATTTTTTCTTTTCGAGATTCTTTGCGCATACCTATGCTTTTCTGAGGCTATCAAACTAGTATAATGAAACAGAACCAGTTATCTCAAATAAGAACGGAAAAAAAGTGATTCTAACGAAGTTTCCAAACTTCGAAATAAAATTTTTTTCTTTTCCAGATTCTTTGCGCATAATATGCTTGTCTGAGGCTATCAAACTAGTATAATGAAAGAGAACCAGTAATCTTAAATAAGAACGGAAAAAAAGTGATTCTAACGAAGTTTCCAAACTTCGAAAAAAAATTTTTTTCTTTTCGAGATTCTTTGCGCATAATATGCTTGTCTAAGGCTATCAAACTAGTATAATGAAAGAGAACCAGTAATCTTAAATAAGAACGGAAAAAAGTGATTCTAACGAAGTTTCCAAACTTCGAAAAAAAATTTTTTTCTTTTCGAGATTCTTTGCGCATAATATGCTTGTCTAAGGCTATCAAACTAGTATAATGAAAGAGAACCAATAATCTTAAATAAGAACGGAAAAAAGTGATTCTAAAGAAGTTTCCAAACTTCGAAAAAAAATTTTTTTCTTTTCGAGATTCTTTGCGCATAATATGCTTGTCTAAGGCTATCAAACTAGTATAATGAAAGAGAACAAGTTATCTCAAATAAGAACGGATAAAAAGTGATTCCAACGAAGTTTCCAAACTTCGAAAAAATTTTTTTTTCTTTTCGAGATTCTTTGCGCATAATATGCTTGTCTGAGGCTATCAAACTAGTATAATGAAAGAGAACCAGTTATCTCAAATAAGAACGGAAAAAAAGTGATTCTAACGAAGTTTCCAAACTTCGAAAAAAAAATTTTTTCTTTTCGAGATTCTTTGCGCATACCTATGCTTTTCTGAGGCTATCAAACTAGTATAATGAAAGAGAACCAGTTATCTCAAATAAGAACGGAAAAAAAGTGATTCTAACGAAGTTTCCAAACTTCGAAATAAAATTTTTTTCTTTTCCAGATTCTTTGCGCATAATATGCTTGTCTGAGGCTATCAAACTAGTATAATGAAAGAGAACCAGTAATCTTAAATAAGAACGGAAAAAAAGTGATTCTAACGAAGTTTCCAAACTTCGAAAAAAAATTTTTTTCTTTTCGAGATTCTTTGCGCATAATATGCTTGTCTAAGGCTATCAAACTAGTATAATGAAAGAGAACCAGTAATCTTAAATAAGAACGGAAAAAAGTGATTCTAACGAAGTTTCCAAACTTCGAAAAAAATTTTTTTTCTTTTCGAGATTCTTTGCGCATAATTAGCTTGTCTAAGGCTATCAAACAAGTATAATGAAAGAGAACAAGTTATCTCAAATAAGAATGGAAAAAAAGTGATTCTAAGGAAGTTTCCAAACTTCGAAAAAAAATTTTTTTCTTTTCGAGATTCTTTGCGCATAATATGCTTGTCTGAGGCTATCAAACTAGTATAATGAAAGAGAACCAGTTATCTCAAATAAGAACGGAAAAAAAGTGATTCTAACGAGGTTCCCAATTTTCGAAAAAAAATTTTTTTCTTTTCGAGATTCTTTGCGCATAATATGCTTTTCTGAGGCTATCAAACTAGTATAATGAAAGAGAACCAGTTACCTCAAATAAGAACGGAAAAAAAGTGATTCTAACGAAGTTTCCAAACTTCGAAAAAAAATTTTTTTCTTTTCGAGATTCTTTGCGCATAATATGCTTGTCTGAGGCTATCAAACTAGTATAATGAAAGAGAACAAGTTATCTCAAATAACAACGGAAAAAAAGTGATTCTAACGAAGTTTCCAAACTTCGAAAAAAAATTTTTTTCTTTTCGAGATTATTTGCGAATAATATGCTTGTCTGAGGCTATCAAACTAGTATAATGAAAGAGAACCAGTAATCTTAAATAAGAACGGAAAAAAAGTGATTCTAACGAAGTTTCCAAACTTCGAAAAAAATTTTTTTTCTTTTCGAGATTATTTGCGCATAATATGCTTGTCTGAGGCTATCAAACTAGTATAATGAAAGAGAACCAGTTATCTCAAATAAGAACGGAAAAAAAGTGATTCTAACGAAGTTTCCAAACTTCGAAAAAAAATTTTTTTCTTTTCGAGATTCTTTGCGCATAATATGCTTGTCTAAGGCTATCAAACTAGTATAATGAAAGAGAACCAGTTATCTCAAATAAGAACGGAAAAATAGTGATTCTAACGAAGTTTCTAAACTTCGAAAAAAAATTTTTTTCTTTTCGAGATTCTTTGCGCATACCTATGCTTTTCTGAGGCTATCAAACAAGTATAATGAAAGAAAACCAGTTATCTCAAATAAGAACGGAAAAAAAGTGATTCTAACGAAGTTTCCAAATTTCGAAAAAAAAATTTTTTCTTTTAGAGATTCTTTGCGCATAATATGCTTGTCTCAGGCTATCAAACAAGTATAATGAAAGAGAACAAGTTATCTCAAATAAGAATGGAAAAAAAGTGATTCTAAGGAAGTTTCCAAACTTGGAAAAAAATTTTTTTCTTTTCGAGATTCTTTGCGCATAATATGCTTGTCTGAGGCTATCAAACTAGTATAATGAAAGAGAACCAGTTATCTCAAATAAGAACTGAAAAAAAGTGATTCTAACGAAGTTTCCAAACTTCGAAAAAAAATTTTTTTCTTTTCGAGATTCTTTGCGCATAATATGCTTGTCTAAGGCTATCAAACTAGTATAATGAAAGAGAACAAGTTATCTCAAATAAGAACGGAAAAAAAGTGATTCTAACGAAGTTTCCAATCTTCGAAAAAAAATTTTTTTCTTTTCGAGATTCTCTGCGCATAATATGCTTTTCTGAGTCTATCAAACTTGTATAATGAAAGAGAACCAGTTATCTCAAATAACAACGGAAAAAAAGTGATTCTAACGAAGTTTCCAAACTTTCAAAAAAAAATTTTTTTCTTTACGAGATTCTTTGCGCATAATATGCTTGTCTAAGGCTATCAAACTAGTATAATGAAAGAGAACAAGTTATCTCAAATAAGAACGGAAAAAAAGTGATTCTAACGAAGTTTCCAAACTTCGAAAAAAAATTTTTTTCTTTTCGAGATTCTTTGCGCATAATATGCTTGTCTGAGGCTATCAAACTAGTATAATGAAAGAGAACCAGTAATCTTAAATAAGAACGGAAAAAAGTGATTCTAACGAAGTTTCCAAACTTCGAAAAAAATTTTTTTTCTTTTCGAGATTCTTTGCGCATAATTAGCTTGTCTAAGGCTATCAAACAAGTATAATGAAAGAGAACAAGTTATCTCAAATAAGAATGGAAAAAAAGGGATTCTAAGGAAGTTTCCAAACTTCGAAAAAAAAATTTTTTCTTTTCGAGATTCTTTGCGCATAATATGCTTGTCTGAGGCTATCAAACTAGTATAATGAAAGAGAACCAGTTATCTCAAATAAGAACGGAAAAAAAGTGATTCTAACGAAGTTTCCAAACTTCGAAAAAAAAATTTTTTCTTTTAGAGATTCTTTGCGCATAATATGCTTTTCTGAGGCTATCAAACTAGTATAATGAAAGAGAACCAGTTATCTCAAATAAGAACGGAAAAAAAGTGATTCTAACGAAGTTTCCAAACTTCGAAATAAAATTTTTTTCTTTTCGAGATTCTTTGCGCATAATATGCTTGTCTGAGGCTATCAAACTAGTATAATGAAAGAGAACCAGTAATCTTAAATAAGAACGGAAAAAAAGTGATTCTAACGAAGTTTCCAAACTTCGAAAAAAAATTTTTTTCTTTTCGAGATTCTTTGCGCATAATATGCTTGTCTGAGGCTATCAAATTAGTATAATGAAAGAGAACCAGTTATCTCAAATAAGAACGGAAAAAAAGTGATTCTAACGAAGTTTCCAAACTTCGAAAAAAAATTTTTTTCTTTTCGAGATTCTATGCGCATAATATGCTTGTCTGAGGCTATCAAACTAGTATAATGAAAGAGAACCAGTAATCTTAAATAAGAACGGAAAAAAAGTGATTCTAACGAAGTTTCCAAACTTCGAAAAAAAATTTTTTTCTTTTCGAGATTCTTTGCGCATAATATGCTTGTCTGAGGCTATCAAACTAGTATAATGAAAGAGAACCAGTTATCTCAAATAAGAACGAAAAAAAAGTGATTCTAACGAAGTTTCCAAACTTCGAAAAAAAATTTTTTTCTTTTCCAGATTCTTTGCGCATAATATGCTTGTCTAAGGCTATCAAACTAGTATAATGAAAGAGAACAAGTTATCTCAAATAAGAACGGAAAAAAAGTGATTCTAACGAAGTTTCCAATCTTCGAAAAAAAATTTTTTTCTTTTCGAGATTCTTTGCGCATAATATGCTTTTCTGAGTCTATCAAACTTGTATAATGAAAGAGAACCAGTTATCTCAAATAACAACGGAAAAAAAGTGATTCTAACGAAGTTTCCAAACTTTCAAAAAAAAATTTTTTTCTTTACGAGATTCTTTGCGCATAATATGCTTGTCTAAGGCTATCAAACTAGTATAATGAAAGAGAACAAGTTATCTCAAATAAGAACGGAAAAAAAGTGATTCTAACGAAGTTTCCAAACTTCGAAAAAAATTTTTTTTCTTTTCGAGATTCTTTGCGCATAATTAGCTTGTCTAAGGCTATCAAACAAGTATAATGAAAGAGAACAAGTTATCTCAAATAAGAATGGAAAAAAAGTGATTCTAAGGAAGTTTCCAAACTTCGAAAAAAAAATTTTTTCTTTTCGAGATTCTTTGCGCATAATATGCTTGTCTGAGGCTATCAAACTAGTATAATGAAAGAGAACCAGTTATCTCAAATAAGAACGGAACAAAAGTGATTCTAACGAAGTTTCCAAACTTCGAAAAAAAAATTTTTTCTTTTCGAGATTCTTTGCGCATAATATGCTTGTCTGAGGCTATCAAACTAGTATAATGAAAGAGAACCAGTAATCTTAAATAAGAACGGAAAAAAAGTGATTCTAACGAAGTTTCCAAACTTCGAAAAAAAATTTTTTTCTTTTCGAGATTATTTGCGAATAATATGCTTGTCTGAGGCTATCAAACTAGTATAATGAAAGAGAACCAGTAATCTTAAATAAGAACGGAAAAAAAGTGATTCTAACGAAGTTTCCAAACTTCGAAAAAAATTTTTTTTCTTTTCGAGATTATTTGCGCATAATATGCTTGTCTGAGGCTATCAAACTAGTATAATGAAAGAGAACCAGTTATCTCAAATAAGAACGGAAAAAAAGTGATTCTAACGAAGTTTCCAAACTTCGAAAAAAAATTTTTTTCTTTTCGAGATTCTTTGCGCATAATATGCTTGTCTAAGGCTATCAAACTAGTATAATGAAAGAGAACCAGTTATCTCAAATAAGAACGGAAAAATAGTGATTCTAACGAAGTTTCTAAACTTCGAAAAAAAATTTTTTTCTTTTCGAGATTCTTTGCGCATACCTATGCTTTTCTGAGGCTATCAAACAAGTATAATGAAAGAAAACCAGTTATCTCAAATAAGAACGGAAAAAAAGTGATTCTAACGAAGTTTCCAAATTTCGAAAAAAAAATTTTTTCTTTTAGAGATTCTTTGCTCATAATATGCTTGTCTCAGGCTATCAAACAAGTATAATGAAAGAGAACAAGTTATCTCAAATAAGAATGGAAAAAAAGTGATTCTAAGGAAGTTTCCAAACTTGGAAAAAAATTTTTTTCTTTTCGAGATTCTTTGCGCATAATATGCTTGTCTGAGGCTATCAAACTAGTATAATGAAAGAGAACCAGTTATCTCAAATAAGAACTGAAAAAAAGTGATTCTAACGAAGTTTCCAAACTTCGAAAAAAAATTTTTTTCTTTTCGAGATTCTTTGCGCATAATATGCTTGTCTAAGGCTATCAAACTAGTATAATGAAAGAGAACAAGTTATCTCAAATAAGAACGGAAAAAAAGTGATTCTAACGAAGTTTCCAATCTTCGAAAAAAAATTTTTTTCTTTTCGAGATTCTTTGCGCATAATATGCTTTTCTGAGTCTATCAAACTTGTATAATGAAAGAGAACCAGTTATCTCAAATAACAACGGAAAAAAAGTGATTCTAACGAAGTTTCCAAACTTTCAAAAAAAAATTTTTTTCTTTACGAGATTCTTTGCGCATAATATGCTTGTCTAAGGCTATCAAACTAGTATAATGAAAGAGAACAAGTTATCTCAAATAAGAACGGAAAAAAAGTGATTCTAACGAAGTTTCCAAACTTCGAAAAAAAATTTTTTTCTTTTCGAGATTCTTTGCGCATAATATGCTTGTCTGAGGCTATCAAACTAGTATAATGAAAGAGAACCAGTAATCTTAAATAAGAACGGAAAAAAGTGATTCTAACGAAGTTTCCAAACTTCGAAAAAAATTTTTTTTCTTTTCGAGATTCTTTGCGCATAATTAGCTTGTCTAAGGCTATCAAACAAGTATAATGAAAGAGAACAAGTTATCTCAAATAAGAATGGAAAAAAAGGGATTCTAAGGAAGTTTCCAAACTTCGAAAAAAAAATTTTTTCTTTTCGAGATTCTTTGCGCATAATATGCTTGTCTGAGGCTATCAAACTAGTATAATGAAAGAGTACCAGTTATCTCAAATAAGAACGGAAAAAAAGTGATTCTAACGAAGTTTCCAAACTTCGAAAAAAAAATTTTTTCTTTTAGAGATTCTTTGCGCATAATATGCTTTTCTGAGGCTATCAAACTAGTATAATGAAAGAGAACCAGTTATCTCAAATAAGAACGGAAAAAAAGTGATTCTAACGAAGTTTCCAAACTTCGAAATAAAATTTTTTTCTTTTCGAGATTCTTTGCGCATAATATGCTTGTCTGAGGCTATCAAACTAGTATAATGAAAGAGAACCAGTAATCTTAAATAAGAACGGAAAAAAAGTGATTCTAACGAAGTTTCCAAACTTCGAAAAAAAATTTTTTTCTTTTCGAGATTCTTTGCGCATAATATGCTTGTCTGAGGCTATCAAATTAGTATAATGAAAGAGAACCAGTTATCTCAAATAAGAACGGAAAAAAAGTGATTCTAACGAAGTTTCCAAACTTCGAAAAAAAATTTTTTTCTTTTCGAGATTCTATGCGCATAATATGCTTGTCTGAGGCTATCAAACTAGTATAATGAAAGAGAACCAGTAATCTTAAATAAGAACGGAAAAAAAGTGATTCTAACGAAGTTTCCAAACTTCGAAAAAAAATTTTTTTCTTTTCGAGATTCTTTGCGCATAATATGCTTGTCTGAGGCTATCAAACTAGTATAATGAAAGAGAACCAGTTATCTCAAATAAGAACGAAAAAAAAGTGATTCTAACGAAGTTTCCAAACTTCGAAAAAAAATTTTTTTCTTTTCCAGATTCTTTGCGCATAATATGCTTGTCTAAGGCTATCAAACTAGTATAATGAAAGAGAACAAGTTATCTCAAATAAGAACGGAAAAAAAGTGATTCTAACGAAGTTTCCAATCTTCGAAAAAAAATTTTTTTCTTTTCGAGATTCTTTGCGCATAATATGCTTTTCTGAGTCTATCAAACTTGTATAATGAAAGAGAACCAGTTATCTCAAATAACAACGGAAAAAAAGTGATTCTAACGAAGTTTCCAAACTTTCAAAAAAAAATTTTTTTCTTTACGAGATTCTTTGCGCATAATATGCTTGTCTAAGGCTATCAAACTAGTATAATGAAAGAGAACAAGTTATCTCAAATAAGAACGGAAAAAAAGTGATTCTAACGAAGTTTCCAAACTTCGAAAAAAATTTTTTTTCTTTTCGAGATTCTTTGCGCATAATTAGCTTGTCTAAGGCTATCAAACAAGTATAATGAAAGAGAACAAGTTATCTCAAATAAGAATGGAAAAAAAGTGATTCTAAGGAAGTTTCCAAACTTCGAAAAAAAAATTTTTTCTTTTCGAGATTCTTTGCGCATAATATGCTTGTCTGAGGCTATCAAACTAGTATAATGAAAGAGAACCAGTTATCTCAAATAAGAACGGAACAAAAGTGATTCTAACGAAGTTTCCAAACTTCGAAAAAAAAATTTTTTCTTTTCGAGATTCTTTGCGCATAATATGCTTGTCTGAGGCTATCAAACTAGTATAATGAAAGAGAACCAGTAATCTTAAATAAGAACGGAAAAAAAGTGATTCTAACGAAGTTTCCAAACTTCGAAAAAAAATTTTTTTCTTTTCGAGATTCTTTGCGCATAATATGCTTGTCTGAGGCTATCAAATTAGTATAATGAAAGAGAACCAGTTATCTCAAATAAGAACGGAAAAAAAGTGATTCTAACGAAGTTTCCAAACTTCGAAAAAAAATTTTTTTCTTTTCGAGATTGTTTGCGCATAATATGCTTGTCTGAGGCTATCAAACTAGTATAATGAAAGAGAACCAGTTATCTCAAATAAGAACGGAAAAAAAGTGATTCTAACGAAGTTTCCAAACTTTGAAATAAATTTTTTTTCTTTTCGAGATTCTTTGCGCATAATATGCTTGTCTGAGGCTATCAAACTAGTATAATGAAAGAGAACCAGTAATCTTAAATAAGAACGGAAAAAAAGTGATTCTAACGAAGTTTCCAAACTTCGAAAAAAAATTTTTTTCTTTTCGAGATACTTTGCGCATAATATGCTTGTCTAAGGCTATCAAACTAGTATAATGAAAGAGAACAAGTTATCTCAAATAAGAACGGAAAAAAAGTGATTCTAACGAAGTTTCCAAACTTCGAAAAAAAATTTTTTTCTATTCGAGATTCTTTGCGCATAATATGCTTGTCTGAGGCTATCAAACTAGCATAATGAAAGAGAACCAGTAATCTTAAATAAGAACGGAAAAAAAGTGATTCTAACGAAGTTTCCAAACTTCGAAAAAAATTTTTTTTCTTTTCGAGATTCTTTGCGCATAATATGCTTGTCTAAGGCTATCAAACTAGTATAATGAAAGAGAACAAGTTATCTCAAATAAGAACCGAAAAAAAAGTGATTCTAACGAAGTTTCCAAACTTCGAAAAAAATTTTTTTCTTTTCGAGATTATTTGCGCATAATATGCTTGTCTGAGGCTATCAAACTAGTATAATGAAAGAGAACCAGTAATCTTAAATAAGAACGGAAAAAAAGTGATTCTAACGAAGTTTCCAAACTTCGAAAAAAAATTTTTTTCTTTTCGAGACCCTTTGCGCATAATATGCTTGTCTAAGGCTATCAAACAAGTATAATGAAAGAGAACAAGTTATCTCAAATAAGAATGGAAAAAAAGTGATTCTAAGGAAGTTTCCAAACTTCGAAAAAAAATTTTTTTCTTTTCGAGATTCTTTGCGCATACCTATGCTTTTCTGAGACTATCAAACTAGTATAATGAAAGAGAACCAGTTATCTCAAATAAGAACGGAAAAAAAGTGATTCTAACGAAGTTTCCAAACTTCGAAATAAAATTTTTTTCTTTTCGAGATTCTTTGCGCATAATATGCTTGTCTGAGGCTATCAAACTAGTATAATGAAAGAGAACCAGTAATCTTAAATAAGAACGGAAAAAAAGTGATTCTAACGAAGTTTCCAAACTTCGAAAAAAAATTTTTTTCTTTTCGAGATTCTTTGCGCATAATATGCTTGTCTGAGGCTATCAAACTAGTATAATGAAAGAGAACCAGTAATCTTAAATAAGAAAGGAAAAAAAGTGATTCTAACGAAGTTTCCAAACTTCGAAAAAAAATTTTTTTCTTTTCGAGATTATTTGCGCATAATATGCTTGTCTAAGGCTATCAAACAAGTATAATGAAAGAGAACAAGTTATCTCAAATAAGAATGGAAAAAAAGTGATTCTAAGGAAGTTTCCAAACTTCGAAAAAAAATTTTTTTCTTTTCGAGATTCTTTGCGCATAATATGCTTGTCTGAGGCTATCAAACTAGTATAATGAAAGAGAACCAGTAATCTTAAATAAGAACGGAAAAAAAGTGATTCTAACGAAGTTTCCAAACTTCGAAAAAAAATTTTTTTCTTTTCGAGATTATTTGCGCATAATTTGCTTGTCTAAGGCTATCAAACAAGTATAATGAAAGAGAACAAGTTATCTCAAATAAGAATGGAAAAAAAGTGATTCTAAGGAAGTTTCCAAACTTCGAAAAAAAATTTTTTTCTTTTCGAGATTCTTTGCGCATAATATGCTTGTCTGAGGCTATCAAACTAGTATAATGAAAGAGAACAAGTTATCTCAAATAAGAACGAAAAAAAAGTGATTCTAACGAAGTTTCCAAACTTCGAAAAAAAATTTTTTTCTTTTCCAGATTCTTTGCGCATAATATGCTTGTCTAAGGCTATCAAACTAGTATAATGAAATAGAACAAGTTATCTTAAATAAGAACGGAAAAAAAGTGATTCTAACGAAGTTTCCAAACTTCGAAAAAAAATTTTTTTCTTTTCGAGATTCTTTGCGCATAATATGCTTGTCTGAGGCTATCAAACTAGTATAATGAAAGAGAACCAGTAATCTTAAATAAGAACGGAAAAAAAGTGATTCTAACGAAGTTTGCAAATTTCGAAAAAAAATTTTTTTCTTTTCGAGATTCTTTGCGCATAATATGCTTGTCTGAGGCTATCAAACTAGTATAATGAAAGAGAAAAAGTTATCTCAAATAAGAACGGAAAAAAAGTTATTCTAATGAAGTTTCCAAACTTCGAAAAAAATTTTTTTTCTTTTCGAGATTCTTTGCGCATAATATGCTTGTCTAAGGCTATCAAACTAGTATAATGAAAGAGAACAAGTTATCTGTATAAGAATGGAAAAAAAGTGATTCTAAGGAAGTTTCCAAACTTCGAAAAAACATTTTTTCTTTTCGAGATTCTTTGCGCATAATATGCTTCTCTGAGGCTATCAAACTAGTATAATGAAAGAGAACAAGTTATCTCAAATAAGAATGGAAAAAAAGTGATTCTAAGGAAGTTTCCAAACTTCGAAAAAAAATTTTTTTCTTTTCGAGATTCTTTGCGCTTAATATGCTTGTCTGAGGCTATCAAACTAGTATAATGAAAGAGAACCAGTTATCTCAAATAAGAACGGAAAAAAAGTGATTCTAACGAGGTTCCCAATTTTCGAAAAAAAATTTTTTTCTTTTCGAGATTCTTTGCGCATAATATGCTTTTCTGAGGCTATCAAACTAGTATAATAAAAGAGAACCAGTTATCTCAAATAAGAACGGAAAAAAAGTGATTCTAACGAAGTTTCCAAACTTCGAAAAAAAATTTTTTTCTTTTCGAGATTCTTTGCGCATACCTATGCTTTTCTGAGGCTATCAAACTAGTATAATGAAAGAAAACCAGTTATCTCAAATAAGAACGGAAAAAAAGTGATTCTAACGAAGTTTCCAAATTTCGAAAAAAAAATTTTTTCTTTTAGAGATTCTTTGCGCATAATATGCTTGTCTCAGGCTATCAAACAAGTATAATGAAAGAGAACAAGTTATCTCAAATAAGAATGGAAAAAAAGTGATTCTAAGGAAGTTTCCAAACTTGGAAAAAAATTTTTTTCTTTTCGAGATTCTTTGCGCATAATATGCTTGTCTGAGGCTATCAAACTAGTATAATGAAAGAGAACCAGTTATCTCAAATAAGAACGGAAAAAAAGTGATTTAACGAAGTTTCCAAACTTCGAAAAAAAATTTTTTTCTTTTCGAGATTCTTTGCGCATAATATGCTTGTCTAAGGCTATCAAACTAGTATAATGAAAGAGAACAAGTTATCTCAAATAAGAACGGAAAAAAAGTGATTCTAACGAAGTTTCCAATCTTCGAAAAAAAATTTTTTTCTTTTCGAGATTCTTTGCGCATAATATGCTTTTCTGAGGCTATCAAACTTGTATAATGAAAGAGAACCAGTTATCTCAAATAACAACGGAAAAAAAGTGATTCTAACGAAGTTTCCAAACTTCGAAAAAAAATTTTTTTCTTTTCGAGATTCTTTGCGCATAATATGCTTGTCTGAGGCTATCAAACTAGTATAATGAAAGAGAACCAGTAATCTTAAATAAGAACGGAAAAAAGTGATTCTAACGAAGTTTCCAAACTTCGAAAAAAATTTTTTTTCTTTTCGAGATTCTTTGCGCATAATTAGCTTGTCTAAAGCTATCAAACAAGTATAATGAAAGAGAACAAGTTATCTCAAATAAGAATGGAAAAAAAGTGATTCTAAGGAAGTTTCCAAACTTCGAAAAAAAAATTTTTTCTTTTCGAAATTCTTTGCGCATAATATGCTTGTCTGAGGCTATCAAACTAGTATAATGAAAGAGAACCAGTTATCTCAAATAAGAACGGAAAAAAAGTGATTCTAACGAAGTTTCCAAAACTTCGAAAAAAAAATTTTTTCTTTTAGAGATTCTTTGCGCATAATATGCTTTTCTGAGGCTATCAAACTAGTATAATGAAAGAGAACCAGTTATCTCAAATAAGAACGGAAAAAAGTGATTCTAACGAAGTTTCGAAAACTCGAAAAAAATTTTTTTTCTTTTCGAGATTCTTTGCGCATAATCTGCTTTTCTAAGCCTATCAAACTAGTATAATGAAAGAGAACCAGTTATCTCAATAAGAATGGAAAAAAAGTGTTTCTTATGAAGTTTCCAAACTTCGATAAAATTTTTTTCATTTCGAGATTCTTTGCGCATAATATGCTTGTCTGAGGCTATCAAACTAGTATAATGAAAGAGAACCAGTTATCTCAAATAAGAACGGAAAAAAAGTGATTCTAACGAGGTTACCAAACTTCGAAAAAAAATTTTATTCTTTTCGAGATTCTTTGCACATAATATGCTTGTCTGAGGCTATCAAACTAGTATAACGAGAGATTACCAGTTATCTCAAATAAGAATGGAAAAAAAGTGATTCTAATGAAGTTTCCAAACTTAGAAAAAAAAATTTATTCTTTTCGAGATTCTTTGCGCATAATATGCTTTTCTGAGGCTATCAAACTAGTATAATGAAAGAGAACCAGTTATCTCAATAAGAATGGAAAAAAAGTGTTTCTAATGAAGTTTCCAAACTTCGATAAAATTTTTTTCATTTCGAGATTCTTTGCGCATAATATGCTTGTCTGAGGCTATCAAACTAGTATAATGAAAGAGAACCAGTTATCTCAAATAAGAACGGAAAAAAAGTGATTCTAACGAAATTTCCAAACTTCGAAATAAAATTTTTTTCTTTTGGAGATTCTTTGCGCATAATATGCTTTTCTGAGGCTATCAAACTAGTATAATGAAAGAGAACCAGTTATCTCAAATAAGAACGGAAAAAAAGTGATTCTAACGAGGTTTCCAAACTTCGAAAAAAAATTTTTTTCTTTTCGAGATTCTTTGCACATGATATGCTTTTCTGAGACTATCAAACTAGTATAATGAAAGAGAACCAGTTATCTCAAATAAGAACGGAAAAAAAGTGATTCTAACGAGGTTTCCAAACTTCGAAAAAAAATTTTTTTCTTTTGGAGATTCTTTGCGCATAATATGCTTGTCTGAGGCTATCAAACTAGTATAATGAAAGAGAACCAGTAATCTTAAATAAGAACGGAAAAAAAGTGATTCTAAAGAAGTTTCCAAACTTCGAAAAAAAATTTTTTTCTTTTCGAGATTCTTTGCGCATAATATGCTTGTCTAAGGCTATCAAACTAGTATAATGAAAGAGAACAAGTTATCTCAAATAAGAACGGATAAAAAGTGATTCCAACGAAGTTTCCAAACTTCGAAAAAATTTTTTTTTCTTTTCGAGATTCTTTGCGCATAATATGCTTGTCTGAGGCTATCAAACTAGTATAATGAAAGAGAACCAGTTATCTCAAATAAGAACGGAAAAAAAGTGATTCTAACGAAGTTTCCAAACTTCGAAAAAAAAATTTTTTCTTTTCGAGATTCTTTGCGCATACCTATGCTTTTCTGAGGCTATCAAACTAGTATAATGAAACAGAACCAGTTATCTCAAATAAGAACGGAAAAAAAGTGATTCTAACGAAGTTTCCAAACTTCGAAATAAAATTTTTTTCTTTTCCAGATTCTTTGCGCATAATATGCTTGTCTGAGGCTATCAAACTAGTATAATGAAAGAGAACCAGTAATCTTAAATAAGAACGGAAAAAAAGTGATTCTAACGAAGTTTCCAAACTTCGAAAAAAAATTTTTTTCTTTTCGAGATTCTTTGCGCATAATATGCTTGTCTAAGGCTATCAAACTAGTATAATGAAAGAGAACCAGTAATCTTAAATAAGAACGGAAAAAAGTGATTCTAACGAAGTTTCCAAACTTCGAAAAAAAATTTTTTTCTTTTCGAGATTCTTTGCGCATAATATGCTTGTCTAAGGCTATCAAACTAGTATAATGAAAGAGAACCAATAATCTTAAATAAGAACGGAAAAAAGTGATTCTAAAGAAGTTTCCAAACTTCGAAAAAAAATTTTTTTCTTTTCGAGATTCTTTGCGCATAATATGCTTGTCTAAGGCTATCAAACTAGTATAATGAAAGAGAACAAGTTATCTCAAATAAGAACGGATAAAAAGTGATTCCAACGAAGTTTCCAAACTTCGAAAAAATTTTTTTTTCTTTTCGAGATTCTTTGCGCATAATATGCTTGTCTGAGGCTATCAAACTAGTATAATGAAAGAGAACCAGTTATCTCAAATAAGAACGGAAAAAAAGTGATTCTAACGAAGTTTCCAAACTTCGAAAAAAAAATTTTTTCTTTTCGAGATTCTTTGCGCATACCTATGCTTTTCTGAGGCTATCAAACTAGTATAATGAAAGAGAACCAGTTATCTCAAATAAGAACGGAAAAAAAGTGATTCTAACGAAGTTTCCAAACTTCGAAATAAAATTTTTTTCTTTTCCAGATTCTTTGCGCATAATATGCTTGTCTGAGGCTATCAAACTAGTATAATGAAAGAGAACCAGTAATCTTAAATAAGAACGGAAAAAAAGTGATTCTAACGAAGTTTCCAAACTTCGAAAAAAAATTTTTTTCTTTTCGAGATTCTTTGCGCATAATATGCTTGTCTAAGGCTATCAAACTAGTATAATGAAAGAGAACCAGTAATCTTAAATAAGAACGGAAAAAAGTGATTCTAACGAAGTTTCCAAACTTCGAAAAAAATTTTTTTTCTTTTCGAGATTCTTTGCGCATAATTAGCTTGTCTAAGGCTATCAAACAAGTATAATGAAAGAGAACAAGTTATCTCAAATAAGAATGGAAAAAAAGTGATTCTAAGGAAGTTTCCAAACTTCGAAAAAAAATTTTTTTCTTTTCGAGATTCTTTGCGCATAATATGCTTGTCTGAGGCTATCAAACTAGTATAATGAAAGAGAACCAGTTATCTCAAATAAGAACGGAAAAAAAGTGATTCTAACGAGGTTCCCAATTTTCGAAAAAAAATTTTTTTCTTTTCGAGATTCTTTGCGCATAATATGCTTTTCTGAGGCTATCAAACTAGTATAATGAAAGAGAACCAGTTACCTCAAATAAGAACGGAAAAAAAGTGATTCTAACGAAGTTTCCAAACTTCGAAAAAAAATTTTTTTCTTTTCGAGATTCTTTGCGCATAATATGCTTGTCTGAGGCTATCAAACTAGTATAATGAAAGAGAACAAGTTATCTCAAATAACAACGGAAAAAAAGTGATTCTAACGAAGTTTCCAAACTTCGAAAAAAAATTTTTTTCTTTTCGAGATTATTTGCGAATAATATGCTTGTCTGAGGCTATCAAACTAGTATAATGAAAGAGAACCAGTAATCTTAAATAAGAACGGAAAAAAAGTGATTCTAACGAAGTTTCCAAACTTCGAAAAAAATTTTTTTTCTTTTCGAGATTATTTGCGCATAATATGCTTGTCTGAGGCTATCAAACTAGTATAATGAAAGAGAACCAGTTATCTCAAATAAGAACGGAAAAAAAGTGATTCTAACGAAGTTTCCAAACTTCGAAAAAAAATTTTTTTCTTTTCGAGATTCTTTGCGCATAATATGCTTGTCTAAAGCTATCAAACTAGTATAATGAAAGAGAACCAGTTATCTCAAATAAGAACGGAAAAATAGTGATTCTAACGAAGTTTCTAAACTTCGAAAAAAAATTTTTTTCTTTTCGAGATTCTTTGCGCATACCTATGCTTTTCTGAGGCTATCAAACAAGTATAATGAAAGAAAACCAGTTATCTCAAATAAGAACGGAAAAAAAGTGATTCTAACGAAGTTTCCAAATTTCGAAAAAAAAATTTTTTCTTTTAGAGATTCTTTGCGCATAATATGCTTGTCTCAGGCTATCAAACAAGTATAATGAAAGAGAACAAGTTATCTCAAATAAGAATGGAAAAAAAGTGATTCTAAGGAAGTTTCCAAACTTGGAAAAAAATTTTTTTCTTTTCGAGATTCTTTGCGCATAATATGCTTGTCTGAGGCTATCAAACTAGTATAATGAAAGAGAACCAGTTATCTCAAATAAGAACTGAAAAAAAGTGATTCTAACGAAGTTTCCAAACTTCGAAAAAAAATTTTTTTCTTTTCGAGATTCTTTGCGCATAATATGCTTGTCTAAGGCTATCAAACTAGTATAATGAAAGAGAACAAGTTATCTCAAATAAGAACGGAAAAAAAGTGATTCTAACGAAGTTTCCAATCTTCGAAAAAAAATTTTTTTCTTTTCGAGATTCTTTGCGCATAATATGCTTTTCTGAGTCTATCAAACTTGTATAATGAAAGAGAACCAGTTATCTCAAATAACAACGGAAAAAAAGTGATTCTAACGAAGTTTCCAAACTTTCAAAAAAAAATTTTTTTCTTTACGAGATTCTTTGCGCATAATATGCTTGTCTAAGGCTATCAAACTAGTATAATGAAAGAGAACAAGTTATCTCAAATAAGAACGGAAAAAAAGTGATTCTGACGAAGTTTCCAAACTTCGAAAAAAAATTTTTTTCTTTTCGAGATTCTTTGCGCATAATATGCTTGTCTGAGGCTATCAAACTAGTATAATGAAAGAGAACCAGTAATCTTAAATAAGAACGGAAAAAAGTGATTCTAACGAAGTTTCCAAACTTCGAAAAAAATTTTTTTTCTTTTCGAGATTCTTTGCGCATAATTAGCTTGTCTAAGGCTATCAAACAAGTATAATGAAAGAGAACAAGTTATCTCAAATAAGAATGGAAAAAAAGGGATTCTAAGGAAGTTTCCAAACTTCGAAAAAAAAATTTTTTCTTTTCGAGATTCTTTGCGCATAATATGCTTGTCTGAGGCTATCAAACTAGTATAATGAAAGAGAACCAGTTATCTCAAATAAGAACGGAAAAAAAGTGATTCTAACGAAGTTTCCAAACTTCGAAAAAAAAATTTTTTCTTTTAGAGATTCTTTGCGCATAATATGCTTTTCTGAGGCTATCAAACTAGTATAATGAAAGAGAACCAGTTATCTCAAATAAGAACGGAAAAAAAGTGATTCTAACGAAGTTTCCAAACTTCGAAATAAAATTTTTTTCTTTTCGAGATTCTTTGCGCATAATATGCTTGTCTGAGGCTATCAAACTAGTATAATGAAAGAGAACCAGTAATCTTAAATAAGAACGGAAAAAAAGTGATTCTAACGAAGTTTCCAAACTTCGAAAAAAAATTTTTTTCTTTTCGAGATTCTTTGCGCATAATATGCTTGTCTGAGGCTATCAAATTAGTATAATGAAAGAGAACCAGTTATCTCAAATAAGAACGGAAAAAAAGTGATTCTAACGAAGTTTCCAAACTTCGAAAAAAAATTTTTTTCTTTTCGAGATTGTTTGCGCATAATATGCTTGTCTGAGTCTATCAAACTTGTATAATGAAAGAGAACCAGTTATCTCAAATAACAACGGAAAAAAAGTGATTCTAACGAAGTTTCCAAACTTTCAAAAAAAAATTTTTTTCTTTACGAGATTCTTTGCGCATAATATGCTTGTCTAAGGCTATCAAACTAGTATAATGAAAGAGAACAAGTTATCTCAAATAAGAACGGAAAAAAAGTGATTCTAACGAAGTTTCCAAACTTCGAAAAAAAATTTTTTTCTTTTCGAGATTCTTTGCGCATAATATGCTTGTCTGAGGCTATCAAACTAGTATAATGAAAGAGAACCAGTAATCTTAAATAAGAACGGAAAAAAGTGATTCTAACGAAGTTTCCAAACTTCGAAAAAAATTTTTTTTCTTTTCGAGATTCTTTGCGCATAATTAGCTTGTCTAAGGCTATCAAACAAGTATAATGAAAGAGAACCAGTTATCTCAAATAAGAACGGAAAAAAAGTGATTCTAACGAAGTTTCCAAACTTCGAAAAAAAATTTTTTTCTTTTCGAGATTCTTTGCGCATAATATGCTTGTCTGAGGCTATCAAACTAGTATAATGAAAGAGAACCAGTTATCTCAAATAAGAACGGAAAAATAGTGACTCTAACGAAGTTTCCAAACTTCGAAAAAAATTTTTTTTCTTTTCGAGATTCTTTGCGCATACCTATGCTTTTCTGAGGCTATCAAACAAGTATAATGAAAGAAAACCAGTTATCTCAAATAAGAACGGAAAAAAAGTGATTCTAACGAAGTTTCCAAATTTCGAAAAAAAAATTTTTTCTTTTAGAGATTCTTTGCGCATAATATGCTTGTCTCAGGCTATCAAACAAGTATAATGAAAGAGAACAAGTTATCTCAAATAAGAATGGAAAAAAAGTGATTCTAAGGAAGTTTCCAAACTTGGAAAAATTTTTTTTTCTTTTCGAGATTCTTTGCGCATAATATGCTTGTCTGAGGCTATCAAACTAGTATAATGAAAGAGAACAAGTTATCTCAAATAACAACGGAAAAAAAGTGATTCTAACGAAGTTTCCAAACTTTCAAAAAAAAATTTTTTTCTTTACGAGATTCTTTGCGCATAATATGCTTGTCTAAGGCTATCAAACTAGTATAATGAAAGAGAACAAGTTATCTCAAATAAGAACGGAAAAAAAGTGATTCTAACGAAGTTTCCAAACTTCGAAAAAAAATTTTTTTCTTTTCGAGATTCTTTGCGCATAATATGCTTGTCTGAGGCTATCAAACTAGTATAATGAAAGAGAACCAGTAATCTTAAATAAGAACGGAAAAAAGTGATTCTAACGAAGTTTCCAAACTTCGAAAAAAATTTTTTTTCTTTTCGAGATTCTTTGCGCATAATTAGCTTGTCTAAGGCTATCAAACAAGTATAATGAAAGAGAACAAGTTATCTCAAATAAGAATGGAAAAAAAGTGATTCTAAGGAAGTTTCCAAACTTCGAAAAAAAAATTTTTTCTTTTCGAGATTCTTTGCGCATAATATGCTTGTCTGAGGCTATCAAACTAGTATAATGAAAGAGAACCAGTTATCTCAAATAAGAACGGAACAAAAGTGATTCTAACGAAGTTTCCAAACTTCGAAAAAAAAATTTTTTCTTTTAGAGATTCTTTGCGCATAATATGCTTTTCTGAGGCTATCAAACTAGTATAATGAAAGAGAACCAGTTATCTCAAATAAGAACGGAAAAAAAGTGATTCTAACGAAGTTTCCAAACTTCGAAATAAAATTTTTTTCTTTTCGAGATTCTTTGCGCATAATATGCTTGTCTGAGGCTATCAAACTAGTATAATGAAAGAGAACCAGTAATCTTAAATAAGAACGGAAAAAAAGTGATTCTAACGAAGTTTCCAAACTTCGAAAAAAAATTTTTTTCTTTTCGAGATTCTTTGCGCATAATATGCTTGTCTGAGGCTATCAAATTAGTATAATGAAAGAGAACCAGTTATCTCAAATAAGAACGGAAAAAAAGTGATTCTAACGAAGTTTCCAAACTTCGAAAAAAAATTTTTTTCTTTTCGAGATTGTTTGCGCATAATATGCTTGTCTGAGGCTATCAAACTAGTATAATGAAAGAGAACCAGTTATCTCAAATAAGAACGGAAAAAAAGTGATTCTAACGAAGTTTCCAAACTTCGAAATAAATTTTTTTTCTTTTCGAGATTCTTTGCGCATAATATGCTTGTCTGAGGCTAACAAACTAGTATAATGAAAGAGAACCAGTAATCTTAAATAAGAACGGAAAAAAAGTGATTCTAACGAAGTTTCCAAACTTCGAAAAAAAATTTTTTTCTTTTCGAGATACTTTGCGCATAATATGCTTGTCTAAGGCTATCAAACTAGTATAATGAAAGAGAACAAGTTATCTCAAATAAGAACGGAAAAAAAGTGATTCTAACGAAGTTTCCAAACTTCGAAAAAAAATTTTTTTCTTTTCGAGATTCTTTGCGCATAATATGCTTGTCTGAGGCTATCAAACTAGCATAATGAAAGAGAACCAGTAATCTTAAATAAGAACGGAAAAAAAGTGATTCTAACGAAGTTTCCAAACTTCGAAAAAAATTTTTTTTCTTTTCGAGATTCTTTGCGCATAATATGCTTGTCTAAGGCTATCAAACTAGTATAATGAAAGAGAACAAGTTATCTCAAATAAGAACCGAAAAAAAAGTGATTCTAACGAAGTTTCCAAACTTCGAAAAAAATTTTTTTCTTTTCGAGATTATTTGCGCATAATATGCTTGTCTGAGGCTATCAAACTAGTATAATGAAAGAGAACCAGTAATCTTAAATAAGAACGGAAAAAAAGTGATTCTAACGAAGTGTCCAAACTTCGAAAAAAAATTTTTTTCTTTTCGAGACCCTTTGCGCATAATATGCTTGTCTAAGGCTATCAAACAAGTATAATGAAAGAGAACAAGTTATCTCAAATAAGAATGGAAAAAAAGTGATTCTAAGGAAGTTTCCAAACTTCGAAAAAAAATTTTTTTCTTTTCGAGATTCTTTGCGCATACCTATGCTTTTCTGAGACTATCAAACTAGTATAATGAAAGAGAACCAGTTATCTCAAATAAGAACGGAAAAAAAGTGATTCTAACGAAGTTTCCAAACTTCGAAATAAAATTTTTTTCTTTTCGAGATTCTTTGCGCATAATATGCTTGTCTGAGGCTATCAAACTAGTATAATGAAAGAGAACCAGTAATCTTAAATAAGAACGGAAAAAAAGTGATTCTAACGAAGTTTCCAAACTTCGAAAAAAAATTTTTTTCTTTTCGAGATTCTTTGCGCATAATATGCTTGTCTGAGGCTATCAAACTAGTATAATGAAAGAGAACCAGTAATCTTAAATAAGAAAGGAAAAAAAGTGATTCTAACGAAGTTTCCAAACTTCGAAAAAAAATTTTTTTCTTTTCGAGATTATTTGCGCATAATATGCTTGTCTAAGGCTATCAAACAAGTATAATGAAAGAGAACAAGTTATCTCAAATAAGAATGGAAAAAAAGTGATTCTAAGGAAGTTTCCAAACTTCGAAAAAAAATTTTTTTCTTTTCGAGATTCTTTGCGCATAATATGCTTGTCTGAGGCTATCAAACTAGTATAATGAAAGAGAACCAGTAATCTTAAATAAGAACGGAAAAAAAGTGATTCTAACGAAGTTTCCAAACTTCGAAAAAAAATTTTTTTCTTTTCGAGATTATTTGCGCATAATTTGCTTGTCTAAGGCTATCAAACAAGTATAATGAAAGAGAACAAGTTATCTCAAATAAGAATGGAAAAAAAGTGATTCTAAGGAAGTTTCCAAACTTCGAAAAAAAATTTTTTTCTTTTCGAGATTCTTTGCGCATAATATGCTTGTCTGAGGCTATCAAACTAGTATAATGAAAGAGAACCAGTAATCTTAAATAAGAAAGGAAAAAAAGTGATTCTAACGAAGTTTCCAAACTTCGAAAAAAAATTTTTTTCTTTTCGAGATTATTTGCGCATAATATGCTTGTCTAAGGCTATCAAACAAGTATAATGAAAGAGAACAAGTTATCTCAAATAAGAATGGAAAAAAAGTGATTCTAAGGAAGTTTCCAAACTTCGAAAAAAAATTTTTTTCTTTTCGAGATTCTTTGCGCATAATATGCTTGTCTGAGGCTATCAAACTAGTATAATGAAAGAGAACCAGTAATCTTAAATAAGAACGGAAAAAAAGTGATTCTAACGAAGTTTCCAAACTTCGAAAAAAAATTTTTTTCTTTTCGAGATTATTTGCGCATAATTTGCTTGTCTAAGGCTATCAAACAAGTATAATGAAAGAGAACAAGTTATCTCAAATAAGAATGGAAAAAAAGTGATTCTAAGGAAGTTTCCAAACTTCGAAAAAAAATTTTTTTCTTTTCGAGATTCTTTGCGCATAATATGCTTGTCTGAGGCTATCAAACTAGTATAATGAAAGAGAACCAGTTATCTCAAATAAGAACGAAAAAAAAGTGATTCTAACGAAGTTTCCAAACTTCGAAAAAAAATTTTTTTCTTTTCCAGATTCTTTGCGCATAATATGCTTGTCTAAGGCTATCAAACTAGTATAATGAAATAGAACAAGTTATCTTAAATAAGAACGGAAAAAAAGTGATTCTAACGAAGTTTCCAAACTTCGAAAAAAAATTTTTTTCTTTTCGAGATTCTTTGCGCATAATATGCTTGTCTGAGGCTATCAAACTAGTATAATGAAAGAGAACCAGTAATCTTAAATAAGAACGGAAAAAAAGTGATTCTAACGAAGTTTGCAAATTTCGAAAAAAAATTTTTTTCTTTTCGAGATTCTTTGCGCATAATATGCTTGTCTGAGGCTATCAAACTAGTATAATGAAAGAGAAAAAGTTATCTCAAATAAGAACGGAAAAAAAGTTATTCTAATGAAGTTTCCAAACTTCGAAAAAAATTTTTTTTCTTTTCGAGATTCTTTGCGCATAATATGCTTGTCTAAGGCTATCAAACTAGTATAATGAAAGAGAACAAGTTATCTGTATAAGAATGGAAAAAAAGTGATTCTAAGGAAGTTTCCAAACTTCGAAAAAACATTTTTTCTTTTCGAGATTCTTTGCGCATAATATGCTTCTCTGAGGCTATCAAACTAGTATAATGAAAGAGAACAAGTTATCTCAAATAAGAATGGAAAAAAAGTGATTCTAAGGAAGTTTCCAAACTTCGAAAAAAAATTTTTTTCTTTTCGAGATTCTTTGCGCTTAATATGCTTGTCTGAGGCTATCAAACTAGTATAATGAAAGAGAACCAGTTATCTCAAATAAGAACGGAAAAAAAGTGATTCTAACGAGGTTCCCAATTTTCGAAAAAAAATTTTTTTCTTTTCGAGATTCTTTGCGCATAATATGCTTTTCTGAGGCTATCAAACTAGTATAATAAAAGAGAACCAGTTATCTCAAATAAGAACGGAAAAAAAGTGATTCTAACGAAGTTTCCAAACTTCGAAAAAAAATTTTTTTCTTTTCGAGATTCTTTGCGCATACCTATGCTTTTCTGAGGCTATCAAACTAGTATAATGAAAGAAAACCAGTTATCTCAAATAAGAACGGAAAAAAAGTGATTCTAACGAAGTTTCCAAATTTCGAAAAAAAAATTTTTTCTTTTAGAGATTCTTTGCGCATAATATGCTTGTCTCAGGCTATCAAACAAGTATAATGAAAGAGAACAAGTTATCTCAAATAAGAATGGAAAAAAAGTGATTCTAAGGAAGTTTCCAAACTTGGAAAAAAATTTTTTCTTTTCGAGATTCTTTGCGCATAATATGCTTGTCTGAGGCTATCAAACTAGTATAATGAAAGAGAACCAGTTATCTCAAATAAGAACGGAAAAAAAGTGATTTAACGAAGTTTCCAAACTTCGAAAAAAAATTTTTTTCTTTTCGAGATTCTTTGCGCATAATATGCTTGTCTAAGGCTATCAAACTAGTATAATGAAAGAGAACAAGTTATCTCAAATAAGAACGGAAAAAAAGTGATTCTAACGAAGTTTCCAATCTTCGAAAAAAAATTTTTTTCTTTTCGAGATTCTTTGCGCATAATATGCTTTTCTGAGGCTATCAAACTTGTATAATGAAAGAGAACCAGTTATCTCAAATAACAACGGAAAAAAAGTGATTCTAACGAAGTTTCCAAACTTCGAAAAAAAATTTTTTTCTTTTCGAGATTCTTTGCGCATAATATGCTTGTCTGAGGCTATCAAACTAGTATAATGAAAGAGAACCAGTAATCTTAAATAAGAACGGAAAAAAGTGATTCTAACGAAGTTTCCAAACTTCGAAAAAAATTTTTTTTCTTTTCGAGATTCTTTGCGCATAGTTAGCTTGTCTAAGGCTATCAAACAAGTATAATGAAAGAGAACAAGTTATCTCAAATAAGAATGGAAAAAAAGTGATTCTAAGGAAGTTTCCAAACTTCGAAAAAAAAATTTTTTCTTTTCGAGATTCTTTGCGCATAATATGCTTGTCTGAGGCTATCAAACTAGTATAATGAAAGAGAACCAGTTATCTCAAATAAGAACGGAAAAAAAGTGATTCTAACGAAGTTTCCAAAACTTCGAAAAAAAAATTTTTTCTTTTAGAGATTCTTTGCGCATAATATGCTTTTCTGAGGCTATCAAACTAGTATAATGAAAGAGAACCAGTTATCTCAAATAAGAACGGAAAAAAGTGATTCTAACGAAGTTTCGAAAACTCGAAAAAAATTTTTTTTCTTTTCGAGATTCTTTGCGCATAATCTGCTTTTCTAAGCCTATCAAACTAGTATAATGAAAGAGAACCAGTTATCTCAATAAGAATGGAAAAAAAGTGTTTCTTATGAAGTTTCCAAACTTCGATAAAATTTTTTTCATTTCGAGATTCTTTGCGCATAATATGCTTGTCTGAGGCTATCAAACTAGTATAATGAAAGAGAACCAGTTATCTCAAATAAGAACGGAAAAAAAGTGATTCTAACGAGGTTACCAAACTTCGAAAAAAAATTTTATTCTTTTCGAGATTCTTTGCACATAATATGCTTGTCTGAGGCTATCAAACTAGTATAACGAGAGATTACCAGTTATCTCAAATAAGAATGGAAAAAAAGGGATTCTAATGAAGTTTCCAAACTTAGAAAAAAAAATTTATTCTTTTCGAGATTCTTTGCGCATAATATGCTTTTCTGAGGCTATCAAACTAGGATAATGAAAGAGAACCAGTAATCTTAAATAAGAACGGAAAAAAGTGATTCTAACGAAGTTTCCAACTTCGAAAAAAAATTTTTTTCTTTTCGAGATTATTTGCGCATAATTTGCTTGTCTAAGGCTATCAAACAAGTATAATGAAAGAGAACAAGTTATCTCAAATAAGAATGGAAAAAAAGTGATTCTAAGGAAGTTTCCAAACTTCGAAAAAAAATTTTTTTCTTTTCGAGATTCTTTGCGCATAATATGCTTGTCTGAGGCTATCAAACTAGTATAATGAAAGAGAACCAGTAATCTTAAATAAGAAAGGAAAAAAAGTGATTCTAACGAAGTTTCCAAACTTCGAAAAAAAATTTTTTTCTTTTCGAGATTATTTGCGCATAATATGCTTGTCTAAGGCTATCAAACAAGTATAATGAAAGAGAACAAGTTATCTCAAATAAGAATGGAAAAAAAGTGATTCTAAGGAAGTTTCCAAACTTCGAAAAAAAATTTTTTTCTTTTCGAGATTCTTTGCGCATAATATGCTTGTCTGAGGCTATCAAACTAGTATAATGAAAGAGAACCAGTAATCTTAAATAAGAACGGAAAAAAAGTGATTCTAACGAAGTTTCCAAACTTCGAAAAAAAATTTTTTTCTTTTCGAGATTATTTGCGCATAATTTGCTTGTCTAAGGCTATCAAACAAGTATAATGAAAGAGAACAAGTTATCTCAAATAAGAATGGAAAAAAAGTGATTCTAAGGAAGTTTCCAAACTTCGAAAAAAAATTTTTTTCTTTTCGAGATTCTTTGCGCATAATATGCTTGTCTGAGGCTATCAAACTAGTATAATGAAAGAGAACCAGTTATCTCAAATAAGAACGAAAAAAAAGTGATTCTAACGAAGTTTCCAAACTTCGAAAAAAAATTTTTTTCTTTTCCAGATTCTTTGCGCATAATATGCTTGTCTAAGGCTATCAAACTAGTATAATGAAATAGAACAAGTTATCTTAAATAAGAACGGAAAAAAAGTGATTCTAACGAAGTTTCCAAACTTCGAAAAAAAATTTTTTTCTTTTCGAGATTCTTTGCGCATAATATGCTTGTCTGAGGCTATCAAACTAGTATAATGAAAGAGAACCAGTAATCTTAAATAAGAACGGAAAAAAAGTGATTCTAACGAAGTTTGCAAATTTCGAAAAAAAATTTTTTTCTTTTCGAGATTCTTTGCGCATAATATGCTTGTCTGAGGCTATCAAACTAGTATAATGAAAGAGAAAAAGTTATCTCAAATAAGAACGGAAAAAAAGTTATTCTAATGAAGTTTCCAAACTTCGAAAAAAATTTTTTTTCTTTTCGAGATTCTTTGCGCATAATATGCTTGTCTAATGCTATCAAACTAGTATAATGAAAGAGAACAAGTTATCTGTATAAGAATGGAAAAAAAGTGATTCTAAGGAAGTTTCCAAACTTCGAAAAAACATTTTTTCTTTTCGAGATTCTTTGCGCATAATATGCTTCTCTGAGGCTATCAAACTAGTATAATGAAAGAGAACAAGTTATCTCAAATAAGAATGGAAAAAAAGTGATTCTAAGGAAGTTTCCAAACTTCGAAAAAAAATTTTTTTCTTTTCGAGATTCTTTGCGCTTAATATGCTTGTCTGAGGCTATCAAACTAGTATAATGAAAGAGAACCAGTTATCTCAAATAAGAACGGAAAAAAAGTGATTCTAACGAGGTTCCCAATTTTCGAAAAAAAATTTTTTTCTTTTCGAGATTCTTTGCGCATAATATGCTTTTCTGAGGCTATCAAACTAGTATAATAAAAGAGAACCAGTTATCTCAAATAAGAACGGAAAAAAAGTGATTCTAACGAAGTTTCCAAACTTCGAAAAAAAATTTTTTTCTTTTCGAGATTCTTTGCGCATACCTATGCTTTTCTGAGGCTATCAAACTAGTATAATGAAAGAAAACCAGTTATCTCAAATAAGAACGGAAAAAAAGTGATTCTAACGAAGTTTCCAAATTTCGAAAAAAAAATTTTTTCTTTTAGAGATTCTTTGCGCATAATATGCTTGTCTCAGGCTATCAAACAAGTATAATGAAAGAGAACAAGTTATCTCAAATAAGAATGGAAAAAAAGTGATTCTAAGGAAGTTTCCAAACTTGGAAAAAAATTTTTTCTTTTCGAGATTCTTTGCGCATAATATGCTTGTCTGAGGCTATCAAACTAGTATAATGAAAGAGAACCAGTTATCTCAAATAAGAACGGAAAAAAAGTGATTTAACGAAGTTTCCAAACTTCGAAAAAAAATTTTTTTCTTTTCGAGATTCTTTGCGCATAATATGCTTGTCTAAGGCTATCAAACTAGTATAATGAAAGAGAACAAGTTATCTCAAATAAGAACGGAAAAAAAGTGATTCTAACGAAGTTTCCAATCTTCGAAAAAAAATTTTTTTCTTTTCGAGATTCTTTGCGCATAATATGCTTTTCTGAGGCTATCAAACTTGTATAATGAAAGAGAACCAGTTATCTCAAATAACAACGGAAAAAAAGTGATTCTAACGAAGTTTCCAAACTTCGAAAAAAAATTTTTTTCTTTTCGAGATTCTTTGCGCATAATATGCTTGTCTGAGGCTATCAAACTAGTATAATGAAAGAGAACCAGTAATCTTAAATAAGAACGGAAAAAAGTGATTCTAACGAAGTTTCCAAACTTCGAAAAAAATTTTTTTTCTTTTCGAGATTCTTTGCGCATAGTTAGCTTGTCTAAGGCTATCAAACAAGTATAATGAAAGAGAACAAGTTATCTCAAATAAGAATGGAAAAAAAGTGATTCTAAGGAAGTTTCCAAACTTCGAAAAAAAAATTTTTTCTTTTCGAGATTCTTTGCGCATAATATGCTTGTCTGAGGCTATCAAACTAGTATAATGAAAGAGAACCAGTTATCTCAAATAAGAACGGAAAAAAAGTGATTCTAACGAAGTTTCCAAAACTTCGAAAAAAAAATTTTTTCTTTTAGAGATTCTTTGCGCATAATATGCTTTTCTGAGGCTATCAAACTAGTATAATGAAAGAGAACCAGTTATCTCAAATAAGAACGGAAAAAAGTGATTCTAACGAAGTTTCGAAAACTCGAAAAAAATTTTTTTTCTTTTCGAGATTCTTTGCGCATAATCTGCTTTTCTAAGCCTATCAAACTAGTATAATGAAAGAGAACCAGTTATCTCAATAAGAATGGAAAAAAAGTGTTTCTTATGAAGTTTCCAAACTTCGATAAAATTTTTTTCATTTCGAGATTCTTTGCGCATAATATGCTTGTCTGAGGCTATCAAACTAGTATAATGAAAGAGAACCAGTTATCTCAAATAAGAACGGAAAAAAAGTGATTCTAACGAGGTTACCAAACTTCGAAAAAAAATTTTATTCTTTTCGAGATTCTTTGCACATAATATGCTTGTCTGAGGCTATCAAACTAGTATAACGAGAGATTACCAGTTATCTCAAATAAGAATGGAAAAAAAGTGATTCTAATGAAGTTTCCAAACTTAGAAAAAAAAATTTATTCTTTTCGAGATTCTTTGCGCATAATATGCTTTTCTGAGGCTATCAAACTAGTATAATGAAAGAGAACCAGTTATCTCAAATAAGAATGGAAAAAAAGTGTTTCCAATGAAGTTTCCAAACTTCGAAAAAAAATATTTTTCATTTCGAGATTCTTTGCGCATAATATGCTTTTCGGAGGCTATCAAACTAATATAATGAAAGAGAACCAGTTATCAAAGTTTTTTTTTGTTATCACTATTTTTTGTTATTGTTTTTGTAAAGTTATCAAATTTTTTTCTTTCGAAAAAAATTTTTTTTCTTTTCGAGATTCTTTGCGCATAATACGCTTTTCTGAGGCTATCAAACTAGTATAATGAAAGAGAACCAGTTATCTCAATAAGAATGGAAAAAAAGTGTTTCTAATGAAGTTTCCAAACTTCGATAAAATTTTTTTCATTTCGAGATTCTTTGCGCATAATATGCTTGTCTGAGGCTATCAAACTAGTATAATGAAAGAGAACCAGTTATCTCAAATAAGAACGGAAAAAAAGTGATTCTAACGAAATTTCCAAACTTCGAAATAAAATTTTTTTCTTTTGGAGATTCTTTGCGCATAATATGCTTTTCTGAGGCTATCAAACTAGTATAATGAAAGAGAACCAGTTATCTCAAATAAGAACGGAAAAAAAGTGATTCTAACGAGGTTTCCAAACTTCGAAAAAAAATTTTTTTCTTTTCGAGATTCTTTGCACATGATATGCTTTTCTGAGACTATCAAACTAGTATAATGAAAGAGAACCAGTTATCTCAAATAAGAACGGAAAAAAAGTGATTCTAACGAGGTTTCCAAACTTCGAAAAAAAATTTTTTTCTTTTGGAGATTCTTTGCGCATAATATGCTTGTCTGAGGCTATCAAACTAGTATAATGAAAGAGAACCAGTAATCTTAAATAAGAACGGAAAAAAAGTGATTCTAAAGAAGTTTCCAAACTTCGAAATAAAATTTTTTTCTTTTCCAGATTCTTTGCGCATAATATGCTTGTCTGACGCTATCAAACTAGTATAATGAAAGAGAACCAGTAATCTTAAATAAGAACGGAAAAAAAGTGATTCTAACGAAGTTTCCAAACTTCGAAAAAAAATTTTTTTCTTTTCGAGATTCTTTGCGCATAATATGCTTGTCTAAGGCTATCAAACTAGTATAATGAAAGAGAACCAGTAATCTTAAATAAGAACGGAAAAAAGTGATTCTAACGAAGTTTCCAAACTTCGAAAAAAAATTTTTTTCTTTTCGAGATTCTTTGCGCATAATATGCTTGTCTAAGGCTATCAAACTAGTATAATGAAAGAGAACCAGTAATCTTAAATAAGAACGGAAAAAAGTGATTCTAAAGAAGTTTCCAAACTTCGAAAAAAAATTTTTTTCTTTTCGAGATTCTTTGCGCATAATATGCTTGTCTAAGGCTATCAAACTAGTATAATGAAAGAGAACAAGTTATCTCAAATAAGAACGGATAAAAAGTGATTCCAACGAAGTTTCCAAACTTCGAAAAAATTTTTTTTTCTTTTCGAGATTCTTTGCGCATAATATGCTTGTCTGAGGCTATCAAACTAGTATAATGAAAGAGAACCAGTTATCTCAAATAAGAACGGAAAAAAAGTGATTCTAACGAAGTTTCCAAACTTCGAAAAAAAAATTTTTTCTTTTCGAGATTCTTTGCGCATACCTATGCTTTTCTGAGGCTATCAAACTAGTATAATGAAAGAGAACCAGTTATCTCAAATAAGAACGGAAAAAAAGTGATTCTAACGAAGTTTCCAAACTTCGAAATAAAATTTTTTTCTTTTCCAGATTCTTTGCGCATAATATGCTTGTCTGAGGCTATCAAACTAGTATAATGAAAGAGAACCAGTAATCTTAAATAAGAACGGAAAAAAAGTGATTCTAACGAAGTTTCCAAACTTCGAAAAAAAATTTTTTTCTTTTCGAGATTCTTTGCGCATAATATGCTTGTCTGAGGCTATCAAACTAGTATAATGAAAGAGAACCAGTTATCTCAAATAAGAACGGAAAAAAAGTGATTCTAACGAGGTTCCCAATTTTCGAAAAAAAATTTTTTTCTTTTCGAGATTCTTTGCGCATAATTAGCTTGTCTAAGGCTATCAAACAAGTATAATGAAAGAGAACAAGTTATCTCAAATAAGAATGGAAAAAAAGGGATTCTAAGGAAGTTTCCAAACTTCGAAAAAAAAATTTTTTCTTTTCGAGATTCTTTGCGCATAATATGCTTGTCTGAGGCTATCAAACTAGTATAATGAAAGAGAACCAGTTATCTCAAATAAGAACGGAAAAAAAGTGATTCTAACGAAGTTTCCAAACTTCGAAAAAAAAATTTTTTCTTTTAGAGATTCTTTGCGCATAATATGCTTTTCTGAGGCTATCAAACTAGTATAATGAAAGAGAACCAGTTATCTCAAATAAGAACGGAAAAAAAGTGATTCTAACGAAGTTTCCAAACTTCGAAATATAATTTTTTTCTTTTCGAGATTCTTTGCGCATAATATGCTTGTCTGAGGCTATCAAACTAGTATAATGAAAGAGAACCAGTAATCTCAAATAAGAACGGAAAAAAAGTGATTCTAACGAAGTTTCCAAACTTCGAAAAAAAATTTTTTTCTTTTCGAGATTCTTTGCGCTTAATATGCTTGTCTGAGGCTATCAAACTAGTATAATGAAAGAGAACCAGTTATCTCAAATAAGAACGGAAAAAAAGTGATTCTAACGAGGTTCCCAATTTTCGAAAAAAAATTTTTTTCTTTTCGAGATTCTTTGCGCATAATATGCTTTTCTGAGGCTATCAAACTAGTATAATGAAAGAGAACCAGTTATCTCAAATAAGAACGGAAAAAAAGTGATTCTAACGAGGTTTCCAAACTTCGAAAAAAAATTTTTTTCTTTTCGAGATTCTTTGCGCATACCTATGCTTTTCTGAGGCTATCAAACTAGTATAATGAAAGAAAACCAGTTATCTCAAATAAGAACGGAAAAAAAGTGATTCTAACGAAGTTTCCAAATTTCGAAAAAATATTTTTTCTTTTAGAGATTCTTTGCGCATAATATGCTTGTCTCAGGCTATCAAACAAGTATAATGAAAGAGAACAAGTTATCTCAAATAAGAATGGAAAAAAAGTGATTCTAAGGAAGTTTCCAAACTTGGAAAAAAATTTTTTTCTTTTCGAGATTCTTTGCGCATAATATGCTTGTCTGAGGCTATCAAACTAGTATAATGAAAGAGAACCAGTTATCTCAAATAAGAACGGAAAAAAAGTGATTTAACGAAGTTTCCAAACTTCGAAAAAAAATTTTTTTCTTTTCGAGATTCTTTGCGCATAATATGCTTGTCTAAGGCTATCAAACTAGTATAATGAAAGAGAACAAGTTATCTCAAATAAGAACGGAAAAAAAGTGATTCTAACGAAGTTTCCAATCTTCGAAAAAAAATTTTTTTCTTTTCGAGATTCTTTGCGCATAATATGCTTTTCTGAGGCTATTAAACTTGTATAATGAAAGAGAACCAGTTATCTCAAATAACAACGGAAAAAAAGTGATTCTAACGAAGTTTCCAAACTTCGAAAAAAAATTTTTTTCTTTTCGAGATTCTTTGCGCATAATATGCTTGTCTGAGGCTATCAAACTAGTATAATGAAAGAGAACCAGTAATCTTAAATAAGAACGGAAAAAAGTGATTCTAACGAAGTTTCCAAACTTCGAAAAAAATTTTTTTTCTTTTCGAGATTCTTTGCGCATAATTAGCTTGTCTAAGGCTATCAAACAAGTATAATGAAAGAGAACAAGTTATCTCAAATAAGAATGGAAAAAAAGTGATTCTAAGGAAGTTTCCAAACTTCGAAAAAAAATTTTTTTCTTTTCGAGATTCTTTGCGCATAATATGCTTGTCTGAGGCTATCAAACTAGTATAATGAAAGAGAACCAGTTATCTCAAATAAGAACGGAAAAAAAGTGATTCTAACGAAGTTTCCAAAACTTCGAAAAAAAAATTTTTTCTTTTAGAGATTCTTTGCGCATAATATGCTTTTCTGAGGCTATCAAACTAGTATAATGAAAGAGAACCAGTTATCTCAAATAAGAACGGAAAAAAGTGATTCTAACGAAGTTTCGAAAACTCGAAAAAAATTTTTTTTCTTTTCGAGATTCTTTGCGCATAATCTGCTTTTCTAAGCCTATCAAACTAGTATAATGAAAGAGAACCAGTTATCTCAATAAGAATGGAAAAAAAGTGTTTCTTATGAAGTTTCCAAACTTCGATAAAATTTTTTTCATTTCGAGATTCTTTGCGCATAATATGCTTGTCTGAGGCTATCAAACTAGTATAATGAAAGAGAACCAGTTATCTCAAATAAGAACGGAAAAAAAGTGATTCTAACGAGGTTACCAAACTTCGAAAAAAAATTTTATTCTTTTCGAGATTCTTTGCACATAATATGCTTGTCTGAGGCTATCAAACTAGTATAACGAGAGATTACCAGTTATCTCAAATAAGAATGGAAAAAAAGTGATTCTAATGAATTTTCCAAACTTAGAAAAAAAAATTTATTCTTTTCGAGATTCTTTGCGCATAATATGCTTTTCTGAGGCTATCAAACTAGTATAATGAAAGAGAACCAGTTATCTCAAATAAGAATGGAAAAAAAGTGTTTCCAATGAAGTTTCCAAACTTCGAAAAAAAATATTTTTCATTTCGAGATTCTTTGCGCATAATATGCTTTTCGGAGGCTATCA
The DNA here is from genome assembly GCA_030762175.1 of Metallyticus violacea. Classification (NCBI taxonomy): domain Eukaryota; kingdom Metazoa; phylum Arthropoda; class Insecta; order Mantodea; family Metallyticidae; genus Metallyticus; species Metallyticus violacea. Next base: position 82,379,927 of record CM060842.1, on the reverse strand, counting down.
AACTAATATAATGAAAGAGAACCAGTTATCAAAGTTTTTTTTTGTTATCACTATTTTTTGTTATTGTTTTTGTAAAGTTATCAAATTTTTTTCTTTCGAAAAAAATTTTTTTTCTTTTCGAGATTCTTTGCGCATAATACGCTTTTCTGAGGCTATCAAACTAGTATAATGAAAGAGAACCAGTTATCTCAATAAGAATGGAAAAAAAGTGTTTCTAATGAAGTTTCCAAACTTCGATAAAATTTTTTTCATTTCGAGATTCTTTGCGCATAATATGCTTGTCTGAGGCTATCAAACTAGTATAATGAAAGAGAACCAGTTATCTCAAATAAGAACGGAAAAAAAGTGATTCTAACGAAATTTCCAAACTTCGAAATAAAATTTTTTTCTTTTGGAGATTCTTTGCGCATAATATGCTTTTCTGAGGCTATCAAACTAGTATAATGAAAGAGAACCAGTTATCTCAAATAAGAACGGAAAAAAAGTGATTCTAACGAGGTTTCCAAACTTCGAAAAAAAATTTTTTTCTTTTCGAGATTCTTTGCACATGATATGCTTTTCTGAGACTATCAAACTAGTATAATGAAAGAGAACCAGTTATCTCAAATAAGAACGGAAAAAAAGTGATTCTAACGTGGTTTCCAAACTTCGAAAAAAAATTTTTTTCTTTTGGAGATTCTTTGCGCATAATATGCTTGTCTGAGGCTATCAAACTAGTATAATGAAAGAGAACCAGTAATCTTAAATAAGAACGGAAAAAAAGTGATTCTAAAGAAGTTTCCAAACTTCGAAAAAAAATTTTTTTCTTTTCCAGATTCTTTGCGCATAATATGCTTGTCTAAGGCTATCAAACTAGTATAATGAAAGAGAACAAGTTATCTCAAATAAGAACGGATAAAAAGTGATTCCAACGAAGTTTCCAAACTTCGAAAAAATTTTTTTTTCTTTTCGAGATTCTTTGCGCATAATATGCTTGTCTGAGGCTATCAAACTAGTATAATGAAAGAGAACCAGTTATCTCAAATAAGAACGGAAAAAAAGTGATTCTAACGAAGTTTCCAAACTTCGAAAAAAAAATTTTTTCTTTTCGAGATTCTTTGCGCATACCTATGCTTTTCTGAGGCTATCAAACTAGTATAATGAAAGAGAACCAGTTATCTCAAATAAGAACGGAAAAAAAGTGATTCTAACGAAGTTTCCAAACTTCGAAATAAAATTTTTTTCTTTTCCAGATTCTTTGCGCATAATATGCTTGTCTGAGGCTATCAAACTAGTATAATGAAAGAGAACCAGTAATCTTAAATAAGAACGGAAAAAAAGTGATTCTAACGAAGTTTCCAAACTTCGAAAAAAAATTTTTTTCTTTTCGAGATTCTTTGCGCATAATATGCTTGTCTAAGGCTATCAAACTAGTATAATGAAAGAGAACCAGTAATCTTAAATAAGAACGGAAAAAAGTGATTCTAACGAAGTTTCCAAACTTCGAAAAAAAATTTTTTTCTTTTCGAGATTCTTTGCGCATAATATGCTTGTCTAAGGCTATCAAACTAGTATAATGAAAGAGAACCAGTAATCTTAAATAAGAACGGAAAAAAGTGATTCTAAAGAAGTTTCCAAACTTCGAAAAAAAATTTTTTTCTTTTCGAGATTCTTTGCGCATAATATGCTTGTCTAAGGCTATCAAACTAGTATAATGAAAGAGAACAAGTTATCTCAAATAAGAACGGATAAAAAGTGATTCCAACGAAGTTTCCAAACTTCGAAAAAATTTTTTTTTCTTTTCGAGATTCTTTGCGCATAATATGCTTGTCTGAGGCTATCAAACTAGTATAATGAAAGAGAACCAGTTATCTCAAATAAGAACGGAAAAAAAGTGATTCTAACGAAGTTTCCAAACTTCGAAAAAAAAATTTTTTCTTTTCGAGATTCTTTGCGCATACCTATGCTTTTCTGAGGCTATCAAACTAGTATAATGAAAGAGAACCAGTTATCTCAAATAAGAACGGAAAAAAAGTGATTCTAACGAAGTTTCCAAACTTCGAAATAAAATTTTTTTCTTTTCCAGATTCTTTGCGCATAATATGCTTGTCTGAGGCTATCAAACTAGTATAATGAAAGAGAACCAGTAATCTTAAATAAGAACGGAAAAAAAGTGATTCTAACGAAGTTTCCAAACTTCGAAAAAAAATTTTTTTCTTTTCGAGATTCTTTGCGCATAATATGCTTGTCTGAGGCTATCAAACTAGTATAATGAAAGAGAACCAGTTATCTCAAATAAGAACGGAAAAAAAGTGATTCTAACGAGGTTCCCAATTTTCGAAAAAAAATTTTTTTCTTTTCGAGATTCTTTGCGCATAATATGCTTTTCTGAGGCTATCAAACTAGTATAATGAAAGAGAACCAGTTACCTCAAATAAGAACGGAAAAAAAGTGATTCTAACGAAGTTTCCAAACTTCGAAAAAAAATTTTTTTCTTTTCGAGATTCTTTGCGCATAATATGCTTGTCTGAGGCTATCAAACTAGTATAATGAAAGAGAACAAGTTATCTCAAATAACAACGGAAAAAAAGTGATTCTAACGAAGTTTCCAAACTTCGAAAAAAAATTTTTTTCTTTTCGAGATTATTTGCGAATAATATGCTTGTCTGAGGCTATCAAACTAGTATAATGAAAGAGAACCAGTAATCTTAAATAAGAACGGAAAAAAAGTGATTCTAACGAAGTTTCCAAACTTCGAAAAAAATTTCTTTTCTTTTCGAGATTATTTGCGCATAATATGCTTGTCTGAGGCTATCAAACTAGTATAATGAAAGAGAACCAGTTATCTCAAATAAGAACGGAAAAAAAGTGATTCTAACGAAGTTTCCAAACTTCGAAAAAAAATTTTTTTCTTTTCGAGATTCTTTGCGCATAATATGCTTGTCTGAGGCTATCAAACTAGTATAATGAAAGAGAACCAGTTATCTCAAATAAGAACGGAAAAATAGTGATTCTAACGAAGTTTCTAAACTTCGAAAAAAAATTTTTTTCTTTTCGAGATTCTTTGCGCATACCTATGCTTTTCTGAGGCTATCAAACAAGTATAATGAAAGAAAACCAGTTATCTCAAATAAGAACGGAAAAAAAGTGATTCTAACGAAGTTTCCAAATTTCGAAAAAAAAATTTTTTCTTTTAGAGATTCTTTGCGCATAATATGCTTGTCTCAGGCTATCAAACAAGTATAATGAAAGAGAACAAGTTATCTCAAATAAGAATGGAAAAAAAGTGATTCTAAGGAAGTTTCCAAACTTGGAAAAAAATTTTTTTCTTTTCGAGATTCTTTGCGCATAATATGCTTGTCTGAGGCTATCAAACTAGTATAATGAAAGAGAACCAGTTATCTCAAATAAGAACTGAAAAAAAGTGATTCTAACGAAGTTTCCAAACTTCGAAAAAAAATTTTTTTCTTTTCGAGATTCTTTGCGCATAATATGCTTGTCTAAGGCTATCAAACTAGTATAATGAAAGAGAACAAGTTATCTCAAATAAGAACGGAAAAAAAGTGATTCTAACGAAGTTTCCAATCTTCGAAAAAAAATTTTTTTCTTTTCGAGATTCTTTGCGCATAATATGCTTTTCTGAGTCTATCAAACTTGTATAATGAAAGAGAACCAGTTATCTCAAATAACAACGGAAAAAAAGTGATTCTAACGAAGTTTCCAAACTTTCAAAAAAAAATTTTTTTCTTTACGAGATTCTTTGCGCATAATATGCTTGTCTAAGGCTATCAAACTAGTATAATGAAAGAGAACAAGTTATCTCAAATAAGAACGGAAAAAAAGTGATTCTAACGAAGTTTCCAAACTTCGAAAAAAAAATTTTTTCTTTTCGAGATTCTTTGCGCATAATATGCTTGTCTGAGGCTATCAAACTAGTATAATGAAAGAGAACCAGTTATCTCAAATAAGAACGGAAAAAAAGTGATTCTAACGAAGTTTCCAAACTTCGAAAAAAAATTTTTTTCTTTTCGAGATTCTTTGCGCATAATATGCTTGTCTGAGGCTATCAAACTAGTATAATGAAAGAGAACCAGTTATCTCAAATAAGAACGGAAAAAAAGTGATTCTAACGAAGTTTCCAAAACTTCGAAAAAAAAATTTTTTCTTTTAGAGATTCTTTGCGCATAATATGCTTTTCTGAGGCTATCAAACTAGTATAATGAAAGAGAACCAGTTATCTCAAATAAGAACGGAAAAAAGTGATTCTAACGAAGTTTCGAAAACTCGAAAAAAATTTTTTTTCTTTTCGAGATTCTTTGCGCATAATCTGCTTTTCTAAGCCTATCAAACTAGTATAATGAAAGAGAACCAGTTATCTCAATAAGAATGGAAAAAAAGTGTTTCTTATGAAGTTTCCAAACTTCGATAAAATTTTTTTCATTTCGAGATTCTTTGCGCATAATATGCTTGTCTGAGGCTATCAAACTAGTATAATGAAAGAGAACCAGTTATCTCAAATAAGAACGGAAAAAAAGTGATTCTAACGAGGTTACCAAACTTCGAAAAAAAATTTTATTCTTTTCGAGATTCTTTGCACATAATATGCTTGTCTGAGGCTATCAAACTAGTATAACGAGAGATTACCAGTTATCTCAAATAAGAATGGAAAAAAAGTGATTCTAATGAATTTTCCAAACTTAGAAAAAAAAATTTATTCTTTTCGAGATTCTTTGCGCATAATATGCTTTTCTGAGGCTATCAAACTAGTATAATGAAAGAGAACCAGTTATCTCAAATAAGAATGGAAAAAAAGTGTTTCCAATGAAGTTTCCAAACTTCGAAAAAAAATATTTTTCATTTCGAGATTCTTTGCGCATAATATGCTTTTCGGAGGCTATCAAACTAATATAATGAAAGAGAACCAGTTATCAAAGTTTTTTTTTGTTATCACTATTTTTTGTTATTGTTTTTGTAAAGTTATCAAATTTTTTTCTTTCGAAAAAAATTTTTTTTCTTTTCGAGATTCTTTGCGCATAATACGCTTTTCTGAGGCTATCAAACTAGTATAATGAAAGAGAACCAGTTATCTCAATAAGAATGGAAAAAAAGTGTTTCTAATGAAGTTTCCAAACTTCGATAAAATTTTTTTCATTTCGAGATTCTTTGCGCATAATATGCTTGTCTGAGGCTATCAAACTAGTATAATGAAAGAGAACCAGTTATCTCAAATAAGAACGGAAAAAAAGTGATTCTAACGAAATTTCCAAACTTCGAAATAAAATTTTTTTCTTTTGGAGATTCTTTGCGCATAATATGCTTTTCTGAGGCTATCAAACTAGTATAATGAAAGAGAACCAGTTATCTCAAATAAGAACGGAAAAAAAGTGATTCTAACGAGGTTTCCAAACTTCGAAAAAAAATTTTTTTCTTTTCGAGATTCTTTGCACATGATATGCTTTTCTGAGACTATCAAACTAGTATAATGAAAGAGAACCAGTTATCTCAAATAAGAACGGAAAAAAAGTGATTCTAACGTGGTTTCCAAACTTCGAAAAAAAATTTTTTTCTTTTGGAGATTCTTTGCGCATAATATGCTTGTCTGAGGCTATCAAACTAGTATAATGAAAGAGAACCAGTAATCTTAAATAAGAACGGAAAAAAAGTGATTCTAAAGAAGTTTCCAAACTTCGAAAAAAAATTTTTTTCTTTTCCAGATTCTTTGCGCATAATATGCTTGTCTAAGGCTATCAAACTAGTATAATGAAAGAGAACAAGTTATCTCAAATAAGAACGGATAAAAAGTGATTCCAACGAAGTTTCCAAACTTCGAAAAAATTTTTTTTTCTTTTCGAGATTCTTTGCGCATAATATGCTTGTCTGAGGCTATCAAACTAGTATAATGAAAGAGAACCAGTTATCTCAAATAAGAACGGAAAAAAAGTGATTCTAACGAAGTTTCCAAACTTCGAAAAAAAAATTTTTTCTTTTCGAGATTCTTTGCGCATACCTATGCTTTTCTGAGGCTATCAAACTAGTATAATGAAAGAGAACCAGTTATCTCAAATAAGAACGGAAAAAAAGTGATTCTAACGAAGTTTCCAAACTTCGAAATAAAATTTTTTTCTTTTCCAGATTCTTTGCGCATAATATGCTTGTCTGAGGCTATCAAACTAGTATAATGAAAGAGAACCAGTAATCTTAAATAAGAACGGAAAAAAAGTGATTCTAACGAAGTTTCCAAACTTCGAAAAAAAATTTTTTTCTTTTCGAGATTCTTTGCGCATAATATGCTTGTCTAAGGCTATCAAACTAGTATAATGAAAGAGAACCAGTAATCTTAAATAAGAACGGAAAAAAGTGATTCTAACGAAGTTTCCAAACTTCGAAAAAAAATTTTTTTCTTTTCGAGATTCTTTGCGCATAATATGCTTGTCTAAGGCTATCAAACTAGTATAATGAAAGAGAACCAGTAATCTTAAATAAGAACGGAAAAAAGTGATTCTAAAGAAGTTTCCAAACTTCGAAAAAAAATTTTTTTCTTTTCGAGATTCTTTGCGCATAATATGCTTGTCTAAGGCTATCAAACTAGTATAATGAAAGAGAACAAGTTATCTCAAATAAGAACGGATAAAAAGTGATTCCAACGAAGTTTCCAAACTTCGAAAAAATTTTTTTTTCTTTTCGAGATTCTTTGCGCATAATATGCTTGTCTGAGGCTATCAAACTAGTATAATGAAAGAGAACCAGTTATCTCAAATAAGAACGGAAAAAAAGTGATTCTAACGAAGTTTCCAAACTTCGAAAAAAAAATTTTTTCTTTTCGAGATTCTTTGCGCATACCTATGCTTTTCTGAGGCTATCAAACTAGTATAATGAAAGAGAACCAGTTATCTCAAATAAGAACGGAAAAAAAGTGATTCTAACGAAGTTTCCAAACTTCGAAATAAAATTTTTTTCTTTTCCAGATTCTTTGCGCATAATATGCTTGTCTGAGGCTATCAAACTAGTATAATGAAAGAGAACCAGTTTTCTCAAATAAGAACGGAAAAAAAGTGATTCTAACGAGGTTCCCAATTTTCGAAAAAAAATTTTTTTCTTTTCGAGATTCTTTGCGCATAATATGCTTTTCTGAGGCTATCAAACTAGTATAATGAAAGAGAACCAGTTACCTCAAATAAGAACGGAAAAAAAGTGATTCTAACGAAGTTTCCAAACTTCGAAAAAAAATTTTTTTCTTTTCGAGATTCTTTGCGCATAATATGCTTGTCTGAGGCTATCAAACTAGTATAATGAAAGAGAACAAGTTATCTCAAATAACAACGGAAAAAAAGTGATTCTAACGAAGTTTCCAAACTTCGAAAAAAAATTTTTTTCTTTTCGAGATTATTTGCGAATAATATGCTTGTCTGAGGCTATCAAACTAGTATAATGAAAGAGAACCAGTAATCTTAAATAAGAACGGAAAAAAAGTGATTCTAACGAAGTTTCCAAACTTCGAAAAAAATTTCTTTTCTTTTCGAGATTATTTGCGCATAATATGCTTGTCTGAGGCTATCAAACTAGTATAATGAAAGAGAACCAGTTATCTCAAATAAGAACGGAAAAAAAGTGATTCTAACGAAGTTTCCAAACTTCGAAAAAAAATTTTTTTCTTTTCGAGATTCTTTGCGCATAATATGCTTGTCTGAGGCTATCAAACTAGTATAATGAAAGAGAACCAGTTATCTCAAATAAGAACGGAAAAATAGTGATTCTAACGAAGTTTCTAAACTTCGAAAAAAAATTTTTTTCTTTTCGAGATTCTTTGTGCATACCTATGCTTTTCTGAGGCTATCAAACAAGTATAATGAAAGAAAACCAGTTATCTCAAATAAGAACGGAAAAAAAGTGATTCTAACGAAGTTTCCAAATTTCGAAAAAAAAATTTTTTTCTTTTAGAGATTCTTTGCGCATAATATGCTTGTCTCAGGCTATCAAACAAGTATAATGAAAGAGAACAAGTTATCTCAAATAAGAATGGAAAAAAAGTGATTCTAAGGAAGTTTCCAAACTTGGAAAAAAATTTTTTTCTTTTCGAGATTCTTTGCGCATAATATGCTTGTCTGAGGCTATCAAACTAGTATAATGAAAGAGAACCAGTTATCTCAAATAAGAACTGAAAAAAAGTGATTCTAACGAAGTTTCCAAACTTCGAAAAAAAATTTTTTTCTTTTCGAGATTCTTTGCGCATAATATGCTTGTCTAAGGCTATCAAACTAGTATAATGAAAGAGAACAAGTTATCTCAAATAAGAACGGAAAAAAAGTGATTCTAACGAAGTTTCCAATCTTCGAAAAAAAATTTTTTTCTTTTCGAGATTCTTTGCGCATAATATGCTTTTCTGAGTCTATCAAACTTGTATAATGAAAGAGAACCAGTTATCTCAAATAACAACGGAAAAAAAGTGATTCTAACGAAGTTTCCAAACTTTCAAAAAAAAATTTTTTTCTTTACGAGATTCTTTGCGCATAATATGCTTGTCTAAGGCTATCAAACTAGTATAATGAAAGAGAACAAGTTATCTCAAATAAGAACGGAAAAAAAGTGATTCTAACGAAGTTTCCAAACTTCGAAAAAAAAATTTTTTCTTTTCGAGATTCTTTGCGCATAATATGCTTGTCTGAGGCTATCAAACTAGTATAATGAAAGAGAACCAGTTATCTCAAATAAGAACGGAAAAAAAGTGATTCTAACGAAGTTTCCAAACTTCGAAAAAAAAATTTTTTCTTTTAGAGATTCTTTGCGCATAATATGCTTTTCTGAGGCTATCAAACTAGTATAATGAAAGAGAACCAGTTATCTCAAATAAGAACGGAAAAAAAGTGATTCTAACGAAGTTTCCAAACTTCGAAATAAAATTTTTTTCTTTTCGAGATTCTTTGCGCATAATATGCTTGTCTGAGGCTATCAAACTAGTATAATGAAAGAGAACCAGTAATCTTAAATAAGAACGGAAAAAAAGTGATTCTAACGAAGTTTCCAAACTTCGAAAAAAAAATTTTTTCTTTTCGAGATTCTTTGCGCATAATATGCTTGTCTGAGGCTATCAAATTAGTATAATGAAAGAGAACCAGTTATCTCAAATAAGAACGGAAAAAAAGTGATTCTAACGAAGTTTCCAAACTTCGAAAAAAAATTTTTTTCTTTTCGAGATTGTTTGCGCATAATAAGCTTGTCTGAGTCTATCAAACTTGTATAATGAAAGAGAACCAGTTATCTCAAATAACAACGGAAAAAAAGTGATTCTAACGAAGTTTCCAAACTTTCAAAAAAAAATTTTTTTCTTTACGAGATTCTTTGCGCATAATATGCTTGTCTAAGGCTATCAAACTAGTATAATGAAAGAGAACAAGTTATCTCAAATAAGAACGGAAAAAAAGTGATTCTAACGAAGTTTCCAAACTTCGAAAAAAAATTTTTTTCTTTTCGAGATTCTTTGCGCATAATATGCTTGTCTGAGGCTATCAAACTAGTATAATGAAAGAGAACCAGTAATCTTAAATAAGAACGGAAAAAAGTGATTCTAACGAAGTTTCCAAACTTCGAAAAAAATTTTTTTTCTTTTCGAGATTCTTTGCGCATAATTAGCTTGTCTAAGGCTATCAAACAAGTATAATGAAAGAGAACAAGTTATCTCAAATAAGAATGGAAAAAAAGGGATTCTAAGGAAGTTTCCAAACTTCGAAAAAAAAATTTTTTCTTTTCGAGATTCTTTGCGCATAATATGCTTGTCTGAGGCTATCAAACTAGTATAATGAAAGAGAACCAGTTATCTCAAATAAGAACGGAAAAAAAGTGATTCTAACGAAGTTTCCAAACTTCGAAAAAAAAATTTTTTCTTTTAGAGATTCTTTGCGCATAATATGCTTTTCTGAGGCTATCAAACTAGTATAATGAAAGAGAACCAGTTATCTCAAATAAGAACGGAAAAAAAGTGATTCTAACGAAGTTTCCAAACTTCGAAATAAAATTTTTTTCTTTTCGAGATTCTTTGCGCATAATATGCTTGTCTGAGGCTATCAAACTAGTATAATGAAAGAGAACCAGTAATCTTAAATAAGAACGGAAAAAAAGTGATTCTAACGAAGTTTCCAAACTTCGAAAAAAAATTTTTTTCTTTTCGAGATTCTTTGCGCATAATATGCTTGTCTGAGGCTATCAAATTAGTATAATGAAAGAGAACCAGTTATCTCAAATAAGAACGGAAAAAAAGTGATTCTAACGAAGTTTCCAAACTTCGAAAAAAAATTTTTTTCTTTTCGAGATTGTTTGCGCATAATATGCTTGTCTGAGGCTATCAAACTAGTATAATGAAAGAGAACCAGTTATCTCAAATAAGAACGGAAAAAAAGTGATTCTAACGAAGTTTCCAAACTTCGAAATAAATTTTTTTTCTTTTCGAGATTCTTTGCGCATAATATGCTTGTCTGAGGCTAACAAACTAGTATAATGAAAGAGAACCAGTAATCTTAAATAAGAACGGAAAAAAAGTGATTCTAACGAAGTTTCCAAACTTCGAAAAAAAATTTTTTTCTTTTCGAGATACTTTGCGCATAATATGCTTGTCTAAGGCTATCAAACTAGTATAATGAAAGAGAACAAGTTATCTCAAATAAGAACGGAAAAAAAGTGATTCTAACGAAGTTTCCAAACTTCGAAAAAAAATTTTTTTCTTTTCGAGATTCTTTGCGCATAATATGCTTGTCTGAGGCTATCAAACTAGCATAATGAAAGAGAACCAGTAATCTTAAATAAGAACGGAAAAAAAGTGATTCTAACGAAGTTTCCAAACTTCGAAAAAAATTTTTTTTCTTTTCGAGATTCTTTGCGCATAATATGCTTGTCTGAGGCTATCAAACTAGTATAATGAAAGAGAACCAGTTATCTCAAATAAGAACGGAAAAAAAGTGATTCTAACGAAGTTTCCAAACTTCGAAATAAAATTTTTTTCTTTTCGAGATTCTTTGCGCATAATATGCTTGTCTGAGGCTATCAAACTAGTATAATGAAAGAGAACCAGTAATCTTAAATAAGAACGGGAAAAAAGTGATTCTAACGAAGTTTCCAAACTTCGAAAAAAAATTTTTTTCTTTTCGAGATTCTTTGCGCATAATATGCTTGTCTGAGGCTATCGAACTAGTATAATGAAAGAGAACCAGTAATCTTAAATAAGAAAGGAAAAAAAGTGATTCTAACGAAGTTTCCAAACTTCGAAAAAAAATTTTTTTCTTTTCGAGATTATTTGCGCATAATATGCTTGTCTAAGGCTATCAAACAAGTATAATGAAAGAGAACAAGTTATCTCAAATAAGAATGGAAAAAAAGTGATTCTAAGGAAGTTTCCAAACTTCGAAAAAAAATTTTTTTCTTTTCGAGATTCTTTGCGCATAATATGCTTGTCTGAGGCTATCAAACTAGTATAATGAATGAGAACCAGTAATCTTAAATAAGAACGGAAAAAAAGTGATTCTAACGAAGTTTCCAAACTTCGAAAAAAATTTTTTTTCTTTTCGAGATTATTTGCGCATAATTTGCTTGTCTAAGGCTATCAAACAAGTATAATGAAAGAGAACAAGTTATCTCAAATAAGAATGGAAAAAAAGTGATTCTAAGGAAGTTTCCAAACTTCGAAAAAAAATTTTTTTCTTTTCGAGATTCTTTGCGCATAATATGCTTGTCTGAGGCTATCAAACTAGTATAATGAAAGAGAACCAGTTATCTCAAATAAGAACGAAAAAAAAGTGATTCTAACGAAGTTTCCAAACTTCGAAAAAAAATTTTTTTCTTTTCCAGATTCTTTGCGCATAATATGCTTGTCTAAGGCTATCAAACTAGTATAATGAAATAGAACAAGTTATCTTAAATAAGAACGGAAAAAAAGTGATTCTAACGAAGTTTCCAAACTTCGAAAAAAAATTTTTTTCTTTTCGAGATTCTTTGCGCATAATATGCTTGTCTGAGGCTATCAAACTAGTATAATGAAAGAGAACCAGTAATCTTAAATAAGAACGGAAAAAAAGTGATTCTAACGAAGTTTGCAAACTTCGAAAAAAAATTTTTTTCTTTTCGAGATTCTTTGCGCATAATATGCTTGTCTGAGGCTATCAAACTAGTATAATGAAAGAGAAAAAGTTATCTCAAATAAGAACGGAAAAAAAGTTATTCTAATGAAGTTTCCAAACTTCGAAAAAAATTTTTTTTCTTTTCGAGATTCTTTGCGCATAATATGCTTGTCTAAGGCTATCAAACTAGTATAATGAAAGAGAACAAGTTATCTGTATAAGAATGGAAAAAAAGTGATTCTAAGGAAGTTTCCAAACTTCGAAAAAACATTTTTTCTTTTCGAGATTCTTTGCGCATAATATGCTTCTCTGAGGCTATCAAACTAGTATAATGAAAGAGAACAAGTTATCTCAAATAAGAATGGAAAAAAAGTGATTCTAAGGAAGTTTCCAAACTTCGAAAAAAAATTTTTTTCTTTTCGAGATTCTTTGCGCTTAATATGCTTGTCTGAGGCTATCAAACTAGTATAATGAAAGAGAACCAGTTATCTCAAATAAGAACGGAAAAAAAGTGATTCTAACGAGGTTCCCAATTTTCGAAAAAAAATTTTTTTCTTTTCGAGATTCTTTGCGCATAATATGCTTTTCTGAGGCTATCAAACTAGTATAATAAAAGAGAACCAGTTATCTCAAATAAGAACGGAAAAAAAGTGATTCTAACGAAGTTTCCAAACTTCGAAAAAAAATTTTTTTCTTTTCGAGATTCTTTGCGCATAATATGCTTGTCTGAGGCTATCAAACTAGTATAATGAAAGAGAACAAGTTATCTCAAATAAGAACGGAAAAAAAGTGATTCTAACGAAGTTTCCAAACTTCGAAAAAAAATTTTTTTCTTTTCGAGATTATTTGCGCATAATATGCTTGTCTGAGGCTATCAAACTAGAATAATGAAAGAGAACAAGTTATCTCAAATAAGAATGGAAAAAAAGGGATTCTAAGGAAGTTTCCAAACTTCGAAAAAAAATTTTTTTCTTTTCGAGATTCTTTGCGCATAATATGCTTGTCTGAGGCTATCAAACTAGTATAATGAAAGAGAACCAGTTATCTCAAATAAGAACGGAAAAAAAGTGATTCTAACGAAGTTTCCAAACTTCGAAAAAAAAATTTTTTCTTTTAGAGATTCTTTGCGCATAATATGCTTTTCTGAGGCTATCAAACTAGTATAATGAAAGAGAACCAGTTATCTCAAATAAGAACGGAAAAAAAGTGATTCTAACGAAGTTTCCAAACTTCGAAATAAAATTTTTTTCTTTTCGAGATTCTTTGCGCATAATATGCTTGTCTGAGGCTATCAAACTAGTATAATGAAAGAGAACCAGTAATCTTAAATAAGAACGGAAAAAAAGTGATTCTAACGAAGTTTCCAAACTTCGAAAAAAAATTTTTTTCTTTTCGAGATTCTTTGCGCATAATATGCTTGTCTGAGGCTATCAAATTAGTATAATGAAAGAGAACCAGTTATCTCAAATAAGAACGGAAAAAAAGTGATTCTAACGAAGTTTCCAAACTTCGAAAAAAAATTTTTTTCTTTTCGAGATTGTTTGCGCATAATATGCTTGTCTGAAGCTATCAAACTAGTATAATGAAAGAGAACCAGTAATCTTAAATAAGAACGGAAAAAAAGTGATTCTAACGAAGTTTCCAAACTTCGAAAAAAAATTTTTTTCTTTTCGAGATTCTTTGCGCATAATATGCTTGTCTAAGGCTATCAAACTAGAATAATGAAAGAGAACCAGTAATCTTAAATAAGAACGGAAAAAAGTGATTCTAACGAAGTTTCCAAACTTCGAAAAAAATTTTTTTTCTTTTCGAGATTCTTTGCGCATAATTAGCTTGTCTAAGGCTATCAAACAAGTATAATGAAAGAGAACAAGTTATCTCAAATAAGAATGGAAAAAAAGTGATTCTAAGGAAGTTTCCAAACTTCGAAAAAAAATTTTTTTCTTTTCGAGATTCTTTGCGCATAATATGCTTGTCTGAGGCTATCAAACTAGTATAATGAAAGAGAACCAGTTATCTCAAATAAGAACGGAAAAAAAGTGATTCTAACGAGGTTCCCAATTTTCGAAAAAAAATTTTTTTCTTTTCGAGATTCTTTGCGCATAATATGCTTTTCTGAGGCTATCAAACTAGTATAATGAAAGAGAACCAGTTACCTCAAATAAGAACGGAAAAAAAGTGATTCTAACGAAGTTTCCAAACTTCGAAAAAAAATTTTTTTCTTTTCGAGATTCTTTGCGCATAATATGCTTGTCTGAGGCTATCAAACTAGTATAATGAAAGAGAACAAGTTATCTCAAATAACAACGGAAAAAAAGTGATTCTAACGAAGTTTCCAAACTTCGAAAAAAAATTTTTTTCTTTTCGAGATTATTTGCGAATAATATGCTTGTCTGAGGCTATCAAACTAGTATAATGAAAGAGAACCAGTAATCTTAAATAAGAACGGAAAAAAAGTGATTCTAACGAAGTTTCCAAACTTCGAAAAAAATTTTTTTTCTTTTCGAGATTATTTGCGCATAATATGCTTGTCTGAGGCTATCAAACTAGTATAATGAAAGAGAACCAGTTATCTCAAATAAGAACGGAAAAAAAGTGATTCTAACGAAGTTTCCAAACTTCGAAAAAAAATTTTTTTCTTTTCGAGATTCTTTGCGCATAATATGCTTGTCTGAGGCTATCAAACTAGTATAATGAAAGAGAACCAGTTATCTCAAATAAGAACGGAAAAATAGTGATTCTAACGAAGTTTCTAAACTTCGAAAAAAAATTTTTTTCTTTTCGAGATTCTTTGCGCATAATTAGCTTGTCTAAGGCTATCAAACAAGTATAATGAAAGAGAACAAGTTATCTCAAATAAGAATGGAAAAAAAGGGATTCTAAGGAAGTTTCCAAACTTCGAAAAAAAAATTTTTTCTTTTCGAGATTCTTTGCGCATAATATGCTTGTCTGAGGCTATCAAACTAGTATAATGAAAGAGAACCAGTTATCTCAAATAAGAACGGAAAAAAAGTGATTCTAACGAAGTTTCCAAACTTCGAAAAAAAAATTTTTTCTTTTAGAGATTCTTTGCGCATAATATGCTTTTCTGAGGCTATCAAACTAGTATAATGAAAGAGAACCAGTTATCTCAAATAAGAACGGAAAAAAAGTGATTCTAACGAAGTTTCCAAACTTCGAAATAAAATTTTTTTCTTTTCGAGATTCTTTGCGCATAATATGCTTGTCTGAGGCTATCAAACTAGTATAATGAAAGAGAACCAGTAATCTTAAATAAGAACGGAAAAAAAGTGATTCTAACGAAGTTTCCAAACTTCGAAAAAAAATTTTTTTCTTTTCGAGATTCTTTGCGCATAATATGCTTGTCTGAGGCTATCAAATTAGTATAATGAAAGAGAACCAGTTATCTCAAATAAGAACGGAAAAAAAGTGATTCTAACGAAGTTTCCAAACTTCGAAAAAAAATTTTTTTCTTTTCGAGATTGTTTGCGCATAATATGCTTGTCTGAGTCTATCAAACTTGTATAATGAAAGAGAACCAGTTATCTCAAATAACAACGGAAAAAAAGTGATTCTAACGAAGTTTCCAAACTTTCAAAAAAAAATTTTTTTCTTTACGAGATTCTTTGCGCATAATATGCTTGTCTAAGGCTATCAAACTAGTATAATGAAAGAGAACAAGTTATCTCAAATAAGAACGGAAAAAAAGTGATTCTAACGAAGTTTCCAAACTTCGAAAAAAAATTTTTTTCTTTTCGAGATACTTTGCGCATAATATGCTTGTCTAAGGCTATCAAACTAGTATAATGAAAGAGAACAAGTTATCTCAAATAAGAACGGAAAAAAAGTGATTCTAACGAAGTTTCCAAACTTCGAAAAAAAATTTTTTTCTTTTCGAGATTGTTTGCGCATGATATGCTTGTCTGAGGCTATCAAACTAGTATAATGAAAGAGAACCAGTTATCTCAAATAAGAACGGAAAAAAAGTGATTCTAACGAAGTTTCCAAACTTCGAAATAAATTTTTTTTCTTTTCGAGATTCTTTGCGCATAATATGCTTGTCTGAGGCTAACAAACTAGTATAATGAAAGAGAACCAGTAATCTTAAATAAGAACGGAAAAAAAGTGATTCTAACGAAGTTTCCAAACTTCGAAAAAAAATTTTTTTCTTTTCGAGATACTTTGCGCATAATATGCTTGTCTAAGGCTATCAAACTAGTATAATGAAAGAGAACAAGTTATCTCAAATAAGAACGGAAAAAAAGTGATTCTAACGAAGTTTCCAAACTTCGAAAAAAAATTTTTTTCTTTTCGAGATTCTTTGCGCATAATATGCTTGTCTGAGGCTATCAAACTAGCATAATGAAAGAGAACCAGTAATCTTAAATAAGAACGGAAAAAAAGTGATTCTAACGAAGTTTCCAAACTTCGAAAAAAATTTTTTTTCTTTTCGAGATTCTTTGCGCATAATATGCTTGTCTAAGGCTATCAAACTAGTATAATGAAAGAGAACAAGTTATCTCAAATAAGAACCGAAAAAAAAGTGATTCTAACGAAGTTTCCAAACTTCGAAAAAAATTTTTTTCTTTTCGAGATTATTTGCGCATAATATGCTTGTCTGAGGCTATCAAACTAGTATAATGAAAGAGAACCAGTAATCTTAAATAAGAACGGAAAAAAAGTGATTCTAACGAAGTTTCTAAACTTCGAAAAAAAATTTTTTTCTTTTCGAGACCCTTTGCGCATAATATGCTTGTCTAAGGCTATCAAACAAGTATAATGAAAGAGAACAAGTTATCTCAAATAAGAATGGAAAAAAAGTGATTCTAAGGAAGTTTCCAAACTTCGAAAAAAAATTTTTTTCTTTTCGAGATTCTTTGCGCATAATATGCTTGTGTGAGGCTATCAAACTAGTATAATGAAAGAGAACCAGTTATCTCAAATAAGAACGGAAAAAAAGTGATTCTAACGAAGTTTCCAAACTTCGAAAAAAAATTTTTTTCTTTTCGAGATTCTTTGCGCATACCTATGCTTTTCTGAGACTATCAAACTAGTATAATGAAAGAGAACCAGTTATCTCAAATAAGAACGGAAAAAAAGTGATTCTAACGAAGTTTCCAAACTTCGAAATAAAATTTTTTTCTTTTCGAGATTCTTTGCGCATAATATGCTTGTCTGAGGCTATCAAACTAGTATAATGAAAGAGAACCAGTAATCTTAAATAAGAACGGGAAAAAAGTGATTCTAACGAAGTTTCCAAACTTCGAAAAAAAATTTTTTTCTTTTCGAGATTCTTTGCGCATAATATGCTTGTCTGAGGCTATCGAACTAGTATAATGAAAGAGAACCAGTAATCTTAAATAAGAAAGGAAAAAAAGTGATTCTAACGAAGTTTCCAAACTTCGAAAAAAAATTTTTTTCTTTTCGAGATTATTTGCGCATAATATGCTTGTCTAAGGCTATCAAACAAGTATAATGAAAGAGAACAAGTTATCTCAAATAAGAATGGAAAAAAAGTGATTCTAAGGAAGTTTCCAAACTTCGAAAAAAAATTTTTTTCTTTTCGAGATTCTTTGCGCATAATATGCTTGTCTGAGGCTATCAAACTAGTATAATGAATGAGAACCAGTAATCTTAAATAAGAACGGAAAAAAAGTGATTCTAACGAAGTTTCCAAACTTCGAAAAAAATTTTTTTTCTTTTCGAGATTATTTGCGCATAATTTGCTTGTCTAAGGCTATCAAACAAGTATAATGAAAGAGTACAAGTTATCTCAAATAAGAATGGAAAAAAAGTGATTCTAAGGAAGTTTCCAAACTTCGAAAAAAAATTTTTTTCTTTTCGAGATTCTTTGCGCATAATATGCTTGTCTGAGGCTATCAAACTAGTATAATGAAAGAGAACCAGTTATCTCAAATAAGAACGAAAAAAAAGTGATTCTAACGAAGTTTCCAAACTTCGAAAAAAAATTTTTTTCTTTTCCAGATTCTTTGCGCATAATATGCTTGTCTAAGGCTATCAAACTAGTATAATGAAATAGAACAAGTTATCTTAAATAAGAACGGAAAAAAAGTGATTCTAACGAAGTTTCCAAACTTCGAAAAAAAATTTTTTTCTTTTCGAGATTCTTTGCGCATAATATGCTTGTCTGAGGCTATCAAACTAGTATAATGAAAGAGAACCAGTAATCTTAAATAAGAACGGAAAAAAAGTGATTCTAACGAAGTTTGCAAACTTCGAAAAAAAATTTTTTTCTTTTCGAGATTCTTTGCGCATAATATGCTTGTCTGAGGCTATCAAACTAGTATAATGAAAGAGAAAAAGTTATCTCAAATAAGAACGGAAAAAAAGTTATTCTAATGAAGTTTCCAAACTTCGAAAAAAATTTTTTTTCTTTTCGAGATTCTTTGCGCATAATATGCTTGTCTAAGGCTATCAAACTAGTATAATGAAAGAGAACAAGTTATCTGTATAAGAATGGAAAAAAAGTGATTCTAAGGAAGTTTCCAAACTTCGAAAAAACATTTTTTCTTTTCGAGATTCTTTGCGCATAATATGCTTCTCTGAGGCTATCAAACTAGTATAATGAAAGAGAACAAGTTATCTCAAATAAGAATGGAAAAAAAGTGATTCTAAGGAAGTTTCCAAACTTCGAAAAAAAATTTTTTTCTTTTCGAGATTCTTTGCGCTTAATATGCTTGTCTGAGGCTATCAAACTAGTATAATGAAAGAGAACCAGTTATCTCAAATAAGAACGGAAAAAAAGTGATTCTAACGAGGTTCCCAATTTTCGAAAAAAAATTTTTTTCTTTTCGAGATTCTTTGCGCATAATATGCTTTTCTGAGGCTATCAAACTAGTATAATAAAAGAGAACCAGTTATCTCAAATAAGAACGGAAAAAAAGTGATTCTAACGAAGTTTCCAAACTTCGAAAAAAAATTTTTTTCTTTTCGAGATTCTTTGCGCATAATATGCTTGTCTGAGGCTATCAAACTAGTATAATGAAAGAGAACAAGTTATCTCAAATAAGAACGGAAAAAAAGTGATTCTAACGAAGTTTCCAAACTTCGAAAAAAAATTTTTTTCTTTTCGAGATTATTTGCGCATAATATGCTTGTCTGAGGCTATCAAACTAGAATAATGAAAGAGAACAAGTTATCTCAAATAAGAATGGAAAAAAAGGGATTCTAAGGAAGTTTCCAAACTTCGAAAAAAAATTTTTTTCTTTTCGAGATTCTTTGCGCATAATATGCTTGTCTGAGGCTATCAAACTAGTATAATGAAAGAGAACCAGTTATCTCAAATAAGAACGGAAAAAAAGTGATTCTAACGAAGTTTCCAAACTTCGAAAAAAAAATTTTTTCTTTTAGAGATTCTTTGCGCATAATATGCTTTTCTGAGGCTATCAAACTAGTATAATGAAAGAGAACCAGTTATCTCAAATAAGAACGGAAAAAAAGTGATTCTAACGAAGTTTCCAAACTTCGAAATAAAATTTTTTTCTTTTCGAGATTCTTTGCGCATAATATGCTTGTCTGAGGCTATCAAACTAGTATAATGAAAGAGAACCAGTAATCTTAAATAAGAACGGAAAAAAAGTGATTCTAACGAAGTTTCCAAACTTCGAAAAAAAATTTTTTTCTTTTCGAGATTCTTTGCGCATAATATGCTTGTCTGAGGCTATCAAATTAGTATAATGAAAGAGAACCAGTTATCTCAAATAAGAACGGAAAAAAAGTGATTCTAACGAAGTTTCCAAACTTCGAAAAAAAATTTTTTTCTTTTCGAGATTGTTTGCGCATAATATGCTTGTCTGAAGCTATCAAACTAGTATAATGAAAGAGAACCAGTAATCTTAAATAAGAACGGAAAAAAAGTGATTCTAACGAAGTTTCCAAACTTCGAAAAAAAATTTTTTTCTTTTCGAGATTCTTTGCGCATAATATGCTTGTCTAAGGCTATCAAACTAGAATAATGAAAGAGAACCAGTAATCTTAAATAAGAACGGAAAAAAGTGATTCTAACGAAGTTTCCAAACTTCGAAAAAAATTTTTTTTCTTTTCGAGATTCTTTGCGCATAATTAGCTTGTCTAAGGCTATCAAACAAGTATAATGAAAGAGAACAAGTTATCTCAAATAAGAATGGAAAAAAAGTGATTCTAAGGAAGTTTCCAAACTTCGAAAAAAAATTTTTTTCTTTTCGAGATTCTTTGCGCATAATATGCTTGTCTGAGGCTATCAAACTAGTATAATGAAAGAGAACCAGTTATCTCAAATAAGAACGGAAAAAAAGTGATTCTAACGAGGTTCCCAATTTTCGAAAAAAAATTTTTTTCTTTTCGAGATTCTTTGCGCATAATATGCTTTTCTGAGGCTATCAAACTAGTATAATGAAAGAGAACCAGTTACCTCAAATAAGAACGGAAAAAAAGTGATTCTAACGAAGTTTCCAAACTTCGAAAAAAAATTTTTTTCTTTTCGAGATTCTTTGCGCATAATATGCTTGTCTGAGGCTATCAAACTAGTATAATGAAAGAGAACAAGTTATCTCAAATAACAACGGAAAAAAAGTGATTCTAACGAAGTTTCCAAACTTCGAAAAAAAATTTTTTTCTTTTCGAGATTATTTGCGAATAATATGCTTGTCTGAGGCTATCAAACTAGTATAATGAAAGAGAACCAGTAATCTTAAATAAGAACGGAAAAAAAGTGATTCTAACGAAGTTTCCAAACTTCGAAAAAAATTTTTTTTCTTTTCGAGATTATTTGCGCATAATATGCTTGTCTGAGGCTATCAAACTAGTATAATGAAAGAGAACCAGTTATCTCAAATAAGAACGGAAAAAAAGTGATTCTAACGAAGTTTCCAAACTTCGAAAAAAAATTTTTTTCTTTTCGAGATTCTTTGCGCATAATATGCTTGTCTGAGGCTATCAAACTAGTATAATGAAAGAGAACCAGTTATCTCAAATAAGAACGGAAAAATAGTGATTCTAACGAAGTTTCTAAACTTCGAAAAAAAATTTTTTTCTTTTCGAGATTCTTTGCGCATAATTAGCTTGTCTAAGGCTATCAAACAAGTATAATGAAAGAGAACAAGTTATCTCAAATAAGAATGGAAAAAAAGGGATTCTAAGGAAGTTTCCAAACTTCGAAAAAAAAATTTTTTCTTTTCGAGATTCTTTGCGCATAATATGCTTGTCTGAGGCTATCAAACTAGTATAATGAAAGAGAACCAGTTATCTCAAATAAGAACGGAAAAAAAGTGATTCTAACGAAGTTTCCAAACTTCGAAAAAAAAATTTTTTCTTTTAGAGATTCTTTGCGCATAATATGCTTTTCTGAGGCTATCAAACTAGTATAATGAAAGAGAACCAGTTATCTCAAATAAGAACGGAAAAAAAGTGATTCTAACGAAGTTTCCAAACTTCGAAATAAAATTTTTTTCTTTTCGAGATTCTTTGCGCATAATATGCTTGTCTGAGGCTATCAAACTAGTATAATGAAAGAGAACCAGTAATCTTAAATAAGAACGGAAAAAAAGTGATTCTAACGAAGTTTCCAAACTTCGAAAAAAAATTTTTTTCTTTTCGAGATTCTTTGCGCATAATATGCTTGTCTGAGGCTATCAAATTAGTATAATGAAAGAGAACCAGTTATCTCAAATAAGAACGGAAAAAAAGTGATTCTAACGAAGTTTCCAAACTTCGAAAAAAAATTTTTTTCTTTTCGAGATTGTTTGCGCATAATATGCTTGTCTGAGTCTATCAAACTTGTATAATGAAAGAGAACCAGTTATCTCAAATAACAACGGAAAAAAAGTGATTCTAACGAAGTTTCCAAACTTTCAAAAAAAAATTTTTTTCTTTACGAGATTCTTTGCGCATAATATGCTTGTCTAAGGCTATCAAACTAGTATAATGAAAGAGAACAAGTTATCTCAAATAAGAACGGAAAAAAAGTGATTCTAACGAAGTTTCCAAACTTCGAAAAAAAATTTTTTTCTTTTCGAGATACTTTGCGCATAATATGCTTGTCTAAGGCTATCAAACTAGTATAATGAAAGAGAACAAGTTATCTCAAATAAGAACGGAAAAAAAGTGATTCTAACGAAGTTTCCAAACTTCGAAAAAAAATTTTTTTCTTTTCGAGATTGTTTGCGCATGATATGCTTGTCTGAGGCTATCAAATAAGTATAATGAAAGAGAACCAGTTATCTCAAATAAGAACGGAAAAAAAGTGATTCTAACGAAGTTTCCAAACTTCGAAATAAATTTTTTTTCTTTTCGAGATTCTTTGCGCATAATATGCTTGTCTGAGGCTAACAAACTAGTATAATGAAAGAGAACCAGTAATCTTAAATAAGAACGGAAAAAAAGTGATTCTAACGAAGTTTCCAAACTTCGAAAAAAAATTTTTTTCTTTTCGAGATACTTTGCGCATAATATGCTTGTCTAAGGCTATCAAACTAGTATAATGAAAGAGAACAAGTTATCTCAAATAAGAACGGAAAAAAAGTGATTCTAACGAAGTTTCCAAACTTCGAAAAAAAATTTTTTTCTTTTCGAGATTCTTTGCGCATAATATGCTTGTCTGAGGCTATCAAACTAGCATAATGAAAGAGAACCAGTAATCTTAAATAAGAACGGAAAAAAAGTGATTCTAACGAAGTTTCCAAACTTCGAAAAAAATTTTTTTTCTTTTCGAGATTCTTTGCGCATAATATGCTTGTCTAAAGCTATCAAACTAGTATAATGAAAGAGAACAAGTTATCTCAAATAAGAACCGAAAAAAAAGTGATTCTAACGAAGTTTCCAAACTTCGAAAAAAATTTTTTTCTTTTCGAGATTATTTGCGCATAATATGCTTGTCTGAGGCTATCAAACTAGTATAATGAAAGAGAACCAGTAATCTTAAATAAGAACGGAAAAAAAGTGATTCTAACGAAGTTTCTAAACTTCGAAAAAAAATTTTTTTCTTTTCGAGACCCTTTGCGCATAATATGCTTGTCTAAGGCTATCAAACAAGTATAATGAAAGAGAACAAGTTATCTCAAATAAGAATGGAAAAAAAGTGATTCTAAGGAAGTTTCCAAACTTCGAAAAAAAATTTTTTTCTTTTCGAGATTCTTTGCGCATAATATGCTTGTGTGAGGCTACCAAACTAGTATAATGAAAGAGAACCAGTTATCTCAAATAAGAACGGAAAAAAAGTGATTCTAACGAAGTTTCCAAACTTCGAAAAAAAATTTTTTTCTTTTCGAGATTCTTTGCGCATACCTATGCTTTTCTGAGACTATCAAACTAGTATAATGAAAGAGAACCAGTTATCTCAAATAAGAACGGAAAAAAAGTGATTCTAACGAAGTTTCCAAACTTCGAAATAAAATTTTTTTCTTTTCGAGATTCTTTGCGCATAATATGCTTGTCTGAGGCTATCAAACTAGTATAATGAAAGAGAACCAGTAATCTTAAATAAGAACGGGAAAAAAGTGATTCTAACGAAGTTTCCAAACTTCGAAAAAAAATTTTTTTCTTTTCGAGATTCTTTGCGCATAATATGCTTGTCTGAGGCTATCGAACTAGTATAATGAAAGAGAACCAGTAATCTTAAATAAGAAAGGAAAAAAAGTGATTCTAACGAAGTTTCCAAACTTCGAAAAAAAATTTTTTTCTTTTCGAGATTATTTGCGCATAATATGCTTGTCTAAGGCTATCAAACAAGTATAATGAAAGAGAACAAGTTATCTCAAATAAGAATGGAAAAAAAGTGATTCTAAGGAAGTTTCCAAACTTCGAAAAAAAATTTTTTTCTTTTCGAGATTCTTTGCGCATAATATGCTTGTCTGAGGCTATCAAACTAGTATAATGAATGAGAACCAGTAATCTTAAATAAGAACGGAAAAAAAGTGATTCTAACGAAGTTTCCAAACTTCGAAAAAAATTTTTTTTCTTTTCGAGATTATTTGCGCATAATTTGCTTGTCTAAGGCTATCAAACAAGTATAATGAAAGAGTACAAGTTATCTCAAATAAGAATGGAAAAAAAGTGATTCTAAGGAAGTTTCCAAACTTCGAAAAAAAATTTTTTTCTTTTCGAGATTCTTTGCGCATAATATGCTTGTCTGAGGCTATCAAACTAGTATAATGAAAGAGAACCAGTTATCTCAAATAAGAACGAAAAAAAAGTGATTCTAACGAAGTTTCCAAACTTCGAAAAAAAATTTTTTTCTTTTCCAGATTCTTTGCGCATAATATGCTTGTCTAAGGCTATCAAACTAGTATAATGAAATAGAACAAGTTATCTTAAATAAGAACGGAAAAAAAGTGATTCTAACGAAGTTTCCAAACTTCGAAAAAAAATTTTTTTCTTTTCGAGATTCTTTGCGCATAATATGCTTGTCTGAGGCTATCAAACTAGTATAATGAAAGAGAACCAGTAATCTTAAATAAGAACGGAAAAAAAGTGATTCTAACGAAGTTTGCAAACTTCGAAAAAAAATTTTTTTCTTTTCGAGATTCTTTGCGCATAATATGCTTGTCTGAGGCTATCAAACTAGTATAATGAAAGAGAAAAAGTTATCTCAAATAAGAACGGAAAAAAAGTTATTCTAATGAAGTTTCCAAACTTCGAAAAAAATTTTTTTTCTTTTCGAGATTCTTTGCGCATAATATGCTTGTCTAAGGCTATCAAACTAGTATAATGAAAGAGAACAAGTTATCTGTATAAGAATGGAAAAAAAGTGATTCTAAGGAAGTTTCCAAACTTCGAAAAAACATTTTTTCTTTTCGAGATTCTTTGCGCATAATATGCTTCTCTGAGGCTATCAAACTAGTATAATGAAAGAGAACAAGTTATCTCAAATAAGAATGGAAAAAAAGTGATTCTAAGGAAGTTTCCAAACTTCGAAAAAAAATTTTTTTCTTTTCGAGATTCTTTGCGCTTAATATGCTTGTCTGAGGCTATCAAACTAGTATAATGAAAGAGAACCAGTTATCTCAAATAAGAACGGAAAAAAAGTGATTCTAACGAGGTTCCCAATTTTCGAAAAAAAATTTTTTTCTTTTCGAGATTCTTTGCGCATAATATGCTTTTCTGAGGCTATCAAACTAGTATAATAAAAGAGAACCAGTTATCTCAAATAAGAACGGAAAAAAAGTGATTCTAACGAAGTTTCCAAACTTCGAAAAAAAATTTTTTTCTTTTCGAGATTCTTTGCGCATAATATGCTTGTCTGAGGCTATCAAACTAGTATAATGAAAGAGAACAAGTTATCTCAAATAAGAACGGAAAAAAAGTGATTCTAACGAAGTTTCCAAACTTCGAAAAAAAATTTTTTTCTTTTCGAGATTATTTGCGCATAATATGCTTGTCTGAGGCTATCAAACTAGAATAATGAAAGAGAACAAGTTATCTCAAATAAGAATGGAAAAAAAGGGATTCTAAGGAAGTTTCCAAACTTCGAAAAAAAAATTTTTTCTTTTCGAGATTCTTTGCACATAATATGCTTGTCTGAGGCTATCAAACTAGTATAATGAAAGAGAACCAGTTATCTCAAATAAGAACGGAAAAAAAGTGATTCTAACGAAGTTTCCAAACTTCGAAAAAAAAATTTTTTCTTTTAGAGATTCTTTGCGCATAAAATGCTTTTCTGAGGCTATCAAACTAGTATAATGAAAGAGAACCAGTTATCTCAAATAAGAACGGAAAAAAAGTGATTCTAACGAAGTTTCCAAACTTCGAAATAAAATTTTTTTCTTTTCGAGATTCTTTGCGCATAATATGCTTGTCTGAGGCTATCAAACTAGTATAATGAAAGAGAACCAGTAATCTTAAATAAGAACGGAAAAAAATTGATTCTAACGAAGTTTCCAAACTTCGAAAAAAAATTTTTTTCTTTTCGAGATTCTTTGCGCATAATTAGCTTGTCTAAGGCTATCAAACAAGTATAATGAAAGAGAACAAGTTATCTCAAATAAGAATGGAAAAAAAGTGATTCTAAGGAAGTTTCCAAACTTCGAAAAAAAATTTTTTTCTTTTCGAGATTCTTTGCGCATAATATGCTTGTCTGAGGCTATCAAACTAGTATAATGAAAGAGAACCAGTTATCTCAAATAAGAACGGAAAAAAAGTGATTCTAACGAGGTTCCCAATTTTCGAAAAAAAATTTTTTTCTTTTCGAGATTCTTTGCGCATAATATGCTTTTCTGAGGCTATCAAACTAGTATAATGAAAGAGAACCAGTTACCTCAAATAAGAACGGAAAAAAAGTGATTCTAACGAAGTTTCCAAACTTCGAAAAAAAATTTTTTTCTTTTCGATATTCTTTGCGCATAATATGCTTGTCTGAGGCTATCAAACTAGTATAATGAAAGAGAACAAGTTATCTCAAATAACAACGGAAAAAAAGTGATTCTAACGAAGTTTCCAAACTTCGAAAAAAAATTTTTTTCTTTTCGAGATTATTTGCGAATAATATGCTTGTCTGAGGCTATCAAACTAGTATAATGAAAGAGAACCAGTAATCTTAAATAAGAACGGAAAAAAAGTGATTCTAACGAAGTTTCCAAACTTCGAAAAAAATTTTTTTTCTTTTCGAGATTATTTGCGCATAATATGCTTGTCTGAGGCTATCAAACTAGTATAATGAAAGAGAACCAGTTATCTCAAATAAGAACGGAAAAAAAGTGATTCTAACGAAGTTTCCAAACTTCGAAAAAAAATTTTTTTCTTTTCGAGATTCTTTGCGCATAATATGCTTGTCTGAGGCTATCAAACTAGTATAATGAAAGAGAACCAGTTATCTCAAATAAGAACGGAAAAATAGTGATTCTAACGAAGTTTCTAAACTTCGAAAAAAAATTTTTTTCTTTTCGAGATTCTTTGCGCATACCTATGCTTTTCTGAGGCTATCAAACAAGTATAATGAAAGAAAACCAGTTATCTCAAATAAGAACGGAAAAAAAGTGATTCTAACGGTTTCCAAATTTCGAAAAAAAAATTTTTTCTTTTAGAGATTCTTTGCGCATAATATGCTTGTCTCAGGCTATCAAACAAGTATAATGAAAGAGAACAAGTTATCTCAAATAAGAATGGAAAAAAAGTGATTCTAAGGAAGTTTCCAAACTTGGAAAAAAATTTTTTTCTTTTCGAGATTCTTTGCGCATAATATGCTTGTCTGAGGCTATCAAACTAGTATAATGAAAGAGAACCAGTTATCTCAAATAAGAACTGAAAAAAAGTGATTCTAACGAAGTTTCCAAACTTCGAAAAAAAATTTTTTTCTTTTCGAGATTCTTTGCGCATAATATGCTTGTCTAAGGCTATCAAACTAGTATAATGAAAGAGAACAAGTTATCTCAAATAAGAACGGAAAAAAAGTGATTCTAACGAAGTTTCCAATCTTCGAAAAAAAATTTTTTTCTTTTCGAGATTCTTTGCGCATAATATGCTTTTCTGAGTCTATCAAACTTGTATAATGAAAGAGAACCAGTTATCTCAAATAACAACGGAAAAAAAGTGATTCTAACGAAGTTTCCAAACTTTCAAAAAAAAATTTTTTTCTTTACGAGATTCTTTGCGCATAATATGCTTGTCTAAGGCTATCAAACTAGTATAATGAAAGAGAACAAGTTATCTCAAATAAGAACGGAAAAAAAGTGATTCTAACGAAGTTTCCAAACTTCGAAAAAAAATTTTTTTCTTTTCGAGATTCTTTGCGCATAATATGCTTGTCTGAGGCTATCAAACTAGTATAATGAAAGAGAACCAGTAATCTTAAATAAGAACGGAAAAAAGTGATTCTAACGAAGTTTCCAAACTTCGAAAAAAATTTTTTTTCTTTTCGAGATTCTTTGCGCATAATTAGCTTGTCTAAGGCTATCAAACAAGTATAATGAAAGAGAACAAGTTATCTCAAATAAGAATGGAAAAAAAGGGATTCTAAGGAAGTTTCCAAACTTCGAAAAAAAAATTTTTTCTTTTCGAGATTCTTTGCGCATAATATGCTTTTCTGAGGCTATCAAACTAGTATAATGAAAGAGAACCAGTTATCTCAAATAAGAACGGAAAAAAAGTGATTCTAACGAAGTTTCCAAACTTCGAAATAAAATTTTTTTCTTTTCGAGATTCTTTGCGCATAATATGCTTGTCTGAGGCTATCAAACTAGTATAATGAAAGAGAACCAGTAATCTTAAATAAGAACGGAAAAAAAGTGATTCTAACGAAGTTTCCAAACTTCGAAAAAAAATTTTTTTCTTTTCGAGATACTTTGCGCATAATATGCTTGTCTCAGGCTATCAAACTAGTATAATGAAAGAGAACAAGTTATCTCAAATAAGAACGGAAAAAAAGTGATTCTAACGAAGTTTCCAAACTTCGAAAAAAAATTTTTTTCTTTTCGAGATTCTTTGCGCATAATATGCTTGTCTGAGGCTATCAAACTAGCATAATGAAAGAGAACCAGTAATCTTAAATAAGAACGGAAAAAAAGTGATTCTAACGAAGTTTCCAAACTTCGAAAAAAATTTTTTTTCTTTTCGAGATTCTTTGCGCATAATATGCTTGTCTAAGGCTATCAAACTAGTATAATGAAAGAGAACAAGTTATCTCAAATAAGAACCGAAAAAAAAGTGATTCTAACGAAGTTTCCAAACTTCGAAAAAAATTTTTTTCTTTTCGAGATTATTTGCGCATAATATGCTTGTCTGAGGCTATCAAACTAGTATAATGAAAGAGAACCAGTAATCTTAAATAAGAACGGAAAAAAAGTGATTCTAACGAAGTTTCTAAACTTCGAAAAAAAATTTTTTTCTTTTCGAGACCCTTTGCGCATAATATGCTTGTCTAAGGCTATCAAACAAGTATAATGAAAGAGAACAAGTTATCTCAAATAAGAATGGAAAAAAAGTGATTCTAAGGAAGTTTCCAAACTTCGAAAAAAAATTTTTTTCTTTTCGAGATTCTTTGCGCATAATATGCTTGTGTGAGGCTATCAAACTAGTATAATGAAAGAGAACCAGTTATCTCAAATAAGAACGGAAAAAAAGTGATTCTAACGAAGTTTCCAAACTTCGAAAAAAATTTTTTTTCTTTTCGAGATTCTTTGCGCATACCTATGCTTTTCTGAGACTATCAAACTAGTATAATGAAAGAGAACCAGTTATCTCAAATAAGAACGGAAAAAAAGTGATTCTAACGAAGTTTCCAAACTTCGAAATAAAATTTTTTTCTTTTCGAGATTCTTTGCGCATAATATGCTTGTCTGAGGCTATCAAACTAGTATAATGAAAGAGAACCAGTAATCTTAAATAAGAACGGGAAAAAAGTGATTCTAACGAAGTTTCCAAACTTCGAAAAAAAATTTTTTTCTTTTCGAGATTCTTTGCGCATAATATGCTTGTCTGAGGCTATCGAACTAGTATAATGAAAGAGAACCAGTAATCTTAAATAAGAAAGGAAAAAAAGTGATTCTAACGAAGTTTCCAAACTTCGAAAAAAAATTTTTTTCTTTTCGAGATTATTTGCGCATAATATGCTTGTATAAGGCTATCAAACAAGTATAATGAAAGAGAACAAGTTATCTCAAATAAGAATGGAAAAAAAGTGATTCTAAGGAAGTTTCCAAACTTCGAAAAAAAATTTTTTTCTTTTCGAGATTCTTTGCGCATAATATGCTTGTCTGAGGCTATCAAACTAGTATAATGAAAGAGAACCAGTAATCTTAAATAAGAACGGAAAAAAAGTGATTCTAACGAAGTTTCCAAACTTCGAAAAAAATTTTTTTTCTTTTCGAGATTATTTGCGCATAATTTGCTTGTCTAAGGCTATCAAACAAGTATAATGAAAGAGAACAAGTTATCTCAAATAAGAATGGAAAAAAAGTGATTCTAAGGAAGTTTCCAAACTTCGAAAAAAAATTTTTTTCTTTTCGAGATTCTTTGCGCATAATATGCTTGTCTGAGGCTATCAAACTAGTATAATGAAAGAGAACCAGTTATCTCAAATAAGAACGAAAAAAAAGTGATTCTAACGAAGTTTCCAAACTTCGAAAAAAAATTTTTTTCTTTTCCAGATTCTTTGCGCATAATATGCTTGTCTAAGGCTATCAAACTAGTATAATGAAATAGAACAAGTTATCTTAAATAAGAACGGAAAAAAAGTGATTCTAACGAAGTTTCCAAACTTCGAAAAAAAATTTTTTTCTTTTCGAGATTCTTTGCGCATAATATGCTTGTCTGAGGCTATCAAACTAGTATAATGAAAGAGAACCAGTAATCTTAAATAAGAACGGAAAAAAAGTGATTCTAACGAAGTTTGCAAACTTCGAAAAAAAATTTTTTTCTTTTCGAGATTCTTTGCGCATAATATGCTTGTCTGAGGCTATCAAACTAGTATAATGAAAGAGAAAAAGTTATCTCAAATAAGAACGGAAAAAAAGTTATTCTAATGAAGTTTCCAAACTTCGAAAAAAATTTTTTTTCTTTTCGAGATTCTTTGCGCATAATATGCTTGTCTAAGGCTATCAAACTAGTATAATGAAAGAGAACAAGTTATCTGTATAAGAATGGAAAAAAAGTGATTCTAAGGAAGTTTCCAAACTTCGAAAAAACATTTTTTCTTTTCGAGATTCTTTGCGCATAATATGCTTCTCTGAGGCTATCAAACTAGTATAATGAAAGAGAACAAGTTATCTCAAATAAGAATGGAAAAAAAGTGATTCTAAGGAAGTTTCCAAACTTCGAAAAAAAATTTTTTTCTTTTCGAGATTCTTTGCGCTTAATATGCTTGTCTGAGGCTATCAAACTAGTATAATGAAAGAGAACCAGTTATCTCAAATAAGAACGGAAAAAAAGTGATTCTAACGAGGTTCCCAATTTTCGAAAAAAAATTTTTTTCTTTTCGAGATTCTTTGCGCATAATATGCTTTTCTGAGGCTATCAAACTAGTATAATAAAAGAGAACCAGTTATCTCAAATAAGAACGGAAAAAAAGTGATTCTAACGAAGTTTCCAAACTTCGAAAAAAAATTTTTTTCTTTTCGAGATTCTTTGCGCATAATATGCTTCTCTGAGGCTATCAAACTAGTATAATGAAAGAGAACAAGTTATCTCAAATAAGAACGGAAAAAAAGTGATTCTAACGAAGTTTCCAAACTTCGAAAAAAAATTTTTTTCTTTTCGAGATTATTTGCGCATAATATGCTTGTCTGAGGCTATCAAACTAGAATAATGAAAGAGAACAAGTTATCTCAAATAAGAATGGAAAAAAAGGGATTCTAAGGAAGTTTCCAAACTTCGAAAAAAAAATTTTTTCTTTTCGAGATTCTTTGCGCATAATATGCTTGTCTGAGGCTATCAAACTAGTATAATGAAAGAGAACCAGTTATCTCAAATAAGAACGGAAAAAAAGTGATTCTAACGAAGTTTCCAAACTTCGAAAAAAAAATTTTTTCTTTTAGAGATTCTTTGCGCATAATATGCTTTTCTGAGGCTATCAAACTAGTATATTGAAAGAGAACCAGTTATCTCAAATAAGAACGGAAAAAAAGTGATTCTAACGAAGTTTCCAAACTTCGAAAAAAAATTTTTTTCTTTTCGAGATTCTTTGCGCATAATATGCTTGTCTGAGGCTATCAAATTAGTATAATGAAAGAGAACCAGTTATCTCAAATAAGAACGGAAAAAAAGTGATTCTAACGAAGTTTCCAAACTTCGAAAAAAAATTTTTTTCTTTTCGAGATTGTTTGCGCATAATATGCTTGTCTGAGGCTATCAAACTAGTATAATGAAAGAGAACCAGTTATCTCAAATAAGAACGGAAAAAAAGTGATTCTAACGAAGTTTCCAAACTTCGAAATAAATTTTTTTTCTTTTCGAGATTCTTTGCGCATAATATGCTTGTCTGAGGCTAACAAACTAGTATAATGAAAGAGAACCAGTAATCTTAAATAAGAACGGAAAAAAAGTGATTCTAACGAAGTTTCCAAACTTCGAAAAAAAATTTTTTTCTTTTCGAGATACTTTGCGCATAATATGCTTGTCTAAGGCTATCAAACTAGTATAATGAAAGAGAACAAGTTATCTCAAATAAGAACGGAAAAAAAGTGATTCTAACGAAGTTTCCAAACTTCGAAAAAAAATTTTTTTCTTTTCGAGATTCTTTGCGCATAATATGCTTGTCTGAGGCTATCAAACTAGCATAATGAAAGAGAACCAGTAATCTTAAATAAGAACGGAAAAAAAGTGATTCTAACGAAGTTTCCAAACTTCGAAAAAATTTTTTTTTCTTTTCGAGATTCTTTGCGCATAATATGCTTGTCTAAGGCTATCAAACTAGTATAATTAAAGAGAACAAGTTATCTCAAATAAGAACCGAAAAAAAAGTGATTCTAACGAAGTTTCCAAACTTCGAAAAAAATTTTTTTCTTTTCGAGATTCTTTGCGCATAATATGCTTGTCTAAGGCTATCAAACTAGTATAATGAAATAGAACAAGTTATCTTAAATAAGAACGGAAAAAAAGTGATTCTAACGAAGTTTCCAAACTTCGAAAAAAATTTTTTTCTTTTCGAGATTCTTTGCGCATAATATGCTTGTCTGAGGCTATCAAACTAGTATAATGAAAGAGAACCAGTAATCTTAAATAAGAACGGGAAAAAAGTGATTCTAACGAAGTTTCCAAACTTCGAAAAAAAATTTTTTTCTTTTCGAGATTCTTTGCGCATAATATGCTTGTCTGAGGCTATCGAACTAGTATAATGAAAGAGAACCAGTAATCTTAAATAAGAAAGGAAAAAAAGTGATTCTAACGAAGTTTCCAAACTTCGAAAAAAAATTTTTTTCTTTTCGAGATTATTTGCGCATAATATGCTTGTCTAAGGCTATCAAACAAGTATAATGAAAGAGAACAAGTTATCTCAAATAAGAATGGAAAAAAAGTGATTCTAAGGAAGTTTCCAAACTTCGAAAAAAAATTTTTTTCTTTTCGAGATTCTTTGCGCATAATATGCTTGTCTGAGGCTATCAAACTAGTATAATGAATGAGAACCAGTAATCTTAAATAAGAACGGAAAAAAAGTGATTCTAACGAAGTTTCCAAACTTCGAAAAAAATTTTTTTTCTTTTCGAGATTATTTGCGCATAATTTGCTTGTCTAAGGCTATCAAACAAGTATAATGAAAGAGAACAAGTTATCTCAAATAAGAATGGAAAAAAAGTGATTCTAAGGAAGTTTCCAAACTTCGAAAAAAAATTTTTTTCTTTTCGAGATTCTTTGCGCATAATATGCTTGTCTGAGGCTATCAAACTAGTATAATGAAAGAGAACCAGTTATCTCAAATAAGAACGAAAAAAAAGTGATTCTAACGAAGTTTCCAAACTTCGAAAAAAAATTTTTTTCTTTTCCAGATTCTTTGCGCATAATATGCTTGTCTGAGGCTATCAAACTAGTATAATGAAAGAGAAAAAGTTATCTCAAATAAGAACGGAAAAAAAGTTATTCTAATGAAGTTTCCAAACTTCGAAAAAAATTTTTTTTCTTTTCGAGATTCTTTGCGCATAATATGCTTGTCTAAGGCTATCAAACTAGTATAATGAAAGAGAACAAGTTATCTGTATAAGAATGGAAAAAAAGTGATTCTAAGGAAGTTTCCAAACTTCGAAAAAACATTTTTTCTTTTCGAGATTCTTTGCGCATAATATGCTTCTCTGAGGCTATCAAACTAGTATAATGAAAGAGAACAAGTTATCTCAAATAAGAATGGAAAAAAAGTGATTCTAAGGAAGTTTCCAAACTTCGAAAAAAAATTTTTTTCTTTTCGAGATTCTTTGCGCTTAATATGCTTGTCTGAGGCTATCAAACTAGTATAATGAAAGAGAACCAGTTATCTCAAATAAGAACGGAAAAAAAGTGATTCTAACGAGGTTCCCAATTTTCGAAAAAAAATTTTTTTCTTTTCGAGATTCTTTGCGCATAATATGCTTTTCTGAGGCTATCAAACTAGTATAATAAAAGAGAACCAGTTATCTCAAATAAGAATGGAAAAAAAGGGATTCTAAGGAAGTTTCCAAACTTCGAAAAAAAAATTTTTTCTTTTCGAGATTCTTTGCGCATAATATGCTTGTCTGAGGCTATCAAACTAGTATAATGAAAGAGAACCAGTTATCTCAAATAAGAACGGAAAAAAAGTGATTCTAACGAAGTTTCCAAACTTCGAAAAAAAAATTTTTTCTTTTAGAGATTCTTTGCGCATAATATGCTTTTCTGAGGCTATCAAACTAGTATAATGAAAGAGAACCAGTTATCTCAAATAAGAACGGAAAAAAAGTGATTCTAACGAAGTTTCCAAACTTCGAAATAAAATTTTTTTCTTTTCGAGATTCTTTGCGCATAATATGCTTGTCTGAGGCTATCAAACTAGTATAATGAAAGAGAACCAGTAATCTTAAATAAGAACGGAAAAAAAGTGATTCTAACGAAGTTTCCAAACTTCGAAAAAAAATTTTTTTCTTTTCGAGATTCTTTGCGCATAATATGCTTGTCTGAGGCTATCAAATTAGTATAATGAAAGAGAACCAGTTATCTCAAATAAGAACGGAAAAAAAGTGATTCTAACGAAGTTTCCAAACTTCGAAAAAAAATTTTTTTCTTTTCGAGATTGTTTGCGCATAATATGCTTGTCTGAGGCTATCAAACTAGTATAATGAAAGAGAACCAGTTATCTCAAATAAGAACGGAAAAAAAGTGATTCTAACGAAGTTTCCAAACTTCGAAATAAATTTTTTTTCTTTTCGAGATTCTTTGCGCATAATATGCTTGTCTGAGGCTAACAAACTAGTATAATGAAAGAGAACCAGTAATCTTAAATAAGAACGGAAAAGTGATTCTAACGAAGTTTCCAAACTTCGAAAAAAAATTTTTTTCTTTTCCAGATACTTTGCGCATAATATGCTTGTCTAAGGCTATCAAACTAGTATAATGAAAGAGAACAAGTTATCTCAAATAAGAACGGAAAAAAAGTGATTCTAACGAAGTTTCCAAACTTCGAAAAAAAATTTTTTTCTTTTCGAGATTCTTTGCGCATAATATGCTTGTCTGAGGCTATCAAACTAGCATAATGAAAGAGAACCAGTAATCTTAAATAAGAACGGAAAAAAAGTGATTCTAACGAAGTTTCCAAACTTCGAAAAAAATTTTTTTTCTTTTCGAGATTCTTTGCGCATAATATGCTTGTCTAAGGCTATCAAACTAGTATAATGAAAGAGAACAAGTTATCTCAAATAAGAACCGAAAAAAAAGTGATTCTAACGAAGTTTCCAAACTTCGAAAAAAATTTTTTTCTTTTCGAGATTATTTGCGCATAATATGCTTGTCTGAGGCTATCAAACTAGTATAATGAAAGAGAACCAGTAATCTTAAATAAGAACGGAAAAAAAGTGATTCTAACGAAGTTTCCAAACTTCGAAAAAAAATTTTTTTCTTTTCGAGACCCTTTGCGCATAATATGCTTGTCTAAGGCTATCAAACAAGTATAATGAAAGAGAACAAATTATCTCAAATAAGAATGGAAAAAAAGTGATTCTAAGGAAGTTTCCAAACTTCGAAAAAAAATTTTTTTCTTTTCGAGATTCTTTGCGCATAATATGCTTGTGTGAGGCTATCAAACTAGTATAATGAAAGAGAACCAGTTATCTCAAATAAGAACGGAAAAAAAGTGATTCTAACGAAGTTTCCAAACTTCGAAAAAAAATTTTTTTCTTTTCGAGATTCTTTGCGCATACCTATGCTTTTCTGAGACTATCAAACTAGTATAATGAAAGAGAACCAGTTATCTCAAATAAGAACGGAAAAAAAGTGATTCTAACGAAGTTTCCAAACTTCGAAATAAAATTTTTTTCTTTTCGAGATTCTTTGCGCATAATATGCTTGTCTGAGGCTATCAAACTAGTATAATGAAAGAGAACCAGTAATCTTAAATAAGAACGGAAAAAAAGTGATTCTAACGAAGTTTCCAAACTTCGAAAAAAAATTTTTTTCTTTTCGAGATTCTTTGCGCATAATATGCTTGTCTGAGGCTATCAAACTAGTATAATGAAAGAGAAGCAGTAATCTTAAATAAGAACGGAAAAAAAGTGATTCTAACGAAGTTTCCAAACTTCGAAAAAAAATTTTTTTCTTTTCGAGATTATTTGCGCATAATATGCTTGTCTAAGGCTATCAAACAAGTATAATGAAAGAGAACAAGTTATCTCAAATAAGAATGGAAAAAAAGTGATTCTAAGGAAGTTTCCAAACTTCGAAAAAAAATTTTTTTCTTTTCGAGATTCTTTGCGCATAATATGCTTGTCTGAGGCTATCAAACTAGTATAATGAAAGAGAACCAGTAATCTTAAATAAGAACGGAAAAAAAGTGATTCTAACGAAGTTTCCAAACTTCGAAAAAAAATTTTTTTCTTTTCGAGATTATTTGCGCATAATTTGCTTGTCTAAGGCTATCAAACAAGTATAATGAAAGAGAACAAGTTATCTCAAATAAGAATGGAAAAAAAGTGATTCTAAGGAAGTTTCCAAACTTCGAAAAAAATTTTTTTCTTTTCGAGATTCTTTGCGCATAATATGCTTGTCTGAGGCTATCAAACTAGTATAATGAAAGAGAACCAGTTATCTCAAATAAGAACGAAAAAAAAGTGATTCTAACGAAGTTTCCAAACTTCGAAAAAAAATTTTTTTCTTTTCCAGATTCTTTGCGCATAATATGCTTGTCTAAGGCTATCAAACTAGTATAATGAAAGAGAACAAGTTATCTTAAATAAGAACGGAAAAAAAGTGATTCTAACGAAGTTTCCAAACTTCGAAAAAAAATTTTTTTCTTTTCGAGATTCTTTGCGCATAATATTCTTGTCTGAGGCTATCAAACTAGTATAATGAAAGAGAACCAGTAATCTTAAATAAGAACGGAAAAAAAGTGATTCTAACGAAGTTTGCAAACTTCGAAAAAAAATTTTTTTCTTTTCGAGATTCTTTGCGCATAATATGCTTGTCTGAGGCTATCAAACTAGTATAATGAAAGAGAAAAAGTTATCTCAAATAAGAACGGAAAAAAAGTTATTCTAATGAAGTTTCCAAACTTCGAAAAAAATTTTTTTTCTTTTCGAGATTCTTTGCGCATAATATGCTTGTCTAAGGCTATCAAACTAGTATAATGAAAGAGAACAAGTTATCTGTATAAGAATGGAAAAAAAGTGATTCTAAGGAAGTTTCCAAACTTCGAAAAAACATTTTTTCTTTTCGAGATTCTTTGCGCATAATATGCTTGTCTGAGGCTATCAAACTAGTATAATGAAAGAGAACAAGTTATCTCAAATAAGAATGGAAAAAAAGTGATTCTAAGGAAGTTTCCAAACTTCGAAAAAAAATTTTTTTCTTTTCGAGATTCTTTGCGCATAATATGCTTGTCTGAGGCTATCAAACTAGTATAATGAAAGAGAACCAGTTATCTCAAATAAGAACGGAAAAAAAGTGATTCTAACGAGGTTCCCAATTTTCGAAAAAAAATTTTTTTCTTTTCGAGATTATTTGCGAATAATATGCTTGTCTGAGGCTATCAAACTAGTATAATGAAAGAGAACCAGTAATCTCAAATAAGAACGGAAAAAAAGTGATTCTAACGAAGTTTCCAAACTTCGAAAAAAAATTTTTTTCTTTTCGAGATTGTTTGCGCATAATATGCTTGTCTGAGGCTATCAAACTAGTATAATGAAAGAGAACCAGTTATCTCAAATAAGAACGGAAAAAAAGTGATTCTAACGAAGTTTCCAAACTTCGAAATAAATTTTTTTTCTTTTCGAGATTCTTTGCGCATAATATGCTTGTCTGAGGCTAACAAACTAGTATAATGAAAGAGAACCAGTAATCTTAAATAAGAACGGAAAAAAAGTGATTCTAACGAAGTTTCCAAACTTCGAAAAAAAATTTTTTTCTTTTCGAGATACTTTGCGCATAATATGCTTGTCTAAGGCTATCAAACTAGTATAATGAAAGAGAACAAGTTATCTCAAATAAGAACGGAAAAAAAGTGATTCTAACGAAGTTTCCAAACTTCGAAAAAAAATTTTTTTCTTTTCGAGATTCTTTGCGCATAATATGCTTGTCTGAGGCTATCAAACTAGCATAATGAAAGAGAACCAGTAATCTTAAATAAGAACGGAAAAAAAGTGATTCTAACGAAGTTTCCAAACTTCGAAAAAAATTTTTTTTCTTTTCGAG
This sequence comes from Metallyticus violacea, assembly GCA_030762175.1. Classification (NCBI taxonomy): domain Eukaryota; kingdom Metazoa; phylum Arthropoda; class Insecta; order Mantodea; family Metallyticidae; genus Metallyticus; species Metallyticus violacea. Next base: position 82,341,582 of record CM060842.1, on the reverse strand, counting down.
ATTCTTTGCGCATAATATGCTTGTCTAAGGCTATCAAACTAGTATAATGAAAGAGAACAAGTTATCTCAAATAAGAACCGAAAAAAAAGTGATTCTAACAAAGTTTCCAAACTTGGAAAAAAATTTTTTTCTTTTCGAGATTATTTGCGCATAATATGCTTGTCTGAGGCTATCAAACTAGTATAATGAAAGAGAACCAGTAATCTTAAATAAGAACGGAAAAAAAGTGATTCTAACGAAGTTTCCAAACTTCGAAAAAAAATTTTTTTCTTTTCGAGACCCTTTGCGCATAATATGCTTGTCTAAGGCTATCAAACAAGTATAATGAAAGAGAACAAGTTATCTCAAATAAGAATGGAAAAAAAGTGATTCTAAGGAAGTATCCAAACTTCGAAAAAAAATTTTTTTCTTTTCGAGATTCTTTGCGCATAATATGCTTGTGTGAGGCTATCAAACTAGTATAATGAAAGAGAACCAGTTATCTCAAATAAGAACGGAAAAAAAGTGATTCTAACGAAGTTTCAAAACTTCGAAAAAAAATTTTTTTCTTTTCGAGATTCTTTGCGCATACCTATGCTTTTCTGAGACTATCAAACTAGTATAATGAAAGAGAACCAGTTATCTCAAATAAGAACGGAAAAAAAGTGATTCTAACGAAGTTTCCAAACTTCGAAATAAAATTTTTTTCTTTTCGAGATTCTTTGCGCATAATATGCTTGTCTGAGGCTATCAAACTAGTATAATGAAAGAGAACCAGTAATCTTAAATAAGAACGGAAAAAAAGTGATTCTAACGAAGTTTCCAAACTTCGAAAAAAAATTTTTTTCTTTTCGAGATTATTTGCGCATAATTTGCTTGTCTAAGGCTATCAAACAAGTATAATGAAAGAGAACAAGTTATCTCAAATAAGAATGGAAAAAAAGTGATTCTAAGGAAGTTTCCAAACTTGGAAAAAAAATTTTTTTCTTTTCGAGATTCTTTGCGCATAATATGCTTGTCTGAGGCTATCAAACTAGTATAATGAAAGAGAACCAGTTATCTCAAATAAGAACGGAAAAAAAGTGATTCTAACGAAGTTTCCAAACTTCGAAATAAATTTTTTTTCTTTTCGAGATTCTTTGCGCATAATATGCTTGTCTGAGGCTAACAAACTAGTATAATGAAAGAGAACCAGTAATCTTAAATAAGAACGGAAAAAAAGTGATTCTAACGAAGTTTCCAAACTTCGAAAAAAAATTTTTTTCTTTTCGAGATTATTTGCGAATAATATGCTTGTCTGAGGCTATCAAACTAGTATAATGAAAGAGAACCAGTAATCTCAAATAAGAACGGAAAAAAAGTGATTCTAACGAAGTTTCCAAACTTCGAAAAAAAATTTTTTTCTTTTCGAGATTGTTTGCGCATAATATGCTTGTCTGAGGCTATCAAACTAGTATAATGAAAGAGAACCAGTTATCTCAAATAAGAACGGAAAAAAAGTGATTCTAACGAAGTTTCCAAACTTCGAAATAAATTTTTTTTCTTTTCGAGATTCTTTGCGCATAATATGCTTGTCTGAGGCTAACAAACTAGTATAATGAAAGAGAACCAGTAATCTTAAATAAGAACGGAAAAAAAGTGATTCTAACGAAGTTTCCAAACTTCGAAAAAAAATTTTTTTCTTTTCGAGATACTTTGCGCATAATATGCTTGTCTAAGGCTATCAAACTAGTATAATGAAAGAGAACAAGTTATCTCAAATAAGAACGGAAAAAAAGTGATTCTAACGAAGTTTCCAAACTTCGAAAAAAATTTTTTTTCTTTTCGAGATTCTTTGCGCATAATATGCTTGTCTGAGGCTATCAAACTAGCATAATGAAAGAGAACCAGTAATCTTAAATAAGAACGGAAAAAAAGTGATTCTAACGAAGTTTCCAAACTTCGAAAAAAATTTTTTTCTTTTCGAGATTATTTGCGCATAATATGCTTGTCTGAGGCTATCAAACAAGTATAATGAAAGAGAACCAGTAATCTTAAATAAGAACGGAAAAAAAGTGATTCTAACGAAGTTTCCAAACTTCGAAAAAAAATTTTTTTCTTTTCGAGACCCTTTGCGCATAATATGCTTGTCTAAGGCTATCAAACAAGTATAATGAAAGAGAACAAGTTATCTCAAATAAGAATGGAAAAAAAGTGATTCTAAGGAAGTATCCAAACTTCGAAAAAAAATTTTTTTCTTTTCGAGATTCTTTGCGCATAATATGCTTGTGTGAGGCTATCAAACTAGTATAATGAAAGAGAACCAGTTATCTCAAATAAGAACGGAAAAAAAGTGAATCTAACGAAGTTTCAAAACTTCGAAAAAAAATTTTTTTCTTTTCGAGATTCTTTGCGCATACCTATGCTTTTCTGAGACTATCAAACTAGTATAATGAAAGAGAACCAGTTATCTCAAATAAGAACGGAAAAAAAGTGATTCTAACGAAGTTTCCAAACTTCGAAATAAAATTTTTTTCTTTTCGAGATTCTTTGCGCATAATATGCTTGTCTGAGGCTATCAAACTAGTATAATGAAAGAGAACCAGTAATCTTAAATAAGAACGGAAAAAAAGTGATTCTAACGAAGTTTCCAAACTTCGAAAAAAAATTTTTTTCTTTTCGAGATTATTTGCGCATAATTTGCTTGTCTAAGGCTATCAAACAAGTATAATGAAAGAGAACAAGTTATCTCAAATAAGAATGGAAAAAAAGTGATTCTAAGGAAGTTTCCAAACTTGGAAAAAAAATTTTTTTCTTTTCGAGATTCTTTGCGCATAATATGCTTGTCTGAGGCTATCAAACTAGTATAATGAAAGAGAACCAGTTATCTCAAATAAGAACGGAAAAAAAGTGATTCTAACGAAGTTTCCAAACTTCGAAAAAAAATTTTTTTCTTTTCGAGATTCTTTGCGCATAATATGCTTGTCTAAGGCTATCAAACTAGTATAATGAAAGAGAACAAGTTATCTCAAATAAGAACGGAAAAAAAGTGATTCTAACGAAGTTTCCAATCTTCGAAAAAAAATTTTTTTCTTTTCGAGATTCTTTGCGCATAATATGCTTTTCTGAGGCTATCAAACTTGTATAATGAAAGAGAACCAGTTATCTCAAATAAGAACGGAAAAAAAGTGATTCTAACGAAGTTTCCAAACTTCGAAAAAAAATTTTTTTCTTTACCAGATTCTTTGCGCATAATATGCTTGTCTAAGGCTATCAAACTAGTATAATGAAAGAGAACAAGTTATCTCAAATAAGAAGGGAAAAAAAGTGATTCTAACGAAGTTTCCAAACTTCGAAAAAAAATTTTTTTCTTTTCGAGATTCTTTGCGCATAATATGCTTGTCTGAGGCTATCAAACTAGTATAATGAAAGAGAACCAGTAATCTTAAATAAGAACGGAAAAAAGTGATTCTAACGAAGTTTCCAAACTTCGAAAAAAATTTTTTTTCTTTTCGAGATTCTTTGCGCATAATATGCTTGTCTGAGGCTATCAAACTAGTATAATGAAAGAGAACCAGTAATCTTAAATAAGAACGGAAAAAAAGTGATTCTAACGAAGTTTCCAAACTTCGAAAAAAAATTTTTTTCTTTTCGAGATTCTTTGCGCATAATATGCTTGTCTAAGGCTATCAAACAAGTATAATGAAAGAGAACAAGTTATCTCAAATAAGAATGGAAAAAAAGTGATTCTAACGAAGTTTCCAAACTTCGAAAAAAAATTTTTTTCTTTTCGAGATACTTTGCGCATAATATGCTTGTCTAAGGCTATCAAACTAGTATAATGAAAGAGAACAAGTTATCTCAAATAAGAACGGAAAAAAAGTGATTCTAACGAAGTTTCCAAACTTCGAAAAAAAATTTTTTTCTTTTCGAGATTCTTTGCGCATAATATGCTTGTCTGAGGCTATCAAACTAGCATAATGAAAGAGAACCAGTAATCTTAAATAAGAACGGAAAAAAAGTGATTCTAACGAAGTTTCCAAACTTCGAAAAAAATTTTTTTTCTTTTCGAGATTCTTTGCGCATAATATGCTTGTCTAAGGCTATCAAACTAGTATAATGAAAGAGAACAAGTTATCTCAAATAAGAACCGAAAAAAAAGTGATTCTAACGAAGTTTCCAAACTTCGAAAAAAATTTTTTTCTTTTCGAGATTATTTGCGCATAATATGCTTGTCTGAGGCTATCAAACTAGTATAATGAAAGAGAACCAGTGATCTTAAATAAGAACGGAAAAAAAGTGATTCTAACGAAGTTTCCAAACTTCGAAAAAAAATTTTTTTCTTTTCGAGACCCTTTGCGCATAATATGCTTGTCTAAGGCTATCAAACAAGTATAATGAAAGAGAACAAATTATCTCAAATAAGAATGGAAAAAAAGTGATTCTAAGGAAGTTTCCAAACTTCGAAAAAAAATTTTTTTCTTTTCGAGATTCTTTGCGCATAATATGCTTGTGTGAGGCTATCAAACTAGTATAATGAAAGAGAACCAGTTATCTCAAATAAGAACGGAAAAAAAGTGATTCTAACGAAGTTTCCAAACTTCGAAAAAAAATTTTTTTCTTTTCGAGATTCTTTGCGCATACCTATGCTTTTCTGAGACTATCAAACTAGTATAATGAAAGAGAACCAGTTATCTCAAATAAGAACGGAAAAAAAGTGATTCTAACGAAGTTTCCAAACTTCGAAATAAAATTTTTTTCTTTTCGAGATTCTTTGCGCATAATATGCTTGTCTGAGGCTATCAAACTAGTATAATGAAAGAGAACCAGTAATCTTAAATAAGAACGGAAAAAAAGTGATTCTAACGAAGTTTCCAAACTTCGAAAAAAAATTTTTTTCTTTTCGAGATTCTTTGCGCATAATATGCTTGTCTGAGGCTATCAAACTAGTATAATGAAAGAGAACCAGTAATCTTAAATAAGAACGGAAAAAAAGTGATTCTAACGAAGTTTCCAAACTTCGAAAAAAAATTTTTTTCTTTTCGAGATTATTTGCGCATAATATGCTTGTCTAAGGCTATCAAACAAGTATAATGAAAGAGAACAAGTTATCTCAAATAAGAATGGAAAAAAAGTGATTCTAAGGAAGTTTCCAAACTTCGAAAAAAAATTTTTTTCTTTTCGAGATTCTTTGCGCATAATATGCTTGTCTGAGGCTATCAAACTAGTATAATGAAAGAGAACCAGTAATCTTAAATAAGAACGGAAAAAAAGTGATTCTAACGAAGTTTCCAAACTTCGAAAAAAATTTTTTTTCTTTTCGAGATTATTTGCGCATAATTTGCTTGTCTAAGGCTATCAAACAAGTATAATGAAAGAGAACAAGTTATCTCAAATAAGAATGGAAAAAAAGTGATTCTAAGGAAGTTTCCAAACTTCGAAAAAAATTTTTTTCTTTTCGAGATTCTTTGCGCATAATATGCTTGTCTGAGGCTATCAAACTAGTATAATGAAAGAGAACCAGTTATCTCAAATAAGAACGAAAAAAAAGTGATTCTAACGAAGTTTCCAAACTTCGAAAAAAAATTTTTTTCTTTTCCAGATTCTTTGCGCATAATATGCTTGTCTAAGGCTATCAAACTAGTATAATGAAAGAGAACAAGTTATCTTAAATAAGAACGGAAAAAAAGTGATTCTAACGAAGTTTCCAAACTTCGAAAAAAAATTTTTTTCTTTTCGAGATTCTTTGCGCATAATATTCTTGTCTGAGGCTATCAAACTAGTATAATGAAAGAGAACCAGTAATCTTAAATAAGAACGGAAAAAAAGTGATTCTAACGAAGTTTGCAAACTTCGAAAAAAAATTTTTTTCTTTTCGAGATTCTTTGCGCATAATATGCTTGTCTGAGGCTATCAAACTAGTATAATGAAAGAGAAAAAGTTATCTCAAATAAGAACGGAAAAAAAGTTATTCTAATGAAGTTTCCAAACTTCGAAAAAAATTTTTTTTCTTTTCGAGATTCTTTGCGCATAATATGCTTGTCTAAGGCTATCAAACTAGTATAATGAAAGAGAACAAGTTATCTGTATAAGAATGGAAAAAAAGTGATTCTAAGGAAGTTTCCAAACTTCGAAAAAACATTTTTTCTTTTCGAGATTCTTTGCGCATAATATGCTTGTCTGAGGCTATCAAACTAGTATAATGAAAGAGAACAAGTTATCTCAAATAAGAATGGAAAAAAAGTGATTCTAAGGAAGTTTCCAAACTTCGAAAAAAAATTTTTTTCTTTTCGAGATTCTTTGCGCATAATATGCTTGTCTGAGGCTATCAAACTAGTATAATGAAAGAGAACCAGTTATCTCAAATAAGAACGGAAAAAAAGTGATTCTAACGAGGTTCCCAATTTTCGAAAAAAAATTTTTTTCTTTTCGAGATTATTTGCGAATAATATGCTTGTCTGAGGCTATCAAACTAGTATAATGAAAGAGAACCAGTAATCTCAAATAAGAACGGAAAAAAAGTGATTCTAACGAAGTTTCCAAACTTCGAAAAAAAATTTTTTTCTTTTCGAGATTGTTTGCGCATAATATGCTTGTCTGAGGCTATCAAACTAGTATAATGAAAGAGAACCAGTTATCTCAAATAAGAACGGAAAAAAAGTGATTCTAACGAAGTTTCCAAACTTCGAAATAAATTTTTTTTCTTTTCGAGATTCTTTGCGCATAATATGCTTGTCTAAGGCTATCAAACTAGTATAATGAAAGAGAACAAGTTATCTCAAATAAGAACCGAAAAAAAAGTGATTCTAACAAAGTTTCCAAACTTCGAAAAAAATTTTTTTCTTTTCGAGATTATTTGCGCATAATATGCTTGTCTGAGGCTATCAAACTAGTATAATGAAAGAGAACCAGTAATCTTAAATAAGAACGGAAAAAAAGTGATTCTAACGAAGTTTCCAAACTTCGAAAAAAAATTTTTTTCTTTTCGAGACCCTTTGCGCATAATATGCTTGTCTAAGGCTATCAAACAAGTATAATGAAAGAGAACAAGTTATCTCAAATAAGAATGGAAAAAAAGTGATTCTAAGGAAGTATCCAAACTTCGAAAAAAAATTTTTTTCTTTTCGAGATTCTTTGCGCATAATATGCTTGTGTGAGGCTATCAAACTAGTATAATGAAAGAGAACCAGTTATCTCAAATAAGAACGGAAAAAAAGTGATTCTAACGAAGTTTCAAAACTTCGAAAAAAAATTTTTTTCTTTTCGAGATTCTTTGCGCATACCTATGCTTTTCTGAGACTATCAAACTAGTATAATGAAAGAGAACCAGTTATCTCAAATAAGAACGGAAAAAAAGTGATTCTAACGAAGTTTCCAAACTTCGAAATAAAATTTTTTTCTTTTCGAGATTCTTTGCGCATAATATGCTTGTCTGAGGCTATCAAACTAGTATAATGAAAGAGAACCAGTAATCTTAAATAAGAACGGAAAAAAAGTGATTCTAACGAAGTTTCCAAACTTCGAAAAAAAATTTTTTTCTTTTCGAGATTATTTGCGCATAATTTGCTTGTCTAAGGCTATCAAACAAGTATAATGAAAGAGAACAAGTTATCTCAAATAAGAATGGAAAAAAAGTGATTCTAAGGAAGTTTCCAAACTTGGAAAAAAAATTTTTTTCTTTTCGAGATTCTTTGCGCATAATATGCTTGTCTGAGGCTATCAAACTAGTAAAATGAAAGAGAACCAGTTATCTCAAATAAGAACGGAAAAAAAGTGATTCTAACGAAGTTTCCAAACTTCGAAATAAATTTTTTTTCTTTTCGAGATTCTTTGCGCATAATATGCTTGTCTGAGGCTAACAAACTAGTATAATGAAAGAGAACCAGTAATCTTAAATAAGAACGGAAAAAAAGTGATTCTAACGAAGTTTCCAAACTTCGAAAAAAAATTTTTTTCTTTTCGAGATTATTTGCGAATAATATGCTTGTCTGAGGCTATCAAACTAGTATAATGAAAGAGAACCAGTAATCTCAAATAAGAACGGAAAAAAAGTGATTCTAACGAAGTTTCCAAACTTCGAAAAAAAATTTTTTTCTTTTCGAGATTGTTTGCGCATAATATGCTTGTCTGAGGCTATCAAACTAGTATAATGAAAGAGAACCAGTTATCTCAAATAAGAACGGAAAAAAAGTGATTCTAACGAAGTTTCCAAACTTCGAAATAAATTTTTTTTCTTTTCGAGATTCTTTGCGCATAATATGCTTGTCTGAGGCTAACAAACTAGTATAATGAAAGAGAACCAGTAATCTTAAATAAGAACGGAAAAAAAGTGATTCTAACGAAGTTTCCAAACTTCGAAAAAAAATTTTTTTCTTTTCGAGATACTTTGCGCATAATATGCTTGTCTAAGGCTATCAAACTAGTATAATGAAAGAGAACAAGTTATCTCAAATAAGAACGGAAAAAAAGTGATTCTAACGAAGTTTCCAAACTTCGAAAAAAAATTTTTTTCTTTTCGAGATTCTTTGCGCATAATATGCTTGTCTGAGGCTATCAAACTAGCATAATGAAAGAGAACCAGTAATCTTAAATAAGAACGGAAAAAAAGTGATTCTAACGAAGTTTCCAAACTTCGAAAAAAATTTTTTTCTTTTCGAGATTATTTGCGCATAATATGCTTGTCTGAGGCTATCAAACTAGTATAATGAAAGAGAACCAGTAATCTTAAATAAGAACGGAAAAAAAGTGATTCTAACGAAGTTTCCAAACTTCGAAAAAAAATTTTTTTCTTTTCGAGACCCTTTGCGCATAATATGCTTGTCTAAGGCTATCAAACAAGTATAATGAAAGAGAACAAGTTATCTCAAATAAGAATGGAAAAAAAGTGATTCTAAGGAAGTATCCAAACTTCGAAAAAAAATTTTTTTCTTTTCGAGATTCTTTGCGCATAATATGCTTGTGTGAGGCTATCAAACTAGTATAATGAAAGAGAACCAGTTATCTCAAATAAGAACGGAAAAAAAGTGATTCTAACGAAGTTTCAAAACTTCGAAAAAAAATTTTTTTCTTTTCGAGATTCTTTGCGCATACCTATGCTTTTCTGAGACTATCAAACTAGTATAATGAAAGAGAACCAGTTATCTCAAATAAGAACGGAAAAAAAGTGATTCTAACGAAGTTTCCAAACTTCGAAATAAAATTTTTTTCTTTTCGAGATTCTTTGCGCATAATATGCTTGTCTGAGGCTATCAAACTAGTATAATGAAAGAGAACCAGTAATCTTAAATAAGAACGGAAAAAAAGTGATTCTAACGAAGTTTCCAAACTTCGAAAAAAAATTTTTTTCTTTTCGAGATTATTTGCGCATAATTTGCTTGTCTAAGGCTATCAAACAAGTATAATGAAAGAGAACAAGTTATCTCAAATAAGAATGGAAAAAAAGTGATTCTAAGGAAGTTTCCAAACTTGGAAAAAAAATTTTTTTCTTTTCGAGATTCTTTGCGCATAATATGCTTGTCTGAGGCTATCAAACTAGTATAATGAAAGAGAACCAGTTATCTCAAATAAGAACGGAAAAAAAGTGATTCTAACGAAGTTTCCAAACTTCGAAAAAAAATTTTTTTCTTTTCGAGATTCTTTGCGCATAATATGCTTGTCTAAGGCTATCAAACTAGTATAATGAAAGAGAACAAGTTATCTCAAATAAGAACGGAAAAAAAGTGATTCTAACGAAGTTTCCAATCTTCGAAAAAAAATTTTTTTCTTTTCGAGATTCTTTGCGCATAATATGCTTTTCTGAGGCTATCAAACTTGTATAATGAAAGAGAACCAGTTATCTCAAATAAGAACGGAAAAAAAGTGATTCTAACGAAGTTTCCAAACTTCGAAAAAAAATTTTTTTCTTTACCAGATTCTTTGCGCATAATATGCTTGTCTAAGGCTATCAAACTAGTATAATGAAAGAGAACAAGTTATCTCAAATAAGAAGGGAAAAAAAGTGATTCTAACGAAGTTTCCAAACTTCGAAAAAAAATTTTTTTCTTTTCGAGATTCTTTGCGCATAATATGCTTGTCTGAGGCTATCAAACTAGTATAATGAAAGAGAACCAGTAATCTTAAATAAGAACGGAAAAAAGTGATTCTAACGAAGTTTCCAAACTTCGAAAAAAATTTTTTTTCTTTTCGAGATTCTTTGCGCATAATATGCTTGTCTGAGGCTATCAAACTAGTATAATGAAAGAGAACCAGTAATCTTAAATAAGAACGGAAAAAAAGTGATTCTAACGAAGTTTCCAAACTTCGAAAAAAAATTTTTTTCTTTTCGAGATTCTTTGCGCATAATATGCTTGTCTAAGGCTATCAAACAAGTATAATGAAAGAGAACAAGTTATCTCAAATAAGAAGGGAAAAAAAGTGATTCTAAGGAAGTTTCCAAACTTCGAAAAAAAATTTTTTTCTTTTCGAGATTCTTTGCGCATAATATGCTTGTCTGAGGCTATCAAACTAGTATAATGAAAGAGAACCAGTTATCTCAAATAAGAACGGAAAAAAAGTGATTCTAACGAAGTTTCAAAACTTCGAAAAAAAATTTTTTTCTTTTCGAGATTCTTTGCGCATACCTATGCTTTTCTGAGGCTATCAAACTAGTATAATGAAAGAGAACCAGTTATCTCAAATAAGAACGGAAAAAAAGTGATTCTAACGAAGTTTCCAAACTTCGAAATAAAATTTTTTTCTTTTCGAGATTCTTTGCGCATAATATGCTTGTCTGAGGCTATCAAACTAGTATAATGAAAGAGAACCAGTAATCTTAAATAAGAACGGAAAAAAAGTGATTCTAACGAAGTTTCCAAACTTCGAAAAAAAATTTTTTTCTTTTCGAGATTCTTTGCGCATAATATGCTTGTCTGAGGCTATCAAACTAGTATAATGAAAGAGAACCAGTAATCTTAAATAAGAACGGAAAAAAAGTGATTCTAACGAAGTTTCCAAACTTCGAAAAAAAATTTTTTTCTTTTCGAGATTATTTGCGCATAATATGCTTGTCTAAGGCTATCAAACAAGTATAATGAAAGAGAACAAGTTATCTCAAATAAGAATGGAAAAAAAGTGATTCTAAGGAAGTTTCCAAACTTCGAAAAAAAATTTTTTTCTTTTCGAGATTCTTTGCGCATAATATGCTTGTCTGAGGCTATCAAACTAGTATAATGAAAGAGAACCAGTAATCTTAAATAAGAACGGAAAAAAAGTGATTCTAACGAAGTTTCCAAACTTCGAAAAAAAATTTTTTTCTTTTCGAGATTATTTGCGCATAATTTGCTTGTCTAAGGCTATCACACAAGTATAATGAAAGAGAACAAGTTATCTCAAATAAGAATGGAAAAAAAGTGATTCTAAGGAAGTTTCCAAACTTCGAAAAAAAATTTTTTTCTTTTCGAGATTCTTTGCGCATAATATGCTTGTCTGAGGCTATCAAACTAGTATAATGAAAGAGAACCAGTAATCTTAAATAAGAACGGAAAAAAAGTGATTCTAACGAAGTTTCCAAACTTCGAAAAAAAATTTTTTTCTTTTCGAGATTCTTTGCGCATAATATGCTTGTCTGAGGCTATCAAACTAGTATAATGAAAGAGAACCAGTAATCTTAAATAAGAACGGAAAAAAAGTGATTCTAACGAAGTTTGCAAACTTCGAAAAAAAATTTTTTTCTTTTCGAGATTCTTTGCGCATAATATGCTTGTCTGAGGCTATCAAACTAGTATAATGAAAGAGAAAAAGTTATCTCAAATAAGAACGGAAAAAAAGTTATTCTAACGAAGTTTCCAAACTTCGAAAAAAAATTTTTCTCTTTTCGAGATTCTTTGCGCATAATATGCTTGTCTGAGGCTATCAAACTAGTATAATGAAAGAGAACCAGTAATCTTAAATAAGAACGGAAAAAAAGTGATTCTAACGAAGTTTGCAAACTTCGAAAAAAAATTTTTTTCTTTTCGAGATTCTTTGCGCATAATATGCTTGTCTGAGGCTATCAAACTACTATAATGAAAGAGAAAAAGTTATCTCAAATAAGAACGGAAAAAAAGTTATTCTAATGAAGTTTCCAAACTTCGAAAAAAATTTTTTTTCTTTTCGAGATTCTTTGCGCATAATATGCTTGTCTAAGGCTATCAAACTAGTATAATGAAAGAGAACAAGTTATCTGTATAAGAATGGAAAAAAAGTGATTCTAAGGAAGTTTCCAAACTTCGAAAAAACATTTTTTCTTTTCGAGATTCTTTGCGCATAATATGCTTGTCTGAGGCTATCAAACTAGTATAATGAAAGAGAACAAGTTATCTCAAATAAGAATGGAAAAAAAGTGATTCTAAGGAAGTTTCCAAACTTCGAAAAAAAATTTTTTTCTTTTCGAGATTCTTTGCGCATAATATGCTTGTCTGAGGCTATCAAACTAGTATAATGAAAGAGAACCAGTTATCTCAAATAAGAACGGAAAAAAAGTGATTCTAACGAGGTTCCCAATTTTCGAAAAAAAATTTTTTTCTTTTCGAGATTCTTTGCGCATAATATGCTTTTCTGAGGCTATCAAACTAGTATAATGAAAGAGAACCAGTTACCTCAAATAAGAACGGAAAAAAAGTGATTCTAACGAAGTTTCCAAACTTCGAAAAAAAATTTTTTTCTTTTCGAGATTCTTTGCGCATAATATGCTTGTCTGAGGCTATCAAACTAGTATAATGAAAGAGAACAAGTTATCTCAAATAAGAACGGAAAAAAAGTGATTCTAACGAAGTTTCCAAACTTCGAAAAAAAATTTTTTTCTTTTCGAGATTATTTGCGAATAATATGCTTGTCTGAGGCTATCAAACTAGTATAATGAAAGAGAACCAGTAATCTTAAATAAGAACGGAAAAAAAGTGATTCTAAAGAAGTTTCCAAACTTCGAAAAAAAATTTTTTTCCTTTCGAGATTATTTGCGCATAATATGCTTGTCTGAGGCTATCAAACTAGTATAATGAAAGAGAACCAGTTATCTCAAATAAGAACGGAAAAAAAGTGATTCTAACGAAGTTTCCAAACTTCGAAAAAAAATTTTTTTCTTTTCGAGATTCTTTGCGCATAATATGCTTGTCTGAGGCTATCAAACTAGTATAATGAAAGAGAAAAAGTTATCTGTATAAGAATGGAAAAAAAGTGATTCTAAGGAAGTTTCCAAACTTCGAAAAAACATTTTTTCTTTTCGAGATTCTTTGCGCATAATATGCTTGTCTGAGGCTATCAAACTAGTATAATGAAAGAGAACAAGTTATCTCAAATAAGAATGGAAAAAAAGTGTTTCTAAGGAAGTTTCCAAACTTCGAAAAAAAATTTTTTTCTTTTCGAGATTCTTTGCGCATAATATGCTTGTCTGAGGCTATCAAACTAGTATAATGAAACAGAACCAATTATCTCAAATAAGAACGGAAAAAAAGTGATTCTAACGAGGTTCCCAATTTTCGAAAAAAAATTTTTTTCTTTTCGAGATTCTTTGCGCATAATATGCTTTTCTGAGGCTATCAAACTAGTATAATGAAAGAGAACCAGTTACCTCAAATAAGAACGGAAAAAAAGTGATTCTAACGAAGTTTCCAAACTTCGAAAAAAAAATTTTTTCTTTTCGAGATTCTTTGCGCATAATATGCTTGTCTGAGGCTATCAAACTAGTATAATGAAAGAGAACAAGTTATCTCAAATAAGAACGGAAAAAAAGTGATTCTAACGAAGTTTCCAAACTTCGAAAAAAAATTTTTTTCTTTTCGAGATTATTTGCGCATAATATGCTTGTCTGAGGCTATCAAACTAGTATAATGAAAGAGAACCAGTTATCTCAAATAAGAACGGAAAAAAAGTGATTCTAACGAAGTTTCCAAACTTCGAAATAAATTTTTTTTCTTTTCGAGATTCTTTGCGCATAATATGCTTGTCTGAGGCTAACAAACTAGTATAATGAAAGAGAACCAGTAATCTTAAATAAGAACGGAAAAAAAGTGATTCTAACGAAGTTTCCAAACTTCGAAAAAAAATTTTTTTCTTTTCGAGATACTTTGCGCATAATATGCTTGTCTAAGGCTATCAAACTAGTATAATGAAAGAGAACAAGTTATCTCAAATAAGAACGGAAAAAAAGTGATTCTAACGAAGTTTCCAAACTTCGAAAAAAAATTTTTTTCTTTTCGAGATTCTTTGCGCATAATATGCTTGTCTGAGGCTATCAAACTAGCATAATGAAAGAGAACCAGTAATCTTAAATAAGAACGGAAAAAAAGTGATTCTAACGAAGTTTCCAAACTTCGAAAAAAATTTTTTTTCTTTTCGAGATTCTTTGCGCATAATATGCTTGTCTAAGGCTATCAAACTAGTATAATGAAAGAGAACAAGTTATCTCAAATAAGAACCGAAAAAAAAGTGATTCTAACGAAGTTTCCAAACTTCGAAAAAAATTTTTTTCTTTTCGAGATTATTTGCGCATAATATGCTTGTCTGAGGCTATCAAACTAGTATAATGAAAGAGAACCAGTAATCTTAAATAAGAACGGAAAAAAAGTGATTCTAACGAAGTTTCCAAACTTCGAAAAAAAATTTTTTTCTTTTCGAGACCCTTTGCGCATAATATGCTTGTCTAAGGCTATCAAACAAGTATAATGAAAGAGAACAAGTTATCTCAAATAAGAATGGAAAAAAAGTGATTCTAAGGAAGTTTCCAAACTTCGAAAAAAAATTTTTTTCTTTTCGAGATTCTTTGCGCATAATATGCTTGTGTGAGGCTATCAAACTAGTATAATGAAAGAGAACCAGTTATCTTAAATAAGAACGGAAAAAAAGTGATTCTAAGGAAGTTTCCAAACTTCGAAAAAAAATTTTTTTCTTTTCGAGATTCTTTGCGCATAATATGCTTGTCTGAGGCTATCAAACTAGCATAATGAAAGAGAACCAGTAATCTTAAATAAGAACGGAAAAAAAGTGATTCTAACGAAGTTTCCAAACTTCGAAAAAAATTTTTTTTCTTTTCGAGATTCTTTGCGCATAATATGCTTGTCTAAGGCTATCAAACTAGTATAATGAAAGAGAACAAGTTATCTCAAATAAGAAGGGAAAAAAAGTGATTCTAACGAAGTTTCCAAACTTCGAAAAAAAATTTTTTTCTTTTCGAGATTCTTTGCGCATAATATGCTTGTCTGAGGCTATCAAACTAGTATAATGAAAGAGAACCAGTAATCTTAAATAAGAACGGAAAAAAAGTGATTCTAACGAAGTTTCCAAACTTCGAAAAAAAATTTTTTTCTTTTCGAGACCCTTTGCGCATAATATGCTTGTCTAAGGCTATCAAACAAGTATAATGAAAGAGAACAAGTTATCTCAAATAAGAATGGAAAAAAAGTGATTCTAAGGAAGTTTCCAAACTTCGAAAAAAAATTTTTTTCTTTTCGAGATTCTTTGCGCATAATATGCTTGTGTGAGGCTATCAAACTAGTATAATGAAAGAGAACCAGTTATCTCAAATAAGAACGGAAAAAAAGTGATTCTAACGAAGTTTCCAAACTTCGAAAAAAAATTTTTTTCTTTTCGAGATTCTTTGCGCATACCTATGCTTTTCTGAGACTATCAAACTAGTATAATGAAAGAGAACCAGTTATCTCAAATAAGAACGGAAAAAAAGTGATTCTAACGAAGTTTCCAAACTTCGAAATAAAATTTTTTTCTTTTCGAGATTCTTTGCGCATAATATGCTTGTCTGAGGCTATCAAACTAGTATAATGAAAGAGAACCAGTAATCTTAAATAAGAACGGAAAAAAAGTGATTCTAACGAAGTTTCCAAACTTCGAAAAAAAATTTTTTTCTTTTCGAGATTATTTGCGCATAATTTGCTTGTCTAAGGCTATCAAACAAGTATAATGAAAGAGAACAAGTTATCTCAAATAAGAATGGAAAAAAAGTGATTCTAAGGAAGTTTCCAAACTTGGAAAAAAAATTTTTTTCTTTTCGAGATTCTTTGCGCATAATATGCTTGTCTGAGGCTATCAAACTAGTATAATGAAAGAGAACCAGTTATCTCAAATAAGAACGGAAAAAAAGTGATTCTAACGAAGTTTCCAAACTTCGAAAAAAAATTTTTTTCTTTTCGAGATTCTTTGCGCATAATATGCTTGTCTAAGGCTATCAAACTAGTATAATGAAAGAGAACAAGCTATCTCAAATAAGAACGGAAAAAAAGTGATTCTAACGAAGTTTCCAATCTTCGAAAAAAAATTTTTTTCTTTTCGAGATTCTTTGCGCATAATATGCTTTTCTGAGGCTATCAAACTTGTATAATGAAAGAGAACCAGTTATCTCAAATAAGAACGGAAAAAAAGTGATTCTAACGAAGTTTCCAAACTTCGAAAAAAAATTTTTTTCTTTACCAGATTCTTTGCGCATAATATGCTTGTCTAAGGCTATCAAACTAGTATAATGAAAGAGAACAAGTTATCTCAAATAAGAAGGGAAAAAAAGTGATTCTAACGAAGTTTCCAAACTTCGAAAAAAAATTTTTTTCTTTTCGAGATTCTTTGCGCATAATATGCTTGTCTGAGGCTATCAAACTAGTATAATGAAAGAGAACCAGTAATCTTAAATAAGAACGGAAAAAAGTGATTCTAACGAAGTTTCCAAACTTCGAAAAAAATTTTTTTTCTTTTCGAGATTCTTTGCGCATAATATGCTTGTCTGAGGCTATCAAACTAGTATAATGAAAGAGAACCAGTAATCTTAAATAAGAACGGAAAAAAGTGATTCTAACGAAGTTTCCAAACTTCGAAAAAAAATTTTTTTCTTTTCGAGATTCTTTGCGCATAATATGCTTGTCTGAGGCTATCAAACTAGTATAATGAAAGAGAACAAGTTATCTCAAATAAGAACGGAAAAAAAGTGATTCTAACGAAGTTTCCAAACTTCGAAAAAAAATTTTTTTCTTTTCGAGATTATTTGCGAATAATATGCTTGTCTGAGGCTATCAAACTAGTATAATGAAAGAGAACCAGTAATCTTAAATAAGAACGGAAAAAAAGTGATTCTAACGAAGTTTCCAAACTTCGAAAAAAAATTTTTTTCCTTTCGAGATTATTTGCGCATAATATGCTTGTCTGAGGCTATCAAACTAGTATAATGAAAGAGAACCAGTTATCTCAAATAAGAACGGAAAAAAAGTGATTCTAACGAAGTTTCCAAACTTCGAAAAAAAATTTTTTTCTTTTCGAGATTCTTTGCGCATAATATGCTTGTCTGAGGCTATCAAACTAGTATAATGAAAGAGAAAAAGTTATCTCAAATAAGAACGGAAAAAAAGTTATTCTAATGAAGTTTCCAAACTTCGAAAAAAATTTTTTTTCTTTTCGAGATTCTTTGCGCATAATATGCTTGTCTAAGGCTATCAAACTAGTATAATGAAAGAGAACAAGTTATCTGTATAAGAATGGAAAAAAAGTGATTCTAAGGAAGTTTCCAAACTTCGAAAAAACATTTTTTTCTTTTCGAGATTCTTTGCGCATAATATGCTTGTCTGAGGCTATCAAACTAGTATAATGAAAGAGAACCAGTTATCTCAAATAAGAACGGAAAAAAAGTGATTCTAACGAGGTTCCCAATTTTCGAAAAAAAATTTTTTTCTTTTCGAGATTATTTGCGAATAATATGCTTGTCTGAGGCTATCAAACTAGTATAATGAAAGAGAACCAGTAATCTCAAATAAGAACGGAAAAAAAGTGATTCTAACGAAGTTTCCAAACTTCGAAAAAAAATTTTTTTCTTTTCGAGATTGTTTGCGCATAATATGCTTGTCTGAGGCTATCAAACTAGTATAATGAAAGAGAACCAGTTATCTCAAATAAGAACGGAAAAAAAGTGATTCTAACGAAGTTTCCAAACTTCGAAATAAATTTTTTTTCTTTTCGAGATTCTTTGCGCATAATATGCTTGTCTGAGGCTAACAAACTAGTATAATGAAAGAGAACCAGTAATCTTAAATAAGAACGGAAAAAAAGTGATTCTAACGAAGTTTCCAAACTTCGAAAAAAAATTTTTTTCTTTTCGAGATACTTTGCGCATAATATGCTTGTCTAAGGCTATCAAACTAGAATAATGAAAGAGAACAAGTTATCTCAAATAAGAACGGAAAAAAAGTGATTCTAACGAAGTTTCCAAACTTCGAAAAAAAATTTTTTTCTTTTCGAGATTCTTTGCGCATAATATGCTTGTCTGAGGCTATCAAACTAGCATAATGAAAGAGAACCAGTAATCTTAAATAAGAACGGAAAAAAAGTGATTCTAACGAAGTTTCCAAACTTCGAAAAAAATTTTTTTTCTTTTCGAGATTCTTTGCGCATAATATGCTTGTCTAAGGCTATCAAACTAGTATAATGAAAGAGAACAAGTTATCTCAAATAAGAACCGAAAAAAAAGTGATTCTAACGAAGTTTCCAAACTTCGAAAAAAATTTTTTTCTTTTCGAGATTATTTGCGCATAATATGCTTGTCTGAGGCTATCAAACTAGTATAATGAAAGAGAACCAGTAATCTTAAATAAGAACGGAAAAAAAAGTGATTCTAACGAAGTTTCCAAACTTCGAAAAAAAATTTTTTTCTTTTCGAGACCCTTTGCGTATAATATGCTTGTCTAAGGCTATCAAACAAGTATAATGAAAGAGAACAAGTTATCTCAAATAAGAATGGAAAAAAAGTGATTCTAAGGAAGTTTCCAAACTTCGAAAAAAAATTTTTTTCTTTTCGAGATTCTTTGCGCATAATATGCTTGTGTGAGGCTATCAAACTAGTATAATGAAAGAGAACCAGTTATCTCAAATAAGAACGGAAAAAAAGTGATTCTAACGAAGTTTCAAAACTTCGAAAAAAAATTTTTTTCTTTTCGAGATTCTTTGCGCATACCTATGCTTTTCTGAGACTATCAAACTAGTATAATGAAAGAGAACCAGTTATCTCAAATAAGAACGGAAAAAAAGTGATTCTAACGAAGTTTCCAAACTTCGAAATAAAATTTTTTTCTTTTCGAGATTCTTTGCGCATAATATGCTTGTCTGAGGCTATCAAACTAGTATAATGAAAGAGAACCAGTAATCTTAAATAAGAACGGAAAAAAAGTGATTCTAACGAAGTTTCCAAACTTCGAAAAAAAATTTTTTTCTTTTCGAGATTATTTGCGCATAATTTGCTTGTCTAAGGCTATCAAACAAGTATAATGAAAGAGAACAAGTTATCTCAAATAAGAATGGAAAAAAAGTGATTCTAAGGAAGTTTCCAAACTTGGAAAAAAAATTTTTTTCTTTTCGAGATTCTTTGCGCATAATATGCTTGTCTGAGGCTATCAAACTAGTATAATGAAAGAGAACCAGTTATCTCAAATAAGAACGGAAAAAAAGTGATTCTAACGAAGTTTCCAAACTTCGAAAAAAAATTTTTTTCTTTTCGAGATTCTTTGCGCATAATATGCATGTCTAAGGCTATCAAACTAGTATAATGAAAGAGAACAAGTTATCTCAAATAAGAACGGAAAAAAAGTGATTCTAACGAAGTTTCCAATCTTCGAAAAAAAATTTTTTTCTTTTCGAGATTCTTTGCGCATAATATGCTTTTCTGAGGCTATCAAACTTGTATAATGAAAGAGAACCAGTTATCTCAAATAAGAACGGAAAAAAAGTGATTCTAACGAAGTTTCCAAACTTCGAAAAAAAATTTTTTTCTTTACCAGATTCTTTGCGCATAATATGCTTGTCTAAGGCTATCAAACTAGTATAATGAAAGAGAACAAGTTATCTCAAATAAGAAGGGAAAAAAAGTGATTCTAACGAAGTTTCCAAACTTCGAAAAAAAATTTTTTTCTTTTCGAGATTCTTTGCGCATAATATGCTTGTCTGAGGCTATCAAACTAGTATAATGAAAGAGAACCAGTAATCTTAAATAAGAACGGAAAAAAGTGATTCTAACGAAGTTTCCAAACTTCGAAAAAAATTTTTTTTCTTTTCGAGATTCTTTGCGCATAATATGCTTGTCTGAGGCTATCAAACTAGTATAATGAAAGAGAACCAGTAATCTTAAATAAGAACGGAAAAAAAGTGATTCTAACGAAGTTTCCAAACTTCGAAAAAAAATTTTTTTCTTTTCGAGATTCTTTGCGCATAATATGCTTGTCTAAGGCTATCAAACAAGTATAATTAAAGAGAACAAGTTATCTCAAATAAGAATGGAAAAAAAGTGATTCTAAGGAAGTTTCCAAACTTCGAAAAAAAATTTTTTTCTTTTCGAGATTCTTTGCGCATAATATGCTTGTCTGAGGCTATCAAACTAGTATAATGAAAGAGAACCAGTTATCTCAAATAAGAACGGAAAAAAAGTGATTCTAACGAAGTTTCCAAACTTCGAAAAAAAATTTTTTTCTTTTCGAGATTCTTTGCGCATACCTATGCTTTTCTGAGGCTATCAAACTAGTATAATGAAAGAGAACCAGTTATCTCAAATAAGAACGGAAAAAAAGTGATTCTAACAAAGTTTCCAAACTTCGAAATAAAATTTTTTTCTTTTCGAGATTCTTTGCGCATAATATGCTTGTCTGAGGCTATCAAACTAGTATAATGAAAGAGAACCAGTAATCTTAAATAAGAACGGAAAAAAAGTGATTCTAACGAAGTTTCCAAACTTCGAAAAAAATTTTTTTCTTTTCGAGATTCTTTGCGCATAATATGCTTGTCTGAGGCTATCAAACTAGTATAATGAAAGAGAACCAGTAATCTTAAATAAGAACGGAAAAAAAGTGATTCTAACGAAGTTTCCAAACTTCGAAAAAAAATTTTTTTCTTTTCGAGATTATTTGCGCATAATATGCTTGTCTAAGGCTATCAAACAAGTATAATGAAAGAGAACAAGTTATCTCAAATAAGAATGGAAAAAAAGTGATTCTAAGGAAGTTTCCAAACTTCAAAAAAAATTTTTTTCTTTTCGAGATTCTTTGCGCATAATATGCTTGTCTGAGGCTATCAAACTAGTATAATGAAAGAGAACCAGTAATCTTAAATAAGAACGGAAAAAAAGTGATTCTAACGAAGTTTCCAAACTTCGAAAAAAAATTTTTTTCTTTTCGAGATTATTTGCGCATAATTTGCTTGTCTAAGGCTATCAAACAAGTATAATGAAAGAGAACAAATTATCTCAAATAAGAATGGAAAAAAAGTGATTCTAAGGAAGTTTCCAAACTTCGAAAAAAAATTTTTTTCTTTTCGAGATTCTTTGCGCATAATATGCTTGTCTGAGGCTATCAAACTAGTATAATGAAAGAGAACCAGTTATCTCAAATAAGAACGAAAAAAAAGTGATTCTAACGAAGTTTCAAAACTTCGAAAAAAAATTTTTTTCTTTTCCAGATTCTTTGCGCATAATATGCTTGTCTAAGGCTATCAAACTAGTATAATGAAAGAGAACAAGTTATCTTAAATAAGAACGGAAAAAAAGTGATTCTAACGAAGTTTCCAAACTTCGAAAAAAAATTTTTTTCTTTTCGAGATTCTTTGCGCATAATATGCTTGTCTGAGGCTATCAAACTAGTATAATGAAAGAGAACCAGTAATCTTAAATAAGAACGGAAAAAAAGTGATTCTAACGAAGTTTGCAAACTTCGAAAAAAAATTTTTTTCTTTTCGAGATTCTTTGCGCATAATATGCTTGTCTGAGGCTATCAAACTAGTATAATGAAAGAGAAAAAGTTATCTCAAATAAGAACGGAAAAAAAGTTATTCTAACGAAGTTTCCAAACTTCGAAAAAAAATTTTTTTCTTTTCGAGATTCTTTGCGCATAATATGCTTGTCTGAGGCTATCAAACTAGTATAATGAAAGAGAACCAGTAATCTTAAATAAGAACGGAAAAAAAGTGATTCTAACGAAGTTTGCAAACTTCGAAAAAAAATTTTTTTCTTTTCGAGATTCTTTGCGCATAATATGCTTGTCTGAGGCTATCAAACTAGTATAATGAAAGAGAAAAAGTTATCTCAAATAAGAACGGAAAAAAAGTTATTCTAATGAAGTTTCCAAACTTCGAAAAAAATTTTTTTTCTTTTCGAGATTCTTTGCGCATAATATGCTTGTCTAAGGCTATCAAACTAGTATAATGAAAGAGAACAAGTTATCTGTATAAGAATGGAAAAAAAGTGATTCTAAGGAAGTTTCCAAACTTCGAAAAAACATTTTTTCTTTTCGAGATTCTTTGCGCATAATATGCTTGTCTGAGGCTATCAAACTAGTATAATGAAAGAGAACAAGTTATCTCAAATAAGAATGGAAAAAAAGTGATTCTAAGGAAGTTTCCAAACTTCGAAAAAAAA
The DNA here is from genome assembly GCA_030762175.1 of Metallyticus violacea. Classification (NCBI taxonomy): domain Eukaryota; kingdom Metazoa; phylum Arthropoda; class Insecta; order Mantodea; family Metallyticidae; genus Metallyticus; species Metallyticus violacea. The sequence goes on along the minus strand of CM060842.1, from coordinate 82,319,228 downwards.
TTTTTTTCTTTTCGAGATTCTTTGCGCATAATATGCTTGTCTGAGGCTATCAAACTAGTATAATGAAAGAGAACCAGTTATCTCAAATAAGAACGGAAAAAAAGTGATTCTAACGAGGTTCCCAATTTTCGAAAAAAATTTTTTTCTTTTCGAGATTCTTTGCGCATAATATGCTTGTCTGAGGCTATCAAACTAGCATAATGAAAGAGAACCAGTAATCTTAAATAAGAATGGAAAAAAAGTGATTCTAACGAAGTTTCCAAACTTCGAAAAAAATTTTTTTTCTTTTCGAGATTCTTTGCGCATAATATGCTTGTCTAAGGCTATCAAACTAGTATAATGAAAGAGAACAAGTTATCTCAAATAAGAACCGAAAAAAAAGTGATTCTAACGAAGTTTCCAAACTTCGAAAAAAATTTTTTTCTTTTCGAGATTATTTGCGCATAATATGCTTGTCTGAGGCTATCAAACTAGTATAATGAAAGAGAACCAGTAATCTTAAATAAGAACGGAAAAAAAAGTGATTCTAACGAAGTTTCCAAACTTCGAAAAAAAATTTTTTTCTTTTCGAGACCCTTTGCGTATAATATGCTTGTCTAAGGCTATCAAACAAGTATAATGAAAGAGAACAAGTTATCTCAAATAAGAATGGAAAAAAAGTGATTCTAAGGAAGTTTCCAAACTTCGAAAAAAAATTTTTTTCTTTTCGAGATTCTTTGCGCATAATATGCTTGTGTGAGGCTATCAAACTAGTATAATGAAAGAGAACCAGTTATCTCAAATAAGAACGGAAAAAAAGTGATTCTAACGAAGTTTCAAAACTTCGAAAAAAAATTTTTTTCTTTTCGAGATTCTTTGCGCATACCTATGCTTTTCTGAGACTATCAAACTAGTATAATGAAAGAGAACCAGTTATCTCAAATAAGAACGGAAAAAAAGTGATTCTAACGAAGTTTCCAAACTTCGAAATAAAATTTTTTTCTTTTCGAGATTCTTTGCGCATAATATGCTTGTCTGAGGCTATCAAACTAGTATAATGAAAGAGAACCAGTAATCTTAAATAAGAACGGAAAAAAAGTGATTCTAACGAAGTTTCCAAACTTCGAAAAAAAATTTTTTTCTTTTCGAGATTATTTGCGCATAATTTGCTTGTCTAAGGCTATCAAACAAGTATAATGAAAGAGAACAAGTTATCTCAAATAAGAATGGAAAAAAAGTGATTCTAAGGAAGTTTCCAAACTTGGAAAAAAAATTTTTTTCTTTTCGAGATTCTTTGCGCATAATATGCTTGTCTGAGGCTATCAAACTAGTATAATGAAAGAGAACCAGTTATCTCAAATAAGAACGGAAAAAAAGTGATTCTAACGAAGTTTCCAAACTTCGAAAAAAAATTTTTTTCTTTTCGAGATTCTTTGCGCATAATATGCTTGTCTAAGGCTATCAAACTAGTATAATGAAAGAGAACCAGTTATCTCAAATAAGAACGGAAAAAAAGTGATTCTAACGAAGTTTCCAATCTTCGAAAAAAAATTTTTTTCTTTTCGAGATTCTTTGCGCATAATATGCTTTTCTGAGGCTATCAAACTTGTATAATGAAAGAGAACCAGTTATCTCAAATAAGAACGGAAAAAAAGTGATTCTAACGAAGTTTCCAAACTTCGAAAAAAAATTTTTTTCTTTACCAGATTCTTTGCGCATAATATGCTTGTCTAAGGCTATCAAACTAGTATAATGAAAGAGAACAAGTTATCTCAAATAAGAAGGGAAAAAAAGTGATTCTAACGAAGTTTCCAAACTTCGAAAAAAAATTTTTTTCTTTTCGAGATTCTTTGCGCATAATATGCTTGTCTGAGGCTATCAAACTAGTATAATGAAAGAGAACCAGTAATCTTAAATAAGAACGGAAAAAAGTGATTCTAACGAAGTTTCCAAACTTCGAAAAAAATTTTTTTTCTTTTCGAGATTCTTTGCGCATAATATGCTTGTCTGAGGCTATCAAACTAGTATAATGAAAGAGAACCAGTAATCTTAAATAAGAACGGAAAAAAAGTGATTCTAACGAAGTTTCCAAACTTCGAAAAAAAATTTTTTTCTTTTCGAGATTCTTTGCGCATAATATGCTTGTCTAAGGCTATCAAACAAGTATAATGAAAGAGAACAAGTTATCTCAAATAAGAATGGAAAAAAAGTGATTCTAAGGAAGTTTCCAAACTTCGAAAAAAAATTTTTTTCTTTTCGAGATTCTTTGCGCATAATATGCTTGTCTGAGGCTATCAAACTAGTATAATGAAAGAGAACCAGTTATCTCAAATAAGAACGGAAAAAAAGTGATTCTAACGAAGTTTCCAAACTTCGAAAAAAATTTTTTTTCTTTTCGAGATTCTTTGCGCATACCTATGCTTTTCTGAGGCTATCAAACTAGTATAATGAAAGAGAACCAGTTATCTCAAATAAGAACGGAAAAAAAGTGATTCTAACGAAGTTTCCAAACTTCGAAATAAAATTTTTTTCTTTTCGAGATTCTTTGCGCATAATATGCTTGTCTGAGGCTATCAAACTAGTATAATGAAAGAGAACCAGTAATCTTAAATAAGAACGGAAAAAAAGTGATTCTAACGAAGTTTCCAAACTTCGAAAAAAATTTTTTTCTTTTCGAGATTCTTTGCGCATAATATGCTTGTCTGAGGCTATCAAACTAGTATAATGAAAGAGAACCAGTAATCTTAAATAAGAACGGAAAAAAAGTGATTCTAACGAAGTTTCCAAACTTCGAAAAAAAATTTTTTTCTTTTCGAGATTATTTGCGCATAATATGCTTGTCTAAGGCTATCAAACAAGTATAATGAAAGAGAACAAGTTATCTCAAATAAGAATGGAAAAAAAGTGATTCTAAGGAAGTTTCCAAACTTCGAAAAAAAATTTTTTTCTTTTCGAGATTCTTTGCGCATAATATGCTTGTCTGAGGCTATCAAACTAGTATAATGAAAGAGAACCAGTAATCTTAAATAAGAACGGAAAAAAAGTGATTCTAACGAAGTTTCCAAACTTCGAAAAAAAATTTTTTTCTTTTCGAGATTATTTGCGCATAATTTGCTTGTCTAAGGCTATCAAACAAGTATAATGAAAGAGAACAAATTATCTCAAATAAGAATGGAAAAAAAGTGATTCTAAGGAAGTTTCCAAACTTCGAAAAAAAATTTTTTTCTTTTCGAGATTCTTTGCGCATAATATGCTTGTCTGAGGCTATCAAACTAGTATAATGAAAGAGAACCAGTTATCTCAAATAAGAACGAAAAAAAAGTGATTCTAACGAAGTTTCCAAACTTCGAAAAAAAATTTTTTTCTTTTCCAGATTCTTTGCGCATAATATGCTTGTCTAAGGCTATCAAACTAGTATAATGAAAGAGAACAAGTTATCTTAAATAAGAACGGAAAAAAAGTGATTCTAACGAAGTTTCCAAACTTCGAAAAAAAATTTTTTTCTTTTCGAGATTCTTTGCGCATAATATGCTTGTCTGAGGCTATCAAACTAGTATAATGAAAGAGAACCAGTAATCTTAAATAAGAACGGAAAAAAAGTGATTCTAACGAAGTTTGCAAACTTCGAAAAAAAATTTTTTTCTTTTCGAGATTCTTTGCGCATAATATGCTTGTCTGAGGCTATCAAACTAGTATAATGAAAGAGAAAAAGTTATCTCAAATAAGAACGGAAAAAAAGTTATTCTAACGAAGTTTCCAAAATTCGAAAAAAAATTTTTTTCTTTTCGAGATTCTTTGCGCATAATATGCTTGTCTGAGGCTATCAAACTAGTATAATGAAAGAGAACCAGTAATCTTAAATAAGAACGGAAAAAAAGTGATTCTAACGAAGTTTGCAAACTTCGAAAAAAAATTTTTTTCTTTTCGAGATTCTTTGCGCATAATATGCTTGTCTGAGGCTATCAAACTAGTATAATGAAAGAGAAAAAGTTATCTCAAATAAGAACGGAAAAAAAGTTATTCTAATGAAGTTTCCAAACTTCGAAAAAAATTTTTTTTCTTTTCGAGATTCTTTGCGCATAATATGCTTGTCTAAGGCTATCAAACTAGTATAATGAAAGAGAACAAGTTATCTGTATAAGAATGGAAAAAAAGTGATTCTAAGGAAGTTTCCAAACTTCGAAAAAACATTTTTTCTTTTCGAGATTCTTTGCGCATAATATGCTTGTCTGAGGCTATCAAACTAGTATAATGAAAGAGAACAAGTTATCTCAAATAAGAATGGAAAAAAAGTGTTTCTAAGGAAGTTTCCAAACTTCGAAAAAAAATTTTTTTCTTTTCGAGATTCTTTGCGCATAATATGCTTGTCTGAGGCTATCAAACTAGTATAATGAAAGAGAACCAGTTATCTCAAATAAGAACGGAAAAAAAGTGATTCTAACGAGGTTCCCAATTTTCGAAAAAAAATTTTTTTCTTTTCGAGATTCTTTGCGCATAATATGCTTTTCTGAGGCTATCAAACTAGTATAATGAAAGAGAACCAGTTACCTCAAATAAGAACGGAAAAAAAGTGATTCTAACGAAGTTTCCAAACTTCGAAAAAAAATTTTTTTCTTTTCGAGATTCTTTGCGCATAATATGCTTGTCTGAGGCTATCAAACTAGTATAATGAAAGAGAACAAGTTATCTCAAATAAGAACGGAAAAAAAGTGATTCTAAGGAAGTTTCCAAACTTCGAAAAAAAATTTTTTTCTTTTCGAGATTATTTGCGAATAATATGCTTGTCTGAGGCTATCAAACTAGTATAATGAAAGAGAACCAGTAATCTTAAATAAGAACGGAAAAAAGTGATTCTAACGAAGTTTCCAAACTTCGAAAAAAATTTTTTTCTTTTCGAGATTCTTTGCGCATAATATGCTTGTCTGAGGCTATCAAACTAGTATAATGAAAGAGAACCAGTAATCTTAAATAAGAACGGAAAAAAAGTGATTCTAACGAAGTTTCCAAACTTCGAAAAAAAATTTTTTTCTTTTCGAGATTATTTGCGCATAATATGCTTGTCTAAGGCTATCAAACAAGTATAATGAAAGAGAACAAGTTATCTCAAATAAGAATGGAAAAAAAGTGATTCTAAGGAAGTTTCCAAACTTCGAAAAAAAATTTTTTTCTTTTCGAGATTCTTTGCGCATAATATGCTTGTCTGAGGCTATCAAACTAGTATAATGAAAGAGAACCAGTAATCTTAAATAAGAACGGAAAAAAAGTGATTCTAACGAAGTTTCCAAACTTCGAAAAAAAATTTTTTTCTTTTCGAGATTATTTGCGCATAATTTGCTTGTCTAAGGCTATCAAACAAGTATAATGAAAGAGAACAAATTATCTCAAATAAGAATGGAAAAAAGTGATTCTAAGGAAGTTTCCAAACTTCGAAAAAAAATTTTTTTCTTTTCGAGATTCTTTGCGCATAATATGCTTGTCTGAGGCTATCAAACTAGTATAATGAAAGAGAACCAGTTATCTCAAATAAGAACGAAAAAAAAGTGATTCTAACGAAGTTTGCAAACTTCGAAAAAAAATTTTTTTCTTTTCGAGATTCTTTGCGCATAATATGCTTGTCTGAGGCTATCAAACTAGTATAATGAAAGAGAAAAAGTTATCTCAAATAAGAACGGAAAAAAAGTTATTCTAACGAAGTTTCCAAACTTCGAAAAAAAATTTTTTTCTTTTCGAGATTCTTTGCGCATAATATGCTTGTCTGAGGCTATCAAACTAGTATAATGAAAGAGAACCAGTAATCTTAAATAAGAACGGAAAAAAAGTGATTCTAACGAAGTTTGCAAACTTCGAAAAAAAATTTTTTTCTTTTCGAGATTCTTTGCGCATAATATGCTTGTCTGAGGCTATCAAACTAGTATAATGAAAGAGAAAAAGTTATCTCAAATAAGAACGGAAAAAAAGTTATTCTAATGAAGTTTCCAAACTTCGAAAAAAATTTTTTTTCTTTTCGAGATTCTTTGCGCATAATATGCTTGTCTAAGGCTATCAAACTAGTATAATGAAAGAGAACAAGTTATTGTATAAGAATGGAAAAAAAGTGATTCTAAGGAAGTTTCCAAACTTCGAAAAAACATTTTTTCTTTTCGAGATTCTTTGCGCATAATATGCTTGTCTGAGGCTATCAAACTAGTATAATGAAAGAGAACAAGTTATCTCAAATAAGAATGGAAAAAAAGTGATTCTAAGGAAGTTTCCAAACTTCGAAAAAAAATTTTTTTCTTTTCGAGATTCTTTGCGCATAATATGCTTGTCTGAGGCTATCAAACTAGTATAATGAAAGAGAACCAGTTATCTCAAATAAGAACGGAAAAAAAGTGATTCTAACGAGGTTCCCAATTTTCGAAAAAAAATTTTTTTCTTTTCGAGATTCTTTGCGCATAATATGCTTTTCTGAGGCTATCAAACTAGTATAATGAAAGAGAACCAGTTACCTCAAATAAGAACGGAAAAAAAGTGATTCTAACGAAGTTTCCAAACTTCGAAAAAAAATTTTTTTCTTTTCGAGATTCTTTGCGCATAATATGCTTGTCTGAGGCTATCAAACTAGTATAATGAAAGAGAACAAGTTATCTCAAATAAGAACGGAAAAAAAGTGATTCTAACGAAGTTTCCAAACTTCGAAAAAAAATTTTTTTCTTTTCGAGATTATTTGCGAATAATATGCTTGTCTGAGGCTATCAAACTAGTATAATGAAAGAGAACCAGTAATCTTAAATAAGAACGGAAAAAAAGTGATTCTAACGAAGTTTCCAAACTTCGAAAAAAAATTTTTTTCCTTTCGAGATTATTTGCGCATAATATGCTTGTCTGAGGCTATCAAACTAGTATAATGAAAGAGAACCAGTTATCTCAAATAAGAACGGAAAAAAAAGTGATTCTAACGAAGTTTCCAAACTTCGAAAAAAAATTTTTTTCTTTTCGAGATTCTTTGCGCATAATATGCTTGTCTGAGGCTATCAAACTAGTATAATGAAAGAGAAAAAGTTATCTCAAATAAGAACGGAAAAAAAGTTATTCTAATGAAGTTTCCAAACTTCGAAAAAAATTTTTTTTCTTTTCGAGATTCTTTGCGCATAATATGCTTGTCTAAGGCTATCAAACTAGTATAATGAAAGAGAACAAGTTATCTGTATAAGAATGGAAAAAAAGTGTATCTAAGGAAGTTTCCAAACTTCGAAAAAACATTTTTTCTTTTCGAGATTCTTTGCGCATAATATGCTTGTCTGAGGCTATCAAACTAGTATAATGAAAGAGAACAAGTTATCTCAAATAAGAATGGAAAAAAAGTGTTTCTAAGGAAGTTTCCAAACTTCGAAAAAAAATTTTTTTCTTTTCGAGATTCTTTGCGCATAATATGCTTGTCTGAGGCTATCAAACTAGTATAATGAAACAGAACCAGTTATCTCAAATAAGAACGGAAAAAAAGTGATTTTAACGAGGTTCCCAATTTTCGAAAAAAAATTTTTTTCTTTTCGAGATTCTTTGCGCATAATATGCTTTTCTGAGGCTATCAAACTAGTATAATGAAAGAGAACCAGTTACCTCAAATAAGAACGGAAAAAAAGTGATTCTAACGAAGTTTCCAAACTTCGAAAAAAAAAGTTTTTCTTTTCGAGATTCTTTGCGCATAATATGCTTGTCTGAGGCTATCAAACTAGTATAATGAAAGAGAACAAGTTATCTCAAATAAGAACGGAAAAAAAGTGATTCTAACGAAGTTTCCAAACTTCGAAAAAAAATTTTTTTCTTTTCGAGATTATTTGCGAATAATATGCTTGTCTGAGGCTATCAAACTAGTATAATGAAAGAGAACCAGTAATCTCAAATAAGAACGGAAAAAAAGTGATTCTAACGAAGTTTCCAAACTTCGAAAAAAAATTTTTTTCTTTTCGAGATTGTTTGCGCATAATATGCTTGTCTGAGGCTATCAAACTAGTATAATGAAAGAGAACCAGTTATCTCAAATAAGAACGGAAAAAAAGTGATTCTAACGAAGTTTCCAAACTTCGAAATAAATTTTTTTTCTTTTCGAGATTCTTTGCGCATAATATGCTTGTCTGAGGCTAACAAACTAGTATAATGAAAGAGAACCAGTAATCTTAAATAAGAACGGAAAAAAAGTGATTCTAACGAAGTTTCCAAACTTCGAAAAAAAATTTTTTTCTTTTCGAGATACTTTGCGCATAATATGCTTGTCTAAGGCTATCAAACTAGTATAATGAAAGAGAACAAGTTATCTCAAATAAGAACGGAAAAAAAGTGATTCTAACGAAGTTTCCAAACTTCGAAAAAAAATTTTTTTCTTTTCGAGATTCTTTGCGCATAATATGCTTGTCTGAGGCTATCAAACTAGCATAATGAAAGAGAACCAGTAATCTTAAATAAGAACGGAAAAAAAGTGATTCTAACGAAGTTTCCAAACTTCGAAAAAAATTTTTTTTCTTTTCGAGATTCTTTGCGCATAATATGCTTGTCTAAGGCTATCAAACTAGTATAATGAAAGAGAACAAGTTATCTCAAATAAGAACCGAAAAAAAAGTGATTCTAACGAAGTTTCCAAACTTCGAAAAAAATTTTTTTCTTTTCGAGATTATTTGCGCATAATATGCTTGTCTGAGGCTATCAAACTAGTATAATGAAAGAGAACCAGTAATCTTAAATAAGAACGGAAAAAAAGTGATTCTAACGAAGTTTCCAAACTTCGAAAAAAAATTTTTTTCTTTTCGAGACCCTTTGCGCATAATATGCTTGTCTAAGGCTATCAAACAAGTATAATGAAAGAGAACAAGTTATCTCAAATAAGAATGGAAAAAAAGTGATTCTAAGGAAGTTTCCAAACTTCGAAAAAAAAAATTTTTTCTTTTCGAGATTCTTTGCGCATAATATGCTTGTGTGAGGCTATCAAACTAGTATAATGAAAGAGAACCAGTTATCTCAAATAAGAACGGAAAAAAAGTGATTCTAACGAAGTTTCCAAACTTCGAAAAAAAATTTTTTTCTTTTCGAGATTCTTTGCGCATACCTATGCTTTTCTGAGACTATCAAACTAGTATAATGAAAGAGAACCAGTTATCTCAAATAAGAACGGAAAAAAAGTGATTCTAACGAAGTTTCCAAACTTCGAAATAAAATTTTTTTCTTTTCGAGATTCTTTGCGCATAATATGCTTGTCTGAGGCTATCAAACTAGTATAATGAAAGAGAACCAGTAATCTTAAATAAGAACGGAAAAAAAGTGATTCTAACGAAGTTTCCAAACTTGGAAAAAAAATTTTTTTCTTTTCGAGATTCTTTGCGCATAATATGCTTGTCTGATGCTATCAAACTAGTATAATGAAAGAGAACCAGTTATCTCAAATAAGAACGGAAAAAAAGTGATTCTAACAAAGTTTCCAAACTTCGAAAAAAAATTTTTTTCTTTTCGAGATTCTTTGCGCATAATATGCTTGTCTAAGGCTATCAAACTAGTATAATGAAAGAGAACAAGCTATCTCAAATAAGAACGGAAAAAAAGTGATTCTAACGAAGTTTCCAATCTTCGAAAAAAAATTTTTTTCTTTTCGAGATTCTTTGCGCATAATATGCTTTTCTGAGGCTATCAAACTTGTATAATGAAAGAGAACCAGTTATCTCAAATAAGAACGGAAAAAAAGTGATTCTAACGAAGTTTCCAAACTTCGAAAAAAAATTTTTTTCTTTACCAGATTCTTTGCGCATAATATGCTTGTCTAAGGCTATCAAACTAGTATAATGAAAGAGAACAAGTTATCTCAAATAAGAAGGGAAAAAAAGTGATTCTAACGAAGTTTCCAAACTTCGAAAAAAAATTTTTTTCTTTTCGAGATTCTTTGCGCATAATATGCTTGTCTGAGGCTATCAAACTAGTATAATGAAAGAGAACCAGTAATCTTAAATAAGAACGGAAAAAAGTGATTCTAACGAAGTTTCCAAACTTCGAAAAAAATTTTTTTTCTTTTCGAGATTCTTTGCACATAATATGCTTGTCTGAGGCTATCAAACTAGTATAATGAAAGAGAACCAGTAATCTTAAATAAGAACGGAAAAAAAGTGATTCTAACGAAGTTTCCAAACTTCGAAAAAAAATTTTTTTCTTTTCGAGATTATTTGCGAATAATATGCTTGTCTGAGGCTATCAAACTAGTATAATGAAAGAGAACCAGTAATCTCAAATAAGAACGGAAAAAAAGTGATTCTAACGAAGTTTCCAAACTTCGAAAAAAAATTTTTTTCTTTTCGAGATTGTTTGCGCATAATATGCTTGTCTGAGGCTATCAAACTAGTATAATGAAAGAGAACCAGTTATCTCAAATAAGAACGGAAAAAAAGTGATTCTAACGAAGTTTCCAAACTTCGAAATAAATTTTTTTTCTTTTCGAGATTCTTTGCGCATAATATGCTTGTCTGAGGCTATCAAACTAGCATAATGAAAGAGAACCAGTAATCTTAAATAAGAACAGAAAAAAAGTGATTCTAACGAAGTTTCCAAACTTCGAAAAAAATTTTTTTTCTTTTCGAGATTCTTTGCGCATAATATGCTTGTCTAAGGCTATCAAACTAGTATAATGAAAGAGAACAAGTTATCTCAAATAAGAACCGAAAAAAAAGTGATTCTAACGAAGTTTCCAAACTTCGAAAAAAATTTTTTTCTTTTCGAGATTATTTGCGCATAATATGCTTGTCTGAGGCTATCAAACTAGTATAATGAAAGAGAACAAGTTATCTCAAATAAGAATGGAAAAAAAGTGATTCTAAGGAAGTTTCCAAACTTCGAAAAAAAATTTTTTTCTTTTCGAGATTCTTTGCGCATAATATGCTTGTGTGAGGCTATCAAACTAGTATAATGAAAGAGAACCAGTTATCTCAAATAAGAACGGAAAAAAAGTGATTCTAACGAAGTTTCCAAACTTCGAAAAAAAATTTTTTTCTTTTCGAGATTCTTTGCGCATAATATGCTTGTCTGAGGCTATCAAACTAGTATAATGAAAGAGAACCAGTAATCTTAAATAAGAACGGAAAAAAAGTGATTCTAACGAAGTTTCCAAACTTCGAAAAAAAATTTTTTTCTTTTCGAGATTATTTGCGCATAATTTGCTTGTCTAAGGCTATCAAACAAGTATAATGAAAGAGAACAAGTTATCTCAAATAAGAATGGAAAAAAAGTGATTCTAAGGAAGTTTCCAAACTTGGAAAAAAAATTTTTTTCTTTTCGAGATTCTTTGCGCATAATATGCTTGTCTGAGGCTATCAAACTAGTATAATGAAAGAGAACCAGTTATCTCAAATAAGAACGGAAAAAAAGTGATTCTAACGAAGTTTCCAAACTTCGAAAAAAAATTTTTTTCTTTTCGAGATTCTTTGCGCATAATATGCTTGTCTAAGGCTATCAAACTAGTATAATGAAAGAGAACAAGCTATCTCAAATAAGAACGGAAAAAAAGTGATTCTAACGAAGTTTCCAATCTTCGAAAAAAAATTTTTTTCTTTTCGAGATTCTTTGCGCATAATATGCTTTTCTGAGGCTATCAAACTTGTATAATGAAAGAGAACCAGTTATCTCAAATAAGAACGGAAAAAAAGTGATTCTAACGAAGTTTCCAAACTTCGAAAAAAAATTTTTTTCTTTACCAGATTCTTTGCGCATAATATGCTTGTCTAAGGCTATCAAACTAGTATAATGAAAGAGAACAAGTTATCTCAAATAAGAAGGGAAAAAAAGTGATTCTAACGAAGTTTCCAAACTTCGAAAAAAAATTTTTTTCTTTTCGAGATTCTTTGCGCATAATATGCTTGTCTGAGGCTATCAAACTAGTATAATGAAAGAGAACCAGTAATCTTAAATAAGAACGGAAAAAAGTGATTCTAACGAAGTTTCCAAACTTCGAAAAAAATTTTTTTTCTTTTCGAGATTCTTTGCGCATAATATGCTTGTCTGAGGCTATCAAACTAGTATAATGAAAGAGAACCAGTAATCTTAAATAAGAACGGAAAAAAAGTGATTCTAACGAAGTTTCCAAACTTCGAAAAAAAATTTTTTTCTTTTCGAGATTATTTGCGAATAATATGCTTGTCTGAGGCTATCAAACTAGTATAATGAAAGAGAACCAGTAATCTCAAATAAGAACGGAAAAAAAGTGATTCTAACGAAGTTTCCAAACTTCGAAAAAAAATTTTTTTCTTTTCGAGATTGTTTGCGCATAATATGCTTGTCTGAGGCTATCAAACTAGTATAATGAAAGAGAACCAGTTATCTCAAATAAGAACGGAAAAAAAGTGATTCTAACGAAGTTTCCAAACTTCGAAATAAATTTTTTTTCTTTTCGAGATTCTTTGCGCATAATATGCTTGTCTGAGGCTAACAAACTAGTATAATGAAAGAGAACCAGTAATCTTAAATAAGAACGGAAAAAAAGTGATTCTAACGAAGTTTCCAAACTTCGAAAAAAAATTTTTTTCTTTTCGAGATACTTTGCGCATAATATGCTTGTCTAAGGCTATCAAACTAGTATAATGAAAGAGAACAAGTTATCTCAAATAAGAACGGAAAAAAAGTGATTCTAACGAAGTTTCCAAACTTCGAAAAAAAATTTTTTTCTTTTCGAGATTCTTTGCGCATAATATGCTTGTCTGAGGCTATCAAACTAGCATAATGAAAGAGAACCAGTAATCTTAAATAAGAACGGAAAAAAAGTGATTCTAACGAAGTTTCCAAACTTCGAAAAAAATTTTTTTTCTTTTCGAGATTCTTTGCGCATAATATGCTTGTCTAAGGCTATCAAACTAGTATAATGAAAGAGAACAAGTTATCTCAAATAAGAACCGAAAAAAAAGTGATTCTAACGAAGTTTCCAAACTTCGAAAAAAATTTTTTTCTTTTCGAGATTATTTGCGCATAATATGCTTGTCTGAGGCTATCAAACTAGTATAATGAAAGAGAACCAGTAATCTTAAATAAGAACGGAAAAAAAGTGATTCTAACGAAGTTTCCAAACTTCGAAAAAAAATTTTTTTCTTTTCGAGACCCTTTGCGCATAATATGCTTGTCTAAGGCTATCAAACAAGTATAATGAAAGAGAACAAGTTATCTCAAATAAGAATGGAAAAAAAGTGATTCTAAGGAAGTTTCCAAACTTCGAAAAAAAATTTTTTTCTTTTCGAGATTCTTTGCGCATAATATGCTTGTGTGAGGCTATCAAACTAGTATAATGAAAGAGAACCAGTTATCTCAAATAAGAACGGAAAAAAAGTGATTCTAACGAAGTTTCCAAACTTCGAAAAAAAATTTTTTTCTTTTCGAGATTCTTTGCGCATACCTATGCTTTTCTGAGACTATCAAACTAGTATAATGAAAGAGAACCAGTTATCTCAAATAAGAACGGAAAAAAAGTGATTCTAACGAAGTTTCCAAACTTCGAAATAAAATTTTTTTCTTTTCGAGATTATTTGCGCATAATATGCTTGTCTGAGGCTATCAAACTAGTATAATGAAAGAGAACCAGTAATCCTTAATAAGAACGGAAAAAAAGTGATTCTAACGAAGTTTCCAAACTTCGAAAAAAAATTTTTTTCTTTTCGAGATTATTTGCGCATAATTTGCTTGTCGAAGGCTATCAAACAAGTATAATGAAAGAGAACAAGTTATCTCAAATAAGAATGGAAAAAAAGTGATTCTAAGGAAGTTTCCAAACTTGGAAAAAGAATTTTTTTCTTTTCGAGATTCTTTGCGCATAATATGCTTGTCTGAGGCTATCAAACTAGTATAATGAAAGAGAACCAGTTATCTCAAATAAGAACGGAAAAAAAGTGATTCTAACGAAGTTTCCAAACTTCGAAAAAAAATTTTTTTCTTTTCGAGATTCTTTGCGCATAATATGCTTGTCTAAGGCTATCAAACTAGTATAATGAAAGAGAACAAGCTATCTCAAATAAGAACGGAAAAAAAGTGATTCTAACGAAGTTTCCAATCTTCGAAAAAAAATTTTTTTCTTTTCGAGATTCTTTGCGCATAATATGCTTTTCTGAGGCTATCAAACTTGTATAATGAAAGAGAACCAGTTATCTCAAATAAGAACGGAAAAAAAGTGATTCTAACGAAGTTTCCAAACTTCGAAAAAAAATTTTTTTCTTTACCAGATTCTTTGCGCATAATATGCTTGTCTAAGGCTATCAAACTAGTATAATGAAAGAGAACAAGTTATCTCAAATAAGAAGGGAAAAAAAGTGATTCTAACGAAGTTTCCAAACTTCGAAAAAAAATTTTTTTCTTTTCGAGATTCTTTGCGCATAATATGCTTGTCTGAGGCTATCAAACTAGTATAATGAAAGAGAACCAGTAATCTTAAATAAGAACGGAAAAAAGTGATTCTAACGAAGTTTCCAAACTTCGAAAAAAATTTTTTTTCTTTTCGAGATTCTTTGCGCATAATATGCTTGTCTGAGGCTATCAAACTAGTATAATGAAAGAGAACCAGTAATCTTAAATAAGAACGGAAAAAAAGTGATTCTAACGAAGTTTCCAAACTTCGAAAAAAAATTTTTTTCTTTTCGAGATTCTTTGCGCATAATATGCTTGTCTAAGGCTATCAAACAAGTATAATGAAAGAGAACAAGTTATCTCAAATAAGAATGGAAAAAAAGTGATTCTAAGGAAGTTTCCAAACTTCGAAAAAAAATTTTTTTCTTTTCGAGATTCTTTGCGCATAATATGCTTGTCTGAGGCTATCAAACTAGTATAATGAAAGAGAACCAGTTATCTCAAATAAGAACGGAAAAAAAGTGATTCTAACGAAGTTTCCAAACTTCGAAAAAAAATTTTTTTCTTTTCGAGATTCTTTGCGCATACCTATGCTTTTCTGAGGCTATCAAACTAGTATAATGAAAGAGAACCAGTTATCTCAAATAAGAACGGAAAAAAAGTGATTCTAACGAAGTTTCCAAACTTCGAAATAAAATTTTTTTCTTTTCGAGATTCTTTGCGCATAATATGCTTGTCTGAGGCTATCAAACTAGTATAATGAAAGAGAACCAGTAATCTTAAATAAGAACGGAAAAAAAGTGATTCTAACGAAGTTTCCAAACTTCGAAAAAAAATTTTTTTCTTTTTGAGATTCTATGCGCATAATATGCTTGTCTGAGGCTATCAAACTAGTATAATGAAAGAGAACCAGTAATCTTAAATAAGAACGGAAAAAAAGTGATTCTAACGAAGTTTCCAAACTTCGAAAAAAAATTTTTTTCTTTTCGAGATTATTTGCGCATAATATGCTTGTCTAAGGCTATCAAACAAGTATAATGAAAGAGAACAAGTTATCTCAAATAAGAATGGAAAAAAAGTGATTCTAAGGAAGTTTCCAAACTTCGAAAAAAAATTTTTTTCTTTTCGAGATTCTTTGCGCATAATATGCTTGTCTGAGGCTATCAAACTAGTATAATGAAAGAGAACCAGTAATCTTAAATAAGAACGGAAAAAAAGTGATTCTAACGAAGTTTCCAAACTTCGAAAAAAAATTTTTTTCTTTTCGAGATTATTTGCGCATAATTTGCTTGTCTAAGGCTATCAAACAAGTATAATGAAAGAGAACAAGTTATCTCAAATAAGAATGGAAAAAAAGTGATTCTAAGGAAGTTTCCAAACTTCGAAAAAAAATTTTTTTCTTTTCGAGATTCTTTGCGCATAATATGCTTGTCTGAGGCTATCAAACTAGTATAATGAAAGAGAACCAGTTATCTCAAATAAGAACGAAAAAAAAGTGATTCTAACGAAGTTTCCAAACTTCGAAAAAAAATTTTTTTCTTTTCCAGATTCTTTGCGCATAATATGCTTGTCTAAGGCTATCAAACTAGTATAATGAAAGAGAACAAGTTATCTTAAATAAGAACGGAAAAAAAGTGATTCTAACGAAGTTTCCAAACTTCGAAAAAAAATTTTTTTCTTTTCGAGATTCTTTGCGCATAATATGCTTGTCTGAGGCTATCAAACTAGTATAATGAAAGAGAACCAGTAATCTTAAATAAGAACGGAAAAAAAGTGATTCTAACGAAGTTTGCAAACTTCGAAAAAAAACTTTTTTCTTTTCGAGATTCTTTGCGCATAATATGCTTGTCTGAGGCTACCAAACTAGTATAATGAAAGAGAAAAAGTTATCTCAAATAAGAACGGAAAAAAAGTTATTTTAATGAAGTTTCCAAACTTCGAAAAAAATTTTTTTTCTTTTCGAGATTCTTTGCGCATAATATGCTTGTCTAAGGCTATCAAACTAGTATAATGAAAGAGAACAAGTTATCTGTATAAGAATGGAAAAAAAGTGATTCTAACGAAGTTTCCAAACTTCGAAAAAAAATTTTTTTCTTTTCGAGATTCTTTGCGCATAATATGCTTGTCTGAGGCTATCAAACTAGTATAATGAAAGAGAAAAAGTTATCTCAAATAAGAACGGAAAAAAAGTTATTCTAATGAAGTTTCCAAACTTCGAAAAAAATTTTTTTTCTTTTCGAGATTCTTTGCGCATAATATGCTTGTCTAAGGCTATCAAACTAGTATAATGAAAGAGAACAAGTTATCTGTATAAGAATGGAAAAAAAGTGATTCTAAGGAAGTTTCCAAACTTCGAAAAAACATTTTTTCTTTTCGAGATTCTTTGCGCATAATATGCTTGTCTGAGGCTATCAAACTAGTATAATGAAAGAGAACAAGTTATCTCAAATAAGAATGGAAAAAAAGTGTTTCTAAGGAAGTTTCCAAACTTCGAAAAAAAATTTTTTTCTTTTCGAGATTCTTTGCGCATAATATGCTTGTCTGAGGCTATCAAACTAGTATAATGAAACAGAACCAGTTATCTCAAATAAGAACGGAAAAAAAGTGATTTTAACGAGGTTCCCAATTTTCGAAAAAAAATTTTTTTCTTTTCGAGATTCTTTGCGCATAATATGCTTTTCTGAGGCTATCAAACTAGTATAATGAAAGAGAACAAGTTACCTCAAATAAGAACGGAAAAAAAGTGATTCTAACGAAGTTTCCAAACTTCGAAAAAAAAAGTTTTTCTTTTCGAGATTCTTTGCGCATAATATGCTTGTCTGAGGCTATCAAACTAGTATAATGAAAGAGAACAAGTTATCTCAAATAAGAACGGAAAAAAAGTGATTCTAACGAAGTTTCCAAACTTCGAAAAAAAATTTTTTTCTTTTCGAGATTATTTGCGAATAATATGCTTGTCTGAGGCTATCAAACTAGTATAATGAAAGAGAACCAGTAATCTCAAATAAGAACGGAAAAAAAGTGATTCTAACGAAGTTTCCAAACTTCGAAAAAAAATTTTTTTCTTTTCGAGATTGTTTGCGCATAATATGCTTGTCTGAGGCTATCAAACTAGTATAATGAAAGAGAACCAGTTATCTCAAATAAGAACGGAAAAAAAGTGATTCTAACGAAGTTTCCAAACTTCGAAATAAATTTTTTTTCTTTTCGAGATTCTTTGCGCATAATATGCTTGTCTGAGGCTAACAAACTAGTATAATGAAAGAGAACCAGTAATCTTAAATAAGAACGGAAAAAAAGTGATTCTAACGAAGTTTCCAAACTTCGAAAAAAAATTTTTTTCTTTTCGAGATACTTTGCGCATAATATGCTTGTCTAAGGCTATCAAACTAGTATAATGAAAGAGAACAAGTTATCTCAAATAAGAACGGAAAAAAAGTGATTCTAACGAAGTTTCCAAACTTCGAAAAAAAATTTTTTTCTTTTCGAGATTCTTTGCGCATAATATGCTTGTCTGAGGCTATCAAACTAGCATAATGAAAGAGAACCAGTAATCTTAAATAAGAACGGAAAAAAAGTGATTCTAACGAAGTTTCCAAACTTCGAAAAAAATTTTTTTTCTTTTCGAGATTCTTTGCGCATAATATGCTTGTCTAAGGCTATCAAACTAGTATAATGAAAGAGAACAAGTTATCTCAAATAAGAACCGAAAAAAAAGTGATTCTAACGAAGTTTCCAAACTTCGAAAAAAATTTTTTTCTTTTCGAGATTATTTGCGCATAATATGCTTGTCTGAGGCTATCAAACTAGTATAATGAAAGAGAACCAGTAATCTTAAATAAGAACGGAAAAAAAGTGATTCTAACGAAGTTTCCAAACTTCGAAAAAAAATTTTTTTCTTTTCGAGACCCTTTGCGCATAATATGCTTGTCTAAGGCTATCAAACAAGTATAATGAAAGAGAACAAGTTATCTCAAATAAGAATGGAAAAAAAGTGATTCTAAGGAAGTTTCCAAACTTCGAAAAAAAAAATTTTTTCTTTTCGAGATTCTTTGCGCATAATATGCTTGTGTGAGGCTATCAAACTAGTATAATGAAAGAGAACCAGTTATCTCAAATAAGAACGGAAAAAAAGTGATTCTAACGAAGTTTCCAAACTTCGAAAAAAAATTTTTTTCTTTTCGAGATTCTTTGCGCATACCTATGCTTTTCTGAGACTATCAAACTAGTATAATGAAAGAGAACCAGTTATCTCAAATAAGAACGGAAAAAAAGTGATTCTAACGAAGTTTCCAAACTTCGAAATAAAATTTTTTTCTTTTCGAGATTCTTTGCGCATAATATGCTTGTCTGAGGCTATCAAACTAGTATAATGAAAGAGAACCAGTAATCTTAAATAAGAACGGAAAAAAAGTGATTCTAACGAAGTTTCCAAACTTCGAAAAAAAATTTTTTTCTTTTCGAGATTATTTGCGCATAATTTGCTTGTCTAAGGCTATCAAACAAGTATAATGAAAGAGAACAAGTTATCTCAAATAAGAATGGAAAAAAAGTGATTCTAAGGAAGTTTCCAAACTTGGAAAAAAAATTTTTTTCTTTTCGAGATTCTTTGCGCATAATATGCTTGTCTGATGCTATCAAACTAGTATAATGAAAGAGAACCAGTTATCTCAAATAAGAACGGAAAAAAAGTGATTCTAACGAAGTTTCCAAACTTCGAAAAAAAATTTTTTTCTTTTCGAGATTCTTTGCGCATAATATGCTTGTCTAAGGCTATCAAACTAGTATAATGAAAGAGAACAAGCTATCTCAAATAAGAACGGAAAAAAAGTGATTCTAACGAAGTTTCCAATCTTCGAAAAAAAATTTTTTTCTTTTCGAGATTCTTTGCGCATAATATGCTTTTCTGAGGCTATCAAACTTGTATAATGAAAGAGAACCAGTTATCTCAAATAAGAACGGAAAAAAAGTGATTCTAACGAAGTTTCCAAACTTCGAAAAAAAATTTTTTTCTTTACCAGATTCTTTGCGCATAATATGCTTGTCTAAGGCTATCAAACTAGTATAATGAAAGAGAACAAGTTATCTCAAATAAGAAGGGAAAAAAAGTGATTCTAACGAAGTTTCCAAACTTCGAAAAAAAATTTTTTTCTTTTCGAGATTCTTTGCGCATAATATGCTTGTCTGAGGCTATCAAACTAGTATAATGAAAGAGAACCAGTAATCTTAAATAAGAACGGAAAAAAGTGATTCTAACGAAGTTTCCAAACTTCGAAAAAAATTTTTTTTCTTTTCGAGATTCTTTGCACATAATATGCTTGTCTGAGGCTATCAAACTAGTATAATGAAAGAGAACCAGTAATCTTAAATAAGAACGGAAAAAAAGTGATTCTAACGAAGTTTCCAAACTTCGAAAAAAAATTTTTTTCTTTTCGAGATTATTTGCGAATAATATGCTTGTCTGAGGCTATCAAACTAGTATAATGAAAGAGAACCAGTAATCTCAAATAAGAACGGAAAAAAAGTGATTCTAACGAAGTTTCCAAACTTCGAAAAAAAATTTTTTTCTTTTCGAGATTGTTTGCGCATAATATGCTTGTCTGAGGCTATCAAACTAGTATAATGAAAGAGAACCAGTTATCTCAAATAAGAACGGAAAAAAAGTGATTCTAACGAAGTTTCCAAACTTCGAAATAAATTTTTTTTCTTTTCGAGATTCTTTGCGCATAATATGCTTGTCTGAGGCTATCAAACTAGCATAATGAAAGAGAACCAGTAATCTTAAATAAGAACAGAAAAAAAGTGATTCTAACGAAGTTTCCAAACTTCGAAAAAAATTTTTTTTCTTTTCGAGATTCTTTGCGCATAATATGCTTGTCTAAGGCTATCAAACTAGTATAATGAAAGAGAACAAGTTATCTCAAATAAGAACCGAAAAAAAAGTGATTCTAACGAAGTTTCCAAACTTCGAAAAAAATTTTTTTCTTTTCGAGATTATTTGCGCATAATATGCTTGTCTGAGGCTATCAAACTAGTATAATGAAAGAGAACCAGTAATCTTAAATAAGAACGGAAAAAAAGTGATTCTAACGAAGTTTCCAAACTTCGAAAAAAAATTTTTTTCTTTTCGAGACCCTTTGCGCATAATATGCTTGTCTAAGGCTATCAAACAAGTATAATGAAAGAGAACAAGTTATCTCAAATAAGAATGGAAAAAAAGTGATTCTAAGGAAGTTTCCAAACTTCGAAAAAAAATTTTTTTCTTTTCGAGATTCTTTGCGCATAATATGCTTGTGTGAGGCTATCAAACTAGTATAATGAAAGAGAACCAGTTATCTCAAATAAGAACGGAAAAAAAGTGATTCTAACGAAGTTTCCAAACTTCGAAAAAAAATTTTTTTCTTTTCGAGATTCTTTGCGCATAATATGCTTGTCTGAGGCTATCAAACTAGTATAATGAAAGAGAACCAGTAATCTTAAATAAGAACGGAAAAAAAGTGATTCTAACGAAGTTTCCAAACTTCGAAAAAAAATTTTTTTCTTTTCGAGATTATTTGCGCATAATTTGCTTGTCTAAGGCTATCAAACAAGTATAATGAAAGAGAACAAGTTATCTCAAATAAGAATGGAAAAAAAGTGATTCTAAGGAAGTTTCCAAACTTGGAAAAAAAATTTTTTCTTTTCGAGATTCTTTGCGCATAATATGCTTGTCTGAGGCTATCAAACTAGTATAATGAAAGAGAACCAGTTATCTCAAATAAGAACGGAAAAAAAGTGATTCTAACGAAGTTTCCAAACTTCGAAAAAAAATTTTTTTCTTTTCGAGATTCTTTGCGCATAATATGCTTGTCTAAGGCTATCAAACTAGTATAATGAAAGAGAACAAGCTATCTCAAATAAGAACGGAAAAAAAGTGATTCTAACGAAGTTTCCAATCTTCGAAAAAAAATTTTTTTCTTTTCGAGATTCTTTGCGCATAATATGCTTTTCTGAGGCTATCAAACTTGTATAATGAAAGAGAACCAGTTATCTCAAATAAGAACGGAAAAAAAGTGATTCTAACGAAGTTTCCAAACTTCGAAAAAAAATTTTTTTCTTTACCAGATTCTTTGCGCATAATATGCTTGTCTAAGGCTATCAAACTAGTATAATGAAAGAGAACAAGTTATCTCAAATAAGAAGGGAAAAAAAGTGATTCTAACGAAGTTTCCAAACTTCGAAAAAAAATTTTTTTCTTTTCGAGATTCTTTGCGCATAATATGCTTGTCTGAGGCTATCAAACTAGTATAATGAAAGAGAACCAGTAATCTTAAATAAGAACGGAAAAAAGTGATTCTAACGAAGTTTCCAAACTTCGAAAAAAATTTTTTTTCTTTTCGAGATTCTTTGCGCATAATATGCTTGTCTGAGGCTATCAAACTAGTATAATGAAAGAGAACCAGTAATCTTAAATAAGAACGGAAAAAAAGTGATTCTAACGAAGTTTCCAAACTTCGAAAAAAAATTTTTTTCTTTTCGAGATTATTTGCGAATAATATGCTTGTCTGAGGCTATCAAACTAGTATAATGAAAGAGAACCAGTAATCTCAAATAAGAACGGAAAAAAAGTGATTCTAACGAAGTTTCCAAACTTCGAAAAAAAATTTTTTTCTTTTCGAGATTGTTTGCGCATAATATGCTTGTCTGAGGCTATCAAACTAGTATAATGAAAGAGAACCAGTTATCTCAAATAAGAACGGAAAAAAAGTGATTCTAACGAAGTTTCCAAACTTCGAAATAAATTTTTTTTCTTTTCGAGATTCTTTGCGCATAATATGCTTGTCTGAGGCTAACAAACTAGTATAATGAAAGAGAACCAGTAATCTTAAATAAGAACGGAAAAAAAGTGATTCTAACGAAGTTTCCAAACTTCGAAAAAAAATTTTTTTCTTTTCGAGATACTTTGCGCATAATATGCTTGTCTAAGGCTATCAAACTAGTATAATGAAAGAGAACAAGTTATCTCAAATAAGAACGGAAAAAAAGTGATTCTAACGAAGTTTCCAAACTTCGAAAAAAAATTTTTTTCTTTTCGAGATTCTTTGCGCATAATATGCTTGTCTGAGGCTATCAAACTAGCATAATGAAAGAGAACCAGTAATCTTAAATAAGAAAGGAAAAAAAGTGATTCTAACGAAGTTTCCAAACTTCGAAAAAAAATTTTTTTCTTTTCGAGATTATTTGCGCATAATATGCTTGTCTAAGGCTATCAAACAAGTATAATGAAAGAGAACAAGTTATCTCAAATAAGAATGGAAAAAAAGTGATTCTAAGGAAGTTTCCAAACTTCGAAAAAAAATTTTTTTCTTTTCGAGATTCTTTGCGCATAATATGCTTGTCTGAGGCTATCAAACTAGTATAATGAAAGAGAACCAGTAATCTTAAATAAGAACGGAAAAAAAGTGATTCTAACGAAGTTTCCAAACTTCGAAAAAAAATTTTTTTCTTTTCGAGATTATTTGCGCATAATTTGCTTGTCTAAGGCTATCAAACAAGTATAATGAAAGAGAACAAGTTATCTCAAATAAGAATGGAAAAAAAGTGATTCTAAGGAAGTTTCCAAACTTCGAAAAAAAATTTTTTTCTTTTCGAGATTCTTTGGGCATAATATGCTTGTCTGAGGCTATCAAACTAGTATAATGAAAGAGAACCAGTTATCTCAAATAAGAACGAAAAAAAAGTGATTCTAACGAAGTTTCCAAACTTCGAAAAAAAATTTTTTTCTTTTCCAGATTCTTTGCGCATAATATGCTTGTCTAAGGCTATCAAACTAGTATAATGAAATAGAACAAGTTATCTTAAATAAGAACGGAAAAAAAGTGATTCTAACGAAGTTTCCAAACTTCGAAAAAAAATTTTTTTCTTTTCGAGATTCTTTGCGCATAATATGCTTGTCTGAGGCTATCAAACTAGTATAATGAAAGAGAACCAGTAATCTTAAATAAGAACGGAAAAAAAGTGATTCTAACGAAGTTTGCAAATTTCGAAAAAAAATTTTTTTCTTTTCGAGATTCTTTGCGCATAATATGCTTGTCTGAGGCTATCAAACTAGTATAATGAAAGAGAAAAAGTTATCTCAAATAAGAACGGAAAAAAAGTTATTCTAATGAAGTTTCCAAACTTCGAAAAAAATTTTTTTTCTTTTCGAGATTCTTTGCGCATAATATGCTTGTCTAAGGCTATCAAACTAGTATAATGAAAGAGAACAAGTTATCTGTATAAGAATGGAAAAAAAGTGATTCTAAGGAAGTTTCCAAACTTCGAAAAAACATTTTTTCTTTTCGAGATTCTTTGCGCATAATATGCTTCTCTGAGGCTATCAAACTAGTATAATGAAAGAGAACAAGTTATCTCAAATAAGAATGGAAAAAAAGTGATTCTAAGGAAGTTTCCAAACTTCGAAAAAAAATTTTTTTCTTTTCGAGATTCTTTGCGCTTAATATGCTTGTCTGAGGCTATCAAACTAGTATAATGAAAGAGAACCAGTTATCTCAAATAAGAACGGAAAAAAAGTGATTCTAACGAGGTTCCCAATTTTCGAAAAAAAATTTTTTTCTTTTCGAGATTCTTTGCGCATAATATGCTTTTCTGAGGCTATCAAACTAGTATAATAAAAGAGAACCAGTTATCTCAAATAAGAACGGAAAAAAAGTGATTCTAACGAAGTTTCCAAACTTCGAAAAAAAATTTTTTTCTTTTCGAGATTCTTTGCGCATACCTATGCTTTTCTGAGGCTATCAAACTAGTATAATGAAAGAAAACCAGTTATCTCAAATAAGAACGGAAAAAAAGTGATTCTAACGAAGTTTCCAAATTTCGAAAAAAAAATTTTTTCTTTTAGAGATTCTTTGCGCATAATATGCTTGTCTCAGGCTATCAAACAAGTATAATGAAAGAGAACAAGTTATCTCAAATAAGAATGGAAAAAAAGTGATTCTAAGGAAGTTTCCAAACTTGGAAAAAAATTTTTTTCTTTTCGAGATTCTTTGCGCATAATATGCTTGTCTGAGGCTATCAAACTAGTATAATGAAAGAGAACCAGTTATCTCAAATAAGAACGGAAAAAAAGTGATTTAACGAAGTTTCCAAACTTCGAAAAAAAATTTTTTTCTTTTCGAGATTGTTTGCGCATAATATGCTTGTCTGAGGCTATCAAACTAGTATAATGAAAGAGAACCAGTTATCTCAAATAAGAACGGAAAAAAAGTGATTCTAACGAAGTTTCCAAACTTCGAAATAAAATTTTTTTCTTTTCGAGATTCTTTGCGCATAATATGCTTGTCTGAGGCTATCAAACTAGTATAATGAAAGAGAACCAGTAATCTTAAATAAGAACGGAAAAAAAGTGATTCTAACGAAGTTTCCAAACTTCGAAAAAAAATTTTTTTCTTTTTGAGATTCTATGCGCATAATATGCTTGTCTGAGGCTATCAAACTAGTATAATGAAAGAGAACCAGTAATCTTAAATAAGAACGGAAAAAAAGTGATTCTAACGAAGTTTCCAAACTTCGAAAAAAAATTTTTTTCTTTTCGAGATTATTTGCGCATAATATGCTTGTCTAAGGCTATCAAACAAGTATAATGAAAGAGAACAAGTTATCTCAAATAAGAATGGAAAAAAAGTGATTCTAAGGAAGTTTCCAAACTTCGAAAAAAAATTTTTTTCTTTTCGAGATTCTTTGCGCATAATATGCTTGTCTGAGGCTATCAAACTAGTATAATGAAAGAGAACCAGTAATCTTAAATAAGAACGGAAAAAAAGTGATTCTAACGAAGTTTCCAAACTTCGAAAAAAAATTTTTTTCTTTTCGAGATTATTTGCGCATAATTTGCTTGTCTAAGGCTATCAAACAAGTATAATGAAAGAGAACAAGTTATCTCAAATAAGAATGGAAAAAAAGTGATTCTAAGGAAGTTTCCAAACTTCGAAAAAAAATTTTTTTCTTTTCGAGATTCTTTGCGCATAATATGCTTGTCTGAGGCTATCAAACTAGTATAATGAAAGAGAACCAGTTATCTCAAATAAGAACGAAAAAAAAGTGATTCTAACGAAGTTTCCAAACTTCGAAAAAAAATTTTTTTCTTTTCCAGATTCTTTGCGCATAATATGCTTGTCTAAGGCTATCAAACTAGTATAATGAAAGAGAACAAGTTATCTTAAATAAGAACGGAAAAAAAGTGATTCTAACGAAGTTTCCAAACTTCGAAAAAAAATTTTTTTCTTTTCGAGATTCTTTGCGCATAATATGCTTGTCTGAGGCTATCAAACTAGTATAATGAAAGAGAACCAGTAATCTTAAATAAGAACGGAAAAAAAGTGATTCTAACGAAGTTTGCAAACTTCGAAAAAAAACTTTTTTCTTTTCGAGATTCTTTGCGCATAATATGCTTGTCTGAGGCTACCAAACTAGTATAATGAAAGAGAAAAAGTTATCTCAAATAAGAACGGAAAAAAAGTTATTTTAATGAAGTTTCCAAACTTCGAAAAAAATTTTTTTTCTTTTCGAGATTCTTTGCGCATAATATGCTTGTCTAAGGCTATCAAACTAGTATAATGAAAGAGAACAAGTTATCTGTATAAGAATGGAAAAAAAGTGATTCTAACGAAGTTTCCAAACTTCGAAAAAAAATTTTTTTCTTTTCGAGATTCTTTGCGCATAATATGCTTGTCTGAGGCTATCAAACTAGTATAATGAAAGAGAAAAAGTTATCTCAAATAAGAACGGAAAAAAAGTTATTCTAATGAAGTTTCCAAACTTCGAAAAAAATTTTTTTTCTTTTCGAGATTCTTTGCGCATAATATGCTTGTCTAAGGCTATCAAACTAGTATAATGAAAGAGAACAAGTTATCTGTATAAGAATGGAAAAAAAGTGATTCTAAGGAAGTTTCCAAACTTCGAAAAAACATTTTTTCTTTTCGAGATTCTTTGCGCATAATATGCTTGTCTGAGGCTATCAAACTAGTATAATGAAAGAGAACAAGTTATCTCAAATAAGAATGGAAAAAAAGTGTTTCTAAGGAAGTTTCCAAACTTCGAAAAAAAATTTTTTTCTTTTCGAGATTCTTTGCGCATAATATGCTTGTCTGAGGCTATCAAACTAGTATAATGAAACAGAACCAGTTATCTCAAATAAGAACGGAAAAAAAGTGATTTTAACGAGGTTCCCAATTTTCGAAAAAAAATTTTTTTCTTTTCGAGATTCTTTGCGCATAATATGCTTTTCTGAGGCTATCAAACTAGTATAATGAAAGAGAACCAGTTACCTCAAATAAGAACGGAAAAAAAGTGATTCTAACGAAGTTTCCAAACTTCGAAAAAAAAAGTTTTTCTTTTCGAGATTCTTTGCGCATAATATGCTTGTCTGAGGCTATCAAACTAGTATAATGAAAGAGAACAAGTTATCTCAAATAAGAACGGAAAAAAAGTGATTCTAACGAAGTTTCCAAACTTCGAAAAAAAATTTTTTTCTTTTCGAGATTATTTGCGAATAATATGCTTGTCTGAGGCTATCAAACTAGTATAATGAAAGAGAACCAGTAATCTCAAATAAGAACGGAAAAAAAGTGATTCTAACGAAGTTTCCAAACTTCGAAAAAAAATTTTTTTCTTTTCGAGATTGTTTGCGCATAATATGCTTGTCTGAGGCTATCAAACTAGTATAATGAAAGAGAACCAGTTATCTCAAATAAGAACGGAAAAAAAGTGATTCTAACGAAGTTTCCAAACTTCGAAATAAATTTTTTTTCTTTTCGAGATTCTTTGCGCATAATATGCTTGTCTGAGGCTAACAAACTAGTATAATGAAAGAGAACCAGTAATCTTAAATAAGAACGGAAAAAAAGTGATTCTAACGAAGTTTCCAAACTTCGAAAAAAAATTTTTTTCTTTTCGAGATACTTTGCGCATAATATGCTTGTCTAAGGCTATCAAACTAGTATAATGAAAGAGAACAAGTTATCTCAAATAAGAACGGAAAAAAAGTGATTCTAACGAAGTTTCCAAACTTCGAAAAAAAATTTTTTTCTTTTCGAGATTCTTTGCGCATAATATGCTTGTCTGAGGCTATCAAACTAGCATAATGAAAGAGAACCAGTAATCTTAAATAAGAACGGAAAAAAAGTGATTCTAACGAAGTTTCCAAACTTCGAAAAAAATTTTTTTTCTTTTCGAGATTCTTTGCGCATAATATGCTTGTCTAAGGCTATCAAACTAGTATAATGAAAGAGAACAAGTTATCTCAAATAAGAACCGAAAAAAAAGTGATTCTAACGAAGTTTCCAAACTTCGAAAAAAATTTTTTTCTTTTCGAGATTATTTGCGCATAATATGCTTGTCTGAGGCTATCAAACTAGTATAATGAAAGAGAACCAGTAATCTTAAATAAGAACGGAAAAAAAGTGATTCTAACGAAGTTTCCAAACTTCGAAAAAAAATTTTTTTCTTTTCGAGACCCTTTGCGCATAATATGCTTGTCTAAGGCTATCAAACAAGTATAATGAAAGAGAACAAGTTATCTCAAATAAGAATGGAAAAAAAGTGATTCTAAGGAAGTTTCCAAACTTCGAAAAAAAAAATTTTTTCTTTTCGAGATTCTTTGCGCATAATATGCTTGTGTGAGGCTATCAAACTAGTATAATGAAAGAGAACCAGTTATCTCAAATAAGAACGGAAAAAAAGTGATTCTAACGAAGTTTCCAAACTTCGAAAAAAAATTTTTTTCTTTTCGAGATTCTTTGCGCATACCTATGCTTTTCTGAGACTATCAAACTAGTATAATGAAAGAGAACCAGTTATCTCAAATAAGAACGGAAAAAAAGTGATTCTAACGAAGTTTCCAAACTTCGAAATAAAATTTTTTTCTTTTCGAGATTCTTTGCGCATAATATGCTTGTCTGAGGCTATCAAACTAGTATAATGAAAGAGAACCAGTAATCTTAAATAAGAACGGAAAAAAATTATTCTAACGAAGTTTCCAAACTTCGAAAAAAAATTTTTTTCTTTTCGAGATTATTTGCGCATAATTTGCTTGTCTAAGGCTATCAAACAAGTATAATGAAAGAGAACAAGTTATCTCAAATAAGAATGGAAAAAAAGTGATTCTAAGGAAGTTTCCAAACTTGGAAAAAAAATTTTTTTCTTTTCGAGATTCTTTGCGCATAATATGCTTGTCTGATGCTATCAAACTAGTATAATGAAAGAGAACCAGTTATCTCAAATAAGAACGGAAAAAAAGTGATTCTAACGAAGTTTCCAAACTTCGAAAAAAAATTTTTTTCTTTTCGAGATTCTTTGCGCATAATATGCTTGTCTAAGGCTATCAAACTAGTATAATGAAAGAGAACAAGCTATCTCAAATAAGAACGGAAAAAAAGTGATTCTAACGAAGTTTCCAATCTTCGAAAAAAAATTTTTTTCTTTTCGAGATTCTTTGCGCATAATATGCTTTTCTGAGGCTATCAAACTTGTATAATGAAAGAGAACCAGTTATCTCAAATAAGAACGGAAAAAAAGTGATTCTAACGAAGTTTCCAAACTTCGAAAAAAAATTTTTTTCTTTACCAGATTCTTTGCGCATAATATGCTTGTCTAAGGCTATCAAACTAGTATAATGAAAGAGAACAAGTTATCTCAAATAAGAAGGGAAAAAAAGTGATTCTAACGAAGTTTCCAAACTTCGAAAAAAAATTTTTTTCTTTTCGAGATTCTTTGCGCATAATATGCTTGTCTGAGGCTATCAAACTAGTATAATGAAAGAGAACCAGTAATCTTAAATAAGAACGGAAAAAAGTGATTCTAACGAAGTTTCCAAACTTCGAAAAAAATTTTTTTTCTTTTCGAGATTCTTTGCACATAATATGCTTGTCTGAGGCTATCAAACTAGTATAATGAAAGAGAACCAGTAATCTTAAATAAGAACGGAAAAAAAGTGATTCTAACGAAGTTTCCAAACTTCGAAAAAAAATTTTTTTCTTTTCGAGATTATTTGCGAATAATATGCTTGTCTGAGGCTATCAAACTAGTATAATGAAAGAGAACCAGTAATCTCAAATAAGAACGGAAAAAAAGTGATTCTAACGAAGTTTCCAAACTTCGAAAAAAAATTTTTTTCTTTTCGAGATTGTTTGCGCATAATATGCTTGTCTGAGGCTATCAAACTAGTATAATGAAAGAGAACCAGTTATCTCAAATAAGAACGGAAAAAAAGTGATTCTAACGAAGTTTCCAAACTTCGAAATAAATTTTTTTTCTTTTCGAGATTCTTTGCGCATAATATGCTTGTCTGAGGCTATCAAACTAGCATAATGAAAGAGAACCAGTAATCTTAAATAAGAACAGAAAAAAAGTGATTCTAACGAAGTTTCCAAACTTCGAAAAAAATTTTTTTTCTTTTCGAGATTCTTTGCGCATAATATGCTTGTCTAAGGCTATCAAACTAGTATAATGAAAGAGAACAAGTTATCTCAAATAAGAACCGAAAAAAAAGTGATTCTAACGAAGTTTCCAAACTTCGAAAAAAATTTTTTTCTTTTCGAGATTATTTGCGCATAATATGCTTGTCTGAGGCTATCAAACTAGTATAATGAAAGAGAACCAGTAATCTTAAATAAGAACGGAAAAAAAGTGATTCTAACGAAGTTTCCAAACTTCGAAAAAAAATTTTTTTCTTTTCGAGACCCTTTGCGCATAATATGCTTGTCTAAGGCTATCAAACAAGTATAATGAAAGAGAACAAGTTATCTCAAATAAGAATGGAAAAAAAGTGATTCTAAGGAAGTTTCCAAACTTCGAAAAAAAATTTTTTTCTTTTCGAGATTCTTTGCGCATAATATGCTTGTGTGAGGCTATCAAACTAGTATAATGAAAGAGAACCAGTTATCTCAAATAAGAACGGAAAAAAAGTGATTCTAACGAAGTTTCCAAACTTCGAAAAAAAATTTTTTTCTTTTCGAGATTCTTTGCGCATAATATGCTTGTCTGAGGCTATCAAACTAGTATAATGAAAGAGAACCAGTAATCTTAAATAAGAACGGAAAAAAAGTGATTCTAACGAAGTTTCCAAACTTCGAAAAAAAATTTTTTTCTTTTCGAGATTATTTGCGCATAATTTGCTTGTCTAAGGCTATCAAACAAGTATAATGAAAGAGAACAAGTTATCTCAAATAAGAATGGAAAAAAAGTGATTCTAAGGAAGTTTCCAAACTTGGAAAAAAAATTTTTTTCTTTTCGAGATTCTTTGCGCATAATATGCTTGTCTGAGGCTATCAAACTAGTATAATGAAAGAGAACCAGTTATCTCAAATAAGAACGGAAAAAAAGTGATTCTAACGAAGTTTCCAAACTTCGAAAAAAAATTTTTTTCTTTTCGAGATTCTTTGCGCATAATATGCTTGTCTAAGGCTATCAAACTAGTATAATGAAAGAGAACAAGCTATCTCAAATAAGAACGGAAAAAAAGTGATTCTAACGAAGTTTCCAATCTTCGAAAAAAAATTTTTTTCTTTTCGAGATTCTTTGCGCATAATATGCTTTTCTGAGGCTATCAAACTTGTATAATGAAAGAGAACCAGTTATCTCAAATAAGAACGGAAAAAAAGTGATTCTAACGAAGTTTCCAAACTTCGAAAAAAAATTTTTTTCTTTACCAGATTCTTTGCGCATAATATGCTTGTCTAAGGCTATCAAACTAGTATAATGAAAGAGAACAAGTTATCTCAAATAAGAAGGGAAAAAAAGTGATTCTAACGAAGTTTCCAAACTTCGAAAAAAAATTTTTTTCTTTTCGAGATTCTTTGCGCATAATATGCTTGTCTGAGGCTATCAAACTAGTATAATGAAAGAGAACCAGTAATCTTAAATAAGAACGGAAAAAAGTGATTCTAACGAAGTTTCCAAACTTCGAAAAAAATTTTTTTTCTTTTCGAGATTCTTTGCGCATAATATGCTTGTCTGAGGCTATCAAACTAGTATAATGAAAGAGAACCAGTAATCTTAAATAAGAACGGAAAAAAAGTGATTCTAACGAAGTTTCCAAACTTCGAAAAAAAATTTTTTTCTTTTCGAGATTATTTGCGAATAATATGCTTGTCTGAGGCTATCAAACTAGTATAATGAAAGAGAACCAGTAATCTCAAATAAGAACGGAAAAAAAGTGATTCTAACGAAGTTTCCAAACTTCGAAAAAAAATTTTTTTCTTTTCGAGATTGTTTGCGCATAATATGCTTGTCTGAGGCTATCAAACTAGTATAATGAAAGAGAACCAGTTATCTCAAATAAGAACGGAAAAAAAGTGATTCTAACGAAGTTTCCAAACTTCGAAATAAATTTTTTTTCTTTTCGAGATTCTTTGCGCATAATATGCTTGTCTGAGGCTAACAAACTAGTATAATGAAAGAGAACCAGTAATCTTAAATAAGAACGGAAAAAAAGTGATTCTAACGAAGTTTCCAAACTTCGAAAAAAAATTTTTTTCTTTTCGAGATACTTTGCGCATAATATGCTTGTCTAAGGCTATCAAACTAGTATAATGAAAGAGAACAAGTTATCTCAAATAAGAACGGAAAAAAAGTGATTCTAACGAAGTTTCCAAACTTCGAAAAAAAATTTTTTTCTTTTCGAGATTCTTTGCGCATAATATGCTTGTCTGAGGCTATCAAACTAGCATAATGAAAGAGAACCAGTAATCTTAAATAAGAACGGAAAAAAAGTGATTCTAACGAAGTTTCCAAACTTCGAAAAAAATTTTTTTTCTTTTCGAGATTCTTTGCGCATAATATGCTTGTCTAAGGCTATCAAACTAGTATAATGAAAGAGAACAAGTTATCTCAAATAAGAACCGAAAAAAAAGTGATTCTAACGAAGTTTCCAAACTTCGAAAAAAATTTTTTTCTTTTCGAGATTATTTGCGCATAATATGCTTGTCTGAGGCTATCAAACTAGTATAATGAAAGAGAACCAGTAATCTTAAATAAGAACGGAAAAAAAGTGATTCTAACGAAGTTTCCAAACTTCGAAAAAAAATTTTTTTCTTTTCGAGACCCTTTGCGCATAATATGCTTGTCTAAGGCTATCAAACAAGTATAATGAAAGAGAACAAGTTATCTCAAATAAGAATGGAAAAAAAGTGATTCTAAGGAAGTTTCCAAACTTCGAAAAAAAATTTTTTTCTTTTCGAGATTCTTTGCGCATAATATGCTTGTGTGAGGCTATCAAACTAGTATAATGAAAGAGAACCAGTTATCTCAAATAAGAACGGAAAAAAAGTGATTCTAACGAAGTTTCCAAACTTCGAAAAAAAATTTTTTTCTTTTCGAGATTCTTTGCGCATACCTATGCTTTTCTGAGACTATCAAACTAGTATAATGAAAGAGAACCAGTTATCTCAAATAAGAACGGAAAAAAAGTGATTCTAACGAAGTTTCCAAACTTCGAAATAAAATTTTTTTCTTTTCGAGATTATTTGCGCATAATATGCTTGTCTGAGGCTATCAAACTAGTATAATGAAAGAGAACCAGTAATCTTAAATAAGAACGGAAAAAAAGTGATTCTAACGAAGTTTCCAAACTTCGAAAAAAAATTTTTTTCTTTTCGAGATTATTTGCGCATAATTTGCTTGTCGAAGGCTATCAAACAAGTATAATGAAAGAGAACAAGTTATCTCAAATAAGAATGGAAAAAAAGTGATTCTAAGGAAGTTTCCAAACTTGGAAAAAGAATTTTTTTCTTTTCGAGATTCTTTGCGCATAATATGCTTGTCTGAGGCTATCAAACTAGTATAATGAAAGAGAACCAGTTATCTCAAATAAGAACGGAAAAAAAGTGATTCTAACGAAGTTTCCAAACTTCGAAAAAAAATTTTTTTCTTTTCGAGATTCTTTGCGCATAATATGCTTGTCTAAGGCTATCAAACTAGTATAATGAAAGAGAACAAGCTATCTCAAATAAGAACGGAAAAAAAGTGATTCTAACGAAGTTTCCAATCTTCGAAAAAAAATTTTTTTCTTTTCGAGATTCTTTGCGCATAATATGCTTTTCTGAGGCTATCAAACTTGTATAATGAAAGAGAACCAGTTATCTCAAATAAGAACGGAAAAAAAGTGATTCTAACGAAGTTTCCAAACTTCGAAAAAAAATTTTTTTCTTTACCAGATTCTTTGCGCATAATATGCTTGTCTAAGGCTATCAAACTAGTATAATGAAAGAGAACAAGTTATCTCAAATAAGAAGGGAAAAAAAGTGATTCTAACGAAGTTTCCAAACTTCGAAAAAAAATTTTTTTCTTTTCGAGATTCTTTGCGCATAATATGCTTGTCTGAGGCTATCAAACTAGTATAATGAAAGAGAACCAGTAATCTTAAATAAGAACGGAAAAAAGTGATTCTAACGAAGTTTCCAAACTTCGAAAAAAATTTTTTTTCTTTTCGAGATTCTTTGCGCATAATATGCTTGTCTGAGGCTATCAAACTAGTATAATGAAAGAGAACCAGTAATCTTAAATAAGAACGGAAAAAAAGTGATTCTAACGAAGTTTCCAAACTTCGAAAAAAAATTTTTTTCTTTTCGAGATTCTTTGCGCATAATATGCTTGTCTAAGGCTATCAAACAAGTATAATATAAGAGAACAAGTTATCTCAAATAAGAATGGAAAAAAAGTGATTCTAAGGAAGTTTCCAAACTTCGAAAAAAAATTTTTTTCTTTTCGAGATTCTTTGCGCATAATATGCTTGTCTGAGGCTATCAAACTAGTATAATGAAAGAGAACCAGTTATCTCAAATAAGAACGGAAAAAAAGTGATTCTAACGAAGTTTCCAAACTTCGAAAAAAAATTTTTTTCTTTTCGAGATTCTTTGCGCATACCTATGCTTTTCTGAGGCTATCAAACTAGTATAATGAAAGAGAACCAGTTATCTCAAATAAGAACGGAAAAAAAGTGATTCTAACGAAGTTTCCAAACTTCGAAATAAAATTTTTTTCTTTTCGAGATTCTTTGCGCATAATATGCTTGTCTGAGGCTATCAAACTAGTATAATGAAAGAGAACCAGTAATCTTAAATAAGAACGGAAAAAAAGTGATTCTAACGAAGTTTCCAAACTTCGAAAAAAATTTTTTTTCTTTTTGAGATTCTATGCGCATAATATGCTTGTCTGAGGCTATCAAACTAGTATAATGAAAGAGAACCAGTAATCTTAAATAAGAACGGAAAAAAAGTGATTCTAACGAAGTTTCCAAACTTCGAAAAAAAATTTTTTTCTTTTCGAGATTATTTGCGCATAATATGCTTGTCTAAGGCTATCAAACAAGTATAATGAAAGAGAACAAGTTATCTCAAATAAGAATGGAAAAAAAGTGATTCTAAGGAAGTTTCCAAACTTCGAAAAAAAATTTTTTTCTTTTCGAGATTCTTTGCGCATAATATGCTTGTCTGAGGCTATCAAACTAGTATAATGAAAGAGAACCAGTAATCTTAAATAAGAACGGAAAAAAAGTGATTCTAACGAAGTTTCCAAACTTCGAAAAAAAATTTTTTTCTTTTCGAGATTATTTGCGCATAATTTGCTTGTCTAAGGCTATCAAACAAGTATAATGAAAGAGAACAAGTTATCTCAAATAAGAATGGAAAAAAAGTGATTCTAAGGAAGTTTCCAAACTTCGAAAAAAAATTTTTTTCTTTTCGAGATTCTTTGCGCATAATATGCTTGTCTGAGGCTATCAAACTAGTATAATGAAAGAGAACCAGTTATCTCAAATAAGAACGAAAAAAAAGTGATTCTAACGAAGTTTCCAAACTTCGAAAAAAAATTTTTTTCTTTTCCAGATTCTTTGCGCATAATATGCTTGTCTAAGGCTATCAAACTAGTATAATGAAAGAGAACAAGTTATCTTAAATAAGAACGGAAAAAAAGTGATTCTAACGAAGTTTCCAAACTTCGAAAAAAAATTTTTTTCTTTTCGAGATTCTTTGCGCATAATATGCTTGTCTGAGGCTATCAAACTAGTATAATGAAAGAGAACCAGTAATCTTAAATAAGAACGGAAAAAAAGTGATTCTAACGAAGTTTGCAAACTTCGAAAAAAAACTTTTTTCTTTTCGAGATTCTTTGCGCATAATATGCTTGTCTGAGGCTACCAAACTAGTATAATGAAAGAGAAAAAGTTATCTCAAATAAGAACGGAAAAAAAGTTATTTTAATGAAGTTTCCAAACTTCGAAAAAAATTTTTTTTCTTTTCGAGATTCTTTGCGCATAATATGCTTGTCTAAGGCTATCAAACTAGTATAATGAAAGAGAACAAGTTATCTGTATAAGAATGGAAAAAAAGTGATTCTAAGGAAGTTTCCAAACTTCGAAAAAACATTTTTTCTTTTCGAGATTCTTTGCGCATAATATGCTTGTCTGAGGCTATCAAACTAGTATAATGAAAGAGAACAAGTTAACTCAAATAAGAATGGAAAAAAAGTGATTCTAAGGAAGTTTCCAAACTTCGAAAAAAAATTTTTTTCTTTTCGAGATTCTTTGCGCATAATATGCTTGTCTGAGGCTATCAAACTAGTATAATGAAAGAGAACCAGTTATCTCAAATAAGAACGGAAAAAAAGTGATTCTAACGAGGTTCCCAATTTTCGAAAAAAAATTTTTTTCTTTTCGAGATTCTTTGCGCATAATATGCTTTTCTGAGGCTATCAAACTAGTATAATGAAAGAGAACCAGTTACCTCAAATAAGAACGGAAAAAAAGTGATTCTAACGAAGTTTCCAAACTTCGAAAAAAAATTTTTTTCTTTTCGAGATTCTTTGCGCATAATATGCTTGTCTGAGGCTATCAAACTAGTATAATGAAAGAGAACAAGTTATCTCAAATAAGAACGGAAAAAAAGTGATTCTAACGAAGTTTTAAAACTTCGAAAAAAAATTTTTTTCTTTTCGAGATTATTTGCGAATAATATGCTTGTCTGAGGCTATCAAACTAGTATAATGAAAGAGAACCAGTAATCTTAAATAAGAACGGAAAAAAAGTGATTCTAACGAAGTTTCCAAACTTCGAAAAAAAATTTTTTTCTTTTCGAGATTATTTTCGCATAATATGCTTGTCTGAGGCTATCAAACTAGTATAATGAAAGAGAACCAGTTATCTCAAATAAGAACGGAAAAAAAGTGATTCTAACGAAGTTTCCAAACTTCGAAAAAAAATTTTTTTCTTTTCGAGATTCTTTGCGCATAATATGCTTGTCTGAGGCTATCAAACTAGTATAATGAAAGAGAACCAGTTATCTCAAATAAGAACGGAAAAATAGTGATTCTAACGAAGTTTCCAAACTTCGAAAAAAATTTTTTTTCTTTTCGAGATTCTTTGCGCATACCTATGCTTTTCTGAGGCTATCAAACAAGTATAATGAAAGAAAACCAGTTATCTCAAATAAGAACGGAAAAAAAGTGATTCTAACGAAGTTTCCAAATTTCGAAAAAAAAATTTTTTCTTTTAGAGATTCTTTGCGCATAATATGCTTGTCTCAGGCTATCAAACAAGTATAATGAAAGAGAACAAGTTATCTCAAATAAGAATGGAAAAAAAGTGATTCTAAGGAAGTTTCCAAACTTGGAAAAAAATTTTTTTCTTTTCGAGATTCTTTGCGCATAATATGCTTGTCTGAGGCTATCAAACTAGTATAATGAAAGAGAACAAGTTATCTCAAATAAGAATGGAAAAAAAGTGATTCTAAGGAAGTTTCCAAACTTCGAAAAAAAATTTTTTTCTTTTCGAGATTCTTTGCGCATAATATGCTTGTCTGAGGCTATCAAACTAGTATAATGAAAGAGAACCAGTTATCTCAAATAAGAACGGAAAAAAAGTGATTCTAACGAAGTTTCCAAACTTCGAAAAAAAATTTTTTTCTTTTCGAGATTCTTTGCGCATACCTATGCTTTTCTGAGGCTATCAAACTAGTATAATGAAAGAGAACCAGTTATCTCAAATAAGAACGGAAAAAAAGTGATTCTAACGAAGTTTCCAAACTTCGAAATAAAATTTTTTTCTTTTCGAGATTCTTTGCGCATAATATGCTTGTCTGAGGCTATCAAACTAGTATAATGAAAGAGAACCAGTAATCTTAAATAAGAACGGAAAAAAAGTGATTCTAACGAAGTTTCCAAACTTCGAAAAAAAATTTTTTTCTTTTTGAGATTCTATGCGCATAATATGCTTGTCTGAGGCTATCAAACTAGTATAATGAAAGAGAACCAGTAATCTTAAATAAGAACGGAAAAAAAGTGATTCTAACGAAGTTTCCAAACTTCGAAAAAAAATTTTTTTCTTTTCGAGATTATTTGCGCATAATATGCTTGTCTAAGGCTATCAAACAAGTATAATGAAAGAGAACAAGTTATCTCAAATAAGAATGGAAAAAAAGTGATTCTAAGGAAGTTTCCAAACTTCGAAAAAAAATTTTTTTCTTTTCGAGATTCTTTGCGCATAATATGCTTGTCTGAGGCTATCAAACTAGTATAATGAAAGAGAACCAGTAATCTTAAATAAGAACGGAAAAAAAGTGATTCTAACGAAGTTTCCAAACTTCGAAAAAAAATTTTTTTCTTTTCGAGATTATTTGCGCATAATTTGCTTGTCTAAGGCTATCAAACAAGTATAATGAAAGAGAACAAGTTATCTCAAATAAGAATGGAAAAAAAGTGATTCTAAGGAAGTTTCCAAACTTCGAAAAAAAATTTTTTTCTTTTCGAGATTCTTTACGCATAATATGCTTGTCTGAGGCTATCAAACTAGTATAATGAAAGAGAACCAGTTATCTCAAATAAGAACGAAAAAAAAGTGATTCTAACGAAGTTTCCAAACTTCGAAAAAAAATTTTTTTCTTTTCCAGATTCTTTGCGCATAATATGCTTGTCTAAGGCTATCAAACTAGTATAATGAAAGAGAACAAGTTATCTTAAATAAGAACGGAAAAAAAGTGATTCTAACGAAGTTTCCAAACTTCGAAAAAAAATTTTTTTCTTTTCGAGATTCTTTGCGCATAATATGCTTGTCTGAGGCTATCAAACTAGTATAATGAAAGAGAACCAGTAATCTTAAATAAGAACGGAAAAAAAGTGATTCTAACGAAGTTTGCAAACTTCGAAAAAAAACTTTTTTCTTTTCGAGATTCTTTGCGCATAATATGCTTGTCTGAGGCTACCAAACTAGTATAATGAAAGAGAAAAAGTTATCTCAAATAAGAACGGAAAAAAAGTTATTTTAATGAAGTTTCCAAACTTCGAAAAAAATTTTTTTTCTTTTCGAGATTCTTTGCGCATAATATGCTTGTCTAAGGCTATCAAACTAGTATAATGAAAGAGAACAAGTTATCTGTATAAGAATGGAAAAAAAGTGATTCTAAGGAAGTTTCCAAACTTCGAAAAAACATTTTTTCTTTTCGAGATTCTTTGCGCATAATATGCTTGTCTGAGGCTATCAAACTAGTATAATGAAAGAGAACAAGTTAACTCAAATAAGAATGGAAAAAAAGTGATTCTAAGGAAGTTTCCAAACTTCGAAAAAAAATTTTTTTCTTTTCGAGATTCTTTGCGCATAATATGCTTGTCTGAGGCTATCAAACTAGTATAATGAAAGAGAACCAGTTATCTCAAATAAGAACGGAAAAAAAGTGATTCTAACGAGGTTCCCAATTTTCGAAAAAAAATTTTTTTCTTTTCGAGATTCTTTGCGCATAATATGCTTTTCTGAGGCTATCAAACTAGTATAATGAAAGAGAACCAGTTACCTCAAATAAGAACGGAAAAAAAGTGATTCTAACGAAGTTTCCAAACTTCGAAAAAAAATTTTTTTCTTTTCGAGATTCTTTGCGCATAATATGCTTGTCTGAGGCTATCAAACTAGTATAATGAAAGAGAACAAGTTATCTCAAATAAGAACGGAAAAAAAGTGATTCTAACGAAGTTTCAAAACTTCGAAAAAAAATTTTTTTCTTTTCGAGATTATTTGCGAATAATATGCTTGTCTGAGGCTATCAAACTAGTATAATGAAAGAGAACCAGTAATCTTAAATAAGAACGGAAAAAAAGTGATTCTAACGAAGTTTCCAAACTTCGAAAAAAAATTTTTTTCTTTTCGAGATTATTTTCGCATAATATGCTTGTCTGAGGCTATCAAACTAGTATAATGAAAGAGAACCAGTTATCTCAAATAAGAACGGAAAAAAAGTGATTCTAACGAAGTTTCCAAACTTCGAAAAAAAATTTTTTTCTTTTCGAGATTCTTTGCGCATAATATGCTTGTCTGAGGCTATCAAACTAGTATAATGAAAGAGAACCAGTTATCTCAAATAAGAACGGAAAAATAGTGATTCTAACGAAGTTTCCAAACTTCGAAAAAAATTTTTTTTCTTTTCGAGATTCTTTGCGCATACCTATGCTTTTCTGAGGCTATCAAACAAGTATAATGAAAGAAAACCAGTTATCTCAAATAAGTACGGAAAAAAAGTGATTCTAACGAAGTTTCCAAATTTCGAAAAAAAAATTTTTTCTTTTAGAGATTCTTTGCGCATAATATGCTTGTCTCAGGCTATCAAACAAGTATAATGAAAGAGAACAAGTTATCTCAAATAAGAATGGAAAAAAAGTGATTCTAAGGAAGTTTCCAAACTTGGAAAAAAATTTTTTTCTTTTCGAGATTCTTTGCGCATAATATGCTTGTCTGAGGCTATCAAACTAGTATAATGAAAGAGAACAAGTTATCTCAAATAAGAACGGAAAAAAAGTGATTCTAACGAAGTTTCCAATCTTCGAAAAAAAATTTTTTTCTTTTCGAGATTCTTTGCGCATAATATGCTTTTCTGAGTCTATCAAACTTGTATAATGAAAGAGAACCAGTTATCTCAAATAACAACGGAAAAAAAGTGATTCTAACGAAGTTTCCAAACTTTCAAAAAAAAATTTTTTTCTTTACGAGATTCTTTGCGCATAATATGCTTGTCTAAGGCTATCAAACTAGTATAATGAAAGAGAACAAGTTATCTCAAATAAGAACGGAAAAAAAGTGATTCTAACGAAGTTTCCAAACTTCGAAAAAAAATTTTTTTCTTTTCGAGATTCTTTGCGCATAATATGCTTGTCTGAGGCTATCAAACTAGTATAATGAAAGAGAACCAGTAATCTTAAATAAGAACGGAAAAAAGTGATTCTAACGAAGTTTCCAAACTTCGAAAAAAATTTTTTTTCTTTTCGAGATTCTTTGCGCATAATTAGCTTGTCTAAGGCTATCAAACAAGTATAATGAAAGAGAACAAGTTATCTCAAATAAGAATGGAAAAAAAGTGATTCTAAGGAAGTTTCCAAACTTCGAAAAAAAAATTTTTTCTTTTCGAGATTCTTTGCGCATAATATGCTTGTCTGAGGCTATCAAACTAGTATAATGAAAGAGAACCAGTTATCTCAAATAAGAACGGAACAAAAGTGATTCTAACGAAGTTTCCAAACTTCGAAAAAAAAATTTTTTCTTTTAGAGATTCTTTGCGCATAATATGCTTTTCTGAGGCTATCAAACTAGTATAATGAAAGAGAACCAGTTATCTCAAATAAGAACGGAAAAAAAGTGATTCTAACGAAGTTTCCAAACTTCGAAATAAAATTTTTTTCTTTTCGAGATTCTTTGCGCATAATATGCTTGTCTGAGGCTATCAAACTAGTATAATGAAAGAGAACCAGTAATCTTAAATAAGAACGGAAAAAAAGTGATTCTAACGAAGTTTCCAAACTTCGAAAAAAAATTTTTTTCTTTTCGAGATTCTTTGCGCATAATATGCTTGTCTGAGGCTATCAAATTAGTATAATGAAAGAGAACCAGTTATCTCAAATAAGAACGGAAAAAAAGTGATTCTAACGAAGTCTCCAAACTTCGAAAAAAAATTTTTTTCTTTTCGAGATTGTTTGCGCATAATATGCTTGTCTGAGGCTATCAAACTAGTATAATGAAAGAGAACCAGTTATCTCAAATAAGAACGGAAAAAAAGTGATTCTAACGAAGTTTCCAAACTTCGAAATAAATTTTTTTTCTTTTCGAGATTCTTTGCGCATAATATGCTTGTCTGAGGCTAACAAACTAGTATAATGAAAGAGAACCAGTAATCTTAAATAAGAACGGAAAAAAAGTGATTCTAACAAAGTTTCCAAACTTCGAAAAAAATTTTTTTTCTTTTCGAGATACTTTGCGCATAATATGCTTGTCTAAGGCTATCAAACTAGTATAATGAAAGAGAACAAGTTATCTCAAATAAGAACGGAAAAAAAGTGATTCTAACGAAGTTTCCAAACTTCGAAAAAAAATTTTTTTCTTTTCGAGATTCTTTGCGCATAATATGCTTGTCTGAGGCTATCAAACTAGCATAATGAAAGAGAACCAGTAATCTTAAATAAGAACGGAAAAAAAGTGATTCTAACGAAGTTTCCAAACTTCGAAAAAAATTTTTTTTCTTTTCGAGATTCTTTGCGCATAATATGCTTGTCTAAGGCTATCAAACTAGTATAATGAAAGAGAACAAGTTATCTCAAATAAGAACCGAAAAAAAAGTGATTCTAACGAAGTTTCCAAACTTCGAAAAAAATTTTTTTCTTTTGGAGATTATTTGCGCATAATATGCTTGTCTGAGGCTATCAAACTAGTATAATGAAAGAGAACCAGTAATCTTAAATAAGAACGGAAAAAAAGTGATTCTAACGAAGTTTCCAAACTTCGAAAAAAAATTTTTTTCTTTTCGAGACCCTTTGCGCATAATATGCTTGTCTAAGGCTATCAAACAAGTATAATGAAAGAGAACAAGTTATCTCAAATAAGAATGGAAAAAAAGTGATTCTAAGGAAGTTTCCAAACTTCGAAAAAAAATTTTTTTCTTTTCGAGATTCTTTGCGCATACCTATGCTTTTCTGAGACTATCAAACTAGTATAATGAAAGAGAACCAGTTATCTCAAATAAGAACGGAAAAAAAGTGATTCTAACGAAGTTTCCAAACTTCGAAATAAAATTTTTTTCTTTTCGAGATTCTTTGCGCATAATATGCTTGTCTGAGGCTATCAAACTAGTATAATGAAAGAGAACCAGTAATCTTAAATAAGAACGGAAAAAAAGTGATTCTAACGAAGTTTCCAAACTTCGAAAAAAAATTTTTTTCTTTTCGAGATTCTTTGCGCATAATATGCTTGTCTGAGGCTATCAAACTAGTATAATGAAAGAGAACCAGTAATCTTAAATAAGAAAGGAAAAAAAGTGATTCTAACGAAGTTTCCAAACTTCGAAAAAAAATTTTTTTCTTTTCGAGATTATTTGCGCATAATATGCTTGTCTAAGGCTATCAAACAAGTATAATGAAAGAGAACAAGTTATCTCAAATAAGAATGGAAAAAAAGTGATTCTAAGGAAGTTTCCAAACTTCGAAAAAAAATTTTTTTCTTTTCGAGATTCTTTGCGCATAATATGCTTGTCTGAGGCTATCAAACTAGTATAATGAAAGAGAACCAGTAATCTTAAAT
The DNA here is from genome assembly GCA_030762175.1 of Metallyticus violacea. NCBI lineage: Eukaryota > Metazoa > Arthropoda > Insecta > Mantodea > Metallyticidae > Metallyticus > Metallyticus violacea. Next base: position 82,276,348 of record CM060842.1, on the reverse strand, counting down.
AAGAACGGAAAAAAAGTGATTCTAACGAAGTTTCCAAACTTCGAAAAAAAATTTTTTTCTTTTCGAGATTATTTGCGCATAATTTGCTTGTCTAAGGCTATCAAACAAGTATAATGAAAGAGAACAAGTTATCTCAAATAAGAATGGAAAAAAAGTGATTCTAAGGAAGTTTCCAAACTTCGAAAAAAAATTTTTTTCTTTTCGAGATTCTTTGGGCATAATATGCTTGTCTGAGGCTATCAAACTAGTATAATGAAAGAGAACCAGTTATCTCAAATAAGAACGAAAAAAAAGTGATTCTAACGAAGTTTCCAAACTTCGAAAAAAAATTTTTTTCTTTTCCAGATTCTTTGCGCATAATATGCTTGTCTAAGGCTATCAAACTAGTATAATGAAATAGAACAAGTTATCTTAAATAAGAACGGAAAAAAAGTGATTCTAACGAAGTTTCCAAACTTCGAAAAAAAATTTTTTTCTTTTCGAGATTCTTTGCGCATAATATGCTTGTCTGAGGCTATCAAACTAGTATAATGAAAGAGAACCAGTAATCTTAAATAAGAACGGAAAAAAAGTGATTCTAACGAAGTTTGCAAATTTCGAAAAAAAATTTTTTTCTTTTCGAGATTCTTTGCGCATAATATGCTTGTCTGAGGCTATCAAACTAGTATAATGAAAGAGAAAAAGTTATCTCAAATAAGAACGGAAAAAAAGTTATTCTAATGAAGTTTCCAAACTTCGAAAAAAATTTTTTTTCTTTTCGAGATTCTTTGCGCATAATATGCTTGTCTAAGGCTATCAAACTAGTATAATGAAAGAGAACAAGTTATCTGTATAAGAATGGAAAAAAAGTGATTCTAAGGAAGTTTCCAAACTTCGAAAAAACATTTTTTCTTTTCGAGATTCTTTGCGCATAATATGCTTCTCTGAGGCTATCAAACTAGTATAATGAAAGAGAACAAGTTATCTCAAATAAGAATGGAAAAAAAGTGATTCTAAGGAAGTTTCCAAACTTCGAAAAAAAATTTTTTTCTTTTCGAGATTCTTTGCGCTTAATATGCTTGTCTGAGGCTATCAAACTAGTATAATGAAAGAGAACCAGTTATCTCAAATAAGAACGGAAAAAAAGTGATTCTAACGAGGTTCCCAATTTTCGAAAAAAAATTTTTTTCTTTTCGAGATTCTTTGCGCATAATATGCTTTTCTGAGGCTATCAAACTAGTATAATAAAAGAGAACCAGTTATCTCAAATAAGAACGGAAAAAAAGTGATTCTAACGAAGTTTCCAAACTTCGAAAAAAAATTTTTTTCTTTTCGAGATTCTTTGCGCATACCTATGCTTTTCTGAGGCTATCAAACTAGTATAATGAAAGAAAACCAGTTATCTCAAATAAGAACGGAAAAAAAGTGATTCTAACGAAGTTTCCAAATTTCGAAAAAAAAATTTTTTCTTTTAGAGATTCTTTGCGCATAATATGCTTGTCTCAGGCTATCAAACAAGTATAATGAAAGAGAACAAGTTATCTCAAATAAGAATGGAAAAAAAGTGATTCTAAGGAAGTTTCCAAACTTGGAAAAAAATTTTTTTCTTTTCGAGATTCTTTGCGCATAATATGCTTGTCTGAGGCTATCAAACTAGTATAATGAAAGAGAACCAGTTATCTCAAATAAGAACGGAAAAAAAGTGATTTAACGAAGTTTCCAAACTTCGAAAAAAAATTTTTTTCTTTTCGAGATTCTTTGCGCATAATATGCTTGTCTAAGGCTATCAAACTAGTATAATGAAAGAGAACAAGTTATCTCAAATAAGAACGGAAAAAAAGTGATTCTAACGAAGTTTCCAATCTTCGAAAAAAAATTTTTTTCTTTTCGAGATTCTTTGCGCATAATATGCTTTTCTGAGGCTATCAAACTTGTATAATGAAAGAGAACCAGTTATCTCAAATAACAACGGAAAAAAAGTGATTCTAACGAAGTTTCCAAACTTCGAAAAAAAATTTTTTTCTTTTCGAGATTCTTTGCGCATAATATGCTTGTCTGAGGCTATCAAACTAGTATAATGAAAGAGAACCAGTAATCTTAAATAAGAACGGAAAAAAGTGATTCTAACGAAGTTTCCAAACTTCGAAAAAAATTTTTTTTCTTTTCGAGATTCTTTGCGCATAAATAGCTTGTCTAAGGCTATCAAACAAGTATAATGAAAGAGAACAAGTTATCTCAAATAAGAATGGAAAAAAAGTGATTCTAAGGAAGTTTCCAAACTTCGAAAAAAAAATTTTTTCTTTTCGAGATTCTTTGCGCATAATATGCTTGTCTGAGGCTATCAAACTAGTATAATGAAAGAGAACCAGTTATCTCAAATAAGAACGGAAAAAAAGTGATTCTAACGAAGTTTCCAAAACTTCGAAAAAAAAATTTTTTCTTTTAGAGATTCTTTGCGCATAATATGCTTTTCTGAGGCTATCAAACTAGTATAATGAAAGAGAACCAGTTATCTCAAATAAGAACGGAAAAAAGTGATTCTAACGAAGTTTCGAAAACTCGAAAAAAATTTTTTTTCTTTTCGAGATTCTTTGCGCATAATCTGCTTTTCTAAGCCTATCAAACTAGTATAATGAAAGAGAACCAGTTATCTCAATAAGAATGGAAAAAAAGTGTTTCTTATGAAGTTTCCAAACTTCGATAAAATTTTTTTCATTTCGAGATTCTTTGCGCATAATATGCTTGTCTGAGGCTATCAAACTAGCATAATGAAAGAGAACCAGTTATCTCAAATAAGAACGGAAAAAAAGTGATTCTAACGAGGTTACCAAACTTCGAAAAAAAATTTTATTCTTTTCGAGATTCTTTGCACATAATATGCTTGTCTGAGGCTATCAAACTAGTATAACGAGAGATTACCAGTTATCTCAAATAAGAATGGAAAAAAAGTGATTCTAATGAAGTTTCCAAACTTAGAAAAAAAAATTTATTCTTTTCGAGATTCTTTGCGCATAATATGCTTTTCTGAGGCTATCAAACTAGTATAATGAAAGAGAACCAGTTATCTCAAATAAGAATGGAAAAAAAGTGTTTCCAATGAAGTTTCCAAACTTCGAAAAAAAATATTTTTCATTTCGAGATTCTTTGCGCATAATATGCTTTTCGGAGGCTATCAAACTAATATAATGAAAGAGAACCAGTTATCAAAGTTTTTTTTTGTTATCACTATTTTTTGTTATTGTTTTTGTAAAGTTATCAAATTTTTTTCTTTCGAAAAAAATTTTTTTTCTTTTCGAGATTCTTTGCGCATAATACGCTTTTCTGAGGCTATCAAACTAGTATAATGAAAGAGAACCAGTTATCTCAATAAGAATGGAAAAAAAGTGTTTCTAATGAAGTTTCCAAACTTCGATAAAATTTTTTTCATTTCGAGATTCTTTGCGCATAATATGCTTGTCTGAGGCTATCAAACTAGTATAATGAAAGAGAACCAGTTATCTCAAATAAGAACGGAAAAAAAGTGATTCTAACGAAATTTCCAAACTTCGAAATAAAATTTTTTTCTTTTGGAGATTCTTTGCGCATAATATGCTTTTCTGAGGCTATCAAACTAGTATAATGAAAGAGAACCAGTTATCTCAAATAAGAACGGAAAAAAAGTGATTCTAACGAGGTTTCCAAACTTCGAAAAAAAATTTTTTTCTTTTCGAGATTCTTTGCACATGATATGCTTTTCTGAGACTATCAAACTAGTATAATGAAAGAGAACCAGTTATCTCAAATAAGAACGGAAAAAAAGTGATTCTAACGAGGTTTCCAAACTTCGAAAAAAAATTTTTTTCTTTTGGAGATTCTTTGCGCATAATATGCTTGTCTGAGGCTATCAAACTAGTATAATGAAAGAGAACCAGTAATCTTAAATAAGAACGGAAAAAAGTGATTCTAACGAAGTTTCCAAACTTCGAAAAAAAATTTTTTTCTTTTCGAGATTCTTTGCGCATAATATGCTTGTCTAAGGCTATCAAACTAGTATAATGAAAGAGAACCAGTAATCTTAAATAAGAACGGAAAAAAGTGATTCTAAAGAAGTTTCCAAACTTCGAAAAAAAATTTTTTTCTTTTCGAGATTCTTTGCGCATAATATGCTTGTCTAAGGCTATCAAACTAGTATAATGAAAGAGAACAAGTTATCTCAAATAAGAACGGATAAAAAGTGATTCCAACGAAGTTTCCAAACTTCGAAAAAATTTTTTTTTCTTTTCGAGATTCTTTGCGCATAATATGCTTGTCTGAGGCTATCAAACTAGTATAATGAAAGAGAACCAGTTATCTCAAATAAGAACGGAAAAAAAGTGATTCTAACGAAGTTTCCAAACTTCGAAAAAAAAATTTTTTCTTTTCGAGATTCTTTGCGCATACCTATGCTTTTCTGAGGCTATCAAACTAGTATAATGAAAGAGAACCAGTTATCTCAAATAAGAACGGAAAAAAAGTGATTCTAACGAAGTTTCCAAACTTCGAAATAAAATTTTTTTCTTTTCCAGATTCTTTGCGCATAATATGCTTGTCTGAGGCTATCAAACTAGTATAATGAAAGAGAACCAGTAATCTTAAATAAGAACGGAAAAAAGTGATTCTAACGAAGTTTCCAAACTTCGAAAAAAATTTTTTTTCTTTTCGAGATTCTTTGCGCATAATTAGCTTGTCTAAGGCTATCAAACAAGTATAATGAAAGAGAACAAGTTATCTCAAATAAGAATGGAAAAAAAGTGATTCTAAGGAAGTTTCCAAACTTCGAAAAAAAATTTTTTTCTTTTCGAGATTCTTTGCGCATAATATGCTTGTCTGAGGCTATCAAACTAGTATAATGAAAGAGAACCAGTTATCTCAAATAAGAACGGAAAAAAAGTGATTCTAACGAGGTTCCCAATTTTCGAAAAAAAATTTTTTTCTTTTCGAGATTCTTTGCGCATAATATGCTTTTCTGAGGCTATCAAACTAGTATAATGAAAGAGAACCAGTTACCTCAAATAAGAACGGAAAAAAAGTGATTCTAACGAAGTTTCCAAACTTCGAAAAAAAATTTTTTTCTTTTCGAGATTCTTTGCGCATAATATGCTTGTCTGAGGCTATCAAACTAGTATAATGAAAGAGAACAAGTTATCTCAAATAACAACGGAAAAAAAGTGATTCTAACGAAGTTTCCAAACTTCGAAAAAAAATTTTTTTCTTTTCGAGATTATTTGCGAATAATATGCTTGTCTGAGGCTATCAAACTAGTATAATGAAAGAGAACCAGTAATCTTAAATAAGAACGGAAAAAAAGTGATTCTAACGAAGTTTCCAAACTTCGAAAAAAATTTTTTTTCTTTTCGAGATTATTTGCGCATAATATGCTTGTCTGAGGCTATCAAACTAGTATAATGAAAGAGAACCAGTTATCTCAAATAAGAACGGAAAAAAAGTGATTCTAACGAAGTTTCCAAACTTCGAAAAAAAATTTTTTTCTTTTCGAGATTCTTTGCGCATAATATGCTTGTCTGAGGCTTTCAAACTAGTATAATGAAAGAGAACCAGTTATCTCAAATAAGAACGGAAAAATAGTGATTCTAACGAAGTTTCTAAACTTCGAAAAAAAATTTTTTTCTTTTCGAGATTCTTTGCGCATACCTATGCTTTTCTGAGGCTATCAAACAAGTATAATGAAAGAAAACCAGTTATCTCAAATAAGAACGGAAAAAAAGTGATTCTAACGAAGTTTCCAAATTTCGAAAAAAAAATTTTTTCTTTTAGAGATTCTTTGCGCATAATATGCTTGTCTCAGGCTATCAAACAAGTATAATGAAAGAGAACAAGTTATCTCAAATAAGAATGGAAAAAAAGTGATTCTAAGGAAGTTTCCAAACTTGGAAAAAAATTTTTTTCTTTTCGAGATTCTTTGCGCATAATATGCTTGTCTGAGGCTATCAAACTAGTATAATGAAAGAGAACCAGTTATCTCAAATAAGAACTGAAAAAAAGTGATTCTAACGAAGTTTCCAAACTTCGAAAAAAAATTTTTTTCTTTTCGAGATTCTTTGCGCATAATATGCTTGTCTAAGGCTATCAAACTAGTATAATGAAAGAGAACAAGTTATCTCAAATAAGAACGGAAAAAAAGTGATTCTAACGAAGTTTCCAATCTTCGAAAAAAAATTTTTTTCTTTTCGAGATTCTTTGCGCATAATATGCTTTTCTGAGTCTATCAAACTTGTATAATGAAAGAGAACCAGTTATCTCAAATAACAACGGAAAAAAAGTGATTCTAACGAAGTTTCCAAACTTCGAAAAAAAATTTTTTTCTTTTCGAGATTCTTTGCGCATAATATGCTTGTCTGAGGCTATCAAACTAGTATAATGAAAGAGAACCAGTAATCTTAAATAAGAACGGAAAAAAGTGATTCTAACGAAGTTTCCAAACTTCGAAAAAAATTTTTTTTCTTTTCGAGATTCTTTGCGCATAATTAGCTTGTCTAAGGCTATCAAACAAGTATAATGAAAGAGAACAAGTTATCTCAAATAAGAATGGAAAAAAAGTGATTCTAAGGAAGTTTCCAAAATACGAAAAAAAAATTTTTTCTTTTCGAGATTCTTTGCGCATAATATGCTTGTCTGAGGCTATCAAACTAGTATAATGAAAGAGAACCAGTTATCTCAAATAAGAACGGAAAAAAAGTGATTCTAACGAAGTTTCCAAAACTTCGAAAAAAAAATTTTTTCTTTTAGAGATTCTTTGCGCATAATATGCTTTTCTGAGGCTATCAAACTAGTATAATGAAAGAGAACCAGTTATCTCAAATAAGAACGGAAAAAAGTGATTCTAACGAAGTTTCGAAAACTCGAAAAAAATTTTTTTTCTTTTCGAGATTCTTTGCGCATAATCTGCTTTTCTAAGCCTATCAAACTAGTATAATGAAAGAGAACCAGTTATCTCAATAAGAATGGAAAAAAAGTGTTTCTTATGAAGTTTCCAAACTTCGATAAAATTTTTTTCATTTCGAGATTCTTTGCGCATAATATGCTTGTCTGAGGCTATCAAACTAGTATAATGAAAGAGAACCAGTTATCTCAAATAAGAACGGAAAAAAAGTGATTCTAACGAGGTTACCAAACTTCGAAAAAAAATTTTATTCTTTTCGAGATTCTTTGCACATAATATGCTTGTCTGAGGCTATCAAACTAGTATAACGAGAGATTACCAGTTATCTCAAATAAGAATGGAAAAAAAGTGATTCTAATGAAGTTTCCAAACTTAGAAAAAAAAATTTATTCTTTTCGAGATTCTTTGCGCATAATATGCTTTTCTGAGGCTATCAAACTAGTATAATGAAAGAGAACCAGTTATCTCAAATAAGAATGGAAAAAAAGTGTTTCCAATGAAGTTTCCAAACTTCGAAAAAAAATATTTTTCATTTCGAGATTCTTTGCGCATAATATGCTTTTCGGAGGCTATCAAACTAATATAATGAAAGAGAACCAGTTATCAAAGTTTTTTTTTGTTATCACTATTTTTTGTTATTGTTTTTGTAAAGTTATCAAATTTTTTTCTTTCGAAAAAAATTTTTTTTCTTTTCGAGATTCTTTGCGCATAATACGCTTTTCTGAGGCTATCAAACTAGTATAATGAAAGAGAACCAGTTATCTCAATAAGAATGGAAAAAAAGTGTTTCTAATGAAGTTTCCAAACTTCGATAAAATTTTTTTCATTTCGAGATTCTTTGCGCATAATATGCTTGTCTGAGGCTATCAAACTAGTATAATGAAAGAGAACCAGTTATCTCAAATAAGAACGGAAAAAAAGTGATTCTAACGAAATTTCCAAACTTCGAAATAAAATTTTTTTCTTTTGGAGATTCTTTGCGCATAATATGCTTTTCTGAGGCTATCAAACTAGTATAATGAAAGAGAACCAGTTATCTCAAATAAGAACGGAAAAAAAGTGATTCTAACGAGGTTTCCAAACTTCGAAAAAAAATTTTTTTCTTTTCGAGATTCTTTGCACATGATATGCTTTTCTGAGACTATCAAACTAGTATAATGAAAGAGAACCAGTTATCTCAAATAAGAACGGAAAAAAAGTGATTCTAACGAGGTTTCCAAACTTCGAAAAAAAATTTTTTTCTTTTGGAGATTCTTTGCGCATAATATGCTTGTCTGAGGCTATCAAACTAGTATAATGAAAGAGAACCAGTAATCTTAAATAAGAACGGAAAAAAAGTGATTCTAAAGAAGTTTCCAAACTTCGAAAAAAAATTTTTTTCTTTTCGAGATTCTTTGCGCATAATATGCTTGTCTAAGGCTATCAAACTAGTATAATGAAAGAGAACAAGTTATCTCAAATAAGAACGGATAAAAAGTGATTCCAACGAAGTTTCCAAACTTCGAAAAAATTTTTTTTTCTTTTCGAGATTCTTTGCGCATAATATGCTTGTCTGAGGCTATCAAACTAGTATAATGAAAGAGAACCAGTTATCTCAAATAAGAACGGAAAAAAAGTGATTCTAACGAAGTTTCCAAACTTCGAAAAAAAAATTTTTTCTTTTCGAGATTCTTTGCGCATACCTATGCTTTTCTGAGGCTATCAAACTAGTATAATGAAAGAGAACCAGTTATCTCAAATAAGAACGGAAAAAAAGTGATTCTAACGAAGTTTCCAAACTTCGAAATAAAATTTTTTTCTTTTCCAGATTCTTTGCGCATAATATGCTTGTCTGAGGCTATCAAACTAGTATAATGAAAGAGAACCAGTAATCTTAAATAAGAACGGAAAAAAAGTGATTCTAACGAAGTTTCCAAACTTCGAAAAAAAATTTTTTTCTTTTCGAGATTCTTTGCGCCTAATATGCTTGTCTAAGGCTATCAAACTAGTATAATGAAAGAGAACCAGTAATCTTAAATAAGAACGGAAAAAAGTGATTCTAACGAAGTTTCCAAACTTCGAAAAAAAATTTTTTTCTTTTCGAGATTCTTTGCGCATAATATGCTTGTCTAAGGCTATCAAACTAGTATAATGAAAGAGAACCAGTAATCTTAAATAAGAACGGAAAAAAGTGATTCTAAAGAAGTTTCCAAACTTCGAAAAAAAATTTTTTTCTTTTCGAGATTCTTTGCGCATAATATGCTTGTCTAAGGCTATCAAACTAGTATAATGAAAGAGAACAAGTTATCTCAAATAAGAACGGATAAAAAGTGATTCCAACGAAGTTTCCAAACTTCGAAAAAATTTTTTTTTCTTTTCGAGATTCTTTGCGCATAATATGCTTGTCTGAGGCTATCAAACTAGTATAATGAAAAAGAACCAGTTATCTCAAATAAGAACGGAAAAAAAGTGATTCTAACGAAGTTTCCAAACTTCGAAAAAAAAATTTTTTCTTTTCGAGATTCTTTGCGCATACCTATGCTTTTCTGAGGCTATCAAACTAGTATAATGAAAGAGAACCAGTTATCTCAAATAAGAACGGAAAAAAAGTGATTCTAACGAAGTTTCCAAACTTCGAAATAAAATTTTTTTCTTTTCCAGATTCTTTGCGCATAATATGCTTGTCTGAGGCTATCAAACTAGTATAATGAAAGAGAACCAGTAATCTTAAATAAGAACGGAAAAAAAGTGATTCTAACGAAGTTTCCAAACTTCGAAAAAAAATTTTTTTCTTTTCGAGATTCTTTGCGCATAATATGCTTGTCTAAGGCTATCAAACTAGTATAATGAAAGAGAACCAGTAATCTTAAATAAGAACGGAAAAAAGTGATTCTAACGAAGTTTCCAAACTTCGAAAAAAATTTTTTTTCTTTTCGAGATTCTTTGCGCATAATTAGCTTGTCTAAGGCTATCAAACAAGTATAATGAAAGAGAACAAGTTATCTCAAATAAGAATGGAAAAAAAGTGATTCTAAGGAAGTTTCCAAACTTCGAAAAAAAATTTTTTTCTTTTCGAGATTCTTTGCGCATAATATGCTTGTCTGAGGCTATCAAACTAGTATAATGAAAGAGAACCAGTTATCTCAAATAAGAACGGAAAAAAAGTGATTCTAACGAGGTTCCCAATTTTCGAAAAAAAATTTTTTTCTTTTCGAGATTCTTTGCGCATAATATGCTTTTCTGAGGCTATCAAACTAGTATAATGAAAGAGAACCAGTTACCTCAAATAAGAACGGAAAAAAAGTGATTCTAACGAAGTTTCCAAACTTCGAAAAAAAATTTTTTTCTTTTCGAGATTCTTTGCGCATAATATGCTTGTCTGAGGCTATCAAACTAGTATAATGAAAGAGAACAAGTTATCTCAAATAACAACGGAAAAAAAGTGATTCTAACGAAGTTTCCAAACTTCGAAAAAAAATTTTTTTCTTTTCGAGATTATTTGCGAATAATATGCTTGTCTGAGGCTATCAAACTAGTATAATGAAAGAGAACCAGTAATCTTAAATAAGAACGGAAAAAAAGTGATTCTAACGAAGTTTCCAAACTTCGAAAAAAATTTTTTTTCTTTTCGAGATTATTTGCGCATAATATGCTTGTCTGAGGCTATCAAACTAGTATAATGAAAGAGAACCAGTTATCTCAAATAAGAACGGAAAAAAAGTGATTCTAACGAAGTTTCCAAACTTCGAAAAAAAATTTTTTTCTTTTCGAGATTCTTTGCGCATAATATGCTTGTCTGAGGCTATCAAACTAGTATAATGAAAGAGAACCAGTTATCTCAAATAAGAACGGAAAAATAGTGATTCTAACGAAGTTTCTAAACTTCGAAAAAAAATTTTTTTCTTTTCGAGATTCTTTGCGCATACCTATGCTTTTCTGAGGCTATCAAACAAGTATAATGAAAGAAAACCAGTTATCTCAAATAAGAACGGAAAAAAAGTGATTCTAACGAAGTTTCCAAATTTCGAAAAAAAAATTTTTTCTTTTAGAGATTCTTTGCGCATAATATGCTTGTCTCAGGCTATCAAACAAGTATAATGAAAGAGAACAAGTTATCTCAAATAAGAATGGAAAAAAAGTGATTCTAAGGAAATTTCCAAACTTGGAAAAAAATTTTTTTCTTTTCGAGATTCTTTGCGCATAATATGCTTGTCTGAGGCTATCAAACTAGTATAATGAAAGAGAACCAGTTATCTCAAATAAGAACTGAAAAAAAGTGATTCTAACGAAGTTTCCAAACTTCGAAAAAAAATTTTTTTCTTTTCGAGATTCTTTGCGCATAATATGCTTGTCTAAGGCTATCAAACTAGTATAATGAAAGAGAACAAGTTATCTCAAATAAGAACGGAAAAAAAGTGATTCTAACGAAGTTTCCAATCTTCGAAAAAAAATTTTTTTCTTTTCGAGATTCTTTGCGCATAATATGCTTTTCTGAGTCTATCAAACTTGTATAATGAAAGAGAACCAGTTATCTCAAATAACAACGGAAAAAAAGTGATTCTAACGAAGTTTCCAAACTTTCAAAAAAAAATTTTTTTCTTTACGAGATTCTTTGCGCATAATATGCTTGTCTAAGGCTATCAAACTAGTATAATGAAAGAGAACAAGTTATCTCAAATAAGAACGGAAAAAAAGTGATTCTAACGAAGTTTCCAAACTTCGAAAAAAAATTTTTTTCTTTTCGAGATTCTTTGCGCATAATATGCTTGTCTGAGGCTATCAAACTAGTATAATGAAAGAGAACCAGTAATCTTAAATAAGAACGGAAAAAAGTGATTCTAACGAAGTTTCCAAACTTCGAAAAAAATTTTTTTTCTTTTCGAGATTCTTTGCGCATAATTAGCTTGTCTAAGGCTATCAAACAAGTATAATGAAAGAGAACAAGTTATCTCAAATAAGAATGGAAAAAAAGGGATTCTAAGGAAGTTTCCAAACTTCGAAAAAAAAATTTTTTCTTTTCGAGATTCTTTGCGCATAATATGCTTGTCTGAGGCTATCAAACTAGTATAATGAAAGAGAACCAGTTATCTCAAATAAGAACGGAAAAAAAGTGATTCTAACGAAGTTTCCAAACTTCGAAAAAAAAATTTTTTCTTTTAGAGATTCTTTGCGCATAATATGCTTTTCTGAGGCTATCAAACTAGTATAATGAAAGAGAACCAGTTATCTCAAATAAGAACGGAAAAAAAGTGATTCTAACGAAGTTTCCAAACTTCGAAATAAAATTTTTTTCTTTTCGAGATTCTTTGCGCATAATATGCTTGTCTGAGGCTATCAAACTAGTATAATGAAAGAGAACCAGTAATCTTAAATAAGAACGGAAAAAAAGTGATTCTAACGAAGTTTCCAAACTTCGAAAAAAAATTTTTTTCTTTTCGAGATTCTTTGCGCATAATATGCTTGTCTGAGGCTATCAAATTAGTATAATGAAAGAGAACCAGTTATCTCAAATAAGAACGGAAAAAAAGTGATTCTAACGAAGTTTCCAAACTTCGAAAAAAAATTTTTTTCTTTTCGAGATTGTTTGCGCATAATATGCTTGTCTCAGTCTATCAAACTTGTATAATGAAAGAGAACCAGTTATCTCAAATAACAACGGAAAAAAAGTGATTCTAACGAAGTTTCCAAACTTTCAAAAAAAAATTTTTTTCTTTACGAGATTCTTTGCGCATAATATGCTTGTCTAAGGCTATCAAACTAGTATAATGAAAGAGAACAAGTTATCTCAAATAAGAACGGAAAAAAAGTGATTCTAACGAAGTTTCCAAACTTCGAAAAAAAATTTTTTTCTTTTCGAGATTCTTTGCGCATAATATGCTTGTCTGAGGCTATCAAACTAGTATAATGAAAGAGAACCAGTAATCTTAAATAAGAACGGAAAAAAGTGATTCTAACGAAGTTTCCAAACTTCGAAAAAAATTTTTTTTCTTTTCGAGATTCTTTGCGCATAATTAGCTTGTCTAAGGCTATCAAACAAGTATAATGAAAGAGAACAAGTTATCTCAAATAAGAATGGAAAAAAAGGGATTCTAAGGAAGTTTCCAAACTTCGAAAAAAAAATTTTTTCTTTTCGAGATTCTTTGCGCATAATATGCTTGTCTGAGGCTATCAAACTAGTATAATGAAAGAGAACCAGTTATCTCAAATAAGAACGGAAAAAAAGTGATTCTAACGAAGTTTCCAAACTTCGAAAAAAAAATTTTTTCTTTTAGAGATTCTTTGCGCATAATATGCTTTTCTGAGGCTATCAAACTAGTATAATGAAAGAGAACCAGTTATCTCAAATAAGAACGGAAAAAAAGTGATTCTAACGAAGTTTCCAAACTTCGAAATAAAATTTTTTTCTTTTCGAGATTCTTTGCGCATAATATGCTTGTCTGAGGCTATCAAACTAGTATAATGAAAGAGAACCAGTAATCTTAAATAAGAACGGAAAAAAAGTGATTCTAACGAAGTTTCCAAACTTCGAAAAAAAATTTTTTTCTTTTCGAGATTCTTTGCGCATAATATGCTTGTCTGAGGCTATCAAATTAGTATAATGAAAGAGAACCAGTTATCTCAAATAAGAACGGAAAAAAAGTGATTCTAACGAAGTTTCCAAACTTCGAAAAAAAATTTTTTTCTTTTCGAGATTGTTTGCGCATAATATGCTTGTCTGAGGCTATCAAACTAGTATAATGAAAGAGAACCAGTTATCTCAAATAAGAACGGAAAAAAAGTGATTCTAACGAAGTTTCCAAACTTCGAAATAAATTTTTTTTCTTTTCGAGATTCTTTGCGCATAATATGCTTGTCTGAGGCTAACAAACTAGTATAATGAAAGAGAACCAGTAATCTTAAATAAGAACGGAAAAAAAGTGATTCTAACGAAGTTTCCAAACTTCGAAAAAAAATTTTTTTCTTTTCGAGATACTTTGCGCATAATATGCTTGTCTAAGGCTATCAAACTAGTATAATGAAAGAGAACAAGTTATCTCAAATAAGAACGGAAAAAAAGTGATTCTAACGAAGTTTCCAAACTTCGAAAAAAAATTTTTTTCTTTTCGAGATTCTTTGCGCATAATATGCTTGTCTGAGGCTATCAAACTAGCATAATGAAAGAGAACCAGTAATCTTAAATAAGAACGGAAAAAAAGTGATTCTAACGAAGTTTCTAAACTTCGAAAAAAAATTTTTTTCTTTTCGAGACCCTTTGCGCATAATATGCTTGTCTAAGGCTATCAAACAAGTATAATGAAAGAGAACAAGTTATCTCAAATAAGAATGGAAAAAAAGTGATTCTAAGGAAGTTTCCAAACTTCGAAAAAAAATTTTTTTCTTTTCGAGATTCTTTGCGCATAATATGCTTGTGTGAGGCTATCAAACTAGTATAATGAAAGAGAACCAGTTATCTCAAATAAGAACGGAAAAAAAGTGATTCTAACGAAGTTTCCAAACTTCGAAAAAAAATTTTTTTCTTTTCGAGATTCTTTGCGCATACCTATGCTTTTCTGAGACTATCAAACTAGTATAATGAAAGAGAACCAGTTATCTCAAATAAGAACGGAAAAAAAGTGATTCTAACGAAGTTTCCAAACTTCGAAATAAAATTTTTTTCTTTTCGAGATTCTTTGCGCATAATATGCTTGTCTGAGGCTATCAAACTAGTATAATGAAAGAGAACCAGTAATCTTAAATAAGAACGGGAAAAAAGTGATTCTAACGAAGTTTCCAAACTTCGAAAAAAAATTTTTTTCTTTTCGAGATTCTTTGCGCATAATATGCTTGTCTGAGGCTATCGAACTAGTATAATGAAAGAGAACCAGTAATCTTAAATAAGAAAGGAAAAAAAGTGATTCTAACGAAGTTTCCAAACTTCGAAAAAAATTTTTTTTCTTTTCGATATTGTTTGCGCATAATATGCTTGTCTGAGGCTATCAAACTAGTATAATGAAAGAGAACCAGTAATCTTAAATAAGAACGGAAAAAAAGTGATTCTAACGAAGTTTCCAAACTTCGAAAAAAAATTTTTTTCTTTTCGAGATTCTTTGCGCATAATATGCTTGTCTAAGGCTATCAAACTAGTATAATGAAAGAGAACCAGTAATCTTAAATAAGAAGGGAAAAAAGTGATTCTAACGAAGTTTCCAAACTTCGAAAAAATTTTTTTTTCTTTTCGAGATTCTTTGCGCATAATTAGCTTGTCTAAGGCTATCAAACAAGTATAATGAAAGAGAACAAGTTATCTCAAATAAGAATGGAAAAAAAGTGATTCTAAGGAAGTTTCCAAACTTCGAAAAAAAATTTTTTTCTTTTCGAGATTCTTTGCGCATAATATGCTTGTCTGAGGCTATCAAACTAGTATAATGAAAGAGAACCAGTTATCTCAAATAAGAACGGAAAAAAAGTGATTCTAACGAGGTTCCCAATTTTCGAAAAAAAATTTTTTTCTTTTCGAGATTCTTTGCGCATAATATGCTTTTCTGAGGCTATCAAACTAGTATAATGAAAGAGAACCAGTTACCTCAAATAAGAACGGAAAAAAAGTGATTCTAACGAAGTTTCCAAACTTCGAAAAAAAATTTTTTTCTTTTCGAGATTCTTTGCGCATAATATGCTTGTCTGAGGCTATCAAACTAGTATAATGAAAGAGAACAAGTTATCTCAAATAACAACGGAAAAAAAGTGATTCTAACGAAGTTTCCAAACTTCGAAAAAAAATTTTTTTCTTTTCGAGATTATTTGCGAATAATATGCTTGTCTGAGGCTATCAAACTAGTATAATGAAAGAGAACCAGTAATCTTAAATAAGAATGGAAAAAAAGTGATTCTAACGAAGTTTCCAAACTTCGAAAAAAATTTTTTTTCTTTTCGAGATTATTTGCGCATAATATGCTTGTCTGAGGCTATCAAACTAGTATAATGAAAGAGAACCAGTTATCTCAAATAAGAACGGAAAAAAAGTGATTCTAACGAAGTTTCCAAACTTCGAAAAAAAATTTTTTTCTTTTCGAGATTCTTTGCGCATAATATGCTTGTCTGAGGCTATCAAACTAGTATAATGAAAGAGAACCAGTTATCTCAAATAAGAACGGAAAAATAGTGATTCTAACGAAGTTTCTAAACTTCGAAAAAAAATTTTTTTCTTTTCGAGATTCTTTGCGCATACCTATGCTTTTCTGAGGCTATCAAACAAGTATAATGAAAGAAAACCAGTTATCTCAAATAAGAACGGAAAAAAAGTGATTCTAACGAAGTTTCCAAATTTCGAAAAAAAAATTTTTTCTTTTAGAGATTCTTTGCGCATAATATGCTTGTCTCAGGCTATCAAACAAGTATAATGAAAGAGAACAAGTTATCTCAAATAAGAATGGAAAAAAAGTGATTCTAAGGAAGTTTCCAAACTTGGAAAAAAATTTTTTTCTTTTCGAGATTCTTTGCGCATAATATGCTTGTCTGAGGCTATCAAACTAGTATAATGAAAGAGAACCAGTAATCTTAAATAAGAACGGAAAAAAGTGATTCTAACGAAGTTTCCAAACTTCGAAAAAAATTTTTTTTCTTTTCGAGATTCTTTGCGCATAATTAGCTTGTCTAAGGCTATCAAACAAGTATAATGAAAGAGAACATGTTATCTCAAATAAGAATGGAAAAAAAGTGATTCTAAGGAAGTTTCCAAACTTCGAAAAAAAATTTTTTTCTTTTCGAGATTCTTTGCGCATAATATGCTTGTCTGAGGCTATCAAACTAGTATAATGAAAGAGAACCAGTTATCTCAAATAAGAACGGAAAAAAAGTGATTCTAACGAGGTTCCCAATTTTCGAAAAAAAATTTTTTTCTTTTCGAGATTCTTTGCGCATAATATGCTTTTCTGAGGCTATCAAACTAGTATAATGAAAGAGAACCAGTTACCTCAAATAAGAACGGAAAAAAAGTGATTCTAACGAAGTTTCCAAACTTCGAAAAAAAATTTTTTTCTTTTCGAGATTCTTTGCGCATAATATGCTTGTCTGAGGCTATCAAACTAGTATAATGAAAGAGAACAAGTTATCTCAAATAACAACGGAAAAAAAGTGATTCTAACGAAGTTTCCAAACTTCGAAAAAAAATTTTTTTCTTTTCGAGATTATTTGCGAATAATATGCTTGTCTGAGGCTATCAAACTAGTATAATGAAAGAGAACCAGTAATCTTAAATAAGAACGGAAAAAAAGTGATTCTAACGAAGTTTCCAAACTTCGAAAAAAATTTTTTTTCTTTTCGAGATTATTTGCGCATAATATGCTTGTCTGAGGCTATCAAACTAGTATAATGAAAGAGAACCAGTTATCTCAAATAAGAACGGAAAAAAAGTGATTCTAACGAAGTTTCCAAACTTCGAAAAAAAATTTTTTTCTTTTCGAGATTCTTTGCGCATAATATGCTTGTCTGAGGCTATCAAACTAGTATAATGAAAGAGAACCAGTTATCTCAAATAAGAACGGAAAAATAGTGATTCTAACGAAGTTTCTAAACTTCGAAAAAAAATTTTTTTCTTTTCGAGATTCTTTGCGCATACCTATGCTTTTCTGAGGCTATCAAACAAGTATAATGAAAGAAAACCAGTTATCTCAAATAAGAACGGAAAAAAAGTGATTCTAACGAAGTTTCCAAATTTCGAAAAAAAAATTTTTTCTTTTAGAGATTCTTTGCGCATAATATGCTTGTCTCAGGCTATCAAACAAGTATAATGAAAGAGAACAAGTTATCTCAAATAAGAATGGAAAAAAAGTGATTCTAAGGAAGTTTCCAAACTTGGAAAAAAATTTTTTTCTTTTCGAGATTCTTTGCGCATAATATGCTTGTCTGAGGCTATCAAACTAGTATAATGAAAGAGAACCAGTTATCTCAAATAAGAACTGAAAAAAAGTGATTCTAACGAAGTTTCCAAACTTCGAAAAAAAATTTTTTTCTTTTCGAGATTCTTTGCGCATAATATGCTTGTCTAAGGCTATCAAACTAGTATAATGAAAGAGAACAAGTTATCTCAAATAAGAACGGAAAAAAAGTGATTCTAACGAAGTTTCCAATCTTCAAAAAAAAATTTTTTTCTTTTCGAGATTCTTTGCGCATAATATGCTTTTCTGAGTCTATCAAACTTGTATAATGAAAGAGAACCAGTTATCTCAAATAACAACGGAAAAAAAGTGATTCTAACGAAGTTTCCAAACTTTCAAAAAAAAATTTTTTTCTTTACGAGATTCTTTGCGCATAATATGCTTGTCTAAGGCTATCAAACTAGTATAATGAAAGAGAACAAGTTATCTCAAATAAGAACGGAAAAAAAGTGATTCTAACGAAGTTTCCAAACTTCGAAAAAAAATTTTTTTCTTTTCGAGATTCTTTGCGCATAATATGCTTGTCTGAGGCTATCAAACTAGTATAATGAAAGAGAACCAGTAATCTTAAATAAGAACGGAAAAAAGTGATTCTAAAGAAGTTTCCAATCTTCGAAAAAAATTTTTTTTCTTTTCGAGATTCTTTGCGCATAATTAGCTTGTCTAAGGCTATCAAACAAGTATAATGAAAGAGAACAAGTTATCTCAAATAAGAATGGAAAAAAAGGGATTCTAAGGAAGTTTCCAAACTTCGAAAAAAATTTTTTTTCTTTTCGAGATACTTTGCGCATAATATGCTTTTCTGAGGCTATCAAACTAGTATAATGAAAGAGAACAAGTTATCTCAAATAAGAACGGAAAAAAAGTGATTCTAACGAAGTTTCCAAACTTCGAAAAAAAATTTTTTTCTTTTCGAGATTCTTTGCGCATAATATGCTTGTCTGAGGCTATCAAACTAGCATAATGAAAGAGAACCAGTAATCTTAAATAAGAACGGAAAAAAAGTGATTCTAACGAAGTTTCCAAACTTCGAAAAAAATTTTTTTTCTTTTCGAGATTCTTTGCGCATAATATGCTTGTCTAAGGCTATCAAACTAGTATAATGAAAGAGAACAAGTTATCTCAAATAAGAACCGAAAAAAAAGTGATTCTAACGAAGTTTCCAAACTTCGAAAAAAATTTTTTCTTTTCGAGATTATTTGCGCATAATATGCTTGTCTGAGGCTATCAAACTAGTATAATGAAAGAGAACCAGTAATCTTAAATAAGAACGGAAAAAAAGTGATTCTAACGAAGTTTCTAAACTTCGAAAAAAAATTTTTTTCTTTTCGAGACCCTTTGCGCATAATATGCTTGTCTAAGGCTATCAAACAAGTATAATGAAAGAGAACAAGTTATCTCAAATAAGAATGGAAAAAAAGTGATTCTAAGGAAGTTTCCAAACTTCGAAAAAAAATTTTTTTCTTTTCGAGATTCTTTGCGCATAATATGCTTGTGTGAGGCTATCAAACTAGTATAATGAAAGAGAACCAGTTATCTCAAATAAGAACGGAAAAAAAGTGATTCTAACGAAGTTTCCAAACTTCGAAAAAAAATTTTTTTCTTTTCGAGATTCTTTGCGCATACCTATGCTTTTCTGAGACTATCAAACTAGTATAATGAAAGAGAACCAGTTATCTCAAATAAGAACGGAAAAAAAGTGATTCTAACGAAGTTTCCAAACTTCGAAATAAAATTTTTTTCTTTTCGAGATTCTTTGCGCATAATATGCTTGTCTGAGGCTATCAAACTAGTATAATGAAAGAGAACCAGTAATCTTAAATAAGAACGGGAAAAAAGTGATTCTAACGAAGTTTCCAAACTTCGAAAAAAAATTTTTTTCTTTTCGAGATTCTTTGCGCATAATATGCTTGTCTGAGGCTATCGAACTAGTATAATGAAAGAGAACCAGTAATCTTAAATAAGAAAGGAAAAAAAGTGATTCTAACGAAGTTTCCAAACTTCGAAAAAAAATTTTTTTCTTTTCGAGATTATTTGCGCATAATATGCTTGTCTAAGGCTATCAAACAAGTATAATGAAAGAGAACAAGTTATCTCAAATAAGAATGGAAAAAAAGTGATTCTAAGGAAGTTTCCAAACTTCGAAAAAAAATTTTTTTCTTATCGAGATTCTTTGCGCATAATATGCTTGTCTGAGGCTATCAAACTAGTATAATGAAAGAGAACCAGTAATCTTAAATAAGAACGGAAAAAAAGTGATTCTAACGAAGTTTCCAAACTTCGAAAAAAATTTTTTTTCTTTTCGAGATTATTTGCGCATAATATGCTTGTCTGAGGCTATCAAACTAGTATAATGAAAGAGAACCAGTTATCTCAAATAAGAACGAAAAAAAAAGTGATTCTAACGAAGTTTCCAAACTTCGAAAAAAAATTTTTTTCTTTTCCAGATTCTTTGCGCATAATATGCTTGTCTAAGGCTATCAAACTAGTATAATGAAATAGAACAAGTTATCTTAAATAAGAACGGAAAAAAAGTGATTCTAACGAAGTTTCCAAACTTCGAAAAAAAATTTTTTTCTTTTCGAGATTCTTTGCGCATAATATGCTTGTCTGAGGCTATCAAACTAGTATAATGAAAGAGAACCAGTAATCTTAAATAAGAACGGAAAAAAAGTGATTCTAACGAAGTTTGCAAACTTCGAAAAAAAATTTTTTTCTTTTCGAGATTCTTTGCGCATAATATGCTTGTCTGAGGCTATCAAACTAGTATAATGAAAGAGAAAAAGTTATCTCAAATAAGAACGGAAAAAAAGTTATTCTAATGAAGTTTCCAAACTTCGAAAAAAATTTTTTTTCTTTTCGAGATTCTTTGCGCATAATATGCTTGTCTAAGGCTATCAAACTAGTATAATGAAAGAGAACAAGTTATCTGTATAAGAATGGAAAAAAAGTGATTCTAAGGAAGTTTCCAAACTTCGAAAAAACATTTTTTCTTTTCGAGATTCTTTGCGCATAATATGCTTCTCTGAGGCTATCAAACTAGTATAATGAAAGAGAACAAGATATCTCAAATAAGAATGGAAAAAAAGTGATTCTAAGGAAGTTTCCAAACTTCGAAAAAAAATTTTTTTCTTTTCGAGATTCTTTGCGCTTAATATGCTTGTCTGAGGCTATCAAACTAGTATAATGAAAGAGAACCAGTTATCTCAATTAAGAACGGAAAAAAAGTGATTCTAACGAGGTTCCCAATTTTCGAAAAAAAATTTTTTTCTTTTCGAGATTCTTTGCGCATAATATGCTTGTCTGAGGCTATCAAACTAGTATAATGAAAGAGAACAAGTTATCTCAAATAAGAACGGAAAAAAAGTGATTCTAACGAAGTTTCCAAACTTCGAAAAAAAATTTTTTTCTTTTCGAGATTATTTGCGCATAATATGCTTGTCTGAGGCTATCAAACTAGAATAATGAAAGAGAACAAGTTATCTCAAATAAGAATGGAAAAAAAGGGATTCTAAGGAAGTTTCCAAACTTCGAAAAAAAAATTTTTTCTTTTCGAGATTCTTTGCGCATAATATGCTTGTCTGAGGCTATCAAACTAGTATAATGAAAGAGAACCAGTTATCTCAAATAAGAACGGAAAAAAAGTGATTCTAACGAAGTTTCCAAACTTCGAAAAAAAAATTTTTTCTTTTAGAGATTCTTTGCGCATAATATGCTTTTCTGAGGCTATCAAACTAGTATAATGAAAGAGAACCAGTTATCTCAAATAAGAACGGAAAAAAAGTGATTCTAACGAAGTTTCCAAACTTCGAAATAAAATTTTTTTCTTTTCGAGATTCTTTGCGCATAATATGCTTGTCTGAGGCTATCAAACTAGTATAATGAAAGAGAACCAGTAATCTTAAATAAGAACGGAAAAAAAGTGATTCTAACGAAGTTTCCAAACTTCGAAAAAAAATTTTTTTCTTTTCGAGATTCTTTGCGCATAATATGCTTGTCTGAGGCTATCAAATTAGTATAATGAAAGAGAACCAGTTATCTCAAATAAGAACGGAAAAAAAGTGATTCTAACGAAGTTTCCAAACTTCGAAAAAAAATTTTTTTCTTTTCGAGATTCTTTGCGCATAATATGCTTGTCTGAGGCTATCAAACTAGTATAATGAAAGAGAACCAGTAATCTTAAATAAGAACGGAAAAAAAGTGATTCTAAGGAAGTTTCCAAACTTCGAAAAAAAATTTTTTTCTTTTCGAGATTCTTTGCGCATAATATGCTTGTCTAAGGCTATCAAACTAGTATAATGAAAGAGAACCAGTAATCTTAAATAAGAACGGAAAAAAGTGATTCTAACGAAGTTTCCAAACTTCGAAAAAAATTTTTTTTCTTTTCGAGATTCTTTGCGCATAATTAGCTTGTCTAAGGCTATCAAACAAGTATAATGAAAGAGAACAAGTTATCTCAAATAAGAATGGAAAAAAAGTGATTCTAAGGAAGTTTCCAAACTTCGAAAAAAAATTTTTTTCTTTTCGAGATTCTTTGCGCATAATATGCTTGTCTGAGGCTATCAAACTAGTATAATGAAAGAGAACCAGTTATCTCAAATAAGAACGGAAAAAAAGTGATTCTAACGAGGTTCCCAATTTTCGAAAAAAAATTTTTTTCTTTTCGAGATTCTTTGCGCATAATATGCTTTTCTGAGGCTATCAAACTAGTATAATGAAAGAGAACCAGTTACCTCAAATAAGAACGGAAAAAAAGTGATTCTAACGAAGTTTCCAAACTTCGAAAAAAAATTTTTTTCTTTTCGAGATTCTTTGCGCATAATATGCTTGTCTGAGGCTATCAAACTAGTATAATGAAAGAGAACAAGTTATCTCAAATAACAACGGAAAAAAAGTGATTCTAACGAAGTTTCCAAACTTCGAAAAAAAATTTTTTTCTTTTCGAGATTATTTGCGAATAATATGCTTGTCTGAGGCTATCAAACTAGTATAATGAAAGAGAACCAGTAATCTTAAATAAGAACGGAAAAAAAGTGATTCTAACGAAGTTTCCAAACTTCGAAAAAAATTTTTTTTCTTTTCGAGATTATTTGCGCATAATATGCTTGTCTGAGGCTATCAAACTAGTATAATGAAAGAGAACCAGTTATCTCAAATAAGAACGGAAAAAAAGTGATTCTAACGAAGTTTCCAAACTTCGAAAAAAAATTTTTTTCTTTTCGAGATTCTTTGCGCATAATATGCTTGTCTGAGGCTATCAAACTAGTATAATGAAAGAGAACCAGTTATCTCAAATAAGAACGGAAAAATAGTGATTCTAACGAAGTTTCTAAACTTCGAAAAAAAATTTTTTTCTTTTCGATATTCTTTGCGCATACCTATGCTTTTCTGAGGCTATCAAACAAGTATAATGAAAGAAAACCAGTTATCTCAAATAAGAACGGAAAAAAAGTGATTCTAACGAAGTTTCCAAATTTCGAAAAAAAAATTTTTTCTTTTAGAGATTCTTTGCGCATAATATGCTTGTCTCAGGCTATCAAACAAGTATAATGAAAGAGAACAAGTTATCTCAAATAAGAATGGAAAAAAAGTGATTCTAAGGAAGTTTCCAAACTTGGAAAAAAATTTTTTTCTTTTCGAGATTCTTTGCGCATAATATGCTTGTCTGAGGCTATCAAACTAGTATAATGAAAGAGAACCAGTTATCTCAAATAAGAACTGAAAAAAACTGATTCTAACGAAGTTTCCAAACTTCGAAAAAAAATTTTTTTCTTTTCGAGATTCTTTGCGCATAATATGCTTGTCTAAGGTTATCAAACTAGTATAATGAAAGAGAACAAGTTATCTCAAATAAGAACGGAAAAAAAGTGATTCTAACGAAGTTTCCAATCTTCGAAAAAAAATTTTTTTCTTTTCGAGATTCTTTGCGCATAATATGCTTTTCTGAGTCTATCAAACTTGTATAATGAAAGAGAACCAGTTATCAAAAATAACAACGGAAAAAAAGTGATTCTAACGAAGTTTCCAAACTTTCAAAAAAAAATTTTTTTCTTTCCGAGATTCTTTGCGCATAATATGCTTGTCTAAGGCTATCAAACTAGTATAATGAAAGAGAACAAGTTATCTCAAATAAGAACGGAAAAAAAGTGATTCTAACGAAGTTTCCAAACTTCGAAAAAAAATTTTTTTCTTTTCGAGATTCTTTGCGCATAATATGCTTGTCTGAGGCTATCAAACTAGTATAATGAAAGAGAACCAGTAATCTTAAATAAGAACGGAAAAAAGTGATTCTAACGAAGTTTCCAAACTTCGAAAAAAATTTTTTTTCTTTTCGAGATTCTTTGCGCATAATTAGCTTGTCTAAGGCTATCAAACAAGTATAATGAAAGAGAACAAGTTATCTCAAATAAGAATGGAAAAAAAGGGATTCTAAGGAAGTTTCCAAACTTCGAAAAAAAAATTTTTTCTTTTCGAGATTCTTTGCGCATAATATGCTTTTCTGAGGCTATCAAACTAGTATAATGAAAGAGAACCAGTTATCTCAAATAAGAACGGAAAAAAAGTGATTCTAACGAAGTTTCCAAACTTCGAAATAAAATTTTTTTCTTTTCGAGATTCTTTGCGCATAATATGCTTGTCTGAGGCTATCAAACTAGTATAATGAAAGAGAACCAGTAATCTTAAATAAGAACGGAAAAAAAGTGATTCTAACGAAGTTTCCAAACTTCGAAAAAAATTTTTTTTCTTTTCGAGATTCTTTGCGCATAATATGCTTGTCTAAGGCTATCAAACTAGTATAATGAAAGAGAACAAGTTATCTCAAATAAGAACCGAAAAAAAAGTGATTCTAACGAAGTTTCCAAACTTCGAAAAAAATTTTTTTCTTTTCGAGATTATTTGCGCATAATATGCTTGTCTGAGGCTATCAAACTAGTATAATGAAAGAGAACCAGTAATCTTAAATAAGAACGGAAAAAAAGTGATTCTAACGAAGTTTCTAAACTTCGAAAAAAAATTTTTTTCTTTTCGAGACCCTTTGCGCATAATATGCTTGTCTAAGGCTATCAAACAAGTATAATGAAAGAGAACAAGTTATCTCAAATAAGAATGGAAAAAAAGTGATTCTAAGGAAGTTTCCAAACTTCGAAAAAAAATTTTTTTCTTTTCGAGATTCTTTGCGCATAATATGCTTGTGTGAGGCTATCAAACTAGTATAATGAAAGAGAACCAGTTATCTCAAATAAGAACGGAAAAAAAGTGATTCTAACGAAGTTTCCAAACTTCGAAAAAAAATTTTTTTCTTTTCGAGATTCTTTGCGCATACCTATGCTTTTCTGAGACTATCAAACTAGTATAATGAAAGAGAACCAGTTATCTCAAATAAGAACGGAAAAAAAGTGATTCTAACGAAGTTTCCAAACTTCGAAATAAAATTTTTTTCTTTTCGAGATTCTTTGCGCATAATATGCTTCTCTGAGGCTATCAAACTAGTATAATGAAAGAGAACAAGTTATCTCAAATAAGAATGGAAAAAAAGTGATTCTAAGGAAGTTTCCAAACTTCGAAAAAAAATTTTTTTCTTTTCGAGATTCTTTGCGCTTAATATGCTTGTCTGAGGCTATCAAACTAGTATAATGAAAGAGAACCAGTTATCTCAAATAAGAACGGAAAAAAAGTGATTCTAACGAGGTTCCCAATTTTCGAAAAAAAATTTTTTTCTTTTCGAGATTCTTTGCGCATAATATGCTTTTCTGAGGCTATCAAACTAGTATAATAAAAGAGAACCAGTTATCTCAAATAAGAACGGAAAAAAAGTGATTCTAACGAAGTTTCCAAACTTCGAAAAAAAATTTTTTTCTTTTCGAGATTCTTTGCGCATAATATGCTTGTCTGAGGCTATCAAACTAGTATAATGAAAGAGAACAAGTTATCTCAAATAAGAACGGAAAAAAAGTGATTCTAACGAAGTTTCCAAACTTCGAAAAAAAAATTTTTTCTTTTCGAGATTATTTGCGCATAATATGCTTGTCTGAGGCTATCAAACTAGAATAATGAAAGAGAACAAGTTATCTCAAATAAGAATGGAAAAAAAGGGATTCTAAGGAAGTTTCCAAACTTCGAAAAAAAAATTTTTTCTTTTCGAGATTCTTTGCGCATAATATGCTTGTCTGAGGCTATCAAACTAGTATAATGAAAGAGAACCAGTTATCTCAAATAAGAACGGAAAAAAAGTGATTCTAACGAAGTTTCCAAACTTCGAAAAAAAAATTTTTTCTTTTAGAGATTCTTTGCGCATAATATGCTTTTCTGAGGCTATCAAACTAGTATAATGAAAGAGAACCAGTTATCTCAAATAAGAACGGAAAAAAAGTGATTCTAACGAAGTTTCCAAACTTCGAAATAAAATTTTTTTCTTTTCGAGATTCTTTGCGCATAATATGCTTGTCTGAGGCTATCAAACTAGTATAATGAAAGAGAACCAGTAATCTTAAATAAGAACGGAAAAAAAGTGATTCTAACGAAGTTTCCAAACTTCGAAAAAAAATTTTTTTCTTTTCGAGATTCTTTGCGCATAATATGCTTGTCTGAGGCTATCAAATTAGTATAATGAAAGAGAACCAGTTATCTCAAATAAGAACGGAAAAAAAGTGATTCTAACGAAGTTTCCAAACTTCGAAAAAAAATTTTTTTCTTTTCGAGATTGTTTGCGCATAATATGCTTGTCTGAGGCTATCAAACTAGTATAATGAAAGAGAACCAGTTATCTCAAATAAGAACGGAAAAAAAGTGATTCTAACGAAGTTTCCAAACTTCGAAATAAATTTTTTTTCTTTTCGAGATTCTTTGCGCATAATATGCTTGTCTGAGGCTAACAAACTAGTATAATGAAAGAGAACCAGTAATCTTAAATAAGAACGGAAAAAAAGTGATTCTAACGAAGTTTCCAAACTTCGAAAAAAAATTTTTTTCTTTTCGAGATACTTTGCGCATAATATGCTTGTCTAAGGCTATCAAACTGGTATAATGAAAGAGAACAAGTTATCTCAAATAAGAACGGAAAAAAAGTGATTCTAACGAAGTTTCCAAACTTCGAAAAAAAATTTTTTTCTTTTCGAGATTCTTTGCGCATAATATGCTTGTCTGAGGCTATCAAACTAGCATAATGAAAGAGAACCAGTAATCTTAAATAAGAACGGAAAAAAAGTGATTCTAACGAAGTTTCCAAACTTCGAAAAAAATTTTTTTTCTTTTCGAGATTCTTTGCGCATAATATGCTTGTCTAAGGCTATCAAACTAGTATAATGAAAGAGAACAAGTTATCTCAAATAAGAACCGAAAAAAAAGTGATTCTAACGAAGTTTCCAAACTTCGAAAAAAATTTTTTTCTTTTCGAGATTCTTTGCGCATAATATGCTTGTCTAAGGCTATCAAACTAGTATAATGAAATAGAACAAGTTATCTTAAATAAGAACGGAAAAAAAGTGATTCTAACGAAGTTTCCAAACTTCGAAAAAAAATTTTTTTCTTTTCGAGATTCTTTGCGCATAATATGCTTGTCTGAGGCTATCAAACTAGTATAATGAAAGAGAACCAGTAATCTTAAATAAGAACGGAAAAAAAGTGATTCTAACGAAGTTTGCAAACTTCGAAAAAAAATTTTTTTCTTTTCGAGATTCTTTGCGCATAATATGCTTGTCTGAGGCTATCAAACTAGTATAATGAAAGAGAAAAAGTTATCTCAAATAAGAACGGAAAAAAAGTTATTCTAATGAAGTTTCCAAACTTCGAAAAAAATTTTTTTTCTTTTCGAGATTCTTTGCGCATAATATGCTTGTCTAAGGCTATCAAACTAGTATAATGAAAGAGAACAAGTTATCTGTATAAGAATGGAAAAAAAGTGATTCTAAGGAAGTTTCCAAACTTCGAAAAAACATTTTTTCTTTTCGAGATTCTTTGCGCATAATATGCTTCTCTGAGGCTATCAAACTAGTATAATGAAAGAGAACAAGTTATCTCAAATAAGAATGGAAAAAAAGTGATTCTAAGGAAGTTTCCAAACTTCGAAAAAAAAATTTTTTCTTTTCGAGATTCTTTGCGCTTAATATGCTTGTCTGAGGCTATCAAACTAGTATAATGAAAGAGAACCAGTTATCTCAAATAAGAACGGAAAAAAAGTGATTCTAACGAAGTTCCCAATTTTCGAAAAAAAATTTTTTTCTTTTCGAGATTCTTTGCGCATAATATGCTTTTCTGAGGCTATCAAACTAGTATAATAAAAGAGAACCAGTTATCTCAAATAAGAACGGAAAAAAAGTGATTCTAACGAAGTTTCCAAACTTCGAAAAAAAATTTTTTTCTTTTCGAGATTCTTTGCGCATAATATGCTTGTCTGAGGCTATCAAACTAGTATAATGAAAGAGAACAAGTTATCTCAAATAAGAACGGAAAAAAAGTGATTCTAACGAAGTTTCCAAACTTCGAAAAAAAATTTTTTTCTTTTCGAGATTATTTGCGCATAATATGCTTGTCTGAGGCTATCAAACTAGTATAATGAAAGAGAACAAGTTATCTCAAATAAGAATGGAAAAAAAGGGATTCTAAGGAAGTTTCCAAACTTCGAAAAAAAAATTTTTTCTTTTCGAGATTCTTTGCGCATAATATGCTTGTCTGAGGCTATCAAACTAGTATAATGAAAGAGAACCAGTTATCTCAAATAAGAACGGAAAAAAAGTGATTCTAACGAAGTTTCCAAACTTCGAAAAAAAAATTTTTTCTTTTAGAGATTCTTTGCGCATAATATGCTTTTCTGAGGCTATCAAACTAGTATAATGAAAGAGAACCAGTTATCTCAAATAAGAACGGAAAAAAAGTGATTCTAACGAAGTTTCCAAACTTCGAAATAAAATTTTTTTCTTTTCGAGATTCTTTGCGCATAATATGCTTGTCTGAGGCTATCAAACTAGTATAATGAAAGAGAACCAGTAATCTTAAATAAGAACGGAAAAAAAGTGATTCTAACGAAGTTTCCAAACTTCGAAAAAAAATTTTTTTCTTTTCGAGATTCTTTGCGCATAATATGCTTGTCTGAGGCTATCAAATTAGTATAATGAAAGAGAACCAGTTATCTCAAATAAGAACGGAAAAAAAGTGATTCTAACGAAGTTTCCAAACTTCGAAAAAAAATTTTTTTCTTTTCGAGATTGTTTGCGCATAATATGCTTGTCTGAGGCTATCAAACTAGTATAATGAAAGAGAACCAGTTATCTCAAATAAGAACGGAAAAAAAGTGATTCTAACGAAGTTTCCAAACTTCGAAATAAATTTTTTTTCTTTTCGAGATTCTTTGCGCATAATATGCTTGTCTGAGGCTAACAAACTAGTATAATGAAAGAGAACCAGTAATCTTAAATAAGAACGGAAAAAAAGTGATTCTAACGAAGTTTCCAAACTTCGAAAAAAAATTTTTTTCTTTTCGAGATACTTTGCGCATAATATGCTTGTCTAAGGCTATCAAACTAGTATAATGAAAGAGAACAAGTTATCTCAAATAAGAACGGAAAAA
Source organism: Metallyticus violacea (assembly GCA_030762175.1). Lineage (NCBI taxonomy): Eukaryota > Metazoa > Arthropoda > Insecta > Mantodea > Metallyticidae > Metallyticus > Metallyticus violacea. The sequence continues at coordinate 82,246,992 of CM060842.1, read as the reverse complement.
AAGTGATTCTAACGAAGTTTCCAAACTTCGAAAAAAAATTTTTTTCTTTTCGAGATTCTTTGCGCATAATATGCTTGTCTGAGGCTATCAAACTAGCATAATGAAAGAGAACCAGTAATCTTAAATAAGAACGGAAAAAAAGTGATTCTAACGAAGTTTCCAAACTTCGAAAAAAATTTTTTTTCTTTTCGAGATTCTTTGCGCATAATATGCTTGTCTAAGGCTATCAAACTAGTATAATGAAAGAGAACAAGTTATCTCAAATAAGAACCGAAAAAAAAGTGATTCTAACGAAGTTTCCAAACTTCGAAAAAAATTTTTTTCTTTTCGAGATTATTTGCGCATAATATGCTTGTCTGAGGCTATCAAACTAGTATAATGAAAGAGAACCAGTAATCTTAAATAAGAACGGAAAAAAAGTGATTCTAACGAAGTTTCCAAACTTCGAAAAAAAATTTTTTTCTTTTCGAGACCCTTTGCGCATAATATGCTTGTCTAAGGCTATCAAACAAGTATAATGAAAGAGAACAAATTATCTCAAATAAGAATGGAAAAAAAGTGATTCTAAGGAAGTTTCCAAATTTCGAAAAAAAATTTTTTTCTTTTCGAGATTCTTTGCGCATAATATGCTTGTGTGAGGCTATCAAACTAGTATAATGAAAGAGAACCAGTTATCTCAAATAAGAACGGAAAAAAAGTGATTCTAACGAAGTTTCCAAACTTCGAAAAAAAATTTTTTTCTTTTCGAGATTCTTTGCGCATACCTATGCTTTTCTGAGACTATCAAACTAGTATAATGAAAGAGAACCAGTTATCTCAAATAAGAACGGAAAAAAAGTGATTCTAACGAAGTTTCCAAACTTCGAAATAAAATTTTTTTCTTTTCGAGATTCTTTGCGCATAATATGCTTGTCTGAGGCTATCAAACTAGTATAATGAAAGAGAACCAGTAATCTTAAATAAGAACGGAAAAAAAGTGATTCTAACGAAGTTTCCAAACTTCGAAAAAAAATTTTTTTCTTTTCGAGATTCTTTGCGCATAATATGCTTGTCTGAGGCTATCAAACTAGTATAATGAAAGAGAACCAGTAATCTTAAATAAGAAAGGAAAAAAAGTGATTCTATCGAAGTTTCCAAACTTCGAAAAAAAATTTTTTTCTTTTCGAGATTATTTGCGCATAATATGCTTGTCTAAGGCTATCAAACAAGTATAATGAAAGAGAACAAGTTATCTCAAATAAGAATGGAAAAAAAGTGATTCTAAGGAAGTTTCCAAACTTCGAAAAAAAAATTTTTCTTTTCGAGATTCTTTGCGCATAATATGCTTGTCTGAGGCTATCAAACTAGTATAATGAAAGAGAACCAGTAATCTTAAATAAGAACGGAAAAAAAGTGATTCTAACGAAGTTTCCAAACTTCGAAAAAAAATTTTTTTCTTTTCGAGATTATTTGCGCATAATTTGCTTGTCTAAGGCTATCAAACAAGTATAATGAAAGAGAACAAGTTATCTCAAATAAGAATGGAAAAAAAGTGATTCTAAGGAAGTTTCCAAACTTCGAAAAAAAATTTTTTTCTTTTCGAGATTCTTTGCGCATAATATGCTTGTCTGAGGCTATCAAACTAGTATAATGAAAGAGAACCAGTTATCTCAAATAAGAACGAAAAAAAAGTGATTCTAACGAAGTTTCCAAACTTCGAAAAAAAATTTTTTTCTTTTCCAGATTCTTTGCGCATAATATGCTTGTCTAAGGCTATCAAACTAGTATAATGAAATAGAACAAGTTATCTTAAATAAGAACGGAAAAAAAGTGATTCTAACGAAGTTTCCAAACTTCGAAAAAAAATTTTTTTCTTTTCGAGATTCTTTGCGCATAATATGCTTGTCTGAGGCTATCAAACTAGTATAATGAAAGAGAACCAGTAATCTTAAATAAGAACGGAAAAAAAGTGATTCTAACGAAGTTTGCAAACTTCGAAAAAAAATTTTTTTCTTTTCGAGATTCTTTGCGCATAATATGCTTGTCTGAGGCTATCAAACTAGTATAATGAAAGAGAAAAAGTTATCTCAAATAAGAACGGAAAAAAAGTTATTCTAATGAAGTTTCCAAACTTCGAAAAAAATTTTTTTTCTTTTCGAGATTCTTTGCGCATAATATGCTTGTCTAAGGCTATCAAACTAGTATAATGAAAGAGAACAAGTTATCTGTATAAGAATGGAAAAAAAGTGATTCTAAGGAAGTTTCCAAACTTCGAAAAAACATTTTTTCTTTTCGAAATTCTTTGCGCATAATATGCTTCTCTGAGGCTATCAAACTAGTATAATGAAAGAGAACAAGTTATCTCAAATAAGAATGGAAAAAAAGTGATTCTAAGGAAGTTTCCAAACTTCGAAAAAAAATTTTTTTCTTTTCGAGATTCTTTGCGCTTAATATGCTTGTCTGAGGCTATCAAACTAGTATAATGAAAGAGAACCAGTTATCTCAAATAAGAACGGAAAAAAAGTGATTCTAACGAGGTTCCCAATTTTCGAAAAAAAATTTTTTTCTTTTCGAGATTCTTTGCGCATAATATGCTTTTCTGAGGCTATCAAACTAGTATAATAAAAGAGAACCAGTTATCTCAAATAAGAACGGAAAAAAAGTGATTCTAACGAAGTTTCCAAACTTCGAAAAAAAATTTTTTTCTTTTCGAGATTCTTTGCGCATAATATGCTTGTCTGAGGCTATCAAACTAGTATAATGAAAGAGAACAAGTTATCTCAAATAAGAACGGAAAAAAAGTGATTCTAACGAAGTTTCCAAACTTCGAAAAAAAATTTTTTTCTTTTCGAGATTATTTGCGCATAATATGCTTGTCTGAGGCTATCAAACTAGTATAATGAAAGAGAACCAGTTATCTCAAATAAGAACGGAAAAAAAGTGATTCTAACGAAGTTTTCAAACTTCGAAAAAAAATTTTTTTCTTTTCGAGATTCTTTGCGCATAATATGCTTGTCTGAGGCTATCAAACTAGTATAATGAAAGAGAACCAGTTATCTCAAATAAGAACGGAAAAATAGTGATTCTAACGAAGTTTCCAAACTTCGAAAAAAATTTTTTTTCTTTTCGAGATTCTTTGCGCATACCTATGCTTTTCTGAGGCTATCAAACTAGTATAATGAAAGAAAACCAGTTATCTCAAATAAGAACGGAAAAAAAGTGATTCTAACGAAGTTTCCAAATTTCGAAAAAAAAATTTTTTCTTTTAGAGATTCTTTGCGCATAATATGCTTGTCTCAGGCTATCAAACAAGTATAATGAAAGAGAACAAGTTATCTCAAATAAGAATGGAAAAAAAGTGATTCTAAGGAAGTTTCCAAACTTGGAAAAAAATTTTTTTCTTTTCGAGATTCTTTGCGCATAATATGCTTGTCTGAGGCTATCAAACTAGTATAATGAAAGAGAACCAGTTATCTCAAATAAGAACGGCAAAAAAGTGATTTAACGAAGTTTCCAAACTTCGAAAAAAAATTTTTTTCTTTTCGAGATTCTTTGCGCATAATATGCTTGTCTAAGGCTATCAAACTAGTATAATGAAAGAGAACAAGTTATCTCAAATAAGAACGGAAAAAAAGTGATTCTAACGAAGTTTCCAATCTTCGAAAAAAAATTTTTTTCTTTTCGAGATTCTTTGCGCATAATATGCTTTTCTGAGGCTATCAAACTTGTATAATGAAAGAGAACCAGTTATCTCAAATAACAACGGTAAAAAAGTGATTCTAACGAAGTTTCCAAACTTCGAAAAAAAATTTTTTTCTTTTCGAGATTCTTTGCGCATAATATGCTTGTCTGAGGCTATCAAACTAGCATAATGAAAGAGAACCAGTAATCTTAAATAAGAACGGAAAAAAGTGATTCTAACGAAGTTTCCAAACTTCGAAAAAAATTTTTTTTCTTTTCGAGATTCTTTGCGCATAATTAGCTTGTCTAAGGCTATCAAACAAGTATAATGAAAGAGAACAAGTTATCTCAAATAAGAATGGAAAAAAAGTGATTCTAAGGAAGTTTCCAAACTTCGAAAAAAAAATTTTTTCTTTTCGAGATTCTTTGCGCATAATATGCTTGTCTGAGGCTATCAAACTAGTATAATGAAAGAGAACCAGTTATCTCAAATAAGAACGGAAAAAAAGTGATTCTAACGAAGTTTCCAAAACTTCGAAAAAAAAATTTTTTCTTTTAGAGATTCTTTGCGCATAATATGCTTTTCTGAGGCTATCAAACTAGTATAATGAAAGAGAACCAGTTATCTCAAATAAGAACGGAAAAAAGTGATTCTAACGAAGTTTCGAAAACTCGAAAAAAATTTTTTTTCTTTTCGAGATTCTTTGCGCATAATCTGCTTTTCTAAGCCTATCAAACTAGTATAATGAAAGAGAACAAGTTATCTCAAATAAGAATGGAAAAAAAGTGATTCTAAGGAAGTTTCCAAACTTCGAAAAAAAATTTTTTTCTTTTCGAGATTCTTTGCGCATAATATGCTTGTCTGAGGCTATCAAACTAGTATAATGAAAGAGAACCAGTTATCTCAAATAAGAACGAAAAAAAAGTGATTCTAACGAAGTTTCCAAACTTCGAAAAAAAATTTTTTTCTTTTCCAGATTCTTTGCGCATAATATGCTTGTCTAAGGCTATCAAACTAGTATAATGAAATAGAACAAGTTATCTTAAATAAGAACGGAAAAAAAGTGATTCTAACGAAGTTTGCAAACTTCGAAAAAAAATTTTTTTCTTTTCGAGATTCTTTGCGCATAATATGCTTGTCTGAGGCTATCAAACTAGTATAATGAAAGAGAAAAAGTTATCTCAAATAAGAACGGAAAAAAAGTTATTCTAATGAAGTTTCCAAACTTCGAAAAAAATTTTTTTTCTTTTCGAGATTCTTTGCGCATAATATGCTTGTCTAAGGCTATCAAACTAGTATAATGAAAGAGAACAAGTTATCTGTATAAGAATGGAAAAAAAGTGATTCTAAGGAAGTTTCCAAACTTCGAAAAAACATTTTTTCTTTTCGAGATTCTTTGCGCATAATATGCTTCTCTGAGGCTATCAAACTAGTATAATGAAAGAGAACAAGTTATCTCAAATAAGAATGGAAAAAAAGTGATTCTAAGGAAGTTTCCAAACTTCGAAAAAAAATTTTTTTCTTTTCGAGATTCTTTGCGCTTAATATGCTTGTCTGAGGCTATCAAACTAGTATAATGAAAGAGAACCAGTTATCTCAAATAAGAACGGAAAAAAAGTGATTCTAACGAGGTTCCCAATTTTCGAAAAAAAATTTTTTTCTTTTCGAGATTCTTTGCGCATAATATGCTTTTCTGAGGCTATCAAACTAGTATAATAAAAGAGAACCAGTTATCTCAAATAAGAACGGAAAAAAAGTGATTCTAACGAAGTTTCCAAACTTCGAAAAAAAATTTTTTTCTTTTCGAGATTCTTTGCGCATAATATGCTTGTCTGAGGCTATCAAACTAGTATAATGAAAGAGAACAAGTTATCTCAAATAAGAACGGAAAAAAAGTGATTCTAACGAAGTTTCCAAACTTCGAAATAAAATTTTTTTCTTTTCGAGATTCTTTGCGCATAATATGCTTGTCTGAGGCTATCAAACTAGTATAATGAAAGAGAACCAGTAATCTTAAATAAGAACGGAAAAAAAGTGATTCTAACGAAGTTTCCAAACTTCGAAAAAAAATTTTTTTCTTTTCGAGATTCTTTGCGCATAATATGCTTGTCTGAGGCTATCAAATTAGTATAATGAAAGAGAACCAGTTATCTCAAATAAGAACGGAAAAAAAGTGATTCTAACGAAGTTTCCAAACTTCGAAAAAAAATTTTTTTCTTTTCGAGATTGTTTGCGCATAATATGCTTGTCTGAGGCTATCAAACTAGTATAATGAAAGAGAACCAGTTATCTCAAATAAGAACGGAAAAAAAGTGATTCTAACGAAGTTTCCAAACTTCGAAATAAATTTTTTTTCTTTTCGAGATTCTTTGCGCATAATATGCTTGTCTGAGGCTAACAAACTAGTATAATGAAAGAGAACCAGTAATCTTAAATAAGAACGGAAAAAAAGTGATTCTAACGAAGTTTCCAAACTTCGAAAAAAAATTTTTTTCTTTTCGAGATACTTTGCGCATAATATGCTTGTCTAAGGCTATCAAACTAGTATAATGAAAGAGAACAAGTTATCTCAAATAAGAACGGAAAAAAAGTGATTCTAACGAAGTTTCCAAACTTCGAAAAAAAATTTTTTTCTTTTCGAGATTCTTTGCGCATAATATGCTTGTCTGAGGCTATCAAACTAGCATAATGAAAGAGAACCAGTAATCTTAAATAAGAACGGAAAAAAAGTGATTCTAACGAAGTTTCCAAACTTCGAAAAAAATTTTTTTTCTTTTCGAGATTCTTTGCGCATAATATGCTTGTCTAAGGCTATCAAACTAGTATAATGAAAGAGAACAAGTTATCTCAAATAAGAACCGAAAAAAAAGTGATTCTAACGAAGTTTCCAAACTTCGAAAAAAATTTTTTTCTTTTCGAGATTATTTGCGCATAATATGCTTGTCTGAGGCTATCAAACTAGTATAATGAAAGAGAACCAGTAATCTTAAATAAGAACGGAAAAAAAGTGATTCTAACGAAGTTTCCAAACTTCGAAAAAAAATTTTTTTCTTTTCGAGACCCTTTGCGCATAATATGCTTGTCTAAGGCTATCAAACAAGTATAATGAAAGAGAACAAATTATCTCAAATAAGAATGGAAAAAAAGTGATTCTAAGGAAGTTTCCAAATTTCGAAAAAAAATTTTTTTCTTTTCGAGATTCTTTGCGCATAATATGCTTGTGTGAGGCTATCAAACTAGTATAATGAAAGAGAACCAGTTATCTCAAATAAGAACGGAAAAAAAGTGATTCTAACGAAGTTTCCAAACTTCGAAAAAAAATTTTTTTCTTTTCGAGATTCTTTGCGCATACCTATGCTTTTCTGAGACTATCAAACTAGTATAATGAAAGAGAACCAGTTATCTCAAATAAGAACGGAAAAAAAGTGATTCTAACGAAGTTTCCAAACTTCGAAATAAAATTTTTTTCTTTTCGAGATTCTTTGCGCATAATATGCTTGTCTGAGGCTATCAAACTAGTATAATGAAAGAGAACCAGTAATCTTAAATAAGAACGGAAAAAAAGTGATTCTAACGAAGTTTCCAAACTTCGAAAAAAAATTTTTTTCTTTTCGAGATTCTTTGCGCATAATATGCTTGTCTGAGGCTATCAAACTAGTATAATGAAAGAGAACCAGTAATCTTAAATAAGAAAGGAAAAAAAGTGATTCTATCGAAGTTTCCAAACTTCGAAAAAAAATTTTTTTCTTTTCGAGATTATTTGCGCATAATATGCTTGTCTAAGGCTATCAAACAAGTATAATGAAAGAGAACAAGTTATCTCAAATAAGAATGGAAAAAAAGTGATTCTAAGGAAGTTTCCAAACTTCGAAAAAAAAATTTTTCTTTTCGAGATTCTTTGCGCATAATATGCTTGTCTGAGGCTATCAAACTAGTATAATGAAAGAGAACCAGTAATCTTAAATAAGAACGGAAAAAAAGTGATTCTAACGAAGTTTCCAAACTTCGAAAAAAAATTTTTTTCTTTTCGAGATTATTTGCGCATAATTTGCTTGTCTAAGGCTATCAAACAAGTATAATGAAAGAGAACAAGTTATCTCAAATAAGAATGGAAAAAAAGTGATTCTAAGGAAGTTTCCAAACTTCGAAAAAAAATTTTTTTCTTTTCGAGATTCTTTGCGCATAATATGCTTGTCTGAGGCTATCAAACTAGTATAATGAAAGAGAACCAGTTATCTCAAATAAGAACGAAAAAAAAGTGATTCTAACGAAGTTTCCAAACTTCGAAAAAAAATTTTTTTCTTTTCCAGATTCTTTGCGCATAATATGCTTGTCTAAGGCTATCAAACTAGTATAATGAAATAGAACAAGTTATCTTAAATAAGAACGGAAAAAAGTGATTCTAACGAAGTTTCCAAACTTCGAAAAAAAATTTTTTTCTTTTCGAGATTCTTTGCGCATAATATGCTTGTCTGAGGCTATCAAACTAGTATAATGAAAGAGAACCAGTAATCTTAAATAAGAACGGAAAAAAAGTGATTCTAACGAAGTTTGCAAACTTCGAAAAAAAATTTTTTTCTTTTCGAGATTCTTTGCGCATAATATGCTTGTCTGAGGCTATCAAACTAGTATAATGAAAGAGAAAAAGTTATCTCAAATAAGAACGGAAAAAAAGTTATTCTAATGAAGTTTCCAAACTTCGAAAAAAATTTTTTTTCTTTTCGAGATTCTTTGCGCATAATATGCTTGTCTAAGGCTATCAAACTAGTATAATGAAAGAGAACAAGTTATCTGTATAAGAATGGAAAAAAAGTGATTCTAAGGAAGTTTCCAAACTTCGAAAAAACATTTTTTCTTTTCGAAATTCTTTGCGCATAATATGCTTCTCTGAGGCTATCAAACTAGTATAATGAAAGAGAACAAGTTATCTCAAATAAGAATGGAAAAAAAGTGATTCTAAGGAAGTTTCCAAACTTCGAAAAAAAATTTTTTTCTTTTCGAGATTCTTTGCGCTTAATATGCTTGTCTGAGGCTATCAAACTAGTATAATGAAAGAGAACCAGTTATCTCAAATAAGAACGGAAAAAAAGTGATTCTAACGAGGTTCCCAATTTTCGAAAAAAAATTTTTTTCTTTTCGAGATTCTTTGCGCATAATATGCTTTTCTGAGGCTATCAAACTAGTATAATAAAAGAGAACCAGTTATCTCAAATAAGAACGGAAAAAAAGTGATTCTAACGAAGTTTCCAAACTTCGAAAAAAAATTTTTTTCTTTTCGAGATTCTTTGCGCATAATATGCTTGTCTGAGGCTATCAAACTAGTATAATGAAAGAGAACAAGTTATCTCAAATAAGAACGGAAAAAAAGTGATTCTAACGAAGTTTCCAAACTTCGAAAAAAAATTTTTTTCTTTTCGAGATTATTTGCGCATAATATGCTTGTCTGAGGCTATCAAACTAGTATAATGAAAGAGAACCAGTTATCTCAAATAAGAACGGAAAAAAAGTGATTCTAACGAAGTTTTCAAACTTCGAAAAAAAATTTTTTTCTTTTCGAGATTCTTTGCGCATAATATGCTTGTCTGAGGCTATCAAACTAGTATAATGAAAGAGAACCAGTTATCTCAAATAAGAACGGAAAAATAGTGATTCTAACGAAGTTTCCAAACTTCGAAAAAAATTTTTTTTCTTTTCGAGATTCTTTGCGCATACCTATGCTTTTCTGAGGCTATCAAACTAGTATAATGAAAGAAAACCAGTTATCTCAAATAAGAACGGAAAAAAAGTGATTCTAACGAAGTTTCCAAATTTCGAAAAAAAAATTTTTTCTTTTAGAGATTCTTTGCGCATAATATGCTTGTCTCAGGCTATCAAACAAGTATAATGAAAGAGAACAAGTTATCTCAAATAAGAATGGAAAAAAAGTGATTCTAAGGAAGTTTCCAAACTTGGAAAAAAATTTTTTTCTTTTCGAGATTCTTTGCGCATAATATGCTTGTCTGAGGCTATCAAACTAGTATAATGAAAGAGAACCAGTTATCTCAAATAAGAACGGCAAAAAAGTGATTTAACGAAGTTTCCAAACTTCGAAAAAAAATTTTTTTCTTTTCGAGATTCTTTGCGCATAATATGCTTGTCTAAGGCTATCAAACTAGTATAATGAAAGAGAACAAGTTATCTCAAATAAGAACGGAAAAAAAGTGATTCTAACGAAGTTTCCAATCTTCGAAAAAAAATTTTTTTCTTTTCGAGATTCTTTGCGCATAATATGCTTTTCTGAGGCTATCAAACTTGTATAATGAAAGAGAACCAGTTATCTCAAATAACAACGGTAAAAAAGTGATTCTAACGAAGTTTCCAAACTTCGAAAAAAAATTTTTTTCTTTTCGAGATTCTTTGCGCATAATATGCTTGTCTGAGGCTATCAAACTAGCATAATGAAAGAGAACCAGTAATCTTAAATAAGAACGGAAAAAAGTGATTCTAACGAAGTTTCCAAACTTCGAAAAAAATTTTTTTTCTTTTCGAGATTCTTTGCGCATAATTAGCTTGTCTAAGGCTATCAAACAAGTATAATGAAAGAGAACAAGTTATCTCAAATAAGAATGGAAAAAAAGTGATTCTAAGGAAGTTTCCAAACTTCGAAAAAAAAATTTTTTCTTTTCGAGATTCTTTGCGCATAATATGCTTGTCTGAGGCTATCAAACTAGTATAATGAAAGAGAACCAGTTATCTCAAATAAGAACGGAAAAAAAGTGATTCTAACGAAGTTTCCAAAACTTCGAAAAAAAAATTTTTTCTTTTAGAGATTCTTTGCGCATAATATGCTTTTCTGAGGCTATCAAACTAGTATAATGAAAGAGAACCAGTTATCTCAAATAAGAACGGAAAAAAGTGATTCTAACGAAGTTTCGAAAACTCGAAAAAAATTTTTTTTCTTTTCGAGATTCTTTGCGCATAATCTGCTTTTCTAAGCCTATCAAACTAGTATAATGAAAGAGAACAAGTTATCTCAAATAAGAATGGAAAAAAAGTGATTCTAAGGAAGTTTCCAAACTTCGAAAAAAAATTTTTTTCTTTTCGAGATTCTTTGCGCATAATATGCTTGTCTGAGGCTATCAAACTAGTATAATGAAAGAGAACCAGTTATCTCAAATAAGAACGAAAAAAAAGTGATTCTAACGAAGTTTCCAAACTTCGAAAAAAAATTTTTTTCTTTTCCAGATTCTTTGCGCATAATATGCTTGTCTAAGGCTATCAAACTAGTATAATGAAATAGAACAAGTTATCTTAAATAAGAACGGAAAAAAAGTGATTCTAACGAAGTTTGCAAACTTCGAAAAAAAATTTTTTTCTTTTCGAGATTCTTTGCGCATAATATGCTTGTCTGAGGCTATCAAACTAGTATAATGAAAGAGAAAAAGTTATCTCAAATAAGAACGGAAAAAAAGTTATTCTAATGAAGTTTCCAAACTTCGAAAAAAATTTTTTTTCTTTTCGAGATTCTTTGCGCATAATATGCTTGTCTAAGGCTATCAAACTAGTATAATGAAAGAGAACAAGTTATCTGTATAAGAATGGAAAAAAAGTGATTCTAAGGAAGTTTCCAAACTTCGAAAAAACATTTTTTCTTTTCGAGATTCTTTGCGCATAATATGCTTCTCTGAGGCTATCAAACTAGTATAATGAAAGAGAACAAGTTATCTCAAATAAGAATGGAAAAAAAGTGATTCTAAGGAAGTTTCCAAACTTCGAAAAAAAATTTTTTTCTTTTCGAGATTCTTTGCGCTTAATATGCTTGTCTGAGGCTATCAAACTAGTATAATGAAAGAGAACCAGTTATCTCAAATAAGAACGGAAAAAAAGTGATTCTAACGAGGTTCCCAATTTTCGAAAAAAAATTTTTTTCTTTTCGAGATTCTTTGCGCATAATATGCTTTTCTGAGGCTATCAAACTAGTATAATAAAAGAGAACCAGTTATCTCAAATAAGAACGGAAAAAAAGTGATTCTAACGAAGTTTCCAAACTTCGAAAAAAAATTTTTTTCTTTTCGAGATTCTTTGCGCATAATATGCTTGTCTGAGGCTATCAAACTAGTATAATGAAAGAGAACAAGTTATCTCAAATAAGAACGGAAAAAAAGTGATTCTAACGAAGTTTCCAAACTTCGAAAAAAAATTTTTTTCTTTTCGAGATTATTTGCGCATAATATGCTTGTCTGAGGCTATCAAACTAGAATAATGAAAGAGAACAAGTTATCTCAAATAAGAAGGGAAAAAAAGGGATTCTAAGGAAGTTTCCAAACTTCGAAAAAAAAATTTTTTCTTTTCGAGATTCTTTGCGCATAATATGCTTGTCTGAGGCTATCAAACTAGTATAATGAAAGAGAACCAGTTATCTCAAATAAGAACGGAAAAAAAGTGATTCTAACGAAGTTTCCAAACTTCGAAAAAAAAATTTTTTCTTTTAGAGATTCTTTGCGCATAATATGCTTTTCTGAGGCTATCAAACTAGTATAATGAAAGAGAACCAGTTATCTCAAATAAGAACGGAAAAAAAGTGATTCTAACGAAGTTTCCAAACTTCGAAATAAAATTTTTTTCTTTTCGAGATTCTTTGCGCATAATATGCTTGTCTGAGGCTATCAAACTAGTATAATGAAAGAGAACCAGTAATCTTAAATAAGAACGGAAAAAAAGTGATTCTAACGAAGTTTCCAAACTTCGAAAAAAAATTTTTTTCTTTTCGAGATTCTTTGCGCATAATATGCTTGTCTAAGGCTATCAAACTAGTATAATGAAAGAGAACAAGTTATCTCAAATAAGAACGGAAAAAAAGTGATTCTAACGAAGTTTCCAATCTTCGAAAAAAAATTTTTTTCTTTTCGAGATTCTTTGCGCATAATATGCTTTTCTGAGGCTATCAAACTTGTATAATGAAAGAGAACCAGTTATCTCAAATAACAACGGTAAAAAAGTGATTCTAACGAAGTTTCCAAACTTCGAAAAAAAATTTTTTTCTTTTCGAGATTCTTTGCGCATAATATGCTTGTCTGAGGCTATCAAACTAGCATAATGAAAGAGAACCAGTAATCTTAAATAAGAACGGAAAAAAGTGATTCTAACGAAGTTTCCAAACTTCGAAAAAAATTTTTTTTCTTTTCGAGATTCTTTGCGCATAATTAGCTTGTCTAAGGCTATCAAACAAGTATAATGAAAGAGAACAAGTTATCTCAAATAAGAATGGAAAAAAAGTGATTCTAAGGAAGTTTCCAAACTTCGAAAAAAAAATTTTTTCTTTTCGAGATTCTTTGCGCATAATATGCTTGTCTGAGGCTATCAAACTAGTATAATGAAAGAGAACCAGTTATCTCAAATAAGAACGGAAAAAAAGTGATTCTAACGAAGTTTCCAAAACTTCGAAAAAAAAATTTTTTCTTTTAGAGATTCTTTGCGCATAATATGCTTTTCTGAGGCTATCAAACTAGTATAATGAAAGAGAACCAGTTATCTCAAATAAGAACGGAAAAAAGTGATTCTAACGAAGTTTCGAAAACTCGAAAAAAATTTTTTTTCTTTTCGAGATTCTTTGCGCATAATCTGCTTTTCTAAGCCTATCAAACTAGTATAATGAAAGAGAACAAGTTATCTCAAATAAGAATGGAAAAAAAGTGATTCTAAGGAAGTTTCCAAACTTCGAAAAAAAATTTTTTTCTTTTCGAGATTCTTTGCGCATAATATGCTTGTCTGAGGCTATCAAACTAGTATAATGAAAGAGAACCAGTTATCTCAAATAAGAACGAAAAAAAAGTGATTCTAACGAAGTTTCCAAACTTCGAAAAAAAATTTTTTTCTTTTCCAGATTCTTTGCGCATAATATGCTTGTCTAAGGCTATCAAACTAGTATAATGAAATAGAACAAGTTATCTTAAATAAGAACGGAAAAAAAGTGATTCTAACGAAGTTTGCAAACTTCGAAAAAAAATTTTTTTCTTTTCGAGATTATTTGCGCATAATATGCTTGTCTGAGGCTATCAAACTAGTATAATGAAAGAGAAAAAGTTATCTCAAATAAGAACGGAAAAAAAGTTATTCTAATGAAGTTTCCAAACTTCGAAAAAAATTTTTTTTCTTTTCGAGATTCTTTGCGCATAATATGCTTGTCTAAGGCTATCAAACTAGTATAATGAAAGAGAACAAGTTATCTGTATAAGAATGGAAAAAAAGTGATTCTAAGGAAGTTTCCAAACTTCGAAAAAACATTTTTTCTTTTCGAGATTCTTTGCGCATAATATGCTTCTCTGAGGCTATCAAACTAGTATAATGAAAGAGAACAAGTTATCTCAAATAAGAATGGAAAAAAAGTGATTCTAAGGAAGTTTCCAAACTTCGAAAAAAAATTTTTTTCTTTTCGAGATTCTTTGCGCTTAATATGCTTGTCTGAGGCTATCAAACTAGTATAATGAAAGAGAACCAGTTATCTCAAATAAGAACGGAAAAAAAGTGATTCTAACGAGGTTCCCAATTTTCGAAAAAAAATTTTTTTCTTTTCGAGATTCTTTGCGCATAATATGCTTTTCTGAGGCTATCAAACTAGTATAATAAAAGAGAACCAGTTATCTCAAATAAGAACGGAAAAAAAGTGATTCTAACGAAGTTTCCAAACTTCGAAAAAAAATTTTTTTCTTTTCGAGATTCTTTGCGCATAATATGCTTGTCTGAGGCTATCAAACTAGTATAATGAAAGAGAACAAGTTATCTCAAATAAGAACGGAAAAAAAGTGATTCTAACGAAGTTTCCAAACTTCGAAAAAAAATTTTTTTCTTTTCGAGATTATTTGCGCATAATATGCTTGTCTGAGGCTATCAAACTAGAATAATGAAAGAGAACAAGTTATCTCAAATAAGAATGGAAAAAAAGGGATTCTAAGGAAGTTTCCAAACTTCGAAAAAAAAATTTTTTCTTTTCGAGATTCTTTGCGCATAATATGCTTGTCTGAGGCTATCAAACTAGTATAATGAAAGAGAACCAGTTATCTCAAATAAGAACGGAAAAAAAGTGATTCTAACGAAGTTTCCAAACTTCGAAAAAAAAATTTTTTCTTTTAGAGATTCTTTGCGCATAATATGCTTTTCTGAGGCTATCAAACTAGTATAATGAAAGAGAACCAGTTATCTCAAATAAGAACGGAAAAAAAGTGATTCTAACGAAGTTTCCAAACTTCGAAATAAAATTTTTTTCTTTTCGAGATTCTTTGCGCATAATATGCTTGTCTGAGGCTATCAAACTAGTATAATGAAAGAGAACCAGTAATCTTAAATAAGAACGGAAAAAAAGTGATTCTAACGAAGTTTCCAAACTTCGAAAAAAAATTTTTTTCTTTTCGAGATTCTTTGCGCATAATATGCTTGTCTGAGGCTATCAAATTAGTATAATGAAAGAGAACCAGTTATCTCAAATAAGAACGGAAAAAAAGTGATTCTAACGAAGTTTCCAAACTTCGAAAAAAAATTTTTTTCTTTTCGAGATTGTTTGCGCATAATATGCTTGTCTGAGGCTATCAAACTAGTATAATGAAAGAGAACCAGTTATCTCAAATAAGAACGGAAAAAAAGTGATTCTAACGAAGTTTCCAAACTTCGAAATAAATTTTTTTTCTTTTCGAGATTCTTTGCGCATAATATGCTTGTCTGAGGCTAACAAACTAGTATAATGAAAGAGAACCAGTAATCTTAAATAAGAACGGAAAAAAAGTGATTCTAACGAAGTTTCCAAACTTCGAAAAAAATTTTTTTTCTTTTCGAGATACTTTGCGCATAATATGCTTGTCTAAGGCTATCAAACTAGTATAATGAAAGAGAACAAGTTATCTCAAATAAGAACGGAAAAAAAGTGATTCTAACGAAGTTTCCAAACTTCGAAAAAAAATTTTTTTCTTTTCGAGATTCTTTGCGCATAATATGCTTGTCTGAGGCTATCAAACTAGCATAATGAAAGAGAACCAGTAATCTTAAATAAGAACGGAAAAAAAGTGATTCTAACGAAGTTTCCAAACTTCGAAAAAAATTTTTTTTCTTTTCGAGATTCTTTGCGCATAATATGCTTGTCTAAGGCTATCAAACTAGTATAATGAAAGAGAACCAGTTATCTCAAATAAGAACCGAAAAAAAAGTGATTCTAACGAAGTTTCCAAACTTCGAAAAAAATTTTTTTCTTTTCGAGATTCTTTGCGCATAATATGCTTGTCTAAGGCTATCAAACTAGTATAATGAAATAGAACAAGTTATCTTAAATAAGAACGGAAAAAAAGTGATTCTAACGAAGTTTTCAAACTTCGAAAAAAAATTTTTTTCTTTTCGAGATTCTTTGCGCATAATATGCTTGTCTGAGGCTATCAAACCAGTATAATGAAAGAGAACCAGTAATCTTAAATAAGAACGGAAAAAAAGTGATTCTAACGAAGTTTGCAAACTTCGAAAAAAAATTTTTTTCTTTTCGAGATTCTTTGCGCATAATATGCTTGTCTGAGGCTATCAAACTAGTATAATGAAAGAGAAAAAGTTATCTCAAATAAGAACGGAAAAAAAGTTATTCTAATGAAGTTTCCAAACTTCGAAAAAAATTTTTTTTCTTTTCGAGATTCTTTGCGCATAATATGCTTGTCTAAGGCTATCAAACTAGTATAATGAAAGAGAACAAGTTATCTGTATAAGAATGGAAAAAAAGTGATTCTAAGGAAGTTTCCAAATTTCGAAAAAACATTTTTTCTTTTCGAGATTCTTTGCGCATAATATGCTTCTCTGAGGCTATCAAACTAGTATAATGAAAGAGAACAAGTTATCTCAAATAAGAATGGAAAAAAAGTGATTCTAAGGAAGTTTCCAAACTTCGAAAAAAAATTTTTTTCTTTTCGAGATTCTTTGCGCTTAATATGCTTGTCTGAGGCTATCAAACTAGTATAATGAAAGAGAACCAGTTATCTCAAATAAGAACGGAAAAAAAGTGATTCTAACGAGGTTCCCAATTTTCGAAAAAAAATTTTTTTCTTTTCGAGATTCTTTGCGCATAATATGCTTTTCTGAGGCTATCAAACTAGTATAATAAAAGAGAACCAGTTATCTCAAATAAGAACGGAAAAAAAGTGATTCTAACGAAGTTTCCAAACTTCGAAAAAAAATTTTTTTCTTTTCGAGATTCTTTGCGCATAATATGCTTGTCTGAGGCTATCAAACTAGTATAATGAAAGAGAACAAGTTATCTCAAATAAGAACGGAAAAAAAGTGATTCTAACGAAGTTTCCAAACTTCGAAAAAAAATTTTTTTCTTTTCGAGATTATTTGCGCATAATATGCTTGTCTGAGGCTATCAAACTAGTATAATGAAAGAGAACAAGTTATCTCAAATAAGAATGGAAAAAAAGGGATTCTAAGGAAGTTTCCAAACTTCGAAAAAAAAATTTTTTCTTTTCGAGATTCTTTGCGCATAATATGCTTGTCTGAGGCTATCAAACTAGTATAATGAAAGAGAACCAGTTATCTCAAATAAGAACGGAAAAAAAGTGATTCTAACGAAGTTTCCAAACTTCGAAAAAAAATTTTTTTCTTTTAGAGATTCTTTGCGCATAATATGCTTTTCTGAGGCTATCAAACTAGTATAATGAAAGAGAACCAGTTATCTCAAATAAGAACGGAAAAAAAGTGATTCTAACGAAGTTTCCAAACTTCGAAATAAAATTTTTTTCTTTTCGAGATTCTTTGCGCATAATATGCTTGTCTGAGGCTATCAAACTAGTATAATGAAAGAGAACCAGTAATCTTAAATAAGAACGGAAAAAAAGTGATTCTAACGAAGTTTCCAAACTTCGAAAAAAAATTTTTTTCTTTTCGAGATTCTTTGCGCATAATATGCTTGTCTGAGGCTATCAAATTAGTATAATGAAAGAGAACCAGTTATCTCAAATAAGAACGGAAAAAAAGTGATTCTAACGAAGTTTCCAAACTTCGAAAAAAAATTTTTTTCTTTTCAAGATTGTTTGCGCATAATATGCTTGTCTGAGGCTATCAAACTAGTATAATGAAAGAGAACCAGTTATCTCAAATAAGAACGGAAAAAAAGTGATTCTAACGAAGTTTCCAAACTTCGAAATAAATTTTTTTTCTTTTCGAGATTCTTTGCGCATAATATGCTTGTCTGAGGCTAACAAACTAGTATAATGAAAGAGAACCAGTAATCTTAAATAAGAACGGAAAAAAAGTGATTCTAACGAAGTTTCCAAACTTCGAAAAAAAATTTTTTTCTTTTCGAGATACTTTGCGCATAATATGCTTGTCTAAGGCTATCAAACTAGTATAATGAAAGAGAACAAGTTATCTCAAATAAGAACGGAAAAAAAGTGATTCTAACGAAGTTTCCAAACTTCGAAAAAAAATTTTTTTCTTTTCGAGATTCTTTGCGCATAATATGCTTGTCTGAGGCTATCAAACTAGCATAATGAAAGAGAACCAGTAATCTTAAATAAGAACGGAAAAAAAGTGATTCTAACGAAGTTTCCAAACTTCGAAAAAAATTTTTTTTCTTTTCGAGATTCTTTGCGCATAATATGCTTGTCTAAGGCTATCAAACTAGTATAATGAAAGAGAACAAGTTATCTCAAATAAGAACCGAAAAAAAAGTGATTCTAACGAAGTTTCCAAACTTCGAAAAAAATTTTTTTCTTTTCGAGATTATTTGCGCATAATATGCTTGTCTGAGGCTATCAAACTAGTATAATGAAAGAGAACCAGTAATCTTAAATAAGAACGGAAAAAAAGTGATTCTAACGAAGTTTCCAAACTTCGAAAAAAAATTTTTTTCTTTTCGAGACCCTTTGCGCATAATATGCTTGTCTAAGGCTATCAAACAAGTATAATGAAAGAGAACAAATTATCTCAAATAAGAATGGAAAAAAAGTGATTCTAAGGAAGTTTCCAAACTTCGAAAAAAAATTTTTTTCTTTTCGAGATTCTTTGCGCATAATATGCTTGTGTGAGGCTATCAAACTAGTATAATGAAAGAGAACCAGTTATCTCAAATAAGAACGGAAAAAAAGTGATTCTAACGAAGTTTCCAAACTTCGAAAAAAAATTTTTTTCTTTTCGAGATTCTTTGCGCATACCTATGCTTTTCTGAGACTATCAAACTAGTATAATGAAAGAGAACCAGTTATCTCAAATAAGAACGGAAAAAAAGTGATTCTAACGAAGTTTCCAAACTTCGAAATAAAATTTTTTTCTTTTCGAGATTCTTTGCGCATAATATGCTTGTCTGAGGCTATCAAACTAGTATAATGAAAGAGAACCAGTAATCTTAAATAAGAACGGAAAAAAAGTGATTCTAACGAAGTTTCCAAACTTCGAAAAAAAATTTTTTTCTTTTCGAGATTCTTTGCGCATAATATGCTTGTCTGAGGCTATCAAACTAGTATAATGAAAGAGAACCAGTAATCTTAAATAAGAAAGGAAAAAAAGTGATTCTATCGAAGTTTCCAAACTTCGAAAAAAAATTTTTTTCTTTTCGAGATTATTTGCGCATAATATGCTTGTCTAAGGCTATCAAACAAGTATAATGAAAGAGAACAAGTTATCTCAAATAAGAATGGAAAAAAAGTGATTCTAAAGAAGTTTCCAAACTTCGAAAAAAAATTTTTTTCTTTTCGAGATTCTTTGCGCATAATATGCTTGTCTGAGGCTATCAAACTAGTATAATGAAAGAGAACCAGTAATCTTAAATAAGAACGGAAAAAAAGTGATTCTAACGAAGTTTCCAAACTTCGAAAAAAAATTTTTTTCTTTTCGAGATTATTTGCGCATAATTTGCTTGTCTAAGGCTATCAAACAAGTATAATGAAAGAGAACAAGTTATCTCAAATAAGAATGGAAAAAAAGTGATTCTAAGGAAGTTTCCAAACTTCGAAAAAAAATTTTTTTCTTTTCGAGATTCTTTGCGCATAATATGCTTGTCTGAGGCTATCAAACTAGTATAATGAAAGAGAACCAGTTATCTCAAATAAGAACGAAAAAAAAGTGATTCTAACGAAGTTTCCAAACTTCGAAAAAAAATTTTTTTCTTTTCCAGATTCTTTGCGCATAATATGCTTGTCTAAGGCTATCAAACTAGTATAATGAAATAGAACAAGTTATCTTAAATAAGAACGGAAAAAAAGTGATTCTAACGAAGTTTCCAAACTTCGAAAAAAAATTTTTTTCTTTTCGAGATTCTTTGCGCATAATATGCTTGTCTGAGGCTATCAAACTAGTATAATGAAAGAGAACCAGTAATCTTAAATAAGAACGGAAAAAAAGTGATTCTAACGAAGTTTGCAAACTTCGAAAAAAAATTTTTTTCTTTTCGAGATTCTTTGCGCATAATATGCTTGTCTGAGGCTATCAAACTAGTATAATGAAAGAGAAAAAGTTATCTCAAATAAGAACGGAAAAAAAGTTATTCTAATGAAGTTTCCAAACTTCGAAAAAAATTTTTTTTCTTTTCGAGATTCTTTGCGCATAATATGCTTGTCTAAGGCTATCAAACTAGTATAATGAAAGAGAACAAGTTATCTGTATAAGAATGGAAAAAAAGTGATTCTAAGGAAGTTTCCAAACTTCGAAAAAACATTTTTTCTTTTCGAAATTCTTTGCGCATAATATGCTTCTCTGAGGCTATCAAACTAGTATAATGAAAGAGAACAAGTTATCTCAAATAAGAATGGAAAAAAAGTGATTCTAAGGAAGTTTCCAAACTTCGAAAAAAAATTTTTTTCTTTTCGAGATTCTTTGCGCTTAATATGCTTGTCTGAGGCTATCAAACTAGTATAATGAAAGAGAACCAGTTATCTCAAATAAGAACGGAAAAAAAGTGATTCTAACGAGGTTCCCAATTTTCGAAAAAAAATTTTTTTCTTTTCGAGATTCTTTGCGCATAATATGCTTTTCTGAGGCTATCAAACTAGTATAATAAAAGAGAACCAGTTATCTCAAATAAGAACGGAAAAAAAGTGATTCTAACGAAGTTTCCAAACTTCGAAAAAAAATTTTTTTCTTTTCGAGATTCTTTGCGCATAATATGCTTGTCTGAGGCTATCAAACTAGTATAATGAAAGAGAACAAGTTATCTCAAATAAGAACGGAAAAAAAGTGATTCTAACGAAGTTTCCAAACTTCGAAAAAAAATTTTTTTCTTTTCGAGATTATTTGCGCATAATATGCTTGTCTGAGGCTATCAAACTAGTATAATGAAAGAGAACCAGTTATCTCAAATAAGAACGGAAAAAAAGTGATTCTAACGAAGTTTCCAAACTTCGAAAAAAAATTTTTTTCTTTTCGAGATTCTTTGCGCATAATATGCTTGTCTGAGGCTATCAAACTAGTATAATGAAAGAGAACCAGTTATCTCAAATAAGAACGGAAAAATAGTGATTCTAACGAAGTTTCCAAACTTCGAAAAAAATTTTTTTTCTTTTCGAGATTCTTTGCGCATACCTATGCTTTTCTGAGGCTATCAAACTAGTATAATGAAAGAAAACCAGTTATCTCAAATAAGAACGGAAAAAAAGTGATTCTAACGAAGTTTCCAAATTTCGAAAAAAAAATTTTTTCTTTTAGAGATTCTTTGCGCATAATATGCTTGTCTCAGGCTATCAAACAAGTATAATGAAAGAGAACAAGTTATCTCAAATAAGAATGGAAAAAAAGTGATTCTAAGGAAGTTTCCAAACTTGGAAAAAAATTTTTTTCTTTTCGAGATTCTTTGCGCATAATATGCTTGTCTGAGGCTATCAAACTAGTATAATGAAAGAGAACCAGTTATCTCAAATAAGAACGGCAAAAAAGTGATTTAACGAAGTTTCCAAACTTCGAAAAAAAATTTTTTTCTTTTCGAGATTCTTTGCGCATAATATGCTTGTCTAAGGCTATCAAACTAGTATAATGAAAGAGAACAAGTTATCTCAAATAAGAACGGAAAAAAAGTGATTCTAACGAAGTTTCCAATCTTCGAAAAAAAATTTTTTTCTTTTCGAGATTCTTTGCGCATAATATGCTTTTCTGAGGCTATCAAACTTGTATAATGATAGAGAACCAGTTATCTCAAATAACAACGGAAAAAAAGTGATTCTAACGAAGTTTCCAAACTTCGAAAAAAAATTTTTTTCTTTTCGAGATTCTTTGCGCATAATATGCTTGTCTGAGGCTATCAAACTAGTATAATGAAAGAGAACCAGTAATCTTAAATAAGAACGGAAAAAAGTGATTCTAACGAAGTTTCCAAACTTCGAAAAAAATTTTTTTTCTTTTCGAGATTCTTTGCGCATAATTAGCTTGTCTAAGGCTATCAAACAAGTATAATGAAAGAGAACAAGTTATCTCAAATAAGAATGGAAAAAAAGTGATTCTAAGGAAGTTTCCAAACTTCGAAAAAAAAATTTTTTCTTTTCGAGATTCTTTGCGCATAATATGCTTGTCTGAGGCTATCAAACTAGTATAATGAAAGAGAACCAGTTATCTCAAATAAGAACGGAAAAAAAGTGATTCTAACGAAGTTTCCAAAACTTCGAAAAAAAAATTTTTTCTTTTAGAGATTCTTTGCGCATAATATGCTTTTCTGAGGCTATCAAACTAGTATAATGAAAGAGAACCAGTTATCTCAAATAAGAACGGAAAAAAGTGATTCTAAAGAAGTTTCGAAAACTCGAAAAAAATTTTTTTTCTTTTCGAGATTCTTTGCGCATAATCTGCTTTTCTAAGCCTATCAAACTAGTATAATGAAAGAGAACCAGTTATCTCAAATAAGAACGGAAAAAAAGTGATTCTAACGAGGTTACCAAACTTCGAAAAAAAATTTTATTCTTTTCGAGATTCTTTGCACATAATATGCTTGTCTGAGGCTATCAAACTAGTATAACGAGAGATTACCAGTTATCTCAAATAAGAATGGAAAAAAAGTGATTCTAATGAAGTTTCCAAACTTAGAAAAAAAAATTTATTCTTTTCGAGATTCTTTGCGCATAATATGCTTTTCTGAGGCTATCAAACTAGTATAATGAAAGAGAACCAGTTATCTCAAATAAGAATGGAAAAAAAGTGTTTCCAATGAAGTTTCCAAACTTCGAAAAAAAATATTTTTCATTTCGAGATTCTTTGCGCATAATATGCTTTTCGGAGGCTATCAAACTAATATAATGAAAGAGAACCAGTTATCAAAGTTTTTTTTTGTTATCACTATTTTTTGTTATTGTTTTTGTAAAGTTATCAAATTTTTTTCTTTCGAAAAAAATTTTTTTTCTTTTCGAGATTCTTTGCGCATAATACGCTTTTCTGAGGCTATCAAACTAGTATAATGAAAGAGAACCAGTTATCTCAATAAGAATGGAAAAAAAGTGTTTCTAATGAAGTTTCCAAACTTCGATAAAATTTTTTTCATTTCGAGATTCTTTGCGCATAATATGCTTGTCTGAGGCTATCAAACTAGTATAATGAAAGAGAACCAGTTATCTCAAATAAGAACGGAAAAAAAGTGATTCTAACGAAATTTCCAAACTTCGAAATAAAATTTTTTTCTTTTGGAGATTCTTTGCGCATAATATGCTTTTCTGAGGCTATCAAACTAGTATAATGAAAGAGAACCAGTTATCTCAAATAAGAACGTAAAAAAAGTGATTCTAACGAGGTTTCCAAACTTCGAAAAAAAATTTTTTTCTTTTCGAGATTCTTTGCACATGATATGCTTTTCTGAGACTATCAAACTAGTATAATGAAAGAGAACCAGTTATCTCAAATAAGAACGGAAAAAAAGTGATTCTAACGAGGTTTCCAAACTTCGAAAAAAAATTTTTTTCTTTTGGAGATTCTTTGCGCATAATATGCTTGTCTAAGGCTATCAAACTAGTATAATGAAAGAGAACAAGTTATCTCAAATAAGAACGGATAAAAAGTGATTCCAACGAAGTTTCCAAACTTCGAAAAAATTTTTTTTTCTTTTCGAGATTCTTTGCGCATAATATGCTTGTCTGAGGCTATCAAACTAGTATAATGAAAGAGAACCAGTTATCTCAAATAAGAACGGAAAAAAAGTGATTCTAACGAAGTTTCCAAACTTCGAAAAAAAAATTTTTTCTTTTCGAGATTCTTTGCGCATACCTATGCTTTTCTGAGGCTATCAAACTAGTATAATGAAAGAGAACCAGTTATCTCAAATAAGAACGGAAAAAAAGTGATTCTAACGAAGTTTCCAAACTTCGAAATAAAATTTTTTTCTTTTCCAGATTCTTTGCGCATAATATGCTTGTCTGAGGCTATCAAACTAGCATAATGAAAGAGAACCAGTAATCTTAAATAAGAACGGAAAAAAAGTGATTCTAACGAAGTTTCCAAACTTCGAAAAAAAATTTTTTTCTTTTCGAGATTCTTTGCGCATAATATGCTTGTCTAAGGCTATCAAACTAGTATAATGAAAGAGAACCAGTAATCTTAAATAAGAACGGAAAAAAGTGATTCTAACGAAGTTTCCAAACTTCGAAAAAAATTTTTTTTCTTTTCGAGATTCTTTGCGCATAATTAGCTTGTCTAAGGCTATCAAACAAGTATAATGAAACAGAACAAGTTATCTCAAATAAGAATGGAAAAAAAGTGATTCTAAGGAAGTTTCCAAACTTCGAAAAAAAATTTTTTTCTTTTCGAGATTCTTTGCGCATAATATGCTTGTCTGAGGCTATCAAACTAGTATAATGAAAGAGAACCAGTTATCTCAAATAAGAACGGAAAAAAAGTGATTCTAACGAAGTTTCCAAACTTCGAAAAAAAAATTTTTTCTTTTAGAGATTCTTTGCGCATAATATGCTTTTCTGAGGCTATCAAACTAGTATAATGAAAGAGAACCAGTTATCTCAAATAAGAACGGAAAAAAAGTGATTCTAACGAAGTTTCCAAACTTCGAAATAAAATTTTTTTCTTTTCGAGATTCTTTGCGCATAATATGCTTGTCTGAGGCTATCAAACTAGTATAATGAAAGAGAACCAGTAATCTTAAATAAGAACGGAAAAAAAGTGATTCTAACGAAGTTTCCAAACTTCGAAAAAAAATTTTTTTCTTTTCGAGATTCTTTGCGCATAATATGCTTGTCTAAGGCTATCAAACTAATATAATGAAAGAGAACAAGTTATCTCAAATAAGAACGGAAAAAAAGTGATTCTAACGAAGTTTCCAAACTTCGAAAAAAATTTTTTTTCTTTTCGAGATTCTTTGCGCATAATATGCTTGTCTGAGGCTATCAAACTAGTATAATGAAAGAGAACCAGTTATCTCAAATAAGAACGGAAAAAAAGTTATTCTAATGAAGTTTCCAAACTTCGAAAAAAAATTTTTTTCTTTTCGAGATTCTTTGCGCATAATATGCTTGTCTAAGGCTATCAAACTAGTATAATGAAAGAGAACAAGTTATCTCAAATAAGAACGGAAAAAAAGTGATTCTAACGAAGTTTCCAAACTTCGAAAAAAAATTTTTTTCTTTTCGAGATTATTTGCGCATAATATGCTTGTCTGAGGCTATCAAACTAGTATAATGAAAGAGAACCAGTAATCTTAAATAAGAACGGAAAAAAAGTGATTCTAACGAAGTTTCCAAACTTCGAAAAAAAATTTTTTTCTTTTCGAGATTATTTGCGCATAATATTCTTGTCTGAGGCTATCAAACTAGTATAATGAAAGAGAACCAGTTATCTCAAATAAGAACGGAAAAAAAGTGATTCTAACGAAGTTTCCAAACTTCGAAAAAAAATTTTTTTCTTTTCGAGATTCTTTGCGCATAATATGCTTGTCTGAGGCTATCAAATTAGTATAATGAAAGAGAACCAGTTATCTCAAATAAGAACGGAAAAATAGTGATTCTAACGAAGTTTCCAAACTTCGAAAAAAAATTTTTTTCTTTTCGAGATTCTTTGCGCATACCTATGCTTGTCTGAGGCTATCAAACTAGTATAATGAAAGAGAACCAGTTATCTCAAATAAGAACGGAAAAAAAGTGATTCTAACGAAGTTTCCAAACTTCGAAAAAAAATTTTTTTCTTTTCGAGATTCTTTGCGCATAATATGCTTGTCTAAGGCTATCAAACTAGTATAATGAAAGAGAACAAGTTATCTCAAATAAGAACGGAAAAAAAGTGATTCTAACGAAGTTTCCAATCTTCGAAAAAAAATTTTTTTCTTTTCGAGATTCTTTGCGCATACTATGCTTTTCTGAGGGTATCAAACTTGTATAATGAAAGAGAACCAGTTATCTCAAATAAGAACGGAAAAAAAGTGATTCTAACGAAGTTTCCAAACTTCGAAAAAAAATTTTTTTCTTTACGAGATTCTTTGCGCATAATATGCTTGTCTAAGGCTATCAAACTAGTATAATGAAAGAGAACAAGTTATCTCAAATAAGAACGGAAAAAAAGTGATTCTAACGAAGTTTCCAAACTTCGAAAAAAAATTTTTTTCTTTTCGAGATTCTTTGCGCATAATATGCTTGTCTGAGGCTATCAAACTAGTATAATGAAAGAGAACCAGTTATCTCAAATAAGAACGGAAAAAAAGTTATTCTAATGAAGTTTGCAAACTTCGAAAAAAAATTTTTTTCTTTTCGAGATTCTTTGCGCATAATATGCTTGTCTAAGGCTATCAAACTAGTATAATGAAAGAGAACAAGTTATCTCAAATAAGAACGGAAAAAAAGTGATTCTAACGAAGTTTCCAAACTTCGAAAAAAAATTTTTTTCTTTTCGAGATTATTTGCGCATAATATGCTTGTCTGAGGCTATCAAACTAGTATAATGAAAGAGAACCAGTAATCTTAAATAAGAACGGAAAAAAAGTGATTCTAACGAAGTTTCCAAACTTCGAAAAAAAATTTTTTTCTTTTCGAGATTATTTGCGCATAATATGCTTGTCTGAGGCTATCAAACTAGTATAATGAAAGAGAACCAGTTATCTCAAATAAGAACGGAAAAAAAGTGATTCTAACGAAGTTTCCAAACTTCGAAAAAAAATTTTTTTCTTTTCGAGATTCTTTGCGCATAATATGCTTGTCTGAGGCTATCAAATTAGTATAATGAAAGAGAACCAGTTATCTCAAATAAGAACGGAAAAATAGTGATTCTAACGAAGTTTCCAAACTTCGAAAAAAAATTTTTTTCTTTTCGAGATTCTTTGCGCATACCTATGCTTGTCTGAGGCTATCAAACTAGTATAATGAAAGAGAACCAGTTATCTCAAATAAGAACGGAAAAAAAGTGATTCTAACGAAGTTTCCAAACTTCGAAAAAAAATTTTTTTCTTTTCGAGATTCTTTGCGCATAATATGCTTGTCTAAGGCTATCAAACTAGTATAATGAAAGAGAACAAGTTATCTCAAATAAGAACGGAAAAAAAGTGATTCTAACGAAGTTTCCAATCTTCGAAAAAAAATTTTTTTCTTTTCGAGATTCTTTGCGCATAATATGCTTTTCTGAGGCTATCAAACTTGTATAATGAAAGAGAACCAGTTATCTCAAATAAGAACGGAAAAAAAGTGATTCTAACGAAGTTTCCAAACTTCGAAAAAAAATTTTTTTCTTTACGAGATTCTTTGCGCATAATATGCTTGTCTAAGGCTATCAAACTAGTATAATGAAAGAGAACAAGTTATCTCAAATAAGAACGGAAAAAAAGTGATTCTAACGAAGTTTCCAAACTTCGAAAAAAATTTTTTTCTTTTCGAGATTCTTTGCGCATAATATGCTTGTCTGAGGCTATCAAACTAGGATAATGAAAGAGAACCAGTAATCTTAAATAAGAACGGAAAAAAGTGATTCTAACGAAGTTTCCAACTTCGAAAAAAATTTTTTTTCTTTTCGAGATTCTTTGCGCATAATTAGCTTGTCTAAGGCTATCAAACAAGTATAATGAAAGAGAACAAGTTATCTCAAATAAGAATGGAAAAAAAGTGATTCTAAGGAAGTTTCCAAACTTCGAAAAAAAATTTTTTTCTTTTCGAGATTCTTTGCGCATAATATGCTTGTCTGAGGCTATCAAACTAGTATCATGAAAGAGAACCAGTTATCTCAAATAAGAACGGAAAAAAAGTGATTCTAACGAAGTTTCCAAACTTCGAAAAAAAAATTTTTTCTTTTAGAGATTCTTTGCGCATAATATGCTTTTCTGAGGCTATCAAACTAGTATAATGAAAGAGAACCATTTATCTCAAATAAGAACGGAAAAAAAGTGATTCTAACGAAGTTTCCAAACTTCGAAATAAAATTTTTTTCTTTTCGAGATTCTTTGCGCATAATATGCTTGTCTGAGGCTATCAAACTAGTATAATGAAAGAGAACCAGTAATCTTAAATAAGAACGGAAAAAAAGTGATTCTAAAGAAGTTTCCAAACTTCGAAAAAAAATTTTTTTCTTTTCGAGATTCTTTGCGCATAATATGCTTGTCTAAGGCTATCAAACTAGTATAATGAAAGAGAACAAGTTATCTCAAATAAGAACGGAAAAAAAGTGATTCTAACGAAGTTTCCAAACTTCGAAAAAAAATTTTTTTCTTTTCGAGATTCTTTGCGCATAATATGCTTGTCTGAGGCTATCAAACTAGTATAATGAAAGAGAACCAGTAATCTTAAATAAGAACGGAAAAAAAGTGATTCTAACGAAGTTTCCAAACTTCGAAAAAAAATTTTTTTCTTTTCGAGATTCTTTGCGCATAATATGCTTGTCTAAGGCTATCAAACAAGTATAATGAAAGAGAACAAGTTATCTCAATTAAGAATGGAAAAAAAGTGATTCTAAGGAAGTTTCCAAACTTCGAAAAAAAATTTTTTTCTTTTCGAGATTATTTGCGCATAATTTGCTTGTCTATGGCTATCAAACAAGTATAATGAAAGAGAACCAGTAATCTTAAATAAGAACGGAAAAAAAGTGATTCTAACGAAGTTTGCAAACTTCGAAAAAAAATTTTTTTCTTTTCGAGATTCTTTGCGCATAATATGCTTGTCTGAGGCTATCAAACTAGTATAATGAAAGAGAACAAGTTATCTCAAATAAGAACGGAAAAAAGTGATTCTAACGAAGTTTCCAAACTTCGAAAAAATTTTTTTTTCTTTTCGAGATTCTTTGCGCATAATATGCTTGTCTGAGGCTATCAAACTAGTATAATGAAAGAGAACCAGTTATCTCAAATTTTTTCTTTTCGAGATTCTTTGCGCATACCTATGCTTTTCTGAGGCTATCAAACTAGTATAATGAAAGAGAACCAGTTATCTCAAATAAGAACGGAAAAAAAGTGATTCTAACGAAGTTTCCAAACTTCGAAATAAAATTTTTTTCTTTTCAAGATTCTTTGCGCATAATATGCTTGTCTGAGGCTATCAAACTATTATAATGAAAGAGAACCAGTAATCTTAAATAAGAACGGAAAAAAAGTGATTCTAACGAAGTTTCCAAACTTCGAAAAAAAATTTTTTTCTTTTCGAGATTCTTTGCGCATAATATGCTTGTCTAAGGCTATCAAACTAGTATAATGAAAGAGAACAAGTTATCTCAAATAAGAACGGAAAAAAAGTGATTCTAACGAAGTTTCCAATCTTCGAAAAAAAAATTTTTTCTTTTCGAGATTCTTTGCGCATAATATGCTTTTCTGAGGCTATCAAACTTGTATAATGAAAGAGAACCAGTTATCTCAAATAACAACGGAAAAAAAGTGATTCTAACGAAGTTTCCAAAATTCGAAAAAAAATTTTTTTCTTTTCGAGATTCTTTGCGCATAATATGCTTGTCTGAGGCTATCAAACTAGTATAATGAAAGAGAACCAGTAATCTTAATTAAGAACAGAAAAAAGTGATTCTAACGAAGTTTCCAAACTTCGAAAAAAATTTTTTTTCTTTTCGAGATTCTTTGCGCATAATTAGCTTGTCTAAGGCTATCAAACAAGTATAATGAAAGAGAACAAGTTATCTCAAATAAGAATGGAAAAAAAGTGATTCTAAGGAAGTTTCCAAACTTCGAAAAAAAAATTTTTTCTTTTCGAGATTCTTTGCGCATAATATGCTTGTCTGAGGCTATCAAACTAGTATAATGAAAGAGAACCAGTTATCTCAAATAAGAACGGAAAAAAAGTGATTCTAACGAAGTTTCCAAAACTTCGAAAAAAAATTTTTTCTTTTAGAGATTCTTTGCGCATAATATGCTTTTCTGAGGCTATCAAACTAGTATAATGAAAGAGAACCAGTTATCTCAAATAAGAACGGAAAAAAGTGATTCTAACGAAGTTTCGAAAACTCGAAAAAATTTTTTTTTCTTTTCGAGATTCTTTGCGCATAATCTGCTTTTCTAAGCCTATCAAACTAGTATAATGAAAGAGAACCAGTTATCTCAATAAGAATGGAAAAAAAGTGTTTCTTATGAAGTTTCCAAACTTCGATAAAATTTTTTTCATTTCGAGATTCTTTGCGCATAATATGCTTGTCTGAGGCTATCAAACTAGTATAACGAGAGATTACCAGTTATCTCAAATAAGAATGGAAAAAAAGTGATTCTAATGAAGTTTCCAAACTTAGAAAAAAAAATTTATTCTTTTCGAGATTCTTTGCGCATAATATGCTTTTCTGAGGCTATCAAACTAGTATAATGAAAGAGAACCAGTTATCTCAAATAAGAATGGAAAAAAAGTGTTTCCAATGAAGTTTCCAAACTTCGAAAAAAAATATTTTTCATTTCGAGATTCTTTGCGCATAATATGCTTTTCGGAGGCTATCAAACTAATATAATGAAAGAGAACCAGTTATCAAAGTTTTTTTTTGTTATCACTATTTTTTGTTATTGTTTTTGTAAAGTTATCAAATTTTTTTCTTTCGAAAAAAATTTTTTTTCTTTTCGAGATTCTTTGCGCATAATACGCTTTTCTGAGGCTATCAAACTAGTATAATGAAAGAGAACCAGTTATCTCAATAAGAATGGAAAAAAAGTGTTTCTAATGAAGTTTCCAAACTTCGATAAAATTTTTTTCATTTCGAGATTCTTTGCGCATAATATGCTTGTCTGAGGCTATCAAACTAGTATAATGAAAGAGAACCAGTTATCTCAAATAAGAACGGAAAAAAAGTGATTCTAACGAGGTTTCCAAACTTCGAAAAAAAATTTTTTTCTTTTCGAGATTCTTTGCACATGATATGCTTTTCTGAGACTATCAAACTAGTATAATGAAAGAGAACCAGTTATCTCAAATAAGAACGGAAAAAAAGTGATTCTAACGAGGTTTCCAAACTTCGAAAAAAAATTTTTTTCTTTTGGAGATTCTTTGCGCATAATATGCTTGTCTGAGGCTATCAAACTAGTATAATGAAAGAGAACCAGTAATCTTAAATAAGAACGGAAAAAAAGTGATTCTAAAGAAGTTTCCAAACTTCGAAAAAAAATTTTTTTCTTTTCGAGATTCTTTGCGCATAATATGCTTGTCTAAGGCTATCAAACTAGTATAATGAAAGAGAACAAGTTATCTCAAATAAGAACGGATAAAAAGTGATTCCAACGAAGTTTCCAAACTTCGAAAAAATTTTTTTTTCTTTTCGAGATTCTTTGCGCATAATATGCTTGTCTGAGGCTATCAAACTAGTATAATGAAAGAGAACCAGTTATCTCAAATAAGAACGGAAAAATAGTGATTCTAACGAAGTTTCCAAACTTCGAAAAAAATTTTTTTTCTTTTCGAGATTCTTTGCGCATACCTATGCTTTTCTGAGGCTATCAAACTAGTATAATGAAAGAAAACCAGTTATCTCAAATAAGAACGGAAAAAAAGTGATTCTAACGAAGTTTCCAAATTTCGAAAAAAAAATTTTTTCTTTTAGAGATTCTTTGCGCATAATATGCTTGTCTCAGGCTATCAAACAAGTATAATGAAAGAGAACAAGTTATCTCAAATAAGAATGGAAAAAAAGTGATTCTAAGGAAGTTTCCAAACTTGGAAAAAAATTTTTTTC
Organism: Metallyticus violacea; assembly: GCA_030762175.1. Lineage (NCBI taxonomy): Eukaryota > Metazoa > Arthropoda > Insecta > Mantodea > Metallyticidae > Metallyticus > Metallyticus violacea. The sequence continues at coordinate 82,215,302 of CM060842.1, read as the reverse complement.
TTTTCGAGATTCTTTGCGCATAATATGCTTGTCTGAGGCTATCAAACTAGTATAATGAAAGAGAACCAGTTATCTCAAATAAGAACGGCAAAAAAGTGATTTAACGAAGTTTCCAAACTTCGAAAAAAAATTTTTTTCTTTTCGAGATTCTTTGCGCATAATATGCTTGTCTAAGGCTATCAAACTAGTATAATGAAAGAGAACAAGTTATCTCAAATAAGAACGGAAAAAAAGTGATTCTAACGAAGTTTCCAATCTTCGAAAAAAAATTTTTTTCTTTTCGAGATTCTTTGCGCATAATATGCTTTTCTGAGGCTATCAAACTTGTATAATGATAGAGAACCAGTTATCTCAAATAACAACGGAAAAAAAGTGATTCTAACGAAGTTTCCAAACTTCGAAAAAAAATTTTTTTCTTTTCGAGATTCTTTGCGCATAATATGCTTGTCTGAGGCTATCAAACTAGTATAATGAAAGAGAACCAGTAATCTTAAATAAGAACGGAAAAAAGTGATTCTAACGAAGTTTCCAAACTTCGAAAAAAATTTTTTTTCTTTTCGAGATTCTTTGCGCATAATTAGCTTGTCTAAGGCTATCAAACAAGTATAATGAAAGAGAACAAGTTATCTCAAATAAGAATGGAAAAAAAGTGATTCTAAGGAAGTTTCCAAACTTCGAAAAAAAAATTTTTTCTTTTCGAGATTCTTTGCGCATAATATGCTTGTCTGAGGCTATCAAACTAGTATAATGAAAGAGAACCAGTTATCTCAAATAAGAACGGAAAAAAAGTGATTCTAACGAAGTTTCCAAAACTTCGAAAAAAAAATTTTTTCTTTTAGAGATTCTTTGCGCATAATATGCTTTTCTGAGGCTATCAAACTAGTATAATGAAAGAGAACCAGTTATCTCAAATAAGAACGGAAAAAAGTGATTCTAAAGAAGTTTCGAAAACTCGAAAAAAATTTTTTTTCTTTTCGAGATTCTTTGCGCATAATCTGCTTTTCTAAGCCTATCAAACTAGTATAATGAAAGAGAACCAGTTATCTCAAATAAGAACGGAAAAAAAGTGATTCTAACGAGGTTACCAAACTTCGAAAAAAAATTTTATTCTTTTCGAGATTCTTTGCACATAATATGCTTGTCTGAGGCTATCAAACTAGTATAACGAGAGATTACCAGTTATCTCAAATAAGAATGGAAAAAAAGTGATTCTAATGAAGTTTCCAAACTTAGAAAAAAAAATTTATTCTTTTCGAGATTCTTTGCGCATAATATGCTTTTCTGAGGCTATCAAACTAGTATAATGAAAGAGAACCAGTTATCTCAAATAAGAATGGAAAAAAAGTGTTTCCAATGAAGTTTCCAAACTTCGAAAAAAAATATTTTTCATTTCGAGATTCTTTGCGCATAATATGCTTTTCGGAGGCTATCAAACTAATATAATGAAAGAGAACCAGTTATCAAAGTTTTTTTTTGTTATCACTATTTTTTGTTATTGTTTTTGTAAAGTTATCAAATTTTTTTCTTTCGAAAAAAATTTTTTTTCTTTTCGAGATTCTTTGCGCATAATACGCTTTTCTGAGGCTATCAAACTAGTATAATGAAAGAGAACCAGTTATCTCAATAAGAATGGAAAAAAAGTGTTTCTAATGAAGTTTCCAAACTTCGATAAAATTTTTTTCATTTCGAGATTCTTTGCGCATAATATGCTTGTCTGAGGCTATCAAACTAGTATAATGAAAGAGAACCAGTTATCTCAAATAAGAACGGAAAAAAAGTGATTCTAACGAAATTTCCAAACTTCGAAATAAAATTTTTTTCTTTTGGAGATTCTTTGCGCATAATATGCTTTTCTGAGGCTATCAAACTAGTATAATGAAAGAGAACCAGTTATCTCAAATAAGAACGTAAAAAAAGTGATTCTAACGAGGTTTCCAAACTTCGAAAAAAAATTTTTTTCTTTTCGAGATTCTTTGCACATGATATGCTTTTCTGAGACTATCAAACTAGTATAATGAAAGAGAACCAGTTATCTCAAATAAGAACGGAAAAAAAGTGATTCTAACGAGGTTTCCAAACTTCGAAAAAAAATTTTTTTCTTTTGGAGATTCTTTGCGCATAATATGCTTGTCTAAGGCTATCAAACTAGTATAATGAAAGAGAACAAGTTATCTCAAATAAGAACGGATAAAAAGTGATTCCAACGAAGTTTCCAAACTTCGAAAAAATTTTTTTTTCTTTTCGAGATTCTTTGCGCATAATATGCTTGTCTGAGGCTATCAAACTAGTATAATGAAAGAGAACCAGTTATCTCAAATAAGAACGGAAAAAAAGTGATTCTAACGAAGTTTCCAAACTTCGAAAAAAAAATTTTTTCTTTTCGAAATTCTTTGCGCATACCTATGCTTTTCTGAGGCTATCAAACTAGTATAATGAAAGAGAACCAGTTATCTCAAATAAGAACGGAAAAAAAGTGATTCTAACGAAGTTTCCAAACTTCGAAATAAAATTTTTTTCTTTTCCAGATTCTTTGCGCATAATATGCTTGTCTGAGGCTATCAAACTAGTATAATGAAAGAGAACCAGTAATCTTAAATAAGAACGGAAAAAAAGTGATTCTAACGAAGTTTCCAAACTTCGAAAAAAAATTTTTTTCTTTTCGAGATTCTTTGCGCATAATATGCTTGTCTAAGGCTATCAAACTAGTATAATGAAAGAGAACCAGTAATCTTAAATAAGAACGGAAAAAAGTGATTCTAACGAAGTTTCCAAACTTCGAAAAAAATTTTTTTTCTTTTCGAGATTCTTTGCGCATAATTAGCTTGTCTAAGGCTATCAAACAAGTATAATGAAACAGAACAAGTTATCTCAAATAAGAATGGAAAAAAAGTGATTCTAAGGAAGTTTCCAAACTTCGAAAAAAAATTTTTTTCTTTTCGAGATTCTTTGCGCATAATATGCTTGTCTGAGGCTATCAAACTAGTATAATGAAAGAGAACCAGTTATCTCAAATAAGAACGGAAAAAAAGTGATTCTAACGAAGTTTCCAAACTTCGAAAAAAAAATTTTTTCTTTTAGAGATTCTTTGCGCATAATATGCTTTTCTGAGGCTATCAAACTAGTATAATGAAAGAGAACCAGTTATCTCAAATAAGAACGGAAAAAAAGTGATTCTAACGAAGTTTCCAAACTTCGAAATAAAATTTTTTTCTTTTCGAGATTCTTTGCGCATAATATGCTTGTCTGAGGCTATCAAACTAGTATAATGAAAGAGAACCAGTAATCTTAAATAAGAACGGAAAAAAAGTGATTCTAACGAAGTTTCCAAACTTCGAAAAAAAATTTTTTTCTTTTCGAGATTCTTTGCGCATAATATGCTTGTCTAAGGCTATCAAACTAATATAATGAAAGAGAACAAGTTATCTCAAATAAGAACGGAAAAAAAGTGATTCTAACGAAGTTTCCAAACTTCGAAAAAAATTTTTTTTCTTTTCGAGATTCTTTGCGCATAATATGCTTGTCTGAGGCTATCAAACTAGTATAATGAAAGAGAACCAGTTATCTCAAATAAGAACGGAAAAAAAGTTATTCTAATGAAGTTTCCAAACTTCGAAAAAAAATTTTTTTCTTTTCGAGATTCTTTGCGCATAATATGCTTGTCTAAGGCTATCAAACTAGTATAATGAAAGAGAACAAGTTATCTCAAATAAGAACGGAAAAAAAGTGATTCTAACGAAGTTTCCAAACTTCGAAAAAAAATTTTTTTCTTTTCGAGGTTATTTGCGCATAATATGCTTGTCTGAGGCTATCAAACTAGTATAATGAAAGAGAACCAGTAATCTTAAATAAGAACGGAAAAAAAGTGATTCTAACGAAGTTTCCAAACTTCGAAAAAAAATTTTTTTCTTTTCGAGATTATTTGCGCATAATATTCTTGTCTGAGGCTATCAAACTAGTATAATGAAAGAGAACCAGTTATCTCAAATAAGAACGGAAAAAAAGTGATTCTAACGAAGTTTCCAAACTTCGAAAAAAAATTTTTTTCTTTTCGAGATTCTTTGCGCATAATATGCTTGTCTGAGGCTATCAAATTAGTATAATGAAAGAGAACCAGTTATCTCAAATAAGAACGGAAAAATAGTGATTCTAACGAAGTTTCCAAACTTCGAAAAAAAATTTTTTTCTTTTCGAGATTCTTTGCGCATACCTATGCTTGTCTGAGGCTATCAAACTAGTATAATGAAAGAGAACCAGTTATCTCAAATAAGAACGGAAAAAAAGTGATTCTAACGAAGTTTCCAAACTTCGAAAAAAAATTTTTTTCTTTTCGAGATTCTTTGCGCATAATATGCTTGTCTAAGGCTATCAAACTAGTATAATGAAAGAGAACAAGTTATCTCAAATAAGAACGGAAAAAAAGTGATTCTAACGAAGTTTCCAATCTTCGAAAAAAAATTTTTTTCTTTTCGAGATTCTTTGCGCATACTATGCTTTTCTGAGGCTATCAAACTTGTATAATGAAAGAGAACCAGTTATCTCAAATAAGAACGGAAAAAAAGTGATTCTAACGAAGTTTCCAAACTTCGAAAAAAAATTTTTTTCTTTACGAGATTCTTTGCGCATAATATGCTTGTCTAAGGCTATCAAACTAGTATAATGAAAGAGAACAAGTTATCTCAAATAAGAACGGAAAAAAAGTGATTCTAACGAAGTTTCCAAACTTCGAAAAAAAATTTTTTTCTTTTCGAGATTCTTTGCGCATAATATGCTTGTCTGAGGCTATCAAACTAGTATAATGAAAGAGAACCAGTTATCTCAAATAAGAACGGAAAAAAAGTTATTCTAATGAAGTTTGCAAACTTCGAAAAAAAATTTTTTTCTTTTCGAGATTCTTTGCGCATAATATGCTTGTCTAAGGCTATCAAACTAGTATAATGAAAGAGAACAAGTTATCTCAAATAAGAACGGAAAAAAAGTGATTCTAACGAAGTTTCCAAACTTCGAAAAAAAATTTTTTTCTTTTCGAGATTATTTGCGCATAATATGCTTGTCTGAGGCTATCAAACTAGTATAATGAAAGAGAACCAGTAATCTTAAATAAGAACGGAAAAAAAGTGATTCTAACGAAGTTTCCAAACTTCGAAAAAAAATTTTTTTCTTTTCGAGATTATTTGCGCATAATATGCTTGTCTGAGGCTATCAAACTAGTATAATGAAAGAGAACCAGTTATCTCAAATAAGAACGGAAAAAAAGTGATTCTAACGAAGTTTCCAAACTTCGAAAAAAAATTTTTTTCTTTTCGAGATTCTTTGCGCATAATATGCTTGTCTGAGGCTATCAAATTAGTATAATGAAAGAGAACCAGTTATCTCAAATAAGAACGGAAAAATAGTGATTCTAACGAAGTTTCCAAACTTCGAAAAAAAATTTTTTTCTTTTCGAGATTCTTTGCGCATACCTATGCTTGTCTGAGGCTATCAAACTAGTATAATGAAAGAGAACCAGTTATCTCAAATAAGAACGGAAAAAAAGTGATTCTAACGAAGTTTCCAAACTTCGAAAAAAAATTTTTTTCTTTTCGAGATTCTTTGCGCATAATATGCTTGTCTAAGGCTATCAAACTAGTATAATGAAAGAGAACAAGTTATCTCAAATAAGAACGGAAAAAAAGTGATTCTAACGAAGTTTCCAATCTTCGAAAAAAAATTTTTTTCTTTTCGAGATTCTTTGCGCATAATATGCTTTTCTGAGGCTATCAAACTTGTATAATGAAAGAGAACCAGTTATCTCAAATAAGAACGGAAAAAAAGTGATTCTAACGAAGTTTCCAAACTTCGAAAAAAAATTTTTTTCTTTACGAGATTCTTTGCGCATAATATGCTTGTCTAAGGCTATCAAACTAGTATAATGAAAGAGAACAAGTTATCTCAAATAAGAACGGAAAAAAAGTGATTCTAACGAAGTTTCCAAACTTCGAAAAAAATTTTTTTCTTTTCGAGATTCTTTGCGCATAATATGCTTGTCTGAGGCTATCAAACTAGGATAATGAAAGAGAACCAGTAATCTTAAATAAGAACGGAAAAAAGTGATTCTAACGAAGTTTCCAACTTCGAAAAAAATTTTTTTTCTTTTCGAGATTCTTTGCGCATAATTAGCTTGTCTAAGGCTATCAAACAAGTATAATGAAAGAGAACAAGTTATCTCAAATAAGAATGGAAAAAAAGTGATTCTAAGGAAGTTTCCAAACTTCGAAAAAAAATTTTTTTCTTTTCGAGATTCTTTGCGCATAATATGCTTGTCTGAGGCTATCAAACTAGTATCATGAAAGAGAACCAGTTATCTCAAATAAGAACGGAAAAAAAGTGATTCTAACGAAGTTTCCAAACTTCGAAAAAAAAATTTTTTCTTTTAGAGATTCTTTGCGCATAATATGCTTTTCTGAGGCTATCAAACTAGTATAATGAAAGAGAACCATTTATCTCAAATAAGAACGGAAAAAAAGTGATTCTAACGAAGTTTCCAAACTTCGAAATAAAATTTTTTTCTTTTCGAGATTCTTTGCGCATAATATGCTTGTCTGAGGCTATCAAACTAGTATAATGAAAGAGAACCAGTAATCTTAAATAAGAACGGAAAAAAAGTGATTCTAAAGAAGTTTCCAAACTTCGAAAAAAAATTTTTTTCTTTTCGAGATTCTTTGCGCATAATATGCTTGTCTAAGGCTATCAAACTAGTATAATGAAAGAGAACAAGTTATCTCAAATAAGAACGGAAAAAAAGTGATTCTAACGAAGTTTCCAAACTTCGAAAAAAAATTTTTTTCTTTTCGAGATTCTTTGCGCATAATATGCTTGTCTGAGGCTATCAAACTAGTATAATGAAAGAGAACCAGTAATCTTAAATAAGAACGGAAAAAAAGTGATTCTAACGAAGTTTCCAAACTTCGAAAAAAAATTTTTTTCTTTTCGAGATTCTTTGCGCATAATATGCTTGTCTAAGGCTATCAAACAAGTATAATGAAAGAGAACAAGTTATCTCAATTAAGAATGGAAAAAAAGTGATTCTAAGGAAGTTTCCAAACTTCGAAAAAAAATTTTTTTCTTTTCGAGATTATTTGCGCATAATTTGCTTGTCTATGGCTATCAAACAAGTATAATGAAAGAGAACCAGTAATCTTAAATAAGAACGGAAAAAAAGTGATTCTAACGAAGTTTGCAAACTTCGAAAAAAAATTTTTTTCTTTTCGAGATTCTTTGCGCATAATATGCTTGTCTGAGGCTATCAAACTAGTATAATGAAAGAGAACAAGTTATCTCAAATAAGAACGGAAAAAAGTGATTCTAACGAAGTTTCCAAACTTCGAAAAAATTTTTTTTTCTTTTCGAGATTCTTTGCGCATAATATGCTTGTCTGAGGCTATCAAACTAGTATAATGAAAGAGAACCAGTTATCTCAAATTTTTTCTTTTCGAGATTCTTTGCGCATACCTATGCTTTTCTGAGGCTATCAAACTAGTATAATGAAAGAGAACCAGTTATCTCAAATAAGAACGGAAAAAAAGTGATTCTAACGAAGTTTCCAAACTTCGAAATAAAATTTTTTTCTTTTCAAGATTCTTTGCGCATAATATGCTTGTCTGAGGCTATCAAACTATTATAATGAAAGAGAACCAGTAATCTTAAATAAGAACGGAAAAAAAGTGATTCTAACGAAGTTTCCAAACTTCGAAAAAAAATTTTTTTCTTTTCGAGATTCTTTGCGCATAATATGCTTGTCTAAGGCTATCAAACTAGTATAATGAAAGAGAACAAGTTATCTCAAATAAGAACGGAAAAAAAGTGATTCTAACGAAGTTTCCAATCTTCGAAAAAAAAATTTTTTCTTTTCGAGATTCTTTGCGCATAATATGCTTTTCTGAGGCTATCAAACTTGTATAATGAAAGAGAACCAGTTATCTCAAATAACAACGGAAAAAAAGTGATTCTAACGAAGTTTCCAAAATTCGAAAAAAAATTTTTTTCTTTTCGAGATTCTTTGCGCATAATATGCTTGTCTGAGGCTATCAAACTAGTATAATGAAAGAGAACCAGTAATCTTAATTAAGAACAGAAAAAAGTGATTCTAACGAAGTTTCCAAACTTCGAAAAAAATTTTTTTTCTTTTCGAGATTCTTTGCGCATAATTAGCTTGTCTAAGGCTATCAAACAAGTATAATGAAAGAGAACAAGTTATCTCAAATAAGAATGGAAAAAAAGTGATTCTAAGGAAGTTTCCAAACTTCGAAAAAAAAATTTTTTCTTTTCGAGATTCTTTGCGCATAATATGCTTGTCTGAGGCTATCAAACTAGTATAATGAAAGAGAACCAGTTATCTCAAATAAGAACGGAAAAAAAGTGATTCTAACGAAGTTTCCAAAACTTCGAAAAAAAATTTTTTCTTTTAGAGATTCTTTGCGCATAATATGCTTTTCTGAGGCTATCAAACTAGTATAATGAAAGAGAACCAGTTATCTCAAATAAGAACGGAAAAAAGTGATTCTAACGAAGTTTCGAAAACTCGAAAAAATTTTTTTTTCTTTTCGAGATTCTTTGCGCATAATCTGCTTTTCTAAGCCTATCAAACTAGTATAATGAAAGAGAACCAGTTATCTCAATAAGAATGGAAAAAAAGTGTTTCTTATGAAGTTTCCAAACTTCGATAAAATTTTTTTCATTTCGAGATTCTTTGCGCATAATATGCTTGTCTGAGGCTATCAAACTAGTATAACGAGAGATTACCAGTTATCTCAAATAAGAATGGAAAAAAAGTGATTCTAATGAAGTTTCCAAACTTAGAAAAAAAAATTTATTCTTTTCGAGATTCTTTGCGCATAATATGCTTTTCTGAGGCTATCAAACTAGTATAATGAAAGAGAACCAGTTATCTCAAATAAGAATGGAAAAAAAGTGTTTCCAATGAAGTTTCCAAACTTCGAAAAAAAATATTTTTCATTTCGAGATTCTTTGCGCATAATATGCTTTTCGGAGGCTATCAAACTAATATAATGAAAGAGAACCAGTTATCAAAGTTTTTTTTTGTTATCACTATTTTTTGTTATTGTTTTTGTAAAGTTATCAAATTTTTTTCTTTCGAAAAAAATTTTTTTTCTTTTCGAGATTCTTTGCGCATAATACGCTTTTCTGAGGCTATCAAACTAGTATAATGAAAGAGAACCAGTTATCTCAATAAGAATGGAAAAAAAGTGTTTCTAATGAAGTTTCCAAACTTCGATAAAATTTTTTTCATTTCGAGATTCTTTGCGCATAATATGCTTGTCTGAGGCTATCAAACTAGTATAATGAAAGAGAACCAGTTATCTCAAATAAGAACGGAAAAAAAGTGATTCTAACGAGGTTTCCAAACTTCGAAAAAAAATTTTTTTCTTTTCGAGATTCTTTGCACATGATATGCTTTTCTGAGACTATCAAACTAGTATAATGAAAGAGAACCAGTTATCTCAAATAAGAACGGAAAAAAAGTGATTCTAACGAGGTTTCCAAACTTCGAAAAAAAATTTTTTTCTTTTGGAGATTCTTTGCGCATAATATGCTTGTCTGAGGCTATCAAACTAGTATAATGAAAGAGAACCAGTAATCTTAAATAAGAACGGAAAAAAAGTGATTCTAAAGAAGTTTCCAAACTTCGAAAAAAAATTTTTTTCTTTTCGAGATTCTTTGCGCATAATATGCTTGTCTAAGGCTATCAAACTAGTATAATGAAAGAGAACAAGTTATCTCAAATAAGAACGGATAAAAAGTGATTCCAACGAAGTTTCCAAACTTCGAAAAAATTTTTTTTTCTTTTCGAGATTCTTTGCGCATAATATGCTTGTCTGAGGCTATCAAACTAGTATAATGAAAGAGAACCAGTTATCTCAAATAAGAACGGAAAAAAAGTGATTCTAACGAAGTTTCCAAACTTCGAAAAAAAAATTTTTTCTTTTCGAGATTCTTTGCGCATACCTATGCTTTTCTGAGGCTATCAAACTAGTATAATGAAAGAGAACCAGTTATCTCAAATAAGAACGGAAAAAAAGTGATTCTAACGAAGTTTCCAAACTTCGAAAAAAAAATTTTTTCTTTTAGAGATTCTTTGCGCATAATATGCTTTTCTGAGGCTATCAAACTAGTATAATGAAAGAGAACCAGTTATCTCAAATAAGAACGGAAAAAAAGTGATTCTAACGAAGTTTCCAAACTTCGAAATAAAATTTTTTTCTTTTCGAGATTCTTTGCGCATAATATGCTTGTCTGAGGCTATCAAACTAGTATAATGAAAGAGAACCAGTAATCTTAAATAAGAACGGAAAAAAAGTGATTCTAACGAAGTTTCCAAACTTCGAAAAAAAATTTTTTTCTTTTCGAGATTCTTTGCGCATAATATGCTTGTCTAAGGCTATCAAACTAGTATAATGAAAGAGAACAAGTTATCTCAAATAAGAACGGAAAAAAAGTGATTCTAACGAAGTTTCCAAACTTCGAAAAAAAATTTTTTTCTTTTCGAGATTCTTTGCGCATAATATGCTTGTCTGAGGCTATCAAACTAGTATAATGAAAGAGAACCAGTTATCTCAAATAAGAACGGAAAAAAAGTTATTCTAATGAAGTTTCCAAACTTCGAAAAAAAATTTTTTTCTTTTCGAGATTCTTTGCGCATAATATGCTTGTCTGAGGCTATCAAACTAGTATAATGAAAGAGAACCAGTAATCTTAAATAAAAACGGAAAAAAAGTGATTCTAACGAAGTTTCCAAACTTCGAAAAAAAATTTTTTTCTTTTCGAGATTATTTGCGCATAATATGCTTGTCTGAGGCTATCAAACTAGTATAATGAAAGAGAACCAGTTATCTCAAATAAGAACGGAAAAAAAGTGATTCTAACGAAGTTTCCAAACTTCGAAAAAAATTTTTTTCTTTTCGAGATTCTTTGCGCATAATATGCTTGTCTGAGGCTATCAAATTAGTATAATGAAAGAGAACCAGTTATCTCAAATAAGAACGGAAAAATAGTGATTCTAACGAAGTTTCCAAACTTCGAAAAAAAATTTTTTTCTTTTCGAGATTCTTTGCGCATACCTATGCTTGTCTGAGGCTATCAAACTAGTATAATGAAAGAGAACCAGTTATCTCAAATAAGAACGGAAAAAAAGTGATTCTAACGAAGTTTCCAATCTTCGAAAAAAATTTTTTTTCTTTTCGAGATTCTTTGCGCATAATATGCTTTTCTGAGGCTATCAAACTTGTATAATGAAAGAGAACCAGTTATCTCAAATAAGAACGGAAAAAAAGTGATTCTAACGAAGTTTCCAAACTTCGAAAAAAAATTTTTTTCTTTACGAGATTCTTTGCGCATAATATGCTTGTCTAAGGCTATCAAACTAGTATAATGAAAGAGAACAAGTTATCTCAAATAAGAACGGAAAAAAAGTGATTCTAACGAAGTTTCCAAACTTCGAAAAAAATTTTTTTCTTTTCGAGATTCTTTGCGCATAATATGCTTGTCTGAGGCTATCAAACTAGGATAATGAAAGAGAACCAGTAATCTTAAATAAGAACGGAAAAAAGTGATTCTAACGAAGTTACCAAACTTCGAAAAAAATTTTTTTTCTTTTCGAGATTCTTTGCGCATAATTAGCTTGTCTAAGGCTATCAAACAAGTATAATGAAAGAGAACAAGTTATCTCAAATAAGAATGGAAAAAAAGTGATTCTAAGGAAGTTTCCAAACTTCGAAAAAAAATTTTTTTCTTTTCGAGATTCTTTGCGCATAATATGCTTGTCTGAGGCTATCAAACTAGTATAATGAAAGAGAACCAGTTATCTCAAATAAGAACGGAAAAAAAGTGATTCTAACGAAGTTTCCAAACTTCGAAAAAAAAATTTTTTCTTTTAGAGATTCTTTGCGCATAATATGCTTTTCTGAGGCTATCAAACTAGTATAATGAAAGAGAACCAGTTATCTCAAATAAGAACGGAAAAAAAGTGATTCTAACGAAGTTTCCAAACTTCGAAATAAAATTTTTTTCTTTTCGAGATTCTTTGCGCATAATATGCTTGTCTGAGGCTATCAAACTAGTATAATGAAAGAGAACCAGTAATCTTAAATAAGAACGGAAAAAAAGTGATTCTAAAGAAGTTTCCAAACTTCGAAAAAAAATTTTTTTCTTTTCGAGATTCTTTGCGCATAATATGCTTGTCTAAGGCTATCAAACTAGTATAATGAAAGAGAACAAGTTATCTCAAATAAGAACGGAAAAAAAGTGATTCTAACGAAGTTTCCAAACTTCGAAAAAAAATTTTTTTCTTTTCGAGATTCTTTGCGCATAATATGCTTGTCTGAGGCTATCAAACTAGTATAATGAAAGAGAACCAGTAATCTTAAATAAGAACGGAAAAAAAGTGATTCTAACGAAGTTTCCAAACTTCGAAAAAAAATTTTTTTCTTTTCGAGATTCTTTGCGCATAATATGCTTGTCTAAGGCTATCAAACAAGTATAATGAAAGAGAACAAGTTATCTCAATTAAGAATGGAAAAAAAGTGATTCTAAGGAAGTTTCCAAACTTCGAAAAAAAATTTTTTTCTTTTCGAGATTATTTGCGCATAATTTGCTTGTCTAAGGCTATCAAACAAGTATAATGAAAGAGAACAAGTTATCTCAAATAAGAACGGAAAAAAAGTGATTCTAAGGAAGTTTCCAAACTTCGAAAAAAAATTTTTTTCTTTTCGAGATTCTTTGCGCATAATATGCTTGTCTGAGGCTATCAATCTAGTATAATGAAAGAGAACCAGTTATCTCAAATAAGAACGGAAAAAAAGTGATTCTAACGAAGTTTCCAAACTTCGAAAAAAAATTTTTTTCTTTTCCAGATTCTTTGCGCATAATATGCTTGTCTAAGGCTATCAAACTAGTATAATGAAAGACAACAAGTTATCTTAAATAAGAACGGAAAAAAAGTGATTCTAACGAAGTTTCCAAACTTCGAAAAAAAATTTTTTTCTTTTCGAAATTCTTTGCGCATAATATGCTTGTCTGAGGCTATCAAACTAGTATAATGAAAGAGAACCAGTAATCTTAAATAAGAACGGAAAAAAAGTGATTCTAACGAAGTTTGCAAACTTCGAAAAAAAATTTTTTTCTTTTCGAGATTCTTTGCGCATAATATGCTTGTCTGAGGCTATCAAACTAGTATAATGAAAGAGAACAAGTTATCTCAAATAAGAACGGAAAAAAGTGATTCTAACGAAGTTTCCAAACTTCGAAAAAATTTTTTTTTCTTTTCGAGATTCTTTGCGCATAATATGCTTGTCTGAGGCTATCAAACTAGTATAATGAAAGAGAACCAGTTATCTCAAATAAGAACGGAAAAAAAGTGATTGTAACGAAGTTTCCAAACTTCGAAAAAAAAATTTTTTCTTTTCGAGATTCTTTGCGCATACCTATGCTTTTCTGAGGCTATCAAACTAGTATAATGAAAGAGAACCAGTTATCTCAAATAAGAACGGAAAAAAAGTGATTCTAACGAAGTTTCCAAACTTCGAAATAAAATTTTTTTCTTTTCAAGATTCTTTGCGCATAATATGCTTGTCTGAGGCTATCAAACTATTATAATGAAAGAGAACCAGTAATCTTAAAAAAGAACGGAAAAAAAGTGATTCTAACGAAGTTTCCAAACTTCGAAAAAAAATTTTTTTCTTTTCGAGATTCTTTGCGCATAATATGCTTGTCTAAGGCTATCAAACTAGTATAATGAAAGAGAACCAGTTATCTCAAATAAGAACGGAAAAAAAGTGATTCTAACGAAGTTTCCAAACTTCGAAAAAAAATTTTTTTCTTTTCGAGATTCTTTGCGCATAATATGCTTGTCTGAGGCTATGAAACTAGTATAATGAAAGAGAACCAGTTATCTCAAATAAGAACGGAAAAAAAGTGATTCTAACGAAGTTTCCAAACTTCGAAAAAAAATTTTTTTCTTTTCGAGATTATTTGCGCATAATATGCTTTTCTGAGGCTATCAAACTAGTATAATGAAAGAGAACCAGTTATCTCAAATAAGAACGGAAAAAAAGTGATTCTAACGAAGTTTCCAAACTTCGAAAAAAAATTTTTTTCTTTTCGAGATTCTTTGCGCATAATATGCTTGTCTGAGGCTATCAAACTAGTATAATGAAAGAGAACCAGTTATCTCAAATAAGAACGGAAAAATAGTGATTCTAACGAAGTTTCCAAACTTCGAAAAAAAATTTTTTTCTTTTCGAGATTCTTTGCGCATACCTATGCTTTTCTGAGGCTATCAAACTACTATAATGAAAGAGAACCAGTTATCTCAAATAAGAACGGAAAAAAAGTGATTCTAAGGAAGTTTCCAAACTTCGAAAAAAAATTTTTTTCTTTTCGAGATTCTTTGCGCATAATATGCTTGTCTGAGGCTATCAAACTAGTATAATGAAAGAGAACCAGTTATCTCAAATAAGAACGGAAAAAAAGTGATTCTAACGAAGTTTCCAAACTTCGAAAAAAAAATTTTTTCTTTTAGAGATTCTTTGCGCATAATATGCTTTTCTGAGGCTATCAAACTAGTATAATGAAAGAGAACCAGTTATCTCAAATAAGAACGGAAAAAAAGTGATTCTAACGAAGTTTCCAAACTTCGAAATAAAATTTTTTTCTTTTCGAGATTCTTTGCGCATAATATGCTTGTCTGAGGCTATCAAACTAGTATAATGAAAGAGAACCAGTAATCTTAAATAAGAACGGAAAAAAAGTGATTCTAAAGAAGTTTCCAAACTTCGAAAAAAAATTTTTTTCTTTTCGAGATTCTTTGCGCATAATATGCTTGTCTAAGGCTATCAAACTAGTATAATGAAAGAGAACAAGTTATCTCAAATAAGAACGGAAAAAAAGTGATTCTAACGAAGTTTCCAAACTTCGAAAAAAAATTTTTTTCTTTTCGAGATTCTTTGCGCATAATATGCTTGTCTGAGGCTATCAAACTAGTATAATGAAAGAGAACCAGTAATCTTAAATAAGAACGGAAAAAAAGTGATTCTAACGAAGTTTCCAAACTTCGAAAAAAAATTTTTTTCTTTTCGAGATTCTTTGCGCATAATATGCTTGTCTAAGGCTATCAAACAAGTATAATGAAAGAGAACAAGTTATCTCAATTAAGAATGGAAAAAAAGTGATTCTAAGGAAGTTTCCAAACTTCGAAAAAAAATTTTTTTCTTTTCGAGATTATTTGCGCATAATTTGCTTGTCTAAGGCTATCAAACAAGTATAATGAAAGAGAACAAGTTATCTCAAATAAGAACGGAAAAAAAGTGATTCTAAGGAAGTTTCCAAACTTCGAAAAAAAATTTTTTTCTTTTCGAGATTCTTTGCGCATAATATGCTTGTCTGAGGCTATCAATCTAGTATAATGAAAGAGAACCAGTTATCTCAAATAAGAACGGAAAAAAAGTGATTCTAACGAAGTTTCCAAACTTCGAAAAAAAATTTTTTTCTTTTCCAGATTCTTTGCGCATAATATGCTTGTCTAAGGCTATCAAACTAGTATAATGAAAGACAACAAGTTATCTTAAATAAGAACGGAAAAAAAGTGATTCTAACGAAGTTTCCAAACTTCGAAAAAAAATTTTTTTCTTTTCGAAATTCTTTGCGCATAATATGCTTGTCTGAGACTATCAAACTAGTATAATGAAAGAGAACCAGTAATCTTAAATAAGAACGGAAAAAAAGTGATTCTAACGAAGTTTGCAAACTTCGAAAAAAAATTTTTTTCTTTTCGAGATTCTTTGCGCATAATATGCTTGTCTGAGGCTATCAAACTAGTATAATGAAAGAGAACAAGTTATCTCAAATAAGAACGGAAAAAAGTGATTCTAACGAAGTTTCCAAACTTCGAAAAAATTTTTTTTTCTTTTCGAGATTCTTTGCGCATAATATGCTTGTCTGAGGCTATCAAACTAGTATAATGAAAGAGAACCAGTTATCTCAAATAAGAACGGAAAAAAAGTGATTGTAACGAAGTTTCCAAACTTCGAAAAAAAAATTTTTTCTTTTCGAGATTCTTTGCGCATACCTATGCTTTTCTGAGGCTATCAAACTAGTATAATGAAAGAGAACCAGTTATCTCAAATAAGAACGGAAAAAAAGTGATTCTAACGAAGTTTCCAAACTTCGAAATAAAATTTTTTTCTTTTCAAGATTCTTTGCGCATAATATGCTTGTCTGAGGCTATCAAACTATTATAATGAAAGAGAACCAGTAATCTTAAAAAAGAACGGAAAAAAAGTGATTCTAACGAAGTTTCCAAACTTCGAAAAAAAATTTTTTTCTTTTCGAGATTCTTTGCGCATAATATGCTTGTCTAAGGCTATCAAACTAGTATAATGAAAGAGAACCAGTTATCTCAAATAAGAACGGAAAAAAAGTGATTCTAACGAAGTTTCCAAACTTCGAAAAAAAATTTTTTTCTTTTCGAGATTCTTTGCGCATAATATGCTTGTCTGAGGCTATGAAACTAGTATAATGAAAGAGAACCAGTTATCTCAAATAAGAACGGAAAAAAAGTGATTCTAACGAAGTTTCCAAACTTCGAAAAAAAATTTTTTTCTTTTCGAGATTATTTGCGCATAATATGCTTTTCTGAGGCTATCAAACTAGTATAATGAAAGAGAACCAGTTATCTCAAATAAGAACGGAAAAAAAGTGATTCTAACGAAGTTTCCAAACTTCGAAAAAAAATTTTTTTCTTTTCGAGATTCTTTGCGCATAATATGCTTGTCTGAGGCTATCAAACTAGTATAATGAAAGAGAACCAGTTATCTCAAATAAGAACGGAAAAATAGTGATTCTAACGAAGTTTCCAAACTTCGAAAAAAAATTTTTTTCTTTTCGAGATTCTTTGCGCATACCTATGCTTTTCTGAGGCTATCAAACTACTATAATGAAAGAGAACCAGTTATCTCAAATAAGAACGGAAAAAAAGTGATTCTAACGAAGTTTCCAAATTTCGAAAAAAAAATTTTTTCTTTTAGAGATTCTTTGCGCATAATATGCTTGTCTCAGGCTATCAAACAAGTATAATGAAAGAGAACAAGTTATCTCAAATAAGAATGGAAAAAAAGTGGTTCTAAGGAAGTTTCCACACTTGGAAAAAAAATTTTTTTCTTTTCGAGATTCTTTGCGCATAATATGCTTGTCTGAGGCTATCAAACTAGTATAATGAAAGAGAACCAGTTATCTCAAATAAGAACGGAAAAAAAGTGATTCTAACGAAGTTTCCAAACTTCGAAAAAAAATTTTTTTCTTTTCGAGATTCTTTGCGCATAATATGCTTGTCTAAGGCTATCAAACTAGTATAATGAAAGAGAACAAGTTATCTCAAATAAGAACGGAAAAAAAGTGATTCTAACGAAGTTTCCAATCTTCGAAAAAAATTTTTTTTCTTTTCGAGATTCTTTGCGCATAATATGCTTTTCTGAGGCTATCAAACTTGTATAATGAAAGAGAACCAGTTATCTCAAATAAGAACGGAAAAAAAGTGATTCTAACGAAGTTTCCAAACTTCGAAAAAAAATTTTTTTCTTTACGAGATTCTTTGCGAATAATATGCTTGTCTAAGGCTATCAAACTAGTATAATGAAAGAGAACAAGTTATCTCAAATAAGAACGGAAAAAAAAGTGATTCTAACGAAGTTTCCAAACTTCGAAAAAAAATTTTTTTCTTTTCGAGATTCTTTGCGCATAATATGCTTGTCTGAGGCTATCAAACTAGTATAATGAAAGAGAACCAGTAATCTTAAATAAGAACGGAAAAAAGTGATTCTAACGAAGTTTCCAAACTTCGAAAAAAAATTTTTTTCTTTTGGAGATTCTTTGCGCATAATATGCTTGGGTGAGGCTATCAAACTAGTATAATGAAAGAGAACCAGTAATCTTAAATAAGAACGGAAAAAAAATGATTCTAACGAAGTTTCCAAACTTCGAAAAAAAATTTTTTTCTTTTCGAGATTCTTTGCGCATAATATGCTTGTCTAAGGCTATCAAACAAGTATAATGAAAGAGAACAAGTTATCTCAAATAAGAATGGAAAAAAAGTGATTCTAAGGAAGTTTCCAAACTTCGAAAAAAAATTTTTTTCTTTTCGAGATTCTTTGCGCATAATATGCTTGTCTGAGGCTATCAAACTAGTATAATGAAAGAGAACCAGCTATCTCAAATAAGAACGGAAAAAAAGTGATTCTAACGAAGTTTCCAAACTTCGAAAAAAAATTTTTTTCTTTTCGAGATTCTTTGCGCATACCTATGCTTTTCTGAGGCTATCAAACTAGTATAATGAAAGAGAACCAGTTATCTCAAATAAGAACGGAAAAAAAGTGATTCTAACGAAGTTTCCAAACTTCGAAATAAAATTTTTTTCTTTTCGAGATTCTTTGCGCATAATATGCTTGTCTGAGGCTATCAAACTAGTATAATGAAAGAGAACCAGTAATCTTAAATAAGAACGGAAAAAAAGTGATTCTAACGAAGTTTCCAAACTTCGAAAAAAAATTTTTTTCTTTTCGAGATTCTTTGCGCATAATATGCTTGTCTGAGGCTATCAAACTAGTATAATGAAAGAGAACCAGTAATCTTAAATAAGAACGGAAAAAAAGTGATTCTAACGAAGTTTCCAAACTTCGAAAAAAAATTTTTTTCTTTTCGAGATTATTTGCGCATAATATGCTTGTCTAAGGCTATCAAACAAGTATAATGAAAGAGAACAAGTTATCTCAAATAAGAATGGAAAAAAAGTGATTCTAATGAAGTTTCCAAACTTCGAAAAAAAATTTTTTTCTTTTCGAGATTCTTTGCGCATAATATGCTTGTCTGAGGCTATCAAACTAGTATAATGAAAGAGAACCAGTAATCTTAAATAAGAACGGAAAAAAAGTGATTCTAACGAAGTTTCCAAACTTCGAAAAAAATTTTTTTTCTTTTCGAGATTATTTGCGCATAATTTGCTTGTCAAAGCTATCAAACAAGTATAATGAAAGAGAACAAGTTATCTCAAATAAGAATGGAAAAAAAGTGATTCTAAGGAAGTTTCCAAACTTCGAAAAAAAATTTTTTTCTTTTCGAGATTCTTTGCGCATAATATGCTTGTCTGAGGCTATCAAACTAGTATAATGAAAGAGAACCAGTTATCTCAAATAAGAACGAAAAAAAAGTGATTCTAACGAAGTTTCCAAACTTCGAAAAAAAATTTTTTTCTTTTCCAGATTCTTTGCGCATAATATGCTTGTCTAAGGCTATCAAACTAGTATAATGAAAGAGAACAAGTTATCTTAAATAAGAACGGAAAAAAAGTGATTCTAACGAAGTTTCCAAACTTCGAAAAAAAATTTTTTTCTTTTCGAGATTCTTTGCGCATAATATGCTTGTCTGAGGCTATCAAACTAGTATAATGAAAGAGAACCAGTAATCTTAAATAAGAACGGAAAAAAAGTGATTCTAACGAAGTTTGCAAACTTTGAAAAAAAATTTTTTTCTTTTCGAGATTCTTTGCGCATAATATGCTTGTCTGAGGCTATCAAACTAGTATAATGAAAGAGAAAAAGTTATCTCAAATAAGAACGGAAAAAAAGTTATTCTAATGAAGTTTCCAAACTTCGAAAAAAATTTTTTTTCTTTTCGAGATTCTTTGCGCATAATATGCTTGTCTAAGGCTATCAAACTAGTATAATGAAAGAGAACAAGTTATCTGTATAAGAATGGAAAAAAAGTGATTCTAAGGAAGTTTCCAAACTTCGAAAAAACATTTTTTCTTTTCGAGATTCTTTGCGCATAATATGCTTGTCTGAGGCTATCAAACTAGTATAATGAAAGAGAACAAGTTATCTCAAATAAGAATGGAAAAAAAGTGATTCTAAGGAAGTTTCCAAACTTCGAAAAAAAATTTTTTTCTTTTCGAGATTCTTTGCGCATAATATGCTTGTCTGAGGCTATCAAACTAGTATAATGAAAGAGAACCAGTTATCTCAAATAAGAACGGAAAAAAAGGGATTCTAACTAGGTTCCCAATTTTCGAAAAAAAATTTTTTTCTTTTCGAGATTCTTTGCGCATAATATGCTTTTCTGAGGCTATCAAACTAGTATAATGAAAGAGAACCAGTTATCTCAAATAAGAACGGAAAAAAAGTGATTCTAACGAAGTTTCCAAACTTCGAAAAAAAATTTTTTTCTTTTCGAGATTCTTTGCGCATAATATGCTTGTCTGAGGCTATCAAACTAGTATAATGAAAGAGAACAAGTTATCTCAAATAAGAACGGAAAAAAAGTGATTCTAACGAAGTTTCCAAACTTCGAAAAAAAATTTTTTTCTTTTCGAGATTATTTGCGAATAATATGCTTGTCTGAGGCTATCAAACTAGTATAATGAAAGAGAACCAGTTATCTCAAATAAGAACGGAAAAAAAGTGATTCTAACGAAGTTTCCAAACTTCGAAAAAAAAATTTTTTCTTTTAGAGATTCTTTGCGCATAATATGCTTTTGTGAGGCTATCAAACTAGTATAATGAAAGAGAACCAGTTATCTCAAATAAGAACGGAAAAAAAGTGATTCTAACGAAGTTTCCAAACTTCGAAATAAAATTTTTTTCTTTTCGAGATTCTTTGCGCATAATATGCTTGTCTGAGGCTATCAAACTAGTATAATGAAAGAGAACCAGTAATCTTAAATAAGAACGGAAAAAAAGTGATTCTAACGAAGTTTCCAAACTTCGAAAAAAAATTTTTTTCTTTTCGAGATTCTTTGCGCATAATATGCTTGTCTGAGGCTATCAAATTAGTATAATGAAAGAGAACCAGTTATCTCAAATAAGAACGGAAAAAAAGTGATTCTAACGAAGTTTCCAAACTTCGAAAAAAAATTTTTTTCTTTTCGAGATTGTTTGCGCATAATATGCTTGTCTGAGGCTATCAAACTAGTATAATGAAAGAGAACCAGTTATCTCAAATAAGAACGGAAAAAAAGTGATTCTAACGAAGTTTCCAAACTTCGAAATAAATTTTTTTTCTTTTCGAGATTCTTTGCGCATAATATGCTTGTCTGAGGCTAACAAACTAGTATAATGAAAGAGAACCAGTAATCTTAAATAAGAACGGAAAAAAAGTGATTCTAACGAAGTTTCCAAACTTCGAAAAAAAAATTTTTTCTTTTCGAGATTCTTTGCGCATAATATGCTTGTCTGAGGCTATCAAACTAGTATAATGAAAGAGAACCAGTTATCTCAAATAAGAACGGAAAAAAAGTGATTCTAACGAAGTTTCCAAACTTCGAAAAAAAAATTTTTTCTTTTATAGATTCTTTGCGCATAATATGCTTTTCTGAGGCTATCAAACTAGTATAATGAAAGAGAACCAGTTATCTCAAATAAGAACGGAAAAAAAGTGATTCTAACGAAGTTTCCAAACTTCGAAATAAAAATTTTTTCTTTTCGAGATTCTTTGCGCATACCTATGCTTTTCTGAGGCTATCAAACTAGTATAATGAAAGAGAACCAGTTATCTCAAATAAGAACGGAAAAAAAGTGATTCTAACGAAGTTTCCAAACTTCGAAATAAAATTTTTTTCTTTTCAAGATTCTTTGCGCATAATATGCTTGTCTGAGGCTATCAAACTATTATAATGAAAGAGAACCAGTAATCTTAAATAAGAACGGAAAAAAAGTGATTCTAACGAAGTTTCCAAACTTCGAAAAAAAATTTTTTTCTTTTCGAGATTCTTTGCGCATAATATGCTTGTCTAAGGCTATCAAACTAGTATAATGAAAGAGAACAAGTTATCTCAAATAAGAACGGAAAAAAAGTGATTCTAACGAAGTTTCCAAACTTCGAAAAAAAATTTTTTTCTTTTCGAGATTCTTTGCGCATAATATGCTTGTCTGAGGCTATCAAACTAGTATAATGAAAGAGAACCAGTTATCTCAAATAAGAACGGAAAAAAAGTGATTCTAACGAAGTTTCCAAACTTCGAAAAAAAATTTTTTTCTTTTCGAGATTATTTGCGCATAATATGCTTTTCTGAGGCTATCAAACTAGTATAATGAAAGAGAACCAGTTATCTCAAATAAGAACGGAAAAAAAGTGATTCTAACGAAGTTTCCAAACTTCGAAAAAAAATTTTTTTCTTTTCGAGATTCTTTGCGCATAATATGCTTGTCTGAGGCTATCAAACTAGTATAATGAAAGAGAACCAGTTATCTCAAATAAGAACGGAAAAATAGTGATTCTAACGAAGTTTCCAAACTTCGAAAAAAAATTTTTTTCTTTTCGAGATTCTTTGCGCATACCTATGCTTTTCTGAGGCTATCAAACTACTATAATGAAAGAGAACCAGTTATCTGAAATAAGAACGGAAAAAAAGTGATTCTAACGAAGTTTCCAAATTTCGAAAAAAAAAATTTTTCTTTTAGAGATTCTTTGCGCATAATATGCTTGTCTCAGGCTATCAAACAAGTATAATGAAAGAGAACAAGTTATCTCAAATAAGAATGGAAAAAAAGTGGTTCTAAGGAAGTTTCCAAACTTGGAAAAAAATTTTTTTTCTTTTCGAGATTCTTTGCGCATAATATGCTTGTCTGAGGCTATCAAACTAGTATAATGAAAGAGAACCAGTTATCTCAAATAAGAACGGAAAAAAAGTGATTCTAACGAAGTTTCCAAACTTCGAAAAAAAATTTTTTTCTTTTCGAGATTCTTTGCGCATAATATGCTTGTCTAAGGCTATCAAACTAGTATAATGAAAGAGAACAAGTTATCTCAAATAAGAACGGAAAAAAAGTGATTCTAACGAAGTTTCCAATCTTCGAAAAAAATTTTTTTTCTTTTCGAGATTCTTTGCGCATAATATGCTTTTCTGAGGCTATCAAACTTGTATAATGAAAGAGAACCAGTTATCTAAAATAAGAACGGAAAAAAAGTCATTCTAACGAAGTTTCCAAACTTCGAAAAAAAATTTTTTTCTTTACGAGATTCTTTGCGCATAATATGCTTGTCTAAGGCTATCAAACTAGTATAATGAAAGAGAACAAGTTATCTCAAATAAGAACGGAAAAAAAGTGATTCTAACGAAGTTTCCAAACTTCGAAAAAAAATTTTTTTCTTTTCGAGATTCTTTGCGCATAATATGCTTGTCTGAGGCTATCAAACTAGTATAATGAAAGAGAACCAGTAATCTTAAATAAGAACGGAAAAAAGTGATTCTAACGAAGTTTCCAAACTTCGAAAAAAATTTTTTTTCTTTTCGAGATTCTTTGCGCATAATATGCTTGTCTGAGGCTATCAAACTAGTATAATGAAAGAGAACCAGTAATCTTAAATAAGAACGGAAAAAAAGTGATTCTAACGAAGTTTCCAAACTTCGAAAAAAAATTTTTTTCTTTTCGAGATTCTTTGCGCATAATATGCTTGTCTAAGGCTATCAAACAAGTATAATGAAAGAGAACAAGTTATCTCAAATAAGAATGGAAAAAAAGTGATTCTAAGGAAGTTTCCAAACTTCGAAAAAAAATTTTTTTCTTTTCGAGATTCTTTGCGCATAATATGCTTGTCTGAGGCTATCAAACTAGTATAATGAAAGAGAACCAGTTATCTCAAATAAGAACGGAAAAAAAGTGGTTCTAACGAAGTTTCCAAACTTCGAAAAAAAATTTTTTTCTTTTCGAGATTCTTTGCGCATACCTATGCTTTTCTGAGGCTATCAAACTAGTATAATGAAAGAGAACCAGTTATCTCAAATAAGAACGGAAAAAAAGTGATTCTAACGAAGTTTCCAAACTTCGAAATAAAATTTTTTTCTTTTCGAGATTCTTTGCGCATAATATGCTTGTCTGAGGCTATCAAACTAGTATAATGAAAGAGAACCAGTAATCTTAAATAAGAACGGAAAAAAAGTGATTCTAACGAAGTTTCCAAACTTCGAAAAAAAATTTTTTTCTTTTCGAGATTCTTTGCGCATAATATGCTTGTCTGAGGCTATCAAACTAGTATAATGAAAGAGAACCAGTAATCTTAAATAAGAACGGAAAAAAAGTGATTCTAACGAAGTTTCCAAACTTCGAAAAAAAATTTTTTTCTTTTCCAGATTCTTTGCGCATAATATGCTTGTCTAAGGCTATCAAACTAGTATAATGAAAGAGAACAAGTTATCTTAAATAAGAACGGAAAAAAAGTGATTTTAACGAAGTTTCCAAACTTCGAAAAAAAATTTTTTTCTTTTCGAAATTCTTTGCGCATAATATGCTTCTCTGAGGCTATCAAACTAGTATAATGAAAGAGAACCAGTAATCTTAAATAAGAACGGAAAAAAAGTGATTCTAACGAAGTTTGCAAACTTCGAAAAAAAATTTTTTTCTTTTCGAGATTCTTTGCGCATAATATGCTTGTCTGAGGCTATCAAACTAGTATAATGAAAGAGAACAAGTTATCTCAAATAAGAACGGAAAAAAGTGATTCTAACGAAGTTTCCAAACTTCGAAAAAATTTTTTTTTCTTTTCGAGATTCTTTGCGCATAATATGCTTGTCTGAGGCTATCAAACTAGTATAATGAAAGAGAACCAGTTATCTCAAATAAGAACGGAAAAAAAGTGATTCTAACGAAGTTTCCAAACTTCGAAAAAAAAATTTTTTCTTTTCGAGATTCTTTGCGCATACCTATGCTTTTCTGAGGCTATCAAACTAGTATAATGAAAGAGAACCAGTTATCTCAAATAAGAACGGAAAAAAAGTGATTCTAACGAAGTTTCCAAACTTCGAAATAAAATTTTTTTCTTTTCAAGATTCTTTGCGCATAATATGCTTGTCTGAGGCTATGAAACTATTATAATGAAAGAGAACCAGTAATCTTAAATAAGAACGGAAAAAAAGTGATTCTAACGAAGTTTCCAAACTTCGAAAAAAAATTTTTTTCTTTTCGAGATTCTTTGCGCATAATATGCTTGTCTAAGGCTATCAAACTAGTATAATGAAAGAGAACAAGTTATCTCAAATAAGAACGGAAAAAAAGTGATTCTAACGAAGTTTCCAAACTTCGAAAAAAAATTTTTTTCTTTTCTAGATTCTTTGCGCATAATATGCTTGTCTGAGGCTATGAAACTAGTATAATGAAAGAGAACCAGTTATCTCAAATAAGAACGGAAAAAAAGTGATTCTAACGAAGTTTCCAAACTTCGAAAAAAAATTTTTTTCTTTTCGAGATTATTTGCGCATAATATGCTTTTCTGAGGCTATCAAACTAGTATAATGAAAGAGAACCAGTT
The DNA here is from genome assembly GCA_030762175.1 of Metallyticus violacea. NCBI lineage: Eukaryota > Metazoa > Arthropoda > Insecta > Mantodea > Metallyticidae > Metallyticus > Metallyticus violacea. Next base: position 82,189,961 of record CM060842.1, on the reverse strand, counting down.
ATCTCAAATAAGAACGGAAAAAAAGTGATTCTAACGAAGTTTCCAAACTTCGAAAAAAAATTTTTTTCTTTTCGAGATTCTTTGCGCATAATATGCTTGTCTGAGGCTATCAAACTAGTATAATGAAAGAGAACCAGTTATCTCAAATAAGAACGGAAAAATAGTGATTCTAACGAAGTTTCCAAACTTCGAAAAAAAATTTTTTTCTTTTCGAGATTCTTTGCGCATACCTATGCTTTTCTGAGGCTATCAAACTACTATAATGAAAGAGAACCAGTTATCTCAAATAAGAACGGAAAAAAAGTGATTCTAACGAAGTTTCCAAATTTCGAAAAAAAAATTTTTTCTTTTAGAGATTCTTTGCGCATAATATGCTTGTCTCAGGCTATCAAACAAGTATAATGAAAGAGAACAAGTTATCTCAAATAAGAATGGAAAAAAAGTGGTTCTAAGGAAGTTTCCAAACTTGGAAAAAAAATTTTTTTCTTTTCGAGATTCTTTGCGCATAATATGCTTGTCTGAGGCTATCAAACTAGTATAATGAAAGAGAACCAGTTATCTCAAATAAGAACGGAAAAAAAGTGATTCTAACGAAGTTTCCAAACTTCGAAAAAAAATTTTTTTCTTTTCGAGATTCTTTGCGCATAATATGCTTGTCTAAGGCTATCAAACTAGTATAATGAAAGAGAACAAGTTATCTCAAATAAGAACGGAAAAAAAGTGATTCTAACGAAGTTTCCAATCTTCGAAAAAAAAATTTTTTCTTTTCGAGATTCTTTGCGCATAATATGCTTTTCTGAGGCTATCAAACTTGTATAATGAAAGAGAACCAGTTATCTCAAATAAGAACGGAAAAAAAGTGATTCTAACGAAGTTTCCAAACTTCGAAAAAAAATTTTTTTCTTTACGAGATTCTTTGCGCATAATATGCTTGTCTAAGGCTATCAAACTAGTATAATGAAAGAGAACAAGTTATCTCAAATAAGAACGGAAAAAAAGTGATTCTAACGAAGTTTCCAAACTTCGAAAAAAAATTTTCTTCTTTTCGAGATTCTTTGCGCATACCTATGCTTTTCTGAGGCTATCAAACTAGTATAATGAAAGAGAACCAGTTATCTCAAATAAGAACGGAAAAAAAGTGATTCTAACGAAGTTTCCAAACTTCGAAATAAAATTTTTTTCTTTTCGAGATTCTTTGCGCATAATATGCTTGTCTGAGGCTATCAAACTACTATAATGAAAGAGAACCAGTAATCTTAAATAAGAACGGAAAAAAAGTGATTCTAACGAAGTTTCCAAACTTCGAACAAAAATTTTTTTCTTTTCGAGATTCTTTGCGCATAATATGCTTGTCTGAGGCTATCAAACTAGTATAATGAAAGAGAACCAGTAATCTTAAATAAGAACGGAAAAAAAGTGATTCTAACGAAGTTTCCAAACTTCGAAAAAAAATTTTTTTCTTTTCCAGATTCTTTGCGCATAATATGCTTGTCTAAGGCTATCAAACTAGTATAATGAAAGAGAACAAGTTATCTTAAATAAGAACGGAAAAAAAGTGATTCTAACGAAGTTTCCAAACTTCGAAAAAAAATTTTTTTCTTTTCGAAATTCTTTGCGCATAATATGCTTCTCTGAGGCTATCAAACTAGTATAATGAAAGAGAACCAGTAATCTTAAATAAGAACGGAAAAAAAGTGATTCTAACGAAGTTTGCAAACTTCGAAAAAAAATTTTTTTCTTTTCGAGATTCTTTGCGCATAATATGCTTGTCTGAGGCTATCAAACTAGTATAATGAAAGAGAACAAGTTATCTCAAATAAGAACGGAAAAAAGTGATTCTAACGAAGTTTCCAAACTTCGAAAAATTTTTTTTTTCTTTTCGAGATTCTTTGCGCATAATATGCTTGTCTGAGGCTATCAAACTAGTATAATGAAAGAGAACCAGTTATCTCAAATAAGAACGGAAAAAAAGTGATTCTAACGAAGTTTCCAAACTTCGAAAAAAAAATTTTTTCTTTTCGAGATTCTTTGCGCATACCTATGCTTTTCTGAGGCTATCAAACTAGTATAATGAAAGAGAACCAGTTATCTCAAATAAGAACGGAAAAAAAGTGATTCTAACGAAGTTTCCAAACTTCGAAATAAAATTTTTTTCTTTTCAAGATTCTTTGCGCATAATATGCTTGTCTGAGGCTATGAAACTATTATAATGAAAGAGAACCAGTAATCTTAAATAAGAACGGAAAAAAAGTGATTCTAACGAAGTTTCCAAACTTCGAAAAAAAATTTTTTTCTTTTCGAGATTCTTTGCGCATAATATGCTTGTCTAAGGCTATCAAACTAGTATAATGAAAGAGAACAAGTTATCTCAAATAAGAACGGAAAAAAAGTGATTCTAACGAAGTTTCCAAACTTCGAAAAAAAATTTTTTTCTTTTCGAGATTCTTTGCGCATAATATGCTTGTCTAAGGCTATGAAACTAGTATAATGAAAGAGAACCAGTTATCTCAAATAAGAACGGAAAAAAAGTGATTCTAACGAAGTTTCCAAACTTCGAAAAAAAATTTTTTTCTTTTCGAGATTATTTGCGCATAATATGCTTTTCTGAGGCTATCAAACTAGTATAATGAAAGAGAACCAGTTATCTCAAATAAGAACGGAAAAAAAGTGATTCTAACGAAGTTTCCAAACTTCGAAAAAAAATTTTTTTCTTTTCGAGATTCTTTGCGCATAATATGCTTGTCTGAGGCTATCAAACTAGTATAATGAAAGAGAACCAGTTATCTCAAATAAGAACGGAAAAATAGTGATTCTAACGAAGTTTCCAAACTTCGAAAAAAAATTTTTTTCTTTTCGAGATTCTTTGCGCATACCTATGCTTTTCTGAGGCTATCAAACTACTATAATGAAAGAGAACCAGTTATCTCAAATAAGAACGGAAAAAAAGTGATTCTAACGAAGTTTCCAAATTTCGAAAAAAAAATTTTTTCTTTTAGAGATTCTTTGCGCATAATATGCTTGTCTCAGGCTATCAAACAAGTATAATGAAAGAGAACAAGTTATCTCAAATAAGAATGGAAAAAAAGTGGTTCTAAGGAAGTTTCCAAACTTGGAAAAAAAATTTTTTTCTTTTCGAGATTCTTTGCGCATAATATGCTTGTCTGAGGCTATCAAACTAGTATAATGAAAGAGAACCAGTTATCTCAAATAAGAACGGAAAAAAAGTGATTCTAACGAAGTTTCCAAACTTCGAAAAAAAATTTTTTTCTTTTCGAGATTCTTTGCGCATAATATGCTTGTCTAAGGCTATCAAACTAGTATAATGAAAGAGAACAAGTTATCTCAAATAAGAACGGAAAAAAAGTGATTCTAACGAAGTTTCCAAACTTCGAAAAAAAATTTTTTTCTTTTCGAGATTCTTTGCGCATAATATGCTTGTCTGAGGCTATGAAACTAGTATAATGAAAGAGAACCAGTTATCTCAAATAAGAACGGAAAAAAAGTGATTCTAACGAAGTTTCCAAACTTCGAAAAAAAATTTTTTTCTTTTCGAGATTATTTGCGCATAATATGCTTTTCTGAGGCTATCAAACTAGTATAATGAAAGAGAACCAGTTATCTCAAATAAGAACGGAAAAAAAGTGATTCTAACGAAGTTTCCAAACTTCGAAAAAAAATTTTTTTCTTTTCGAGATTCTTTGCGCATAATATGCTTGTCTGAGGCTATCAAACTAGTATAATGAAAGAGAACCAGTTATCTCAAATAAGAACGGAAAAATAGTGATTCTAACGAAGTTTCCAAACTTCGAAAAAAAATTTTTTTCTTTTCGAGATTCTTTGCGCATACCTATGCTTTTCTGAGGCTATCAAACTACTATAATGAAAGAGAACCAGTTATCTCAAATAAGAACGGAAAAAAAGTGATTCTAACGAAGTTTCCAAATTTCGAAAAAAAAATTTTTTCTTTTAGAGATTCTTTGCGCATAATATGCTTGTCTCAGGCTATCAAACAAGTATAATGAAAGAGAACAAGTTATCTCAAATAAGAATGGAAAAAAAGTGGTTCTAAGGAAGTTTCCAAACTTGGAAAAAAAATTTTTTTCTTTTCGAGATTCTTTGCGCATAATATGCTTGTCTGAGGCTATCAAACTAGTATAATGAAAGAGAACCAGTTATCTCAAATAAGAACGGAAAAAAAGTGATTCTAACGAAGTTTCCAAACTTCGAAAAAAAATTTTTTTCTTTTCGAGATTCTTTGCGCATAATATGCTTGTCTAAGGCTATCAAACTAGTATAATGAAAGAGAACAAGTTATCTCAAATAAGAACGGAAAAAAAGTGATTCTAACGAAGTTTCCAATCTTCGAAAAAAAATTTTTTTCTTTTCGAGATTCTTTGCGCATAATATGCTTTTCTGAAGCTATCAAACTTGTATAATGAAAGAGAACCAGTTATCTCAAATAAGAACGGAAAAAAAGTGATTCTAACGAAGTTTCCAAACTTCGAAAAAAAATTTTTTTCTTTACGAGATTCTTTGCGCATAATATGCTTGTCTAAGGCTATCAAACTAGTATAATGAAAGAGAACAAGTTATCTCAAATAAGAACGGAAAAAAAGTGATTCTAACGAAGTTTCCAAACTTCGAAAAAAAATTTTTTTCTTTTCGAGATTCTTTGCGCATAATATGCTTGTCTGAGGCTATCAAACTAGTATAATGAAAGAGAACCAGTAATCTTAAATAAGAACGGAAAAAAGTGTTTCTAACGAAGTTTCCAAACTTCGAAAAAAATTTTTTTTCTTTTCGAGATTATTTGCGCATAATATGCTTTTCTGAGGCTATCAAACTAGTATAATGAAAGAGAACCAGTTATCTCAAATAAGAACGGAAAAAAAGTGATTCTAACGAAGTTTCCAAACTTCGAAAAAAAATTTTTTTCTTTTCGAGATTCTTTGCGCATAATATGCTTGTCTGAGGCTATCAAACTAGTATAATGAAAGAGAACCAGTTATCTCAAATAAGAACGGAAAAATAGTGATTCTAACGAAGTTTCCAAACTTCGAAAAAAAATTTTTTTCTTTTCGAGATTCTTTGCGCATACCTATGCTTTTCTGAGGCTATCAAACTACTATAATGAAAGAGAACCAGTTATCTCAAATAAGAACGGAAAAAAAGTGATTCTAACGAAGTTTCCAAATTTCGAAAAAAAAATTTTTTCTTTTAGAGATTCTTTGCGCATAATATGCTTGTCTCAGGCTATCAAACAAGTATAATGAAAGAGAACAAGTTATCTCAAATAAGAATGGAAAAAAAGTGGTTCTAAGGAAGTTTCCAAACTTGGAAAAAAAATTTTTTTCTTTTCGAGATTCTTTGCGCATAATATGCTTGTCTGAGGCTATCAAACTAGTATAATGAAAGAGAACCAGTTATCTCAAATAAGAACGGAAAAAAAGTGATTCTAACGAAGTTTCCAAACTTCGAAAAAAAATTTTTTTCTTTTCGAGATTCTTTGCGCATAATATGCTTGTCTAAGGCTATCAAACTAGTATAATGAAAGAGAACAAGTTATCTCAAATAAGAACGGAAAAAAAGTGATTCTAACGAAGTTTCCAAACTTCGAAAAAAAATTTTTTTCTTTTCGAGATTCTTTGCGCATAATATGCTTGTCTGAGGCTATGAAACTAGTATAATGAAAGAGAACCAGTTATCTCAAATAAGAACGGAAAAAAAGTGATTCTAACGAAGTTTCCAAACTTCGAAAAAAAATTTTTTTCTTTTCGAGATTATTTGCGCATAATATGCTTTTCTGAGGCTATCAAACTAGTATAATGAAAGAGAACCAGTTATCTCAAATAAGAACGGAAAAAAAGTGATTCTAACGAAGTTTCCAAACTTCGAAAAAAAATTTTTTTCTTTTCGAGATTCTTTGCGCATAATATGCTTGTCTGAGGCTATCAAACTAGTATAATGAAAGAGAACCAGTTATCTCAAATAAGAACGGAAAAATAGTGATTCTAACGAAGTTTCCAAACTTCGAAAAAAAATTTTTTTCTTTTCGAGATTCTTTGCGCATACCTATGCTTTTCTGAGGCTATCAAACTACTATAATGAAAGAGAACCAGTTATCTCAAATAAGAACGGAAAAAAAGTGATTCTAACGAAGTTTCCAAATTTCGAAAAAAAAATTTTTTCTTTTAGAGATTCTTTGCGCATAATATGCTTGTCTCAGGCTATCAAACAAGTATAATGAAAGAGAACAAGTTATCTCAAATAAGAATGGAAAAAAAGTGGTTCTAAGGAAGTTTCCAAACTTGGAAAAAAAATTTTTTTCTTTTCGAGATTCTTTGCGCATAATATGCTTGTCTGAGGCTATCAAACTAGTATAATGAAAGAGAACCAGTTATCTCAAATAAGAACGGAAAAAAAGTGATTCTAACGAAGTTTCCAAACTTCGAAAAAAAATTTTTTTCTTTTCGAGATTCTTTGCGCATAATATGCTTGTCTAAGGCTATCAAACTAGTATAATGAAAGAGAACAAGTTATCTCAAATAAGAACGGAAAAAAAGTGATTCTAACGAAGTTTCCAATCTTCGAAAAAAAATTTTTTTCTTTTCGAGATTCTTTGCGCATAATATGCTTTTCTGAGGCTATCAAACTTGTATAATGAAAGAGAACCAGTTATCTCAAATAAGAACGGAAAAAAAGTGATTCTAACGAAGTTTCCAAACTTCGAAAAAAAATTTTTTTCTTTACGAGATTCTTTGCGCATAATATGCTTGTCTAAGGCTATCAAACTAGTATAATGAAAGAGAACAAGTTATCTCAAATAAGAACGGAAAAAAAGTGATTCTAACGAAGTTTCCAAACTTCGAAAAAAAATTTTTTTCTTTTCGAGATTCTTTGCGCATAATATGCTTGTCTGAGGCTATCAAACAAGTATAATGAAAGAGAACCAGTAATCTTAAATAAGAACGGAAAAAAGTGATTCTAACGAAGTTTCCAAACTTCGAAAAAAATTTTTTTTCTTTTCGAGATTATTTGCGCATAATATGCTTTTCTGAGGCTATCAAACTAGTATAATGAAAGAGAACCAGTTATCTCAAATAAGAACGGAAAAAAAGTGATTCTAACGAAGTTTCCAAACTTCGAAAAAAAATTTTTTTCTTTTCGAGATTCTTTGCGCATAATATGCTTGTCTGAGGCTATCAAACTAGTATAATGAAAGAGAACCAGTTATCTCAAATAAGAACGGAAAAATAGTGATTCTAACGAAGTTTCCAAACTTCGAAAAAAAATTTTTTTCTTTTCGAGATTCTTTGCGCATACCTATGCTTTTCTGAGGCTATCAAACTACTATAATGAAAGAGAACCAGTTATCTCAAATAAGAACGGAAAAAAAGTGATTCTAACGAAGTTTCCAAATTTCGAAAAAAAAAATTTTTCTTTTAGAGATTCTTTGCGCATAATATGCTTGTCTCAGGCTATCAAACAAGTATAATGAAAGAGAACAAGTTATCTCAAATAAGAATGGAAAAAAAGTGGTTCTAAGGAAGTTTCCAAACTTGGAAAAAAAATTTTTTTCTTTTCGAGATTCTTTGCGCATAATATGCTTGTCTGAGGCTATCAAACTAGTATAATGAAAGAGAACCAGTTATCTCAAATAAGAACGGAAAAAAAGTGATTCTAACGAAGTTTCCAAACTTCGAAAAAAAATTTTTTTCTTTTCGAGATTCTTTGCGCATAATATGCTTGTCTAAGGCTATCAAACTAGTATAATGAAAGAGAACAAGTTATCTCAAATAAGAACGGAAAAAAAGTGATTCTAACGAAGTTTCCAATCTTCGAAAAAAAATTTTTTTCTTTTCGAGATTCTTTGCGCATAATATGCTTTTCTGAGGCTATCAAACTTGTATAATGAAAGAGAACCAGTTATCTCAAATAAGAACGGAAAAAAAGTGATTCTAACGAAGTTTCCAAACTTCGAAAAAAAATTTTTTTCTTTACGAGATTCTTTGCGCATAATATGCTTGTCTAAGGCTATCAAACTAGTATAATGAAAGAGAACAAGTTATCTCAAATAAGAACGGAAAAAAAGTGATTCTAACGAAGTTTCCAAACTTCGAAAAAAAATTTTTTTCTTTTCGAGATTCTTTGCGCATAATATGCTTGTCTGAGGCTATCAAACTAGTATAATGAAAGAGAACCAGTAATCTTAAATAAGAACGGAAAAAAGTGATTCTAACGAAGTTTCCAAACTTCGAAAAAAATTTTTTTTCTTTTCGAGATTATTTGCGCATAATATGCTTTTCTGAGGCTATCAAACTAGTATAATGAAAGAGAACCAGTTATCTCAAATAAGAACGGAAAAAAAGTGATTCTAACGAAGTTTCCAAACTTCGAAAAAAAATTTTTTTCTTTTCGAGATTCTTTGCGCATAATATGCTTGTCTGAGGCTATCAAACTAGTATAATGAAAGAGAACCAGTTATCTCAAATAAGAACGGAAAAATAGTGATTCTAACGAAGTTTCCAAACTTCGAAAAAAAATTTTTTTCTTTTCGAGATTCTTTGCGCATACCTATGCTTTTCTGAGGCTATCAAACTACTATAATGAAAGAGAACCAGTTATCTCAAATAAGAACGGAAAAAAAGTGATTCTAACGAAGTTTCCAAATTTCGAAAAAAAAATTTTTTCTTTTAGAGATTCTTTGCGCATAATATGCTTGTCTCAGGCTATCAAACAAGTATAATGAAAGAGAACAAGTTATCTCAAATAAGAATGGAAAAAAAGTGGTTCTAAGGAAGTTTCCAAACTTGGAAAAAAAATTTTTTTCTTTTCGAGATTCTTTGCGCATAATATGCTTGTCTGAGGCTATCAAACTAGTATAATGAAAGAGAACCAGTTATCTCAAATAAGAACGGAAAAAAAGTGATTCTAACGAAGTTTCCAAACTTCGAAAAAAAATTTTTTTCTTTTCGAGATTCTTTGCGCATAATATGCTTGTCTAAGGCTATCAAACTAGTATAATGAAAGAGAACAAGTTATCTCAAATAAGAACGGAAAAAAAGTGATTCTAACGAAGTTTCCAAACTTCGAAAAAAAATTTTTTTCTTTTCGAGATTCTTTGCGCATAATATGCTTGTCTGAGGCTATGAAACTAGTATAATGAAAGAGAACCAGTTATCTCAAATAAGAACGGAAAAAAAGTGATTCTAACGAAGTTTCCAAACTTCGAAAAAAAATTTTTTTCTTTTCGAGATTATTTGCGCATAATATGCTTTTCTGAGGCTATCAAACTAGTATAATGAAAGAGAACCAGTTATCTCAAATAAGAACGGAAAAAAAGTGATTCTAACGAAGTTTCCAAACTTCGAAAAAAAATTTTTTTCTTTTCGAGATTCTTTGCGCATAATATGCTTGTCTGAGGCTATCAAACTAGTATAATGAAAGAGAACCAGTTATCTCAAATAAGAACGGAAAAATAGTGATTCTAACGAAGTTTCCAAACTTCGAAAAAAAATTTTTTTCTTTTCGAGATTCTTTGCGCATACCTATGCTTTTCTGAGGCTATCAAACTACTATAATGAAAGAGAACCAGTTATCTCAAATAAGAACGGAAAAAAAGTGATTCTAACGAAGTTTCCAAATTTCGAAAAAAAAATTTTTTCTTTTAGAGATTCTTTGCGCATAATATGCTTGTCTCAGGCTATCAAACAAGTATAATGAAAGAGAACAAGTTATCTCAAATAAGAATGGAAAAAAAGTGGTTCTAAGGAAGTTTCCAAACTTGGAAAAAAAATTTTTTTCTTTTCGAGATTCTTTGCGCATAATATGCTTGTCTGAGGCTATCAAACTAGTATAATGAAAGAGAACCAGTTATCTCAAATAAGAACGGAAAAAAAGTGATTCTAACGAAGTTTCCAAACTTCGAAAAAAAATGTTTTTCTTTTCGAGATTCTTTGCGCATAATATGCTTGTCTAAGGCTATCAAACTAGTATAATGAAAGAGAACAAGTTATCTCAAATAAGAACGGAAAAAAAGTGATTCTAACGAAGTTTCCAATCTTCGAAAAAAAATTTTTTTCTTTTCGAGATTCTTTGCGCATAATATGCTTTTCTGAGGCTATCAAACTTGTATAATGAAAGAGAACCAGTTATCTCAAATAAGAACGGAAAAAAAGTGATTCTAACGAAGTTTCCAAACTTCGAAAAAAAATTTTTTTCTTTACGAGATTCTTTGCGCATAATATGCTTGTCTAAGGCTATCAAACTAGTATAATGAAAGAGAACAAGTTATCTCAAATAAGAACGGAAAAAAAGTGATTCTAACGAAGTTTCCAAACTTCGAAAAAAAATTTTTTTCTTTTCGAGATTCTTTGCGCATAATATGCTTGTCTGAGGCTATCAAACTAGTATAATGAAAGAGAACCAGTAATCTTAAATAAGAACGGAAAAAAGTGATTCTAACGAAGTTTCCAAACTTCGAAAAAAATTTTTTTTCTTTTCGAGATTATTTGCGCATAATATGCTTTTCTGAGGCTATCAAACTAGTATAATGAAAGAGAACCAGTTATCTCAAATAAGAACGGAAAAAAAGTGATTCTAACGAAGTTTCCAAACTTCGAAAAAAAATTTTTTTCTTTTCGAGATTCTTTGCGCATAATATGCTTGTCTGAGGCTATCAAACTAGTATAATGAAAGAGAACCAGTTATCTCAAATAAGAACGGAAAAATAGTGATTCTAACGAAGTTTCCAAACTTCGAAAAAAAATTTTTTTCTTTTCGAGATTCTTTGCGCATACCTATGCTTTTCTGAGGCTATCAAACTACTATAATGAAAGAGAACCAGTTATCTCAAATAAGAACGGAAAAAAAGTGATTCTAACGAAGTTTCCAAATTTCGAAAAAAAAATTTTTTCTTTTAGAGATTCTTTGCGCATAATATGCTTGTCTCAGGCTATCAAACAAGTATAATGAAAGAGAACAAGTTATCTCAAATAAGAATGGAAAAAAAGTGGTTCTAAGGAAGTTTCCAAACTTGGAAAAAAAATTTTTTTCTTTTCGAGATTCTTTGCGCATAATATGCTTGTCTGAGGCTATCAAACTAGTATAATGAAAGAGAACCAGTTATCTCAAATAAGAACGGAAAAAAAGTGATTCTAACGAAGTTTCCAAACTTCGAAAAAAAATTTTTTTCTTTTCGAGATTCTTTGCGCATAATATGCTTGTCTAAGGCTATCAAACTAGTATAATGAAAGAGAACAAGTTATCTCAAATAAGAACGGAAAAAAAGTGATTCTAACGAAGTTTCCAATCTTCGAAAAAAAATTTTTTTCTTTTCGAGATTCTTTGCGCATAATATGCTTTTCTGAGGCTATCAAACTTGTATAATGAAAGAGAACCAGTTATCTCAAATAAGAACGGAAAAAAAGTGATTCTAACGAAGTTTCCAAACTTCGAAAAAAAATTTTTTTCTTTACGAGATTCTTTGCGCATAATATGCTTGTCTAAGGCTATCAAACTAGTATAATGAAAGAGAACAAGTTATCTCAAATAAGAACGGAAAAAAAGTGATTCTAACGAAGTTTCCAAACTTCGAAAAAAAATTTTTTTCTTTTCGAGATTCTTTGCGCATAATATGCTTGTCTGAGGCTATCAAACTAGTATAATGAAAGAGAACCAGTAATCTTAAATAAGAACGGAAAAAAGTGATTCTAACGAAGTTTCCAAACTTCGAAAAAAATTTTTTTTCTTTTCGAGATTCTTTGCGCATAATATGCTTGTCTAAGGCTATCAAACTAGTATAATGAAAGAGAACAAGTTATCTCAAATAAGAACGGAAAAAAAGTGATTCTAACGAAGTTTCCAAACTTCGAAAAAAAATTTTTTTCTTTTCGAGATTCTTTGCGCATAATATGCTTGTCTGAGGCTATCAAACTAGTATAATGAAAGAGAACCAGTAATCTTAAATAAGAACGGAAAAAAGTGATTCTAACGAAGTTTCCAAACTTCGAAAAAAATTTTTTTTCTTTTCGAGATTCTTTGCGCATAATATGCTTGTCTGAGGCTATCAAACTAGTATAATGAAAGAGAACCAGTAATCTTAAATAAGAACGGAAAAAAAGTGATTCTAACGAAGTTTCCAAACTTCGAAAAAAAATTTTTTTCTTTTCGAGATTCTTTGCGCATAATATGCTTGTCTAAGGCTATCAAACAAGTATAATGAAAGAGAACAAGTTATCTCAAATAAGAATGGAAAAAAAGTGATTCTAAGGAAGTTTCCAAACTTCGAAAAAAAATTTTTTTCTTTTCGAGATTCTTTGCGCATAATATGCTTGTCTGAGGCTATCAAACTAGTATAATGAAAGAGAACCAGTTATCTCAAATAAGAACGGAAAAAAAGTGATTCTAACGAAGTTTCCAAACTTCGAAAAAAAATTTTTTTCTTTTCGAGATTCTTTGCGCATACCTATGCTTTTCTGAGGCTATCAAACTAGTATAATGAAAGAGAACCAGTTATCTCAAATAAGAATGGAAAAAAAGTGATTCTAACGAAGTTTCCAAACTTCGAAATAAAATTTTTTTCTTTTCGAGATTCTTTGCGCATAATATGCTTGTCTGAGGCTATCAAACTAGTATAATGAAAGAGAACCAGTAATCTTAAATAAGAACGGAAAAAAAGTGATTCTAACGAAGTTTCCAAACTTCGAAAAAAAATTTTTTTCTTTTCGAGATTCTTTGCGCATAATATGCTTGTCTGAGGCTATCAAACTAGTATAATGAAAGAGAACCAGTAATCTTAAATAAGAACGGAAAAAAAGTGATTCTAACGAAGTTTCCAAACTTCGAAAAAAAATTTTTTTCTTTTCCAGATTCTTTGCGCATAATATGCTTGTCTAAGGCTATCAAACTAGTATAATGAAAGAGAACAAGTTATCTTAAATAAGAACGGAAAAAAAGTGATTCTAACGAAGTTTCCAAACTTCGAAAAAAAATTTTTTTCTTTTCGAAATTCTTTGCGCATAATATGCTTGTCTGAGGCTATCAAACTAGTATAATGAAAGAGAACCAGTAATCTTAAATAAGAACGGAAAAAAAGTGATTCTAACGAAGTTTGCAAACTTCGAAAAAAAATTTTTTTCTTTTCGAGATTCTTTGCGCATAATATGCTTGTCTGAGGCTATCAAACTAGTATAATGAAAGAGAACAAGTTATCTCAAATAAGAACGGAAAAAAGTGATTCTAACGAAGTTTCCAAACTTCGAAAAAATTTTTTTTTCTTTTCGAGATTCTTTGCGCATAATATGCTTGTCTGAGGCTATCAAACTAGTATAATGAAAGAGAACCAGTTATCTCAAATAAGAACGGAAAAAAAGTGATTCTAACGAAGTTTCCAAACTTCGAAAAAAAAATTTTTTCTTTTCGAGATTCTTTGCGCATACCTATGCTTTTCTGAGGCTATCAAACTAGTATAATGAAAGAGAACCAGTTATCTCAAATAAGAACGGAAAAAAAGTGATTCTAACGAAGTTTCCAAACTTCGAAAAAAAATTTTTTTCTTTACGAGATTCTTTGCGCATAATATGCTTGTCTAAGGCTATCAAACTAGTATAATGAAAGAGAACAAGTTATCTCAAATAAGAACGGAAAAAAAGTGATTCTAACGAAGTTTCCAAACTTCGAAAAAAAATTTTTTTCTTTTCGAGATTCTTTGCGCATAATATGCTTGTCTGAGGCTATCAAACTAGTATAATGAAAGAGAACCAGTAATCTTAAATAAGAACGGAAAAAAGTGATTCTAACGAAGTTTCCAAACTTCGAAAAAAATTTTTTTTCTTTTCGAGATTATTTGCGCATAATATGCTTTTCTGAGGCTATCAAACTAGTATAATGAAAGAGAACCAGTTATCTCAAATAAGAACGGAAAAAAAGTGATTCTAACGAAGTTTCCAAACTTCGAAAAAAAATTTTTTTCTTTTCGAGATTCTTTGCGCATAATATGCTTGTCTGAGGCTATCAAACTAGTATAATGAAAGAGAACCAGTTATCTCAAATAAGAACGGAAAAATAGTGATTCTAACGAAGTTTCCAAACTTCGAAAAAAAATTTTTTTCTTTTCGAGATTCTTTGCGCATACCTATGCTTTTCTGAGGCTATCAAACTACTATAATGAAAGAGAACCAGTTATCTCAAATAAGAACGGAAAAAAAGTGATTCTAACGAAGTTTCCAAATTTCGAAAAAAAAATTTTTTCTTTTAGAGATTCTTTGCGCATAATATGCTTGTCTCAGGCTATCAAACAAGTATAATGAAAGAGAACAAGTTATCTCAAATAAGAATGGAAAAAAAGTGGTTCTAAGGAAGTTTCCAAACTTGGAAAAAAAATTTTTTTCTTTTCGAGATTCTTTGCGCATAATATGCTTGTCTGAGGCTATCAAACTAGTATAATGAAAGAGAACCAGTTATCTCAAATAAGAACGGAAAAAAAGTGATTCTAACGAAGTTTCCAAACTTCGAAAAAAAATTTTTTTCTTTTCGAGATTCTTTGCGCATAATATGCTTGTCTAAGGCTATCAAACTAGTATAATGAAAGAGAACAAGTTATCTCAAATAAGAACGGAAAAAAAGTGATTCTAACGAAGTTTCCAATCTTCGAAAAAAAATTTTTTTCTTTTCGAGATTCTTTGCGCATAATATGCTTTTCTGAGGCTATCAAACTTGTATAATGAAAGAGAACCAGTTATCTCAAATAAGAACGGAAAAAAAGTGATTCTAACGAAGTTTCCAAACTTCGAAAAAAAATTTTTTTCTTTACGAGATTCTTTGCGCATAATATGCTTGTCTAAGGCTATCAAACTAGTATAATGAAAGAGAACAAGTTATCTCAAATAAGAACGGAAAAAAAGTGATTCTAACGAAGTTTCCAAACTTCGAAAAAAAATTTTTTTCTTTTCGAGATTCTTTGCGCATAATATGCTTGTCTGAGGCTATCAAACTAGTATAATGAAAGAGAACCAGTAATCTTAAATAAGAACGGAAAAAAGTGATTCTAACGAAGTTTCCAAACTTCGAAAAAAATTTTTTTTCTTTTCGAGATTCTTTGCGCATAATATGCTTGTCTAAGGCTATCAAACTAGTATAATGAAAGAGAACAAGTTATCTCAAATAAGAACGGAAAAAAAGTGATTCTAACGAAGTTTCCAAACTTCGAAAAAAAATTTTTTTCTTTTCGAGATTCTTTGCGCATAATATGCTTGTCTGAGGCTATCAAACTAGTATAATGAAAGAGAACCAGTAATCTTAAATAAGAACGGAAAAAAGTGATTCTAACGAAGTTTCCAAACTTCGAAAAAAATTTTTTTTCTTTTCGAGATTCTTTGCGCATAATATGCTTGTCTGAGGCTATCAAACTAGTATAATGAAAGAGAACCAGTAATCTTAAATAAGAACGGAAAAAAAGTGATTCTAACGAAGTTTCCAAACTTCGAAAAAAAATTTTTTTCTTTTCGAGATTCTTTGCGCATAATATGCTTGTCTAAGGCTATCAAACAAGTATAATGAAAGAGAACAAGTTATCTCAAATAAGAATGGAAAAAAAGTGATTCTAAGGAAGTTTCCAAACTTCGAAAAAAAATTTTTTTCTTTTCGAGATTCTTTGCGCATAATATGCTTGTCTGAGGCTATCAAACTAGTATAATGAAAGAGAACCAGTTATCTCAAATAAGAACGGAAAAAAAGTGATTCTAACGAAGTTTCCAAACTTCGAAAAAAAATTTTTTTCTTTTCGAGATTCTTTGCGCATACCTATGCTTTTCTGAGGCTATCAAACTAGTATAATGAAAGAGAACCAGTTATCTCAAATAAGAATGGAAAAAAAGTGATTCTAACGAAGTTTCCAAACTTCGAAATAAAATTTTTTTCTTTTCGAGATTCTTTGCGCATAATATGCTTGTCTGAGGCTATCAAACTAGTATAATGAAAGAGAACCAGTAATCTTAAATAAGAACGGAAAAAAAGTGATTCTAACGAAGTTTCCAAACTTCGAAAAAAAATTTTTTTCTTTTCGAGATTCTTTGCGCATAATATGCTTGTCTGAGGCTATCAAACTAGTATAATGAAAGAGAACCAGTAATCTTAAATAAGAACGGAAAAAAAGTGATTCTAACGAAGTTTCCAAACTTCGAAAAAAAATTTTTT
This sequence comes from Metallyticus violacea, assembly GCA_030762175.1. Lineage (NCBI taxonomy): Eukaryota > Metazoa > Arthropoda > Insecta > Mantodea > Metallyticidae > Metallyticus > Metallyticus violacea. The sequence goes on along the minus strand of CM060842.1, from coordinate 82,173,767 downwards.
TCTTTTCCAGATTCTTTGCGCATAATATGCTTGTCTAAGGCTATCAAACTAGTATAATGAAAGAGAACAAGTTATCTTAAATAAGAACGGAAAAAAAGTGATTCTAACGAAGTTTCCAAACTTCGAAAAAAAATTTTTTTCTTTTCGAAATTCTTTGCGCATAATATGCTTGTCTGAGGCTATCAAACTAGTATAATGAAAGAGAACCAGTAATCTTAAATAAGAACGGAAAAAAAGTGATTCTAACGAAGTTTGCAAACTTCGAAAAAAAATTTTTTTCTTTTCGAGATTCTTTGCGCATAATATGCTTGTCTGAGGCTATCAAACTAGTATAATGAAAGAGAACAAGTTATCTCAAATAAGAACGGAAAAAAGTGATTCTAACGAAGTTTCCAAACTTCGAAAAAATTTTTTTTTCTTTTCGAGATTCTTTGCGCATAATATGCTTGTCTGAGGCTATCAAACTAGTATAATGAAAGAGAACCAGTTATCTCAAATAAGAACGGAAAAAAAGTGATTCTAACGAAGTTTCCAAACTTCGAAAAAAAAATTTTTTCTTTTCGAGATTCTTTGCGCATACCTATGCTTTTCTGAGGCTATCAAACTAGTATAATGAAAGAGAACCAGTTATCTCAAATAAGAACGGAAAAAAAGTGATTCTAACGAAGTTTCCAAACTTCGAAATAAAATTTTTTTCTTTTCAAGATTCTTTGCGCATAATATGCTTGTCTGAGGCTATCAAACTATTATAATGAAAGAGAACCAGTAATCTTAAATAAGAACGGAAAAAAAGTGATTCTAACGAAGTTTCCAAACTTCGAAAAAAAATTTTTTTCTTTTCGAGATTCTTTGCGCATAATATGCTTGTCTAAGGCTATCAAACTAGTATAATGAAAGAGAACAAGTTATCTCAAATAAGAACGGAAAAAAAGTGATTCTAACGAAGTTTCCAAACTTCGAAAAAAAATTTTTTTCTTTTCGAGATTCTTTGCGCATAATATGCTTGTCTGAGGCTATGAAACTAGTATAATGAAAGAGAACCAGTTATCTCAAATAAGAACGGAAAAAAAGTGATTCTAACGAAGTTTCCAAACTTCGAAAAAAAATTTTTTTCTTTTCGAGATTATTTGCGCATAATATGCTTTTCTGAGGCTATCAAACTAGTATAATGAAAGAGAACCAGTTATCTCAAATAAGAACGGAAAAAAAGTGATTCTAACGAAGTTTCCAAACTTCGAAAAAAAATTTTTTTCTTTTCGAGATTCTTTGCGCATAATATGCTTGTCTGAGGCTATCAAACTAGTATAATGAAAGAGAACCAGTTATCTCAAATAAGAACGGAAAAATAGTGATTCTAACGAAGTTTCCAAACTTCGAAAAAAAATTTTTTTCTTTTCGAGATTCTTTGCGCATACCTATGCTTTTCTGAGGCTATCAAACTACTATAATGAAAGAGAACCAGTTATCTCAAATAAGAACGGAAAAAAAGTGATTCTAACGAAGTTTCCAAATTTCGAAAAAAAAATGTTTTCTTTTAGAGATTCTTTGCGCATAATATGCTTGTCTCAGGCTATCAAACAAGTATAATGAAAGAGAACAAGTTATCTCAAATAAGAATGGAAAAAAAGTGGTTCTAAGGAAGTTTCCAAACTTGGAAAAAAAATTTTTTTCTTTTCGAGATTCTTTGCGCATAATATGCTTGTCTGAGGCTATCAAACTAGTATAATGAAAGAGAACCAGTTATCTCAAATAAGAACGGAAAAAAAGTGATTCTAACGAAGTTTCCAAACTTCGAAAAAAAATTTTTTTCTTTTCGAGATTCTTTGCGCATAATATGCTTGTCTAAGGCTATCAAACTAGTATAATGAAAGAGAACAAGTTATCTCAAATAAGAACGGAAAAAAAGTGATTCTAACGAAGTTTCCAATCTTCGAAAAAAAATTTTTTTCTTTTCGAGATTCTTTGCGCATAATATGCTTTTCTGAGGCTATCAAACTTGTATAATGAAAGAGAACCAGTTATCTCAAATAAGAACGGAAAAAAAGTGATTCTAACGAAGTTTCCAAACTTCGAAAAAAAATTTTTTTCTTTACGAGATTCTTTGCGCATAATATGCTTGTCTAAGGCTATCAAACTAGTATAATGAAAGAGAACAAGTTATCTCAAATAAGAACGGAAAAAAAGTGATTTAACGAAGTTTCCAAACTTCGAAAAAAAATTTTTTTCTTTTCGAGATTCTTTGCGCATAATATGCTTGTCTGAGGCTATCAAACTAGTATAATGAAAGAGAACCAGTAATCATAAATAAGAACGGAAAAAAGTGATTCTAACGAAGTTTCCAAACTTCGAAAAAAATTTTTTTTCTTTTCGAGATTCTTTGCGCATAATATGCTTGTCTGAGGCTATCAAACTAGTATAATGAAAGAGAACCAGTAATCTTAAATAAGAACGGAAAAAAAGTGATTCTAACGAAGTTTCCAAACTTCGAAAAAAAATTTTTTTCTTTTCGAGATTCTTTGCGCATAATATGCTTGTCTAAGGCTATCAAACAAGTATAATGAAAGAGAACAAGTTATCTCAAATAAGAATGGAAAAAAAGTGATTCTAAGGAAGTTTCCAAACTTCGAAAAAAAATTTTTTTCTTTTCGAGATTCTTTGCGCATAATATGCTTGTCTGAGGCTATCAAACTAGTATAATGAAAGAGAACCAGTTATCTCAAATAAGAACGAAAAAAAAGTGATTCTAACGAAGTTTCCAAACTTCGAAAAAAAATTTTTTTCTTTTCCAGATTCTTTGCGCATAATATGCTTGTCTAAGGCTATCAAACTAGTATAATGAAAGAGAACAAGTTATCTTAAATAAGAACGGAAAAAAAGTGATTCTAACGAAGTTTCCAAACTTCGAAAAAAAATTTTTTTCTTTTCGAGATTCTTTGCGCATAATATGCTTGTCTGAGGCTATCAAACTAGTATAATGAAAGAGAACCAGTAATCTTAAATAAGAACGGAAAAAAAGTGATTCTAACGAAGTTTGCAAACTTCGAAAAAAAATTTTTTTCTTTTCGAGATTCTTTGCGCATAATATGCTTGTCTGAGGCTATCAAACTAGTATAATGAAAGAGAACAAGTTATCTGTATAAGAATGGAAAAAAAGTGATTCTAAGGAAGTTTCCAAACTTCGAAAAAACATTTTTTCTTTTCGAGATTCTTTGCGCATAATATGCTTGTCTGAGGCTATCAAACTAGTATAATGAAAGAGAACAAGTTATCTCAAATAAGAATGGAAAAAAAGTGATTCTAACGAAGTTTCCAAACTTCGAAAAAAAATTTTTTTCTTTTCGAGATTCTTTGCGCATAATATGCTTGTCTGAGGCTATCAAACTAGTATAATGAAAGAGAACCAGTTATCTCAAATAAGAACGGAAAAAAAGTGATTCTAACGAGGTTCCCAATTTTCGAAAAAAAATTTTTTTCTTTTCGAGATTCTTTGCGCATAATATGCTTTTCTGAGGCTATCAAACTAGTATAATGAAAGAGAACCAGTTATCTCAAATAAGAACGGAAAAAAAGTGATTCTAACGAAGTTTCCAAACTTCGAAAAAAAATTTTTTTCTTTTCGAGATTCTTTGCGCATAATATGCTTGTCTGAGGCTATCAAACTAGTATAATGAAAGAGAACAAGTTATCTCAAATAAGAACGGAAAAAAAGTGATTCTAACGAAGTTTCCAAACTTCGAAAAAAAATTTTTTTCTTTTCGAGATTATTTGCGAATAATATGCTTGTCTGAGGCTATCAAACTAGTATAATGAAAGAGAACCAGTTATCTCAAATAAGAACGGAAAAAAAGTGATTCTAACGAAGTTTCCAAACTTCGAAAAAAAAATTTTTTCTTTTAGAGATTCTTTGCGCATAATATGCTTTTCTGAGGCTATCAAACTAGTATAATGAAAGAGAACCAGTTATCTCAAATAAGAACGGAAAAAAAGTGATTCTAACGAAGTTTCCAAACTTCGAAATAAAATTTTTTTCTTTTCGAGATTCTTTGCGCATAATATGCTTGTCTGAGGCTATCAAACTAGTATAATGAAAGAGAACCAGTAATCTTAAATAAGAACGGAAAAAAAGTGATTCTAACGAAGTTTCCAAACTTCGAAAAAAATTTTTTTTCTTTTCGAGATTCTTTGCGCATAATATGCTTGTCTGAGGCTATCAAATTAGTATAATGAAAGAGAACCAGTTATCTCAAATAAGAACGGAAAAAAAGTGATTCTAACGAAGTTTCCAAACTTCGAAAAAAAATTTTTTTCTTTTCGAGATTGTTTGCGCATAATATGCTTGTCTGAGGCTATCAAACTAGTATAATGAAAGAGAACCAGTTATCTCAAATAAGAACGGAAAAAAAGTGATTCTAACGAAGTTTCCAAACTTCGAAATAAATTTTTTTTCTTTTCGAGATTCTTTGCGCATAATATGCTTGTCTGAGGCTAACAAACTAGTATAATGAAAGAGAACCAGTAATCTTAAATAAGAACGGAAAAAAAGTGATTCTAACGAAGTTTCCAAACTTCGAAAAAAAAATTTTTTCTTTTCGAGATTCTTTGCGCATAATATGCTTGTCTGAGGCTATCAAACTAGTATAATGAAAGAGAACCAGTTATCTCAAATAAGAACGGAAAAAAAGTGATTCTAACGAAGTTTCCAAACTTCGAAAAAAAAATTTTTTCTTTTAGAGATTCTTTGCGCATAATATGCTTGTCTAAGGCTATCAAACTAGTATAATGAAAGAGAACAAGTTATCTCAAATAAGAACGGAAAAAAAAGTGATTCTAACGAAGTTTCCAAACTTCGAAAAAAATTTTTTTCTTTTCGAGATTATTTGCGCATAATATGCTTGTCTGAGGCTATCAAACTAGTATAATGAAAGAGAACCAGTAATCTTAAATAAGAACGGAAAAAAAGTGATTCTAACGAAGTTTCCAAACTTCGAAAAAAAATTTTTTTCTTTTCGAGACCCTTTGCGCATAATATGCTTGTCTAAGGCTATCAAACAAGTATAATGAAAGAGAACAAGTTATCTCAAATAAGAATGGAAAAAAAGTGATTCTAAGGAAGTTTCCAAACTTCGAAAAAAAATTTTTTTCTTTTCGAGATTCTTTGCGCATAATATGCTTGTGTGAGGCTATCAAACTAGTATAATGAAAGAGAACCAGTTATCTCAAATAAGAACGGAAAAAAAGTGATTCTAACGAAGTTTCCAAACTTCGAAAAAAAATTTTTTTCTTTTCGAGATTCTTTGCGCATACCTATGCTTTTCTGAGGCTATCAAACTAGTATAATGAAAGAGAACCAGTTATCTCAAATAAGAACGGAAAAAAAGTGATTCTAACGAAGTTTCCAAACTTCGAAATAAAATTTTTTTCTTTTCGAGATTCTTTGCGCATAATATGCTTGTCTGAGGCTATCAAACTAGTATAATGAAAGAGAACCAGTAATCTTAAATAAGAACGGAAAAAAAGTGATACTAACGAAGTTTCCAAACTTCGAAAAAAAATTTTTTTCTTTTCGAGATTCTTTGCGCATAATATGCTTGTCTGAGGCTATCAAACTAGTATAATGAAAGAGAACCAGTAATCTTAAATAAGAACGGAAAAAAAGTGATTCTAACGAAGTTTCCAAACTTCGAAAAAAAATTTTTTTCTTTTCGAGATTATTTGCGCATAATATGCTTGTCTAAGGCTATCAAACAAGTATAATGAAAGAGAACAAGTTATCTCAAATAAGAATGGAAAAAAAGTGATTCTAAGGAAGTTTCCAAACTTCGAAAAAAAAATTTTTTCTTTTCGAGATTCTTTGCGCATAATATGCTTGTCTGAGGCTATCAAACTAGTATAATGAAAGAGAACCAGTAATCTTAAATAAGAACGGAAAAAAAGTGATTCTAACGAAGTTTCCAAACTTCGAAAAAAAATTTTTTTCTTTTCGAGATTATTTGCGCATAATTTGCTTGTCTAAGGCTATCAAACAAGTATAATGAAAGAGAACAAGTTATCTCAAATAAGAATGGAAAAAAAGTGATTCTAAGGAAGTTTCCAAACTTCGAAAAAAAATTTTTTTCTTTTCGAGATTCTTTGCCCATAATATGCTTGTCTGAGGCTATCAAACTAGTATAATGAAAGAGAACCAGTTATCTCAAATAAGAACGAAAAAAAAGTGATTCTAACGAAGTTTCCAAACTTCGAAAAAAAATTTTTTTCTTTTCCAGATTCCTCTCGCATAATATGCTTGTCTAAGGCTATCAAACTAGTATAATGAAAGAGAACAAGTTATCTTAAATAAGAACGGAAAAAAAGTGATTCTAACGAAGTTTCCAAACTTCGAAAAAAAATTTTTTTCTTTTCGAGATTCTTTGCGCATAATATGCTTGTCTGAGGCTATCAAACTATTATAATGAAAGAGAACCAGTAATCTTAAATAAGAACGGAAAAAAAGTGATTCTAACGAAGTTTCCAAACTTCGAAAAAAAATTTTTTTCTTTTCGAGATTCTTTGCGCATAATATGCTTGTCTGAGGCTATCAAATTAGTATAATGAAAGAGAACCAGTTATCTCAAATAAGAACGGAAAAAAAGTGATTCTAACGAAGTTTCCAAACTTCGAAAAAAAATTTTTTTCTTTTCGAGATTGTTTGCGCATAATATGCTTGTCTGAGGCTATCAAACTAGTATAATGAAAGAGAACCAGTTATCTCAAATAAGAACGGAAAAAAAGTGATTCTAACGAAGTTTCCAAACTTCGAAATAAATTTTTTTTCTTTTCGAGATTCTTTGCGCATAATATGCTTGTCTGAGGCTAACAAACTAGTATAATGAAAGAGAACCAGTAATCTTAAATAAGAACGGAAAAAAAGTGATTCTAACGAAGTTTCCAAACTTCGAAAAAAAATTTTTTTCTTTTCGAGATTCTTTGCGCATAATATGCTTGTCTGAGGCTATCAAACTAGCATAATGAAAGAGAACCAGTAATCTTAAATAAGAACGGAAAAAAAGTGATTCTAACGAAGTTTCCAAACTTCGAAAAAAAATTTTTTTCTTTTCGAGATTCTTTGCGCATAATATGCTTGTCTAAGGCTATCAAACTAGTATAATGAAAGAGAACAAGTTATCTCAAATAAGAACGGAAAAAAAAGTGATTCTAACGAAGTTTCCAAACTTCGAAAAAAATTTTTTTCTTTTCGAGATTATTTGCGCATAATATGCTTGTCTGAGGCTATGAAACTAGTATAATGAAAGAGAACCAGTAATCTTAAATAAGAACGGAAAAAAAGTGATTCTAACGAAGTTTCCAAACTTCGAAAAAAAATTTTTTTCTTTTCGAGACCCTTTGCGCATAATATGCTTGTCTAAGGCTATCAAACAAGTATAATGAAAGAGAACAAGTTATCTCAAATAAGAATGGAAAAAAAGTGATTCTAAGGAAGTTTCCAAACTTCGAAAAAAAAATTTTTTCTTTTCGAGATTCTTTGCGCATAATATGCTTGTGTGAGGCTATCAAACTAGTATAATGAAAGAGAACCAGTTATCTCAAATAAGAACGGAAAAAAAAGTGATTCTAACGAAGTTTCCAAACTTCGAAAAAAAATTTTTTTCTTTTCGAGATTGTTTGCGCATAATATGCTTGTCTGAGGCTATCAAACTAGTATAATGAAAGAGAACCAGTTATATCAAATAAGAACGGAAAAAAAGTGATTCTAACGAACTTTCGAAACTTCGAAAATAATTTTTTTTCTTTTCGAGATTCTTTGCGCATAATATGCTTTTCTGAGGCTATCAAACTAGTATAATGAAAGAGAACCAGTTATCTCAAATAAGAACGGAAAAAAAGTGATTCAAACAAAGTTTCCAAACTTCAAAAAAAATTTTTTTTATTTTCGAGATTCATTGCGCATAATATGCTTTTCTGAGGGTAATCAAACTAGTATAATGAAAGAGAACCAGTTATCTCAAATAAGAACGGAAAAAAAGTGATTCTAACGAAGTTTCCAAACTTCGAAAAAAAATTTTTTTCTTTTCGAGATTCTTTGCGCATAATATGCTTGTCTGAGGCTATCAAACTAGTATAATGAAAGAGAACCAGTTATCTCAAATAAGAACGGGAAAAAAGTGATTCTAACGAGGTTTCCAAACTTCGAAAAAAAATTTTTTTCTTTTCGAGATTCTTTGCGCATAATATGCTTTTCTGAGGCTATCAAACTAGTATAATGAAAGAGAACCAGTTATCTCAAATAAGAACGGAAAAAAAGTGATTCTAACGAAGTTTCGAAACTTCGAAAAAAAATTTTTTTCTTTTCGAGATTCTTTGCGCATAATATGCTTTTCTGAGGCTATCAAACTAGTATAATGAAAGAGAACCAGTTATCTTAAATAAGAACGGAAAAAAAGTGATTTTAACGAAGTTTCCAAACTTCGAAAAAAAATTTTTTTCTTTTCGAGATTCTTTGCGCATAATATACTTGTCTGAGGCTATCAAACTAGTATAATGAAAGAGAACCAGTTATCTCAAATAAGAATGGAAAAAAAGTGATTCTAAGGAAGTTTCCAAACTTCGAGAAAAAAATTTTTTCTTTTCGAGATTCTTTGCGCATAATACGCTTTTCTTAGGCTATCAAACTAGTATAATGAAAGAGAACCAGTTATCTCAAATAAGAACGGAAAAAAAGTGATTCTAACGAAGTTTCCAAACTTCGAAAAAAAAATTTTTTCTTTTCGAGATTCTTTGCGCATAATATGCTTTTCTGAGGCTATCAAACTAGTATAATGTAAGAGAACCAGTTATCTCAAATAAGAACGGAAAAAAAGTGATTCTAACGAAGTTTCCAAACTTCGAAAAAAAATTTTTTTCTTTTCGAGATTCTTTGCGCATAATATGCTTGTCTGAGGCTATCAAACTAGTATAATGAAAGAGAACCAGTTATCTCAAATAAGAACGGGAAAAAAGTGATTCTAACGAGGTTTCCAAACTTCGAAAAAAAATTTTTTTCTTTTCGAGATTCTTTGCGCATAATATGCTTGTCTGAGGCTATCTAAATAGTATAATGAAAGAGAACCAGTTATCTCAAATAAGAACGGAAAAAAAGCGATTCTAACGAAATTTCCAAACTTCGAAAAAAAATTTTTTTCTTTTGGAGATTCTTTGCGCATAATATGCTTGTCTGTGGCTATCAAACTAGTATAATGAAAGAGAAACAGTTATCTCAAAAAAGAACGGAAAAAAAGTGATTCTAACGAAGTTTCGAAAACTGGAAAAAAATTTTTTTTCTTTTCGAGATTCTTTGCGCATAATCTGCTTTTCTAAGCCTATCAAACTAGTATAATGAAAGAGAACCAGTTATCTCAATAAGAATGGAAAAAAAGTGTTTCTAATGAAGTTTCCAAACTTCGAAAAAAAATTTTTTTCATTTCGAGATTCTTTGCGCATAATATGCTTTTCGGAGGCTATCATACTAATATAATGAAAGAGAACCAGTTATATCAAATAAGAACGGAAAAAAAGTGATTCTAACGAAGTTTCGAAACTTCGAAAATAATTTTTTTTCTTTTCGAGATTCTTTGCGCATAATATGCTTTTCTGAGGCTATCAAACTAGTATAATGAAAGAGAACCAGTTTTCTCAAATAAGAACGGAAAAAAAGTGATTCAAACAAAGTTTCCAAACTTCGAAAAAATTTTTTTTTATTTTCGAGATTCATTGCGCATAATATGCTTTTCTGAGGGTGATCAAACTAGTATAATGAAAGAGAACCAGTTATCTAAAATAAGAACGGAAAAAAAGTGATTCTAACGAAGTTTCCAAACTTCGAAAAAAAATTTTTTTATTTTCGAGATACTTTGCGCATAATATGCTTGTCTGAGGCTATCAAACTAGTATAATGAAAGAGAACCAGTTATCTCAAATAAGAACGGGAAAAAAGTGATTCTAACGAGGTTTCCAAACTTCGAAAAAAATTTTTTTTCTTTTCGAGATTCTTTGCGCATAATATTCTTTTTTTAGGCTATCAAACTAGTATAATGAAAGAGAACCTGTTATCTCAAATAAGAACGGAAAAAAAGTGATTCTAACGAAGTTTCGAAACTTCGAAAAAAAATTTTTTTCTTTTCGAGATTCTTTGCGCATAATATGCTTTTCTGAGGCTATCAAACTAGTATAATGAAAGAGAACCAGTTATCTTAAATAAGAACGGAAAAAAAGTGATTCTAACGAAGTTTCCAAACTTCGAAAAAAAATTTTTTTCTTTTCGAGATTCTTTGCGCATAATATGCTTGTCTAAGGCTATGAAACTAGTATAATGAAAGAGAACAAGTTATCTCAAATAAGAATGGAAAAAAAGTGATTCTAAGGAAGTTCCCAAACTTCGAAAAAAAATTTTTTTCTTTTCGAGATTCTTTGCGCATAATATGCTTGTCTGAGGCTATCAAACTAGTATAATGAAAGACAACCAGTTATCTCAAATAAGAACGGAAAAAAGTGATTCTAACGGAGTTTCCAAACTTCGAAAAAAAATTTTTTTCTTTTCGAGATTCTTTGCGCATACCTATGCTTTTCTGAGGCTATCAAACTAGTATAATGAAAGAGAAACAGTTATCTCAAATAAGAACGGAAAAAAAGTGATTCTAACGAAGTTTCGAAAACTCGAAAAATTTTTTTTTTCTTTTCGAGATTCTTAGCGCATAATATGCTTTTCTGAGGCTATCAAACTAGTATAATGAAAGAGAACCAGTTATCTCAAATAAGAAAGGAAAAAAAGTGATTCTAACGAAGTATCCAAACTTCGAAAAAAAAAATTTTTTTTCGAGATTCTTTGCGCATAATATGCTTGTCAGAGGCTATCAAACTAGTATAACTAGAGATTACCAGTTATCTCAAATAAGAATGGAAAAAAAGTGATTCTAATGAAGTTTCCAAACTTCGAAAAAAAAATTTATTCTTTTCGAGATTCTTTGCGCATAATATGCTTTTCTGAGGCTATCATACTAGTATAATGAAAGAGATCCAGTTATCTCAAATAAGAACGGAAAAAAAGTGATTCTAAGGAAGTTTCCAAACTTCGAAAAAAAATTTTTTTCTTTTCGAGATTCTTTGCGCATAATATGCTTGTCTGAGGCTATCAAATTAGTATAATGAAAGAGAACCAGTTATCTCAAATAAGAACGGAAAAAAAGTGATTCTAACGAGGTTTCCAAACTTCGAAAAAAAAATTTTTTCTTTTCGAGATTCTTTGCGCATAATATGCTTGTCTGAGGCTATCATAATAGTATAATGAAAGAGAACCAGTTATCTCAAATAAGAACGGAAAAAAAGTGATTCTAACGAAGTTTCCAAACTTCGAAAAAAAATTTTTTTATTTTCGAGATACTTTGCGCATAATATGCTTGTCTGAGGCTATCAAACTAGTATAATGAAAGAGAACCAGTTATCTCAAATAAGAACGGGAAAAAAGTGATTCTAACGAGGTTTCCAAACTTCGAAAAAAAATTTTTTTCTTTTCGAGATTCTTTGCGCATAATATTCTTTTCTTAGGCTATCAAACTAGTATAATGAAAGAGAACCAGTTATCTCAAATAAGAACGGAAAAAAAGTGATTCTAACGAAGTTTCGAAACTTCGAAAAAAAATTTTTTTCTTTTCGAGATTCTTTGCGCATAATATGCTTTTCTGAGGCTATCAAACTAGTATAATGAAAGAGAACCAGTTATCTTAAATAAGAACGGAAAAAAAGTGATTCTAACGAAGTTTCCAAACTTCGAAAAAAAATTTTTTTCTTTTCGAGATTCTTTGCGCATAATATGCTTGTCTAAGGCTATGAAACTAGTATAATGAAAGAGAACAAGTTATCTCAAATAAGAATGGAAAAAAAGTGATTCTAAGGAAGTTTCCAAACTTCGAAAAAAAATTTTTTTCTTTTCGAGATTCTTTGCGCATAATATGCTTGTCTGAGGCTATCAAACTAGTATAATGAAAGAGAACCAGTTATCTCAAATAAGAACGGAAAAAAAGTGATTCTAACGAGGTTTCCAATCTTCGAAAAAAATTTTTTTTCTTTTCGAGATTCTTTGCGCATAATATGCTTTTCTGAGGCTATCAAACTAGTATAAACAAAGAGAACCAATTATCTCAAATAAGAACGGAAAAAAAGTGATTCTAACGAAGTTTCCAAACTTCGAAAAAAAATTTTTTTCTTTTCGAGATTCTTTGCGCATAATATGCTTTTCTGAGGCTATCAAACTAGTATAATGCAAGAGAACCAGTTATCTTAAATAAGAACGGAAAAAAAGCGATTCTAACGAAGTTTCCAAACTTCGAAAAAAAATTTTTTTCTTTTCGAGAAACTTTGCGCATAATATGCTTGTCTAAGGCTATCAAACTAGTATAATGAAAGAGAACAAGTTATCTCAAATAAGAATGGAAAAAAAGTGATTCTAAGGAAGTTTCCAAACTTCGAAAAAAAATTTTTTTCTTTTCGAGATTCTTTGCGCATAATATGCTTGTCTGAGGCTATCAAATTAGTATAATGAAAGAGAACCAGTTATCCCAAATAAGAACGGGAAAAAAGTGATTCTAACGAGGTTTCCAAACTTCGAAAAAAAAATTTTTTCTTTTCGAGATTCTTTGCGCATAATATGCCCTTCTGAGGCTATCATAATAGTATAATGAAAGAGAACCAGTTATCTCAAATAAGAACGGAAAAAAAGCGATTCTAACGAAATTTCCAAACTTCGAAAAAATTTTTTTTTCTTTTGGAGATTCTTTGCGCATAATATGCTTGTCTGTGGCTATCAAACTAGTATAATGAAAGAGAAACAGTTATCTCAAAAAAGAACGGAAAAAAAGTGATTCTAACGAAGTTTCGAAAACTCGAAAAAAATTTTTTTTCTTTTCGAGATTCTTTGCGCATAATCTGCTTTTCTAAGCCTATCAAACTAGTATAATGAAAGAGAACCAGTTATCTCAATAAGAATGGAAAAAAAGTGTTTCTAATGAAGTTTCCAAACTTCGAAAAAAATTTTTTTTCATTTCGAGATTCTTTGCGCATAATATGCTTTTCGGAGGCTATCAAACTAATATAATGAAAGAGAACCAGTTATATCAAATAAGAACGGAAAAAAAGTGATTCTAACGAACTTTCGAAACTTCGAAAATAATTTTTTTTCTTTTCGAGATTCTTTGCGCATAATATGCTTTTCTGAGGCTATCAAACTAGTATAATGAAAGAGAACAAGTTATCTCAAATAAGAATGGAAAAAAAGTGATTCTAAGGAAGTTTCCAAACTTCGAAAAAAAATTTTTTTCTTTTCGAGATTCTTTGCGCATAATATGCTTTTCTGAGGCTATCAAACTAGTATAATGAAAGAGAATCACTTATCTCAAATAAGAACGGAAAAAAAAGTGATTCTAACGAAGTTTCCAAACTTCAAAAAAATTTTTTTTTCTTTTCGAGATTCTTTGCGCATAATACGCTTTTCTGAGGCTATCAAACAAGTATAATGAAAGAGAACCAGTTATCTCAAATAAGAACGGAAAAAAAGTGATTCTAACGAAGATTCCAAACTTCGAAAAAAAACTTTTTTCTTTTCGAGATTCTTTTCGCATAATACGCTTTTCTGAGGCTATCAAACTAGTATAATGAAAGAGAACCAGTTATCTCAAATAAGAACGGAAAAAAAGTGATTCTAACGAGGTTTCCAAACTTCGAAAAAAAATTTTTTTCTTTTCGAGATTCTTTGCACATAATATGCTTGTCTGAGGCTATCAAACTAGTATAACGAGAGATTACCAGTTATCTCAAATAAGAATGGAAAAAAAGTGATTCTAATGAAGTTTCCAAACTTCGAAAAAAAAATTTATTCTTTTCGAGATTCTTTGCGCATAATATGCTTTTCTGAGGCTATCAAACTAGTATAATGAAAGAGAACCAGTTATCTGAAATAAGAATAGAAAAAAAGTGTTTCCAATGAAGTTTCCAAACTTCGAAAAAAAATTTTTTTCATTTCGAGATTCTTTGCGCATAATATATTTTTCGGAGGCTATCAAACTAATATAATGAAAGAGAACCAGTTATCAAAGTTTTTTTTTGTTATCACTTTTTTTTGTTATTGTTTTTGTAAAGTTATCAAATTTTTTTCTTTCGAAAAAAATTTTTTTTCTTTTCGAGATTCTTTGCGCATAATACGCTTTTCTGAGGCTATCAAACTAGTATAATGAAAGAGAACCAGTTATCTCAATAAGAATGGAAAAAAAGTGTTTCTAATGAAGTTTCCAAACTTCGATAAAATTTTTTTCATTTCGAGATTCTTTGCGCATAATATGCTTGTCTGAGGCTATCAAACTAGTATAATGAAAGAGAACGAGTTATCTCAAATAAGAACGGAAAAAAAGTGATTCTAACGAAATTTCCAAACTTCGAAAAAAAATTTTTTTCTTTTGGAGATTCTTTGCGCATAATATGCTTTTCTGAGGCTATCAAACTAGTATAATGAAAGAGAACCAGTTATCTCAAATAAGAACGGAAAAAAAGTGATTCTAACGAGGTTTCCAAACTTCGAAAAAAAATTTTTTTCTTTTCGAGATTCTTTGCACATGATATGCTTTTCTGAGGCTATCAAACTAGTATAATGAAAGAGAACCAGTTATCTCAAATAAGAACGGAAAAAAAGTGATTCTAACGAGGTTTCCAAACTTCGAAAAAAAATTTTTTTCTTTTGGAGATTCTTTGCGCATAATATGCTTGTCTGAGGCTATCAAACTAGTATAATGAAAGAGAATCAGTTATCTCAAACAAGATTGGAAAAAAAGTGATTCTAATGAAGTTTCCAAACTTCGAAAAAAAAATTTATTCTTTTCGAGATTCTTTGCGCATAATATGCTTTTCTGAGGCTATCATACGAGTGTAATGAAAGAGAACCAGTTATCTCAAATAAGAACGGAAAAAAAGTGATTCTAACGAAATTTCCAAACTTCGAAAAAAATTTTTTTTCTTTTGGAGATTCTTTGCGCATAATATGCTTTTCTGAGGCTATCAAACTAGTATAATGAAATAGAACCAGTTATCTCAAATAAGAACGGAAAAAAAGTGATTCTAACGAAAATTCGAAAACTCGAAAAAAATTTTTTTCTTTTCGAGATTCTTTGCGCATAATATGCTTTTCTGAGGCTATCAAACTAGTATAATGAAAGAGAACCAGTTATCTCAAATAAGAAAGGAAAAAAAGAGATTCTAACGAAGTTTCCAAACTTCGAAAAAAAATTTTTTTCTTTTCGAGATTCTTTGCGCATAATATGCTTGTCTGAGGCTATCAAACTAGTATAACGAGAGATTACCAGTTATCTCAAATAAGAATGGAAAAAAAGTGATTCTAATGAAGTTTCCAAACTTCGAAAAAAAAATTTTTTCTTTTCGAGATTCTTTGCGCATAATATGCTTGTCTGAGGCTATCAAACTAGTATAATGAAAGAGAACCAGTTATCTCAAATAAGAACGGAAAAAAAGTGATTCTAACGAAAGTTCCAAACTTCGAAAAAAAATTTTTTTCTTTTCGAGATTCTTTGCGCATACCTATGCTTTTCTGAGGCTATCAAACTAGTATAATGAAAGAGAACCAGTTATCTCAAATAAGAACGGAAAAAAAGTGATTCTAACGAGGTATCCAATCTTCGAAAAAAAATTTTATTCTTTTCGAGATTCTTTGCGCATAATATGCTTTTCTGAGGCTATCAAACTAGTATAATGAAAGAGAACCAGTTATCTCAAACAAGAAAGGAAAAAAAGTGATTCCACCGAAGTTTCCAAACTTCGAAAAAAAATTTTTTTCTTTTCGAGATTCTTTGGGCATAATATGCTTTTCTGAGGCTATCAAACTAGTATAATGAAAGAGAACCAGTTATCTCAAATAAGAAAGGAAAAAAAAGTGATTCTAACGAAGTTTCCAAACTTCGAAAAAAAATTTTTTTCTTTTCGAGATTCTTTGCGCATAATATGCTTGTCTGAGGCTATCAAACTAGTATAATGAAAGAGAACCAGTTATCTCAAATAAGAACGGAAAAAAGGTGATTCTAACGGAGTTTCCAAACTTCGAAAAAAATTTTTTTCTTTTCGAGATTCTTTGCGCATACCTATGCTTTTCTGAGGCTATCAAAATAGTATAATGAAAGAGAAGCAGTTATCTCAAATAAGAACGGAAAAAAAGTGATTCTAACGAGGTTTCCAATCTTCGAAAAAAAATTTTTTTCTTTTCGAGATTCTTTGCGCATAATATGCTTTTCTGAGGCTATCAAACTAGTATAATGAAAGAGAACCAATTATCTCAAATAAGAACATAAAAAAAGTGATTGTAACGAAATTTCCAAACTTCGAAAAAAATTTTTTTTCTTTTCGAGATTCTTTGCGCATAATATGCTTTTCTGAGGCTATCAAACTAGTATAATGAAAGAGAACCAGTTATCTCAAATAAGAACGGAAAAAAAGTGATTCTAACGAAGTTTCCAAACTTCGAAAAAAATTTTTTTCTTTTCGAGATTCTTTGCGCATAATATGCTTGTCTGAGGCTATCAAACTAGTATAATGAAAGAGAACCAGTTATCTCAAATAAGAACGGAAAAAAAGTGATTCTAACGAGGTTTCCAAACTTCGAAAAAAAAAATTTTTCTTTTCGAGATTCTTTGCGCATAATATGCTTGTCTGAGGCTATCATAATAGTATAATGAAAGAGAACCAGTTATCTCAAATAAGAACGAAAAAAAAGTGATTCTAACGAAATTTCCAAACTTCGAAAAAAAATTTTTTTCTTTTCGAGATTCTTTGCGCATAATATGCTTGTCTGTGGCTATCAAACTAGTATAATGAAAGAGAAACAGTTATCTCAAAAAAGAACGGAAAAAAAGTGATTCTAACGAAGTTTCGAAAACTCGAAAATAATTTTTTTTCTTTTCGAGATTCTTTGCGCATAATATGCTTTTCTGAGGCTATCAAACTAGTATAATGAAAGAGAACCAGTTATCTCAAATAACAACGGAAAAAAAGTGATTCTAACAAAGTTTCCAATCTTCGAAAAAAATTTTTTTTATTTTCGAGATTCATTGCGCATAATATGCTTTTCTGAGGGTAATCAAACTAGTATAATGAAAGAGAACCAGTTATCTCAAATAAGAACGGAAAAAAAGTGATTCTAACGAAGTTTCGAAACTTCGAAAAAAATTTTTTTTCTTTTCGAGATTCTTTGCGCATAATATGCTTTTCTGAGGCTATCAAACTAGTATAATGAAAGAGAACCAGTTATCTTAAATAAGAACAGAAAAAAAGTGATTCTAAAGAAGTTTCCAAAGTTCGAAAAAAAAATTTTTTCTTTTCGAGATTCTTTGCGCATAATATACTTGTCTGAGGCTATCAAACTAGTATAATGAAAGAGAACCAGTTATCTCAAATAAGAATGGAAAAAAAGTGATTCTAAGGAAGTTTCCAAACTTCGAAAAAAAAATTTTTTCTTTTCGAGATTCTTTGCGCATAATACGCTTTTCTGAGGCTATCAAACTAGTATAATGAAAGAGAACCAGTTATCTCAAATAAGAACGGAAAAAAAGTGATTCTAACGAAGTTTCCAAACTTCGAAAAAAAAATTTTTTCTTTTCGAGATTCTTTGCGCATAATATGCTTTTCTGAGGCTATCAAACTAGTATAATGAAAGAGAACCAGTTATCTCAAATAAGAACGGGAAAAAAGTGATTCTAACGAGGTTTCCAAACTTCGAAAAAAAATTTTTTTCTTTTCGAGATTCTTTGCGCATAATATGCTTTTCTGAGGCTATCAAACTAGTATAATGAAAGAGAACCAGTTATCTCAAATAAGAACGGAAAAAAAGTGATTCTAACGAAGTTTCGAAACTTCGAAAAAAAATTTTTTTCTTTTCGAGATTCTTTGCGCATAATATGCTTTTCTGAGGCTATCAAACTAGTATAATGAAAGAGAAGCAGTTATCTTAAATAAGAACGGAAAAAAAGTGATTCTAACGAAGTTTCCAAACTTCGAAAAAAAAATTTTTTCTTTTCGAGATTCTTTGCGCATAATATGCTTGTCTGAGGCTATCATAATAGTATAATGAAAGAGAACCAGTTATCTCAAATAAGAACGGAAAAAAAGTGATTCTAACGAAGTTTCGAAAACTCGAAAAAAATTTTTTTTCTTTTCGAGATTCTTTGCGCATAATATGCCTTTCTGAGGCTATCAAACTAGTATAATGAAAGAGAACCAGTTATCTCAAATAAGAAAGGAAAAAAAGTGATTCCACCGAAGTTTCCAAACTTCGAAAAAAAATTTTTTTCTTTTCGAGATTCTTTGGGCATAATATGCTTTTCTGAGGCTATCAAACTAGTATAATGAAAGAGAACCAGTTATCTCAAATAAGAAAGGAAAAAAAGTGATTCTAACGAAGTTTCCAAACTTCGAAAAAAAATTTTTTTCTTTTCGAGATTCTTTGCGCATAATATGCTTTTCTGAGGCTATCAAACTAGTATAATGAAAGAGAACCAGTTATCTCAAATAAGAACGGAAAAAAAGTGATTCTAACGAAGTTTCGAAAACTCGAAAAAATTTTTTTTTCTTTTCGAGATTCTTTGCGAATAATATTCTTTTCTGAGGCTATCAAACTAGTATAATGAAAGAGAACCAGTTATCTCAAATAAGAAAGGAAAAAAAGTGATTCTAACGAAGTTTCCAAACTTCGAAAAAAATTTTTTTCTTTTCGAGATTCTTTGCGCATAATATGCTTTCCTGAGGCTATCAAACTAGTATAACGAGAGATTACCAGTTATCTCAAATAAGAATGGAAATAAAGTGATTCTAATGAAGTTTCCAAACTTCGAAAAAAAAATTTTTTCTTTTCGAGATTCTTTGCGCATAATATAGTTTTCTGAGGCTATCATAATAGTATAATGAAAGAGAACCAGTTATCTCAAATAAGAACGGAAAAAAAGTGATTCTAACGAAATTTCCATACTTCGAAAAAAAATTTTTTTCTTTTGGAGATTCTTTGCGCATAATATGCTTGTCTGTGGCTATCAAACTAGTATAATGAAAGAGAAACAGATATCTCAAAAAAGAACGGAAAAAAAGTGATTCTAACGAAGTTTCGAAAACTCGAAAAAAATTGTTTTTCTTTTCGAGATTCTTTGCGCATAATCTGCTTTTCTAAGCCTATCAAACTAGTATAATGAAAGAGAACCAGTTATCTCAATAAGAATGGAAAAAAAGTGTTTCTAATGAAGTTTCCAAACTTCGAAAAAAAAATTTTTTCATTTCGAGATTCTTTGCGCATAATATGCTTTTCGGAGGCTATGAAATTAATATAATGAAAGAGAACCAGTTATATCAAATAAGAACGGAAAAAAAGTGATTCTAACGAAGTTTCGAAACTTCGAAAATAATTTTTTTTCTTTTCGAGATTCTTTGCGCATAATATGCTTTTCTGAGGCTATCAAACTAGTATAATGAAAGAGAACCAGTTATCTCAAATAAGAACGGAAAAAAAGTGATTCTAACGAAGTTTCCAAACTTCGAAAATTTTTTTTTTTATTTTCGAGATTCATTGCCCATAATATGCTTTTCTGAGGGTAATCAAACTAGTATAATGAAAGAGAACCAGTTATCTCAAATAAGAACGGAAAAAAAGTGATTCTAACGAAGGTTCGAAACTTCGAAAAAAAAATTTTTTCTTTTCGAGATTCTTTGCGCATAATACGCTTTTCTGAGGCTATCAAACTAGTATAATGAAAGAGAACCAGTTATCTCAAATAAGAACGGAAAAAAAGTGATTCTAACGAAGATTCCAAACTTCGAAAAAAAATTTTTTTCTTTTCGAGATTCTTTGCGCATAATATGCTTGTCTGAGGCTATCAAACTAGTATAATGAAAGAGAACCAGTTATCTCAAATAAGAACGGAAAAAAAGTGATTCTAACGAAAGTTCCAAACTTCGAAAAAAAATTTTTTTCTTTTCGAGATTCTTTGCGCATACCTATGCTTTTCTGAGGCTATCAAACTAGTATAATGATAGAGAACCAGTTATCTCAAATAAGAACGGAAAAAAAGTGATTCTAACGAGGTTTCCAATCTTCGAAAAAAAATTTTATTCTTTTCGAGATTCTTTGCGCATAATATGCTTTTCTGAGGCTATCAAACTAGTATAATGAAAGAGAACCAGTTATCTCAAATAAGAACGGAAAAAAAGTGATTCTAACGAAGTTTCCAAACTTCGAAAAAAAATTTTTTTCTTTTCGAGATTCTTTGCGCATAATATGCTTGTCTGAGGCTATCAAATTAGTATAATGAAAGAGAACCAGTTATCTCAAATAAGAACGGAAAAAAAGTGATTCTAACGAGGTTTCCAAACTTCGAAAAAAAAATTTTTTCTTTTCGAGATTCTTTGCGCATAATATGCTTGTCTGAGGCTATCATAATAGTATAATGAAAGAGAACCAGTTATCTCAAATAAGAACGGAAAAAAAGCGATTCTAACGAAATTTCCAAACTTCGAAAAAAAATTTTTTTCTTTTGGAGATTCTTTGCGCATAATATGCTTGTCTGTGGCTATCAAACTAGTATAATGAAAGAGAAACAGTTATCTCAAAAAAGAACGGAAAAAAAGTGATTCTAACGAAGTTTCGAAAACTGGAAAAAAATTTTTTTTCTTTTCGAGATTCTTTGCGCATAATCTGCTTTTCTAAGCCTATCAAACTAGTATAATGAAAGAGAACCAGTTATCTCAATAAGAATGGAAAAAAAGTGTTTCTAATGAAGTTTCCAAACTTCGAAAAAAAATTTTTTTCATTTCGAGATTCTTTGCGCATAATATGCTTTTCGGAGGCTATCAAACTAATATAATGAAAGAGAACCAGTTATATCAAATAAGAACGGAAAAAAAGTGATTCTAACGAAGTTTCGAAACTTCGAAAATAATTTTTTTTCTTTTCGAGATTCTTTGCGCATAATATGCTTTTCTGAGGCTATCAAACTAGTATAATGAAAGAGAACCAATTATCTCAAATAAGAACGGAAAAAAAGTGATTCTAACGAAGTTTCCAAACTTCGAAAAAAAATTTTTTTCTTTTCGAGATTCTTTGCGCATAATATGCTTTTCTGAGGCTATCAAACTAGTATAATGAAAGAGAACCAGTTATCTCAAATAAGAACGGAAAAAAAGTGATTCTAACGAGGTTTCCAAACTTCGAAAAAAAATTTTTTTCTTTTGGAGATTCTTTGCGCATAATATGCTTGTCTGAGGCTATCAAACTAGTATAATGAAAGAGAATCAGTTATCTCAAACAAGATTGGAAAAAAAGTGATTCTAATGAAGTTTCCAAACTTCGAAAAAAAAATTTATTCTTTTCGAGATTCTTTGCGCATAATATGCTTTTCTGAGGCTATCATACGAGTGTAATGAAAGAGAACCAGTTATCTCAAATAAGAACGGAAAAAAAGTGATTCTAACGAAATTTCCAAACTTCGAAAAAAATTTTTTTTCTTTTGGAGATTCTTTGCGCATAATATGCTTTTCTGAGGCTATCAAACTAGTATAATGAAATAGAACCAGTTATCTCAAATAAGAACGGAAAAAAAGTGATTCTAACGAAAATTCGAAAACTCGAAAAAAATTTTTTTCTTTTCGAGATTCTTTGCGCATAATATGCTTTTCTGAGGCTATCAAACTAGTATAATGAAAGAGAACCAGTTATCTCAAATAAGAAAGGAAAAAAAGAGATTCTAACGAAGTTTCCAAACTTCGAAAAAAAATTTTTTTCTTTTCGAGATTCTTTGCGCATAATATGCTTGTCTGAGGCTATCAAACTAGTATAACGAGAGATTACCAGTTATCTCAAATAAGAATGGAAAAAAAGTGATTCTAATGAAGTTTCCAAACTTCGAAAAAAAAATTTTTTCTTTTCGAGATTCTTTGCGCATAATATGCTTGTCTGAGGCTATCAAACTAGTATAATGAAAGAGAACCAGTTATCTCAAATAAGAACGGAAAAAAAGTGATTCTAACGAAAGTTCCAAACTTCGAAAAAAAATTTTTTTCTTTTCGAGATTCTTTGCGCATACCTATGCTTTTCTGAGGCTATCAAACTAGTATAATGAAAGAGAACCAGTTATCTCAAATAAGAACGGAAAAAAAGTGATTCTAACGAGGTATCCAATCTTCGAAAAAAAATTTTATTCTTTTCGAGATTCTTTGCGCATAATATGCTTTTCTGAGGCTATCAAACTAGTATAATGAAAGAGAACCAGTTATCTCAAACAAGAAAGGAAAAAAAGTGATTCCACCGAAGTTTCCATACTTCGAAAAAAAATTTTTTTCTTTTCGAGATTCTTTGGGCATAATATGCTTTTCTGAGGCTATCAAACTAGTATAATGAAAGAGAACCAGTTATCTCAAATAAGAAAGGAAAAAAAAGTGATTCTAACGAAGTTTCCAAACTTCGAAAAAAAATTTTTTTCTTTTCGAGATTCTTTGCGCATAATATGCTTGTCTGAGGCTATCAAACTAGTATAATGAAAGAGAACCAGTTATCTCAAATAAGAACGGAAAAAAGGTGATTCTAACGGAGTTTCCAAACTTCGAAAAAAATTTTTTTCTTTTCGAGATTCTTTGCGCATACCTATGCTTTTCTGAGGCTATCAAAATAGTATAATGAAAGAGAAGCAGTTATCTCAAATAAGAACGGAAAAAAAGTGATTCTAACGAGGTTTCCAATCTTCGAAAAAAAATTTTTTTCTTTTCGAGATTCTTTGCGCATAATATGCTTTTCTGAGGCTATCAAACTAGTATAATGAAAGAGAACCAATTATCTCAAATAAGAACATAAAAAAAGTGATTGTAACGAAATTTCCAAACTTCGAAAAAAATTTTTTTTCTTTTCGAGATTCTTTGCGCATAATATGCTTTTCTGAGGCTATCAAACTAGTATAATGAAAGAGAACCAGTTATCTCAAATAAGAACGGAAAAAAAGTGATTCTAACGAAGTTTCCAAACTTCGAAAAAAATTTTTTTCTTTTCGAGATTCTTTGCGCATAATATGCTTGTCTGAGGCTATCAAACTAGTATAATGAAAGAGAACCAGTTATCTCAAATAAGAACGGAAAAAAAGTGATTCTAACGAGGTTTCCAAACTTCGAAAAAAAAAATTTTTCTTTTCGAGATTCTTTGCGCATAATATGCTTGTCTGAGGCTATCATAATAGTATAATGAAAGAGAACCAGTTATCTCAAATAAGAACGAAAAAAAAGTGATTCTAACGAAATTTCCAAACTTCGAAAAAAAATTTTTTTCTTTTCGAGATTCTTTGCGCATAATATGCTTGTCTGTGGCTATCAAACTAGTATAATGAAAGAGAAACAGTTATCTCAAAAAAGAACGGAAAAAAAGTGATTCTAACGAAGTTTCGAAAACTCGAAAATAATTTTTTTTCTTTTCGAGATTCTTTGCGCATAATATGCTTTTCTGAGGCTATCAAACTAGTATAATGAAAGAGAACCAGTTATCTCAAATAACAACGGAAAAAAAGTGATTCTAACAAAGTTTCCAATCTTCGAAAAAAATTTTTTTTATTTTCGAGATTCATTGCGCATAATATGCTTTTCTGAGGGTAATCAAACTAGTATAATGAAAGAGAACCAGTTATCTCAAATAAGAACGGAAAAAAAGTGATTCTAACGAAGTTTCGAAACTTCGAAAAAAATTTTTTTTCTTTTCGAGATTCTTTGCGCATAATATGCTTTTCTGAGGCTATCAAACTAGTATAATGAAAGAGAACCAGTTATCTTAAATAAGAACAGAAAAAAAGTGATTCTAAAGAAGTTTCCAAAGTTCGAAAAAAAAATTTTTTCTTTTCGAGATTCTTTGCGCATAATATACTTGTCTGAGGCTATCAAACTAGTATAATGAAAGAGAACCAGTTATCTCAAATAAGAATGGAAAAAAAGTGATTCTAAGGAAGTTTCCAAACTTCGAAAAAAAAATTTTTTCTTTTCGAGATTCTTTGCGCATAATACGCTTTTCTGAGGCTATCAAACTAGTATAATGAAAGAGAACCAGTTATCTCAAATAAGAACGGAAAAAAAGTGATTCTAACGAAGTTTCCAAACTTCGAAAAAAAAATTTTTTCTTTTCGAGATTCTTTGCGCATAATATGCTTTTCTGAGGCTATCAAACTAGTATAATGAAAGAGAACCAGTTATCTCAAATAAGAACGGGAAAAAAGTGATTCTAACGAGGTTTCCAAACTTCGAAAAAAAATTTTTTTCTTTTCGAGATTCTTTGCGCATAATATGCTTTTCTGAGGCTATCAAACTAGTATAATGAAAGAGAACCAGTTATCTCAAATAAGAACGGAAAAAAAGTGATTCTAACGAAGTTTCGAAACTTCGAAAAAAAATTTTTTTCTTTTCGAGATTCTTTGCGCATAATATGCTTTTCTGAGGCTATCAAACTAGTATAATGAAAGAGAAGCAGTTATCTTAAATAAGAACGGAAAAAAAGTGATTCTAACGAAGTTTCCAAACTTCGAAAAAAAAATTTTTTCTTTTCGAGATTCTTTGCGCATAATATGCTTGTCTGAGGCTATCATAATAGTATAATGAAAGAGAACCAGTTATCTCAAATAAGAACGGAAAAAAAGTGATTCTAACGAAGTTTCGAAAACTCGAAAAAAATTTTTTTTCTTTTCGAGATTCTTTGCGCATAATATGCCTTTCTGAGGCTATCAAACTAGTATAATGAAAGAGAACCAGTTATCTCAAATAAGAAAGGAAAAAAAGTGATTCCACCGAAGTTTCCAAACTTCGAAAAAAAATTTTTTTCTTTTCGAGATTCTTTGGGCATAATATGCTTTTCTGAGGCTATCAAACTAGTATAATGAAAGAGAACCAGTTATCTCAAATAAGAAAGGAAAAAAAGTGATTCTAACGAAGTTTCCAAACTTCGAAAAAAAATTTTTTTCTTTTCGAGATTCTTTGCGCATAATATGCTTTTCTGAGGCTATCAAACTAGTATAATGAAAGAGAACCAGTTATCTCAAATAAGAACGGAAAAAAGTGATTCTAACGAAGTTTCGAAAACTCGAAAAAATTTTTTTTTCTTTTCGAGATTCTTTGCGAATAATATTCTTTTCTGAGGCTATCAAACTAGTATAATGAAAGAGAACCAGTTATCTCAAATAAGAAAGGAAAAAAAGTGATTCTAACGAAGTTTCCAAACTTCGAAAAAAATTTTTTTCTTTTCGAGATTCTTTGCGCATAATATGCTTTCCTGAGGCTATCAAACTAGTATAACGAGAGATTACCAGTTATCTCAAATAAGAATGGAAAAAAAGTGATTCTAATGAAGTTTCCAAACTTCGAAAAAAAAATTTTTTCTTTTCGAGATTCTTTGCGCATAATATAGTTTTCTGAGGCTATCATAATAGTATAATGAAAGAGAACCAGTTATCTCAAATAAGAACGGAAAAAAAGTGATTCTAACGAAATTTCCATACTTCGAAAAAAAATTTTTTTCTTTTGGAGATTCTTTGCGCATAATATGCTTGTCTGTGGCTATCAAACTAGTATAATGAAAGAGAAACAGATATCTCAAAAAAGAACGGAAAAAAAGTGATTCTAACGAAGTTTCGAAAACTCGAAAAAAATTGTTTTTCTTTTCGAGATTCTTTGCGCATAATCTGCTTTTCTAAGCCTATCAAACTAGTATAATGAAAGAGAACCAGTTATCTCAATAAGAATGGAAAAAAAGTGTTTCTAATGAAGTTTCCAAACTTCGAAAAAAAAATTTTTTCATTTCGAGATTCTTTGCGCATAATATGCTTTTCGGAGGCTATGAAATTAATATAATGAAAGAGAACCAGTTATATCAAATAAGAACGGAAAAAAAGTGATTCTAACGAAGTTTCGAAACTTCGAAAATAATTTTTTTTCTTTTCGAGATTCTTTGCGCATAATATGCTTTTCTGAGGCTATCAAACTAGTATAATGAAAGAGAACCAGTTATCTCAAATAAGAACGGAAAAAAAGTGATTCTAACGAAGTTTCCAAACTTCGAAAATTTTTTTTTTTATTTTCGAGATTCATTGCCCATAATATACTTGTCTGAGGCTATCAAACTAGTATAATGAAAGAGAACCAGTTATCTCAAATAAGAATGGAAAAAAAGTGATTCTAAGGAAGTTTCCAAACTTCGAAAAAAAAATTTTTTCTTTTCGAGATTCTTTGCGCATAATACGCTTTTCTGAGGCTATCAAACTAGTATAATGAAAGAGAACCAGTTATCTCAAATAAGAACGGAAAAAAAGTGATTCTAACGAAGTTTCCAAACTTCGAAAAAAAAATTTTTTCTTTTCGAGATTCTTTGCGCATAATATGCTTTTCTGAGGCTATCAAACTAGTATAATGAAAGAGAACCAGTTATCTCAAATAAGAACGGGAAAAAAGTGATTCTAACGAGGTTTCCAAACTTCGAAAAAAAATTTTTTTCTTTTCGAGATTCTTTGCGCATAATATGCTTTTCTGAGGCTATCAAACTAGTATAATGAAAGAGAACCAGTTATCTCAAATAAGAACGGAAAAAAAGTGATTCTAACGAAGTTTCGAAACTTCGAAAAAAAATTTTTTTCTTTTCGAGATTCTTTGCGCATAATATGCTTTTCTGAGGCTATCAAACTAGTATAATGAAAGAGAAGCAGTTATCTTAAATAAGAACGGAAAAAAAGTGATTCTAACGAAGTTTCCAAACTTCGAAAAAAAAATTTTTTCTTTTCGAGATTCTTTGCGCATAATATGCTTGTCTGAGGCTATCATAATAGTATAATGAAAGAGAACCAGTTATCTCAAATAAGAACGGAAAAAAAGTGATTCTAACGAAGTTTCGAAAACTCGAAAAAAATTTTTTTTCTTTTCGAGATTCTTTGCGCATAATATGCCTTTCTGAGGCTATCAAACTAGTATAATGAAAGAGAACCAGTTATCTCAAATAAGAAAGGAAAAAAAGTGATTCCACCGAAGTTTCCAAACTTCGAAAAAAAATTTTTTTCTTTTCGAGATTCTTTGGGCATAATATGCTTTTCTGAGGCTATCAAACTAGTATAATGAAAGAGAACCAGTTATCTCAAATAAGAAAGGAAAAAAAGTGATTCTAACGAAGTTTCCAAACTTCGAAAAAAAATTTTTTTCTTTTCGAGATTCTTTGCGCATAATATGCTTTTCTGAGGCTATCAAACTAGTATAATGAAAGAGAACCAGTTATCTCAAATAAGAACGGAAAAAAAGTGATTCTAACGAAGTTTCGAAAACTCGAAAAAATTTTTTTTTCTTTTCGAGATTCTTTGCGAATAATATTCTTTTCTGAGGCTATCAAACTAGTATAATGAAAGAGAACCAGTTATCTCAAATAAGAAAGGAAAAAAAGTGATTCTAACGAAGTTTCCAAACTTCGAAAAAAATTTTTTTCTTTTCGAGATTCTTTGCGCATAATATGCTTTCCTGAGGCTATCAAACTAGTATAACGAGAGATTACCAGTTATCTCAAATAAGAATGGAAAAAAAGTGATTCTAATGAAGTTTCCAAACTTCGAAAAAAAAATTTTTTCTTTTCGAGATTCTTTGCGCATAATATAGTTTTCTGAGGCTATCATAATAGTATAATGAAAGAGAACCAGTTATCTCAAATAAGAACGGAAAAAAAGTGATTCTAACGAAATTTCCATACTTCGAAAAAAAATTTTTTTCTTTTGGAGATTCTTTGCGCATAATATGCTTGTCTGTGGCTATCAAACTAGTATAATGAAAGAGAAACAGATATCTCAAAAAAGAACGGAAAAAAAGTGATTCTAACGAAGTTTCGAAAACTCGAAAAAAATTGTTTTTCTTTTCGAGATTCTTTGCGCATAATCTGCTTTTCTAAGCCTATCAAACTAGTATAATGAAAGAGAACCAGTTATCTCAATAAGAATGGAAAAAAAGTGTTTCTAATGAAGTTTCCAAACTGCGAAAAAAAAATTTTTTCATTTCGAGATTCTTTGCGCATAATATGCTTTTCGGAGGCTATGAAATTAATATAATGAAAGAGAACCAGTTATATCAAATAAGAACGGAAAAAAAGTGATTCTAACGAAGTTTCGAAACTTCGAAAATAATTTTTTTTCTTTTCGAGATTCTTTGCGCATAATATGCTTTTCTGAGGCTATCAAACTAGTATAATGAAAGAGAACCAGTTATCTCAAATAAGAACGGAAAAAAAGTGATTCTAACGAAGTTTCCAAACTTCGAAAATTTTTTTTTTTATTTTCGAGATTCATTGCCCATAATATGCTTTTCTGAGGGTAATCAAACTAGTATAATGAAAGAGAACCAGTTATCTCAAATAAGAACGGAAAAAAAGTGATTCTAACGAAGGTTCGAAACTTCGAAAAAAAAATTTTTTCTTTTCGAGATTCTTTGCGCATAATACGCTTTTCTGAGGCTATCAAACTAGTATAATGAAAGAGAACCAGTTATCTCAAATAAGAACGGAAAAAAAGTGATTCTAACGAAGATTCCAAACTTCGAAAAAAAATTTTTTTCTTTTCGAGATTCTTTGCGCATAATATGCTTGTCTGAGGCTATCAAACTAGTATAATGAAAGAGAACCAGTTATCTCAAATAAGAACGGAAAAAAAGTGATTCTAACGAAAGTTCCAAACTTCGAAAAAAAATTTTTTTCTTTTCGAGATTCTTTGCGCATACCTATGCTTTTCTGAGGCTATCAAACTAGTATAATGATAGAGAACCAGTTATCTCAAATAAGAACGGAAAAAAAGTGATTCTAACGAGGTTTCCAATCTTCGAAAAAAAATTTTATTCTTTTCGAGATTCTTTGCGCATAATATGCTTTTCTGAGGCTATCAAACTAGTATAATGAAAGAGAACCAGTTATCTCAAATAAGAACGGAAAAAAAGTGATTCTAACGAAGTTTCCAAACTTCGAAAAAAAATTTTTTTCTTTTCGAGATTCTTTGCGCATAATATGCTTGTCTGAGGCTATCAAATTAGTATAATGAAAGAGAACCAATTATCTCAAATAAGAACGGAAAAAAAGTGATTCTAACGAGGTTTCCAAACTTCGAAAAAAAAATTTTTTCTTTTCGAGATTCTTTGCGCATAATATGCTTGTCTGAGGCTATCATAATAGTATAATGAAAGAGAACCAGTTATCTCAAATAAGAACGGAAAAAAAGCGATTCTAACGAAATTTCCAAACTTCGAAAAAAAATTTTTTTCTTTTGGAGATTCTTTGCGCATAATATGCTTGTCTGTGGCTATCAAACTAGTATAATGAAAGAGAAACAGTTATCTCAAAAAAGAACGGAAAAAAAGTGATTCTAACGAAGTTTCGAAAACTGGAAAAAAATTTTTTTTCTTTTCGAGATTCTTTGCGCATAATCTGCTTTTCTAAGCCTATCAAACTAGTATAATGAAAGAGAACCAGTTATCTCAATAAGAATGGAAAAAAAGTGTTTCTAATGAAGTTTCCAAACTTCGAAAAAAAATTTTTTTCATTTCGAGATTCTTTGCGCATAATATGCTTTTCGGAGGCTATCAAACTAATATAATGAAAGAGAACCAGTTATATCAAATAAGAACGGAAAAAAAGTGATTCTAACGAAGTTTCGAAACTTCGAAAATAATTTTTTTTCTTTTCGAGATTCTTTGCGCATAATATGCTTTTCTGAGGCTATCAAACTAGTATAATGAAAGAGAACCAATTATCTCAAATAAGAACGGAAAAAAAGTGATTCTAACGAAGTTTCCAAACTTCGAAAAAAAATTTTTTTCTTTTCGAGATTCTTTGCGCATAATATGCTTTTCTGAGGCTATCAAACTAGTATAATGAAAGAGAACCAGTTATCTTAAATAAGAACGGAAAAAAAGCGATTCTAACGAAGTTTCCAAACTTCGAAAAAAAATTTTTTTCTTTTCGAGAAACTTTGCGCATAATATGCTTGTCTAAGGCTATCAAACTAGTATAATGAAAGAGAACAAGTTATCTCAAATAAGAATGGAAAAAAAGTGATTCTAAGGAAGTTTCCAAACTTCGAAAAAAAATTTTTTTCTTTTCGAGATTCTTTGCGCATAATATGCTTGTCTGAGGCTATCAAATTAGTATAATGAAAGAGAACCAGTTATCTCAAATAAGAACGGAAAAAAAGTGATTCTAACGAGGTTTCCAAACTTCGAAAAAAAAATTTTTTCTTTTCGAGATTCTTTGCGCCTAATATGCTTGTCTGAGGCTATCATAATAGTATAATGAAAGAGAACCAGTTATCTCAAATAAGAACGGAAAAAAAGCGATTCTAACGAAATTTCCAAACTTCGAAAAAAAATTTTTTTCTTTTGGAGATTCTTTGCGCATAATATGCTTGTCTGTGGCTATCAAACTAGTATAATGAAAGAGAAACAGTTATCTCAAAAAAGAACGGAAAAAAAGTGATTCTAACGAAGTTTCGAAAACTCGAAAAAATTTTTTTTTCTTTTCGAGATTCTTTGCGCATAATCTGCTTTTCTAAGCCTATCAAACTAGTATAATGAAAGAGAACCAGTTATCTCAATAAGAATGGAAAAAAAGTGTTTCTAATGAAGTTTCCAAACTTCGAAAAAAATTTTTTTTCATTTCGAGATTCTTTGCGCATAATATGCTTTTCGGAGGCTATCAAACTAATATAATGAAAGAGAACCAGTTATATCAAATAAGAACGGAAAAAAAGTGATTCTAACGAACTTTCGAAACTTCGAAAATAATTTTTTTTCTTTTCGAGATTCTTTGCGCATAATATGCTTTTCTGAGGCTATCAAACTAGTATAATGAAAGAGAACCAGTTATCTCAAATAAGAACGGAAAAAAAGTGATTCAAACAAAGTTTCCAAACTTCAAAAAAAATTTTTTTTATTTTCGAGATTCATTGCGCATAATATGCTTTTCTGAGGGTAATCAAACTAGTATAATGAAAGAGAACCAGTTATCTCAAATAAGAACGGAAAAAAAGTGATTCTAACGAAGTTTCCAAACTTCGAAAAAAAATTTTTTTCTTTTCGAGATTCTTTGCGCATAATATGCTTGTCTGAGGCTCTCAAACTAGTATAATGAAAGAGAACCAGTTATCTCAAATAAGAACGGGAAAAAAGTGATTCTAACGAGGTTTCCAAACTTCGAAAAAAAATTTTTTTCTTTTCGAGATTCTTTGCGCATAATATGCTTTTCTGAGGCTATCAAACTAGTATAATGAAAGAGAACCAGTTATCTCAAATAAGAACGGAAAAAATGTGATTCTAACGAAGTTTCGAAACTTCGAAAAAAAATTTTTTTCTTTTCGAGATTCTTTGCGCATAATATGCTTTTCTGAGGCTATCAAACTAGTATAATGAAAGAGAACCAGTTATCTTAAATGAGAACGGAAAAAAAGTGATTTTAACGAAGTTTCCAAACTTCGAAAAAAAATTTTTTTCTTTTCGAGATTCTTTGCGCATAATATACTTGTCTGAGGCTATCAAACTAGTATAATGAAAGAGAACCAGTTATCTCAAATAAGAATGGAAAAAAAGTGATTCTAAGGAAGTTTCCAAACTTCGAGAAAAAAATTTTTTCTTTTCGAGATTCTTTGCGCATAATACGCTTTTCTTAGGCTATCAAACTAGTATAATGAAAGAGAACCAGTTATCTCAAATAAGAACGGAAAAAAAGTGATTCTAACGAAGTTTCCAAACTTCGAAAAAAAATTTTTTTCTTTTCGAGATTCTTTGCGCATAATATGCTTTTCTGAGGCTATCAAACTAGTATAATGAAAGAGAACCAGTTATCTCAAATAAGAACGGAAAAAAAGTGATTCTAACGAAGTTTCCAAACTTCGAAAAAAAATTTTTTTCTTTTCGAGATTCTTTGCGCATAATATGCTTGTCTGAGGCTATCAAACTAGTATAATGAAAGAGAACCAGTTATCTCAAATAAGAACGGAAAAAAAGCGATTCTAACGAGGTTTCCAAACTTCGAAAAAAAATTTTTTTCTTTTCGAGATTCTTTGCGCATAATATGCTTGTCTGAGGCTATCTAAATAGTATAATGAAAGAGAACCAGTTATCTCAAATAAGAACGGAAAAAAAGCGATTCAAACGAAATTTCCAAACTTCGAAAGAAAATTTTTTTCTTTTGGAGATTCTTTGCGCATAATATGCTTGTCTGTGGCTATCAAACTAGTATAATGAAAGAGAAACAGTTATCTCAAAAAAGAACGGAAAAAAAGTGATTCTAACGAAGTTTCGAAAACTGGAAAAAAATTTTTTTTCTTTTCGAGATTCTTTGCGCATAATCTGCTTTTCTAAGCCTATCAAACTAGTATAATGAAAGAGAACCAGTTATCTCAATAAGAATGGAAAAAAAGTGTTTCTAATGAAGTTTCCAAACTTCGAAAAAAATTTTTTTTCATTTCGAGATTCTTTGCGCATAATATGCTTTTCGGAGGCTATCAAACTAATATAATGAAAGAGAACCAGTTATATCAAATAAGAACGGAAAAAAAGTGATTCTAACGAAGTTTCGAAACTTCGAAAATAATTTTTTTTCTTTTCGAGATTCTTTGCGCATAATATGCTTTTCTGAGGCTATCAAACTAGTATAATGAAAGAGAACCAGTTATCTCAAATAAGAACGGAAAAAAAGTGATTCAAACAAAGTTTCCAAACTTCGAAAAATTTTTTTTTTATTTTCGAGATTCATTGCGCATAATATGCTTTTCTGAGGGTAATCAAACTAGTATAATGAAAGAGAACCAGTTATCTAAAATAAGAACGGAAAAAAAGTGATTCTAACGAAGTTTCCAAACTTCGAAAAAAAATTTTTTTATTTTCGAGATACTTTGCGCATAATATGCTTGTCTGAGGCTATCAAACTAGTATAATGAAAGAGAACCAGTTATCTCAAATAAGAACGGGAAAAAAGTGATTCTAACGAGGTTTCCAAACTTCGAAAAAAATGTTTTTTCTTTTCGATATTCTTTGCGCATAATATTCTTTTCTTAGGC
The DNA here is from genome assembly GCA_030762175.1 of Metallyticus violacea. NCBI lineage: Eukaryota > Metazoa > Arthropoda > Insecta > Mantodea > Metallyticidae > Metallyticus > Metallyticus violacea. Next base: position 82,140,633 of record CM060842.1, on the reverse strand, counting down.
TATCAAACTAGTATAATGAAAGAGAACCAGTTATCTCAAATAAGAACGGAAAAAAAGTGATTCTAACGAAGTTTCGAAACTTCGAAAAAAAATTTTTTTCTTTTCGAGATTCTTTGCGCATAATATGCTTTTCTGAGGCTATCAAACTAGTATAATGAAAGAGAACCAGTTATCTTAAATAAGAACGGAAAAAAAGTGATTCTAACGAAGTTTCCAAACTTCGAAAAAAAATTTTTTTCTTTTCGAGATTCTTTGCGCATAATATGCTTGTCTAAGGCTATGAAACTAGTATAATGAAAGAGAACAAGTTATCTCAAATAAGAATGGAAAAAAAGTGATTCTAAGGAAGTTTCCAAACTTCGAAAAAAAATTTTTTTCTTTTCGAGATTCTTTGCGCATAATATGCTTGTCTGAGGCTATCAAACTAGTATAATGAAAGACAACCAGTTATCTCAAATAAGAACGGAAAAAAGTGATTCTAACGGAGTTTCCAAACTTCGAAAAAAAATTTTTTTCTTTTCGAGATTCTTTGCGCATACCTATGCTTTTCTGAGGCTATCAAACTAGTACAATGAAAGAGAACCAGTTATCTCAAATAAGAACGGAAAAAAAGCGATTCTAACGAAATTTCCAAACTTCGAAAAAAAATTTTTTTCTTTTGGAGATTCTTTGCGCATAATATGCTTGTCTGTGGCTATCAAACTAGTATAATGAAAGAGAAACAGTTATCTCAAAAAAGAACGGAAAAAAAGTGATTCTAACGAAGTTTCGAAAACTCGAAAAAAATTTTTTTTCTTTTCGAGATTCTTTGCGCATAATCTGCTTTTCTAAGCCTATCAAACTAGTATAATGAAAGAGAACCAGTTATCTCAATAAGAATGGAAAAAAAGTGTTTCTAATGAAGTTTCCAAACTTCGAAAAAAATTTTTTTTCATTTCGAGATTCTTTGCGCATAATATGCTTTTCGGAGGCTATGAAATTAATATAATGAAAGAGAACCAGTTATATCAAATAAGAACGGAAAAAAAGTGATTCTAACGAAGTTTCGAAACTTCGAAAATAATTTTTTTTCTTTTCGAGATTCTTTGCGCATAATATGCTTTTCTGAGGCTATCAAACTAGTATAATGAAAGAGAACCAGTTATCTCAAATAAGAACGGAAAAAAAGTGATTCTAACGAAGTTTCCAAACTTCGAAAATTTTTTTTTTTATTTTCGAGATTCATTGCCCATAATATGCTTTTCTGAGGGTAATCAAACTAGTATAATGAAAGAGAACCAGTTATCTCAAATAAGAACGGAAAAAAAGTGATTCTAACGAAGGTTCGAAACTTCGAAAAAAAAATTTTTTCTTTTCGAGATTCTTTGCGCATAATACGCTTTTCTGAGGCTATCAAACTAGTATAATGAAAGAGAACCAGTTATCTCAAATAAGAACGGAAAAAAAGTGATTCTAACGAAGATTCCAAACTTCGAAAAAAAATTTTTTTCTTTTCGAGATTCTTTGCGCATAATATGCTTGTCTGAGGCTATCAAACTAGTATAATGAAAGAGAACCAGTTATCTCAAATAAGAACGGAAAAAAAGTGATTCTAACGAAAGTTCCAAACTTCGAAAAAAAATTTTTTTCTTTTCGAGATTCTTTGCGCATACCTATGCTTTTCTGAGGCTATCAAACTAGTATAATGATAGAGAACCAGTTATCTCAAATAAGAACGGAAAAAAAGTGATTCTAACGAGGTTTCCAATCTTCGAAAAAAAATTTTATTCTTTTCGAGATTCTTTGCGCATAATATGCTTTTCTGAGGCTATCAAACTAGTATAATGAAAGAGAACCAGTTATCTCAAATAAGAACGGAAAAAAAGTGATTCTAACGAAGTTTCCAAACTTCGAAAAAAAATTTTTTTCTTTTCGAGATTCTTTGCGCATAATATGCTTGTCTGAGGCTATCAAATTAGTATAATGAAAGAGAACCAGTTATCTCAAATAAGAACGGAAAAAAAGTGATTCTAACGAGGTTTCCAAACTTCGAAAAAAAAATTTTTTCTTTTCGAGATTCTTTGCGCATAATATGCTTGTCTGAGGCTATCATAATAGTATAATGAAAGAGAACCAGTTATCTCAAATAAGAACGGAAAAAAAGCGATTCTAACGAAATTTCCAAACTTCGAAAAAAAATTTTTTTCTTTTGGAGATTCTTTGCGCATAATATGCTTGTCTGTGGCTATCAAACTAGTATAATGAAAGAGAAACAGTTATCTCAAAAAAGAACGGAAAAAAAGTGATTCTAACGAAGTTTCGAAAACTGGAAAAAAATTTTTTTTCTTTTCGAGATTCTTTGCGCATAATCTGCTTTTCTAAGCCTATCAAACTAGTATAATGAAAGAGAACCAGTTATCTCAATAAGAATGGAAAAAAAGTGTTTCTAATGAAGTTTCCAAACTTCGAAAAAAAATTTTTTTCATTTCGAGATTCTTTGCGCATAATATGCTTTTCGGAGGCTATCAAACTAATATAATGAAAGAGAACCAGTTATATCAAATAAGAACGGAAAAAAAGTGATTCTAACGAAGTTTCGAAACTTCGAAAATAATTTTTTTTCTTTTCGAGATTCTTTGCGCATAATATGCTTTTCTGAGGCTATCAAACTAGTATAATGAAAGAGAACCAATTATCTCAAATAAGAACGGAAAAAAAGTGATTCTAACGAAGTTTCCAAACTTCGAAAAAAAATTTTTTTCTTTTCGAGATTCTTTGCGCATAATATGCTTTTCTGAGGCTATCAAACTAGTATAATGAAAGAGAACCAGTTATCTTAAATAAGAACGGAAAAAAAGCGATTCTAACGAAGTTTGCAAACTTCGAAAAAAAATTTTTTTCTTTTCGAGAAACTTTGCGCATAATATGCTTGTCTAAGGCTATCAAACTAGTATAATGAAAGAGAACAAGTTATCTCAAATAAGAATGGAAAAAAAGTGATTCTAAGGAAGTTTCCAAACTTCGAAAAAAAATTTTTTTCTTTTCGAGATTCTTTGCGCATAATATGCTTGTCTGAGGCTATCAAATTAGTATAATGAAAGAGAACCAGTTATCTCAAATAAGAACGGAAAAAAAGTGATTCAAACAAAGTTTCCAAACTTCGAAAAATTTTTTTTTTATTTTCGAGATTCATTGCGCATAATATGCTTTTCTGAGGGTAATCAAACTAGTATAATGAAAGAGAACCAGTTATCTAAAATAAGAACGGAAAAAAAGTGATTCTAACGAAGTTTCCAAACTTCGAAAAAAAATTTTTTTATTTTCGAGATACTTTGCGCATAATATGCTTGTCTGAGGCTATCAAACTAGTATAATGAAAGAGAACCAGTTATCTCAAATAAGAACGGGAAAAAAGTGATTCTAACGAGGTTTCCAAACTTCGAAAAAAATTTTTTTTCTTTTCGAGATTCTTTGCGCATAATATTCTTTTCTTAGGCTATCAAACTAGTATAATGAAAGAGAACCAGTTATCTCAAATAAGAACGGAAAAAAAGTGATTCTAACGAAGTTTCGAAACTTCGAAAAAAAATTTTTTTCTTTTCGAGATTCTTTGCGCATAATATGCTTTTCTGAGGCTATCAAACTAGTATAATGAAAGAGAACCAGTTATCTTAAATAAGAACGGAAAAAAAGTGATTCTAACGAAGTTTCCAAACTTCGAAAAAAAATTTTTTTCTTTTCGAGATTCTTTGCGCATAATATGCTTGTCTAAGGCTATGAAACTAGTATAATGAAAGAGAACAAGTTATCTCAAATAAGAATGGAAAAAAAGTGATTCTAAGGAAGTTTCCAAACTTCGAAAAAAAATTTTTTTCTTTTCGAGATTCTTTGCGCATAATATGCTTGTCTGAGGCTATCAAACTAGTATAATGAAAGACAACCAGTTATCTCAAATAAGAACGGAAAAAAGTGATTCTAACGGAGTTTCCAAACTTCGAAAAAAAATTTTTTTCTTTTCGAGATTCTTTGCGCATACCTATGCTTTTCTGAGGCTATCAAACTAGTACAATGAAAGAGAACCAGTTATCTCAAATAAGAACGGAAAAAAAGTGATTCTAACGAGGTTTCCAATCTTCGAAAAAAAATTTTTTTCTTTTCGAGATTCTTTGCGCATAATATGCTTTTCTGAGGCTATCAAACTAGTATAATGAAAGAGAACCAATTATCTCAAATAAGAACGGAAAAAAAGTGATTCTAACGAAGTTTCCAAACTTCGAAAAAAAATTTTTTTCTTTTCGAGATTCTTTGCGCATAATATGCTTTTCTGAGGCTATCAAACTAGTATAATGAAAGAGAACCAGTTATCTTAAATAAGAACGGAAAAAAAGCGATTCTAACGAAGTTTCCAAACTTCGAAAAAAAATTTTTTTCTTTTCGAGAAACTTTGCGCATAATATGCTTGTCTAAGGCTATCAAACTAGTATAATGAAAGAGAACAAGTTATCTCAAATAAGAATGGAAAAAAAGTGATTCTAAGGAAGTTTCCAAACTTCGAAAAAAAATTTTTTTCTTTTCGAGATTCTTTGCGCATAATATGCTTGTCTGAGGCTATCAAATTAGTATAATGAAAGAGAACCAGTTATCTCAAATAAGAACGGAAATAAAGTGATTCTAACGAGGTTTCCAAACTTCGAAAAAAAAATTTTTTCTTTTCGAGATTCTTTGCGCATAATATGCTTGTCTGAGGCTATCATAATAGTATAATGAAAGAGAACCAGTTATCTCAAATAAGAACGGAAAAAAAGCGATTCTAACGAAATTTCCAAACTTCGAAAAAAAATTTTTTTCTTTTGGAGATTCTTTGCGCATAATATGCTTGTCTGTGGCTATCAAACTAGTATAATGAAAGAGAAACAGTTATCTCAAAAAAGAACGGAAAAAAAGTGATTCTAACGAAGTTTCGAAAACTGGAAAAAAATTTTTTTTCTTTTCGAGATTCTTTGCGCATAATCTGCTTTTCTAAGCCTATCAAACTAGTATAATGAAAGAGAACCAGTTATCTCAATAAGAATGGAAAAAAAGTGTTTCTAATGAAGTTTCCAAACTTCGAAAAAAAAATTTTTTCTTTTCGAGATTCTTTGCGCATAATATGCTTTTCGGAGGCTATCAAACTAATATAATGAAAGAGAACCAGTTATATCAAATAAGAACGGAAAAAAAGTGATTCTAACGAAGTTTCGAAACTTCGAAAATAATTTTTTTTCTTTTCGAGATTCTTTGCGCATAATATGCTTTTCTGAGGCTATCAAACTAGTATAATGAAAGAGAACCAGTTATCTCAAATAAGAACGGAAAAAAAGTGATTCAAACAAAGTTTCCAAACTTCGAAAAATTTTTTTTTTATTTTCGAGATTCATTGCGCATAATATGCTTTTCTGAGGGTAATCAAACTAGTATAATGAAAGAGAACCAGTTATCTAAAATAAGAACGGAAAAAAAGTGATTCTAACGAAGTTTCCAAACTTCGAAAAAAAATTTTTTTATTTTCGAGATACTTTGCGCATAATATGCTTGTCTGAGGCTATCAAACTAGTATAATGAAAGAGAACCAGTTATCTCAAATAAGAACGGGAAAAAAGTGATTCTAACGAGGTTTCCAAACTTCGAAAAAAATTTTTTTTCTTTTCGAGATTCTTTGCGCATAATATTCTTTTCTTAGGCTATCAAACTAGTATAATGAAAGAGAACCAGTTATCTCAAATAAGAACGGAAAAAAAGTGATTCTAACGAAGTTTCGAAACTTCGAAAAAAAATTTTTTTCTTTTCGAGATTCTTTGCGCATAATATGCTTTTCTGAGGCTATCAAACTAGTATAATGAAAGAGAACCAGTTATCTTAAATAAGAACGGAAAAAAAGTGATTCTAACGAAGTTTCCAAACTTCGAAAAAAAATTTTTTTCTTTTCGAGATTCTTTGCGCATAATATGCTTGTCTAAGGCTATGAAACTAGTATAATGAAAGAGAACAAGTTATCTCAAATAAGAATGGAAAAAAAGTGATTCTAAGGAAGTTTCCAAACTTCGAAAAAAAATTTTTTTCTTTTCGAGATTCTTTGCGCATAATATGCTTGTCTGAGGCTATCAAACTAGTATAATGAAAGACAACCAGTTATCTCAAATAAGAACGGAAAAAAGTGATTCTAACGGAGTTTCCAAACTTCGAAAAAAAATTTTTTTCTTTTCGAGATTCTTTGCGCATACCTATGCTTTTCTGAGGCTATCAAACTAGTATAATGAAAGAGAACCAGTTATCTCAAATAAGAACGGAAAAAAAGTGATTCTAACGAGGTTTCCAATCTTCGAAAAAAAATTTTTTTCTTTTCGAGATTCTTTGCGCATAATATGCTTTTCTGAGGCTATCAAACTAGTATAATGAAAGAGAACCAATTATCTCAAATAAGAACGGAAAAAAAGTGATTCTAACGAAGTTTCCAAACTTCGAAAAAAAATTTTTTTCTTTTCGAGATTCTTTGCGCATAATATGCTTTTCTGAGGCTATCAAACTAGTATAATGAAAGAGAACCAGTTATCTTAAATAAGAACGGAAAAAAAGCGATTCTAACGAAGTTTCCAAACTTCGAAAAAAAATTTTTTTCTTTTCGAGAAACTTTGCGCATAATATGCTTGTCTAAGGCTATCAAACTAGTATAATGAAAGAGAACAAGTTATCTCAAATAAGAATGGAAAAAAAGTGATTCTAAGGAAGTTTCCAAACTTCGAAAAAAAATTTTTTTCTTTTCGAGATTCTTTGCGCATAATATGCTTGTCTGAGGCTATCAAATTAGTATAATGAAAGAGAACCAGTTATCTCAAATAAGAACGGAAATAAAGTGATTCTAACGAGGTTTCCAAACTTCGAAAAAAAAATTTTTTCTTTTCGAGATTCTTTGCGCATAATATGCTTGTCTGAGGCTATCATAATAGTATAATGAAAGAGAACCAGTTATCTCAAATAAGAACGGAAAAAAAGCGATTCTAACGAAATTTCCAAACTTCGAAAAAAAATTTTTTTCTTTTGGAGAATCTTTGCGCATAATATGCTTGTCTGTGGCTATCAAACTAGTATAATGAAAGAGAAACAGTTATCTCAAAAAAGAACGGAAAAAAAGTGATTCTAACGAAGTTTCGAAAACTCGAAAAAAATTTTTTTTCTTTTCGAGATTCTTTGCGCATAATCTGCTTTTCTAAGCCTATCAAACTAGTATAATGAAAGAGAACCAATTATCTCAATAAGAATGGAAAAAAAGTGTTTCTAATGAAGTTTCCAAACTTCGAAAAAAATTTTTTTTCATTTCGAGATTCTTTGCGCATAATATGCTTTTCGGAGGCTATCAAACTAATATAATGAAAGAGAACCAGTTATATCAAATAAGAACGGAAAAAAAGTGATTCTAACGAACTTTCGAAACTTCGAAAATAATTTTTTTTCTTTTCGAGATTCTTTGCGCATAATATGCTTTTCTGAGGCTATCAAACTAGTATAATGAAAGAGAACCAGTTATCTCAAATAAGAACGGAAAAAAAGTGATTCAAACAAAGTTTCCAAACTTCAAAAAAAATTTTTTTTATTTTCGAGATTCATTGCGCATAATATGCTTTTCTGAGGGTAATCAAACTAGTATAATGAAAGAGAACCAGTTATCTCAAATAAGAACGGAAAAAAAGTGATTCTAACGAAGTTTCCAAACTTCGAAAAAAAATTTTTTTCTTTTCGAGATTCTTTGCGCATAATATGCTTGTCTGAGGCTATCAAACTAGTATAATGAAAGAGAACCAGTTATCTCAAATAAGAACGGGAAAAAAGTGATTCTAACGAGGTTTCCAAACTTCGAAAAAAAATTTTTTTCTTTTCGAGATTCTTTGCGCATAATATGCTTTTCTGAGGCTATCAAACTAGTATAATGAAAGAGAACCAGTTATCTCAAATAAGAACGGAAAAAAAGTGATTCTAACGAAGTTTCGAAACTTCGAAAAAAAATTTTTTTCTTTTCGAGATTCTTTGCGCATAATATGCTTTTCTGAGGCTATCAAACTAGTATAATGAAAGAGAACCAGTTATCTTAAATAAGAACGGAAAAAAAGTGATTTTACCGAAGTTTCCAAACTTCGAAAAAAAATTTTTTTCTTTTCGAGATTCTTTGCGCATAATATACTTGTCTGAGGCTATCAAACTAGTATAATGAAAGAGAACCAGTTATCTCAAATAAGAATGGAAAAAAAGTGATTCTAAGGAAGTTTCCAAACTTCGAGAAAAAAATTTTTTCTTTTCGAGATTCTTTGCGCATAATACGCTTTTCTTAGGCTATCAAACTAGTATAATGAAAGAGAACCAGTTATCTCAAATAAGAACGGAAAAAAAGTGATTCTAACGAAGTTTCCATACTTCGAAAAAAAAATTTTTTCTTTTCGAGATTCTTTGCGCATAATATGCTTTTCTGAGGCTATCAAACTAGTATAATGAAAGAGAACCAGTTATCTCAAATAAGAACGGAAAAAAAGTGATTCTAACGAAGTTTCCAAACTTCGAAAAAAAATTTTTTTCTTTTCGAGATTCTTTGCGCATAATATGCTTTTCTGAGGCTATCAAACTAGTATAATGAAAGAGAACCAGTTATCTCAAATAAGAACGGGAAAAAAGTGATTCTAACGAGGTTTCCAAACTTCGAAAAAAAATTTTTTTCTTTTCGAGATTCTTTGCGCATAATATGCTTGTCTGAGGCTATCATAATAGTATAATGAAAGAGAACCAGTTATCTCAAATAAGAACGGAAAAAAAGCGATTCTAACGAAATTTCCAAACTTCGAAAAAAAATTTTTTTCTTTTGGAGATTCTTTGCGCATAATATGCTTGTCTGTGGCTATCAAACCACTATAATGAAAGAGAAACAGTTATCTCAAAAAAGAACGGAAAAAAAGTGATTCTAACGAAGTTTCGAAAACTCGAAAAAAATTTTTTTTCTTTTCGAGATTCTTTGCGCATAATCTGCTTTTCTCAGCCTATCAACCTAGTATAATGAAAGAGAACCAGTTATCTCAATAAGATAGGAAAAAAAGTGTTTCTAATGAAGTTTCCAAACTTCGAAAAAAAATTTTTTTCATTTCGAGATTCTTTGCGCATAATATGCTTTTCGGAGGCTATCAAACTAATATAATGAAAGAGAACCAGTTATATCAAATAAGAACGGAAAAAAAGTGATTCTAACGAAGTTTCGAAATTTCGAAAATAATTTTTTTTCTTTTCGAGATTCTTTGCGCATAATATGCTTTTCTGAGGCTATCAAACTAGTATAATGAAAGAGAACCAGTTATCTCAAATAAGAACGGAAAAAAAGTGATTCAAACAAAGTTTCCAAACTTCGAAAAAAATTTTTTTTATTTTCGAGATTCATTGCGCATAATATGCTTTTCTGAGGGTAATCAAACTAGTATAATGAAAGAGAACCAGTTATCTCAAATAAGAACGGAAAAAAGTGATTCTAACGAAGTTTCCAAACTTCGAAAAAAAATTTTTTTCTTTTCGAGATTCTTTGCGCATAATATGCTTGTCTGAGGCTATCAAACTAGTATAATGAAAGAGAACCAGTTATCATAAATAAGAACGGGAAAAAAGTGATTCTAACGAGGTTTCCAAACTTCGAAAAAAAATTTTTTTCTTTTCGAGATTCTTTGCGCATAATATGCTTTTCTGAGGCTATCAAACTAGTATAATGAAAGAGAACAAGTTATCTCAAATAAGAATGGAAAAGAAGTGATTCTAAGGAAGTTTCAAAACTTCGAAAAAAAATTTTTTTCTTTTCGAGATTCTTTGCGCATAATATGCTTGTCTGAGGCTATCAAACTAGTATAATGAAAGAGAACCAGTTATCTCAAATAAGAACGGAAAAAAGTGATTCTAACGGAGTTTCCAAACTTCGAAAAAAAATTTTTTTCTTTTCGAGATTCTTTGCGCATACCTATGCTTTTCTGAGGCTATCAAACTAGTATAATGAAAGAGAACCAGTTATCTCAAATAAGAACGGAAAAAAAGTGATTCTAACGAGGTTTCCAATCTTCGATAAAATTTTTTTTTCTTTTCGAGATTCTTTGCGCATAATATGCTTTTCTGAGGCTATCAAACTAGTATAATAAAAGAGAACCAATTATCTCAAATAAGAACGGAAAAAAAGTGATTCTAACGAAGTTTCCAAACTTCGAAAAAAAATTTTTTTCTTTTCGAGATTCTTTGCGCATAATATGCTTGTCTGAGGCTATCAAACTAGTATAATGAAAGAGAACCAGTTATCTTAAATAAGAACGGAAATAAAGTGATTCTAACGAAGTTTCCAAACTTCGAAAAAAAATTTTTTTCTTTTCGAGAAACTTTGCGCATAATATGCTTGTCTAAGGCTATCAAACTAGTATAATGAAAGAGAACAAGTTATCTCAAATAAGAATGGAAAAAAAGTGATTCTAAGGAAGTTTCCAAACTTCGAAAAAAAATTTTTTTCTTTTCGAGATTCTTTGCGCATAATATGCTTGTCTGAGGCTATCAAACTAGTATAATGAAAGAGAACCAGTTATCTCAGATAAGAACGGAAAAAAAGTGATTCTAACGGAGTTTCCAAACTTCGAAAAAAAATTTTTTTCTTTTCGAGATTCTTTGCGCATACCTATGCTTTTCTGAGGCTATCAAAATAGTATAATGAAAGAGAACCAGTTATCTCAAATAAGAACGGAAAAAAAGTGATTCTAACGAGGTTTCCAATCTTCGAAAAAAAAGTTTTTTCTTTTCGAGAATCTTTGCGCATAATATGCTTGTCTGAGGCTATCAAACTAGTATAATGAAAGACAACCAGTTATCTCAAATAAGAACGGAAAAAAGTGATTCTAACGGAGTTTCCAAACTTCGAAAAAAAATTTTTTTCTTTTCGAGATTCTTTGCGCATACCTATGCTTTTCTGAGGCTATCAAACTAGTATAATGAAAGAGAACCAGTTATCTCAAATAAGAACGGAAAAAAAGTGATTCTAACGAGGTTTCCAATCTTCGAAAAAAAATTTTTTTCTTTTCGAGATTCTTTGCGCATAATATGCTTTTCTGAGGCTATCAAACTAGTATAATGAAAGAGAACCAATTATCTCAAATAAGAACGGAAAAAAAGTGATTCTAACGAAGTTTCCAAACTTCGAAAAAAAATTTTTTTCTTTTCGAGATTCTTTGCGCATAATATGCTTTTCTGAGGCTATCAAACTAGTATAATGAAAGAGAACCAGTTATCTTAAATAAGAACGGAAAAAAAGCGATTCTAACGAAGTTTCCAAACTTCGAAAAAAAATTTTTTTCTTTTCGAGAAACTTTGCGCATAATATGCTTGTCTAAGGCTATCAAACTAGTATAATGAAAGAGAACAAGTTATCTCAAATAAGAATGGAAAAAAAGTGATTCTAAGGAAGTTTCCAAACTTCGAAAAAAAATTTTTTTCTTTTCGAGATTCTTTGCGCATAATATGCTTGTCTGAGGCTATCAAATTAGTATAATGAAAGAGAACCAGTTATCTCAAATAAGAACGGAAATAAAGTGATTCTAACGAGGTTTCCAAACTTCGAAAAAAAAATTTTTTCTTTTCGAGATTCTTTGCGCATAATATGCTTGTCTGAGGCTATCATAATAGTATAATGAAAGAGAACCAGTTATCTCAAATAAGAACGGAAAAAAAGCGATTCTAACGAAATTTCCAAACTTCGAAAAAAAATTTTTTTCTTTTCGAGATTCTTTGCGCATACCTATGCTTTTCTGAGGCTATCAAACTAGTATAATGAAAGAGAACCAGTTATCTCAAATAAGAACGGAAAAAAAGTGATTCTAACGAGGTTTCCAATCTTCGATAAAATTTTTTTTTCTTTTCGAGATTCTTTGCGCATAATATGCTTTTCTGAGGCTATCAAACTAGTATAATGAAAGAGAACCAATTATCTCAAATAAGAACGGAAAAAAAGTGATTCTAACGAAGTTTCCAAACTTCGAAAAAAAATTTTTTTCTTTTCGAGATTCTTTGCGCATAATATGCTTGTCTGAGGCTATCAAACTAGTATAATGAAAGAGAACCAGTTATCTTAAATAAGAACGGAAATAAAGTGATTCTAACGAAGTTTCCAAACTTCGAAAAAAAATTTTTTTCTTTTCGAGAAACTTTGCGCATAATATGCTTGTCTAAGGCTATCAAACTAGTATAATGAAAGAGAACAAGTTATCTCAAATAAGAATGGAAAAAAAGTGATTCTAAGGAAGTTTCCAAACTTCGAAAAAAAATTTTTTTCTTTTCGAGATTCTTTGCGCATAATATGCTTGTCTGAGGCTATCAAACTAGTATAATGAAAGAGAACCAGTTATCTCAGATAAGAACGGAAAAAAAGTGATTCTAACGGAGTTTCCAAACTTCGAAAAAAAATTTTTTTCTTTTCGAGATTCTTTGCGCATACCTATGCTTTTCTGAGGCTATCAAAATAGTATAATGAAAGAGAACCAGTTATCTCAAATAAGAACGGAAAAAAAGTGATTCTAACGAGGTTTCCAATCTTCGAAAAAAAAGTTTTTTCTTTTCGAGAATCTTTGCGCATAATATGCTTTTCTGAGGCTATCAAACTAGTATAATGAAAGAGAACCAATTATCTCAAATAAGAACGGAAAAAAAGTGATTCTAACGAAGTTTCCAAACTTCGAAAAAAATTTTTTTTCTTTTCGAGATTCTTTGCGCATAATATGCTTGTCTGAAGCTATCAAACTAGTATAATGAAAGAGAACCAGTTATCTCAAATAAGAACGGAAAAAACGTGATTCTAACGACGTTTCCAAACTTCGAAAAAAAATTTTTTTCTTTTCGAGATTCTTTGCGCATAATATGCTTGTCTGAGGCTATCAAACTAGTATAATAATAGAGAACCAGTTATCTCAAATAAGAACGGAAAAAAAGTGATTCTAACGGGGTTTCCAAACTTCGAAAAAAAATTTTTTCTTTATGAGATTCTTTGCGCATAATATGCTTGTCTGAGGCTATCATAATAGTATAATGAAAGAGAACCAGTTATCTCAAATAAGAACGGAAAAAAAGTGATTCTAACGAAATTTCCAAACCTCGAAAAAAAATTTTTTTCTTTTGGAGATTCTTTGCGCATAATATGCTTGTCTGTGGCTATCAAACTAGTATAATGAAAGAGAAACAGTTATCTCAAATAAGAACGGAAAAAAAGTGATTCTAACGAAGTTTCGAAAACTCGAAAAAATTTTTTTTTCTTTTCGAGATTCTTTGCGCATAATCTGCTTTTCTAAGCCTATCAAACTAGTATAATGAAAGAGAACCAGTTATCTCAATAAGAATGGAAAAAAAGTGTTTCTAATGAAGTTTCCAAACTTCGAAAAAAAATTTTTTTCATTTCGAGATTCTTTGCGCATAATATGCTTTTCGGAGGCTATCAAACTAATATAATGAAAGAGAACCAGTTATATCAAATAAGAACGGAAAAAAAGTGATTCTAACGAATTTTCGAAACTTCGAAAATAATTTTTTTTCTTTTCGAGATTCTTTGCGCATAATATGCTTTTCTGAGGCTATCAAACTAGTATAATGAAAGAGAACCAGTTATCTCAAATAAGAACGGAAAAAAAGTGATTCTAACAAAGTTTCCAAACTTCGAAAAAAATTTTTTTTATTTTCGAGATTCATTGCGCATAATATGCTTTTCTGAGGGTAATCAAACTAGTATAATGAAAGAGAACCAGTTATCTCAAATAAGAACGGAAAAAAAGTGATTCTAACGAAGTTGCGAAACTTCGAAAAAAATTTTTTTTCTTTTCGAGATTCTTTGCGCATAATATCCTTTTCTGAGGATATCAAACTAGTATAATGAAAGAGAACCAGTTATCTCAAATAAGAACGGAAAAAAAGTGATTCTAACGAAGTTGCGAAACTTCGAAAAAAATTTTTTTTCTTTTCGAGATTCTTTGCGCATAATATGCTTTTCTGAGGATATCAAACTAGTATAATGAAAGAGAACCAGTTATCTTAAATAAGAACAGAAAAAAAGTGATTCTAAAGAAGTTTCCAAACTTCGAAAAAAAAATTTTTTCTTTTCGAGATTCTTTGCGCATAATAAACTTGTCTGAGGCTATCAAACTAGTATAATGAAAGAGAACCAGTTATCTCAAATAAGAATGGAAAAAAAGTGATTCTAAGGAAGTTTCCAAACTTCGAAAAAAAAATTTTTTCTTTTCGAGATTCTTTGCGCATAATACGCTTTTCTTAGGCTATCAAACTAGTATAATGAAAGAGAACCAGTTATCTCAAATAAGAACGGAAAAAAAGTGATTCTAACGAAGTTTCCAAACTTCGAAAAAAAAATTTTTTCTTTTCGAGATTCTTTGCGCATAATATGCTTTTCTGAGGCTATCAAACTAGTATAATGAAAGAGAACCAGTTATCTCAAATAAGAACGGAAAAAAAGTGATCCTAACGAAGTTTCCAAACTTCGAAAAAAAATTTTTTTCTTTTCGAGATTCTTTGCGCATAATATGCTTTTCTAAGGCTATCAAACTAGTATAATGAAAGAGAAGCAGTTATCTTAAATAAGAACGGAAAAAAAGTGATTCTAACGAAGTTTCCAAACTTCGAAAAAAAATTTTTTTCTTTTCGAGATTCTTAGCGCATAATATGCTTTTCTGAGGCTATCAAACTAGTATAATGAAAGAGAACCAGTTATCTCAAATAAGAACGGAAAAAAAGTGATTCTAACGAAGTTTCCAAACTTCGAAAAAAAATTTTTTTCTTTTCGAGATTCTTTGCGCATAATATACTTGTCTGAGGCTATCAAACTAGTATAATGAAAGAGAACCAGTTATCTCAAATAAGAACGGAAAAAAAGTGATTCTAACGAGGTTTCCAAACTTCGAAAAAAAATTTTTTTCTTTTCAAGATTCTTTGCGCATAATATGCTTTTCTGAGGCTATCAAACTAGTATAATGAAAGAGAACCAGTTATCTCAAATAAGAACGGAAAAAAAGTGATTCTAACGAAGTATCGAAAACTCGAAAAAAATTTTTTTTCTTTTCGAGATTCTTTGCGCATAATATGCTTTTCTGAGGCTATCAAACTAGTATAATGAAAGAGAACCAGTTATCTCAAATAAGAAAGGAAAAAAAGTGATTCTAACGAAGTTCCCAAACTTCGAAAAAAAATTTTTTTCTTTTCCAGATTCTTTGCGCATAATATGCTTGTCTGAGGCTATCAAACTAGTATAACGAGAGATTACCAGTTATCTCAAATAAGAATGGAAAAAAAGTGATTCTAATGAAGTTTCCAAACTTCGAAAAAAAAATTTTTTCTTTTCGAGATTCTTTGCGCATAATATGCTTTTCTGAGGCTATCATACTAGTATAATGAAAGAGAACCAGTTATCTCAAATAAGAACGGAAAAAAAGTGATTCTAACGAAATTTTCAAACTTCGAAAAAAAATTTTCTTCTTTTGGAGATTCTTTGCGCATAATATGCTTTTCTGAGGCTATCAAACTAGTATAATGAAAGACAACCAGTTATCTCAAATAAGAATGGAAAAAAAGTGTTTCTAATGAAGTTTCCAAACTTCGAAAAAAAATTTTTTTCATTTCGAGATTCTTTGCGCATAATATGCTTTTCGGAGGCTATCAAACTAGTATAATGAAAGAGAACCAGTTATCTCAAATAAAAACGGAAAAAAAGTGATTCTAACGAAGTTTCGAAAACTCGAAAAAAATTTTTTTTCTTTTCGAGATTCTTTGCGCATAATATGCTTTTCTGAGGCTATCAAACTAGTATAATGAAAGAGAACCAGTTATCTCAAATAAGAAAGGAAAAAAAGTGATTCCACCGAAGTTTCCAAACTTCGAAAAAAAATTTTTTTCTTTTCGAGATTTTTGGGCATAATATGCTTTTCTGAGGCTATCAAACTAGTATAATGAAAGAGAACCAGTTATCTCAAATAAGAAAGGAAAAAAAGTGATTCTAACGAAGTTTCCAAACTTCGAAAAAAAATGTTTTTCTTTTCGAGATTCTTTGCGCATAATATGCTTTTCTGAGGCTATCAAACTAGTATAATGAAAGAGAACCAGTTATCTCAAATAAGAACGGAAAAAAAGTGATTCTAAAGAAGTTTCGAAAACTCGAAAAAAATTTTTTTTCTTTTCGAGATTCTTTGCGAATAATATTCTTTTCTGAGGCTATCAAACTAGTGTAATGAAAGAGAACCAGTTATCTCAAATAAGAAAGGAAAAAAAGTGATTCTAACGAAGTTTCCAAACTTCGAAAAAAATTTTTTTCTTTTCGAGATTCTTTGCGCATAATATGCTTGTCTGAGGCTATCAAACTAGTATAACGAGAGATTACCAGTTATCTCAAATAAGAATGGAAAAAAAGTGATTCTAATGAATTTTCCAAACTTCGAAAAAAAAATTTTTTCTTTTCGAGATTCTTTGCGCATAATATGGTTTTCTGAGGCTATCATAATAGTATAATGAAAGAGAACCAGTTATCTCAAATAAGAACGGAAAAAAAGTGATTCTAACGAAATTTCCAAACTTCGAAAAAAAATTTTTTTCTTTTGGAGATTCTTTGCGCATAATATGCTTGTCTGTGGCTATCAAACTAGTATAATGAAAGAGAAACAGATATCTCAAAAAAGAACGGAAAAAAAGTGATTCTAACGAAGTTTCGAAAACTCGAAAAAAATTTTTTTTCTTTTCGAAATTCTTTGCGCATAATCTGCTTTTCTAAGCCTATCAAACTAGTATAATGAAAGAGAACCAGTTATCTCAATAAGAATGGAAAAAAAGTGTTTCTAATGAAGTTTCCAAACTTCGAAAAAAAATTTTTTTCATTTCGAGATTCTTTGCGCATAATATGCTTTTCGGAGGCTATCAAACTAATATAATGAAAGAGAACCAGTTATATCAAATAAGAACGGAAAAAAAATGATTCTAACGAAGTTTCGAAACTTCGAAAATAATTTTTTTTCTTTTCGAGATTCTTTGCGCATAATATGCTTTTCTGAGGCTATCAAACTAGTATAATGAAAGAGAACCAGTTATCTCAAATAAGAACGGAAAAAAAGTGATTCTAACAAAGTTTCCAAACTTCGAAAAATTTTTTTTTTATTTTCGAGATTCATTGCCCATAATATGCTTTTCTGAGGGTAATCAAACTAGTATAGTGAAAGAGAACCAGTTATCTCAAATAAGAACGGAAAAAAAGTGATTCTAACGAAGGTTCGAAACTTCGAAAAAAAATTTTTTTCTTTTCGAGATTCTTTGCGCATAATACGCTTTTCTGAGGCTATCAAACTAGTATAATGAAAGAGAACCAGTTATCTCAATTAAGAACGGAAAAAAAGTGATTCTAACGAAGTTTCCAAACTTGGAAAAAAAAATTTTTTCTTTTCGAGATTCTTTGCGCATAATATGCTTTTCTGAGGCTATCAAACTAGTATAATGAAAGAGAACCAGTTATCTCAAATAAGAACGGAAAAAAAGTGATTCTAACGAAGTTTCCAAACTTCGAAAAAAAATTTTTTTCTTTTCGAGATTCTTTGCGCATATTATGCTTGTCTGAGGCTATCAAACTAGTATAATGAAAGAGAACCAGTTATCTCAAATAAGAACGGAAAAAAAGTAATTCTAACGAAGTTTCGAAACTTCGAAAAAAAATTTCTTTTTTCGAGATTCTTTGCGCATAATATGCTTTTCTGAGGCTATCAAACTAGTATAATGAAAGAGAACCAGTTATCTTAAATAAGAACGGAAAAAAAGTGATTCTAACGAAGTTTCCAAACTTCGAAAAAAAATTTTTTTCTTTTCGAGATTCTTTGCGCATAATATGCTTTTCTGAGGCTATCAAACTAGTATAATGAAAGAGAACCAGTTATCTCAAATAAGAACGGAAAAAAAGTGATTCTAACGAAGTATCGAAAACTCGAAAAAATTTTTTTTTCTTTTCGAGATTCTTTGCGCATAATATGCTTTTCTGAGGCTATCAAACTAGTATAATGAAAGAGAACCAGTTATCTCAAATAAGAAAGGAAAAAAAGTGATTCTAACGAAGTTCCCAAACTTCGAAAAAAAATTTTTTTCTTTTCCAGATTCTTTGCGCATAATATGCTTGTCTGAGGCTATCAAACTAGTATAACGAGAGATTACCAGTTATCTCAAATAAGAATGGAAAAAAAGTGATTCTAATGAAGTTTCCAAACTTCGAAAAAAAAAAGTTTTTCTTTTCGAGATTCTTTGCGCATAATATGCTTTTCTGAGGCTATCATACTAGTATAATGAAAGAGAACCAGTTATCTCAAATAAGAACGGAAAAAAAGTGATTCTAACGAAATTTTCAAATTTCGAAAAAAATTCTTTTTCTTTTGGAGAATCTTTGCGCATAATATGCTTTTCTGAGGCTATCAAACTAGTATAATGAAAGAGAACCAGTTATTTCAAATAAGAACGGAAAAAAAGTGATTCCAACGAAGTATCGAAAACTCGAAAAAATTTTTTTTTCTTTTCGAGATTCTTTGCGCATAATATGCTTTTCTGAGGCTATCAAACTAGTATAATGAAAGAGAACCAGTTATCTCAAATAAGAAAGGAAAAAAAGTGATTCTAACGAAGTTCCCAAACTTCGAAAAAAATTTTTTTCTTTTCCAGATTCTTTGCGCATAATATGCTTTTCTGAGGCTATCATACTAGTATAATGAAGGAGAACCAGTTATCTCAAATAAGAACGGAAAAAAAGTTTTCTAACGAAATTTTCAAACTTCGAAAAAAAATTTTCTTCTTTTGGAGATTCTTTGCGCATAATATGCTTTTCTGAGGCTATCAAACTAGTATAATGAAAGACAACCAGTTATCTCAAATAAGAATGGAAAAAAAGTGATTCTAACGAAGTTTCGAAAACTCGAAAAAAATTTTTTTTCTTTTCGAGATTCTTTGCGCATAATATGCTTTTCTGAGGCTATCAAACTAGTATAATGAAAGAGAACCAGTTATCTCAAATAAGAAAGGAAAAAAAGTGATTCCACCGAAGTTTCCAAACTTAGAAAAAAAATTTTTTTCTTTTCGAGATTCTTTGGGCATAATATGCTTTTCTGAGGCTATCAAACTAGTATAATGAAAGAGAACCAGTTATCTCAAATAAGAACGGAAAAAAAGTGATTCTAACGAAGTTTCGAAAACTCGAAAAAAATTTTGTTTCTTTTCGAGATTCTTTGCGCATAATATGCTTGTCTGAGGCTATCAAACTAGTATAACGAGAGATTACCAGTTATCTCAAATAAGAATGGAAAAAAAGTGATTCTAATGAAGTTTCCAAACTTCGAAAAAAAAATTTTTTCTTTTCGAGATTCTTTGCGCATAAAATGGTTTTCTGAGGCTATCATAATAGTATAATGAAAGAGAACCAGTTATCTCAAATAAGAACGGAAAAAAAGTGATTCTAACAACATTTCGAAACTTCGAAAAAAAATTTTTTTCTTTTGGAGATTCTTTGCACATAATATGCTTGTCTGTGGCTATCAAACTAGTATAATGAAAGAGAAACAGATATCTCAAAAAAGAACGGAAAAAAAGTGATTCTAACGAAGTTTCGAAAACTCGAAAAAAATTTTTTTTCTTTTCGAAATTCTTTGTGCATAATCTGCTTTTCTAAGCCTATCAAACTAGTATAATGAAAGAGAACCAGTTATCTCAATAAGAATGGAAAAAAAGTGTTTCTAATGAAGTTTCCAAACTTCGAAAAAAATTTTTTTTCATTTCGAGATTCTTTGCGCATAATATGCTTTTCGGAGGCTATCAAACTAATATAATGAAAGAGAACCAGTTATATCAAATAAGAACGGAAAAAAAGTGATTCTAACGAAGTTTCGAAACTTCGAAAATAATTTTTTTTCTTTTCGAGATTCTTTACGCATAATATGCTTTTCTGAGGCTATCAAACTAGTATAATGAAAGAGAACCGGTTATCTCAAATAAGAACGGAAAAAAAGTGATTCTAACGAAGTTTCCAAACTTCGAAAAAAATTTTTTTTCTTTTCGAGATTCTTTGCGCATAATATGCTTGTCTGAGGCTATCAAAATAGTATAATGAAAGAGAAACAGTTATCTCAAATAAGAACGGAAAAAAAGTGATTCTAACGAAAGTTCCAAACTTCGAAAAAAAATTTTTTTCTTTTCGAGATTCTTTGCGCATACCTATGCTTTTCTGAGGCTATCAAACTAGTATAATGAAAGAGAACCAGTTATCTCAAATAAGAACGGAAAAAAAGTGATTCTAACGAGGTTTCCAATCTTCGAAAAAAAATTTTATTCTTTTCGAGATTCTTTGCCCATAATATGCTTTTCTGAGGCTATCAAACTAGTATAATGAAAGAGAACCAGTTATCTCAAATAAGAACGGAAAAAAAGTGATTCTAACGAAGTTTCCAAACTTCGAAAAAAATTTTTTTTCTTTTCGAGATTCTTTGCGCATAATATGCTTGTCTGAGGCTATCAAATTAGTATAACGAAAGAGAACCAGTTATCTCAAATAAGAACGGAAAAAAAGTGATTCTAACGAGGTTTCCAAACTTCGAAAAAAAAATTTTTTCTTTTCGAGATTCTTTGCGCATAATATGCTTGTCTGAGGCTATCATAATAGTATAATGAAAGAGAACCAGTTATCTCAAATAAGAACGAAAAAAAAGCGATTCTAACGAAATTTCCAAACTTCGAAAAAAAATTTTTTTCTTTTGGAGATTCTTTGCGCATAATATGCTTGTCTGTGGCTATCAAACTAGTATAATGAAAGAGAAACAGTTATCTCAAAAAAGAACGGAAAAAAAGTGATTCTAACGAAGTTTCGAAAACTCGAAAAAAATTTTTTTTCTTTTCGAGATTCTTTGCGCATAATCTGCATTTCTAAGCCTATCAAACTAGTATAATGAAAGAGAACCAGTTATCTCAATAAGAATGGAAAAAATGTGTTTCTAATGAAGTTTCCAAACTTCGAAAAAAAATTTTTTTCATTTCGAGATTCTTTGCGCATAATATGCTTTTCGGAGGCTATCAAACTAATATAATGAAAGAGAACCAGTTATATCAAATAAGAACGGAAAAAAAGTGATTCTAACGAAGTTTCGAAACTTCGAAAATAATTTTTTTTCTTTTCGAGATTCTTTGCGCATAATATGCTTTTCTGAGGCTATCAAACTAGTATAATGAAAGAGAACCAGTTATCTCAAATAAGAACGGAAAAAAAGTGATTCTAACGAAAGTTCCAAACTTCGAAAAAAAATTTTTTTCTTTTCGAGATTCTTTGCGCATACCTATGCTTTTCTGAGGCTATCAAACTAGTATAATGAAAGAGAACCAGTTATCTCAAATAAGAACGGAAAAAAAGTGATTCTAACGAGGTTTCCAATCTTCGAAAAAAAATTTTATTCTTTTCGAGATTCTTTGCGCATAATATGGTTTTCTGAGGCTATCAAACTAGTATAATGAAACAGAACCAGTTATCTCAAATAAGAACGGAAAAAAAGTGATTCTAACGAAGTTTCCAAACTTCGAAAAAAAATTTTTTTCTTTTCGAGATTCTTTGCGCATAATATGCCTTTCTGAGGCTATCAAACTAGTATAATGAAAGAGAACCGGTTATCTCAAATAAGAACGGAAAAAAGTGATTCTAACGAGGTTTCCAAACTTCGAAAAAAAATTTTTTTCTTTTCGAGATTCTTTGGGCATAATATGCTTTTCTGAGGCTATCAAACTAGTATAATGAAAGAGAACCAGTTATCTCAAATAAGAACGGAAAAAAAGTGATTCTAACGAAGTATCGAAAACTCGAAAAAATTTTTTTTTCTTTTCGAGATTCTTTGCGCATAATATGCTTTTCTTAGGCTATCAAACTAGTATAATGAAAGAGAACCAGTTATCTCAAATAAGAAAGGAAAAAAAGTGATTCTAACGAAGTTTCCAAACTTCGAAAATAATTTTTTTTCATTTCGAGATTCTTTGCGCATAATATGCTTTTCGGAGGCTATCAAACTAATATAATGAAAGAGAACCAGTTATATCAAATAAGAACGGAAAAAAAGTGATTCTAACGAAGTTTCGAAACTTCGAAAATAATTTTTTTTCTTTTCGAGATTCTTTGCGCATAATATGCTTTTCTGAGGCTATCAAACTAGTATAATGAAAGAGAACCAGTTATCTCAAATAAGAACGGAAAAAAAGTGATTCTAACAAAGTTTCCAAACTTCGAAAAAAATTTTTTTTATTTTCGAGATTCATTGCGCATAATATGCTTTTCTGAGGGTAATAAAACTAGTATAATGAAAGAGAACCAGTTATCTCAAATAAGAACGGAAAAAAAGTGATTCTAACGAAGGTTCGAAACTCCGAAAAAAAATTTTTTCTTTTCGAGATTCTGTGCGCATAATACGCTTTTCTGAGGCTATCAAACTAGTATAATGAAAGAGAACCAGTTATCTCAAATAAGAACGGAAAAAAAGTGATTCTAACGAAGTTTCCAAACTTAGAAAAAATTTTTTTTCTTTTCGAGATTCTTTGCGCATAATATGCTTGTCTGAGGCTATCAAACTAGTATAATGAAAGAGAACCAGTTATCTCAAATAAGAACGGAAAAAAAGTGATTCTAACGAGGTTTCCAATCTTCGAAAAAAAATTTTATTCTTTTCGAGATTCTTTGCGCATAATATGCTTTTCTGAGGCTATCAAACTAGTATAATGAAAGAGAACCAGTTATCTCAAATAAGAACGGAAAAAAAGTGATTCTAACGAAGTTTCCAAACTTCGAAAAAAAATTTTTTTCTTTTCGAGATTCTTTGCGCATAATATGCTTGTCTGAGGCTATCAAATTAGTATAACGAAAGAGAACCAGTTATCTCAAATAAGAACGGAAAAAAAGTGATTCTAACGAGGTTTCCAAACTTCGAAAAAAAAATTTTTTCTTTTCGAGATTCTTTGCGCATAATATGCTTGTCTGAGGCTATCATAATAGTATAATGAAAGAGAACCAGTTATCTCAAATAAGAACGGAAAAAAAGCGATTCTAACGAAATTTCCAAACTTCGAAAAAAAATTTTTTTCTTTTGGAGATTCTTTGCGCATAATATGCTTGTCTGTGGCTATCAAACTAGTATAATGAAAGAGAAACAGTTATCTCAAAAAAGAACGGAAAAAAAGTGATTCTAACGAAGTTTCGAAAACTCGAAAAAAATTTTTTTTCTTTTCGAGATTCTTTGCGCATAATCTGCATTTCTAAGCCTATCAAACTAGTATAATGAAAGAGAACCAGTTATCTCAATAAGAATGGAAAAAATGTGTTTCTAATGAAGTTTCCAAACTTCGAAAAAAAATTTTTTTCATTTCGAGATTCTTTGCGCATAATATGCTTTTCGGAGGCTATCAAACTAATATAATGAAAGAGAACCAGTTATATCAAATAAGAACGGAAAAAAAGTGATTCTAACGAAGTTTCGAAACTTCGAAAATAATTTTTTTTCTTTTCGAGATTCTTTGCGCATAATATGCTTTTCTGAGGCTATCAAACTAGTATAATGAAAGAGAACCAGTTATCTCAAATAAGAACGGAAAAAAAGTGATTCTAACGAAAGTTCCAAACTTCGAAAAAAAATTTTTTTCTTTTCGAGATTCTTTGCGCATACCTATGCTTTTCTGAGGCTATCAAACTAGTATAATGAAAGAGAACCAGTTATCTCAAATAAGAACGGAAAAAAAGTGATTCTAACGAGGTTTCCAATCTTCGAAAAAAATTTTTTTTCTTTTCGAGATTCTTTGCGCATAATATGCTTTTCTGAGGGTAATCAAACTAGTATAATGAAAGAGAACCAGTTATCTCAAATAAGAACGGAAAAAAAGTGATTCTAACGAAGTTTCCAAACTTCGAAAAAAAATTTTTTTCTTTTCGAGATTCTTTGCGCATAATATGCTTGTCTGAGGCTATCAAACTAGTATAATGAAAGAGAACCAGTTATCTCAAATAAGAACGGGAAAAAAGTGATTCTAACGAGGTTTCCAAACTTCGAAAAAAATTTTTTTCTTTTCGAGATTCTTTGCGCATAATATGCTTTTCTGAGGCTATCAAACTAGTATAATGAAAGAGAACCAGTTATCTCAAATAAGAACGGAAAAAAAGTGATTCTAACGAAGTTTCGAAACTTCGAAAAAAAATTTTTTTCTTTTCGAGATTCTTTGCGCATAATATGCTTTTCTGAGGCTATCAAACTAGTATAATGAAAGAGGACCAGTTATCTTAAATAAGAACGGAAAAAAAGTGATTCTAACGAAGTTTCCAAACTTCGAAAAAAAATTTTTTTCTTTTCGAGATTCTTTGCGCATAATATGCTTGTCTAAGGCTATCAAACTAGTATAATGAAAGAGAACAAGTTATCTCAAATAAGAATGGAAAAAAGTGATTCTAAGGAAGTTTCCAATCTTTGAAAAAAAATTTTTTTCTTTTCGAGATTCTTTGCGCATAATACGCTTTTCTGAAGCTATCAAACTAGTATAATGAAAGAGAACCAGTTATCTCAAATAAGAACGGAAAAAAAGTGATTCTAACGAAGTTTCCAAACTTCGAAAAAAAAATTTTTTCTTTTCGAGATTCTTTGCGCATAATATGCTTTTCTGAGGCTATCAAACTAGTATAATGAAAGAGAACCAGTTATCTCAAATAAGAACGGAAAAAAAGTGATTCTAACGAAGTTTCCAAACTTCGAAAAAAAATTTTTTTCTTTTCGAGATTCTTTGCGCATAATATGCTTGTCTGAGGCTATCAAACTAGTATAATGAAAGAGAACCAGTTATCTCAAATAAGAACGGGAAAAAAGTGATTCTAACGAGGTTTCCAAACTTCGAAAAAAAATTTTTTTCTTTTCGAGATTCTTTGCGCATAATATGCTTGTCTGAGGCTATCAAACTAGTATAATGAAAGAGAACCAGTTATCTCAAATAAGAACGGAAAAAAAGTGATTCTAACGAAGTTTCGAAACTTCGAAAAAAAATTTTTTTTTTCGAGATTCTTTGCGCATAATATGCTTTTCTGAGGCTATCAAACTAGTATAATGAAAGAGAACCAGTTATCTTAAATAAGAACGGAAAAAAAGTGATTCTAACGAAGTTTCCAAACTTCGAAAAAAAATTTTTTTCTTTTCGAGATTCTTTGCGCATAATATGCTTTTCTGAGTCTATCAAACTAGTATAATGAAAGAGAACCAGTTATCTCAAATAAGAACGGAAAAAAAGTGATTCTAACGAAGTTTCCAAACTTCGAAAAAAAATTTTTTTCTTTTCGAGATTCTTTGCGCATAATATGCTTGTCTGAGGCTATCAAACTAGTATAATGAAAGAGAACCAGTTATCTCAAATAGGAACAAAAAAAAAGTGATTCTAACGAAAGTTCCAAACTTCGAAAAAAAATTTTTTTCTTTTCGAGATTCTTTGCGCATAATACGCTTTTCTGAGGCTATCAAACTATAATAATGAAAGAGAACCAGTTATCTCAAATAAGAACGTAAAAAAAGTGATTCTAACGAAGTTTCCAAACTTCGAAAAAAAATTTTTTTCTTTTCGAGATTCTTTGCGCATAATATGCTTGTCTGAGGCTATCAAACTAGTATAATGAAAGAAAACCAGTTATCTCAAATAAGAACGGAAAAAAAGTGATTCTAACGAAAGTTCCAAACTTCGAAAAAAAATTTTTTTCTTTTCGAGATTCTTTGCGCATACCTATGCTTTTCTGAGGCTATCAAACTAGTATAATGAAAGAGAACCAGTTATCTCAAATAAGAACGGAAAAAAAGTGATTCTAACGAGGTTTCCAATCTTCGAAAAAAAAATTTATTCTTTTCGAGATTCTTTGCGCATAATATGCTTTTCTGAGGCTATCAAACTAGTATAATGAAAGAGAACCAGTTATCTCAAATAAGAACGGAAAAAAAGTGATTCTAACGAGGTTTCCAATCTTCGAAAAAAAAATTTATTCTATTCGAGATTCTTTGCGCATAATATGCTTTTCTGAGGCTATCAAACTAGTATAATGAAAGAGAACCAGTTATCTCAAATAAGAACGGAAAAAAAGTGATTCTAACGAAGTTTCCAAACTTCGAAAAAAAATTTTTTTCTTTTCGAGATTCTTTGCGCATAATATGCTTGTCTGAGGCTATCAAATTAGTATAACGAAAGAGAACCAGTTATCTCAAATAAGAACGGAAAAAAAGTGATTCTAACGAGGTTTCCAAACTTCGAAAAAAAAATTTTTTCTTTTCGAGATTCTTTGCGCATAATATGCTTGTCTGAGGCTATCATAATAGTATAATGAAAGAAAACCAGTTATCTCAAATAAGAACGGAAAAAAAGCGATTCTAACGAAATTTCCAAACTTCGAAAAAAAATTTTTTTCTGTTGGAGATTCTTTGCGCATAATATGCTGGTCTGTGGCTATCAAACTAGTATAATGAAAGAGAACCAGTTATCTCAAATAAGAACGGAAAAAAAGTGATTCTAACGAGGTTTCCAATCTTCGAAAAAATTTTTTTTTCTTTTCGAGATTCTTTGCGCATAATATGCTTTTCTGAGGGTAATCAAACTAGTATAATGAAAGAGAACCAGTTATCTCAAATAAGAACGGAAAAAAAGTGATTCTAACGAAGTTTCCAAACTTGGAAAAAAAATTTTTTTCTTTTCGAGATTCTTTGCGCATAATATGCTTGTCTGAGGCTATCAAACTAGTATAATGAAAGAGAACCAGTTAAATCAAATAAGAACGGGAAAAAAGTGATTCTAACGAGGTTTCCAAACTTCGAAAAAAATTTTTTTCTTTTCGAGATTCTTTGCGCATAATATGCTTTTCTGAGGCTATCAAACTAGTATAATGAAAGAGAACCAGTTATCTCAAATAAGAACGGAAAAAAAGTGATTCTAACGAAGTTTCGAAACTTCGAAAAAAAATTTTTTTCTTTTCGAGATTCTTTGCGCATAATATGCTTTTCTGAGGCTATCAAACTAGTATAATGAAAGAGAACCAGTTATCTTAAATAAGAACGGAAAAAAAGTGATTCTAGCGAAGTTTCCAAACTTCGAAAAAAAATTTTTTTCTTTTCGAGATTCTTTGCGCATAATATGCTTGTCTAAGGCTATCAAACTAGTATAATGAAAGAGAACAAGTTATCTCAAATAAGAATGGAAAAAAGTGATTCTAAGGAAGTTTCCAATCTTCGAAAAAAAATTTTTTTCTTTTCGAGATTCTTTGCGCATAATACGCTTTTCTGAAGCTATCAAACTAGTATAATGAAAGAGAACCAGTTATCTCAAATAAGAACGGAAAAAAAGTGATTCTAACGAAGTTTCCAAACTTCGAAAAAAAAATTTTTTCTTTCGAGATTCTTTGCGCATAATATGCTTTTCTGAGGCTATCAAACTAGTATAATGAAAGACAACCAGTTATCTCAAATAAGAACGGAAAAAAAGTGATTATAACGAAGTTTCCAAACTTCGAAAAAAAATTTTTTTCTTTTCGAGATTCTTTGCGCATAATATGCTTGTCTGAGGCTATCAAACTAGTATAATGAAAGAGAACCAGTTATCTCAAATAAGAACGGGAAAAAAGTGATTCTAACGAGGTTTCCAAACTTCGAAAAAAAATTTTTTTCTTTTCGAGATTCTTTGCGCATAATATGCTTGTCTGAGGCTATCAAACTAGTATAATGAAAGAGAACCAGTTATCTCAAATAAGAACGGAAAAAAAGTGATTCTAACGAAGTTTCGAAACTTCGAAATAAAATTTTTTTTTTCGAGATTCTTTGCGCATAATATGCTTTTCTGAGGCTATCAAACTAGTATAATGAAAGAGAACCAGTTATCTTAAATAAGAACGGAAAAAAAGTGATTCTAACGAAGTTTCCAAACTTCGAAAAAAAATTTTTTTCTTTTCGAGATTCTTTGCGCATAATATGCTTTTCTGAGTCTATCAAACTAGTATAATGAAAGAGAACCAGTTATCTCAAATAAGAACGGAAAAAAAGTGATTCTAACGAAGTTTCCAAACTTCCAAAAAAAATTTTTTTCTTTTCGAGATTCTTTGCGCATAATATGCTTGTCTGAGGCTATCAAACTAGTATAATGAAAGAGAACCAGTTATCTCAAATAGGAACAAAAAAAAAGTGATTCTAACGAAAGTTCCAAACTTCGAAAAAAAATTTTTTTCTTTTCGAGATTCTTTGCGCATAATACGCTTTTCTGAGGCTATCAAACTAGTATAATGAAAGAGAACCAGTTATCTCAAATAAGAACGGAAAAAAAGTGATTCTAACGAAGTTTCCAAACTTCGAAAAAAAATTTTTTTCTTTTCGAGATTCTTTGCGCATAATATGCTTGTCTGAGGCTATCAAACAGGTATAATGAAAGAAAACCAGTTATCTCAAATAAGAACGGAAAAAAAGTGATTCTAACGAAAGTTCCAAACTTCGAAAAAAAATTTTTTTCTTTTCGAGATTCTTTGCGCATACCTATGCTTTTCTGAGGCTATCAAACTAGTATAATGAAAGAGAATAAGATATCTCAAATAAGAACGGAAAAAAAGTGATCTAACGAGGTTTTCAATCTTCGAAAAAAAAATTTATTCTTTTCGAGATTCTTTGCGCATAATATGCTTTTCTGAGGCTATCAAACTAGTATAATGAAAGAGAACCAGTTATCTCAAATAAGAACGGAAAAAAAGTGATTCTAACGAGGTTTCCAATCTTCGAAAAAAAAATTTATTCTTTTCGAGATTCTTTGCGCATAATATGCTTTTCTGAGGCTATCAAACTAGTATAATGAAAGAGAACCAGTTATCTCAAATAAGAACGGAAAAAAAGTGATTCTAACGAAGTTTCCAAACTTCGAAAAAAAATTTTTTTCTTTTCGAGATTCTTTGCGCATAATATGCTTGTCTGAGGCTATCAAATTAGTATAACGAAAGAGAACCAGTTATCTCAAATAAGAACGGAAAAAAAGTGATTCTAACGAGGTTTCCAAACTTCGAAAAAAAAATTTTTTCTTTTCGAGATTCTTTGCGCATAATATGCTTGTCTGAGGCTATCATAATAGTATAATGAAAGAGAACCAGTTATCTTAAATAAGAACGGAAAAAAAGTGATTCTAACGAAGTTTCCAAACTTCGAAAAAAAATTTTTTTCTTTTCGAGATTCTTTGCGCATAATATGCTTTTCTGAGTCTATCAAACTAGTATAATGAAAGAGAACCAGTTATCTCAAATAAGAACGGAAAAAAAGTGATTCTAACGAGGTTTCCAATCTTCGAAAAAAAATTTATTCTTTTCGAGATTCTTTGCGCATAATATGCTTTTCTGAGGCTATCAAACTAGTATAATGAAAGAGAACCAGTTATCTCAAATAAGAACGGAAAAAATGTGATTCTAACGAAGTTTCCAAACTTCGAAAAATAATTTTTTTCTTTTCGAGATTCTTTGCGCATAATATGCTTGTCTGAGGCTATCAAATTAGTATAACGAAAGAGAACCAGTTATCTCAAATAAGAACGGAAAAAAAGTGATTCTAACGAGGTTTCCAATCTTCGAAAAAAAAATTTATTCTTTTCGAGATTCTTTGCGCATAATATGCTTTTCTGAGGCTATCAAACTAGTATAATGAAAGAGAACCAGTTATCTCAAATAAGAACGGAAAAAAAGTGATTCTAACGAGGTTTCCAATCTTCGAAAAAAAAATTTATTCTTTTCGAGATTCTTTGCGCATAATATGCTTTTCTGAGGCTATCAAACTAGTATAATGAAAGAGAACCAGTTATCTCAAATAAGAACGGAAAAAAAGTGATTCTAACGAGGTTTCCAATCTTCGAAAAAAAAATTTATTCTATTCGAGATTCTTTGCGCATAATATGCTTTTCTGAGGCTATCAAACTAGTATAATGAAAGAGAACCAGTTATCTCAAATAAGAACGGAAAAAAAGTGATTCTAACGAAGTTTCCAAACTTCGAAAAAAAATTTTTTTCTTTTCGAGATTCTTTGCGCATAATATGCTTGTCTGAGGCTATCAAATTAGTATAACGAAAGAGAACCAGTTATCTCAAATAAGAACGGAAAAAAAGTGATTCTAACGAGGTTTCCAAACTTCGAAAAAAAAATTTTTTCTTTTCGAGATTCTTTGCGCATAATATGCTTGTCTGAGGCTATCATAATAGTATAATGAAAGAAAACCAGTTATCTCAAATAAGAACGGAAAAAAAGCGATTCTAACGAAATTTCCAAACTTCGAAAAAAAATTTTTTTCTGTTGGAGATTCTTTGCGCATAATATGCTTGTCTGTGGCTATCAAACTAGTATAATGAAAGAGAACCAGTTATCTCAAATAAGAACGGAAAAAAAGTGATTCTAACGAGGTTTCCAATCTTCGAAAAAAATTTTTTTTCTTTTCGAGATTCTTTGCGCATAATATGCTTTTCTGAGGGTAATCAAACTAGTATAATGAAAGAGAACCAGTTATCTCAAATAAGAACGGAAAAAAAGTGATTCTAACGAAGTTTCCAAACTTGGAAAAAAAATTTTTTTCTTTTCGAGATTCTTTGCGCATAATATGCTTGTCTGAGGCTATCAAACTAGTATAATGAAAGAGAACCAGTTAAATCAAATAAGAACGGGAAAAAAGTGATTCTAACGAGGTTTCCAAACTTCGAAAAAAATTTTTTTCTTTTCGAGATTCTTTGCGCATAATATGCTTTTCTGAGGCTATCAAACTAGTATAATGAAAGAGAACCAGTTATCTCAAATAAGAACGGAAAAAAAGTGATTCTAACGAAGTTTCGAAACTTCGAAAAAAAATTTTTTTCTTTTCGAGATTCTTTGCGCATAATATGCTTTTCTGAGGCTATCAAACTAGTATAATGAAAGAGAACCAGTTATCTTAAATAAGAACGGAAAAAAAGTGATTCTAGCGAAGTTTCCAAACTTCGAAAAAAAATTTTTTTCTTTTCGAGATTCTTTGCGCATAATATGCTTGTCTAAGGCTATCAAACTAGTATAATGAAAGAGAACAAGTTATCTCAAATAAGAATGGAAAAAAGTGATTCTAAGGAAGTTTCCAATCTTCGAAAAAAAATTTTTTTCTTTTCGAGATTCTTTGCGCATAATACGCTTTTCTGAAGCTATCAAACTAGTATAATGAAAGAGAACCAGTTATCTCAAATAAGAACGGAAAAAAAGTGATTCTAACGAAGTTTCCAAACTTCGAAAAAAAAATTTTTTCTTTCGAGATTCTTTGCGCATAATATGCTTTTCTGAGGCTATCAAACTAGTATAATGAAAGACAACCAGTTATCTCAAATAAGAACGGAAAAAAAGTGATTATAACGAAGTTTCCAAACTTCGAAAAAAAATTTTTTTCTTTTCGAGATTCTTTGCGCATAATATGCTTGTCTGAGGCTATCAAACTAGTATAATGAAAGAGAACCAGTTATCTCAAATAAGAACGGAAAAAAAGTGATTCTAACGAAGTTTCGAAACTTCGAAATAAAATTTTTTTTTCGAGATTCTTTGCGCATAATATGCTTTTCTGAGGCTATCAAACTAGTATAATGAAAGAGAACCAGTTATCTTAAATAAGAACGGAAAAAAAGTGATTCTAACGAAGTTTCCAAACTTCGAAAAAAAATTTTTTTCTTTTCGAGATTCTTTGCGCATAATATGCTTTTCTGAGTCTATCAAACTAGTATAATGAAAGAGAACCAGTTATCTCAAATAAGAACGGAAAAAAAGTGATTCTAACGAAGTTTCCAAACTTCCAAAAAAAATTTTTTTCTTTTCGAGATTCTTTGCGCATAATATGCTTGTCTGAGGCTATCAAACTAGTATAATGAAAGAGAACCAGTTATCTCAAATAGGAACAAAAAAAAAGTGATTCTAACGAAAGTTCCAAACTTCGAAAAAAAATTTTTTTCTTTTCGAGATTCTTTGCGCATAATACGCTTTTCTGAGGCTATCAAACTAGTATAATGAAAGAGAACCAGTTATCTCAAATAAGAACGGAAAAAAAGTGATTCTAACGAAGTTTCCAAACTTCGAAAAAAAATTTTTTTCTTTTCGAGATTCTTTGCGCATAATATGCTTGTCTGAGGCTATCAAACAGGTATAATGAAAGAAAACCAGTTATCTCAAATAAGAACGGAAAAAAAGTGATTCTAACGAAAGTTCCAAACTTCGAAAAAAAATTTTTTTCTTTTCGAGATTCTTTGCGCATACCTATGCTTTTCTGAGGCTATCAAACTAGTATAATGAAAGAGAATAAGATATCTCAAATAAGAACGGAAAAAAAGTGATCTAACGAGGTTTTCAATCTTCGAAAAAAAAATTTATTCTTTTCGAGATTCTTTGCGCATAATATGCTTTTCTGAGGCTATCAAACTAGTATAATGAAAGAGAACCAGTTATCTCAAATAAGAACGGAAAAAAAGTGATTCTAACGAAGTTTCCAAACTTCGAAAAAAAATTTTTTTCTTTTCGAGATTCTTTGCGCATAATATGCTTGTCTGAGGCTATCAAATTAGTATAACGAAAGAGAACCAGTTATCTCAAATAAGAACGGAAAAAAAGTGATTCTAACGAGGTTTCCAAACTTCGAAAAAAAAATTTTTTCTTTTCGAGATTCTTTGCGCATAATATGCTTGTCTGAGGCTATCATAATAGTATAATGAAAGAGAACCAGTTATCTTAAATAAGAACGGAAAAAAAGTGATTCTAACGAAGTTTCCAAACTTCGAAAAAAAATTTTTTTCTTTTCGAGATTCTTTGCGCATAATATGCTTTTCTGAGTCTATCAAACTAGTATAATGAAAGAGAACCAGTTATCTCAAATAAGAACGGAAAAAAAGTGATTCTAACGAGGTTTCCAATCTTCGAAAAAAAATTTATTCTTTTCGAGATTCTTTGCGCATAATATGCTTTTCTGAGGCTATCAAACTAGTATAATGAAAGAGAACCAGTTATCTCAAATAAGAACGGAAAAAATGTGATTCTAACGAAGTTTCCAAACTTCGAAAAATAATTTTTTTCTTTTCGAGATTCTTTGCGCATAATATGCTTGTCTGAGGCTATCAAATTAGTATAACGAAAGAGAACCAGTTATCTCAAATAAGAACGGAAAAAAAGTGATTCTAACGAGGTTTCCAAACTTCGAAAAAAAAATTTTTTCTTTTCGAGATTCTTTGCGCATAATATGCTTGTCTGAGGCTATCATAATAGTATAATGAAAGAGAACCAGTTATCTCAAATAAGAACGGAAAAAAAGCGATTCTAACGAAATTTCCAAACTTCGAAAAAAAATTTTTTTCTTTTGGAGATTCTTTGCGTATAATATGCTTGTCTGTGGCTATCAAACTACTATAATGA
Source organism: Metallyticus violacea (assembly GCA_030762175.1). Lineage (NCBI taxonomy): Eukaryota > Metazoa > Arthropoda > Insecta > Mantodea > Metallyticidae > Metallyticus > Metallyticus violacea. Next base: position 82,107,133 of record CM060842.1, on the reverse strand, counting down.
AAGAGAAACAGTTATCTCAAAAAAGAACGGAAAAAAAGTGATTCTAACGAAGTTTCGAAAACTCGAAAAAATTTTTTTTTCTTTTCGAGATTCTTTGCGCATAATCTGCTTTTCTAAGCCTATCAAACTAGTATAATGAAAGAGAACCAGTTATCTCAATAAGAATGGAAAAAATGTGTTTCTAATGAAGTTTCCAAACTTCGAAAAAAAATTTTTTTCATTTCGAGATTCTTTGCGCATAATATGCTTTTCGGAGGCTATCAAACTAATATAATGAAAGAGAACCAGTTATATCAAATAAGAACGGAAAAAAAGTGATTCTAACGAAGTTTCGAAACTTCGAAAATAATTTTTTTTCTTTTCTAGATTCTTTGCGCATAATATGCTTTTCTGAGGCTATCAAACTAGTATAATGAAAGAGAACCAGTTATCTCAAATAAGAACGGAAAAAAAGTGATTCTAACGAAGTTTCCAAACTTCGAAAAAAAATTTTTTTCTTTTCGAGATTCTTTGCGCATAATATGCTTGTCTGAGGCTATCAAACTAGTATAATGAAAGAGAACCAGTTATCTCAAATAAGAACGGAAAAAAAGTGATTCTAACGAAAGTTCCAAACTTCGAAAAAAAATTTTTTTCTTTTCGAGATTCTTTGCTCATACCTATGCTTTTCTGAGGCTATCAAACTAGTATAATGAAAGAGAACCAGTTATCTCAAATAAGAACGGAAAAAAAGTGATTCTAACGAGGTGTCCAATCTTCGAAAAAAAATTTTTTTCATTTCGAGATTCTTTGCGCATAATATGCTTTTCGGAGGCTATCAAACTAATATAATGAAAGAGAACCAGTTATATCAAATAAGAACGGAAAAAAAGTGATTCTAACGAAGTTTCGAAACTTCGAAAATAATTTTTTTTCTTTTCGAGATTCTTTGCGCATAATATGCCTTTCTGAGGCTATCAAACTAGTATAATGAAAGAGAACCAGTTATCTCAAATAAGAACGGAAAAAAAGTGATTCTAACGAAGTTTCCAAACTTCGAAAAAAATTTTTTTCTTTTCGAGATTCTTTGCGCATAATATGCTTGTCTGAGGCTATCAAACTAGTATAATGAAAGAGAACCAGTTATCTCAAATAAGAACGGGAAAAAAGTGATTCTAACGAGGTTTCCAAACTTCGAAAAAAATTTTTTTCTTTTCGAGATTCTTTGCGCATAATATGCTTTTCTGAGGCTATCAAACTAGTATAATGAAAGAGAACCAGTTATCTCAAATAAGAACGGAAAAAAAGTGATTCTAACGAAGTTTCGAAACTTCGAAAAAAAATTTTTTTCTTTTCGAGATTCTTTGCGCATAATATGCTTTTCTGAGGCTATCAAACTAGTATAAAGAAAGAGAACCAGTTATCTTAAATAAGAACGGAAAAAAAGTGATTCTAACGAAGTTTCCAAACTTCGAAAAAAAATTTTTTCTTTACGAGATTCTTTGCGCATAATATGCCTGTCTAAGGCTATCAAACTAGTATAGTGAAAGAGAACAAGTTATCTCAAATAAGAATGGAAAAAATTGATTCTAAGGAAGTTTCCAAACTTCGAAAAAAAAATTTTTTCTTTTCGAGATTCTTTGCGCATAATATGCTTGTCTGAGGCTATCAAACTAGTATAATGAAAGAGAACCAGTTATCTCAAATAAGAACGGAAAAAAGTGATTCTAACGGAGTTTCCAAACTTCGAAAAAAATTTTTTTTCTTTTCCAGATTCTTTGCGCATACCTATGCTATCTGAGGCTATCAAACTAGTATAATGAAAGAGAACCTGTTATCTCAAATAAGAACGGAAAAAAAGTGATTCTAACGAGGTTTCCAATCTTCGAAAAAAATTTTTTTTCTTTTCGAGATTCTTTGCGCATAATATGCTTTTCTGAGGGTAATCAAACTAGTATAATGAAAGAGAACCAGTTATCTCAAATAAGAACGGAAAAAAAGTGATTCTAACGAAGTTTCCAAACTTCGAAAAAAAATTTTTTTCTTTTCGAGATTCTTTGCGCATAATATGCTTGTCTGAGGCTATCAAACTAGTATAATGAAAGAGAACCAGTTATCTCAAATAAGAACGGGAAAAAAGTGATTCTAACGAGGTTTCCAAACTTCGAAAAAAATTTTTTTCTTTTCGAGATTCTTTGCGCATAATATGCTTTTCTGAGGCTATCAAACTAGTATAATGAAAGAGAACCAGTTATCTCAAATAAGAACGGAAAAAAAGTGATTCTAACGAAGTTTCGAAACTTCGAAAAAAAATTTTTTTCTTTTCGAGATTCTTTGCGCATAATATGCTTTTCTGAGGCTATCAAACTAGTATAATGAAAGAGGACCAGTTATCTTAAATAAGAACGGAAAAAAAGTGATTCTAACGAAGTTTCCAAACTTCGAAAAAAAATTTTTTTCTTTTCGAGATTCTTTGCGCATAATATGCTTGTCTAAGGCTATCAAACTAGTATAATGAAAGAGAACAAGTTATCTCAAATAAGAATGGAAAAAAGTGATTCTAAGGAAGTTTCCAATCTTCGAAAAAAAATTTTTTTCTTTTCGAGATTCTTTGCGCATAATACGCTTTTCTGAAGCTATCAAACTAGTATAATGAAAGAGAACCAGTTATCTCAAATAAGAACGGAAAAAAAGTGATTCTAACGAAGTTTCCAAACTTCGAAAAAAAAATTTTTTCTTTTCGAGATTCTTTGCGCATAATATGCTTTTCTGAGGCTATCAAACTAGTATAATGAAAGAGAACCAGTTATCTCAAATAAGAACGGAAAAAAAGTGATTCTAACGAAGTTTCCAAACTTCGAAAAAAAATTTTTTTCTTTTCGAGATTCTTTGCGCATAATATGCTTGTCTGAGGCTATCAAACTAGTATAATGAAAGAGAACCAGTTATCTCAAATAAGAACGGGAAAAAAGTGATTCTAACGAGGTTTCCAAACTTCGAAAAAAAATTTTTTTCTTTTCGAGATTCTTTGCGCATAATATGCTTGTCTGAGGCTATCAAACTAGTATAATGAAAGAGAACCAGTTATCTCAAATAAGAACGGAAAAAAAGTGATTCTAACGAAGTTTCGAAACTTCGAAAAAAAATTTTTTTTTTCGAGATTCTTTGCGCATAATATGCTTTTCTGAGGCTATCAAACTAGTATAATGAAAGAGAACCAGTTATCTTAAATAAGAACGGAAAAAAAGTGATTCTAACGAAGTTTCCAAACTTCGAAAAAAAATTTTTTTCTTTTCGAGATTCTTTGCGCATAATATGCTTTTCTGAGTCTATCAAACTAGTATAATGAAAGAGAACCAGTTATCTCAAATAAGAACGGAAAAAAAGTGATTCTAACGAAGTTTCCAAACTTCGAAAAAAAATTTTTTTCTTTTCGAGATTCTTTGCGCATAATATGCTTGTCTGAGGCTATCAAACTAGTATAATGAAAGAGAACCAGTTATCTCAAATAGGAACAAAAAAAAAGTGATTCTAACGAAAGTTCCAAACTTCGAAAAAAAATTTTTTTCTTTTCGAGATTCTTTGCGCATAATACGCTTTTCTGAGGCTATCAAACTATAATAATGAAAGAGAACCAGTTATCTCAAATAAGAACGGAAAAAAAGTGATTCTAACGAAGTTTCCAAACTTCGAAAAAAAATTTTTTTCTTTTCGAGATTCTTTGCGCATAATATGCTTGTCTGAGGCTATCAAACTAGTATAATGAAAGAAAACCAGTTATCTCAAATAAGAACGGAAAAAAAGTGATTCTAACGAAAGTTCCAAACTTCGAAAAAAAATTTTTTTCTTTTCGAGATTCTTTGCGCATACCTATGCTTTTCTGAGGCTATCAAACTAGTATAATGAAAGAGAACCAGTTATCTCAAATAAGAACGGAAAAAAAGTGATTCTAACGAGGTTTCCAATCTTCGAAAAAAAAATTTATTCTTTTCGAGATTCTTTGCGCATAATATGCTTTTCTGAGGCTATCAAACTAGTATAATGAAAGAGAACCAGTTATCTCAAATAAGAACGGAAAAAAAGTGATTCTAACGAGGTTTCCAATCTTCGAAAAAAAAATTTATTCTATTCGAGATTCTTTGCGCATAATATGCTTTTCTGAGGCTATCAAACTAGTATAATGAAAGAGAACCAGTTATCTCAAATAAGAACGGAAAAAAAGTGATTCTAACGAAGTTTCCAAACTTCGAAAAAAAATTTTTTTCTTTTCGAGATTCTTTGCGCATAATATGCTTGTCTGAGGCTATCAAATTAGTATAACGAAAGAGAACCAGTTATCTCAAATAAGAACGGAAAAAAAGTGATTCTAACGAGGTTTCCAAACTTCGAAAAAAAAATTTTTTCTTTTCGAGATTCTTTGCGCATAATATGCTTGTCTGAGGCTATCATAATAGTATAATGAAAGAAAACCAGTTATCTCAAATAAGAACGGAAAAAAAGCGATTCTAACGAAATTTCCAAACTTCGAAAAAAAATTTTTTTCTGTTGGAGATTCTTTGCGCATAATATGCTTGTCTGTGGCTATCAAACTAGTATAATGAAAGAGAACCAGTTATCTCAAATAAGAACGGAAAAAAAGTGATTCTAACGAGGTTTCCAAACTTCGAAAAAAATTTTTTTCTTTTCGAGATTCTTTGCGCATAATATGCTTTTCTGAGGCTATCAAACTAGTATAATGAAAGAGAACCAGTTATCTCAAATAAGAACGGAAAAAAAGTGATTCTAACGAAGTTTCGAAACTTCGAAAAAAAATTTTTTTCTTTTCGAGATTCTTTGCGCATAATATGCTTTTCTGAGGCTATCAAACTAGTATAATGAAAGAGAACAAGTTATCTCAAATAAGAATGGAAAAAAGTGATTCTAAGGAAGTTTCCAATCTTCGAAAAAAAATTTTTTTCTTTTCGAGATTCTTTGCGCATAATACGCTTTTCTTAAGCTATCAAACTAGTATAATGAAAGAGAACCAGTTATCTCAAATAAGAACGGAAAAAAAGTGATTCTAACGAAGTTTCCAAACTTCGAAAAAAAAATTTTTTCTTTCGAGATTCTTTGCGCATAATATGCTTTTCTGAGGCTATCAAACTAGTATAATGAAAGACAACCAGTTATCTCAAATAAGAACGGAAAAAAAGTGATTCTAACGAGGTTTCCAATCTTCGAAAAAAAATTTATTCTTTTCGAGATTCTTTGCGCATAATATGCTTTTCTGAGGCTATCAAACTAGTATAATGAAAGAGAACCAGTTATCTCAAATAAGAACGGAAAAAATGTGATTCTAACGAAGTTTCCAAACTTCGAAAAATAATTTTTTTCTTTTCGAGATTCTTTGCGCATAATATGCTTGTCTGAGGCTATCAAATTAGTATAACGAAAGAGAACCAGTTATCTCAAATAAGAACGGAAAAAAAGTGATTCTAACGAGGTTTCCAATCTTCGAAAAAAAAATTTATTCTTTTCGAGATTCTTTGCGCATAATATGCTTTTCTGAGGCTATCAAACTAGTATAATGAAAGAGAACCAGTTATCTCAAATAAGAACGGAAAAAAAGTGATTCTAACGAGGTTTCCAATCTTCGAAAAAAAAATTTATTCTTTTCGAGATTCTTTGCGCATAATATGCTTTTCTGAGGCTATCAAACTAGTATAATGAAAGAGAACCAGTTATCTCAAATAAGAACGGAAAAAAAGTGATTCTAACGAGGTTTCCAATCTTCGAAAAAAAAATTTATTCTATTCGAGATTCTTTGCGCATAATATGCTTTTCTGAGGCTATCAAACTAGTATAATGAAAGAGAACCAGTTATCTCAAATAAGAACGGAAAAAAAGTGATTCTAACGAAGTTTCCAAACTTCGAAAAAAAATTTTTTTCTTTTCGAGATTCTTTGCGCATAATATGCTTGTCTGAGGCTATCAAATTAGTATAACGAAAGAGAACCAGTTATCTCAAATAAGAACGGAAAAAAAGTGATTCTAACGAGGTTTCCAAACTTCGAAAAAAAAATTTTTTCTTTTCGAGATTCTTTGCGCATAATATGCTTGTCTGAGGCTATCATAATAGTATAATGAAAGAAAACCAGTTATCTCAAATAAGAACGGAAAAAAAGCGATTCTAACGAAATTTCCAAACTTCGAAAAAAAATTTTTTTCTGTTGGAGATTCTTTGCGCATAATATGCTTGTCTGTGGCTATCAAACTAGTATAATGAAAGAGAACCAGTTATCTCAAATAAGAACGGAAAAAAAGTGATTCTAACGAGGTTTCCAATCTTCGAAAAAAATTTTTTTTCTTTTCGAGATTCTTTGCGCATAATATGCTTTTCTGAGGGTAATCAAACTAGTATAATGAAAGAGAACCAGTTATCTCAAATAAGAACGGAAAAAAAGTGATTCTAACGAAGTTTCCAAACTTGGAAAAAAAATTTTTTTCTTTTCGAGATTCTTTGCGCATAATATGCTTGTCTGAGGCTATCAAACTAGTATAATGAAAGAGAACCAGTTAAATCAAATAAGAACGGGAAAAAAGTGATTCTAACGAGGTTTCCAAACTTCGAAAAAAATTTTTTTCTTTTCGAGATTCTTTGCGCATAATATGCTTTTCTGAGGCTATCAAACTAGTATAATGAAAGAGAACCAGTTATCTCAAATAAGAACGGAAAAAAAGTGATTCTAACGAAGTTTCGAAACTTCGAAAAAAAATTTTTTTCTTTTCGAGATTCTTTGCGCATAATATGCTTTTCTGAGGCTATCAAACTAGTATAATGAAAGAGAACCAGTTATCTTAAATAAGAACGGAAAAAAAGTGATTCTAGCGAAGTTTCCAAACTTCGAAAAAAAATTTTTTTCTTTTCGAGATTCTTTGCGCATAATATGCTTGTCTAAGGCTATCAAACTAGTATAATGAAAGAGAACAAGTTATCTCAAATAAGAATGGAAAAAAGTGATTCTAAGGAAGTTTCCAATCTTCGAAAAAAAATTTTTTTCTTTTCGAGATTCTTTGCGCATAATACGCTTTTCTGAAGCTATCAAACTAGTATAATGAAAGAGAACCAGTTATCTCAAATAAGAACGGAAAAAAAGTGATTCTAACGAAGTTTCCAAACTTCGAAAAAAAAATTTTTTCTTTCGAGATTCTTTGCGCATAATATGCTTTTCTGAGGCTATCAAACTAGTATAATGAAAGACAACCAGTTATCTCAAATAAGAACGGAAAAAAAGTGATTATAACGAAGTTTCCAAACTTCGAAAAAAAATTTTTTTCTTTTCGAGATTCTTTGCGCATAATATGCTTGTCTGAGGCTATCAAACTAGTATAATGAAAGAGAACCAGTTATCTCAAATAAGAACGGAAAAAAAGTGATTCTAACGAAGTTTCGAAACTTCGAAATAAAATTTTTTTTTTCGAGATTCTTTGCGCATAATATGCTTTTCTGAGGCTATCAAACTAGTATAATGAAAGAGAACCAGTTATCTTAAATAAGAACGGAAAAAAAGTGATTCTAACGAAGTTTCCAAACTTCGAAAAAAAATTTTTTTCTTTTCGAGATTCTTTGCGCATAATATGCTTTTCTGAGTCTATCAAACTAGTATAATGAAAGAGAACCAGTTATCTCAAATAAGAACGGAAAAAAAGTGATTCTAACGAAGTTTCCAAACTTCCAAAAAAAATTTTTTTCTTTTCGAGATTCTTTGCGCATAATATGCTTGTCTGAGGCTATCAAACTAGTATAATGAAAGAGAACCAGTTATCTCAAATAGGAACAAAAAAAAAGTGATTCTAACGAAAGTTCCAAACTTCGAAAAAAAATTTTTTTCTTTTCGAGATTCTTTGCGCATAATACGCTTTTCTGAGGCTATCAAACTAGTATAATGAAAGAGAACCAGTTATCTCAAATAAGAACGGAAAAAAAGTGATTCTAACGAAGTTTCCAAACTTCGAAAAAAAATTTTTTTCTTTTCGAGATTCTTTGCGCATAATATGCTTGTCTGAGGCTATCAAACAGGTATAATGAAAGAAAACCAGTTATCTCAAATAAGAACGGAAAAAAAGTGATTCTAACGAAAGTTCCAAACTTCGAAAAAAAATTTTTTTCTTTTCGAGATTCTTTGCGCATACCTATGCTTTTCTGAGGCTATCAAACTAGTATAATGAAAGAGAATAAGATATCTCAAATAAGAACGGAAAAAAAGTGATCTAACGAGGTTTTCAATCTTCGAAAAAAAAATTTATTCTTTTCGAGATTCTTTGCGCATAATATGCTTTTCTGAGGCTATCAAACTAGTATAATGAAAGAGAACCAGTTATCTCAAATAAGAACGGAAAAAAAGTGATTCTAACGAAGTTTCCAAACTTCGAAAAAAAATTTTTTTCTTTTCGAGATTCTTTGCGCATAATATGCTTGTCTGAGGCTATCAAATTAGTATAACGAAAGAGAACCAGTTATCTCAAATAAGAACGGAAAAAAAGTGATTCTAACGAGGTTTCCAAACTTCGAAAAAAAAATTTTTTCTTTTCGAGATTCTTTGCGCATAATATGCTTGTCTGAGGCTATCATAATAGTATAATGAAAGAGAACCAGTTATCTTAAATAAGAACGGAAAAAAAGTGATTCTAACGAAGTTTCCAAACTTCGAAAAAAAATTTTTTTCTTTTCGAGATTCTTTGCGCATAATATGCTTTTCTGAGTCTATCAAACTAGTATAATGAAAGAGAACCAGTTATCTCAAATAAGAACGGAAAAAAAGTGATTCTAACGAGGTTTCCAATCTTCGAAAAAAAATTTATTCTTTTCGAGATTCTTTGCGCATAATATGCTTTTCTGAGGCTATCAAACTAGTATAATGAAAGAGAACCAGTTATCTCAAATAAGAACGGAAAAAATGTGATTCTAACGAAGTTTCCAAACTTCGAAAAATAATTTTTTTCTTTTCGAGATTCTTTGCGCATAATATGCTTGTCTGAGGCTATCAAATTAGTATAACGAAAGAGAACCAGTTATCTCAAATAAGAACGGAAAAAAAGTGATTCTAACGAGGTTTCCAAACTTCGAAAAAAAAATTTTTTCTTTTCGAGATTCTTTGCGCATAATATGCTTGTCTGAGGCTATCATAATAGTATAATGAAAGAGAACCAGTTATCTCAAATAAGAACGGAAAAAAAGCGATTCTAACGAAATTTCCAAACTTCGAAAAAAAATTTTTTTCTTTTGGAGATTCTTTGCGTATAATATGCTTGTCTGTGGCTATCAAACTACTATAATGAAAGAGAAACAGTTATCTCAAAAAAGAACGGAAAAAAAGTGATTCTAACGAAGTTTCGAAAACTCGAAAAAATTTTTTTTTCTTTTCGAGATTCTTTGCGCATAATCTGCTTTTCTAAGCCTATCAAACTAGTATAATGAAAGAGAACCAGTTATCTCAATAAGAATGGAAAAAATGTGTTTCTAATGAAGTTTCCAAACTTCGAAAAAAAATTTTTTTCATTTCGAGATTCTTTGCGCATAATATGCTTTTCGGAGGCTATCAAACTAATATAATGAAAGAGAACCAGTTATATCAAATAAGAACGGAAAAAAAGTGATTCTAACGAAGTTTCGAAACTTCGAAAATAATTTTTTTTCTTTTCTAGATTCTTTGCGCATAATATGCTTTTCTGAGGCTATCAAACTAGTATAATGAAAGAGAACCAGTTATCTCAAATAAGAACGGAAAAAAAGTGATTCTAACGAAGTTTCCAAACTTCGAAAAAAAATTTTTTTCTTTTCGAGATTCTTTGCGCATAATATGCTTGTCTGAGGCTATCAAACTAGTATAATGAAAGAGAACCAGTTATCTCAAATAAGAACGGAAAAAAAGTGATTCTAACGAAAGTTCCAAACTTCGAAAAAAAATTTTTTTCTTTTCGAGATTCTTTGCTCATACCTATGCTTTTCTGAGGCTATCAAACTAGTATAATGAAAGAGAACCAGTTATCTCAAATAAGAACGGAAAAAAAGTGATTCTAACGAGGTGTCCAATCTTCGAAAAAAAATTTTTTTCATTTCGAGATTCTTTGCGCATAATATGCTTTTCGGAGGCTATCAAACTAATATAATGAAAGAGAACCAGTTATATCAAATAAGAACGGAAAAAAAGTGATTCTAACGAAGTTTCGAAACTTCGAAAATAATTTTTTTTCTTTTCGAGATTCTTTGCGCATAATATGCCTTTCTGAGGCTATCAAACTAGTATAATGAAAGAGAACCAGTTATCTCAAATAAGAACGGAAAAAAAGTGATTCTAACGAAGTTTCCAAACTTCGAAAAAAATTTTTTTCTTTTCGAGATTCTTTGCGCATAATATGCTTGTCTGAGGCTATCAAACTAGTATAATGAAAGAGAACCAGTTATCTCAAATAAGAACGGGAAAAAAGTGATTCTAACGAGGTTTCCAAACTTCGAAAAAAATTTTTTTCTTTTCGAGATTCTTTGCGCATAATATGCTTTTCTGAGGCTATCAAACTAGTATAATGAAAGAGAACCAGTTATCTCAAATAAGAACGGAAAAAAAGTGATTCTAACGAAGTTTCGAAACTTCGAAAAAAAATTTTTTTCTTTTCGAGATTCTTTGCGCATAATATGCTTTTCTGAGGCTATCAAACTAGTATAAAGAAAGAGAACCAGTTATCTTAAATAAGAACGGAAAAAAAGTGATTCTAACGAAGTTTCCAAACTTCGAAAAAAAATTTTTTCTTTACGAGATTCTTTGCGCATAATATGCCTGTCTAAGGCTATCAAACTAGTATAATGAAAGAGAACAAGTTATCTCAAATAAGAATGGAAAAAATTGATTCTAAGGAAGTTTCCAAACTTCGAAAAAAAAATTTTTTCTTTTCGAGATTCTTTGCGCATAATATGCTTGTCTGAGGCTATCAAACTAGTATAATGAAAGAGAACCAGTTATCTCAAATAAGAACGGAAAAAAGTGATTCTAACGGAGTTTCCAAACTTCGAAAAAAATTTTTTTTCTTTTCCAGATTCTTTGCGCATACCTATGCTATCTGAGGCTATCAAACTAGTATAATGAAAGAGAACCTGTTATCTCAAATAAGAACGGAAAAAAAGTGATTCTAACGAGGTTTCCAATCTTCGAAAAAAATTTTTTTTCTTTTCGAGATTCTTTGCGCATAATATGCTTTTCTGAGGGTAATCAAACTAGTATAATGAAAGAGAACCAGTTATCTCAAATAAGAACGGAAAAAAAGTGATTCTAACGAAGTTTCCAAACTTCGAAAAAAAATTTTTTTCTTTTCGAGATTCTTTGCGCATAATATGCTTGTCTGAGGCTATCAAACTAGTATAATGAAAGAGAACCAGTTATCTCAAATAAGAACGGGAAAAAAGTGATTCTAACGAGGTTTCCAAACTTCGAAAAAAATTTTTTTCTTTTCGAGATTCTTTGCGCATAATATGCTTTTCTGAGGCTATCAAACTAGTATAATGAAAGAGAACCAGTTATCTCAAATAAGAACGGAAAAAAAGTGATTCTAACGAAGTTTCGAAACTTCGAAAAAAAATTTTTTTCTTTTCGAGATTCTTTGCGCATAATATGCTTTTCTGAGGCTATCAAACTAGTATAATGAAAGAGGACCAGTTATCTTAAATAAGAACGGAAAAAAAGTGATTCTAACGAAGTTTCCAAACTTCGAAAAAAAATTTTTTTCTTTTCGAGATTCTTTGCGCATAATATGCTTGTCTAAGGCTATCAAACTAGTATAATGAAAGAGAACAAGTTATCTCAAATAAGAATGGAAAAAAGTGATTCTAAGGAAGTTTCCAATCTTCGAAAAAAAATTTTTTTCTTTTCGAGATTCTTTGCGCATAATACGCTTTTCTGAAGCTATCAAACTAGTATAATGAAAGAGAACCAGTTATCTCAAATAAGAACGGAAAAAAAGTGATTCTAACGAAGTTTCCAAACTGCGAAAAAAAAATTTTTTCTTTTCGAGATTCTTTGCGCATAATATGCTTTTCTGAGGCTATCAAACTAGTATAATGAAAGAGAACCAGTTATCTCAAATAAGAACGGAAAAAAAGTGATTCTAACGAAGTTTCCAAACTTCGAAAAAAAATTTTTTTCTTTTCGAGATTCTTTGCGCATAATATGCTTGTCTGAGGCTATCAAACTAGTATAATGAAAGAGAACCAGTTATCTCAAATAAGAACGGGAAAAAAGTGATTCTAACGAGGTTTCCAAACTTCGAAAAAAAATTTTTTTCTTTTCGAGATTCTTTGCGCATAATATGCTTGTCTGAGGCTATCAAACTAGTATAATGAAAGAGAACCAGTTATCTCAAATAAGAACGGAAAAAAAGTGATTCTAACGAAGTTTCGAAACTTCGAAAAAAAATTTTTTTTTTCGAGATTCTTTGCGCATAATATGCTTTTCTGAGGCTATCAAACTAGTATAATGAAAGAGAACCAGTTATCTTAAATAAGAACGGAAAAAAAGTGATTCTAACGAAGTTTCCAAACTTCGAAAAAAAATTTTTTTCTTTTCGAGATTCTTTGCGCATAATATGCTTTTCTGAGTCTATCAAACTAGTATAATGAAAGAGAACCAGTTATCTCAAATAAGAACGGAAAAAAAGTGATTCTAACGAAGTTTCCAAACTTCGGAAAAAAATTTTTTTCTTTTCGAGATTCTTTGCGCATAATATGCTTGTCTGAGGCTATCAAACTAGTATAATGAAAGAGAACCAGTTATCTCAAATAGGAACAAAAAAAAAGTGATTCTAACGAAAGTTCCAAACTTCGAAAAAAAATTTTTTTCTTTTCGAGATTCTTTGCGCATAATACGCTTTTCTGAGGCTATCAAACTATAATAATGAAAGAGAACCAGTTATCTCAAATAAGAACGGAAAAAAAGTGATTCTAACGAAGTTTCCAAACTTCGAAAAAAAATTTTTTTCTTTTCGAGATTCTTTGCGCATAATATGCTTGTCTGAGGCTATCAAACTAGTATAATGAAAGAAAACCAGTTATCTCAAATAAGAACGGAAAAAAAGTGATTCTAACGAAAGTTCCAAACTTCGAAAAAAAATTTTTTTCTTTTCGAGATTCTTTGCGCATACCTATGCTTTTCTGAGGCTATCAAACTAGTATAATGAAAGAGAACCAGTTATCTCAAATAAGAACGGAAAAAAAGTGATTCTAACGAGGTTTCCAATCTTCGAAAAAAAAATTTATTCTTTTCGAGATTCTTTGCGCATAATATGCTTTTCTGAGGCTATCAAACTAGTATAATGAAAGAGAACCAGTTATCTCAAATAAGAACGGAAAAAAAGTGATTCTAACGAGGTTTCCAATCTTCGAAAAAAAAATTTATTCTATTCGAGATTCTTTGCGCATAATATGCTTTTCTGAGGCTATCAAACTAGTATAATGAAAGAGAACCAGTTATCTCAAATAAGAACGGAAAAAAAGTGATTCTAACGAAGTTTCCAAACTTCGAAAAAAAATTTTTTTCTTTTCGAGATTCTTTGCGCATAATATGCTTGTCTGAGGCTATCAAATTAGTATAACGAAAGAGAACCAGTTATCTCAAATAAGAACGGAAAAAAAGTGATTCTAACGAGGTTTCCAAACTTCGAAAAAAAAATTTTTTCTTTTCGAGATTCTTTGCGCATAATATGCTTGTCTGAGGCTATCATAATAGTATAATGAAAGAAAACCAGTTATCTCAAATAAGAACGGAAAAAAAGCGATTCTAACGAAATTTCCAAACTTCGAAAAAAAATTTTTTTCTGTTGGAGATTCTTTGCGCATAATATGCTTGTCTGTGGCTATCAAACTAGTATAATGAAAGAGAACCAGTTATCTCAAATAAGAACGGAAAAAAAGTGATTCTAACGAGGTTTCCAAACTTCGAAAAAAATTTTTTTCTTTTCGAGATTCTTTGCGCATAATATGCTTTTCTGAGGCTATCAAACTAGTATAATGAAAGAGAACCAGTTATCTCAAATAAGTACGGAAAAAAAGTGATTCTAACGAAGTTTCGAAACTTCGAAAAAAAATTTTTTTCTTTTCGAGATTCTTTGCGCATAATATGCTTTTCTGAGGCTATCAAACTAGTATAATGAAAGAGAACAAGTTATCTCAAATAAGAATGGAAAAAAGTGATTCTAAGGAAGTTTCCAATCTTCGAAAAAAAATTTTTTTCTTTTCGAGATTCTTTGCGCATAATACGCTTTTCTTAAGCTATCAAACTAGTATAATGAAAGAGAACCAGTTATCTCAAATAAGAACGGAAAAAAAGTGATTCTAACGAAGTTTCCAAACTTCGAAAAAAAAATTTTTTCTTTCGAGATTCTTTGCGCATAATATGCTTTTCTGAGGCTATCAAACTAGTATAATGAAAGACAACCAGTTATCTCAAATAAGAACGGAAAAAAAGTGATTATAACGAAGTTTCCAAACTTCGAAAAAAAATTTTTTTCTTTTCGAGATTCTTTGCGCATAATATGCTTGTCTGAGGCTATCAAACTAGTATAATGAAAGAGAACCAGTTATCTCAAATAAGAACGGGAAAAAAGTGATTCTAACGAGGTTTCCAAACTTCGAAAAAAAATTTTTTTCTTTTCGAGATTCTTTGCGCATAATATGCTTGTCTGAGGCTATCAAACTAGTATAATGAAAGAGAACCAGTTATCTCAAATAAGAACGGAAAAAAAGTGATTCTAACGAAGTTTCGAAACTTCGAAAAAAAATTTTTTTTTTCGAGATTCTTTGCGCATAATATGCTTTTCTGAGGCTATCAAACTAGTATAATGAAAGAGAACCAGTTATCTTAAATAAGAACGGAAAAAAAGTGATTCTAACGAAGTTTCCAAACTTCGAAAAAAAATTTTTTTCTTTTCGAGATTCTTTGCGCATAATATGCTTTTCTGAGTCTATCAAACTAGTATAATGAAAGAGAACCAGTTATCTCAAATAAGAACGGAAAAAAAGTGATTCTAACGAAGTTTCCAAACTTCCAAAAAAAATTTTTTTCTTTTCGAGATTCTTTGCGCATAATATGCTTGTCTGAGGCTATCAAACTAGTATAATGAAAGAGAACCAGTTATCTCAAATAGGAACAAAAAAAAAGTGATTCTAACGAAAGTTCCAAACTTCGAAAAAAAATTTTTTTCTTTTCGAGATTCTTTGCGCATAATACGCTTTTCTGAGGCTATCAAACTAGTATAATGAAAGAGAACCAGTTATCTCAAATAAGAACGGAAAAAAAGTGATTCTAACGAAGTTTCCAAACTTCGAAAAAAAATTTTTTTCTTTTCGAGATTCTTTGCGCATAATATGCTTGTCTGAGGCTATCAAACAGGTATAATGAAAGAAAACCAGTTATCTCAAATAAGAACGGAAAAAAAGTGATTCTAACGAAAGTTCCAAACTTCGAAAAAAAATTTTTTTCTTTTCGAGATTCTTTGCGCATACCTATGCTTTTCTGAGGCTATCAAACTAGTATAATGAAAGAGAACCAGATATCTCAAATAAGAACGGAAAAAAAGTGATCTAACGAGGTTTTCAATCTTCGAAAAAAAAATTTATTCTTTTCGAGATTCTTTGCGCATAATATGCTTTTCTGAGGCTATCAAACTAGTATAATGAAAGAGAACCAGTAATCTCAAATAAGAACGGAAAAAAAGTGATTCTAACGAGGTTTCCAATCTTCGAAAAAAAAATTTATTCTTTTCGAGATTCTTTGCGCATAATATGCTTTTCTGAGGCTATCAAACTAGTATAATGAAAGAGAACCAGTTATCTCAAATAAGAACGGAAAAAAAGTGATTCTAACGAAGTTTCCAAACTTCGAAAAAAAATTTTTTTCTTTTCGAGATTCTTTGCGCATAATATGCTTGTCTGAGGCTATCAAATTAGTATAACGAAAGTGAACCAGTTATCTCAAATAAGAACGGAAAAAAAGTGATTCTAACGAGGTTTCCAAACTTCGAAAAAAAAATTTTTTCTTTTCGAGATTCTTTGCGCACAATATGCTTGTCTGAGGCTATCATAATAGTATAATGAAAGAGAACCAGTTATCTCAAATAAGAACGGAAAAAAAGCGATTCTATGGAAATTTCCAAACTTCGAAAAAAAATTTTTTTCTTTTGGAGATTCTTTGCGCATAATATGCTTGTCTGTGGCTATCAAACTAGTATAATGAAAGAGAACCAGTTATCTCAAATAAGAACGGAAAAAAAGTGATTCTAACGAGGTTTCCAATCTTCGAAAAAAATTTTTTTTCTTTTCGAGATTCTTTGCGCATAATATGCTTTTCTGAGGGTAATCAAACTAGTATAATGAAAGAGAACCAGTTATCTCAAATAAGAACGGAAAAAAAGTGATTCTAACGAAGTTTCCAAACTTGGAAAAAAAATTTTTTTCTTTTCGAGATTCTTTGCGCATAATATGCTTGTCTGAGGCTATCAAACTAGTATAATGAAAGAGAACCAGTTATCTCAAATAAGAACGGGAAAAAAGTGATTCTAACGAGGTTTCCAAACTTCGAAAAAAAATTTTTTTCTTTTCGAGATTCTTTGCGCATAATATGCTTGTCTGAGGCTATCAAACTAGTATAATGAAAGAGAACCAGTTATCTCAAATAAGAACGGAAAAAAAGTGATTCTAACGAAGTTTCGAAACTTCGAAAAAAAATTTTTTTTTTCGAGATTCTTTGCGCATAATATGCTTTTCTGAGGCTATCAAACTAGTATAATGAAAGAGAACCAGTTATCTTAAATAAGAACGGAAAAAAAGTGATTCTAACGAAGTTTCCAAACTTCGAAAAAAAATTTTTTTCTTTTCGAGATTCTTTGCGCATAATATGCTTTTCTGAGTCTATCAAACTAGTATAATGAAAGAGAACCAGTTATCTCAAATAAGAACGGAAAAAAAGTGATTCTAACGAAGTTTCCAAACTTCGAAAAAAAATTTTTTTCTTTTCGAGATTCTTTGCGCATAATATGCTTGTCTGAGGCTATCAAACTAGTATAATGAAAGAGAACCAGTTATCTCAAATAGGAACAAAAAAAAAGTGATTCTAACGAAAGTTCCAAACTTCGAAAAAAAATTTTTTTCTTTTCGAGATTCTTGCGCATAATACGCTTTTCTGAGGCTATCAAACTATAATAATGAAAGAGAACCAGTTATCTCAAATAAGAACGGAAAAAAAGTGATTCTAACGAAGTTTCCAAACTTCGAAAAAAAATTTTTTTCTTTTCGAGATTCTTTGCGCATAATATGCTTGTCTGAGGCTATCAAACTAGTATAATGAAAGAAAACCAGTTATCTCAAATAAGAACGGAAAAAAAGTGATTCTAACGAAAGTTCCAAACTTCGAAAAAAAATTTTTTTCTTTTCGAAATTCTTTGCGCATACCTATGCTTTTCTGAGGCTATCAAACTAGTATAATGAAAGAGAACCAGTTATCTCAAATAAGAACGGAAAAAAAGTGATTCTAACGAGGTTTCCAATCTTCGAAAAAAAAATTTATTCTTTTCGAGATTCTTTGCGCATAATATGCTTTTCTGAGGCTATCAAACTAGTATAATGAAAGAGAACCAGTTATCTCAAATAAGAACGGAAAAAAAGTGATTCTAACGAGGTTTCCAATCTTCGAAAAAAAAATTTATTCTATTCGAGATTCTTTGCGCATAATATGCTTTTCTGAGGCTATCAAACTAGTATAATGAAAGAGAACCAGTTATCTCAAATAAGAACGGAAAAAAAGTGATTCTAACGAAGTTTCCAAACTTCGAAAAAAAATTTTTTTCTTTTCGAGATTCTTTGCGCATAATATGCTTGTCTGAGGCTATCAAATTAGTATAACGAAAGAGAACCAGTTATCTCAAATAAGAACGGAAAAAAAGTGATTCTAACGAGGTTTCCAAACTTCGAAAAAAAAATTTTTTCTTTTCGAGATTCTTTGCGCATAATATGCTTGTCTGAGGCTATCATAATAGTATAATGAAAGAAAACCAGTTATCTCAAATAAGAATGGAAAAAAAGCGATTCTAACGAAATTTCCAAACTTCGAAAAA
This sequence comes from Metallyticus violacea, assembly GCA_030762175.1. Taxonomy (NCBI): domain Eukaryota; kingdom Metazoa; phylum Arthropoda; class Insecta; order Mantodea; family Metallyticidae; genus Metallyticus; species Metallyticus violacea. Next base: position 82,089,022 of record CM060842.1, on the reverse strand, counting down.
AAATTTTTTTCTGTTGGAGATTCTTTGCGCATAATATGCTTGTCTGTGGCTATCAAACTAGTATAATGAAAGAGAACCAGTTATCTCAAATAAGAACGGAAAAAAAGTGATTCTAACGAGGTTTCCAAACTTCGAAAAAAATTTTTTTCTTTTCGAGATTCTTTGCGCATAATATGCTTTTCTGAGGCTATCAAACTAGTATAATGAAAGAGAACCAGTTATCTCAAATAAGAACGGAAAAAAAGTGATTCTAACGAAGTTTCGAAACTTCGAAAAAAAATTTTTTTCTTTTCGAGATTCTTTGCGCATAATATGCTTTTCTGAGGCTATCAAACTAGTATAATGAAAGAGAACAAGTTATCTCAAATAAGAATGGAAAAAAGTGATTCTAAGGAAGTTTCCAATCTTCGAAAAAAAATTTTTTTCTTTTCGAGATTCTTTGCGCATAATACGCTTTTCTGAAGCTATCAAACTAGTATAATGAAAGAGAACCAGTTATCTCAAATAAGAACGGAAAAAAAGTGATTCTAACGAAGTTTCCAAACTTCGAAAAAAAAATTTTTTCTTTCGAGATTCTTTGCGCATAATATGCTTTTCTGAGGCTATCAAACTAGTATAATGAAAGACAACCAGTTATCTCAAATAAGAACGGAAAAAAAGTGATTATAACGAAGTTTCCAAACTTCGAAAAAAAATTTTTTTCTTTTCGAGATTCTTTGCGCATAATATGCTTGTCTGAGGCTATCAAACTAGTATAATGAAAGAGAACCAGTTATCTCAAATAAGAACGGGAAAAAAGTGATTCTAACGAGGTTTCCAAACTTCGAAAAAAAATTTTTTTCTTTTCGAGATTCTTTGCGCATAATATGCTTGTCTGAGGCTATCAAACTAGTATAATGAAAGAGAACCAGTTATCTCAAATAAGAACGGAAAAAAAGTGATTCTAACGAAGTTTCGAAACTTCGAAAAAAAATTTTTTTTTTCGAGATTCTTTGCGCATAATATGCTTTTCTGAGGCTATCAAACTAGTATAATGAAAGAGAACCAGTTATCTTAAATAAGAACGGAAAAAAAGTGATTCTAACGAAGTTTCCAAACTTCGAAAAAAAATTTTTTTCTTTTCGAGATTCTTTGCGCATAATATGCTTTTCTGAGTCTATCAAACTAGTATAATGAAAGAGAACCAGTTATCTCAAATAAGAACGGAAAAAAAGTGATTCTAACGAAGTTTCCAAACTTCCAAAAAAAATTTTTTTCTTTTCGAGATTCTTTGCGCATAATATGCTTGTCTGAGGCTATCAAACTAGTATAATGAAAGAGAACCAGTTATCTCAAATAGGAACAAAAAAAAAGTGATTCTAACGAAAGTTCCAAACTTCGAAAAAAAATTTTTTTCTTTTCGAGATTCTTTGCGCATAATACGCTTTTCTGAGGCTATCAAACTAGTATAATGAAAGAGAACCAGTTATCTCAAATAAGAACGGAAAAAAAGTGATTCTAACGAAGTTTCCAAACTTCGAAAAAAAATTTTTTTCTTTTCGAGATTCTTTGCGCATAATATGCTTGTCTGAGGCTATCAAACAGGTATAATGAAAGAAAACCAGTTATCTCAAATAAGAACGGAAAAAAAGTGATTCTAACGAAAGTTCCAAACTTCGAAAAAAAATTTTTTTCTTTTCGAGATTCTTTGCGCATACCTATGCTTTTCTGAGGCTATCAAACTAGTATAATGAAAGAGAACCAGATATCTCAAATAAGAACGGAAAAAAAGTGATCTAACGAGGTTTTCAATCTTCGAAAAAAAAATTTATTCTTTTCGAGATTCTTTGCGCATAATATGCTTTTCTGAGGCTATCAAACTAGTATAATGAAAGAGAACCAGTTATCTCAAATAAGAACGGAAAAAAAGTGATTCTAACGAGGTTTCCAATCTTCGAAAAAAAAAATTTATTCTTTTCGAGATTCTTTGCGCATAATATGCTTTTCTGAGGCTATCAAACTAGTATAATGAAAGAGAACCAGTTATCTCAAATAAGAACGGAAAAAAAGTGATTCTAACGAAGTTTCCAAACTTCGAAAAAAAATTTTTTTCTTTTCGAGATTCTTTGCGCATAATATGCTTGTCTGAGGCTATCAAATTAGTATAACGAAAGTGAACCAGTTATCTCAAATAAGAACGGAAAAAAAGTGATTCTAACGAGGTTTCCAAACTTCGAAAAAAAAATTTTTTCTTTTCGAGATTCTTTGCGCACAATATGCTTGTCTGAGGCTATCATAATAGTATAATGAAAGAGAACCAGTTATCTCAAATAAGAACGGAAAAAAAGCGATTCTATGGAAATTTCCAAACTTCGAAAAAAAATTTTTTTCTTTTGGAGATTCTTTGCGCATAATATGCTTGTCTGTGGCTATCAAACTAGTATAATGAAAGAGAACCAGTTATCTCAAATAAGAACGGAAAAAAAGTGATTCTAACGAGGTTTCCAATCTTCGAAAAAAATTTTTTTTCTTTTCGAGATTCTTTGCGCATAATATGCTTTTCTGAGGGTAATCAAACTAGTATAATGAAAGAGAACCAGTTATCTCAAATAAGAACGGAAAAAAAGTGATTCTAACGAAGTTTCCAAACTTGGAAAAAAAATTTTTTTCTTTTCGAGATTCTTTGCGCATAATATGCTTGTCTGAGGCTATCAAACTAGTATAATGAAAGAGAACCAGTTATCTCAAATAAGAACGGGAAAAAAGTGATTCTAACGAGGTTTCCAAACTTCGAAAAAAATTTTTTTCTTTTCGAGATTCTTTGCGCATAATATGCTTTTCTGAGGCTATCAAACTAGTATAATGAAAGAGAACCAGTTATCTCAAATAAGAACGGAAAAAAAGTGATTCTAACGAAGTTTCCAAACTTCGAAAAAAAAATTTTTTCTTTTCGAGATTCTTTGCGCATAATATGCTTGTCTGAGGCTATCAAACTAGTATAATGAAAGAGAACCAGTTATCTCAAATAAGAACGGAAAAAAAGTGATTCTATCGAAGTTTCGAAACTTCGAAAAAAAATTTTTTTCTTTTCGAGATTCTTTGCGCATAATATGCTTTTCTGAGGCTATCAAACTAGTATAATGAAAGAGAACCAGTTATCTTAAATAAGAACGGAAAAAAAGTGATTCTAACGAAGTTTCCAAACTTCGAAAAAAAATTTTTTTCTTTTCGAGATTCTTTGCGCATAATATGCTTGTCTAAGGCTATCAAACTAGTATAATGAAAGAGAACAAGTTATCTCAAATAAGAATGGAAAAAAGTGATTCTAAGGAAGTTTCCAAACTTCGAAAAAAAATTTTTTTCTTTTCGAGATTCTTTGCGCATAATATGCTTGTCTGAGGCTATCAAACTAGTATAATGAAAGAGAACCAGTTATCTCAAATAAGAACGGAAAAAAGTGATTCTAACGGAGTTTCCAAACTTCGAAAAAAATTTTTTTTCTTTTCGAGATTCTTTGCGCATACCTATGCTTTTCTGAGGCTATCAAACTAGTATAATGAAAGAGAACCAGTTATCTCAAATAAGAACGGAAAAAAAGTGATTCTAACGAGGTTTCCAATCTTCGAAAAAAATTTTTTTTCTTTTCGAGATTCTTTGCGCATAATATGCTTTTCTGAGGCTATCAAACTAGTATAATGAAAGAGAACCAGTTATCTTAAATAAGAACGGAAAAAAAGTGATTCTAACGAAGTTTCCAAACTTCGAAAAAAAATTTTTTTCTTTTCGAGATTCTTTGCGCATAATATGCTTGTCTAAGGCTATCAAACTAGTATAATGAAAGAGAACAAGTTATCTCAAATAAGAATGGAAAAAAAGTGATTCTAAGGAAGTTTCCAAACTTCGAAAAAAAATTTTTTTCTTTTCGAGATTCTTTGCGCATAATATGCTTGTCTGAGGCTATCAAAATAGTATAATGAAAGGGAACCGGTTATCTCAGATAAGAACGGAAAAAAAGTGATTCTAACGGAGTTTCCAAACTTCGAAAAAAACTTTTTTTCTTTTCGAGATTCTTTGCGCATAGTATGCTTTTCTGAGTCTATCAAACTAGTATAATGAAAGAGAACCAGTTATCTCAAATAAGAACGGAAAAAAAGTGATTCTAACGAAGTTTCCAAACTTCGAAAAAAAATTTTTTTCTTTTCGAGATTCTTTGCGCATAATATGCTTGTCTGAGGCTATCAAACTAGTATAATGAAAGAGAACTAGTTATCTCAAATAAGAACGGAAAAAAAGTGATTCTAACGAAAGTTCCAAACTTCGAAAAAAAATTTTTTTCTTATCGAGATTCTTTGCGCATACCTATGCTTTTCTGAGGCTATCAAACTAGTATAATGAAAGAGAACCAGTTATCTCAAATAAGAACGGAAAAAAAGTGAATCTAACGAGGTTTCCAATCTTCGAAAAAAAATTTTATTCTTTTCGAGATTCTTTGCGCATTAAATGCTTTTCTGAGGCTATCAAACTAGTATAATGAAACAGAACCAGTTATCTCAAATAAGAACGGAAAAAAAGTGATTCTAACGAAGTTTCCAAACTTCGAAAAAAAATTTTTTTCTTTTCGAGATTCTTTGCGCATAATATGTGTGTCTGAGGCTATCAAACTAGTATAATGAAAGAGAACCGGTTATCTCAAATAAGAACGGAAAAAAGTGATTCTAACGAGGTTTCCAAACTTCGAAAAAAAATTTTTTTCTTTTCGAGATTCTTTGGGCATAATATGCTTTTCTGAGGCTATCAAACTAGTATAATGAAAGAGAACCAGTTATCTCAAATAAGAACGGAAAAAAAGTGATTCTAACGAAGTATCGAAAACTCGAAAAAAATTTTTTTTCTTTTCGAGATTCTTTGCGCATAATATGCTTTTCTTAGGCTATGAAACTTGTATAATGAAAGAGAACCAGTTATCTCAAATTAGAAAGGAAATAAAGTGATTCTAACGAAGTTTCCAAACTTCGAAAAAAAATTTTTTTCATTTCGAGATTCTTTGCGCATAATATGCTTTTCGGAGGCTATCAAACTAATATAATGAAAGAGAACCAGTTATATCAAATAAGAACGGAAAAAAAGTGATTCTAACGAAGTTTCGAAACTTCGAAAATAATTTTTTTTCTTTTCGAGATTCTTTGCGCATAATATGCTTTTCTGAGGCTATCAAACTAGTATAATGAAAGAGAACCAGTTATCTCAAATAAGAACGGAAAATAAGTGATTCTAACAAAGTTTCCAAACTTCGAAAAAAATTTTTTTTATTTTCGAGATTCATTGCGCATAATATGCTTTTGTGAGGGTAATCAAACTAGTATAATGAAACAGAACCAGTTATCTCAAATAAGAACGGAAAAAAAGTGATTCTAACGAAGGTTCGAAACTTCGAAAAAAAATTTTTTTCTTTTCGAGATTCTTTGCGCATAATACGCTTTTCTGAGGCTATCAAACTAGTATAATGAAAGAGAACCAGTTATCTCAAATAAGAACGGAAAAAAAGTGATTCTAACGAAGTTTCCAAACTTCGAAAAAAAATTTTTTTCTTTTCGAGATTCTTTGCGCATAATATGCTTGTCTGAGGCTATCAAAATAGTATAATGAAAGAGAACCAGTTATCTCAAATAAGAACGGAAAAAAAGTGATTCTAACGAAAGTTCCAAACTTCGAAAAAAAATTTTTTTCTTTTCGAGATTCTTTGCGCATACCTATGCTTTTCTGAGGCTATCAAACTAGTATAATGAAAGAGAACCAGTTATCTCAAATAAGAACGGAAAAAAAGTGATTCTAACGAGGTTTCCAATCTTCGAAAAAAAATTTTATTCTTTTCGAGATTCTTTGCGCATAATATGCTTTTCTGAGGCTATCAAACTAGTATAATGAAAGAGAACCAGTTATCTCAAATAAGAACGGAAAAAAAGTGATTCTAACGAAGTTTCCAAACTTCGAAAAAAAATTTTTTTCTTTTCGAGATTCTTTGCGCATAATATGCTTGTCTGAGGCTATCAAATTAGTATAACGAAAGAGAACCAATTATCTCAAATAAGAACGGAAAAAAAGTGATTCTAACGAGGTTTCCAAACTTCGAAAAAAAAATTTTTTCTTTTCGAGATTCTTTGCGCATAATATGCTTGTCTGAGGCTATCATAATAGTATAATGAAAGAGAACCAGTTATCTCAAATAAGAACGGAAAAAAAGCGATTCTAACGAAATTTCCAAACTTCGAAAAAAAATTTTTTTCTTTTGGAGATTCTTTGCGCATAATATGCTTGTCTGTGGCTATCAAACTAGTATAATGAAAGAGAAACAGTTATCTCAAAAAAGAACGGAAAAAAAGTGATTCTAACGAAGTTTCGAAAACTCGAAAAAAATTTTTTTTCTTTTCGAGATTCTTTGCGCATAATCTGCTTTTCTAAGCCTATCAAACTAGTATAATGAAAGAGAACCAGTTATCTCAATAAGAATGGAAAAAATGTGTTTCTAATGAAGTTTCCAAACTTCGAAAAAAAATTTTTTTCATTTCGAGATTCTTTGCGCATAATATGCTTTTCGGAGGCTATCAAACTAATATAATGAAAGATATCCAGTTATATCAAATAAGAAGGGAAAAAAAGTGATTCTAACGAAGTTTCGAAACTTCGAAAATAATTTTTTTTCTTTTCGAGATTCTTTGCGCATAATATGCTTTTCTGAGGCTATCAAACTAGTATAATGAAAGAGAACCAGTTATCTCAAATAAGAACGGAAAAAAAGTGATTCTAACAAAGTTTCCAAACTTCGAAAAATTTTTTTTTTATTTTCGAGATTCATTGCGCATAATATGCTTTTCTGAGGGTAATCAAACTAGTATAATGAAAGAGAACCAGTTATCTCAAATAAGAACGGAAAAAAAGTGATTCTAACGAAGTTTCCAAACTCCGAAAAAAAATTTTTTTCTTTTCGAGATTCTTTGCGCATAATATGCTTGTCTGAGGCTATCAAACTAGTATAATGAAAGAGAACCAGTTATCTCAAATAAGAACGGGAAAAAAGTGATTCTAACGAGGTTTCCAAACTTCGAAAAAAATTTTTTTCTTTTCGAGATTCTTTGCGCATAATATGCTTTTCTGAGGATATCAAACTAGTATAATGAAAGAGAACCAGTTATCTCAAATAAGAACGGAAAAAAAGTGATTCTAACGAGGTTTCCAATCTTCGAAAAAAAAATTTATTCTTTTCGAAATTCTTTGCGCATAATATGCTTTTCTGAGGCTATCAAACTAGTATAATGAAAGAGAACCAGTTATCTCAAATAAGAACGGAAAAAAAGTGATTCTAACGAAGTTTCCAAACTTCGAAAAAAAATTTTTTTCTTTTCGAGATTCTTTGCGCATAATATGCTTGTCTGAGGCTATCAAATTAGTATAACGAAAGAGAACCAGTTATCTCAAATAAGAACGGAAAAAAAGTGATTCTAACGAGGTTTCCAAACTTCGAAAAAAAAATTTTTTCTTTTCGAGATTCTTTGCGCATAATATGCTTGTCTGGGGCTATCATAATAGTATAATGAAAGAGAACCAGTTATCTCAAATAAGAACGGAAAAAAAGCGATTCTAACGAAATTTCCAAACTTCGAAAAAAAATTTTTTTCTTTTGGAGATTCTTTGCGCATAATATGCTTGTCTGTGGCTATCAAACTAGTATAATGAAAGAGAAACAGTTATCTCAAAAAAGAACGGAAAAAAAGTGATTCTAACGAAGTTTCGAAAACTCGAAAAAAATTTTTTTTCTTTTCGAGATTCTTTGCGCATAATCTGCTTTTCTAAGCCTATCAAACTAGTATAATGAAAGAGAACCAGTTATCTCAATAAGAATGGAAAAAATGTGTTTCTAATGAAGTTTCCAAACTTCGAAAAAAATTTTTTTTCATTTCGAGATTCTTTGCGCATAATATGCTTTTCGGAGGCTATCAAACTAATATATTGAAAGAGAACCAGTTATATCAAATAAGAACGGAAAAAAAGTGATTCTAACGAAGTTTCGAAACTTCGAAAATAATTTTTTTTCTTTTCGAGATTCTTTGCGCATAATATGCTTTTCTGAGGCTATCAAACTAGTATAATGAAAGAGAACCAGTTATCTCAAATAAGAACGGAAAAAAAGTGATTCTAACAAAGTTTGCAAACTTCGAAAAAATTTTTTTTTATTTTCGAGATTCATTGCGCATAATATGCTTTTCTGAGGGTAATCAAACTAGTATAATGAAAGAGAACCAGTTATCTCAAATAAGAACGGAAAAAAAGTGATTCTAACGAAGTTTCCAAACTTCGAAAAAAAATTTTTTTCTTTTCGAGATTCTTTGCGCATAATATGCTTTTCTGAGGCTATCAAACTAGTATAATGAAAGAGAACCAGTTATCTTAAATAAGAACGGAAAAAAAGTGATTCTAACGAAGTTTCCAAACTTCGAAAAAAAATTTTTTTCTTTTCGAGATTCTTTGCGCATAATATGCTTGTCTAAGGCTATCAAACTAGTATAATGAAAGAGAACAAGTTATCTCAAATAAGAATGGAAAAAAGTGATTCTAAGGAAGTTTTCAAACTTCGAAAAAAAATTTTTTTCTTTTCGAGATTCTTTGCGGATAATATGCTTGTCTGAGGCTATCAAACTAGTATAATGAAAGAGAACCAGTTATCTCAAATAAGAACGGAAAAAAGTGATTCTAACGGAGTTTCCAAACTTCGAAAAAAATTTTTTTTCTTTTCGAGATTCTTTGCGCATACCTATGCTTTTCTGAGGCTATCAAACTAGTATAATGAAAGAGAACCAGTTATCTCAAATAAGAACGGAAAAAAAGTGATTCTAACGAGGTTTCCAAACTTCGAAAAAAAATTTTTTTCTTTTCGAGATTCTTTGCGCATACCTATGCTTTTCTGAGGCTATCAAACTAGTATAATGAAAGAGAACCAGTTATCTCAAATAAGAACGGAAAAAAAGTTATTCTAACGAGGTTTCCAATCTTCGAAAAAAAATTTTATTCTTTTCGAGATTCTTTGCGCATTAAATGCTTTTCTGAGGCTATCAAACTAGTATAATGAAACAGAACCAGTTATCTCAAATAAGAACGGAAAAAAAGTGATTCTAACGAAGTTTCCAAACTTCGAAAAAAAATTTTTTTCTTTTCGAGATTCTTTGCGCATAATATGCTTGTCTGAGGCTATCAAACTAGTATAATGAAAGAGAACCGGTTATCTCAAATAAGAACGGAAAAAAGTGATTCTAACGAGGTTTCCAAACTTCGAAAAAAAATTTTTTTCTTTTCGAGATTCTTTGGGCATAATATGCTTTTCTGAGGCTATCAAACTAGTATAATGAAAGAGAACCAGTTATCTCAAATAAGAACGGAAAAAAAGTGATTCCAACGAAGTATCGAAAACTCGAAAAAAATTTTTTTTCTTTTCGAGATTCTTTGCGCATAATATGCTTTTCTTAGGCTATCAAACTAGTATAATGAAAGAGAACCAGTTATCTCAAATTAGAAAGGAAATAAAGTGATTCTAACGAAGTTTCCAAACTTCGAAAAAAAATTTTTTTCATTTCGAGATTCTTTGCGCATAATATGCTTTTCGGAGGCTATCAAACTAATATAATGAAAGAGAACCAGTTATATCAAATAAGAACGGAAAAAAAGTGATTCTAACGAAGTTTCGAAACTTCGAAAATAATTTTTTTTCTTTTCGAGATTCTTTGCGCATAATATGCTTTTCTGAGGCTATCAAACTAGTATAATGAAAGAGAACCAGTTATCTCAAATAAGAACGGAAAAAAAGTGATTCTAACAAAGTTTCCAAACTTCGAAAAAATTTTTTTTTATTTTCGAGATTCATTGCGCATAATATGCTTTTCTGAGGGTAATCAAACTAGTATAATGAAACAGAACCAGTTATCTCAAATAAGAACGGAAAAAAAGTGATTCTAACGAAGGTTCGAAACTTCGAAAAAAATTTTTTTCTTTTCGAGATTCTTTGCGCATAATACGCTTTTCTGAGGCTATCAAACTAGTATAATGAAAGAGAACCAGTTATCTCAAATAAGAACGGAAAAAAAGTGATTCTAACGAAGTTTCCAAACTTCGAAAAAAAATTTTTTTCTTTTCGAGATTCTTTGCGCATACCTATGCTTTTCTGAGGCTATCAAACTAGTATAATGAAAGAGAACCAGTTATCTCAAATAAGAACGGAAAAAAAGTGATTCTAACGAGGTTTCCAATCTTCGAAAAAAAATTTTATTCTTTTCGAGATTCTTTGCGCATAATATGCTTTTCTGAGGCTATCAAACTAGTATAATGAAAGAGAACCAGTTATCTCAAATAAGAACGGAAAAAAAGTGATTCTAACGAAGTTTCCAAACTTCGAAAAAAAATTTTTTTCTTTTCGAGATTCTTTGCGCATAATATGCTTGTCTGAGGCTATCAAATTAGTATAACGAAAGAGAACCAATTATCTCAAATAAGAACGGAAAAAAAGTGATTCTAACGAGGTTTCCAAACTTCGAAAAAAAAATTTTTTCTTTTCGAGATTCTTTGCGCATAATATGCTTGTCTGAGGCTATCATAATAGTATAATGAAAGAGAACCAGTTATCTCAAATAAGAACGGAAAAAAAGCGATTCTAACGAAATTTCCAAACTTCGAAAAAAAATTTTTTTCTTTTGGAGATTCTTTGCGCATAATATGCTTGTCTGTGGCTATCAAACTAGTATAATGAAAGAGAAACAGTTATCTCAAAAAAGAACGGAAAAAAAGTGATTCTAACGAAGTTTCGAAAACTCGAAAAAAATTTTTTTTCTTTTCGAGATTCTTTGCGCATAATCTGCTTTTCTAAGCCTATCAAACTAGTATAATGAAAGAGAACCAGTTATCTCAATAAGAATGGAAAAAATGTGTTTCTAATGAAGTTTCCAAACTTCGAAAAAAAATTTTTTTCATTTCGAGATTCTTTGCGCATAATATGCTTTTCGGAGGCTATCAAACTAATATAATGAAAGATATCCAGTTATATCAAATAAGAAGGGAAAAAAAGTGATTCTAACGAAGTTTCGAAACTTCGAAAATAATTTTTTTTCTTTTCGAGATTCTTTGCGCATAATATGCTTTTCTGAGGCTATCAAACTAGTATAATGAAAGAGAACCAGTTATCTCAAATAAGAACGGAAAAAAAGTGATTCTAACAAAGTTTCCAAACTTCGAAAAATTTTTTTTTTATTTTCGAGATTCATTGCGCATAATATGCTTTTCTGAGGGTAATCAAACTAGTATAATGAAAGAGAACCAGTTATCTCAAATAAGAACGGAAAAAAAGTGATTCTAAAGAAGTTTCCAAACTTCGAAAAAAAATTTTTTTCTTTTCGAGATTCTTTGCGCATAATATGCTTGTCTGAGGCTATCAAACTAGTATAATGAAAGAGAACCAGTTATCTCAAATAAGAACGGGAAAAAAGTGATTCTAACGAGGTTTCCAAACTTCGAAAAAAATTTTTTTCTTTTCGAGATTCTTTGCGCATAATATGCTTTTCTGAGGCTATCAAACTAGTATAATGAAAGAGAACCAGTTATCTCAAATAAGAACGGAAAAAAAGTGATTCTAACGAGGTTTCCAATCTTCGAAAAAAAAATTTATTCTTTTCGAAATTCTTTGCGCATAATATGCTTTTCTGAGGCTATCAAACTAGTATAATGAAAGAGAACCAGTTATCTCAAATAAGAACGGAAAAAAAGTGATTCTAACGAAGTTTCCAAACTTCGAAAAAAAATTTTTTTCTTTTCGAGATTCTTTGCGCGTAATATGCTTGTCTGAGGCTATCAAATTAGTATAACGAAAGAGAACCAGTTATCTCAAATAAGAACGGAAAAAAAGTGATTCTAACGAGGTTTCCAAACTTCGAAAAAAAAATTTTTTCTTTTCGAGATTCTTTGCGCATAATATGCTTGTCTGGGGCTATCATAATAGTATAATGAAAGAGAACCAGTTATCTCAAATAAGAACGGAAAAAAAGCGATTCTAACGAAATTTCCAAACTTCGAAAAAAAATTTTTTTCTTTTGGAGATTCTTTGCGCATAATATGCTTGTCTGTGGCTATCAAACTAGTATAATGAAAGAGAAACAGTTATCTCAAAAAAGAACGGAAAAAAAGTGATTCTAACGAAGTTTCGAAAACTCGAAAAAAATTTTTTTTCTTTTCGAGATTCTTTGCGCATAATCTGCTTTTCTAAGCCTATCAAACTAGTATAATGAAAGAGAACCAGTTATCTCAATAAGAATGGAAAAAATGTGTTTCTAATGAAGTTTCCAAACTTCGAAAAAATTTTTTTTTCATTTCGAGATTCTTTGCGCATAATATGCTTTTCGGAGGCTATCAAACTAATATATTGAAAGAGAACCAGTTATATCAAATAAGAACGGAAAAAAAGTGATTCTAACGAAGTTTCGAAACTTCGAAAATAATTTTTTTTCTTTTCGAGATTCTTTGCGCATAATATGCTTTTCTGAGGCTATCAAACTAGTATAATGAAAGAGAACCAGTTATCTCAAATAAGAACGGAAAAAAAGTGATTCTAACAAAGTTTCCAAACTTCGAAAAAAATTTTTTTTATTTTCGAGATTCATTGCGCATAATATGCTTTTCTGAGGGTAATCAAACTAGTATAATGAAAGAGAACCAGTTATCTCAAATAAGAACGGTAAAAAAGTGATTCTAACGAAGTTTCCAAACTTCGAAAAAAAATTTTTTTCTTTTCGAGATTCTTTGCGCATAATATGCTTGTCTGAGGCTATCAAACTAGTATAATGAAAGAGAACCAGTTATCTCAAATAAGAACGGAAAAAAAGTGATTCTAACGAAGTTTCCAAACTTCGAAAAAAAATTTTTTTCTTTTCGAGATTCTTTGCGCATAATATGCTTGTCTAAGGCTATCAAACTAGTATAATGAAAGAGAACAAGTTATCTCAAATAAGAACGGAAAAAAAGTGATTCTAACGAAGTTTCCAAACTTCGAAAAAAAATTTTTTTCTTTTCGAGATTCTTTGCGCATAATATGCTTGTCTAAGGCTATCAAACTAGTATAATGAAAGAGAACAAGTTATCTCAAATAAGAATGGAAAAAAGTGATTCTAAGGAAGTTTTCAAACTTCGAAAAAAAATTTTTTTCTTTTCGAGATTCTTTGCGGATAATATGCTTGTCTGAGGCTATCAAACTAGTATAATGAAAGAGAACCAGTTATCTCAAATAAGAACGGAAAAAAGTGATTCTAACGGAGTTTCCAAACTTCGAAAAAAATTTTTTTTCTTTTCGAGATTCTTTGCGCATACCTATGCTTTTCTGAGGCTATCAAACTAGTATAATGAAAGAGAACCAGTTATCTCAAATAAGAACGGAAAAAAAGTGATTCTAACGAGGTTTCCAATCTTCGAAAAAAATTTTTTTTCTTTTCGAGATTCTTTGCGCATAATATGCTTTTCTGAGGCTATCAAACTAGTATAATGAAAGAGAACCAGTTATCTTAATTAAGAACGGAAAAAAAGTGATTCTAACGAAGTTTCCAAACTTCGAAAAAAAATTTTTTTCTTTTCGAGATTCTTTGCGCATAATATGCTTGTCTAAGGCTATCAAACTAGTATAATGAAAGAGAACAAGTTATCTCAAATAAGAATGGAAAAAAAGTGATTCTAAGGAAGTTTCCAAACTTCGAAAAAAATTTTTTTTCTTTTCGAGATTCTTTGCGCATAATATGCTGGTCTGAGGCTATCAAACTAGTATAATGAAAGAGAACCAGTTATCTCAGATAAGAACGGAAAAAAAGTGATTCTAACGGAGTTTCCAAACTTCGAAAAAAACTTTTTTTCTTTTCGAGATTCTTTGCGCATAATATGCTTTTCTGAGTCTATCAAACTAGTATAATGAAAGAGAACCAGTTATCTCAAATAAGAACGGAAAAAAAGTGATTCTAACGTAGTTTCCAAACTTCGAAAAAAAATTTTTTTCTTTTCGAGATTCTTTGCGCATAATATGCTTTTCTGAGGCTATCAAACTAGTGTAATGAAAGAGAACCAGTTATCTTAAATAAGAACGGAAAAAAAGTGATTCTAACGAAGTTTCCAAACTTCGAAAAAAAATTTTTTTCTTTTCGAGATTCTTTGCGCATAATATGCTTGTCTAAGGCTATCAAACTAGTATAATGAAAGAGAACAAGTTATCTCAAATAAGAATGGAAAAAAAGTGATTCTAAGGAAGTTTCCAAACTTCGAAAAAAAATTTTTTTCTTTTCGAGATTCTTTGCGCATAATATGCTGGTCTGAGGCTATCAAACTAGTATAATGAAAGAGAACCAGTTATCTCAGATAAGAACGGAAAAAAAGTGATTCTAACGGAGTTTCCAAACTTCGAAAAAAACTTTTTTTCTTTTCGAGATTCTTTGCGCATAATATGCTTTTCTGAGTCTATCAAACTAGTATAATGAAAGAGAACCAGTTATCTCAAATAAGAACGGAAAAAAAGTGATTCTAACGTAGTTTCCAAACTTCGAAAAAAAATTTTTTTCTTTTCGAGATTCTTTGCGCATAATATGCTTGTCTGAGGCTATCAAACTAGTATAATGAAAGAGAACCAGTTATCTCAAATAAGAACGGAAAAAAAGTGATTCTAACGAAAGTTCCAAACTTCGAAAAAAAATTTTTTCTTTTCGAGATTCTTTGCGCATACCTATGCTTTTCTGAGGCTATCAAACTAGTATAATGAAAGAGAACCAGTTATCTCAAATAAGAACGGAAAAAAAGTGATTCTAACGAGGTTTCCAATCTTCGAAAAAAAATTTTATTCTTTTCGAGATTCTTTGCGCATAATATGCTTTTCTGAGGCTATCAAACTAGTATAATGAAACAGAACCAGTTATCTCAAATAAGAACGGAAAAAAAGTGATTCTAACGAGGTTTCCAATCTTCGAAAAAAATTTTTATTCTTTTCGAGATTCTTTGCGCATAATATGCTTTTCTGAGGCTATCAAACTAGTATAATGAAACAGAACCAGTTATCTCAAATAAGAACGGAAAAAAAGTGATTCTAACGAAGTTTCCAAACTTCGAAAAAAAATTTTTTTCTTTTCGAGATTCTTTGCGCATAATATGCTTGTCTAAGGCTATCAAACTAGTATAATGAAAGAGAACAAGTTATCTCAAATAAGAATGGAAAAAAAGTGATTCTAAGGAAGTTTCCAAACTTCGAAAAAAATTTTTTTTCTTTTCGAGATTCTTTGCGCATAATATGCTGGTCTGAGGCTATCAAACTAGTATAATGAAAGAGAACCAGTTATCTCAGATAAGAACGGAAAAAAAGTGATTCTAACGGAGTTTCCAAACTTCGAAAAAAACTTTTTTTCTTTTCGAGATTCTTTGCGCATAATATGCTTTTCTGAGTCTATCAAACTAGTATAATGAAAGAGAACCAGTTATCTCAAATAAGAACGGAAAAAAAGTGATTCTAACGTAGTTTCCAAACTTCGAAAAAAAATTTTTTTCTTTTCGAGATTCTTTGCGCATAATATGCTTTTCTGAGGCTATCAAACTAGTATAATGAAAGAGAACCAGTTATCTTAAATAAGAACGGAAAAATAGTGATTCTAACGAAGTTTCCAAACTTCGAAAAAAAATTTTTTTCTTTTCGAGATTCTTTGCGCATAATATACTTGTCTAAGGCTATCAAACTAGTATAATGAAAGAGAACAAGTTATCTCAAATAAGAATGGAAAAAAAGTGATTCTAAGGAAGTTTCCAAACTTCGAAAAAAAATTTTTTTCTTTTCGAGATTCTTTGCGCATAATATGCTGGTCTGAGGCTATCAAACTAGTATAATGAAAGAGAACCAGTTATCTCAGATAAGAACGGAAAAAAAGTGATTCTAACGGAGTTTCCAAACTTCGAAAAAAACTTTTTTTCTTTTCGAGATTCTTTGCGCATAATATGCTTTTCTGAGTCTATCAAACTAGTATAATGAAAGAGAACCAGTTATCTCAAATAAGAACGGAAAAAAAGTGATTCTAACGTAGTTTCCAAACTTCGAAAAAAAATTTTTTTCTTTTCGAGATTCTTTGCGCATAATATGCTTGTCTGAGGCTATCAAACTAGTATAATGAAAGAGAACCAGTTATCTCAAATAAGAACGGAAAAAAAGTGATTCTAACGAAAGTTCCAAACTTCGAAAAAAAATTTTTTCTTTTCGAGATTCTTTGCGCATACCTATGCTTTTCTGAGGCTATCAAACTAGTATAATGAAAGAGAACCAGTTATCTCAAATAAGAACGGAAAAAAAGTGATTCTAACGAGGTTTCCAATCTTCGAAAAAAAATTTTATTCTTTTCGAGATTCTTTGCGCATAATATGCTTTTCTGAGGCTATCAAACTAGTATAATGAAACAGAACCAGTTATCTCAAATAAGAACGGAAAAAAGTGTTTCTAACGAAGTTTCCAAACTTCGAAAAAAAATTTTTTTCTTTTCGAGATTCTTTGCGCATAATATGCTTGTCTGAGGCTATCAAACTAGTATAATGAAAGAGAACCGGTTATCTCAAATAAGAACGGAAAAAAGTGATTCTAACGAGGTTTCCAAACTTCGAAAAAAAATTTTTTTCTTTTCGAGATTCTTTGGGCATAATATGCTTTTCTGAGGCTATCAAACTAGTATAATGAAAGAGAACCAGTTATCTCAAATAAGAACGGAAAAAAAGTGATTCTAACGAAGTATCGAAAACTCGAAAAAAATTTTTTTTCTTTTCGAGATTCTTTGCGCATAATATGCTTTTCTTAGGCTATCAAAATAGTATAATGAAAGAGAACCAGTTATCTCAAATAAGAAAGGAAAAAAAGTGATTCTAACGAAGTTTCCAAACTTCGAAAAAAAATTTTTTTCATTTCGAGATTCTTTGCGCATAATATGCTTTTCGGAGGCTATCAAACTAATATAATGAAAGAGAACCAGTTATATCAAATAAGAACGGAAAAAAAGTGATTCTAACGAAGTTTCGAAACTTCGAAAATAATTTTTTTTCTTTTCGAGATTCTTTGCGCATAATATGCTTTTCTGAGGCTATCAAACTAGTATAATGAAAGAGAACCAGTTATCTCAAATAAGAACGGAAAAAAAGTGATTCTAACAAAGTTTCCAAACTTCGAAAAAAAATTTTTTTATTTTCGAGATTCATTGCGCATAATATGCTTTTCTGAGGGTAATCAAACTAGTATAATGAAAGAGAACCAGTTATCTCAAATAAGAACGGAAAAAAAGTGATTCTAACGAAGGTTCGAAACTTCGAAAAAAAATTTTTTTCTTTTCGAGATTCTTTGCGCATAATACGCTTTTCTGAGGCTATTAAACTAGTATAATGAAAGAGAACCAGTTATCTCAAATAAGAACGGAAAAAAAGTGATTCTAACGAAGTTTCCAAACTTCGAAAAAAAATTTTTTTCTTTTCGAGATTCTTTGCGCATAATATGCTTGTCTGAGGCTATCAAAATAGTATAATGAAAGAGAACCAGTTATCTCAAATAAGAACGGAAAAAAAGTGATTCTAACGAAAGTTCCAAACTTCGAAAAAAAATTTTTTTCTTTTCGAGATTCTTTGCGCATACCTATGCTTTTCTGAGGCTATCAAACTAGTATAATGAAAGAGAACCAGTTATCTCAAATAAGAACGGAAAAAAAGTGATTCTAACGAGGTTTCCAATCTTCGAAAAAAAATTTTATTCTTTTCGAGATTCTTTGCGCATAATATGCTTTTCTGAGGCTATCAAACTAGTATAATGAAAGAGAACCCGTTATCTCAAATAAGAACGGAAAAAAAGAGATTCTAACGAAGTTTCCAAACTTCGAAAAAAAATTTTTTTCTTTTCGAGATTCTTTGCGCATAATATGCTTGTCTGAGGCTATCAAATTAGTATAACGAAAGAGAACCAGTTATCTCAAATAAGAACGGAAAAAAAGTGATTCTAACGAGGTTTCCAAACTTCGAAAAAAAAATTTTTTCTTTTCGAGATTGTTTGCGCATAATATGCTTGTCTGAGGCTATCATAATAGTATAATGAAAGAGAACCAGTTATCTCAAATAAGAACGGAAAAAAAGGGATTCTAACGAAATTTCCAAACTTCGAAAAAAAATTTTTTTCTTTTGGAGATTCTTTGCGCATAATATGCTTGTCTGTGGCTATCAAACTAGTATAATGAAAGAGAAACAGTTATCTCAAAAAAGAACGGAAAAAAAGTGATTCTAACGAAGTTTCGAAAACTCGAAAAAAATTTTTTTTCTTTTCGAGATTCTTTGCGCATAATCTGCTTTTCTAAGCCTATCAAACTAGTATAATGAAAGAGAACCAGTTATCTCAATAAGAATGGAAAAAATGTGTTTCTAATGAAGTTTCCAAACTTCGAAAAAAAATTTTTTTCATTTCGAGATTCTTTGCGCATAATATGCTTTTCGGAGGCTATCAAACTAATATAATGAAAGAGAACCAGTTATATCAAATAAGAACGGAAAAAAAGTGATTCTAACGAAGTTTCGAAACTTCGAAAATAATTTTTTTTCTTTTCGAGATTCTTTGCGCATAATATGCTTTTCTGAGGCTATCAAACTAGTATAATGAAAGAGAACCAGTTATCTCAAATAAGAACGGAAAAAAAGTGATTCTAACAAAGTTTCCAAACTTCGAAAAATTTTTTTTTTATTTTCGAGATTCATTGCGCATAATATGCTTTTCTGAGGGTAATCAAACTAGTATAATGAAAGAGAACCAGTTATCTCAAATAAGAACGGAAAAAAAGTGATTCTAACGAAGTTTCCAAACTTCGAAAAAAAATTTTTTTCTTTTCGAGATTCTTTGCGCATAACATGCTTGTCTGAGGCTATCAAACTAGTATAATCAAAGAGAACCAGTTATCTCAAATAAGAACGGGAAAAAAGTGATTCTAACGAGGTTTCCAAACTTCGAAAAAAATTTTTTTCTTTTCGAGATTCTTTGCGCATAATATGCTTTTCTGAGGCTATCAAACTAGTATAATGAAAGAGAACCAGTTATCTCAAATAAGAACGGAAAAAAAGTGATTCTAACGAAGTTTCGAAACTTCAAAAAAAAATTTTTTTCTTTTCGAGATTCTTTGCGCATAATATGCTTTTCTGAGGCTATCAAACTAGTATAATGAAAGAGAACCAGTTATCTTAAATAAGAACGGAAAAAAAGTGATTCTAACGAAGTTTCCAAACTTCGAAAAAAAATTTTTTTCTTTTCGAGATTCTTTGCGCATAATATGCTTGTCTAAGGCTATCAAACTAGTATAATGAAAGAGAACAAGTTATCTCAAATAAGAATGGAAAAAAGTGATTCTAAGGAAGTTTCCAAACTTCGAAAAAAAATTTTTTTCTTTTCGAGATTCTTTGCGCATAATATGCTTGTCTGAGGCTATCAAACTAGTATAATGAAAGACAACCAGTTATCTCAAATAAGAACGGAAAAAAGTGATTCTAACGGAGTTTCCAAACTTCGAAAAAATTTTTTTTCTTTTCGAGATTCTTTGCGCATACCTATGCTTTTCTGAGGCTATCAAACTAGTATAATGAAAGAGAACCAGTTATCTCAAATAAGAACGGAAAAAAAGTGATTCTAACGAGGTTTCCAATCTTCGAAAATAATTTTTTTTCTTTTCGAGATTCTTTGCGCATAATATGCTTTTCTGAGGCTATCAAACTAGTATAATGAAAGAGAACCAGTTATCTCAAATAAGAACGGAAAAAAAGTGATTCTAAAAAAGTTTCCAAACTTCGAAAAAAATTTTTTTTATTTTCGAGATTCATTGCGCATAATATGCTTTTCTGAGGGTAATCAAACTAGTATAATGAAAGAGAACCAGTTATCTCAAATAAGAACGGAAAAAAAGTGATTCTAACGAAGGTTCGAAACTTCGAAAAAAAATTTTTTTCTTTTCGAGATTCTTTGCGCATAATACGCTTTTCTGAGGCTATCAAACTAGTATAATGAAAGAGAACCAGTTATCTCAAATAAGAACGGAAAAAAAGTGATTCTAACGAAGTTTCCAAACTTCGAAAAAAAATTTTTTTCTTTTCGAGATTCTTTGCGCATAATATGCTTGTCTGAGGCTATCAAAATAGTATAATGAAAGAGAACCAGTTATCTCAAATAAGAACGGAAAAAAAGTGATTCTAACGAAAGTTCCAAACTTCGAAAAAAAATTTTTTTCTTTTCGAGATTCTTTGCGCATACCTATGCTTTTCTGAGGCTATCAAACTAGTATAATGAAAGAGAACCAGTTATCTCAAATAAGAACGGAAAAAAAGTGATTCTAACGAGGTTTCCAATCTTCGAAAAAAAATTTTATTCTTTTCGAGATTCTTTGCGCATAATATGCTTTTCTGAGGCTATCAAACTAGTATAATGAAAGAGAACCCGTTATCTCAAATAAGAACGGAAAAAAAGTGATTCTAACGAAGTTTCCAAACTTCGAAAAAAAATTTTTTTCTTTTCGAGATTCTTTGCGCATAATATGCTTGTCTGAGGCTATCAAATTAGTATAACGAAAGAGAACCAGTTATCTCAAATAAGAACGGAAAAAAAGTGATTCTAACGAGGTTTCCAAACTTCGAAAAAAAAATTTTTTCTTTTCGAGATTCTTTGCGCATAATATGCTTGTCTGAGGCTATCATAATAGTATAATGAAAGAGAACCAGTTATCTCAAATAAGAACGGAAAAAAAGCGATTCTAACGAAATTTCCAAACTTCGAAAAAAAATTTTTTTCTTTTGGAGATTCTTTGCGCATAATATGCTTGTCTGTGGCTATCAAACTAGTATAATGAAAGAGAAACAGTTATCTCAAAAAAGAACGGAAAAAAAGTGATTCTAACGAAGTTTCGAAAACTCGAAAAAATTTTTTTTTCTTTTCGAGATTCTTTGCGCATAATCTGCTTTTCTAAGCCTATCAAACTAGTATAATGAAAGAGAACCAGTTATCTCAATAAGAATGGAAAAAATGTGTTTCTAATGAAGTTTCCAAACTTCGAAAAAAAATTTTTTTCATTTCGAGATTCTTTGCGCATAATATGCTTTTCGGAGGCTATCAAACTAATATAATGAAAGAGAACCAGTTATATCAAATAAGAACGGAAAAAAAGTGATTCTAACGAAGTTTCGAAACTTCGAAAATAATTTTTATTCTTTTCGAGATTCTTTGCGCATAATATGCTTTTCTGAGGCTATCAAACTAGTATAATGAAAGAGAACCAGTTATCTCAAATAAGAACGGAAAAAAAGTGATTCTAACAAAGTTTCCAAACTTCGAAAAAATTTTTTTTTATTTTCGAGATTCATTGCGCATAATATGCTTTTCTGAGGGTAATCAAACTAGTATAATGAAAGAGAACCAGTTATCTCAAATAAGAACGGAAAAAAAGTGATTCTAACGAAGTTTCCAAACTTCGAAAAAAAATTTTTTTCTTTTCGAGATTCTTTGCGCATAATATGCTTGTCTGAGGCTATCAAACTAGTATAATCAAAGAGAACCAGTTATCTCAAATAAGAACGGAAAAAAAGTGATTCTAACGAAGTTTCGAAACTTCGAAAAAAAATTTTTTTCTTTTCGAGATTCTTTGCGCATAATATGCTTTTCTGAGGCTATCAAACTAGTATAATGAAAGAGAACCAGTTATCTTAAATAAGAACGGAAAAAAAGTGATTCTAACGAAGTTTCCAAACTTCGAAAAAAAATTTTTTTCTTTTCGAGATTCTTTGCGCATAATATGCTTGTCTAAGGCTATCAAACTAGTATAATGAAAGAGAACAAGTTATCTCAAATAAGAATGGAAAAAAGTGATTCTAAGGAAGTTTCCAAACTTCGAAAAAAAATTTTTTTCTTTTCGAGATTCTTTGCGCATAATATGCTTGTCTGAGGCTATCAAACTAGTATAATGAAAGACAACCAGTTATCTCAAATAAGAACGGAAAAAAGTGATTCTAACGGAGTTTCCAAACTTCGAAAAAATTTTTTTTTCTTTTCGAGATTCTTTGCGCATACCTATGCTTTTCTGAGGCTATCAAACTAGTATAATGAAAGAGAACCAGTTATCTCAAATAAGAACGGAAAAAAAGTGATTCTAACGAGGTTTCCAATCTTCGAAAAAAATATTTTTTCTTTTCGAGATTCTTTGCGCATAATATGCTTTTCTGAGGGTAATCAAACTAGTATAATGAAAGAGAACCAGTTATCTCAAATAAGAACGGAAAAAAAGTGATTCTAACGAAGTTTCCAAACTCCGAAAAAAAATTTTTTTCTTTTCGAGATTCTTTGCGCATAATATGCTTGTCTGAGGCTATCAAACTAGTATAATGAAAGAGAACCAGTTATCTCAAATAAGAACGGGAAAAAAGTGATTCTAACGAGGTTTCCAAACTTAGAAAAAAATTTTTTTCTTTTCGAGATTCTTTGCGCATAATATGCTTTTCTGAGGCTATCAAACTAGTATAATGAAAGAGAACCAGTTATCTCAAATAAGAACGGAAAAAAAGTGATTCTAACGAAGTTTCGAAATTTCGAAAAAAAATTTTTTTCTTTTCGAGATTCTTTGCGCATAATATGCTTTTCTGAGGCTATCAAACTAGTATAATGAAAGAGAACCAGTTATCTTAAATAAGAACGGAAAAAAAGTGATTCTAACGAAGTTTCCTAACCTCGAAAAAAAATTTTTTTCTTTTCGAGATTCTTTGCGCATAATATGCTTGTCTAAGGCTATCAAACTAGTATAATGAAAGAGAACAAGTTATCTCAAATAAGAATGGAAAAAAGTGATTCTAAGGAAGTTTCCAAACTTCGAAAAAAAATTTTTTTCTTTTCGAGATTCTTTGCGCATAATACGCTTTTCTGAAGCTATCAAACTAGTATAATGAAAGAGAACCAGTTATCTCAAATAAGAACGGAAAAAAAGTGATTCTAACGAAGTTTCCAAACTTCGAAAAAAAAATTTTTTCTTTTCGAGATTCTTTGCGCATAATATGCTTTTCTGAGGCTATCAAACTAGTATAATGAAAGAGAACCATTTTTCTCAAATAAGAACGGAAAAAAAGTGATTCTAACGAAGTTTCCAAACTTCGAAAAAAAATTTTTTTCTTTTCAAGATTCTTTGCGCATAATATGCTTGTCTGAGGCTATCAAACTAGTATAATGAAAGAGAACCAGTTATCTCAAATAAGAACGGGAAAAAAGTGATTCTAACGAGGTTTCCAAACTTCGAAAAAAAATTTTTTTCTTTTCGAGATTCTTTGCGCATAATATGCTTGTCTGAGGCTATCAAACTAGTATAATGAAAGAGAACCAGTTATCTTAAATAAGAACGGAAAAAAAGTGATTCTAACGAAGTTTCCAAAATTCGAAAAAAAATTTTTTTCTTTTCGAGATTCTTTGCGCATAATATGCTTTTCTGAGTCTATCAAACTAGTATAATGAAAGAGAACCAGTTATCTCAAATAAGAACGGAAAAAAAGTGATTCTAACGAAGTTTCCAAACTTCGAAAAAAAATTTTTTTCTTTTCGAGATTCTTTGCGCATAATATGCTTGTCTGAGGCTATCAAACTAGTATAATGAAAGAGAACCAGTTATCTCAAATAAGAACGGAAAAAAAGTGATTCTAACGAAAGTTCCAAACTTCGAAAAAAAATTTTTTTCTTTTCGAGATTCTTTGCGCATACCTATGCTTTTCTGAGGCTATCAAACTAGTATAATGAAAGAGAACCAGTTATCTCAAATAAGAACGGAAAAAAAGTGATTCTAACGAAGTTTCCAAACTTCGAAAAAAAATTTTTTTCTTTTCGAGATTCTTTGCGCATAATATGCTTGTCTGAGGCTATCAAACTAGTATAATGAAAGAGAACCGGTTATCTCAAATAAGAACGGAAAAAAGTGATTCTAACGAGGTTTCCAAACTTCGAAAAAAATTTTTTTTCTTTTCGAGATTCTTTGGGCATAATATGCTTTTCTGAGGCTATCAAACTAGTATAATGAAAGAGAACCAGTTATCTCAAATAAGAACGGAAAAAAGTGATTCTAACGAAGTATCGAAAACTCGAAAAAAATTTTTTTTCTTTTCGAGATTCTTTGCGCATAATATGCTTTTCTTAGGCTATCAAACTAGTATAATGAAAGAGAACCAGTTATCTCAAATAAGAAAGGAAAAAAAGTGATTCTAACGAAGTTTCCAAACTTCGAAAAAAAATTTTTTTCATTTCGAGATTCTTTGCGCATAATATGCTTTTCGGAGGCTATCAAACTAATATAATGAAAGAGAACCAGTTATATCAAATAAGAACGGAAAAAAAGTGATTCTAACGAAGTTTCAAAACTTCGAAAATAATTTTTTTTCTTTTCGAGATTCTTTGCGCATAATATGCTTTTCTGAGGCTATCAAACTAGTATAATGAAAGAGAACCAGTTATCTCAAATAAGAACGGAAAAAAAGTGATTCTAACAAAGTTTCCAAACTTCGAAAAAATTTTTTTTTATTTTCGAGATTCATTGCGCATAATATGCTTTTCTGAGGGTAATCAAACTAGTATAATGAAAGAGAACCAGTTATCTCAAATAAGAACGGAAAAAAAGTGATTCTAACGAAGGTTCGAAACTTCGAAAAAAACTTTTTTTCTTTTCGAGATTCTTTGCGCATAATACGCTTTTCTGAGGCTATCAAACTAGTATAATGAAAGAGAACCAGTTATCTCAAATAAGAACGGAAAAAAAGTTATTCTAACGAAGTTTCCAAACTTCGAAAAAAAATTTTTTTCTTTTCGAGATTCTTTGCGCATAATATGCTTGTCTGAGGCTATCAAACTAGTATAATGAAAGAGAACCAGTTATCTCAAATAAGAACGGAAAAAAAGTGATTCTAACGAAAGTTCCAAACTTCGAAAAAAAATTTTTTTCTTTTCGAGATTCTTTGCGCATACCTATGCTTTTCTGAGGCTATCAAACTAGTATAATGAAACAGAACCAGTTATCTCAAATAAGAACGGAAAAAAAGTGATTCTAACGAGGTTTCCAATCTTCGAAAAAAAAAATTTATTCTTTTCGAGATTCTTTTCGCATAATATGCTTGTCTGTGGCTATCAAACTAGTATAATGAAAGAGAAACAGTTATCTCAAAAAAGAACGGAAAAAAAGTGATTCTAACGAAGTTTCGAAAACTCGAAAAAAAATTTTTTTCTTTTCGAGATTCTTTGCGCATAATCTGCTTTTCTAAGCCTATCAAACTAATATAATGAAAGAGAACCAGTTATCTCAATAAGAATGGAAAAAATGTGTTTCTAATGAAGTTTCCAAACTTCGAAAAAAAATTTTTTTCATTTCGAGATTCTTTGCGCATAATATGCTTTTCGGAGGCTATCAAATTAATATAATGAAAGAGAACCAGTTATATCAAATAAGAACGGAAAAAAAGTGATTCTAACGAAGTTTCGAAACTTCGAAAATAATTTTTTTTCTTTTCGAGATTCTTTGCGCATAATATGCTTTTCTGAGGCTATCAAACTAGTATAATGAAAGAGAACCAGTTATCTCAAATAAGAACGGAAAAAAAGTGATTCTAACAAAGTTTCCAAACTTCGAAAATTTTTTTTTTATTTTCGAGATTCATTGCGCATAACATGCTTTTCTGAGGGTAATCAAACTAGTATAATGAAAGAGAACCAGTTATTTCAAATAAGAACGGAAAAAAAGGGATTCTAACGAAGTTTCCAAACTTCGAAAAAAAATTTTTTTCTTTTCGAGATTCTTTGCGCATAATATGCTTGTCTGAGGCTATCAAACTAGTATAATGAAAGAGAACCAGTTATCTCAAATAAGAACGGAAAAAAAGTGATTCTAACGAAGTTTCGAAACTTCGAAAAAAATTTTTTTTCTTTTCGAGATTCTTTGCGCATAATATGCTTTTCTGAGGCTATCAAACTAGTATAATGAAAGAGAACCAGTTATCTTAAATAAGAACGGAAAAAAAGTGATTCTAACGAAGTTTCCAAACTTCGAAAAAAAATTTTTTTCTTATCGAGATTCTTTGCGCATAATATGCTTGTCTAAGGCTATCAAACTAGTATAATGAAAGAGAACAAGTTATCTCAAATAAGAATGGAAAAAAGTGATTCTAAGGAAGTTTCCAAACTTCGAAAAAAAATTTTTTTCTTTTCGAGATTCTTTGCGCATAATATGTTTGTCTGAGGCTATCAAACTAGTATAATGAAAGAGAACCAGTTATCTCAAATAAGAACGGAAAAAAGTGATTCTAACGGAGTTTCCAAACTTCGAAAAAAATTTTTTTTCTTTTCGAGATTCTTTGCGCATACCTATGCTTTTCTGAGGCTATCAAACTAGTATAATGAAAGAGAACCAATTATCTCTAATAAGAACGGAAAAAAAGTGATTCTAACGAGGTTTGCAATCTTCGAAAAAAATTTTTTTTCTTTTCGAGATTCTTTGCGCATAATATGCTTTTCAGAGGCTATCAAACTAGTATAATGAAAAAGAACCAGTTATCTTAAATAAGAACGGAAAAAAAGTGATTCTAACGAAGTTTCCAAACTTCGAAAAAAAATTTTTTTCTTTTCGAGATTCTTTGCGCATAATATGCTTGTCTAAGGCTATCAAACTAGTATAATGAAAGAGAACAAGTTATCTCAAATAAGAATGGAAAAAAAGTGATTCTAAGGAAGTTTCCAAACTTCGAAAGAAAATTTTTTTCTTTTCGAGATTCTTTGCGCATAATATGCTTGTCTGA
The DNA here is from genome assembly GCA_030762175.1 of Metallyticus violacea. NCBI lineage: Eukaryota > Metazoa > Arthropoda > Insecta > Mantodea > Metallyticidae > Metallyticus > Metallyticus violacea. The sequence continues at coordinate 82,062,157 of CM060842.1, read as the reverse complement.
GGCTATCAAACTAGTATAATGAAAGAGAACCAGTTATCTCAGATAAGAACGGAAAAAAAGTGATTCTAACGGAGTTTCCAAACTTCGAAAAAAAATTTTTTTCTTTTCGAGATTCTTTGCGCATACCCATGCTTTTCTGAGGCTATCAAAATAGTATAATGAAAGAGAACCAGTTATCTCAAATAAGAACGGAAAAAAAGTGATTCTAACGAGGTTTCCAATCTTCGAAAAAAAATTTTTTTCTTTTCGAGATTCTTTGCGCATAATATGCTTTTCTGAGGCTATCAAACTAGTATAATGAAAGAAAACCAATTATCTCAAATAAGAACGGAAAAAAAGTGATTCTAACGAAGTTTCCAAACTTCGAAAAAAATTTTTTTTCTTTTCGAGATTCTTTGTGCATAATATGCTTGTCTGAAGCTATCTAACTAGTATAATGAAAGAGAACCAGTTATCTCAAATAAGAACGGAAAAAAAGTGATTCTAACGAAGTTTCCAAACTTCGAAAAAAAATTTTTTTCTTTTCGAGATTCTTTGCGCATAATATGCTTGTCTGAGGCTATCAAACTAGTATAATGAAAGAGAACCAGTTATCTCAAATAAGAACGGAAAAAAAGTGATTCTAACGAGGTTTCCAAACTTCGAAAAAAAATTTTTTCTTTTCGAGATTCTTTGCGCATAATATGCTTGTCTGAGGCTATCATAATAGTATAATGAAAGAGAACCAGTTATCTCAAATTAGAACGGAAAAAAAGTGATTCTAACGAAATTTCCAAACTTCGAAAAAAAATTTTTTTCTTTTGGAGATTCTTTGCACATAATATGCTTGTCTGTGGCTATCAAACTAGTATAATGAAAGAGAAACAGTTATCTCAAAAAAGAACGGAAAAAAAGTGATTCTAACGAAGTTTCGAAAACTCGAAAAAATTTTTTTTTCTTTTCGAGATTCTTTGCGCATAATCTGCTTTTCTAAGCCTATCAAACTAGTATAATGAAAGAGAACCAGTTATCTCAATAAGAATGGAAAAAAAGTGTTTCTAATGAAGTTTCCAAACTTCGAAAAAAAATTTTTTTCATTTCGAGATTCTTTGCGCATAGTATGCTTTTCGGAGGCTATCAAACTAATATAATGAAAGAGAACCAGTTATATCAAATAAAACCGGAAAAAAAGTGATTCTAACGAAGTTTCGAAACTTCGAAAATAATTTTTTTTCTTTTCGAGATTCTTTGCGCATAATATGCTTTTCTGAGGCTATCAAACTAGTATAATGAAAGAGAACCAGTTATCTCAAATAAGAACGGAAAAAAAGTGATTCTAACGAAGTTTCCAAACTTCGAAAAATTTTTTTTTTATTTTCGAGATTCATTGCGCATAATATGCTTTTCTGAGGGTAATCAAACTAGTATAATGAAAGAGAACCAGTTATCTCAAATAAGAACGGAAAAAAAGTGATTCTAACGAAGTTTCGAAACTTCGAAAAAATTTTTTTTTCTTTTCGAGATTCTTTGCGCATAATATGCTTTTCTGAGGCTATCAAACTAGTATAATGAAAGAGAACCAGTTGTCTTAAATAAGAACAGAAAAAAAGTGATTCTAAAGAAGTTTCCAAACTTCGAAAAAAAATTTTTTCTTTTCGAGATTCTTTGCGCATAATATACTTGTCTGAGGCTATCAAACTAGTATAATGAAAGAGAACCAGTTATCTCAAATAAGAATGGAAAAAAAGTGATTCTAAGGAAGTTTCCAAACTTCGAAAAAAAAATTTTTTCTTTTCGAGATTCTTTGCGCATAATACGCTTTTCTGAGGCTATCAAACTAGTATAATGAAAGAGAACCAGTTATCTCAAATAAGAACGGAAAAAAAGTGATTCTAACGAAGTTTCCAAACTTCGAAAAAAAAAATTTTTTCTTTTCGAGATTCTTTGCGCATAATATGCTTTTCTGAGGCTATCAAACTAGTATAATGAAAGAGAACCAGTTATCTCAAATAAGAACGGAAAAAAAGTGATTCTAACGAAGTTTCCAAACTTCGAAAAAAAATTTTTTTCTTTTCGAGATTCTTTGCGCATAATATGCTTGTCTGAGGCTATCAAACTAGTATAATGAAAGAGAACCAGTTATCTCAAATAAGAACGGGAAAAAAGTGATTCTAACGAGGTTTCCAAACTTCGAAAAAAAATTTTATTCTTTTCGAGATTCTTTGCGCATAATATGCTTTTCTGAGGCTATCAAACTAGTATAATGAAAGAGAACCAGTTATCTCAAATAAGAACGGAAAAAAAGTGATTCTAACGAAGTTTCGAAACTTCGAAAAAAAATTTTTTTCTTTTCGAGATTCTTTGCGCATAATATGCTTTTCTGAGGCTATCAAACTAGTATAATGAAAGAGAAGCAGTTATCTTAAATAAGAACGGAAAAAAAGTGATTCTAACGAAGTTTCCAAGTTTCGAAAAAAATTTTTTTTCTTTTCGAGATTCTTTGCGCATAATATACTTGTCTGAGGCTATCAAACTAGTATAATGAAAGAGAACCAGTTATCTCAAATAAGAACGGAAAAAAAGTGATTCTAACGAGGTTTCCAAACTTCGAAAAAAAATTTTTTTCTTTTCGAGATTCTTTGCGCATAATATGCTTTTCTGAGGCTATCAAACTAGTATAATGAAAGAGAACCAGTTATCTCAAATAAGAACGGAAAAAAAGTGATTCTAACGAAGTTTCCAAACTTCGAAAAAAAATTTTTTTCTTTTCGAGATTCTTTGCGCATAATATGCTTGTCTGAGGCTATCAAATTAGTATAATGAAAGAGAACCAGTTATCTCAAATAAGAACGGAAAAAAAGTGATTCTAACGAGGTTTCGAAACTTCGAAAAAAAAATTTTTTCTTTTCGAGATTCTTTGCGCATAATATGCTTTTCTGAGGCTATCAAAATAGTATAATGAAAGAGAACCAGTTATCTCAAATAAGAACGGAAAAAAAGTGATTCTAACGAGGTTTCCAATCTTCGAAAAAAAATTTTTTTCTTTTCGAGATTCTTTGCGCATAATATGCTTTTCTGAGGCTATCAAACTAGTATAATGAAAGAAAACCAATTATCTCAAATAAGAACGGAAAAAAAGTGATTCTAACGAAGTTTCCAAACTTCGAAAAAAATTTTTTTTCTTTTCGAGATTCTTTGTGCATAATATGCTTGTCTGAAGCTATCAAACTAGTATAATGAAAGAGAACCAGTTATCTCAAATAAGAACGGAAAAAAAGTGATTCTAACGAGGTTTCCAAACTTCGAAAAAAAATTTTTTCTTTTCGAGATTCTTTGCGCATAATATGCTTGTCTGAGGCTATCATAATAGTATAATGAAAGAGAACCAGTTATCTCAAATAAGAACGGAAAAAAAGTGATTCTAACGAAATTTCCAAACTTCGAAAAAAAATTTTTTTCTTTTGGAGATTCTTTGCACATAATATGCTTGTCTGTGGCTATCAAACTAGTATAATGAAAGAGAAACAGTTATCTCAAAAAAGAACGGAAAAAAAGTGATTCTAACGAAGTTTCGAAAACTCGAAAAAAATTTTTTTTCTTTTCGAGATTCTTTGCGCATAATCTGCTTTTCTAAGCCTATCAAACTAGTATAATGAAAGAGAACCAGTTATCTCAATAAGAATGGAAAAAAAGTGTTTCTAATGAAGTTTCCAAACTTCGAAAAAAATTTTTTTTCATTTCGAGATTCTTTGCGCATAATATGCTTTTCGGAGGCTATCAAACTAATATAATGAAAGAGAACCAGTTATATCAAATAAAACCGGAAAAAAAGTGATTCTAACGAAGTTTCGAAACTTCGAAAATAATTTTTTTTCTTTTCGAGATTCTTTGCGCATAATATGCTTTTCTGAGGCTATCAAACTAGTATAATGAAAGAGAACCAGTTATCTCAAATAAGAACGGAAAAAAAGTGATTCTAACGAAGTTTCCAAACTTCGAAAAATTTTTTTTTTATTTTCGAGATTCATTGCGCATAATATGCTTTTCTGAGGGTAATCAAACTAGTATAATGAAAGAGAACCAGTTATCTCAAATAAGAACCGAAAAAAAGTGATTCTAACGAAGTTTCGAAACTTCGAAAAAATTTTTTTTTCTTTTCGAGATTCTTTGCGCATAATATGCTTTTCTGAGGCTATCAAACTAGTATAATGAAAGAGAACCAGTTGTCTTAAATAAGAACAGAAAAAAAGTGATTCTAAAGAAGTTTCCAAACTTCGAAAAAAAAATTTTTTCTTTTCGAGATTCTTTGCGCATAATATACTTGTCTGAGGCTATCAAACTAGTATAATGAAAGAGAACCAGTTATCTCAAATAAGAATGGAAAAAAAGTGATTCTAAGGAAGTTTCCAAACTTCGAAAAAAAAATTTTTTCTTTTCGAGATTCTTTGCGCATAATACGCTTTTCTGAGGCTATCAAACTAGTATAATGAAAGAGAACCAGTTGTCTTAAATAAGAACAGAAAAAAAGTGATTCTAAAGAAGTTTCCAAACTTCGAAAAAAAATTTTTTCTTTTCGAGATTCTTTGCGCATAATATACTTGTCTGAGGCTATCAAACTAGTATAATGAAAGAGAACCAGTTATCTCAAATAAGAATGGAAAAAAAGTGATTCTAAGGAAGTTTCCAAACTTCGAAAAAAAAATTTTTTCTTTTCGAGATTCTTTGCGCATAATACGCTTTTCTGAGGCTATCAAACTAGTATAATGAAAGAGAACCAGTTATCTCAAATAAGAACGGAAAAAAAGTGATTCTAACGAAGTTTCCAAACTTCCAAAAAAAAAATTTTTTCTTTTCGAGATTCTTTGCGCATAATATGCTTTTCTGAGGCTATCAAACTAGTATAATGAAAGAGAACCAGTTATCTCAAATAAGAACGGAAAAAAAGTGATTCTAACGAAGTTTCCAAACTTCGAAAAAAAATTTTTTTCTTTTCGAGATTCTTTGCGCATAATATGCTTGTCTGAGGCTATCAAACTAGTATAATGAAAGAGAACCAGTTATCTCAAATAAGAACGGGAAAAAAGTGATTCTAACGAGGTTTCCAAACTTCGAAAAAAAATTTTTTTCTTTTCGAGATTCTTTGCGCATAATATGCTTTTCTGAGGCTATCAAACTAGTATAATGAAAGAGAACCAGTTATCTCAAATAAGAACGGAAAAAAAGTGATTCTAACGAAGTTTCGAAACTTCGAAAAAAAATTTTTTTCTTTTCGAGATTCTTTGCGCATAATATGCTTTTCTGAGGCTATCAAACTAGTATAATGAAAGAGAAGCAGTTATCTTAAATAAGAACGGAAAAAAAGTGATTCTAACGAAGTTTCCAAGTTTCGAAAAAAATTTTTTTTCTTTTCGAGATTCTTTGCGCATAATATACTTGTCTGAGGCTATCAAACTAGTATAATGAAAGAGAACCAGTTATCTCAAATAAGAACGGAAAAAAAGTGATTATAACGAGGTTTCCAAACTTCGAAAAAAAATTTTTTTCTTTTCGAGATTCTTTGCGCATAATATGCTTTTCTGAGGCTATCAAACTAGTATAATGAAAGAGAACCAGTTATCTCAAATAAGAACGGAAAAAAAGTGATTCTAACGAAGTTTCCAAACTTCGAAAAAAAATTTTTTTCTTTTCGAGATTCTTTGCGCATAATATGCTTGTCTGAGGCTATCAAATTAGTATAATGAAAGAGAACCAGTTATCTCAAATAAGAACGGAAAAAAAGTGATTCTAACGAGGTTTCGAAACTTCGAAAAAAAAATTTTTTCTTTTCGAGATTCTTTGCGCATAATATGCTTTTCTGAGGCTATCAAAATAGTATAATGAAAGAGAACCAGTTATCTCAAATAAGAACGGAAAAAAAGTGATTCTAACGAGGTTTCCAATCTTCGAAAAAAAATTTTTTTCTTTTCGAGATTCTTTGCGCATAATATGCTTTTCTGAGGCTATCAAACTAGTATAATGAAAGAAAACCAATTATCTCAAATAAGAACGGAAAAAAAGTGATTCTAACGAAGTTTCCAAACTTCGAAAAAAATTTTTTTTCTTTTCGAGATTCTTTGTGCATAATATGCTTGTCTGAAGCTATCAAACTAGTATAATGAAAGAGAACCAGTTATCTCAAATAAGAACGGAAAAAAAGTGATTCTAACGAAGTTTCCAAACTTCGAAAAAAAATTTTTTTCTTTTCGAGATTCTTTGCGCATAATATGCTTGTCTGAGGCTATCAAACTAGTATAATGAAAGAGAACCAGTTATCTCAAATAAGAACGGAAAAAAAGTGATTCTAACGAGGTTTCCAAACTTCGAAAAAAAATTTTTTCTTTTCGAGATTCTTTGCGCATAATATGCTTGTCTGAGGCTATCATAATAGTATAATGAAAGAGAACCAGTTATCTCAAATAAGAACGGAAAAAAAGTGATTCTAACGAAATTTCCAAACTTCGAAAAAAAATTTTTTTCTTTTGGAGATTCTTTGCACATAATATGCTTGTCTGTGGCTATCAAACTAGTATAATGAAAGAGAAACAGTTATCTCAAAAAAGAACGGAAAAAAAGTGATTCTAACGAAGTTTCGAAAACTCGAAAAAAATTTTTTTTCTTTTCGAGATTCTTTGCGCATAATCTGCTTTTCTAAGCCTATCAAACTAGTATAATGAAAGAGAACCAGTTATCTCAATAAGAATGGAAAAAAAGTGTTTCTAATGAAGTTTCCAAACTTCGAAAAAAAATTTTTTTCATTTCGAGATTCTTTGCGCATAATATGCTTTTCGGAGGCTATCAAACTAATATAATGAAAGAGAACCAGTTATATCAAATAAAACCGGAAAAAAAGTGATTCCAACGAAGTTTCGAAACTTCGAAAATAATTTTTTTTCTTTTCGAGATTCTTTGCGCATAATATGCTTTTCTGAGGCTATCAAACTAGTATAATGAAAGAGAACCAGTTATCTCAAATAAGAACGGAAAAAAAGTGATTCTAACGAAGTTTCCAAACTTCGAAAAATTTTTTTTTTATTTTCGAGATTCATTGCGCATAATATGCTTTTCTGAGGGTAATCAAACTAGTATAATGAAAGAGAACCAGTTATCTCAAATAAGAACCGAAAAAAAGTGATTCTAACGAAGTTTCGAAACTTCGAAAAAATTTTTTTTTCTTTTCGAGATTCTTTGCGCATAATATGCTTTTCTGAGGCTATCAAACTAGTATAATGAAAGAGAACCAGTTATCTCAAATAAGAACGGAAAAAAAGTGATTCTAACGAAGTTTCCAAACTTCGAAAAAAAATTTTTTTCTTTTCGAGATTCTTTGCGCATAATATGCTTGTCTGAGGCTATCAAATTAGTATAATGAAAGAGAACCAGTTATCTCAAATAAGAACGGAAAAAAAGTGATTCTAACGAGGTTTCGAAACTTCGAAAAAAAAATTTTTTCTTTTCGAGATTCTTTGCGCATAATATGCTTTTCTGAGGCTATCAAAATAGTATAATGAAAGAGAACCAGTTATCTCAAATAAGAACGGAAAAAAAGTGATTCTAACGAGGTTTCCAATCTTCGAAAAAAAATTTTTTTCTTTTCGAGATTCTTTGCGCATAATATGCTTTTCTGAGGCTATCAAACTAGTATAATGAAAGAAAACCAATTATCTCAAATAAGAACGGAAAAAAAGTGATTCTAACGAAGTTTCCAAACTTCGAAAAAAATTTTTTTTCTTTTCGAGATTCTTTGTGCATAATATGCTTGTCTGAAGCTATCAAACTAGTATAATGAAAGAGAACCAGTTATCTCAAATAAGAACGGAAAAAAAGTGATTCTAACGAAGTTTCCAAACTTCGAAAAAAAATTTTTTTCTTTTCGAGATTCTTTGCGCATAATATGCTTGTCTGAGGCTATCAAACTAGTATAATGAAAGAGAACCAGTTATCTCAAATAAGAACGGAAAAAAAGTGATTCTAACGAGGTTTCCAAACTTCGAAAAAAAATTTTTTCTTTTCGAGATTCTTTGCGCATAATATGCTTGTCTGAGGCTATCATAATAGTATAATGAAAGAGAACCAGTTATCTCAAATAAGAACGGAAAAAAAGTGATTCTAACGAAATTTCCAAACTTCGAAAAAAAATTTTTTTCTTTTGGAGATTCTTTGCACATAATATGCTTGTCTGTGGCTATCAAACTAGTATAATGAAAGAGAAACAGTTATCTCAAAAAAGAACGGAAAAAAAGTGATTCTAACGAAGTTTCGAAAACTCGAAAAAAATTTTTTTTCTTTTCGAGATTCTTTGCGCATAATCTGCTTTTCTAAGCCTATCAAACTAGTATAATGAAAGAGAACCAGTTATCTCAATAAGAATGGAAAAAAAGTGTTTCTAATGAAGTTTCCAAACTTCGAAAAAAAATTTTTTTCATTTCGAGATTCTTTGCGCATAATATGCTTTTCGGAGGCTATCAAACTAATATAATGAAAGAGAACCAGTTATATCAAATAAAACCGGAAAAAAAGTGATTCTAATGAAGTTTCGAAACTTCGAAAATAATTTTTTTTCTTTTCGAGATTCTTTGCGCATAATATGCTTTTCTGAGGCTATCAAACTAGTATAATGAAAGAGAACCAGTTATCTCAAATAAGAACGGAAAAAAAGTGATTCTAACGAAGTTTCCAAACTTCGAAAATTTTTTTTTTTATTTTCGAGATTCATTGCGCATAATATGCTTTTCTGAGGGTAATCAAACTAGTATAATGAAAGAGAACCAGTTATCTCAAATAAGAACCGAAAAAAAGTGATTCTAACGAAGTTTCGAAACTTCGAAAAAATTTTTTTTTCTTTTCGAGATTCTTTGCGCATAATATGCTTTTCTGAGGCTATCAAACTAGTATAATGAAAGAGAACCAGTTGTCTTAAATAAGAACAGAAAAAAAGTGATTCTAAAGAAGTTTCCAAACTTCGAAAAAAAAATTTTTTCTTTTCGAGATTCTTTGCGCATAATATACTTGTCTGAGGCTATCAAACTAGTATAATGAAAGAGAACCAGTTATCTCAAATAAGAATGGAAAAAAAAGTGATTCTAAGGAAGTTTCCAAACTTCGAAAAAAAAATTTTTTCTTTTCGAGATTCTTTGCGCATAATACGCTTTTCTGAGGCTATCAAACTAGTATAATGAAAGAGAACCAGTTATCTCAAATAAGAACGGAAAAAAAGTGATTCTAACGAAGTTTCCAAACTTCGAAAAAACATTTTTTTCTTTTCGAGATTCTTTGCGCATTATATGCTTTTCTGAGGCTATCAAACTAGTATAATGAAAGAGAAGCAGTTATCTTAAATAAGAACGGAAAAAAAGTGATTCTAACGAAGTTTCCAAACTTCGAAAAAAATTTTTTTTCTTTTCGAGATTCTTAGCGCATAATATGCTTTTCTGAGGCTATCAAACTAGTATAATGAAAGAGAACCAGTTATCTCAAATAAGAACGGAAAAAAAGTGATTCTAACGAAGTTTCCAAACTTCGAAAAAAAATTTTTTCCTTTTCGAGATTCTTTGCGCATAATATACTTGTCTGAGGCTATCAAACTAGTATAATGAAAGAGAACCAGTTATCTCAAATAAGAACGGAAAAAAAGTGATTCTAACGAGGTTTCCAAACTTCGAAAAAAAATTTTTTTCTTTTCGAGATTCTTTGCGCATAATATGCTTTTCTGAGGCTATCAAACTAGTATAATGAAAGAGAACCAGTTATCTCAAATAAGAACGGAAAAAAAGTGATTCTAACGAAGTTTCCAAACTTCGAAAAAAAATTTTTTTCTTTTCGAGATTCTTTGCGCATAATATGCTTGTCTGAGGCTATCATAATACAATAATGAAAGAGAACCAGTTATCTCAAATAAGAACGGAAAAAAAGCGATTCTAACGAAATTTCCAAACTTCGAAAAAAAATTTTTTTATTTTCGAGATTCATTGCGCATAATATGCTTTTCTGAGGGTAATCAAAGTAGTATAATGAAAGAGAACCAGTTATCTCAAATAAGAACGGAAAAAAAGTGATTCTAACGAAGTTTCCAAACTTCGAAAAAAAGTTTTTTTCTTTTCGAGATTCTTTGCGCATAATATGCTTGTCTGAGGCTATCAAACTAGTATAATGAAAGACAACCAGTTATCTCAAATAAGAACGGGAAAAAAGTGATTCTAACGAGGTTTCCAAACTTCGAAAAAAAATTTTTTTCTTTTCGAGATTCTTTGCGCATAATATGCTTTTCTGAGGCTATCAAACTAGTATAATGAAAGAGAACAAGTTATCTCAAATAAGAATGGAAAAAAAGTGATTCTAAGGAAGTTTCCAAACTTCGAACAAAAATGTTATTCTTTTCGAGATTCTTTGCGCATAATATGCTTTTCTGAGGCTATCAAACTAGTATAATGAAAGAGAACCAGTTATCTCAAATAAGAACGGAAAAAAAGTGATTCTAATGAAGTTTCCAAACTTCGAAAAAAAATTTTTTTCTTTTCGAGATTCTTTGCGCATAATATGCTTGTCTGAGGCTATCAAATTAGTATAATGAAAGAGAACCAGTTATCTCAAATAAGAACGGAAAAAAAGTGATTATAACGAAGTTTCCAAACTTCGAAAAAAAATTTTTTTCTTTTCGAGATTCTTTGCGCATAATATGCTTGTCTGAGGCTATCAAATTAGTATAATGAAAGAGAACCAGTTATCTCAAATAAGAACGGAAAAAAAGTGATTCTAACGAGGTTTCGAAACTTCGAAAAAAAAATTTTTTCTTTTCGAGATTCTTTGCGCATAATATGCTTTTCTGAGGCTATCAAAATAGTATAATGAAAGAGAACCAGTTATCTCAAATAAGAACGGAAAAAAAGTGATTCTAACGAGGTTTCCAATCTTCGAAAAAAAATTTTTTTCTTTTCGAGATTCTTTGCGCATAATAAGCTTTTCTGAGGCTATCAAACTAGTATAATGAAAGAAAACCAATTATCTCAAATAAGAACGGAAAAAAAGTGATTCTAACGAAGTTTCCAAACTTCGAAAAAAATTTTTTTTCTTTTCGAGATTCTTTGTGCATAATATGCTTGTCTGAAGCTATCAAACTAGTATAATGAAAGAGAACCAGTTATCTCAAATAAGAACGGAAAAAAAGTGATTCTAACGAAGTTTCCAAACTTCGAAAAAAAATTTTTTTCTTTTCGAGATTCTTTGCGCATAATATGCTTGTCTGAGGCTATCAAACTAGTATAATGAAAGAGAACCAGTTATCTCAAATAAGAACGGAAAAAAAGTGATTCTAACGAGGTTTCCAAACTTCGAAAAAAAATTTTTTCTTTTCGAGATTCTTTGCGCATAATATGCTTGTCTGAGGCTATCATAATAGTATAATGAAAGAGAACCAGTTATCTCAAATAAGAACGGAAAAAAAGTGATTCTAACGAAATTTCCAAACTTCGAAAAAAAATTTTTTTCTTTTGGAGATTCTTTGCACATAATATGCTTGTCTGTGGCTATCAAACTAGTATAATGAAAGAGAAACAGTTATCTCAAAAAAGAACGGAAAAAAAGTGATTCTAACGAAGTTTCGAAAACTCGAAAAAAATTTTTTTTCTCTTCGAGATTCTTTGCGCATAATCTGCTTTTCTAAGCCTATCAAACTAGTATAATGAAAGAGAACCAGTTATCTCAATAAGAATGGAAAAAAAGTGTTTCTAATGAAGTTTCCAAACTTCGAAAAAAAATTTTTTTCATTTCGAGATTCTTTGCGCATAATATGCTTTTCGGAGGCTATCAAACTAATATAATGAAAGAGAACCAGTTATATCAAATAAAACCGGAAAAAAAGTGATTCTAACGAAGTTTCGAAACTTCGAAAATAATTTTTTTTCTTTTCGAGATTCTTTGCGCATAATATGCTTTTCTGAGGCTATCAAACTAGTATAATGAAAGAGAACCAGTTATCTCAAATAAGAACGGAAAAAAAGTGATTCTAACGAAGTTTCCAATCTTCGAAAATTTTTTTTTTTATTTTCGAGATTCATTGCGCATAATATGCTTTTCTGAGGGTAATCAAACTAGTATAATGAAAGAGAACCAGTTATCTCAAATAAGAACCGAAAAAAAGTGATTCTAACGAAGTTTCGAAACTTCGAAAAAATTTTTTTTTCTTTTCGAGATTCTTTGCGCATAATATGCTTTTCTGAGGCTATCAAACTAGTATAATGAAAGAGAACCAGTTGTCTTAAATAAGAACAGAAAAAAAGTGATTCTAAAGAAGTTTCCAAACTTCGAAAAAAAAATTTTTTCTTTTCGAGATTCTTTGCGCATAATATACTTGTCTGAGGCTATCAAACTAGTATAATGAAAGAGAACCAGTTATCTCAAATAAGAATGGAAAAAAAGTGATTCTAAGGAAGTTTCCAAACTTCGAAAAAAAAATTTTTTCTTTTCGAGATTCTTTGCGCATAATACGCTTTTCTGAGGCTATCAAACTAGTATAATGAAAGAGAACCAGTTATCTCAAATAAGAACGGAAAAAAAGTGATTCTAACGAAGTTTCCAAACTTCGAAAAAAAATTTTTTTCTTTTCGAGATTCTTTGCGCATTATATGCTTTTCTGAGGCTATCAAACTAGTATAATGAAAGAGAACCAGTAATCTTAAATAAGAACGGAAAAAAAGTGATTCTAACGAAGTTTCCAAACTTCGAAAAAAAATTTTTTTCTTTTCGAGATTCTTTGCGCATAATATGCTTGTCTGAGGCTATCAAATTAGTATAATGAAAGAGAACCAGTTATCTCAAATAAGAACGGAAAAAAAGTGATTCTAACGAAGTTTCCAAACTTCGAAAAAAAATTTTTTTCTTTTCGAGATTCTTTGCGCATAATATACTTGTCTGAGGCTATCAAACTAGTATAATGAAAGAGAACCAGTTATCTCAAATAAGAACGGAAAAAAAGTGATTCTAACGAGGTTTCCAAACTTCGAAAAAAAATTTTTTTCTTTTCGAGATTCTTTGCGCATAATATGCTTTTCTGAGGCTATCAAACTAGTATAATGAAAGAGAACCAGTTATCTCAAATAAGAACGGAAAAAAAGTGATTCTAACGAAGTTTCCAAACTTCGAAAAAAAATTTTTTTCTTTTCGAGATTCTTTGCGCATAATATGCTTGTCTGAGGCTATCATAATACAATAATGAAAGAGAACCAGTTATCTCAAATAAGAACGGAAAAAAAGCGATTCTAACGAAATTTCCAAACTTCGAAAAAAAATTTTTTTCTTTTGGAGATTCTTTGCGCATAATATGCTTGTCTGTGGCTATCAAACTAGTATAATGAAAGAGAAACAGTTATCTCAAAAAAGAACGGAAAAAAAGTGATTCTAACGAAGTTTCGAAAACTCGAAAAAAATTTTTTTTCTTTTCGAGATTCTTTGCGCATAATCTGCTTTTCTAAGCCTATCAAACTAGTATAATGAAAGAGAACCAGTTATCTCAATAAGAATGGAAAAAAAGTGTTTCTAATGAAGTTTCCAAACTTCGAAAAAAAATTTTTTTCATTTCGAGATTCTTTGCGCATAATATGCTTTTCGGAGGCTATCAAACTAATATAATGAAAGAGAACCAGTTATATCAAATAAGAACGGAAAAAAAGTGATTTTAACGAAGTTTCGAAACTTCGAAAATAATTTTTTTTCTTTTCGAGATTCTTTGCGCATAATATGCTTTTCTGAGGCTATCAAACTAGTATAATGAAAGAGAACCAGTTATATCAAATAAGAACGGAAAAAAAGTGATTCTAACAAAGTTTCCAAACTTCGAAAAAAAATTTTTTTATTTTCGAGATTCATTGCGCATAATATGCTTTTCTGAGGGTAATCAAAGTAGTATAATGAAAGAGAACCAGTTATCTCAAATAAGAACGGAAAAAAAGTGATTCTAACGAAGTTTCCAAACTTCGAAAAAAAGTTTTTTTCTTTTCGAGATTCTTTGCGCATAATATGCTTGTCTGAGGCTATCAAACTAGTATAATGAAAGACAACCAGTTATCTCAAATAAGAACGGGAAAAAAGTGATTCTAACGAGGTTTCCAAACTTCGAAAAAAAATTTTTTTCTTTTCGAGATTCTTTGCGCATAATATGCTTTTCTGAGGCTATCAAACTAGTATAATGAAAGAGAACAAGTTATCTCAAATAAGAATGGAAAAAAAGTGATTCTAAGGAAGTTTCCAAACTTCGAACAAAAATGTTATTCTTTTCGAGATTCTTTGCGCATAATATGCTTTTCTGAGGCTATCAAACTAGTATAATGAAAGAGAACCAGTTATCTCAAATAAGAACGGAAAAAAAGTGATTCTAATGAAGTTTCCAAACTTCGAAAAAAAATTTTTTTCTTTTCGAGATTCTTTGCGCATAATATGCTTGTCTGAGGCTATCAAATTAGTATAACGAAAGAGAACCAATTATCTCAAATAAGAACGGAAAAAAAGTGATTCTAATGAAGTTTCCAAACTTCGAAAAAAAATTTTTTTCTTTTCGAGATTCTTTGCGCATAATATGCTTGTCTGAGGCTATCAAATTAGTATAACGAAAGAGAACCAATTATCTCAAATAAGAACGGAAAATAAGTGATTCTAACGAGGTTTCCAAACTTCGAAAAAAAAATTTTTTCTTTTCGAGATTCTTTGCGCATAATATGCTTGTCTGAGGCTATCAAACTAGTATAATGAAAGAGAACCAGTTATCTCAAATAAGAACGGAAAAAAAGTGATTCTAACGAAGTTTCCAAACTTCGAAAAAAAATTTTTTTCTTTTCGAGATTCTTTGCGCATTATATGCTTTTCTGAGGCTATCAAACTAGTATAATGAAAGAGAAGCAGTTATCTTAAATAAGAACGGAAAAAAAGTGATTCTAACGAAGTTTCCAAACTTCGAAAAAAATTTTTTTTCTTTTCGAGATTCTTAGCGCATAATATGCTTTTCTGAGGCTATCAAACTAGTATAATGAAAGAGAACCAGTTATCTCAAATAAGAACGGAAAAAAAGTGATTCTAACGAAGTTTCCAAACTTCGAAAAAAAATTTTTTTCTTTTCGAGATTCTTTGCGCATAATATACTTGTCTGAGGCTATCAAACTAGTATAATGAAAGAGAACCAGTTATCTCAAATAAGAACGGAAAAAAAGTGATTCTAACGAGGTTTCCAAACTTCGAAAAAAAATTTTTTTCTTTTCGAGATTCTTTGCGCATAATATGCTTTTCTGAGGCTATCAAACTAGTATAATGAAAGAGAACCAGTTATCTCAAATAAGAACGGAAAAAAAGTGATTCTAACAAAGTTTCCAAACTTCGAAAAAAAATTTTTTTCTTTTCGAGATTCTTTGCGCATAATATGCTTGTCTGAGGCTATCATAATACAATAATGAAAGAGAACCAGTTATCTCAAATAAGAACGGAAAAAAAGCGATTCTAACGAAATTTCCAAACTTCGAAAAAAAATTTTTTTCTTTTGGAGATTCTTTGCGCATAATATGCTTGTCTGTGGCTATCAAACTAGTATAATGAAAGAGAAACAGTTATCTCAAAAAAGAACGGAAAAAAAGTGATTCTAACGAAGTTTCGAAAACTCGAAAAAAAATTTTTTTCTTTTCGAGATTCTTTGCGCATAATATGCTTTTCGGAGGCTATCAAACTAATATAATGAAAGAGAACCAGTTATATCAAATAAGAACGGAAAAAAAGTGATTCTAACGAAGTTTCGAAACTTCGAAAATAATTTTTTTTCTTTTCGAGATTCTTTGCGCATAATATGCTTTTCTGAGGCTATCAAACTAGTATAATGAAAGAGAACCAGTTATATCAAATAAGAACGGAAAAAAAGTGATTCTAACAAAGTTTCCAAACTTCGAAAAAAATTTTTTTTATTTTCGAGATTCATTGCGCATAATATGCTTTTCTGAGGGTAATCAAAGTAGTATAATGAAAGAGAACCAGTTATCTCAAATAAGAACGGAAAAAAAGCGATTCTAACGAAATTTCCAAACTTCGAAAAAAAATTTTTTTCTTTTCGAGATTCTTTGCGCATAATCTGCTTTTCTAAGCCTATCAACTAGTATAATGAAAGAGAACCAGTTATCTCAATAAGAATGGAAAAAATGTGTTTCTAATGAAGTTTCCAAACTTCGAAAAAAAATTTTTTTCATTTCGAGATTCTTTGCGCATAATATGCTTGTCTGAGGCTATCAAACTAGTATAATGAAAGAGAACCAGTTATCTCAAATAAGAACGGAAAAAAAGTGATTCTAACGAGGTTTCCAAACTTCGAAAAAAAATTTTTTTCTTTTCGAGATTCTTTGCGCATAATATGCTTTTCTGAGGCTATCAAACTAGTATAATGAAAGAGAACCAGTTATCTCAAATAAGAACGGAAAAAAAGTGATTCTAACGAAGTTTCCAAACTTCGAAAAAAAATTTTTTTCTTTTCGAGATTCTTTGCGCATAATATGCTTGTCTGAGGCTATCAAATTAGTATAATGAAAGAGAACCAGTTATCTCAAATAAGAACGGAAAAAAAGTGATTCTAACGAGGTTTCGAAACTTCGAAAAAAAAATTTTTTCTTTTCGAGATTCTTTGCGCATAATATGCTTTTCTGAGGCTATCAAAATAGTATAATGAAAGAGAACCAGTTATCTCAAATAAGAACGGAAAAAAAGTGATTCTAACGAGGTTTCCAATCTTCGAAAAAAAATTTTTTTCTTTTCGAGATTCTTTGCGCATAATATGCTTTCTGAGGCTATCAAACTAGTATAATGAAAGAAAACCAATTATCTCAAATAAGAACGGAAAAAAAGTGATTCTAACGAAGTTTCCAAACTTCGAAAAAAATTTTTTTTCTTTTCGAGATTCTTTGTGCATAATATGCTTGTCTGAAGCTATCAAACTAGTATAATGAAAGAGAAACAGTTATCTCAAAAAAGAACGGAAAAAAAGTGATTCTAACGAAGTTTCCAAACTTCGAAAAAAAATTTTTTTCTTTTCGAGATTCTTTGCACATAATATGCTTGTCTGTGGCTATCAAACTAGTATAATGAAAGAGAAACAGTTATCTCAAAAAAGAACGGAAAAAAAGTGATTCTAACGAAGTTTCGAAAACTCGAAAAAAATTTTTTTTCTCTTCGAGATTCTTTGCGCATAATCTGCTTTTCTAAGCCTATCAAACTAGTATAATGAAAGAGAACCAGTTATCTCAATAAGAATGGAAAAAAAGTGTTTCTAATGAAGTTTCCAAACTTCGAAAAAAAATTTTTTTCATTTCGAGATTCTTTGCGCATAATATGCTTTTCGGAGGCTATCAAACTAATATAATGAAAGAGAACCAGTTATATCAAATAAAACCGGAAAAAAAGTGATTCTAACGAAGTTTCGAAACTTCGAAAATAATTTTTTTTCTTTTCGAGATTCTTTGCGCATAATATGCTTTTCTGAGGCTATCAAACTAGTATAATGAAAGAGAACCAGTTATCTCAAATAAGAACGGAAAAAAAGTGATTCTAACGAAGTTTCCAATCTTCGAAAATTTTTTTTTTTATTTTCGAGATTCATTGCGCATAATATGCTTTTCTGAGGGTAATCAAACTAGTATAATGAAAGAGAACCAGTTATCTCAAATAAGAACCGAAAAAAAGTGATTCTAACGAAGTTTCGAAACTTCGAAAAAATTTTTTTTTCTTTTCGAGATTCTTTGCGCATAATATGCTTTTCTGAGGCTATCAAACTAGTATAATGAAAGAGAACCAGTTGTCTTAAATAAGAACAGAAAAAAAGTGATTCTAAAGAAGTTTCCAAACTTCGAAAAAAAAATTTTTTCTTTTCGAGATTCTTTGCGCATAATATACTTGTCTGAGGCTATCAAACTAGTATAATGAAAGAGAACCAGTTATCTCAAATAAGAATGGAAAAAAAGTGATTCTAAGGAAGTTTCCAAACTTCGAAAAAAAAATTTTTTCTTTTCGAGATTCTTTGCGCATAATACGCTTTTCTGAGGCTATCAAACTAGTATAATGAAAGAGAACCAGTTATCTCAAATAAGAACGGAAAAAAAGTGATTCTAACGAAGTTTCCAAACTTCGAAAAAAAATTTTTTTCTTTTCGAGATTCTTTGCGCATTATATGCTTTTCTGAGGCTATCAAACTAGTATAATGAAAGAGAACCAGTAATCTTAAATAAGAACGGAAAAAAAGTGATTCTAACGAAGTTTCCAAACTTCGAAAAAAAATTTTTTTCTTTTCGAGATTCTTTGCGCATAATATGCTTGTCTGAGGCTATCAAATTAGTATAATGAAAGAGAACCAGTTATCTCAAATAAGAACGGAAAAAAAGTGATTCTAACGAAGTTTCCAAACTTCGAAAAAAAATTTTTTTCTTTTCGAGATTCTTTGCGCATAATATACTTGTCTGAGGCTATCAAACTAGTATAATGAAAGAGAACCAGTTATCTCAAATAAGAACGGAAAAAAAGTGATTCTAACGAGGTTTCCAAACTTCGAAAAAAAATTTTTTTCTTTTCGAGATTCTTTGCGCATAATATGCTTTTCTGAGGCTATCAAACTAGTATAATGAAAGAGAACCAGTTATCTCAAATAAGAACGGAAAAAAAGTGATTCTAACGAAGTTTCCAAACTTCGAAAAAAAATTTTTTTCTTTTCGAGATTCTTTGCGCATAATATGCTTGTCTGAGGCTATCATAATACAATAATGAAAGAGAACCAGTTATCTCAAATAAGAACGGAAAAAAAGCGATTCTAACGAAATTTCCAAACTTCGAAAAAAAATTTTTTTCTTTTCGAGATTCTTTGCGCATAATATGCTTGTCTGTGGCTATCAAACTAGTATAATGAAAGAGAAACAGTTATCTCAAAAAAGAACGGAAAAAAAGTGATTCTAACGAAGTTTCGAAAACTCGAAAAAAATTTTTTTTCTTTTCGAGATTCTTTGCGCATAATCTGCTTTTCTAAGCCTATCAAACTAGTATAATGAAAGAGAACCAGTTATCTCAATAAGAATGGAAAAAAAGTGTTTCTAATGAAGTTTCCAAACTTCGAAAAAAAATTTTTTTCATTTCGAGATTCTTTGCGCATAATATGCTTTTCGGAGGCTATCAAACTAATATAATGAAAGAGAACCAGTTATATCAAATAAGAACGGAAAAAAAGTGATTTTAACGAAGTTTCGAAACTTCGAAAATAATTTTTTTTCTTTTCGAGATTCTTTGCGCATAATATGCTTTTCTGAGGCTATCAAACTAGTATAATGAAAGAGAACCAGTTATATCAAATAAGAACGGAAAAAAAGTGATTCTAACAAAGTTTCCAAACTTCGAAAAAAAATTTTTTTATTTTCGAGATTCATTGCGCATAATATGCTTTTCTGAGGGTAATCAAAGTAGTATAATGAAAGAGAACCAGTTATCTCAAATAAGAACGGAAAAAAAGTGATTCTAACGAAGTTTCCAAACTTCGAAAAAAAGTTTTTTTCTTTTCGAGATTCTTTGCGCATAATATGCTTGTCTGAGGCTATCAAACTAGTATAATGAAAGACAACCAGTTATCTCAAATAAGAACGGGAAAAAAGTGATTCTAACGAGGTTTCCAAACTTCGAAAAAAAATTTTTTTCTTTTCGAGATTCTTTGCGCATAATATGCTTTTCTGAGGCTATCAAACTAGTATAATGAAAGAGAACAAGTTATCTCAAATAAGAATGGAAAAAAAGTGATTCTAAGGAAGTTTCCAAACTTCGAACAAAAATGTTATTCTTTTCGAGATTCTTTGCGCATAATATGCTTTTCTGAGGCTATCAAACTAGTATAATGAAAGAGAACCAGTTATCTCAAATAAGAACGGAAAAAAAGTGATTCTAATGAAGTTTCCAAACTTCGAAAAAAAATTTTTTTCTTTTCGAGATTCTTTGCGCATAATATGCTTGTCTGAGGCTATCAAATTAGTATAACGAAAGAGAACCAATTATCTCAAATAAGAACGGAAAAAAAGTGATTCTAATGAAGTTTCCAAACTTCGAAAAAAAATTTTTTTCTTTTCGAGATTCTTTGCGCATAATATGCTTGTCTGAGGCTATCAAATTAGTATAACGAAAGAGAACCAATTATCTCAAATAAGAACGGAAAATAAGTGATTCTAACGAGGTTTCCAAACTTCGAAAAAAAAATTTTTTCTTTTCGAGATTCTTTGCGCATAATATGCTTGTCTGAGGCTATCAAACTAGTATAATGAAAGAGAACCAGTTATCTCAAATAAGAACGGAAAAAAAGTGATTCTAACGAAGTTTCCAAACTTCGAAAAAAAATTTTTTTCTTTTCGAGATTCTTTGCGCATTATATGCTTTTCTGAGGCTATCAAACTAGTATAATGAAAGAGAAGCAGTTATCTTAAATAAGAACGGAAAAAAAGTGATTCTAACGAAGTTTCCAAACTTCGAAAAAAATTTTTTTTCTTTTCGAGATTCTTAGCGCATAATATGCTTTTCTGAGGCTATCAAACTAGTATAATGAAAGAGAACCAGTTATCTCAAATAAGAACGGAAAAAAAGTGATTCTAACGAAGTTTCCAAACTTCGAAAAAAAATTTTTTTCTTTTCGAGATTCTTTGCGCATAATATACTTGTCTGAGGCTATCAAACTAGTATAATGAAAGAGAACCAGTTATCTCAAATAAGAACGGAAAAAAAGTGATTCTAACGAGGTTTCCAAACTTCGAAAAAAAATTTTTTTCTTTTCGAGATTCTTTGCGCATAATATGCTTTTCTGAGGCTATCAAACTAGTATAATGAAAGAGAACCAGTTATCTCAAATAAGAACGGAAAAAAAGTGATTCTAACAAAGTTTCCAAACTTCGAAAAAAAATTTTTTTCTTTTCGAGATTCTTTGCGCATAATATGCTTGTCTGAGGCTATCATAATACAATAATGAAAGAGAACCAGTTATCTCAAATAAGAACGGAAAAAAAGCGATTCTAACGAAATTTCCAAACTTCGAAAAAAAATTTTTTTCTTTTGGAGATTCTTTGCGCATAATATGCTTGTCTGTGGCTATCAAACTAGTATAATGAAAGAGAAACAGTTATCTCAAAAAAGAACGGAAAAAAAGTGATTCTAACGAAGTTTCGAAAACTCGAAAAAAAATTTTTTTCTTTTCGAGATTCTTTGCGCATAATATGCTTTTCGGAGGCTATCAAACTAATATAATGAAAGAGAACCAGTTATATCAAATAAGAACGGAAAAAAAGTGATTCTAACGAAGTTTCGAAACTTCGAAAATAATTTTTTTTCTTTTCGAGATTCTTTGCGCATAATATGCTTTTCTGAGGCTATCAAACTAGTATAATGAAAGAGAACCAGTTATATCAAATAAGAACGGAAAAAAAGTGATTCTAACAAAGTTTCCAAACTTCGAAAAAAATTTTTTTTATTTTCGAGATTCATTGCGCATAATATGCTTTTCTGAGGGTAATCAAAGTAGTATAATGAAAGAGAACCAGTTATCTCAAATAAGAACGGAAAAAAAGCGATTCTAACGAAATTTCCAAACTTCGAAAAAAAATTTTTTTCTTTTCGAGATTCTTTGCGCATAATCTGCTTTTCTAAGCCTATCAACTAGTATAATGAAAGAGAACCAGTTATCTCAATAAGAATGGAAAAAATGTGTTTCTAATGAAGTTTCCAAACTTCGAAAAAAAATTTTTTTCATTTCGAGATTCTTTGCGCATAATATGCTTGTCTGAGGCTATCAAACTAGTATAATGAAAGAGAACCAGTTATCTCAAATAAGAACGGAAAAAAAGTGATTCTAACGAGGTTTCCAAACTTCGAAAAAAAATTTTTTTCTTTTCGAGATTCTTTGCGCATAATATGCTTTTCTGAGGCTATCAAACTAGTATAATGAAAGAGAACCAGTTATCTCAAATAAGAACGGAAAAAAAGTGATTCTAACGAAGTTTCCAAACTTCGAAAAAAAATTTTTTTCTTTTCGAGATTCTTTGCTCATAATATGCTTGTCTGAGGCTATCAAATTAGTATAATGAAAGAGAACCAGTTATCTCAAATAAGAACGGAAAAAAAGTGATTCTAACGAGGTTTCGAAACTTCGAAAAAAAAATTTTTTCTTTTCGAGATTCTTTGCGCATAATATGCTTTTCTGAGGCTATCAAAATAGTATAATGAAAGAGAACCAGTTATCTCAAATAAGAACGGAAAAAAAGTGATTCTAACGAGGTTTCCAATCTTCGAAAAAAAATTTTTTTCTTTTCGAGATTCTTTGCGCATAATATGCTTTTCTGAGGCTATCAAACTAGTATAATGAAAGAAAACCAATTATCTCAAATAAGAACGGAAAAAAAGTGATTCTAACGAAGTTTCCAAACTTCGAAAAAAATTTTTTTTCTTTTCGAGATTCTTTGTGCATAATATGCTTGTCTGAAGCTATCAAACTAGTATAATGAAAGAGAACCAGTTATCTCAAATAAGAACGGAAAAAAAGTGATTCTAACGAAGTTTCCAAACTTCGAAAAAAAATTTTTTCTTTTCGAGATTCTTTGCGCATAATATGCTTGTCTGAGGCTATCATAATAGTATAATGAAAGAGAACCAGTTATCTCAAATAAGAACGGAAAAAAAGTGATTCTAACGAAATTTCCAAACTTCGAAAAAAATTTTTTTCTTTTGGAGATTCTTTGCACATAATATGCTTGTCTGTGGCTATCAAACTAGTATAATGAAAGAGAAACAGTTATCTCAAAAAAGAACGGAAAAAAAGTGATTCTAACGAAGTTTCGAAAACTCGAAAAAAATTTTTTTTCTTTTCGAGATTCTTTGCGCATAATCTGCTTTTCTAAGCCTATCAAACTAGTATAATGAAAGAGAACCAGTTATCTCAATAAGAATGGAAAAAAAGTATTTCTAATGAAGTTTCCAAACTTCGAAAAAAAATTTTTTTCATTTCGAGATTCTTTGCGCATAATATGCTTTTCGGAGGCTATCAAACTAATATAATGAAAGAGAACCAGTTATATCAAATAAAACCGGAAAAAAAGTGATTCTAACGAAGTTTCGAAACTTCGAAAATAATTTTTTTTCTTTTCGAGATTCTTTGCGCATAATATGCTTTTCTGAGGCTATCAAACTAGTATAATGAAAGAGAACCAGTTATCTCAAATAAGAACGGAAAAAAAGTGATTCTAACGAAGTTTCCAAACTTCGAAAAATTTTTTTTTTATTTTCGAGATTCATTGCGCATAATATGCTTTTCTGAGGGTAATCAAACTAGTATAATGAAAGAGAACCAGTTATCTCAAATAAGAACGGAAAAAAAGTGATTCTAACGAAGTTTCGAAACTTCGAAAAAATTTTTTTTTCTTTTCGAGATTCTTTGCGCATAATATGCTTTTCTGAGGCTATCAAACTAGTATAATGAAAGAGAACCAGTTGTCTTAAATAAGAACAGAAAAAAAGTGATTCTAAAGAAGTTTCCAAACTTCGAAAAAAAAATTTTTTCTTTTCGAGATTCTTTGCGCATAATATACTTGTCTGAGGCTATCAAACTAGTATAATGAAAGAGAAGCAGTTATCTCAAATAAGAATGGAAAAAAAGTGATTCTAAGGAAGTTTCCAAACTTCGAAAAAAAAAGTTTTTCTTTTCGAGATTCTTTGCGCATAATACGCTTTTCTGAGGCTATCAAACTAGTATAATGAAAGAGAACCAGTTATCTCAAATAAGAACGGAAAAAAAGTGATTCTAACGAAGTTTCCAAACTTCGAAAAAAAAAATTTTTCTTTTCGAGATTCTTTGCGCATAATATGCTTTTCTGAGGCTATCAAACTAGTATAATGAAAGAGAACCAGTTATCTCAAATAAGAACGGAAAAAAAGTGATTCTAACGAAGTTTCCAAACTTCGAAAAAAAATTTTTTTCTTTTCGAGATTCTTTGCGCATAATATGCTAGTCTGAGGCTATCAAACTAGTATAATGAAAGAGAACCAGTTATCTCAAATAAGAACGGGAAAAAAGTGATTCTAACGAGGTTTCCAAACTTCGAAAAAAAATTTTTTTCTTTTCGAGATTCTTTGCGCATAATATGCTTTTCTGAGGCTATCAAACTAGTATAATGAAAGAGAACCAGTTATCTCAAATAAGAACGGAAAAAAAGTGATTCTAACGAAGTTTCGAAACTTCGAAAAAAAATTTTTTTCTTTTCGAGATTCTTTGCGCATAATATGCTTTTCTGAGGCTATCAAACTAGTATAATGAAAGAGAAGCAGTTATCTTAAATAAGAACGGAAAAAAAGTGATTCTAACGAAGTTTCCAAACTTCGAAAAAAATTTTTTTTCTTTTCGAGATTCTTAGCGCATAATGTGCTTTTCTGAGGCTATCAAACTAGTATAATGAAAGAGAACCAGTTATCTCAAATAAGAACGGAAAAAAAGTGATTCTAACGAAGTTTCCAAACTTCGAAAAAAAATTTTTTTCTTTTCGAGATTCTTTGCGCATAATATACTTGTCTGAGGCTATCAAACTAGTATAATGAAAGAGAACCAGTTATCTCAAATAAGAACGGAAAAAAAGTGATTCTAACGAGGTTTCCAAACTTCGAAAAAAAATTTTTTTCTTTTCGAGATTCTTTGCGCATAATATGCTTTTCTGAGGCTATCAAACTAGTATAATGAAAGAGAACCAGTTATCTCAAATAAGAACGGAAAAAAAGTGATTCTAACGAAGTTTCCAAACTTCGAAAAAAAATTTTTTTCTTTTCGAGATTCTTTGCGCATAATATGCTTGTCTGAGGCTATCATAATACAATAATGAAAGAGAACCAGTTATCTCAAATAAGAACGGAAAAAAAGCGATTCTAACGAAATTTCCAAACTTCGAAAAAAAATTTTTTTCTTTTGGAGATTCTTTGCGCATAATATGCTTGTCTGTGGCTATCAAACTAGTATAATGAAAGAGAAACAGTTATCTCAAAAAAGAACGGAAAAAAAGTGATTCTAACGAAGTTTCGAAAACTCGAAAAAAATTTTTTTTCTTTTCGAGATTCTTTGCGCATAATCTGCTTTTCTAAGCCTATCAAACTAGTATAATGAAAGAGAACCAGTTATCTCAATAAGAATGGAAAAAAAGTGTTTCTAATGAAGTTTCCAAACTTCGAAAAAAAATTTTTTTCATTTCGAGATTCTTTGCGCATAATATGCTTTTCGGAGGCTATCAAACTAATATAATGAAAGAGAACCAGTTATATCAAATAAGAACGGAAAAAAAGTGATTCTAATAAGTTTCCAAACTTCGAAAAAAATTTTTTTTATTTTCGAGATTCATTGCGCATAATATGCTTTTCTGAGGGTAATCAAACTAGTATAATGAAAGAGAACCAGTTATCTCAAATAAGAACGGAAAAAAAGTGATTCTAACGAAGTTTCCAAACTTCGAAAAAAAGTTTTTTTCTTTTCGAGATTCTTTGCGCATAATATGCTTGTCTGAGGCTATCAAACTAGTATAATGAAAGAGAACCAGTTATCTCAAATAAGAACGGGAAAAAAGTGATTCTAACGAGGTTTCCAAACTTCGAAAAAAAATTTTTTTCTTTTCGAGATTCTTTGCGCATAATATGCTTTTCTGAGGCTATCAAACTAGTATAATGAAAGAGAACCAGTTATCTCAAATAAGAACGGAAAAAAAGTGATTCTAACGAAGTTTCGAAACTTCGAAAAAAAATTTTTTCTTTTCGAGATTCTTTGCGCATAATATGCTTTTCTGAGGCTATCAAACTAGTATAATGAAAGAGAACAAGTTATCTCAAATAAGAATGGAAAAAAAGTGATTCTAAGGAAGTTTCCAAACTTCGAAAAAAAATTTTATTCTTTTCGAGATTCTTTGCGCATAATATGCTTTTCTGAGGCTATCAAACTAGTATAATGAAAGAGAACCAGTTATCTCAAATAAGAACGGAAAAAAAGTGATTCTAATGAAGTTTCCAAACTTCGAAAAAAAATTTTTTTCTTTTCGAGATTCTTTGCGCATAATATGCTTGTCTGAGGCTATCAAATTAGTATAACGAAAGAGAACCAATTATCTCAAATAAGAACGGAAAATAAGTGATTCTAACGAGGTTTCCAAACTTCGAAAAAAAAATTTTTTCTTTTCGAGATTCTTTGCGCATAATATGCTTGTCTGAGGCTATCATAATAGTATAATGAAAGAGAACCAGTTATCTCAAATAAGAACGGAAAAAAAGCGATTCTAACGAAATTTCCAAACTTCGAAAAAAAATTTTTTTCTTTTGGAGATTCTTTGCGCATAATATGCTTGTCTGTGGCTATCAAACTAGTATAATGAAAGAGAAACAGTTATCTCAAAAAAGAACGGAAAAAAAGTGATTCTAACGAAGTTTCGAAAACTCGAAAAAAATTTTTTTTCTTTTCGAGATTCTTTGCGCATAATCTGCTTTTCTAAGCCTATCAACTAGTATAATGAAAGAGAACCAGTTATCTCAATAAGAATGGAAAAAATGTGTTTCTAATGAAGTTTCCAAACTTCGAAAAAAAATTTTTTTCATTTCGAGATTCTTTGCGCATAATATGCTTTTCGGAGGCTATCAAACTAATATAATGAAAGAGAACCAGTTATATCAAATAAGAACGGAAAAAAAGTGATTCTAACGAAGTTTCGAAACTTCGAAAATAATTTTTTTTCTTTTCGAGATTCTTTGCGCATAATATGCTTTTCTGAGGCTATCAAACTAGTATAATGAAAGAGAACCAGTTATCTAAAATAAGAACGGAAAAAAAGTGATTCTAACAAAGTTTCCAAACTTCGAAAAATTTTTTTTTTATTTTCGAGATTCATTGCGCATAATATGCTTTTCTGAGGGTAATCAAACTAGTATAATGAAAGAGAACCAGTTATCTCAAATAAGAACGGAAAAAAAGTGATTCTAACGAAGTTTCCAAACTTCGAAAAAAAATTTTTTTCTTTTCGAGATTCTTTGCGCATAATATGCTTGTCTGAGGCTATCAAACTAGTATAATGAAAGAGAACCAGTTATCTCAAATAAGAACGGGAAAAAAGTGATTCTAACGAGGTTTCCAAACTTCGAAAAAAAATTTTTTTCTTTTCGAGATTCTTTGCGCATAATATGCTTTTCTGAGGCTATCAAACTAGTATAATGAAAGAGAACCAGTTATCTCAAATAAGAACGGGAAAAAAGTGATTCTAACGAAGTTTCGAAACTTCGAAAAAAAATTTTTTTCTTTTCGAGATTCTTTGCGCATAATATGGTTTTCTGAGGCTATCAAACTAGTATAATGAAAGAGAATCAGTTATCTTAAATAAGAACGGAAAAAAAGTGATTCTAACGAAGTTTCCAAACTTCGAAAAAACATTTTTTTCTTTTCGAGATTCTTTGCGCATAATATGCTTGTCTAAGGCTATCAAACTAGTATAATGAAAGAGAACAAGTTATCTCAAATAAGAATGGAAAAAAAGTGATTCTAAGGAAGTTTCCAAACTTCGAAAAAAAATTTTATTCTTTTCGAGATTCTTTGCGCATAATATGCTTTTCTGAGGCTATCAAACTAGTATAATGAAAGAGAACCAGTTATCTCAAATAAGAACGGAAAAAAAGTGTTCTAATGAAGTTTCCAAACTTCGAAAAAAAATTTTTTTCTTTTCGAGATTCTTTGCGCATAATATGCTTGTCTGAGGCTATCAAATTAGTATAACGAAAGAGAACCAATTATCTCAAATAAGAACGGAAAATAAGTGATTCTAACGAGGTTTCCAAACTTCGAAAAAAAAAATTTTACTTTTCGAGATTCTTTGCGCATAATATGCTTGTCTGAGGCTATCATAATAGTATAATGAAAGAGAACCAGTTATCTCAAATAAGAACGGAAAAAAAGCGATTCTAACGAAATTTCCAAACTTCGAAAAAAAATTTTTTTCTTTTGGAGATTCTTTGCGCATAATATGCTTGTCTGTGGCTATCAAACTAGTATAATGAAAGAGAAACAGTTATCTCAAAAAAGAACGGAAAAAAAGTGATTCTAACGAAGTTTCGAAAACTCGAAAAAAATTTTTTTTCTTTTCGAGATTCTTTGCGCATAATCTGCTTTTCTAACCCTATCAACTAGTATAATGAAAGAGAACCAGTTATCTCAATAAGAATGGAAAAAATGTGTTTCTAATGAAGTTTCCAAACTTCGAAAAAAAATTTTTTTCATTTCGAGATTCTTTGCGCATAATATGCTTTTCGGAGGCTATCAAACTAATATAATGAAAGAGAACCAGTTATATCAAATAAGAACGGAAAAAAAGTGATTCTAACGAAGTTTCGAAACTTCGAAAATAATTTTTTTTCTTTTCGAGATTCTTTGCGCATAATATGCTTTTCTGAGGCTATCAAACTAGTATAATGAAAGAGAACCAGTTATCTCAAATAAGAACGGAAAAAAAGTGATTCTAACAAAGTTTCCAAACTTCGAAAAAAATTTTTTTTATTTTCGAGATTCATTGCGCATAATATGCTTTTCTGAGGGTAATCAAACTAGTATAATGAAAGAGAACCAGTTATCTCAAATAAGAACGGAAAAAAAGTGATTCTAACGAAGTTTCCAAACTTCGAAAAAAAATTTTTTTCTTTTCGAGATTCTTTGCGCATAATATGCTTGTCTGAGGCTATCAAACTAGTATAATGAAAGAGAACCAGTTATCTCAAATAAGAACGGGAAAAAAGTGATTCTAACGAGGTTTCCAAACTTCGAAAAAAAATTTTTTTCTTTTCGAGATTCTTTGCGCATAATATGCTTTTCTGAGGCTATCAAACTAGTATAATGAAAGAGAACCAGTTATCTCAAATAAGAATGGAAAAAAAGTGTTTCTAATGAAGTTTCCAAACTTCGAAAAAAATTTTTTTTCATTTCGAGATTCTTTGCGCATAATATGCTTTTCGGAGGCTATCAAACTAATATAATGAAAGAGAACCAGTTATCAAAGTTTTTTTTTGTTATCACTTTTTTTTTGTTATTGTTTTTGTAAAGTTATCAAATTTTTTTCTTTTCGAGATTCTTTGCGCATAATACGCTTTTCTGAGGCTATCAAACTAGTATAATGAAAGAGAACCAGTTATCTCAAATAAGAACGGAAAAAAAGTGATTCTAACGAAGTTTCCAAACTTCGAAAAAAAATTTTTTTCTTTTCGAGATTCTTTGCGCATAATCTGCTTTTCTAAGCCTATCAAACTAGTATAATGAAAGAGAACCAGTTATCTCAATAAGAATGGAAAAAAAGTGTTTCTAATGAAGTTTCCAAACTTCGAAAAAAAATTTTTTTCATTTCGAGATTCTTTGCGCATAATATGCTTGTCTGAGGCTATCAAACTAGTATAATGAAAGAGAACCAGTTATCTCAAATAAGAACGGAAAAAAAGTGATTCTAACGAAGTTTCCAAACTTCGAAAAAAAATTTTTTTCTTTTCGAGATTCTTTGCGCATAATATGCTTTTCTGAGGCTATCAAACTAGTATAATGAAAGAGAACCAGTTATCTCAAATAAGAACGGAAAAAAAGTGATTCTAACGAAGTTTCGAAAACTCGAAAAATTTTTTTTTCTTTTCGAGGTTCTTTGCGCATAAAATACTTGTCTGTGGCTATCAAACTAGTATAATGAAAGAGAAACAGTTATCTCAAATAAGAATGGAAAAAAAGTGATTCTAACGAAGTTTCGAAAACTCGAAAAAAATTTTTTTCTTTTCGAGATTCTTTGCGCATAATATGCTTTTCTGAGGTTATCAAACTAGTATAATGAAAGAGAACCAGTTATCTCAAATAAGAAAGGAAAAAAAGTGATTCTAACGAAGTTTCCAAACTTCGAAAAAACCTTTTTTTTTCGAGATTCTTTGCGCATAATATGCTTGTCTGAGGCTATCAAACTAGTATAACGAGAGATTACCAGTTATCTCAAATAAGAATGGAAAAAAAGTGATTCTAATGAAGTTTCCAAAATTCGAAAAAAAAATTTTTTCTTTTCGAGATTCTTTGCGCATGATATGCTTTTCTGAGGCTATCATACTAGTATAATGAAAGAGAACCAGTTATCTCAAATAAGAACGGAAAAATAGTGATTCTAACGAAGTTTCCAAACTTCGAAAAAAAATTTTTTTCTTTGGAGATTCTTTGCGCATAATATGCTTTTCTGAGGCTATCAAACTAGTATAATGAAAGAGAACCAGTTATCTCAAATAAGAATGGAAAAAAAGTGTTTCTAATGAAGTTTCCAAACTTCGAAAAAAAATTTTTTTCATTTCGAGATTCTTTGCGCATAATATGCTTTTCGGAGGCTATCAAACTAATATAATGAAAGAGAACCAGTTATCTCAAATAAGAACGGAAAAAAAGTGATTCTAACGAAGTTTCGAAACTTCGAAAAAAATTTTTTTTCTTTTCGAGATTCTTTGCGCATAATATGCTTTTCTGAGGATATCAAACTAGTATAATGAAAGAGAAACAGTTATCTCAAATAAGAATGGAAAAAAAGTGATTCTAACGAAGTTTCCAAACTTCGAAAAAAATTTTTTTTCTTTTCGATATTCTTTGCGCATAATATGCTTTTCTGAGGCTATCAAACTAGTATAATGAAAGAGAACCAGTTTTCTCAAATAAGAACGGAAAAAAAGTTATTCTAACGAGGTTTCAAAACTTCGAAAAAAAATTTTTTTCTTTTCGAGATTCTTTGCAAATAATATGCTTTTCTGAGGCTATCAAACTAGTATAATGAAAGAGAATCAGTTATCTCAAATAAGAACGGAAAAAAAGTGATTCTAACGAAGTTTCCAAACTTCAAAAAAAATTTTTTTTCTTTTCGAGATTCTTTGCGCATAATACGCTTTTCTGAGGCTATCAAACAAGTATAATGAAAGAGAACCAGTTATCTCAAATAAGAACGGAAAAAAAGTGATTCTAACGAAGATTCTAAACTTCGAAAAAAAATTTTTTTCTTTTCGAGATTCTTTGCGCATAATATGCTTGTCTGTGGCTATCAAACTAGTATAATGAAAGAGAAACAGTTATCTCAAATAAGAACGGAAAAAAAGTGATTCTAACGAAGTTCCGAAAACTCGAAAATTTTTTTTTTTTTTTCGAGATTCTTTGCGCATAATCTGCTTTTCTAAGCCTATCAAACTAGTATAATGAAAGAGAACCAGTTATCTCAATAAGAATGGAAAAAAAAGTGTTTCTAATGAAGTTTCCAAACTTCGAAAAAAAATTTTTTTCATTTCGAGATTCTTTGCGCATAATATGCTTGTCTGAGGCTATCAAACTAGTATAATGAAAGAGAACCAGTTATCTCAAATAAGAAAGGAAAAAAAGTGATTCTAACGAAGTTTCCAAACTTCGAAAAAAAAATTTTTTTTTCGAGATTCTTTGCGCATAATATGCTTGTCTGAGGCTATCAAACAAGTATAACGAGAGATTACCAGTTATCTCAAATAAGAATGGAAAAAAAGTGATTCTAATGAAGTTTCCAAACTTCGAAAAAAAATTTATTCTTTTCGAGATTCTTTGCGCATAATATGCTTTTCTGAGGCTATCATACTAGTATAATGAAAGAGAACCAGTTATTTCAAATAAGAACGGAAAAAAAGTGATTCTAACGAAATTTCCCAACTTCGAAAAAAATTTTTTTTCTTTTCGATATTCTTTGCGCATAATATGCTTTTCTGAGGCTATCAAACTAGTATAATGAAAGAGAACCAGTTATCTCAAATAAGAACGGAAAAAAAGTTATTCTAACGAGGTTTCCAAACTTGGAAAAAAAATTTTTTTCTTTTCGAGATTCTTTGCGCATAATATGCTTTTCTGAGGCTATCAAACTAGTATAATGAAAGAGAACCAGTTATCTCAAATAAGAATGGAAAAAAAGTGTTTCTAATGAAGTTTCCAAACTTCGAAAAAAAATTTTTTTCATTTCGAGATTCTTTGCGAATAATATGCTTTTCGGAGGCTATCAAACTAATATAATGAAAGAGAACCAGTTATCTCAAATAAGAACGGAAAAAAAGTGATTCTAACGAAGTTTCGAAACTTCGAAAAAAATTTTTTTTCTTTTCGAGATTCTTTGCACATAATATGCTTTTCTGAGGCTATCAAACTAGTATAATGAAAGAGAACCAGTTATCTCAAATAAGAAAGGAAAAAAAGTGATTCTAACGAAGTTTCCAAACTTCGAAAAAAAATTTTTTTTTTTTCGAGATTCTTTGCGCATAATATGCTTGTCTGAGGCTATCAAACTAGTATAACTAAAAATTACCAGTTATCTCAAATAAGAATGGAAAAAAAGTGATTCTAATGAAGTTTCCAAACTTCGAAAAAAAAATTTATTCTTTTCGAGATTCTTTGCGCATAATATGCTTTTCTGAGGCTATCATACTAGTATAATGAAAGAGATCCAGTTATCTCAAATAAGAACGGAAAAAAAGTGATTCTAACGAAATTTCCAAACTTCGAAAAAAATTTTTTTTCTTTTGGAGATTCTTTGCGCATAATATGCTTTTCTGAGGCTATCAAACTAGTATAATGAAAGAGAACCAGTTATCTCAAATAAGAATGGAAAAAAAGTGATTCTAACGAAGTTTCCGAACTTCGAAAAAAAATTTTTTTCTTTTCGAGATTCTTTGCGCATAATATGCTTGTCTGAGGCTATCAAACTAGTATAATGAAGGAGAACCAGATATCTCAAATAAGAACGGAAAAAAAGTGATTCTAACAAAATTTCCAAACTTCGAAAAAAAATTTTTTTCTTTTGGAGATTCTTTGCGCATAATATTGTTTCTGAGGCTATCAAACTAGTATAATGAAAGAGAACCAGTTATCTCAAATAAGAAAGGAAAAAAAGTGATTCTAACGAAGTTTCCAAACTTCGAAAAAAAATTTTTTTCTTTTCGAGATTCTTTGGGCATAATTTGCTTGTCTGAGGCTATCAAACTAGTATAACGAGAGATTACCAGTTATCTCAAATAAGAATGGAAAAAAAGTGATTCTAATGAAGTTTCCAAACTTCGAAAAAAAAATTTATTCTTTTCTAATTTCTTTGCGCATAATATGCTTTTCTGAGGCTATCATACTAGTATAATGAAAGAGAACCAGTTATCTCAAATAAGAACGGAAAAAAAGTGATTCTAACGAAGGTTCCAAACTTCGAAAAAAAATTTTTTTCTTTTCGAGATTCTTTGCGCATAATATGCTTGTCTAAGGCTATCAAACTAGTATAATGAAAGAGAACCAGTTATCTCAAATAAGAACGGAAAAAAAGTGATTCTAACGAGGTTTCCAAACTTCGAAAAAAAATTTTTTTCTTTTCGAGATTCTTTGCACATAATATGCTTTTCTGAGGCTATCAAACTAGTATAATGAAAGAGAACCAGATATCTCAAATAAGAATGGAAAAAAAGTGATTCTAACGAAGGTTCCAAACTTCGAAAAAAAATTTTTTTCTTTTCGAGATTCTTTGCGAATAATATGCTTGTCTGAGGCTATCAAACTAGTATAATGAAAGAGAACCAGTTATCTCAAATAAGAACGGAAAAAAAGGGATTCTAACGAGGTTTCCAAACTTCGAAAAAAAATTTTTTTCTTTTCGAGATTCTTTGCACATAATATGCTTTTCTGAGGCTATCAAACTAGTATAATGAAAGAGAACCAGTTATCTCAAATAAGAACGGAAAAAAAGTGATTCTAACGAGGTTTCCAAACTTCGAAAAAAAATTTTTTTCTTTTGGAGATTCTTTGCGCATAATATGCTTTTCTGAGGCTATCGAACTAGTATAATGAAAGAGAACCAGTTATCTCAAATAAGAACGGAAAAAAAGTGATTCTAACGAGGTTTCCAAACTTCGAAAAAAAATTTTTTTCTTTTGGAGATTCTTTGCGCATTATATGCTTTTCTGAGGCTATCAAACTAGTATAATGAAAGAGAATCAGTTATCTCAAATAAGAACGGAAAAAAAAGTGATTCTAACGAAGTTTCCAAACTTGGAAAAAAATTTTTTTTCTTTTCGAGATTCTTTGCGCATAAAATGCTTGTCTGTGGCTATCAAACTAGTATAATGAAAGAGAAACAGTTAACTCAAATAAGAACGGAAAAAAAGTGATTCTAACGAAG
This sequence comes from Metallyticus violacea, assembly GCA_030762175.1. Taxonomy (NCBI): domain Eukaryota; kingdom Metazoa; phylum Arthropoda; class Insecta; order Mantodea; family Metallyticidae; genus Metallyticus; species Metallyticus violacea. The sequence continues at coordinate 82,027,913 of CM060842.1, read as the reverse complement.
TTTCGAAAACTCGAAAAAAATTTTTTTCTTTTCGAGGTTCTTTGCGCATAATATGCTTTTCTGAGGCTATCAAACTAATATAATGAAAGAGAACCAGTTATCTCAAATAAGAAAGGAAAAAAAGTGATTCTAACTAAGTTTCCAAACTTCGAAAAAAAATTTTTTTTTTTCGAGATTCTTTGCGCATAATATGCTTGTCTGAGGCTATCAAACTAGTATAACGAGAGATTACCAGTTATCTCAAATAAGAATGGAAAAAAAGTGATTCTAATGAAGTTTCCAAACTTCGAAAAAAAAATTTATTCTTTTCGAGATTCTTTGCGCATAATATGCTTTTCTGAGGCTATCATACTAGTATAATGAAAGAGATCCAGTTATCTCAAATAAGAACGGAAAAAAAGTGATTCTAACGAAATTTCCAAACTTCGAAAAAAAATTTTTTTCTTTTGGAGATTCTTTGCGCATAATATGCTTTTCTGAGGCTATCAAACTAGTATAATGAAAGAGAACCAGTTATCTCAAATAAGAATGGAAAAAAAGTGATTCTAACGAAGTTTCCGAACTTCGAAAAAAAATTTTTTTCTTTTCGAGATTCTTTGCGCATAATATGCTTGTCTGAGGCTATCAAACTAGTATAATGAAGGAGAACCAGATATCTCAAATAAGAACGGAAAAAAAGTGATTCTAACAAAATTTCCAAACTTCGAAAAAAAATTTTTTTCTTTTGGAGATTCTTTGCGCATAATATTGTTTCTGAGGCTATCAAACTAGTATAATGAAAGAGAACCAGTTATCTCAAATAAGAAAGGAAAAAAAGTGATTCTAACGAAGTTTCCAAACTTCGAAAAAAAATTTTTTTCTTTTCGAGATTCTTTGGGCATAATTTGCTTGTCTGAGGCTATCAAACTAGTATAACGAGAGATTACCAGTTATCTCAAATAAGAATGGAAAAAAAGTGATTCTAATGAAGTTTCCAAACTTCGAAAAAAAAATTTATTCTTTTCTAATTTCTTTGCGCATAATATGCTTTTCTGAGGCTATCATACTAGTATAATGAAAGAGAACCAGTTATCTCAAATAAGAACGGAAAAAAAGTGATTCTAACGAAGGTTCCAAACTTCGAAAAAAAAATTTTTTATTTTCCAGATTCATTGCGCATAATATGCTTTTCTGAGGGTAATCAAAGTAGTATAATGAAAGAGAACCAGTTATCTCAAATAAGAACGGAAAAAAAGCGATTCTAACGAAATTTCCAAACTTCGAAAAAAAATTTTTTTCTTTTGGAGATTCTTTGCGCATAATATGCTTGTCTGTGGCTATCAAACTAGTATAATGAAAGAGAAACAGTTATCTCAAAAAAGAACGGAAAAAAAGTGATTCTAAGGAAGTTTCCAAACTTCGAAAAAAAAAGTTTTTCTTTTCGAGATTCTTTGCGCATAATACGCTTTTCTGAGGCTATCAAACTAGTATAATGAAAGAGAACCAGTTATCTCAAATAAGAACGGAAAAAAAGTGATTCTAACGAAGTTTCCAAACTTCGAAAAAAAAATTTTTTCTTTTCGAGATTCTTTGCCTATAATATGCTTTTCTGAGGCTATCAAACTAGTATAATGAAAGAGAACCAGTTATCTCAAATAAGAACGGAAAAAAAGTGATTCTAACGAAGTTTCCAAACTTCGAAAAAAAATTTTTTTCTTTTCGAGATTCTTTGCGCATAATATGCTTGTCTGAGGCTATCAAACTAGTATAATGAAAGAGAACCAGTTATCTCAAATAAGAACGGGAAAAAAGTGATTCTAACGAGGTTTCCAAACTTCGAAAAAAAATTTTTTTCTTTTCGAGATTCTTTGCGCATAATATGCTTTTCTGAGGCTATCAAACTAGTATAATGAAAGAGAACCAGTTATCTCAAATAAGAACGGAAAAAAAGTGATTCTAACGAAGTTTCGAAACTTCGAAAAAAAATTTTTTTCTTTTCGAGATTCTTTGCGCATAATATGCTTTTCTGAGGCTATCAAACTAGTATAATGAAAGAGAAGCAGTTATCTTAAATAAGAACGGAAAAAAAGTGATTCTAACGAAGTTTCCAAACTTCGAAAAAAATTTTTTTTCTTTTCGAGATTCTTAGCGCATAATATGCTTTTCTGAGGCTATCAAACTAGTATAATGAAAGAGAACCAGTTATCTCAAATAAGAACGGAAAAAAAGTGATTCTAACGAAGTTTCCAAACTTCGAAAAAAAATTTTTTTCTTTTCGAGATTCTTTGCGCATAATATACTTGTCTGAGGCTATCAAACTAGTATAATGAAAGAGAACCAGTTATCTCAAATAAGAACGGAAAAAAAGTGATTCTAACGAGGTTTCCAAACTTCGAAAAAAAATTTTTTTCGTTTCGAGATTCTTTGCGCATAATATGCTTTTCTGAGGCTATCAAACTAGTATAATGAAAGAGAACCAGTTATCTCAAATAAGAACGGAAAAAAAGTGATTCTAACGAAGTTTCCAAACTTCGAAAAAAAATTTTTTTCTTTTCGAGATTCTTTGCGCATAATATGCTTGTCTGAGGCTATCATAGTACAATAATGAAAGAGAACCAGTTATCTCAAATAAGAACGGAAAAAAAGCGATTCTAACGAAATTTCCAAACTTCGAAAAAAAATTTTTTTCTTTTGGAGATTCTTTGCGCATAATATGCTTGTCTGTGGCTATCAAACTAGTATAATGAAAGAGAAACAGTTATCTCAAAAAAGAACGGAAAAAAAGTGATTCTAACGAAGTTTCGAAAACTCGAAAAAAATTTTTTTTCTTTTCGAGATTCTTTGCGCATAATCTGCTTTTCTAAGCCTATCAAACTAGTATAATGAAAGAGAACCAGTTATCTCAATAAGAATGGAAAAAAAGTGTTTCTAATGAAGTTTCCAAACTTCGAAAAAAAATTTTTTTCATTTCGAGATTCTTTGCGCATAATATGCTTTTCGGAGGCTATCAAACTAATATAATGAAAGAGAACCAGTTATATCAAATATGAACGGAAAAAAAGTGATTCTAACGAAGTTTCGAAACTTCGAAAATAATTTTTTTTCTTTTCGAGATTCTTTGCGCATAATATGCTTTTCTGAGGCTATCAAACTAGTATAATGAAAGAGAACCAGTTATATCAAATAAGAACGGAAAAAAAGTGATTCTAATAAGTTTCCAAACTTCGAAAAAATTTTTTTTTATTTTCGAGATTCATTGCGCATAATATGCTTTTCTGAGGGTAATCAAACTAGTATAATGAAAGAGAACCAGTTATCTCAAATAAGAACGGAAAAAAAGTGATTCTAACGAAGTTTCCAAACTTCGAAAAAAAGTTTTTTTCTTTTCGAAATTCTTTGCGCATAATATGCTTGTCTGAGGCTATCAAACTAGTATAATGAAAGAGAACCAGTTATCTCAAATAAGAACGGGAAAAAAGTGATTCTAACGAGGTTTCCAAACTTCGAAAAAAAATTTTTTTCTTTTCGAGATTCTTTGCGCATAATATGCTTTTCTGAGGCTATCAAACTAGTATAATGAAAGAGAACCAGTTATCTCAAATAAGAACGGAAAAAAAGTGATTCTAACGAAGTTTCGAAACTTCGAAAAAAAATTTTTTCTTTTCGAGATTCTTTGCGCATAATATGCTTTTCTGAGGCTATCAAACTAGTATAATGAAAGAGAACAAGTTATCTCAAATAAGAATGGAAAAAAAGTGATTCTAAGGAAGTTTCCAAACTTCGAAAAAAAATTTTATTCTTTTCGAGATTCTTTGCGCATAATATGCTTTTCTGAGGCTATCAAACTAGTATAATGAAAGAGAACCAGTTATCTCAAATAAGAACGGAAAAAAAGTGATTCTAATGAAGTTTCCAAACTTCGAAAAAAAATTTTTTTCTTTTCGAGATTCTTTGCGCATAATATGCTTGTCTGAGGCTATCAAATTAGTATAACGAAAGAGAACCAATTATCTCAAATAAGAACGGAAAATAAGTGATTCTAACGAGGTTTCCAAACTTCGAAAAAAAAATTTTTTCTTTTCGAGATTCTTTGCGCATAATATGCTTGTCTGAGGCTATCATAATAGTATAATGAAAGAGAACCAGTTATCTCAAATAAGAACGGAAAAAAAGCGATTCTAACGAAATTTCCAAACTTCGAAAAAAAATTTTTTTCTTTTGGAGATTCTTTGCGCATAATATGCTTGTCTGTGGCTATCAAACTAGTATAATGAAAGAGAAACAGTTATCTCAAAAAAGAACGGAAAAAAAGTGATTCTAACGAAGTTTCGAAAACTCGAAAAAAATTTTTTTTCTTTTCGAGATTCTTTGCGCATAATCTGCTTTTCTAAGCCTATCAACTAGTATAATGAAAGAGAACCAGTTATCTCAATAAGAATGGAAAAAATGTGTTTCTAATGAAGTTTCCAAACTTCGAAAAAAAATTTTTTTCATTTCGAGATTCTTTGCGCATAATATGCTTTTCGGAGGCTATCAAACTAATATAATGAAAGAGAACCAGTTATATCAAATAAGAACGGAAAAAAAGTGATTCTAACGAAGTTTCGAAACTTCGAAAATAATTTTTTTTCTTTTCGAGATTCTTTGCGCATAATATGCTTTTCTGAGGCTATCAAACTAGTATAATGAAAGAGAACCAGTTATCTCAAATAAGAACGGAAAAAAAGTGATTCTAACAAAGTTTCCAAACTTCGAAAAAATTTTTTTTATTTTCGAGATTCATTGCGCATAATATGCTTTTCTGAGGGTAATCAAACTAGTATAATGAAAGAGAACCAGTTATCTCAAATAAGAACGGAAAAAAAGTGATTCTAACGAAGTTTCCAAACTTCGAAAAAAAATTTTTTTCTTTTCGAGATTCTTTGCGCATAATATGCTTGTCTGAGGCTATCAAACTAGTATAATGAAAGAGAACCAGTTATCTCAAATAAGAACGGGAAAAAAGTGATTCTAACGAGGTTTCCAAACTTCGAAAAAAAATTTTTTTCTTTTCGAGATTCTTTGCGCATAATATGCTTTTCTGAGGCTATCAAACTAGTATAATGAAAGAGAACCAGTTATCTCAAATAAGAACGGGAAAAAAGTGATTCTAACGAAGTTTCGAAACTTCGAAAAAAAATTTTTTTCTTTTCGAGATTCTTTGCGCATAATATGGTTTTCTGAGGCTATCAAACTAGTATAATGAAAGAGAACCAGTTATCTTAAATAAGAACGGAAAAAAAGTGATTCTAACGAAGTTTCCAAACTTCGAAAAAACATTTTTTTCTTTTCGAGATTCTTTGCGCATAATATGCTTGTCTAAGGCTATCAAACTAGTATAATGAAAGAGAACAAGTTATCTCAAATAAGAATGGAAAAAATGTGATTCTAAGGAAGTTTCCAAACTTCGAAAAAAAATTTTATTCTTTTCGAGATTCTTTGCGCATAATATGCTTTTCTGAGGCTATCAAACTAGTATAATGAAAGAGAACCAGTTATCTCAAATAAGAACGGAAAAAAAGTGATTCTAATGAAGTTTCCAAACTTCGAAAAAAAATTTTTTTCTTTTCGAGATTCTTTGCGCATAATATGCTTGTCTGAGGCTATCAAATTAGTATAACGAAAGAGAACCAATTATCTCAAATAAGAACGGAAAATAAGTGATTCTAACGAGGTTTCCAAACTTCGAAAAAAAAATTTTTTCTTTTCGAGATTCTTTGCGCATAATATGCTTGTCTGAGGCTATCATAATAGTATAATGAAAGAGAACCAGTTATCTCAAATAAGAACGGAAAAAAAGCGATTCTAACGAAATTTCCAAACTTCGAAAAAAAATTTTTTTCTTTTGGAGATTCTTTGCGCATAATATGCTTGTCTGTGGCTATCAAACTAGTATAATGAAAGAGAAACAGTTATCTCAAAAAAGAACGGAAAAAAAGTGATTCTAACGAAGTTTCGAAAACTCGAAAAAAATTTTTTTTCTTTTCGAGATTCTTTGCGCATAATCTGCTTTTCTAAGCCTATCAACTAGTATAATGAAAGAGAACCAGTTATCTCAATAAGAATGGAAAAAATGTGTTTCTAATGAAGTTTCCAAACTTCGAAAAAAAATTTTTTTCATTTCGAGATTCTTTGCGCATAATATGCTTTTCGGAGGCTATCAAACTAATATAATGAAAGAGAACCAGTTATATCAAATAAGAACGGAAAAAAAGTGATTCTAACGAAGTTTCGAAACTTCGAAAATAATTTTTTTTCTTTTCGAGATTCTTTGCGCATAATATGCTTTTCTGAGGCTATCAAACTAGTATAATGAAAGAGAACCAGTTATCTCAAATAAGAACGGAAAAAAAGTGATTCTAACAAAGTTTCCAAACTTCGAAAAAAATTTTTTTTATTTTCGAGATTCATTGCGCATAATATGCTTTTCTGAGGGTAATCAAACTAGTATAATGAAAGAGAACCAGTTATCTCAAATAAGAACGGAAAAAAAGTGATTCTAACGAAGTTTCCAAACTTCGAAAAAAAATTTTTTTCTTTTCGAGATTCTTTGCGCATAATATGCTTGTCTGAGGCTATCAAACTAGTATAATGAAAGAGAACCAGTTATCTCAAATAAGAACGGGAAAAAAGTGATTCTAACGAGGTTTCCAAACTTCGAAAAAAAATTTTTTTCTTTTCGAGATTCTTTGCGCATAATATGCTTTTCTGAGGCTATCAAACTAGTATAATGAAAGAGAACCAGTTATCTCAATAAGAACGGGAAAAAAGTGATTCTAACGAAGTTTCGAAACTTCGAAAAAAAATTTTTTTCTTTTCGAGATTCTTTGCGCATAATATGGTTTTCTGAGGCTATCAAACTAGTATAATGAAAGAGAACCAGTTATCTTAAATAAGAACGGAAAAAAAGTGATTCTAACGAAGTTTCCAAACTTCGAAAAAACATTTTTTTCTTTTCGAGATTCTTTGCGCATAATCTGCTTGTCTAAGGCTATCAAACTAGTATAATGAAAGAGAACAAGTTATCTCAAATAAGAATGGAAAAAATGTGATTCTAAGGAAGTTTCCAAACTTCGAAAAAAAATTTTTTTCATTTCGAGATTCTTTGCGCATAATATGCTTTTCGGAGGCTATCAAACTAATATAATGAAAGAGAACCAGTTATATCAAATAAGAACGGAAAAAAAGTGATTCTAACGAAGTTTCGAAACTTCGAAAATAATTTTTTTTCTTTTCGAGATTCTTTGCGCATAATATGCTTTTCTGAGGCTATCAAACTAGTATAATGAAAGACAACCAGTTATCTCAAATAAGAACGGAAAAAAAGTGATTCTAACAAAGTTTCCAAACTTCGAAAAAAATTTTTTTTATTTTCGAGATTCATTGCGCATAATATGCTTTTCTGAGGGTAATCAAACTAGTATAATGAAAGAGAACCAGTTATCTCAAATAAGAACGGAAAAAAAGTGATTCTAACGAAGTTTCCAAACTTCGAAAAAAAATTTTTTTCTTTTCGAGATTCTTTGCGCATAATATGCTTGTCTGAGGCTATCAAACTAGTATAATGAAAGAGAACCAGTTATCTCAAATAAGAACGGGAAAAAAGTGATTCTAACGAGGTTTCCAAACTTCGAAAAAAAATTTTTTTCTTTTCGAGATTCTTTGCGCATAATATGCTTTTCTGAGGCTATCAAACTAGTATAATGAAAGAGAACCAGTAATCTCAAATAAGAACGGGAAAAAAGTGATTCTAACGAAGTTTCGAAACTTCGAAAAAAAATTTTTTTCTTTTCGAGATTCTTTGCGCATAATATGGTTTTCTGAGGCTATCAAACTAGTATAATGAAAGAGAACCAGTTATCTTAAATAAGAACGGAAAAAAAGTGATTCTAACGAAGTTTCCAAACTTCGAAAAAACATTTTTTTCTTTTCGAGATTCTTTGCGCATAATATGCTTGTCTAAGGCTATCAAACTAGTATAATGAAAGAGAACAAGTTATCTCAAATAAGAATGGAAAAAATGTGATTCTAAGGAAGTTTCCAAACTTCGAAAAAAAATTTTATTCTTTTCGAGATTCTTTGCGCATAATATGCTTTTCTGAGGCTATCAAACTAGTATAATGAAAGAGAACCAGTTATCTCAAATAAGAACGGAAAAAAAGTGTTCTAATGAAGTTTCCAAACTTCGAAAAAAAATTTTTTTCTTTTCGAGATTCTTTGCGCATAATATGCTTGTCTGAGGCTATCAAATTAGTATAACGAAAGAGAACCAATTATCTCAAATAAGAACGGAAAATAAGTGATTCTAACGAGGTTTCCAAACTTCGAAAAAAAAATTTTTTCTTTTCGAGATTCTTTGCGCATAATATGCTTGTCTGAGGCTATCATAATAGTATAATGAAAGAGAACCAGTTATCTCAAATAAGAACGGAAAAAAAGCGATTCTAACGAAATTTCCAAACTTCGAAAAAAAATTTTTTTCTTTTGGAGATTCTTTGCGCATAATATGCTTGTCTGTGGCTATCAAACTAGTATAATGAAAGAGAAACAGTTATCTCAAAAAAGAACGGAAAAAAAGTGATTCTAACGAAGTTTCGAAAACTCTAAAAAAATTTTTTTTCTTTTCGAGATTCTTTGCGCATAATCTGCTTTTCTAAGCCTATCAACTAGTATAATGAAAGAGAACCAGTTATCTCAATAAGAATGGAAAAAATGTGTTTCTAATGAAGTTTCCAAACTTCGAAAAAAAATTTTTTTCATTTCGAGATTCTTTGCGCATAATATGCTTTTCGGAGGCTATCAAACTAATATAATGAAAGAGAACCAGTTATATCAAATAAGAACGGAAAAAAAGTGATTCTAACGAAGTTTCGAAACTTCGAAAATAATTTTTTTTCTTTTCGAGATTCTTTGCGCATAATATGCTTTTCTGAGGCTATCAAACTAGTATAATGAAAGAGAACCAGTTATCTCAAATAAGAACGGAAAAAAAGTGATTCTAACAAAGTTTCCAAACTTCGAAAAAAATTTTTTTTATTTTCGAGATTCATTGCGCATAATATGCTTTTCTGAGGGTAATCAAACTAGTATAATGAAAGAGAACCAGTTATCTCAAATAAGAACGGAAAAAAAGTGATTCTAACGAAGTTTCCAAACTTCGAAAAAAAATTTTTTTCTTTTCGAGATTCTTTGCGCATAATATGCTTGTCTGAGGCTATCAAACTAGTATAATGAAAGAGAACCAGTTATCTCAAATAAGAACGGGAAAAAAGTGATTCTAACGAGGTTTCCAAACTTCGAAAAAAAATTTTTTTCTTTTCGAGATTCTTTGCGCATAATATGCTTTTCTGAGGCTATCAAACTAGTATAATGAAAGAGAACCAGTTATCTCAAATAAGAACGGGAAAAAAGTGATTCTAACGAAGTTTCGAAACTTCGAAAAAAAATTTTTTTCTTTTCGAGATTCTTTGCGCATAATATGGTTTTCTGAGGCTATCAAACTAGTATAATGAAAGAGAACCAGTTATCTTAAATAAGAACGGAAAAAAAGTGATTCTAACGAAGTTTCCAAACTTCGAAAAAAAATTTTTTTCTTTTCGAGATTCTTTGCGCATAATATGCTTGTCTAAGGCTATCAAACTAGTATAATGAAAGAGAACAAGTTATCTCAAATAAGAATGGAAAAAAAGTGATTCTAAGGAAGTTTCCAAACTTCGAAAATTATTTTTTTTCTTTTCGAGATTCTTTGCGCATAATATGCTTGTCTGAGGCTATCAAATTAGTATAACGAAAGAGAACCAGTTATCTCAAATAAGAACGGAAAAAAAGTGATTCTAACGAGGTTTCCAAACTTCGAAAAAAATTTTTTTTCTTTTCGAGATTCTTTGCGCATAATATGCTTGTCTGAGGCTATCATAATAGTATAATGAAAGAGAACCAGTTATCTCAAATAAGAACGGAAAAAAAGCGATTCTAACGAAATTTCCAAACTTCGAAAAAATTTTTTTTTCTTTTGGAGATTCTTTGCGCATAATATGCTTGTCTGTGGCTATCAAACTAGTATAATGAAAGAGAAACAGTTATCTCAAAAAAGAACGGAAAAAAAGTGATTCTAACGAAGTTTCGAAAACTCGAAAAAAATTTTTTTTCTTTTCGAGATTCTTTGCGCATAATCTGCTTTTCTAAGCCTATCAAACTAGTATAATGAAAGAGAACCAGTTATCTCAATAAGAATGGAAAAAATGTGTTTCTAATGAAGTTTCCAAACTTCGAAAAAAAATTTTTTTCATTTCGAGATTCTTTGCGCATAATATGCTTTTCGGAGGCTATCAAACTAATATAATGAAAGAGAACCAGTTATATCAAATAAGAACGGAAAAAAAGTGATTCTAACGAAGTTTCGAAACTTCGAAAATAATTTTTTTTCTTTTCGAGATTCTTTGCGCATAATATGCTTTTCTGAGGCTATCAAACTAGTATAATGAAAGAGAACCAGTTATCTCAAATAAGAACGGAAAAAAAGTGATTCTAACAAAGTTTCCAAACTTCGAAAAAATTTTTTTTATTTTCGAGATTCATTGCGCATAATATGCTTTTCTGAGGGTAATCAAACTAGTATAATGAAAAAGAACCAGTTATCTCAAATAAGAACGGAAAAAAAGTGATTCTAACGAAGTTTCCAAACTTCGAAAAAAAATTTTTTTCTTTTCGAGATTCTTTGCGCATAATATGCTTGTCTGAGGCTATCAAACTAGTATAATGAAAGAGAACCAGTTATCTCAAATAAGAACGGGAAAAAAGTGATTCTAACGAGGTTTCCAAACTTCGAAAAAAAATTTTTTTCTTTTCGAGATTCTTTGCGCATAATATGCTTTTCTGAGGCTATCAAACTAGTATAATGAAAGAGAACCAGTTATCTCAAATAAGAACGGAAAAAAAGTGATTCTAACGAAGTTTCCAAACTTCGAAAAAAAATTTTTTTCTTTTCGAGATTCTTTGCGCATAATATGCTTTTCTGAGGCTATCAAACTAGTATAATGAAAGAGAACCGGTTATCTTAAATAAGAACGGAAAAAAAGTGATTAAACGAAGTTTCCAAACTTCGAAAAAAAATTTTTTTCTTTTCGAGATTCTTTGCGCATAATATGCTTGTCTAAGGCTATCAAACTAGTATAATGAAAGAGAACAAGTTATCTCAAATAAGAATGGAAAAAAAGTGATTCTAAGGAAGTTTCCAAACTTCGAAAAAAAAATTTTTTCTTTTCGAGATTCTTTGCGCATAATATGCTTTTCTGAGGCTATCAAACTAGTATAATGAAAGAGATCCAATTATCTCAAATAAGAACGGAAAAAAAGTGATTCTAACGAAGTTTCCAAACTTCGAAAAAAATTTTTTTTCTTTTCGAGATTCTTTGCGCATAATATGCTTGTCTAAGGCTATCAAACTAGTATAATGAAAGAGAACAAGTTATCTCAAATAAGAATGGAAAAAAAGTGATTCTAAGGAAGTTTCCAAACTTCGAAAAAAAATTTTTTTCTTTTCGAGATTCTTTGCGCATAATATGCTTGTCTGAGGCCACAAACAAGTATAATGAAAGAGAACCAGTTATCTCAGATAAGAACGGAAAAAAAGTGATTCTAACGGAGTTTCCAAACTTCGAAAAAAAATTTTTTTCTTTTCGAGATTCTTTGCGCATACCTATGCTTTTCTGAGGCTATCAAAATAGTATAATGAAAGAGAACCAGTTATCTCAAGTAAGAACGGAAAAAAAGTGATTCTAACGAGGTTTCCAATCTTCGAAAAAAAATTTTTTTTCTTTTCGAGATTCTTTGCGCATAATATGCTTTTCTGAGGCTATCAAACTAGTATAATGAAAGAGAACCAATTATCTCAAATAAGAACGGAAAAAAAGTGATTCTAACGAAGTTTCCAAACTTCGAAAAAAATTTTTTTTCTTTTCGAGATTCTTTGCGCATAATATGCTTGTCTGAAGCTATCAAACTAGTATAATGAAAGAGAACCAGTTATCTCAAATAAGAACGGAAAAAAAGTGATTCTAACGAAGTTTCCAAACTTCGAAAAAAATTTTTTTTCTTTTCGAGATTCTTTGCGCATAATATTCTTGTTTGAGGCTATCAAACTAGTATAATGAAAGAGAACCAGTTATCTCAAATAAGAACGGAAAAAAAGTGATTCTAACGAGGTTTCCAAACTTCGAAAAAAAATTTTTTCTTTTCGAGATTCTTTGCGCATAATATGCTTGTCTGAGGCTATCATAATAGTATAATGAAAGAGAACCAGTTATCTCAAATAAGAACGGAAAAAAAGTGATTCTAACGAAATTTCCAAACTTCGAAAAAAAATTTTTTTCTTTTGGAGATTCTTTGCGCATAATATGCTTGTCTGTGGCTATCAAACTAGTATAATGAAAGAGAAACAGTTATCTCAAAAAAGAACGGAAAAAAAGTGATTCTAACGAAGTTTCGAAAACTCGAAAAAAATTTTTTTTCTTTTCGAGATTCTTTGCGCATAATCTGCTTTTCTAAGCCTATCAAACTAGTATAATGAAAGAGAACCAGTTATCTCAATAAGAATGGAAAAAAAGTGTTTCTAATGAAGTTTCCAAACTTCGAAAAAAAATTTTTTTCATTTCGAGATTCTTTGCGCATAATATGCTTTTCGGAGGCTATCAAACTAATATAATGAAAGAGAACCAGTTATATCAAATAAGAACGGAAAAAAAGTGATTCTAACGAAGTTTCGAAACTTCGAAAATAATTTTTTTTCTTTTCGAGATTCTTTGAGCATAATATGCTTTTCTGAGGCTATCAAACTAGTATAATGAAAGAGAACCAGTTATCTCAAATAAGAACGGAAAAAAAGTGATTCTAACAAAGTTTTCAAACTTCGAAAAATTTTTTTTTTATTTTCGAGATTCATTGCGCATAATATGCTTTTCTGAGGGTAATCAAACTAGTATAATGAAAGAGAACCAGTTATCTCAAATAAGAATGGAAAAAAAGTGATTCTATTGAAGTTTCGAAACTTCGAAAAAATTTTTTTTTCTTTTCGAGATTCTTTGCGCATAATATGCTTTTCTGAGGCTATCAAACTAGTATAATGAAAGAGAACCGGTTATCTCAAATAAGAACGGAAAAAAAGGGATTCTAACGAAGTTTCCAAACTTCGAAAAAAAATTTTTTTCTTTTCGAGATTCTTTGCGCATAATATACTTGTCTGAGGCTATCAAACTAGTATAATGAAAGAGAACCAGTTATCTCAAATAAGAACGGAAAAAAAGTGATTCTAACGAGGTTTCCAAACTTCGAAAAAAAATTTTTTTCTTTTCGAGATTCTTTGCGCATAATATGCTTTTCTGAGGCTATCAAACTAGTATAATGAAAGAGAACCAGTTATCTCAAATAAGAACGGAAAAAAAGTGATTCTAACGAAGTTTCCAAACTTCGAAAAAAAATTTTTTTCTTTTCGAGATTCTTTGCGCATAATATGCTTGTCTGAGGCTATCAAATTAGTATAATGAAACAGAACCAGTTATCTCAAATAAGAACGGAAAAAAAGTGATTCTAACGAGGTTTCCAAACTTCGAAAAAAAAATTTTTTCTTTTCGAGATTCTTTGCGCATAATATGCTTGTCTGAGGCTATCATAATAGTATAATGAAAGAGAACCAGTTATCTCAAATAAGAACGGAAAAAAAGCGATTCTAACGAAATTTCCAAACTTCGAAAAAAATTTTTTTCTTTTGGAGATTCTTTGCGCATAATATGCTTGTCTGTGGCTATCAAACTAGTATAATGAAAGAGAAACAGTTATCTCAAAAAAGAACGGAAAAAAAGTGATACTAACGAAGTTTCGAAAACTCGAAAAAAATTTTTTTTCTTTTCGAGATTCTGTGCGCATAATCTGCTTTTCTAAGCCTATCAACTAGTATAATGAAAGAGAACCAGTTATCTCAATAAGAATGGAAAAAATGTGTTTCTAATGAAGTTTCCAAACTTCGAAAAAAAATTTTTTTCATTTCGAGATTCTTTGCGCATAATATGCTTTTCGGAGGCTATCAAACTAATATAATGAAAGAGAACCAGTTATATCAAATAAGAACGGAAAAAAAGTGATTCTAACGAAGTTTCGAAACTTCGAAAATAATTTTTTTTCTTTTCGAGATTCTTTGCGCATAATATGCTTTTCTGAGGCTATCAAACTAGTATAATGAAAGAGAACCAGTTATCTCAAATAAGAACGGAAAAAAAGTGATTCTAACAAAGTTTCCAAACTTCGAAAAAAATTTTTTTTATTTTCGAGATTCATTGCGCATAATATGCTTTTCTGAGGGTAATCAAACTAGTATAATGAAAGAGAACCAGTTATCTCAAATAAGAACGGAAAAAAAGTGATTCTAACGAAGTTTCCAAACTTCGAAAAAAAAATTTTTTCTTTTCGAGATTCTTTGCGCATAATATGCTTGTCTGAGGCTATCAAACTAGTATAATGAAAGAGAACCAGTTATCTCAAATAAGAACGGGAAAAAAGTGATTCTAACGAGGTTTCCAAACTTCGAAAAAAAATTTTTTTCTTTTCCAGATTCTTTGCGCATAATATGCTTTTCTGAGGCTATGAAACTAGTATAATGAAAGAGAACCAGTTATCTCAAATAAGAACGGAAAAAAAGTGATTCTAACGAAGTTTCCAAACTTCGAAAAAAAATTTTTTTCTTTTCGAGATTCTTTGCGCATAATATGCTTTTCTGAGGCTATCAAACTAGTATAATGAAAGAGAACCAGTTATCTTAAATAAGAACGGAAAAAAAGTGATTCTAACGAAGTTTCCAAACTTCGAAAAAAAATTTTTTTCTTTTCGAGATTCTTTGCGCATAATATGCTTGTCTAAGCTAGTATCAAACTAGTATCAAACTAGTATAATGAAAGAAAGAGAACAAGTTATCTCAAATAAGAATGGAAAAAAAGTGATTCTAAGGAAGTTTCCAAACTTCGAAAAAAAATTTTTTTCTTTTCGAGATTCTTTGCGCATAATATGCTTGTCTGAGGCTATCAAACTAGTATAATGAAAGAGAACCAGTTATCTCAGATAAGAACGGAAAAAAAGTGATTCTAACGGAGTTTCCAAACTTCGAAAAAAAAATTTTTTCTTTTCGAGATTCTTTGCGCATACCTATGCTTTTCTGAGGCTATCAAAATAGTATAATGAAAGAGAACCAGTTATCTCAAATAAGAACGGAAAAAAGTGATTCTAACGAGGTTTCCAATCTTCGAAAAAAAATTTTTTTCTTTTCGAGATTCTTTGCGCATAATATGCTTTTCTGAGGCTATCAAACTAGTATAATGAAAGAGAACCAATTATCTCAAATAAGAACGGAAAAAAAGTGATTCTAACGAAGTTTCCAAACTTCGAAAAAATTTTTTTTTCTTTTCGAGATTCTTTGCGCATAATATGCTTGTCTGAGGCTATCATAATAGTATAATGAAAGAGAACCAGTTATCTCAAATAAGAACGGAAAAAAAGCGATTCTAACGAAATTTCCAAACTTCGAAAAAAAATTTTTTTCTTTTGGAGATTCTTTGCGCATAATATGCTTGTCTGTGGCTATCAAACTAGTATAATGAAAGAGAAACAGTTATCTCAAAAAAGAACGGAAAAAAAGTGATTCTAACGAAGTTTCGAAAACTCGAAAAAAATTTTTTTTCTTTTCGAGATTCTTTGCGCATAATCTGCTTTTCTAAGCCTATCAACTAGTATAGTGAAAGAGAACCAGTTATCTCAATAAGAATGGAAAAAATGTGTTTCTAATGAAGTTTCCAAACTTCGAAAAAAAATTTTTTTCATTTCGAGATTCTTTGCGCATAATATGCTTTTCGGAGGCTATCAAACTAATATAATGAAAGAGAACCAGTTATATCAAATAAGAACGGAAAAAAAGTGATTCTAACGAAGTTTCGAAACTTCGAAAATAATTTTTTTTCTTTTCGAGATTCTTTGCGCATAATATGCTTTTCTGAGGGTAATCAAACTAGTATAATGAAAGAGAACCAGTTATCTCAAATAAGAACGGAAAAAAAGTGATTCTAACGAAGCTTCGAAACTTCGAAAAAAAATTTTTTTCTTTTCGAGATTCTTTGCGCATAATATGCTTTTCTGAGGCTATCAAACTAGTATAATGAAAGAGAACCAGTTATCTTAAATAAGAACGGAAAAAAAGTGATTCTAACGAAGTTTCCAAACTTCGAAAAAAAATTTTTTTCTTTTCGAGATTCTTTGCGCATAATATGCTTGTCTAAGGCTATCAAACTAGTATAATGAAAGAGAACAAGTTATCTCAAATAAGAATGGAAAAAAAGTGATTCTAAGGAAGTTTCCAAACTTCGAAAAAAAATTTTTTTCTTTTCGAGATTCTTTGCGCATAATATGCTTGTCTGAGGCTATCAAACTAGTATAATGAAAGAGAACCAGTTATCTCAAATAGGAACGGAAAAAAAGTGATTCTAACGAGGTTTCCAATCTTCGAAAAACATTTTTTTTCTTTTCGAGATTCTTTGCGCATAATATGCTTTACTGAGGCTATCAAACTAGTATAATGAAAGAGAACCAATTATCTCAAATAAGAACGGAAAAAAAGTGATTCTAACGAAGTTTCCAAACTTCGAAAAAAAATTTTTTTCTTTTCGAGATTCTTTGCGCATAATATGCTTTTCTGAGGCTATCAAACTAGTATAATGAAAGAGAACCAGTTATCTTAAATAAGAACGGAAAAAAAGTGATTCTAACGAAGTTTCCAAACTTCGAAAAAAAATTTTTTTCTTTTCGAGATTCTTTGCGCATAATATGCTTGTCTAAGCTAGTATCAAACTAGTATCAAACTAGTATAATGAAAGAAAGAGAACAAGTTATCTCAAATAAGAATGGAAAAAAAGTGATTCTAAGGAAGTTTCCAAACTTCGAAAAAAAATTTTTTTCTTTTCGAGATTCTTTGCGCATAATATGCTTGTCTGAGGCTATCAAACTAGTATAATGAAAGAGAACCAGTTATCTCAGATAAGAACGGAAAAAAAGTGATTCTAACGGAGTTTCCAAACTTCGAAAAAACATTTTTTTCTTTTCGAGATTCTTTGCGCATACCTATGCTTTTCTGAGGCTATCAAAATAGTATAATGAAAGAGAACCAGTTATCTCAAATAAGAACGGAAAAAAGTGATTCTAACGAGGTTTCCAATCTTCGAAAAAAAATTTTTTTCTTTTCGAGATTCTTTGCGCATAATATGCTTTTCTGAGGCTATCAAACTAGTATAATGAAAGAGAACCAATTATCTCAAATAAGAACGGAAAAAAAGTGATTCTAACGAAGTTTCCAAACTTCGAAAAAATTTTTTTTTCTTTTCGAGATTCTTTGCGCATAATATGCTTGTCTGAGGCTATCATAATAGTATAATGAAAGAGAACCAGTTATCTCAAATAAGAACGGAAAAAAAGCGATTCTAACGAAATTTCCAAACTTCGAAAAAAAATTTTTTTCTTTTGGAGATTCTTTGCGCATAATATGCTTGTCTGTGGCTATCAAACTAGTATAATGAAAGAGAAACAGTTATCTCAAAAAAGAACGGAAAAAAAGTGATTCTAACGAAGTTTCGAAAACTCGAAAAAAATTTTTTTTCTTTTCGAGATTCTTTGCGCATAATCTGCTTTTCTAAGCCTATCAACTAGTATAATGAAAGAGAACCAGTTATCTCAATAAGAATGGAAAAAATGTGTTTCTAATGAAGTTTCCAAACTTCGAAAAAAAATTTTTTTCATTTCGAGATTCTTTGCGCATAATATGCTTTTCGGAGGCTATCAAACTAATATAATGAAAGAGAACCAGTTATATCAAATAAGAACGGAAAAAAAGTGATTCTAACGAAGTTTCGAAACTTCGAAAATAATTTTTTTTCTTTTCGAGATTCTTTGCGCATAATATGCTTTTCTGAGGGTAATCAAACTAGTATAATGAAAGAGAACCAGTTATCTCAAATAAGAACGGAAAAAAAGTGATTCTAACGAAGCTTCGAAACTTCGAAAAAAAATTTTTTTCTTTTCGAGATTCTTTGCGCATAATATGCTTTTCTGAGGCTATCAAACTAGTATAATGAAAGAGAACCAGTTATCTTAAATAAGAACGGAAAAAAAGTGATTCTAACGAAGTTTCCAAACTTCGAAAAAAAATTTTTTTCTTTTCGAGATTCTTTGCGCATAATATGCTTGTCTAAGGCTATCAAACTAGTATAATGAAAGAGAACAAGTTATCTCAAATAAGAATGGAAAAAAAGTGATTCTAAGGAAGTTTCCAAACTTCGAAAAAAAATTTTTTTCTTTTCGAGATTCTTTGCGCATAATATGCTTGTCTGAGGCTATCAAACTAGTATAATGAAAGAGAACCAGTTATCTCAAATAAGAACGGAAAAAAAGTGATTCTAACGAGGTTTCCAATCTTCGAAAAACATTTTTTTTCTTTTCGAGATTCTTTGCGCATAATATGCTTTACTGAGGCTATCAAACTAGTATAATGAAAGAGAACCAATTATCTCAAATAAGAACGGAAAAAAAGTGATTCTAACGAAGTTTCCAAACTTCGAAAAAAAATTTTTTTCTTTTCGAGATTCTTTGCGCATAATATGCTTTTCTGAGGCTATCAAACTAGTATAATGAAAGAGAACCAGTTATCTTAAATAAGAACGGAAAAAAAGTGATTCTAACGAAGTTTCCAAACTTCGAAAAAAAATTTTTTTCTTTTCGAGATTCTTTGCGCATAATATGCTTGTCTAAGCTAGTATCAAACTAGTATCAAACTAGTATAATGAAAGAAAGAGAACAAGTTATCTCAAATAAGAATGGAAAAAAAGTGATTCTAAGGAAGTTTCCAAACTTCGAAAAAAAATTTTTTTCTTTTCGAGATTCTTTGCGCATAATATGCTTGTCTGAGGCTATCAAACTAGTATAATGAAAGAGAACCAATTATCTCAAATAAGAACGGAAAAAAAGTGATTCTAACGAAGTTTCCAAACTTCGAAAAAATTTTTTTTTCTTTTCGAGATTCTTTGCGCATAATATGCTTGTCTGAGGCTATCATAATAGTATAATGAAAGAGAACCAGTTATCTCAAATAAGAACGGAAAAAAAGTGATTCTAACGAAGTTTCGAAACTTCGAAAATAATTTTTTTTCTTTTCGAGATTCTTTGCGCATAATATGCTTTTCTGAGGCTATCAAACTAGTATAATGAAAGAGAACCAGTTATCTCAAATAAGAACGGAAAAAAAGTGATTCTAACAAAGTTTCCAAACTTCGAAAAAAATTTTTTTTATTTTCGAGATTCATTGCGCATAATATGCTTTTCTGAGGGTAATCAAACTAGTATAATGAAAGAGAACCAGTTATCTCAAATAAGAACGGAAAAAAAGTGATTCTAACGAAGTTTCCAAACTTCGAAAAAAAATTTTTTTCTTTTCGAGATTCTTTGCGCATAATATGCTTGTCTGAGGCTATCAAACTAGTATAATGAAAGAGAACCAGTTATCTCAAATAAGAACGGGAAAAAAGTGATTCTAACGAGGTTTCCAAACTTCGAAAAAAAATTTTTTTCTTTTCCAGATTCTTTGCGCATAATATGCTTTTCTGAGGCTATGAAACTAGTATAATGAAAGAGAACCAGTTATCTCAAATAAGAACGGAAAAAAAGTGATTCTAACGAAGTTTCGAAACTTCGAAAAAAAATTTTTTTCTTTTCGAGATTCTTTGCGCATAATATGCTTTTCTGAGGCTATCAAACTAGTATAATGAAAGAGAACCAGTTATCTTAAATATGAACGGAAAAAAAGTGATTCTAACGAAGTTTCCAAACTTCGAAAAAAAATTTTTTTCTTTTCGAGATTCTTTGCGCATAATATGCTTGTCTAAGGCTATCAAACTAGTATAATGAAAGAGAACAAGTTATCTCAAATAAGAATGGAAAAAAAGTGATTCTAACGAAGTTTCCAAACTTCGAAAAAAAAATTTTTTCTTTTCGAGATTCTTTGCGCATAATATGCTTGTCTGAGGCTATCAAACTAGTATAATGAAAGAGAACCAGTTATCTCAAATAAGAACGGAAAAAAGTGATTCTAACGGAGTTTCCAAACTTCGAAAAAAATTTTTTTTCTTTTCGAGATTCTTTGCGCATACCTATGCTTTTCTGAGGCTATCAAACTAGTATAATGAAAGAGAACCAGTTATCTCAAATAAGAACGGAAATAAAGTGATTCTAACGAGGTTTCCAATCTTCGAAAAAAATTTTTTTTCTTTTCGAGATTCTTTGCGCATAATATGCTTTTCTGAGGCTATCAAACTAGTATAATGAAAGAGAACCAATTATCTCAAATAAGAACGGAAAAAAAGTGATTCTAACGAAGTTTCCAAACTTCGAAAAAAAATTTTTTTCTTTTCGAGATTCTTTGCGCATAATATGCTTTTCTGAGGCTATCAAACTAGTATAATGAAAGAGAACCAGTTATCTTAAATAAGAACGGAAAAAAAGTGATTCTAACGAAGTTTCCAAACTTCGAAAAAAAATTTTTTTCTTTTCGAGATTCTTTGCGCATAATATGCTTGTCTAAGGCTATCAAACTAGTATAATGAAAGAGAACAAGTTATCTCAAATAAGAATGGAAAAAAGTGATTCTAAGGAAGTTTCCAAACTTCGAAAAAAAATTTTTTTCTTTTCGAGATTCTTTGCGCATAATATGCTTGTCTGAGGCTATCAAATTAGTATTACGAAAGAGAACCAGTTATCTCAAATAAGAACGGAAAAAAAGTGATTCTAACGAGGTTTCAAAACTTCGAAAAAAAAATTTTTTCTTTTCGAGATTCTTTGCGCATAATTTGCTTGTCTGAGGCTATCATAATAGTATAATGAAAGAGAACCAGTTATCTCAAATAAGAACGGAAAAAAAGCGATTCTAACGAAATTTCCAAACTTCGAAAAAAAATTTTTTTCTTTTGGAGATTCTTTGCGCATAATATGCTTGTCTGTGGCTATCAAACTAGTATAATGAAAGAGAAACAGTTATCTCAAAAAAGAACGGAAAAAAAGTGATTCTAACGAAGTTTCGAAAACTCGAAAAAAATTTTTTTTCTTTTCGAGATTCTTTGCGCATAATCTGCTTTTCTAAGCCTATCAAACTAGTATAATGAAAGAGAACCAGTTATCTCAATAAGAATGGAAAAAATGTGTTTCTAATGAAGTTTCCAAACTTCGAAAAAATTTTTTTTTCATTTCGAGATTCTTTGCGCATAATATGCTTTTCTGAGGCTATCAAACTAGTATAATGAAAGAGAAGCAGTTATCTTAAATAAGAACGGAAAAAAAGTGATTCTAACGAAGTTTCCAAACTTCGAAAAAAAATTTTTTTCTTTTCGAGATTCTTAGCGCATAATATGCTTTTCTGAGGCTATCAAACTAGTATAATGAAAGAGAACCAGTTATCTCAAATAAGAACGGAAAAAAAGGGATTCTAACGAAGTTTCCAAACTTCGAAAAAAAATTTTTTTCTTTTCGAGATTCTTTGGGCATAATATACTTGTCTGAGGCTATCAAACTAGTATAATGAAAGAGAACCAGTTATCTCAAATAAGAACGGAAAAAAAGTGATTCTAACGAGCTTTCCAAACTTCGAAAAAAAATTTTTTTCTTTTCGAGATTCTTTGCGCATAATATGCTTTTCTGAGGCTATCAAACTAGTATAATGAAAGAGAACCAGTTATCTCAAATAAGAACGGAAAAAAAGTGATTCTAACGAAGTTTCCAAACTTCGAAAAAAAATTTTTTTCTTTTCGAGATTCTTTGCGCATAATATGCTTGTCTGAGGCTATCAAATTAGTATAATGAAAGAGAACCAGTTATCTCAAATAAGAACGGAAAAAAAGTGATTCTAACGAGGTTTCCAAACTTCGAAAAAACATTTTTTTCTTTTCGAGATTCTTTGCGCATAATATGCTTGTCTGAGGCTATCATAATACAATAATGAAAGAGAACCAGTTATCTCAAATAAGAACGGAAAAAAAGCGATTCTAAAGAAATTTCCAAACTTCGAAAAAATTTTTTTTCTTTTCGAGATTCTTTGCGCATAATATGCTTGTCTGTGGCTATCAAACTAGTATAATGAAAGAGAAACAGTTATCTCAAAAAAGAACGGAAAAAAAGTGATTCTAACGAAGTTTCGAAAACTCGAAAAAAAATTTTTTTCTTTTCGAGATTCTTTGCGCATAATCTGCTTTTCTAAGCCTATCAAACTAGTATAATGAAAGAGAACCAGTTATCTCAATAAGAATGGAAAAAAAGTGTTTCTAATGAAGTTTCCAAACTTCAAAAAAAATTTTTTTCATTTCGCGATTCTTTGCGCATAATATGCTTTTCGGAGGCTATCAAACTAATATAATGAAAGAGAACCAGTTATATCAAATAAGAACGGAAAAAAAGTGAAACTAACGAAGTTTCGAAACTTCGAAAATAATTTTTTTTCTTTTCTAGATTCTTTGCGCATAATATGCTTTTCTGAGGCTATCAAACTAGTATAATGAAAGAGAACCAGTTATCTCAAATAAGAACGGAAAAAAAGTGATTCTAACAAAGTTTCCAAACTTCGAAAAAAATTTTTTTTATTTTCGAGATTCATTGCGCATAATATGCTTTTCTGAGGGTAATCAAACTAGTATAATGAAAGAGAACCAGTTATCTCAAATAAGAACGGAAAAAAGTGATTCTAACGAAGTTTCCAAACTTCGAAAAAAAATTTTTTTCTTTTCGAGATTCTTTGCGCATAATATGCTTGTCTGAGGCTATCAAACTAGTATAATGAAAGAGAACCAGTTATCTCAAATAAGAACGGGAAAAAAGTGATTCTAACGAGGTTTCCAAACTTCGAAAAAAAATTTTTTTCTTTTCGAGATTCTTTGCGCATAATATGCTTTTCTGAGGCTATCAAACTAGTATAATGAAAGAGAACCAGTTATCTCAAATAAGAACGGAAAAAAAGTGATTCTAACGAAGCTTCGAAACTTCGAAAAAAAATTTTTTTCTTTTCCAGATTCTTTGCGCATAATATGCTTTTCTGAGGCTATCAAACTAAATAATGAAAGAGAACCGGTTATCTTAAATAAGAACGGAAAAAAAGTGATTCTAACGAAGTTTCCAAACTTCGAAAAAAAATTTTTTTCTTTTCGAGATTCTTTGCGCATAATATGCTTGTCTAAGGCTGTCAAACTAGTATAATGAAAGAGAACAAGTTATCTCAAATAAGAATGGAAAAAAAGTGATTCTAAGGAAGTTTCCAAACTTCGAAAAAACATTTTTTTCTTTTCGAGATTCTTTGCGCATACCTATGCTTTTCTGAGGCTATCAAACTAGTATAATGAAAGAGAACCAGTTATCTCAAATAAGAACGGAAAAAAAGTGATTCTAACGAAGTTTCCAAACTTCGAAAAAAAATTTTTTTCTTTTCGAGATTCTTTGCGCATAATATGCTTTTCTGAGGCTATCAAACTAGTATAATGAAAGAGAACCAGTTATCTTAAATAAGAACGGAAAAAAAGTGATTCTAACGAAGTTTCCAAACTTCGAAAAAAAATTTTTTTCTTTTCGAGATTCTTTGCGCATAATATGCTTGTCTAAGTCTATCAAACTAGTATAATGAAAGAGAACAAGTTATCTCAAATAAGAATGGAAAAAAGTGATTCTAAGGAAGTTTCCAAACTTCGAAAAAAAATTTTTTTCTTTTCGAGATTCTTTGCGCATAATATGCTTGTCTGAGGCTATCAAACTAGTATAATGAAAGAGAACCAGTTATCTCAGATAAGAACGGAAAAAAAGTGATTCTAACGGAGTTTCCAAACTTCGAAAAAAATTTTTATCTTTTCGAGATTCTTTGCGCATACCTATGCTTTTCTGAGGCTATCAAAATAGTATAATGAAAGAGAACCAGTTATCTCAAATAAGAACGGAAAAAAAGCAATTCTAACGAAATTTCCAAACTTCGAAAAAAAATTTTTTTCTTTTCGAGATTCTTTGCGCATAATATGCTTGTCTGAGGCTATCATAATACAATAATGAAAGAGAACCAGTTATCTCAAATAAGAACGGAAAAAAAGCGATTCTAAAGAAATTTCCAAACTTCGAAAAAAAATTTTTTTCTTTTGGAGATTCTTTGCGCATAATATGCTTGTCTGTGGCTATCAAACTAGTATAATGAAAGAGAAACAGTTATCTCAAAAAAGAACGGAAAAAAAGTGATTCTAACGAAGTTTCGAAAACTCGAAAAAAAAATTTTTTCCTTTCGAGATTCTTTGCGCATAATCTGCTTTTCTAAGCCTATCAAACTAGTATAATGAAAGAGAACCAGTTATCTCAAATAAGAACGGGAAAAAAGTGATTCTAACGAGGTTTCCAAACTTCTAAAAAAAATTTTTTTCTTTTAGAGATTCTTTGCGCATAATATGCTTTTCTGAGGCTATGAAACTAGTATAATGAAAGAGAACCAGTTATCTCAAATAAGAACGGAAAAAAAGTGATTCTAACGAAGTTTCGAAACTTCGAAAAAAAATTTTTTTCTTTTCGAGATTCTTTGCGCATAATATGCTTTTCTGAGGCTATCAAACTAGTATAATGAAAGAGAACCAGTTATCTTAAATAAGAACGGAAAAAAAGTGATTCTAACGTAGTTTCCAAACTTCGAAAAAAAAATTTTTTCTTTTCGAGATTCTTTGCGCATAATATGCTTGTCTAAGGCTATCAAACTAGTATAATGAAAGAGAACAAGTTATCTCAAATAAGAATGGAAAAAAAGTGATTCTAACGAAGTTTCCAAACTTCGAAAAAAAATTTTTTTCTTTTCGAGATTCTTTGCGCATAATATGCTTGTCTGAGGCTATCAAACTAGTATAATGAAAGAGAACCAGTTATCTCAAATAAGAACGGAAAAAAGTGATTCTAACGGAGTTTCCAAACTTCGAAAAAAATTTTTTTTCTTTTCGAGATTCTTTGCGCATATCTTTGCTTTTCTGAGGCTATCAAACTAGTATAATGAAAGAGAACCAGTTATCTCAAATAAGAACGGAAAAAAAGTGATTCTAACGAGGTTTCCAATCTTCGAAAAAAATTTTTTTTCTTTTCGAGATTCTTTGCGCATAATATGCTTTTCTGAGGCTATCAAACTAGTATAATGAAAGAGAACCAGTTATCTCAAATAAGAACGGAAAAAAAGTGATTCTAACGAGGTTTCCAAACTTCGAAAAAAATTTTTATCTTTTCGAGATTCTTTGCGCATACCTATGCTTTTCTGAGGCTATCAAAATAGTATAATGAAAGAGAACCAGTTATCTCAAATAAGAACGGAAAAAAAGCGATTCTAACGAAATTTCCAAACTTCGAAAAAAATTTTTTTTCTTTTCGAGATTCTTTGCGCATAATATGCTTGTCTGAGGCTATCATAATACAATAATGAAAGAGAACCAGTTATCTCAAATAAGAACGGAAAAAAAGCGATTCTAAAAAATTTCCAAACTTCGAAAAAAAATTTTTTTCTTTTGGAGATTCTTTGCGCATAATATGCTTGTCTGTGGCTATCAAACTAGTATAATGAAAGAGAAACAGTTATCTCAAAAAAGAACGGAAAAAAAGTGATTCTAACGAAGTTTCGAAAACTCGAAAAAAAATTTTTTTCCTTTCGAGATTCTTTGCGCATAATCTGCTTTTCTAAGCCTATCAAACTAGTATAATGAAAGAGAACCAGTTATCTCAAATAAGAACGGAAAAAAAGTGATTCTAACGGAGTTTCCAAACTTCGAAAAAAATTTTTATCTTTTCGAGATTCTTTGCGCATACCTATGCTTTTCTGAGGCTATCAAAATAGTATAATGAAAGAGAACCAGTTATCTCAAATAAGAACGGAAAAAAAGCGATTCTAACGAAATTTCCAAACTTCGAAAAAAAATTTTTTTCTTTTCGAGATTCTTTGCGCATAATATGCTTGTCTGAGGCTATCATAATACAATAATGAAAGAGAACCAGTTATCTCAAATAAGAACGGAAAAAAAGCGATTCTAAAGAAATTTCCAAACTTCGAAAAAAAATTTTTTTCTTTTGGAGATTCTTTGCGCATTATATGCTTGTCTGTGGCTATCAAACTAGTATAATGAAAAAGAAACAGTTATCTCAAAAAAGAACGGAAAAAAAGTGATTCTAACGAAGTTTCGAAAACTCGAAAAAAAATTTTTTTCCTTTCGAGATTCTTTGCGCATAATCTGCTTTTCTAAGCCTATCAAACTAGTATAATGAAAGAGAACCAGTTATCTCAAATAAGAACGGGAAAAAAGTGATTCTAACGAGGTTTCCAAACTTCTAAAAAAAATTTTTTTCTTTTAGAGATTCTTTGCGCATAATATGCTTTTCTGAGGCTATGAAACTAGTATAATGAAAGAGAACCAGTTATCTCAAATAAGAACGGAAAAAAAGTGATTCTAACGAAGTTTCGAAACTTCGAAAAAAAATTTTTTTCTTTTCGAGATTCTTTGCGCATAATATGCTTTTCTGAGGCTATCAAACTAGTATAATGAAAGAGAACCAGTTATCTTAAATAAGAACGGAAAAAAAGTGATTCTAACGTAGTTTCCAAACTTCGAAAAAAAAAATTTTTCTTTTCGAGATTCTTTGCGCATAATATGCTTGTCTAAGGCTATCAAACTAGTATAATGAAAGAGAACAAGTTATCTCAAATAAGAATGGAAAAAAAGTGATTCTAACGAAGTTTCCAAACTTCAAAAAAAAATTTTTTTCTTTTCGAGATTCTTTGCGCATAATATGCTTGTCTGAGGCTATCAAACTAGTATAATGAAAGAGAACCAGTTATCTCAAATAAGAACGGAAAAAAGTGATTCTAACGGAGTTTCCAAACTTCGAAAAAAATTTTTTTTCTTTTCGAGATTCTTTGCGCATATCTATGCTTTTCTGAGGCTATCAAACTAGTATAATGAAAGAGAACCAGTTATCTCAAATAAGAACGGAAAAAAAGTGATTCTAACGAGGTTTCCAATCTTCGAAAAAAATTTTTTTTCTTTTCGAGATTCTTTGCGCATAATATGCTTTTCTGAGGCTATCAAACTAGTATAATGAAAGAGAACCAGTTATCTCAAATAAGAACGGAAAAAAGGTGATTCTAACGAGGTTTCCAAACTTCGAAAAAAAATTTTTTTCTTTTCGAGATTCTTTGCGCATAATGTGCTTTTCTGAGGCTATCAAACTAGTATAATGAAAGAGAACCAGTTATCTCAAATAAGAACGGAAAAAAAGTGATTCTAACGAAGTTTCCAAACTTCGAAAAAAAATTTTTTTCTTTTCGAGATTCTTTGCGCATAATATGCTTGTCTGAGGCTATCAAATTAGTATAATGAAAGAGAACCAGTTATCTCAAATAAGAACGGAAAAAAAGTGATTCTAACGAGGTTTCCAAACTTCGAAAAAAAAATTTTTTCTTTTCGAGATTCTTTGCGCATAATATGCTTGTCTGAGGCTATCATAATACAATAATGAAAGAGAACCAGTTATCTCAAATAAGAACGGAAAAAAAGCGATTCTAAAGAAATTTCCAAACTTCGAAAAAAAATTTTTTTCTTTTGGAGATTCTTTGCGCATAATATGCTTGTCTGTGGCTATCAAACTAGTATAATGAAAGAGAAACAGTTATCTCAAAAAAGAACGGAAAAAAAGTGATTCTAACGAAGTTTCGAAAACTCGAAAAAAAATTTTTTTCTTTTCGAGATTCTTTGCGCATAATCTGCTTTTCTAAGCCTATCAAACTAGTATAATGAAAGAGAACCAGTTATCTCAAATAAGAACGGGAAAAAAGTGATTCTAACAAAGTTTCCAAACTTCGAAAAAAAATTTTTTTATTTTCGAGATTCATTGCGCATAATATTCTTTTCTGAGGGTAATCAAACTAGTATAATGAAAGAGAACCAGTTATCTCAAATAAGAACGGAAAAAAAGTGATTCTAACGAAGTTTCCAAACTTCGAAAAAAAATTTTTTTCTTTTCGAGATTCTTTGCGCATAATATGCTTGTCTGAGGCTATCAAACTAGTATAATGAAAGAGAACCAGTTATCTCAAATAAGAACGGGAAAAAAGTGATTCTAACGAGGTTTCCAAACTTCGAAAAAAAATTTTTTTCTTTTAGAGATTCTTTGCGCATAATATGCTTTTCTGAGGCTATGAAACTAGTATAATGAAAGAGAACCAGTTATCTCAAATAAGAACGGAAAAAAAGTGATTCTAACGAAGTTTCGAAACTTCGAAAAAAAATTTTTTTCTTTTCGAGATTCTTTGCGCATAATATGCTTTTCTGAGGCTATGAAACTAGTATAATGAAAGAGAACCAGTTATCTCAAATAAGAACGGAAAAAAAGTGATTCTAAGGAAGTTTCCAAACTTCGAAAAAAAATTTTTTTCTTTTCGAGATTCTTTGCGCATAATATGCTTGTCTGAGGCTATCAAACTAGTATAATGAAAGAGAACCAGTTATCTCAGATAAGAACGGAAAAAAAGTGATTCTAACGGAGTTTCCAAACTTCGAAAAAAATTTTTTTCTTTTCGAGATTCTTTGCGCATACCTATGCTTTTCTGAGGCTATCAAAATAGTATAATGAAAGAGAACCAGTTATCTCAAATAAGAACGGAAAAAAAGTGATTCTAACGAGGTTTCCAATCTTCGAAAAAAAATTTTTTTCTTTTCGAGATTCTTTGCGCATAATATGCTTTTCTGAGGCTATCAAACTAGTATAATGAAAGAGAACCAGTTATCTCAAATAAGAACGGAAAAAAAGTGATTCTAACGAAGTTTCCAAACTTCGAAAAAAAATTTTTTTCTTTTCGAGATTCTTTGCCCATAATATGCTTGTCTGAGGCTATCAAACTAGTATAATGAAAGAGAACCAGTTATCTCAAATAAGAACGGGAAAAAAGTGATTCTAACAAAGTTTCCAAACTTCGAAAAAAAATTTTTTTATTTTCGAGATTCATTGCGCATAATATTCTTTTCTGAGGGTAATCAAACTAGTATAATGAAAGAGAACCAGTTATCTCAAATAAGAACGGAAAAAAAGTGATTCTAACGAAGTTTCCAAACTTCGAAAAAAAATTTTTTTCTTTTCGAGATTCTTTGCGCATAATATGCTTGTCTGAGGCTACCAAACTAGTATAATGAAAGAGAACCAGTTATCTCAAATAAGAACGGCAAAAAAGTGATTCTAACGAGGTTTCCAAACTTCGAAAAAAAATTTTTTTCTTTTAGAGATTCTTTGCTCATAATATGCTTTTCTGAGGCTATGAAACTAGTATAATGAAAGAGAACCAGTTATCTCAAATAAGAACGGAAAAAAAGTGATTCTAACGAAGTTTCGAAACTTCGAAAAAAAATTTTTTTCTTTTCGAGATTCTTTGCGCATAATATGCTTTTCTGAGGCTATCAAACTAGTATAATGAAAGAGAACCAGTTATCTTAAATAAGAACGGAAAAAAAGTGATTCTAACGAAGTTTCCAAACTTCGAAAAAAATTTTTTTTCTTTTCGAGATTCTTTGCGCATAATATGCTTGTCTAAGGCTATCAAACTAGTATAATGAAAGAGAACAAGTTATCTCAAATAAGAATGGAAAAAAAGTGATTCTAAGGAAGTTTCCAAACTTCGAAAAAAAATTTTTTTCTTTTCGAGATTCTTTGCGCATAATATGCTTGTCTGAGGCCACAAACAAGTATAATGAAAGAGAACCAGTTATCTCAGATAAGAACGGAAAAAAAGTGATTCTAACGGAGTTTCCAAACTTCGAAAAAAAATTTTTTTCTTTTCGAGATTCTTTGCGCATACCTATGCTTTTCTGAGGCTATCAAAATAGTATAATGAAAGAGAACCAGTTATCTCAAGTAAGAACGGAAAAAAAGTGATTCTAACGAGGTTTCCAATCTTCGAAAAAAAATTTTTTTTCTTTTCGAGATTCTTTGCGCATAATATGCTTTTCTGAGGCTATCAAACTAGTATAATGAAAGAGAACCAATTATCTCAAATAAGAACGGAAAAAAAGTGATTCTAACGAAGTTTCCAAACTTCGAAAAAAATTTTTTTTCTTTTCGAGATTCTTTGCGCATAATATGCTTGTCTGAAGCTATCAAACTAGTATAATGAAAGAGAACCAGTTATCTCAAATAAGAACGGAAAAAAAGTGATTCTAACGAAGTTTCCAAACTTCGAAAAAAATTTTTTTTCTTTTCGAGATTCTTTGCGCATAATATTCTTGTCTGAGGCTATCAAACTAGTATAATGAAAGAGAACCAGTTATCTCAAATAAGAACGGAAAAAAAGTGATTCTAACGAGGTTTCCAAACTTCGAAAAAAAATTTTTTCTTTTCGAGATTCTTTGCGCATAATATGCTTGTCTGAGGCTATCATAATAGTATAATGAAAGAGAACCAGTTATCTCAAATAAGAACGGAAAAAAAGTGATTCTAACGAAATTTCCAAACTTCGAAAAAAAATTTTTTTCTTTTGGAGATTCTTTGCGCATAATATGCTTGTCTGTGGCTATCAAACTAGTATAATGAAAGAGAAACAGTTATCTCAAAAAAGAACGGAAAAAAAGTGATTCTAACGAAGTTTCGAAAACTCGAAAAAAATTTTTTTTCTTTTCGAGATTCTTTGCGCATAATCTGCTTTTCTAAGCCTATCAAACTAGTATAATGAAAGAGAACCAGTTATCTCAATAAGAATGGAAAAAAAGTGTTTCTAATGAAGTTTCCAAACTTCGAAAAAAAATTTTTTTCATTTCGAGATTCTTTGCGCATAATATGCTTTTCGGAGGCTATCAAACTAATATAATGAAAGAGAACCAGTTATATCAAATAAGAACGGAAAAAAAGTGATTCTAACGAAGTTTCGAAACTTCGAAAATAATTTTTTTTCTTTTCGAGATTCTTTGAGCATAATATGCTTTTCTGAGGCTATCAAACTAGTATAATGAAAGAGAACCAGTTATCTCAAATAAGAACGGAAAAAAAGTGATTCTAACAAAGTTTTCAAACTTCGAAAAATTTTTTTTTTATTTTCGAGATTCATTGCGCATAATATGCTTTTCTGAGGGTAATCAAACTAGTATAATGAAAGAGAACCAGTTATCTCAAATAAGAATGGAAAAAAAGTGATTCTATTGAAGTTTCGAAACTTCGAAAAAATTTTTTTTTCTTTTCGAGATTCTTTGCGCATAATATGCTTTTCTGAGGCTATCAAACTAGTATAATGAAAGAGAAGCAGTTATCTTAAATAAGAACGGAAAAAAAGTGATTCTAACGAAGTTTCCAAACTTCGAAAAAAAATTTTTTTCTTTTTGAGATTCTTAGCGCATAATATGCTTTTCTGAGGCTATCAAACTAGTATAATGAAAGAGAACCGGTTATCTCAAATAAGAACGGAAAAAAAGGGATTCTAACGAAGTTTCCAAACTTCGAAAAAAAATTTTTTTCTTTTCGAGATTCTTTGCGCATAATATACTTGTCTGAGGCTATCAAACTAGTATAATGAAAGAGAACCAGTTATCTCAAATAAGAACGGAAAAAAAGTGATTCTAACGAGGTTTCCAAACTTCGAAAAAAAATTTTTTTCTTTTCGAGATTCTTTGCGCATAATATGCTTTTCTGAGGCTATCAAACTAGTATAATGAAAGAGAACCAGTTATCTCAAATAAGAACGGAAAAAAAGTGATTCTAACGAAGTTTCCAAACTTCAAAAAAAATTTTTTTCTTTTCGAGATTCTTTGCGCATAATATGCTTGTCTGAGGCTATCAAATTAGTATAATGAAACAGAACCAGTTATCTCAAATAAGAACGGAAAAAAAGTGATTCTAACGAGGTTTCCAAACTTCGAAAAAAAAATTTTTTCTTTTCGAGATTCTTTGCGCATAATATGCTTGTCTGAGGCTATCATAATAGTATAATGAAAGAGAACCAGTTATCTCAAATAAGAACGGAAAAAAAGCGATTCTAACGAAATTTCCAAACTTCGAAAAAAATTTTTTTCTTTTGGAGATTCTTTGCGCATAATATGCTTGTCTGTGGCTATCAAACTAGTATAATGAAAGAGAAACAGTTATCTCAAAAAAGAACGGAAAAAAAGTGATACTAACGAAGTTTCGAAAACTCGAAAAAAATTTTTTTTCTTTTCGAGATTCTGTGCGCATAATCTGCTTTTCTAAGCCTATCAACTAGTATAATGAAAGAGAACCAGTTATCTCAATAAGAATGGAAAAAATGTGTTTCTAATGAAGTTTCCAAACTTCGAAAAAAAATTTTTTTCATTTCGAGATTCTTTGCGCATAATATGCTTTTCGGAGGCTATCAAACTAATATAATGAAAGAGAACCAGTTATATCAAATAAGAACGGAAAAAAAGTGATTCTAACGAAGTTTCGAAACTTCGAAAATAATTTTTTTTCTTTTCGAGATTCTTTGCGCATAATATGCTTTTCTGAGGCTATCAAACTAGTATAATGAAAGAGAACCAGTTATCTCAAATAAGAACGGAAAAAAAGTGATTCTAACAAAGTTTCCAAACTTCGAAAAAAATTTTTTTTATTTTCGAGATTCATTGCGCATAATATGCTTTTCTGAGGGTAATCAAACTAGTATAATGAAAGAGAACCAGTTATCTCAAATAAGAACGGAAAAAAAGTGATTCTAACGAAGTTTCCAAACTTCGAAAAAAAAATTTTTTCTTTTCGAGATTCTTTGCGCATAATATGCTTGTCTGAGGCTATCAAACTAGTATAATGAAAGAGAACCAGTTATCTCAAATAAGAACGGGAAAAAAGTGATTCTAACGAGGTTTCCAAACTTCGAAAAAAAATTTTTTTCTTTTCCAGATTCTTTGCGCATAATATGCTTTTCTGAGGCTATGAAACTAGTATAATGAAAGAGAACCAGTTATCTCAAATAAGAACGGAAAAAAAGTGATTCTAACGAAGTTTCCAAACTTCGAAAAAAAATTTTTTTCTTTTCGAGATTCTTTGCGCATAATATGCTTTTCTGAGGCTATCAAACTAGTATAATGAAAGAGAACCAGTTATCTTAAATAAGAACGGAAAAAAAGTGATTCTAACGAAGTTTCCAAACTTCGAAAAAAAATTTTTTTCTTTTCGAGATTCTTTGCGCATAATATGCTTGTCTAAGCTAGTATCAAACTAGTATCAAACTAGTATAATGAAAGAAAGAGAACAAGTTATCTCAAATAAGAATGGAAAAAAAGTGATTCTAAGGAAGTTTCCAAACTTCGAAAAAAAATTTTTTTCTTTTCGAGATTCTTTGCGCATAATATGCTTGTCTGAGGCTATCAAACTAGTATAATGAAAGAGAACCAGTTATCTCAGATAAGAACGGAAAAAAAGTGATTCTAACGGAGTTTCCAAACTTCGAAAAAAAAATTTTTTCTTTTCGAGATTCTTTGCGCATACCTATGCTTTTCTGAGGCTATCAAAATAGTATAATGAAAGAGAACCAGTTATCTCAAATAAGAACGGAAAAAAGTGATTCTAACGAGGTTTCCAATCTTCGAAAAAAAATTTTTTTCTTTTCGAGATTCTTTGCGCATAATATGCTTTTCTGAGGCTATCAAACTAGTATAATGAAAGAGAACCAATTATCTCAAATAAGAACGGAAAAAAAGTGATTCTAACGAAGTTTCCAAACTTCGAAAAAATTTTTTTTTCTTTTCGAGATTCTTTGCGCATAATATGCTTGTCTGAGGCTATCATAATAGTATAATGAAAGAGAACCAGTTATCTCAAATAAGAACGGAAAAAAAGCGATTCTAACGAAATTTCCAAACTTCGAAAAAAAATTTTTTTCTTTTGGAGATTCTTTGCGCATAATATGCTTGTCTGTGGCTATCAAACTAGTATAATGAAAGAGAAACAGTTATCTCAAAAAAGAACGGAAAAAAAGTGATTCTAACGAAGTTTCGAAAACTCGAAAAAAATTTTTTTTCTTTTCGAGATTCTTTGCGCATAATCTGCTTTTCTAAGCCTATCAACTAGTATAGTGAAAGAGAACCAGTTATCTCAATAAGAATGGAAAAAATGTGTTTCTAATGAAGTTTCCAAACTTCGAAAAAAAATTTTTTTCATTTCGAGATTCTTTGCGCATAATATGCTTTTCGGAGGCTATCAAACTAATATAATGAAAGAGAACCAGTTATATCAAATAAGAACGGAAAAAAAGTGATTCTAACGAAGTTTCGAAACTTCGAAAATAATTTTTTTTCTTTTCGAGATTCTTTGCGCATAATATGCTTTTCTGAGGGTAATCAAACTAGTATAATGAAAGAGAACCAGTTATATCAAATAAGAACGGAAAAAAAGTGATTCTAACGAAGTTTCGAAACTTCGAAAATAATTTTTTTTCTTTTCGAGATTCTTTGCGCATAATATGCTTTTCTGAGGCTATCAAACTAGTATAATGAAAGAGAACCAGTTATCTCAAATAAGAACGGAAAAAAAGTGATTCTAACAAAGTTTCCAAACTTCGAAAAAAATTTTTTTTATTTTCGAGATTCATTGCGCATAATATGCTTTTCTGAGGGTAATCAAACTAGTATAATGAAAGAGAACCAGTTATCTCAAATAAGAACGGAAAAAAAGTGATTCTAACGAAGTTTCCAAACTTCGAAAAAAAAATTTTTTCTTTTCGAGATTCTTTGCGCATAATATGCTTGTCTGAGGCTATCAAACTAGTATAATGAAAGAGAACCAGTTATCTCAAATAAGAACGGGAAAAAAGTGATTCTAACGAGGTTTCCAAACTTCGAAAAAAAATTTTTTTCTTTTCCAGATTCTTTGCGCATAATATGCTTTTCTGAGGCTATGAAACTAGTATAATGAAAGAGAACCAGTTATCTCAAATAAGAACGGAAAAAAAGTGATTCTAACGAAGTTTCCAAACTTCGAAAAAAAATTTTTTTCTTTTCGAGATTCTTTGCGCATAATATGCTTTTCTGAGGCTATCAAACTAGTATAATGAAAGAGAACCAGTTATCTTAAATAAGAACGGAAAAAAAGTGATTCTAACGAAGTTTCCAAACTTCGAAAAAAAATTTTTTTCTTTTCGAGATTCTTTGCGCATAATATGCTTGTCTAAGCTAGTATCAAACTAGTATCAAACTAGTATAATGAAAGAAAGAGAACAAGTTATCTCAAATAAGAATGGAAAAAAAGTGATTCTAAGGAAGTTTCCAAACTTCGAAAAAAAATTTTTTTCTTTTCGAGATTCTTTGCGCATAATATGCTTGTCTGAGGCTATCAAACTAGTATAATGAAAGAGAACCAGTTATCTCAGATAAGAACGGAAAAAAAGTGATTCTAACGGAGTTTCCAAACTTCGAAAAAAAAATTTTTTCTTTTCGAGATTCTTTGCGCATACCTATGCTTTTCTGAGGCTATCAAAATAGTATAATGAAAGAGAACCAGTTATCTCAAATAAGAACGGAAAAAAGTGATTCTAACGAGGTTTCCAATCTTCGAAAAAAAATTTTTTTCTTTTCGAGATTCTTTGCGCATAATATGCTTTTCTGAGGCTATCAAACTAGTATAATGAAAGAGAACCAATTATCTCAAATAAGAACGGAAAAAAAGTGATTCTAACGAAGTTTCCAAACTTCGAAAAAATTTTTTTTTCTTTTCGAGATTCTTTGCGCATAATATGCTTGTCTGAGGCTATCATAATAGTATAATGAAAGAGAACCAGTTATCTCAAATAAGAACGGAAAAAAAGCGATTCTAACGAAATTTCCAAACTTCGAAAAAAAATTTTTTTCTTTTGGAGATTCTTTGCGCATAATATGCTTGTCTGTGGCTATCAAACTAGTATAATGAAAGAGAAACAGTTATCTCAAAAAAGAACGGAAAAAAAGTGATTCTAACGAAGTTTCGAAAACTCGAAAAAAATTTTTTTTCTTTTCGAGATTCTTTGCGCATAATCTGCTTTTCTAAGCCTATCAACTAGTATAGTGAAAGAGAACCAGTTATCTCAATAAGAATGGAAAAAATGTGTTTCTAATGAAGTTTCCAAACTTCGAAAAAAAATTTTTTTCATTTCGAGATTCTTTGCGCATAATATGCTTTTCGGAGGCTATCAAACTAATATAATGAAAGAGAACCAGTTATATCAAATAAGAACGGAAAAAAAGTGATTCTAACGAAGTTTCGAAACTTCGAAAATAATTTTTTTTCTTTTCGAGATTCTTTGCGCATAATATGCTTTTCTGAGGGTAATCAAACTAGTATAATGAAAGAGAACCAGTTATCTCAAATAAGAACGGAAAAAAAGTGATTCTAACGAAGCTTCGAAACTTCGAAAAAAATTTTTTTTCTTTTCGAGATTCTTTGCGCATAATATGCTTTTCTGAGGCTATCAAACTAGTATAATGAAAGAGAACCAGTTATCTTAAATAAGAACGGAAAAAAAGTGATTCTAACGAAGTTTCCAAACTTCGAAAAAAAATTTTTTTCTTTTCGAGATTCTTTGCGCATAATATGCTTGTCTAAGGCTATCAAACTAGTATAATGAAAGAGAACAAGTTATCTCAAATAAGAATGGAAAAAAAGTGATTCTAAGGAAGTTTCCAAACTTCGAAAAAAAATTTTTTTCTTTTCGAGATTCTTTGCGCATAATATGCTTGTCTGAGGCTATCAAACTAGTATAATGAAAGAGAACCAGTTATCTCAAATAAGAACGGAAAAAAAGTGATTCTAACGAGGTTTCCAATCTTCGAAAAACATTTTTTTTCTTTTCGAGATTCTTTGCGCATAATATGCTTTACTGAGGCTATCAAACTAGTATAATGAAAGAGAACCAATTATCTCAAATAAGAACGGAAAAAAAGTGATTCTAACGAAGTTTCCAAACTTCGAAAAAAAATTTTTTTCTTTTCGAGATTCTTTGCGCATAATATGCTTTTCTGAGGCTATCAAACTAGTATAATGAAAGAGAACCAGTTATCTTAAATAAGAACGGAAAAAAAGTGATTCTAACGAAGTTTCCAAACTTCGAAAAAAAATTTTTTTCTTTTCGAGATTCTTTGCGCATAATATGCTTGTCTAAGCTAGTATCAAACTAGTATCAAACTAGTATAATGAAAGAAAGAGAACAAGTTATCTCAAATAAGAATGGAAAAAAAGTGATTCTAAGGAAGTTTCCAAACTTCGAAAAAAAATTTTTTTCTTTTCGAGATTCTTTGCGCATAATATGCTTGTCTGAGGCTATCAAACTAGTATAATGAAAGAGAACCAGTTATCTCAGATAAGAACGGAAAAAAAGTGATTCTAACGGAGTTTCCAAACTTCGAAAAAAAATTTTTTTCTTTTCGAGATTCTTTGCGCATACCTATGCTTTTCTGAGGCTATCAAAATAGTATAATGAAAGAGAACCAGTTATCTCAAATAAGAACGGAAAAAAGTGATTCTAACGAGGTTTCCAATCTTCGAAAAAAAATTTTTTTCTTTTCGAGATTCTTTGCGCATAATATGCTTTTCTGAGGCTATCAAACTAGTATAATGAAAGAGAACCAATTATCTCAAATAAGAACGGAAAAAAAGTGATTCTAACGAAGTTTCCAAACTTCGAAAAAATTTTTTTTTCTTTTCGAGATTCTTTGCGCATAATATGCTTGTCTGAGGCTATCATAATAGTATAATGAAAGAGAACCAGTTATCTCAAATAAGAACGGAAAAAAAGCGATTCTAACGAAATTTCCAAACTTCGAAAAAAAATTTTTTTCTTTTGGAGATTCTTTGCGCATAATATGCTTGTCTGTGGCTATCAAACTAGTATAATGAAAGAGAAACAGTTATCTCAAAAAAGAACGGAAAAA
Source organism: Metallyticus violacea (assembly GCA_030762175.1). Lineage (NCBI taxonomy): Eukaryota > Metazoa > Arthropoda > Insecta > Mantodea > Metallyticidae > Metallyticus > Metallyticus violacea. The sequence continues at coordinate 81,989,904 of CM060842.1, read as the reverse complement.
AAGTGATTCTAACGAAGTTTCGAAAACTCGAAAAAAATTTTTTTTCTTTTCGAGATTCTTTGCGCATAATCTGCTTTTCTAAGCCTATCAACTAGTATAATGAAAGAGAACCAGTTATCTCAATAAGAATGGAAAAAATGTGTTTCTAATGAAGTTTCCAAACTTCGAAAAAAAATTTTTTTCATTTCGAGATTCTTTGCGCATAATATGCTTTTCGGAGGCTATCAAACTAATATAATGAAAGAGAACCAGTTATATCAAATAAGAACGGAAAAAAAGTGATTCTAACGAAGTTTCGAAACTTCGAAAATAATTTTTTTTCTTTTCGAGATTCTTTGCGCATAATATGCTTTTCTGAGGGTAATCAAACTAGTATAATGAAAGAGAACCAGTTATCTCAAATAAGAACGGAAAAAAAGTGATTCTAACGAAGCTTCGAAACTTCGAAAAAAAATTTTTTTCTTTTCGAGATTCTTTGCGCATAATATGCTTTTCTGAGGCTATCAAACTAGTATAATGAAAGAGAACCAGTTATCTTAAATAAGAACGGAAAAAAAGTGATTCTAACGAAGTTTCCAAACTTCGAAAAAAAATTTTTTTCTTTTCGAGATTCTTTGCGCATAATATGCTTGTCTAAGGCTATCAAACTAGTATAATGAAAGAGAACAAGTTATCTCAAATAAGAATGGAAAAAAAGTGATTCTAAGGAAGTTTCCAAACTTCGAAAAAAAATTTTTTTCTTTTCGAGATTCTTTGCGCATAATATGCTTGTCTGAGGCTATCAAACTAATATAATGAAAGAGAACCGGTTATCTCAAATAAGAACGGAAAAAAAGTGATTCTAACGAGGTTTCCAATCTTCGAAAAACATTTTTTTTCTTTTCGAGATTCTTTGCGCATAATATGCTTTACTGAGGCTATCAAACTAGTATAATGAAAGAGAACCAATTATCTCAAATAAGAACGGAAAAAAAGTGATTCTAACGAAGTTTCCAAACTTCGAAAAAAAATTTTTTTCTTTTCGAGATTCTTTGCGCATAATATGCTTTTCTGAGGCTATCAAACTAGTATAATGAAAGAGAACCAGTTATCTTAAATAAGAACGGAAAAAAAGTGATTCTAACGAAGTTTCCAAACTTCGAAAAAAAATTTTTTTCTTTTCGAGATTCTTTGCGCATAATATGCTTGTCTAAGCTAGTATCAAACTAGTATCAAACTAGTATAATGAAAGAAAGAGAACAAGTTATCTCAAATAAGAATGGAAAAAAAGTGATTCTAAGGAAGTTTCCAAACTTCGAAAAAAAATTTTTTTCTTTTCGAGATTCTTTGCGCATAATATGCTTGTCTGAGGCTATCAAACTAGTATAATGAAAGAGAACCAATTATCTCAAATAAGAACGGAAAAAAAGTGATTCTAACGAAGTTTCCAAACTTCGAAAAAATTTTTTTTTCTTTTCGAGATTCTTTGCGCATAATATGCTTGTCTGAGGCTATCATAATAGTATAATGAAAGAGAACCAGTTATCTCAAATAAGAACGGAAAAAAAGTGATTCTAACGAAGTTTCGAAACTTCGAAAATAATTTTTTTTCTTTTCGAGATTCTTTGCGCATAATATGCTTTTCTGAGGCTATCAAACTAGTATAATGAAAGAGAACCAGTTATCTCAAATAAGAACGGAAAAAAAGTGATTCTAACAAAGTTTCCAAACTTCGAAAAAAATTTTTTTTATTTTCGAGATTCATTGCGCATAATATGCTTTTCTGAGGGTAATCAAACTAGTATAATGAAAGAGAACCAGTTATCTCAAATAAGAACGGAAAAAAAGTGATTCTAACGAAGTTTCCAAACTTCGAAAAAAAATTTTTTTCTTTTCGAGATTCTTTGCGCATAATATGCTTGTCTGAGGCTATCAAACTAGCATAATGAAAGAGAACCAGTTATCTCAAATAAGAACGGGAAAAAAGTGATTCTAACGAGGTTTCCAAACTTCGAAAAAAAATTTTTTTCTTTTCCAGATTCTTTGCGCATAATATGCTTTTCTGAGGCTATGAAACTAGTATAATGAAAGAGAACCAGTTATCTCAAATAAGAACGGAAAAAAAGTGATTCTAACGAAGTTTCGAAACTTCGAAAAAAAATTTTTTTCTTTTCGAGATTCTTTGCGCATAATATGCTTTTCTGAGGCTATCAAACTAGTATAATGAAAGAGAACCAGTTATCTTAAATATGAACGGAAAAAAAGTGATTCTAACGAAGTTTCCAAACTTCGAAAAAAAATTTTTTTCTTTTCGAGATTCTTTGCGCATAATATGCTTGTCTAAGGCTATCAAACTAGTATAATGAAAGAGAACAAGTTATCTCAAATAAGAATGGAAAAAAAGTGATTCTAACGAAGTTTCCAAACTTCGAAAAAAAATTTTTTTCTTTTCGAGATTCTTTGCGCATAATATGCTTGTCTGAGGCTATCAAACTAGTATAATGAAAGAGAACCAGTTATCTCAAATAAGAACGGAAAAAAGTGATTCTAACGGAGTTTCCAAACTTCGAAAAAAATTTTTTTTCTTTTCGAGATTCTTTGCGCATACCTATGCTTTTCTGAGGCTATCAAACTAGTATAATGAAAGAGAACCAGTTATCTCAAATAAGAACGGAAATAAAGTGATTCTAACGAGGTTTCCAATCTTCGAAAAAAATTTTTTTTCTTTTCGAGATTCTTTGCGCATAATATGCTTTTCTGAGGCTATCAAACTAGTATAATGAAAGAGAACCAATTATCTCAAATAAGAACGGAAAAAAAGTGATTCTAACGAAGTTTCCAAACTTCGAAAAAAAATTTTTTTCTTTTCGAGATTCTTTGCGCATAATATGCTTTTCTGAGGCTATCAAACTAGTATAATGAAAGAGAACCAGTTATCTTAAATAAGAACGGAAAAAAAGTGATTCTAACGAAGTTTCCAAACTTCGAAAAAAAATTTTTTTCTTTTCGAGATTCTTTGCGCATAATATGCTTGTCTAAGGCTATCAAACTAGTATAATGAAAGAGAACAAGTTATCTCAAATAAGAATGGAAAAAAGTGATTCTAAGGAAGTTTCCAAACTTCGAAAAAAAATTTTTTTCTTTTCGAGATTCTTTGCGCATACCTATGCTTTTCTGAGGCTATCAAAATAGTATAATGAAAGAGAACCAGTTATCTCAAATAAGAACGGAAAAAAGTGATTCTAACGAGGTTTCCAATCTTCGAAAAAAAATTTTTTTCTTTTCGAGATTCTTTGCGCATAATATGCTTTTCTGAGGCTATCAAACTAGTATAATGAAAGAGAACCAATTATCTCAAATAAGAACGGAAAAAAAGTGATTCTAACGAAGTTTCCAAACTTCGAAAAAATTTTTTTTTCTTTTCGAGATTCTTTGCGCATAATATGCTTTTCTGAGGCTATCATAATAGTATAATGAAAGAGAACCAGTTATCTCAAATAAGAACGGAAAAAAAGCGATTCTAACGAAATTTCCAAACTTCGAAAAAAAATTTTTTTCTTTTGGAGATTCTTTGCGCATAATATGCTTGTCTGTGGCTATCAAACTAGTATAATGAAAGAGAAACAGTTATCTCAAAAAAGAACGGAAAAAAAGTGATTCTAACGAAGTTTCGAAAACTCGAAAAAAATTTTTTTTCTTTTCGAGATTCTTTGCGCATAATCTGCTTTTCTAAGCCTATCAACTAGTATAATGAAAGAGAACCAGTTATCTCAATAAGAATGGAAAAAATGTGTTTCTAATGAAGTTTCCAAACTTCGAAAAAAAATTTTTTTCATTTCGAGATTCTTTGCGCATAATATGCTTTTCGGAGGCTATCAAACTAATATAATGAAAGAGAACCAGTTATATCAAATAAGAACGGAAAAAAAGTGATTCTAACGAAGTTTCGAAACTTCGAAAATAATTTTTTTTCTTTTCGAGATTCTTTGCGCATACCTATGCTTTTCTGAGGCTATCAAAATAGTATAATGAAAGAGAACCAGTTATCTCAAATAAGAACGGAAAAAAGTGATTCTAACGAGGTTTCCAATCTTCGAAAAAAAATTTTTTTCTTTTCGAGATTCTTTGCGCATAATATGCTTTTCTGAGGCTATCAAACTAGTATAATGAAAGAGAACCAATTATCTCAAATAAGAACGGAAAAAAAGTGATTCTAACGAAGTTTCCAAACTTCGAAAAAATTTTTTTTTCTTTTCGAGATTCTTTGCGCATAATATGCTTGTCTGAGGCTATCATAATAGTATAATGAAAGAGAACCAGTTATCTCAAATAAGAACGGAAAAAAAGCGATTCTAACGAAATTTCCAAACTTCGAAAAAAAATTTTTTTCTTTTGGAGATTCTTTGCGCATAATATGCTTGTCTGTGGCTATCAAACTAGTATAATGAAAGAGAAACAGTTATCTCAAAAAAGAACGGAAAAAAAGTGATTCTAACGAAGTTTCGAAAACTCGAAAAAAATTTTTTTTCTTTTCGAGATTCTTTGCGCATAATCTGCTTTTCTAAGCCTATCAACTAGTATAATGAAAGAGAACCAGTTATCTCAATAAGAATGGAAAAAATGTGTTTCTAATGAAGTTTCCAAACTTCGAAAAAAAATTTTTTTCATTTCGAGATTCTTTGCGCATAATATGCTTTTCGGAGGCTATCAAACTAATATAATGAAAGAGAACCAGTTATATCAAATAAGAACGGAAAAAAAGTGATTCTAACGAAGTTTCGAAACTTCGAAAATAATTTTTTTTCTTTTCGAGATTCTTTGCGCATAATATGCTTTTCTGAGGGTAATCAAACTAGTATAATGAAAGAGAACCAGTTATCTCAAATAAGAACGGAAAAAAAGTGATTCTAACGAAGCTTCGAAACTTCGAAAAAAAATTTTTTTCTTTTCGAGATTCTTTGCGCATAATATGCTTTTCTGAGGCTATCAAACTAGTATAATGAAAGAGAACCAGTTATCTTAAATAAGAACGGAAAAAAAGTGATTCTAACGAAGTTTCCAAACTTCGAAAAAAAATTTTTTTCTTTTCGAGATTCTTTGCGCATAATATGCTTGTCTAAGGCTATCAAACTAGTATAATGAAAGAGAACAAGTTATCTCAAATAAGAATGGAAAAAAAGTGATTCTAAGGAAGTTTCCAAACTTCGAAAAAAAATTTTTTTCTTTTCGAGATTCTTTGCGCATAATATGCTTGTCTGAGGCTATCAAACTAGTATAATGAAAGAGAACCAGTTATCTCAAATAAGAACGGAAAAAAAGTGATTCTAACGAGGTTTCCAATCTTCGAAAAACATTTTTTTTCTTTTCGAGATTCTTTGCGCATAATATGCTTTACTGAGGCTATCAAACTAGTATAATGAAAGAGAACCAATTATCTCAAATAAGAACGGAAAAAAAGTGATTCTAACGAAGTTTCCAAACTTCGAAAAAAAATTTTTTTCTTTTCGAGATTCTTTGCGCATAATATGCTTTTCTGAGGCTATCAAACTAGTATAATGAAAGAGAACCAGTTATCTTAAATAAGAACGGAAAAAAAGTGATTCTAACGAAGTTTCCAAACTTCGAAAAAAAATTTTTTTCTTTTCGAGATTCTTTGCGCATAATATGCTTGTCTAAGCTAGTATCAAACTAGTATCAAACTAGTATAATGAAAGAAAGAGAACAAGTTATCTCAAATAAGAATGGAAAAAAAGTGATTCTAAGGAAGTTTCCAAACTTCGAAAAAAAATTTTTTTCTTTTCGAGATTCTTTGCGCATAATATGCTTGTCTGAGGCTATCAAACTAGTATAATGAAAGAGAACCAATTATCTCAAATAAGAACGGAAAAAAAGTGATTCTAACGAAGTTTCCAAACTTCGAAAAAATTTTTTTTTCTTTTCGAGATTCTTTGCGCATAATATGCTTGTCTGAGGCTATCATAATAGTATAATGAAAGAGAACCAGTTATCTCAAATAAGAACGGAAAAAAAGTGATTCTAACGAAGTTTCGAAACTTCGAAAATAATTTTTTTTCTTTTCGAGATTCTTTGCGCATAATATGCTTTTCTGAGGCTATCAAACTAGTATAATGAAAGAGAACCAGTTATCTCAAATAAGAACGGAAAAAAAGTGATTCTAACAAAGTTTCCAAACTTCGAAAAAAATTTTTTTTATTTTCGAGATTCATTGCGCATAATATGCTTTTCTGAGGGTAATCAAACTAGTATAATGAAAGAGAACCAGTTATCTCAAATAAGAACGGAAAAAAAGTGATTCTAACGAAGTTTCCAAACTTCGAAAAAAAATTTTTTTCTTTTCGAGATTCTTTGCGCATAATATGCTTGTCTGAGGCTATCAAACTAGTATAATGAAAGAGAACCAGTTATCTCAAATAAGAACGGGAAAAAAGTGATTCTAACGAGGTTTCCAAACTTCGAAAAAAAATTTTTTTCTTTTCCAGATTCTTTGCGCATAATATGCTTTTCTGAGGCTATGAAACTAGTATAATGAAAGAGAACCAGTTATCTCAAATAAGAACGGAAAAAAAGTGATTCTAACGAAGTTTCGAAACTTCGAAAAAAAATTTTTTTCTTTTCGAGATTCTTTGCGCATAATATGCTTTTCTGAGGCTATCAAACTAGTATAATGAAAGAGAACCAGTTATCTTAAATATGAACGGAAAAAAAGTGATTCTAACGAAGTTTCCAAACTTCGAAAAAAAATTTTTTTCTTTTCGAGATTCTTTGCGCATAATATGCTTGTCTAAGGCTATCAAACTAGTATAATGAAAGAGAACAAGTTATCTCAAATAAGAATGGAAAAAAAGTGATTCTAACGAAGTTTCCAAACTTCGAAAAAAAATTTTTTTCTTTTCGAGATTCTTTGCGCATAATATGCTTGTCTGAGGCTATCAAACTAGTATAATGAAAGAGAACCAGTTATCTCAAATAAGAACGGAAAAAAGTGATTCTAACGGAGTTTCCAAACTTCGAAAAAAATTTTTTTTCTTTTCGAGATTCTTTGCGCATACCTATGCTTTTCTGAGGCTATCAAACTAGTATAATGAAAGAGAACCAGTTATCTCAAATAAGAACGGAAATAAAGTGATTCTAACGAGGTTTCCAATCTTCGAAAAAAATTTTTTTTCTTTTCGAGATTCTTTGCGCATAATATGCTTTTCTGAGGCTATCAAACTAGTATAATGAAAGAGAACCAATTATCTCAAATAAGAACGGAAAAAAAGTGATTCTAACGAAGTTTCCAAACTTCGAAAAAAAATTTTTTTCTTTTCGAGATTCTTTGCGCATAATATGCTTTTCTGAGGCTATCAAACTAGTATAATGAAAGAGAACCAGTTATCTTAAATAAGAACGGAAAAAAAGTGATTCTAACGAAGTTTCCAAACTTCGAAAAAAAATTTTTTTCTTTTCGAGATTCTTTGCGCATAATATGCTTGTCTAAGGCTATCAAACTAGTATAATGAAAGAGAACAAGTTATCTCAAATAAGAATGGAAAAAAGTGATTCTAAGGAAGTTTCCAAACTTCGAAAAAAAATTTTTTTCTTTTCGAGATTCTTTGCGCATAATATGCTTGTCTGAGGCTATCAAATTAGTATAACGAAAGAGAACCAGTTATCTCAAATAAGAACGGAAAAAAAGTGATTCTAACGAGGTTTCAAAACTTCGAAAAAAAAATTTTTTCTTTTCGAGATTCTTTGCGCATAATTTGCTTGTCTGAGGCTATCATAATAGTATAATGAAAGAGAACCAGTTATCTCAAATAAGAACGGAAAAAAAGCGATTCTAACGAAATTTCCAAACTTCGAAAAAAAATTTTTTTCTTTTGGAGATTCTTTGCGCATAATATGCTTGTCTGTGGCTATCAAACTAGTATAATGAAAGAGAAACAGTTATCTCAAAAAAGAACGGAAAAAAAGTGATTCTAACGAAGTTTCGAAAACTCGAAAAAAATTTTTTTTCTTTTCGAGATTCTTTGCGCATAATCTGCTTTTCTAAGCCTATCAAACTAGTATAATGAAAGAGAACCAGTTATCTCAATAAGAATGGAAAAAATGTGTTTCTAATGAAGTTTCCAAACTTCGAAAAAATTTTTTTTTCATTTCGAGATTCTTTGCGCATAATATGCTTTTCTGAGGCTATCAAACTAGTATAATGAAAGAGAAGCAGTTATCTTAAATAAGAACGGAAAAAAAGTGATTCTAACGAAGTTTCCAAACTTCGAAAAAAAATTTTTTTCTTTTCGAGATTCTTAGCGCATAATATGCTTTTCTGAGGCTATCAAACTAGTATAATGAAAGAGAACCAGTTATCTCAAATAAGAACGGAAAAAAAGGGATTCTAACGAAGTTTCCAAACTTCGAAAAAAAATTTTTTTCTTTTCGAGATTCTTTGGGCATAATATACTTGTCTGAGGCTATCAAACTAGTATAATGAAAGAGAACCAGTTATCTCAAATAAGAACGGAAAAAAAGTGATTCTAACGAGCTTTCCAAACTTCGAAAAAAAATTTTTTTCTTTTCGAGATTCTTTGCGCATAATATGCTTTTCTGAGGCTATCAAACTAGTATAATGAAAGAGAACCAGTTATCTCAAATAAGAACGGAAAAAAAGTGATTCTAACGAAGTTTCCAAACTTCGAAAAAAAAATTTTTTCTTTTCGAGATTCTTTGCGCATAATATGCTTGTCTGAGGCTATCAAATTAGTATAATGAAAGAGAACCAGTTATCTCAAATAAGAACGGAAAAAAAGTGATTCTAACGAGGTTTCCAAACTTCGAAAAAAAATTTTTTTCTTTTCGAGATTCTTTGCGCATAATATGCTTGTCTGAGGCTATCATAATACAATAATGAAAGAGAACCAGTTATCTCAAATAAGAACGGAAAAAAAGCGATTCTAAAGAAATTTCCAAACTTCGAAAAAATTTTTTTTCTTTTGGAGATTCTTTGCGCATAATATGCTTGTCTGTGGCTATCAAACTAGTATAATGAAAGAGAAACAGTTATCTCAAAAAAGAACGGAAAAAAAGTGATTCTAACGAAGTTTCGAAAACTCGAAAAAAAATTTTTTTCTTTTCGAGATTCTTTGCGCATAATCTGCTTTTCTAAGCCTATCAAACTAGTATAATGAAAGAGAACCAGTTATCTCAATAAGAATGGAAAAAAAGTGTTTCTAATGAAGTTTCCAAACTTCAAAAAAAATTTTTTTCATTTCGCGATTCTTTGCGCATAATATGCTTTTCGGAGGCTATCAAACTAATATAATGAAAGAGAACCAGTTATATCAAATAAGAACGGAAAAAAAGTGAAACTAACGAAGTTTCGAAACTTCGAAAATAATTTTTTTTCTTTTCTAGATTCTTTGCGCATAATATGCTTTTCTGAGGCTATCAAACTAGTATAATGAAAGAGAACCAGTTATCTCAAATAAGAACGGAAAAAAAGTGATTCTAACAAAGTTTCCAAACTTCGAAAAAAATTTTTTTTATTTTCGAGATTCATTGCGCATAATATGCTTTTCTGAGGGTAATCAAACTAGTATAATGAAAGAGAACCAGTTATCTCAAATAAGAACGGAAAAAAGTGATTCTAACGAAGTTTCCAAACTTCGAAAAAAAATTTTTTTCTTTTCGAGATTCTTTGCGCATAATATGCTTGTCTGAGGCTATCAAACTAGTATAATGAAAGAGAACCAGTTATCTCAAATAAGAACGGGAAAAAAGTGATTCTAACGAGGTTTCCAAACTTCGAAAAAAAATTTTTTTCTTTTCGAGATTCTTTGCGCATAATATGCTTTTCTGAGGCTATCAAACTAGTATAATGAAAGAGAACCAGTTATCTCAAATAAGAACGGAAAAAAAGTGATTCTAACGAAGCTTCGAAACTTCGAAAAAAAATTTTTTTCTTTTCCAGATTCTTTGCGCATAATATGCTTTTCTGAGGCTATCAAACTAAATAATGAAAGAGAACCGGTTATCTTAAATAAGAACGGAAAAAAAGTGATTCTAACGAAGTTTCCAAACTTCGAAAAAAAATTTTTTTCTTTTCGAGATTCTTTGCGCATAATATGCTTGTCTAAGGCTGTCAAACTAGTATAATGAAAGAGAACAAGTTATCTCAAATAAGAATGGAAAAAAAGTGATTCTAAGGAAGTTTCCAAACTTCGAAAAAACATTTTTTTCTTTTCGAGATTCTTTGCGCATACCTATGCTTTTCTGAGGCTATCAAACTAGTATAATGAAAGAGAACCAGTTATCTCAAATAAGAACGGAAAAAAAGTGATTCTAACGAAATTTCCAAACTTCGAAAAAAAATTTTTTTCTTTTCGAGATTCTTTGCGCATAATATGCTTGTCTGAGGCTATCATAATACAATAATGAAAGAGAACCAGTTATCTCAAATAAGAACGGAAAAAAAGCGATTCTAAAGAAATTTCCAAACTTCGAAAAAAAATTTTTTTCTTTTGGAGATTCTTTGCGCATAATATGCTTGTCTGTGGCTATCAAACTAGTATAATGAAAGAGAAACAGTTATCTCAAAAAAGAACGGAAAAAAAGTGATTCTAACGAAGTTTCGAAAACTCGAAAAAAAAATTTTTTCCTTTCGAGATTCTTTGCGCATAATCTGCTTTTCTAAGCCTATCAAACTAGTATAATGAAAGAGAACCAGTTATCTCAAATAAGAACGGGAAAAAAGTGATTCTAACGAGGTTTCCAAACTTCTAAAAAAAATTTTTTTCTTTTAGAGATTCTTTGCGCATAATATGCTTTTCTGAGGCTATGAAACTAGTATAATGAAAGAGAACCAGTTATCTCAAATAAGAACGGAAAAAAAGTGATTCTAACGAAGTTTCGAAACTTCGAAAAAAAATTTTTTTCTTTTCGAGATTCTTTGCGCATAATATGCTTTTCTGAGGCTATCAAACTAGTATAATGAAAGAGAACCAGTTATCTTAAATAAGAACGGAAAAAAAGTGATTCTAACGTAGTTTCCAAACTTCGAAAAAAAAATTTTTTCTTTTCGAGATTCTTTGCGCATAATATGCTTGTCTAAGGCTATCAAACTAGTATAATGAAAGAGAACAAGTTATCTCAAATAAGAATGGAAAAAAAGTGATTCTAACGAAGTTTCCAAACTTCGAAAAAAAATTTTTTTCTTTTCGAGATTCTTTGCGCATAATATGCTTGTCTGAGGCTATCAAACTAGTATAATGAAAGAGAACCAGTTATCTCAAATAAGAACGGAAAAAAGTGATTCTAACGGAGTTTCCAAACTTCGAAAAAAATTTTTTTTCTTTTCGAGATTCTTTGCGCATATCTATGCTTTTCTGAGGCTATCAAACTAGTATAATGAAAGAGAACCAGTTATCTCAAATAAGAACGGAAAAAAAGTGATTCTAACGAGGTTTCCAATCTTCGAAAAAAATTTTTTTTCTTTTCGAGATTCTTTGCGCATAATATGCTTTTCTGAGGCTATCAAACTAGTATAATGAAAGAGAACCAGTTATCTCAAATAAGAACGGAAAAAAAGTGATTCTAACGAGGTTTCCAAACTTCGAAAAAAATTTTTATCTTTTCGAGATTCTTTGCGCATACCTATGCTTTTCTGAGGCTATCAAAATAGTATAATGAAAGAGAACCAGTTATCTCAAATAAGAACGGAAAAAAAGCGATTCTAACGAAATTTCCAAACTTCGAAAAAAATTTTTTTTCTTTTCGAGATTCTTTGCGCATAATATGCTTGTCTGAGGCTATCATAATACAATAATGAAAGAGAACCAGTTATCTCAAATAAGAACGGAAAAAAAGCGATTCTAAAGAAATTTCCAAACTTCGAAAAAAAATTTTTTTCTTTTGGAGATTCTTTGCGCATAATATGCTTGTCTGTGGCTATCAAACTAGTATAATGAAAGAGAAACAGTTATCTCAAAAAAGAACGGAAAAAAAGTGATTCTAACGAAGTTTCGAAAACTCGAAAAAAAATTTTTTTCCTTTCGAGATTCTTTGCGCATAATCTGCTTTTCTAAGCCTATCAAACTAGTATAATGAAAGAGAACCAGTTATCTCAAATAAGAACGGAAAAAAAGTGATTCTAACGGAGTTTCCAAACTTCGAAAAAAATTTTTATCTTTTCGAGATTCTTTGCGCATACCTATGCTTTTCTGAGGCTATCAAAATAGTATAATGAAAGAGAACCAGTTATCTCAAATAAGAACGGAAAAAAAGCGATTCTAACGAAATTTCCAAACTTCGAAAAAAAATTTTTTTCTTTTCGAGATTCTTTGCGCATAATATGCTTGTCTGAGGCTATCATAATACAATAATGAAAGAGAACCAGTTATCTCAAATAAGAACGGAAAAAAAGCGATTCTAAAGAAATTTCCAAACTTCGAAAAAAAATTTTTTTCTTTTGGAGATTCTTTGCGCATTATATGCTTGTCTGTGGCTATCAAACTAGTATAATGAAAAAGAAACAGTTATCTCAAAAAAGAACGGAAAAAAAGTGATTCTAACGAAGTTTCGAAAACTCGAAAAAAAATTTTTTTCCTTTCGAGATTCTTTGCGCATAATCTGCTTTTCTAAGCCTATCAAACTAGTATAATGAAAGAGAACCAGTTATCTCAAATAAGAACGGGAAAAAAGTGATTCTAACGAGGTTTCCAAACTTCTAAAAAAAATTTTTTTCTTTTAGAGATTCTTTGCGCATAATATGCTTTTCTGAGGCTATGAAACTAGTATAATGAAAGAGAACCAGTTATCTCAAATAAGAACGGAAAAAAAGTGATTCTAACGAAGTTTCGAAACTTCGAAAAAAAATTTTTTTCTTTTCGAGATTCTTTGCGCATAATATGCTTTTCTGAGGCTATCAAACTAGTATAATGAAAGAGAACCAGTTATCTTAAATAAGAACGGAAAAAAAGTGATTCTAACGTAGTTTCCAAACTTCGAAAAAAAAAATTTTTCTTTTCGAGATTCTTTGCGCATAATATGCTTGTCTAAGGCTATCAAACTAGTATAATGAAAGAGAACAAGTTATCTCAAATAAGAATGGAAAAAAAGTGATTCTAACGAAGTTTCCAAACTTCAAAAAAAAATTTTTTTCTTTTCGAGATTCTTTGCGCATAATATGCTTGTCTGAGGCTATCAAACTAGTATAATGAAAGAGAACCAGTTATCTCAAATAAGAACGGAAAAAAGTGATTCTAACGGAGTTTCCAAACTTCGAAAAAAATTTTTTTTCTTTTCGAGATTCTTTGCGCATATCTATGCTTTTCTGAGGCTATCAAACTAGTATAATGAAAGAGAACCAGTTATCTCAAATAAGAACGGAAAAAAAGTGATTCTAACGAGGTTTCCAATCTTCGAAAAAAATTTTTTTTCTTTTCGAGATTCTTTGCGCATAATATGCTTTTCTGAGGCTATCAAACTAGTATAATGAAAGAGAACCAGTTATCTCAAATAAGAACGGAAAAAAAGTGATTCTAACGAGGTTTCCAAACTTCGAAAAAAAATTTTTTTCTTTTCGAGATTCTTTGCGCATAATGTGCTTTTCTGAGGCTATCAAACTAGTATAATGAAAGAGAACCAGTTATCTCAAATAAGAACGGAAAAAAAGTGATTCTAACGAAGTTTCCAAACTTCGAAAAAAAATTTTTTTCTTTTCGAGATTCTTTGCGCATAATATGCTTGTCTGAGGCTATCAAATTAGTATAATGAAAGAGAACCAGTTATCTCAAATAAGAACGGAAAAAAAGTGATTCTAACGAGGTTTCCAAACTTCGAAAAAAAAATTTTTTCTTTTCGAGATTCTTTGCGCATAATATGCTTGTCTGAGGCTATCATAATACAATAATGAAAGAGAACCAGTTATCTCAAATAAGAACGGAAAAAAAGCGATTCTAAAGAAATTTCCAAACTTCGAAAAAAAATTTTTTTCTTTTGGAGATTCTTTGCGCATAATATGCTTGTCTGTGGCTATCAAACTAGTATAATGAAAGAGAAACAGTTATCTCAAAAAAGAACGGAAAAAAAGTGATTCTAACGAAGTTTCGAAAACTCGAAAAAAAATTTTTTTCTTTTCGAGATTCTTTGCGCATAATCTGCTTTTCTAAGCCTATCAAACTAGTATAATGAAAGAGAACCAGTTATCTCAAATAAGAACGGGAAAAAAGTGATTCTAACAAAGTTTCCAAACTTCGAAAAAAAATTTTTTTATTTTCGAGATTCATTGCGCATAATATTCTTTTCTGAGGGTAATCAAACTAGTATAATGAAAGAGAACCAGTTATCTCAAATAAGAACGGAAAAAAAGTGATTCTAACGAAGTTTCCAAACTTCGAAAAAAAATTTTTTTCTTTTCGAGATTCTTTGCGCATAATATGCTTGTCTGAGGCTATCAAACTAGTATAATGAAAGAGAACCAGTTATCTCAAATAAGAACGGGAAAAAAGTGATTCTAACGAGGTTTCCAAACTTCGAAAAAAAATTTTTTTCTTTTAGAGATTCTTTGCGCATAATATGCTTTTCTGAGGCTATGAAACTAGTATAATGAAAGAGAACCAGTTATCTCAAATAAGAACGGAAAAAAAGTGATTCTAACGAAGTTTCGAAACTTCGAAAAAAAATTTTTTTCTTTTCGAGATTCTTTGCGCATAATATGCTTTTCTGAGGCTATGAAACTAGTATAATGAAAGAGAACCAGTTATCTCAAATAAGAACGGAAAAAAAGTGATTCTAAGGAAGTTTCCAAACTTCGAAAAAAAATTTTTTTCTTTTCGAGATTCTTTGCGCATAATATGCTTGTCTGAGGCTATCAAACTAGTATAATGAAAGAGAACCAGTTATCTCAGATAAGAACGGAAAAAAAGTGATTCTAACGGAGTTTCCAAACTTCGAAAAAAATTTTTTTCTTTTCGAGATTCTTTGCGCATACCTATGCTTTTCTGAGGCTATCAAAATAGTATAATGAAAGAGAACCAGTTATCTCAAATAAGAACGGAAAAAAAGTGATTCTAACGAGGTTTCCAATCTTCGAAAAAAAATTTTTTTCTTTTCGAGATTCTTTGCGCATAATATGCTTTTCTGAGGCTATCAAACTAGTATAATGAAAGAGAACCAGTTATCTCAAATAAGAACGGAAAAAAAGTGATTCTAACGAAGTTTCCAAACTTCGAAAAAAAATTTTTTTCTTTTCGAGATTCTTTGCCCATAATATGCTTGTCTGAGGCTATCAAACTAGTATAATGAAAGAGAACCAGTTATCTCAAATAAGAACGGGAAAAAAGTGATTCTAACAAAGTTTCCAAACTTCGAAAAAAAATTTTTTTATTTTCGAGATTCATTGCGCATAATATTCTTTTCTGAGGGTAATCAAACTAGTATAATGAAAGAGAACCAGTTATCTCAAATAAGAACGGAAAAAAAGTGATTCTAACGAAGTTTCCAAACTTCGAAAAAAAATTTTTTTCTTTTCGAGATTCTTTGCGCATAATATGCTTGTCTGAGGCTACCAAACTAGTATAATGAAAGAGAACCAGTTATCTCAAATAAGAACGGCAAAAAAGTGATTCTAACGAGGTTTCCAAACTTCGAAAAAAAATTTTTTTCTTTTAGAGATTCTTTGCTCATAATATGCTTTTCTGAGGCTATGAAACTAGTATAATGAAAGAGAACCAGTTATCTCAAATAAGAACGGAAAAAAAGTGATTCTAACGAAGTTTCGAAACTTCGAAAAAAAATTTTTTTCTTTTCGAGATTCTTTGCGCATAATATGCTTTTCTGAGGCTATCAAACTAGTATAATGAAAGAGAACCAGTTATCTTAAATAAGAACGGAAAAAAAGTGATTCTAACGAAGTTTCCAAACTTCGAAAAAAAAATTTTTTCTTTTCGAGATTCTTTGCGCATAATATGCTTGTCTAAGGCTATCAAACTAGTATAATGAAAGAGAACAAGTTATCTCAAATAAGAATGGAAAAAAAGTGATTCTAACGAAGTTTCCAAACTTCGAAAAAAAATTTTTTTCTTTTCGAGATTCTTTGCGCATAATATGCTTGCCTGAGGCTATCAAACTAGTATAATGAAAGAGAACCAGTTATCTCAAATAAGAACGGAAAAAAGTGATTCTAACGGAGTTTCCAAACTTCGAAAAAAATTTTTTTTCTTTTCGAGATTCTTTGCGCATATCTATGCTTTTCTGAGGCTATCAAACTAGTATAATGAAAGAGAACCAGTTATCTCAAATAAGAACGGAAAAAAAGTGATTCTAACGAGGTTTCCAATCTTCGAAAAAAATTTTTTTTCTTTTCGAGATTCTTTGCGCATAATATGCTTTTCTGAGGCTATCAAAGTAGTATAATGAAAGAGAACCAGTTATCTCAAATAAAAACGGAAAAAAAGTGATTCTAACGAGGTTTCCAAACTTCGAAAAAAAATTTTTTTCTTTTCGAGATTCTTTGCGCATAATATGCTTTTCTGAGGCTATCAAACTAGTATAATGAAAGAGAACCAGTTATCTCAAATAAGAACGGAAAAAAAGTGATTCTAACGAAGTTTCCAAACTTCGAAAAAAAATTTTTTTCTTTTCGAGATTCTTTGCGCATAATATGCTTGTCTGAGGCTATCAAATTAGTATAATGAAAGAGAACCAGTTATCTCAAATAAGAACGGAAAAAAAGTGATTCTAACGAGGTTTCCAAACTTCGAAAAAAAAATTTTTTCTTTTCGAGATTCTTTGCGCATAATATGCTTGTCTGAGGCTATCATAATACAATAATGAAAGAGAACCAGTTATCTCAAATAAGAACGGAAAAAAAGCGATTCTAAAGAAATTTCCAAACTTCGAAAAAAAATTTTTTTCTTTTGGAGATTCTTTGCGCATAATATGCTTGTCTGTGGCTATCAAACTAGTATAATGAAAGAGAAACAGTTATCTCAAAAAAGAACGGAAAAAAAGTGATTCTAACGAAGTTTCGAAAACTCGAAAAAAATTTTTTTTCTTTTCGAGATTCTTTGCGCATAATCTGCTTTTCTAAGCCTATCAAACTAGTATAATGAAAGAGAACCAGTTATCTCAAATAAGAACGGGAAAAAAGTGATTCTAACGAAGTTTCCAAACTTCGAAAAAAAAATTTTTTCTTTTCGAGATTCTTTGCGCATAATATGCTTGTCTAAGGCTATCAAACTAGTATAATGAAAGAGAACAAGTTATCTCAAATAAGAATGGAAAAAAAGTGATTCTAACGAAGTTTCCAAACTTCGAAAAAAAATTTTTTTCTTTTCGAGATTCTTTGCGCATAATATGCTTGTCTGAGGCTATCAAACTAGTATAATGAAAGAGAACCAGTTATCTCAAATAAGAACGGAAAAAAGTGATTCTAACGAAGTTTCCAAACTTCGAAAAAAATTTTTTTTCTTTTCGAGATTCTTTGCGCATATCTATGCTTTTCTGAGGCTATCAAACTAGTATAATGAAAGAGAACCAGTTATCTCAAATAAGAACGGAAAAAAAGTGATTCTAACGAGGTTTCCAATCTTCGAAAAAAATTTTTTTTCTTTTCGAGATTCTTTGCGCATAATATGCTTTTCTGAGGCTATCAAACTAGTATAATGAAAGAGAACTAGTTATCTCAAAAAAGAACGGGAAAAAAGTGATTCTAACGAGGTTTCCAAACTTCGAAAAAAAATTTTTTTCTTTTAGAGATTCTTTGCGCATAATATGCTTTTCTGAGGCTATGAAACTAGTATAATGAAAGAGAACCAGTTATCTCAAATAAGAACGGAAAAAAAGTGATTCTAACGAAGTTTCGAAACTTCGAAAAAAAATTTTTTTCTTTTCGAGATTCTTTGCGCATAATATGCTTTTCTGAGGCTATGAAACTAGTATAATGAAAGAGAACCAGTTATCTCAAATAAGAACGGAAAAAAAGTGATTCTAAGGAAGTTTCCAAACTTCGAAAAAAAATTTTTTTCTTTTCGAGATTCTTTGCGCATAATATGCTTGTCTGAGGCTATCAAACTAGTATAATGAAAGAGAACCAGTTATCTCAGATAAGAACGGAAAAAAAGTGATTCTAACGGAGTTTCCAAACTTCGAAAAAAATTTTTTTCTTTTCGAGATTCTTTGCGCATACCTATGCTTTTCTGAGGCTATCAAAATAGTATAATGAAAGAGAACCAGTTATCTCAAATAAGAACGGAAAAAAAGTGATTCTAACGAGGTTTCCAATCTTCGAAAAAAAATTTTTTTCTTTTCGAGATTCTTTGCGCATAATATGCTTTTCTGAGGCTATCAAACTAGTATAATGAAAGAGAACCAGTTATCTCAAATAAGAACGGAAAAAAAGTGATTCTAACGAAGTTTCCAAACTTCGAAAAAAAATTTTTTTCTTTTCGAGATTCTTTGCGCATAATATGCTTGTCTGAGGCTATCAAACTAGTATAATGAAAGAGAACCAGTTATCTCAAATAAGAACGGGAAAAAAGTGATTCTAACAAAGTTTCCAAACTTCGAAAAAAAATTTTTTTATTTTCGAGATTCATTGCGCATAATATTCTTTTCTGAGGGTAATCAAACTAGTATAATGAAAGAGAACCAGTTATCTCAAATAAGAACGGAAAAAAAGTGATTCTAACGAAGTTTCCAAACTTCGAAAAAAAATTTTTTTCTTTTCGAGATTCTTTGCGCATAATATGCTTGTCTGAGGCTACCAAACTAGTATAATGAAAGAGAACCAGTTATCTCAAATAAGAACGGCAAAAAAGTGATTCTAACGAGGTTTCCAAACTTCGAAAAAAAATTTTTTTCTTTTAGAGATTCTTTGCTCATAATATGCTTTTCTGAGGCTATGAAACTAGTATAATGAAAGAGAACCAGTTATCTCAAATAAGAACGGAAAAAAAGTGATTCTAACGAAGTTTCCAAACTTCGAAAAAAAAATTTTTTCTTTTCGAGATTCTTTGCGCATAATATGCTTGTCTAAGGCTATCAAACTAGTATAATGAAAGAGAACAAGTTATCTCAAATAAGAATGGAAAAAAAGTGATTCTAACGAAGTTTCCAAACTTCGAAAAAAAATTTTTTTCTTTTCGAGATTCTTTGCGCATAATATGCTTGTCTGAGGCTATCAAACTAGTATAATGAAAGAGAACCAGTTATCTCAAATAAGAACGGAAAAAAGTGATTCTAACGGAGTTTCCAAACTTCGAAAAAAATTTTTTTTCTTTTCGAGATTCTTTGCGCATAACATGCTTGTCTGAGGCTATCAAACTAGTATAATGAAAGAGAACCAGTTATCTCAAATAAGAACGGAAAAAAAGTGATTCTAACGAGGTTTCCAATCTTCGAAAAAAATTTTTTTTCTTTTCGAGATTCTTTGCGTATAATATGCTTTTCTGAGGCTATCAAACTAGTATAATGAAAGAGAACCAGTTATCTCAAATAAAAACGGAAAAAAAGTGATTCTAACGAGGTTTCCAAACTTCGAAAAAAAATTTTTTTCTTTTCGAGATTCTTTGCGCATAATATGCTTTTCTGAGGCTATCAAACTAGTATAATGAAAGAGAACCAGTTATCTCAAATAAGAACGGAAAAAAAGTGATTCTAACGAAGTTTCCAAACTTCGAAAAAAAATTTTTTTCTTTTCGAGATTCTTTGCGCATAATATGCTTTTCTGAGGCTATCAAACTAGTATAATGAAAGAGAACCAGTTATCTCAAATAAGAACGGAAAAAAAGTGATTCTAACGAAGTTTCCAAACTTCGAAAAAAAATTTTTTTCTTTTCGAGATTCTTTGCGCATAATATGCTTGTCTGAGGCTATCAATATAGTATAATGAAAGAGAACCAGTTATCTCAAATAAGAACGGAAAAAAAGTGATTCTAACGAGGTTTCCAAACTTCGAAAAAAAAATTTTTTCTTTTCGAGATTCTTTGCGCATAATATGCTTGTCTGAGGCTATCATAATACAATAATGAAAGAGAACCAGTTATCTCAAATAAGAACGGAAAAAAAGCGATTCTAAAGAAATTTCCAAACTTCGAAAAAAAATTTTTTTCTTTTGGAGATTCTTTGCGCATAATATGCTTGTCTGTGGCTATCAAACTAGTATAATGAAAGAGAAACAGTTATCTCAAAAAAGAACGGAAAAAAAGTGATTCTAACGAAGTTTCGAAAACTCGAAAAAAATTTTTTTTCTTTTCGAGATTCTTTGCGCATAATCTGCTTTTCTAAGCCTATCAAACTAGTATAATGAAAGAGAACCAGTATCTCAATAAGAATGGAAAAAAGGTGTTTCTAATGAAGTTTCCAAACTTCGAAAAAAAATTTTTTTCATTTCGAGATTCTTTGCGCATAATATGCTTTTCGGAGGCTATCAAACTAATATAATGAAAGAGAACCAGTTATATCAAATAAGAACGGAAAAAAAGTGATTCTAACGAAGTTTCGAAACTTCGAAAATAATTTTTTTCTTTTCCAGATTCTTTGCGCATAATATGCTTTTCTGAGGCTATCAAACTAAATAATGAAAGAGAACCGGTTATCTTAAATAAGAACGGAAAAAAAGTGATTCTAACGAAGTTTCCAAACTTCGAAAAAAAATTTTTTTCTTTTCGAGATTCTTTGCGCATAATATGCTTGTCTAAGGCTATCAAACTAGTATAATGAAAGAGAACAAGTTATCTCAAATAAGAATGGAAAAAAAGTGATTCTAAGGAAGTTTCCAAACTTCGAAAAAAAATTTTTTTCTTTTCGAGATTCTTTGCGCATAATATGCTTGTCTGAGGCTATCAAACTAGTATAATGAAAGAGAACCAGTTATCTCAAATAAGAACGGAAAAAAGTGATTCTAACGGAGTTTCCAAACTTCGAAAAAATTTTTTTTCTTTTCGAGATTCTTTGCGCATACCTATGCTTTTCTGAGGCTATCAAACTAGTATAATGAAAGAGAACCAGTTATCTCAAATAAGAACGGAAAAAAAGTGATTCTAACGAGGTTTCCAATCTTCGAAAAAAATTTTTTTTCTTTTCGAGATTCTTTGCGCATAATATGCTTTTCTGAGGCTATCAAACTAGTATAATGAAAGAGAACCAATTATCTCAAATAAGAACGGAAAAAAAGTGATTCTAACGAAGTTTCCAAACTTCGAAAAAAAATTTTTTTCTTTTCGAGATTCTTTGCGCATAATATGCTTTTCTGAGGCTATCAAACTAGTATAATGAAAGAGAACCAGTTATCTTAAATAAGAACGGAAAAAAAGTGATTCTAACGAAGTTTCCAAACTTCGAAAAAAAATTTTTTTCTTTTCGAGATTCTTTGCGCATAATATGCTTGTCTAAGTCTATCAAACTAGTATAATGAAAGAGAACAAGTTATCTCAAATAAGAATGGAAAAAAGTGATTCTAAGGAAGTTTCCAAACTTCGAAAAAAAATTTTTTTCTTTTCGAGATTCTTTGCGCATAATATGCTTGTCTGAGTCTATCAAACTAGTATAATGAAAGAGAACCAGTTATCTCAGATAAGAACGGAAAAAAAGTGATTCTAACGGAGTTTCCAAACTTCGAAAAAAATTTTTATCTTTTCGAGATTCTTTGCGCATACCTATGCATTTCTGAGGCTATCAAAATAGTATAATGAAAGAGAACCAGTTATCTCAAATAAGAACGGAAAAAAAGCGATTCTAACGAAATTTCCAAACTTCGAAAAAAAATTTTTTTCTTTTCGAGATTCTTTGCGCATAATATGCTTGTCTGAGGCTATCATAATACAATAATGAAAGAGAACCAGTTATCTCAAATAAGAACGGAAAAAAAGCGATTCTAAAGAAATTTCCAAACTTCGAAAAAAAATTTTTTTCTTTTGGAGATTCTTTGCGCATAATATGCTTGTCTGTGGCTATCAAACTAGTATAATGAAAGAGAAACAGTTATCTCAAAAAAGAACGGAAAAAAAGTGATTCTAACGAAGTTTCGAAAACTCGAAAAAAAATTTTTTTCCTTTCGAGATTCTTTGCGCATAATCTGCTTTTCTAAGCCTATCAAACTAGTATAATGAAAGAGAACCAGTTATCTCAAATAAGAACGGAAAAAAAGTGATTCTAACGGAGTTTCCAAACTTCGAAAAAAATTTTTATCTTTTCGAGATTCTTTGCGCATACCTATGCTTTTCTGAGGCTATCAAAATAGTATAATGAAAGAGAACCAGTTATCTCAAATAAGAACGGAAAAAAAGCGATTCTAACGAAATTTCCAAACTTCGAAAAAAAATTTTTTTCTTTTCGAGATTCTTTGCGCATAATATGCTTGTCTGAGGCTATCATAATACAATAATGAAAGAGAACCAGTTATCTCAAATAAGAACGGAAAAAAAGCGATTCTAAAGAAATTTCCAAACTTCGAAAAAAAATTTTTTTCTTTTGGAGATTCTTTGCGCATAATATGCTTGTCTGTGGCTATCAAACTAGTATAATGAAAGAGAAACAGTTATCTCAAAAAAGAACGGAAAAAAAGTGATTCTAACGAAGTTTCGAAAACTCGAAAAAAAATTTTTTTCCTTTCGAGATTCTTTGCGCATAATCTGCTTTTCTAAGCCTATCAAACTAGTATAATGAAAGAGAACCAGTTATCTCAAATAAGAACGGGAAAAAAGTGATTCTAACGAGGTTTCCAAACTTCTAAAAAAAATTTTTTTCTTTTAGAGATTCTTTGCGCATAATATGCTTTTCTGAGGCTATGAAACTAGTATAATGAAAGAGAACCAGTTATCTCAAATAAGAACGGAAAAAAAGTGATTCTAACGAAGTTTCGAAACTTCGAAAAAAAATTTTTTTCTTTTCGAGATTCTTTGCGCATAATATGCTTTTCTATGGCTATCAAACTAGTATAATGAAAGAGAACCAGTTATCTTAAATAAGAACGGAAAAAAAGTGATTCTAACGTAGTTTCCTTACTTCGAAAAAAAAATTTTTTCTTTTCGAGATTCTTTGCGCATAATATGCTTGTCTAAGGCTATCAAACTAGTATAATGAAAGAGAACAAGTTATCTCAAATAAGAATGAAAAAAAAGTGATTCTAACGAAGTTTCCAAACTTCGAAAAAAAATTTTTTTCTTTTCGAGATTCTTTGCGCATAATATGCTTGTCTGAGGCTATCAAACTAGTATAATGAAAGAGAACCAGTTATCTCAAATAAGAACGGAAAAAAGTGATTCTAACGGAGTTTCCAAACTTCGAAAAAAATTTTTTTTCTTTTCGAGATTCTTTGCGCATATCTATGCTTTTCTGAGGCTATCAAACTAGTATAATGAAAGAGAACCAGTTATCTCAAATAAGAACGGAAAAAAAGTGATTCTAACGAGGTTTCCAATCTTCGAAAAAAATTTTTTTTCTTTTCGAGATTCTTTGCGCATAATATGCTTTTCTGAGGCTATCAAACTAGTATAATGAAAGAGAACCAGTTATCTCAAATAAGAACGGAAAAAAAGTGATTCTAACGAGGTTTCCAAACTTCGAAAAAAAATTTTTTTCTTTTCGAGATTCTTTGCGCATAATGTGCTTTTCTGAGGCTATCAAACTAGTATAATGAAAGAGTACCAGTTATCTCAAATAAGAACGGAAAAAAAGTGATTCTAACGAAGTTTCCAAACTTCGAAAAAAAATTTTTTTCTTTTCGAGATTCTTTGCGCATAATATGCTTGTCTGAGGCTATCAAATTAGTATAATGAAAGAGAACCAGTTATCTCAAATAAGAACGGAAAAAAAGTGATTCTAACGAGGTTTCCAAACTTCGAAAAAAAAATTTTTTCTTTTCGAGATTCTTTGCGCATAATATGCTTGTCTGAGGCTATCATAATACAATAATGAAAGAGAACCAGTTATCTCAAATAAGAACGGAAAAAAAGCGATTCTAAAGAAATTTCCAAACTTCGAAAAAAAATTTTTTTCTTTTGGAGATTCTTTGCGCATAATATGCTTGTCTGTGGCTATCAAACTAGTATAATGAAAGAGAAACAGTTATCTCAAAAAAGAACGGAAAAAAAGTGATTCTAACGAAGTTTCGAAAACTCAAAAAAAAATTTTTTTCTTTTCGAGATTCTTTGCGCATAATCTGCTTTTCTAAGCCTATCAAACTAGTATAATGAAAGAGAACCAGTTATCTCAAATAAGAACGGGAAAAAAGTGATTCTAACAAAGTTTCCAACCTTCGAAAAAAAATTTTTTTCTTTTCGAGATTCTTTGCGCATAATATGCTTGTCTGAGGCTATCAAACTAGTATAATGAAAGAGAACCAGTTATCTCAAATAAGAACGGGAAAAAAGTGATTCTAACGAGGTTTCCAAACTTCGAAAAAAAATTTTTTTCTTTTAGAGATTCTTTGCGCATAATATGCTTTTCTGAGGCTATGAAACTAGTATAATGAAAGAGAACCAGTTATCTCAAATAAGAACGGAAAAAAAGTGATTCTAACGAAGTTTCGAAACTTCGAAAAAAAATTTTTTTCTTTTCGAGATTCTTTGCGCATAATATGCTTTTCTGAGGCTATGAAACTAGTATAATGAAAGAGAACCAGTTATCTCAAATAAGAACGGAAAAAAAGTGATTCTAAGGAAGTTTCCAAACTTCGAAAAAAAATTTTTTTCTTTTCGAGATTCTTTGCGCATAATATGCTTGTCTGAGGCTATCAAACTAGTATAATGAAAGAGAACCAGTTATCTCAGATAAGAACGGAAAAAAAGTGATTCTAACGGAGTTTCCAAACTTCGAAAAAAATTTTTTTCTTTTCGAGATTCTTTGCGCATACCTATGCTTTTCTGAGGCTATCAAAATAGTATAATGAAAGAGAACCAGTTATCTCAAATAAGAACGGAAAAAAAGTGATTCTAACGAGGTTTCCAATCTTCGAAAAAAAATTTTTTTCTTTTCGAGATTCTTTGCGCATAATATGCTTTTCTGAGGCTATCAAACTAGTATAATGAAAGAGAACCAGTTATCTCAAATAAGAACGGAAAAAAAGTGATTCTAACGAAGTTTCCAAACTTCGAAAAAAAATTTTTTTCTTTTCGAGATTCTTTGCGCATAATATGCTTGTCTGAGGCTATCAAACTAGTATAATGAAAGAGAACCAGTTATCTCAAATAAGAACGGGAAAAAAGTGATTCTAACAAAGTTTCCAAACTTCGAAAAAAAATTTTTTTATTTTCGAGATTCATTGCGCATAATATTCTTTTCTGAGGGTAATCAAACTAGTATAATGAAAGAGAACCAGTTATCTCAAATAAGAACGGAAAAAAAGTGATTCTAACGAAGTTTCCAAACTTCGAAAAAAAATTTTTTTCTTTTCGAGATTCTTTGCGCATAATATGCTTGTCTGAGGCTACCAAACTAGTATAATGAAAGAGAACCAGTTATCTCAAATAAGAACGGCAAAAAAGTGATTCTAACGAGGTTTCCAAACTTCGAAAAAAAATTTTTTTCTTTTAGAGATTCTTTGCTCATAATATGCTTTTCTGAGGCTATGAAACTAGTATAATGAAAGAGAACCAGTTATCTCAAATAAGAACGGAAAAAAAGTGATTCTAACGAAGTTTCGAAACTTCGAAAAAAAATTTTTTTCTTTTCGAGATTCTTTGCGCATAATATGCTTTTCTGAGGCTATCAAACTAGTATAATGAAAGAGAACCAGTTATCTTAAATAAGAACGGAAAAAAAGTGATTCTAACGAAGTTTCCAAACTTCGAAAAAAAAATTTTTTCTTTTCGAGATTCTTTGCGCATAATATGCTTGTCTAAGGCTATCAAACTAGTATAATGAAAGAGAACAAGTTATCTCAAATAAGAATGGAAAAAAAGTGATTCTAACGAAGTTTCCAAACTTCGAAAAAAAATTTTTTTCTTTTCGAGATTCTTTGCGCATAATATGCTTGTCTGAGGCTATCAAACTAGTATAATGAAAGAGAACCAGTTATCTCAAATAAGAACGGAAAAAAGTGATTCTAACGGAGTTTCCAAACTTCGAAAAAAATTTTTTTTCTTTTCGAGATTCTTTGCGCATATCTATGCTTTTCTGAGGCTATCAAACTAGTATAATGAAAGAGAACCAGTTATCTCAAATAAGAACGGAAAAAAAGTGATTCTAACGAGGTTTCCAATCTTCGAAAAAAATTTTTTTTCTTTTCGAGATTCTTTGCGCATAATATGCTTTTCTGAGGCTATCAAACTAGTATAATGAAAGAGAACCAGTTATCTCAAATAAAAACGGAAAAAAAGTGATTCTAACGAGGTTTCCAAACTTCGAAAAAAAATTTTTTTCTTTTCGAGATTCTTTGCGCATAATATGCTTTTCTGAGGCTATCAAACTAGTATAATGAAAGAGAACCAGTTATCTCAAATAAGAACGGAAAAAAAGTGATTCTAACGAAGTTTCCAAACTTCGAAAAAAAATTTTTTTCTTTTCGAGATTCTTTGCGCGTAATATGCTTGTCTGAGGCTATCAAATTAGTATAATGAAAGAGAACCAGTTATCTCAAATAAGAACGGAAAAAAAGTGATTCTAACGAGGTTTCCAAACTTCGAAAAAAAAATTTTTTCTTTTCGAGATTCTTTGCGCATAATATGCTTGTCTGAGGCTATCATAATACAATAATAAAAGAGAACCAGTTATCTCAAATAAGAACGGAAAAAAAGCGATTCTAAAGAAATTTCCAAACTTCGAAAAAAAATTTTTTTCTTTTGGAGATTCTTTGCGCATAATATGCTTGTCTGTGGCTATCAAACTAGTATAATGAAAGAGAAACAGTTATCTCAAAAAAGAACGGAAAAAAAGTGATTCTAAAGAAGTTTCGAAAACTCGAAAAAAATTTTTTTTCTTTTCGAGATTCTTTGCGCATAATCTGCTTTTCTAAGCCTATCAAACTAGTATAATGAAAGAGAACCAGTTATCTCAAATAAGAACGGGAAAAAAGTGATTCTAACGAAGTTTCCAAACTTCGAAAAAAAAATTTTTTCTTTTCGAGATTCTTTGCGCATAATATGCTTGTCTAAGGCTATCAAACTAGTATAATGAAAGAGAACAAGTTATCTCAAATAAGAATGGAAAAAAAGTGATTCTAACGAAGTTTCCAAACTTCGAAAAAAAATTTTTTTCTTTTCGAGATTCTTTGCGCATAATATGCTTGTCTGAGGCTATCAAACTAGTATAATGAAAGAGAACCAGTTATCTCAAATAAGAACGGAAAAAAGTGATTCTAACGGAGTTTCCAAACTTCGAAAAAAATTTTTTTTCTTTTCGAGATTCTTTGCGCATATCTATGCTTTTCTGAGGCTATCAAACTAGTATAATGAAAGAGAACCAGTTATCTCAAATAAGAACGGAAAAAAAGTGATTCTAACGAGGTTTCCAATCTTCGAAAAAAATTTTTTTTCTTTTCGAGATTCTTTGCGCATAATATGCTTTTCTGAGGCTATCAAACTAGTATAATGAAAGAGAACCAGTTATCTCAAATAAGAACGGAAAAAAAGTGATTCTAACGAAGTTTCCAAACTTCGAAAAAAAATTTTTTTCTTTTCGAGATTCTTTGCGCATAATATGCTTGTCTGAGGCTATCAAATTAGTATAATGAAAGAGAACCAGTTATCTCAAATAAGAACGGAAAAAAAGTGATTCTAACGAGGTTTCCAAACTTCGAAAAAAAAATTTTTTCTTTTCGAGATTCTTTGCGCATAATATGCTTGTCTGAGGCTATCATAATACAATAATGAAAGAGAACCAGTTATCTCAAATAAGAACGGAAAAAAAGCGATTCTAAAGAAATTTCCAAACTTCGAAAAAAAATTTTTTTCTTTTGGAGATTCTTTGCGCATAATATGCTTGTCTGTGGCTATCAAACTAGTATAATGAAAGAGAAACAGTTATCTCAAAAAAGAACGGAAAAAAAGTGATTCTAACGAAGTTTCGAAAACTCGAAAAAAAATTTTTTTCTTTTCGAGATTCTTTGCGCATAATCTGCTTTTCTAAGCCTATCAAACTAGTATAATGAAAGAGAACCAGTTATCTCAAATAAGAACGGGAAAAAAGTGATTCTAACAAAGTTTCCAAACTTCGAAAAAAAATTTTTTTATTTTCGAGATTCATTGCGCATAATATTCTTTTCTGAGGGTAATCAAACTAGTATAATGAAAGAGAACCAGTTATCTCAAATAAGAACGGGAAAAAAGTGATTCTAACGAGGTTTCCAAACTTCGAAAAAAAATTTTTTTCTTTTAGAGATTCTTTGCGCATAATATGCTTTTCTGAGGCTATGAAACTAGTATAATGAAAGAGAACCAGTTATCTCAAATAAGAACGGAAAAAAAGTGATTCTAACGAAGTTTCGAAACTTCGAAAAAAAATTTTTTTCTTTTCGAGATTCTTTGCGCATAATATGCTTTTCTGAGGCTATGAAACTAGTATAATGAAAGAGAACCAGTTATCTCAAATAAGAACGGAAAAAAAGTGATTCTAAGGAAGTTTCCAAACTTCGAAAAAAAATTTTTTTTCTTTTCGAGATTCTTTGCGCATAATATGCTTGTCTGAGGCTATCAAACTAGTATAATGAAAGAGAACCAGTTATCTCAGATAAGAACGGAAAAAAAGTGATTCTAACGGAGTTTCCAAACTTCGAAAAAAATTTTTTTCTTTTCGAGATTCTTTGCGCATACCTATGCTTTTCTGAGGCTATCAAAATAGTATAATGAAAGAGAACCAGTTATCTCAAATAAGAACGGAAAAAAAGTGATTCTAACGAGGTTTCCAATCTTCGAAAAAAAATTTTTTTCTTTTCGAGATTCTTTGCGCATAATATGCTTTTCTGAGGCTATCAAACTAGTATAATGAAAGAGAACCAGTTATCTCAAATAAGAACGGAAAAAAAGTGATTCTAACGAAGTTTCCAAACTTCGAAAAAAAATTTTTTTCTTTTCGAGATTCTTTGCGCATAATATGCTTGTCTGAGGCTATCAAACTAGTATAATGAAAGAGAACCAGTTATCTCAAATAAGAACGGGAAAAAAGTGATTCTAACAAAGTTTCCAAACTTCGAAAAAAAATTTTTTTATTTTCGAGATTCATTGCGCATAATATTCTTTTCTGAGGGTAATCAAACTAGTATAATGAAAGAGAACCAGTTATCTCAAATAAGAACGGAAAAAAAGTGATTCTAACGAAGTTTCCAAACTTCGAAAAAAAATTTTTTTCTTTTCGAGATTCTTTGCGCATAATATGCTTGTCTGAGGCTACCAAACTAGTATAATGAAAGAGAACCAGTTATCTCAAATAAGAACGGCAAAAAAGTGATTCTAACGAGGTTTCCAAACTTCGAAAAAAAATTTTTTTCTTTTAGAGATTCTTTGCGCATAATATGCTTGTCTGAGGCTATCAAACTAGTATAATGAAAGAGAACCAGTTATCTCAAATAAGAACGGAAAAAAGTGATTCTAACGGAGTTTCCAAACTTCGAAAAAAATTTTTTTTCTTTTCGAGATTCTTTGCGCATATCTATGCTTTTCTGAGGCTATCAAACTAGTATAATGAAAGAGAACCAGTTATCTCAAATAAGAACGGAAAAAAAGTGATTCTAACGAGGTTTCCAATCTTCGAAAAAAATTTTTTTTCTTTTCGAGATTCTTTGCGCATAATATGCTTTTCTGAGGCTATCAAACTAGTATAATGAAAGAGAACCAGTTATTTCAAATAAAAACGGAAAAAAAGTGATTCTAACGAGGTTTCCAAACTTCGAAAAAAAATTTTTTTCTTTTCGAGATTCTTTGCGCATAATATGCTTTTCTGAGGCTATCAAACTAGTATAATGAAAGAGAACCAGTTATCTCAAATAAGAACGGAAAAAAAGTGATTCTAACGAAGTTTCCAAACTTCGAAAAAAAATTTTTTTCTTTTCGAGATTCTTTGCGCATAATATGCTTGTCTGAGGCTATCAAATTAGTATAATGAAAGAGAACCAGTTATCTCAAATAAGAACGGAAAAAAAGTGATTCTAACGAGGTTTCCAAACTTCGAAAAAAAAATTTTTTCTTTTCGAGATTCTTTGCGCATAATATGCTTGTCTGAGGCTATCATAATACAATAATGAAAGAGAACCAGTTATCTCAAATAAGAACGGAAAAAAAGCGATTCTAAAGAAATTTCCAAACTTCGAAAAAAAATTTTTTTCTTTTGGAGATTCTTTGCGCATAATATGCTTGTCTGTGGCTATCAAACTAGTATAATGAAAGAGAAACAGTTATCTCAAAAAAGAACGGAAAAAAAGTGATTCTAACGAAGTTTCGAAAACTCGAAAAAAATTTTTTTTCTTTTCGAGATTCTTTGCGCATAATCTGCTTTTCTAAGCCTATCAAACTAGTATAATGAAAGAGAACCAGTTATCTCAAATAAGAACGGGAAAAAAGTGATTCTAACGAAGTTTCCAAACTTCGAAAAAAAAATTTTTTCTTTTCGAGATTCTTTGCGCATAATATGCTTGTCTAAGGCTATCAAACTAGTATAATGAAAGAGAACAAGTTATCTCAAATAAGAATGGAAAAAAAGTGATTCTAACGAAGTTTCCAAACTTCGAAAAAAAATTTTTTTCTTTTCGAGATTCTTTGCGCATAATATGCTTGTCTGAGGCTATCAAACTAGTATAATGAAAGAGAACCAGTTATCTCAAATAAGAACGGAAAAAAGTGATTCTAACGGAGTTTCCAAACTTCGAAAAAAAATTTTTTTCTTTTCGAGATTCTTTGCGCATATCTATGCTTTTCTGAGGCTATCAAACTAGTATAATGAAAGAGAACCAGTTATATCAAATAAGAACGGAAAAAAAGTGATTCTAACGAAGTTTCGAAACTTCGAAAATAATTTTTTTTCTTTTCGAGATTCTTTGCGCATAATATGCTTTTCTGAGGCTATCAAACTAGTATAATGAAAGAGAACCAGTTATCTCAAATAAGAACGGAAAAAAAGTGATTCTAACAAAGTTTCCAAACTTCGAAAAAATTTTTTTTTATTTTCGAGATTCATTGCGCATAATATGCTTTTCTGAGGGTAATCAAACTAGTATAATGAAAGAGAACCAGTTATCTCAAATAAGAACGGAAAAAAAGTGATTCTAACGAGGTTTCCAAACTTCGAAAAAAAATTTTTTCTTTTCGAGATTCTTTGCGCATAATATGCTTGTCTGAGGCTAACATAATAGTATAATGAAAGAGAACCAGTTATCTCAAATAAGAACGGAAAAAAAGTGATTCTAACGAAGTTTCCAAACTTCGAAAAAAAATGTTTTTCTTTTCGAGATTCTTTGCGCATAATATGCTTGTCTGAGGCTATCAAACTAGTATAATGAAAGAGAACCAGTTATCTCAAATAAGAACGGAAAAAAAGTGATTCTAACGAGGTTTCCAAACTTCGAAAAAAAATTTTTTCTTTTCGAGATTCTTTGCGCATAATATGCTTGTCTGAGGCTAACATAATAGTATAATGAAAGAGAACCAGTTATCTCAAATAAGAACGGAAAAAAAGTGATTCTAACGAAATTTCCAAACTTCGAAAAAAATTTTTTTCTTTTGGAGATTCTTTGCGCATAATATGCTTGTCTGTGGCTATCAAACTAGTATAATGAAAGAGAAACAGTTATCTCAAAAAAGAACGGAAAAAAAGTGATTCTAACGAAGTTTCGAAAACTCGAAAAAAATTTTTTTTCTTTTCGAGATTCTTTGCGCATAATCTGCTTTTCTAAGCCTATCAAACTAGTATAATGAAAGAGAACCAGTTATCTCAATAAGAATGGAAAAAAAGTGATTCTAACGAAGTTTCGAAACTTCGAAAAAATTTTTTTTTCTTTTCGAGATTCTTTGCGCATAATATGCTTTTCTGAGGCTATCAAACTAGTATAATGAAAGAGAAGCAGTTATCTTAAATAAGAACGGAAAAAAAGTGATTCTAACGAAGTTTCCAAACTTCGAAAAAAAATTTTTTTCTTTTCGAGATTATTAGCGCATAATATGCTTTTCTGAGGCTATCAAACTAGTATAATGAAAGAGAACCAGTTATCTCAAATAAGAACGGAAAAAAAAGTGATTCTAACGAGGTTTCCAATCTTCGAAAAAAATTTTTTTTCTTTTCGAGATTCTTTGCGCATAATATGCTTTTCTGAGGCTATCAAACTAGTATAATGAAAGAGAACCAGTTATCTCAAATAAGAACGGAAAAAAAGTGATTCTAACGAGGTTTCCAAACTTCGAAAAAAAATTTTTTTCTTATCGAGATTCTTTGCGCATAATATGCTTTTCTGAGGCTATCAAACTAGTATAATGAAAGAGAACCAGTTATCTCAAATAAGAACGGAAAAAAAGTGATTCTAACGAAGTTTCCAAACTTCGAAAAAAAATTTTTTTCTTTTCGAGATTCTTTGCGCATAATATGCTTGTCTGAGGCTATCAAATTAGTATAATGAAAGAGAACCAGTTATCTCAAATAAGAACGGAAAAAAAGTGATTCTAACGAGGTTTCCAAACTTCGAAAAAAAATTTTTTTCTTTTCGAGATTCTTTGCGCATAATATGCTTGTCTGAGGCTATCATAATACAATAATGAAAGAGAACCAGTTATCTCAAATAAGAACGGAAAAAAAGCGATTCTAAAGAAATTTCCAAACTTCGAAAAAAATTTTTTTTCTTTTGGAGATTCTTTGCGCATAATATGCTTGTCTGTGGCTATCAAACTAGTATAATGAAAGAGAAACAGTTATCTCAAAAAAGAACGGAAAAAAAGTGATTCTAACGAAGTTTCGAAAACTCGAAAAAAAATTTTTTTCTTTTCGAGATTCTTTGCGCATAATCTGCTTTTCTAAGCCTATCAAACTAGTATAATGAAAGAGAACCAGTTATCTCAATAAGAATGGAAAAAAAGTGTTTCTAATGAAGTTTCCAAACTTCGAAAAAAAATTTTTTTCATTTCGAGATTCTTTGCGCATAATATGCTTTTCGGAGGCTATCAAACTAATATAATGAAAGAGAACCAGTTATATCAAATAAGAACGGAAAAAAAGTGAAACTAACGAAGTTTCGAAACTTCGAAAATAATTTTTTTTCTTTTCTAGATTCTTTGCGCATAATATGCTTTTCTGAGGCTATCAAACTAGTATAATGAAAGAGAACCAGTTATCTCAAATAAGAACGGAAAAAAAGTGATTCTAACAAAGTTTCCAAACTTCGAAAAAAATTTTTTTTATTTTCGAGATTCATTGCGCATAATATGCTTTTCTGAGGGTAATCAAACTAGTATAATGAAAGAGAACCAGTTATCTCAAATAAGAACGGAAAAAAGTGATTCTAACGAAGTTTCCAAACTTCGAAAAAAATTTTTTTTCTTTTCGAGATTCTTTGCGCATAATATGCTTGTCTGAGGCTATCAAACTAGTATAATGAAAGAGAACCAGTTATCTCAAATAAGAACGGAAAAAAGTGATTCTAATGGAGTTTCCAAACTTCGAAAAAAATTTTTTTTCTTTTCGAGATTCTTTGCGCATACCTATGCTTTTCTGAGGCTATCAAACTAGTATAATGAAAGAGAACCAGTTATCTCAAATAAGAACGGAAAAAAAGTGATTCTAACGAGGTTTCCAATCTTCGAAAAAAATTTTTTTTCTTTTCGAGATTCTTTGCGCATAATATGCTTTTCTGAGGCTATCAAACTAGTATAATGAAAGAGAACCAATTATCTCAAATAAGAACGGAAAAAAAGTGATTCTAACGAAGTTTCCAAACTTCGAAAAAAAATTTTTTTCTTTTCGAGATTCTTTGCGCATAATATGCTTTTCTGAGGCTATCAAACTAGTATAATGAAAGAGAACCAGTTATCTTAAATAAGAACGGAAAAAAAGTGATTCTAACGAAGTTTCCAAACTTCGAAAAAAATTTTTTTTCTTTTCGAGATTCTTTGCGCATAATATGCTTGTCTAAGTCTATCAAACTAGTATAATGAAAGAGAACAAGTTATCTCAAATAAGAATGGAAAAAAGTGATTCTAAGGAAGTTTCCAAACTTCGAAAAAAAATTTTTTTCTTTTCGAGATTCTTTGCGCATAATATGCTTGTCTGAGGCTATCAAACTAGTATAATGAAAGAAAACCAGTTATCTCAGATAAGAACGGAAAAAAAGTGATTCTAACGGAGTTTCCAAACTTCGAAAAAATTTTTTATCTTTTCGAGATTCTTTGCGCATACCTATGCTTTTCTGAGGCTATCAAAATAGTATAATGAAAGAGAACCAGTTATCTCAAATAAGAACGGAAAAAAAGCGATTCTAAAGAAATTTCCAAACTTCGAAAAAAAATTTTTTTCTTTTGGAGATTCTTTGCGCATAATATGCTTGTCTGTGGCTATCAAACTAGTATAATGAAAGAGAAACAGTTATCTCAAAAAAGAACGGAAAAAAAGTGATTCTAACGAAGTTTCGAAAACTCGAAAAAAATTTTTTTTCCTTTCGAGATTCTTTGCGCATAATCTGCTTTTCTAAGCCTATCAAACTAGTATAATGAAAGAGAACCAGTTATCTCAAATAAGAACGGGAAAAAAGTGATTCTAACGAGGTTTCCAAACTTCTAAAAAAAATTTTTTTCTTTTAGAGATTCTTTGCGCATAATATGCTTTTCTGAGGCTATGAAACTAGTATAATGAAAGAGAACCAGTTATCTCAAATAAGAACGGAAAAAAAGTGATTCTAACGAAGTTTCGAAACTTCGAAAAAAATTTTTTTTCTTTTCGAGATTCTTTGCGCATAATATGCTTTTCTGAGGCTATCAAACTAGTATAATGAAAGAGAACCAGTTATCTTAAATAAGAACGGAAAAAAAGTGATTCTAACGAAGTTTCCAAACTTCGAAAAAAAAATTTTTTCTTTTCCAGATTCTTTGCGCATAATATGCTTGTCTAAGGCTATCAAACTAGTATAATGAAAGAGAACAAGTTATCTCAAATAAGAATGGAAAAAAAGTGATTCTAACGAAGTTTCCAAACTTCGAAAAAAAATTTTTTTCTTTTCGAGATTCTTTGCGCATAATATGCTTGTCTGAGGCTATCAAACTAGTATAATGAAAGAGAACCAGTTATCTCAAATAAGAACGGAAAAAAGTGATTCTAACGGAGTTTCCAAACTTCGAAAAAAATTTTTTTTCTTTTCGAGATTCTTTGCGCATATCTATGCTTTTCTGAGGCTATCAAACTAGTATAATGAAAGAGAACCAGTTATCTCAAATAAGAACGGAAAAAAAGTGATTCTAACGAGGTTTCCAATCTTCGAAAAAAATTTTTTTTCTTTTCGAGATTCTTTGCGCATAATATGCTTTTCTGAGGCTATCAAACTAGTATAATGAAAGAGAACCAGTTATCTCAAATAAGAACGGAAAAAAAGTGATTCTAACGAGGTTTCCAAACTTCGAAAAAAAATTTTTTTCTTTTCGAGATTCTTTGCGCATAATGTGCTTTTCTGAGGCTATCAAACTAGTATAATGAAAGAGAACCAGTTATCTCAAATAAGAACGGAAAAAAAGTGATTCTAACGAAGTTTCCAAACTTCGAAAAAAAATTTTTTTCTTTTCGAGATTCTTTGCGCATAATATGCTTGTCTGAGGCTATCAAATTAGTATAATGAAAGAGAACCCGTTATCTCAAATAAGAACGGAAAAAAAGTGATTCTAACGAGGTTTCCAAACTTCGAAAAAAAAATTTTTTCTTTTCGAGATTCTTTGCGCATAATATGCTTGTCTGAGGCTATCATAATACAATAAAGAAAGAGAACCAGTTATCTCAAATAAGAACGGAAAAAAAGCGATTCTAAAGAAATTTCCAAACTTCCAAAAAAAATTTTTTTCTTTTGGAGATTCTTTGCGCATAATATGCTTGTCTGTGGCTATCAAACTAGTATAATGAAAGAGAAACAGTTATCTCAAAAAAGAACGGAAAAAAAGTGATTCTAACGAAGTTTCGAAAACTCGAAAAAAAATTTTTTTCTTTTCGAGATTCTTTGCGCATAATCTGCTTTTCTAAGCCTATCAAACTAGTATAATGAAAGAGAACCAGTTATCTCAAATAAGAACGGGAAAAAAGTGATTCTAACAAAGTTTCCAAACTTCGAAAAAAAATTTTTTTATTTTCGAGATTCATTGCGCATAATATTCTTTTCTGAGGGTAATCAAACTAGTATAATGAAAGAGAACCAGTTATCTCAAATAAGAACGGAAAAAAAGTGATTCTAACGAAGTTTCCAAACTTCGAAAAAAAATTTTTTTCTTTTCGAGATTCTTTGCGCATAATATGCTTGTCTGAGGCTATCAAACTAGTATAATGAAAGAGAACCAGTTATCTCAAATAAGAACGGGAAAAAAGTGATTCTAACGAGGTTTCCAAACTTCGAAAAAAAATTTTTTTCTTTTAGAGATTCTTTGCGCATAATATGCTTTTCTGAGGCTATGAAACTAGTATAATGAAAGAGAACCAGTTATCTCAAATAAGAACGGAAAAAAAGTGATTCTAACGAAGTTTCGTAACTTCGAAAAAAAATTTTTTTCTTTTCGAGATTCTTTGCGCATAATATGCTTTTCTGAGGCTATGAAACTAGTATAATGAAAGAGAACCAGTTATCTCAAATAAGAACGGAAAAAAAGTGATTCTAAGGAAGTTTCCAAACTTCGAAAAAAAATTTTTTTCTTTTCGAGATTCTTTGCGCATAATATGCTTGTCTGAGGCTATCAAACTAGTATAATGAAAGAGAACCAGTTATCTCAGATAAGAACGGAAAAAAAGTGATTCTAACGGAGTTTCCAAACTTCGAAAAAAATTTTTTTCTTTTCGAGATTCTTTGCGCATACCTATGCTTTTCTGAGGCTATCAAAATAGTATAATGAAAGAGAACCAGTTATCTCAAATAAGAACGGAAAAAAAGTGATTCTAACGAGGTTTCCAATCTTCGAAAAAAAATTTTTTTCTTTTCGAGATTCTTTGCGCATAATATGCTTTTCTGAGGCTATCAAACTAGTATAATGAAAGAGAACCAGTTATCTCAAATAAGAACGGAAAAAAAGTGATTCTAACGAAGTTTCGAAACTTCGAAAAAAAATTTTTTTCTTTTCGAGATTCTTTGCGCATAATATGCTTTTCTGAGGCTATCAAACTAGTATAATGAAAGAGAACCAGTTATCTTAAATAAGAACGGAAAAAAAGTGATTCTAACGAAGTTTCCAAACTTCGAAAAAAAAAATTTTTCTTTTCGAGATTCTTTGCGCATAATATGCTTGTCTAAGGCTATCAAACTAGTATAATGAAAGAGAACAAGTTATCTCAAATAAGAATGGAAAAAAAGTGATTCTAACGAAGTTTCCAAACTTCGAAAAAAAATTTTTTTCTTTTCGAGATTCTTTGCGCATAATATGCTTGTCTGAGGCTATCAAACTAGTATAATGAAAGAGAACCAGTTATCTCAAATAAGAACGGAAAAAAGTGATTCTAACGGAGTTTCCAAACTTCGAAAAAAATTTTTTTTCTTTTCGAGATTCTTTGCGCATATCTATGCTTTTCTGAGGCTATCAAACTAGTATAATGAAAGAGAACCAGTTATCTCAAATAAGAACGGAAAAAAAGTGATTCTAACGAGGTTTCCAATCTTCGAAAAAAATTTTTTTTCTTTTCGAGATTCTTTGCGCATAATATGCTTTTCTGAGGCTATCAAACTAGTATAATGAAAGAGAACCAGTTATCTCAAATAAAAACGGAAAAAAAGTGATTCTAACGAGGTTTCCAAACTTCGAAAAAAAATTTTTTTCTTTTCGAGATTCTTTGCGCATAATATGCTTTTCTGAGGCTATCAAACTAGTATAATGAAAGAGAACCAGTTATCTCAAATAAGAACGGAAAAAAAGTGATTCTAACGAAGTTTCCAAACTTCGAAAAAAAATTTTTTTCTTTTCGAGATTCTTTGCGCATAATATGCTTGTCTGAGGCTATCAAATTAGTATAATGAAAGAGAACCAGTTATCTCAAATAAGAACGGAAAAAAAGTGATTCTAACGAGGTTTCCAAACTTCGAAAAAAAAATTTTTTCTTTTCGAGATTCTTTGCGCATAATATGCTTGTCTGAGGCTATCATAATACAATAATGAAAGAGAACCAGTTATCTCAAATAAGAACGGAAAAAAAGCGATTCTAAAGAAATTTCCAAACTTCGAAAAAAAATTTTTTTCTTTTGGAGATTCTTTGCGCATAATATGCTTGTCTGTGGCTATCAAACTAGTATAATGAAAGAGAAACAGTTATCTCAAAAAAGAACGGAAAAAAAGTGATTCTAACGAAGTTTCGAAAACTCGAAAAAAATTTTTTTTCTTTTCGAGATTCTTTGCGCATAATCTGCTTTTCTAAGCCTATCAAACTAGTATAATGAAAGAGAACCAGTTATCTCAAATAAGAACGGGAAAAAAGTGATTCTAACGAAGTTTCCAAACTTCGAAAAAAAAATTTTTTCTTTTCGAGATTCTTTGCGCATAATATGCTTGTCTAAGGCTATCAAACTAGTATAATGAAAGAGAACAAGTTATCTCAAATAAGAATGGAAAAAAAGTGATTCTAACGAAGTTTCCAAACTTCGAAAAAAAATTTTTTTCTTTTCGAGATTCTTTGCGCATAATATGCTTGTCTGAGGCTATCAAACTAGTATAATGAAAGAGAACCAGTTATCTCAAATAAGAACGGAAAAAAGTGATTCTAACGGAGTTTCCAAACTTCGAAAAAAATTTTTTTTCTTTTCGAGATTCTTTGCGCATATCTATGCTTTTCTGAGGCTATCAAACTAGTATAATGAAAGAGAACCAGTTATCTCAAATAAGAACGGAAAAAAAAGTGATTCTAACGAGGTTTCCAATCTTCGAAAAAAATTTTTTTTCTTTTCGAGATTCTTTGCGCATAATATGCTTTTCTGAGGCTATCAAACTAGTATAATGAAAGAGAACCAGTTATCTCAAATAAGAACGGAAAAAAAGTGATTCTAACGAGGTTTCCAAACTTCGAAAAAAAATTTTTTTCTTTTCGAGATTCTTTGCACATAATATGCTTTTCTGAGGCTATCAAACTAGTATAATGAAAGAGAACCAGTTATCTCAAATAAGAACGGAAAAAAAGTGATTCTAACGAAGTTTCCAAACTTCGAAAAAAAATTTTTTTCTTTTCGAGATTCTTTGCGCATAATATGTTTGTCTGAGGCTATCAAATTAGTATAATGAAAGAGAACCAGTTATCTCAAATAAGAACGGAAAAAAAGTGATTCTAACGAGGTTTCCAAATTTCGAAAAAAAAATTTTTTCTTTTCGAGATTCTTTGCGCATAATATGCTTGTCTGAGGCTATCATAATACAATAATGAAAGAGAACCAGTTATCTCAAATAAGAACGGAAAAAAAGCGATTCTAAAGAAATTTCCAAACTTCGAAAAAATTTTTTTTTCTTTTGGAGATTCTTTGCGCATATTATGCTTGTCTGTGGCTATCAAACTAGTATAATGAAAGAGAAACAGTTATCTCAAAAAAGAACGGAAAAAAAGTGATTCTAACGAAGGTTCGAAACTTCGAAAAAAAATTTTTTTCTTTTCGAGATTCTTTGCGCATAATACGCTTTTCTGAGGCTATCAAACTAGTATAATGAAAGAGAACCAGTTATCTCAATAAGAATGGAAAAAAAGTGTTTCTAATGAAGTTTCCAAACTTCGAAAAAAAATTTTTTTCATTTCGAGATTCTTTGCGCATAATATGCTTTTCGGAGGCTATCAAACTAATATAATGAAAGAGAACCAGTTATATCAAATAAGAACGGAAAAAAAGTGATTCTAACGAAGTTTCGAAACTTCGAAAATAATTTTTTTTCTTTTCGAGATTCTTTGCGCATAATATGCTTTTCTGAGGCTATCAAACTAGTATAATGAAAGAGAACCAGTTATCTCAAATAAGAACGGAAAAAAAGTGATTCTAACAAAGTTTCCAAACTTCGAAAAAAATTTTTTTTATTTTCGAGATTCATTGCGCATAATATGCTTTTCTGAGGGTAATCAAACTAGTATAATGAAAGAGAACCAGTTATCTCAAATAAGAACGGAAAAAAAGTGATTCTAACGAAGTTTCCAAACTTCGAAAAAAAATTTTTTTCTTTTCGAGATTCTTTGCGCATAATATGCTTGTCTGAGGCTATCAAACTCGTATAATGAAAGAGAACCAGTTATCTCAAATAAGAACGGGAAAAAAGTGATTCTAACGAGGTTTCCAAACTTCGAAAAAAAATTTTTTTCTTTTCGAGATTCTTTGCGCATAATATGCTTTTCTGAGGCTATCAAACTAGTATAATGAAAGAGAACCAGTTTTCTCAAATA
Source organism: Metallyticus violacea (assembly GCA_030762175.1). NCBI lineage: Eukaryota > Metazoa > Arthropoda > Insecta > Mantodea > Metallyticidae > Metallyticus > Metallyticus violacea. The sequence goes on along the minus strand of CM060842.1, from coordinate 81,949,443 downwards.
AGAACGGAAAAAAAGTGATTCTAACGAAGCTTCGAAACTTCGAAAAAAAATTTTTTTCTTTTCCAGATTCTTTGCGCATAATATGCTTTTCTGAGGCTATCAAACTAGTATAATGAAAGAGAACCGGTTATCTTAAATAAGAACGGAAAAAAAGTGATTCTAACGAAGTTTCCAAACTTCGAAAAAAAATTTTTTTCTTTTCGAGATTCTTTGCGCATAATATGCTTGTCTAAGGCTATCAAACTAGTATAATGAAAGAGAACAAGTTATCTCAAATAAGAATGGAAAAAAAGTGATTCTAAGGAAGTTTCCAAACTTCGAAAAAAAATTTTTTTCTTTTCGAGATTCTTTGCGCATAATATGCTTGTCTGAGGCTATCAAACTAGTATAATGAAAGAGAACCAGTTATCTCAAATAAGAACGGAAAAAAGTGATTCTAACGGAGTTTCCAAACTTCGAAAAAAATTTTTTTTCTTTTCGAGATTCTTTGCGCATACCTATGCTTTTCTGAGGCTATCAAACTAGTATAATGAAAGAGAACCAGTTATCTCAAATAAGAACGGAAAAAAAGTGATTCTAACGAAGTTTCCAAACTTCGAAAAAAAATTTTTCTCTTTTCGAGATTCTTTGCGCATAATATGCTTTTCTGAGGCTATCAAACTAGTATAATGAAAGAGAACCAGTTATCTTAAATAAGAACGGAAAAAAAGTGATTCTAACGAAGTTTCCAAACTTCGAAAAAAAATTTTTTTCTTTTCGAGATTCTTTGCGCATAATATGCTTGTCTGAGGCTATCAAACTAGTATAATGAAAGAGAACCAGTTATCTCAAATAAGAACGGAAAAAAGTGATTCTAAAGGAGTTTCCAAACTTCGAAAAAAATTTTTTTTCTTTTCGAGATTCTTTGCGCATACCTATGCTTTTCTGAGGCTATCAAACTAGTATAATGAAAGAGAACCAGTTATCTCAAATAAGAACGGAAAAAAAGTGATTCTAACGAAGTTTCCAAACTTCGAAAAAAAATTTTTTTCTTTTCCAGATTCTTTGCGCATAATATGCTTGTCTGAGGCTATCAAACTAGTATAATGAAAGAGAACCAGTTATCTCAAATAAGAACGGGAAAAAAGTGATTCTAACAAAGTTTCCAAACTTCGAAAAAAATTTTTTTTATTTTCGAGATTCATTGCGCATAATATTCTTTTCTGAGGGTAATCAAACTAGTATAATGAAAGAGAACCAGTTATCTCAAATAAGAACGGAAAAAAAGTGATTCTAACGAAGTTTCCAAACTTCGAAAAAAAATTTTTTTCTTTTCGAGATTCTTTGCGCATAATATGCTTGTCTGAGGCTATCAAACTAGTATAATGAAAGAGAACCAGTTATCTCAAATAAGAACGGGAAAAAAGTGATTCTAACGAGGTTTCCAAACTTCGAAAAAAAATTTTTTTCTTTTAGAGATTCTTTGCGCATAATATGCTTTTCTGAGGCTATGAAACTAGTATAATGAAAGAGAACCAGTTATCTCAAATAAGAACGGAAAAAAAGTGATTCTAACGAAGTTTCGAAACTTCGAAAAAAAATTTTTTTCTTTTCGAGATTCTTTGCGCATAATATGCTTTTCTGAGGCTATCAAACTAGTATAATGAAAGAGAACCAGTTATCTCAAATAAGAACGGAAAAAAAGTGATTCTAACGAGGTTTCCAAACTTCGAAAAAAAATTTTTTTCTTTTCGAGATTCTTTGCGCATAATATGCTTTTCTGAGGCTATCAAACTAGTATAATGAAAGAGAACCAGTTATCTCAAATAAGAACGGAAAAAAAGTGATTCTAACGAAGTTTCCAAACTTCGAAAAAAAATTTTTTTCTTTTCGAGATTCTTTGCGCATAATATGCTTTTCTGAGGCTATCAAACTAGTATAATGAAAGAGAACCAATTATCTCAAATAAGAACGGAAAAAAAGTGATTCTAACGAAGTTTCCAAACTTCGAAAAAAATTTTTTTTCTTTTCGAGATTCTTTGCGCATAATATGCTTTTCTGAGGCTATCAAACTAGTATAATGAAAGAGAACCAGTTATCTTAAATAAGAACGGAAAAAAAGTGATTCTAACGAAGTTTCCAAACTTCGAAAAAAAATTTTTTTCTTTTCGAGATTCTTTGCGCATAATATGCTTGTCTAAGTCTATCAAACTAGTATAATGAAAGAGAACAAGTTATCTCAAATAAGAATGGAAAAAAAGTGATTCTAAGGAAGTTTCCAAACTTCGAAAAAAAATTTTTTTCTTTTCGAGATTCTTTGCGCAAAATATGCTTGTCTGAGGCTATCAAACTAGTATAATGAAAGAGAACCAGTTATCTCAGATAAGAACGGAAAAAAAGTGATTCTAACGGAGTTTCCAAACTTCGAAAAAAATTTTTTTCTTTTCGAGATTCTTTGCGCATACCTATGCTTTTCTGAGGCTATCAAAATAGTATAATGAAAGAGAACCAGTTATCTCAAATAAGAACGGAAAAAAAGTGATTCTAACGAGGTTTCCAATCTTCGAAAAAAAATTTTTTTCTTTTCGAGATTCTTTGCGCATAATATGCTTTTCTGAGGCTATCAAACTAGTATAATGAAAGAGAACCAGTTATCTCAAATAAGAACGGAAAAAAAGTGATTCTAACGAAGTTTCCAAACTTCGAAAAAAATTTTTTTTCTTTTCGAGATTCTTTGCGCATAATATGCTTGTCTGAGGCTATCAAACTAGTATAATGAAAGAGAACCAGTTATCTCAAATAAGAACGGGAAAAAAGTGATTCTAACAAAGTTTCCAAACTTCGAAAAAAAATTTTTTTATTTTCGAGATTCATTGCGCATAATATTCTTTTCTGAGGGTAATCAAACTAGTATAATGAAAGAGAACCAGTTATCTCAAATAAGAACGGAAAAAAAGTGATTCTAACGAAGTTTCCAAACTTCGAAAAAAAATTTTTTTCTTTTCGAGATTCTTTGCGCATAATATGCTTGTCTGAGGCTATCAAACTAGTATAATGAAAGAGAACCAGTTATCTCAAATAAGAACGGGAAAAAATTGATTCTAACGTAGTTTCCAACCTTCGAAAAAAAATTTTTTTCTTTTAGAGATTCTTTGCGCATAATATGCTTTTCTGAGGCTATGAAACTAGTATAATGAAAGAGAACCAGTTATCTCAAATAAGAACGGAAAAAAAGTGATTCTAACGAAGTTTCGAAACTTCGAAAAAAAATTTTTTTCTTTTCGAGATTCTTTGCGCATAATATGCTTTTCTGAGGCTATCAAACTAGTATAATGAAAGAGAACCAGTTATCTCAAATAAGAACGGAAAAAAAGTGATTCTAACGAAGTTTCCAAACTTCGAAAAAAAAATTTTTTCTTTTCGAGATTCTTTGCGCATAATATGCTTGTCTAAGGCTATCAAACTAGTATAATGAAAGAGAACCAGTTATCTCAAATAAGAACGGAAAAAAAGTGATTCTAACGAAGTTTCCAAACTTCGAAAAAAATTTTTTTTCTTTTCGAGATTCTTTGCGCATAATATGCTTTTCTGAGGCTATCAAACTAGTATAATGAAAGAGAACCAGTTATCTCAAATAAGAACGGAAAAAAGTGATTCTAACGGAGTTTCCAAACTTCGAAAAAAATTTTTTTTCTTTTCGAGATTCTTTGCGCATATCTATGCTTTTCTGAGGCTATCAAACTAGTATAATGAAAGAGAACCAGTTATCTCAAATAAGAACGGAAAAAAAGTGATTCTAACGAGGTTTCCAATCTTCGAAAAAAATTTTTTTTCTTTTCGAGATTCTTTGCGCATAATATGCTTTTCTGAGGCTATCAAACTAGTATAATGAAAGAGAACCAGTTATCTCAAATAAGAACGGAAAAAAAGTGATTCTAACGAGGTTTCCAAACTTCGAAAAAAAATTTTTTTCTTTTCGAGATTCTTTGCGCATAATATGCTTTTCTGAGGGTATCAAACTAGTATAATGAAAGAGAACCAGTTATCTCAAATAAGAACGGAAAAAAAGTGATTCTAACGAAGTTTCCAAACTTCGAAAAAAAATTTTTTTCTTTTCGAGATTCTTTGCGCATAATATGCTTGTCTGAGGCTATCAAATTAGTATAATGAAAGAGAACCAGTTATCTCAAATAAGAACGGAAAAAAAGTGATTCTAACGAGGTTTCCAAACTTCGAAAAAAAAATTTTTTCTTTTCGAGATTCTTTGCGCATAATATGCTTGTCTGAGGCTATCATAATACAATAATGAAAGAGAACCAGTTATCTCAAATAAGAACGGAAAAAAAGCGATTCTAAAGAAATTTCCAAACTTCGAAAAAAAATTTTTTTCTTTTGGAGATTCTTTGCGCATAATATGCTTGTCTGTGGCTATCAAACTAATATAATGAAAGAGAAACAGTTATCTAAAAAAGAACGGAAAAAAAGTGATTCTAACGATTTTTCGAAAACTCGAAAAAAATTTTTTTCTTTTCGAGATTCTTTGCGCATAATCTGCTTTCCTAGCCTATCAAACTAGTATAATGAAAGAGAACCAGTTATCTCAAATAAGAACGGGAAAAAAGTGATTCTAACAAAGTTTCCAAACTTCGAAAAAAAATTTTTTTATTTTCGAGATTCATTGCGCATAATATTCTTTTCTGAGGGTAATCAAACTAGTATAATGAAAGAGAACCAGTTATCTCAAATAAGAACGGAAAAAAAGTGATTCTAACGAAGTTTCCAAACTTCGAAAAAAAATTTTTTTCTTTTCGAGATTCTTTGCGCATAATATGCTTGTCTGAGGCTATCAAACTAGTATAATGAAAGAGAACCAGTTATCTCAAATATGAACGGGAAAAAAGTGATTCTAACGAGGTTTCCAAACTTCGAAAAAAAATTTTTTTCTTTTAGAGATTCTTTGCGCATAATATGCTTTTCTGAGGCTATGAAACTAGTATAATGAAAGAGAACCAGTTATCTCAAATAAGAACGGAAAAAAAGTGATTCTAACGAAGTTTCGAAACTTCGAAAAAAAATTTTTTTCTTTTCGAGATTCTTTGCGCATAATATGCTTTTCTGAGGCTATGAAACTAGTATAATGAAAGAGAACCAGTTATCTCAAATAAGAACGGAAAAAAAGTGATTCTAAGGAAGTTTCCAAACTTCGAAAAAAAATTTTTTTCTTTTCGAGATTCTTTGCGCATAATATGCTTCTCTGAGGCTATCAAACTAGTATAATGAAAGAGAACCAGTTATCTCAGATAAGAACGGAAAAAAAGTGATTCTAACGGAGTTTCCAAACTTCGAAAAAATTTTTTTTCTTTTCGAGATTCTTTGCGCATACCTATGCTTTTCTGAGGCTATCAAAATAGTATAATGAAAGAGAACCAGTTATCTCAAATAAGAACGGAAAAAAAGTGATTCTAACGAGGTTTCCAATCTTCGAAAAAAATTTTTTTTCTTTTCGAGATTCTTTGCGCATAATATGCTTTTCTGAGGCTATCAAACTAGTATAATGAAAGAGAACCAGTTATCTCAAATAAGAACGGAAAAAAAGTGATTCTAACGAAGTTTCCAAACTTGGAAAAAAAATTTTTTTCTTTTCGAGATTCTTTGCGCATAATATGCTTGTCTGAGGCTATCAAACTAGTATAATGAAAGAGAACCAGTTATCTCAAATAAGAACGGGAAAAAAGTGATTCTAACAAAGTTTCCAAACTTCGAAAAAAATTTTTTTTATTTCGAGATTCATTGCGCATAATATTCTTTTCTGAGGGTAATCAAACTAGTATAATGAAAGAGAACCAGTTATCTCAAATAAGAACGGAAAAAAAGTGATTCTAACGAAGTTTCCAAACTTCGAAAAAAATTTTTTTTCTTTTCGAGATTCTTTGCGCATAATATGCTTGTCTGAGGCTATCAAACTAGTATAATGAAAGAGAACCAGTTATCTCAAATAAGAACGGGAAAAAAGTGATTCTAACGAGGTTTCCAAACTTCGAAAAAAAATTTTTTTCTTTTAGAGATTCTTTGCGCATAATATGCTTTTCTGAGGCTATGAAACTAGTATAATGAAAGAGAACCAGTTATCTCAAATAAGAACGGAAAAAAAGTGATTCTAACGAAGTTTCGAAACTTCGAAAAAAAATTTTTTTCTTTTCGAGATTCTTTGCGCATAATATGCTTTTCTGAGGCTATCAAACTAGTATAATGAAAGAGAACCAGTTATCTTAAATAAGAACGGAAAAAAAGTGATTCTAACGAAGTTTCCAAACTTCGAAAAAAAAATTTTTTCTTTTCGAGATTCTTTGCGCATAATATGCTTGTCTAAGGCTATCAAACTAGTATAATAATGGAGAACAAGTTATCTCAAATAAGAATGGAAAAAAAGTGATTCTAACGAAGTTTCCAAACTTCGAAAAAAAATTTTTTTCTTTTCGAGATTCTTTGCGCATAATATGCTTGTCTGAGGCTATCAAACTAGTATAATGAAAGAGAACCAGTTATCTCAAATAAGAACGGAAAAAAGTGATTCTAACGGAGTTTCCAAACTTCGAAAAAAATTTTTTTTCTTTTCGAGATTCTTTGCGCATATCTATGCTTTTCTGAGGCTATCAAACTAGTATAATGAAAGAGAACCAGTTATCTCAAATAAGAACGGAAAAAAAGTGATTCTAACGAGGTTTCCAATCTTCGAAAAAAATTTTTTTTCTTTTCGAGATTCTTTGCGCATAATATGCTTTTCTGAGGCTATCAAACTAGTATAATGAAAGAGAACCAGTTATCTCAAATAAGAACGGAAAAAAAGTGATTCTAACGAGGTTTCCAAACTTCGAAAAAAAATTTTTTTCTTTTCGAGATTCTTTGCGCATAATATGCTTTTCTGAGGCTATCAAACTAGTATAATGAAAGAGAACCAGTTATCTCAAATAAGAACGGAAAAAAAGTGATTCTAACGAAGTTTCCAAACTTCGAAAAAAAAATTTTTTCTTTTCGAGATTCTTTGCGCATAATATGCTTGTCTGAGGCTATCAAATTAGTATAATGAAAGAGAACCAGTTATCTCAAATAAGAACGGAAAAAAAGTGATTCTAACGAGGTTTCCAAACTTCGAAAAAAAAATTTTTTCTTTTCGAGATTCTTTGCGCATAATATGCTTGTCTGAGGCTATCATAATACAATAATGAAAGAGAACCAGTTATCTCAAATAAGAACGGAAAAAAAGCGATTCTAAAGAAATTTCCAAACTTCGAAAAAAAATTTTTTTCTTTTGGAGATTCTTTGCGCATAATATGCTTGTCTGTGGCTATCAAACTAGTATAATGAAAGAGAAACAGTTATCTCAAAAAAGAACGGAAAAAAAGTGATTCTAACGAAGTTTCGAAAACTGGAAAAAAAATTTTTTTCTTTTCGAGATTCTTTGCGCATAATCTGCTTTTTTAAGCCTATCAAACTAGTATAATGAAAGAGAACCAGTTATCTCAAATAAGAACGGGAAAAAAGTGATTCTAACAAAGTTTCCAAACTTCGAAAAAAAATTTTTTTATTTTCGAGATTCATTGCGCATAATATTCTTTTCTGAGGGTAATCAAACTAGTATAATGAAAGAGAACCAGTTATCTCAAATAAGAACGGAAAAAAAGTGATTCTAACGAAGTTTCCAAACTTCGAAAAAAAATTTTTTTCTTTTCGAGATTCTTTGCGCATAATATGCTTGTCTGAGGCTATCAAACTAGTATAATGAAAGAGAACCAGTTATCTCAAATAAGAACGGGAAAAAAGTGATTCTAACGAGGTTTCCAAACTTCGAAAAAAAATTTTTTTTCTTTTAGAGATTCTTTGCGCATAATATGCTTTTCTGAGGCTATGAAACTAGTATAATGAAAGAGAACCAGTTATCTCAAATAAGAACGGAAAAAAAGTGATTCTAACGAAGTTTCGAAACTTCGAAAAAAAATTTTTTTCTTTTCGAGATTCTTTGCGCATAATATGCTTTTCTGAGGCTATCAAACTAGTATAATGAAAGAGAACCAGTTATCTCAATAAGAACGGAAAAAAAGTGATTCTAACGAAGTTTCCAAACTTCGAAAAAAAATTTTTTTCTTTTCGAGATTCTTTGCGCATAATATGCTTGTCTAAGGCTATCAAACTAGTATAATGAAAGAGAACAAGTTATCTCAAATAAGAATGGAAAAAAAGTGATTCTAAGGAAGTTTCCAAACTTCGAAAAAAAATTTTTTTCTTTTCGAGATTCTTTGCGCATAATATGCTTGTCTGAGGCTATCAAACTAGTATAATGAAAGAGAACCAGTTATCTCAAATAAGAACGGAAAAAAGTGATTCTAACGGAGTTTCCAAACTTCGAAAAAAATTTTTTTTCTTTTCGAGATTCTTTGCGCATAATATGCTTTTCTGAGGCTATCAAACTAGTATAATGAAAGAGAACCAATTATCTCAAATAAGAACGGAAAAAAAGTGATTCTAACGAAGTTTCCAAACTTCGAAAAAAAATTTTTTTCTTTTCGAGATTCTTTGCGCATAATATGCTTTTCTGAGGCTATCAAACTAGTATAATGAAAGAGAACCAGTTATCTTAAATAAGAACGGAAAAAAAGTGATTCTAACGAAGTTTCCAAACTTCGAAAAAAAATTTTTTTCTTTTCGAGATTCTTTGCGCATAATATGCTTGTCTAAGTCTATCAAACTAGTATAATGAAAGAGAACAAGTTATCTCAAATAAGAATGGAAAAAAAGTGATTCTAAGGAAGTTTCCAAACTTCGAAAAAAATTTTTTTTCTTTTCGAGATTCTTTGCGCATAATATGCTTGTCTGAGGCTATCAAACTAGTATAATGAAAGAGAACCAGTTATCTCAGATAAGAACGGAAAAAAAGTGATTCTAACGGAGTTTCCAAACTTCGAAAAAAATTTTTTTCTTTTCGAGATTCTTTCCGCATACCTATGCTTTTCTGAGGCTATCAAAATAGTATAATGAAAGAGAACCAGTTATCTCAAATAAGAACGGAAAAAAAGTGATTCTAACGAGGTTTCCAATCTTCGAAAAAAAATTTTTTTCTTTTCGAGATTCTTTGCGCATAATATGCTTTTCTGAGGCTATCAAACTAGTATAATGAAAGAGAACCAATTATCTCAAATAAGAACGGAAAAAAAGTGATTCTAACGAAGTTTCCAAACTTCGAAAAAAATTTTTTTTCTTTTCGAGATTCTTTGCGCATAATATGCTTGTCTGAGGCTATCATAATAGTATAATGAAAGAGAACCAGTTATCTCAAATAAGAACGGAAAAAAAGCGATTCTAACGAAATTTCCAAACTTCGAAAAAAAATTTTTTTCTTTTGGAGATTCTTTGCGCATAATATGCTTGTCTGTGGCTATCAAACTAGTATAATGAAAGAGAAACAGTTAACTCAAAAAAGAACGGAAAAAAAGTGATTCTAACGAAGTTTTGAAAACTCGAAAAAAATTTTTTTTCTTTTCGAGATTCTTTGCGCATAATCTGCTTTTCTAAGCCTATCAACTAGTATAATGAAAGAGAACCAGTTATCTCAATAAGAATGGAAAAAATGTGTTTCTAATGAAGTTTCCAAACTTCGAAAAAAAATTTTTTTCATTTCGAGATTCTTTGCGCATAATATGCTTTTCGGAGGCTATCAAACTAATATAATGAAAGAGAACCAGTTATCTCAAATAAGAACGGAAAAAAAGTGATTCTAAAAAAGTTTCCAAACTTCGAAAAAAAATTTTTTTATTTTCGAGATTCATTGCGCATAATATTCTTTTCTGAGGGTAATCAAACTAGTATAATGAAAGAGAACCAGTTATCTCAAATAAGAACGGAAAAAAAGTGATTCTAACGAAGTTTCCAAACTTCGAAAAAAAATTTTTTTCTTTTCGAGATTCATTGCGCATAATATTCTTTTCTGAGGGTAATCAAACTAGTATAATGAAAGAGAACCAGTTATCTCAAATAAGAACGGAAAAAAAGTGATTCTAACGAAGTTTCCAAACTTCGAAAAAAAATTTTTTTCTTTTCGAGATTCTTTGCGCATAATATGCTTGTCTGAGGCTATCAAACTAGTATAATGAAAGAGAACCAGTTATCTCAAATAAGAACGGGAAAAAAGTGATTCTAACGAGGTTTCCAAACTTCGAAAAAAAATTTTTTTCTTTTAGAGATTCTTTGCGCATAATATGCTTTTCTGAGGCTATGAAACTAGTATAATGAAAGAGAACCAGTTATCTCAAATAAGAACGGAAAAAAAGTGATTCTAACGAAGTTTCGAAACTTCGAAAAAAAATTTTTTTCTTTTCGAGATTCTTTGCGCATAATATGCTTTTCTGAGGCTATCAAACTAGTATAATGAAAGAGAACCAGTTATCTTAAATAAGAACGGAAAAAAAGTGATTCTAACGAAGTTTCCAAACTTCGGAAAAAAATTTTTTTTCATTTCGAGATTCTTTGCGCATAATATGCTTGTCTAAGGCTATCAAACTAGTATAATGAAAGAGAACAAGTTATCTCAAATAAGAATGGAAAAAAAGTGATTCTAACGAAGTTTCCAAACTTCGAAAAAAAATTTTTTTCTTTTCGAGATTCTTTGCGCATAATATGCTTGTCTGAGGCTATCAAACTAGTATAATGAAAGAGAACCAGTTATCTCAAATAAGAACGGAAAAAAGTGATTCTAACGGAGTTTCCAAACTTCGAAAAAAATTTTTTTTCTTTTCGAGATTCTTTGCGCATATCTATGCTTTTCTGAGGCTATCAAACTAGTATAATGAAAGAGAACCAGTTATCTCAAATAAGAACGGAAAAAAAGTGATTCTAACGAGGTTTCCAATCTTCGAAAAAAATTTTTTTTCTTTTCGAGATTCTTTGCGCATAATATGCTTTTCTGAGGCTATCAAACTAGTATAATGAAAGAGAACCAATTATCTCAAATAAGAACGGAAAAAAAGTGATTCTAACGAAGTTTCCAAACTTCGAAAAAAATTTTTCTCTTTTCGAGATTCTTTGCGCATAATATGCTTGTCTAAGGCTATCAAACTAGTATAATGAAAGAGAACAAGTTATCTCAAATAAGAATGGAAAAAAGTGATTCTAACGAAGTTTCCAAACTTCGAAAAAAAATTTTTTTCTTTTCGAGATTCTTTGCGCATAATATGCTTGTCTGAGGCTATCAAATTAGTATAACGAAAGAGAACCAGTTATCTCAAATAAGAACGGAAAAAAAGTGATTCTAACGAGGTTTCCAAACTTCGAAAAAAAAATTTTTTCTTTTCGAGATTCTTTGCGCATAATATGCTTGTCTGAGGCTATCATAATAGTATAATGAAAGAGAACCAGTTATCTCAAATAAGAACGGAAAAAAAAGCGATTCTAACGAAATTTCCAAACTTCGAAAAAAAATTTTTTTCTTTTGGAGATTCTTTGCGCATAATATGCTTGTCTGTGGCTATCAAACTAGTATAATGAAAGAGAAACAGTTATCTCAAAAAAGAACGGAAAAAAAGTGATTCTAACGAAGTTTCGAAAACTCGAAAAAAATTTTTTTTCTTTTCGAGATTCTTTGCGCATAATCTGCTTTTCTAAGCCTATCAAACTAGTATAATGAAAGAGAACCAGTTATCTCAATAAGAATGGAAAAAATGTGTTTCTAATGAAGTTTCCAAACTTCGAAAAAAAATTTTTTTCATTTCGAGATTCTTTGCGCATAATATGCTTTTCGGAGGCTATCAAACTAATATAATGAAAGAGAACCAGTTATATCAAATAAGAACGGAAAAAAAGTGATTCTAACGAAGTTTCGAAACTTCGAAAATAATTTTTTTTCTTTTCGAGATTCTTTGCGCATAATATGCTTTTCTGAGGCTATCAAACTGGTATAATGAAAGAGAACCAGTTATCTCAAATAAGAACGAAAAAAAGTGATTCTAACAAAGTTTCCAAACTTCGAAAAAAATTTTTTTTATTTTCGAGATTCATTGCGCATAATATGCTTTTCTGAGGGTAATCAAACTAGTATAATGAAAGAGAACCAGTTATCTCAAATAAGAACGGAAAAAAAGTGATTCTAACGAAGTTTCCAAACTTCGAAAAAAAATTTTTTTCTTTTCGAGATTCTTTGCGCATAATATGCTTGTCTGAGGCTATCAAACTAGTATAATGAAAGAGAACCAGTTATCTCAAATAAGAACAGGAAAAAAGTGATTCTAACGAAGTTTCCAAACTTCGAAAAAAAATTTTTTTCTTTTCGAGATCCTTTGCGCATAATATGCTTGTCTAAGGCTATCAAACTAGTATAATGAAAGAGAACAAGTTATCTCAAATAAGAATGGAAAAAAAGTGATTCTAAGGAAGTTTCCAAACTTCGAAAAAAAAATTTTTCTTTTCGAGATTCTTTGCGCATAATATGCTTGTAAGAGGCTATCAAACTAGTATAATGAAAGAGAACCAGTTATCTCAAATAAGAACGGAAAAAAGTGATTCTAACGGAGTTTCCAAACTTCAAAAAAATTTTTTTTCTTTTCGAGATTCTTTGCGCATACCTATGCTTTTCTGAGGCTATCAAACTAGTATAATGAAAGAGAACCAGTTATCTCAAATAAGAACGGAAAAGAAGTGATTCTAACGAGGTTTCCAATCTTCGAAAAAAATTTTTTTTCTTTTCGAGATTCTTTGCGCATAATATGCTTTTCTGAGGCTATCAAACTAGTATAATGAAAGAGAACCAATTATCTCAAATAAGAACGGAAAAAAAGTGATTCTAACGAAGTTTCCAAACTTCGAAAAAAAATTTTTTTCTTTTCGAGATTCTTTGCGCATAATATGCTTTTCTGAGGCTATCAAACTAGTATAATGAAAGAGAACCAGTTATCTTAAATAAGAACGGAAAAAAAGTGATTCTAACGAAGTTTCCAAACTTCGAAAAAAAATTTTTTTCTTTTCGAGATTCTTTGCGCATAATATGCTTGTCTGAGGCTATCAAACTAGTATAATGAAAGAGAACCAGTTATCTCAGATAAGAACGGAAAAAAAGTGATTCTAACGGAGTTTCCAAACTTCGAAAAAAAATTTTTTTCTTTTCGAGATTCTTTGCGCATACCTATGCTTTTCTGAGGCTATCAAAATAGTATAATGAAAGAGAACCAGTTATCTCAAATAAGAACGCAAAAAAAGTGATTCTAACGAGGTTTCCAATCTTCGAAAAAAAATTTTTTTCTTTTCGAGATTCTTTGCGCATAATATGCTTTTCTGAGGCTATCAAACTAGTATAATGAAAGAGAACCAATTATCTCAAATAAGAACGGAAAAAAAGTGATTCTAACGAAGTTTCCAAACTTCGAAAAAAATTTTTTTTCTTTTCGAGATTCTTTGCGCATAATATGCTTGTCTGAAGCTATCAAACTAGTATAATGAAAGAGAACCAGTTATCTCAAATAAGAACGGAAAAAAAGTGATTCTAACGAAGTTTCCAAACTTCAAAAAAAAATGTTTTTCTTTTCGAGATTCTTTGCGCATAATGTGCTTGTCTGAGGCTATCAAACTAGTATAATGAAAGAGAACCAGTTATCTCAAATAAGAACGGAAAAAAAGTGATTCTAACGAGGTTGCCAAACTTCGAAAAAAAATTTTTTCTTTTCGAGATTCTTTGCGCATAATATGCTTGTCTGAGGCTAACATAATAGTATAATGAAAGAGAACCAGTTATCTCAAATAAGAACGGAAAAAAAGTGATTCTAACGAAATTTCCAAACTTCGAAAAAAATTTTTTTTCTTTTGGAGATTCTTTGCGCATAATATGCTTGTCTGTGGCTATCAAACTAGTATAATGAAAGAGAAACAGTTATCTCAAAAAAGAACGGAAAAAAAGTGATTCTAACGAAGTTTCGAAAACTCGAAAAAAATTTTTTTTCTTTTCGAGATTATTTGCGCATAATCTGCTTTTCTAAGCCTATCAAACTAGTATAATGAAAGAGAACCAGTTATCTCAATAAGAATGGAAAAAAAGTGTTTCTAATGAAGTTTCCAAACTTCGAAAATAATTTTTTTTCTTTTCGAGATTCTTTGCGCATAATATGCTTTTCTGAGGCTATCAAACTAGTATAATGAAAGAGAACCAGTTATCTCAAATAAGAACGGAAAAAAAGCGATTCTAAAGAAATTTCCAAACTTCGAAAAAAAATTTTTTTCTTTTGGAGATTCTTTGCGCATAATATGCTTGTCTGTGGCTATCAAACTAGTATAATGAAAGAGAAACAGTTATCTAAAAAAGAACGGAAAAAAAGTGATTCTAACGATTTTTCGAAAACTCGAAAAAAATTTTTTTCTTTTCGAGATTCTTTGCGCATAATCTGCTTTCCTAGCCTATCAAACTAGTATAATGAAAGAGAACTAGTTATCTCAAATAAGAACGGGAAAAAAGTGATTCTAACAAAGTTTCCAAACTTCGAAAAAAAATTTTTTTATTTTCGAGATTCATTGCGCATAATATTCTTTTCTGAGGGTAATCAAACTAGTATAATGAAAGAGAACCAGTTATCTCAAATAAGAACGGAAAAAAAGTGATTCTAACGAAGTTTCCAAACTTCGAAAAAAAATTTTTTTCTTTTCGAGATTCTTTGCGCATAATATGCTTGTCTGAGGCTATCAAACTAGTATAATGAAAGAGAACCAGTTATCTCAAATATGAACGGGAAAAAAGTGATTCTAACGAGGTTTCCAAACTTCGAAAAAAAATTTTTTTCTTTTAGAGATTCTTTGCGCATAATATGCTTTTCTGAGGCTATGAAACTAGTATAATGAAAGAGAACCAGTTATCTCAAATAAGAACGGAAAAAAAGTGATTCTAACGAAGTTTCGAAACTTCGAAAAAAAATGTTTTTCTTTTCGAGATTCTTTGCGCATAATATGCTTTTCTGAGGCTATGAAACTAGTATAATGAAAGAGAACCAGTTATCTCAAATAAGAACGGAAAAAAAGTGATTCTAAGGAAGTTTCCAAACTTCGAAAAAAAATTTTTTTCTTTTCGAGATTCTTTGCGCATAATATGCTTCTCTGAGGCTATCAAACTAGTATAATGAAAGAGAACCAGTTATCTCAGATAAGAACGGAAAAAAAGTGATTCTAACGGAGTTTCCAAACTTCGAAAAAAATTTTTTTCTTTTCGAGATTCTTTGCGCATACCTATGCTTTTCTGAGGCTATCAAAATAGTATAATGAAAGAGAACCAGTTATCTCAAATAAGAACGGAAAAAAAGTGATTCTAACGAGGTTTCCAATCTTCGAAAAAATTTTTTTTTCTTTTCGAGATTCTTTGCGCATAATATGCTTTTCTGAGGCTATCAAACTAGTATAATGAAAGAGAACCAGTTATCTCAAATAAGAACGGAAAAAAAGTGATTCTAACGAAGTTTCCAAACTTGGAAAAAAAATTTTTTTCTTTTCGAGATTCTTTGCGCATAATATGCTTGTCTGAGGGTAATCAAACTAGTATAATGAAAGAGAACCAGTTATCTCAAATAAGAACGGAAAAAAAGTGATTCTAACGAAGTTTCCAAACTTCGAAAAAAATTTTTTTTCTTTTCGAGATTCTTTGCGCATAATATGCTTGTCTGAGGCTATCAAACTAGTATAATGAAAGAGAACCAGTTATCTCAAATAAGAACGGGAAAAAAGTGATTCTAACGAGGTTTCCAAACTTCGAAAAAAAATTTTTTTCTTTTAGAGATTCTTTGCGCATAATATGCTTTTCTGAGGCTATGAAACTAGTATAATGAAAGAGAACCAGTTATCTCAAATAAGAACGGAAAAAAAGTGATTCTAACGAAGTTTCGAAACTTCGAAAAAAAATTTTTTTCTTTTCGAGATTCTTTGCGCATAATATGCTTTTCTGAGGCTATCAAACTAGTATAATGAAAGAGTACCAGTTATCTTAAATAAGAACGGAAAAAAAGTGATTCTAACGAAGTTTCCAAACTTCGAAAAAAAAATTTTTTCTTTTCGAGATTCTTTGCGCATAATATGCTTGTCTAAGGCTATCAAACTAGTATAATAATGGAGAACAAGTTATCTCAAATAAGAATGGAAAAAAAGTGATTCTAACGAAGTTTCCAAACTTCGAAAAAAAATTTTTTTCTTTTCGAGATTCTTTGCGCATAATATGCTTGTCTGAGGCTATCAAACTAGTATAATGAAAGAGAACCAGTTATCTCAAATAAGAACGGAAAAAAGTGATTCTAACGGAGTTTCCAAACTTCGAAAAAAATTTTTTTTCTTTTCGAGATTCTTTGCGCATATCTATGCTTTTCTGAGGCTATCAAACTAGTATAATGAAAGAGAACCAGTTATCTCAAATAAGAACGGAAAAAAAGTGATTCTAACGAGGTTTCCAATCTTCGAAAAAAATTTTTTTTCTTTTCGAGATTCTTTGCGCATAATATGCTTTTCTGAGGCTATCAAACTAGTATAATGAAAGAGAACCAGTTATCTCAAATAAGAACGGAAAAAAAGTGATTCTAACGAGGTTTCCAAACTTCGAAAAAAATTTTTTTTCTTTTCGAGATTCTTTGCGCATAATATGCTTTTCTGAGGCTATCAAACTAGTATAATGAAAGAGAACCAGTTATCTCAAATAAGAACGGAAAAAAAGTGATTCTAACGAAGTTTCCAAACTTCGAAAAAAAATTTTTTTCTTTTCGAGATTCTTTGCGCATAATATGCTTGTCTGAGGCTATCAAATTAGTATAATGAAAGAGAACCTGTTATCTCAAATAAGAACGGAAAAAAAGTGATTCTAACGAGGTTTCCAAACTTCGAAAAAAATTTTTTTCTTTTCGAGATTCTTTGCGCATAATATGCTTGTCTGAGGCTATCATAATACAATAATGAAAGAGAACCAGTTATCTCAAATAAGAACGGAAAAAAAGCGATTCTAAAGAAATTTCCAAACTTCGAAAAAAAATTTTTTTCTTTTGGAGATTCTTTGCGCATAATATGCTTGTCTGTGGCTATCAAACTAGTATAATGAAAGAGAAACAGTTATCTCAAAAAAGAACGGAAAAAAAGAGATTCTAACGAAGTTTCGAAAACTCGAAAAAAAATTTTTTTCTTTTCGAGATTCTTTGCGCATAATCTGCTTTTCTAAGCCTATCAAACTAGTATAATGAAAGAGAACCAGTTATCTCAATAAGAATGGAAAAAAAGTGTTTCTAATGAAGTTTCCAAACTTCGAAAAAAAATTTTTTTCATTTCGAGATTCTTTGCGCATAATATGCTTTTCGGAGGCTATCAAACTAATATAATGAAAGAGAACCAGTTATATCAAATAAGAACGGAAAAAAAGTGATTCTAACGAAGTTTCGAAACTTCGAAAATAATTTTTTTTCTTTTCGAGATTCTTTGCGCATAATATGCTTTTCTGAGGCTATCAAACTAGTATAATGAAAGAGAACCAGTTATCTCAAATAAGAACGGAAAAAAAGTGATTCTAACAAAGTTTCCAAACTTCGAAAAAAAATTTTTTTATTTTCGAGATTAATTGCGCATAATATGCTTTTCTGAGGGTAATCAAACTAGTATAATGAAAGAGAACCAGTTATCTCAAATAAGAACGGAAAAAAAGTGATTCTAACGAAGTTTCCAAACTTCGAAAAAAAATTTTTTTCTTTTCGAGATTCTTTGCGCATAATATGCTTGTCTGAGGCTATCAAACTAGTATAATGAAAGAGAACCAGTTATCTCAAATAAGAACGGGAAAAAAGTGATTCTAACGAGGTTTCCAAACTTCGAAAAAAATTTTTTTTCTTTTCGAGATTCTTTGCGCATAATATGCTTTTCTGAGGCTATCAAACTAGTATAATGAAAGAGAACCAGTTATCTCAAATAAGAACGGAAAAAAAGTGATTCTAACGAAGCTTCGAAACTTCGAAAAAAAATTTTTTTCTTTTCCAGATTCTTTGCGCATAATATGCTTTTCTGAGGCTATCAAACTAGTATAATGAAAGAGAACCGGTTATCTTAAATAAGAACGGAAAAAAAGTGATTCTAACGAAGTTTCCAAACTTCGAAAAAAAATTTTTTTCTTTTCGAGATTCTTTGCGCATAATATGCTTGTCTAAGGCTATCAAACTAGTATAATGAAAGAGAACAAGTTATCTCAAATAAGAATGGAAAAAAAGTGATTCTAAGGAAGTTTCCAAACTTCGAAAAAAAATTTTTTTCTTTTCGAGATTCTTTGCGCATAATATGCTTGTCTGAGGCTATCAAACTAGTATAATGAAAGAGAACCAGTTATCTCAAATAAGAACGGAAAAAAGTGATTCTAACGGAGTTTCCAAACTTCGAAAAAAATTTTTTTTCTTTTCGAGATTCTTTGCGCATAATATGCTTTTCTGAGGCTATCAAACTAGTATAATGAAAGAGAACCAATTATCTCAAATAAGAACGGAAAAAAAGTGATTCTAACGAAGTTTCCAAACTTCGAAAAAAAATTTTTTTCTTTTCGAGATTCTTTGCGCATAATATGCTTTTCTGAGGC
Source organism: Metallyticus violacea (assembly GCA_030762175.1). Taxonomy (NCBI): domain Eukaryota; kingdom Metazoa; phylum Arthropoda; class Insecta; order Mantodea; family Metallyticidae; genus Metallyticus; species Metallyticus violacea. The sequence goes on along the minus strand of CM060842.1, from coordinate 81,930,866 downwards.
TATCAAACTAGTATAATGAAAGAGAACCAGTTATCTTAAATAAGAACGGAAAAAAAGTGATTCTAACGAAGTTTCCAAACTTCGAAAAAAAATTTTTTTCTTTTCGAGATTCTTTGCGCATAATATGCTTGTCTAAGTCTATCAAACTAGTATAATGAAAGAGAACAAGTTATCTCAAATAAGAATGGAAAAAAAGTGATTCTAAGGAAGTTTCCAAACTTCGAAAAAAATTTTTTTTCTTTTCGAGATTCTTTGCGCATAATATGCTTGTCTGAGGCTATCAAACTAGTATAATGAAAGAGAACCAGTTATCTCAGATAAGAACGGAAAAAAAGTGATTCTAACGGAGTTTCCAAACTTCGAAAAAAATTTTTTTCTTTTCGAGATTCTTTCCGCATACCTATGCTTTTCTGAGGCTATCAAAATAGTATAATGAAAGAGAACCAGTTATCTCAAATAAGAACGGAAAAAAAGTGATTCTAACGAGGTTTCCAATCTTCGAAAAAAAATTTTTTTCTTTTCGAGATTCTTTGCGCATAATATGCTTTTCTGAGGCTATCAAACTAGTATAATGAAAGAGAACCAATTATCTCAAATAAGAACGGAAAAAAAGTGATTCTAACGAAGTTTCCAAACTTCGAAAAAAATTTTTTTTCTTTTCGAGATTCTTTGCGCATAATATGCTTGTCTGAGGCTATCATAATAGTATAATGAAAGAGAACCAGTTATCTCAAATAAGAACGGAAAAAAAGCGATTCTAACGAAATTTCCAAACTTCGAAAAAAATTTTTTTTCTTTTGGAGATTCTTTGCGCATAATATGCTTGTCTGTGGCTATCAAACTAGTATAATGAAAGAGAAACAGTTAACTCAAAAAAGAACGGAAAAAAAGTGATTCTAACGAAGTTTTGAAAACTCGAAAAAAATTTTTTTTCTTTTCGAGATTCTTTGCGCATAATCTGCTTTTCTAAGCCTATCAACTAGTATAATGAAAGAGAACCAGTTATCTCAATAAGAATGGAAAAAATGTGTTTCTAATGAAGTTTCCAAACTTCGAAAAAAAATTTTTTTCATTTCGAGATTCTTTGCGCATAATATGCTTTTCGGAGGCTATCAAACTAATATAATGAAAGAGAACCAGTTATCTCAAATAAGAACGGAAAAAAAGTGATTCTAACAAAGTTTCCAAACTTCGAAAAAAAATTTTTTTATTTTCGAGATTCATTGCGCATAATATTCTTTTCTGAGGGTAATCAAACTAGTATAATGAAAGAGAACCAGTTATCTCAAATAAGAACGGAAAAAAAGTGATTCTAACGAAGTTTCCAAACTTCGAAAAAAAATTTTTTTCTTTTCGAGATTCATTGCGCATAATATTCTTTTCTGAGGGTAATCAAACTAGTATAATGAAAGAGAACCAGTTATCTCAAATAAGAACGGAAAAAAAGTGATTCTAACGAAGTTTCCAAACTTCGAAAAAAAATTTTTTTCTTTTCGAGATTCTTTGCGCATAATATGCTTGTCTGAGGCTATCAAACTAGTATAATGAAAGAGAACCAGTTATCTCAAATAAGAACGGGAAAAAAGTGATTCTAACGAGGTTTCCAAACTTCGAAAAAAAATTTTTTTCTTTTAGAGATTCTTTGCGCATAATATGCTTTTCTGAGGCTATGAAACTAGTATAATGAAAGAGAACCAGTTATCTCAAATAAGAACGGAAAAAAAGTGATTCTAACGAAGTTTCGAAACTTCGAAAAAAAATTTTTTTCTTTTCGAGATTCTTTGCGCATAATATGCTTTTCTGAGGCTATCAAACTAGTATAATGAAAGAGAACCAGTTATCTTAAATAAGAACGGAAAAAAAGTGATTCTAACGAAGTTTCCAAACTTCGAAAAAAATTTTTTTTCATTTCGAGATTCTTTGCGCATAATATGCTTGTCTAAGGCTATCAAACTAGTATAATGAAAGAGAACAAGTTATCTCAAATAAGAATGGAAAAAAAGTGATTCTAACGAAGTTTCCAAACTTCGAAAAAAAATTTTTTTCTTTTCGAGATTCTTTGCGCATAATATGCTTGTCTGAGGCTATCAAACTAGTATAATGAAAGAGAACCAGTTATCTCAAATAAGAACGGAAAAAAGTGATTCTAACGGAGTTTCCAAACTTCGAAAAAAATTTTTTTTCTTTTCGAGATTCTTTGCGCATATCTATGCTTTTCTGAGGCTATCAAACTAGTATAATGAAAGAGAACCAGTTATCTCAAATAAGAACGGAAAAAAAGTGATTCTAACGAGGTTTCCAATCTTCGAAAAAAATTTTTTTTCTTTTCGAGATTCTTTGCGCATAATATGCTTTTCTGAGGCTATCAAACTAGTATAATGAAAGAGAACCAATTATCTCAAATAAGAACGGAAAAAAAGTGATTCTAACGAAGTTTCCAAACTTCGAAAAAAATTTTTTTCTTTTCGAGATTCTTTGCGCATAATATGCTTGTCTAAGGCTATCAAACTAGTATAATGAAAGAGAACAAGTTATCTCAAATAAGAATGGAAAAAAGTGATTCTAACGAAGTTTCCAAACTTCGAAAAAAAATTTTTTTCTTTTCGAGATTCTTTGCGCATAATATGCTTGTCTGAGGCTATCAAATTAGTATAACGAAAGAGAACCAGTTATCTCAAATAAGAACGGAAAAAAAGTGATTCTAACGAGGTTTCCAAACTTCGAAAAAAAAATTTTTTCTTTTCGAGATTCTTTGCGCATAATATGCTTGTCTGTGGCTATCAAACTAGTATAATGAAAGAGAAACAGTTATCTCAAAAAAGAACGGAAAAAAAGTGATTCTAACGAAGTTTCGAAAACTCGAAAAAAATTTTTTTTCTTTTCGAGATTCTTTGCGCATAATCTGCTTTTCTAAGCCTATCAAACTAGTATAATGAAAGAGAACCAGTTATCTCAATAAGAATGGAAAAAATGTGTTTCTAATGAAGTTTCCAAACTTCGAAAAAAAATTTTTTTCATTTCGAGATTCTTTGCGCATAATATGCTTTTCGGAGGCTATCAAACTAATATAATGAAAGAGAACCAGTTATATCAAATAAGAACGGAAAAAAAGTGATTCTAACGAAGTTTCGAAACTTCGAAAATAATTTTTTTTCTTTTCGAGATTCTTTGCGCATAATATGCTTTTCTGAGGCTATCAAACTGGTATAATGAAAGAGAACCAGTTATCTCAAATAAGAACGAAAAAAAGTGATTCTAACAAAGTTTCCAAACTTCGAAAAAAATTTTTTTTTTTTCGAGATTCATTGCGCATAATATGCTTTTCTGAGGGTAATCAAACTAGTATAATGAAAGAGAACCAGTTATCTCAAATAAGAACGGAAAAAAAGTGATTCTAACGAAGTTTCCAAACTTCGAAAAAAAATTTTTTTCTTTTCGAGATTCTTTGCGCATAATATGCTTGTCTGAGGCTATCAAACTAGTATAATGAAAGAGAACCAGTTATCTCAAATAAGAACAGGAAAAAAGTGATTCTAACGAAGTTTCCAAACTTCGAAAAAAAATTTTTTTCTTTTCGAGATCCTTTGCGCATAATATGCTTGTCTAAGGCTATCAAACTAGTATAATGAAAGAGAACAAGTTATCTCAAATAAGAATGGAAAAAAAGTGATTCTAAGGAAGTTTCCAAACTTCGAAAAAAAAATTTTTCTTTTCGAGATTCTTTGCGCATAATATGCTTGTAAGAGGCTATCAAACTAGTATAATGAAAGAGAACCAGTTATATCAAATAAGAACGGAAAAAAGTGATTCTAACGGAGTTTCCAAACTTCGAAAAAAATTTTTTTTCTTTTCGAGATTCTTTGCGCATACCTATGCTTTTCTGAGGCTATCAAACTAGTATAATGAAAGAGAACCAGTTATCTCAAATAAGAACGGAAAAAAAGTGATTCTAACGAGGTTTCCAATCTTCGAAAAAAATTTTTTTTCTTTTCGAGATTCTTTGCGCATAATATGCTTTTCTGAGGCTATCAAACTAGTATAATGAAAGAGAACCAATTATCTCAAATAAGAACGGAAAAAAAGTGATTCTAACGAAGTTTCCAAACTTCGAAAAAAATTTTTTTTCTTTTCGAGATTCTTTGCGCATAATATGCTTTTCTGAGGCTATCAAACTAGTATAATGAAAGAGAACCAGTTATCTTAAATAAGAACGGAAAAAAAGTGATTCTAACGAAGTTTCCAAACTTCGAAAAAAAATTTTTTTCTTTTCGAGATTCTTTGCGCATAATATGCTTGTCTGAGGCTATCAAACTAGTATAATGAAAGAGAACCAGTTATCTCAGATAAGAACGGAAAAAAAGTGATTCTAACGGAGTTTCCAAACTTCGAAAAAAAATTTTTTTCTTTTCGAGATTCTTTGCGCATACCTATGCTTTTCTGAGGCTATCAAAATAGTATAATGAAAGAGAACCAGTTATCTCAAATAAGAACGCAAAAAAAGTGATTCTAACGAGGTTTCCAATCTTCGAAAAAAATTTTTTTCTTTTCGAGATTCTTTGCGCATAATATGCTTTTCTGAGGCTATCAAACTAGTATAATGAAAGAGAACCAATTATCTCAAATAAGAACGGAAAAAAAGTGATTCTAACGAAGTTTCCAAACTTCGAAAAAAATTTTTTTTCTTTTCGAGATTCTTTGCGCATAATATGCTTGTCTGAAGCTATCAAACTAGTATAATGAAAGAGAACCAGTTATCTCAAATAAGAACGGAAAAAAAGTGATTCTAACGAAGTTTCCAAACTTCGAAAAAAAATGTTTTTCTTTTCGAGATTCTTTGCGCATAATGTGCTTGTCTGAGGCTATCAAACTAGTATAATGAAAGAGAACCAGTTATCTCAAATAAGAACGGAAAAAAAGTGATTCTAACGAGGTTTCCAAACTTCGAAAAAAAATTTTTTCTTTTCGAGATTCTTTGCGCATAATATGCTTGTCTGAGGCTAACATAATAGTATAATGAAAGAGAACCAGTTATCTCAAATAAGAACGGAAAAAAAGTGATTCTAACGAAATTTCCAAACTTCGAAAAAAATTTTTTTTCTTTTGGAGATTCTTTGCGCATAATATGCTTGTCTGTGGCTATCAAACTAGTATAATGAAAGAGAAACAGTTATCTCAAAAAAGAACGGAAAAAAAGTGATTCTAACGAAGTTTCGAAAACTCGAAAAAAATTTTTTTTCTTTTCGAGATTATTTGCGCATAATCTGCTTTTCTAAGCCTATCAAACTAGTATAATGAAAGAGAACCAGTTATCTCAATAAGAATGGAAAAAAAGTGTTTCTAATGAAGTTTCCAAACTTCGAAAATAATTTTTTTTCTTTTCGAGATTCTTTGCGCATAATATGCTTTTCTGAGGCTATCAAACTAGTATAATGAAAGAGAACCAGTTATCTCAAATAAGAACGGAAAAAAAGTGATTCTAACAAAGTTTCCAAACTTCGAAAATTTTTTTTTTTATTTTCGAGATTCATTGCGCATAATATGCTTTTCTGAGGGTAATCAAACTAGTATAATGAAAGAAAACCACTTATCTCAAATAAAAACGGAAAAAAAGTGATTCTAAGGAAGTTTCCAAACTTCGAAAAAAAAATTTTTTCTTTTCGAGATTCTTTGCGCATAATACGCTTTTCTGAGGCTATCAAACTAGTATAATGAAAGAGAACCAGTTATCTCAAATAAGAACGGAAAAAAAGTGATTCTAACGAAGTTTCCAAACTTCGAAAAAAAAAATTTTTTCTTTTCGAGATTCTTTGCGCATAATATGCTTTTCTGAGGCTATCAAACTAGTATAATGAAAGAGAACCAGTTATCTCAAATAAGAACGGAAAAAAAGTGATTCTAACGAAGTTTCCAAACTTCGAAAAAAAATTTTTTTCTTTTCGAGATTCTTAGCGCATAATATGCTTTTCTGAGGCTATCAAACTAGTATAATGAAAGAGAACCAGTTATCTCAAATAAGAACGGAAAAAAAGGGATTTTAACGAAGTTTCCAAACTTCGAAAAAAAATTTTTTTCTTTTCGAGATTCTTTGCGCATAATATACTTGTCTGAGGCTATCAAACTAGTATAATGAAAGAGAACCAGTTATCTCAAATAAGAACGGAAAAAAAGTGATTCTAACGAGGTTTCCAAACTTCGAAAAAAAATTTTTTTCTTTTCGAGATTCTTTGCGCATAATATGCTTTTCTGAGGCTATCAAACTAGTATAATGAAAGAGAACCAGTTATCTCAAATAAGAACGGAAAAAAAGTGATTCCAAACTTCGAAAAAAATTTTTTTTCTTTTCGAGATTCTTTGCGCATAATATGCTTGTCTGAGGCTATCAAATTAGTATAATGAAAGAGAACCAGTTATCTCAAATAAGAACGGAAAAAAAGTGATTCTAACGAGGTTTCCAAACTTCGAAAAAAAAATTTTTTCTTTTCGAGATTCTTTGCGCATAATATGCTTGTCTGAGGCTATCATAATACAATGATGAAAGAGAACCAGTTATCTCAAATAAGAACGGAAAAAAAGCGATTCTAACGAAATTTCCAAACTTCGAAAAAAAATTTTTTTCTTTTGGAGATTCTTTGCGCATAATATGCTTGTCTGTGGCTATCAAACTATTATAATGAAAGAGAAGCAGTTATCTCAAAAAAGAACGGAAAAAAAGTGATTCTAACGAAGTTTCGAAAACTCGAAAAAAAATTTTTTTCTTTTCGAGATTCTTTGCGCATAATCTGCTTTTCTAAGCCTATCAAACTAGTATAATGAAAGAGAACCAGTTATCTCAATAAGAATGGAAAAAAAGTGTTTCTAATGAAGTTTCCAAACTTCGAAAAAAAATTTTTTTCATTTCGAGATTCTTTGCGCATAATATGCTTTTCGGAGGCTATCAAACTAATATAATGAAAGAGAACCAGTTATATCAAATAAGAACGGAAAAAAAGTGATTCTAACGAAGTTTCGAAACTTCGAAAATAATTTTTTTTCTTTTCGAGATTCTTTGCGCATAATATGCTTTTCTGAGGCTATCAAACTAGTATAATGAAAGAGAACCAGTTATCTCAAATAAGAACGGAAAAAAAGTGATTCTAACAAAGTTTCCAAACTTCGAAAAAAAATTTTTTTATTTTCGAGATTCATTGCGCATAATATGCTTTTCTGAGGGTAATCAAACTAGTATAATGAAAGAGAACCAGTTATCTCAAATAAGAACGGAAAAAAAATGATTCTAACGAAGTTTCCAAACTTCGAAAAAAAATTTTTTTCTTTTCGAGATTCTTTGCGCATAATATGCTTGTCTGAGGCTATCAAACTAGTATAATGAAAGAGAACCAGTTATCTCAAATAAGAACGGGAAAAAAGTGATTCTAACGAGGTTTCCAAACTTCGAAAAAAATTTTTTTTCTTTTCGAGATTCTTTGCGCATAATATGCTTTTCTGAGGCTATCAAACTAGTATAATGAAAGAGAACCAGTTATCTCAAATAAGAACGGAAAAAAAGTGATTCTAACGAAGCTTCGAAACTTCGAAAAAAAATTTTTTTCTTTTCCAGATTCTTTGCGCATAATATGCTTTTCTGAGGCTATCAAACTAGTATAATGAAAGAGAACCGGTTATCTTAAATAAGAACGGAAAAAAAGTGATTCTAACGAAGTTTCCAAACTTCGAAAAAAAATTTTTTTCTTTTCGAGATTCTTTGCGCATAATATGCTTGTCTAAGGCTATCAAACTAGTATAATGAAAGAGAACAAGTTATCTCAAATAAGAATGGAAAAAAAGTGATTCTAACGAAGTTTCCAAACTTCGAAAAAAAATTTTTTTCTTTTCGAGATTCTTTGCGCATAATATGCTTGTCTGAGGCTATCAAACTAGTATAATGAAAGAGAACCAGTTATCTCAAATAAGAACGGAAAAAAGTGATTCTAACGGAGTTTCCAAACTTCGAAAAAAATTTTTTTTCTTTTCGAGATTCTTTGCGCATACCTATGCTTTTCTGAGGCTATCAAACTAGTATAATGAAAGAGAACCAGTTATCTCAAATAAGAACGGAAAAAAAGTGATTCTAACGAGGTTTCCAATCTTCGAAAAAAATTTTTTTTCTTTTCGAGATTCTTTGCGCATAATATGCTTTTCTGAGGCTATCAAACTAGTATAATGAAAGAGAACCAATTATCTCAAATAAGAACGGAAAAAAAGTGATTCTAACGAAGTTTCCAAACTTCGAAAAAAAATTTTTTTCTTTTCGAGATTCTTTGCGCATAATATGCCTTTCTGAGGCTATCAAACTAGTATAATGAAAGAGAACCAGTTATCTTAAATAAGAACGGAAAAAAAGTGATTCTAACGAAGTTTCCAAACTTCGAAAAAAAATTTTTTTCTTTTCGAGATTCTTTGCGCATAATATGCTTGTCTAAGTCTATCAAACTAGTATAATGAAAGAGAACAAGTTATCTCAAATAAGAATGGAAAAAAAGTGATTCTAAGGAAGTTTCCAAACTTCGAAAAAAATTTTTTTTCTTTTCGAGATTCTTTGCGCATAATATGCTTGTCTGAGGCTATCAAACTAGTATAATGAAAGAGAACCAGTTATCTCAGATAATAACGGAAAAAAAGTGATTCTAACGGAGTTTCCAAACTTCGAAAAAAATTTTTTTCTTTTCGAGATTCTTTCCGCATACCTATGCTTTTCTGAGGCTATCAAAATAGTATAATGAAAGAGAACCAGTTATCTCAAATAAGAACGGAAAAAAAGTGATTCTAACGAGGTTTCCAATCTTCGAAAAAAAATTTTTTTCTTTTCGAGGTTCTTTGCGCATAATATGCTTTTCTGAGGCTATCAAACTAGTATAATGAAAGAGAACCAATTATCTCAAATAAGAACGGAAAAAAAGTGATTCTAACGAAGTTTCCAAACTTCGAAAAAAATTTTTTTTCTTTTCGAGATTCTTTGCGCATAATATGCTTGTCTGAGGCTATCATAATAGTATAATGAAAGAGAACCAGTTATCTCAAATAAGAACGGAAAAAAAGCGATTCTAACGAAATTTCCAAACTTCGAAAAAAAATTTTTTTCTTTTGGAGATTCTTTGCGCATAATATGCTTGTCTGTGGCTATCAAACTAGTATAATGAAAGAGAAACAGTTAACTCAAAAAAGAACGGAAAAAAAGTGATTCTAACGAAGTTTCGAAAACTCGAAAAAAATTTTTTTTCTTTTCGAGATTCTTTGCGCATAATCTGCTTTTCTAAGCCTATCAACTAGTATAATGAAAGAGAACCAGTTATCTCAATAAGAATGGAAAAAATGTGTTTCTAATGAAGTTTCCAAACTTCGAAAAAAAATTTTTTTCATTTCGAGATTCTTTGCGCATAATATGCTTTTCGGAGGCTATCAAACTAATATAATGAAAGAGAACCAGTTATCTCAAATAAGAACGGAAAAAAAGTGATTCTAACAAAGTTTCCAAACTTCGAAAAAAAATTTTTTTATTTTCGAGATTCATTGCGCATAATATTCTTTTCTGAGGGTAATCAAACTAGTATAATGAAAGAGAACCAGTTATGTCAAATAAGAACGGAAAAAAAGTGATTCTAACGAAGTTTCCAAACTTCGAAAAAAAATTTTTTTCTTTTCGAGATTCTTTGCGCATAATATGCTTGTCTGAGGCTATCAAACTAGTATAATGAAAGAGAACCAGTTATCTCAAATAAGAACGGGAAAAAAGTGATTCTAACAAAGTTTCCAAACTTCGAAAAAAAAATTTTTTATTTTCGAGATTCATTGCGCATAATATTCTTTTCTGAGGGTAATCAAACTAGTATAATGAAAGAGAACCAGTTATCTCAAATAAGAACGGAAAAAAAGTGATTCTAACGAAGTTTCCAAACTTCGAAAAAAAATTTTTTTCTTTTCGAGATTCTTTGCGCATAATATGCTTGTCTGAGGCTATCAAACTAGTATAATGAAAGAGAACCAGTTATCTCAAATAAGAACGGGAAAAAAGTGATTCTAACGAGGTTTCCAAACTTCGAAAAAAAATTTTTTTCTTTTAGAGATTCTTTGCGCATAATATGCTTTTCTGAGGCTATGAAACTAGTATAATGAAAGAGAACCAGTTATCTCAAATAAGAACGGAAAAAAGTGATTCTAACGAAGTTTCGAAACTTCGAAAAAAAATTTTTTTCTTTTCGAGATTCTTTGCGCATAATATGCTTTTCTGAGGCTATCAAACTAGTATAATGAAAGAGAACCAGTTATCTTAAATAAGAACGGAAAAAAAGTGATTCTAACGAAGTTTCCAAACTTCGAAAAAAAATTTTTTTCTTTTCGAGATTCTTTGCGCATAATATGCTTGTCTAAGGCTATCAAACTAGTATAATGAAAGAGAACAAGTTATCTCAAATAAGAATGGAAAAAAAGTGATTCTAACGAAGTTTCCAAACTTCGAAAAAAATTTTTTTTCTTTTCGAGATTCTTTGCGCATAATATGCTTGTCTGAGGCTATCAAACTAGTATAATGAAAGAGAACCAGTTATCTCAAATAAGAACGGAAAAAAGTGATTCTAACGGAGTTTCCAAACTTCGAAAAAAATTTTTTTTCTTTTCGAGATTCTTTGCGCATATCTATGCTTTTCTGAGGCTATCAAACTAGTATAATGAAAGAGAACCAGTTATCTCAAATAAGAACGGAAAAAAAGTGATTCTAACGAGGTTTCCAATCTTCGAAAAAAATTTTTTTTCTTTTCGAGATTCTTTGCGCATAATATGCTTTTCTGAGGCTATCAAACTAGTATAATGAAAGAGAACCAATTATCTCAAATAAGAACGGAAAAAAAGTGATTCTAACGAAGTTTCCAAACTTCGAAAAAAAATTTTTTTCTTTTCGAGATTCTTTGCGCATAATATGCTTGTCTAAGGCTATCAAACTAGTATAATGAAAGAGAACAAGTTATCTCAAATAAGAATGGAAAAAAGTGATTCTAACGAAGTTTCCAAACTTCGAAAAAAAATTTTTTTCTTTTCGAGATTCTTTGCGCATAATATGCTTGTCTGAGGCTATCAAATTAGTATAACGAAAGAGAACCAGTTATCTCAAATAAGAACGGAAAAAAAGTGATTCTAACGAGGTTTCCAAACTTCGAAAAAAAAATTTTTTCTTTTCGAGATTCTTTGCGCATAATATGCTTGTCTGAGGCTATCATAATAGTATAATGAAAGAGAACCAGTTATCTCAAATAAGAACGGAAAAAAAGCGATTCTAACGAAATTTCCAAACTTCGAAAAAAAATTTTTTTCTTTTGGAGATTCTTTGCGCATAATATGCTTGTCTGTGGCTATCAAACTAGTATAATGAAAGAGAAACAGTTATCTCAAAAAAGAACGGAAAAAAAGTGATTCTAACGAAGTTTCGAAAACTCGAAAAAAATTTTTTTTCTTTTCGAGATTCTTTGCGCATAATCTGCTTTTCTAAGCCTATCAAACTAGTATAATGAAAGAGAACCAGTTATCTCAATAAGAATGGAAAAAATGTGTTTCTAATGAAGTTTCCAAACTTCGAAAAAAAATTTTTTTCATTTCGAGATTCTTTGCGCATAATATGCTTTTCGGAGGCTATCAAACTAATATAATGAAAGAGAACCAGTTATATCAAATATGAACGGAAAAAAAGTGATTCTAACGAAGTTTCGAAACTTCGAAAATAATTTTTTTTCTTTTCGAGATTCTTTGCGCATAATATGCTTTTCTGAGGCTATCAAACTGGTATAATGAAAGAGAACCAGTTATCTCAAATAAGAACGAAAAAAAGTGATTCTAACAAAGTTTCCAAACTTCGAAAAAAATTTTTTTTATTTTCGAGATTCATTGCGCATAATATGCTTTTCTGAGGGTAATCAAACTAGTATAATGAAAGAGAACCAGTTATCTCAAATAAGAACGGAAAAAAAGTGATTCTAACGAAGTTTCCGAACTTCGAAAAAAAATTTTTTTCTTTTCGAGATTCTTTGCGCATAATATGCTTGTCTGAGGCTATCAAACTAGTATAATGAAAGAGAACCAGTTATCTCAAATAAGAACGGGAAAAAAGTGATTCTAACGAAGTTTCCAAACTTCGAAAAAAAATTTTTTTCTTTTCGAGATCCTTTGCGCATAATATGCTTGTCTAAGGCTATCAAACTAGTATAATGAAAGAGAACAAGTTATCTCAAATAAGAATGGAAAAAAAGTGATTCTAAGGAAGTTTCCAAACTTCGAAAAAAAAATTTTTCTTTTCGAGATTCTTTGCGCATAATATGCTTGTAAGAGGCTATCAAACTAGTATAATGAAAGAGAACCAGTTATCTCAAATAAGAACGGAAAAAAGTGATTCTAACGGAGTTTCCAAACTTCGAAAAAAATTTTTTTTCTTTTCGAGATTCTTTGCGCATACCTATGCTTTTCTGAGGCTATCAAACTAGTATAATGAAAGAGAACCAGTTATCTCAAATAAGAACGGAAAAAAAGTGATTCTAACGAGGTTTCCAATCTTCGAAAAAAATTTTTTTTCTTTTCGAGATTCTTTGCGCATAATATGCTTTTCTGAGGCTATCAAACTAGTATAATGAAAGAGAACCAATTATCTCAAATAAGAACGGAAAAAAAGTGATTCTAACGAAGTTTCCAAACTTCGAAAAAAAATTTTTTTCTTTTCGAGATTCTTTGCGCATAATATGCTTTTCTGAGGCTATCAAACTAGTATAATGAAAGAGAACCAGTTATCTTAAATAAGAACGGAAAAAAAGTGATTCTAACGAAGTTTCCAAACTTCGAAAAAAAATTTTTTTCTTTTCGAGATTCTTTGCGCATAATATGCTTGTCTGAGGCTATCAAACTAGTATAATGAAAGAGAACCAGTTATCTCAGATAAGAACGGAAAAAAAGTGATTCTAACGGAGTTTCCAAACTTCGAAAAAAAATTTTTTTCTTTTCGAGATTCTTTGCGCATACCTATGCTTTTCTGAGGCTATCAAAATAGTATAATGAAAGAGAACCAGTTATCTCAAATAAGAACGCAAAAAAAGTGATTCTAACGAGGTTTCCAATCTTCGAAAAAAATTTTTTTTCTTTTCGAGATTCTTTGCGCATAATATGCTTTTCTGAGGCTATCAAACTAGTATAATGAAAGAGAACCAATTATCTCAAATAAGAACGGAAAAAAAGTGATTCTAACGAAGTTTCCAAACTTCGAAAAAAAATTTTTTTCTTTTCGAGATTCTTTGCGCATAATATGCTTGTCTAAGGCTATCAAACTAGTATAATGAAAGAGAACAAGTTATCTCAAATAAGAATGGAAAAAAGTGATTCTAACGAAGTTTCCAAACTTCGAAAAAAAATTTTTTTCTTTTCGAGATTCTTTGCGCATAATATGCTTGTCTGAGGCTATCAAATTAGTATAACGAAAGAGAACCAGTTATCTCAAATAAGAACGGAAAAAAAGTGATTCTAACGAGGTTTCCAAACTTCGAAAAAAAAATTTTTTCTTTTCGAGATTCTTTGCGCATAATATGCTTGTCTGAGGCTATCATAATAGTATAATGAAAGAGAACCAGTTATCTCAAATAAGAACGGAAAAAAAGCGATTCTAACGAAATTTCCAAACTTCGAAAAAAAATTTTTTTCTTTTGGAGATTCTTTGCGCATAATATGCTTGTCTGTGGCTATCAAACTAGTATAATGAAAGAGAAACAGTTATCTCAAAAAAGAACGGAAAAAAAGTGATTCTAACGAAGTTTCGAAAACTCGAAAAAAATTTTTTTTCTTTTCGAGATTCTTTGCGCATAATCTGCTTTTCTAAGCCTATCAAACTAGTATAATGAAAGAGAACCAGTTATCTCAATAAGAATGGAAAAAATGTGTTTCTAATGAAGTTTCCAAACTTCGAAAAAAAATTTTTTTCATTTCGAGATTCTTTGCGCATAATATGCTTTTCGGAGGCTATCAAACTAATATAATGAAAGAGAACCAGTTATATCAAATAAGAACGGAAAAAAAGTGATTCTAACGAAGTTTCGAAACTTCGAAAATAATTTTTTTTCTTTTCGAGATTCTTTGCGCATAATATGCTTTTCTGAGGCTATCAAACTGGTATAATGAAAGAGAACCAGTTATCTCAAATAAGAACGAAAAAAAGTGATTCTAACAAAGTTTCCAAACTTCGAAAAAAATTTTTTTTATTTTCGAGATTCATTGCGCATAATATGCTTTTCTGAGGGTAATCAAACTAGTATAATGAAAGAGAACCAGTTATCTCAAATAAGAACGGAAAAAAAGTGATTCTAACGAAGTTTCCGAACTTCGAAAAAAAATTTTTTTCTTTTCGAGATTCTTTGCGCATAATATGCTTGTCCTAGGCTATCAAACTAGTATAATGAAAGAGAACCAGTTATCTCAAATAAGAACGGGAAAAAAGTGAATCTAACGAAGTTTCCAAACTTCGAAAAAAAATTTTTTTCTTTTCGAGATCCTTTGCGCATAATATGCTTGTCTAAGGCTATCAAACTAGTATAATGAAAGAGAACAAGTTATCTCAAATAAGAATGGAAAAAAAGTGATTCTAAGGAAGTTTCCAAACTTCGAAAAAAAAATTTTTCTTTTCGAGATTCTTTGCGCATAATATGCTTGTAAGAGGCTATCAAACTAGTATAATGAAAGAGAACCAGTTATCTCAAATAAGAACGGAAAAAAGTGATTCTAACGGAGTTTCCAAACTTCGAAAAAAATTTTTTTTCTTTTCGAGATTCTTTGCGCATACCTATGCTTTTCTGAGGCTATCAAACTAGTATAATGAAAGAGAACCAGTTATCTCAAATAAGAACGGAAAAAAAGTGATTCTAACGAGGTTTCCAATCTTCGAAAAAAATTTTTTTTCTTTTCGAGATTCTTTGCGCATAATATGCTTTTCTGAGGCTATCAAAGTAGTATAATGAAAGAGAACCAATTATCTCAAATAAGAACGGAAAAAAAGTGATTCTAACGAAGTTTCCAAACTTCGAAAAAAAATTTTTTTCTTTTCGAGATTCTTTGCGCATAATATGCTTTTCTGAGGCTATCAAACTAGTATAATGAAAGAGAACCAGTTATCTTAAATAAGAACGGAAAAAAAGTGATTCTAACGGAGTTTCCAAACTTCGAAAAAAAATTTTTTTCTTTTCGAGATTCTTTGCGCATAATATGCTTGTCTGAGGCTATCAAACTAGTATAATGAAAGAGAACCAGTTATCTCAGATAAGAACGGAAAAAAAGTGATTCTAACGGAGTTTCCAAACTTCGAAAAAAAATTTTTTTCTTTTCGAGATTCTTTGCGCATACCTATGCTTTTCTGAGGCTATCAAAATAGTATAATGAAAGAGAACCAGTTATCTCAAATAAGAACGCAAAAAAAGTGATTCTAACGAGGTTTCCAATCTTCGAAAAAAAACTTTTTTCTTTTCGAGATTCTTTGCGCATAATATGCTTTTCTGAGGCTATCAAACTAGTATAATGAAAGAGAACCAATTATCTCAAATAAGAACGGAAAAAAAGTGATTCTAACGAAGTTTCCAAACTTCGAAAAAAATTTTTTTTCTTTTCGAGATTCTTTGCGCATAATATGCTTGTCTGAAGCTATCAAACTAGAATAATGAAAGAGAACCAGTTATCTCAAATAAGAACGGAAAAAAAGTGATTCTAACGAAGTTTCCAAACTTCGAAAAAAAATGTTTTTCTTTTCGAGATTCTTTGCGCATAATGTGCTTGTCTGAGGCTATCAAACTAGTATAATGAAAGAGAACCAGTTATCTCAAATAAGAACGGAAAAAATGTGATTCTAACGAGGTTTCCAAACTTCGAAAAAAAATTTTTTCTTTTCGAGATTCTTTGCGCATAATATGCTTGTCTGAGGCTAACATAATAGTATAATGAAAGAGAACCAGTTATCTCAAATAAGAACGGAAAAAAAGTGATTCTAACGAAATTTCCAAACTTCGAAAAAAAATTTTTTTCTTTTGGAAATTCTTTGCGCATAATATGCTTGTCTGTGGCTATCAAACTAGTATAATGAAAGAGAAACAGTTATCTCAAAAAAGAACGGAAAAAAAGTGATTCTAACGAAGTTTCGAAAACTCGAAAAAAATTTTTTTTCTTTTCGAGATTCTTTGCGCATAATCTGCTTTTCTAAGCCTATCAAACTAGTATAATGAAAGAGAACCAGTTATCTCAATAAGAATGGAAAAAAAGTGTTTCTAATGAAGTTTCCAAACTTCGAAAAAAAATTTTTTTCATTTCGAGATTCTTTGCGCATAATATGCTTTTCGGATGCTATCAAACTAATATAATGAAAGAGAACCAGTTATATCAAATAAGAACGGAAAAAAAGTGATTCTAACGAAGTTTCGAAACTTCGAAAATAATTTTTTTTCTTTTCGAGATTCTTTGCGCATAATATGCTTTTCTGAGGCTATCAAACTAGTATAATGAAAGAGAACCAGTTATCTCAAATAAGAACGGAAAAAAAGTGATTCTAACAAAGTTTCCAAACTTCGAAAAAATTTTTTTTTATTTTCGAGATTCATTGCGCATAATATGCTTTTCTGAGGGTAATCAAACTAGTATAATGAAAGAAAACCACTTATCTCAAATAAGAACGGAAAAAAAGTGATTCTAAGGAAGTTTCCAAACTTCGAAAAAAAAATTTTTTCTTTTCGAGATTCTTTGCGCATAATACGCTTTTCTGAGGCTATCAAACTAGTATAATGAAAGAGAACCAGTTATCTCAAATAAGAACGGAAAAAAAGTGATTCTAACGAAGTTTCCAAACTTCGAAAAAAAAATTTTTTCTTTTCGAGATTCTTTGCGCATAATATGCTTTTCTGAGGCTATCAAACTAGTATAATGAAAGAGAACCAGTTATCTCAAATAAGAACGGAAAAAAAGTGATTCTAACGAAGTTTCCAAACTTCGAAAAAAAATTTTTTTCTTTTCGAGATTCTTTGCGCATAATATGCTTGTCTGAGGCTATCAAACTAGTATAATGAAAGAGAACCAGTTATCTCAAATAAGAACGGGAAAAAAGTGATTCTAACGAGGTTTCCAAACTTCGAAAAAAAAATTTTTTCTTTTCGAGATTCTTTGCGCATAATATGCTTTTCTGAGGCTATCAAACTAGTATAAAGAAAGAGAACCAGTTATCTCAAATAAGAACGGAAAAAAAGTCATTCTAACGAAGTTTCCAAACTTCGAAAAAAAATTTTTTTCTTTTCGAGATTCTTAGCGCATAATATGCTTTTCTGAGGCTATCAAACTAGTATAATGAAAGAGAACCAGTTATCTCAAATAAGAACGGAAAAAAAGGGATTTTAACGAAGTTTCCAAACTTCGAAAAAAAATTTTTTTCTTTTCGAGATTCTTTGCGCATAATATACTTGTCTGAGGCTATCAAACTAGTATAATGAAAGAGAACCAGTTATCTCAAATAAGAACGGAAAAAAAGTGATTCTAACGAGGTTTCCAAACTTCGAAAAAAAATTTTTTTCTTTTCGAGATTCTTTGCGCATAATATGCTTTTCTGAGGCTATCAAACTAGTATAATGAAAGAGAACCAGTTATCTCAAATAAGAACGGAAAAAAAGTGATTCTAACGAAGTTTCCAAACTTCGAAAAAAATTTTTTTTCTTTTCGAGATTCTTTGCGCATAATATGCTTGTCTGAGGCTATCAAATTAGTATAATGAAAGAGAACCAGTTATCTCAAATAAGAAGGGAAAAAAAGTGATTCTAACGAGGTTTCCAAACTTCGAAAAAAAAATTTTTTCTTTTCGAGATTCTTTGCGCATAATATGCTTGTCTGAGGCTATCATAATACAATAATGAAAGAGAACCAGTTATCTCAAATAAGAACGGAAAAAAAGCGATTCTAACGAAATTTCCAAACTTCGAAAAAAAATTTTTTTCTTTTGGAGATTCTTTGCGCATAATATGCTTGTCTGTGGCTATCAAACTAGTATAATGAAAGAGAAGCAGTTATCTCAAAAAAGAACGGAAAAAAAGTGATTCTAACGAAGTTTCGAAAACTCGAAAAAAAATTTTTTTCTTTTCGAGATTCTTTGCGCATAATCTGCTTTTCTAAGCCTATCAAACTAGTATAATAAAAGAGAACCAGTTATCTCAATAAGAATGGAAAAAAAGTGTTTCTAATGAAGTTTCCAAACTTCGAAAAAAAAATTTTTTCATTTCGAGATTCTTTGCGCATAATGTGCTTTTCTGAGGCTATCAAACTAGTATAATGAAAGAGAACCAGTTATCTCAAATAAGAACGGAAAAAAAGTGATTCTAACAAAGTTTCCAAACTTCGAAAAAAATTTTTTTTATTTTCGAGATTCATTGCGCATAATATGCTTTTCTGAGGGTAATCAAACTAGTATAATGAAAGAGAACCAGTTATCTCAAATAAGAACGGAAAAAAAGTGATTCTAACGAAGTTTCCAAACTTCGAAAAAAAATTTTTTCTTTTCGAGATTCTTTGCGCATAATATGCTTGTATGAGGCTATCAAACTAGTATAATGAAAGAGAACCAGTTATCTCAAATAAGAACGGGAAAAAAGTGATTCTAACGAGGTTTCCAAACTTCGAAAAAAAATTTTTTTCTTTTCGAGATTCTTTGCGCATAATAAGCTTTTCTGAGGCTATCAAACTAGTATAATGAAAGAGAACCAGTTATCTCAAATAAGAACGGAAAAAAAGTGATTCTAACGAAGTTTCGAAACTTCGAA
Organism: Metallyticus violacea; assembly: GCA_030762175.1. Classification (NCBI taxonomy): domain Eukaryota; kingdom Metazoa; phylum Arthropoda; class Insecta; order Mantodea; family Metallyticidae; genus Metallyticus; species Metallyticus violacea. The sequence goes on along the minus strand of CM060842.1, from coordinate 81,912,039 downwards.
AAAAAATTTTTTTCTTTTCGAGATTCTTTGCGCATAATATGCTTTTCTGAGGCTATCAAACTAGTATAATGAAAGAGAACCAATTATCTTAAATAAGAACGGAAAAAAAGTGATTCTAACGAAGTTTCCAAACTTCGAAAAAAAATTTTTTTCTTTTCGAGATTCTTTGCGCATAATATGCTTGTCTAAGGCTATCAAACTAGTATAATGAAAGAGAACAAGTTATCTCAAATAAGAATGGAAAAAAAGTGATTCTAAGGAAGTTTCCAAACTTCGAAAAAAAATTTTTTTCTTTTCGAGATTCTTTGCGCATAATATGCTTGTCTGAGGCTATCAAACTAGTATAATGAAAGAGAACCAGTTATCTCAAATAAGAACGGAAAAAAGTGATTCTAACGGAGTTTCCAAACTTCGAAAAAAATTTTTTTTCTTTTCGAGATTCTTTGCGCATACCTATGCTTTTCTGAGGCTATCAAACTAGTATAATGAAAGAGAACCAGTTATCTCAAATAAGAACGGAAAAAAAGCGATTCTAACGAAATTTCCAAACTTCGAAAAAAAATTTTTTTCTTTTGGAGATTCTTTGCGCATAATATGCTTGTCTGTGGCTATCAAACTAGTATAATGAAAGAGAAGCAGTCATCTCAAAAAAGAACGGAAAAAAAGTGATTCTAACGAAGTTTCGAAAACTCGAAAAAAAATTTTTTTCTTTTCGAGATTCTTTGCGCATAATCTGCTTTTCTAAGCCTATCAAACTAGTATAATAAAAGAGAACCAGTTATCTCAATAAGAATGGAAAAAAAGTGTTTCTAATGAAGTTTCCAAACTTCGAAAAAAAATTTTTTTCATTTCGAGATTCTTTGCGCATAATATGCTTTTCTGAGGCTATCAAACTAGTATAATGAAAGAAAACCAGTTATCTCAAATAAGAACGGAAAAAAAGTGATTCTAACAAAGTTTCCAAACTTCGAAAAAAATTTTTTTTATTTTCGAGATTCATTGCGCATAATATGCTTTTCTGAGGGTAATCAAACTAGTATAATGAAAGAGAACCAGTTATCTCAAATAAGAACGGAAAAAAAGTGATTCTAACGAAGTTTGCAAACTTCGAAAAAAAATTTTTTTCTTTTCGAGATTCTTTGCGCATAATATGCTTGTATGAGGCTATCAAACTAGTATAATGAAAGAGAACCAGTTATCTCAAATAAGAACGGGAAAAAAGTGATTCTAACGAGGTTTCCAAACTTCGAAAAAAAATTTTTTTCTTTTCGAGATTCTTTGCGCATAATATGCTTTTCTGAGGCTATCAAACTAGTATAATGAAAGAGAACCAGTTATCTCAAATAAGAACGGAAAAAAAGTGATTCTAACGAAGTTTCGAAACTTCGAAAAAAAATTTTTTTCTTTTCGAGATTCTTTGCGCATAATATGCTTTTCTGAGGCTATCAAACTAGTATAATGAAAGAGAACCAATTATCTTAAATAAGAACGGAAAAAAAGTGATTCTAACGAAGTTTCCAAACTTCGAAAAAAAATTTTTTTCTTTTCGAGATTCTTTGCGCATAATATGCTTGTCTAAGGCTATCAAACTAGTATAATGAAAGAGAACAAGTTATCTCAAATAAGAATGGAAAAAAAGTGATTCTAAGGAAGTTTCCAAACTTCGAAAAAAAATTTTTTTCTTTTCGAGATTCTTTGCGCATAATATGCTTGTCTGAGGCTATCAAACTAGTATAATGAAAGAGAACCAGTTATCTCAAATAAGAACGGAAAAAAGTGATTCTAACGGAGTTTCCAAACTTCGAAAAAAATTTTTTTTCTTTTCGAGATTCTTTGCGCATACCTATGCTTTTCTGAGGCTATCAAACTAGTATAATGAAAGAGAACCAGTTATCTCAAATAAGAACGGAAAAAAAGTGATTCTAACGAGGTTTCCAATCTTCGAAAAAAATTTTTTTTCTTTTCGAGATTCTTTGCGCATAATATGCTTTTCTGAGGCTATCAAACTAGTATAATGAAAGAGAACCAATTATCTCAAATAAGAACGATAAAAAAAGTGATTCTAACGAAGTTTCCAAACTTCGAAAAAAAATTTTTTTCTTTTCGAGATTCTTTGCGCATAATATGCTTTTCTGAGGCTATCAAACTAGTATAATGAAAGAGAACCAGTTATCTTAAATAAGAACGGAAAAAAAGTGATTCTAACGAAGTTTCCAAACTTCGAAAAAAAATTTTTTTCTTTTCGAGATTCTTTGCGCATAATATGCTTGTCTAAGGCTATCAAACTAGTATAATGAAAGAGAACAAGTTATCTCAAATAAGAATGGAAAAAAAGTGATTCTAAGGAAGTTTCCAAACTTCGAAAAAAAATTTTTTTCTTTTCGAGATTCTTTGCGCATAATATGCTTGTCTGAGGCTATCAAACTAGTATAATGAAAGAGAACCAGTTATCTCAGATAAGAACGGAAAAAAAGTGATTCTAACGGAGTTTCCAAACTTCGAAAAAAAATTTTTTTCTTTTCGAGATTCTTTGCGCATACCTATGCTTTTCTGAGGCTATCAAAATAGTATAATGAAAGAGAACCAGTTATCTCAAATAAGAACGGAAAAAAAAGTGATTCTAACGAGGTTTCCAATCTTCGAAAAAAAATTTTTTTCTTTTCGAGATTCCTTGCGTATAATATGCTTTTCTGAGGCTATCAAACTAGTATAATGAAAGAGAACCAATTATCTCAAATAAGAACGGAAAAAAAGTGATTCTAACGAAGTTTCCAAACTTCGAAAAAAATTTTTTTTCTTTTCGAGATTCTTTGCGCATAATATGCTTGTCTGAAGCTATCAAACTAGTATAATGAAAGAGTACCAGTTATCTCAAATAAGAACGGAAAAAAAGTGATTCTAACGAAGTTTCCAAACTTCGAAAAGAAAATTTTTTCTTTTCGAGATTCTTTGCGCACAATATGCTTGTCTGAGGCTATCAAACTAGTATAATGAAAGAGAACCAGTTATCTCAAATAAGAACGGAAAAAAAGTGATTCTAACGCGGTTTCCAAACTTCGAAAAAAAATTTTTTCTTTTCGAGATTCTTTGCGCATAATATGCTTGTCTGAGGCTATCATAATAGTATAATGAAAGAGAACCATTTATCTCAAATAAGAACGGAAAAAAAGTGATTCTAACGAAATTTCCAAACTTCGAAAAAAAATTTTTTTCTTTTGGAGATTCTTTGCGCATAATATGCTTGTCTGTGGCTATCAAACTAGTATAATGAAAGAGAAACAGTTAATTCAAAAAAGAACGGAAAAAAAGTGATTCTAACGAAGTTTCGAAAACTCGAAAAAAATTTTTTTTCTTTTCGAGATTCTTTGCGCATAATCTGCTTTTCTAAGCCTATCAAACTAGTATAATGAAAGAGAACCAGTTATCTCAATAAGAATGGAAAAAAAGTGTTTCTAATGAAGTTTCCAAACTTCGATAAAAAAATTTTTTCATTTCGAGATTCTTTGCGCATAATATGCTTTTCGGAGGCTATCAAACTAATATAATGAAAGAGAACCAGTTATATCAAATAAGAACGGAAAAAAAGTGATTCTAACGAAGTTTCGAAACTTCGAAAATAATTTTTTTTCTTTTCGAGATTCTTTGCGCATAATATGCTTTTCTGAGGCTATCAAACTAGTATAATGAAAGAGAACCAGTTATCTCAAATAAGAACGGAAAAAAAGTGATTCTAACAAAGTTTCCAAACTTCGAAAAGAATTTTTATATTTTCGAGATTCATTGCACATAATATGCTTTTCTGAGGGTAATCAAACTAGTATAATGAAAGAGAACCAGTTATCTCAAATAAGAACGGAAAAAAAGTGATTCTAACGAAGTTTCGAAACTTCGAAAAAAATTTTTTTTCTTTTCGAGATTCTTTGCGCATAATATGCTTTTCTGAGGCTATCAAACTAGTATAATGAAAGAGAACCAGTTATCTTAAATAAGAACAGAAAAAAAGTGATTCTAAAGAAGTTTCCAAACTTCGAAAAAAAAATTTTTTCTTTTCGAGATTCTTTGCGCATAATATACTTGTCTGAGGCTATCAAACTAGTATAATGAAAGAGAACCAGTTATCTCAAATAAGAATGGAAAAAAAGTGATTCTAAGGAAGTTTCCAAACTTCGAAAAAAAAATTTTTTCTTTTCGAGATTCTTTGCGCATAATACGCTTTTCTGAGGCTATCAAACTAGTATAATGAAAGAGAACCAGTTATCTCAAATAAGAACGGAAAAAAAGTGATTCTAACGAAGTTTCCAAACTTCGAAAAAAAAATTTTTTCTTTTCGAGATTCTTTGCGCATAATATGCTTTTCTGAGGCTATCAAACTAGTATAATGAAAGAGAACCATTTATCTCAAATAAGAACGGAAAAAAAGTGATTCTAACGAAGTTTCCAAACTTCGAAAAAAAATTTTTTTCTTTTCGAGATTCTTTGCGCATAATATGCTTGTCTGAGGCTATCAAACTAGTATAATGAAAGAGAACCAGTGATCTCAAATAAGAACGGGAAAAAAGTGATTCTAACGAGGTTTCCAAACTTCGAAAAAAAATTTTTTTCTTTTCGAGATTCTTTGCGCATAATATGCTTTTCTGAGGCTATCAAACTAGTATAATGAAAGAGAACCAGTTATCTCAAATAAGAACGGAAAAAAAGTGATTCTAACGAAGTTTCGAAACTTCGAAAAAAAATTTTTTTCTTTTCGAGATTCTTTGCGCATAATATGCTTTTCTGAGGCTATCAAACTAGTATAATGAAAGAGAAGCAGTTATCTTAAATAAGAACGGAAAAAAAGTGATTCTAACGAAGTTTCCAAACTTAGAAAAAAAATTTTTTTCTTTTCGAGATTCTTAGCGCATAATATGCTTTTCTGAGGCTATCAAACTAGTATAATGAAAGAGAACCAGTTATCTCAAATAAGAACGGAAAAAAAGTGATTCTAACGAAGTTTCCAAACTTCGAAAAAAAATTTTTTTCTTTTCGAGATTCTTTGCGCATAATATACTTGTCTGAGGCTATCAAACTAGTATAATGAAAGAGAACCAGTTATCTCAAATAAGAACGGAAAAAAAGTGATTCTAACGAGGTTTCCAAACTTCGAAAAAAAATTTTTTTCTTTTCGAGCTTCTTTGCGCATAATATGCTTTTCTGAGGCTATCAAACTAGTATAATGAAAGAGAACCAGTTATCTCAAATAAGAACGGAAAAAAAGTGATTCTAACGAAGTATCGAAAACTCGAAAAAATTTTTTTTTCTTTTCGAGATTCTTTGCGCATAATATGCTTTTCTGAGGCTATCAAACTAGTATAATGAAAGAGAACCAGTTATCTCAAATAAGAAAGGAAAAAAAGTGATTCTAACGAAGTTCCCAAACTTCGAAAAAAAATTTTTTTCTTTTCCAGATTCTTTGCGCATAATATGCTTGTCTGAGGCTATCAAACTAGTATAACGAGAGATTACCAGTTATCTCAAATAAGAATGGAAAAAAAGTGATTCTAATGAAGTTTCCAAACTTCGAAAAAAAAATTTTTTCTTTTCGAGATTCTTTGCGCATAATATGCTTTTCTGAGGCTATCATACTAGTATAATGAAAGAGAACCAGTTATCTCAAATAAGAACGGAAAAAAAGTGATTCTAACGAAATTTTCAAACTTCGAAAAAAATTTTTTTTCTTTTGGAGATTCTTTGCGCATAATATGCTTTTCTGAGGCTATCAAACTAGTATAATGAAAGAGAACCAGTTATCTCAAATAAGAAAGGAAAAAAAGTGATTCTAACGAAGTTCCCAAACTTCCAAAAAAAATTTTTTTCTTTTCCAGATTCTTTGCGCATAATATGCTTGTCTGAGGCTATCAAACTAGTATAACGAGAGATTACCAGTTATCTCAAATAAGAATGGAAAAAAAGTGATTCTAATGAAGTTTCCAAACTTCGAAAAAAAAATGTTTTCTTTTCGAGATTCTTTGCGCATAATATGCTTTTCTGAGGCTATCAAATTAGTATAATGAAAGAGAACCAGTTATCTCAAATAAGAAAGGAAAAAAAGTGATTCTAACGAAGTTTCCAAACTTCGAAAAAAAATGTTTTTCTTTTCGAGATTCTTTGCGCATAATATGCTTCTCTGAGGCTATCAAACTAGTATAATGAAAGAGAACCAGTTATCTCAAATAAGAACGGAAAAAAAGTGATTCTAACGAAGTTTCGAAAACTCGAAAAAAATTTTTTTTCTTTTCGAGATTCTTTGCGAATAATATTCTTTTCTGAGGCTATCAAACTAGTATAATGAAATAGAACCAGTTATCTCAAATAAGAAAGGAAAAAAAGTGATTCTAACGAAGTTTCCAAACTTCGAAAAAAATTTTTTTCTTTTCGAGATTCTTTGCGCATAATATGCTTGTCTGAGGCTATCAAACTAGTATAACGAGAGATTACCAGTTATCTCAAATAAGAATGGAAAAAAAGTGATTCTAATGAAGTTTCCAAACTTCGAAAAAAAAATTTTTTCTTTTCGAGATTCTTTGCGCATAATATGGTTTTCTGAGGCTATCATAATAGTATAATGAAAGAGAACCAGTTATCTCAAATAAGAACGGAAAAAAAGTGATTCTAACGAAATTTCCAAACTTCGAAAAAAAAACTTTTTTCTTTTGGAGATTCTTTGCGCATAATATGCTTGTCTGTGGCTATCAAACTAGTATAATGAAAGAGAAACCGATATCTCAAAAAAGAACGGAAAAAAAGTGATTCTAACGAAGTTTCGAAAACTCGAAAAAAATTTTTTTTCTTTTCGAAATTCTTTGCGCATAATCTGCTTTTCTAAGCCTATCAAACTAGTATAATGAAAGAGAACCAGTTATCTCAATAAGAATGGAAAAAAAGTGTTTCTAATGAAGTTTCCAAACTTCGAAAAAAATTTTTTTTCATTTCGAGATTCTTTGCGCATAATATGCTTTTCGGAGGCTATCAAACTAATATAATGAAAGAGAACCAGTTATATCAAATAAAAACGGAAAAAAAGTGATTCTAACGAAGTTTCGAAACTTCGAAAATAATTTTTTTTCTTTTCGAGATTCTTTGCGCATAATATGCTTTTCTGAGGCTATCAAACTAGTATAATGAAAGAGAACCAGTTATCTCAAATAAGAACGGAAAAAAAGTGATTCTAACAAAGTTTCCAAACTTCGAAAAAAAATTTTTTTATTTTCGAGATTCATTGCGCATAATATGCTTTTCTGAGGGTAATCAAACTAGTATAATGAAAGAGAACCAGTTATCTCAAATAAGAACGGAAAAAAAGTGATTCTAACGAAGTTTCGAAACTTCGAAAAAAATTTTTTTTCTTTTCGAGATTCTTTGCGCATAATATGCTTTTCTGAGGCTATCAAAATAGTATAATGAAAGAGAACCAGTTATCTTAAATAAGAACAGAAAAAAAGTGATTCTAAAGAAGTTTCCAAACTTCTAAAAAAAAATTTTTTCTTTTCGAGATTCTTTGCGCATAATATACTTGTCTGAGGCTATCAAACTAGTATAATGAAACAGTACCAGTTATCTCAAATAAGAATGGAAAAAAAGTGATTCTAAGGAAGTTTCCAAACTTCGAAAAAAAAATTTTTTCTTTTCGAGATTCTTTGCGCATAATACGCTTTTCTGAGGCTATCAAACTAGTATAATGAAAGAGAACCAGTTATCTCAAATAAGAACGGAAAAAAAGTGATTCTAACGAAGTTTCCAAACTTCGAAAAAAAAATTTTTTCTTTTCGAGATTCTTTGCGCATAATATGCTTTTCTGAGGCTATCAAACTAGTATAATGAAAGAGAACCAGTTATCTCAAATAAGAACGGAAAAAAAGTGATTCTAACGAAGTTTCCAACTTCCAAAAAAATTTTTTTCTTTTCGAGATTCTTTGCGCATAATATGCTTGTCTGAGGCTATCAAACTAGTATAATGAAAGAGAACCAGTGATCTCAAATAAGAACGGGAAAAAAGTGATTCTAACGAGGTTTCCAAACTTCGAAAAAAAATTTTTTTCTTTTCGAGATTCTTTGCGCATAATATGCTTTTCTGAGGCTATCAAACTAGTATAATGAAAGAGAACCAGTTATCTCAAATAAGAACGGAAAAAAAGTGATTCTAACGAAGTTTCGAAACTTCGAAAAAAAATTTTTTTCTTTTCGAGATTCTTTGCGCATAATATGCTTTTCTGAGGCTATCAAACTAGTATATTGAAAGAGAAGCAGTTATCTTAAATAAGAACGGAAAAAAAGTGATTCTACCGAAGTTTCCAAACTTAGAAAAAAAATTTTTTTCTTTTCGAGATTCTTAGCGCATAATATGCTTTTCTGAGGCTATCAAACTAGTATAATGAAAGAGAACCAGTTATCTCAAATAAGAACGGAAAAAAAGTGATTCTAACGAAGTTTCCAAACTTCGAAAAAAAATTTTTTTCTTTTCGAGATTCTTTGCGCATAATATACTTGTCTGAGGCTATCAAACTAGTATAATGAAAGAGAACCAGTTATCTCAAATAAGAACGGAAAAAAAGTGATTCTAACGAGGTTTCCAAACTTCGAAAAAAAATTTTTTTCTTTTCGAGATTCTTTGCGCATAATATGCTTTTCTGAGGCTATCAAACTAGTATAATGAAAGAGAACCAGTTATCTCAAATAAGAACGGAAAAAAAGTGATTCTAACGAAGTATCGAAAACTCGAAAAAAATTTTTTTTCTTTTCGAGATTCTTTGCGCATAATATGCTTTTCTGAGGCTATCAAACTAGTATAATGAAAGAGAACCAGTTATCTCAAATAAGAAAGGAAAAAAAGTGATTCTAACGAAGTTCCCAAACTTCCAAAAAAAATTTTTTTCTTTTCCAGATTATTTGCGCATAATATGCTTGTCTGAGGCTATCAAACTAGTATAACGAGAGATTACCAGTTATCTCAAATAAGAATGGAAAAAAAGTGATTCTAATGAAGTTTCCAAACTTCGAAAAAAAAATTTTTTCTTTTCGAGATTCTTTGCGCATAATATGCTTTTCTGAGGCTATCATACTAGTATAATGAAAGAGAACCAGTTATCTCAAATAAGAACGGAAAAAAAGTGATTCTAACGAAATTTTCAAACTTCGAAAAAAATTTTTTTTCTTTTGGAGATTCTTTGCGCATAATATGCTTTTCTGAGGCTATCAAACTAGTATAATGAAAGAGAACCAGTTATCTCAAATAAGAACGGAAAAAAAGTGATTCTAACGAAGTATCGAAAACTCGAAAAAATTTTTTTTTCTTTTCGAGATTCTTTGCGCATAATATGCTTTTCTGAGGCTATCAAACTAGTATAATGAAAGAGAACCAGTTATCTCAAATAAGAAAGGAAAAAAAGTGATTCTAACGAAGTTCCCAAACTTCCAAAAAAAATTTTTTTCTTTTCCAGATTCTTTGCGCATAATATGCTTGTCTGAGGCTATCAAACTAGTATAACGAGAGATTACCAGTTATCTCAAATAAGAATGGAAAAAAAGTGATTCTAATGAAGTTTCCAAACTTCGAAAAAAAAATTTTTTCTTTTCGAGATTCTTTGCGCATAATATGCTTTTCTGAGGCTATCATACTAGTATAATGAAAGAGAAACAGTTATCTCAAATAAGAACGGAAAAAAAGTGATTCTAACGAAATTTTCAAACTTCGAAAAAAAATTTTCTTCTTTTGGAGATTCTTTGCGCATAATATGCTTTTCTGAGGCTATCAAACTAGTATAATGAAAGACAACCAGTTATCTCAAATAAGAATGGAAAAAAAGTGTTTCTAATGAAGTTTCCAAACTTCGAAAAAAATTTTTTTTCATTTCGAGAGTCTTTGCGCATAATATGCTTTTCGGAGGCTATCAAACTAGTATAATGAAAGAGAACCAGTTATCTCAAATAAGAACGGAAAAAAAGTGATTCTAACGAAGTATCGAAAACTCGAAAAAAATTTTTTTTCTTTTCGAGATTCTTTGCGCATAATATGCTTTTCTGAGGCTATCAAACTAGTATAATGAAAGAGAACCAGTTATCTCAAATAAGAAAGGAAAAAAAGTGATTCTAACGAAGTTCCCAAACTTCCAAAAAAAATTTTTTTCTTTTCCAGATTATTTGCGCATAATATGCTTGTCTGAGGCTATCAAACTAGTATAACGAGAGATTACCAGTTATCTCAAATAAGAATGGAAAAAAAGTGATTCTAATGAAGTTTCCAAACTTCGAAAAAAAAATTTTTTCTTTTCGAGATTCTTTGCGCATAATATGCTTTTCTGAGGCTATCATACTAGTATAATGAAAGAGAACCAGTTATCTCAAATAAGAACGGAAAAAAAGTGATTCTAACGAAATTTTCAAACTTCGAAAAAAAATTTTCTTCTTTTGGAGATTCTTTGCGCATAATATGCTTTTCTGAGGCTATCAAACTAGTATAATGAAAGACAACCAGTTATCTCAAATAAGAATGGAAAAAAAGTGTTTCTAATGAAGTTTCCAAACTTCGAAAAAATTTTTTTTTCATTTCGAGATTCTTTGCGCATAATATGCTTTTCGGAGGCTATCAAACTAGTATAATGAAAGAGAACCAGTTATCTCAAATAAGAACGGAAAAAAAAAGATTCTAACGAAGTTTCGAAACTTCGAAAAAAATTTTTTTTCTTTTCGAGATTCTTTGCGCATAATATGCTTTTCTGAGGCTATCAAACTAGTATAATGAAAGAGAACCAGTTATCTTAAATAAGAACAGAAAAAAAGTGATTCTAAAGAAGTTTCCAAACTTCTAAAAAAAAATTTTTTCTTTTCGAGATTCTTTGCGCATAATATACTTGTCTGAGGCTATCAAACTAGTATAATGAAAGAGAACCAGTTATCTCAAATAAGAATGGAAAAAAAGTGATTCTAAGGAAGTTTCCAAACTTCGAAAAAAAAAATTTTTTCTTTTCGAGATTCTTTGCGCATAATACGCTTTTCTGAGGCTATCAAACTAGTATAATGAAAGAGAACCAGTTATCTCAAATAAGAACGGAAAAAAAGTGATTCTAACGAAGTTTCCAAACTTCGAAAAAAAAATTTTTTCTTTTCGAGATTCTTTGCGCATAATATGCTTTTCTGAGGCTATCAAACTAGTATAATGAAAGAGAACCAGTTATCTCAAATAAGAACGGAAAAAAAGTGATTCTAACGAAGTTTCCAAACTTCGAAAAAAAATTTTTTTCTTTTCGAGATTCTTTGCGCATAATATGCTTGTCTGAGGCTATCAAACTAGTATAATGAAAGAGAACCAGTGATCTCAAATAAGAACGGGAAAAAAGTGATTCTAACGAGGTTTCCAAACTTCGAAAAAAAATTTTTTTCTTTTCGAGATTCTTTGCGCATAATATGCTTTTCTGAGGCTATCAAACTAGTATAATGAAAGAGAACCAGTTATCTCAAATAAGAACGGAAAAAAAGTGATTCTAACGAAGTTTCGAAACTTCGAAAAAAAAATTTTTTCTTTTCGAGATTCTTTGCGCATAATATGCTTTTCTGAGGCTATCAAACTAGTATATTGAAAGAGAAGCAGTTATCTTAAATAAGAACGGAAAAAAAGTGATTCTACCGAAGTTTCCAAACTTAGAAAAAAAATTTTTTTCTTTTCGAGATTCTTAGCGCATAATATGCTTTTCTGAGGCTATCAAACTAGTATAATGAAAGAGAACCAGTTATCTCAAATAAGAACGGAAAAAAAGTGATTCTAACGAAGTTTCCAAACTTCGAAAAAAAATTTTTTTCTTTTCGAGATTCTTTGCGCATAATATACTTGTCTGAGGCTATCAAACTAGTATAATGAAAGAGAACCAGTTATCTCAAATAAGAACGGCAAAAAAGTGATTCTAACGAGGTTTCCAAACTTCGAAAAAAAATTTTTTTCTTTTCGAGATTCTTTGCGCATAATATGCTTTTCTGAGGCTATCAAACTAGTATAATGAAAGAGAACCAGTTATCTCAAATAAGAACGGAAAAAAAGTGATTCTAACGAAGTATCGAAAACTCGAAAAAAATTTTTTTTCTTTTCGAGATTCTTTGCGCATAATATGCTTTTCTGAGGCTATCAAACTAGTATAATGAAAGAGAACCAGTTATCTCAAATAAGAAAGGAAAAAAAGTGATTCTAACGAAGTTCCCAAACTTCGAAAAAAAATTTTTTTCTTTTCCAGATTCTTTGCGCATAATATGCTTGTCTGAGGCTATCAAACTAGTATAACGAGAGATTACCAGTTATCTCAAATAAGAATGGAAAAAAAGTGATTCTAATGAAGTTTCCAAACTTCGAAAAAAAAATTTTTTCTTTTCGAGATTCTTTGCGCATAATATGCTTTTCTGAGGCTATCATACTAGTATAATGAAAGAGAACCAGTTATCTCAAATAAGAACGGAAAAAAAGTGATTCTAACGAAATTTTCAAACTTCGAAAAAAATTTTTTTTCTTTTGGAGATTCTTTGCGCATAATATGCTTTTCTGAGGCTATCAAACTAGTATAATGAAAGAGAACCAGTTATCTCAAATAAGAACGAAAAAAAGTGATTCTAACGAAGTATCGAAAACTCGAAAAAATTTTTTTTTCTTTTCGAGATTCTTTGCGCATAATATGCTTTTCTGAGGCTATCAAACTAGTATAATGAAAGAGAACCAGTTATCTCAAATAAGAAAGGAAAAAAAGTGATTCTAACGAAGTTCCCAAACTTCCAAAAAAAATTTTTTTCTTTTCCAGATTCTTTGCGCATAATATGCTTGTCTGAGGCTATCAAACTAGTATAACGAGAGATTACCTGTTATCTCAAATAAGAATGGAAAAAAAGTGATTCTAATGAAGTTTCCAAACTTCGAAAAAAAAATTTTTTCTTTTCGAGATTCTTTGCGCATAATATGCTTTTCTGAGGCTATCATACTAGTATAATGAAAGAGAACCAGTTATCTCAAATAAGAACGGAAAAAAAGTGATTCTAACGAAATTTTCAAACTTCGAAAAAAAATTTTCTTCTTTTGGAGATTCTTTGCGCATAATATGCTTTTCTGAGGCTATCAAACTAGTATAATGAAAGACAACCAGTTATCTCAAATAAGAATGGAAAAAAAGTGTTTCTAATGAAGTTTCCAAACTTCGAAAAAAATTTTTTTTCATTTCGAGAGTCTTTGCGCATAATATGCTTTTCGGAGGCTATCAAACTAGTATAATGAAAGAGAACCAGTTATCTCAAATAAGAACGGAAAAAAAGTGATTCTAACGAAGTATCGAAAACTCGAAAAAATTTTTTTTTCTTTTCGAGATTCTTTGCGCATAATATGCTTTTCTGAGGCTATCAAACTAGTATAATGAAAGAGAACCAGTTATCTCAAATAAGAAAGGAAAAAAAGTGATTCTAACGAAGTTCCCAAACTTCCAAAAAAAATTTTTTTCTTTTCCAGATTATTTGCGCATAATATGCTTGTCTGAGGCTATCAAACTAGTATAACGAGAGATTACCAGTTATCTCAAATAAGAATGGAAAAAAAGTGATTCTAATGAAGTTTCCAAACTTCGAAAAAAAAATTTTTTCTTTTCGAGATTCTTTGCGCATAATATGCTTTTCTGAGGCTATCATACTAGTATAATGAAAGAGAACCAGTTATCTCAAATAAGAACGGAAAAAAAGTGATTCTAACGAAATTTTCAAACTTCGAAAAAAAATTTTCTTCTTTTGGAGATTCTTTGCGCATAATATGCTTTTCTGAGGCTATCAAACTAGTATAATGAAAGACAACCAGTTATCTCAAATAAGAATGGAAAAAAAGTGTTTCTAATGAAGTTTCCAAACTTCGAAAAAAATTTTTTTTCATTTCGAGATTCTTTGCGCATAATATGCTTTTCGGAGGCTATCAAACTAGTATAATGAAAGAGAACCAGTTATCTCAAATAAGAACGGAAAAAAAGTGATTCTAACGAAGTTTCGAAAACTCGAAAAAAATTTTTTTTCTTTTCGAGATTCTTTGCGCATAATATGCTTTTCTGAGGCTATCAAACTAGTATAATGAAAGAGAACCAGTTATCTCAAATAAGAAAGGAAAAAAAGTGATTCCACCGAAGTTTCCAAACTTCGAAAAAAAATTTTTTTCTTTTCGAGATTCTTTGGGCATAATATGCTTTTCTGAGGCTATCAAATTAGTATAATGAAAGAGAACCAGTTATCTCAAATAAGAAAGGAAAAAAAGTGATTCTAACGAAGTTTCCAAACTTCGAAAAAAAATGTTTTTCTTTTCGAGATTCTTTGCGCATAATATGCTTTTCTGAGGCTATCAAACTAGTATAATGAAAGAGAACCAGTTATCTCAAATAAGAAAGGAAAAAAAGTGATTCTAACGAAGTTTCGAAAACTCGAAAAAAATTTTTTTTCTTTTCGAGATTCTTTGCGAATAATATTCTTTTCTGAGGCTATCAAACTAGTATAATGAAAAAGAACCAGTTATCTCAAATAAGAAAGGAAAAAAAGTGATTCTAACGAAGTTTCCAAACTTCGAAAAAAATTTTTTTCTTTTCGAGATTCTTTGCGCATAATATGCTTGTCTGAGGCTATCAAACTAGTATAACGAGAGATTACCAGTTATCTCAAATAAGAATGGAAAAAAAGTGATTCTAATGAAGTTTCCAAACTTCGAAAAAAAAATTTTTTCTTTTCGAGATTCTTTGCGCATAATATGGTTTTCTGAGGCTATCATAATAGTATAATGCAAGAGAACCAGTTATCTCAAATAAGAACGGAAAAAAAGTGATTCTAACGAAATTTCCAAACTTCGAAAAAAAACTTTTTTCTTTTGGAGATTCTTTGCGCATAATATGCTTGTCTGTGGCTATCAAACTAGTATAATGAAAGAGAAACAGATATCTCAAAAAAGAACGGAAAAAAAGTGATTCTAACGAAGTTTCGAAAACTCGAAAAAAATTTTTTTTCTTTTCGAAATTCTTTGCGCATAATCTGCTTTTCTAAGCCTATCAAACTAGTATAATGAAAGAGAACCAGTTATCTCAATAAGAATGGAAAAAAAGTGTTTCTAATGAAGTTTCCAAACTTCGAAAAAAAATTTTTTTCATTTCGAGATTCTTTGCGCATAATATGCTTTTCGGAGGCTATCAAACTAATATAAATAAAGAGAACCAGTTATATCAAATAAGAACGGAAAAAAAGTGATTCTAACGAAGTTTCGAAACTTCGAAAATAATTTTTTTTCTTTTCGAGATTCTTTGCGCATAATATGCTTTTCTGAGGCTATCAAACTAGTATAATGAAAGAGAACCGGTTATCTCAAATAAGAACGGAAAAAAAGTGATTCTAACGAAGTTTCCAAACGTCGAAAAATTTTTTTTTTATTTTCGAGATTCATTGCCCATAATATGCTTTTCTGAGGGTAATCAAACTAGTATAATGAAAGAGAACCAGTTATCTCAAATAAGAACGGAAAAAAAGTGATTCTAACGAAGGTTCGAAACTTCGAAAAAAAATTTTTTTCTTTTCGAGATTCTTTGCGCATAATACGCTTTTCTGAGGCTATCAAACTAGTATAATGAAAGAGAACCAGTTATCTCAAATAAGAACGGAAAAAAAGTGATTCTAACGAAGTTTCCAAACTTCGAAAAAAAAATTTTTTCTTTTCGAGATTCTTTGCGCATAATATGCTTGTCTGAGGCTATCAAACTAGTATAATGAAAGAGAACCAGTTATCTCAAATAAGAACGGAAAAAAAGTGATTCTAACGAAGTTTCCAAACTTCGAAAAAAAATTTTTTTCTTTTCGAGATTCTTTGCGCATAATATGCTTGTCTGAGGCTATCAAACTAGTATAATGAAAGAGAACCAGTTATCTCAAATAAGAACGGGAAAAAAGTGATTCTAACGAGGTTTCCAAACTTCGAAAAAAAATTTTTTTCTTTTCGAGATTCTTTGCGCATAACATGCTTGTCTGAGGCTATCAAACTAGTATAATGAAAGAGAACCGGTTATCTCCAATAAGAACGGAAAAAAGTGATTCTAACGAAGTTTCGAAACTTCGAAAAAAAATTTTTTTTTTCGAGATTCTTTGCGCATAATATGCTTTTCTGAGGCTATCAAACTAGTATAATGAAAGAGAACCAGTTATCTTAAATAAGAACGGAAAAAAAGTGATTCTAACGAAGTTTCCAAACTTCGAAAAAAATTATTTTTCTTTTCGAGATTCTTTGCGCATAATATGCTTGTCTGAGGCTATCAAACTAGTACAATGAAAGAGAACAAGTTATCTCAAATATGAATGGAAAAAAAGTGATTCTAAGGAAGTTTCGAAACTTCGAAAATAATTTTTTTTCTTTTCGAGATTCTTTGCGCATAATATGCTTGTCTGAGGCTATCAAACTAGTATAATGAAAGAGAACCAGTTATCTCAGATAAGAACGGAAAAAAAGTGATTCTAACGGAGTTTCCAAACTTCGAAAAAAAATTTTTTTCTTTTCGCGATTCTTTGCGCATACCTATGCTTTTCTGAGGCTATCAAAATAGTATAATGAAAGAGAACCAGTTATCTCAAATAAGAACTGAAAAAAAGTGATTCTAACGAGGTTTCCAATCTTCGAAAAAAAATTTTTTTCTTTTCGAGATTCTTTGCGCATAATATGCTTTTCTGAGGCTATCAAACTAGTATAATGAAAGAGAACCAATTATCTCAAATAAGAACGGAAAAAAAGTGATTCTAACGAAGTTTCCAAACTTCGAAAAAAATTTTTTTTCTTTTCGAGATTCTTTGCGCATAATATGCTTGTCTGAAGCTATCAAAATAGTATAATGAAAGAGAACCCGTTATCTCAAATAAGAACGGAAAAAAAGTGATTCTAACGAAGTTTCCAAACTTCGAAAAAAAATGTTTTTCTTTTCGAGATTCTTTGCGCATAATATGCTTGTCTGAGGCTATCAAACTAGTATAATGAAAGAGAACCAGTTATCTCAAATAAGAACGGAAAAAAAGTGATTCTAACGAGGTTTCCAAACTTCGAAAAAAATTTTTTTCTTTTCGAGATTCTTTGCGCATAATATGCTTGTCTGAGGCTAACATAATAGTATAATGAAAGAGAACCAGTTATCTCAAATAAGAACGGAAAAAAAGTGAATCTAACGAAATTTCCAAACTTCGAAAAAAAATTTTTTTCTTTTGGAGATTCTTTGCGCATAATATACTTGTCTGTGGCTATCAAACTAGTATAATGAAAGAGAAACAGTTATCTCAAAAAAGAACGGAAAAAAAGTGATTCTAACGAAGTTTCGAAAACTCGAAAAAAATTTTTTTTCTTTTCGAGATTCTTTGCGCATAATCTGCTTTTCTAAGCCTATCAAACTAGTATAATGAAAGAGAACCAGTTATCTCAATAAGAATGGAAAAAAAGTGTTTCTAATGAAGTTTCCAAACTTCGAAAAAAAATTTTTTTCATTTCGAGATTCTTTGCGCATAATATGCTTTTCGGAGGCTATCAAACTAATATAATGAAAGAGAACCAGTTATATCAAATAAGAACGGAAAAAAGTGATTCTAACGAAGTTTCGAAACTTCGAAAATAATTTTTTTTCTTTTCGAGATTCTTTGCGCATAATATGCTTTTCTGAGGCTATCAAACTAGTATAATGAAAGAGAACCAGTTATCTCAAATAAGAACGGAAAAAAAGTGATTCTAACAAAGTTTCCAAACTTCGAAAAAATTTTTTTTTATTTTCGAGATTCATTGCGCATAATATGCTTTTCTGAGGGTAATCAAACTAGTATAATGAAAGAGAACCAGTTATCTCAAATAAGAACGGAAAAAAAGTGATTCTAAGGAAGTTTCCAAACTTCGAAAAAAAAATTTTTTCTTTTCGAGATTCTTTGCGGATAATACGCTTTTCTGAGGCTATCAAACTAGTATAATGAAAGAGAACCAGTTATCTCAAATAAGAACGGAAAAAAAGTGATTCTAACGAAGTTTCCAAACTTCGAAAAAAAAATTTTTTCTTTTCGAGATTCTTTGCGCATAATATGCTTTTCTGAGGCTATCAAACTAGTATAATGAAAGAGAACCAGTTATCTCAAATAAGAACGGAAAAAAAGTGATTCTAACGAAGTTTCCAAACTTCGAAAAAAATTTTTTTTCTTTTCGAGATTCTTTGCGCATAATATGCTTGTCTGAGACTATCAAACTAGTATAATGAAAGACAACCAGTTATCTCAAATAAGAACGGGAAAAAAGTGATTCTAACGTGGTTTCCAAACTTCGAAAAAAAATTTTTTTCTTTTCGAGATTCTTTGCGCATAATATGCTTTTCTGAGGCTATCAAACTAGTATAATGAAAGAGAACTAGTTATCTCAAATAAGAACGGAAAAAAAGTGATTCTAACGAAGTTTCGAAACTTCGAAAAAAAATTTTTTTCTTTTCGAAATTCTTAGCGCATAATATGCTTTTCTGAGGCTATCAAACTAGTATAATGAAAGAGAACCAGTTATCTCAAATAAGAACGGAAAAAAAGGGATTTTAACGAAGTTTCCAAACTTCGAAAAAAAATTTTTTTCTTTTCGAGATTCTTTGCGCATAATATACTTGTCTGAGGCTATCAAACAAGTATAATGAAAGAGAACCAGTTATCTCAAATAAGAACGGAAAAAAGTGATTCTAACGAGGTTTCCAAACTTCGAAAAAAAATTTTTTTCTTTCGAGATTCTTTGCGCATAATATGCTTTTCTGAGGCTATCAAACTAGTATAATGAAAGAGAACCAGTTATCTCAAATAAGAACGGAAAAAAAGTGATTCTAACGAAGTTTCCAAACTTCGAAAAAAAATTTTTTTCTTTTCGAGATTCTTTGCGCATAATATGCTTGTCTGAGGCTATCAAATTAGTATAATGAAAGAGAACCAGTTATCTCAAATAAGAACGGAAAAAAAGTGATTCTAACGAGGTTTCCAAACTTCGAAAAAAAAATTTTTTCTTTTCGAGATTCTTTGCGCATAATATGCTTGTCTGAGGCTATCATAATACAATAATGAAAGAGAACCAGTTATCTCAAATAAGAACGGAAAAAAAGCGATTCTAACGAAATTTCCAAACTTCGAAAAAAAATTTTTTTCTTTTGGAGATTCTTTGCGCATAATATGCTTGTCTGTGGCTATCAAACTAGTATAATGAAAGAGAAGCAGTTATCTCAAAAAAGAACGGAAAAAAAGTGATTCTAACGAAGTTTCGAAAACTCGAAAAAAAATTTTTTTCTTTTAGAGAGTCTTTGCGCATAATATGCTTTTCTGAGGCTATCAAACTAGTATAATGAAAGAGAACCAGTTATCTTAATTAAGAACGGAAAAAAAGTGATTCTAACGAAGTTTCCAAACTTCGAAAAAAAATTTTTTTCTTTTCGAGATTCTTTGCGCATAATATGCTTGTCTAAGGCTATCAAACTAGTATAATGAAAGAGAACCAGTTATCTTAAATAAGAACGGAAAAAAAGTGATTCTAACGAAGTTTCCAAACTTCGAAAAAAAATTTTTTTCTTTTCGAGATTCTTTGCGCATAATATGTTTTTCTGAGGCTATCATACTAGTATAATGAAAGAGAACCAGTTATCTCAAATAAGAACGGAAAAAAAGTGATTCTAACGAAATTTTCAAACTTCGAAAAAAATTTTTTTTCTTTTGGAGATTCTTTGCGCATAATATGCTTTTCTGAGGCTATCAAACTAGTATAATGAAAGAGAACCAGTTATCTCAAATAAGAACGGAAAAAAAGTGTTTCTAACGAAGTTTCGAAACTTCGAAAATAATTTTTTTTCTTTTGGAGATTCTTTGCGCATAATATGCTTTTCTGAGGCTATCAAACTAGTATAATGAAAGAGAACCAGTTATCTCAAATAAGAACGGAAAAAAAGTGATTCTAACGAAGTATCGAAAACTCGAAAAAAATTTTTTTTCTTTTCGAGATTCTTTGCGCATAATATGCTTTTCTGAGGCTATCAAACTAGTATAATGAAAGAGAACCAGTTATCTCAAATAAGAAAGGAAAAAAAGTGATTCTAACGATGTTCCCAAACTTCCAAAAAAAATTTTTTTCTTTTCCAGATTCTTTGCGCATAATATGCTTGTCTGAGGCTATCAAACTAGTATAACGAGAGATTACCAGTTATCTCAAATAAGAATGGAAAAAAAGTGATTCTAATGAAGTTTCCAAACTTCGAAAAAAAATGTTTTTCTTTTCGAGATTCTTTGCGCATATTATGCTTTTCTGAGGCTATCAAATTAGTATAATGAAAGAGAACCAGTTATCTCAAATAAGAAAGGAAAAAAAGTGATTCTAACGAAGTTTCCAAACTTCGAAAAAAAATGTTTTTCTTTTCGAGATTCTTTGCGCATAATATGCTTCTCTGAGGCTATCAAACTAGTATAATGAAAGAGAACGAGTTATCTCAAATAAGAACGGAAAAAAAGTGATTCTAACGAAGTTTCGAAAACTAGAAAAAAATTTTTTTTCTTTTCGAGATTCTTTGCGAATAATATTCTTTTCTGAGGCTATCAAACTAGTATAATGAAATAGAACCAGTTATCTCAAATAAGAAAGGAAAAAAAGTGATTCTAACGAGGTTTCCAAACTTCGAAAAAAAATTTTTTCTTTTCGAGATTCTTTGCGCATAATATGCTTGTCTGAGGCTAACATAATAGTATAATGAAAGAGAACCAGTTATCTCAAATAAGAACGGAAAAAAAGTGAATCTAACGAAATTTCCAAACTTCGAAAAAAAATTTTTTTCTTTTGGAGATTCTTTGCGCATAATATACTTGTCTGTGGCTATCAAACTAGTATAATGAAAGAGAAACAGTTATCTCAAAAAAGAACGGAAAAAAAGTGATTCTAACGAAGTTTCGAAAACTCGAAAAAATTTTTTTTTCTTTTCGAGATTCTTTGCGCATAATCTGCTTTTCTAAGCCTATCAAACTAGTATAATGAAAGAGAACCAGTTATCTCAATAAGAATGGAAAAAAAGTGTTTCTAATGAAGTTTCCAAACTTCGAAAAAAAATTTTTTTCATTTCGAGATTCTTTGCGCATAATATGCTTTTCGGAGGCTATCAAACTAATATAATGAAAGAGAACCAGTTATATCAAATAAGAACGGAAAAAAGTGATTCTAACGAAGTTTCGAAACTTCGAAAATAATTTTTTTTCTTTTCGAGATTCTTTGCGCATAATATGCTTTTCTGAGGCTATCAAACTAGTATAATGAAAGAGAACCAGTTATCTCAAATAAGAACGGGAAAAAAGTGATTCTAACAAAGTTTCCAAACTTCGAAAAAATTTTTTTTTATTTTCGAGATTCATTGCGCATAATATGCTTTTCTGAGGGTAATCAAACTAGTATAATGAAAGAGAACCAGTTATCTCAAATAAGAACGGAAAAAAAGTGATTCTAACGAAATTTTCAAACTTCGAAAAAAAATTTTCTTCTTTTGGAGATTCTTTGCGCATAATATGCTTTTCTGAGGCTATCAAACTAGTATAATGAAAGACAACCAGTTATCTCAAATAAGAATGGAAAAAAAGTGTTTCTAATGAAGTTTCCAAACTTCGAAAAAAATTTTTTTTCATTTCGAGATTCTTTGCGCATAATATGCTTTTCGGAGGCTATCAAACTAGTATAATGAAAGAGAACCAGTTATCTCAAATAAGAACGGAAAAAAAGTGATTCTAACGAAGTTTCGAAAACTCGAAAAAAGTTTTTTTTCTTTTCGAGATTCTTTGCGCATAATATGCTTTTCTGAGGCTATCAAACTAGTATAATGAAAGAGAACCAGTTATCTCAAATAAGAAAGGAAAAAAAGTGATTCCACCGAAGTTTCCAAACTTCGAAAAAAAATTTTTTTCTTTTCGAGATTCTTTGGGCATAATATGCTTTTCTGAGGCTATCAAATTAGTATAATGAAAGAGAACCAGTTATCTCAAATAAGAAAGGAAAAAAAGTGATTCTAACGAAGTTTCCAAACTTCGAAAAAAAATGTTTTTCTTTTCGAGATTCTTTGCGCATAATATGCTTTTCTGAGGCTATCAAACTAGTATAATGAAAGAGAACCAGTTATCTCAAATAAGAACGGAAAAAAAGTGATTCTAACGAAGTTTCGAAAACTCGAAAAAAATTTTTTTTCTTTTCGAGATTCTTTGCGAATAATATTCTTTTCTGAGGCTATCAAACTAGTATAATGAAAAAGAACCAGTTATCTCAAATAAGAAAGGAAAAAAAGTGATTCTAACGAAGTTTCCAAATTTGGAAAAAAATTTTTTTCTTTTCGAGATTCTTTGCGCATAATATGCTTGTCTGAGGCTATCAAACTAGTATAACGAGAGATTACCAGTTATCTCAAATAAGAATGGAAAAAAAGTGATTCTAATGAAGTTTCCAAACTTCGAAAAAAAAATTTTTTCTTTTCGAGATTCTTTGCGCATAATATGGTTTTCTGAGGCTATCATAATAGTATAATGAAAGAGAACCAGTTATCTCAAATAAGAACGGAAAAAAAGTGATTCTAACGAAATTTCCAAACTTCGAAAAAAAACTTTTTTCTTTTGGAGATTCTTTGCGCATAATATGCTTGTCTGTGGCTATCAAACTAGTATAATGAAAGAGAAACAGATATCTCAAAAAAGAACGGAAAAAAAGTGATTCTAACGAAGTTTCGAAAACTCGAAAAAAATTTTTTTTCTTTTCGAAATTCTTTGCGCATAATCTGCTTTTCTAAGCCTATCAAACTAGTATAATGAAAGAGAACCAGTTATCTCAATAAGAATGGAAAAAAAGTGTTTCTAATGAAGTTTCCAAACTTCGAAAAAAATTTTTTTTCATTTCGAGATTCTTTGCGCATAATATGCTTTTCGGAGGCTATCAAACTAATATAAATAAAGAGAACCAGTTATATCAAATAAGAACGGAAAAAAAGTGATTCTAACGAAGTTTCGAAACTTCGAAAATAATTTTTTTTCTTTTCGAGATTCTTTGCGCATAATATGCTTTTCTGAGGCTATCAAACTAGTATAATGAAAGAGAACCGGTTATCTCAAATAAGAACGGAAAAAAAGTGATTCTAACGAAGTTTCCAAACTTCGAAAAATTTTTTTTTTATTTTCGAGATTCATTGCCCATAATATGCTTTTCTGAGGGTAATCAAACTAGTATAATGAAAGAGAACCAGTTATCTCAAATAAGAACGGAAAAAAAGTGATTCTAACGAAGGTTCGAAACTTCGAAAAAAAAATTTTTTCTTTTCGAGATTCTTTGCGCATAATATGCTTGTCTGAGGCTATCAAACTAGTATAATGAAAGAGAACCAGTTATCTCAAATAAGAACGGAAAAAAAGTGATTCTAACGAAGTTTCCAAACTTCGAAAAAAAATTTTTTTCTTTTCGAGATTCTTTGCGCATAATATGCTTGTCTGAGGCTATCAAACTAGTATAATGAAAGAGAACCAGTTATCTCAAATAAGAACGGGAAAAAAGTGATTCTAACGAGGTTTCCAAACTTCGAAAAAAAATTTTTTTCTTTTCGAGATTCTTTGCGCATAACATGCTTGTCTGAGGCTATCAAACTAGTATAATGAAAGAGAACCAGTTATGTCAAATAAGAACGGAAAAAAGTGATTCTAACGAAGTTTCGAAACTTCGAAAAAAAATTTTTTTTTTCGAGATTCTTTGCGCATAATATGCTTTTCTGAGGCTATCAAACTAGTATAATGAAAGAGAACCAGTTATCTTAAATAAGAACGGAAAAAAAGTGATTCTAACGAAGTTTCCAAACTTCGAAAAAAATTATTTTTCTTTTCGAGATTCTTTGCGCATAATATGCTTGTCTGAGGCTATCAAACTGGTACAATGAAAGAGAACAAGTTATCTCAAATATGAATGGAAAAAAAGTGATTCTAAGGAAGTTTCGAAACTTCGAAAATAATTTTTTTTCTTTTCGAGATTCTTTGCGCATAATATGCTTGTCTGAGGCTATCAAACTAGTATAATGAAAGAGAACCAATTATCTCAAATTAGAACGGAAAAAAAGTGATTCTAACGAAGTTTCCAAACTTCGAAAAAAATTTTTTTTCTTTTCGAGATTCTTTGCGCATAATATGCTTGTCTGAAGCTATCAAACTAGTATAATGAAAGAGAACCCGTTATCTCAAATAAGAACGGAAAAAAAGTGATTCTAACGAAGTTTCCAAACTTCGAAAAAAAATGTTTTTCTTTTCGAGATTCTTTGCGCATAATATGCTTGTCTGAGGCTATCAAACTAGTATAATGAAAGAGAACCAGTTATCTCAAATAAGAACGGAAAAAAAGTGATTCTAACGAGGTTTCCAAACTTCGAAAAAAAATTTTTTCTTTTCGAGATTCTTTGCGCATAATATGCTTGTCTGAGGCTAACATAATAGTATAATGAAAGAGAACCAGTTATCTCAAATAAGAACGGAAAAAAAGTGAATCTAACGAAATTTCCAAACTTCGAAAAAAAATTTTTTTCTTTTGGAGATTCTTTGCGCATAATATACTTGTCTGTGGCTATCAAACTAGTATAATGAAAGAGAAACAGTTATCTCAAAAAAGAACGGAAAAAAAGTGATTCTAACGAAGTTTCGAAAACTCGAAAAAAATTTTTTTTCTTTTCGAGATTCTTTGCGCATAATCTGCTTTTCTAAGCCTATCAAACTAGTATAATGAAAGAGAACCAGTTATCTCAATAAGAATGGAAAAAAAGTGTTTCTAATGAAGTTTCCAAACTTCGAAAAAAAATTTTTTTCATTTCGAGATTCTTTGCGCATAATATGCTTTTCGGAGGCTATCAAACTAATATAATGAAAGAGAACCAGTTATATCAAATAAGAACGGAAAAAAAGTGATTCTAACGAAGTTTCGAAACTTCGAAAATAATTTTTTTTCTTTTCGAGATTCTTTGCGCATAATATGCTTTTCTGAGGCTATCAAACTAGTATAATGAAAGAGAACCAGTTATCTCAAATAAGAACGGAAAAAAAGTGATTCTAACAAAGTTTCCAAACTTCGAAAAATTTTTTTTTTATTTTCGAGATTCATTGCGCATAATATGCTTTTCTGAGGGTAATCAAACTAGTATAATGAAAGAGAACCAGTTATCTCAAATAAGAACGGAAAAAAAGTGATTCTAAGGAAGTTTCTAAACTTCGAAAAAAAAATTTTTTCTTTTCGAGATTCTTTGCGGATAATACGCTTTTCTGAGGCTATCAAACTAGTATAATGAAAGAGAACCAGTTATCTCAAATAAGAACGGAAAAAAAGTGATTCTAACGAAGTTTCCAAACTTCGAAAAAAAAATTTTTTCTTTTCGAGATTCTTTGCGCATAATATGCTTTTCTGAGGCTATCAAACTAGTATAATGAAAGAGAACCAGTTATCTCAAATAAGAACGGAAAAAAAGTGATTCTAACGAAGTTTCCAAACTTCGAAAAAAATTTTTTTTCTTTTCGAGATTCTTTGCGCATAATATGCTTGTCTGAGACTATCAAACTAGTATAATGAAAGAGAACCAGTTATCTCAAATAAGAACGGGAAAAAAGTGATTCTAACGAGGTTTCCAAACTTCGAAAAAAAATTTTTTCTTTTCGAGATTCTTTGCGCATAATATGCTTTTCTGAGGCTATCAAACTAGTATAATGAAAGAGAACCAGTTATCTAAAATAAGAACGGGAAAAAAGTGATTCTAACGAAGTTTCGAAACTTCGAAAAAAAATTTTTTTCTTTTCGAGATTCTTAGCGCATAATATGCTTTTCTGAGGCTATCAAACTAGTATAATGAAAGAGAACCAGTTATCTCAAATAAGAACGGAAAAAAAGGGATTTTAACGAAGTTTCCAAACTTCGAAAAAAAATTTTTTTCTTTTCGAGATTCTTTGCGCATAATATACTTGTCTGAGGCTATCAAACTAGTATAATGAAAGAGAACCAGTTATCTCAAATAAGAACGGAAAAAAGTGATTCTAACGAGGTTTCCAAACTTCGAAAAAAAATTTTTTTCTTTCGAGATTCTTTGCGCATAATATGCTTTTCTGAGGCTATCAAACTAGTATAATGAAAGAGAACCAGTTATCTCAAATAAGAACGGAAAAAAGTGATTCTAACGAGGTTTCCAAACTTCGAAAAAAAAATTTTTTCTTTTCGAGATTCTTTGCGCATAATATGCTTGTCTGAGGCTATCATAATACAATAATGAAAGAGAACCAGTTATCTCAAATAAGAACGGAAAAAAAGCGATTCTAACGAAATTTCCAAACTTCGAAAAAAAATTTTTTTCTTTTGGAGATTCTTTGCGCATAATATGCTTTTCTGAGGCTATCAAACTAGTATAATGAAAGACAACCAGTTATCTCAAATAAGAATGGAAAAAAAGTGTTTCTAATGAAGTTTCCAAACTTCGAAAAAAATTTTTTTTCATTTCGAGATTCTTTGCGCATAATATGCTTTTCGGAGGCTATCAAACTAGTATAATGAAAGAGAACCAGTTATCTCAAATAAGAACGGAAAAAAAGTGATTCTAACGAAGTTTCGAAAACTCGAAAAAAATTTTTTTTCTTTTCGAGATTCTTTGCGCATAATATGCTTTTCTGAGGCTATCAAACTAGTATAATGAAAGAGAACCAGTTATCTCAAATAAGAAAGGAAAAAAAGTGATTCCACCGAAGTTTCCAAACTTCGAAAAAAAATTTTTTTCTTTTCGAGATTCTTTGGGCATAATATGCTTTTCTGAGGCTATCAAATTAGTATAATGAAAGAGAACCAGTTATCTCAAATAAGAAAGGAAAAAAAGTGATTCTAACGAAGTTTCCAAACTTCGAAAAAAAATGTTTTCCTTTTCGAGATTCTTTGCGCATAATATGCTTTTCTGAGGCTATCAAACTAGTATAATGAAAGAGAACCAGTTATCTCAAATAAGAACGGAAAAAAAGTGATTCTAACGAAGTTTCGAAAACTCGAAAAAAATTTTTTTTCTTTTCGAGATTCTTTGCGAATAATATTCTTTTCTGAGGCTATCAAACTAGTATAATGAAAAAGAACCAGTTATCTCAAATAAGAAAGGAAAAAAAGTGATTCTAACGAAGTTTCCAAACTTCGAAAAAAATTTTTTTCTTTTCGAGATTCTTTGCGCATAATATGCTTGTCTGAGGCTATCAAACTAGTATAACGAGAGATTACCAGTTATCTCAAATAAGAATGGAAAAAAAGTGATTCTAATGAAGTTTCCAAACTTCGAAAAAAAAATTTTTTCTTTTCGAGATTCTTTGCGCATAATATGGTTTTCTGAGGCTATCATAATAGTATAATGAAAGAGAACCAGTTATCTCAAATAAGAACGGAAAAAAAGTGATTCTAACGAAATTTCCAAACTTCGAAAAAAAACTTTTTTCTTTTGGAGATTCTTTGCGCATAATATGCTTGTCTGTGGCTATCAAACTAGTATAATGAAAGAGAAACAGATATCTCAAAAAAGAACGGAAAAAAAGTGATTCTAACGAAGTTTCGAAAACTCGAAAAAAATTTTTTTTCTTTTCGAAATTCTTTGCGCATAATCTGCTTTTCTAAGCCTATCAAACTAGTATAATGAAAGAGAACCAGTTATCTCAATAAGAAGGGAAAAAAAGTGTTTCTAATGAAGTTTCCAAACTTCGAAAAAAAATTTTTTTCATTTCGAGATTCTTTGCGCATAATATGCTTTTCGGAGGCTATCAAACTAATATAAATAAAGAGAACCAGTTATATCAAATAAGAACGGAAAAAAAGTGATTCTAACGAAGTTTCGAAACTTCGAAAATAATTTTTTTTCTTTTCGAGATTCTTTGCGCATAATATGCTTTTCTGAGGGTAATCAAACTAGTATAATGAAAGAGAACCAGTTATCTCAAATAAGAACGGAAAAAAAGTGATTCTAACGAAGGTTCGAAACTTCGAAAAAAAATTTTTTTCTTTTCGAGATACTTTGCGCATAATACGCTTTTCTGAGGCTATCAAACTAGTATAATGAAAGAGAACCAGTTATCTCAAATAAGAACGGAAAAAAAGTGATTCTAACGAAGTTTCCAAACTTCGAAAAAAAAATTTTTTCTTTTCGAGATTCTTTGCGCATAATATGCTTGTCTGAGGCTATCAAACTAGTATAATGAAAGAGAACCAGTTATCTCAAATAAGAACGGAAAAAAAGTGATTCTAACGAAGTTTCCAAACTTCGAAAAAAATTTTTTTTCTTTTCGAGATTCTTTGCGCATAATATGCTTGTCTGAGGCTATCAAACTAGTATAATGAAAGAGAACCAGTTATCTCAAATAAGAACGGGAAAAAAGTGATTCTAACGAGGTTTCCAAACTTCGAAAAAAAATTTTTTTCTTTTCGAGATTCTTTGCGCATAACATGCTTGTCTGAGGCTATCAAACTAGTATAATGAAAGAGAACCAGTTATCTCAAATAAGAACGGAAAAAAGTGATTCTAACGAAGTTTCGAAACTTCGAAAAAAAATTTTTTTTTTCGAGATTCTTTGCGCATAATATGCTTTTCTGAGGCTATCAAACTAGTATAATGAAAGAGAACCAGTTATCTTAAATAAGAACGGAAAAAAAGTGATTCTAACGAAGTTTCCAAACTTCGAAAAAAATTATTTTTCTTTTCGAGATTCTTTGCGCATAATATGCTTGTCTGAGGCTATCAAACTAGTACAATGAAAGAGAACAAGTTATCTCAAATATGAATGGAAAAAAAGTGATTCTAACAAAGTTTCCAAACTTCGAAAAATTTTTTTTTTATTTTCGAGATACATTGCGCATAATATGCTCTTCTGAGGGTAATCAAACTAGTATAATAAAAGAGAACCAGTTATCTCAAATAAGAACGGAAAAAAAGTGATTCTAAGGAAGTTTCCAAACTTCGAAAAAAAAATTTTTTCTTTTCGAGATTCTTTGCGGATAATACGCTTTTCTGAGGCTATCAAACTAGTATAATGAAAGAGAACCAGTTATCTCAAATAAGAACGGAAAAAAAGTGATTCTAACGAAGTTTCCAAACTTCGAAAAAAAAATTTTTTCTTTTCGAGATTCTTTGCGCATAATATGCTTGTCTGAGGCTATCAAACTAGTATAATGAAAGAGAACCAGTTATCTCAGATAAGAACGGAAAAAAAGTGATTCTAACGGAGTTTCCAAACTTCGAAAAAAAATTTTTTTCTTTTCGAGATTCTTTGCGCATACCTATGCTTTTCTGAGGCTATCAAAATAGTATAATGAAAGAGAACCAGTTATCTCAAATAAGAACTGAAAAAAAGTGATTCTAACGAGGTTTCCAATCTTCGAAAAAAAATTTTTTTCTTTTCGAGATTCTTTGCGCATAATATGCTTTTCTGAGGCTATCAAACTAGTATAATGAAAGAGAACCAATTATCTCAAATAAGAACGGAAAAAAAGTGATTCTAACGAAGTTTCCAAACTTCGAAAAAAATTTTTTTTCTTTTCGAGATTCTTTGCGCATAATATGCTTGTCTGAAGCTATCAAACTAGTATAATGAAAGAGAACCCGTTATCTCAAATAAGAACGGAAAAAAAGTGATTCTAACGAAGTTTCCAAACTTCGAAAAAAAATGTTTTTCTTTTCGAGATTCTTTGCGCATAATATGCTTGTCTGAGGCTATCAAACTAGTATAATGAAAGAGAACCAGTTATCTCAAATAAGAACGGAAAAAAAGTGATTCTAACGAGGTTTCCAAACTTCGAAAAAAAATTTTTTCTTTTCGAGATTCTTTGCGCATAATATGCTTGTCTGAGGCTAACATAATAGTATAATGAAAGAGAACCAGTTATCTCAAATAAGAACGGAAAAAAAGTGAATCTAACGAAATTTCCAAACTTCGAAAAAAAATTTTTTTCTTTTGGAGATTCTTTGCGCATAATATACTTGTCTGTGGCTATCAAACTAGTATAATGAAAGAGAAACAGTTATCTCAAAAAAGAACGGAAAAAAAGTGATTCTAACGAAGTTTCGAAAACTCGAAAAAAATTTTTTTTCTTTTCGAGATTCTTTGCGCATAATCTGCTTTTCTAAGCCTATCAAACTAGTATAATGAAAGAGAACCAGTTATCTCAATAAGAATGGAAAAAAAGTGTTTCTAATGAAGTTTCCAAACTTCGAAAAAAAATTTTTTTCATTTCGAGATTCTTTGCGCATAATATGCTTTTCGGAGGCTATCAAACTAATATAATGAAAGAGAACCAGTTATATCAAATAAGAACGGAAAAAAAGTGATTCTAACGAAGTTTCGAAACTTCGAAAATAATTTTTTTTCTTTTCGAGATTCTTTGCGCATAATATGCTTTTCTGAGGCTATCAAACTAGTATAATGAAAGAGAACCAGTTATCTCAAATAAGAACGGAAAAAAAGTGATTCTAACAAAGTTTCCAAACTTCGAAAAATTTTTTTTTTATTTTCGAGATTCATTGCGCATAATATGCTTTTCTGAGGGTAATCAAACTAGTATAATGAAAGAGAACCAGTTATCTCAAATAAGAACGGAAAAAAAGTGATTCTAAGGAAGTTTCCAAACTTCGAAAAAAAAATTTTTTCTTTTCGAGATTCTTTGCGGATAATACGCTTTTCTGAGGCTATCAAACTAGTATAATGAAAGAGAACCAGTTATCTCAAATAAGAACGGAAAAAAAGTGATTCTAACGAAGTTTCCAAACTTCGAAAAAAAAATTTTTTCTTTTCGAGAATCTTTGCGCATAATATGCTTTTCTGAGGCTATCAAACTAGTATAATGAAAGAGAACCAGTTATCTCAAATAAGAACGGGAAAAAAGTGATTCTAACGAGGTTTCCAAACTTCGAAAAAAAATTTTTTTCTTTTCGAGATTCTTTGCGCATAATATGCTTTTCTGAGGCTATCAAACTAGTATAATGAAAGAGAACCAGTTATCTCAAATAAGAACGGAAAAAAAGTGATTCTAACGAAGTTTCGAAACTTCGAAAAAAAATTTTTTTCTTTTCGAGATTCTTTGCGCATAATATGCTTTTCTGAGGCTATCAAACTAGTATAATGAAAGAGAACCAGTTATCTCAAATAAGAACGGAAAAAAAGGGATTTTAACGAAGTTTCCAAACTTCGAAAAAAAATTTTTTTCTTTTCGAGATTCTTTGCGCATAATATACTTGTCTGAGGCTATCAAACTAGTATAATGAAAGAGAACCAGTTATCTCAAATAAGAACGGAAAAAAGTGATTCTAACGAGGTTTCCAAACTTCGAAAAAAAATTTTTTTCTTTCGAGATTCTTTGCGCATAATATGCTTTTCTGAGGCTATCAAACTAGTATAATGAAAGAGAAACAGTTATCTCAAATAAGAACGGAAAAAAAGTGATTCTAACGAAGTTTCCAAACTTCGAAAAAAAATTTTTTTCTTTTCGAGATTCTTTGCGCATAATATGCTTGTCTGAGGCTATCAAATTAGTATAATGAAAGAGAACCAGTTATCTCAAATAAGAACGGAAAAAAAGTGATTCTAACGAGGTTTCCAAACTTCGAAAAAAAAATTTTTTCTTTTCGAGATTCTTTGCGCATAATATGCTTGTCTGAGGCTATCATAATACAATAATGAAAGAGAACCAGTTATCTCAAATAAGAACGGAAAAAAAGCGATTCTAACGAAATTTCCAAACTTCGAAAAAAAATTTTTTTCTTTTGGAGATTCTTTGCGCATAATATGCTTGTCTGTGGCTATCAAACTAGTATAATGAAAGAGAAGCAGTTATCTCAAAAAAGAACGGAAAAAAAGTGATTCTAACGAAGTTTCGAAAACTCGAAAAAAAATTTTTTTCTTTTAGAGAGTCTTTGCGCATAATATGCTTTTCTGAGGCTATCAAACTAGTATAATGAAAGAGAACCAGTTATCTTAAATAAGAACGGAAAAAAAGTGATTCTAACGAAGTTTCCAAACTTCGAAAAAAATTTTTTTTCTTTTCGAGATTCTTTGCGCATAATATGCTTGTCTAAGGCTATCAAACTAGTATAATGAAAGAGAACCAGTTATCTTAAATAAGAACGGAAAAAAAGTGATTCTAACGAAGTTTCCAAACTTCGAAAAAAATTTTTTTTCTTTTCGAGATTCTTTGCGCATAATATGTTTTTCTGAGGCTATCATACTAGTATAATGAAAGAGAACCAGTTATCTCAAATAAGAACGGAAAAAAAGTGATTCTAACGAAATTTTCAAACTTCGAAAAAAATTTTTTTTCTTTTGGAGATTCTTTGCGCATAATATGCTTTTCTGAGGCTATCAAACTAGTATAATGAAAGCGAACCAGTTATCTCAAATAAGAACGGAAAAAAAGTGATTCTAACGAAGTATCGAAAACTCGAAAAAAATTTTTTTTCTTTTCGAGATTCTTTGCGCATAATATGCTTTTCTGAGGCTATCAAACTAGTATAATGAAAGAGAACCAGTTATCTCAAATAAGAAAGGAAAAAAAGTGATTCTAACGAAGTTCCCAAACTTCCAAAAAAAATTTTTTTCTTTTCCAGATTCTTTGCGCATAATATGCTTGTCTGAGGCTATCAAACTAGTATAACGAGAGATTACCAGTTATCTCAAATAAGAATGGAAAAAAAGTGATTCTAATGAAGTTTCCAAACTTCGAAAAAAAAATTTTTTCTTTTCGAGATTCTTTGCGCATAATATGCTTCTCTGAGGCTATCAAACTAGTATAATGAAAGAGAACGAGTTATCTCAAATAAGAACGGAAAAAAAGTGATTCTAACGAAGTTTCGAAAACTAGAAAAAAATTTTTTTTCTTTTCGAGATTCTTTGCGAATAATATTCTTTTCTGAGGCTATCAAACTAGTATAATGAAATAGAACCAGTTATCTCAAATAAGAAAGGAAAAAAAGTGATTCTAACGAGGTTTCCAAACTTCGAAAAAAAATTTTTTCTTTTCGAGATTCTTTGCGCATAATATGCTTGTCTGAGGCTAACATAATAGTATAATGAAAGAGAACCAGTTATCTCAAATAAGAACGGGAAAAAAGTGATTCTAACGAGGTTTCCAAACTTCGAAAAAAAATTTTTTTCTTTTCGAGATTCTTTGCGCATAACATGCTTGTCTGAGGCTATCAAACTAGTATAATGAAAGAGAACCAGTTATCTCAAATAAGAACGGAAAAAAGTGATTCTAACGAAGTTTCGAAACTTCGAAAAAAAATTTTTTTTTTCGAGATTCTTTGCGCATAATATGCTTTTCTGAGGCTATCAAACTAGTATAATGAAAGAGAACCAGTTATCTTAAATAAGAACGGAAAAAAAGTGATTCTAACGAAGTTTCCAAACTTCGAAAAAAATTATTTTTCTTTTCGAGATTCTTTGCGCATAATATGCTTGTCTGAGGCTATCAAACTAGTACAATGAAAGAGAACAAGTTATCTCAAATATGAATGGAAAAAAAGTGATTCTAAGGAAGTTTCGAAACTTCGAAAATAATTTTTTTTCTTTTCGAGATTCTTTGCGCATAATATGCTTGTCTGAGGCTATCAAACTAGTATAATGAAAGAGAACCAGTTATCTCAGATAAGAACGGAAAAAAAGTGATTCTAACGGAGTTTCCAAACTTCGAAAAAAAATTTTTTTCTTTTCGAGATTCTTTGCGCATACCTATGCTTTTCTGAGGCTATCAAAATAGTATAATGAAAGAGAACCAGTTATCTCAAATAAGAACGGAAAAAAAGTGATACTAACGAAGTTTCCAAACTTCGAAAAACATTTTTTTTCTTTTCGAGATTCTTTGCGCATAATATGCTTGTCTGAAGCTATCAAACTAGTATAATGAAAGAGAACCCGTTATCTCAAATAAGAACGGAAAAAAAGTGATTCTAACGAAGTTTCCAAACTTCGAAAAAAAATGTTTTTCTTTTCGAGATTCTTTGCGCATAATATGCTTGTCTGAGGCTATCAAACTAGTATAATGAAAGAGAACCAGTTATCTCAAATAAGAACGGAAAAAAAGTGATTCTAACGAGGTTTCCAAACTTCGAAAAAAAATTTTTTCTTTTCGAGATTCTTTGCGCATAATATGCTTGTCTGAGGCTAACATAATAGTATAATGAAAGAGAACCAGTTATCTCAAATAAGAACGGAAAAAAAGTGAATCTAACGAAATTTCCAAACTTCGCAAAAAATTTTTTTCTTTTGGAGATTCTTTGCGCATAATATACTTGTCTGTGGCTATCAAACTAGTATAATGAAAGAGTAACAGTTATCTCAAAAAAGAACGGAAAAAAAGTGATTCTAACGAAGTTTCGAAAACTCGAAAAAAATTTTTTTTCTTTTCGAGATTCTTTGCGCATAATCTGCTTTTCTAAGCCTATCAAACTAGTATAATGAAAGAGAACCAGTTATATCAAATAAGAACGGAAAAAAAGTGATTCTAAAGAAGTTTCGAAACTTCGAAAATAATTTTTTTTCTTTTCGAGATTCTTTGCGCATAATATGCTTTTCTGAGGCTATCAAACTAGTATAATGAAAGAGAACCAGTTATCTCAAATAAGAACGGAAAAAAAGTGATTCTAACAAAGTTTCCAAACTTCGAAAAATTTTTTTTTTATTTTCGAGATTCATTGCGCATAATATGCTTTTCTGAGGGTAATCAAACTAGTATAATGAAAGAGAACCAGTTATCTCAAATAAGAACGGAAAAAAAGTGATTCTAAGGAAGTTTCCAAACTTCGAAAAAAAAATTTTTTCTTTTCGAGATTCTTTGCGGATAATACGCTTTTCTGAGGCTATCAAACTAGTATAATGAAAGAGAACCAGTTATCTCAAATAAGAACGGAAAAAAAGTGATTCTAACGAAGTTTCCAAACTTCGAAAAAAAAATTTTTTCTTTTCGAGATTCTTTGCGCATAATATGCTTTTCTGAGGCTATCAAACTAGTATAATGAAAGAGAACCAGTTATCTCAAATAAGAACGGAAAAAAAGTGATTCTAACGAAGTTTCCAAACTTCGAAAAAAATTTTTTTTCTTTTCGAGATTCTTTGCGCATAATATGCTTGTCTGAGACTATCAAACTAGTATAATGAAAGAGAACCAGTTATCTCAAATAAGAACGGGAAAAAAGTGATTCTAACGAGGTTTCCAAACTTCGAAAAAAAATTTTTTTCTTTTCGAGATTCTTTGCGCATAATATGCTTTTCTGAGGCTATCAAACTAGTATAATGAAAGAGAACCAGTTATCTCAAATAAGAACGGAAAAAAAGTGATTCTAACGAAGTTTCGAAACTTCGAAAAAAAATTTTTTTCTTTTCGAGATTCTTAGCGCATAATATGCTTTTCTGAGGCTATCAAACTAGTATAATGAAAGAGAACCAGTTATCTCAAATTAGAACGGAAAAAAAGGGATTTTAACGAAGTTTCCAAACTTCGAAAAAATAATTTTTTTCTTTTCGAGATTCTTTGCGCATAATATACTTGTCTGAGGCTATCAAACTAGTATAATGAAAGAGAACCAGTTATCTCAAATAAGAACGGAAAAAAGTGATTCTAACGAGGTTTCCAAACTTCGAAAAAAAATTTTTTTCTTTCGAGATTCTTTGCGCATAATATGCTTTTCTGAGGCTATCAAACTAGTATAATGAAAGAGAACCAGTTATCTCAAATAAGAACGGAAAAAAAGTGATTCTAACGAAGTTTCCAAACTTCGA
Organism: Metallyticus violacea; assembly: GCA_030762175.1. NCBI lineage: Eukaryota > Metazoa > Arthropoda > Insecta > Mantodea > Metallyticidae > Metallyticus > Metallyticus violacea. Next base: position 81,876,207 of record CM060842.1, on the reverse strand, counting down.
AAAAAATTTTTTTTCTTTTCGAGATTCTTTGCGCATAATATGCTTGTCTGAGGCTATCAAATTAGTATAATGAAAGAGAACCAGTTATCTCAAATAAGAACGGAAAAAAAGTGATTCTAACGAGGTTTCCAAACTTCGAAAAAAAAATTTTTTCTTTTCGAGATTCTTTGCGCATAATATGCTTGTCTGAGGCTATCATAATACAATAATGAAAGAGAACCAGTTATCTCAAATAAGAACGGAAAAAAAGCGATTCTAACGAAATTTCCAAACTTCGAAAAAAAATTTTTTTCTTTTGGAGATTCTTTGCGCATAATATGCTTGTCTGTGGCTATCAAACTAGTATAATAAAAGAGAAGCAGTTATCTCAAAAAAGAACGGAAAAAAAGTGATTCTAACGAAGTTTCGAAAACCCGAAAAAAAATTTTTTTCTTTTAGAGATTCTTTGCGCATAATATGCTTTTCTGAGGCTATCAAACTAGTATAATGAAAGAGAACCAGTTATCTTAAATAAGAACGGAAAAAAAGTGATTCTAACGAAGTTTCCAAACTTCGAAAAAAAATTTTTTTCTTTTCGAGATTCTTTGCGCATAATATGCTTGTCTAAGGCTATCAAACTAGTATAATGAAAGAGAACCAGTTATCTTAAATAAGAACGGAAAAAAAGTGATTCTAACGAAGTTTCCAAACTTCGAAAAAAAATTTTTTTCTTTTCGAGATTCTTTGCGCATAATATGTTTTTCTGAGGCTATCATACTAGTATAATGAAAGAGAACCAGTTATCTCAAATAAGAACGGAAAAAAAGTGATTCTACGAAATTTTCAAACTTCGAAAAAAATTTTTTTTCTTTTGGAGATTCTTTGCGCATAATATGCTTTTCTGAGGCTATCAAACTAGTATAATGAAAGAGAACCAGTTATCTCAAATAAGAACGGAAAGAAAGTGTTTCTAACGAAGTTTCGAAACTTCGAAAATAATTTATTTTCTTTTGGAGATTCTTTGCGCATAATATGCTTTTCTGAGGCTATCAAACTAGTATAATGAAAGAGAACCAGTTATCTCAAATAAGAACGGAAAAAAAGTGATTCTAACGAAGTATCGAAAACTCGAAAAAAATTTTTTTTCTTTTCGAGATTCTTTGCGCATAATATGCTTTTCTGAGGCTATCAAACTAGTATAATGAAAGAGAACCAGTTATCTCAAATAAGAAAGGAAAAAAAGTGATTCTAACGAAGTTCCCAAACTTCCAAAAAAAATTTTTTTCTTTTCCAGATTCTTTGCGCATAATATGCTTGTCTGAGGCTATCAAACTAGTATAACGAGAGATTACCAGTTATCTCAAATAAGAATGGAAAAAAAGTGATTCTAATGAAGTTTCCAAACTTCGAAAAAAAAATTTTTTCTTTTCGTGATTCTTTGCGCATAATATGCTTTTCTGAGGCTATCAAATTAGTATAATGAAAGAGAACCAGTTATCTCAAATAAGAAAGGAAAAAAAGTGATTCTAACGAAGTTTCCAAACTTCGAAAAAAAATGTTTTTCTTTTCGAGATTCTTTGCGCATAATATGCTTCTCTGAGGCTATCAAACTAGTATAATGAAAGAGAACGAGTTATCTCAAATAAGAACGGAAAAAAAGTGATTCTAACGAAGTTTCGAAAACTAGAAAAAAATTTTTTTTCTTTTCGAGATTCTTTGCGAATAATATTCTTTTCTGAGGCTATCAAACTAGTATAATGAAATAGAACCAGTTATCTCAAATAAGAAAGGAAAAAAAGTGATTCTAACGAGGTTTCCAAACTTCGAAAAAAAATTTTTTCTTTTCGAGATTCTTTGCGCATAATATGCTTGTCTGAGGCTAACATAATAGTATAATGAAAGAGAACCAGTTATCTCAAATAAGAACGGAAAAAAAGTGAATCTAACGAAATTTCCAAACTTCGAAAAAAAATTTTTTTCTTTTGGAGATTCTTTGCGCATAATATACTTGTCTGTGGCTATCAAACTAGTATAATGAAAGAGAAACAGTTATCTCAAAAAAGAACGGAAAAAAAGTGATTCTAACGAAGTTTCGAAAACTCGAAAAAAATTTTTTTTCTTTTCGAGATTCTTTGCGCATAATCTGCTTTTCTAAGCCTATCAAACTAGTATAATGAAAGAGAACCAGTTATCTCAATAAGAATGGAAAAAAAGTGTTTCTAATGAAGTTTCCAAACTTCGAAAAAAAATTTTTTTCATTTCGAGATTCTTTGCGCATAATATGCTTTTCGGAGGCTATCAAACTAATATAATGAAAGAGAACCAGTTATATCAAATAAGAACGGAAAAAAAGTGATTCTAACGAAGTTTCGAAACTTCGAAAATAATTTTTTTTCTTTTCGAGATTCTTTGCGCATAATATGCTTTTCTGAGGCTATCAAACTAGTATAATGAAAGAGAACCAGTTATCTGAAATAAGAACGGAAAAAAAGTGATTCTAACAAAGTTTCCAAACTTCGAAAAAATTTTTTTTTATTTTCGAGATTCATTGCGCATAATATGCTTTTCTGAGGGTAATCAAACTAGTATAATGAAAGAGAACCAGTTATCTCAAATAAGAACGGAAAAAAAGTGATTCTAAGGAAGTTTCCAAACTTCGAAAAAAAAATTTTTTCTTTTCGAGATTCTTTGCGGATAATACGCTTTTCTGAGGCTATCAAACTAGTATAATGAAAGAGAACCAGTTATCTCAAATAAGAACGGAAAAAAAGTGATTCTAACGAAGTTTCCAAACTTCGAAAAAAAAATTTTTTCTTTTCGAGATTCTTTGCGCATAATAAGCTTTTCTGAGGCTATCAAACTAGTATAATGAAAGACAACCAGTTATCTCAAATAAGAATGGAAAAAAAGTGTTTCTAATGAAGTTTCCAAACTTCGAAAAAAATTTTTTTTCATTTCGAGATTCTTTGCGCATAATATGCTTTTCGGAGGCTATCAAACTAGTATAATGAAAGAGAACCAGTTATCTCAAATAAGAACGGAAAAAAAGTGATTCTAACGAAGTTTCGAAAACTCGAAAAAAATTTTTTTTCTTTTCGAGATTCTTTGCGCATAATATGCTTTTCTGAGGCTATCAAACTAGTATAATGAAAGAGAACCAGTTATCTCAAATAAGAAAGGAAAAAAAGTGATTCCACCGAAGTTTCCAAACTTCGAAAAAAAATTTTTTTCTTTTCGAGATTCTTTGGGCATAATATGCTTTTCTGAGGCTATCAAATTAGTATAATGAAAGAGAACCAGTTATCTCAAATAAGAAAGGAAAAAAAGTGATTCTAACGAAGTTTCCAAACTTCGAAAAAAATTTTTTTCTTTTCGAGATTCTTTGCGCATAATATGCTTGTCTGAGGCTATCAAACTAGTATAACGAGAGATTACCAGTTATCTCAAATAAGAATGGAAAAAAAGTGATTCTAATGAAGTTTCCAAACTTCGAAAAAAAAATTTTTTCTTTTCGAGATTCTTTGCGCATAATATGGTTTTCTGAGGCTATCATAATAGTATAATGAAAGAGAACCAGTTATCTCAAATAAGAACGGAAACAAAGTGATTCTAACGAAATTTCCAAACTTCGAAAAAAAACTTTTTTCTTTTGGAGATTCTTTGCGCATAATATGCTTGTCTGTGGCTATCAAACTAGTATAATGAAAGAGAAACAGATATCTCAAAAAAGAACGGAAAAAAAGTGATTCTAACGAAGTTTCGAAAACTCGAAAAAAATTTTTTTTCTTTTCGAAATTCTTTGCGCATAATCTGCTTTTCTAAGCCTATCAAACTAGTATAATGAAAGAGAACCAGTTATCTCAATAAGAATGGAAAAAAAGTGTTTCTAATGAAGTTTCCAAACTTCGAAAAAAAATTTTTTTCATTTCGAGATTCTTTGCGCATAATATGCTTTTCGGAGGCTATCAAACTAATATAAATAAAGAAAACCAGTTATATCAAATAAGAACGGAAAAAAAGTGATTCTAACGAAGTTTCGAAACTTCGAAAATAATTTTTTTTCTTTTCGAGATTCTTTGCGCATAATATGCTTTTCTGAGGCTATCAAACTAGTATAATGAAAGAGAACCGGTTATCTCAAATAAGAACGGAAAAAAAGTGATTCTAACGAAGTTTCCAAACTTCGAAAAATTTTTTTTTTATTTTCGAGATTCATTGCCCATAATATGCTTTTCTGAGGGTAATCAAACTAGTATAATGAAAGAGAACCAGTTATCTCAAATAAGAACGGAAAAAAAGTGATTCTAACGAAGGTTCGAAACTTCGAAAAAAAATTTTTTTCTTTTCGAGATTCTTTGCGCATAATACGCTTTTCTGAGGCTATCAAATTAGTATAATGAAAGAGAACCAGTTATCTCAAATAAGAACGGAAAAAAAGTGATTCTAACGAAGTTTCCAAACTTCGAAAAAAAAATTTTTTCTTTTCGAGATTCTTTGCGCATAATATGCTTGTCTGAGGCTATCAAACTAGTATAATGAAAGAGAACCAGTTATCTCAAATAAGAACGGAAAAAAAGTGATTCTAACGAAGTTTCCAAACTTCGAAAAAAAATTTTTTTCTTTTCGAGATTCTTTGCGCATAATATGCTTGTCTGAGGCTATCAAACTAGTATAATGAAAGAGAACCAGTTATCTCAAATAAGAACGGGAAAAAAGTGATTCTAACGAGGTTTCCAAACTTCGAAAAAAAATTTTTTTCTTTTCGAGATTCTTTGCGCATAACATGCTTGTCTGAGGCTATCAAACTAGTATAATGAAAGAGAACCAGTTATCTCAAATAAGAACGGAAAAAAGTGATTCTAACGAAGTTTCGAAACTTCGAAAAAAAATTTTTTTTTTCGAGATTCTTTGCGCATAATATGCTTTTCTGAGGCTATCAAACTAGTATAATGAAAGAGAACCAGTTATCTTAAATAAGAACGGAAAAAAAGTGATTCTAACGAAGTTTCCAAACTTCGAAAAAAATTATTTTTCTTTTCGAGATTCTTTGCGCGTAATATGCTTGTCTGAGGCTATCAAACTAGTACAATGAAAGAGAACAAGTTATCTCAAATATGAATGGAAAAAAAGTGATTCTAAGGAAGTTTCGAAACTTCGAAAATAATTTTTTTTCTTTTCGAGATTCTTTGCGCATAATATGCTTGTCTGAGGCTATCAAACTAGTATAATGAAAGAGAACCAGTTATCTCAGATAAGAACGGAAAAAAAGTGATTCTAACGGAGTTTCCAAACTTCGAAAAAAAATTTTTTTCTTTTCGAGATTCTTTGCGCATACCTATGCTTTTCTGAGGCTATCAAAATAGTATAATGAAAGAGAACCAGTTATCTCAAATAAGAACTGAAAAAAAGTGATTCTAACGAGGTTTCCAATCTTCGAAAAAAAATTTTTTTCTTTTCGAGATTCTTTGCGCATAATATGCTTTTCTGAGGCTATCAAACTAGTATAATGAAAGAGAACCAATTATCTCAAATAAGAACGGAAAAAAAGTGATTCTAACGAAGTTTCCAAACTTCGAAAAAAATTTTTTTTCTTTTCGAGATTCTTTGCGCATAATATGCTTGTCTGAAGCTATCAAACTAGTATAATGAAAGAGAACCCGTTATCTCAAATAAGAACGGAAAAAAAGTGATTCTAACGAAGTTTCCAAACTTCGAAAAAAAATGTTTTTCTTTTCGAGATACTTTGCGCATAATATGCTTGTCTGAGGCTATCAAACTAGTATAATGAAAGAGAACCAGTTATCTCAAATAAGAACGGAAAAAAAGTGATTCTAACGAGGTTTCCAAACTTCGAAAAAAAATTTTTTCTTTTCGAGATTCTTTGCGCATAATATGCTTGTCTGAGGCTAACATAATAGTATAATGAAAGAGAACCAGTTATCTCAAATAAGAACGGAAAAAAAGTGAATCTAACGAAATTTCCAAACTTCGAAAAAAAATTTTTTTCTTTTGGAGATTCTTTGCGCATAATATACTTGTCTGTGGCTATCAAACTAGTATAATGAAAGAGAAACAGTTATCTCAAAAAAGAACGGAAAAAAAGTGATTCTAACGAAGTTTCGAAAACTCGAAAAAAATTTTTTTTCTTTTCGAGATTCTTTGCGCATAATCTGCTTTTCTAAGCCTATCAAACTAGTATAATGAAAGAGAACCAGTTATCTCAATAAGAATGGAAAAAAAGTGTTTCTAATGAAGTTTCCAAACTTCGAAAAAAAAATTTTTTTCATTTCGAGATTCTTTGCGCATAATATGCTTTTCGGAGGCTATCAAACTAATATAATGAAAGAGAACCAGTTATATCAAATAAGAACGGAAAAAAAGTGATTCTAACGAAGTTTCGAAACTTCGAAAATAATTTTTTTTCTTTTCGAGATTCTTTGCGCATAATATGCTTTTCTGAGGCTATCAAACTAGTATAATGAAAGAGAACCAGTTATCTGAAATAAGAACGGAAAAAAAGTGATTCTAACAAAGTTTCCAAACTTCGAAAAAATTTTTTTTTATTTTCGAGGTTCATTGCGCATAATATGCTTTTCTGAGGGTAATCAAACTAGTATAATGAAAGAGAACCAGTTATCTCAAATAAGAACGGAAAAAAAGTGATTCTAAGGAAGTTTCCAAACTTCGAAAAAAAAATTTTTTCTTTTCGAGATTCTTTGCGGATAATACGCTTTTCTGAGGCTATCAAACTAGTATAATGAAAGAGAACCAGTTATCTCAAATAAGAACGGAAAAAAAGTGATTCTAACGAAGTTTCCAAACTTCGAAAAAAAAATTTTTTCTTTTCGAGATTCTTTGCGCATAATAAGCTTTTCTGAGGCTATCAAACTAGTATAATGAAAGACAACCAGTTATCTCAAATAAGAATGGAAAAAAAGTGTTTCTAATGAAGTTTCCAAACTTCGAAAAAAATTTTTTTTCATTTCGAGATTCTTTGCGCATAATATGCTTTTCGGAGGCTATCAAACTAGTATAATGAAAGAGAACCAGTTATCTCAAATAAGAACGGAAAAAAAGTGATTCTAACGAAGTTTCGAAAACTCGAAAAAAATTTTTTTTCTTTTCGAGATTCTTTGCGCATAATATGCTTTTCTGAGGCTATCAAACTAGTATAATGAAAGAGAACCAGTTATCTCAAATAAGAAAGGTAAAAAAGTGATTCCACCGAAGTTTCCAAACTTCGAAAAAAAATTTTTTTCTTTTCGAGATTCTTTGGGCATAATATGCTTTTCTGAGGCTATCAAATTAGTATAATGAAAGAGAACCAGTTATCTCAAATAAGAAAGGAAAAAAAGTGATTCTAACGAAGTTTCCAAACTTCGAAAAAAATTTTTTTCTTTTCGAGATTCTTTGCGCATAATATGCTTGTCTGAGGCTATCAAACTAGTATAACGAGAGATTACCAGTTATCTCAAATAAGAATGGAAAAAAAGTGATTCTAATGAAGTTTCCAAACTTGGAAAAAAAAATTTTTTCTTTTCGAGATTCTTTGCGCATAATATGGTTTTCTGAGGCTATCATAATAGTATAATGAAAGAGAACCAGTTATCTCAAATAAGAACGGAAAAAAAGTGATTCTAACGAAATTTCCAAACTTCGAAAAAAAACTTTTTTCTTTTGGAGATTCTTTGCGCATAATATGCTTGTCTGTGGCTATCAAACTAGTATAATGAAAGAGAAACAGATATCTCAAAAAAGAACGGAAAAAAAGTGATTCTAACGAAGTTTCGAAAACTGGAAAAAAATTTTTTTTCTTTTCGAAATTCTTTGCGCATAATCTGCTTTTCTAAGCCTATCAAACTAGTATAATGAAAGAGAACCAGTTATCTCAATAAGAATGGAAAAAAAGTGTTTCTAATGAAGTTTCCAAACTTCGAAAAAAAATTTTTTTCATTTCGAGATTCTTTGCGCATAATATGCTTTTCGGAGGCTATCAAACTAATATAAATAAAGAAAACCAGTTATATCAAATAAGAACGGAAAAAAAGTGATTCTAACGAAGTTTCGAAACTTCGAAAATAATTTTTTTTCTTTTCGAGATTCTTTGCGCATAATATGCTTTTCTGAGGCTATCAAACTAGTATAATGAAAGAGAACCGGTTATCTCAAATAAGAACGGAAAAAAAGTGATTCTAACGAAGTTTCCAAACTTCGAAAAATTTTTTTTTTATTTTCGAGATTCATTGCCCATAATATGCTTTTCTGAGGGTAATCAAACTAGTATAATGAAAGAGAACCAGTTATCTCAAATAAGAACGGAAAAAAAGTGATTCTAACGAAGGTTCAAAACTTCGAAAAAAAATTTTTTTCTTTTCGAGATTCTTTGCGCATAATACGCTTTTCTGAGGCTATCAAACTAGTATAATGAAAGAGAACCAGTTATCTCAAATAAGAACGGAAAAAAAGTGATTCTAACGAAGTTTCCAAACTTCGAAAAAAAAATTTTTTCTTTTCGAGATTCTTTGCGCATAATATGCTTGTCTGAGGCTATCAAACTAGTATAATGAAAGAGAACCAGTTATCTCAAATAAGAACGGAAAAAAAGTGATTCTAACGAAGTTTCCAAACTTCGAAAAAAAATTTTTTTCTTTTCGAGATTCTTTGCGCATAATATGCTTGTCTGAGGCTATCAAACTAGTATAATGAAAGAGAACCAGTTATCTCAAATAAGAACGGGAAAAAAGTGATTCTAACGAGGTTTCCAAACTTCGAAAAAAAATTTTTTTCTTTTCGAGATTCTTTGCGCATAACATGCTTGTCTGAGGCTATCAAACTAGTATAATGAAAGAGAACCAGTTATCTCAAATAAGAACGGAAAAAAGTGATTCTAACGAAGTTTCGAAACTTCGAAAAAAAATTTTTTTTTTCGAGATTCTTTGCGCATAATATGCTTTTCTGAGGCTATCAAACTAGTATAATGAAAGAGAACCAGTTATCTTAAATAAGAACGGAAAAAAAGTGATTCTAACGAAGTTTCCAAACTTCGAAAAAAATTATTTTTCTTTTCGAGATTCTTTGCGCGTAATATGCTTGTCTGAGGCTATCAAACTAGTACAATGAAAGAGAACAAGTTATCTCAAATATGAATGGAAAAAAAGTGATTCTAAGGAAGTTTCGAAACTTCGAAAATAATTTTTTTTCTTTTCGAGATTCTTTGCGCATAATATGCTTGTCTGAGGCTATCAAACTAGTATAATGAAAGAGAACCAGTTATCTCAGATAAGAACGGAAAAAAAGTGATTCTAACGGAGTTTCCAAACTTCGAAAAAAAATTTTTTTCTTTTCGAGATTCTTTGCGCATACCTATGCTTTTCTGAGGCTATCAAAATAGTATAATGAAAGAGAACCAGTTATCTCAAATAAGAACTGAAAAAAAGTGATTCTAACGAGGTTTCCAATCTTCGAAAAAAAATTTTTTTCTTTTCGAGATTCTTTGCGCATAATATGCTTTTCTGAGGCTATCAAACTAGTATAATGAAAGAGAACCAATTATCTCAAATAAGAACGGAAAAAAAGTGATTCTAACGAAGTTTCCAAACTTCGAAAAAAATTTTTTTTCTTTTCGAGATTCTTTGCGCATAATATGCTTGTCTGAAGCTATCAAACTAGTATAATGAAAGAGAACCCGTTATCTCAAATAAGAACGGAAAAAAAGTGATTCTAACGAAGTTTCCAAACTTCGAAAAAAAATGTTTTTCTTTTCGAGATACTTTGCGCATAATATGCTTGTCTGAGGCTATCAAACTAGTATAATGAAAGAGAACCAGTTATCTCAAATAAGAACGGAAAAAAAGTGATTCTAACGAGGTTTCCAAACTTCGAAAAAAAATTTTTTCTTTTCGAGATTCTTTGCGCATAATATGCTTGTCTGAGGCTAACATAATAGTATAATGAAAGAGAACCAGTTATCTCAAATAAGAACGGAAAAAAAGTGAATCTAACGAAATTTCCAAACTTCGAAAAAAAAATTTTTTCTTTTGGAGATTCTTTGCGCATAATATACTTGTCTGTGGCTATCAAACTAGTATAATGAAAGAGAAACAGTTATCTCAAAAAAGAACGGAAAAAAAGTGATTCTAACGAAGTTTCGAAAACTCGAAAAAAATTTTTTTTCTTTTCGAGATTCTTTGCGCATAATCTGCTTTTCTAAGCCTATCAAACTAGTATAATGAAAGAGAACCAGTTATCTCAATAAGAATGGAAAAAAAGTGTTTCTAATGAAGTTTCCAAACTTCGAAAAAAAAATTTTATTCATTTCGAGATTCTTTGCGCATAATATGCTTTTCGGAGGCTATCAAACTAATATAATGAAAGAGAACCAGTTATATCAAATAAGAACGGAAAAAAAGTGATTCTAACGAAGTTTCGAAACTTCGAAAATAATTTTTTTTCTTTTCGAGATTCTTTGCGCATAATATGCTTTTCTGAGGCTATCAAACTAGTATAATGAAAGAGAACCAGTTATCTCAAATAAGAACGGAAAAAAAGTGATTCTAACAAAGTTTCCAAACTTCGAAAAAATTTTTTTTTATTTTCGAGATTCATTGCGCATAATATGCTTTTCTGAGGGTAATCAAACTAGTATAATGAAAGAGAACCAGTTATCTCAAATAAGAACGGAAAAAAAGTGATTCTAAGGAAGTTTCCAAACTTCGAAAAAAAAATTTTTTCTTTTCGAGATTCTTTGCGGATAATACGCTTTTCTGAGGCTATCAAACTAGTATAATGAAAGAGAACCAGTTATCTCAAATAAGAACGGAAAAAAAGTGATTCTAACGAAGTTTCCAAACTTCGAAAAAAAAATTTTTTCTTTTCGAGATTCTTTGCGCATAATATGCTTTTCTGAGGCTATCAAACTAGTATAATGAAAGAGAACCAGTTATCTCAAATAAGAACGGAAAAAAAGTGATTCTAACGAAGTTTCCAAACTTCGAAAAAAATTTTTTTTCTTTTCGAGATTCTTTGCGCACAATATGCTTTTCTGAGGCTATCAAATTAGTATAATGAAAGAGAACCAGTTATCTCAAATAAGAAAGGAAAAAAAGTGATTCTAACGAAGTTTCCAAACTTCGAAAAAAAATGTTTTTCTTTTCGAGATTCTTTGCGCATAATATGCTTCTCTGAGGCTATCAAACTAGTATAATGAAAGAGAACCAGTTATCTCAAATAAGAACGGAAAAAAAGTGATTCTAACGAAGTTTCGAAAACTAGAAAAAAATTTTTTTTCTTTTCGAGATTCTTTGCGAATAATATTCTTTTCTGAGGCTATCAAACTAGTATAATGAAATAGAACCAGTTATCTCAAATAAGAAAGGAAAAAAAGTGATTCTAACGAAGTTTCCAAACTTCGAAAAAAATTTTTTTCTTTTCGAGATTCTTTGCGCATAATATGCTTGTCTGAGGCTATCAAACTAGTATAACGAGAGATTACCAGTTATCTCAAATAAGAATGGAAAAAAAGTGATTCTAATGAAGTTTCCAAACTTCGAAAAAAAAATTTTTTCTTTTCGAGATTCTTTGCGCATAATATGGTTTTCTGAGGCTATCATAATAGTATAATGAAAGAGAACCAGTTATCTCAAATAAGAACGGAAAAAAAGTGATTCTAACGAAGTTTCCAAACTTCGAAAAAAAATTTTTTTCTTTTCGAGATTCTTTGCGCATAATATGCTTGTCTAAGGCTATCAAACTAGTATAATGAAAGAGAACCAGTTATCTTAAATAAGAACGGAAAAAAAGTGATTCTAACGAAGTTTCCAAACTTCGAAAAAAAATTTTTTTCTTTTCGAGATTCTTTGCGCATAATATGTTTTTCTGAGGCTATCATACTAGTATAATGAAAGAGAACCAGTTATCTCAAATAAGAACGGAAAAAAAGTGATTCTAACGAGGTTTCCAAACTTCGAAAAAAAATTTTTTTCTTTTCGAGATTCTTTGCGCATAATATGCTTTTCTGAGGCTATCAAACTAGTATAATGAAAGAGAACCAGTTATCTCAAATAAGAACGGAAAAAAAGTGTTTCTAACGAAGTTTCGAAACTTCGAAAATAATTTTTTTTCTTTTGGAGATTCTTTGCGCATAATATGCTTTTCTGAGGCTATCAAACTAGTATAATGAAAGAGAACCAGTTATCTCAAATAAGAACGGAAAAAAAGTGATTCTAACGAAGTATCGAAAACTCGAAAAAAATTTTTTTTCTTTTCGAGATTCTTTGCGCATAATATGCTTTTCTGAGGCTATCAAACTAGTATAATGAAAGAGAACCAGTTATCTCAAATAAGAAAGGAAAAAAAGTGATTCTAACGAAGTTCCCAAACTTCCAAAAAAAATTTTTTTCTTTTCCAGATTCTTTGCGCATAATATGCTTGTCTGAGGCTATCAAACTAGTATAACGAGAGATTACCAGTTATCTCAAATAAGAATGGAAAAAAAGTGAATCTAATGAAGTTTCCAAACTTCGAAAAAAAATTTTTTTCTTTTCGAGATTCTTTGCGCATAATATGCTTTTCTGAGGCTATCAAATTAGTATAATGAAAGAGAACCAGTTATCTCAAATAAGAAAGGAAAAAAAGTGATTCTAACGAAGTTTCCAAACTTCGAAAAAAAATGTTTTTCTTTTCGAGATTCTTTGCGCATAATATGCTTCTCTGAGGCTATCAAACTAGTATAATGAAAGAGAACCAGTTATCTCAAATAAGAACGGAAAAAAAGTGATTCTAACGAAGTTTCGAAAACTAGAAAAAAATTTTTTTTCTTTTCGAGATTCTTTGCGAATAATATTCTTTTCTGAGGCTATCAAACTAGTATAATGAAATAGAACCAGTTATCTCAAATAAGAAAGGAAAAAAAGTGATTCTAACGAGGTTTCCAAACTTCGAAAAAAAATTTTTTCTTTTCGAGATTCTTTGCGCATAATATGCTTGTCTGAGGCTAACATAATAGTATAATGAAAGAGAACCAGTTATCTCAAATAAGAACGGAAAAAAAGTGAATCTAACGAAATTTCCAAACTTCGAAAAAAAATTTTTTTCTTTTGGAGATTCTTTGCGCATAATATACTTGTCTGTGGCTATCAAACTAGTATAATGAAAGAGAAACAGTTATCTCAAAAAAGAACGGAAAAAAAGTGATTCTAACGAAGTTTCGAAAACTCGAAAAAAATTTTTTTTCTTTTCGAGATTCTTTGCGCATAATCTGCTTTTCTAAGCCTATCAAACTAGTATAATGAAAGAGAACCAGTTATCTCAATAAGAATGGAAAAAAAGTGTTTCTAATGAAGTTTCCAAACTTCGAAAAAAAATTTTTTTCATTAAGAGATTCTTTGCGCATAATATGCTTGTCTAAGGCTATCAAACTAGTATAATGAAAGAGAACCAGTTATATCAAATAAGAACGGAAAAAAAGTGATTCTAACAAAGTTTCGAAACTTCGAAAATAATTTTTTTTCTTTTCTAGTTTCTTTGCGCATAATATGCTTTTCTGAGGCTATCAAACTAGTATAATGAAAGAGAACCAGTTATCTCAAATAAGAACGGAAAAAAAGTGATTCTAACAAAGTTTCCAAACTTCGAAAAATTTTTTTTTTATTTTCGAGATTCATTGCGCATAATATGCTTTTCTGAGGGTAATCAAACTAGTATAATGAAAGAGAACCAGTTATCTCAAATAAGAACGGAAAAAAAGTGATTCTAAGGAAGTTTCCAAACTTCGAAAAAAAAATTTTTTCTTTTCGAGATTCTTTGCGGATAATACGCTTTTCTGAGGCTATCAAACTAGTATAATGAAAGAGAACCAGTTATCTCAAATAAGAACGGAAAAAAAGTGATTCTAACGAAGTTTCCAAACTTCGAAAAAAAAATTTTTTCTTTTCGAGATTCTTTGCGCATAATATGCTTTTCTGAGGCTATCAAACTAGTATAATGAAAGAGAACCAGTTATCTCAAATGAGAACGGAAAAAAAGTGATTCTAACGAAGTTTCCAAACTTCGAAAAAAATTTTTTTTCTTTTCGAGATTCTTTGCGCATAATATGCTTGTCTGAGGCTATCAAACTAGTATAATGAAAGAGAACCAGTTATCTCAAATAAGAACGGGAAAAAAGTGATTCTAACGAGGTTTCCAAACTTCGAAAAAAAATTTTTTTCTTTTCGAGATTCTTTGCGCATAATATGCTTTTCTGAGGCTATCAAACTAGTATAATGAAAGAGAACCAGTTATCTCAAATAAGAACGGAAAAAAAGTGATTCTAACGAAGTTTCGAAACTTCGAAAAAAAATTTTTTTCTTTTCGAGATTCTTAGCGCATAATATGCTTTTCTGAGGCTATCAAACTAGTATAATGAAAGAGAACCAGTTATCTCAAATAAGAACGGAAAAAAAGGGATTTTAACGAAGTTTCCAAACTTCGAAAAAAAATTTTTTTCTTTTCGAGATTCTTTGCGCATAATATACTTGTCTGAGGCTATCAAACTAGTATAATGAAAGAGAACCAGTTATCTCAAATAAGAACGGAAAAAAAGTGATTCTAACGAGGTTTCCAAACTTCGAAAAAAAATTTTTTTCTTTTCGAGATTCTTTGCGCATAATATGCTTTTCTGAGGCTATCAAACTAGTATAATGAAAGAGAACCAGTTATCTCAAATAAGAACGGAAAAAAAGTGATTCTAACGAAGTTTCCAAACTTCGAAAAAAAATTTTTTTCTTTTCGAGATTCTTTGCGCATAATATGCTTGTCTGAGGCTATCAAATTAGTATAATGAAAGAGAACCAGTTATCTCAAATAAGAACGGAAAAAAAGTGATTATAACGAGGTTTCCAAACTTCGAAAAAAAAATTTTTTCTTTTCGAGATTCTTTGCGCATAATATGCTTGTCTGAGGCTATCATAATACAATAATGAAAGAGAACCAGTTATCTCAAATAAGAACGGAAAAAAAGCGATTCTAACGAAATTTCCAAACTTCGAAAAAAAATTTTTTTCTTTTGGAGATTCTTTGCGCATAATATGCTTGTCTGTGGCTATCAAACTAGTATAATGAAAGAGAAGCAGTTATCTCAAAAAAGAACGGAAAAAAAGTGATTCTAACGAAGTTTCGAAAACTCGAAAAAAAATTTTTTTCTTTTAGAGAGTCTTTGCGCATAATATGCTTTTCTGAGGCTATCAAACTAGTATAATGAAAGAGAACCAGTTATCTTAAATAAGAACGGAAAAAAAGTGATTCTAACGAAGTTTCCAAACTTCGAAAAAAAATTTTTTTCTTTTCGAGATTCTTTGCGCATAATATGCTTGTCTAAGGCTATCAAACTAGTATAATGAAAGAGAACCAGTTATCTCAAATAAGAAAGGAAAAAAGGTGATTCTAACGAAGTTTCCAAACTTCGAAAAAAAATGTTTTTCTTTTCGAGATTCTTTGCGCATAATATGCTTCTCTGAGGCTATCAAACTAGTATAATGAAAGAGAACCAGTTATCTCAAATAAGAACGGAAAAAAAGTGATTCTAACGAAGTTTCGAAAACTAGAAAAAAATTTTTTTTCTTTTCGAGATTCTTTGCGAATAATATTCTTTTCTGAGGCTATCAAACTAGTATAATGAAATAGAACCAGTTATCTCAAATAAGAAAGGAAAAAAAGTGATTCTAACGAAGTTTCCAAACTTCGAAAAAAATTTTTTTCTTTTCGAGATTCTTTGCGCATAATATGCTTGTCTGAGGCTATCAAACTAGTATAACGAGAGATTACCAGTTATCTCAAATAAGAATGGAAAAAAAGTGATTCTAATGAAGTTTCCAAACTTCGAAAAAAAAATTTTTTCTTTTCGAGATTCTTTGCGCATAATATGGTTTTCTGAGGCTATCATAATAGTATAATGAAAGAGAACCAGTTATCTCAAATAAGAACGGAAAAAAAGTGATTCTAACGAAATTTCCAAACTTCGAAAAAAAACTTTTTTCTTTTGGAGATTCTTTGCGCATAATATGCTTGTCTGTGGCTATCAAACTAGTATAATGAAAGAGAAACAGATATCTCAAAAAAGAACGGAAAAAAAGTGATTCTAACGAAGTTTCGAAAACTCGAAAAAAATTTTTTTTCTTTTCGAAATTCTTTGCGCATAATCTGCTTTTCTAAGCCTATCAAACTAGTATAATGAAAGAGAACCAGTTATCTCAATAAGAATGGAAAAAAAGTGTTTCTAATGAAGTTTCCAAACTTCGAAAAAAATTTTTTTCATTTCGAGATTCTTTGCGCATAATATGCTTTTCGGAGGCTATCAAACTAATATAATGAAAGAGAACCAGTTATATCAAATAAGAACGGAAAAAAAGTGATTCTAACGAAGTTTCGAAACTTCGAAAATAATTTTTTTTCTTTTCGAGATTCTTTGCGCATAATATGCTTTTCTGAGGCTATCAAACTAGTATAATGAAAGAGAACCAGTTATCTCAAATAAGAACGGAAAAAAAGTGATTCTAACAAAGTTTCCAAACTTCGAAAAAAATTTTTTTTTTTTCGAGATTCATTGCGCATAATATGCTTTTCTGAGGGTAATCAAACTAGTATAATGAAAGAGAACCAGTTATCTCAAATAAGAACGGAAAAAAAGTGATTCTAACGAAGTTTCGAAACTTCGAAAACAATTTTTTTTCTTTTCGAGATTCTTTGCGCATAATATGCTTTTCTGAGGCTATCAAACTAGTATAATGAAAGAGAACCAGTTATCTTAAATAAGAACAGAAAAAAAGTGATTCTAAAGAAGTTTCCATACTTCTAAAAAAAAATTTTTTCTTTTCGAGATTCTTTGCGCATAATATACTTGTCTGAGGCTATCAAACTAGTATAATGAAAGAGAACCAGTTATCTCAAATAAGAATGGAAAAAAAGTGATTCTAAGGAAGTTTCCAAACTTCGAAAAAAAAATTTTTTCTTTTCGAGATTCTTTGCGCATAATACGCTTTTCTGAGGCTATCAAACTAGTATAATGAAAGAGAACCAGTTATCTCAAATAAGAACGGAAAAAAAGTGATTCTAACGAAGTTTCCAAACTTCGAAAAAAAATTTTTTTCTTTTCGAGATTCTTTGCGCATAATATGCTTTTCTGAGGCTATCAAACTAGTATAATGAAAGAGAACCAGTTATCTCAAATAAGAACGGAAAAAAAGTGATTCTAACGAAGTTTCCAAACTTCGAAAAAAAATTTTTTTCTTTTCGAGATTCTTTGCGCATAATATGCTTGTCTGAGGCTATCAAACTAGTATAATGAAAGAGAACCAGTGATCTCAAATAAGAACGGGAAAAAAGTGATTCTAACGAGGTTTCCAAACTTCGAAAAAAAATTTTTTTCTTTTCGAGATTCTTTGCGCATAATATGCTTTTCTGAGGCTATCAAACTAGTATAATGAAAGAGAACCAGTTATCTCAAATAAGAACGGAAAAAAAGTGATTCTAACGAAGTTTCGAAACTTCGAAAAAAAATTTTTTTCTTTTCGAGATTCTTTGCGCATAATATGCTTTTCTGAGGCTATCAAACTAGTATATTGAAAGAGAAGCAGTTATCTTAAATAAGAACGGAAAAAAAGTGATTCTACCGAAGTTTCCAAACTTAGAAAAAAAATTTTTTTCTTTTCGAGATTCTTAGCGCATAATATGCTTTTCTGAGGCTATCAAACTAGTATAATGAAAGAGAACCAGTTATCTCAAATAAGAACGGAAAAAAAGTGATTCTAACGAAGTTTCCAAACTTCGAAAAAAAATTTTTTTCTTTTCGAGATTCTTTGCGCATAATATACTTGTCTGAGGCTATCAAACTAGTATAATGAAAGAGAACCAGTTATCTCAAATAAGAACGGAAAAAAAGTGATTCTAACGAGGTTTCCAAACTTCGAAAAAAAATTTTTTTCTTTTCGAGATTCTTTGCGCATAATATGCTTTTCTGAGGCTATCAAACTAGTATAATGAAAGAGAACCAGTTATCTCAAATAAGAACGGAAAAAAAGTGATTCTAACGAAGTATCGAAAACTCGAAAAAAATTTTTTTTCTTTTCGAGATTCTTTGCGCATAATATGCTTTTCTGAGGCTATCAAACTAGTATAATGAAAGAGAACCAGTTATCTCAAATAAGAAAGGAAAAAAAGTGATTCTAACGAAGTTCCCAAACTTCGAAAAAAAATTTTTTTCTTTTCCAGATTCTTTGCGCATAATATGCTTGTCTGAGGCTATCAAACTAGTATAACGAGAGATTACCAGTTATCTCAAATAAGAATGGAAAAAAAGTGATTCTAATGAAGTTTCCAAACTTCGAAAAAAAAATTTTTTCTTTTCGAGATTCTTTGCGCATAATATGCTTTTCTGAGGCTATCATACTAGTATAATGAAAGAGAACCAGTTATCTCAAATAAGAACGGAAAAAAAGTGATTCTAACGAAATTTTCAAACTTCAAAAAAAATTTTTTTTCTTTTGGAGATTCTTTGCGCATAATATGCTTTTCTGAGGCTATCAAACTAGTATAATGAAAGAGAACCAGTTATCTCAAATAAGAACGGAAAAAAAGTGATTCTAACGAAGTATCGAAAACTCGAAAAAAATTTTTTTTCTTTTCGAGATTCTTTGCGCATAATATGCTTTTCTGAGGCTATCAAACTAGTATAATGAAAGAGAACCAGTTATCTCAAATAAGAAAGGAAAAAAAGTGATTCTAACGAAGTTCCCAAACTTCCAAAAAAAATTTTTTTCTTTTCCAGATTCTTTGCGCATAATATGCTTGTCTGAGGCTATCAAACTAGTATAACGAGAGATTACCAGTTATCTCAAATAAGAATGAAAAAAAAGTGATTCTAATGAAGTTTCCAAACTTCGAAAAAAAAATTTTTTCTTTTCGAGATTCTTTGCGCATAATATGCTTTTCTGAGGCTATCATACTAGTATAATGAAAGAGAACCAGTTATCTCAAATAAGAACGGAAAAAAAGTGATTCTAACGAAATTTTCAAACTTCGAAAAAAAATTTTCTTCTTTTGGAGATTCTTTGCGCATAATATGCTTTTCTGAGGCTATCAAACTAGTATAATGAAAGACAACCAATTATCTCAAATAAGAATGGAAAAAAAGTGTTTCTAATGAAGTTTCCAAACTTCGAAAAAAATTTTTTTTCATTTCGAGATTCTTTGCGCATAATATGCTTTTCGGAGGCTATCAAACTAGTATAATGAAAGAGAACCAGTTATCTCAAATAAGAACGGAAAAAAAGTGATTCTAACGAAGGTTCGAAAACTCGAAAAAAATTTTTTTTCTTTTCGAGATTCTTTGCGCATAATATGCTTTTCTGAGGCTATCAAACTAGTATAATGAAAGAGAACCAGTTATCTCAAATAAGAAAGGAAAAAAAGTGATTCCACCGAAGTTTCCAAACTTCGAAAAAAAATTTTTTTCTTTTCGAGATTCTTTGGGCATAATATGCTTTTCTGAGGCTATCAAATTAGTATAATGAAAGAGAACCAGTTATCTCAAATAAGAAAGGAAAAAAAGTGATTCTAACGAAGTTTCCAAACTTCGAAAAAAAATGTTTTTCTTTTCGAGATTCTTTGCGCATAATATGCTTTTCTGAGGCTATCAAACTAGTATAATGAAAGAGAACCAGTTATTTCAAATAAGAACGGAAAAAAAGTGATTCTAACGAAGTTTCGAAAACTCGAAAAAAATTTTTTTTCTTTTCGAGATTCTTTGCGAATAATATTCTTTTCTGAGGCTATCAAACTAGTATAATGAAAGAGAACCAGTTATCTCAAATAAGAAAGGAAAAAAAGTGATTCTAACGAAGTTTCCAAACTTCGAAAAAAATTTTTTTCTTTTCGAGATTCTTTGCGCATAATATGCTTGTCTGAGGCTATCAAACTAGTATAACGAGAGATTACCAGTTATCTCAAATAAGAATGGAAAAAAAGTGATTCTAATGAAGTTTCCAAACTTCGAAAAAAAAATTTTTTCTTTTCGAGATTCTTTGCGCATAATATGGTTTTCTGAGGCTATCATAATAGTATAATGAAAGAGAACCAGTTATCTCAAATAAGAACGGAAAAAAAGTGATTCTAACGAAATTTCCAAACTTCGAAAAAAAACTTTTTTCTTTTGGAGATTCTTTGCGCATAATATGCTTGTCTGTGGCTATCAAACTAGTATAATGAAAGAGAAACAGATATCTCAAAAAAGAACGGAAAAAAAGTGATTCTAACGAAGTTTCGAAAACTCGAAAAAAATTTTTTTTCTTTTCGAAATTCTTTGCGCATAATCTGCTTTTCTAAGCCTATCAAACTAGTATAATGAAAGAGAACCAGTTATCTCAATAAGAATGGAAAAAAAGTGTTTCTAATGAAGTTTCCAAACTTCGAAAAAAAATTTTTTTCATTTCGAGATTCTTTGCGCATAATATGCTTTTCGGAGGCTATCAAACTAATATAAATAAAGAGAACCAGTTATATCAAATAAGAACGGAAAAAAAGTGATTCTAACGAAGTTTCGAAACTTCGAAAATAATTTTTTTTCTTTTCGAGATTCTTTGCGCATAATATGCTTTTCTGAGGCTATCAAACTAGTATAATGAAAGAGAACCAGTTATCTCAAATAAGAACGGAAAAAAAGTGATTCTAACGAAGTTTCCAAACTTCGAAAAATTTTTTTTTTATTTTCGAGATTCATTGCCCATAATATGCTTTTCTGAGGGTAATCAAACTAGTATAATGAAAGAGAACCAGTTATCTCAAATAAGAACGGAAAAAAAGTGATTCTAACGAAGGTTCGAAACTTCGAAAAAAAATTTTTTTCTTTTCGAGATTCTTTGCGCATAATACGCTTTTCTGAGGCTATCAAACTAGTATAATGAAAGAGAACCAGTTATCTCAAATAAGAACGGAAAAAAAGTGATTCTAACGAAGTTTCCAAACTTCGAAAAAAAAATTTTTTCTTTTCGAGATTCTTTGCGCATAATATGCTTTTCTGAGGCTATCAAACTAGTATAATGAAAGAGAACCAGTTATCTCAAATAAGAACGGGAAAAAAGTGACTCTAACGAAGTTTCCAAACTACGAAAAAAAATTTTTTTCTTTTCGAGATTCTTTGCGCATAATATGCTTGTCTGAGGCTATCAAACTAGTATAATGAAAGAGAACCAGCTATCTCAAATAAGAACGGGAAAAAAGTGATTCTAACGAGGTTTCCAAACTTCGAAAAAAAATTTTTTTCTTTTCGAGATTCTTTGCGCATAATATGCTTGTCTGAGGCTATCAAACTAGTATAATGAAAGAGAACCAGTTATCTCAAATAAGAACGGAAAAAAGTGATTCTAACGAAGTTTCGAAACTTCGAAAAAAAATTTTTTTTTTCGAGATTCTTTGCGCATAATATGCTTTTCTGAGGCTATCAAACTAGTATAATGAAAGAGAACCAGTTATCTTAAATAAGAACGGAAAAAAAGTGATTCTAACGAAGTTTCCAAACTTCGAAAAAAAATTTTTTTCTTTTCGAGATTCTTTGCGCATAATATGCTTTTCTGAGGCTATCAAACTAGTATAATGAAAGAGAACCAATTATCTCAAATAAGAACGGAAAAAAAGTGATTCTAACGAAGTTTCCAAACTTCGAAAAAAATTTTTTTTCTTTTCGAGATTCTTTGCGCATAATATGCTTGTCTGAAGCTATCAAACTAGTATAATGAAAGAGAACCCGTTATCTCAAATAAGAACGGAAAAAAAGTGATTCTAACGAAGTTTCCAAACTTCGAAAAAAAATGTTTTTCTTTTCGAGATTCTTTGCGCATAATATGCTTGTCTGAGGCTATCAAACTAGTATAATGAAAGAGAACCAGTTATCTCAAATAAGAACGGAAAAAAAGTGATTCTAACGAGGTTTCCAAACTTCGAAAAAAAATTTTTTCTTTTCGAGATTCTTTGCGCATAATATGCTTGTCTGAGGCTAACATAATAGTATAATGAAAGAGAACCAGTTATCTCAAATAAGAACGGAAAAAAAGTGAATCTAACGAAATTTCCAAACTTCGAAAAAAAATTTTTTTCTTTTGGAGATTCTTTGCGCATAATATACTTGTCTGTGGCTATCAAACTAGTATAATGAAAGAGAAACAGTTATCTCAAAAAAGAACGGAAAAAAAGTGATTCTAACGAAGTTTCGAAAACTCGAAAAAAATTTTTTTCTTTTCGAGATTCTTTGCGCATAATCTGCTTTTCTAATCCTATCAAACTAGTATAATGAAAGAGAACCAGTTATATCAAATAAGAACGGAAAAAAAGTGATTCTAACAAAGTTTCCAAACTTCGAAAAAATTTTTTTTTATTTTCGAGATTCATTGCGCATAATATGCTTTTCTGAGGGTAATCAAACTAGTATAATGAAAGAGAACCAGTTATCTCAAATAAGAACGGAAAAAAAGTGATTCTAAGGAAGTTTCCAAACTTCGAAAAAAAAATTTTTTCTTTTCGAGATTCTTTGCGCATAATACGCTTTTCTGAGGCTATCAAACTAGTATAATGAAAGAGAACCAGTTATCTCAAATAAGAACGGAAAAAAAGTGATTCTAACGAAGTTTCCAAACTTCGAAAAAAAAATTTTTTCTTTTCGAGATTCTTTGCGCATAATATGCTTTTCTGAGGCTATCAAACTAGTATAATGAAAGAGAACCAGTTATCTCAAATAAGAACGGAAAAAAAGTGATTCTAACGAAGTTTCCAAACTTCGAAAAAAATTTTTTTTCTTTTCGAGATTCTTTGCGCATAATATGCTTGTCTGAGGCTATCAAACTAGTATAATGAAAGAGAACCAGTTATCTCAAATAAGAACGGAAAAAAAGTGATTCTAACGAAGTTTCGAAACTTCGAAAAAAAATTTTTTTCTTTTCGAGATTCTTAGCGCATAATATGCTTTTCTGAGGCTATCAAACTAGTATAATGAAAGAGAACCAGTTATCTCAAATAAGAACGGAAAAAAAGGGATTTTAACGAAGTTTCCAAACTTCGAAAAAAAATTTTTTTCTTTTCGAGATTCTTTGCGCATAATATACTTGTCTGAGGCTATCAAACTAGTATAATGAAAGAGAACCAGTTATCTCAAATAAGAACGGAAAAAAAGTGATTCTAACGAGGTTTCCAAACTTCGAAAAAAAATTTTTTTCTTTTCGAGATTCTTTGCGCATAATATGCTTTTCTGAGGCTATCAAACTAGTATAATGAAAGAGAACCAGTTATCTCAAATAAGAACGGAAAAAAAGTGATTCTAACGAATTTTCCAAACTTCGAAAAAAAATTTTTTTCTTTTCGAGATTCTTTGCGCATAATATGCTTGTCTGAGGCTATCAAATTAGTATAATGAAAGAGAACCAGTTATCTCAAATAAGAACGGAAAAAAAGTGATTCTAACGAGGTTTCCAAACTTCGAAAAAAAAATGTTTTCTTTTCGAGATTCTTTGCGCATAATATGCTTGTCTGAGGCTATCATAATACAATAATGAAAGAGAACCAGTTATCTCAAATAAGAACGGAAAAAAGCGATTCTAACGAAATTTCCAAACTTCGAAAAAAAATTTTTTTCTTTTGGAGATTCTTTGCGCATAATATGCTTGTCTGTGGCTATCAAACTAGTATAATGAAAGAGAAGCAGTTATCTCAAAAAAGAACGGAAAAAAAGTGATTCTAACGAAGTTTCGAAAACTCGAAAAAAAATTTTTTTCTTTTCGAGATTCTTTGCGCATAATATGCTTTTCTGAGGCTATCAAACTAGTATAATGAAAGAGAACCAGTTATCTTAAATAAGAACGGAAAAAAAGTGATTCTAACGAAGTTTCCAAACTTCGAAAAAAAATTTTTTTCTTTTCGAGATTCTTTGCGCATAATATGCTTGTCTAAGGCTATCAAACTAGTATAATGAAAGAGAACAAGTTATCTCAAATAAGAATGGAAAAAAAGTGATTCTAAGGAAGTTTCCAAACTTCGAAAAAAAATTTTTTTCTTTTCGAGATTCTTTGCGCATAATATGCTTGTCTGAGGCTATCAAACTAGTATAATGAAAGAGAACCAGTTATCTCAGATAAGAACGGAAAAAAAGTGATTCTAACGGAGTTTCCAAACTTCGAAAAAAACTTTTTTTCTTTTCGAGATTTTTGCGCATAATATGCTTTTCTGAGTCTATCAAACTAGTATAATGAAAGAGAACCAGTTATCTCAAATAAGAACGGAAAAAAAGTGATTCTAACGAGGTGTCCAATCTTCGAAAAAAAATTTTATTCTTTTCGAGATTCTTTGCGCATAATATGCTTTTCTGAGGCTATCAAACTAGTATAATGAAACAGAACCAGTTATCTCAAATAAGAACGGAAAAAAAGTGATTCTAACGAAAGTTCCAAACTTCGAAAAAAAATTTTTTTCTTTTCGAGATTCTTTGCGCATACCTATGCTTTTCTGAGGCTATCAAACTAGTATAATGAAAGAGAACCAGTTATCTCAAATAAGAACGGAAAAAAAGTGATTCTAACGAGGTTTCCAATCTTCGAAAAAAAATTTATTCTTTTCGAGATTCTTTGCGCATAATATGCTTTTCTGAGGCTATCAAACTAGTATAATGAAAGAGAACCAGTTATCTCAAATAAGAACGGAAAAAAAGTGATTCTAACGAAGTTTCCAAACTTCGAAAAAAAATTTTTTTCTTTTCGAGATTCTTTGCGCATAATATGGTTGTCTGAGGCTATCAAATTAGTATAACGAAAGAGAACCAGTTATCTCAAATAAGAACGGAAAAAAAGTGATTCTAACGAGGTTTCCAAACTTCGAAAAAAAAATTTTTTCTTTTCGAGATTCTTTGCGCATAATATGCTTGTCTGAGGCTATCATAATAGTATAATGAAAGAGAACCAGTTATCTCAAATAAGAACGGAAAAAAAGCGATTCTAACGAAATTTCCAAACTTCGAAAAAAAATTTTTTTCTTTTGGAGATTCTTTGCGCATAATATGCTTGTCTGTGGCTATCAAACTAGTATAATGAAAGAGAAACAGTTATCTCGAAAAAGAAGGGAAAAAAAGTGATTCTAACGAAGTTTCGAAAACTCGAAAAAAAATTTTTTTCTTTTCGAGATTCTTTGCGCTTAATCTGCTTTTCTATGCCTATCAAACTAGTATAATGAAAGAGAACCAGTTATCTCATTAAGAATGGAAAAAATGTGTTTCAAATGAAGTTTCCAAACTTCGAAAAAAATTTTTTTCATTTCGAGATTCTTTGCGCATAATATGCTTTTCGGAGGCTATCAAACTAATATAATGAAAGAGAACCAGTTATATCAAATAAGAACGGAAAAAAAGTGATTCTAACGAAGTTTCGAAACTTCGAAAATAATTTTTTTTCTTTTCGAGATTCTTTGCGCATAATATGCTTTTCTGAGGCTATCAAACTAGTATAATGAAAGAGAACCAGTTATCTCAAATAAGAACGGAAAAAAAGTGATTCTAACAAAGTTTCCAAACTTCGAAAAAATTTTTTTTTATTTTCGAGATTCATTGCGCATAATATGCTTTTCTGAGGGTAATCAAACTAGTATAATGAAAGAGAACCAGTTATCTCAAATAAGAACGGAAAAAAAGTGATTCTAAGGAAGTTTCCAAACTTCGAAAAAAAAATTTTTTCTTTTCGAGATTCTTTGCGCATAATACGCTTTTCTGAGGCTATCAAACTAGTATAATGAAAGAGAACCAGTTATCTCAAATAAGAACGGAAAAAAAGTGATTCTAACGAAGTTTCCAAACTTCGAAAAAAAAATTTTTTCTTTTCGAGATTCTTTGCGCATAATATGCTATTCTGAGGCTATCAAACTAGTATAATGAAAGAGAACCAGTTATCTTAAATAAGAACGGAAAAAAAGTGATTCTAACGAAGTTTCCAAACTTCGAAAAAAATTTTTTTTCTTTTCGACATTCTTTGCGCATAATATGCTTGTCTAAGGCTATCAAACTAGTATAATGAAAGAGAACAAGTTATCTCAAATAAGAATGGGAAAAAAGTGATTCTAAGGAAGTTTCCAAACTTCGAAAAAAAATTTTTTTCTTTTCGAGATTCTTTGCGCATAATATGCTTGTCTGAGGCTATCAAACTAGTATAATGAAAGAGAACCAGTTATCTCAGATAAGAACGGAAAAAAAGTGATTCTAACGGAGTTTCCAAACTTCGAAAAAAACTTTTTTTCTTTTCGAGATTTTTGCGCATAATATGCTTTTCTGAGTCTATCAAACTAGTATAATGAAAGAGAACCAGTTATCTCAAATAAGAACGGAAAAAAAGTGATTCTAACGAAGTTTCCAAACTTCGAAAAAAAATTTTTTTCTTTTCGAAATTCTTTGCGCATAATATGCTTGTCTGAGGCTATCAAACTAGTATAATGAAAGAGAACCAGTTATCTCAAATAAGAACGGAAAAAAAGTGATTCTAACGAAAGTTCCAAACTTCGAAAAAAAATTTTTTTCTTTTCGAGATTCTTTGCGCATACCTATGCTTTTCTGAGGCTATCAAACTAGTATAATGAAAGAGAACCAGTTATCTCAAATAAGAACGGAAAAAAAGTGATACTAACGAGGTGTCCAATCTTCGAAAAAAAATTTTATTCTTTTCGAGATTCTTTGCGCATAATATGCTTTTCTGAGGCTATCAAAGTAGTATAATGAAACAGAACCAGTTATCTCAAATAAGAACGGAAAAAAAGTGATTCTAACGAAAGTTCCAAACTTCGAAAAAAATTTTTTTTCTTTTCGAGATTATTTGCGCATACCTATGCTTTTCTGAGGCTATCAAACTAGTATAATGAAAGAGAACCAGTTATCTCAAATAAGAACGGAAAAAAAGTGATTCTAACGAGGTTTCCAATCTTCGAAAAAAAATTTATTCTTTTCGAGATTCTTTGCGCATAATATGCTTTTCTGAGGCTATCAAACTAGTATAATGAAAGAGAACCAGTTATCTCAAATAAGAACGGAAAAAAAGTGATTCTAACGAAGTTTCCAAACTTCGAAAAAAAATTTTTTTCTTTTCGAGATTCTTTGCGCATAATATGCTTGTCTGAGGCTATCAAATTAGTATAACGAAAGAGAACCAGTTATCTCAAATAAGAACGGAAAAAAAGTGATTCTAACGAGGTTTCCAAACTTCGAAAAAAAAATTTTTTCTTTTCGAGATTCTTTGCGCATAATATGCTTGTCTGAGGCTATCATAATAGTATAATGAAAGAGAACCAGTTATCTCAAATAAGAACGGAAAAAAAGCGATTCAAACGAAATTTCCAAACTTCGAAAAAAAATTTTTTTCTTTTAGAGATTCTTTGCGCATAATATGCTTGTCTGTGGCTATCAAACTAGTATAATGAAAGAGAAACAGTTATCTCCAAAAAGAACGGAAAAAAAGTGATTCTAACGAAGTTTCGAAAACTCGAAAAAAAATTTTTTTCTTTTTGAGATTCTTTGCGCATAATCTGCTTTTCTAAGCCTATCAAACTAGTATAATGAAAGAGAACCAGTTATCTCATTAAGAATGGAAAAAATGTGTTTCTAATGAAGTTTCCAAACTTCGAAAAAAATTTTTTTTCATTTCGAGATTCTTTGCGCATAATATGCTTTTCGGAGGCTATCAAACTAATATAATGAAAGAGAACCAGTTATATCAAATAAGAACGGAAAAAAAGTGATTCTAACGAAGTTTCGAAACTTCGAAAATAATTTTTTTTCTTTTCGAGATTCTTTGCGCATAATATGCTTTTCTGAGGCTATCAAACTAGTATAATGAAAGAGAACCAGTTATCTCAAATAAGAACTGAAAAAAAGTGATTCTAACAAAGTTTCCAAACTTCGAAAAAAATTTTTTTTATTTTCGAGATTCATTGCGCATAATATGCTTTTCTGAGGGTAATCAAACTAGTATAATGAAAGAGAACCAGTTATCTCAAATAAGAACGGAAAAAAAGTGATTCTAACGAAGTTTCCAAACTTCGAAAAAAAATTTTTTTCTTTTCGAGATTCTTTGCGCATAATATGCTTGTATGAGGCTATCAAACTAGTATAATGAAAGAGAACCAGTTATCTCAAATAAGAACGGGAAAAAAGTGATTCTAACGAGGTTTCCAAACTTCGAAAAAAAATTTTTTTCTTTTCGAGATTCTTTGCGCATAATATGCTTTTCTGAGGCTATCAAACTAGTATAATGAAAGAGAACCAGTTATCTCAAATAAGAACGGAAAAAAAGTGATTCTAACGAAGTTTCGAAACTTCGAAAAAAAATTTTTTTCTTTTCGAGATTCTTTGCGCATAATATGCTTTTCTGAGGCTATCAAACTAGTATAATGAAAGAGAACCAGTTATCTTAAATAAGAACGGAAAAAAAGTGATTCTAACGAAGTTTCCAAACTTCGAAAAAAAATTTTTTTCTTTTCGAGATTCTTTGCGCATAATATGCTTGTCTAAGGCTATCAAACTAGTATAATGAAAGATAACAAGTTATCTCAAATAAGAATGGAAAAAAAGTGATTCTAAGGAAGTTTCCAAACTTCGAAAAAAAATTTTTTTCTTTTCGAGATTCTTTGCGCATAATATGCTTGTCTGAGGCTATCAAACTAGTATAATGAAAGAGAACCAGTTATCTCAAATAAGAACGGAAAAAAGTGATTCTAACGGAGTTTCCAAACTTCGAAAAAAATTTTTTTTCTTTTCGAGATTCTTTGCGCATACCTATGCTTTTCTGAGGCTATCAAACTAGTATAAACAAAGAGAACCAGTTATCTCAAATAAGAACGGAAAAAAAGTGATTCTAATGAGGTTTACAATCTTCGAAAAAAATTTTTTTTCTTTTCGAGATTCTTTGCGCATAATATGCTTTTCTGAGGCTATCAAACTAGTATAATGAAAGAGAACCAATTATCTCAAATAAGAACGGAAAAAAAGTGATTCTAACGAAGTTTCCAAACTTCGAAAAAAAATTTTTTTCTTTTCGAGATTCTTTGCGCATAATATGCTTTTCTGAGGCTATCAAACTAGTATAATGAAAGAGAACCAGTTATCTGAAATAAGAACGGAAAAAAAGTGATTCTAACGAAGTTTCCGAACTTCGAAAAAAATTTTTTTTCTTTTCGAGATTCTTTGCGCATAATATGCTTGTCTAAGGCTATCAAACTAGTATAATGAAAGAGAACAAGTTATCTCAAATAAGAATGGAAAAAAAGTGATTCTAAGGAAGTTTCCAAACTTCGAAAAAATTTTTTTTCTTTTCGAGATTCTTTGCGCATAATATGCTTGTCTGAGGCTATCAAACTAGTATAATGAAAGAGAACCAGTTATCTCAGATAAGAACGGAAAAAAAGTGATTCTAACGGAGTTTCCAAACTTCGAAAAAAAAATTTTTTCTTTTCGAGATTCTTTGCGCATACCTATGCTTTTCTGAGGCTATCAAAATAGTATAATGAAAGAGAACCAGTTATCTCAAATAAGAACGGAAAAAAAAGTGATTCTAACGAGGTTTCCAATCTTCGAAAAAAATTTTTTTTCTTTTCGAGATTCTTTGCGCATAATATGCTTTTCTGAGGCTATCAAACTAGTATAATGAAAGAGAACCAATTATCTCAAATAAGAACGGAAAAAAAGTGATGCTAACGAAGTTTCCAAACTTCGAAAAAAATTTTTTTTCTTTTCGAGATTCTTTGCGCATAATATGCTTGTCTGAAGCTATCAAACTAGTATAATGAAAGAGAACCAGTTATCTCAAATAAGAACGGAAAAAAAGTGATTCTAAGGAAGTTTCCAAACTTCGAAAAAAAATTTTTTTCTTTTCGAGATTCTTTGCGCATAATACGCTTTTCTGAGGCTATCAAACTAGTATAATGACAGAGAACCAGTTATCTCAAATAAGAACGGAAAAAAAGTGATTCTAACGAAGTTTCCAAACTTCGAAAAAAAAATTTTTTCTTTTCGAGATTCTTTGCGCATAATATGCTTTTCTGAGGCTATCAAACTAGTATAATGAAAGAGAACCAGTTATCTCAAATAAGAACGGAAAAAAAGTGATTCTAACGAAGTTTCCAAACTTCGAAAAAAAATTTTTTTCTTTTCGAGATTCTTTGCGCATAATATGCTTGTCTGAGGCTATCAAACTAGTATAATGAAAGAGAACCAGTGATCTCAAATAAGAACGGGAAAAAAGTGATTCTAACAAGGTTTCCAAACTTCGAAAAAAAATTTTTTTCTTTTCGAGATTCTTTGCGCATAATATGCTTTTCTGAGGCTATCAAACTAGTATAATGAAAGAGAACCAGTTATCTCAAATAAGAACGGAAAAAAAGTGATTCTAACGAAGTTTCGAAACTTCAAAAAAAATTTTTTTCTTTCCCGATTCTTTGCGCATAATATGCTTTTCTGAGGCTATCAAACTAGTATAATGAAAGAGAAGCAGTTATCTTAAATAAGAACGGAAAAAAAGTGATTCTAACGAAGTTTCCAAACTTAGAAAAAAAATTTTTTTCTTTTCGAGATTCTTAGCGCATAATATGCTTTTCTGAGGCTATCAAACTAGTATAATGAAAGAGAACCAGTTATCTCAAATAAGAACGGAAAAAAAGTGATTCTAACGAAGTTTCCAAACTTCGAAAAAAAATTTTTTTCTTTTCGAGATTCTTTGCGCATAATATACTTGTCTGAGGCTATCAAACTAGTATAATGAAAGAGAACCAGTTATCTCAAATAAGAACGGAAAAAAAGTGATTCTAACGAGGTTTCCAAACTTCGAAAAAAAATTTTTTTCTTTTCGAGATTCTTTGCGCATAATATGCTTTTCTGAGGCTATCAAACTAGTATAATGAAAGAGAACCAGTTATCTCAAATAAGAACGGAAAAAAAGTGATTCTAACGAAGTTTCCAAACTTCGAAAAAATTTTTTTTCTTTTCGAGATTCTTTGCGCATAATATGCTTGTCTGAGGCTATCAAACTAGTATAATGAAAGAGAACCAGGTATCTCAAATAAGAACGGGAAAAAAGTGATTCTAACGAGGTTTCCAAACTTCGAAAAAAAATTTTTTTCTTTTCGAGATTCTTTGCGCATAATATGCTTGTCTGAGGCTATCAAACTAGTATAATGAAAGAGAACCAGTTATCTCAAATAAGAACGGAAAAAAGTGATTCTAACGAAGTTTCGAAACTTCGAAAAAAAATTTTTTTTTTCGAGATTCTTTGCGCATAATATGCTTTTCTGAGGCTATCAAACTAGTATAATGAAAGAGAACCAGTTATCTTAAATAAGAACGGAAAAAAAGTGATTCTAACGAAGTTTCCAAACTTCGAAAAAAATTATTTTTCTTTTCGAGATTCTTTGCGCATAATATGCTTGTCTGAGGCTATCAAACTAGTATAATGAAAGAGAACAAGCTATCTCAAATATGAATGGAAAAAAAGTGATTCTAAGGAAGTTTCGAAACTTCGAAAATAATTTTTTTTCTTTTCGAGATTCTTTGCGCATAATATGCTTGTCTGAGGCTATCAAACTAGTATAATGAAAGAGAACCAGTTATCTCAGATAAGAACGGAAAAAAAGTAATTCTAACGGAGTTTCCAAACTTCGAAAAAAATTTTTTTTCTTTTCGAGATTCTTTGCGCATACCTATGCTTTTCTGAGGCTATCAAAATAGTATAATGAAAGAGAACCAGTTATCTCAAATAAGAACTGAAAAAAAGTGATTCTAACGAGGTTTCCAATCTTCGAAAAAAATTTTTTTCTTTTCGAGATTCTTTGCGCATAATATGCTTTTCTGAGGCTATCAAACTAGTATAATGAAAGAGAACCAATTATCTCAAATAAGAACGGAAAAAAAGTGATTCTAACGAAGTTTCCAAACTTCGAAAAAAAATGTTTTTCTTTTCGAGATTCTTTGCGCATAATATGCTTGTCTGAGGCTATCAAACTAGTATAATGAAAGAGAACCAGTTATCTCAAATAAGAACGGAAAAAAAGTGATTCTAACGAGGTTTCCAAACTTCGAAAAAAAATTTTTTCTTTTCGAGATTCTTTGCGCATAATATGCTTGTCTGAGGCTAACATAATAGTATAATGAAAGAGAACCAGTTATCTCAAATAAGAACGGAAAAAAAGTGAATCTAACGAAATTTCCAAACTTCGAAAAAAATTTTTTTTCTTTTGGAGATTCTTTGCGCATAATATACTTGTCTGTGGCTATCAAACTAGTATAATGAAAGAGAAACAGTTATCTCAAAAAAGAACGGAGAAATAGTGATTCTAACGAAGTTTCGAAAACTCGAAAAAAATTTTTTTTCTTTTCGAGATTCTTTGCGCATAATCTGCTTTTCTAAGCCTATCAAACTAGTATAATGAAAGAGAACCAGTTATCTCAATAAGAATGGAAAAAAAGTGTTTCTAATGAAGTTTCCAAACTTCGAAAAAAATTTTTTTTCATTTCGAGATTCTTTGCGCATTATATGCTTTTCGGAGGCTATCAAACTAATATAATGAAAGAGAACCAGTTATATCAAATAAGAACGGAAAAAAAGTGATTCTAACGAAGTTTCGAAACTTCGAAAATAATTTTTTTTCTTTTCGAGATTCTTTGCGCATAATATGCTTTTCTGAGGCTATCAAACTAGTATAATGAAAGAGAACCAGTTATCTCAAATAAGAACGGAAAAAAAGTGATTCTAACAAAGTTTCCAAACTTCGAAAAAATTTTTTTTTATTTTCGAGATTCATTGCGCATAATATGCTTTTCTGAGGGTAATCAAACTAGTATAATGAAAGAGAACCAGTTATCTCAAATAAGAACGGAAAAAAAGTGATTCTAAGGAAGTTTCCAAACTTCGAAAAAAAAATTTTTTCTTTTCGAGATTCTTTGCGCATAATACGCTTTTCTGAGGCTATCAAACTAGTATAATGAAAGAGAACCAGTTATCTCAAATAAGAACGGAAAAAAAGTGATTCTAACGAAGTTTCCAAACTTCGAAAAAAAAATTTTTTCTTTTCGAGATTCTTTGCGCATAATACGCTTTTCTGAGGCTATCAAACTAGTATAATGAAAGAGAACCAGTTATCTCAAATAAGAACGGAAAAAAAGTGATTCTAACGAAGTTTCCAAACTTCGAAAAAAAATTTTTTTCTTTTCGAGATTCTTTGCGCATAATATGCTTGTCTGAGGCTATCAAACTAGTATAATGAAAGAGAACCAGTTATCTCAAATAAGAACGGGAAAAAAGTGATTCTAACGAGGTTTCCAAACTTCGAAAAAAAATTTTTTTCTTTTCGAGATTCTTTGCGCATAATATGCTTTTCTGAGGCTATCAAACTAGTATAATGAAAGAGAACCAGTTATCTCAAATAAGAACGGAAAAAAAGTGATTCTAACGAAGTTTCGAAACTTCGAAAAAAATTTTTTTCTTTTCGAGATTCTTAGCGCATAATATGCTTTTCTGAGGCTATCAAACTAGTATAATGAAAGAGAACCAGCTATCTCAAATAAGAACGGAAAAAAAGGGATTTTAACGAAGTTTCCAAACTTCGAAAAAAAATTTTTTTCTTTTCAAAATTCTTTGCGCATAATATGCTTTTCTGAGGCTATCAAACTAGTATAATGAAAGAGAACCAGTTATCTCAAATAAGAACGGAAAAAAAGTGATTCTAACGAAGTTTCCAAACTTCGAAAAAAAATTTTTTTCTTTTCGAGATTCTTTGCGCATAATATGCTTGTCTGAGGCTATCAAATTAGTATAATGAAAGAGAACCAGTTATCTCAAATAAGAACGGAAAAAAAGTGATTCTAACGAGGTTTCCAAACTTCGAAAAAAAAATTTTTTCTTTTCGAGATTCTTTGCGCATAATATGCTTGTCTGAGGCTATCATAATACAATAATGAAAGAGAACCAGTTATCTCAAATAAGAACGGAAAAAAAGCGATTCTAACGAAATTTCGAAACTTCGAAAAAAAATTTTTTTCTTTTGGAGATTCTTTGCGCATAAAATGCTTGTCTGTGGCTATCAAACTAGTATAATGAAAGAGAAGCAGTTATCTCAAAAAAGAACGGAAAAAAAGTGATTCTAACGAAGTTTCGAAAACTCGAAAAAAAAGTTTTTTCTTTTCGAGATTCTTTGCGCATAATCTGCTTTTCTAAGCCTATCAAACTAGTATAATAAAAGAGAACCAGTTATCTCAATAAGAATGGAAAAAAAGTGTTTCTAATGAAGTTTCCAAACTTCGAAAAAAAATTTTTTTCATTTCGAGATTCTTTGCGCATAATATGCTTTTCTGAGGCTATCAAACTAGTATAATGAAAGAGAACCAGTTATCTCAAATAAGAACGGAAAAAAAGTGATTCTAACAAAGTTTCCAAACTTCGAAAAAAATTTTTTTTATTTTCGAGATTCATTGCGCATAATATGCTTGTCTGAGGCTATCAATATAGTATAATGAAAGAGAACCAGTTATCTCAAATAAGAACGGAAAAAAGTGATTCTAACGGAGTTTCCAAACTTCGAAAAAAATTTTTTTTCTTTTCGAGATTCTTTGCGCATACCTATGCTTTTCTGAGGCTATCAAACTAGTATAATGAAAGAGAACCAGTTATCTCAAATAAGAACGGAAAAAAAGTGATTCTAATGAGGTTTCCAATCTTCGAAAAAAATTTTTTTTCTTTTCGAGATTCTTTGCGCATAATATGCTTTTCTGAGGCTATCAAACTAGTATAATGAAAGAGAACCAATTATCTCAAATAAGAACGGAAAAAAAGTGATTCTAACGAAGTTTCCAAACTTCGAAAAAAAATTTTTTTCTTTTCGAGATTCTTTGCTCATAATATGCTTTTCTGAGGCTATCAAACTAGTATAATGAAAGAGAACCAGTTATCTTAAATAAGAACGGAAAAAAAGTGATTCTAACGAAGTTTCCAAACTTCGAAAAAAAATTTTTTTCTTTTCGAGATTCTTTGCGCATAATATGCTTGTCTAAGGCTATCAAACTAGTATAATGAAAGAGAACAAGTTATCTCAAATAAGAATGGAAAAAAAGTGATTCTAACGAAGTTTCCAAACTTCGAAAAAAAATTTTTTTCTTTTCGAGATTCTTTGCGCATAATATGCTTGTCTGAGGCTATCAAATTAGTATAATGAAAGAGAACCAGTTATCTCAAATAAGAACGGGAAAAAAGTGATTCTAACGAGGTTTCCAAACTTCGAAAAAAATTTTTTTTCTTTTCGAGATTCTTTGCGCATAACATGCTTGTCTGAGGCTATCAAACTAGTATAATGAAAGAGAACCAGTTATCTCAAATAAGAACGGAAAAAAGTGATTCTAACGAAGTTTCGAAACTTCGAAAAAAAATTTTTTTTTTCGAGATTCTTTGCGCATAATATGCTTTTCTGAGGCTATCAAACTAGTATAATGAAAGAGAACCAGTTATCTTAAATAAGAACGGAAAAAAAGTGATTCTAACGAAGTTTCCAAACTTCGAAAAAAATTATTCTTCTTTTCGAGATTCTTTGCGCATAATATGCTTGTCTGAGGCTATCAAACTAGTATAATGAAAGAGAACAAGTTATCTCAAATATGAATGGAAAAAAAGTGATTCTAAGGAAGTTTCGAAACTTCGAAAATAATTTTTTTTCTTTTCGAGATTCTTTGCGCATAATATGCTTGTCTGAGGCTATCAAACTAGTATAATGAAAGAGAACCAGTTATTCCAGATAAGAACGGAAAAAAAGTGATTCTAACGGAGTTTCCAAACTTCGAAAAAAAATTTTTTTCTTTTCGAGATTCTTCGCCCATACCTATGCTTTTCTGAGGCTATCAAAATAGTATAATGAAAGAGAAGCAGTTATCTCAAATAAGAACGGAAAAAAAGTGATTCTAACGAGGTTTCCAAACTTCGAAAAAAAAAATTTTTCTTTTCGAGATTCTTTGCGCATAATATGCTTGTCTGAGGCTATCATAATACAATAATGAAAGAGAACCAGTTATCTCAAATAAGAACGGAAAAAAAGCGATTCTAACGAAATTTCCAAACTTCGAAAAAAAATTTTTTTCTTTTGGAGATTCTTTGCGCATAATATGCTTGTCTGTGGAATCAAACTAGTATAATGAAAGAGAAGTAGTTATCTCAAAAAAGAACGGAAAAAAAGTGATTCTAACGAAGTTTCGAAAACTCGAAAAAAAAGTTTTTTCTTTTCGAGATTCTTTGCGCATAATCTGCTTTTCTAAGCCTATCAAACTAGTATAATAAAAGAGAACCAGTTATCTCAATAAGAACGGAAAAAAAGTGATTCTAACGAGGTTTCCAAACTTCGAAAAAAAATTTTTTTCTTTTCGAGATTCTTTGCGCATAATATGCTTGTCTGAGGCTATCAAACTAGTATAATGAAAGAGAACCAGTTATCTCAAATAAGAACGGGAAAAAAGTGATTCTAACGAGGTTTCCAAACTTCGAAAAAAAATTTTTTTCTTTTCGAGATTCTTTGCGCATAACATGCTTGTCTGAGGCTATCAAACTAGTATAATGAAAGAGAACCAGTTATCTCAAATAAGAACGGAAAAAAGTGATTCTAACGAAGTTTCGAAACTTCGAAAAAAAATTTTTTTTTTCGAGATTCTTTGCGCATAATATGCTTTTCTGAGGCTATCAAACTAGTATAATGAAAGAGAACCAGTTATCTTAAATAAGAACGGAAAAAAAGTGATTCTAACGAAGTTTCCAAACTTCGAAAAAAATTATTTTTCTTTTCGAGATTCTTTGCGCATAATATGCTTGTCTGAGGCTATCAAACTAGTATAATGAAAGAGAACAAGTTATCTCAAATATGAATGGAAAAAAAGTGATTCTAAGGAAGTTTCGAAACTTCGAAAATAATTTTTTTTCTTTTCGAGATTCTTTCGCATAATATGCTTGTCTGAGGCTATCAAACTAGTATAATGAAAGAGAACCAGTTATTCCAGATAAGAACGGAAAAAAAGTGATTCTAACGGAGTTTCCAAACTTCGAAAAAAAATTTTTTTCTTTTCGAGATTCTTCGCGCATACCTATGCTTTTCTGAGGCTATCAAAATAGTATAATGAAAGAGAACCAGTTATCTCAAATAAGAACGGAAAAAAAGTGATTCTAACGAGGTTTCCAAACTTCGAAAAAAAAATTTTTTCTTTTCGAGATTCTTTGCGCATAATATGCTTGTCTGAGGCTATCATAATACAATAATGAAAGAGAACCAGTTATCTCAAATAAGAACGGAAAAAAAGCGATTCTAACGAAATTTCCAAACTTCGAAAAAAAATTTTTTTCTTTTGGAGATTCTTTGCGCATAATATGCTTGTCTGTGGCTATCAAACTAGTATAATGAAAGAGAAGCAGTTATCTCAAAAAAGAACGGAAAAAAAGTGATTCTAACGAAGTTTCGAAAACTCGAAAAAAAAGTTTTTTCTTTTCGAGATTCTTTGCGCATAATCTGCTTTTCTAAGCCTATCAAACTAGTATAATAAAAGAGAACCAGTTATCTCAATAAGAATGGAAAAAAAGTGTTTCTAATGAAGTTTCCAAACTTCGAAAAAAAATTTTTTTCATTTCGAGATTCTTTGCGCATAATATGCTTTTCTGAGGCTATCAAACTAGTATAATGAAAGAGAACCAGTTATCTCAAATAAGAACGGAAAAAAAGTGATTCTAACAAAGTTTCCAAACTTCGAAAAAAATTTTTTTTATTTTCGAGATTCATTGCGCATAATATGCTTTTCTGAGGGTAATCAAACTAGTATAATGAAAGAGAACCAGTTATTTCAAATAAGAACGGAAAAAAAGTGATTCTAACGAAGTTTCCAAACTTCGAAAAAAATTTTTTTTCTTTTCGAGATTCTTTGCGCATAATATGCTTGTATGAGGCTATCAAACTAGTATAATGAAAGAGAACCAGTTATCTCAAATAAGAACGGGAAAAAAGTGATTCTAACGAGGTTTCCAAACTTCGAAAAAAATTTTTTTCTTTTCGAGATTCTTTGCGCATAATATGCTTTTCTGAGGCTATCAAACTAGTATAATGAAAGAGAACCAGTTATCTCAAATAAGAACGGAAAAAAAGTGATTCTAACGAAGTTTCGAAACTTCGAAAAAAAATTTTTTTCTTTTCGAGATTCTTTGCGCATAATATGCTTTTCTGAGGCTATCAAACTAGTATAATGAAAGAGAACCAGTTATCTTAAATAAGAACGGAAAAAAAGTGATTCTAACGAAGTTTCCAAACTTCGAAAAAAAATTTTTTTCTTTTCGAGATTCTTTGCGCATAATATGCTTGTCTAAGGCTATCAAACTAGTATAATGAAAGAGAACAAGTTATCTCAAATAAGAATGGAAAAAAAGTGATTCTAAGGAAGTTTCCAAACTTCGAAAAAAAATTTTTTTCTTTTCGAGATTCTTTGCGCATAATATGCTTTTCTGAGGCTATCAAACTAGTATAATGAAAGAGAACCAGTTTTCTCAAATAAGAACGGAAAAAAGTGATTCTAACGGAGTTTCCAAACTTCGAAAAAAATTTTTTTTCTTTTCGAGATTCTTTGCGCATACCTATGCTTTTCTGAGGCTATCAAACTAGTATAATGAAAGAGAACCAGTTATCTCAAATAAGAACGGAAAAAAAGTGATTCTAATGAGGTTTCCAATCTTCGAAAAAAATTTTTTTTCTTTTCGAGATTCTTTGCGCATAATATGCTTTTCTGAGGCTATCAAACTAGTATAATGAAAGAGAACCAATTATCTCAAATAAGAACGGAAAAAAAGTGATTCTAACGAAGTTTCCAAACTTCGAAAAAAAATTTTTTTCTTTTCGAGATTCTTTGCGCAAAATATGCTTTTCTGAGGCTATCAAACTAGTATAATGAAAGAGAACCAGTTATCTCAAATAAGAACGGAAAAAAAGTGATTCTAACGAAGTTTCCAAACTTCCAAAAAAATTTTTTTTCTTTTCGAGATTCTTTGCGCATAATATGCTTGTCTGAAGCTATCAAACTAGTATAATGAAAGAGAACCCGTTATCTCAAATAAGAACGGAAAAAAAGTGATTCTAACGAAGTTTCCAAACTTCGAAAAAAAATGTTTTTCTTTTCGAGATTCTTTGCGCATAATATGCTTGTCTGAGGCTATCAAACTAGTATAATGAAAGAGAACCAGTTATCTCAAATAAGAACGGAAAAAAAGTGATTCTAACGAGGTTTCCAAACTTCGAAAAAAAATTTTTTCTTTTCGAGATTCTTTGCGCATAATATGCTTGTCTGAGGCTAACATAATAGTATAATGAAAGAGAACCATTTATCTCAAATAAGAACGGAAAAAAAGTGAATCTAACGAAATTTCCAAACTTCGAAAAAAATTTTTTTTCTTTTGGAGATTCTTTGCGCATAATATACTTGTCTGTGGCTATCAAACTAGTATAATGAAAGAGAAATAGTTATCTCAAAAAAGAACGGAAAAAAAGTGATTCTAACGAAGTTTCGAAAACTCGAAAAAAAATTTTTTTCTTTTCGAGATTCTTTGCGCATAATCTGCTTTTCTAAGCCTATCAAACTAGTATAATGAAAGAGAACCAGTTATCTCAATAAGAATGGAAAAAAAGTGTTTCTAATGAAGTTTCCAAACTTCGAAAAAAAATTTTTTTCATTTCGAGATTCTTTGCGCATAATATGCTTTTCGGAGGCTATCAAACTAATATAATGAAAGAGAACCAGTTATATCAAATAAGAACGGAAAAAAAGTGATTCTAACGAAGTTTCGAAACTTCGAAAATAATTTTTTTTCTTTTCGAGATTCTTTGCGCATAATATGCTTTTCTGAGGCTATCAAACTAGTATAATGAAAGAGAACCAGTTATCTCAAATAAGAACGGAAAAAAAGTGATTCTAACAAAGTTTCCAAACTTCGAAAAAATTTTTTTTTATTTTCGAGATTCATTGCGCATAATATGCTTTTCTGAGGGTAATCAAACTAGTATAATGAAAGAGAACCAGTTATCTCAAATAAGAACGGAAAAAAAGTGATTCTAAGGAAGTTTCCAAACTTCAAAAAAAAAATTTTTTCTTTTCGAGATTCTTTGCGCATAATACGCTTTTCTGAGGCTATCAAACTAGTATAATGAAAGAGAACCAGTTATCTCAAATAAGAACGGAAAAAAAGTGATTCTAACGAAGTTTCCAAACTTCGAAAAAAAAATTTTTTCTTTTCGAGATTCTTTGCGCATAATATGCTTTTCTGAGGCTATCAAACTAGTATAATGAAAGAGAACCAGTTATCTCAAATAAGAACGGAAAAAAAAGATTCTAACGAAGTTTCCAAACTTCGAAAAAAATTTTTTTTCTTTTCGAGATTCTTTGCGCATAATATGCTTGTCTGAGGCTATCAAACTAGTATAATGAAAGAGAACCAGTTATCTCAAATAAGAACGGGAAAAAAGTGATTCTAACGAGGTTTCCAAACTTCGAAAAAAAATTTTTTTCTTTTCGAGATTCTTTGCGCATAATATGCTTTTCTGAGGCTATCAAACAAGTATAATGAAAGAGAACCAGTTATCTCAAATAAGAACGGAAAAAAAGTGATTCTAACGAAGTTTCGAAACTTCGAAAAAAAATTTTTTTCTTTTCGAGATTCTTAGCGCATAATATGCTTTTCTGAGGCTATCAAACTAGTATAATGAAAGAGAACCAGTTATCTCAAATAAGAACGGAAAAAAAGGGATTTTAACGAAGTTTCCAAACTTCGAAAAAAAATTTTTTTCTTTTCGAGATTCTTTGCGCATAATATACTTGTCTGAGGCTATCAAACTAGTATAATGAAAGAGAACCAGTTATCTCAAATAAGAACGGAAAAAAAGTGATTCTAACGAGGTTTCCAAACTTCGAAAAAAAATTTTTTTCTTTTCGAGATTCTTTGCGCATAATATGCTTTTCTGAGGCTATCAAACTAGTATAATGAAAGAGAACCAGTTATCTCAAATAAGAACGGAAAAAAAGTGATTCTAACGAAGTTTCCAAACTTCGAAAAAAAATTTTTTTCTTTTCGAGATTCTTTGCGCATAATATGCTTGTCTGAGGCTATCAAATTAGTATAATGAAAGAGAACCAGTTATCTCAAATAAGAACGGAATAAAAGTGATTCTAACGAGGTTTCCAAACTTCGAAAAAAAATTTTTTTCTTTTCGAGATTCTTTGCGCATAATATGCTTGTCTGAGGCTATCATAATACAATAATGAAAGAGAACCAGTTATCTCAAATAAGAACGGAAAAAAAGCGATTCTAACGAAATTTCCAAACTTCGAAAAAAAATTTTTTTCTTTTGGAGATTCTTTGCGCATAATATGCTTGTCTGTGGCTATCAAACTAGTATAATGAAAGAGAAGCAGTTATCTAAAAAAAGAACGGAAAAAAAGTGATTCTAACGAAGTTTCGAAAACTCGAAAAAATTTTTTTCTTTTCGAGATTCTTTGCGCATAATATGCTTTTCTGAGGATATCAAACAAGTATAATGAAAGAGAACCAGTTATCTTAAATAAGAACGGAAAAAAAGTGATTCTAACGAAGTTTCCAAACTTCGAAAAAAAATTTTTTTCTTTTCGAGATTCTTTGCGCATAATATGCTTGTCTAAGGCTATCAAACTAGTATAATGAAAGAGAACCACTTATCTTAAATAAGAACGGAAAAAAAGTGATTCTAACGAAGTTTCCAAACTTCGAAAAAAAATTTTTTTCTTTTCGAGATTCTTTGCGCATAATATGCTTTTCTGAGGCTATCATACTAGTATAATGAAAGAGAACCAGTTATCTCAAATAAGAACGGAAAAAAAGTGATTCTAACGAAATTTTCAAACTTCGAAAAAAATTTTTTTTCTTTTGGAGATTCTTTGCGCATAATATGCTTTTCTGAGGTATCAAACTAGTATAATGAAAGAGAACCAGTTATCTCAAATAAGAACGGAAAAAAAGTGATTCTAACGAAGTTTCGAAACTTCGAAAATAATTTTTTTTCTTTTGGAGATTCTTTGCGCATAATATGCTTTTCTGAGGCTATCAAACTAGTATAATGAAAGAGAACCAGTTATCTCAAATAAGAACGGAAAAAAAGTGATTCTAACGAAGTATCGAAAACTCGAAAAAAATTTTTTTTCTTTTCGAGATTCTTTGCGCATAATATGCTTTTCTGAGGCTATCAAACTAGTATAATGAAAGTGAACCAGTTATCTCAAATAAGAAAGGAAAAAAAGTGATTCTAACGAAGTTCCCAAACTTCCAAAAAAAATTTTTTTCTTTTCCAGATTCTTTGCGCATAATATGCTTGTCTGAGGCTATCAAACTAGTATAACGAGAGATTACCAGTTATCTCAAATAAGAATGGAAAAAAAGTGATTCTAATGAAGTTTCCAAACTTCGAAAAAAAAATTTTTTCTTTTCGAGATTCTTTGCGCATAATATGCTTTTCTGAGGCTATCAAATTAGTATAATGAAAGAGAACCAGTTATCTCAAATAAGAAAGGAAAAAAAGTGATTCTAACGAAGTTTCCAAACTTCGAAAAAAAATGTTTTTCTTTTCGAGATTCTTTGCGCATAATATGCTTCTCTGAGGCTATCAAACTAGTATAATGAAAGAGAACCAGTTATCTCAAATAAGAACGGAAAAAAAGTGATTCTAACGAAGTTTCGAAAACTCGAAAAAAATTTTTTTTCTTTTCGAGATTCTTTGCGAATAATATTCTTTTCTGAGGCTATCAAACTAGTATAATGAAATAGAACCAGTTATCTCAAATAAGAAAGGAAAAAAAGTGATTCTAACGAAGTTTCCAAACTTCGAAAAAAATTTTTTTCTTTTCGAGATTCTTTGCGCATAATATGCTTCTCTGAGGCTATCAAACTAGTATAACGAGAGATTACCAGTTATCTCAAATAAGAATGGAAAAAAAGTGATTCTAATGAAGTTTCCAAACTTCGAAAAAAAATTTTTTTCTTTTCGAGATTCTTTGCGCATAATATGGTTTTCTGAGGCTATCATAATAGTATAATGAAAGAGAACCAGTTATCTCAAATAAGAACGGAAAAAAAGTGATTCTAACGAAATTTCCAAACTTCGAAAAAAAACTTTTTTCTTTTGGAGATTCTTTGCGCATAATATGCTTGTCTGTGGCTATCAAACTAGTATAATGAAAGAGAAACAGATATCTCAAAAAAGAACGGAAAAAAAGTGATTCTAACGAAGTTTCGAAAACTCGAAAAAAATTTTTTTTCTTTTCGAAATTCTTTGCGCATAATCTGCTTTTCTAAGCCTATCAAACTAGTATAATGAAAGAGAACCAGTTATCTCAATAAGAATGGAAAAAAAGTGTTTCTAATGAAGTTTCCAAACTTCGAAAAAAAATTTTTTTCATTTCGAGATTCTTTGCGCATAATATGCTTTTCGGAGGCTATCAAACTAATATAATGAAAGAGAAGCAGTTATATCAAATAAGAACGGAAAAAAAGTGATTCTAACGAAGTTTCGAAACTTCGAAAATAATTTTTTTTCTTTTCGAGATTCTTTGCGCATAATATGCTTTTCTGAGGCTATCAAACTAGTATAATGAAAGAGAACCAGTTATCTCAAATAAGAACGGAAAAAAAGTGATTCTAACAAAGTTTCCAAACTTCGAAAAAAATTTTTTTTATTTTCGAGATTCATTGCGCATAATATGCTTTTCTGAGGGTAATCAAACTAGTATAATGAAAGAGAACCAGTTATCTCAAATAAGAACGGAAAAAAAGTGATTCTAACGAAGTTTCGAAACTTCGAAAAAAAATTTTTTTCTTTTCGAGATTCTTTGCGCATAATATGCTTTTCTGAGGCTATCAAACTAGTATAATGAAAGAGAACCAGTTATCTTAAATAAGAACAGAAAAAAAGTGATTCTAAAGAAGTTTCCAAACTTCTAAAAAAAAATTTTTTCTTTTCGAGATTCTTTGCGCATAATATACTTGTCTGAGGCTATCAAACTAGTGTAATGAAAGAGAACCAGTTATCTCAAATAAGAATGGAAAAAAAGTGATTCTAAGGAAGTTTCCAAACTTCGAAAAAAAAATTTTTTCTTTTCGAGATTCTTTGCGCATAATACGCTTTTCTGAGGCTATCGAACTAGTATAATGA
The DNA here is from genome assembly GCA_030762175.1 of Metallyticus violacea. Lineage (NCBI taxonomy): Eukaryota > Metazoa > Arthropoda > Insecta > Mantodea > Metallyticidae > Metallyticus > Metallyticus violacea. The sequence continues at coordinate 81,831,975 of CM060842.1, read as the reverse complement.
AAGAGAACCAGTTATCTCAAATAAGAACGGAAAAAAAGTGATTCTAACGAAGTTTCCAAACTTCGAAAAAAAAATAATTTCTTTTCGAGATTCTTTGCGCATAATATGCTTTTCTGAGGCTATCAAACTAGTATAATGAAAGAGAACCAGTTATCTCAAATAAGAACGGAAAAAAAGTGATTCTAACGAAGTTTCCAAACTTCGAAAAAAAATTTTTTTCTTTTCGAGATTCTTTGGGCATAATATGCTTGTCTGAGGCTATCAAACTAGTATAATGAAAGAGAACCAGTGATCTCAAATAAGAACGGGAAAAAAGTGATTCTAACGAGGTTTCCAAACTTCGAAAAAAAATTTTTTTCTTTTCGAGATTCTTTGCGCATAATATGCTTTTCTGAGGCTATCAAACTAGTATAATGAAAGAGAACCAGTTATCTCAAATAAGAACGGAAAAAAAGTGATTCTAACGAAGTTTGGAAACTTCGAAAAAAAATTTTTTTTCTTTTCGAGATTCTTTGCGCATAATATGCTTTTCTGAGGCTATCAAACTAGTATATTGAAAGAGAAGCAGTTATCTTAAATAAGAACGGAAAAAAAGTGATTCTACCGAAGTTTCCAAACTTAGAAAAAAAATTTTTTTCTTTTCGAGATTCTTAGCGCATAATATGCTTTTCTGAGGCTATCAAACTAGTATAATGAAAGAGAACCAGTTATCTCAAATAAGAACGGAAAAAAAGTGATTCTAACGAAGTTTCCAAACTTCGAAAAAAAATTTTTTTCTTTTGGAGATTCTTTGCGCATAATATACTTGTCTGAGGCTATCAAACTAGTATAATGAAAGAGAACCAGTTATCTCAAATAAGAACGGAAAAAAAGTGATTCTAACGAGGTTTCCAAACTTCGAAAAAAAAATTTTTTCTTTTCGAGATTCTTTGCGCATAATATGCTTTTCTGAGGCTATCAAACTAGTATAATGAAAGAGAACCAGTTATCTCAAATAAGAACGGAAAAAAAGTGATTCTAACGAAGTATCGAAAACTCGAAAAAAATTTTTTTTCTTTTCGAGATTCTTTGCGCATAATATGCTTTTCTGAGGCTATCAAACTAGTATAATGAAAGAGAACCAGTTATCTCAAATAAGAAAGGAAAAAAAGTGATTCTAACGAAGTTCCCAAACTTCGAAAAAAAATTTTTTTCTTTTCCAGATTCTTTGCGCATAATATGCTTGTCTGAGGCTATCAAACTAGTATAACGAGAGATTACCAGTTATCTCAAATAAGAATGGAAAAAAAGTGATTCTAATGAAGTTTCCAAACTTCGAAAAAAAAATTTTTTCTTTTCGAGATTCTTTGCGCATAATAAGCTTTTCTGAGGCTATCATACTAGTATAATGAAAGAGTACCAGTTATCTCAAATAAGAACGGAAAAAAAGTGATTCTAACGAAATTTTCAAACTTCGAAAAAAATTTTTTTTCTTTTGGAGATTCTTTGCGCATAATGTGCTTTTCTGAGGCTATCAAACTAGTATAATGAAAGAGAACCAGTTATCTCAAATAAGAACGGAAAAAAAGTGATTCTAACGAAGTATCGAAAACTCGAAAAAAATTTTTTTTCTTTTCGAGATTCTTTGCGCATAATATGCTTTTCTGAGGCTATCAAACTAGTATAATGAAAGAGAACCAGTTATCTCAAATAAGAAAGGAAAAAAAGTGATTCTAACGAAGTTCCCAAACTTCCAAAAAAAATTTTTTTCTTTTCCAGATTCTTTGCGCATAATATGCTTGTCTGAGGCTATCAAACTAGTATAACGAGAGATTACCAGTTATCTCAAATAAGAATGAAAAAAAAGTGATTCTAATGAAGTTTCCAAACTTCGAAAAAAAAAATTTTTCTTTTGGAGATTCTTTGCGCATAATATGCTTGTCTGTGGCTATCAAACTAGTATAATGAAAGACAACCAGTTATCTCAAATAAGAATGGAAAAAAAGTGTTTCTAATGAAGTTTCCAAACTTCGAAAAAAATTTTTTTTCATTTCGAGATTCTTTGCGCATAATATGCTTTTCGGAGGCTATCAAACTAGTATAATGAAAGAGAACCAGTTATCTCAAATAAGAACGGAAAAAAAGTGATTCTAACGAAGTTTCGAAAACTCGAAAAAATTTTTTTTTCTTTTCGAGATTCTTTGCGCATAATATGCTTTTCTGAGGCTATCAAACTAGTATAATGAAAGAGAACCAGTTATCTCAAATAAGAATGGAAAAAAAGTGTTTCTAATGAAGTTTCCAAACTTCGATAAAATTTTTTTCATTTCGAGATTCTTTGCGCATAATATGCTTGTCTGAGGCTATCAAACTAGTATAATGAAAGAGAACCAGTTATCTCAAATAAGAACGGAAAAAAAGTGATTCTAACGAAGTTTCGAAAACTCGAAAAAAATTTTTTTTCTTTTCGAGATTCTTTGCGAATAATATTCTTTTCTGAGGCTATCAAACTAGTATAATGAAAGAGAACCAGTTATCTCAAATAAGAAAGGAAAAAAAGTGATTCTAACGAAGTTTCCAAACTTCGAAAAAAATTTTTTTCTTTTCGAGATTCTTTGCGCATAATATGCTTGTCTGAGGCTATCAAACTAGTATAACGAGAGATTACCAGTTATCTCAAATAAGAATGGAAAAAAAGTGATTCTAATGAAGTTTCCAAACTTCGAAAAAAAAATTTTTTCTTTTGGAGATTCTTTGCGCATAATATGCTTGTCTGTGGCTATCAAACTAGTATTATGAAAGAGAAACAGATATCTCAAAAAAGAACGGAAAAAAAGTGATTCTAACGAAGTTTCGAAAACTCGAAAAAAATTTTTTTTCTTTTCGAAATTCTTTGCGCATAATCTGCTTTTCTAAGCCTATCAAACTAGTATAATGAAAGAGAACCAGTTATCTCAATAAGAATGGAAAAAAAGTGTTTCTAATGAAGTTTCCAAACTTCGAAAAAAAATTTTTTTCATTTCGAGATTCTTTGCGCATAATACGCTTTTCTGAGGCTATCAAAATAGTATAATGAAAGAGAACCAGTTATCTCAAATAAGAACGGAAAAAAAGTGATTCTAACGAAGTTTCCAAACTTCGAAAAAAAAATTTTTACTTTTCGAGATTCTTTGCGCATAATATGCTTTTCTGAGGCTATCAAACTAGTATAATGAAAGAGAACCAGTTATCTCAAATAAGAACGGAAAAAAAGTGATTCTAACGAAGTTTCCAAACTTCGAAAAAAAATTTTTTTCTTTTCGAGATTCTTTGCGCATAATATGCTTGTCTGAGGCTATCAAACTAGTATAATGAAAGAGAACCAGTTATCTCAAATAAGAACGGGAAAAAAGTGATTCTAACGAGGTTTCCAAACTTCGAAAAAAAATTTTTTTCTTTTCGAGATTCTTTGCGCATAATATGCTTGTCTGAGGCTATCAAACTAGTATAATGAAAGAGAACCAGTTATCTCAAATAAGAACGGAAAAAAGTGATTCTAACGAAGTTTCGAAACTTCGAAAAAAATTTTTTTTTTTCGAGATTCTTTGCGCATAATATGCTTTTCTGAGGCTATCAAACTAGTATAATGAAAGAGAACCAGTTATCTTAAATAAGAACGGAAAAAAAGTGATTCTAACGAAGTTTCCAAACTTCGAAAAAAATTATTTTTCTTTTCGAGATTCTTTGCGCATAATATGCTTGTCTGAGGCTATCAAACTAGTATAATGAAAGAGAACAAGTTATCTCAAATATGAATGGAAAAAAAGTGATTCTAAGGAAGTTTCGAAACTTCGAAAATAATTTTTTTTCTTTTCGAGATTCTTTGCGCATAATATGCTTGTCTGAGGCTATCAAACTAGTATAATGAAAGAGAACCAGTTATCTCAGATAAGAACGGAAAAAAAGTGATTCTAACGGAGTTTCCAAACTTCGAAAAAAAATTTTTTTCTTTTCGAGATTCTTTGCGCATACCTATGCTTTTCTGAGGCTATCAAAATAGTATAATGAAAGAGAACCAGTTATCTCAAATAAGAACTGAAAAAAAGTGATTCTAACGAGGTTTCCAATCTTCGAAAAAAAATTTTTTTCTTTTCGAGATTCTTTGCGCATAATATGCTTTTCTGAGGCTATCAAACTAGTATAATGAAAGAGAACCAATTATCTCAAATAAGAACGGAAAAAAAGTGATTCTAACGAAGTTTCAAAACTTCGAAAAAATTTTTTTTCTTTTCGAGATTCTTTGCGCATAATATGCTTGTCTGAAGCTATCAAACTAGTATAATGAAAGAGAACCCGTTATCTCAAATAAGAACGGAAAAAAAGTGATTCTAACGAAGTTTCCAAACTTCGAAAAAAAATGTTTTTCTTTTCGAGATTCTTTGCGCATAATATGCTTGTCTGAGGCTATCAAACTAGTATAATGAAAGAGAACCAGTTATCTCAAATAAGAACGGAAAAAAAGTGATTCTAACGAGGTTTCCAAACTTCGAAAAAAAATTTTTTCTTTTCGAGATTCTTTGCGCATAATATGCTTGTCTGAGGCTAACATAATAGTATAATGAAAGAGAACCAGTTATCTCAAATAAGAACGGAAAAAAAGCGAATCTAACGAAATTTCCAAACTTCGAAAAAAATTTTTTTTCTTTTGGAGATTCTTTGCGCATAATATACTTGTCTGTGGCTATCAAACTAGTATAATGAAAGAGAAACAGTTATCTCAAAAAAGAACGGAAAAAAAGTGATTCTAACGAAGTTTCCAAACTTCGAAAAAAAATTTTTTTCATTTCGAGATTCTTTGCGCATAATATGCTTTTCGGAGGCTATCAAACTAATATAATGAAAGAGAACCAGTTACATCAAATAAGAACGGAAAAAAAGTGATTCTAACGAAGTTTCGAAACTTCGAAAATAATTTTTTTTTCTTTTCGAGATTCTTTGCGCATAATATGCTTTTCTGAGGCTATCAAACTAGTATAATGAAAGAGAACCAGTTATCTCAAATAAGAACTGAAAAAAAGTGATTCTAACAAAGTTTCCAAACTTCGAAAAAAATTTTTTTTATTTTCGAGATTCATTGCGCATAATATGCTTTTCTGAGGGTAATCAAACTAGTATAATGAAAGAGAACCAGTTATCTCAAATAAGAACGGAAAAAAAGTGATTCTAACGAAGTTTCCAAACTTCGAAAAAAAATTTTTTTCTTTTCGAGATTCTTTGCGCATAATATGCTTTTCTGAGGCTATCAAACTAGTATAATGAAAGAGAACCAGTTATCTCATATAAGAACGGAAAAAAAGTGATTCTAACGAAGTTTCGAAACTTCGAAAAAAATTTTTTTTCTTTTCGAGATTCTTTGCGCATAATATGCTTTTCTGAGGCTATCAAACTAGTATAATGAAAGAGAACCAGTTATCTTAAATAAGAACGGAAAAAAAGTGATTCTAACGAAGTTTCCAAACTTCGAAAAAAAATTTTTTTCTTTTCGAGATTCTTTGCGCATAATATGCTTGTCTAAGGCTATCAAACTAGTATAATGAAAGAGAACAAGTTATCTCAAATAAGAATGGAAAAAAAGTGATTCTAAGGAAGTTTCCAAACTTCGAAAAAAAATTTTTTTCTTTTCGAAATTCTTTGCGCATAATATGCTTGTCTGAGGCTATCAAACTAGTATAATGAAAGAGAACCAGTTATCTCAAATAAGAACGGAAAAAAGTGATTCTAACGGAGTTTCCAAACTTCGAAAAAAATTTTTTTTCTTTTCGAGATTCTTTGCGCATACCTATGCTTTTCTGAGGCTATCAAACTAGTATAATGAAAGAGAACCAGTTATCTCAAATAAGAACGGAAAAAAAGTGATTCTAATGAGGTTTCCAATCTTCGAAAAAAATTTTTTTTCTTTTCGAGATTCTTTGCGCATAATATGCTTTTCTGAGGCTATCAAACTAGTATAATGAAAGAGAACCAATTATCTCAAATAAGAACGGAAAAAAAGTGATTCTAACGAAGTTTCCAAACTTCGAAAAAAAATTTTTTTCTTTTCGAGATTCTTTGCGCATAATATGCTTTTCTGAGGCTATCAAACTAGTATAATGAAAGAGAACCAGTTATCTTAAATAAGAACGGAAAAAAAGTGATTCTAACGAAGTTTCCAAACTTCGAAAAAAAATTTTTTTCTTTTCGAGATTCTTTGCGCATAATATGCTTGTCTAAGGCTATCAAACTAGTATAATGAAAGAGAACAAGTTATCTCAAATAAGAATGGAAAAAAAGTGATTCTAAGGAAGTTTCCAAACTTCGAAAAAATTTTTTTTCTTTTCGAGATTCTTTGCGCATAATATGCTTGTCTGAGGCTATCAAACTAGTATAATGAAAGAGAACCAGTTATCTCAGATAAGAACGGAAAAAAAGTGATTCTAACGGAGTTTCCAAACTTCGAAAAAAAATTTTTTTCTTTTCGAGATTCTTTGCGCATACCTATGCTTTTCTGAGGCTATCAAAATAGTATAATGAAAGAGAACCAGTTATCTCAAATAAGAACGGAAAAAAAAGTGATTTTAACCAGGTTTCCAATCTTCGAAAAAAAATTTTTTTCTTTTCGAGATTCTTTGCGCATAATATGCTTTTCTGAGGCTATCAAACTAGTATAATGAAAGAGAACCAATTATCTCAAATAAGAACGGAAAAAAAGTGATTCTAACGAAGTTTCCAAACTTCGAAAAAAATTTTTTTTCTTTTCGAGATTCTTTGCGCATAATATGCTTGTCTGAAGCTATCAAACTAGTATAATGAAAGAGAACCAGTTATCTCAAATAAGAACGGAAAAAAAGTGATTCTAAGGAAGTTTCCAAACTTCGAAAAAAAAATTTTTTCTTTTCGAGATTCTTTGCGCATAATATGCTTTTCTGAGGCTATCAAACTAGTATAATGAAAGAGAACCAGTTATCTCAAATAAGAACGGAAAAAAAGTGATTCTAACGAAGTTTCCAAACTTCGAAAAAAAATTTTTTCTTTTCGAGATTCTTTGCGCATAATATGCTTGTCTGAGGCTATCAAACTAGTATAATGAAAGAGAACCAGTGATCTCAAATAAGAACGGGAAAAAAGTGATTCTAACGAGGTTTCCAAACTTCGAAAAAAAATTTTTTTCTTTTCGAGATTCTTTGCGCATAATATGCCTTTCTGAGGCTATCAAACTAGTATAATGAAAGAGAACCAGTTATCTCAAATAAGAACGGAAAAAAAGTGATTCTAACGAAGTTTCGAAACTTCGAAAAAAAATTTTTTTCTTTTCGAGATTCTTTGCGCATAATATGCTTTTCTGAGGCTATCAAACAAGTATAATGAAAGAGAAGCAGTTATCTTAAATAAGAACGGAAAAAAAGTGATTCTAACGAAGTTTCCAAACTTAGAAAAAAAATTTTTTTCTTTTCGAGATTCTTAGCGCATAATATGCTTTTCTGAGGCTATCAAACTAGTATAATGAAAGAGAACCAGTTATCTCAAATAAGAACGGAAAAAAAGTGATTCTAACGAAGTTTCCAAACTTCGAAAAAAAATTTTTTTCTTTTCGAGATTCTTTGCGCATAATATACTTGTCTGAGGCTATCAAACTAGTATAATGAAAGAGAACCAGTTATCTCAAATAAGAACGGAAAAAAAGTGATTCTAACGAGGTTTCCAAACTTCGAAAAAAGATTTTTTTCTTTTCGAGATTCTTTGCGCATAATATGCTATTCTGAGGCTATCAAACTAGTATAGTGAAAGAGAACCAGTTATCTCAAATAAGAACAGAAAAAAACTGATTCTAACGAAGTTTCCAAACTTCGAAAAAAAATTATTTTCTTTTCGAGATTCTTTGCGCATAATATGCTTGTCTGAGGCTATCAAACTAGTATAATGAAAGAGAACCAGTTATCTCAAATAAGAACGGGAAAAAAGTGATTCTAACGAGGTTTCCAAACTTCGAAAAAAAATTTTTTTCTTTTCGAGATTCTTTGCGCATAATATGCTTGTCTGGGGCTATCAAACTAGTATAATGAAAGAGAACCAGTTATCTCAAATAAGAACGGAAAAAAGTGATTCTAACGAAGTTTCGAAACTTCGAAAAAAAATTTTTTTTTTCGAGATTCTTTGCGCATAATATGCTTTTCTGAGGCTATCAAACTAGTATAATGAAAGAGAACCAGTTATCTTAAATAAGAACGGAAAAAAAGTGATTCTAACGAAGTTTCCAAACTTCGAAAAAAATTATTTTTCTTTTCGAGATTCTTTGCGCATAATATGCTTGTCTGAGGCTATCAAACTAGTATAATGAAAGAGAACAAGTTATCTCAAATATGAATGGAAAAAAAGTGATTCTAAGGAAGTTTCGAAACTTCGAAAATAATTTTTTTTCTTTTCGAGATTCTTTGCGCATAATATGCTTGTCTGAGGCTATCAAACTAGTATAATGAAAGAGAACCAGTTATCTCAGATAAGAACGGAAAAAAAGTGATTCTAACGGAGTTTCCAAACTTCGAAAAAAAATTTTTTTCTTTTCGAGATTCTTTGCGCATACCTATGCTTTTCTGAGGCTATCAAAATAGTATAATGAAAGAGAACCAGTTATCTCAAATAAGAACTGAAAAAAAGTGATTCTAACGATGTTTCCAATCTTCGATAAAAAATTTTTTTCTTTTCGAGATTCTTTGCGCATAATATGCTTTTCTGAGGCTATCAAACTAGTATAATGAAAGAGAACCAATTATCTCAAATAAGAACGGAAAAAAAGTGATTCTAACGAAGTTTCCAAACTTCGAAAAAAATTTTTTTTCTTTTAGAGATTCTTTGCGCATAATATGCTTGTCTGAAGCTATCAAACTAGTATAATGAAAGAGAACCCGTTATCTCAAATAAGAACGGAAAAAAAGTGATTCTAACGAAGTTTCCAAACTTCGAAAAAAAATGTTTTTCTTTTCGAGATTCTTTGCGCATAATATGCTTGTCTGAGGCTATCAAACTAGTATAATGAAAGAGAACCAGTTATCTCAAATAAGAACGGAAGAAAAGTGATTCTAACGAGGTTTCCAAAATTCGAAAAAAAATTTTTTCTTTTGGAGATTCTTTGCGCATAATATACTTGTCTGTGGCTATAAAACTAGTATAATGAAAGAGAAACAGTTATCTCAAAAAAGAACGGAAAAAAAGTGATTCTAACGAAGTTTCGAAAACTCGAAAAAAATTTTTTTTCTTTTCGAGATTCTTTGCGCATAATCTGCTTTTCTAAGCCTATCAAACTAGTATAATGAAAGAGAACCAGTTATCTCAATAAGAATGGAAAAAAAGTGTTTCTAATGAAGTTTCCAAACTTCGAAAAAAAATTTTTTTCATTTCGAGATTCTTTGCGCATAATATGCTTTTCGGAGGCTATCAAACTAATATAATGAAAGAGAACCAGTTATATCAAATAAGAACGGAAAAAAAGTGATTCTAACGAAGTTTCGAAACTTCGAAAATAATTTTTTTTCTTTTCGAGATTCTTTGCGCATAATATGCTTTTCTGAGGCTATCAAACTAGTATAATGAAAGAGAACCAGTTATCTCAAATAAGAACGGAAAAAAAGTGATTCTAACAAAGTTTCCAAACTTCGAAAAAATTTTTTTTTATTTTCGAGATTCATTGCGCATAATATGCTTTTCTGAGGGTAATCAAACTAGTATAATGAAAGAGAACCAGTTATCTCAAATAAGAACGGAAAAAAAGTGATTCTAAGGAAGTTTCCAAACTTCGAAAAAAAATTTTTTTCTTTTCGAGATTCTTTGCGCATAATACGCTTTTCTGAGGCTATCAAACTAGTATAATGAAAGAGAACCAGTTATCTCAAATAAGAACGGAAAAAAAGTGATTCTAACGAAGTTTCCAAACTTCGAAAAAAAAATTTTTTCTGTTCGAGATTCTTTGCGCATAATATGCTTTTCTGAGGCTATCAAACTAGTATAATGAAAGAGAACCAGTTATCTCAAATAAGAACGGAAAAAAAGTGATTCTAACGAAGTTTCCAAACTTCGAAAAAAAATTTTTTTCTTTTCGAGATTCTTTGCGCATAATATGCTTGTCTGAGGCTATCAAACTAGTATAATGAAAGAGAACCAGTTATCTCAAATAAGAACGGGAAAAAAGTGATTCTAACGAGGTTTCCAAACTTCGAAAAAAAATTTTTTTCTTTTCGAGATTCTTTGCGCATAATATGCTTTTCTGAGGCTATCAAACTAGTATAATGAAAGAGAACCAGTTATCTCAAATAAGAACGGAAAAAAAGTGATTCTAACGAAGTTTCGAAACTTCGAAAAAAATTTTTTTCTTTTCGAGATTCTTAGCGCATAATATGCTTTTCTGAGGCTATCAAACTAGTATAATGAAAGAGAACCAGTTATCTCAAATAAGAACGGAAAAAAAGGGATTTTAACGAAGTTTCCAAACTTCGAAAAAAAATTTTATTCTTTTCGAGATTCTTTGCGCATAATATACTTGTCTGAGGCTATCAAACTAGTATAATGAAAGAGAACCAGTTATCTCAAATAAGAACGGAAAAAAAGTGATTCTAACGAGGTTTCCAAACTTCGAAAAAAAATTTTTTTCTTTTCAAAATTCTTTGCGCATAATATGCTTGTCTGAGGCTATCAAATTAGTATAATGAAAGAGAACCAGTTATCTCAAATAAGAACGGAAAAAAAGTGATTCTAACGAGGTTTCCAAACTTCGAAAAAAAAATTTTTTCTTTTCGAGATTCTTTGCGCATAATATGCTTGTCTGAGGCTATCATAATACAATAATGAAAGAGAACCAGTTATCTCAAATAAGAACGGAAAAAAAGCGATTCTAACGAAATTTCCAAACTTCGAAAAAAAATTTTTTTCTTTTGGAGATTCTTTGCGCATAATATGCTTGTCTGTGGCTATCAAACTAGTATAATGAAAGAGAAGCAGTTATCTCAAAAAAGAACGGAAAAAAAGTGATTCTAACGAAGTTTCGAAAACTCGAAAAAAAAGTTTTTTCTTTTCGAGATTCTTTGCGCATAATCTGCTTTTCTAAGCCTATCAAACTAGTATAATAAAAGAGAACCAGTTATCTCAATAAGAATGGAAAAAAAGTGTTTCTAATGAAGTTTCCAAACTTCGAAAAAAAATTTTTTTCATTTCGAGATTCTTTGCGCATAATATGCTTTTCTGAGGCTATCAAACTAGTATAATGAAAGAGAACTAGTTATCTCAAATAAGAACGGAAAAAAAGTGATTCTAACAAAGTTTCCAAACTTCGAAAAAAAGTTTTTTTTATTTTCGAGATTCATTGCGCATAATATGCTTTTCTGAGGGTAATCAAACTAGTATAATGAAAGAGAACCAGTTATCTCAAATAAGAACGGAAAAAAAGTGATTCTAACGAAGTTTCCAAACTTCGAAAAAAAATTTTTTTCTTTTCGAGATTCTTTGCGCATAATATGCTTGTATGAGGCTATCAAACTAGTATAATGAAAGAGAACCAGTTATCTCAAATAAGAACGGGAAAAAAGTGATTCTAAGGAAGTTTCCAAACTTCGAAAAAAAATTTTTTTCTTTTCGAGATTCTTTGCGCATATTATGCTTGTCTGAGGCTATCAAACTAGTATAATGAAAGAGAACCAGTTATCTCAAATAAGAACGGAAAAAAGTGATTCTAACGGAGTTTCCAAACTTCGAAAAAAATTTTTTTTCATTTCGAGATTCTTTGCGCATACCTATGCTTTTCTGAGGCTATCAAACTAGTATAATGAAAGAGAACCAGTTATCTCAAATAAGAACGGAAAAAAAGTGATTCTAATGAGGTTTCCAATCTTCGAAAAAAATTTTTTTTCTTTTCGAGATTCTTTGCGCATAATATGCTTTTCTGAGGCTATCAAACTAGTATAATGAAAGAGAACCAATTATCTCAAATAAGAACGGAAAAAAAGTGATTCTAACGAAGTTTCCAAACTTCGAAAAAAAATTTTTTTCTTTTCGAGATTCTTTGCGCATAATATGCTTTTCCGAGGCTATCAAACTAGTATAATGAAAGAGAACCAGTTATCTTAAATAAGAACGGAAAAAAAGTGATTCTAACGAAGTTTCCAAACTTCGAAAAAAATTTTTTTTCTTTTCGAGATTCTTTGCGCATAATATGCTTGTCTAAGGCTATCAAACTAGTATAATGAAAGAGAACAAGTTATCTCAAATAAGAATGGAAAAAAAGTGATTCTAAGGAAGTTTCCAAACTTCGAAAAAAATTTTTTTCTTTTCGAGATTCTTTGCGCATAATGTGCTTGTCTGAGGCTATCAAACTAGTATAATGAAAGAGAACCAGTTATCTCAGATAAGAACGGAAAAAAAGTGATTCTAACGGAGTTTCCAAACTTCGAAAAAAAATTTTTTTCTTTTCGAGATTCTTTGCGCATACCTATGCTTTTCTGAGGCTATAAAAATAGTATAATGAAAGAGAACCAGTTATCTCAAATAAGAACGGAAAAAAAAGTGATTCTAACGAGGTTTCCAATCTTCGAAAAAAAATTTTTTTCTTTTCGAGATTCTTTGCGCATAATATGCTTTTCTGAGGCTATCAAACTAGTATAATGAAAGAGAACCAATTATCTCAAATAAGAACGGAAAAAAAGTGATTCTAACGAAGTTTCCAAACTTCGAAAAAAATTTTTTTTCTTTTCGAGATTCTTTGCGCATAATATGCTTGTCTGAAGCTATCAAACTAGTATAATGAAAGAGAACCAGTTATCTCAAATAAGAACGGAAAAAAAGTGATTCTAAGGAAGTTTCCAAACTTCGAAAAAAAATTTTTTTCTTTTCGAGATTCTTTGCGCATAATACGCTTTTCTGAGGCTATCAAACTAGTATAATGAAAGAGAACCAGTTATCTCAAATAAGAACGGAAAAAAAGTGATTCTAAAGAAGTTTCCAAACTTCGAAAAAAAAAATTTTTCTTTTCGAGATTCTTTGCGCATAATATGCTTTTCTGAGGCTATCAAACTAGTATAATGAAAGAGAACCAGTTATCTCAAATAAGAACGGAAAAAAAGTGATTCTAACGAAGTTTCCAAACTTCGAAAAAAAATTTTTTTCTTTTCGAGATTCTTTGCGCATGATATGCTTGTCTGAGGCTATCAAACTAGTATAATGAAAGAGAACCAGTGATCTCAAATAAGAACGGGAAAAAAGTGATTCTAACGAGGTTTCCAAACTTCGAAAAAAAATTTTTTTCTTTTCGAGATTCTTTGCGCATAATATGCTTTTCTGAGGCTATCAAACTAGTATAATGAAAGAGAACCAGTTATCTCAAATAAGAACGGAAAAAAAGTGATTCTAACGAAGTTTCGAAACTTCGAAAAAAAATTTTTTTCTTTTCGAGATTCTTTGCGCATAATATGCTTTTCTGAGGCTATCAAACTAGTATAATGAAAGAGAAGCAGTTATCTTAAATAAGAATGGAAAAAAAGTGATTCTAACGAAGTTTCCAAACTTAGAAAAAAAATTTTTTTCTTTTCGAGATTCTTAGCGCATAATATGCTTTTCTGAGGCTATCAAACTAGTATAATGAAAGAGAACCAGTTATCTCAAATAAGAACGGAAAAAAAGTGATTCTAACGAAGTTTCCAAACTTCGAAAAAAATTTTTTTTCTTTTCGAGATTCTTTGCGCATAATATACTTGTCTGAGGCTATCAAACTAGTATAATGAAAGAGAACCAGTTATCTCAAATAAGAACGGAAAAAAAGTGATTCTAACGAGGTTTCCAAACTTCGAAAAAAAATTTTTTTCTTTTCGAGATTCTTTGCGCATAATATGCTTTTCTGAGGCTATCAAACTAGTATAATGAAAGAGAACCAGTTATCTCAAATAAGAACGGAAAAAAAGTGATTCTAACGAAGTATCGAAAACTCGAAAAAATTTTTTTTTCTTTTCGAGATTCTTTGCGCATAATATGCTTTTCTGAGGCTATCAAACTAGTATAATGAAAGAGAACCAGTTATCTCAAATAAGAAAGGAAAAAAAGTGATTCTAACGAAGTTCCCAAACTTCGAAAAAAAATTTTTTTCTTTTCCAGATTCTTTGCGCATAATATGCTTGTCTGAGGCTATCAAACTAGTATAACGAGAGATTACCAGTTATCTCAAATAAGAATGGAAAAAAAGTGATTCTAATGAAGTTTCCAAACTTCGAAAAAAAAATTTTTTCTTTTCGAGATTCTTTGCGCATAATATGCTTTTCTGAGGCTATCATACTAGTATAATGAAAGAGAACCAGTTATCTCAAATAAGAACGGAAAAAAAGTGATTCTAACGAAATTTTCAAACTTCGAAAAAAATTTTTTTTCTTTTGGAGATTCTTTGCGCATAATATGCTTTTCTGAGGCTATCAAACTAGTATAATGAAAGAGAACCAGTTATCTCAAATAAGAACGGAAAAAAAGTGATTCTAACGAAGTATCGAAAACTCGAAAAAATTTTTTTTTCTTTTCGAGATTCTTTGCGCATAATATGCTTTTCTGAGGCTATCAAACTAGTATAATGAAAGAGAACCAGTTATCTCAAATAAGAAAGGAAAAAAAGTGATTCTAACGAAGTTCCCAAACTTCCAAAAAAATTTTTTTTCTTTTCCAGATTCTTTGCGCATAATATGCTTGTCTGAGGCTATCAAACTAGTATAACGAGAGATTACCAGTTATCTCAAATAAGAAAGGAAAAAAAGTGATTCCACCGAAGTTTCCAAACTTCGAAAAAAATTTTTTTTCTTTTCGAGATTCTTTGGGCATAATATGCTTTTTTGAGGCTATCAAATTAGTATAATGAAAGAGAACCAGTTATCTCAAATAAGAAAGGAAAAAAAGTGTTTCTAACGAAGTTTCCAAACTTCGAAAAAAAATGTTTTTCTTTTCGAGATTCTTTGCGCATAATATGCTTTTCTGAGGCTATCAAACTAGTATAACGAGAGATTACCAGTTATCTCAAATAAGAATGGAAAAAAAGTGATTCTAATGAAGTTTCCAAACTTCGAAAAAAAAATTTTTTCTTTTCGAGATTCTTTGCGCATAATATGCTTTTCTGAGGCTATCAAATTAGTATAATGAAAGAGAACCAGTTATCTCAAATAAGAAAGGAAAAAAAGTGATTCTAACGAAGTTTCCAAACTTCGAAAAAAAATGTTTTTCTTTTCGAGATTCTTTGCGCATAATATGCTTCTCTGAGGCTATCAAACTAGTATAATGAAAGAGAATCAGTTATCTCAAATAAGAACGGAAAAAAAGTGATTCTAACGAAGTTTCGAAAACTCGAAAAAAATTTTTTTTCTTTTCGAGATTCTTTGCGAATAATATTCTTTTCTGAGGCTATCAAACTAGTATAATGAAATAGAACCAGTTATCTCAAATAAGAAAGGAAAAAAAGTGATTCTAACGAAGTTTCCAAACTTCGAAAAAAATTTTTTTCTTTTCGAGATTCTTTGCGCATAATATGCTTCTCTGAGGCTATCAAACTAGTATAACGAGAGATTACCAGTTATCTCAAATAAGAATGGAAAAAAAGTGATTCTAATGAAGTTTCCAAACTTCGAAAAAAAATTTTTTCTTTTCGAGATTCTTTGCGCATAATATGGTTTTCTGAGGCTATCATAATAGTATAATGAAAGAGAACCAGTTATCTCAAATAAGAACGGAAAAAAAGTGATTCTAACGAAATTTCCAAACTTCGAAAAAAAACTTTTTTCTTTTGGAGATTCTTTGCGCATAATATGCTTGTCTGTGGCTATCAAACTAGTATAATGAAAGAGAAACAGATATCTCAAAAAAGAACGGAAAAAAAGTGATTCTAACGAAGTTTCGAAAACTCGAAAAAAATTTTTTTTCTTTTCGAAATTCTTTGCGCATAATCTGCTTTTCTAAGCCTATCAAACTAGTATAATGAAAGAGAACCAGTTATCTCAATAAGAATGGAAAAAAAGTGTTTCTAATGCAGTTTCCAAACTTCGAAAAAAAATTTTTTTCTTTTCGAGATTCTTTGCGCATAATATGCTTTTCTGAGGCTATCAAACTAGTATAATGAAAGAGAACCAGTTATCTCAAATAAGAACGGAAAAAAAGTGATTCTAACGAAGTTTCGAAACTTCGAAAAAAAATTTTTTTCTTTTCGAGATTCTTTGCGCATAATATGCTTTTCTGAGGCTATCAAACTAGTATAATGAAAGAGAAGCAGTTATCTTAAATAAGAATGGAAAAAAAGTGATTCTAACGAAGTTTCCAAACTTAGAAAAAAAATTTTTTTCTTTTCGAGATTCTTAGCGCATAATATGCTTTTCTGAGGCTATCAAACTAGTATAATGAAAGAGAACCAGTTATCTCAAATAAGAACGGAAAAAAAGTGATTCTAACGAAGTTTCCAAACTTCGAAAAAAATTTTTTTTCTTTTCGAGATTCTTTGCGCATAATATGCTTGTCTGAAGCTATCAAACTAGTATAATGAAAGAGAACCAGTTATCTCAAATAAGAACGGAAAAAAAGTGATTCTAAGGAAGTTTCCAAACTTCGAAAAAAAATTTTTTTCTTTTCGAGATTCTTTGCGCATAATACGCTTTTCTGAGGCTATCAAACTAGTATAATGAAAGAGAACCAGTTATCTCAAATAAGAACGGAAAAAAAGTGATTCTAAAGAAGTTTCCAAACTTCGAAAAAAAAAATTTTTCTTTTCGAGATTCTTTGCGCATAATATGCTTTTCTGAGGCTATCAAACTAGTATAATGAAAGAGAACCAGTTATCTCAAATAAGAACGGAAAAAAAGTGATTCTAACGAAGTTTCCAAACTTCGAAAAAAAATTTTTTTCTTTTCGAGATTCTTTGCGCATGATATGCTTGTCTGAGGCTATCAAACTAGTATAATGAAAGAGAACCAGTGATCTCAAATAAGAACGGGAAAAAAGTGATTCTAACGAGGTTTCCAAACTTCGAAAAAAAATTTTTTTCTTTTCGAGATTCTTTGCGCATAATATGCTTTTCTGAGGCTATCAAACTAGTATAATGAAAGAGAACCAGTTATCTCAAATAAGAACGGAAAAAAAGTGATTCTAACGAAGTTTCGAAACTTCGAAAAAAAATTTTTTTCTTTTCGAGATTCTTTGCGCATAATATGCTTTTCTGAGGCTATCAAACTAGTATAATGAAAGAGAAGCAGTTATCTTAAATAAGAATGGAAAAAAAGTGATTCTAACGAAGTTTCCAAACTTAGAAAAAAAATTTTTTTCTTTTCGAGATTCTTAGCGCATAATATGCTTTTCTGAGGCTATCAAACTAGTATAATGAAAGAGAACCAGTTATCTCAAATAAGAACGGAAAAAAAGTGATTCTAACGAAGTTTCCAAACTTCGAAAAAAATTTTTTTTCTTTTCGAGATTCTTTGCGCATAATATACTTGTCTGAGGCTATCAAACTAGTATAATGAAAGAGAACCAGTTATCTCAAATAAGAACGGAAAAAAAGTGATTCTAACGAGGTTTCCAAACTTCGAAAAAAAATTTTTTTCTTTTCGAGATTCTTTGCGCATAATATGCTTTTCTGAGGCTATCAAACTAGTATAATGAAAGAGAACCAGTTATCTCAAATAAGAACGGAAAAAAAGTGATTCTAACGAAGTATCGAAAACTCGAAAAAATTTTTTTTTCTTTTCGAGATTCTTTGCGCATAATATGCTTTTCTGAGGCTATCAAACTAGTATAATGAAAGAGAACCAGTTATCTCAAATAAGAAAGGAAAAAAAGTGATTCTAACGAAGTTCCCAAACTTCGAAAAAAAATTTTTTTCTTTTCCAGATTCTTTGCGCATAATATGCTTGTCTGAGGCTATCAAACTAGTATAACGAGAGATTACCAGTTATCTCAAATAAGAATGGAAAAAAAGTGATTCTAATGAAGTTTCCAAACTTCGAAAAAAAAATTTTTTCTTTTCGAGATTCTTTGCGCATAATATGCTTTTCTGAGGCTATCATACTAGTATAATGAAAGAGAACCAGTTATCTCAAATAAGAACGGAAAAAAAGTGATTCTAACGAAATTTTCAAACTTCGAAAAAAATTTTTTTTCTTTTGGAGATTCTTTGCGCATAATATGCTTTTCTGAGGCTATCAAACTAGTATAATGAAAGAGAACCAGTTATCTCAAATAAGAACGGAAAAAAAGTGATTCTAACGAAGTATCGAAAACTCGAAAAAATTTTTTTTTCTTTTCGAGATTCTTTGCGCATAATATGCTTTTCTGAGGCTATCAAACTAGTATAATGAAAGAGAACCAGTTATCTCAAATAAGAAAGGAAAAAAAGTGATTCTAACGAAGTTCCCAAACTTCCAAAAAAAATTTTTTTCTTTTCCAGATTCTTTGCGCATAATATGCTTGTCTGAGGCTATCAAACTAGTATAACGAGAGATTACCAGTTATCTCAAATAAGAAAGGAAAAAAAGTGATTCCACCGAAGTTTCCAAACTTCGAAAAAAATTTTTTTTCTTTTCGAGATTCTTTGGGCATAATATGCTTTTTTGAGGCTATCAAATTAGTATAATGAAAGAGAACCAGTTATCTCAAATAAGAAAGGAAAAAAAGTGTTTCTAACGAAGTTTCCAAACTTCGAAAAAAAATGTTTTTCTTTTCGAGATTCTTTGCGCATAATATGCTTTTCTGAGGCTATCAAACTAGTATAACGAGAGATTACCAGTTATCTCAAATAAGAATGGAAAAAAAGTGATTCTAATGAAGTTTCCAAACTTCGAAAAAAAAATTTTTTCTTTTCGAGATTCTTTGCGCATAATATGCTTTTCTGAGGCTATCAAATTAGTATAATGAAAGAGAACCAGTTATCTCAAATAAGAAAGGAAAAAAAGTGATTCTAACGAAGTTTCCAAACTTCGAAAAAAAATGTTTTTCTTTTCGAGATTCTTTGCGCATAATATGCTTCTCTGAGGATATCAAACTAGTATAATGAAAGAGAATCAGTTATCTCAAATAAGAACGGAAAAAAAGTGATTCTAACGAAGTTTCGAAAACTCGAAAAAAATTTTTTTTCTTTTCGAGATTCTTTGCGAATAATATTCTTTTCTGAGGCTATCAAACTAGTATAATGAAATAGAACCAGTTATCTCAAATAAGAAAGGAAAAAAAGTGATTCTAACGAAGTTTCCAAACTTCGAAAAAAATTTTTTTCTTTTCGAGATTCTTTGCGCATAATATGCTTCTCTGAGGCTATCAAACTAGTATAACGAGAGATTACCAGTTATCTCAAATAAGAATGGAAAAAAAGTGATTCTAATGAAGTTTCCAAACTTCGAAAAAAAATTTTTTCTTTTCGAGATTCTTTGCGCATAATATGGTTTTCTGAGGCTATCATAATAGTATAATGAAAGAGAACCAGTTATCTCAAATAAGAACGGAAAAAAAGTGATTCTAACGAAATTTCCAAACTTCGAAAAAAAACTTTTTTCTTTTGGAGATTCTTTGCGCATAATATGCTTGTCTGTGGCTATCAAACTAGTATAATGAAAGAGAAACAGATATCTCAAAAAAGAACGGAAAAAAAGTGATTCTAACGAAGTTTCGAAAACTCGAAAAAAATTTTTTTTCTTTTCGAAATTCTTTGCGCATAATCTGCTTTTCTAAGCCTATCAAACTAGTATAATGAAAGAGAACCAGTTATCTCAATAAGAATGGAAAAAAAGTGTTTCTAATGCAGTTTCCAAACTTCGAAAAAAAATTTTTTTCATTTCGAGATTCTTTGCGCATAATATGCTTTTCGGAGGCTATCAAACTAATATAATGAAAGAGAAGCAGTTATATCAAATAAGAACGGAAAAAAAGTGATTCTAACGAAGTTTCGAAACTTCGAAAATAATTTTTTTTCTTTTCGAGATTCTTTGCGCATAATATGCTTTTCTGAGGCTATCAAACTAGTATAATGAAAGAGAACCAGTTATCTCAAATAAGAACGGAAAGAAAGTGATTCTAACAAAGTTTCCAAACTTCGAAAAAAATTTTTTTTATTTTCGAGATTCATTGCGCATAATATGCTTTTCTGAGGGTAATCAAACTAGTATAATGAAAGAGAACCAGTTATCTCAAATAAGAACGGAAAAAAAGTGATTCTAACGAAGTTTCGAAACTTCGAAAAAAATTTTTTTTCTTTTCGAGATTCTTTGCGCATAATATGCTTTTCTGAGGCTATCAAACTAGTATAATGAAAGAGAACCAGTTATCTTAAATAAGAACAGAAAAAAAGTGATTCTAAAGAAGTTTCCAAACTTCTAAAAAAAAATTTTTTCTTTTCGAGATTCTTTGCGCATAATATACTTGTCTGAGGCTATCAAACTAGTATAATGAAAGAGAACCAGTTATCTCAAATAAGAATGGAAAAAAAGTGATTCTAAGGAAGTTTCCAAACTTCGAAAAAAAAATTTTTTCTTTTCGAGATTCTTTGCGCATAATACGCTTTTCTGAGGCTATCGAACTAGTATAATGAAAGAGAACCAGTTATCTCAAATAAGAACGGAAAAAAGGTGATTCTAACGAAGTTTCCAAACTTCGAAAAAACAATTTTTTCTTTTCGAGATTCTTTGCGCATAATATGCTTTTCTGAGGCTATCAAACTAGTATAATGAAAGAGAACCAGTTATCTCAAATAAGAACGGAAAAAAAGTGATTCTAACGAAGTTTCCAAACTTCGAAAAAAAATTTTTTTCTTTTCGAGATTCTTTGCGCATAATATGCTTGTCTGAGGCTATCAAACTAGTATAATGAAAGAGACCTAGTGATCTCAAATAAGAACGGGAAAAAAGTGATTCTAACGAGGTTTCCAAACTTCGAAAAAAAATTTTTTTCTTTTCGAGATTCTTTGCGCATAATATGCTTTTCTGAGGCTATCAAACTAGTATAATGAAAGAGAACCAGTTATCTCAAATAAGAACGGAAAAAAAGTGATTCTAACGAAGTTTCGAAACTTCGAAAAAAATTTTTTTCTTTTCGAGATTCTTTGCGCATAATATGCTTTTCTGAGGCTATCAAACTAGTATATTGAAAGAGAAGCAGTTATCTCAAATAAGAACGGAAAAAAAGTGATTCTAACGAAGTTTCCAAACTTCGAAAAAAAATTTTTTTCTTTTCGAGATTCTTTGCGCATAATATACTTGTCTGAGGCTATCAAACTAGTATAATGAAAGAGAACCAGTTATCTCAAATAAGAACGGAAAAAAAGTGATTCTAACGAGGTTTCCAAACTTCGAAAAAAAATTTTTTTCTTTTCGAGATTCTTTGCGCATAATATGCTTTTCTGAGGCTATCAAACTAGTATAATGAAAGAGAACCAGTTATCTCAAATAAGAACGGAAAAAAAGTGATTGTAACGAAGTATCGAAAACTCGAAAAAATTTTTTTTTCTTTTCGAGATTCTTTGCGCATAATATGCTTTTCTGAGGCTATCAAACTAGTATAATGAAAGAGAACCAGTTATCTCAAATAAGAAAGGAAAAAAAGTGATTCTAACGAAGTTCCCAAACTTCGAAAAAAAATTTTTTTCTTTTCCAGATTCTTTGCGCATAATATGGTTGTCTGAGGCTATCAAACTAGTATAACGAGAGATTACCAGTTATCTCAAATAAGAATGGAAAAAAAGTGATTCTAATGAAGTTTCCAAACTTCGAAAAAAAAATTTTTTCTTTTCGAGATTCTTTGCGCATAATATGCTTTTCTGAGGCTATCATACTAGTATAATGAAAGAGAACCAGTTATCTCAAATAAGAACGGAAAAAAAGTGATTCTAACGAAATTTTCAAACTTCGAAAAAAATTTTTTTTCTTTTGGAGATTCTTTGCGCATAATATGCTTTTCTGAGGCTATCAAACTAGTATAATGAAAGAGAACCAGTTATCTCAAATAAGAACGGAAAAAAAGTGATTCTAACGAAGTATCGAAAACTCGAAAAAAATTTTTTTTCTTTTCGAGATTCTTTGCGCATAATATGCTTTTCTGAGGCTATCAAACTAGTATAATGAAAGAGAACCAGTTATCTCAAATAAGAAAGGAAAAAAAGTGATTCTAACGAAGTTCCCAAACTTCCAAAAAAAATTTTTTTCTTTTCCAGATTCTTTGCGCATAATATGCTTGTCTGAGGCTATCAAACTAGTATAACGAGAGATTACCAGTTATCTCAAATAAGAAAGGAAAAAAAGTGATTCCACCGAAGTTTCCAAACTTCGAAAAAAATTTTTTTTCTTTTCGAGATTCTTTGGGCATAATATGCTTTTTTGAGGCTATCAAATTAGTATAATGAAAGAGAACCAGTTATCTCAAATAAGAAAGGAAAAAAAGTGATTCTAACGAAGTTTCCAAACTTCGAAAAAAAATGTTTTTCTTTTCGAGATTCTTTGCGCATAATATGCTTTTCTGAGGCTATCAAACTAGTATAATGAAAGAGAACCAGTTATCTTAAATAAGAACGGAAAAAAAGTGATTCTAACGAAGTTTCCAAACTTCGAAAAAAAATTTTTTTCTTTTCGAGATTCTTTGCGCATAATATGCTTGTCTAAGGCTATCAAACTAGTATAATGAAAGAGAACAAGTTATCTCAAATAAGAATGGAAAAAAAGTGATTCTAAGGAAGTTTCCAAACTTCGAAAAAAATTTTTTTCTTTTCGAGATTCTTTGCGCATAATATGCTTGTCTGAGGCTATCAAACTAGTATAATGAAAGAGAACCAGTTATCTCAGATAAGAACGGAAAAAAAGTGATTCTAACGGAGTTTCCAAACTTCGAAAAAAAATTTTTTTCTTTTCGAGATTCTTTGCGCATAATATGCTTTTCTGAGGCTATCAAACTAGTATAATGAAAGAGAACCAATTATCTCAAATAAGAACGGAAAAAAAGTGATTCTAACGAAGTTTCCAAACTTCGAAAAAAATTTTTTTTCTTTTCGAGATTCTTTGCGCATAATATGCTTGTCTGAAGCTATCAAACTAGTATAATGAAAGAGAACCAGTTATCTCAAATAAGAACGGAAAAAAAGTGATTCTAAGGAAGTTTCCAAACTTCGAAAAAAAAATTTTTTCTTTTCGAGATTCTTTGCGCATAATATGCTTTTCTGAGGCTATCAAACTAGTATAATGAAAGAGAACCAGTTATCTCAAATAAGAACGGAAAAAAAGTGATTCTAACGAAGTTTCCAAACTTCGAAAAAAATTTTTTTCTTTTCGAGATTCTTTGCGCATAATATGCTTGTCTGAGGCTATCAAACTAGTATAATGAAAGAGAACCAGTGATCTCAAATAAGAACGGGAAAAAAGTGATTCTAACGAGGTTTCCAAACTTCGAAAAAAAATTTTTTTCTTTTCGAGATTCTTTGCGCATAATATGCTTTTCTGAGGCTATCAAACTAGTATAATGAAAGAGAACCAGTTATCTCAAATAAGAACGGAAAAAAAGTGATTCTAACGAAGTTTCGAAACTTCGAAAAAAAATTTTTTTCTTTTCGAGATTCTTTGCGCATAATATGCTTTTCTGAGGCTATCAAACAAGTATAATGAAAGAGAAGCAGTTATCTTAAACAAGAACGGAAAAAAAGTGATTCTAACGAAGTTTCCAAACTTAGAAAAAAAATTTTTTTCTTTTCGAGATTCTTAGCGCATAATATGCTTTTCTGAGGCTATCAAACTAGTATAATGAAAGAGAACCAGTTATCTCAAATAAGAACGGAAAAAAAGTGATTCTAACGAAGTTTCCAAACTTCGAAAAAAAATTTTTTTCTTTTCGAGATTCTTTGCGCATAATATACTTGTCTGAGGCTATCAAACTAGTATAATGAAAGAGAACCAGTTATCTCAAATAAGAACGGAAAAAAAGTGATTCTAACGAGGTTTCCAAACTTCGAAAAAAGATTTTTTTCTTTTCGAGATTCTTTGCGCATAATATGCTTTTCTGAGGCTATCAAACTAGTATAGTGAAAGAGAACCAGTTATCTCAAATAAGAACAGAAAAAAACTGATTCCAACGAAGTTTCCAAACTTCGAAAAAAAATTATTTTCTTTTCGAGATTCTTTGCGCATAATATGCTTGTCTGAGGCTATCAAACTAGTATAATGAAAGAGAACCAGTTATCTCAAATAAGAACGGGAAAAAAGTGATTCTAACGAGGTTTCCAAACTTCGAAAAAAAATTTTTTTCTTTTCGAGATTCTTTGCGCATAATATGCTTGTCTGAGGCTATCAAACTAGTATAATGAAAGAGAACCAGTTATCTCAAATAAGAACGGAAAAAAGTGATTCTAACGAAGTTTCGAAACTTCGAAAAAAAATTTTTTTTTTCCAGATTCTTTGCGCATAATATGCTTTTCTGAGGCTATCAAACTAGTATAATGAAAGAGAACCAGTTATCTTAAATAAGAACGGAAAAAAAGTGATTCTAACGAAGTTTCCAAACTTCGAAAAAAATTATTTTTCTTTTCGAGATTCTTTGCGCATAATATGCTTGTCTGAGGCTATCAAACTAGTATAATGAAAGAGAACAAGTTATCTCAAATATGAATGGAAAAAAAGTGATTCTAAGGAAGTTTCGAAACTTCGAAAATAATTTTTTTTCTTTTCGAGATTCTTTGCGCATAATATGCTTGTCTGAGGCTATCAAACTAGTATAATGAAAGAGAACCAGTTATCTCAGATAAGAACGGAAAAAAAGTGATTCTAACGAAGTTTCCAAACTTCGAAAAAAAATGTTTTTCTTTTCGAGATTCTTTGCGCATAATATACTTGTCTGTGGCTATAAAACTAGTATAATGAAAGAGAAACAGTTATCTCAAAAAAGAACGGAAAAAAAGTGATTCTAACGAAGTTTCGAAAACTCGAAAAAAATTTTTTTTCTTTTCGAGATTCTTTGCGCATAATCTGCTTTTCTAAGCCTATCAAACTAGTATAATGAAAGAGAACCAGTTATCTCAATAAGAATGGAAAAAAAGTGTTTCTAATGAAGTTTCCAAACTTCGAAAAAAAATTTTTTTCATTTCGAGATTCTTTGCGCATAATATGCTTTTCGGAGGCTATCAAACTAATATAATGAAAGAGAACCAGTTATATCAAATAAGAACGGAAAAAAAGTGATTCTAACGAAGTTTCGAAACTTCGAAAATAATTTTTTTTCTTTTCGAGATTCTTTGCGCATAATATGCTTTTCTGAGGCTATCAAACTAGTATAATGAAAGAGAACCAGTTATCTCAAATAAGAACGGAAAAAAAGTGATTCTAACAAAGTTTCCAAACTTCGAAAAAATTTTTTTTTATTTTCGAGATTCATTGCGCATAATATGCTTTTCTGAGGGTAATCAAACTAGTATAATGAAAGAGAACCAGTTATCTCAAATAAGAACGGAAAAAAAGTGATTCTAAGGAAGTTTCCAAACTTCGAAAAAAAATTTTTTTCTTTTCGAGATTCTTTGCGCATAATACGCTTTTCTGAGGCTATCAAACTAGTATAATGAAAGAGAACCAGTTATCTCAAATAAGAACGGAAAAAAAGTGATTCTAACGAAGTTTCCAAACTTCGAAAAAAAAATTTTTTCTTTTCGAGATTCTTTGCGCATAATATGCTTTTCTGAGGCTATCAAACTAGTATAATGAAAGAGAACCAGTTATCTCAAATAAGAACGGAAAAAAAGTGATTCTAACGAAGTTTCCAAACTTCGAAAAAAAATTTTTTTCTTTTCGAGATTCTTTGCGCATAATATGCTTGTCTGAGGCTATCAAACTAGTATAATGAAAGAGAACCAGTTATCTCAAATAAGAACGGGAAAAAAGTGATTCTAACGAGGTTTCCAAACTTCGAAAAAAAATTTTTTTCTTTTCGAGATTCTTTGCGCATAATATGCTTTTCTGAGGCTATCAAACTAGTATAATGAAAGAGAACCAGTTATCTCAAATAAGAACGGAAAAAAAGTGATTCTAACGAAGTTTCGAAACTTCGAAAAAAATTTTTTTCTTTTCGAGATTCTTAGCGCATAATATGCTTTTCTGAGGCTATCAAACTAGTATAATGAAAGAGAACCAGTTATCTCAAATAAGAACGGAAAAAAAGGGATTTTAACGAAGTTTCCAAACTTCGAAAAAAAATTTTATTCTTTTCGAGATTCTTTGCGCATAATATACTTGTCTGAGGCTATCAAACTAGTATAATGAAAGAGAACCAGTTATCTCAAATAAGAACGGAAAAAAAGTGATTCTAACGAGGTTTCCAAACTTCGAAAAAAAATTTTTTTTTTTCGAGATTCTTTGCGCATAATATGCTTTTCGGAGGCTATCAAATTAGTATAATGAAAGAGAACCAGTTATCTCAAATAAGAACGGAAAAAAAGTGATTCTAACGAGGTTTCCAAACTTCGAAAAAAAAATTTTTTCTTTTCGAGATTCTTTGCGCATAATATGCTTGTCTGAGGCTATCATAATACAATAATGAAAGAGAACCAGTTATCTCAAATAAGAACGGAAAAAAAGCGATTCTAACGAAATTTCCAAACTTCGAAAAAAAATTTTTTTCTTTTGGAGATTCTTTGCGCATAATATGCTTGTCTGTGGCTATCAAACTAGTATAATGAAAGAGAAGCAGTTATCTCAAAAAAGAACGGAAAAAAAGTGATTCTAACGAAGTTTCGAAAACTCGAAAAAAAAGTTTTTTCTTTTCGAGATTCTTTGCGCATAATCTGCTTTTCTAAGCCTATCAAACTAGTATAATAAAAGAGAACCAGTTATCTCAATAAGAATGGAAAAAAAGTGTTTCTAATGAAGTTTCCAAACTTCGAAAAAAAATTTTTTCATTTCGAGATTCTTTGCGCATAATATGCTTTTCTGAGGCTATCAAACTAGTATAATGAAAGAGAACTAGTTATCTCAAATAAGAACGGAAAAAAAGTGATTCTAACAAAGTTTCCAAACTTCGAAAAAAAGTTTTTTTTATTTTCGAGATTCATTGCGCATAATATGCTTTTCTGAGGGTAATCAAACTAGTATAATGAAAGAGAACCAGTTATCTCAAATAAGAACGGAAAAAAAGTGATTCTAACGAAGTTTCCAAACTTCGAAAAAAAATTTTTTTCTTTTCGAGATTCTTTGCGCATAATATGCTTGTATGAGGCTATCAAACTAGTATAATGAAAGAGAACCAGTTATCTCAAATAAGAACGGGAAAAAAGTGATTCTAAGGAAGTTTCCAAACTTCGAAAAAAAATTTTTTTCTTTTCGAGATTCTTTGCGCATATTATGCTTGTCTGAGGCTATCAAACTAGTATAATGAAAGAGAACCAGTTATCTCAAATAAGAACGGAAAAAAGTGATTCTAACGGAGTTTCCAAACTTCGAAAAAAATTTTTTTTCATTTCGAGATTCTTTGCGCATACCTATGCTTTTCTGAGGCTATCAAACTAGTATAATGAAAGAGAACCAGTTATCTCAAAGAAGAACGGAAAAAAAGTGATTCTAATGAGGTTTCCAATCTTCGAAAAAAATTTTTTTTCTTTTCGAGATTCTTTGCGCATAATATGCTTTTCTGAGGCTATCAAACTAGTATAATGAAAGAGAACCAATTATCTCAAATAAGAACGGAAAAAAAGTGATTCTAACGAAGTTTCCAAACTTCGAAAAAAAATTTTTTTCTTTTCGAGATTCTTTGCGCATAATATGCTTTTACGAGGCTATCAAACTAGTATAATGAAAGAGAACCAGTTATCTTAAATAAGAACGGAAAAAAAGTGATTCTAACGAAGTTTCCAAACTTCGAAAAAAATTTTTTTTCTTTTCGAGATTCTTTGCGCATAATATGCTTGTCTAAGGCTATCAAACTAGTATAATGAAAGAGAACAAGTTATCTCAAATAAGAATGGAAAAAAAGTGATTCTAAGGAAGTTTCCAAACTTCGAAAAAAATTTTTTTCTTTTCGAGATTCTTTGCGCATAATGTGCTTGTCTGAGGCTATCAAACTAGTATAATGAAAGAGAACCAGTTATCTCAGATAAGAACGGAAAAAAAGTGATTCTAACGGAGTTTCCAAACTTCGAAAAAAAATTTTTTTCTTTTCGAGATTCTTTGCGCATACCTATGCTTTTCTGAGGCTATAAAAATAGTATAATGAAAGAGAACCAGTTATCTCAAATAAGAACGGAAAAAAAAGTGATTCTAACGAGGTTTCCAATCTTCGAAAAAAAATTTTTTTCTTTTCGAGATTCTTTGCGCATAATATGCTTTTCTGAGGCTATCAAACTAGTATAATGAAAGAGAACCAATTATCTCAAATAAGAACGGAAAAAAAGTGATTCTAACGGAGTTTCCAAACTTCGAAAAAAATTTTTTTTCTTTTCGAGATTCTTTGCGCATAATATGCTTGTCTGAAGCTATCAAACTAGTATAATGAAAGAGAACCAGTTATCTCAAATAAGAACGGAAAAAAAGTGATTCTAAGGAAGTGTCCAAACTTCGAAAAAAAAATTTTTTCTTTTCGAGATTCTTTGCGCATAATACGCTTTTCTGAGGCTATCAAACTAGTATAATGAAAGAGAACCAGTTATTCAAATAAGAACGGAAAAAAAGTGATTCTAACGAAGTTTCCAAACTTCGAAAAAAAAAATTTTTCTTTTCGAGATTCTTTGCGCATAATATGCTTTTCTGAGGCTATCAAACTAGTATAATGAAAGAGAACCAGTTATCTCAAATAAGAACGGAAAAAAAGTGATTCTAACGAAGTTTCCAAACTTCGAAAAAAATTTTTTTTCTTTTCGAGATTCTTTGCGCATGATATGCTTGTCTGAGGCTATCAAACTAGTATAATGAAAGAGAACCAGTGATCTCAAATAAGAACGGGAAAAAAGTGATTCTAACGAGGTTTCCAAACTTCGAAAAAAAATTTTTTTCTTTTCGAGATTCTTTGCGCATAATATGCTTTTCTGAGGCTATCAAACTAGTATAATGAAAGAGAACCAGTTATCTCAAATAAGAACGGAAAAAAAGTGATTCTAACGAAGTTTCGAAACTTCGAAAAAAAATTTTTTTCTTTTCGAGATTCTTTGCGCATAATATGCTTTTCTGAGGCTATCAAACTAGTATAATGAAAGAGAAGCAGTTATCTTAAATAAGAATGGAAAAAAAGTGATTCTAACGAAGTTTCCAAACTTAGAAAAAAAATTTTTTTCTTTTCGAGATTCTTAGCGCATAATATGCTTTTCTGAGGCTATCAAACTAGTATAATGAAAGAGAACCAGTTATCTCAAATAAGAACGGAAAAAAAGTGATTCTAACGAAGTTTCCAAACTTCGAAAAAAAATTTTTTTCTTTTCGAGATTCTTTGCGCATAATATACTTGTCTGAGGCTATCAAACTAGTATAATGAAAGAGAACCAGTTATCTCAAATAAGAACGGAAAAAAAGTGATTCTAACGAGGTTTCCAAACTTCGAAAAAAAATTTTTTTCTTTTCGAGATTCTTTGCGCATAATATGCTTTTCTGAGGCTATCAAACTAGTATAATGAAAGAGAACCAGTTATCTCAAATAAGAACGGAAAAAAAGTGATTCTAACGAAGTATCGAAAACTCGAAAAAATTTTTTTTTCTTTTCGAGATTCTTTGCGCATAATATGCTTTTCTGGGGCTATCAAACTAGTATAATGAAAGAGAACCAGTTATCTCAAATAAGAAAGGAAAAAAAGTGATTCTAACGAAGTTCCCAAACTTCGAAAAAAAATTTTTTTCTTTTCCAGATTCTTTGCGCATAATATGCTTGTAGAGGCTATCAAACTAGTATAACGAGAGATTACCAGTTATCTCAAATAAGAATGGAAAAAAAGTGATTCTAATGAAGTTTCCAAACTTCGAAAAAAAAATTTTTTCTTTTCGAGATTCTTTGCGCATAATATGCTTTTCTGAGGCTATCATACTAGTATAATGAAAGAGAACCAGTTATCTCAAATAAGAACGGAAAAAAAGTGATTCTAACGAAATTTTCAAACTTCGAAAAAAATTTTTTTTCTTTTGGAGATTCTTTGCGCATAATATGCTTTTCTGAGGCTATCAAACTAGTATAATGAAAGAGAACCAGTTATCTCAAATAAGAACGGAAAAAAAGTGATTCTAACGAAGTATCGATAACTCGAAAAAAATTTTTTTTCTTTTCGAGATTCTTTGCGCATAATATGCTTTTCTGAGGCTATCAAACTAGTATAATGAAAGAGAACCAGTTATCTCAAATAAGAAAGGAAAAAAAGTGATTCTAACGAAGTTCCCAAACTTCCAAAAAAAATTTTTTTCTTTTCCAGATTCTTTGCGCATAATATGCTTGTCTGAGGCTATCAAACAAGTATAACGAGAGATTACCAGTTATCTCAAATAAGAAAGGAAAAAAAGTGATTCCACCGAAGTTTCCAAACTTCGAAAAAAATTTTTTTTCTTTTCGAGATTCTTTGGGCATAATATGCTTTTTTGAGGCTATCAAATTAGTATAATGAAAGAGAACCAGTTATCTCAAATAAGAAAGGAAAAAAAGTGTTTCTAACGAAGTTTCCAAACTTCGAAAAAAAATGTTTTTCTTTTCGAGATTCTTTGCGCATAATATGCTTTTCTGAGGCTATCAAACTAGTATAACGAGAGATTACCAGTTATCTCAAATAAGAATGGAAAAAAAGTGATTCTAATGAAGTTTCCAAACTTCGAAAAAAAAATTTTTTCTTTTCGAGATTCTTTGCGCATAATATGCTTTTCTGAGGCTATCAAATTAGTATAATGAAAGAGAACCAGTTATCTCAAATAAGAAAGGAAAAAAAGTGATTCTAACGAAGTTTCCAAACTTCGAAAAAAAATGTTTTTCTTTTCGAGATTCTTTGCGCATAATATGCTTCTCTGAGTCTATCAAACTAGTATAATGAAAGAGAATCAGTTATCTCAAATAAGAACGGAAAAAAAGTGATTCTAACGAAGTTTCGAAAACTCGAAAAAAATTTTTTTTCTTTTCGAGATTCTTTGCGAATAATATTCTTTTCTGAGGCTATCAAACTAGTATAATGAAATAGAACCAGTTATCTCAAATAAGAAAGGAAAAAAAGTGATTCTAACGAAGTTTCCAAACTTCGAAAAAAATTTTTTTCTTTTCGAGATTCTTTGCGCATAATATGCTTCTCTGAGGCTATCAAACTAGTATAACGAGAGATTACCAGTTATCTCAAATAAGAATGGAAAAAAAGTGATTCTAATGAAGTTTCCAAACTTCGAAAAAAATTTTTTCTTTTCGAGATTCTTTGCGCATAATATGGTTTTCTGAGGCTATCATAATAGTATAATGAAAGAGAACCAGTTATCTCAAATAAGAACGGAAAAAAAGTGATTCTAACGAAATTTCCAAACTTCGAAAAAAAACTTTTTCTTTTGGAGATTCTTTGCGCATAATATGCTTGTCTGTGGCTATCAAACTAGTATAATGAAAGAGAAACAGATATCTCAAAAAAGAACGGAAAAAAAGTGATTCTAACGAAGTTTCGAAAACTCGAAAAAAATTTTTTTTCTTTTCGAAATTCTTTGCGCATAATCTGCTTTTCTAAGCCTATCAAACTAGTATAATGAAAGAGAACCAGTTATCTCAATAAGAATGGAAAAAAAGTGTTTCTAATGCAGTTTCCAAACTTCGAAAAAAAATTTTTTTCATTTCGAGATTCTTTGCGCATAATATGCTCTTCGGAGGCTATCAAACTAATATAATGAAAGAGAAGCAGTTATATCAAATAAGAACGGAAAAAAAGTGATTCTAACGAAGTTTCGAAACTTCGAAAATAATTTTTTTTCTTTTCGAGATTCTTTGCGCATAATATGCTTTTCTGAGGCTATCAAACTAGTATAATGAAAGAGAACCAGTTATCTCAAATAAGAACGGAAAAAAAGTGATTCTAACAAAGTTTCCAAACTTCGAAAAAAATTTTTTTTATTTTCGAGATTCATTGCGCATAATATGCTTTTCTGAGGGTAATCAAACTAGTATAATGAAAGAGAACCAGTTATCTCAAATAAGAACGGAAAAAAAGTGATTCTAACGAAGTTTCGAAACTTCGAAAAAAATTTTTTTTCTTTTCGAGATTCTTTGCGCATAATATGCTTTTCTGAGGCTATCAAACTAGTATAATGAAAGAGAACCAGTTATCTTAAATAAGAACAGAAAAAAAGTGATTCTAAAGAAGTTTCCAAACTTCTAAAAAAAAATTTTTTCTTTTCGAGATTCTTTGCGCATAATATACTTGTCTGAGGCTATCAAACTAGTATAATGAAAGAGAACCAGTTATCTCAAATAAGAATGGAAAAAAAGTGATTCTAAGGAAGTTTCCAAACTTCGAAAAAAAAATTTTTTCTTTTCGAGATTCTTTGCGCATAATACGCTTTTCTGAGGCTATCGAACTAGTATAATGAAAGAGAACCAGTTATCTCAAATAAGAACGGAAAAAAGGTGATTCTAACGAAGTTTCCAAACTTCGAAAAAAAAATTTTTTCTTTTCGAGATTCTTTGCGCATAATATGCTTTTCTGAGGCTATCAAACTAGTATAATGAAAGAGAACCAGTTATCTCAAATAAGAACGGAAAAAAAGTGATTCTAACGAAGTTTCCAAACTTCGAAAAAAAATTTTTTTCTTTTCGAGATTCTTTGCGCATAATATGCTTGTCTGAGGCTATCAAACTAGTATAATGAAAGAGAACCAGTGATCTCAAATAAGAACGGGAAAAAAGTGATTCTAACGAGGTTTCCAAACTTCGAAAAAAAATTTTTTTCTTTTCGAGATTCTTTGCGCATAATATGCTTTTCTGAGGCTATCAAACTAGTATAATGAAAGAGAACCAGTTATCTCAAATAAGAACGGAAAAAAAGTGATTCTAACGAAGTTTCGAAACTTCGAAAAAAATTTTTTTCTTTACGAGATTCTTTGCGCATAATATGCTTTTCTGAGGCTATCAAACTAGTATATTGAAAGAGAAGCAGTTATCTCAAATAAGAACGGAAAAAAAGTGATTCTAACGAAGTTTCCAAACTTCGAAAAAAAATTTTTTTCTTTTCGAGATTCTTTGCGCATAATATACTTGTCTGAGGCTATCAAACTAGTATAATGAAAGAGAACCAGTTATCTCAAATAAGAACGGAAAAAAAGTGATTCTAACGAGGTTTCCAAACTTCGAAAAAAAATTTTTTTCTTTTCGAGATTCTTTGCGCATAATATGCTTTTCTGAGGCTATCAAACTAGTATAATGAAAGAGAACCAGTTATCTCAAATAAGAACGGAAAAAAAGTGATTGTAACGAAGTATCGAAAACTCGAAAAAATTTTTTTTTCTTTTCGAGATTCTTTGCGCATAATATGCTTTTCTGAGGCTATCAAACTAGTATAATGAAAGAGAACCAGTTATCTCAAATAAGAAAGGAAAAAAAGTGATTCTAACGAAGTTCCCAAACTTCGAAAAAAAATTTTTTTCTTTTCCAGATTCTTTGCGCATAATATGGTTGTCTGAGGCTATCAAACTAGTATAACGAGAGATTACCAGTTATCTCAAATAAGAATGGAAAAAAAGTGATTCTAATGAAGTTTCCAAACTTCGAAAAAAAAATTTTTTCTTTTCGAGATTCTTTGCGCATAATATGCTTTTCTGAGGCTATCATACTAGTATAATGAAAGAGAACCAGTTATCTCAAATAAGAACGGAAAAAAAGTGATTCTAACGAAATTTTCAAACTTCGAAAAAATTTTTTTTTCTTTTGGAGATTCTTTGCGCATAATATGCTTTTCTGAGGCTATCAAACTAGTATAATGAAAGAGAACCAGTTATCTCAAATAAGAACGGAAAAAAAGTGATTCTAACGAAGTATCGAAAACTCGAAAAAAATTTTTTTTCTTTTCGAGATTCTTTGCGCATAATATGCTTTTCTGAGGCTATCAAACTAGTATAATGAAAGAGAACCAGTTATCTCAAATAAGAAAGGAAAAAAAGTGATTCTAACGAAGTTCCCAAACTTCCAAAAAAAATTTTTTTCTTTTCCAGATTCTTTGCGCATAATATGCTTGTCTGAGGCTATCAAACTAGTATAACGAGAGATTACCAGTTATCTCAAATAAGAAAGGAAAAAAAGTGATTCCACCGAAGTTTCCAAACTTCGAAAAAAATTTTTTTTCTTTTCGAGATTCTTTGGGCATAATATGCTTTTTTGAGGCTATCAAATTAGTATAATGAAAGAGAACCAGTTATCTCAAATAAGAAAGGAAAAAAAGTGATTCTAACGAAGTTTCCAAACTTCGAAAAAAAATGTTTTTCTTTTCGAGATTCTTTGCGCATAATATGCTTTTCTGAGGCTATCAAACTAGTATAACGAGAGATTACCAGTTATCTCAAATAAGAATGGAAAAAAAGTGATTCTAATGAAGTTTCCAAACTTCGAAAAAAAAATTTTTTCTTTTCGAGATTCTTTGCGCATAATATGCTTTTCTGAGGCTATCAAATTAGTATAATGAAAGAGAACCAGTTATCTCAAATAAGAAAGGAAAAAAAGTGATTCTAACGAAGTTTCCAAACTTCGAAAAAAAATGTTTTTCTTTTCGAGATTCTTTGCGCATAATATGCTTCTCTGAGGCTATCAAACTAGTATAATGAAAGAGAACCAGTTATCTCAAATAAGAACGGAAAAAAAGTGATTCTAACGAAGTTTCGAAAACTCGAAAAAAATTTTTTTTCTTTTCGAGATTCTTTGCGAATAATATTCTTTTCTGAGGCTATCAAACTAGTATAATGAAATAGAACCAGTTATCTCAAATAAGAAAGGAAAAAAAGTGATTCTAACGAAGTTTCCAAACTTCGAAAAAAATTTTTTTCTTTTCGAGATTCTTTGCGCATAATATGCTTCTCTGAGGCTATCAAACTAGTATAACGAGAGATTACCAGTTATCTCAAATAAGAATGGAAAAAAAGTGATTCTAATGAAGTTTCCAAACTTCGAAAAAAAATTTTTTCTTTTCGAGATTCTTTGCGCATAATATGGTTTTCTGAGGCTATCATAATAGTATAATGAAAGAGAACCAGTTATCTCAAATAAGAACGGAAAAAAAGTGATTCTAACGAAATTTCCAAACTTCGAAAAAAAACTTTTTTCTTTTGGAGATTCTTTGCGCATAATATGCTTGTCTGTGGCTATCAAACTAGTATAATGAAAGAGAAACAGATATCTCAAAAAAGAACGGAAAAAAAGTGATTCTAACGAAGTTTCGAAAACTCGAAAAAAATTTTTTTTCTTTTCGAAATTCTTTGCGCATAATCTGCTTTTCTAAGCCTATCAAACTAGTATAATGAAAGAGAACCAGTTATCTCAATAAGAATGGAAAAAAAGTGTTTCTAATGCAGTTTCCAAACTTCGAAAAAAAATTTTTTTCATTTCGAGATTCTTTGCGCATAATATGCTTTTCGGAGGCTATCAAACTAATATAATGAAAGAGAAGCAGTTATATCAAATAAGAACGGAAAAAAAGTGATTCTAACGAAGTTTCGAAACTTCGAAAATAATTTTTTTTCTTTTCGAGATTCTTTGCGCATAATATGCTTTTCTGAGGCTATCAAACTAGTATAATGAAAGAGAACCAGTTATCTCAAATAAGAACGGAAAAAAAGTGATTCTAACAAAGTTTCCAAACTTCGAAAAAAATTTTTTTTATTTTCGAGATTCATTGCGCATAATATGCTTTTCTGAGGGTAATCAAACTAGTATAATGAAAGAGAACCAGTTATCTCAAATAAGAACGGAAAAAAAGTGATTCTAACGAAGTTTCGAAACTTCGAAAAAAATTTTTTTTCTTTTCGAGATTCTTTGCGCATAATATGCTTTTCTGAGGCTATCAAACTAGTATAATGAAAGAGAACCAGTTATCTTAAATAAGAACAGAAAAAAAGTGATTCTAAAGAAGTTTCCAAACTTCTAAAAAAAAATTTTTTCTTTTCGAGATTCTTTGCGCATAATATACTTGTCTGAGGCTATCAAACTAGTATAATGAAAGAGAACCAGTTATCTCAAATAAGAACGGAAAAAAGGTGATTCTAACGAAGTTTCCAAACTTCGAAAAAAAAATTTTTTCTTTTCGAGATTCTTTGCGCATAATATGCTTTTCTGAGGCTATCAAACTAGTATAATGAAAGAGAACCAGTTATCTCAAATAAGAACGGAAAAAAAGTGATTCTAACGAAGTTTCCAAACTTCGAAAAAAAATTTTTTTCTTTTCGAGATTCTTTGCGCATAATATGCTTGTCTGAGGCTATCAAACTAGTATAATGAAAGAGAACCAGTGATCTCAAATAAGAACGGGAAAAAAGTGATTCTAACGAGGTTTCCAAACTTCGAAAAAAAATTTTTTTCTTTTCGAGATTCTTTGCGCATAATATGCTTTTCTGAGGCTATCAAACTAGTATAATGAAAGAGAACCAGTTATCTCAAATAAGAACGGAAAAAAAGTGATTCTAACGAAGTTTCGAAACTTCGAAAAAAATTTTTTTCTTTTCGAGATTCTTTGCGCATAATATGCTTTTCTGAGGCTATCAAACTAGTATATTGAAAGAGAAGCAGTTATCTCAAATAAGAACGGAAAAAAAGTGATTCTAACGAAGTTTCCAAACTTCGAAAAAAAATTTTTTTCTTTTCGAGATTCTTTGCGCATAATATACTTGTCTGAGGCTATCAAACTAGTATAATGAAAGAGAACCAGTTATCTCAAATAAGAACGGAAAAAAAGTGATTCTAACGAGGTTTCCAAACTTCGAAAAAAAATTTTTTTCTTTTCGAGATTCTTTGCGCATAATATGCTTTTCTGAGGCTATCAAACTAGTATAATGAAAGAGAACCAGTTATCTCAAATAAGAACGGAAAAAAAGTGATTCTAACGAAGTATCGAAAACTCGAAAAAATTTTTTTTTCTTTTCGAGATTCTTTGCGCATAATATGCTTTTCTGAGGCTATCAAACTAGTATAATGAAAGAGAACCAGTTATCTCAAATAAGAAAGGAAAAAAAGTGATTCTAACGAAGTTCCCAAACTTCGAAAAAAAATTTTTTTCTTTTCCAGATTCTTTGCGCATAATATGCTTGTCTGAGGCTATCAAACTAGTATAACGAGAGATTACCAGTTATCTCAAATAAGAAAGAAAAAAAGTGATTCTAATGAAGTTTCCAAACTTCGAAAAAAAAATTTTTTCTTTTCGAGATTCTTTGCGCATAATATGCTTTTCTGAGGCTATCATACTAGTATAATGAAAGAGAACCAGTTATCTCAAATAAGAACGGAAAAAAAGTGATTCTAACGAAATTTTCAAACTTCGAAAAAAATTTTTTTTCTTTTGGAGATTCTTTGCGCATAATATGCTTTTCTGAGGCTATCAAACTAGTATAATGAAAGAGAACCAGTTATCTGAAATAAGAACGGAAAAAAAGTGATTCTAACGAAGTATCGAAAACTCGAAAAAAATTTTTTTTCTTTTCGAGATTCTTTGCGCATAATATGCTTTTCTGAGGCTATCAAACTAGTATAATGAAAGAGAACCAGTTATCTCAAATAAGAAAGGAAAAAAAGTGATTCTAACGAAGTTCCCAAACTTCCAAAAAAAATTTTTTTCTTTTCCAGATTCTTTGCGCATAATATGCTTGTCTGAGGCTATCAAACTAGTATAACGAGAGATTACCAGTTATCTCAAATAAGAAAGGAAAAAAAGTGATTCCACCGAAGTTTCCAAACTTCGAAAAAAATTTTTTTTCTTTTCGAGATTCTTTGGGCATAATATGCTTTTTTGAGGCTATCAAATTAGTATAATGAAAGAGAACCAGTTATCTCAAATAAGAAAGGAAAAAAAGTGATTCTAACGAAGTTTCCAAACTTCGAAAAAAAATGTTTTTCTTTTCGAGATTCTTTGCGCATAATATGCTTTTCTGAGGCTATCAAACTAGTATAACGAGAGATTACCAGTTATCTCAAATAAGAATGGAAAAAAAGTGATTCTAATGAAGTTTCCAAACTTCGAAAAAAAAATTTTTTCTTTTCGAGATTCTTTGCGCATAATATGCTTTTCTGAGGCTATCAAATTAGTATAATGAAAGAGAACCAGTTATCTCAAATAAGAAAGGAAAAAAAGTGATTCTAACGAAGTTTCCAAACTTCGAAAAAAAATGTTTTTCTTTTCGAGATTCTTTGCGCATAATATGCTTCTCTGAGGCTATCAAACTAATATAATGAAAGAGAACCAGTTATCTCAAATAAGAACGGAAAAAAAGTGATTCTAACGAAGTTTCGAAAACTCGAAAAAAATTTTTTTTCTTTTCGAGATTCTTTGCGAATAATATTCTTTTCTGAGGCTATCAAACTAGTATAATGAAATAGAACCAGTTATCTCAAATAAGAAAGGAAAAAAAGTGATTCTAACGAAGTTTACAAACTTCGAAAAAAATTTTTTTCTTTTCGAGATTCTTTGCGCATAATATGCTTCTCTGAGGCTATCAAACTAGTATAACGAGAGATTACCAGTTATCTCAAATAAGAATGGAAAAAAAGTGATTCTAATGAAGTTTCCAAACTTCGAAAAAAAATTTTTTCTTTTCGAGATTCTTTGCGCATAATATGGTTTTCTGAGGCTATCATAATAGTATAATGAAAGAGAACCAGTTATCTCAAATAAGAACGGAAAAAAAGTGATTCTAACGAAATTTCCAAACTTCGAAAAAAAACTTTTTTCTTTTGGAGATTCTTTGCGCATAATATGCTTGTCTGTGGCTATCAAACTAGTATAATGAAAGAGAAACAGATATCTCAAAAAAGAACGGAAAAAAAGTGATTCTAACGAAGTTTCGAAAACTCGAAAAAAATTTTTTTTCTTTTCGAAATTCTTTACGCATAATCTGCTTTTCTAAGCCTATCAAACTAGTATAATGAAAGAGAACCAGTTATCTCAATAACAATGGAAAAAAAGTGTTTCTAATGCAGTTTCCAAACTTCGAAAAAAAATTTTTTTCATTTCGAGATTCTTTGCGCATAATATGCTTTTCGGAGGCTATCAAACTAATATAATGAAAGAGAAGCAGTTATATCAAATAAGAACGGAAAAAAAGTGATTCTAACGAAGTTTCGAAACTTCGAAAATAATTTTTTTTCTTTTCGAGATTCTTTGCGCATAATATGCTTTTCTGAGGCTATCAAACTAGTATAATGAAAGAGAACCAGTTATCTCAAATAAGAACGGAAAAAAAGTGATTCTAACAAAGTTTCCAAACTTCGAAAAAAATTTTTTTTATTTTCGAGATTCATTGCGCATAATATGCTTTTCTGAGGGTAATCAAACTAGTATAATGAAAGAGAACCAGTTATCTCAAATAAGAACGGAAAAAAAGTGATTCTAACGAAGTTTCGAAACTTCGAAAAAAATTTTTTTTCTTTTCGAGATTCTTTGCGCATAATATGCTTTTCTGAGGCTATCAAACTAGTATAATGAAAGAGAACCAGTTATCTTAAATAAGAACAGAAAAAAAGTGATTCTAAAGAAGTTTCCAAACTTCTAAAAAAAAATTTTTTCTTTTCGAGATTCTTTGCGCATAATATACTTGTCTGAGGCTATCAAACTAGTATAATGAAAGAGAACCAGTTATCTCAAATAAGAATGGAAAAAAAGTGATTCTAAGGAAGTTTCCAAACTTCGAAAAAAAAAATTTTTCTTTTCGAGATTCTTTGCGCATAATACGCTTTTCTGAGGCTATCGAACTAGTATAATGAAAGAGAACCAGTTATCTCAAATAAGAACGGAAAAAAAGTGATTCTAACGAAGTTTCCAAACTTCGAAAAAAAAATTTTTTCTTTTCGAGATTCTTTGCGCATAATATGCTTTTCTGAGGCTATCAAACTAGTATAATGAAAGAGAACCAGTTATCTCAAATAAGAACGGAAAAAAAGTGATTCTAACGAAGTTTCCAAACTTCGAAAAAAAATTTTTTTCTTTTCGAGATTCTTTGCGCATAATATGCTTGTCTGAGGCTATCAAACTAGTATAATGAAAGAGAACCAGTGATCTCAAATAAGAACGGGAAAAAAGTGATTCTAACGAGGTTTCCAAACTTCGAAAAAAAATTTTTTTCTTTTCGAGATTCTTTGCGCATAATATGCTTTTCTGAGGCTATCAAACTAGTATAATGAAAGAGAACCAGTTATCTCAAATAAGAACGGAAAAAAAGTGATTCTAACGAAGTTTCGAAACTTCGAAAAAAAATTTTTTTCTTTTCGAGATTCTTTGCGCATAATATGCTTTTCTGAGGCTATCAAACTAGTATATTGAAAGAGAAGCAGTTATCTAGAATAAGAACGGAAAAAAAGTGATTCTACCGAAGTTTCCAAACTTAGAAAAAAAATTTTTTCTTTTCGAGATTCTTAGCGCATAATATGCTTTTCTGAGGCTATCAAACTAGTATAATGAAAGAGAACCAGTTATCTCAAATAAGAACGGAAAAAAGTGATTCTAACGAGGTTTCCAAACTTCGAAAAAAAATTTTTTTCTTTTCGAGATTCTTTGCGCATAATATGCTTTTCTGAGGCTATCAAACTAGTATAATGAAAGAGAACCAGTTATCTCAAATAAGAACGGAAAAAAAGTGATTCTAACGAAGTATCGAAAACTCGAAAAAATTTTTTTTTCTTTTCGAGATTCTTTGCGCATAATATGCTTTTCTGAGGCTATCAAACTAGTATAATGAAAGAGAACCAGTTATCTCAAATAAGAAAGGAAAAAAAGTGATTCTAACGAAGTTCCCAAACTTCGAAAAAAAATTTTTTTCTTTTCCAGATTCTTTGCGCATAATATGCTTGTCTGAGGCTATCAAACTAGTATAACGAGAGATTACCAGTTATCTCAAATAAGAATGGAAAAAAAGTGATTCTAATGAAGTTTCCAAACTTCGAAAAAAAAATTTTTTCTTTTCGAGATTCTTTGCGCATAATATGCTTTTCTGAGGCTATCATACTAGTATAATGAAAGAGAACCAGTTATCTCAAATAAGAACGGAAAAAAAGTGATTCTAACGAAATTTTCAAACTTCGAAAAAAATTTTTTTTCTTTTGGAGATTCTTTGCGCATAATATGCTTTTCTGAGGCTATCAAACTAGTATAATGAAAGAGAACCAGTTATCTCAAATAAGAACGGAAAAAAAGTGATTCTAACCAAGTATCGAAAACTCGAAAAAAATTTTTTTTCTTTTCGAGATTCTTTGCGCATAATATGCTTTTCTGAGGCTATCAAACTAGTATAATGAAAGAGAACCAGTTATCTCAAATAAGAAAGGAAAAAAAGTGATTCTAACGAAGTTCCCAAACTTCCAAAAAAAATTTTTTTCTTTTCCAGATTCTTTGCGCATAATATGTTTGTCTGAGGCTATCAAACTAGTATAACGAGAGATTACCAGTTATCTCAAATAAGAATGAAAAAAAAGTGATTCTAATGAAGTTTCCAAACTTCGAAAAAAAAAAATTTTTCTTTTCGAGATTCTTTGCGCATAATATGCTTTTCTGAGGCTAT
Source organism: Metallyticus violacea (assembly GCA_030762175.1). NCBI lineage: Eukaryota > Metazoa > Arthropoda > Insecta > Mantodea > Metallyticidae > Metallyticus > Metallyticus violacea. Next base: position 81,790,324 of record CM060842.1, on the reverse strand, counting down.
CATACTAGTATAATGAAAGAGAACCAGTTATCTCAAATAAGAACGGAAAAAAAGTGATTCTAACGAAATTTTCAAACTTCGAAAAAAAATTTTCTTCTTTTGGAGATTCTTTGCGCATAATATGCTTTTCTGAGGCTATCAAACTAGTATAATGAAAGACAACCAGTTATCTCAAATAAGAATGGAAAAAAAGTGTTTCTAATGAAGTTTCCAAACTTCGAAAAAAATTTTTTTTCATTTCGAGATTCTTTGCGCATAATATGCTTTTCGGAGGCTATCAAACTAGTATAATGAAAGAGAACCAGTTATCTCAAATAAGAACGGAAAAAAAGTGATTCTAACGAAGTTTCGAAAACTCGAAAAAATTTTTTTTTCTTTTCGAGATTCTTTGCGCATAATATGCTTTTCTGAGGCTATCAAACTAGTATAATGAAAGAGAACCAGTTATCTCAAATAAGAAAGGAAAAAAAGTGATTCCACCGAAGTTTCCAAACTTCGAAAAAAAATTTTTTTCTTTTCGAGATTCTTTGGGCATAATATGCTTTTCTGAGGCTATCAAATTAGTATAATGAAAGAGAACCAGTTATCTCAAATAAGAAAGGAAAAAAAGTGATTCTAACGAAGTTTCCAAACTTCGAAAAAAAATGTTTTTCTTTTCGAGATTCTTTGCGCATAATATGCTTTTCTGAGGCTATCAAACTAGTATAATGAAAGAGAACCAGTTATCTCAAATAAGAACGGAAAAAAAGTGATTCTAACGAAGTTTCGAAAACTCGAAAAAAAATTTTTTTCTTTTCGAGATTCTTTGCGAATAATATTCTTTTCTGAGGCTATCAAACTAGTATAATGAAAGAGAACCAGTTATCTCAAATAAGAAAGGAAAAAAAGTGATTCTAACGAAGTTTCCAAACTTCGAAAAAAATTTTTTTCTTTTCGAGATTCTTTGCGAATAATATGCTTGTCTGAGGCTATCAAACTAGTATAACGAGAGATTACCAGTTATCTCAAATAAGAATGGAAAAAAAGTGATTCTAATGAAGTTTCCAAACTTCGAAAAAAAAATTTTTTCTTTTCGAGATTCTTTGCGCATAATATGGTTTTCTGAGGCTATCATAATAGTATAATGAAAGAGAACCAGTTATCTCAAATAAGAACGGAAAAAAAGTGATTCTAACGAAATTTCCAAACTTCGAAAAAAAACTTTTTTCTTTTGGAGATTCTTTGCGCATAATATGCTTGTCTGTGGCTATCAAACTAGTATTATGAAAGAGAAACAGATATCTCAAAAAAGAACGGAAAAAAAGTGATTCTAACGAAGTTTCGAAAACTCGAAAAAAATTTTTTTTCTTTTCGAAATTCTTTGCGCATAATCTGCTTTTCTAAGCCTATCAAACTAGTATAATGAAAGAGAACCAGTTATCTCAATAAGAATGGAAAAAAAGTGTTTCTAATGAAGTTTCCAAACTTCGAAAAAAAATTTTTTTCATTTCGAGATTCTTTGCGCATAATATGCTTTTCGGAGGCTATCAAACTAATATAAATAAAGAGAACCAGTTATATCAAATAAGAACGGAAAAAAAGTGATTCTAACGAAGTTTCGAAACTTCGAAAATAATTTTTTTTCTTTTCGAGATTCTTTGCGCATAATATGCTTTTCTGAGGCTATCAAACTAGTATAATGAAAGAGAACCAGTTATCTCAAATAAGAACGGAAAAAAAGTGATTCTAACGAAGTTTCCAAACTTCGAAAAATTTTTTTTTTATTTTCGAGATTCATTGCCCATAATATGCTTTTCTGAGGGTAATCAAACTAGTATAATGAAAGAGAACCAGTTATCTCAAATAAGAACGGAAAAAAAGTGATTCTAACGAAGGTTCGAAACTTCGAAAAAAAATTTTTTTCTTTTCGAGATTCTTTGCGCATAATACGCTTTTCTGAGGCTATCAAACTAGTATAATGAAAGAGAACCAGTTATCTCAAATAAGAACGGAAAAAAAGTGATTCTAACGAAGTTTCCAAACTTCGAAAAAAAAATTTTTTCTTTTCGAGATTCTTTGCGCATAATATGCTTTTCTGAGGCTATGAAACTAGTATAATGAAAGAGAACCAGTTATCTCAAATAAGAACGGAAAAAAAGTGATTCTAACGAAGTTTCCAAACTTCGAAAAAAAATTTTTTTCTTTTCGAGATTCTTTGCGCATAATATGCTTGTCTGAGGCTATCAAACTAGTATAATGAAAGAGAACCACTTATCTCAAATAAGAACGGGAAAAAAGTGATTCTAACGAGGTTTCCAAACTTCGAAAAAAAATTTTTTTCTTTTCGAGTTTCTTTGCGCATAATATGCTTGTCTGAGGCTATCAAACTAGTATAATGAAAGAGAACCAGTTATCTCAAATAAGAACGGAAAAAAGTGATTCTAACGAAGTTTCGAAACTTCGAAAAAAAATTTTTTTTTTCGAGATTCTTTGCGCATAATATGCTTTTCTGAGGCTATCAAACTAGTATAATGAAAGAGAACCAGTTATCTTAAATAAGAACGGAAAAAAAGTGATTCTAACGAAGTTTCCAAACTTCGAAAAAAATTATTTTTCTTTTCGAGATTCTTTGCGCATAATATGCTTGTCTGAGGCTATCAAACTAGTATAATGAAAGAGAACAAGTTATCTCAAATATGAATGGAAAAAAAGTGATTCTAAGGAAGTTTCGAAACTTCGAAAATAATTTTTTTTCTTTTCGAGATTCTTTGCGCATAATATGCTTGTCTGAGGCTATCAAACTAGTATAATGAAAGAGAACCAGTTATCTCAGATAAGAACGGAAAAAAAGTGATTCTAACGGAGTTTCCAAACTTCGAAAAAAAATTTTTTTCTTTTCGAGATTCTTTGCGCATACCTATGCTTTTCTGAGGCTATCAAAATAGTATAATGAAAGAGAACCAGTTATCTCAAATAAGAACGGAAAAAAAGTGATTCTAACGAAGTTTCCAAACTTCGAAAAAAAATGTTTTTCTTTTCGAGATTCTTTGCGCATAATATGCTTGTCTGAGGCTATCAAACTAGTATAATGAAAGAGAACCAGTTATCTCAAATAAGAACGGAAAAAAAGTGATTCTAACGAGGTTTCCAAACTTCGAAAAAAAATTTTTTCTTTTCGAGATTCTTTGCGCATAATATGCTTGTCTGAGGCTAACATAATAGTATAATGAAAGAGAACCAGTTATCTCAAATAAGAACGGAAAAAAAGCGAATCTAACGAAATTTCCAAACTTCGAAAAAAAATTTTTTTCTTTTGGAGATTCTTTGCGCATAATATACTTGTCTGTGGCTATCAAACTAGTATAATGAAAGAGAAACAGTTATCTCAAAAAAGAACGGAAAAAAAGTGATTCTAACGAAGTTTCCAAACTTCGAAAAAAAATTTTTTTCATTTCGAGATTCTTTGCGCATAATATGCTTTTCGGAGGCTATCAAACTAATATAATGAAAGAGAACCAGTTATATCAAATAAGAACGGAAAAAAAGTGATTCTAACGAAGTTTCGAAACTTCGAAAATAATTTTTTTTTCTTTTCGAGATTCTTTGCGCATAATATGCTTTTCTGAGGCTATCAAACTAGTATAATGAAAGAGAACCAGTTATCTCAAATAAGAACTGAAAAAAAGTGATTCTAACAAAGTTTCCAAACTTCGAAAAAAATTTTTTTTATTTTCGAGATTCATTGCGCATAATATGCTTTTCTGAGGGTAATCAAACTAGTATAATGAAAGAGAACCAGTTATCTCAAATAAGAACGGAAAAAAAGTGATTCTAACGAAGTTTCCAAACTTCGAAAAAAAATTTTTTTCTTTTCGAGATTCTTTGCGCATAATATGCTTGTATGAGGCTATCAAACTAGTATAATGAAAGAGAACCAGTTATCTCAAATAAGAACGGGAAAAAAGTGATTCTAACGAGGTTTCCAAACTTCGAAAAAAAATTTTTTTCTTTTCGAGATTCTTTGCGCATAATATGCTTTTCTGAGGCTATCAAACTAGTATAATGAAAGAGAACCAGTTATCTCAAATAAGAACGGAAAAAAAGTGATTCTAACGAAGTTTCGAAACTTCGAAAAAAAATTTTTTTCTTTTCGAGATTCTTTGCGCATAATATGCTTTTCTGAGGCTATCAAACTAGTATAATGAAAGAGAACCAGTTATCTTAAATAAGAACGGAAAAAAAGTGATTCTAACGAAGTTTCCAAACTTCGAAAAAAAATTTTTTTCTTTTCGAGATTCTTTGCGCATAATATGCTTGTCTAAGGCTATCAAACTAGTATAATGAAAGAGAACAAGTTATCTCAAATAAGAATGGAAAAAAAGTGATTCTAAGGAAGTTTCCAAACTTCGAAAAAAAATTTTTTTCTTTTCGAAATTCTTTGCGCATAATATGCTTGTCTGAGGCTATCAAACTAGTATAATGAAAGAGAACCAGTTATCTCAAATAAGAACGGAAAAAAGTGATTCTAACGGAGTTTCCAAACTTCGAAAAAAATTTTTTTTCTTTTCGAGATTCTTTGCGCATACCTATGCTTTTCTGAGGCTATCAAACTAGTATAATGAAAGAGAACCAGTTATCTCAAATAAGAACGGAAAAAAAGTGATTCTAATGAGGTTTCCAATCTTCGAAAAAAATTTTTTTTCTTTTCGAGATTCTTTGCGCATAATATGCTTTTCTGAGGCTATCAAACTAGTATAATGAAAGAGAACCAATTATCTCAAATAGGAACGGAAAAAAAGTGATTCTAACGAAGTTTCCAAACTTCGAAAAAAAATTTTTTTCTTTTCGAGATTCTTTGCGCATAATATGCTTTTCTGAGGCTATCAAACTAGTATAATGAAAGAGAACCAGTTATCTTAAATAAGAACGGAAAAAAAGTGATTCTAACGAAGTTTCCAAACTTCGAAAAAAAATTTTTTTCTTTTCGAGATTCTTTGCGCATAATATGCTTGTCTAAGGCTATCAAACTAGTATAATGAAAGAGAACAAGTTATCTCAAATAAGAATGGAAAAAAAGTGATTCTAAGGAAGTTTCCAAACTTCGAAAAAAATTTTTTTCTTTTCGAGATTCTTTGCGCATAATATGCTTGTCTGAGGCTATCAAACTAGTATAATGAAAGAGAACCAGTTATCTCAGATAAGAACGGAAAAAAAGTGATTCTAACGGAGTTTCCAAACTTCGAAAAAAAATTTTTTTCTTTTCGAGATTCTTTGCGCATACCTATGCTTTTCTGAGGCTATCAAAATAGTATAATGAAAGAGAACCAGTTATCTCAAATAAGAACGGAAAAAAAAGTGATTCTAACGAGGTTTCCAATCTTCGAAAAAAAATTTTTTTCTTTTCGAGATTCTTTGCGCATAATATGCTTTTCTGAGGCTATCAAACTAGTATAATGAAAGAGAACCAATTATCTCAAATAAGAACGGAAAAAAAGTGATTCTAACGAAGTTTCCAAACTTCGAAAAAAATTTTTTTTCTTTTCGAGATTCTTTGCGCATAATATGCTTGTCTGAAGCTATCAAACTAGTATAATGAAAGAGAACCAGTGATCTCAAATAAGAACGGGTAAAAAGTGATTCTAACGAGGTTTCCAAACTTCGAAAAAAATTTTTTTTCTTTTCGAGATTCTTTGCGCATAATATGCTTTTCTGAGGCTATCAAACTAGTATAATGAAAGAGAACCAGTTATCTCAAATAAGAACGGAAAAAAAGTGATTCTAACGAAGTTTCGAAACTTCGAAAAAAAATTTTTTTCTTTTCGAGATTCTTTGCGCATAATATGCTTTTCTGAGGCTATCAAACTAGTATAATGAAAGAGAACCAGTTATCTTAAATAAGAACGGAAAAAAAGTGATTCTAACGAAGTTTCCAAACTTAGAAAAAAAATTTTTTTCTTTTCGAGATTCTTAGCGCATAATATGCTTTTCTGAGGCTATCAAACTAGTATAATGAAAGAGAACCAGTTATCTCAAATAAGAACGGAAAAAAAGTGATTCTAACGAAGTTTCCAATCTTCGAAAAAAAATTTTTTTCTTTTCGAGATTCTTTGCGCATAATATACTTGTCTGAGGCTATCAAACTAGTATAATGAAAGAGAACCAGTTATCTAAAATAAGAACGGAAAAAAAGTGATTCTAACGAGGTTTCCAAACTTCGAAAAAAGATTTTTTTCTTTTCGAGATTCTTTGCGCATAATATGCTTTTCTGAGGCTATCAAACTAGTATAATGAAAGAGAACCAGTTATCTCAAATAAGAACGGAAAAAAACTGATTCTAACGAAGTTTCCAAACTTCGAAAAAAAATTTTTTTCTTTTCGAGATTCTTTGCGCATAATATGCTTGTCTGAGGCTATCAAACTAGTATAATGAAAGAGAACCAGTTATCTCAAATAAGAACGGGAAAAAAGTGATTCTAACGAGGTTTCCAAACTTCGAAAAAAAATTTTTTTCTTTTCGAGATTCTTTGCGCATAATATGCTTGTCTGAGGCTATCAAACTAGTATAATGAAAGAGAACCAGTTATCTCAAATAAGAACGGAAAAAAGTGATTCTAACGAAGTTTCGAAACTTCGAAAAAAAATTTTTTTTTTCGAGATTCTTTGCGCATAATATGCTTTTCTGAGGCTATCAAACTAATATAATGAAAGAGAACCAGTTATCTTAAATAAGAACGGAAAAAAAGTGATTCTAACGAAGTTTCCAAACTTCGAAAAAAATTATTTTTCTTTTCGAGATTCTTTGCGCATAATATGCTTGTCTGAGGCTATCAAACTAGTATAATGAAAGAGAACAAGTTATCTCAAATATGAATGGAAAAAAAGTGATTCTAAGGAAGTTTCGAAACTTCGAAAATAATTTTTTTTCTTTTCGAGATTCTTTGCGCATAATATGCTTGTCTGAGGCTATCAAACTAGTATAATGAAAGAGAACCAGTTATCTCATATAAGAACGGAAAAAAAGTGATTCTAACGGAGTTTCCAAACTTCGAAAAAAAATTTTTTTCTTTTCGAGATTCTTTGCGCATACCTATGCTTTTCTGAGGCTATCAAAATAGTATAATGAAAGAGAACCAGTTATCTCAAATAAGAACTGAAAAAAAGTGATTCTAACGAGGTTTCCAATCTTCGAAAAAAAATTTTTTTCTTTTCGAGATTCTTTGCGCATAATATGCTTTTCTGAGGCTATCAAACTAGTATAATGAAAGAGAACCAATTATCTCAAATAAGAACGGAAAAAAAGTGATTCTAACGAAGTTTCCAAACTTCGAAAAAAATTTTTTTTCTTTTCGAGATTCTTTGCGCTTAATATGCTTGTCTGAAGCTATCAAACTAGTATAATGAAAGAGAACCCGTTATCTCAAATAAGAACGGAAAAAAACTGATTCTAACGAAGTTTCCAAACTTCGAAAAAAAATTTTTTTCTTTTCGAGATTCTTTGCGCATAATATGCTTGTCTGAGGCTATCAAACTAGTATAATGAAAGAGAACCCGTTATCTCAAATAAGAACGGAAAAAAACTGATTCTAACGAAGTTTCCAAACTTCGAAAAAAAATTTTTTTCTTTTCGAGATTCTTTGCGCATAATATGCTTTTCTGAGGCTATCAAACTAGTATAATGAAAGAGAACCAGTTATCGCAAATAAGAACGGAAAAAAGTGATTCTAACGAAGTTTCGAAACTTCGGAAAAAAATTTTTTTTCTTTTCGAGATTCTTTGCGCATAATATGCTTGTCTGAGGCTATCAAACTAGTATAATGAAAGAGAACCAGTTATCTCATATAAGAACGGAAAAAAAGTGATTCTAACGGAGTTTCCAAACTTCGAAAAAAAATTTTTTTCTTTTCGAGATTCTTTGCGCATACCTATGCTTTTCTGAGGCTATCAAAATAGTATAATGAAAGAGAACCAGTTATCTCAAATAAGAACTGAAAAAAAGTGATTCTAACGAGGTTTCCAATCTTCGAAAAAAAATTTTTTTCTTTTCGAGATTCTTTGCGCATAATATGCTTTTCTGAGGCTATCAAACTAGTATAATGAAAGAGAACCAATTATCTCAAATAAGAACGGAAAAAAAGTGATTCTAACGAAGTTTCCAAACTTCGAAAAAAATTTTTTTTCTTTTCGAGATTCTTTGCGCATAATATGCTTGTCTGAAGCTATCAAACTAGTATAATGAAAGAGAACCCGTTATCTCAAATAAGAACGGAAAAAAAGTGATTCTAACGAAGTTTCCAAACTTCGAAAAAAAATGTTTTTCTTTTCGAGATTCTTTGCGCATAATATGCTTGTCTGAGGCTATCAAACTAGTATAATGAAAGAGAACCAGTTATCTCAAATAAGAACGGAAAAAAAGTGATTCTAACGAGGTTTCCAAACTTCGAAAAAAAATTTTTTCTTTTCGAGATTCTTTGCGCATAATATGATTGTCTGAGGCTAACATAATAGTATAATGAAAGAGAACCAGTTATCTCAAATAAGAACGGAAAAAAAGTGAATCTAACGAAATTTCCAAACTTCGAAAAAAAATTTTTTTCTTTGGAGATTCTTTGCGCATAATATACTTGTCTGTGGCTATCAAACTAGTATAATGAAAGAGAAACAGTTATCTCAAAAAAGAACGGAAAAAAAGTGATTCTAACGAAGTTTCGAAAACTCGAAAAAAATTTTTTTTCTTTTCGAGATTCTTTGCGCATAATCTGCTTTTCTAAGCCTATCAAACTAGTATAATGAAAGAGAACCAGTTATCTCAATAAGAATGGAAAAAAAGTGTTTCTAATGAAGTTTCCAAACTTCGAAAAAAAATTTTTTTCATTTCGAGATTCTTTGCGCATAATATGCTTTTCGGAGGCTATCAAACTAATATAATGAAAGAGAACCAGTTATATCAAATAAGAACGGAAAAAAAGTGATTCTAACGAAGTTTCGAAACTTCGAAAATAATTTTTTTTCTTTTCGAGATTCTTTGCGCATAATATGCTTTTCTGAGGCTATCAAACTAGTATAATGAAAGAGAACCAGTTATCTCAAATAAGAACGGAAAAAAAGTGATTCTAACAAAGTTTCCAAACTTCGAAAAAATTTTTTTTTATTTTCGAGATTCATTGCGCATAATATGCTTTTCTGAGGGTAATCAAACTAGTATAATGAAAGAGAACCAGTTATCTCAAATAAGAACGGAAAAAAAGTGATTCTAAGGAAGTTTCCAAACTTCGAAAAAAAAATTTTTTCTTATCGAGATTCTTTGCGCATAATACGCTTTTCTGAGGCTATCAAACTAGTATAATGAAAGAGAACCAGTTATCTCAAATAAGAACGGAAAAAAAGTGATTCTAACGAAGTTTCCAAACTTCGAAAAAAAAATTTTTTCTTTTCGAGATTCTTTGCGCATAATATGCTTTTCTGAGGCTATCAAACTAGTATAATGAAAGAGAACCAGTTATCTCAAATAAGAACGGAAAAAAAGTGATTCTAACGAAGTTTCCAAACTTCGAAAAAAAATTTTTTTCTTTTCGAGATTCTTTGCGCATAATATGCTTGTCTGAGGCTATCAAACTAGTATAATGAAAGAGAACCAGTTATCTCAAATAAGAACGGGAAAAAAGTGATTCTAACGAGGTTTCCAAACTTCGAAAAAAAATTTTTTTCTTTTCGAGATTCTTTGCGCATAATATGCTTTTCTGAGGCTATCAAACTAGTATAATGAAAGAGAACCAGTTATCTCAAATAAGAACGGAAAAAAAGTGATTCTAACGAAGTTTCGAAACTTCGAAAAAAATTTTTTTCTTTTCGAGATTCTTAGCGCATAATATGCTTTTCTGAGGCTATCAAACTAGTATAATGAAAGAGAACCAGTTATCTCAAATAAGAACGGAAAAAAAGGGATTTTAACGAAGTTTCCAAACTTCGAAAAAAAATTTTTTTCTTTTCGAGATTCTTTGCGCATAATATACTTGTCTGAGGCTATCAAACTAGTATAATGAAAGAGAACCAGTTATCTCAAATAAGAACGGAAAAAAAGTGATTCTAACGAGGTTTCCAAACTTCGAAAAAAATTTTTTTTCTTTTCAAAATTCTTTGCGCATAATATGCTTGTCTGAGGCTATCAAATTAGTATAATGAAAGAGAACCAGTTATCTCAAATAAGAACGGAAAAAAAGTGATTCTAACGAGGTTTCCAAACTTCGAAAAAAAAATTTTTTCTTTTCGAGATTCTTTGCGCATAATATGCTTGTCTGAGGCTATCATAATACAATAATGAAAGAGAACCAGTTATCTCAAATAAGAACGGAAAAAAAGCGATTCTAACGAAATTTCCAAACTTCGAAAAAAAATTTTTTTCTTTTGGAGATTCTTTGCGTATAATATGCTTGTCTGTGGCTATCAAACTGGTATAATGAAAGAGAAGCAATTATCTCAAAAAAGAACGGAAAAAAGTGATTCTAACGAAGTTTCGAAAACTCGAAAAAAAAGTTTTTTCTTTTCGAGATTCTTTGCGCATAATCTGCTTTTCTAAGCCTATCAAACTAGTATAATAAAAGAGAACCAGTTATCTCAATAAGAATGGAAAAAAAGTGTTTCTAATGAAGTTTCCAAACTTCGAAAAAAAATTTTTTTCATTTCGAGATTCTTTGCGCATAATATGCTTTTCTGAGGCTATCAAACTAGTATAATGAAAGAGAACCAGTTATCTCAAATAAGAACGGAAAAAAAGTGATTCTAACAAAGTTTCCAAACTTCGAAAAAAATTATTTTTCTTTTCGAGATTCTTTGCGCATAATATGCTTGTCTGAGGCTATCAAACTAGTATAATGAAAGAGAACAAGTTATCTCAAATATGAATGGAAAAAAAGTGATTCTAAGGAAGTTTCGAAACTTCGAAAATAATTTTTTTTCTTTTCGAGATTCTTTGCGCATAATATGCTTGTCTGAGGCTATCAAACTAGTATAATGAAAGAAAACCAGTTATCTCATATAAGAACGGAAAAAAAGTGATTCTAACGGAGTTTCCAAACTTCGAAAAAAAATTTTTTTCTTTTCGAGATTCTTTGCGCATACCTATGCTTTTCTGAGGCTATCAAAATAGTATAATGAAAGAGAACCAGTTATCTCAAATAAGAACTGAAAAAAAGTGATTCTAACGAGGTTTCCAATCTTCGAAAAAAAATTTTTTTCTTTTCGAGATTCTTTGCGCATAATATGCTTTTCTGAGGCTATCAAACTAGTATAATGAAAGAGAACCAATTATCTCAAATAAGAACGGAAAAAAAGTGATTCTAACGAAGTTTCCAAACTTCGAAAAAAATTTTTTTTCTTTTCGAGATTCTTTGCGCATAATATGCTTGTCTGAAGCTATCAAACTAGTATAATGAAAGAGAACCCGTTATCTCAAATAAGAACGGAAAAAAAGTGATTCTAACGAAGTTTCCAAACTTCGAAAAAAAATGTTTTTCTTTTCGAGATTCTTTGCGCATAATATGCTTGTCTGAGGGTAATCAAACTAGTATAATGAAAGAGAACCAGTTATCTCAAATAAGAACGGAAAAAAAGTGATTCTAAGGAAGTTTCCAAACTTCGAAAAAAAAATTTTTTCTTATCGAGATTCTTTGCGCATAATACGCTTTTCTGAGGCTATCAAACTAGTATAATGAAAGAGAACCAGTTATCTCAAATAAGAACGGAAAAAAAGTGATTCTAACGAAGTTTCCAAACTTCGAAAAAAAAAATTTTTCTTTTCGAGATTCTTTGCGCATAATATGCTTTTCTGAGGCTATCAAACTAGTATAATGAAAGAGAACCAGTTATCTCAAATAAGAACGGAAAAAAAGTGATTCTAACGAAGTTTCCAAACTTCGAAAAAAAATTTTTTTCTTTTCGAGATTCTTTGCGCATAATATGCTTTTCTGAGGCTATCAAACTAGTATAATGAAAGAGAACCAGTTATCTCAAATAAGAACGGAAAAAAAGTGATTCTAACGAAGTTTCGAAACTTCGAAAAAAATTTTTTTCTTTTCGAGATTCTTAGCGCATAATATGCTTTTCTGAGGCTATCAAACTAGAATAATGAAAGAGAACCAGTTATCTCAAATAAGAACGGAAAAAAAGGGATTTTAACGAAGTTTCCAAACTTCGAAAAAAAATTTTTTTCTTTTCGAGATTCTTTGCGCATAATATACTTGTCTGAGGCTATCAAACTAGTATAATGAAAGAGAACCAGTTATCTCAAATAAGAACGGAAAAAAAGTGATTCTAACGAGGTTTCCAAACTTCGAAAAAAAATTTTTTTCTTTTCAAAATTCTTTGCGCATAATATGCTTGTCTGAGGCTATCAAATTAGTATAATGAAAGAGAACCAGTTATCTCAAATAAGAACGGAAAAAAAGTGATTCTAACGAGGTTTCCAAACTTCGAAAAAAAACTTTTTTCTTTTCGAGATTCTTTGCGCATAATATGCTTGTCTGAGGCTATCATAATACAATAATGAAAGAGAACCAGTTATCTCAAATAAGAACGGAAAAAAAGCGATTCTAACGAAATTTCCAAACTTCGAAAAAAAATTTTTTTCTTTTGGAGATTCTTTGCGTATAATATGCTTGTCTGTGGCTATCAAACTAGTATAATGAAAGAGAAGCAATTATCTCAAAAAAGAACGGAAAAAAGTGATTCTAACGAAGTTTCGAAAACTCGAAAAAAAAGTTTTTTCTTTTCGAGATTCTTTGCGCATAATCTGCTTTTCTAAGCCTATCAAACTAGTATAATAAAAGAGAACCAGTTATCTCAATAAGAATGGAAAAAAAGTGTTTCTAATGAAGTTTCCAAACTTCGAAAAAAAATTTTTTTCATTTCGAGATTCTTTGCGCATAATATGCTTTTCTGAGGCTATCAAACTAGTATAATGAAAGAGAACCAGTTATCTCAAATAAGAACGGAAAAAAAGTGATTCTAACAAAGTTTCCAAACTTCGAAAAAAAGTTTTTTTTATTTTCGAGATTCATTGCGCATAATATGCTTTTCTAAGGGTAATCAAACTAGTATAATGAAAGAGAACCAGTTATCTCAAATAAGAACGGAAAAAAAGTGATTCTAACGAAGTTTCCAAACTTCGAAAAAAAATTTTTTTCTTTTCGAGATTCTTTGCGCATAATATGCTTGTATGAGGCTATCAAACTAGTATAATGAAAGAGAACCAGTTATCTCAAATAAGAACGGGAAAAAAGTGATTCTAACGAGGTTTCCAAACTTCGAAAAAAAATTTTTTTCTTTTCGAGATTCTTTACGCATAATATGCTTTTCTGAGGCTATCAAACTAGTATAATGAAAGAGAACCAGTTATTTCAAATAAGAACGGAAAAAAAGTGATTCTAACGAAGTTTCGAAACTTCGAAAAAAAATTTTTTTCTTTTCGAGATTCTTTGCGCATAATATGCTTTTCTGAGGCTATCAAACTAGTATAATGAAAGAGAACCAGTTATCTTAAATAAGAACGGAAAAAAAGTGATTCTAACGAAGTTTCCAAACTTCGAAAAAAAATTTTTTTCTTTTCGAGATTCTTTGCGCATAATATGCTTGTCTAAGGCTATCAAACTAGTATAATGAAAGAGAACAAGTTATCTCAAATAAGAATGGAAAAAAAGTGATTCTAAGGAAGTTTCCAAACTTCGAAAAAAATTTTTTTTCTTTTCGAGATTCTTTGCGCATACCTATGCTTTTCTGAGGCTATCAAACTAGTATAATGAAAGAGAACCAGTTATCTCAAATAAGAACGGAAAAAAAGTGATTCTAATGAGGTTTCCAATCTTCGAAAAAAATTTTTTTTCTTTTCGAGATTCTTTGCGCATAATATGCTTTTCTGAGGCTATCAAACTAGTATAATGAAAGAGAACCAATTATCTCAAATAAGAACGGAAAAAAAGTGATTCTAACGAAGTTTCCAAACTTCGAAAAAAAATTTTTTTCTTTTCGAGATTCTTTGGGCATAATGCTTTTCTGAGGCTATCAAACTAGTATAATGAAAGAGAACCAGTTATCTTAAATAAGAACGGAAAAAAAGTGATTCTAACGAAGTTTCCAAACTTCGAAAAAAATTTTTTTTCTTTTCGAAATTCTTTGCGCATAATATGCTTGTCTAAGGCTATCAAACTAGTATAATGAAAGAGAACAAGTTATCTCAAATAAGAATGGAAAAAAAGTGATTTTAAGGAAGTTTCCAAACTTCGAAAAAAATTTTTTTCTTTTCGAGATTCTTTGCGCATAATGTGCTTGTCTGAGGCTATCAAACTAGTATAATGAAAGAGAACCAGTTATCTCAGATAAGAACGGAAAAAAAGTGATTCTAACGGAGTTTCCAAACTTCGAAAAAAAATTTTTTTCTTTTCGAGATTCTTTGCGCATACCTATGCTTTTCTGATGCTATCAAAATAGTATAATGAAAGAGAACCAGTTATCTCAAATAAGAACGGAAAAAAAAGTGATTCTAACGAGGTTTCCAATCTTCGAAAAAAAATTTTTTTCTTTTCGAGATTCTTTGCGCATAATATGCTTTTCTGAGGCTATCAAACTAGTATAATGAAAGAGAACCAATTATCTCAAATAAGAACGGAAAAAAAGTGATTCTAACGAAGTTTCCAAACTTCGAAAAAAATTTTTTTTCTTTTCGAGATTCTTTGCGCATAATATGCTTGTCTGAAGCTATCAAACTAGTATAATGAAAGAGAACCAGTTATCTCAAATAAGAACGGAAAAAAAGTGATTCTAAGGAAGTTTCCAAACTTCGAAAAAAAAATTTTTTCTTTTCGAGATTCTTTGCGCATAATACGCTTTTCTGAGGCTATCAAACTAGTATAATGAAAGAGAACCAGTTATCTCAAATAAGAACGGAAAAAAAGTGATTCTAACGAAGTTTCCAAACTTCGAAAAAAAAAATTTTTCTTTTCGAGATTCTTTGCGCATAATATGCTTTTCTGAGGCTATCAAACTAGTATAATGAAAGAGAACCAGTTATCTCAAATAAGAACGGAAAAAAAGTGATTCTAACGAAGTTTCCAAACTTCGAAAAAAAATTTTTTTCTTTTCGAGATTCTTTGCGCATAATATGCTTGTCTGAGGCTATCAAACTAGTATAATGAAAGAGAACCAGTGATCTCAAATAAGAACGGGAAAAAAGTGATTCTAACGAGGTTTCCAAACTTCGAAAAAAAATTTTTTTCTTTTCGAGATTCTTTGCGCATAATATGCTTTTCTGAGGCTATCAAACTAGTATAATGAAAGAGAACCAGTTATCTCAAATAAGAACGGAAAAAAAGTGATTCTAACGAAGTTTCGAAACTTCGAAAAAAAATTTTTTTCTTTTCGAGATTCTTTGCGCATAATATGCTTTTCTGAGGCTATCAAACTAGTATAATGAAAGAGAAGCAGTTATCTTAAATAAGAATGGAAAAAAAGTGATTCTAACGAAGTTTCCAAACTTAGAAAAAAAATTTTTTTCTTTTCGAGATTCTTAGCGCATAATATGCTTTTCTGAGGCTATCAAACTAGTATAATGAAAGAGAACCAGTTATCTCAAATAAGAACGGAAAAAAAGTGATTCTAACGAAGTTTCCAAACTTCGAAAAAAAATTTTTTTCTTTTCGAGATTCTTTGCGCATAATATACTTGTCTGAGGCTATCAAACTAGTATAATGAAAGAGAACCAGTTATCTCAAATAAGAACGGAAAAAAAGTGATTCTAACGAGGTTTCCAAACTTCGAAAAAAAATTTTTTTCTTTTCGAGATTCTTTGCGCATAATATGCTTTTCTGAGGCTATCAAACTAGTATAATGAAAGAGAACCAGTTATCTCAAATAAGAACGGAAAAAAAGTGATTCTAACGAAGTATCGAAAACTCGAAAAAATTTTTTTTTCTTTTCGAGATTCTTTGCGCATAATATGCTTTTCTGAGGCTATCAAACTAGTATAATGAAAGAGAACCAGTTATCTCAAATAAGAAAGGAAAAAAAGTGATTCTAACGAAGTTCCCAAACTTCGAAAAAAAATTTTTTTCTTTTCCAGATTCTTTGCGCATAATATGCTTGTCTGAGGCTATCAAACTAGTATAACGAGAGATTACCAGTTATCTCAAATAAGAATGGAAAAAAAGTGATTCTAATGAAGTTTCCAAACTTCGAAAAAAAAATTTTTTCTTTTCGAGAATCTTTGCGCATAATATGCTTTTCTGAGGCTATCATACTAGTATAATGAAAGAGAACCAGTTATCTCAAATAAGAACGGAAAAAAAGTGATTCTAACGAAATTTTCAAACTTCGAAAAAAATTTTTTTTCTTTTGGAGATTCTTTGCGCATAATATGCTTTTCTGAGGCTATCAAACTAGTATAATGAAAGAGAACCAGTTATCTCAAATAAGAACGGAAAAAAAGTGATTCTAACGAAGTATCGAAAACTCGAAAAAAATTTTTTTTCTTTTCGAGATTCTTTGCGCATAATATGCTTTTCTGAGGCTATCAAACTAGTATAATGAAAGATAACCAGTTATCTCAAATAAGAAAGGAAAAAAAGTGATTCTAACGAAGTTCCCAAACTTCCAAATAAAATTTTTTTCTTTTCCAGATTCTTTGCGCATAATATGCTTGTCTGAGGCTATCAAACTAGTATAACGAGAGATTACCAGTTATCTCAAATAAGAATGGAAAAAAAGTGATTCTAATGAAGTTTCCAAACTTCGAAAAAAAAATTTTTTCTTTTCGAGATTCTTTGCGCATAATATGCTTTTCTGAGGCTATCATACTAGTATAATAAAAGAGAACCAGTTATCTCAAATAAGAACGGAAAAAAAGTGATTCTAACGAAATTTTCAAACTTCGAAAAAAATTTTTTTTCATTTCGAGATTCTTTGCGCATAATATGCTTTTCGGAGGCTATCAAACTAGTATAATGAAAGAGAACCAGTTATCTCAAATAAGAACGGAGAAAAAGTGATTCTAACGAAGTTTCGAAAACTCGAAAAAAATTTTTTTTCTTTTCGAGATTCTTTGCGCATAATATGCTTTTCTGAGGCTATCAAACTAGTATAATGAAAGAGAACCAGTTATCTCAAATAAGAAAGGAAAAAAAGTGATTCCACCGAAGTTTCCAAACTTCGAAAAAAATTTTTTTTCTTTTCGAGATTCTTTGGGCATAATATGCTTTTTTGAGGCTATCAAATTAGTATAATGAAAGAGAACCAGTTATCTCAAATAAGAAAGGAAAAAAAGTGATTCTAACGAAGTTTCCAAACTTCGAAAAAAAATGTTTTTCTTTTCGAGATTCTTTGCGCATAATATGCTTTTCTGAGGCTATCAAACTGGTATAATGAAAGAGAACCAGTTATTTAAATAAGAACGGAAAAAAAGTGATTCTAACGAAGTTTCGAAAACTCGAAAAAAATTTTTTTTCTTTTCGAGATTCTTTGCGAATAATATTCTTTTCTGAGGCTATCAAACTAGTATAATGAAAGAGAACCAGTTATCTCAAATAAGAACGGAAAAAAAGTGATTCTAACGAAGTTTCCAAACTTCGAAAAAAATTTTTTTCTTTTCGAGATTCTTTGCGCATAATATGCTTGTCTGAGGCTATCAAACTAGTATAACGAGAGATTACCAGTTATCTCAAATAAGAATGGAAAAAAAGTGAATCTAATGAGGTTTCCAAACTTCGAAAAAAAAATTTTTTCTTTTCGAGATTCTTTGCGCATAATATGGTTTTCTGAGGCTATCATAATAGTATAATGAAAGAGAACCAGTTATCTCAAATAAGAACGGAAAAAAAGTGATTCTAACGAAATTTCGGAAACTTCGAAAAAAAATTTTTTTCTTTTGGAGATTCTTTGCGCATAATATGCTTGTCTGTGGCTATCAAACTAGTATAATGAAAGAGAAACAGATATCTCAAAAAAGAACGGGAAAAAAGTGATTCTAACGAAGTTTCGAAAACTCGAAAAAAATTTTTTTTCTTTTTGAAATTCTTTGCGCATAATATGCTTTTCTGAGGCTATCAAACTAGTATAATGAAAGAGAACCAGTTATCTCAAATAAGAACGGAAAAAAAGTGATTCTAACGAAGTTTCCAAACTTCGAAAATTTTTTTTTTTATTTTCGAGATTCATTGCCCATAATATGCTTTTCTGAGGGTAATCAAACTAGTATAATGAAAGAGAACCAGTTATCTCAAATAAGAACGGAAAAAAAGTGATTCTAACGAAGGTTCGAAACTTCGAAAAAAAATTTTTTTCTTTTCGAGATTCTTTGCGCATAATATGCTTGTCTGAGGCTATCAAACTAGTATAATGAAAGAGAACCAGTTATCTCAAATAAGAACGGAAAAAAGTGATTCTAACGAAGTTTCGAAACTTCGAAAAAAAATTTTTTTCTTTTCGAGATACTTTGCGCATAATATGCTTTTCTGAGGCTATCAAACTAGTATAACGAAAGAGAACCAGTTATCTCAAATAAGAACGGAAAAAAAGTGATTCTAACGAAGTTTCCAAACTTCGAAAAAAAATTTTTTTCTTTTCGAGATTCTTTGCGCATAATATGCTTGTCTGAGGCTATCAAACTAGTATAATGAAAGAGAACCAGTTATCTCAAATAAGAACGGGAAAAAAGTGATTCTAACGAGGTTTCCAAACTTCGAAAAAAAATTTTTTTCTTTTCGAGATTCTTTGCGCATAATATGCTTGTCTGAGGCTATCAAACTAGTATAATGAAAGAGAACCAGTTATCGCAAATAAGAACGGAAAAAAGTGATTCTAACGAAGTTTCGAAACTTCGGAAAAAAATTTTTTTTTTCGAGATTCTTTGCGCATAATATGCTTTTCTGAGGCTATCAAACTAGTATAATGAAAGAGAACCAGTTATCTCAAATAAGAACGGAAAAAAAGTGATTCTAACGAAAGTTCCAACTTCGAAAAAAAATTTTTTTCTTTTCGAGATTCTTTGCGCATACCTATGCTTTTCTGAGGCTATCAAACTAGTATAATGAAAGAGAACCAGTTATCTCAAATAAGAACGGAAAAAAAGTGATTCTAACAAAGTTTCCAAACTTCGAAAAAAATTTTTTTTATTTTCGAGATTCATTGCGCATAATATGCTTTTCTGAGGGTAATCAAACTAGTATAATGAAAGAGAACCAGTTATCTCAAATAAGAACGGAAAAAAAGTGATTCTAACGAAGTTTCGAAACTTCGAAAAAAATTTTTTTTCTTTTCGAGATTCTTTGCGCATAATATGCTTTTCTGAGGCTATCAAACTAGTATAATGAAAGAGAACCAGTTATCTTAAATAAGAACAGAAAAAAAGTGATTCTAACGAAGTTTCGAAACTTCGAAAAAAATTTTTTTTCTTTTCGAGATTCTTTGCGCATAATATGCTTTTCTGAGGCTATCAAACTAGTATAATGAAAGAGAACCAGTTATCTTAAATAAGAACAGAAAAAAAGTGATTCTAAAGAAGTTTCCAAACTTCGAAAAAAAATTTTTTTCATTTCGAGATTCTTTGCGCATAATATGCTTTTATGAGGCTATCAAACTAGTATAATGAAAGAGAACCAGTTATCTTAAATAAGAACAGAAAAAAAGTGATTCTAACGAGGTTTCCAAACTTCGAAAAAAAATTTTTTTCTTTTCAAAATTCTTTGCGCATAATATGCTTTTCTGAGGCTATCAAACTAGTATAATGAAAGAGAACCAGTTATCTCAAATAAGAACGGAAAAAAAGTGATTCTAACGAAGTTTCCAAACTTCGAAAAAAAATTTTTTTCTTTTCGAGATTCTTTGCGCATAATATGCTTTTCTGAGGCTATCAAACTAGTATAATGAAAGAGAACCAGTTATCTCAAATAAGAACGGAAAAAAAGTGATTCTAACGAGGTTTCCAAACTTCGAAAAAAAAATTTTTTCTTTTCGAGATTCTTTGCGCATAATATGCTTGTCTGAGGCTATCATAATGCAATAATGAAAGAGAACCAGTTATCTCAAATAAGAACGGAAAAAAAGCGATTCTAACGAAATTTCCAAACTTCGAAAAAAAATTTTTTTCTTTTGGAGATTCTTTGCGCATAATATGCTTGTCTGTGGCTATCAAACTAGTATAATGAAAGAGAAGCAGTTATCTCAAAAAAGAACGGAAAAAAAGTGATTCTAACGAAGTTTCGAAAACTCGAAAAAAAAGTTTTTTCTTTTCGAGATTCTTTGCGCATAATCTGCTTTTCTAAGCCTATCAAACTAGTATAATAAAAGAGAACCAGTTATCTCAATAAGAATGGAAAAAAAGTGTTTCTAATGAAGTTTCCAAACTTCGAAAAAAAATTTTTTTCATTTCGAGATTCTTTGCGCATAATATGCTTTTCTGAGGCTATCAAACTAGTATAATGAAAGAGAACCAGTTATCTCAAATAAGAACGGAAAAAAAGTGATTCTAACAAAGTTTCCAAACTTCGAAAAAAATTTTTTTATTTTCGAGATTCATTGCGCACAATATGCTTTTCTGAGGGTAATCAAATTAGTATAATGAAAGAGAACCAGTTATCTCAAATAAGAACGGAAAAAAAGTGATTCTAACGAAGTTTCCAAACTTCGAAAAAAAATTTTTTTCTTTTCGAGATTCTTTGCGCATAATATGCTTGTATGAGGCTATCAAACTAGTATAATGAAAGAGAACCAGTTATCTCAAATAAGAACGGGAAAAAAGTGATTCTAACGAGGTTTCCAAACTTCGAAAAAAAATTTTTTTCTTTTCGAGATTCTTTGCGCATAATATGCTTTTCTGAGGCTATCAAAATAGTATAATGAAAGAGAACCAGTTATCTCAAATAAGAACGGAAAAAAAGTGATTCTAACGAAGTTTCGAAACTTCGAAAAAAAATTTTTTTCTTTTCGAGATTCTTTGCGCATAATATGCTTTTCTGAGGCTATCAAACTAGTATAATGAAAGAGAACCAGTTATCTTAAATAAGAACGGAAAAAAAGTGATTCTAACGAAGTTTCCAAACTTCGAAAAAAAATTTTTTTCTTTTCGAGATTCTTTGCGCATAATATGCTTGTCTAAGGCTATCAAACTAGTATAATGAAAGAGAACAAGTTATCTCAAATAAGAATGGAAAAAAAGTGATTCTAAGGAAGTTTCCAAACTTCGAAAAAAAATTTTTTTCTTTTCGAGATTCTTTGCGCATAATATGCTTGTCTGAGGCTATCAAATTAGTATAATGAAAGAGAACCAGTTATCTCAAATAAGAACGGAAAAAAGTGATTCTAACGGAGTTTCCAAACTTCGAAAAAAATTTTTTTTCTTTTCGAGATTCTTTGCGCATACCTATGCTTTTCTGAGGCTATCAAACTAGTATAATGAAAGAGAACCAGTTATCTCAAATAAGAACGGAAAAAAAGTGATTCTAATGAGGTTTCCAATCTTCGAAAAAATTTTTTTTTCTTTTCGAGATTCTTTGCGCATAATATGCTTTTCTGAGGCTATCAAACTAGTATAATGAAAGAGAACCAATTATCTCAAATAAGAACGGAAAAAAAGTGATTCTAACGAAGTTTCCAAACTTCGAAAAAAAATTTTTTTCTTTTCGAGATTCTTTGCGCATAATATGCTTTTCTGAGGCTATCAAACTAGTATAATGAAAGAGAACCAGTTATCTTAAATAAGAACGGAAAAAAAGTGATTCTAAAGAAGTTTCCAAACTTCGAAAAAAAATTTTTTTCTTTTCGAGATTCTTTGCGCATAATATGCTTGTCTAAGGCTATCAAACTAGTATAATGAAAGAGAACAAGTTATCTCAAATAAGAATGGAAAAAAAGTGATTCTAACGAAGTTTCCAAACTTCGAAAAAAAATTGTTTTCTTTTCGAGATTCTTTGCGCATAATATGCTTGTCTGAGGCTATCAAACTAGTATAATGAAAGAGAACCAGTTATCTCAAATAAGAACGGGAAAAAAGTGATTCTAACGAGGCTTCCAAACTACGAAAAAAAATTTTTTTCTTTTCGAGATTCTTTGCGCATAACATGCTTGTCTGAGGCTATCAAACTAGTATAATGAAAGAGAACCAGTTATCTCAAATAAGAACGGAAAAAAGTGATTCTAACGAAGTTTCGAAACTTCGAAAAAAAATTTTTTTTTCGAGATTCTTTGCGCATAATATGCTTTTCTGAGGCTATCAAACTAGTATAATGAAAGAGAACCAGTTATCTTAAATAAGAACGGAAAAAAAGTGATTCTAACGAAGTTTCCAAACTTCGAAAAAAATTATTTTTCTTTTCGAGATTCTTTGCGCATAATATGCTTGTCTGAGGCTATAAAACTAGTATAATGAAAGAGAACAAGTTATCTCAAATATGAATGGAAAAAAAGTGATTCTAAGGAAGTTTCGAAACTTCGAAAATAATTTTTTTTCTTTTCGAGATTCTTTGCGCATAATATGCTTGTCTGAGGCTATCAAACTAGTATAATGAAAGAGAACCAGTTATCCCAGATAAGAACGGAAAAAAAGTGATTCTAACGGAGTTTCCAAACTTCGAAAAAAAATTTTTTTCTTTTCGAGATTCTTTGCGCATACCTATGCTTTTCTGAGGCTATCAAAATAGTATAATGAAAGAGAACCAGTTATCTCAAATAAGAACGGAAAAAAAGTGATTCTAACGAGGTTTCCAAACTTCGAAAAAAAAATTTTTTCTTTTCGAGATTCTTTGCGCATAATATGCTTGTCTGAGGCTATCATAATACAATAATGAAAGAGAACCAGTTATCTCAAATAAGAACGGAAAAAAAGCGATTCTAACGAAATTTCCAAACTTCGAAAAAAAATTTTTTTCTTTTGGAGATTCTTTGCGCATAATATGCTTGTCTGTGGCTATCAAACTAGTATAATGAAAGAGAAGCAGTTATCTCAAAAAAGAACGGAAAAAAAGTGATTCTAACGAAGTTTCGAAAACTCGAAAAAAAAGTTTTTTCTTTTCGAGATTCTTTGCGCATAATCTGCTTTTCTAAGCCTATCAAACTAGTATAATAAAAGAGAACCAGTTATCTCAATAAGAATGGAAAAAAAGTGTTTCTAATGAAGTTTCCAAACTTCGAAAAAAAATTTTTTTCATTTCGAGATTCTTTGCGCATAATATGCTTTTCTGAGGCTATCAAACTAGTATAATGAAAGAGAACCAGTTATCTCAAATAAGAACGGAAAAAAAGTGATTCTAACAAAGTTTCCAAACTTCGAAAAAAATTTTTTTTATTTTCGAGATTCATTGCGCATAATATGCTTTTCTGAGGGTAATCAAACTAGTATAATGAAAGAGAACCAGTTATCTCAAATAAGAACGGAAAAAAAGTGATTCTAACGAAGTTTCCAAACTTCGAAAAAAAATTTTTTTCTTTTCGAGATTCTTTGCGCATAATATGCTTGTATGAGGCTATCAAACTAGTATAATGAAAGAGAACCAGTTATCTCAAATAAGAACGGGAAAAAAGTGATTCTAACGAGGTTTCCAAACTTCGAAAAAAAATTTTTTTCTTTTCGAGATTCTTTGCGCATAATATGCTTTTCTGAGGCTATCAAACTAGTATAATGAAAGAGAACCAGTTATCTCAAATAAGAACGGAAAAAAAGTGATTCTAACGAAGTTTCGAAACTTCGAAAAAAAATTTTTTTCTTTTCGAGATTCTTTGCGCATAATATGCTTTTCTGAGGCTATCAAACTAGTATAATGAAAGAGAACCAGTTATCTTAAATAAGAACGGAAAAAAAGTGATTCTAACGAAGTTTCCAAACTTCGAAAAAAAATTTTTTTCTTTTCGAGATTCTTTGCGCATAATATGCTTGTCTAAGGCTATCAAACTAGTATAATGAAAGAGAACAAGTTATCTCAAATAAGAATGGAAAAAAAGTGATTCTAAGGAAGTTTCCAAACTTCGAAAAAAAATTTTTTTCTTTTCGAGATTCTTTGCGCATAATATGCTTGTCTGAGGCTATCAAACTAGTATAATGAAAGAGAACCAGTTATCTCAAATAAGAACGGAAAAAAGTGATTCTAACGGAGTTTCCAAACTTCGAAAAAAATTTTTTTTCTTTTCGAGATTCTTTGCGCATACCTATGCTTTTCTGAGGCTATCAAACTAGTATAATGAAAGAGAACCAGTTATCTCAAATAAGAACGGAAAAAAAGTGATTCTAATGAGGTTTCCAATCTTCGAAAAAAATTTTTTTTCTTTTCGAGATTCTTTGGGCATAATATGCTTTTCTGAGGCTATCAAACTAGTATAATGAAAGAGAACCAATTATCTCAAATAAGAACGGAAAAAAAGTGATTCTAACGAAGTTTCCAAACTTCGAAAAAAAATTTTTTTCTTTTCGAGATTCTTTGCGCATAATATGCTTTTCTGAGGCTATCAAACTAGTATAATGAAAGAGAACCAGTTATCTTAAATAAGAACGGAAAAAAAGTGATTCTAACGAAGTTTCCAAACTTCGAAAAAAAATTTTTTTCTTTTCGAGATTCTTTGCGCATAATATGCTTGTCTAAGGCTATCAAACTAGTATAATGAAAGACAACAAGTTATCTCAAATAAGAATGGAAAAAAAGTGATTCTAACGAAGTTTCCAAACTTCGAAAAAAAAATTTTTTCTTTTCGAGATTCTTTGCGCATAATATGCTTGTCTGAGGCTATCAAACTAGTATAATGAAAGAGAACCAGTTATCTCAAATAAGAACGGGAAAAAAGTGATTCTAACGAGGTTTCCAAACTTCGAAAAAAAATTCTTTTCTTTTCGAGATTCTTTGCGCATAACATGCTTGTCTGAGGCTATCAAACTAGTATAATGAAAGAGAACCAGTTATCTCAAATAAGAACGGCAAAAAGTGATTCTAACGAAGTTTCGAAACTTCGAAAAAAAATTTTTTTTTTCGAGATTCTTTGCGCATAATATGCTTTTCTGAGGCTATCAAACTAGTATAATGAAAGAGAACCAATTATCTCAAATAAGAACGGAAAAAAAGTGATTCTAACGAAGTTTCCAAACTTCGAAAAAAAATTTTTTTCTTTTCGAGATTCTTTGCGCATAATATGCTTGTCTGAGGCTATCAAACTAGTATAATGAAAGAGAACCAGTTATCTCAAATAAGAACGGGAAAAAAGTGATTCTAACGAGGCTTCCAAACTTCGAAAAAAAATTTTTTTCTTTTCGAGATTCTTTGCGCATAACATGCTTGTCTGAGGCTATCAAACTAGTATAATGAAAGAGAACCAGTTATCTCAAATAAGAACGGAAAAAAGTGATTCTAACGAAGTTTCGAAACTTCGAAAAAAAATTTTTTTTTCGAGATTCTTTGCGCATAATATGCTTTTCTGAGGCTATCAAACTAGTATAATGAAAGAGCCAGTTATCTCAAATAAGAACGGAAAAAAAGTGATTCTAACGAAGTTTCGAAACTTCGAAAAAAAATTTTTTTCTTTTCGAGATTCTTTGCGCATAATATGCTTTTCTGAGGCTATCAAACTAGTATAATGAAAGAGAACCAGTTATCTTAAATAAGAACGGAAAAAAAGTGATTCTAACGAAGTTTCCAAACTTCGAAAAAAAATTTTTTTCTTTTCGAGATTCTTTGCGCATAATATGCTTGTCTAAGGCTATCAAACTAGTATAATGAAAGAGAACAAGTTATCTCAAATAAGAATGGAAAAAAAGTGATTCTAAGGAAGTTTCCAAACTTCGAAAAAAAATTTTTTTCTTTTCGAGATTCTTTGCGCATAATATGCTTGTCTGAGGCTATCAAACTAGTATAATGAAAGAGAACCAGTTATCTCAAATAAGAACGGAAAAAAGTGATTCTAACGGAGTTTCCAAACTTCGAAAAAAATTTTTTTTCTTTTCGAGATTCTTTGCGCATAATATGCTTTTCTGAGGCTATCAAACTAGTATAATGAAAGAGAACCAGTTATCTTAAATAAGAACGGAAAAAAAGTGAGTCTAACGAAGTTTCCAAACTTCGAAAAAAAATTTTTTTCTTTTCGAGATTCTTTGCGCATAATATGCTTGTCTAAGGCTATCAAACTAGTATAATGAAAGACAACAAGTTATCTCAAATAAGAATGGAAAAAAAGTGATTCTAACGAAGTTTCCAAACTTCGAAAAAAAAATTTTTTCTTTTCGAGATTCTTTGCGCATAATATGCTTGTCTGAGGCTATCAAACTAGTATAATGAAAGAGAACCAGTTATCTCAAATAAGAACGGGAAAAAAGTGATTCTAACGAGGTTTCCAAACTTCGAAAAAAAATTTTTTTCTTTTCGAGATTCTTTGCGCATAACATGCTTGTCTGAGGCTATCAAACTAGTATAATGAAAGAGAACCAGTTATCTCAAATAAGAACGGCAAAAAGTGATTCTAACGAAGTTTCGAAACTTCGAAAAAAAATTTTTTTTTTCGAGATTCTTTGCGCATAATATGCTTTTCTGAGGCTATCAAACTAGTATAATGAAAGAGAACCAGTTATCTTAAATAAGAACGGAAAAAAAGTGATTCTAACGAAGTTTCCAAACTTCGAAAAAAATTATTTTTCTTTTCGAGATTCTTTGCGCATAATATGCTTGTCTGAGGCTATCAAACTAGTATAATGACAGAGAACAAGTTATCTCAAATATGAATGGAAAAAAAGTGATTCTAAGGAAGTTTCGAATCTTCGAAAATAATTTTTTTTCTTTTCGAGATTCTTTGCGCATAATATGCTTGTCTGAGGCTATCAAACTAGTATAATGAAAGAGAACCAGTTATCTCAGATAAGAACGGAAAAAAAGTGATTCTAACGGAGTTTCCAAACTTCGAAAAAAAATTTTTTTCTTTTCGAGATTCTTTGCGCATACCTATGCTTTTCTGAGGCTATCAAAATAGTATAATGAAAGAGAACCAGTTATCTCAAATAAGAACTGAAAAAAAGTGATTCTAACGAGGTTTCCAATCTTCGAAAAAAAATTTTTTTCTTTTCGAGATTCTTTGCGCATAATATGCTTTTCTGAGGCTATCAAACTAGTTTAATGAAAGAGAACCAATTATCTCAAATAAGAACGGAAAAAAAGTGATTCTAACGAAGTTTCCAAACTTCGAAAAAAATTTTTTTTCTTTTCGAGATTCTTTGCACATAATATGCTTGTCTGAAGCTATCAAACTAGTATAATGAAAGAGAACCCGTTATCTCAAATAAGAACGGAAAAAAAGTGATTCTAACGAAGTTTCCAAACTTCGAAAAAAAATGTTTTTCTTTTCGAGATTCTTTGCGCATAATATGCTTGTCTGAGGCTATCAAACTAGTATAATGAAAGAGAACCAGTTATCTCAAATAAGAACGGAAAAAAAGTGATTCTAACGAGGTTTCCAAACTTCGAAAAAAAATTTTTTCTTTTCGAGATTCTTTGGGCATAATATGCTTGTCTGAGGCTAACATAATAGTATAATGAAAGAGAACCAGTTATCTCAAATAAGAACGGAAAAAAAGTGAATCTAACGAAATTTCCAAACTTCGAAAAAAATTTTTTTTCTTTTGGAGATTCTTTGCGCATAATATACTTGTCTGTGGCTATCAAACTAGTATAATGAAAGAGAAACAGTTATCTCAAAAAAGAACGGAAAAAAAGTGATTCTAACGAAGTTTCGAAAACTCGAAAAAAAATTTTTTTCTTTTCGAGATTCTTTGCGCATAATCTGCTTTTCTAAGCCTATCAAACTAGTATAATGAAAGAGAACCAGTTATCTCAATAAGAATGGAAAAAAAGTGTTTCTAATGAAGTTTCCAAACTTCGAAAAAAAATTTTTTTCATTTCGAGATTCTTTGCGCATAATATGCTTTTCGGAGGCTATCAAACTAATATAATGAAAGAGAACCAGTTATATCAAATAAGAACGGAAAAAAAGTGATTCTAACGAAGTTTCGAAACTTCGAAAATAATTTTTTTTCTTTTCGAGATTCTTTGCGCATAATATGCTTTTCTGAGGCTATCAAACTAGTATGATGAAAGAGAACCAGTTATCTCAAATAAGAACGGAAAAAAAGTGATTCTAACAAAGTTTCCAAACTTCGAAAAATTTTTTTTTTATTTTCGAGATTCATTGCGCATAATATGCTTTTCTGAGGGTAATCAAACTAGTATAATGAAAGAGAACCAGTTATCTCAAATAAGAACGGAAAAAAAGTGATTCTAAGGAAGTTTCCAAACTTCGAAAAAAAAATTTTTTCTTTTCGAGATTCTTTGCGCATAATACGCTTTTCTGAGGCTATCAAACTAGTATAATGAAAGAGAACCAGTTATCTCAAATAAGAACGGAAAAAAAGTGATTCTAACGAGGTTTCCAAACTTCGAAAAAAAATTTTTTCTTTTCGAGATTCTTTGGGCATAATATGCTTGTCTGAGGCTAACATAATAGTATAATGAAAGAGAACCAGTTATCTCAAATAAGAACGGGAAAAAAGTGATTCTAACGAGGTTTCCAAACTTCGAAAAAAAAATTTTTTCTTTTCGAGATTCTTTGCGCATAATATGCTTGTCTGAGGCTATCAAACTAGTATAATGAAAGAGAACCAGTTATCTCAAATAAGAACGGGAAAAAAGTGATTCTAACGAGGTTTCCAAACTTCGAAAAAAAATTTTTTTCTTTTCGAGATTCTTTGCGCATAACATGCTTGTCTGAGGCTATCAAACTAGTATAATGAAAGAGAACCAGTTATCTCAAATAAGAACGGAAAAAAGTGATTCTAACGAAGTTTCGAAACTTCGAAAAAAAATTTTTTTTTTCGAGATTCTTTGCGCATAATATGCTTTTCTGAGGCTATCAAACTAGTATAATGAAAGAGAACCAGTTATCTTAAATAAGAACGGAAAAAAAGTGATTCTAACGAAGTTTCCAAACTTCGAAAAAAATTATTTTTCTTTTCGAGATTCTTTGCGCATAATATGCTTGTCTGAGGCTATCAAACTAGTATAATGACAGAGAACAAGTTATCTCAAATATGAATGGAAAAAAAGTTATTCTAAGGAAGTTTCGAATCTTCGAAAATAATTTTTTTTCTTTTCGAGATTCTTTGCGCATAATATGCTTGTCTGAGGCTATCAAACTAGTATAATGAAAGAGAACCAGTTATCTCAGATAAGAACGGAAAAAAAGTGATTCTAACGGAGTTTCCAAACTTCGAAAAAAAATTTTTTTCTTTTCGAGATTCTTTGCGCATACCTATGCTTTTCTGAGGCTATCAAAATAGTATAATGAAAGAGAACCAGTTATCTCAAATAAGAACTGAAAAAAAGTGATTCTAACGAGGTTTCCAATCTTCGAAAAAAAATTTTTTTCTTTTCGAGATTCTTTGCGCATAATATGCTTTTCTGAGGCTATCAAACTAGTATAATGAAAGAGAACCCGTTATCTCAAATAAGAACGGAAAAAAAGTGATTCTAACGAAGTTTCCAAACTTCGAAAAAAAATGTTTTTCTTTTCGAGATTCTTTGCGCATAATATGCTTGTCTGAGGCTATCAAACTAGTATAATGAAAGAGAACCAGTTATCTCAAATAAGAACGGAAAAAAAGTGATTCTAACGAGGTTTCCAAACTTCGAAAAAAAATTTTTTCTTTTCGAGATTCTTTGGGCATAATATGCTTGTCTGAGGCTAACATAATAGTATAATGAAAGAGAACCAGTTATCTCAAATAAGAACGGAAAAAAAGTGAATCTAACGAAATTTCCAAACTTCGAAAAAATTTTTTTTTCTTTTGGAGATTCTTTGCGCATAATATACTTGTCTGTGGCTATCAAACTAGTATAATGAAAGAGAAACAGTTATCTCAAAAAAGAACGGAAAAAAAGTGATTCTAACGAAGTTTCGAAAACTCGAAAAAAAATTTTTTTCTTTTCGAGATTCTTTGCGCATAATCTGCTTTTCTAAGCCTATCAAACTAGTATAATGAAAGAGAACCAGTTATCTCAATAAGAATGGAAAAAAAGTGTTTCTAATGAAGTTTCCAAACTTCGAAAAAAAATTTTTTTCATTTCGAGATTCTTTGCGCATAATATGCTTTTCGGAGGCTATCAAACTAATATAATGAAAGAGAACCAGTTATATCAAATAAGAACGGAAAAAAAGTGATTCTAAGGAAGTTTCCAAACTTCGAAAAAAAATTTTTTTCTTTTCGAGATTCTTTGCGCATAATATGCTTGTCTGAGGCTATCAAACTAGTATAATGAAAGAGAACCAGTTATCTCAAATAAGAACGGAAAAAAGTGATTCTAACGGAGTTTCCAAACTTCGAAAAAAATTTTTTTTCTTTTCGAGATTCTTTGCGCATACCTATGCTTTTCTGAGGCTATCAAACTAGTATAATGAAAGAGAACCAGTTATCTCAAATAAGAACGGAAAAAAAGTGATTCTAATGAGGTTTCCAATCTTCGAAAAAAATTTTTTTTCTTTTCGAGATTCTTTGGGCATAATATGCTTTTCTGAGGCTATCAAACTAGTATAATGAAAGAGAACCAATTATCTCAAATAAGAACGGAAAAAAAGTGATTCTAACGAAGTTTCCAAACTTCGAAAAAAAATTTTTTTCTTTTCGAGATTCTTTGCGCATAATATGCTTTTCTGAGGCTATCAAACTAGTATAATGAAAGAGAACCAGTTATCTTAAATAAGAACGGAAAAAAAGTGATTCTAACGAAGTTTCCAAACTTCGAAAAAAAATTTTTTTCTTTTCGAGATTCTTTGCGCATAATATGCTTGTCTAAGGCTATCAAACTAGTATAATGAAAGACAACAAGTTATCTCAAATAAGAATGGAAAAAAAGTGATTCTAACGAAGTTTCCAAACTTCGAAAAAAAAATTTTTTCTTTTCGAGATTCTTTGCGCATAATATGCTTGTCTGAGGCTATCAAACTAGTATAATGAAAGAGAACCAGTTATCTCAAATAAGAACGGGAAAAAAGTGATTCTAACGAGGTTTCCAAACTTCGAAAAAAAATTTTTTTCTTTTCGAGATTCTTTGCGCATAACATGCTTGTCTGAGGCTATCAAACTAGTATAATGAAAGAGAACCAGTTATCTCAAATAAGAACGGCAAAAAGTGATTCTAACGAAGTTTCCAAACTTCGAAAAAAAATTTTTTTCTTTTCGAGATTCTTTGCGCATAATATGCTTGTCTAAGGCTATCAAACTAGTATAATGAAAGAGAACAAGTTATCTCAAATAAGAATGGAAAAAAAGTGATTCTAACGAAGTTTCCAAACTTCGAAAAAAAATTTTTTTCTTTTCGAGATTCTTTGCGCATAATATGCTTGTCTGAGGCTATCAAACTAGTATAATGAAAGAGAACCAGTTATCTCAAATAAGAACGGGAAAAAAGTGATTCTAACGAGGCTTCCAAACTTCGAAAAAAAATTTTTTTCTTTTCGAGATTCTTTGCGCATAACATGCTTGTCTGAGGCTATCAAACTAGTATAATGAAAGAGAACCAGTTATCTCAAATAAGAACGGAAAAAAGTGATTCTAACGAAGTTTCGAAACTTCGAAAAAAAATTT
Source organism: Metallyticus violacea (assembly GCA_030762175.1). Taxonomy (NCBI): domain Eukaryota; kingdom Metazoa; phylum Arthropoda; class Insecta; order Mantodea; family Metallyticidae; genus Metallyticus; species Metallyticus violacea. Next base: position 81,758,712 of record CM060842.1, on the reverse strand, counting down.
TTTTTTCGAGATTCTTTGCGCATAATATGCTTTTCTGAGGCTATCAAACTAGTATAATGAAAGAGAACCAGTTATCTCAAATAAGAACGGAAAAAAAGTGATTCTAACGAAGTTTCGAAACTTCGAAAAAAAATTTTTTTCTTTTCGAGATTCTTTGCGCATAATATGCTTTTCTGAGGCTATCAAACTAGTATAATGAAAGAGAACCAGTTATCTTAAATAAGAACGGAAAAAAAGTGATTCTAACGAAGTTTCCAAACTTCGAAAAAAAATTTTTTTCTTTTCGAGATTCTTTGCGCATAATATGCTTGTCTAAGGCTATCAAACTAGTATAATGAAAGAGAACAAGTTATCTCAAATAAGAATGGAAAAAAAGTGATTCCAAGGAAGTTTCCAAACTTCGAAAAAAAATTTTTTTCTTTTCGAGATTCTTTGCGCATAATATGCTTGTCTGAGGCTATCAAACTAGTATAATGAAAGAGAACCAGTTATCTCAAATAAGAACGGAAAAAAGTGATTCTAACGGAGTTTCCAAACTTCGAAAAAAATTTTTTTTCTTTTCGAGATTCTTTGCGCATAATATGCTTTTCTGAGGCTATCAAACTAGAATAATGAAAGAGAACCAGTTATCTTAAATAAGAACGGAAAAAAAGTGAGTCTAACGAAGTTTCCAAACTTCGAAAAAAAATTTTTTTCTTTTCGAGATTCTTTGCGCATAATATGCTTGTCTAAGGCTATCAAACTAGTATAATGAAAGACAACAAGTTATCTCAAATAAGAATGGAAAAAAAGTGATTCTAACGAAGTTTCCAAACTTCGAAAAAAAAATTTTTTCTTTTCGAGATTCTTTGCGCATAATATGCTTGTCTGAGGCTATCAAACTAGTATAATGAAAGAGAACCAGTTATCTCAAATAAGAACGGGAAAAAAGTGATTCTAACGAGGTTTCCAAACTTCGAAAAAAAATTTTTTTCTTTTCGAGATTCTTTGCGCATAACATGCTTGTCTGAGGCTATCAAACTAGTATAATGAAAGAGAACCAGTTATCTCAAATAAGAACGGCAAAAAGTGATTCTAACGAAGTTTCGAAACTTCGAAAAAAAAATTTTTTTTTCGAGATTCTTTGCGCATAATATGCTTTTCTGAGGCTATCAAACTAGTATAATGAAAGAGAACCAGTTATCTTAAATAAGAACGGAAAAAAAGTGATTCTAACGAAGTTTCCAAACTTCGAAAAAAATTATTTTTCTTTTCGAGATTCTTTGCGCATAATATGCTTGTCTGAGGCTATCAAACTAGTATAATGACAGAGAACAAGTTATCTCAAATATGAATGGAAAAAAAGTGATTCTAAGGAAGTTTCGAATCTTCGAAAATAATTTTTTTTCTTTTCGAGATTCTTTGCGCATAATATGCTTGTCTGAGGCTATCAAACTAGTATAATGAAAGAGAACCAGTTATCTCAGATAAGAACGGAAAAAAAGTGATTCTAACGGAGTTTCCAAACTTCGAAAAAAAATTTTTTTCTTTTCGAGATTCTTTGCGCATACCTATGCTTTTCTGAGGCTATCAAAATAGTATAATGAAAGAGAACCAGTTATCTCAAATAAGAACTGAAAAAAAGTGATTCTAACGAGGTTTCCAATCTTCGAAAAAAAATTTTTTTCTTTTCGAGATTCTTTGCGCATAATATGCTTTTCTGAGGCTATCAAACTAGTTTAATGAAAGAGAACCAATTATCTCAAATAAGAACGGAAAAAAAGTGATTCTAACGAAGTTTCCAAACTTCGAAAAAAATTTTTTTTCTTTTCGAGATTCTTTGCACATAAATGCTTGTCTGAAGCTATCAAACTAGTATAATGAAAGAGAACCCGTTATCTCAAATAAGAACGGAAAAAAAGTGATTCTAACGAAGTTTCCAAACTTCGAAAAAAAATGTTTTTCTTTTCGAGATTCTTTGCGCATAATATGCTTGTCTGAGGCTATCAAACTAGTATAATGAAAGAGAACCAGTTATCTCAAATAAGAACGGAAAAAAAGTGATTCTAACGAGGTTTCCAAACTTCGAAAAAAAATTTTTTCTTTTCGAGATTCTTTGGGCATAATATGCTTGTCTGAGGCTAACATAATAGTATAATGAAAGAGAACCAGTTATCTCAAATAAGAACGGAAAAAAAGTGAATCTAACGAAATTTCCAAACTTCGAAAAAAATTTTTTTTCTTTTGGAGATTCTTTGCGCATAATATACTTGTCTGTGGCTATCAAACTAGTATAATGAAAGAGAAACAGTTATCTCAAAAAAGAACGGAAAAAAAGTGATTCTAACGAAGTTTCGAAAACTCGAAAAAAAATTTTTTTCTTTTCGAGATTCTTTGCGCATAATCTGCTTTTCTAAGCCTATCAAACTAGTATAATGAAAGAGAACCAGTTATCTCAATAAGAATGGAAAAAAAGTGTTTCTAATGAAGTTTCCAAACTTCGAAAAAAAATTTTTTTCATTTCGAGATTCTTTGCGCATAATATGCTTTTCGGAGGCTATCAAACTAATATAATGAAAGAGAACCAGTTATATCAAATAAGAACGGAAAAAAAGTGATTCTAACGAAGTTTCGAAACTTCGAAAATAATTTTTTTTCTTTTCGAGATTCTTTGCGCATAATATGCTTTTCTGAGGCTATCAAACTAGTATGATGAAAGAGAACCAGTTATCTCAAATAAGAACGGAAAAAAAGTGATTCTAACAAAGTTTCCAAACTTCGAAAAATTTTTTTTTTATTTTCGAGATTCATTGCGCATAATATGCTTTTCTGAGGGTAATCAAACTAGTATAATGAAAGAGAACCAGTTATCTCAAATAAGAACGGAAAAAAAGTGATTCTAAGGAAGTTTCCAAACTTCGAAAAAAAAATTTTTTCTTTTCGAGATTCTTTGCGCATAATACGCTTTTCTGAGGCTATCAAACTAGTATAATGAAAGAGAACCAGTTATCTCAAATAAGAACGGAAAAAAAGTGATTCTAACGAGGTTTCCAAACTTCGAAAAAAAATTTTTTCTTTTCGAGATTCTTTGGGCATAATATGCTTGTCTGAGGCTAACATAATAGTATAATGAAAGAGAACCAGTTATCTCAAATAAGAACGGGAAAAAAGTGATTCTAACGAGGTTTCCAAACTTCGAAAAAAAAATTTTTTCTTTTCGAGATTCTTTGCGCATAATATGCTTGTCTGAGGCTATCAAACTAGTATAATGAAAGAGAACCAGTTATCTCAAATAAGAACGGGAAAAAAGTGATTCTAACGAGGTTTCCAAACTTCGAAAAAAAATTTTTTTCTTTTCGAGATTCTTTGCGCATAACATGCTTGTCTGAGGCTATCAAACTAGTATAATGAAAGAGAACCAGTTATCTCAAATAAGAACGGAAAAAAGTGATTCTAACGAAGTTTCGAAACTTCGAAAAAAAATTTTTTTTTTCGAGATTCTTTGCGCATAATATGCTTTTCTGAGGCTATCAAACTAGTATAATGAAAGAGAACCAGTTATCTTAAATAAGAACGGAAAAAAAGTGATTCTAACGAAGTTTCCAAACTTCGAAAAAAATTATTTTTCTTTTCGAGATTCTTTGCGCATAATATGCTTGTCTGAGGCTATCAAACTAGTATAATGACAGAGAACAAGTTATCTCAAATATGAATGGAAAAAAAGTTATTCTAAGGAAGGTTCCAAACTTCGAAAAAAAATTTTTTTCTTTTCGAGATTCTTTGCGCATACCTATGCTTTTCTGAGGCTATCAAAATAGTATAATGAAAGAGAACCAGTTATCTCAAATAAGAACTGAAAAAAAGTGATTCTAACGAGGTTTCCAATCTTCGAAAAAAAATTTTTTTCTTTTCGAGATTCTTTGCGCATAATATGCTTTTCTGAGGCTATCAAACTAGTTTAATGAAAGAGAACCAATTATCTCAAATAAGAACGGAAAAAAAGTGATTCTAACGAAGTTTCCAAACTTCGAAAAAAATTTTTTTTCTTTTCGAGATTCTTTGCGCATAATATGCTTGTCTGAAGCTATCAAACTAGTATAATGAAAGAGAACCCGTTATCTCAAATAAGAACGGAAAAAAAGTGATTCTAACGAAGTTTCCAAACTTCGAAAAAAAATGTTTTTCTTTTCGAGATTCTTTGCGCATAATATGCTTGTCTGAGGCTATCAAACTAGTATAATGAAAGAGAACCAGTTATCTCAAATAAGAACGGAAAAAAAGTGATTCTAACGAGGTTTCCAAACTTCGAAAAAAAATTTTTTCTTTTCGAGATTCTTTGGGCATAATATGCTTGTCTGAGGCTAACATAATAGTATAATGAAAGAGAACCAGTTATCTCAAATAAGAACGGAAAAAAAGTGAATCTAACGAAATTTCCAAACTTCGAAAAAATTTTTTTTTCTTTTGGAGATTCTTTGCGCATAATATACTTGTCTGTGGCTATCAAACTAGTATAATGAAAGAGAAACAGTTATCTCAAAAAAGAACGGAAAAAAAGTGATTCTAACGAAGTTTCGAAAACTCGAAAAAAAATTTTTTTCTTTTCGAGATTCTTTGCGCATAATCTGCTTTTCTAAGCCTATCAAACTAGTATAATGAAAGAGAACCAGTTATCTCAATAAGAATGGAAAAAAAGTGTTTCTAATGAAGTTTCCAAACTTCGAAAAAAAATTTTTTTCATTTCGAGATTCTTTGCGCATAATATGCTTTTCGGAGGCTATCAAACTAATATAATGAAAGAGAACCAGTTATATCAAATAAGAACGGAAAAAAAGTGATTCTAACGAAGTTTCGAAACTTCGAAAATAATTTTTTTTCTTTTCGAGATTCTTTGCGCATAATATGCTTTTCTGAGGCTATCAAACTAGTATGATGAAAGAGAACCAGTTATCTCAAATAAGAACGGAAAAAAAGTGATTCTAACAAAGTTTCCAAACTTCGAAAAATTTTTTTTTTATTTTCGAGATTCATTGCGCATAATATGCTTTTCTGAGGGTAATCAAACTAGTATAATGAAAGAGAACCAGTTATCTCAAATAAGAACGGAAAAAAAGTGATTCTAAGGAAGTTTCCAAACTTCGAAAAAAAAATTTTTTCTTTTCGAGATTCTTTGCGCATAATACGCTTTTCTGAGGCTATCAAACTAGTATAATGAAAGAGAACCAGTTATCTCAAATAAGAACGGAAAAAAAGTGATTCTAACGAAGTTTCCAAACTTCGAAAAAAAAATTTTTTCTTTTCGAGATTCTTTGCGCATAATATGCTTTTCTGAGGCTATCAAACTAGTATAATGAAAGAGAACCAGTTATCTCAAATAAGAACGGAAAAAAAGTGATTCTAACGAAGTTTCCAAACTTCGAAAAAAATTTTTTTTCTTTTCGAGATTCTTTGCGCATAATATGCTTGTCTGAGGCTATCAAACTAGTATAATGAAAGAGAACCAGTTATCTCAAATAAGAACGGGAAAAAAGTGATTCTAACGAGGTTTCCAAACTTCGAAAAAAAATTTTTTTCTTTTCGAGATTCTTTGCGCATAATATGCTTTTCTGAGGCTATCAAACTAGTATAATGAAAGAGAACCAGTTATCTCAAATAAGAACGGAAAAAAAGTGATTCTAACGAAGTTTCGAAACATCGAAAAAAAATTTTTTTCTTTTCGAGATTCTTAGCGCATAATATGCTTTTCTGAGGCTATCAAACTAGTATAATGAAAGAGAACCAGTTATCTCAAATAAGAACGGAAAAAAAGGGATTTTAACGAAGTTTCCAAACTTCGAAAAAAAATTTTTTTCTTTTCGAGATTCTTTGCGCATAATATACTTGTCTGAGGCTATCAAACTAGTATAATGAAAGAGAACCAGTTATCTCAAATAAGAACGGAAAAAAAGTGATTCTAACGAGGTTTCCAAACTTCGAAAAAAAATTTTTTTCTTTTCGAGATTCTTTGCGCATAATATGCTTTTCTGAGGCTATCAAACTAGTATAATGAAAGAGAACCAGTTATCTCAAATAAGAACGGAAAAAAAGTGATTCTAACGAAGTTTCCAAACTTCGAAAAAAAATTTTTTTCTTTTCGAGATTCTTTGCGCATAATATGCTTGTCTGAGGCTATCAAATTAGTATAATGAAAGAGAACCAGTTATCTCCAATAAGAACGGAAAAAAAGTGATTCTAACGAGGTTTCCAAACTTCGAAAAAAAAATTTTTTCTTTTCGAGATTCTTTGCGCATAATATGCTTGTCTGAGGCTATCATAATACAATAATGAAAGAGAACCAGTTATCTCAAATAAGAACGGAAAAAAAGCGATTCTAACGAAATTTCCAAACTTCGAAAAAAAATTTTTTTCTTTTGGAGATTCTTTGCGCATAATATGCTTGTCTGTGGCTATCAAACTAGTATAATGAAAGAGAAGCAGTTATCTCAAAAAAGAACAGAAAAAAAGTGATTCTAACGAAGTTTCGAAAACTCGAAAAAAAATTTTTTTCTTTTCGAGATTCTTTGCGCATAATATGCTTTTCTGAGGCTATCAAACAAGTATAATGAAAGAGAACCAGTTATCTTAAATAAGAACGGAGAAAAAGTGATTCTAACGAAGTTTCCAAACTTCGAAAAAAATTTTTTTTCTTTTCGAGATTCTTTGCGCATAATATGCTTGTCTAAGGCTATCAAACTAGTATAATGAAAGAGAACCAGTTATCTTAAATAAGAACGGAAAAAAAGTGATTCTAACGAAGTTTCCAAACTTCGAAAAAAAATTTTTTTCTTTTCGAGATTCTTTGCGCATAATATGCTTTTCTGAGGCTATCATACTAGTATAATGAAAGAGAACCAGTTATCTCAAATAAGAACGGAAAAAAAGTGATTCTAACGAAGTTTCGAAACTTCGAAAATAATTTTTTTTCTTTTGGAGATTCTTTGCGCATAATATGCTTTTCTGAGGCTATCAAACTAGTATAATGAAAGAGAACCAGTTATCTCAAATAAGAACGGAAAAAAAGTGATTCTAACGAAGTATCGAAAACTCGAAAAAAAATTTTTTTCTTTTCGAGATTCTTTGCGCATAATATGCTTTTCTGAGGCTATCAAACTAGTATAATGAAAGTGAACCAGTTATCTCAAATAAGAAAGGAAAAAAAGTGATTCTAACGAAGTTCCCAAACTTCCAAAAAAAATTTTTTTCTTTTCCAGATTCTTTGCGCATAATATGCTTGTCTGAGGCTATCAAACTAGTATAACGAGAGATTACCAGTTATCTCAAATAAGAATGGAAAAAAAGTGATTCTAATGAAGTTTCCAAACTTCGAAAAAAAAATTTTTTCTTTTCGAGATTCTTTGCGCATAATATGCTTTTCTGAGGCTATCAAATTAGTATAATGAAAGAGAACCAGTTATCTCAAATAAGAAAGGAAAAAAAGTGATTCTAACAAAGTTTCCAAACTTCGAAGAAAAATGTTTTTCTTTTCGAGATTCTTTGCGCATAATATGCTTCTCTGAGGCTATCAAACTAGTATAATGAAAGAGAACCAGTTATCTCAAATAAGAACGGAAAAAAAGTGATTCTAACGAAGTTTCGAAAACTCGAAAAAAATTTTTTTTCTTTTCGAGATTCTTTGCGAATAATATTCTTTTCTGAGGCTATCAAACTAGTATAATGAAATAGAACCAGTTATCTGAAATAAGAAAGGAAAAAAAGTGATTCTAACGAAGTTTCCAAACTTCGAAAAAAATTTTTTTCTTTTCGAGATTCTTTGCGCATAATATGCTTCTCTGAGGCTATCAAACTAGTATAACGAGAGATTACCAGTTATCTCAAATAAGAATGGAAAAAAAGTGATTCTAATGAAGTTTCCAAACTTCGAAAAAAAAATTTTTTCTTTTCGAGATTCTTTGCGCATAATATGGTTTTCTGAGGCTATCATAATAGTATAATGAAAGAGAACCAGTTATCTCAAATAAGAACGGAAAAAAAGTGATTCTAACGAAATTTCCAAACTTCGAAAAAAAACTTTTTTCTTTTGGAGATTCTTTGCGCATAATATGCTTGTCTGTGGCTATCAAACTAGTATAATGAAAGAGAAACAGATATCTAAAAAAAGAACGGAAAAAAAGTGATTCTAACGAAGTTTCGAAAACTCGAAAAAAATTTTTTTTCTTTTCGAAATTCTTTACGCATAATCTGCTTTTCTAAGCCTATCAAACTAGTATAATGAAAGAGAACCAGTTATCTCAATAAGAATGGAAAAAAAGTGTTTCTAATGAAGTTTCCAAACTTCGAAAAAAAATTTTTTTCATTTCGAGATTCTTTGCGCATAATATGCTTTTCGGAGGCTATCAAACTAATATAATGAAAGAGAACCAGTTATATCAAATAAGAACGGAAAAAAAGTGATTCTAACGAAGTTTCGAAACTTCGAAAATAATTTTTTTTCTTTTCGAGATTCTTTGCGCATAATATGCTTTTCTGAGGCTATCAAACTAGTATAATGAAAGAGAACCAGTTATCTCAAATAAGAACGGAAAAAAAGTGATTCTAACAAAGTTTCCAAACTTCGAAAAAAATTTTTTTTATTTTCGAGATTCATTGCGCATAATATGCTTTTCTGAGGGTAATCAAACTAGTATAATGAAAGAGAACCAGTTATCTCAAATAAGAACGGAAAAAAAGTGATTCTAACGAAGTTTCGAAACTTCGAAAAAAATTTTTTTTCTTTTCGAGATTCTTTGCGCATAATATGCTTTTCTGAGGCTATCAAACTAGTATAATGAAAGAGAACCAGTTATCTTAAATAAGAACAGAAAAAAAGTGATTCTAAAGAAGTTTCCAAACTTCTAAAAAAAAATTTTTTCTTTTCGAGATTCTTTGCGCATAATATACTTGTCTGAGGCTATCAAACTAGTATAATGAAAGAGAACCAGTTATCTCAAATAAGAATGGAAAAAAAGTGATTCTAATGAAGTTTCCAAACTTCGAAAAAAAAATTTTTTCTTTTCGAGATTCTTTGCGCATAATATGGTTTTCTGAGGCTATCATAATAGTATAATGAAAGAGAACCAGTTATCTCAAATAAGAACGGAAAAAAAGTGATTCTAACGAAATTTCCAAACTTCGAAAAAAAACTTTTTTCTTTTGGAGATTCTTTGCGCATAATATGCTTGTCTGTGGCTATCAAACTAGTATAATGAAAGAGAAACAGATATCTCAAAAAAGAACGGAAAAAAAGTGATTCTAACGAAGTTTCGAAAACTCGAAAAAAAATTTTTTTCTTTTCGAAATTCTTTGCGCATAATCTGCTTTTCTAAGCCTATCAAACTAGTATAATGAAAGAGAACCAGTTATCTCAATAAGAATGGAAAAAAAGTGTTTCTATTGAAGTTTCCAAACTTCGAAAAAAATTTTTTTCATTTCGAGATTCTTTGCGCATAATATGCTTTTCGGAGGCTATCAAACTAATATAATGAAAGAGAACCAGTTATATCAAATAAGAACGGAAAAAAAGTGATTCTAACGAAGTTTCGAAACTTCGAAAATAATTTTTTTTCTTTTCGAGATTCTTTGCGCATAATATGCTTTTCTGAGGCTATCAAACTAGTATAATGAAAGAGAACCAGTTGTCTCAAATAAGAACGGAAAAAAAGTGATTCTAACAAAGTTTCCAAACTTCGAAAAAATTTTTTTTTATTTTCGAGATTCATTGCGCATAATATGCTTTTCTGAGGGTAATCAAACTAGTATAATGAAAGAGAACCAGTTATATCAAATAAGAACGGAAAAAAAGTGATTCTAACGAAGTTTCGAAACTTCGAAAAAAATTTTTTTTCTTTTCGAGATTCTTTGCGCATAATATGCTTTTCTGAGGCTATCAAACTAGTATAATGAAAGAGAACCAGTTATCTTAAATAAGAACAGAAAAAAAGTGATTCTAAAGAAGTTTCCAAACTTCTAAAAAAAAATTTTTTCTTTTCGAGATTCTTTGCGCATAATATACTTGTCTGAGGCTATCAAACTAGTATAATGAAAGAGAACCAGTTATCTCAAATAAGAATGGAAAAAAAGTGATTCTAAGGAAGTTTCCAAACTTCGAAAAAAAAATTTTTTCTTTTCGAGATTCTTTGCGCATAATACGCTTTTCTGAGGCTATCAAACTAGTATAATGAAAGAGAACCAGTTATCTCAAATAAGAACGGAAAAAAAGTGATTCTAACGAAGTTTCCAAACTTCGAAAAAAAAATTTTTTCTTTTCGAGATTCTTTGCGCATAATATGCTTTTCTGAGGCTATCAAACTAGTATAATGAAAGAGAACCAGTTATCTTAAATAAGAACAGAAAAAAAGTGATTCTAAAGAAGTTTCCAAACTTCTAAAAAAAAATTTTTTCTTTTCGAGATTCTTTGCGCATAATATACTTGTCTGAGGCTATCAAACTAGTATAATGAAAGAGAACCAGTTATCTCAAATAAGAATGGAAAAAAAGTGATTCTAAGGAAGTTTCCAAACTTCGAAAAAAAAATTTTTTCTTTTCGAGATTCTTTGCGCATAATACGCTTTTCTGAGGCTATCAAACTAGTATAATGAAAGAGAACCAGTTATCTCAAATAAGAACGGAAAAAAAGTGATTCTAACGAAGTTTCCAAACTTCGAAAAAAAAATTTTTTCTTTTCGAGATTCTTTGCGCATAATATGCTTTTCTGAGACTATCAAACTAGTATAATGAAAGAGAACCAGTTATCTCAAATAAGAACGGAAAAAAAGTGATTCTAACGAAGTTTCCAAACTTCGAAAAAAAATTTTTTTCTTTTCGAGATTCTTTGCGCATAATATGCTTGTCTGAGGCTATCAAACTAGTATAATGAAAGAGAACCAGTGATCTCAAATAAGAACGGGAAAAAAGTGATTCTAACGAGGTTTCCAAACTTCGAAAAAAAATTTTTTTCTTTTCGAGATTCTTTGCGCATAATATGCTTTTCTGAGGCTATCAAACTAGTATAATGAAAGAGAACCAGTTATCTCAAATAAGAACGGAAAAAAAGTGATTCTAACGAAGTATCGAAAACTCGAAAAAAAATTTTTTTCTTTTCGAGATTCTTTGCGCATAATATGCTTTTCTGAGGCTATCAAACTAGTATAATGAAAGAGAACCAGTTATCTCAAATAAGAAAGGAAAAAAAGTGATTCTAACGAAGTTCCCAAACTTCCAAAAAAAATTTTTTTTTTTTCCAGATTCTTTGCGCATAATATGCTTGTCTGAGGCTATCAAACTAGTATAACGAGAGATTACCAGTTATCTCAAATAAGAATGAAAAAAAAGTGATTCTAATGAAGTTTCCAAACTTCGAAAAAAAAAATTTTTCTTTTCGAGATTCTTTGCGCATAATATGCTTTTCTGAGGCTATCATACTAGTATAATGAAAGAGAACCAGTTATCTCAAATAAGAACGGAAAAAAAGTGATTCTAACGAAATTTTCAAACTTCGAAAAAAAATTTTCTTCTTTTGGAGATTCTTTGCGCATAATATGCTTTTCTGAGGCTATCAAACTAGTATAATGAAAGACAACCAGTTATCTCAAATAAGAATGGAAAAAAAGTGTTTCTAATGAAGTTTCCAAACTTCGAAAAAAATTTTTTTTCATTTCGAGATTCTTTGCGCATAATATGCTTTTCGGAGGCTATCAAACTAGTATAATGAAAGAGAACCAGTTATCTCAAATAAGAACGGAAAAAAAGTGATTCTAACGAAGTTTCGAAAACTCGAAAAAATTTTTTTTCTTTTCGAGATTCTTTGCGCATAATATGCTTTTCTGAGGCTATCAAACTAGTATAATGAAAGAGAACCAGTTATCTCAAATAAGAAAGGAAAAAAAGTGATTCCACCGAAGTTTCCAAACTTCGAAAAAATTTTTTTTTCTTTTCGAGATTCTTTGGGCATAATATGCTTTTCTGAGGCTATCAAATTAGTATAATGAAAGAGAACCAGTTATCTCAAATAAGAAAGGAAAAAAAGTGATTCTAACGAAGTTTCCAAACTTCGAAAAAAAATGTTTTTCTTTTCGAGATTCTTTGCGCATAATATGCTTTTCTGAGGCTATCAAACTAGTATAATGAAAGAGAACCAGTTATCTCAAATAAGAACGGAAAAAAAGTGATTCTAACGAAGTTTCGAAAACTCAAAAAAAATTTTTTTTCTTTTCGAGATTCTTTGCGAATAATATTCTTTTCTGAGGCTATCAAACTAGTATAATGAAAGAGAACCAGTTATCTCAAATAAGAAAGGAAAAAAAGTGATTCTAACGAAGTTTCCAAACTTCGAAAAAAATTTTTTTCTTTTCGAGATTCTTTGCGCATAATATGCTTGTCTGAGGCTATCAAACTAGTATAACGAGAGATTACCAGTTATCTCAAATAAGAATGGAAAAAAAGTGATTCTAATGAAGTTTCCAAACTTCGAAAAAAAAATTTTTTCTTTTCGAGATTCTTTGCGCATAATATGGTTTTCTGATTCTATCATAATAGTATAATGAAAGAGAACCAGTTATCTCAAATAAGAACGGAAATAAAGTGATTCTAACGAAATTTCCAAACTTCGAAAAAAAACTTTTTTCTTTTGGAGATTCTTTGCGCATAATATGCTTGTCTGTGGCTATCAAACTAGTATAATGAAAGAGAAACAGATATCTCAAAAAAGAACGGAAAAAAAGTGATTCTAACGAAGTTTCGAAAACTCGAAAAAAATTTTTTTTCTTTTCGAAATTCTTTGCGCATAATCTGCTTTTCTAAGCCTATCAAACTAGTATAATGAAAGAGAACCAGTTATCTCAATAAGAATGGAAAAAAAGTGTTTCTAATGAAGTATCCAAACTTCGAAAAAAAATTTTTTTCATTTCGAGATTCTTTGCGCATAATATGCTTTTCGGAGGCTATCAAACTAATATAAATAAAGAGAACCAGTTATATCAAATAAGAACGGAAAAAAAGTGATTCTAACGAAGTTTCGAAACTTCGAAAATAATTTTTTTTCTTTTCGAGATTCTTTGCGCATAATATGCTTTTCTGAGGCTATCAAACTAGTATAATGAAAGAGAACCAGTTATCTCAAATAAGAACGGAAAAAAAGTGATTCTAACGAAGTTTCCAAACTTCGAAAAATTTTTTTTTTATTTTCGAGATTCATTGCCCATAATATGCTTTTCTGAGGGTAATCAAACTAGTATAATGAAAGAGAATCAGTTATCTCAAATAAGAACGGAAAAAAAGTGATTCTAACGAAGGTTCGAAACTTCGAAAAAAAATTTTTTTCTTTTCGAGATTCTTTGCGCATAATACGCTTTTCTGAGGCTATCAAACTAGTATAATGAAAGAGAACCAGTTATCTCAAATAAGAACGGAAAAAAAGTGATTCTAACGAAGTTTCCAAACTTCGAAAAAAAAATTTTTTCTTTTCGAGATTCTTTGCGCATAATATGCTTTTCTGAGGCTATCAAACTAGTATAATGAAAGAGAACCAGGTATCTCAAATAAGAACGGAAAAAAAGTGATTCTAACGAAGTTTCCAAACTTCGAAAAAAAATTTTTTTCTTTTCGAGATTCTTTGCGCATAATATGCTTGTCTGAGGCTATCAAACTAGTATAATGAAAGAGAACCAGTTATCTCAAATAAGAACGGGAAAAAAAAGATTCAAACGAGGTTTCCAAACTTCGAAAAAAAATTTTTTTCTTTTCGAGATTCTTTGCGCATAATATGCTTGTCTGAGGCTATCAAACTAGTATAATGAAAGAGAACCAGTTTTCTCAAATAAGAACGGAAAAAAGTGATTCTAACGAAGTTTCGAAACTTCGAAAAAAATTTTTTTTGTTTCGAGATTCTTTGCGCATAATATGCTTTTCTGAGGCTATCAAACTAGTATAATGAAAGAGAACCAGTTATCTTAAATAAAAACGGAAAAAAAGTGATTCTAACGAAGTTTCCAAACTTCGAAAAAAATTATTTTTCTTTTCGAGATTCTTTGCGCATAATATGCTTGTCTGAGGCTTTCAAACTAGTATAATGAAAGAGAACAAGTTATCTCAAATATGAATGGAAAAAAAGTGATTCTAAGGAAGTTTCGAAACTTCGAAAATAATTTTTTTTCTTTTCGAGATTCTTTGCGCATAATATGCTTGTCTGAGGCTATCAAACTAGTATAATGAAAGAGAATCAGTTATCTCAGATAAGAACGGAAAAAAAGTGATTCTAACGGTGTTTCCAAACTTCGAAAAAAAATTTTTTTCTTTTCGAGATTCTTTGCGCATACCTATGCTTTTCTGAGGCTATCAAAATAGTATAATGAAAGAGAACCAGTTATCTCAAATAAGAACTGAAAAAAAGTGATTCTAACGAGGTTTCCAATCTTCGAAAAAAATTTTTTTCTTTTCGAGATTCTTTGCGCATAATATGCTTTTCTGAGGCTATCAAACTAGTATAATGAAAGAGAACCAATTATCTCAAATAAGAACGGAAAAAAAGTGATTCTAACGAAGTTTCCAAACTTCGAAAAAAATTTTTTTTCTTTTCGAGATTCTTTGCGCATAATATGCTTGTCTGAAGCTATCAAACTAGTATAATGAAAGAGAACCCGTTATCTCAAATAAGAACGGAAAAAAAGTGATTCTAACGAAGTTTCCAAACTTCGAAAAAAAATGTTTTTCTTTTCGAGATTCTTTGCGCATAATATGCTTGTCTGAGGCTATCAAACTAGTATAATGAAAGAGAACCAGTTATCTCAAATAAGAACGGAAAAAAAGTGATTCTAACGAGGTTTCCAAACTTCGAAAAAAAATTTTTTCTTTTCGAGATTCTTTGCGCATAATATGCTTGTCTGAGGCTAACATAATAGTATAATGAAAGAGAACCAGTTATCTCAAATAAGAACGGAAAAAAAGCGAATCTAACGAAATTTCCAAACTTCGAAAAAAATTTTTTTTCTTTTGGAGATTCTTTGCGCATAATATACTTGTCTGTGGCTATCAAACTAGTATAATGAAAGAGAAACAGTTATCTCAAAAAAGAACGGAAAAAAAGTGATTCTAACGAAGTTTCCAAACTTCGAAAAAAAATTTTTTTCATTTCGAGATTCTTTGCGCATAATATGCTTTTCGGAGGCTATCAAACTAATATAATGAAAGAGAACCAGTTATATCAAATAAGAACGGAAAAAAAGTGATTCTAACGAAGTTTCGAAACTTCGAAAAAAAATTTTTTTTTTCGAGATTCTTTGCGCATAATATGCTTTTCTGAGGCTATCAAACTAGTATAATGAAAGAGAACCAGTTATCTTAAATAAAAACGGAAAAAAAGTGATTCTAACGAAGTTTCCAAACTTCGAAAAAAATTATTTTTCTTTTCGAGATTCTTTGCGCATAATATGCTTGTCTGAGGCTATCAAACTAGTATAACGAGAGATTACCAGTTATCTCAAATAAGAATGGAAAAAAAGTGATTCTAATGAAGTTTCCAAACTTCGAAAAAAAAATTTTTTCTTTTCGAGATTCTTTGCGCATAATATGCTTTTCTGAGGCTATCAAATTAGTATAATGAAAGAGAACCAGTTATCTCAAATAAGAAAGGAAAAAAAGTGATTCTAACAAAGTTTCCAAACTTCGAAAAAAAATGTTTTTCTTTTCGAGATTCTTTGCGCATAATATGCTTCTCTGAGGCTATCAAACTAGTATAATGAAAGAGAACCAGTTATCTCAAATAAGAACGGAAAAAAAGTGATTCTAACGAAGTTTCGAAAACTCGAAAAAAATTTTTTTTCTTTTCGAGATTCTTTGCGAATAATATTCTTTTCTGAGGCTATCAAACTAGTATAATGAAATAGAACCAGTTATCTCAAATAAGAAAGGAAAAAATGTGATTCTAACGAAGTTTCCAAACTTCGAAAAAAATTTTTTTCTTTTCGAGATTCTTTGCGCATAATATGCTTCTCTGAGGCTATCAAACTAGTATAACGAGAGATTACCAGTTATCTCAAATAAGAATGGAAAAAAAGTGATTCTAATGAAGTTTCCAAACTTCGAAAAAAAAATTTTTTCTTTTCGAGATTCTTTGCGCATAATATGGTTTTCTGAGGCTATCATAATAGTATAATGAAAGAGAACCAGTTATCTCAAATAAGAACGGAAAAAAAGTGATTCTAACGAAATTTCCAAACTTCGAAAAAAAACTTTTTTCTTTTGGAGATTCTTTGCGCATAATATGCTTGTCTGTGGCTATCAAACTAGTATAATGAAAGAGAAACAGATATCTAAAAAAAGAACGGAAAAAAAGTGATTCTAACGAAGTTTCGAAAACTCGAAAAAAATTTTTTTTCTTTTCGAAATTCTTTACGCATAATCTGCTTTTCTAAGCCTATCAAACTAGTATAATGAAAGAGAACCAGTTATCTCAATAAGAATGGAAAAAAAGTGTTTCTAATGAAGTTTCCAAACTTCGAAAAAAAATTTTTTTCATTTCGAGATTCTTTGCGCATAATATGCTTTTCGGAGGCTATCAAACTAATATAATGAAAGAGAACCAGTTATATCAAATAAGAACGGAAAAAAAGTGATTCTAACGAAGTTTCGAAACTTCGAAAATAATTTTTTTTCTTTTCGAGATTCTTTGCGCATAATATGCTTTTCTGAGGCTATCAAACTAGTATAATGAAAGAGAACCAGTTATCTCAAATAAGAACGGAAAAAAAGTGATTCTAACAAAGTTTCCAAACTTCGAAAAAAATTTTTTTTATTTTCGAGATTCATTGCGCATAATATGCTTTTCTGAGGGTAATCAAACTAGTATAATGAAAGAGAACCAGTTATCTCAAATAAGAACGGAAAAAAAGTGATTCTAACGAAGTTTCGAAACTTCGAAAAAAATTTTTTTTCTTTTCGAGATTCTTTGCGCATAATATGCTTTTCTGAGGCTATCAAACTAGTATAATGAAAGAGAACCAGTTATCTTAAATAAGAACAGAAAAAAAGTGATTCTAAAGAAGTTTCCAAACTTCTAAAAAAAAATTTTTTCTTTTCGAGATTCTTTGCGCATAATATACTTGTCTGAGGCTATCAAACTAGTATAATGAAAGAGAACCAGTTATCTCAAATAAGAATGGAAAAAAAGTGATTCTAATGAAGTTTCCAAACTTCGAAAAAAAAATTTTTTCTTTTCGAGATTCTTTGCGCATAATATGGTTTTCTGAGGCTATCATAATAGTATAATGAAAGAGAACCAGTTATCTCAAATAAGAACGGAAAAAAAGTGATTCTAACGAAATTTCCAAACTTCGAAAAAAAACTTTTTTCTTTTGGAGATTCTTTGCGCATAATATGCTTGTCTGTGGCTATCAAACTAGTATAATGAAAGAGAAACAGATATCTCAAAAAAGAACGGAAAAAAAGTGATTCTAACGAAGTTTCGAAAACTCGAAAAAAATTTTTTTTCTTTTCGAAATTCTTTGCGCATAATCTGCTTTTCTAAGCCTATCAAACTAGTATAATGAAAGAGAACCAGTTATCTCAATAAGAATGGAAAAAAAGTGTTTCTATTGAAGTTTCCAAACTTCGAAAAAAAATTTTTTTCATTTCGAGATTCTTTGCGCATAATATGCTTTTCGGAGGCTATCAAACTAATATAATGAAAGAGAACCAGTTATATCAAATAAGAACGGAAAAAAAGTGATTCTAACGAAGTTTCGAAACTTCGAAAATAATTTTTTTTCTTTTCGAGATTCTTTGCGCATAATATGCTTTTCTGAGGCTATCAAACTAGTATAATGAAAGAGAACCAGTTATCTCAAATAAGAACGGAAAAAAAGTGATTCTAACAAAGTTTCCAAACTTCGAAAAAATTTTTTTTTATTTTCGAGATTCATTGCGCATAATATGCTTTTCTGAGGGTAATCAAACTAGTATAATGAAAGAGAACCAGTTATATCAAATAAGAACGGAAAAAAAGTGATTCTAACGAAGTTTCGAAACTTCGAAAAAAATTTTTTTTCTTTTCGAGATTCTTTGCGCATAATATGCTTTTCTGAGGCTATCAAACTAGTATAATGAAAGAGAACCAGTTATCTTAAATAAGAACAGAAAAAAAGTGATTCTAAAGAAGTTTCCAAACTTCTAAAAAAAAATTTTTTCTTTTCGAGATTCTTTGCGCATAATATACTTGTCTGAGGCTATCAAACTAGTATAATGAAAGAGAACCAGTTATCTCAAATAAGAATGGAAAAAAAGTGATTCTAAGGAAGTTTCCAAACTTCGAAAAAAAAATTTTTTCTTTTCGAGATTCTTTGCGCATAATACGCTTTTCTGAGGCTATCAAACTAGTATAATGAAAGAGAACCAGTTATCTCAAATAAGAACGGAAAAAAAGTGATTCTAACGAAGTTTCCAAACTTCGAAAAAAAAATTTTTTCTTTTCGAGATTCTTTGCGCATAATATGCTTTTCTGAGGCTATCAAACTAGTATAATGAAAGAGAACCAGTTATCTTAAATAAGAACAGAAAAAAAGTGATTCTAAAGAAGTTTCCAAACTTCTAAAAAAAAATTTTTTCTTTTCGAGATTCTTTGCGCATAATATACTTGTCTGAGGCTATCAAACTAGTATAATGAAAGAGAACCAGTTATCTCAAATAAGAATGGAAAAAAAGTGATTCTAAGGAAGTTTCCAAACTTCGAAAAAAAAATTTTTTCTTTTCGAGATTCTTTGCGCATAATACGCTTTTCTGAGGCTATCAAACTAGTATAATGAAAGAGAACCAGTTATCTCAAATAAGAACGGAAAAAAAGTGATTCTAACGAAGTTTCCAAACTTCGAAAAAAAAATTTTTTCTTTTCGAGATTCTTTGCGCATAATATGCTTTTCTGAGACTATCAAACTAGTATAATGAAAGAGAACCAGTTATCTCAAATAAGAACGGAAAAAAAGTGATTCTAACGAAGTTTCCAAACTTCGAAAAAAAATTTTTTTCTTTTCGAGATTCTTTGCGCATAATATGCTTGTCTGAGGCTATCAAACTAGTATAATGAAAGAGAACCAGTGATCTCAAATAAGAACGGGAAAAAAGTGATTCTAACGAGGTTTCCAAACTTCGAAAAAAAATTTTTTTCTTTTCGAGATTCTTTGCGCATAATATGCTTTTCTGAGGCTATCAAACTAGTATAATGAAAGAGAACCAGTTATCTCAAATAAGAACGGAAAAAAAGTGATTCTAACGAAGTATCGAAAACTCGAAAAAAAATTTTTTTCTTTTCGAGATTCTTTGCGCATAATATGCTTTTCTGAGGCTATCAAACTAGTATAATGAAAGAGAACCAGTTATCTCAAATAAGAAAGGAAAAAAAGTGATTCTAACGAAGTTCCCAAACTTCCAAAAAAAATTTTTTTTTTTTCCAGATTCTTTGCGCATAATATGCTTGTCTGAGGCTATCAAACTAGTATAACGAGAGATTACCAGTTATCTCAAATAAGAATGAAAAAAAAGTGATTCTAATGAAGTTTCCAAACTTCGAAAAAAAAAATTTTTCTTTTCGAGATTCTTTGCGCATAATATGCTTTTCTGAGGCTATCATACTAGTATAATGAAAGAGAACCAGTTATCTCAAATAAGAACGGAAAAAAAGTGATTCTAACGAAATTTTCAAACTTCGAAAAAAAATTTTCTTCTTTTGGAGATTCTTTGCGCATAATATGCTTTTCTGAGGCTATCAAACTAGTATAATGAAAGACAACCAGTTATCTCAAATAAGAATGGAAAAAAAGTGTTTCTAATGAAGTTTCCAAACTTCGAAAAAAATTTTTTTTCATTTCGAGATTCTTTGCGCATAATATGCTTTTCGGAGGCTATCAAACTAGTATAATGAAAGAGAACCAGTTATCTCAAATAAGAACGGAAAAAAAGTGATTCTAACGAAGTTTCGAAAACTCGAAAAAATTTTTTTTCTTTTCGAGATTCTTTGCGCATAATATGCTTTTCTGAGGCTATCAAACTAGTATAATGAAAGAGAACCAGTTATCTCAAATAAGAAAGGAAAAAAAGTGATTCCACCGAAGTTTCCAAACTTCGAAAAAAATTTTTTTTCTTTTCGAGATTCTTTGGGCATAATATGCTTTTCTGAGGCTATCAAATTAGTATAATGAAAGAGAACCAGTTATCTCAAATAAGAAAGGAAAAAAAGTGATTCTAACGAAGTTTCCAAACTTCGAAAAAAAATGTTTTTCTTTTCGAGATTCTTTGCGCATAATATGCTTTTCTGAGGCTATCAAACTAGTATAATGAAAGAGAACCAGTTATCTCAAATAAGAACGGAAAAAAAGTGATTCTAACGAAGTTTCGAAAACTCAAAAAAAATTTTTTTTCTTTTCGAGATTCTTTGCGAATAATATTCTTTTCTGAGGCTATCAAACTAGTATAATGAAAGAGAACCAGTTATCTCAAATAAGAAAGGAAAAAAAGTGATTCTAACGAAGTTTCCAAACTTCGAAAAAAATTTTTTTCTTTTCGAGATTCTTTGCGCATAATATGCTTGTCTGAGGCTATCAAACTAGTATAACGAGAGATTACCAGTTATCTCAAATAAGAATGGAAAAAAAGTGATTCTAATGAAGTTTCCAAACTTCGAAAAAAAAATTTTTTCTTTTCGAGATTCTTTGCGCATAATATGGTTTTCTGATTCTATCATAATAGTATAATGAAAGAGAACCAGTTATCTCAAATAAGAACGGAAAAAAAGTGATTCTAACGAAATTTCCAAACTTCGAAAAAAAACTTTTTTCTTTTGGAGATTCTTTGCGCATAATATGCTTGTCTGTGGCTATCAAACTAGTATAATGAAAGAGAAACAGATATCTCAAAAAAGAACGGAAAAAAAGTGATTCTAACGAAGTTTCGAAAACTCGAAAAAAATTTTTTTTCTTTTCGAAATTCTTTGCGCATAATCTGCTTTTCTAAGCCTATCAAACTAGTATAATGAAAGAGAACCAGTTATCTCAATAAGAATGGAAAAAAAGTGTTTCTAATGAAGTATCCAAACTTCGAAAAAAAATTTTTTTCATTTCGAGATTCTTTGCGCATAATATGCTTTTCGGAGGCTATCAAACTAATATAAATAAAGAGAACCAGTTATATCAAATAAGAACGGAAAAAAAGTGATTCTAACGAAGTTTCGAAACTTCGAAAATAATTTTTTTTCTTTTCGAGATTCTTTGCGCATAATATGCTTTTCTGAGGCTATCAAACTAGTATAATGAAAGAGAACCAGTTATCTCAAATAAGAACGGAAAAAAAGTGATTCTAACGAAGTTTCCAAACTTCGAAAAATTTTTTTTTTATTTTCGAGATTCATTGCCCATAATATGCTTTTCTGAGGGTAATCAAACTAGTATAATGAAAGAGAATCAGTTATCTCAAATAAGAACGGAAAAAAAGTGATTCTAACGAAGGTTCGAAACTTCGAAAAAAAATTTTTTTCTTTTCGAGATTCTTTGCGCATAATACGCTTTTCTGAGGCTATCAAACTAGTATAATGAAAGAGAACCAGTTATCTCAAATAAGAACGGAAAAAAAGTGATTCTAACGAAGTTTCCAAACTTCGAAAAAAAAATTTTTTCTTTTCGAGATTCTTTGCGCATAATATGCTTTTCTGAGGCTATCAAACTAGTATAATGAAAGAGAACCAGGTATCTCAAATAAGAACGGAAAAAAAGTGATTCTAACGAAGTTTCCAAACTTCGAAAAAAAATTTTTTTCTTTTCGAGATTCTTTGCGCATAATATGCTTGTCTGAGGCTATCAAACCAGTATAATGAAAGAGAACCAGTTATCTCAAATAAGAACGGGAAAAAAAAGATTCAAACGAGGTTTCCAAACTTCGAAAAAAAATTTTTTTCTTTTCGAGATTCTTTGCGCATAATATGCTTGTCTGAGGCTATCAAACTAGTATAATGAAAGAGAACCAGTTTTCTCAAATAAGAACGGAAAAAAGTGATTCTAACGAAGTTTCGAAACTTCGAAAAAAATTTTTTTTGTTTCGAGATTCTTTGCGCATAATATGCTTTTCTGAGGCTATCAAACTAGTATAATGAAAGAGAACCAGTTATCTTAAATAAAAACGGAAAAAAAGTGATTCTAACGAAGTTTCCAAACTTCGAAAAAAATTATTTTTCTTTTCGAGATTCTTTGCGCATAATATGCTTGTCTGAGGCTATCAAACTAGTATAATGAAAGAGAACAAGTTATCTCAAATATGAATGGAAAAAAAGTGATTCTAAGGAAGTTTCGAAACTTCGAAAATAATTTTTTTTCTTTTCGAGATTCTTTGCGCATAATATGCTTGTCTGAGGCTATCAAACTAGTATAATGAAAGAGAATCAGTTATCTCAGATAAGAACGGAAAAAAAGTGATTCTAACGGTGTTTCCAAACTTCGAAAAAAAATTTTTTTCTTTTCGAGATTCTTTGCGCATACCTATGCTTTTCTGAGGCTATCAAAATAGTATAATGAAAGAGAACCAGTTATCTCAAATAAGAACTGAAAAAAAGTGATTCTAACGAGGTTTCCAATCTTCGAAAAAAATTTTTTTCTTTTCGAGATTCTTTGCGCATAATATGCTTTTCTGAGGCTATCAAACTAGTATAATGAAAGAGAACCAATTATCTCAAATAAGAACGGAAAAAAAGTGATTCTAACGAAGTTTCCAAACTTCGAAAAAAATTTTTTTCTTTTCGAGATTCTTTGCGCATAATATGCTTGTCTGAAGCTATCAAACTAGTATAATGAAAGAGAACCCGTTATCTCAAATAAGAACGGAAAAAAAGTGATTCTAACGAAGTTTCCAAACTTCGAAAAAAAATGTTTTTCTTTTCGAGATTCTTTGCGCATAATATGCTTGTCTGAGGCTATCAAACTAGTATAATGAAAGAGAACCAGTTATCTCAAATAAGAACGGAAAAAAAGTGATTCTAACGAGGTTTCCAAACTTCGAAAAAAAATTTTTTCTTTTCGAGATTCTTTGCGCATAATATGCTTGTCTGAGGCTAACATAATAGTATAATGAAAGAGAACCAGTTATCTCAAATAAGAACGGAAAAAAAGCGAATCTAACGAAATTTCCAAACTTCGAAAAAAATTTTTTTTCTTTTGGAGATTCTTTGCGCATAATATACTTGTCTGTGGCTATCAAACTAGTATAATGAAAGAGAAACAGTTATCTCAAAAAAGAACGGAAAAAAAGTGATTCTAACGAAGTTTCCAAACTTCGAAAAAAAATTTTTTTCATTTCGAGATTCTTTGCGCATAATATGCTTTTCGGAGGCTATCAAACTAATATAATGAAAGAGAACCAGTTATATCAAATAAGAACGGAAAAAAAGTGATTCTAACGAAGTTTCGAAACTTCGAAAAAAAATTTTTTTTTTCGAGATTCTTTGCGCATAATATGCTTTTCTGAGGCTATCAAACTGGTATAATGAAAGAGAACCAGTTATCTTAAATAAAAACGGAAAAAAAGTGATTCTAACGAAGTTTCCAAACTTCGAAAAAAATTATTTTTCTTTTCGAGATTCTTTGCGCATAATATGCTTGTCTGAGGCTATCAAACTAGTATAATGAAAGAGAACAAGTTATCTCAAATATGAATGGAAAAAAAGTGATTCTAAGGAAGTTTCGAAACTTCGAAAATAATTTTTTTTCTTTTCGAGATTCTTTGCGCATAATATGCTTGTCTGAGGCTATCAAACTAGTATAATGAAAGAGAACCAGTTATCTCAGATAAGAACGGAAAAAAAGTGATTCTAACCGTGTTTCCAAACTTCGAAAAAAAATTTTTTTCTTTTCGAGATTCTTTGCGCATACCTATGCTTTTCTGAGGCTATCAAAATAGTATAATGAAAGAGAACCAGTTATCTCAAATAAGAACTGAAAAAAAGTGATTCTAACGAGGTTTCCAATCTTCGAAAAAAATTTTTTTCTTTTCGAGATTCTTTGCGCATAATATGCTTTTCTGAGGCTATCAAACTAGTATAATGAAAGAGAACCAATTATCTCAAATAAGAACGGAAAAAAAGTGATTCTAACGAAGTTTCCAAACTTCGAAAAAAATTTTTTTTCTTTTCGAGATTCTTTGCGCATAATATGCTTGTCTGAAGCTATCAAACTAGTATAATGAAAGAGAACCCGTTATCTCAAATAAGAACGGAAAAAAAGTGATTCTAACGAAGTTTCCAAACTTCGAAAAAAAATGTTTTTCTTTTCGAGATTCTTTGCGCATAATATGCTTGTCTGAGGCTATCAAACTAGTATAATGAAAGAGAACCAGTTATCTCAAATAAGAACGGAAAAAAAGTGATTCTAACGAGGTTTCCAAACTTCGAAAAAAAATTTTTTCTTTTCGAGATTCTTTGCGCATAATATGCTTGTCTGAGGCTAACATAATAGTATAATGAAAGAGAACCAGTTATCTCAAATAAGAACGGAAAAAAAGCGAATCTAACGAAATTTCCAAACTTCGAAAAAAAATTTTTTTCTTTTGGAGATTCTTTGCGCATAATATACTTGTCTGTGGCTATCAAACTAGTATAATGAAAGAGAAACAGTTATCTCAAAAAAGAACGGAAAAAAATTGATTCTAACGAAGTTTCCAAACTTCGAAAAAAAATTTTTTTCATTTCGAGATTCTTTGCGCATAATACGCTTTTCGGAGGCTATCAAACTAATATAATGAAAGAGAACCAGTTATATCAAATAAGAACGGAAAAAAAGTGATTCTAACGAAGTTTCGAAACTTCGAAAATAATTTTTTTTTCTTTTCGAGATTCATTGCGCATAATATACTTTTCTGAGGGTAATCAAACTAGTATAATGAAAGAGAACCAGTTATCTCAAATAAGAACGGAAAAAAAGTGATTCTAACGAAGTTTCCAAACTTCGAAAAAAAATTTTTTTCTTTTCGAGATTCTTTGCGCATAATATGCTTGTATGAGGCTATCAAACTAGTATAATGAAAGAGAACCAGTTATCTCAAATAAGAACGGGAAAAAAGTGATTCTAACGAGGTTTCCAAACTTCGAAAAAAAATTTTTTTCTTTTCGAGATTCTTTGCGCATAATATGCTTTTCTGAGGCTATCAAACTAGTATAATTAAAGAGAACCAGTTATCTCAAATAAGAACGGAAAAAAAGTGATTCTAACGAAGTTTCGAAACTTCGAAAAAAAATTTTTTTCTTTTCGAGATTCTTTGCGCATAATATGCTTTTCTGAGGCTATCAAACAAGTATAATGAAAGAGAACCAGTTATCTTAAATAAGAACGGAAAAAAAGTGATTCTAACGAAGTTTCCAAACTTCGAAAAAAAATTTTTTTCTTTCGAGATTCTTTGCGCATAATATGCTTGTCTAAGGCTATCAAACTAGTATAATGAAAGAGAACAAGTTATCTCAAATAAGAATGGAAAAAAAGTGATTCTAAGGAAGTTTCCAAACTTCGAAAAAAAAATTTTTTCTTTTCGAGATTCTTTGCGCATAATATGCTTGTCTGAGGCTATCAAACTAGTATAATGAAAGAGAACCAATTATCTCAAATAAGAACGGAAAAAAGTGATTCTAACGGAGTTTCCAAACTTCGAAAAAAATTTTTTTTCTTTTCGAGATTCTTTGCGCATACCTATGCTTTTCTGAGGCTATCAAACTAGTATAATGAAAGAGAACCAGTTATCTCAAATAAGAACGGAAAAAAAGTGATTCTAATGAGGTTTCCAATCTTCGAAAAAATTTTTTTTTCTTTTCGAGATTCTTTGCGCATAATATGCTTTTCTGAGGCTATCAAACTAGTATAATGAAAGAGAACCAATTATCTCAAATAAGAACGTAAAAAAAGTGATTCTAACGAAGTTTCCAAACTTCGAAAAAAAATTTTTTTCTTTTCGAGATTCTTTGCGCATAATATGCTTTTCTGAGGCTATCAAACTAGTATAATGAAAGAGAACCAGTTATCTTAAATAAGAACGGAAAAAAAGTGATTCTAACGAAGTTTCCAAACTTCGAAAAAAAATTTTTTTCTTTTCGAGATTCTTTGCGCATAATATGCTTGTCTAAGGCTATCAAACTAGTATAATGAAAGAGAACAAGTTATCTCAAATAAGAATGGAAAAAAAGTGATTCTAAGGAAGTTTCCAAACTTCGAAAAAAAATTTTTTTCTTTTCGAAATTCTTTGCGCATAATATGCTTGTCTGAGGCTATCAAACTAGTATAATGAAAGAGAACCAGTTATCTCAAATAAGAACGGAAAAAAGTGATTCTAACGGAGTTTCCAAACTTCGAAAAAAATTTTTTTTCTTTTCGAGATTCTTTGCGCATACCTATGCTTTTCTGAGGCTATCAAACTAGTATAATGAAAGAGAACCAGTTATCTCAAATAAGAACGGAAAAAAAGTGATTCTAATGAGGTTTCCAATCTTCGAAAAAAATTTTTTTTCTTTTCGAGATTCTTTGCGCATAATATGCTTTTCTGAGGCTATCAAACTAGTATAATGAAAGAGAACCAATTATCTCAAATAAGAACGTAAAAAAAGTGATTCTAACGAAGTTTCCAAACTTCGAAAAAAAATTTTTTTCTTTTCGAGATTCTTTGCGCATAATATGCTTTTCTGAGGCTATCAAACTAGTATAATGAAAGAGAACCAGTTATCTTAAATAAGAACGGAAAAAAAGTGATTCTAACGAAGTTTCCAAACTTCGAAAAAAAATTTTTTTCTTTTCGAGATTCTTTGCGCATAATATGCTTGTCTAAGGCTATCTAACTAGTATAATGAAAGAGAACAAGTTATCTCAAATAAGAATGGAAAAAAAGTGATTCTAAGGAAGTTTCCAAACTTCGAAAAAAATTTTTTTCTTTTCGAGATTCTTTGCGCATAATATGCTTGTCTGAGGCTATCAAACTAGTATAATGAAAGACAACCAGTTATCTCAGATAAGAACGGAAAAAAAGTGATTCTAACGGAGTTTCCAAACTTCGAAAAAAAATTTTTTTCTTTTCGAGATTCTTTGCGCATACCTATGCTTTTCTGAGGCTATCAAAATAGTATAATGAAAGAGAACCAGTTATCTCAAATAAGCACGGAAAAAAAAGTGATTCTAACGAGGTTTCCAATCTTCGAAAAAAAATTTTTTTCTTTTCGAGATTCTTTGCGCATAATATGCTTTTCTGAGGCTATCAAACTAGTATAATGAAAGAGAACCAATTATCTCAAATAAGAACGGAAAAAAAGTGATTCTAACGAAGTTTCCAAACTTCGAAAAAAATTTTTTTTCTTTTCGAGATTCTTTGCGCATAATATGCTTGTCTGAAGCTATCAAACTAGTATAATGAAAGAGAACCAGTTATCTCAAATAAGAACGGAAAAAAAGTGATTCTAAGGAAGTTTCCAAACTTCGAAAAAAAATTTTTTTTTTTTCGAGATTCTTTGCGCATAATACGCTTTTCTGAGGCTATCAAACTAGTATAATGAAAGAGAACCAGTTATCTCAAATAAGAACGGAAAAAAAGTGATTCTAAAGAAGTTTCCAAACTTCGAAAAAAAAATTTTTTCTTTTCGAGATTCTTTGCGCATAATATGCTTTTCTGAGGCTATCAAACTAGTATAATGAAAGAGAACCAGTTATCTCAAATGAGAACGGAAAAAAAGTGATTCTAACGAAGTTTCCAAACTTCGAAAAAAAATTTTTTTCTTTTCGAGATTCTTTGCGCATAATATGCTTGTCTGAGGCTATCAAACTAGTATTATGAAAGAGAACCAGTGATCTCAAATAAGAACGGGAAAAAAGTGATTCTAACGAGGTTTCCAAACTTCGAAAAAAAATTTTTTTCTTTTCGAGATTCTTTGCGCATAATATGCTTTTCTGAGGCTATCAAACTAGTATAATGAAAGAGAACCAGTTATCTCAAATAAGAACGGAAAAAAAGTGATTCTAACGAAGTTTCGAAACTTCGAAAAAAAATTTTTTTCTTTTCGAGATTCTTTGCGCATAATATGCTTTTCTGAGGCTATCAAACTAGTATAATGAAAGAGAAGCAGTTATCTTAAATAAGAACGGAAAAAAAGTGATTCTAACGAAGTTTCCAAACTTAGAAAAAAAATTTATTTCTTTTCGAGATTCTTAGCGCATAATATGCTTTTCTGAGGCTATCAAACTAGTATAATGAAAGAGAACCAGTTATCTCAAATAAGAACGGAAAAAAAGTGATTCTAACGAAGTTTCCAAACTTCGAAAAAAAATTTTTTTCTTTTCGAGATTCTTTGCGCATAATATACTTGTCTGAGGCTATCAAACTAGTATAATGAAAGAGAACCAGTTATCTCAAATAAGAACGGAAAAAAAGTGATTCTAACGAGGTTTCCAAACTTCGAAAAAAGATTTTTTTCTTTTCGAGATTCTTTGCGCATAATATGCTTTTCTGAGGCTATCAAACTAGTATAATGAAAGAGAACCAGTTATCTCAAATAAGAACGGAAAAAAATTGATTCTAACGAAGTTTCCAAACTTCGAAAAAAAATTATTTTCTTTTCGAGATTCTTTGCGCATAATATGCTTGTCTGAGGCTATCAAACTAGTATAATGAAAGAGAACCAGTTATCTCAAATAAGAACGGGAAAAAAGTGATTCTAACGAGGTTTCCAAACTTCGAAAAAAAATTTTTTTCTTTTCGAGATTCTTTGCGCATAATATGCTTGTCTGAGGCTATCAAACTAGTATAATGAAAGAGAACCAGTTATCTTAAATAAGAACGGAAAAAAAGTGATTCTAACGAAGTTTCCAAACTTCGAAAAAAATTATTTTTCTTTTCGAGATTCTTTGCGCATAATATGCTTGTCTGAGGCTATCAAACTAGTATAATGAAAGAGAACAAGTTATCTCAAATATGAATGGAAAAAAAGTGATTCTAAGGAAGTTTCGAAACTTCGAAAATAATTTTTTTTCTTTTCGAGATTCTTTGCGCATAATATGCTTGTCTGAGGCTATCAAACTAGTATAATGAAAGAGAACCAGTTATCTCAGATAAGAACGGAAAAAAAGTGATTCTAACGGAGTTTCCAAACTTCGAAAAAAAATTTTTTTCTTTTCGAGATTCTTTGCGCATACCTATGCTTTTCTGAGGCTATCAAAATAGTATAATGAAAGAGAACCAGTTATCTCAAATAAGAACTGAAAAAAAGTGATTCTAACGAGGTTTCCAATCTTCGAAAAAAAATTTTTTTCTTTTCCAGATTCTTTGCGCATAATATGCTTGTCTGAGGCTATCAAACTAGTATAATGAAAGAGAACCAGTTATCTCAGATAAGAACGGAAAAAAAGTGATTCTAACGGAGTTTCCAAACTTCGAAAAAAAATTTTTTTCTTTTCGAGATTCTTTGCGCATACCTATGCTTTTCTGAGGCTATCAAAATAGTATAATGAAAGAGAACCAGTTATCTCAAATAAGAACGGAAAAAAAAGTGATTCTAACGAGGTTTCCAATCTTCGAAAAAAAATTTTTTTCTTTTCGAGATTCTTTGCGCATAATATGCTTTTCTGAGGCTATCAAACTAGTATAATGAAAGAGAACCAATTATCTTAAATAAGAACGGAAAAAAAGTGATTCTAACGAAGTTTCCAAACTTCGAAAAAAATTTTTTTTCTTTTCGAGATTCTTTGCGCATAATATGCTTGTCTGAAGCTATCAAACTAGTATAATGAAAGAGAACCAGTTATCTCAAATAAGAACGGAAAAAAAGTGATTCTAAGGAAGTTTCCAAACTTCGAAAAAAATTTTTTTTTTTTTCGAGATTCTTTGCGCATAATACGCTTTTCGGAGGCTATCAAACTAGTATAATGAAAGAGAACCAGTTATCTCAAATAAGAACGGAAAAAAAGTGATTCTAAAGAAGTTTCCAAACTTCGAAAAAAAAATTTTTTCTTTTCGAGATTCTTTGCGCATAATATGCTTTTCTGAGGCTATCAAACTAGTATAATGAAAGAGAACCAGTTATCTCAAATGAGAACGGAAAAAAAGTGATTCTAACGAAGTTTCCAAACTTCGAAAAAAAATTTTTTTCTTTTCGAGATTCTTTGCGCATAATATGCTTGTCTGAGGCTATCAAACTAGTATAATGAAAGAGAACCAGTGATCTCAAATAAGAACGGGAAAAAAGTGATTCTAACGAGGTTTCCAAACTTCGAAAAAAAATTTTTTTCTTTTCGAGATTCTTTGCGCATAATATGCTTTTCTGAGGCTATCAAACTAGTATAATGAAAGAGAACCAGTTATCTCAAATAAGAACGGAAAAAAAGTGATTCTAACGAAGTTTCGAAACTTCGAAAAAAAATTTTTTTCTTTTCGAGATTCTTTGCGCATAATATGCTTTTCTGAGGCTATCAAACTAGTATAATGAAAGAGAAGCAGTTATCTTAAATAAGAACGGAAAAAAAGTGATTCTAACGAAATTTCCAAACTTAGAAAAAAAATTTATTTCTTTTCGAGATTCTTAGCGCATAATATGCTTTTCTGAGGCTATCAAACTAGTATAATGAAAGAGAACCAGTTATCTCAAATAAGAACGGAAAAAAAGTGATTCTAACGAAGTTTCCAAACTTCGAAAAAAAATTTTTTTCTTTTCGAGATTCTTTGCGCATAATATACTTGTCTGAGGCTATCAAACTAGTATAATGAAAGAGAACCAGTTATCTCAAATAAGAACGGAAAAAAAGTGATTCTAACGAGGTTTCCAAACTTCGAAAAAAGATTTTTTTCTTTTCGAGATTCTTTGCGCATAATATGCTTTTCTGAGGCTATCAAACTAGTATAATGAAAGAGAACCAGTTATCTCAAATAAGAACGGAAAAAAACTGATTCTAACGAAGTTTCCAAACTTCGAAAAAAAATTTTTTTCTTTTCGAGATTCTTTGCGCATAATATGCTTGTCTGAGGCTATCAAACTAGTATAATGAAAGAGAACCAGTTATCTCAAATAAGAACGGGAAAAAAGTGATTCTAACGAGGTTTCCAAACTTCGAAAAAAAATTTTTTTCTTTTCGAGATTCTTTGCGCATAATATGCTTGTCTGAGGCTATCAAACTAGTATAATGAAAGAGAACCAGTTATCTTAAATAAGAACGGAAAAAAAGTGATTCTAACGAAGTTTCCAAACTTCGAAAAAAATTATTTTTCTTTTCGAGATTCTTTGCGCATAATATGCTTGTCTGAGGCTATCAAACTAGTATAATGAAAGAGAACAAGTTATCTCAAATATGAATGGAAAAAAAGTGATTCTAAAGAAGTTTCGAAACTTCGAAAATAATTTTTTTTCTTTTCGAGATTCTTTGCGCATAATATGCTTGTCTGAGGCTATCAAACTAGTATAATGAAAGAGAACCAGTTATCTCAGATAAGCACGGAAAAAAAGTGATTCTAACGGAGTTTCCAAACTTCGAAAAAAAATTTTTTTCTTTTCGAGATTCTTTGCGCATACCTATGCTTTTCTGAGGCTATCAAAATAGTATAATGAAAGAGAACCAGTTATCTCAAATAAGAACTGAAAAAAAGTGATTCTAACGAGGTTTCCAATCTTCGAAAAAAAATTTTTTTCTTTTCGAGATTCTTTGCGCATAATATGCTTTTCTGAGGCTATCAAACTAGTATAATGAAAGAGAACCAATTATCTCAAATAAGAACGGAAAAAAAGTGATTCTAACGAAGTTTCCAAACTTCGAAAAAAATTTTTTTTCTTTTCGAGATTCTTTGCGCATAATATGCTTGTCTGAAGCTATCAAACTAGTATAATGAAAGAGAACCCGTTATCTCAAATAAGAACGGAAAAAAAGTGATTCTAACGAAGTTTCCAAACTTCGAAAAAAAATGTTTTTCTTTTCGAGATTCTTTGCGCATAATATGCTTGCCTGAGGCTATCAAACTAGTATAATGAAAGAGAACCAGTTATCTCAAATAAGAACGGAAAAAAGTGATTCTAACGAGGTTTCCAAACTTCGAAAAAAAATTTTTTCTTTTCGAGATTCTTTGCGCATAATATGCTTGTCTGAGGCTAACATAATAGTATAATGAAAGAGAACCAGTTATCTCAAATAAGAACGGAAAAAAAGTGAATCTAACGAAATTTCCAAACTTCGAAAAAAATTTTTTTCTTTTGGAGATTCTTTGCGCATAATATACTTGTCTGTGGCTATCAAACTAGTATAATGAAAGAGAAACAGTTATCTCAAAAAAGAACGGAAAAAAAGTGATTCTAACGATGTTTCGAAAACTCGAAAAAAATTTTTTTTCTTTTCGAGATTCTTTGCGCATAATCTGCTTTTCTAAGCCTATCAAACTAGTATAATGAAAGAGAACCAGTTATCTCAATAAGAAT
The DNA here is from genome assembly GCA_030762175.1 of Metallyticus violacea. Classification (NCBI taxonomy): domain Eukaryota; kingdom Metazoa; phylum Arthropoda; class Insecta; order Mantodea; family Metallyticidae; genus Metallyticus; species Metallyticus violacea. Next base: position 81,726,263 of record CM060842.1, on the reverse strand, counting down.
GGAAAAAAAGTGTTTCTAATGAAGTTTCCAAACTTCGAAAAAAAATTTTTTTCATTTCGAGATTCTTTGCGCATAATATGCTTTTCGGAGGCTATCAAACTAATATAATGAAAGAGAACCAGTTATATCAAATAAGAACGGAAAAAAAGTGATTCTAACGAAGTTTCGAAACTTCGAAAATAATTTTTTTTCTTTTCGAGATTCTTTGCGCATAATATGCTTTTCTGAGGCTATCAAACTAGTATAATGAAAGAGAACCAGTTATCTCAAATAAGAACGGAAAAAAAGTGATTCTAACAAAGTTTCCAAACTTCGAAAAAATTTTTTTTTATTTTCGAGATTCATTGCGCATAATATGCTTTTCTGAGGGTAATCAAACTAGTATAATGAAAGAGAACCAGTTATCTCAAATAAGAACGGAAAAAAAGTGATTCTAAGGAAGTTTCCAATCTTCGAAAAAAAATTTTTTTCTTTTCGAGATTCTTTGCGCATAATATGCTTTTCTGAGGCTATCAAACTAGTATAATGAAAGAGAACCAATTATCTTAAATAAGAACGGAAAAAAAGTGATTCTAACGAAGTTTCCAAACTTCGAAAAAAATTTTTTTTCTTTTCGAGATTCTTTGCGCATAATATGCTTGTCTGAAGCTATCAAACTAGTATAATGAAAGAGAACCAGTTATCTCAAATAAGAACGGAAAAAAAGTGATTCTAAGGAAGTTTCCAAACTTCGAAAAAAAATTTTTTTTTTTTCGAGATTCTTTGCGCATAATACGCTTTTCGGAGGCTATCAAACTAGTATAATGAAAGAGAACCAGTTATCTCAAATAAGAACGGAAAAAAAGTGATTCTAAAGAAGTTTCCAAACTTCGAAAAAAAAATTTTTTCTTTTCGAGATTCTTTGCGCATAATATGCTTTTCTGAGGCTATCAAACTAGTATAATGAAAGAGAACCAGTTATCTCAAATGAGAACGGAAAAAAAGTGATTCTAACGAAGTTTCCAAACTTCGAAAAAAAATTTTTTTCTTTTCGAGATTCTTTGCGCATAATATGCTTGTCTGAGGCTATCAAACTAGTATAATGAAAGAGAACCAGTGATCTCAAATAAGAACGGGAAAAAAGTGATTCTAACGAGGTTTCCAAACTTCGAAAAAAAATTTTTTTCTTTTCGAGATTCTTTGCGCATAATATGCTTTTCTGAGGCTATCAAACTAGTATAATGAAAGAGAACCAGTTATCTCAAATAAGAACGGAAAAAAAGTGATTCTAACGAAGTTTCGAAACTTCGAAAAAAAATTTTTTTCTTTTCGAGATTCTTTGCGCATAATATGCTTTTCTGAGGCTATCAAACTAGTATAATGAAAGAGAAGCAGTTATCTTAAATAAGAACGGAAAAAAAGTGATTCTAACGAAATTTCCAAACTTAGAAAAAAAATTTATTTCTTTTCGAGATTCTTAGCGCATAATATGCTTTTCTGAGGCTATCAAACTAGTATAATGAAAGAGAACCAGTTATCTCAAATAAGAACGGAAAAAAAGTGATTCTAACGAAGTTTCCAAACTTCGAAAAAAAATTTTTTTCTTTTCGAGATTCTTTGCGCATAATATACTTGTCTGAGGCTATCAAACTAGTATAATGAAAGAGAACCAGTTATCTCAAATAAGAACGGAAAAAAAGTGATTCTAACGAGGTTTCCAAACTTCGAAAAAAGATTTTTTTCTTTTCGAGATTCTTTGCGCATAATATGCTTTTCTGAGGCTATCAAACTAGTATAATGAAAGAGAACCAGTTATCTCAAATAAGAACGGAAAAAAACTGATTCTAACGAAGTTTCCAAACTTCGAAAAAAAATTTTTTTCTTTTCGAGATTCTTTGCGCATAATATGCTTGTCTGAGGCTATCAAACTAGTATAATGAAAGAGAACCAGTTATCTCAAATAAGAACGGGAAAAAAGTGATTCTAACGAGGTTTCCAAACTTCGAAAAAAAATTTTTTTCTTTTCGAGATTCTTTGCGCATAATATGCTTGTCTGAGGCTATCAAACTAGTATAATGAAAGAGAACCAGTTATCTTAAATAAGAACGGAAAAAAAGTGATTCTAACGAAGTTTCCAAACTTCGAAAAAAATTATTTTTCTTTTCGAGATTCTTTGCGCATAATATGCTTGTCTGAGGCTATCAAACTAGTATAATGAAAGAGAACAAGTTATCTCAAATATGAATGGAAAAAAAGTGATTCTAAAGAAGTTTCGAAACTTCGAAAATAATTTTTTTTCTTTTCGAGATTCTTTGCGCATAATATGCTTGTCTGAGGCTATCAAACTAGTATAATGAAAGAGAACCAGTTATCTCAGATAAGAACGGAAAAAAAGTGATTCTAACGGAGTTTCCAAACTTCGAAAAAAAATTTTTTTCTTTTCGAGATTCTTTGCGCATACCTATGCTTTTCTGAGGCTATCAAAATAGTATAATGAAAGAGAACCAGTTATCTCAAATAAGAACTGAAAAAAAGTGATTCTAACGAGGTTTCCAATCTTCGAAAAAAAATTTTTTTCTTTTCGAGATTCTTTGCGCATAATATGCTTTTCTGAGGCTATCAAACTAGTATAATGAAAGAGAACCAATTATCTCAAATAAGAACGGAAAAAAAGTGATTCTAACGAAGTTTCCAAACTTCGAAAAAAATTTTTTTTCTTTTCGAGATTCTTTGCGCATAATATGCTTGTCTGAAGCTATCAAACTAGTATAATGAAAGAGAACCCGTTATCTCAAATAAGAACGGAAAAAAAGTGATTCTAACGAAGTTTCCAAACTTCGAAAAAAAATGTTTTTCTTTTCGAGATTCTTTGCGCATAATATGCTTGCCTGAGGCTATCAAACTAGTATAATGAAAGAGAACCAGTTATCTCAAATAAGAACGGAAAAAAGTGATTCTAACGAGGTTTCCAAACTTCGAAAAAAAATTTTTTCTTTTCGAGATTCTTTGCGCATAATATGCTTGTCTGAGGCTAACATAATAGTATAATGAAAGAGAACCAGTTATCTCAAATAAGAACGGAAAAAAAGTGAATCTAACGAAATTTCCAAACTTCGAAAAAAATTTTTTTCTTTTGGAGATTCTTTGCGCATAATATACTTGTCTGTGGCTATCAAACTAGTATAATGAAAGAGAAACAGTTATCTCAAAAAAGAACGGAAAAAAAGTGATTCTAACGATGTTTCGAAAACTCGAAAAAAATTTTTTTTCTTTTCGAGATTCTTTGCGCATAATCTGCTTTTCTAAGCCTATCAAACTAGTATAATGAAAGAGAACCAGTTATCTCAATAAGAATGGAAAAAAAGTGTTTCTAATGAAGTTTCCAAACTTCGAAAAAAAATTTTTTTCATTTCGAGATTCTTTGCGCATAATATGCTTTTCGGAGGCTATCAAACTAATATAATGAAAGAGAACCAGTTATATCAAATAAGAACGGAAAAAAAGTGATTCTAACGAAGTTTCGAAACTTCGAAAATAATTTTTTTTCTTTTCGAGATTCTTTGCGCATAATATGCTTTTCTGAGGCTATCAAACTAGTATAATGAAAGAGAACCAGTTATCTCAAATAAGAACGGAAAAAAAGTGATTCTAACAAAGTTTCCAAACTTCGAAAAAATTTTTTTTTATTTTCGAGATTCATTGCGCATAATATGCTTTTCTGAGGGTAATCAAACTAGTATAATGAAAGAGAACCAGTTATCTCAAATAAGAACGGAAAAAAAGTGATTCTAAGGAAGTTTCCAAATTTCGAAAAAAAAATTTTTTCTTTTCGAGATTCTTTGCGCATAATACGCTTTTCTGAGGCTATCAAACTAGTATAATGAAAGAGAACCAGTTATCTCAAATAAGAACGGAAAAAAAGTGATTCTAACGAAGTTTCCAAACTTCGAAAAAAAAATTTTTTCTTTTCGAGATTCTTTGCGCATAATATGCTTTTCTGAGGCTATCAAACTAGTATAATGAAAGAGAACCAGTTATCTCAAATAAGAACGGAAAAAAAGTGATTCTAACGAAGTTTCCAAACTTCGAAAAAAAATTTTTTTCTTTTCGAGATTCTTTGCGCATAATATGCTTGTCTGAGGCTATCAAACTAGTATAATGAAAGAGAACCAGTTATCTCAAAAAAGAACGGGAAAAAAGTGATTCTAACGAGGTTTCTAAACTTCGAAAAAAAATTTTTTTCTTTTCGAGATTCTTTGCGCATAATATGCTTTTCTGAGGCTATCAAACTAGTATAATGAAAGAGAACCAGTTATCTCAAATAAGAACGGAAAAAAAGTGATTCTAACGAAGTTTCGAAACTTCGAAAAAAAATTTTTTTCTTTTCGAGATTCTTAGCGCATAATATGCTTTTCTGAGGCTATCAAACTAGTATAATGAAAGAGAACCAGTTATCTCAAATAAGAACGGAAAAAAAAGGGATTTTAACGAAGTTTCCAAACTTCGAAAAAAAATTTTTTTCTTTTCGAGATTCTTTGCGCATAATATACTTGTCTGAGGCTATCAAACTAGTATAATGAAAGAGAACCAGTTATCTCAAATAAGAAAGGAAAAAAAGTGATTCTAACGAGGTTTCCAAACTTCGAAAAAAAATTTTTTTCTTTTCAAAATTCTTTGCGCATAATATGCTTTTCTGAGGCTATCAAACTAGTATAATGAAAGAGAACCAGTTATCTCAAATAAGAACGGAAAAAAAGTGATTCTAACGAAGTTTCCAAACTTCGAAAAAAAATTTTTTTCTTTTCGAGATTCTTTGCGCATAATATGCTTGTCTGAGGCTATCAAATTAGTATAATGAAAGAGAACCAGTTATCTCAAATAAGAACGGAAAAAAAGTGATTCTAACGAGGTTTCCAAACTTCGAAAAAAAAATTTTTTCTTTTCGAGATTCTTTGCGCATAATATGCTTGTCTGAGGCTATCATAATACAATAATGAAAGAGAACCAGTTATCTCAAATAAGAACGGAAAAAAAGCGATTCTAACGAAATTTCCAAACTTCGAAAAAAAATTTTTTTCTTTTGGAGATTCTTTGCGCATAATATGCTTGTCTGTGGCTATCAAACTAGTATAATGAAAGAGAAGCAGTTATCTCAAAAAAGAACGGAAAAAAAGTGATTCTAACGAAGTTTCGAAAACTCGAAAAAAAAGTTTTTTCTTTTCGAGATTCTTTGCGCATAATCTGCTTTTCTAAGCCTATCAAACTAGTATAATAAAAGAGAACCAGTTATCTCAATAAGAATGGAAAAAAAGTGTTTCTAATGAAGTTTCCAAACTTCGAAAAAAAATTTTTTTCATTTCGAGATTCTTTGCGCATAATATGCTTTTCTGAGGCTATCAAACTAGTATAATGAAAGAGAACCAGTTATCTCAAATAAGAACGGAAAAAAAGTGATTCTAACAAAGTTTCCAAACTTCGAAAAAAAGTTTTTTTTATTTTCGAGATTCATTGCGCATAATATGCTTTTCTGAGGGTAATCAAACTAGTATAATGAAAGAGAACCAGTTATCTCAAATAAGAACGGAAAAAAAGTGATTCTAACGAAGTTTCCAAACTTCGAAAAAAAATTTTTTTCTTTTCGAGATTCTTTGCGCATAATATGCTTGTATGAGGCTATCAAACTAGTATAATGAAAGAGAACCAGTTATCTCAAATAAGAACGGAAAAAAGTGATTCTAACGAGGTTTCCAAACTTCGAAAAAAAATTTTTTTCTTTTCGAGATTCTTTGCGCATAATATGCTTTTCTGAGGCTATCAAACTAGTATAATGAAAGAGAACCAGTTATTTCAAATAAGAACGGAAAAAAAGTGATTCTAACGAAGTTTCGAAACTTCGAAAAAAAATTTTTTTCTTTTCGAGATTCTTTGCGCATAATATGCTTTTCTGAGGCTATCAAACTAGTATAATGAAAGAGAACCAGTTATCTTAAATAAGAACGGAAAAAAAGTGATTCTAACGAAGTTTCCAAACTTCGAAAAAAAATTTTTTTCTTTTCGAGATTCTTTGCGCATAATATGCTTGTCTAAGGCTATCAAACTAGTATAATGAAAGAGAACAAGTTATCTCAAATAAGAATGGAAAAAAAGTGATTCTAAGGAAGTTTCCAAACTTCGAAAAAAAATTTTTTTCTTTTCGAGATTCTTTGCGCATATTATGCTTGTCTGAGGCTATCAAACTAGTATAATGAAAGAGAACCAGTTATCTCAAATAAGAACGGAAAAAAGTGATTCTAACGGAGTTTCCAAACTTAGAAAAAAAATTTATTTCTTTTCGAGATTCTTAGCGCATAATATGCTTTTCTGAGGCTATCAAACTAGTATAATGAAAGAGAACCAGTTATCTCAAATAAGAACGGAAAAAAAGTGATTCTAACGAAGTTTCCAAACTTCGAAAAAAAATTTTTTTCTTTTCGAGATTCTTTGCGCATAATATGCTTGTCTAAGGCTATCTAACTAGTATAATGAAAGAGAACAAGTTATCTCAAATAAGAACGGAAAAAAAGTGATTCTAACGAAGTTTCCAAACTTCGAAAAAAATTTTTTTTCTTTTCGAGATTCTTTGCGCATAATATGCTTGTCTGAAGCTATCAAACTAGTATAATGAAAGAGAACCAGTTATCTCAAATAAGAACGGAAAAAAAGTGATTCTAAGGAAGTTTCCAAACTTCGAAAAAAAATTTTTTTTTTTTCGAGATTCTTTGCGCATAATACGCTTTTCTGAGGCTATCAAACTAGTATAATGAAAGAGAACCAGTTATCTCAAATAAGAACGGAAAAAAAGTGATTCTAAAGAAGTTTCCAAACTTCGAAAAAAAAATTTTTTCTTTTCGAGATTCTTTGCGCATAATATGCTTTTCTGAGGCTATCAAACTAGTATAATGAAAGAGAACCAGTTATCTCAAATGAGAACGGAAAAAAAGTGATTCTAACGAAGTTTCCAAACTTCGAAAAAAAATTTTTTTCTTTTCGAGATTCTTTGCGCATAATATGCTTGTCTGAGGCTATCAAACTAGTATTATGAAAGAGAACCAGTGATCTCAAATAAGAACGGGAAAAAAGTGATTCTAACGAGGTTTCCAAACTTCGAAAAAAAATTTTTTTCTTTTCGAGATTCTTTGCGCATAATATGCTTTTCTGAGGCTATCAAACTAGTATAATGAAAGAGAACCAGTTATCTCAAATAAGAACGGAAAAAAAGTGATTCTAACGAAGTTTCGAAACTTCGAAAAAAAATTTTTTTCTTTTCGAGATTCTTTGCGCATAATATGCTTTTCTGAGGCTATCAAACTAGTATAATGAAAGAGAAGCAGTTATCTTAAATAAGAACGGAAAAAAAGTGATTCTAACGAAGTTTCCAAACTTAGAAAAAAAATTTATTTCTTTTCGAGATTCTTAGCGCATAATATGCTTTTCTGAGGCTATCAAACTAGTATAATGAAAGAGAACCAGTTATCTCAAATAAGAACGGAAAAAAAGTGATTCTAACGAAGTTTCCAAACTTCGAAAAAAAATTTTTTTCTTTTCGAGATTCTTTGCGCATAATATACTTGTCTGAGGCTATCAAACTAGTATAATGAAAGAGAACCAGTTATCTCAAATAAGAACGGAAAAAAAGTGATTCTAACGAGGTTTCCAAACTTCGAAAAAAGATTTTTTTCTTTTCGAGATTCTTTGGGCATAATATGCTTTTCTGAGGCTATCAAACTAGTATAATGAAAGAGAACCAGTTATCTCAAATAAGAACGGAAAAAAACTGATTCTAACGAAGTTTCCAAACTTCGAAAAAAAATTATTTTCTTTTCGAGATTCTTTGCGCATAATATGCTTGTCTGAGGCTATCAAACTAGTATAATGAAAGAGAACCAGTTATCTCAAATAAGAACGGGAAAAAAGTGATTCTAACGAGGTTTCCAAACTTCGAAAAAAAATTTTTTTCTTTTCGAGATTCTTTGCGCATAATATGCTTGTCTGAGGCTATCAAACTAGTATAATGAAAGAGAACCAGTTATCTTAAATAAGAACGGAAAAAAAGTGATTCTAACGAAGTTTCCAAACTTCGAAAAAAATTATTTTTCTTTTCGAGATTCTTTGCGCATAATATGCTTGTCTGAGGCTATCAAACTAGTATAATGAAAGAGAACAAGTTATCTCAAATATGAATGGAAAAAAAGTGATTCTAAGGAAGTTTCGAAACTTCGAAAATAATTTTTTTTCTTTTCGAGATTCTTTGCGCATAATATGCTTGTCTGAGGCTATCAAACTAGTATAATGAAAGAGAACCAGTTATCTCAGATAAGAACGGAAAAAAAGTGATTCTAACGGAGTTTCCAAACTTCGAAAAAAAATTTTTTTCTTTTCGAGATTCTTTGCGCATACCTATGCTTTTCTGAGGCTATCAAAATAGTATAATGAAAGAGAACCAGTTATCTCAAATAAGAACGGAAAAAAAGTGATTCTAACGAAGTTTCGAAACTTCGAAAAAAAATTTTTTTCTTTTCCAGATTCTTAGCGCATAATATGCTTGTCTGAGGCTATCAAACTAGTATAATGAAAGAGAACCAGTTATCTCAAATAAGAACGGAAAAAAAAGGGATTTTAACGAAGTTTCCAAACTTCGAAAAAAAATTTTTTTCTTTTCGAGATTCTTTGCGCATAATATACTTGTCTGAGGCTATCAAACTAGTATAATGAAAGAGAACCAGTTACCTCAAATAAGAAAGGAAAAAAAGTGATTCTAACGAGGTTTCCAAACTTCGAAAAAAAATTTTTTTCTTTTCGAGATTCTTTGCGCATAATATGCTTTTCTGAGGCTATCAAACTAGTATAATGAAAGAGAACCAGTTATCTCAAATAAGAACGGAAAAAAAGTGATTCTAACGAAGTTTCCAAACTTCGAAAAAAAATTTTTTTCTTTTCGAGATTCTTTGCGCATAATATGCTTGTCTGAGGCTATCAAATTAGTATAATGAAAGAGAACCAGTTATCTCAAATAAGAACGGAAAAAAAGTGATTCTAACGAGGTTTCCAAACTTCGAAAAAAAAATTTTTTCTTTTCGAGATTCTTTGCGCATAATATGCTTGTCTGAGGCTATCATAATACAATAATGAAAGAGAACCAGTTATCTCAAATAAGAACGGAAAAAAAGCGATTCTAACGAAATTTCCAAACTTCGAAAAAAAATTTTTTTCTTTTGGAGATTCTTTGCGCATAATATGCTTGTCTGTGGCTATCAAACTAGTATAATGAAAGAGAAGCAGTTATCTCAAAAAAGAACGGAAAAAAAGTGATTCTAACGAAGTTTCGAAAACTCGAAAAAAAAGTTTTTTCTTTTCGAGATTCTTTGCGCATAATCTGCTTTTCTAAGCCTATCAAACTAGTATAATAAAAGAGAACCAGTTATCTCAATAAGAATGGAAAAAAAGTGTTTCTAATGAAGTTTCCAAACTTCGAAAAAAAATTTTTTTCATTTCGAGATTCTTTGCGCATAATATGCTTTTCTGAGGCTATCAAACTAGTATAATGAAAGAGAACCAGTTATCTCAAATAAGAACGGAAAAAAAGTGATTCTAACGAAGTTTCCAAACTTCGAAAAAAAGTTTTTTTTATTTTCGAGATTCATTGCGCATAATATGCTTTTCTGAGGGTAATCAAACTAGTATAATGAAAGAGAACCAGTTATCTCAAATAAGAACGGAAAAAAAGTGATTCTAACGAAGTTTCCAAACTTCGAAAAAAAATTTTTTTCTTTTCGAGATTCTTTGCGCATAATATGCTTGTATGAGGCTATCAAACTAGTATAATGAAAGAGAACCAGTTATCTCAAATAAGAACGGAAAAAAAGTGATTCTAACGAGGTTTCCAAACTTCGAAAAAAAATTTTTTTCTTTTCGAGATTCTTTGCGCATAATATGCTTTTCTGAGGCTATCAAACTAGTATAATGAAAGAGAACCAGTTATTTCAAATAAGAACGGAAAAAAAGTGATTCTAACGAAGTTTCGAAACTTCGAAAAAAAATTTTTTTCTTTTCGAGATTCTTTGCGCATAATATGCTTTTCTGAGGCTATCAAACTAGTATAATGAAAGAGAACCAGTTATCTTAAATAAGAACGGAAAAAAAGTGATTCTAACGAAGTTTCCAAACTTCGAAAAAAAATTTTTTTCTTTTCGAGATTCTTTGCGCATAATATGCTTGTCTAAGGCTATCAAACTAGTATAATGAAAGAGAACAAGTTATCTCAAATAAGAATGGAAAAAAAGTGATTCTAAGGAAGTTTCCAAACTTCGAAAAAAAATTTTTTTCTTTTCGAGATTCTTTGCGCATATTATGCTTGTCTGAGGCTATCAAACTAGTATAATGAAAGAGAACCAGTTATCTCAAATAAGAACGGAAAAAAGTGATTCTAACGGAGTTTCCAAACTTAGAAAAAAAATTTATTTCTTTTCGAGATTCTTAGCGCATAATATGCTTTTCTGAGGCTATCAAACTAGTATAATGAAAGAGAACCAGTTATCTCAAATAAGAACGGAAAAAAAGTGATTCTAACGAAGTTTCCAAACTTCGAAAAAAAATTTTTTTCTTTTCGAGATTCTTTGCGCATAATATGCTTGTCTAAGGCTATCTAACTAGTATAATGAAAGAGAACAAGTTATCTCAAATAAGAACGGAAAAAAAGTGATTCTAACGAGGTTTCCAAACTTCGAAAAAAAATTTTTTTCTTTTCGAGATTCTTTGCGCATAATATGCTTTTCTGAGGCTATCAAACTAGTATAATGAAAGAGAACCAGTTATCTCAAATAAGAACGGAAAAAAAGTGATTCTAACGAAGTTTCGAAACTTCGAAAAAAAATTTTTTTCTTTTCGAGATTCTTTGCGCATAATATGCTTTTCTGAGGCTATCAAACTAGTATAATGAAAGAGAAGCAGTTATCTTAAATAAGAACGGAAAAAAAGTGATTCTAACGAAGTTTCCAAACTTAGAAAAAAAATTTATTTCTTTTCGAGATTCTTAGCGCATAATATGCTTTTCTGAGGCTATCAAACTAGTATAATGAAAGAGAACCAGTTATCTCAAATAAGAACGGAAAAAAAGTGATTCTAACGAAGTTTCCAAACTTCGAAAAAAAATTTTTTTCTTTTCGAGATTCTTTGCGCATAATATACTTGTCTGAGGCTATCAAACTAGTATAATGAAAGAGAACCAGTTATCTCAAATAAGAACGGAAAAAAAGTGATTCTAACGAGGTTTCCAAACTTCGAAAAAAGATTTTTTTCTTTTCGAGATTCTTTGGGCATAATATGCTTTTCTGAGGCTATCAAACTAGTATAATGAAAGAGAACCAGTTATCTCAAATAAGAACGGAAAAAAACTGATTCTAACGAAGTTTCCAAACTTCGAAAAAAAATTATTTTCTTTTCGAGATTCTTTGCGCATAATATGCTTGTCTGAGGCTATCAAACTAGTATAATGAAAGAGAACCAGTTATCTCAAATAAGAACGGGAAAAAAGTGATTCTAACGAGGTTTCCAAACTTCGAAAAAAAATTTTTTTCTTTTCGAGATTCTTTGCGCATAATATGCTTGTCTGAGGCTATCAAACTAGTATAATGAAAGAGAACCAGTTATCTTAAATAAGAACGGAAAAAAAGTGATTCTAACGAAGTTTCCAAACTTCGAAAAAAATTATTTTTCTTTTCGAGATTCTTTGCGCATAATATGCTTGTCTGAGGCTATCAAACTAGTATAATGAAAGAGAACAAGTTATCTCAAATATGAATGGAAAAAAAGTGATTCTAAGGAAGTTTCGAAACTTCGAAAATAATTTTTTTTCTTTTCGAGATTCTTTGCGCATAATATGCTTGTCTGAGGCTATCAAACTAGTATAATGAAAGAGAACCAGTTATCTCAGATAAGAACGGAAAAAAAGTGATTCTAACGGAGTTTCCAAACTTCGAAAAAAAATTTTTTTCTTTTCGAGATTCTTTGCGCATACCTATGCTTTTCTGAGGCTATCAAAATAGTATAATGAAAGAGAACCAGTTATCTCAAATAAGAACGGAAAAAAAGTGATTCTAACGAAGTTTCGAAACTTCGAAAAAAAATTTTTTTCTTTTCCAGATTCTTAGCGCATAATATGCTTGTCTGAGGCTATCAAACTAGTATAATGAAAGAGAACCAGTTATCTCAAATAAGAACGGAAAAAAAAGGGATTTTAACGAAGTTTCCAAACTTCGAAAAAAAATTTTTTTCTTTTCGAGATTCTTTGCGCATAATATACTTGTCTGAGGCTATCAAACTAGTATAATGAAAGAGAACCAGTTACCTCAAATAAGAAAGGAAAAAAAGTGATTCTAACGAGGTTTCCAAACTTCGAAAAAAAATTTTTTTCTTTTCGAGATTCTTTGCGCATAATATGCTTTTCTGAGGCTATCAAACTAGTATAATGAAAGAGAACCAGTTATCTCAAATAAGAACGGAAAAAAAGTGATTCTAACGAAGTTTCCAAACTTCGAAAAAAAATTTTTTTCTTTTCGAGATTCTTTGCGCATAATATGCTTGTCTGAGGCTATCAAATTAGTATAATGAAAGAGAACCAGTTATCTCAAATAAGAACGGAAAAAAAGTGATTCTAACGAGGTTTCCAAACTTCGAAAAAAAAATTTTTTCTTTTCGAGATTCTTTGCGCATAATATGCTTGTCTGAGGCTATCATAATACAATAATGAAAGAGAACCAGTTATCTCAAATAAGAACGGAAAAAAAGCGATTCTAACGAAATTTCCAAACTTCGAAAAAAAATTTTTTTCTTTTGGAGATTCTTTGCGCATAATATGCTTGTCTGTGGCTATCAAACTAGTATAATGAAAGAGAAGCAGTTATCTCAAAAAAGAACGGAAAAAAAGTGATTCTAACGAAGTTTCGAAAACTCGAAAAAAAAGTTTTTTCTTTTCGAGATTCTTTGCGCATAATCTGCTTTTCTAAGCCTATCAAACTAGTATAATAAAAGAGAACCAGTTATCTCAATAAGAATGGAAAAAAAGTGTTTCTAATGAAGTTTCCAAACTTCGAAAAAAAATTTTTTTCATTTCGAGATTCTTTGCGCATAATATGCTTTTCTGAGGCTATCAAACTAGTATAATGAAAGAGAACCAGTTATCTCAAATAAGAACGGAAAAAAAGTGATTCTAACGAAGTTTCCAAACTTCGAAAAAAAGTTTTTTTTATTTTCGAGATTCATTGCGCATAATATGCTTTTCTGAGGGTAATCAAACTAGTATAATGAAAGAGAACCAGTTATCTCAAATAAGAACGGAAAAAAAGTGATTCTAACGAAGTTTCCAAACTTCGAAAAAAAATTTTTTTCTTTTCGAGATTCTTTGCGCATAATATGCTTGTATGAGGCTATCAAACTAGTATAATGAAAGAGAACCAGTTATCTCAAATAAGAACGGAAAAAAAGTGATTCTAACGAGGTTTCCAAACTTCGAAAAAAAATTTTTTTCTTTTCGAGATTCTTTGCGCATAATATGCTTTTCTGAGGCTATCAAACTAGTATAATGAAAGAGAACCAGTTATTTCAAATAAGAACGGAAAAAAAGTGATTCTAACGAAGTTTCGAAACTTCGAAAAAAAATTTTTTTCTTTTCGAGATTCTTTGCGCATAATATGCTTTTCTGAGGCTATCAAACTAGTATAATGAAAGAGAACCAGTTATCTTAAATAAGAACGGAAAAAAAGTGATTCTAACGAAGTTTCCAAACTTCGAAAAAAAATTTTTTTCTTTTCGAGATTCTTTGCGCATAATATGCTTGTCTAAGGCTATCAAACTAGTATAATGAAAGAGAACAAGTTATCTCAAATAAGAATGGAAAAAAAGTGATTCTAAGGAAGTTTCCAAACTTCGAAAAAAAATTTTTTTCTTTTCGAGATTCTTTGCGCATATTATGCTTGTCTGAGGCTATCAAACTAGTATAATGAAAGAGAACCAGTTATCTCAAATAAGAACGGAAAAAAGTGATTCTAACGGAGTTTCCAAACTTAGAAAAAAAATTTATTTCTTTTCGAGATTCTTAGCGCATAATATGCTTTTCTGAGGCTATCAAACTAGTATAATGAAAGAGAACCAGTTATCTCAAATAAGAACGGAAAAAAAGTGATTCTAACGAAGTTTCCAAACTTCGAAAAAAAATTTTTTTCTTTTCGAGATTCTTTGCGCATAATATGCTTGTCTAAGGCTATCTAACTAGTATAATGAAAGAGAACAAGTTATCTCAAATAAGAACGGAAAAAAAGTGATTCTAACGAAGTTTCCAAACTTCGAAAAAAATTTTTTTTCTTTTCGAGATTCTTTGCGCATAATATGCTTGTCTGAAGCTATCAAACTAGTATAATGAAAGAGAACCAGTTATCTCAAATAAGAACGGAAAAAAAGTGATTCTAAGGAAGTTTCCAAACTTCGAAAAAAAATTTTTTTTTTTCGAGATTCTTTGCGCATAATACGCTTTTCTGAGGCTATCAAACTAGTATAATGAAAGAGAACCAGTTATCTCAAATAAGAACGGAAAAAAAGTGATTCTAAAGAAGTTTCCAAACTTCGAAAAAAAAATTTTTTCTTTTCGAGATTCTTTGCGCATAATATGCTTTTCTGAGGCTATCAAACTAGTATAATGAAAGAGAACCAGTTATCTCAAATGAGAACGGAAAAAAAGTGATTCTAACGAAGTTTCCAAACTTCGAAAAAAATTTTTTTCTTTTCGAGATTCTTTGCGCATAATATGCTTGTCTGAGGCTATCAAACTAGTATTATGAAAGAGAACCAGTGATCTCAAATAAGAACGGGAAAAAAGTGATTCTAACGAGGTTTCCAAACTTCGAAAAAAAATTTTTTTCTTTTCGAGATTCTTTGCGCATAATATGCTTTTCTGAGGCTATCAAACTAGTATAATGAAAGAGAACCAGTTATCTCAAATAAGAACGGAAAAAAAGTGATTCTAACGAAGTTTCGAAACTTCGAAAAAAAATTTTTTTCTTTTCGAGATTCTTTGCGCATAATATGCTTTTCTGAGGCTATCAAACTAGTATAATGAAAGAGAAGCAGTTATCTTAAATAAGAACGGAAAAAAAGTGATTCTAACGAAGTTTCCAAACTTAGAAAAAAAATTTATTTCTTTTCGAGATTCTTAGCGCATAATATGCTTTTCTGAGGCTATCAAACTAGTATAATGAAAGAGAACCAGTTATCTCAAATAAGAACGGAATAAAAGTGATTCTAACGAAGTTTCCAAACTTCGAAAAAAAATTTTTTTCTTTTCGAGATTCTTTGCGCATAATATACTTGTCTGAGGCTATCAAACTAGTATAATGAAAGAGAACCAGTTATCTCAAATAAGAACGGAAAAAAAGTGATTCTAACGAGGTTTCCAAACTTCGAAAAAAGATTTTTTTCTTTTCGAGATTCTTTGCGCATAATATGCTTTTCTGAGGCTATCAAACTAGTATAATGAAAGAGAACCAGTTATCTCAAATAAGAACGGAAAAAAACTGATTCTAACGAAGTTTCCAAACTTCGAAAAAAAATTATTTTCTTTTCGAGATTCTTTGCGCATAATATGCTTGTCTGAGGCTATCAAACTAGTATAATGAAAGAGAACCAGTTATCTCAAATAAGAACGGGAAAAAAGTGATTCTAACGA
The DNA here is from genome assembly GCA_030762175.1 of Metallyticus violacea. Lineage (NCBI taxonomy): Eukaryota > Metazoa > Arthropoda > Insecta > Mantodea > Metallyticidae > Metallyticus > Metallyticus violacea. The sequence continues at coordinate 81,710,533 of CM060842.1, read as the reverse complement.
GGTTTCCAAACTTCGAAAAAAAATTTTTTTCTTTTCGAGATTCTTTGCGCATAATATGCTTGTCTGAGGCTATCAAACTAGTATAATGAAAGAGAACCAGTTATCTTAAATAAGAACGGAAAAAAAGTGATTCTAACGAAGTTTCCAAACTTCGAAAAAAATTATTTTTCTTTTCGAGATTCTTTGCGCATAATATGCTTGTCTGAGGCTATCAAACTAGTATAATGAAAGAGAACAAGTTATCTCAAATATGAATGGAAAAAAAGTGATTCTAAGGAAGTTTCGAAACTTCGAAAATAATTTTTTTTCTTTTCGAGATTCTTTGCGCATAATATGCTTGTCTGAGGCTATCAAACTAGTATAATGAAAGAGAACCAGTTATCTCAGATAAGAACGGAAAAAAAGTGATTCTAACGGAGTTTCCAAACTTCGAAAAAAAATTTTTTTCTTTTCGAGATTCTTTGCGCATACCTATGCTTTTCTGAGGCTATCAAAATAGTATAATGAAAGAGAACCAGTTATCTCAAATAAGAACTGAAAAAAAGTGATTCTAACGAGGTTTCCAATCTTCGAAAAAAAATTTTTTTCTTTTCCAGATTCTTTGCGCATAATATGCTTGTCTGAGGCTATCAAACTAGTATAATGAAAGAGAACCAGTTATCTCAGATAAGAACGGAAAAAAAGTGATTCTAACGGAGTTTCCAAACTTCGAAAAAAATTTTTTTTCTTTTCGAGATTCTTTGCGCATACCTATGCTTTTCTGAGGCTATCAAAATAGTATAATGAAAGAGAACCAGTTATCTCAAATAAGAACGGAAAAAAAAGTGATTCTAACGAGGTTTCCAATCTTCGAAAAAAAATTTTTTTCTTTTCGAGATTCTTTGCGCATAATATGCTTTTCTGAGGCTATCAAACTAGTATAATGAAAGAGAACCAATTATCTTAAATAAGAACGGAAAAAAAGTGATTCTAACGAAGTTTCCAAACTTCGAAAAAAATTTTTTTTCTTTTCGAGATTCTTTGCGCATAATATGCTTGTCTGAAGCTATCAAACTAGTATAATGAAAGAGAACCAGTTATCTCAAATAATAACGGAAAAAAAGTGATTCTAAGGAAGTTTCCAAACTTCGAAAAAAAATTTTTTTTTTTTCGAGATTCTTTGCGCATAATACGCTTTTCGGAGGCTATCAAACTAGTATAATGAAAGAGAACCAGTTATCTCAAATAAGAACGGAAAAAAAGTGATTCTAAAGAAGTTTCCAAACTTCGAAAAAAAAATTTTTTCTTTTCGAGATTCTTTGCGCATAATATGCTTTTCTGAGGCTATCAAACTAGTATAATGAAAGAGAACCAGTTATCTCAAATGAGAACGGAAAAAAAGTGATTCTAACGAAGTTTCCAAACTTCGAAAAAAAATTTTTTTCTTTTCGAGATTCTTTGCGCATAATATGCTTGTCTGAGGCTATCAAACTAGTATAATGAAAGAGAACCAGTGATCTCAAATAAGAACGGGAAAAAAGTGATTCTAACGAGGTTTCCAAACTTCGAAAAAAAATTTTTTTCTTTTCGAGATTCTTTGCGCATAATATGCTTTTCTGAGGCTATCAAACTAGTATAATGAAAGAGAACCAGTTATCTCAAATAAGAACGGAAAAAAAGTGATTCTAACGAAGTTTCGAAACTTCGAAAAAAAATTTTTTTCTTTTCGAGATTCTTTGCGCATAATATACTTGTCTGAGGCTATCAAACTAGTATAATGAAAGAGAACCAGTTATCTCAAATAAGAACGGAAAAAAAGTGATTCTAACGAGGTTTCCAAACTTCGAAAAAAGATTTTTTTCTTTTCGAGATTCTTTGCGCATAATATGCTTTTCTGAGGCTATCAAACTAGTATAATGAAAGAGAACCAGTTATCTCAAATAAGAACGGAAAAAAACTGATTCTAACGAAGTTTCCAAACTTCGAAAAAAAATTTTTTTCTTTTCGAGATTCTTTGCGCATAATATGCTTGTCTGAGGCTATCAAACTAGTATAATGAAAGAGAACCAGTTATCTCAAATAAGAACGGGAAAAAAGTGATTCTAACGAGGTTTCCAAACTTCGAAAAAAAATTTTTTTCTTTTCGAGATTCTTTGCGCATAATATGCTTGTCTGAGGCTATCAAACTAGTATAATGAAAGAGAACCAGTTATCTTAAATAAGAACGGAAAAAAAGTGATTCTAACGAAGTTTCCAAACTTCGAAAAAAATTATTTTTCTTTTCGAGATTCTTTGCGCATAATATGCTTGTCTGAGGCTATCAAACTAGTATAATGAAAGAGAACAAGTTATCTCAAATATGAATGGAAAAAAAGTGATTCTAAAGAAGTTTCGAAACTTCGAAAATAATTTTTTTTCTTTTCGAGATTCTTTGCGCATAATATGCTTGTCTGAGGCTATCAAACTAGTATAATGAAAGAGAACCAGTTATCTCAGATAAGAACGGAAAAAAAGTGATTCTAACGGAGTTTCCAAACTTCGAAAAAAAATTTTTTTCTTTTCGAGATTCTTTGCGCATACCTATGCTTTTCTGAGGCTATCAAAATAGTATAATGAAAGAGAACCAGTTATCTCAAATAAGAACTGAAAAAAAGTGATTCTAACGAGGTTTCCAATCTTCGAAAAAAAATTTTTTTCTTTTCGAGATTCTTTGCGCATAATATGCTTTTCTGAGGCTATCAAACTAGTATAATGAAAGAGAACCAATTATCTCAAATAAGAACGGAAAAAAAGTGATTCTAACGAAGTTTCCAAACTTCGAAAAAAATTTTTTTTCTTTTCGAGATTCTTTGCGCATAATATGCTTGTCTGAAGCTATCAAACTAGTATAATGAAAGAGAACCCGTTATCTCAAATAAGAACGGAAAAAAAGTGATTCTAACGAAGTTTCCAAACTTCGAAAAAAAATGTTTTTCTTTTCGAGATTCTTTGCGCATAATATGCTTGCCTGAGGCTATCAAACTAGTATAATGAAAGAGAACCAGTTATCTCAAATAAGAACGGAAAAAAAGTGATTCTAACGAGGTTTCCAAACTTCGAAAAAAAATTTTTTCTTTTCGAGATTCTTTGCGCATAATATGCTTGTCTGAGGCTAACATAATAGTATAATGAAAGAGAACCAGTTATCTCAAATAAGAACGGAAAAAAAGTGAATCTAACGAAATTTCCAAACTTCGAAAAAAATTTTTTTCTTTTGGAGATTCTTTGCGCATAATATACTTGTCTGTGGCTATCAAACTAGTATAATGAAAGAGAAACAGTTATCTCAAAAAAGAACGGAAAAAAAGTGATTCTAACGATGTTTCGAAAACTCGAAAAAAATTTTTTTTCTTTTCGAGATTCTTTGCGCATAATCTGCTTTTCTAAGCCTATCAAACTAGTATAATGAAAGAGAACCAGTTATCTCAATAAGAATGGAAAAAAAGTGTTTCTAATGAAGTTTCCAAACTTCGAAAAAAAATTTTTTTAATTTCGAGATTCTTTGCGCATAATATGCTTTTCGGAGGCTATCAAACTAATATAATGAAAGAGAACCAGTTATATCAAATAAGAACGGAAAAAAAGTGATTCTAACGAAGTTTCGAAACTTCGAAAATAATTTTTTTTCTTTTCGAGATTCTTTGCGCATAATATGCTTTTCTGAGGCTATCAAACTAGTATAATGAAAGAGAACCAGTTATCTCAAATAAGAACGGAAAAAAAGTGATTCTAACAAAGTTTCCAAACTTCGAAAAAATTTTTTTTTATTTTCGAGATTCATTGCGCATAATATGCTTTTCTGAGGGTAATCAAACTAGTATAATGAAAGAGAACCAGTTATCTCAAATAAGAACGGAAAAAAAGTGATTCTAAGGAAGTTTCCAAATTTCGAAAAAAAAATTTTTTCTTTTCGAGATTCTTTGCGCATAATACGCTTTTCTGAGGCTATCAAACTAGTATAATGAAAGAGAACCAGTTATCTCAATTAAGAACGGAAAAAAAGTGATTCTAACGAAGTTTCCAAACTTCGAAAAAAAAATTTTTTCTTTTCGAGATTCTTTGCGCATAATATGCTTTTCTGAGGCTATCAAACTAGTATAATGAAAGAGAACCAGTTATCTCAAATAAGAACGGAAAAAAAGTGATTCTAACGAAGTTTCCAAACTTCGAAAAAAAATTTTTTTCTTTTCGAGATTCTTTGCGCATAATATGCTTGTCTGAGGCTATCAAACTAGTATAATGAAAGAGAACCAGTTATCTCAAAAAAGAACGGGAAAAAAGTGATTCTAACGAGGTTTCCAAACTTCGAAAAAAAATTTTTTTCTTTTCGAGATTCTTTGCGCATAATATGCTTTTCTGAGGCTATCAAACTAGTATAATGAAAGAGAACCAGTTATCTCAAATAAGAACGGAAAAAAAGTGATTCTAACGAAGTTTCGAAACTTCGAAAAAAAATTTTTTTCTTTTCGAGATTCTTAGCGCATAATATGCTTTTCTGAGGCTATCAAACTAGTATAATGAAAGAGAACCAGTTATCTCAAATAAGAACGGAAAAAAAAGGGATTTTAACGAAGTTTGCAAACTTCGAAAAAAAATTTTTTTCTTTTCGAGATTCTTTGCGCATAATATACTTGTCTGAGTCTATCAAACTAGTATAATGAAAGAGAACCAGTTATCTCAAATAAGAAAGGAAAAAAAGTGATTCTAACGAGGTTTCCAAACTTCGAAAAAAAATTTTTTTCTTTTCAAAATTCTTTGCGCATAATATGCTTTTCTGAGGCTATCAAACTAGTATAATGAAAGAGAACCAGTTATCTCAAATAAGAACGGAAAAAAAGTGATTCTAACGAAGTTTCCAAACTTCGAAAAAAAATTTTTTTCTTTTCGAGATTCTTTGCGCATAATATGCTTGTCTGAGGCTATCAAATTAGTATAATGAAAGAGAACCAGTTATCTCAAATAAGAACGGAAAAAAAGTGATTCTAACGAGGTTTCCAAACTTCGAAAAAAAAATTTTTTCTTTTCGAGATTCTTTGCGCATAATATGCTTGTCTGAGGCTATCATAATACAATAATGAAAGAGAACCAGTTATCTCAAATAAGAACGGAAAAAAAGCGATTCTAACGAAATTTCCAAACTTCGAAAAAAAATTTTTTTCTTTTGGAGATTCTTTGCGCATAATATGCTTGTCTGTGGCTATCAAACTAGTATAATGAAAGAGAAGCAGTTATCTCAAAAAAGAACGGAAAAAAAGTGATTCTAACGAAGTTTCGAAAACTCGAAAAAAAAGTTTTTTCTTTTCGAGATTCTTTGCGCATAATCTGCTTTTCTAAGCCTATCAAACTAGTATAATAAAAGAGAACCAGTTATCTCAATAAGAATGGAAAAAAAGTGTTTCTAATGAAGTTTCCAAACTTCGAAAAAAAGTTTTTTTCATTTCGAGATTCTTTGCGCATAACATGCTTTTCTGAGGCTATCAAACTAGTATAATGAAAGAGAACCAGTTATCTCAAATAAGAACGGAAAAAAAGTGATTCTAACAAAGTTTCCAAACTTCGAAAAAAAGTTTTTTTTATTTTCGAGATTCATTGCGCATAATATGCTTTTCTGAGGGTAATCAAACTAGTATAATGAAAGAGAACCAGTTATCTCAAATAAGAACGGAAAAAAAGTGATTCTAACGAAGTTTCCAAACTTCGAAAAAAAATTTTTTTCTTTTCGAGATTCTTTGCGCATAATATGCTTGTATGAGGCTATCAAACTAGTATAATGAAAGAGAACCAGTTATCTCAAATAAGAACGGGAAAAAAGTGATTCTAACGAGGTTTCCAAACTTCGAAAAAAAATTTTTTTCTTTTCGAGATTCTTTGCGCATAATATGCTTTTCTGAGGCTATCAAACTAGTATAATGAAAGAGAACCAGTTATTTCAAATAAGAACGGAAAAAAAGTGATTCTAACGAAGTTTCGAAACTTCGAAAAAAAATTTTTTTCTTTTCGAGATTCTTTGCGCATAATATGCTTTTCTGAGGCTATCAAACTAGTATAATGAAAGAGAACCAGTTATCTTTAATAAGAACGGAAAAAAAGTGATTCTAACGAAGTTTCCAAACTTCGAAAAAAAATTTTTTTCTTTTCGAGATTCTTTGCGCATAATATGCTTGTCTAAGGCTATCAAACTAGTATAATGAAAGAGAACAAGTTATCTCAAATAAGAATGGAAAAAAAGTGATTCTAAGGAAGTTTCCAAACTTCGAAAAAAAATTTTTTTCTTTTCGAGATTCTTTGCGCATATTATGCTTGTCTGAGGCTATCAAACTAGTATAATGAAAGAGAACCAGTTATCTCAAATAAGAACGGAAAAAAGTGATTCTAACGGAGTTTCCAAACTTCGAAAAAAATTTTTTTTCTTTTCGAGATTCTTTGCGCATACCTATGCTTTTCTGAGGCTATCAAACTAGTATAATGAAAGAGAACCAGTTATCTCAAATAAGAACGGAAAAAAAGTGATTCTAATGAGGTTTCCAATGTTCGAAAAAAATTTTTTTTCTTTTCGAGATTCTTTGCGCATAATATGCTTTTCTGAGGCTATCAAACTAGTATAATGAAAGAGAACCAGTTATCTCAAATAAGAACGGAAAAAAAGTGATTCTAACGAAGTTTCCAAACTTCGAAAAAAAAATTTTTTCTTTTCGAGATTCTTTGCGCATAATATGCTTGTCTGAGGCTATCAAACTAGTATAATGAAAGAGAACCAGTTATCTCAAATAAGAACGGGAAAAAAGTGATTCTAACGAGGTTTCCAAACTCCGAAAAAAAATTTTTTTCTTTTCGAGATTCTTTGCGCATAATATGCTTTTCTGAGGCTATCAAACTAGTATAATGAAAGAGAACCAGTTATCTCAAATAAGAACGGAAAAAAAGTGATTCTAACGAAGTTTCGAAACTTCGAAAAAACATTTTTTTCTTTTCGAGATTCTTAGCGCATAATATGCTTTTCTGAGGCTATCAAACTAGTATAATGAAAGAGAACCTGTTATCTCAAATAAGAACGGAAAAAAAGGGATTTTAACGAAGTTTCCAAACTTCGAAAAAAAATTTTTTTCTTTTCGAGATTCTTTGCGCATAATATACTTGTCTGAGGCTATCAAACTAGTATAATGAAAGAGAACCAGTTATCTCAAATAAGAAAGGAAAAAAAGTGATTCTAACGAGGTTTCCAAACTTCGAAAAAAAATTTTTTTCTTTTCAAAATTCTTTGCGCATAATATGCTTTTCTGAGGCTATCAAACTAGTATAATGAAAGAGAACCAGTTATCTCAAATAAGAACGGAAAAAAAGTGATTCTAACGAAGTTTCCAAACTTCGAAAAAAAATTTTTTTCTTTTCGAGATTCTTTGCGCATAATATGCTTGTCTGAGGCTATCAAATTAGTATAATGAAAGAGAACCAGTTATCTCAAATAAGAACGGAAAAAAAGTGATTCTAACGAGGTTTCCAAACTTCGAAAAAAAAATTTTTTCTTTTCGAGATTCTTTGCGCATAATATGCTTGTCTGAGGCTATCATAATACAATAATGAAAGAGAACCAGTTATCTCAAATAAGAACGGAAAAAAAGCGATTCTAACGAAATTTCCAAACTTCGAAAAAAAATTTTTTTCTTTTGGAGATTCTTTGCGCATAATATGCTTGTCTGTGGCTATCAAACTAGTATAATGAAAGAGAAGCAGTTATCTCAAAAAAGAACGGAAAAAAAGTGATTCTAACGAAGTTTCGAAAACTCGAAAAAAAAGTTTTTTCTTTTCGAGATTCTTTGCGCATAATCTGCTTTTCTAAGCCTATCAAACTAGTATAATAAAAGAGAACCAGTTATCTCAATAAGAATGGAAAAAAAGTGTTTCTAATGAAGTTTCCAAACTTCGAAAAAAAATTTTTTTCATTTCGAGATTCTTTGCGCATAATATGCTTTTCTGAGGCTATCAAACTAGTATAATGAAAGAGAACCAGTTATCTCAAATAAGAACGGAAAAAAAGTGATTCTAACAAAGTTTCCAAACTTCGAAAAAAAGTTTTTTTTATTTTCGAGATTCATTGCGCATAATATGCTTTTCTGAGGGTAATCAAACTAGTATAATGAAAGAGAACCAGTTATCTCAAATAAGAACGGAAAAAAAGTGATTCTAACGAAGTTTCCAAACTTCGAAAAAAAATTTTTTTCTTTTCGAGATTCTTTGCGCATAATATGCTTGTATGAGGCTATCAAACTAGTATAATGAAAGAGAACCAGTTATCTCAAATAAGAACGGGAAAAAAGTGATTCTAACGAGGTTTCCAAACTTCGAAAAAAAATTTTTTTCTTTTCGAGATTCTTTGCGCATAATATGCTTTTCTGAGGCTATCAAACTAGTATAATGAAAGAGAACCAGTTATTTCAAATAAGAACGGAAAAAAAGTGATTCTAACGAAGTTTCGAAACTTCGAAAAAAAATTTTTTTCTTTTCGAGATTCTTTGCGCATAATATGCTTTTCTGAGGCTATCAAACTAGTATAATGAAAGAGAACCAGTTATCTTAAATAAGAACGGAAAAAAAGTGATTCTAACGAAGTTTCCAAACTTCGAAAAAAAATTTTTTTCTTTTCGAGATTCTTTGCGCATAATATGCTTGTCTAAGGCTATCAAACTAGTATAATGAAAGAGAACAAGTTATCTCAAATAAGAATGGAAAAAAAGTGATTCTAAGGAAGTTTCCAAACTTCGAAAAAAAATTTTTTTCTTTTCGAGATTCTTTGCGCATATTATGCTTGTCTGAGGCTATCAAACTAGTATAATGAAAGAGAACCAGTTATCTCAAATAAGAACGGAAAAAAGTGATTCTAACGGAGTTTCCAAACTTCGAAAAAAATTTTTTTTCTTTTCGAGATTCTTTGCGCATACCTATGCTTTTCTGAGGCTATCAAACTAGTATAATGAAAGAGAACCAGTTATCTCAAATAAGAACGGAAAAAAAGTGATTCTAATGAGGTTTCCAATGTTCGAAAAAATTTTTTTTTCTTTTCGAGATTCTTTGCGCATAATATGCTTTTCTGAGGCTATCAAAATAGTATAATGAAAGAGAACCAGTTATCTCAAATAAGAACGGAAAAAAAAGTGATTCTAACGAGGTTTCCAATCTTCGAAAAAAAATTTTTTTCTTTTCGAGATTCTTTGCGCATAATATGCTTTTCTGAGGCTATCAAACTAGTATAATGAAAGAGAACCAATTATCTCAAATAAGAACGGAAAAAAAGTGATTCTAACGAAGTTTCCAAACTTCGAAAAAAATTTTTTTTCTTTTCGAGATTCTTTGCGCATAATATGCTTGTCTGAAGCTATCAAACTAGTATAATGTAAGAGAACCAGTTATCTCAAATAAGAACGGAAAAAAAGTGATTCTAAGGAAGTTTCCAAACTTCGAAAAAAAAATTTTTTCTTTTCGAGATTCTTTGCGCATAATACGCTTTTCTGAGGCTATCAAACTAGTATAATGAAAGAGAACCAGTTATCTCAAATAAGAACGGAAAAAAAGTGATTCTAACGAAGTTTCCAAACTTCGAAAAAAAAAATTTTTCTTTTCGAGATTCTTTGCGCATAATATGCTTTTCTGAGGCTATCAAACTAGTATAATGAAAGAGAACCAGTTATCTCAAATAAGAACGGAAAAAAAGTGATTCTAACGAAGTTTCCAAACTTCGAAAAAAAATTTTTTTCTTTTCGAGATTCTTTGCGCATAATATGCTTGTCTGAGGCTATCAAACTAGTATAATGAAAGAGAACCAGTTATCTCAAATAAGAACGGAAAAAAAGTCATTCTAACGAAGTTTCGAAACTTCGAAAAAAAATTTTTTTCTTTTCGAGATTCTTTGCGCATAATATGCTTTTCTGAGGCTATCAAACTAGTATAATGAAAGAGAAGCAGTTATCTTAAATAAGAATGGAAAAAAAGTGATTCTAACGAAGTTTCCAAACTTAGAAAAAAATTTTTTTTCTTTTCGAGATTCTTAGCGCATAATATGCTTTTCTGAGGCTATCAAACTAGTATAATGAAAGAGAACCAGTTATCTCAAATAAGAACGGAAAAAAAGTGATTCTAACGAAGTTTCCAAACTTCGAAAAAAATTTTTTTTCTTTTCGAGATTCTTTGCGCATAATATACTTGTCTGAGGCTATCAAACTAGTATAATGAAAGAGAACCAGTTATCTCAAATAAGAACGGAAAAAAAGTGATTCTAACGAGGTTTCCAAACTTCGAAAAAAAACTTTTTTCTTTTCGAGATTCTTTGCGCATAATATGCTTTTCTGAGGCTATCAAACTAGTATAATGAAAGAGAACCAGTTATCTCAAATAAGAACGGAAAAAAAGTGATTCTAACGAAGTATCGAAAACTCGAAAAAATTTTTTTTTCTTTTCGAGATTCTTTGCGCATAATATGCTTTTCTGAGGCTATCAAACTAGTATAATGAAAGAGAACCAGTTATCTCAAATAAGAAAGGAAAAAAAGTGATTCTAACGAAGTTCCCAAACTTCGAAAAAAATTTTTTTTCTTTTCGAGATTCTTTGCGCATAATATGCTTGTCTGAAGCTATCAAACTAGTATAATGAAAGAGAACCAGTTATCTCAAATAAGAACGGAAAAAAAGTGATTCTAAGGAAGTTTCCAAACTTCGAAAAAAAATTTTTTTTTTTTCGAGATTCTTTGCGCATAATACGCTTTTCTGAGGCTATCAAACTAGTATAATGAAAGAGAACCAGTTATCTCAAATAAGAACGGAAAAAAAGTGATTCTAAAGAAGTTTCCAAACTTCGAAAAAAAAATTTTTTCTTTTCGAGATTCTTTGCGCATAATATGCTTTTCTGAGGCTATCAAACTAGTATAATGAAAGAGAACCAGTTATCTCAAATGAGAACGGAAAAAAAGTGATTCTAACGAAGTTTCCAAACTTCGAAAAAAAATTTTTTTCTTTTCGAGATTCTTTGCGCATAATATGCTTGTCTGAGGCTATCAAACTAGTATTATGAAAGAGAACCAGTGATCTCAAATAAGAACGGGAAAAAAGTGATTCTAACGAGGTTTCCAAACTTCGAAAAAAAATTTTTTTCTTTTCGAGATTCTTTGCGCATAATATGCTTTTCTGAGGCTATCAAACTAGTATAATGAAAGAGAACCAGTTATCTCAAATAAGAACGGAAAAAAAGTGATTCTAACGAAGTTTCGAAACTTCGAAAAAAAATTTTTTTCTTTTCGAGATTCTTTGCGCATAATATGCTTTTCTGAGGCTATCAAACTAGTATAATGAAAGAGAAGCAGTTATCTTAAATAAGAACGGAAAAAAAGTGATTCTAACGAAGTTTCCAAACTTAGAAAAAAAATTTATTTCTTTTCGAGATTCTTAGCGCATAATATGCTTTTCTGAGGCTATCAAACTAGTATAATGAAAGAGAACCAGTTATCTCAAATAAGAACGGAAAAAAAGTGATTCTAACGAAGTTTCCAAACTTCGAAAAAAAATTTTTTTCTTTTCGAGATTCTTTGCGCATAATATACTTGTCTGAGGCTATCAAACTAGTATAATGAAAGAGAACCAGTTATCTCAAATAAGAACGGAAAAAAAGTGATTCTAACGAGGTTTCCAAACTTCGAAAAAAGATTTTTTTCTTTTCGAGATTCTTTGGGCATAATATGCTTTTCTGAGGCTATCAAACTAGTATAATGAAAGAGAACCAGTTATCTCAAATAAGAACGGAAAAAAACTGATTCTAACGAAGTTTCCAAACTTCGAAAAAAAATTATTTTCTTTTCGAGATTCTTTGCGCATAATATGCTTGTCTGAGGCTATCAAACTAGTATAATGAAAGAGAACCAGTTATCTCAAATAAGAACGGGAAAAAAGTGATTCTAACGAGGTTTCCAAACTTCGAAAAAAAATTTTTTTCTTTTCGAGATTCTTTGCGCATAATATGCTTGTCTGAGGCTATCAAACTAGTATAATGAAAGAGAACCAGTTATCTTAAATAAGAACGGAAAAAAAGTGATTCTAACGAAGTTTCCAAACTTCGAAAAAAATTATTTTTCTTTTCGAGATTCTTTGCGCATAATATGCTTGTCTGAGGCTATCAAACTAGTATAATGAAAGAGAACAAGTTATCTCAAATATGAATGGAAAAAAAGTGATTCTAAGGAAGTTTCGAAACTTCGAAAATAATTTTTTTTCTTTTCGAGATTCTTTGCGCATAATATGCTTGTCTGAGGCTATCAAACTAGTATAATGAAAGAGAACCAGTTATCTCAGATAAGAACGGAAAAAAAGTGATTCTAACGGAGTTTCCAAACTTCGAAAAAAAATTTTTTTCTTTTCGAGATTCTTTGCGCATACCTATGCTTTTCTGAGGCTATCAAAATAGTATAATGAAAGAGAACCAGTTATCTCAAATAAGAACGGAAAAAAAGTGATTCTAACGAAGTTTCGAAACTTCGAAAAAAAATTTTTTTCTTTTCCAGATTCTTAGCGCATAATATGCTTGTCTGAGGCTATCAAACTAGTATAATGAAAGAGAACCAGTTATCTCAAATAAGAACGGAAAAAAAAGGGATTTTAACGAAGTTTCCAAACTTCGAAAAAAAATTTTTTTCTTTTCGAGATTCTTTGCGCATAATATACTTGTCTGAGGCTATCAAACTAGTATAATGAAAGAGAACCAGTTATCTCAAATAAGAAAGGAAAAAAAGTGATTCTAACGAGGTTTCCAAACTTCGAAAAAAAATTTTTTTCTTTTCGAGATTCTTTGCGCATAATATGCTTTTCTGAGGCTATCAAACTAGTATAATGAAAGAGAACCAGTTATCTCAAATAAGAACGGAAAAAAAGTGATTCTAACGAAGTTTCCAAACTTCGAAAAAAAATTTTTTTCTTTTCGAGATTCTTTGCGCATAATATGCTTGTCTGAGGCTATCAAATTAGTATAATGAAAGAGAACCAGTTATCTCAAATAAGAACGGAAAAAAAGTGATTCTAACGAGGTTTCCAAACTTCGAAAAAAAAATTTTTTCTTTTCGAGATTCTTTGCGCATAATATGCTTGTCTGAGGCTATCATAATACAATAATGAAAGAGAACCAGTTATCTCAAATAAGAACGGAAAAAAAGCGATTCTAACGAAATTTCCAAACTTCGAAAAAAAATTTTTTTCTTTTGGAGATTCTTTGCGCATAATATGCTTGTCTGTGGCTATCAAACTAGTATAATGAAAGAGAAGCAGTTATCTCAAAAAAGAACGGAAAAAAAGTGATTCTAACGAAGTTTCGAAAACTCGAAAAAAAAGTTTTTTCTTTTCGAGATTCTTTGCGCATAATCTGCTTTTCTAAGCCTATCAAACTAGTATAATAAAAGAGAACCAGTTATCTCAATAAGAATGGAAAAAAAGTGTTTCTAATGAAGTTTCCAAACTTCGAAAAAAAATTTTTTTCATTTCGAGATTCTTTGCGCATAATATGCTTTTCTGAGGCTATCAAACTAGTATAATGAAAGAGAACCAGTTATCTCAAATAAGAACGGAAAAAAAGTGATTCTAACGAAGTTTCCAAACTTCGAAAAAAAGTTTTTTTTATTTTCGAGATTCATTGCGCATAATATGCTTTTCTGAGGGTAATCAAACTAGTATAATGAAAGAGAACCAGTTATCTCAAATAAGAACGGAAAAAAAGTGATTCTAACGAAGTTTCCAAACTTCGAAAAAAAATTTTTTTCTTTTCGAGATTCTTTGCCCATAATATGCTTGTATGAGGCTATCAAACTAGTATAATGAAAGAGAACCAGTTATCTCAAATAAGAACGGAAAAAAAGTGATTCTAACGAGGTTTCCAAACTTCGAAAAAAAATTTTTTTCTTTTCGAGATTCTTTGCGCATAATATGCTTTTCTGAGGCTATCAAACTAGTATAATGAAAGAGAACCAGTTATTTCAAATAAGAACGGAAAAAAAGTGATTCTAACGAAGTTTCGAAACTTCGAAAAAAAATTTTTTTCTTTTCGAGATTCTTTGCGCATAATATGCTTTTCTGAGGCTATCAAACTAGTATAATGAAAGAGAACCAGTTATCTTAAATAAGAACGGAAAAAAAGTGATTCTAACGAAGTTTCCAAACTTCGAAAAAAAATTTTTTTCTTTTCGAGATTCTTTGCGCATAATATGCTTGTCTAAGGCTATCAAACTAGTATAATGAAAGAGAACAAGTTATCTCAAATAAGAATGGAAAAAAAGTGATTCTAAGGAAGTTTCCAAACTTCGAAAAAAAATTTTTTTCTTTTCGAGATTCTTTGCGCATATTATGCTTGTCTGAGGCTATCAAACTAGTATAATGAAAGAGAACCAGTTATCTCAAATAAGAACGGAAAAAAGTGATTCTAACGGAGTTTCCAAACTTAGAAAAAAAATTTATTTCTTTTCGAGATTCTTAGCGCATAATATGCTTTTCTGAGGCTATCAAACTAGTATAATGAAAGAGAACCAGTTATCTCAAATAAGAACGGAAAAAAAGTGATTCTAACGAAGTTTCCAAACTTCGAAAAAAAATTTTTTTCTTTTCGAGATTCTTTGCGCATAATATGCTTGTCTAAGGCTATCTAACTAGTATAATGAAAGAGAACAAGTTATCTCAAATAAGAACGGAAAAAAAGTGATTCTAACGAAGTTTCCAAACTTCGAAAAAAATTTTTTTTCTTTTCGAGATTCTTTGCGCATAATATGCTTGTCTGAAGCTATCAAACTAGTATAATGAAAGAGAACCAGTTATCTCAAATAAGAACGGAAAAAAAGTGATTCTAAGGAAGTTTCCAAACTTCGAAAAAAAATTTTTTTTTTTTCGAGATTCTTTGCGCATAATACGCTTTTCTGAGGCTATCAAACTAGTATAATGAAAGAGAACCAGTTATCTCAAATAAGAACGGAAAAAAAGTGATTCTAAAGAAGTTTCCAAACTTCGAAAAAAAAATTTTTTCTTTTCGAGATTCTTTGCGCATAATATGCTTTTCTGAGGCTATCAAACTAGTATAATGAAAGAGAACCAGTTATCTCAAATGAGAACGGAAAAAAAGTGATTCTAACGAAGTTTCCAAACTTCGAAAAAAAATTTTTTTCTTTTCGAGATTCTTTGCGCATAATATGCTTGTCTGAGGCTATCAAACTAGTATTATGAAAGAGAACCAGTGATCTCAAATAAGAACGGGAAAAAAGTGATTCTAACGAGGTTTCCAAACTTCGAAAAAAAATTTTTTTCTTTTCGAGATTCTTTGCGCATAATATGCTTTTCTGAGGCTATCAAACTAGTATAATGAAAGAGAACCAGTTATCTCAAATAAGAACGGAAAAAAAGTGATTCTAACGAAGTTTCGAAACTTCGAAAAAAAATTTTTTTCTTTTCGAGATTCTTTGCGCATAATATGCTTTTCTGAGGCTATCAAACTAGTATAATGAAAGAGAAGCAGTTATCTTAAATAAGAACGGAAAAAAAGTGATTCTAACGAAGTTTCCAAACTTAGAAAAAAAATTTATTTCTTTTCGAGATTCTTAGCGCATAATATGCTTTTCTGAGGCTATCAAACTAGTATAATGAAAGAGAACCAGTTATCTCAAATAAGAACGGAAAAAAAGTGATTCTAACGAAGTTTCCAAACTTCGAAAAAAAATTTTTTTCTTTTCGAGATTCTTTGCGCATAATATACTTGTCTGAGGCTATCAAACTAGTATAATGAAAGAGAACCAGTTATCTCAAATAAGAACGGAAAAAAAGTGATTCTAACGAGGTTTCCAAACTTCGAAAAAAGATTTTTTTCTTTTCGAGATTCTTTGCGCATAATATGCTTTTCTGAGGCTATCAAACTAGTATAATGAAAGAGAACCAGTTATCTCAAATAAGAACGGAAAAAAACTGATTCTAACGAAGTTTCCAAACTTCGAAAAAAAATTATTTTCTTTTCGAGATTCTTTGCGCATAATATGCTTGTCTGAGGCTATCAAACTAGTATAATGAAAGAGAACCAGTTATCTCAAATAAGAACGGGAAAAAAGTGATTCTAACGAGGTTTCCAAACTTCGAAAAAAAATTTTTTTCTTTTCGAGATTCTTTGCGCATAATATGCTTGTCTGAGGCTATCAAACTAGTATAATGAAAGAGAACCAGTTATCTTAAATAAGAACGGAAAAAAAGTGATTCTAACGAAGTTTCCAAACTTCGAAAAAAATTATTTTTCTTTTCGAGATTCTTTGCGCATAATATGCTTGTCTGAGGCTATCAAACTAGTATAATGAAAGAGAACAAGTTATCTCAAATATGAATGGAAAAAAAGTGATTCTAAGGAAGTTTCGAAACTTCGAAAATAATTTTTTTTCTTTTCGAGATTCTTTGCGCATAATATGCTTGTCTGAGGCTATCAAACTAGTATAATGAAAGAGAACCAGTTATCTCAGATAAGAACGGAAAAAAAGTGATTCTAACGGAGTTTCCAAACTTCGAAAAAAAATTTTTTTCTTTTCGAGATTCTTTGCGCATACCTATGCTTTTCTGAGGCTATCAAAATAGTATAATGAAAGAGAACCAGTTATCTCAAATAAGAACTGAAAAAAAGTGATTCTAACGAGGTTTCCAATCTTCGAAAAAAAATTTTTTTCTTTTCCAGATTCTTTGCGCATAATATGCTTGTCTGAGGCTATCAAACTAGTATAATGAAAGAGAACCAGTTATCTCAGATAAGAACGGAAAAAAAGTGATTCTAACGGAGTTTCCAAACTTCGAAAAAAAATTTTTTTCTTTTCGAGATTCTTTGCGCATACCTATGCTTTTCTGAGGCTATCAAAATAGTATAATGAAAGAGAACCAGTTATCTCAAATAAGAACGGAAAAAAAAGTGATTCTAACGAGGTTTCCAATCTTCGAAAAAAAATTTTTTTCTTTTCGAGATTCTTTGCGCATAATATGCTTTTCTGAGGCTATCAAACTAGTATAATGAAAGAGAACCAATTATCTTAAATAAGAACGGAAAAAAAGTGATTCTAACGAAGTTTCAAAACTTCGAAAAAAATTTTTTTTCTTTTCGAGATTCTTTGCGCATAATATGCTTGTCTGAAGCTATCAAACTAGTATAATGAAAGAGAACCAGTTATCTCAAATAAGAACGGAAAAAAAGTGATTCTAAGGAAGTTTCCAAACTTCGAAAAAAAATTTTTTTTTTTTCGAGATTCTTTGCGCATAATACGCTTTTCGGAGGCTATCAAACTAGTATAATGAAAGAGAACCAGTTATCTCAAATAAGAACGGAAAAAAAGTGATTCTAAAGAAGTTTCCAAACTTCGAAAAAAAAATTTTTTCTTTTCGAGATTCTTTGCGCATAATATGCTTTTCTGAGGCTATCAAACTAGTATAATGAAAGAGAACCAGTTATCTCAAATGAGAACGGAAAAAAAGTGATTCTAACGAAGTTTCCAAACTTCGAAAAAAAATTTTTTTCTTTTCGAGATTCTTTGCGCATAATATGCTTGTCTGAGGCTATCAAACTAGTATAATGAAAGAGAACCAGTGATCTCAAATAAGAACGGGAAAAAAGTGATTCTAACGAGGTTTCCAAACTTCGAAAAAAAATTTTTTTCTTTTCGAGATTCTTTGCGCATAATATGCTTTTCTGAGGCTATCAAACTAGTATAATGAAAGAGAACCAGTTATCTCAAATAAGAACGGAAAAAAAGTGATTCTTACGAAGTTTCGAAACTTCGAAAAAAAATTTTTTTCTTTTCGAGATTCTTTGCGCATAATATACTTGTCTGAGGCTATCAAACTAGTATAATGAAAGAGAACCAGTTATCTCAAATAAGAACGGAAAAAAAGTGATTCTAACGAGGTTTCCAAACTTCGAAAAAAGATTTTTTTCTTTTCGAGATTCTTTGCGCATAATATGCTTTTCTGAGGCTATCAAACTAGTATAATGAAAGAGAACCAGTTATCTCAAATAAGAACGGAAAAAAACTGATTCTAACGAAGTTTCCAAACTTCGAAAAAAAATTTTTTTCTTTTCGAGATTCTTTGCGCATAATATGCTTGTCTGAGGCTATCAAACTAGTATAATGAAAGAGAACCAGTTATCTCAAATAAGAACGGGAAAAAAGTGATTCTAACGAGGTTTCCAAACTTCGAAAAAAAATTTTTTTCTTTTCGAGATTCTTTGCGCATAATATGCTTGTCTGAGGCTATCAAACTAGTATAATGAAAGAGAACCAGTTATCTTAAATAAGAACGGAAAAAAAGTGATTCTAACGAAGTTTCCAAACTTCGAAAAAAATTATTTTTCTTTTCGAGATTCTTTGCGCATAATATGCTTGTCTGAGGCTATCAAACTAGTATAATGAAAGAGAACAAGTTATCTCAAATATGAATGGAAAAAAAGTGATTCTAAAGAAGTTTCGAAACTTCGAAAATAATTTTTTTTCTTTTCGAGATTCTTTGCGCATAATATGCTTGTCTGAGGCTATCAAACTAGTATAATGAAAGAGAACCAGTTATCTCAGATAAGAACGGAAAAAAAGTGATTCTAACGGAGTTTCCAAACTTCGAAAAAAAATTTTTTTCTTTTCGAGATTCTTTGCGCATACCTATGCTTTTCTGAGGCTATCAAAATAGTATAATGAAAGAGAACCAGTTATCTCAAATAAGAACTGAAAAAAAGTGATTCTAACGAGGTTTCCAATCTTCGAAAAAAAATTTTTTTCTTTTCGAGATTCTTTGCGCATAATATGCTTTTCTGAGGCTATCAAACTAGTATAATGAAAGAGAACCAATTATCTCAAATAAGAACGGAAAAAAAGTGATTCTAACGAAGTTTCCAAACTTCGAAAAAAATTTTTTTTCTTTTCGAGATTCTTTGCGCATAATATGCTTGTCTGAAGCTATCAAACTAGTATAATGAAAGAGAACCCGTTATCTCAAATAAGAACGGAAAAAAAGTGATTCTAACGAAGTTTCCAAACTTCGAAAAAAAATGTTTTTCTTTTCGAGATTCTTTGCGCATAATATGCTTGCCTGAGGCTATCAAACTAGTATAATGAAAGAGAACCAGTTATCTCAAATAAGAACGGAAAAAAAGTGATTCTAACGAGGTTTCCAAACTTCGAAAAAAAATTTTTTCTTTTCGAGATTCTTTGCGCATAATATGCTTGTCTGAGGCTAACATAATAGTATAATGAAAGAGAACCAGTTATCTCAAATAAGAACGGAAAAAAAGTGAATCTAACGAAATTTCCAAACTTCGAAAAAAATTTTTTTCTTTTGGAGATTCTTTGCGCATAATATACTTGTCTGTGGCTATCAAACTAGTATAATGAAAGAGAAACAGTTATCTCAAAAAAGAACGGAAAAAAAGTGATTCTAACGATGTTTCGAAAACTCGAAAAAAATTTTTTTTCTTTTCGAGATTCTTTGCGCATAATCTGCTTTTCTAAGCCTATCAAACTAGTATAATGAAAGAGAACCAGTTATCTCAATAAGAATGGAAAAAAAGTGTTTCTAATGAAGTTTCCAAACTTCGAAAAAAAATTTTTTTAATTTCGAGATTCTTTGCGCATAATATGCTTTTCGGAGGCTATCAAACTAATATAATGAAAGAGAACCAGTTATATCAAATAAGAACGGAAAAAAAGTGATTCTAACGAAGTTTCGAAACTTCGAAAATAATTTTTTTTCTTTTCGAGATTCTTTGCGCATAATATGCTTTTCTGAGGCTATCAAACTAGTATAATGAAAGAGAACCAGTTATCTCAAATAAGAACGGAAAAAAAGTGATTCTAACAAAGTTTCCAAACTTCGAAAAAATTTTTTTTTATTTTCGAGATTCATTGCGCATAATATGCTTTTCTGAGGGTAATCAAACTAGTATAATGAAAGAGAACCAGTTATCTCAAATAAGAACGGAAAAAAAGTGATTCTAAGGAAGTTTCCAAATTTCGAAAAAAAAATTTTTTCTTTTCGAGATTCTTTGCGCATAATACGCTTTTCTGAGGCTATCAAACTAGTATAATGAAAGAGAACCAGTTATCTCAATTAAGAACGGAAAAAAAGTGATTCTAACGAAGTTTCCAAACTTCGAAAAAAAAATTTTTTCTTTTCGAGATTCTTTGCGCATAATATGCTTTTCTGAGGCTATCAAACTAGTATAATGAAAGAGAACCAGTTATCTCAAATAAGAACGGAAAAAAAGTGATTCTAACGAAGTTTCCAAACTTCGAAAAAAAATTTTTTTCTTTTCGAGATTCTTTGCGCATAATATGCTTGTCTGAGGCTATCAAACTAGTATAATGAAAGAGAACCAGTTATCTCAAAAAAGAACGGGAAAAAAGTGATTCTAACGAGGTTTCCAAACTTCGAAAAAAAATTTTTTTCTTTTCGAGATTCTTTGCGCATAATATGCTTTTCTGAGGCTATCAAACTAGTATAATGAAAGAGAACCAGTTATCTCAAATAAGAACGGAAAAAAAGTGATTCTAACGAAGTTTCGAAACTTCGAAAAAAAATTTTTTTCTTTTCGAGATTCTTAGCGCATAATATGCTTTTCTGAGGCTATCAAACTAGTATAATGAAAGAGAACCAGTTATCTCAAATAAGAACGGAAAAAAAAGGGATTTTAACGAAGTTTCCAAACTTCGAAAAAAAATTTTTTTCTTTTCGAGATTCTTTGCGCATAATATACTTGTCTGAGGCTATCAAACTAGTATAATGAAAGAGAACCAGTTATCTCAAATAAGAAAGGAAAAAAAGTGATTCTAACGAGGTTTCCAAACTTCGAAAAAAAATTTTTTTCTTTTCAAAATTCTTTGCGCATAATATGCTTTTCTGAGGCTATCAAACTAGTATAATGAAAGAGAACCAGTTATCTCAAATAAGAACGGAAAAAAAGTGATTCTAACGAAGTTTCCAAACTTCGAAAAAAAATTTTTTTCTTTTCGAGATTCTTTGCGCATAATATGCTTGTCTGAGGCTATCAAATTAGTATAATGAAAGAGAACCAGTTATCTCAAATAAGAACGGAAAAAAAGTGATTCTAACGAGGTTTCCAAACTTCGAAAAAAAAATTTTTTCTTTTCGAGATTCTTTGCGCATAATATGCTTGTCTGAGGCTATCATAATACAATAATGAAAGAGAACCAGTTATCTCAAATAAGAACGGAAAAAAAGCGATTCTAACGAAATTTCCAAACTTCGAAAAAAAATTTTTTTCTTTTGGAGATTCTTTGCGCATAATATGCTTGTCTGTGGCTATCAAACTAGTATAATGAAAGAGAAGCAGTTATCTCAAAAAAGAACGGAAAAAAAGTGATTCTAACGAAGTTTCGAAAACTCGAAAAAAAAGTTTTTTCTTTTCGAGATTCTTTGCGCATAATCTGCTTTTCTAAGCCTATCAAACTAGTATAATAAAAGAGAACCAGTTATCTCAATAAGAATGGAAAAAAAGTGTTTCTAATGAAGTTTCCAAACTTCGAAAAAAAATTTTTTTCATTTCGAGATTCTTTGCGCATAACATGCTTTTCTGAGGCTATCAAACTAGTATAATGAAAGAGAACCAGTTATCTCAAATAAGAACGGAAAAAAAGTGATTCTAACAAAGTTTCCAAACTTCGAAAAAAAGTTTTTTTTATTTTCGAGATTCATTGCGCATAATATGCTTTTCTGAGGGTAATCAAACTAGTATAATGAAAGAGAACCAGTTATCTCAAATAAGAACGGAAAAAAAGTGATTCTAACGAAGTTTCCAAACTTCGAAAAAAAATTTTTTTCTTTTCGAGATTCTTTGCGCATAATATGCTTGTATGAGGCTATCAAACTAGTATAATGAAAGAGAACCAGTTATCTCAAATAAGAACGGGAAAAAAGTGATTCTAACGAGGTTTCCAAACTTCGAAAAAAAATTTTTTTCTTTTCGAGATTCTTTGCGCATAATATGCTTTTCTGAGGCTATCAAACTAGTATAATGAAAGAGAACCAGTTATTTCAAATAAGAACGGAAAAAAAGTGATTCTAACGAAGTTTCGAAACTTCGAAAAAAAATTTTTTTCTTTTCGAGATTCTTTGCGCATAATATGCTTTTCTGAGGCTATCAAACTAGTATAATGAAAGAGAACCAGTTATCTTAAATAAGAACGGAAAAAAAGTGATTCTAACGAAGTTTCCAAACTTCGAAAAAAAATTTTTTTCTTTTCGAGATTCTTTGCGCATAATATGCTTGTCTAAGGCTATCAAACTAGTATAATGAAAGAGAACAAGTTATCTCAAATAAGAATGGAAAAAAAGTGATTCTAAGGAAGTTTCCAAACTTCGAAAAAAAATTTTTTTCTTTTCGAGATTCTTTGCGCATATTATGCTTGTCTGAGGCTATCAAACTAGTATAATGAAAGAGAACCAGTTATCTCAAATAAGAACGGAAAAAAGTGATTCTAACGGAGTTTCCAAACTTCGAAAAAAATTTTTTTTCTTTTCGAGATTCTTTGCGCATACCTATGCTTTTCTGAGGCTATCAAACTAGTATAATGAAAGAGAACCAGTTATCTCAAATAAGAACGGAAAAAAAGTGATTCTAATGAGGTTTCCAATGTTCGAAAAAAATTTTTTTTCTTTTCGAGATTCTTTGCGCATAATATGCTTTTCTGAGGCTATCAAACTAGTATAATGAAAGAGAACCAGTTATCTCAAATAAGAACGGAAAAAAAGTGATTCTAACGAAGTTTCCAAACTTCGAAAAAAAAATTTTTTCTTTTCGAGATTCTTTGCGCATAATATGCTTGTCTGAGGCTATCAAACTAGTATAATGAAAGAGAACCAGTTATCTCAAATAAGAACGGGAAAAAAGTGATTCTAACGAGGTTTCCAAACTCCGAAAAAAAATTTTTTTCTTTTCGAGATTCTTTGCGCATAATATGCTTTTCTGAGGCTATCAAACTAGTATAATGAAAGAGAACCAGTTATCTCAAATAAGAACGGAAAAAAAGTGATTCTAACGAAGTTTCGAAACTTCGAAAAAAAATTTTTTTCTTTTCGAGATTCTTAGCGCATAATATGCTTTTCTGAGGCTATCAAACTAGTATAATGAAAGAGAACCTGTTATCTCAAATAAGAACGGAAAAAAAGGGATTTTAACGAAGTTTCCAAACTTCGAAAAAAAATTTTTTTCTTTTCGAGATTCTTTGCGCATAATATACTTGTCTGAGGCTATCAAACTAGTATAATGAAAGAGAACCAGTTATCTCAAATAAGAAAGGAAAAAAAGTGATTCTAACGAGGTTTCCAAACTTCGAAAAAAAATTTTTTTCTTTTCAAAATTCTTTGCGCATAATATGCTTTTCTGAGGCTATCAAACTAGTATAATGAAAGAGAACCAGTTATCTCAAATAAGAACGGAAAAAAAGTGATTCTAACGAAGTTTCCAAACTTCGAAAAAAAATTTTTTTCTTTTCGAGATTCTTTGCGCATAATATGCTTGTCTGAGGCTATCAAATTAGTATAATGAAAGAGAACCAGTTATCTCAAATAAGAACGGAAAAAAAGTGATTCTAACGAGGTTTCCAAACTTCGAAAAAAAAATTTTTTCTTTTCGAGATTCTTTGCGCATAATATGCTTGTCTGAGGCTATCATAATACAATAATGAAAGAGAACCAGTTATCTCAAATAAGAACGGAAAAAAAGCGATTCTAACGAAATTTCCAAACTTCGAAAAAAATTTTTTTCTTTTGGAGATTCTTTGCGCATAATATGCTTGTCTGTGGCTATCAAACTAGTATAATGAAAGAGAAGCAGTTATCTCAAAAAAGAACGGAAAAAAAGTGATTCTAACGAAGTTTCGAAAACTCGAAAAAAAAGTTTTTTCTTTTCGAGATTCTTTGCGCATAATCTGCTTTTCTAAGCCTATCAAACTAGTATAATAAAAGAGAACCAGTTATCTCAATAAGAATGGAAAAAAAGTGTTTCTAATGAAGTTTCCAAACTTCGAAAAAAAATTTTTTTCATTTCGAGATTCTTTGCGCATAATATGCTTTTCTGAGGCTATCAAACTAGTATAATGAAAGAGAACCAGTTATCTCAAATAAGAACGGAAAAAAAGTGATTCTAACAAAGTTTCCAAACTTCGAAAAAAAGTTTTTTTTATTTTCGAGATTCATTGCGCATAATATGCTTTTCTGAGGGTAATCAAACTAGTATAATGAAAGAGAACCAGTTATCTCAAATAAGAACGGAAAAAAAGTGATTCTAACGAAGTTTCCAAACTTCGAAAAAAAATTTTTTTCTTTTCGAGATTCTTTGCGCATAATATGCTTGTATGAGGCTATCAAACTAGTATAATGAAAGAGAACCAGTTATCTCAAATAAGAACGGGAAAAAAGTGATTCTAACGAGGTTTCCAAACTTCGAAAAAAAATTTTTTTCTTTTCGAGATTCTTTGCGCATAATATGCTTTTCTGAGGCTATCAAACTAGTATAATGAAAGAGAACCAGTTATTTCAAATAAGAACGGAAAAAAAGTGATTCTAACGAAGTTTCGAAACTTCGAAAAAAAATTTTTTTCTTTTCGAGATTCTTTGCGCATAATATGCTTTTCTGAGGCTATCAAACTAGTATAATGAAAGAGAACCAGTTATCTTAAATAAGAACGGAAAAAAAGTGATTCTAACGAAGTTTCCAAACTTCGAAAAAAAATTTTTTTCTTTTCGAGATTCTTTGCGCATAATATGCTTGTCTAAGGCTATCAAACTAGTATAATGAAAGAGAACAAGTTATCTCAAATAAGAATGGAAAAAAAGTGATTCTAAGGAAGTTTCCAAACTTCGAAAAAAAATTTTTTTCTTTTCGAGATTCTTTGCGCATATTATGCTTGTCTGAGGCTATCAAACTAGTATAATGAAAGAGAACCAGTTATCTCAAATAAGAACGGAAAAAAGTGATTCTAACGGAGTTTCCAAACTTCGAAAAAAATTTTTTTTCTTTTCGAGATTCTTTGCGCATACCTATGCTTTTCTGAGGCTATCAAACTAGTATAATGAAAGAGAACCAGTTATCTCAAATAAGAACGGAAAAAAAGTGATTCTAATGAGGTTTCCAATGTTCGAAAAAATTTTTTTTTCTTTTCGAGATTCTTTGCGCATAATATGCTTTTCTGAGGCTATCAAAATAGTATAATGAAAGAGAACCAGTTATCTCAAATAAGAACGGAAAAAAAAGTGATTCTAACGAGGTTTCCAATCTTCGAAAAAAAATTTTTTTCTTTTCGAGATTCTTTGCGCATAATATGCTTTTCTGAGGCTATCAAACTAGTATAATGAAAGAGAACCAATTATCTCAAATAAGAACGGAAAAAAAGTGATTCTAACGAAGTTTCCAAACTTCGAAAAAAATTTTTTTTCTTTTCGAGATTCTTTGCGCATAATATGCTTGTCTGAAGCTATCAAACTAGTATAATGTAAGAGAACCAGTTATCTCAAATAAGAACGGAAAAAAAGTGATTCTAAGGAAGTTTCCAAACTTCGAAAAAAAAATTTTTTCTTTTCGAGATTCTTTGCGCATAATACGCTTTTCTGAGGCTATCAAACTAGTATAATGAAAGAGAACCAGTTATCTCAAATAAGAACGGAAAAAAAGTGATTCTAACGAAGTTTCCAAACTTCGAAAAAAAAAATTTTTCTTTTCGAGATTCTTTGCGCATAATATGCTTTTCTGAGGCTATCAAACTAGTATAATGAAAGAGAACCAGTTATCTCAAATAAGAACGGAAAAAAAGTGATTCTAACGAAGTTTCCAAACTTCGAAAAAAAATTTTTTTCTTTTCGAGATTCTTTGCGCATAATATGCTTGTCTGAGGCTATCAAACTAGTATAATGAAAGAGAACCAGTTATCTCAAATAAGAACGGAAAAAAAGTCATTCTAACGAAGTTTCGAAACTTCGAAAAAAAATTTTTTTCTTTTCGAGATTCTTTGCGCATAATATGCTTTTCTGAGGCTATCAAACTAGTATAATGAAAGAGAAGCAGTTATCTTAAATAAGAATGGAAAAAAAGTGATTCTAACGAAGTTTCCAAACTTAGAAAAAAATTTTTTTTCTTTTCGAGATTCTTAGCGCATAATATGCTTTTCTGAGGCTATCAAACTAGTATAATGAAAGAGAACCAGTTATCTCAAATAAGAACGGAAAAAAAGTGATTCTAACGAAGTTTCCAAACTTCGAAAAAAATTTTTTTTCTTTTCGAGATTCTTTGCGCATAATATACTTGTCTGAGGCTATCAAACTAGTATAATGAAAGAGAACCAGTTATCTCAAATAAGAACGGAAAAAAAGTGATTCTAACGAGGTTTCCAAACTTCGAAAAAAAACTTTTTTCTTTTCGAGATTCTTTGCGCATAATATGCTTTTCTGAGGCTATCAAACTAGTATAATGAAAGAGAACCAGTTATCTCAAATAAGAACGGAAAAAAAGTGATTCTAACGAAGTATCGAAAACTCGAAAAAATTTTTTTTTCTTTTCGAGATTCTTTGCGCATAATATGCTTTTCTGAGGCTATCAAACTAGTATAATGAAAGAGAACCAGTTATCTCAAATAAGAAAGGAAAAAAAGTGATTCTAACGAAGTTCCCAAACTTCGAAAAAAAATTTTTTTCTTTTCCAGATTCTTTGCGCATAATATGCTTGTCTGAGGCTATCAAACTAGTATAACGAGAGATTACCAGTTATATCAAATAAGAATGGAAAAAAAGTGATTCTAATGAAGTTTCCAAACTTCGAAAAAAAAATTTTTTCTTTTCGAGATTCTTTGCGCATAATATGCTTTTCTGAGGCTATCATACTAGTATAATGAAATAGAACCAGTTATCTCAAATAAGAACGGAAAAAAAGTGATTCTAACGAAATTTTCAAACTTCGAAAAAAATTTTTTTTCTTTTGGAGATTCTTTGCGCATAATATGCTTTTCTGAGGCTATCAAACTAGTATAATGAAAGAGAACCAGTTATCTCAAATAAGAACGGAAAAAAAGTGATTCTAACGAAGTATCGAAAACTCGAAAAAAAATTTTTTTCTTTTCGAGATTCTTTGCGCATAATATGCTTTTCTGAGGCTATCAAACTAGTATAATGAAAGAGAACCAGTTATCTCAAATAAGAAAGGAAAAAAAGTGATTCTAACGAAGTTCCCAAACTTCCAAAAAAAATTTTTTTCTTTTCCAGATTCTTTGCGCATAATATGCTTGTCTGAGGCTATCAAACTAGTATAACGAGAGATTACCAGTTATCTCAAATAAGAATGGAAAAAAAGTGATTCTAATGAAGTTTCCAAACTTCGAAAAAAAAATTTTTTCTTTTCGAGATTCTTTGCGCATAATATGCTTTTCTGAGGCTATCATACTAGTATAATAAAAGAGAACCAGTTATCTCAAATAAGAACGGAAAAAAAGTGATTCTAACGAAATTTTCAAACTTCGAAAAAAAATTTTCTTCTTTTGGAGATTCTTTGCGCATAATATGCTTTTCTGAGGCTATCAAACTAGTATAATGAAAAACAACCAGTTATCTCAAATAAGAATGGAAAAAAAGTGTTTCTAATGAAGTTTCCAAACTTCGAAAAAAATTTTTTTTCATTTCGAGATTCTTTGCGCATAATATGCTTTTCGGAGGCTATCAAACTAGTATAATGAAAGAGAACCAGTTATCTCAAATAAGAACGGAAAAAAAGTGATTCTAACGAAGTTTCGAAAACTCGAAAAAAATTTTTTTTCTTTTCGAGATTCTTTGCGCATAATATGCTTTTCTGAGGCTATCAAACTAGTATAATGAAAGAGAACCAGTTATCTCAAATAAGAAAGGAAAAAAAGTGATTCCACCGAAGTTTCCAAACTTCGAAAAAAATTTTTTTTCTTTTCGAGATTCTTTGGGCATAATATGCTTTTTTGAGGCTATCAAATTAGTATAATGAAAGAGAACCAGTTATCTCAAATAAGAAAGGAAAAAAAGTGATTCTAACGAAGTTTCCAAACTTCGAAAAAAAATGTTTTTCTTTTCGAGATTCTTTGCGCATAATATGCTTTTCTGACGCTATCAAACTGGTATAATGAAAGAGAACCAGTTATCTCAAATAAGAACGGAAAAAAAGTGATTCTAACGAAGTTTCGAAAACTCGAAAAAAATTTTTTTTCTTTTCGAGATTCTTTGCGAATAATATTCTTTTCTGAGGCTATCAAACTAGTATAATGAAAGAGAACCAGTTATCTCAAATAAGAAAGGAAAAAAAGTGATTCTAACGAAGTTTCCAAACTTCGAAAAAAATTTTTTTCTTTTCGAGATTCTTTGCGCATAATATGCTTGTCTGAGGCTATCAAACTAGTATAACGAGAGATTACCAGTTATCTCAAATAAGAATGGAAAAAAAGTGATTCTAATGAGGTTTCCAAACTTCGAAAAAAAAATTTTTTCTTTTCGAGATTCTTTGCGCATAATATGGTTTTCTGAGGCTATCATAATAGTATAATGAAAGAGAACCAGTTATCTCAAATAAGAACGGAAAAAAAGTGATTCTAACGAAATTTCCAAACTTCGAAAAAAAATTTTTTTCTTTTGGAGATTCTTTGCGCATAATATGCTTGTCTGTGGCTATCAAACTAGTATAATGAAAGAGAAACAGATATCTCAAAAAAGAACGGAAAAAAAGTGATTCTAACGAAGTTTCGAAAACTGGAAAAAATTTTTTTTTCTTTTTGAAATTCTTTGCGCATAATCTGCTTTTCTAAGCCTATCAAACTAGTATAATGAAAGAGAACCAGTTATCTCAATAAGAATGGAAAAAAAGTGTTTCTAATGAAGTTTCCAAACTTCCAAAAAAAATTTTTTTCATTTCGAGATTCTTTGCGCATAATATGCTTTTCGGAGGCTATCAAACTAATATAATGAAAGAGAACCAGTTATATCAAATAAGAACGGAAAAAAAGTGATTCTAACGAAGTTTCGAAACTTCGAAAATAATTTTTTTTCTTTTCGAGATTCTTTGCGCATAATATGCTTTTCTGAGGCTATCAAACTAGTATAATGAAAGAGAACCAGTTATCTCAAATAAGAACGGAAAAAAAGTGATTCTAACGAAGTTTCCAAACTTCGAAAAATTTTTTTTTTATTTTCGAGATTCATTGCCCATAATATGCTTTTCTGAGGGTAATCAAACTAGTATAATGAAAGAGAACCAGTTATCTCAAATAAGAACGGAAAAAAAGTGATTCTAACGAAGGTTCGAAACTTCGAAAAAAAATGTTTTTCTTTTCGAGATTCTTTGCGCATAATATGCTTGTCTGAGGCTATCAAACTAGTATAATGAAAGAGAACCAGTTATCTCAAATAAGAACGGAAAAAAGTGATTCTAACGAAGTTTCGAAACTTCGAAAAAAAATTTTTTTCTTTTCGAGATACTTTGCGCATAATATGCTTTTTGAGGCTATCAAACTAGTATAATGAAAGAGAACCAGTTATCTCAAATAAGAACGGAAAAAAAGTGATTCTAACGAAGTTTCCAAACTTCGAAAAAAAATTTTTTTCTTTTCGAGATTCTTTGCGCATAATATGCTTGTCTGAGGCTATCAAACTAGTATAATGAAAGAGAACCAGTTATCTCAAATAAGAACGGGAAAAAAGTGATTCTAACGAGGTTTCCAAACTTCGAAAAAAAATTTTTTTCTTTTCGAGATTCTTTGCGCATAATATGCTTGTCTGAGGCTATCAAACTAGTATAATGAAAGAGAACCAGTTATCGCAAATAAGAACGGAAATAAGTGATTCTAACGAAGTTTCGAAACTTCGGAAAAAATTTTTTTTTTTCGAGATTCTTTGCGCATAATATGCTTTTCGGAGGCTATCAAACTAATATAATGAAAGAGAACCAGTTATATCAAATAAGAACGGAAAAAAAGTGATTCTAACGAAGTTTCGAAACTTCGAAAATAATTTTTTTTCTTTTCGAGATTCTTTGCGCATAATATGCTTTTCTGAGGCTATCAAACTAGTATAATGAAAGAGAACCAGTTATCTCAAATAAGAACGGAAAAAAAGTGATTCTTACAAAGTTTCCAAACTTCGAAAAAAATTTTTTTTATTTTCGAGATTCATTGCGCATAATATGCTTTTCTGAGGGTAATCAAACTAGTATAATGAAAGAGAACCAGTTATCTCAAATAAGAACGGAAAAAAAGTGATTCTAACGAAGTTTCGAAACTTCGAAAAAAATTTTTTTTCTTTTCGAGATTCTTTGCGCATAATATGCTTTTCTGAGGCTATCAAACTAGTATAATGAAAGAGAACCAGTTATCTTGAATAAGAACAGAAAAAAAGTGATTCTAAAGAAGTTTCCAAACTTCGAAAAAAAATTTTTTTCATTTCGAGATTCTTTGCGCATAATATGCTTTTATGAGGCTATCAAACTAGTATAATGAAAGAGAACCAGTTATCTTAAATAAGAACAGAAAAAAAGTGATTCTAATGAAGTTTCCAAACTTCGAAAAAAAAATTTTTTCATTTCGAGATTCTTTGCGCATAATATGCTTTTCGGAGGCTATCAAACTAGTATAATGAAAGAGAACCAGTTATCTCAAATAAGAACGGAAAAAAAGTGATTCTAACGAAGTTTCGAAAACTCGAAAAAAATTTTTTTTCTTTTCGAGATTCTTTGCGCATAATATGCTTTTCTGAGGCTATCAAACCTAGTATAATGAAAGAGAACCAGTTATCTCAAATAAGAAAGGAAAAAAAGTAATTCCACCGAAGTTTCCAAACTTCGAAAAAAAATTTTTTTCTTTTCGAGATTCTTTGGGCATAATATGCTTTTCTGAGGCTATCAAACTAGTATAATGAAAGAGAACCAGTTATCTCAAATAAGAAAGGAAAAAAAGTGATTCTAACGAAGTTTCCAAACTTCGAAAAAAATTTTTTTTCTTTTCGAGATTCTTTGCGCATAATATGCTTTTCTGAGGCTATCAAACTAGTATAATGAAAGAGAACCAGTTATCTCAAATAAGAACGGAAAAAAAGTGATTCTAACGAAGTTTCGAAAACTCGAAAAAAATTTTTTTTCTTTTCGAGATTCTTTTCTGAGGCTATCAAACTAGTATAATGAAAGAGAACCAGTTATCTCAAATAAGAAAGGAAAAAAAGTGATTCTAACGAAGTTTCGAAACTTCGAAAAAAAATTTTTTTTTTCGAGATTCTTTGCGCATAATATGCTTTTCTGAGGCTATCAAACTAGTATAATGAAAGAGAACCAGTTATATCAAATAAGAACGGAAAAAAAGTGATTCTAACGAAAGTTCCAACTTCGAAAAAAAATTTTTTTCTTTTCGAGATTCTTTGCGCATACCTATGCTTTTCTGAGGCTATCAAACTAGTATAATGAAAGAGAACCAGTTATCTCAAATAAGAACGGAAAAAAAGTGATTCTAACGAAGTTTCCAAACTTCGAAAAATTTTTTTTTTATTTTCGAGATTCATTGCCCATAATATGCTTTTCTGAGGGTAATCAAACTAGTATAATGAAAGAGAACCAGTTATCTCAAATAAGAACGGAAAAAAAGTGATTCTAACGAAGGTTCGAAACTTCGAAAAAAAATGTTTTTCTTTTCGAGATTCTTTGCGCATAATATGCTTGTCTGAGGCTATCAAACTAGTATAATGAAAGAGAACCAGTTATCTCAAATAAGAACGGAAAAAAGTGATTCTAACGAAGTTTCGAAACTTCGAAAAAAAATTTTTTTCTTTTCGAGATACTTTGCGCATAATATGCTTTTTGAGGCTATCAAACTAGTATAATGAAAGAGAACCAGTTATCTCAAATAAGAACGGAAAAAAAGTGATTCTAACGAAGTTTCCAAACTTCGAAAAAAAATTTTTTTCTTTTCGAGATTCTTTGCGCATAATATGCTTGTCTGAGGCTATCAAACTAGTATAATGAAAGAGAACCAGTTATCTCAAATAAGAACGGGAAAAAAGTGATTCTAACGAGGTTTCCAAACTTCGAAAAAAAATTTTTTTCTTTTCGAGATTCTTTGCGCATAATATGCTTGTCTGAGGCTATCAAACTAGTATAATGAAAGAGAACCAGTTATCGCAAATAAGAACGGAAAAAAGTGATTCTAACGAAGTTTCGAAACTTCGGAAAAAATTTTTTTTTTTCGAGATTCTTTGCGCATAATATGCTTTTCGGAGGCTATCAAACTAATATAATGAAAGAGAACCAGTTATATCAAATAAGAACGGAAAAAAAGTGATTCTAACGAAGTTTCGAAACTTCGAAAATAATTTTTTTTCTTTTCGAGATTCTTTGCGCATAATATGCTTTTCTGAGGCTATCAAACTAGTATAATGAAAGAGAACCAGTTATCTCAAATAAGAACGGAAAAAAAGTGATTCTTACAAAGTTTCCAAACTTCGAAAAAAATTTTTTTTATTTTCGAGATTCATTGCGCATAATATGCTTTTCTGAGGGTAATCAAACTAGTATAATGAAAGAGAACCAGTTATCTCAAATAAGAACGGAAAAAAAGTGATTCTAACGAAGTTTCGAAACTTCGAAAAAAATTTTTTTTCTTTTCGAGATTCTTTGCGCATAATATGCTTTTCTGAGGCTATCAAACTAGTATAATGAAAGAGAACCAGTTATCTTGAATAAGAACAGAAAAAAAGTGATTCTAAAGAAGTTTCCAAACTTCGAAAAAAAATTTTTTTCATTTCGAGATTCTTTGCGCATAATATGCTTTTATGAGGCTATCAAACTAGTATAATGAAAGAGAACCAGTTATCTTAAATAAGAACAGAAAAAAAGTGATTCTAATGAAGTTTCCAAACTTCGAAAAAAAAATTTTTTCATTTCGAGATTCTTTGCGCATAATATGCTTTTCGGAGGCTATCAAACTAGTATAATGAAAGAGAACCAGTTATCTCAAATAAGAACGGAAAAAAAGTGATTCTAACGAAGTTTCGAAAACTCGAAAAAAATTTTTTTTCTTTTCGAGATTCTTTGCGCATAATATGCTTTTCTGAGGCTATCAAACCTAGTATAATGAAAGAGAACCAGTTATCTCAAATAAGAAAGGAAAAAAAGTAATTCCACCGAAGTTTCCAAACTTCGAAAAAAATTTTTTTTCTTTTCGAGATTCTTTGGGCATAATATGCTTTTCTGAGGCTATCAAACTAGTATAATGAAAGAGAACCTGTTATCTCAAATAAGAAAGGAAAAAAAGTGATTCTAACGAAGTTTCCAAACTTCGAAAAAAATTTTTTTTCTTTTCGAGATTCTTTGCGCATAATATGCTTTTCTGAGGCTATCAAACTAGTATAATGAAAGAGAACCAGTTATCTCAAATAAGAACGGAAAAAAAGTGATTCTAACGAAGTTTCGAAAACTCGAAAAAAATTTTTTTTCTTTTCGAGATTCTTTTCTGAGGCTATCAAACTAGTATAATGAAAGAGAACCAGTTATCTCAAATAAGAAAGGAAAAAAAGTGATTCTAACGAAGTTTCGAAACTTCGAAAAAAAATTTTTTTTTTCGAGATTCTTTGCGCATAATATGCTTTTCTGAGGCTATCAAACTAGTATAATGAAAGAGAACCAGTTATCTCAAATAAGAACGGAAAAAAAGTGATTCTAACGAAAGTTCCAACTTCGAAAAAAAATTTTTTTCTTTTCGAGATTCTTTGCGCATACCTATGCTTTTCTGAGGCTATCAAACTAGTATAATGAAAGAGAACCAGTTATCTCAAATAAGAACGGAAAAAAGTGATTCTAACGAGGTTTCCAATCTTCGAAAAAAATTTTTTTTCATTTCGAGATTCTTTGCGCATAATATGCTTTTCGGAGGCTATCAAACTAATATAATGAAAGAGAACCAGTTATATCAAATAAGAACGGAAAAAAAGTGATTCTAACGAAGTTTCGAAACTTCGAAAATAATTTTTTTTCTTTTCGAGATTCTTTGCGCATAATATGCTTTTCTGAGGCTATCAAACTAGTATAATGAAAGAGAACCAGTTATCTCAAATAAGAACGGAAAAAAAGTGATTCTAACAAAGTTTCCAAACTTCGAAAAAAATTTTTTTTATTTTTGAGATTCATTGCGCATAATATGCTTTTCTGAGGGTAATCAAACTAGTATAATGAAAGAGAACCAGTTATCTCAAATAAGAACGGAAAAAAAGTGATTCTAACGAAGTTTCGAAACTTCGAAAAAAATTTTTTTTCTTTTCGAGATTCTTTGCGCATAATATGCTTTTCTGAGGCTATCAAACTAGTATAATGAAAGAGAACCAGTTATCTTAAATAAGAACAGAAAAAAAGTGATTCTAAAGAAGTTTCCAAACTTCGAAAAAAATTTTTTTTCATTTCGAGATCCTTTGCGCATAATATGCTTTTATGAGGCTATCAAACTAGTATAATGAAAGAGAACCAGTTATCTCAAATAAGAACGGAAAAAAAGTGATTCTAACGAAGTTTCGAAAACTCGAAAAAAATTTTTTTTCTTTTCGAGATTCTTTGCGCATAATATGCTTTTCTGAGGCTATCAAACTAGTATAATGAAAGAGAACCAGTTATCTCAAATAAGAAAGGAAAAAAAGTGATTCCACCGAAGTTTCCAAACTTCGAAAAAAAATTTTTTTCTTTTCGAGATTCTTTGGGCATAATATGCTTTTCTGAGGCTATCAAACTAGTATAATGAAAGAGAACCAGTTATCTCAAATAAGAAAGGAAAAAAAGTGATTCCACCGAAGTTTCCAAACTTCGAAAAAAATTTTTTTTCTTTTCGAGATTCTTTGGGCATAATATGCTTTTTTGAGGCTATCAAATTAGTATAATGAAAGAGAACCAGTTATCTCAAATAAGAAAGGAAAAAAAGTGATTCTAACGAAGTTTCCAAACTTCGAAAAAAAATGTTTTTCTTTTCGAGATTCTTTGCGCATAATATGCTTTTCTGACGCTATCAAACTGGTATAATGAAAGAGAACCAGTTATCTCAAATAAGAACGGAAAAAAAGTGATTCTAACGAAGTTTCGAAAACTCGAAAAAAATTTTTTTTCTTTTCGAGATTCTTTGCGAATAATATTCTTTTCTGAGGCTATCAAACTAGTATAATGAAAGAGAACCAGTTATCTCAAATAAGAAAGGAAAAAAAGTGATTCTAACGAAGTTTCCAAACTTCGAAAAAAATTTTTTTCTTTTCGAGATTCTTTGCGCATAATATGCTTGTCTGAGGCTATCAAACTAGTATAACGAGAGATTACCAGTTATCTCAAATAAGAACGGAAAAAAAGTGATTCTAACGAAATTTCCAAACTTCGAAAAAAAATTTTTTTCTTTTGGAGATTCTTTGCGCATAATATGCTTGTCTGTGGCTATCAAACTAGTATAATGAAAGAGAAACAGATATCTCAAAAAAGAACGGAAAAAAAGTGATTCTAACGAAGTTTCGAAAACTGGAAAAAAATTTTTTTTCTTTTTGAAATTCTTTGCGCATAATCTGCTTTTCTAAGCCTATCAAACTAGTATAATGAAAGAGAACCAGTTATCTCAATAAGAATGGAAAAAAAGTGTTTCTAATGAAGTTTCCAAACTTCGAAAAAAAATTTTTTTCATTTCGAGATTCTTTGCGCATAATATGCTTTTCGGAGGCTATCAAACTAATATAATGAAAGAGAACCAGTTATATCAAATAAGAACGGAAAAAAAGTGATTCTAACGAAGTTTCGAAACTTCGAAAATAATTTTTTTTCTTTTCGAGATTCTTTGCGCATAATATGCTTTTCTGAGGCTATCAAACTAGTATAATGAAAGAGAACCAGTTATCTCAAATAAGAACGGAAAAAAAGTGATTCTAACGAAGTTTCCAAACTTCGAAAAATTTTTTTTTTATTTTCGAGATTCATTGCCCATAATATGCTTTTCTGAGGGTAATCAAACTAGTATAATGAAAGAGAACCAGTTATCTCAAATAAGAACGGAAAAAAAGTGATTCTAACGAAGGTTCGAAACTTCGAAAAAAAATTTTTTTCTTTTCGAGATTCTTTGCGCATAATATGCTTGTCTGAGGCTATCAAACTAGTATAATGAAAGAGAACCAGTTA
The DNA here is from genome assembly GCA_030762175.1 of Metallyticus violacea. Lineage (NCBI taxonomy): Eukaryota > Metazoa > Arthropoda > Insecta > Mantodea > Metallyticidae > Metallyticus > Metallyticus violacea. The sequence continues at coordinate 81,674,320 of CM060842.1, read as the reverse complement.
TCTCAAATAAGAACGGAAAAAAGTGATTCTAACGAAGTTTCGAAACTTCGAAAAAAAATTTTTTTCTTTTCGAGATACTTTGCGCATAATATGCTTTTCTGAGGCTATCAAACTAGTATAATGAAAGAGAACCAGTTATCTCAAATAAGAACGGAAAAAAAGTGATTCTAACGAAGTTTCCAAACTTCGAAAAAAAATTTTTTTCTTTTCGAGATTCTTTGCGCATAATATGCTTGTCTGAGGCTATCAAACTAGTATAATGAAAGAGAACCAGTTATCTCAAATAAGAACGGGAAAAAAGTGATTCTAACGAGGTTTCCAAACTTCGAAAAAAAATTTTTTTCTTTTCGAGATTCTTTGCGCATAATATGCTTGTCTGAGGCTATCAAACTAGTATAATGAAAGAGAACCAGTTATCGCAAATAAGAACGGAAAAAAGTGATTCTAACGAAGTTTCGAAACTTCGGAAAAAATTTTTTTTTTTCGAGATTCTTTGCGCATAATATGCTTTTCGGAGGCTATCAAACTAATATAATGAAAGAGAACCAGTTATATCAAATAAGAACGGAAAAAAAGTGATTCTAACGAAGTTTCGAAACTTCGAAAATAATTTTTTTTCTTTTCGAGATTCTTTGCGCATAATATGCTTTTCTGAGGCTATCAAACTAGTATAATGAAAGAGAACCAGTTATCTCAAATAAGAACGGAAAAAAAGTGATTCTTACAAAGTTTCCAAACTTCGAAAAAAATTTTATTTATTTTCGAGATTCATTGCGCATAATATGCTTTTCTGAGGGTAATCAAACTAGTATAATGAAAGAGAACCAGTTATCTCAAATAAGAACGGAAAAAAAGTGATTCTAATGAAGTTTCGAAACTTCGAAAAAAATTTTTTTTCTTTTCGAGATTCTTTGCGCATAATATGCTTTTCTGAGGCTATCAAACTAGTATAATGAAAGAGAACCAGTTATCTTGAATAAGAACAGAAAAAAAGTGATTCTAAAGAAGTTTCCAAACTTCGAAAAAAAATTTTTTTCATTTCGAGATTCTTTGCGCATAATATGCTTTTATGAGGCTATCAAACTAGTATAATGAAAGAGAACCAGTTATCTTAAATAAGAACAGAAAAAAAGTGATTCTAATGAAGTTTCCAAACTTCGAAAAAAAAATTTTTTCATTTCGAGATTCTTTGCGCATAATATGCTTTTCGGAGGCTATCAAACTAGTATAATGAAAGAGAACCAGTTATCTCAAATAAGAACGGAAAAAAAGTGATTCTAACAAAGTTTCCAAACTTCGAAAAAAATTTTTTTTATTTTCGAGATTCATTGCGCATAATATGCTTTTCTGAGGGTAATCAAACTAGTATAATGAAAGAGAACCAGTTATCTCAAATAAGAACGGAAAAAAAGTGATTCTAACGAAGTTTCGAAACTTCGAAAAAAATTTTTTTTCTTTTCGAGATTCTTTGCGCATAATATGCTTTTCTGAGGCTATCAAACTAGTATAATGAAAGAGAACCAGTTATCTTAAATAAGAACAGAAAAAAAGTGATTCTAAAGAAGTTTCCAAACTTCGAAAAAAAAATTTTTTCATTTCGAGATCCTTTGCGCATAATATGCTTTTATGAGGCTATCAAACTAGTATAATGAAAGAGAACCAGTTATCTCAAATAAGAACGGAAAAAAAGTGATTCTAACGAAGTTTCGAAAACTCGAAAAAAATTTTTTTTCTTTTCGAGATTCTTTGCGCATAATATGCTTTTCTGAGGCTATCAAACTAGTATAATGAAAGAGAACCAGTTATCTCAAATAAGAAAGGAAAAAAAGTGATTCCACCGAAGTTTCCAAACTTCGAAAAAAAATTTTTTTCTTTTCGAGATTCTTTGGGCATAATATGCTTTTCTGAGGCTATCAAACTAGTATAATGAAAGAGAACCAGTTATCTCAAATAAGAAAGGAAAAAAAGTGATTCTAACGAAGTTTCCAAACTTCGAAAAAAAATTTTTTTCTTTTCGAGATGCTTTGCGCATAATATGCTTTTCTGAGGCTATCAAACTAGTATAATGAAAGAGAACCAGTTATCTCAAATAAGAACGGAAAAAAAGTGATTCTAACGAAGTTTCGAAAACTCGAAAAAAATTTTTTTTCTTTTCGAGATTCTTTTCTGAGGCTATCAAACTAGTATAATGAAAGAGAACCAGTTATCTCAAATAAGAAAGGAAAAAAAGTGATTCTAACGAAGTTTCCAAACTTCGAAAAAAATTTTTTTCTTTTCGAGATTCTTTGCGCATAATATGCTTGTCTGAGGCTATCAAACTAGTATAACGAGAGATTACCAGTTATCTCAAATAAGAATGGAAAAAAGTGATTCTAATGAAGTTTCCAAACTTCGAAAAAAAAATTTTTTCTTTTCGAGATTCTTTGCGCATAATATGGTTTTCTGAGGCTATCATAATAGTATAATGAAAGAGAACCAGTTATCTCAAATAAGAACGGAAAAAAAGTGATTCTAACGAAATTTCCAAACTTCGAAAAAAAATTTTTTTCTTTTGGAGATTCTTTGCGCATAATATGCTTGTCTGTGGCTATCAAACTAGTATAATGAAAGAGAAACAGATATCTCAAAAAAGAACGGAAAAAAAGTGATTCTAACGAAGTTTCGAAAACTCGAAAAAATTTTTTTTTCTTTTCGAAATTCTTTGCGCATAATCTGCTTTTCTAAGCCTATCAAACTAGTATAATGAAAGAGAACCAGTTATCTCAATAAGAATGGAAAAAAAGTGTTTCTAATGAAGTTTCCAAACTTCGAAAAAAAATTTTTTTCATTTCGAGATTCTTTGCGCATAATATGCTTTTCGGAGGCTATCAAACTAATATAATGAAAGAGAACCAGTTATATAAAATAAGAACGGAAAAAAAGTGATTCTAACGAAGTTTCCAAACTTCGAAAAAATTTTTTTTTATTTTCGAGATTCATTGCCCATAATATGCTTTTCTGAGGGTAATCAAACTAGTATAATGAAAGAGAACCAGTTATCTCAAATAAGAACGGAAAAAAAGTGATTCTAACGAAGGTTCGAAACTTCGAAAAAAAAATTTTTTCTTTTCGAGATTCTTTGCGCATAATACGCTTTTCTGAGGCTATCAAACTAGTATAATGAAAGAGAACCAGTTATCTCAAATAAGAACGGAAAAATAGTGATTCTAACGAAGTTTCCAAACTTCGAAAAAAAAATTTTTTCTTTTCGAGATTCTTTGCGCATAATATGCTTGTCTGAGGCTATCAAACTAGTATAATGAAAGAGAACCAGTAATCTCAAATAAGAACGGAAAAAAAGTGATTCTAACGAAGTTTCCAAACTTCGAAAAAAAATTTTTTTCTTTTCGAGATTCTTTGCGCATAATATGCTTGTCTGAGGCTATCAAACTAGTATAATGAAAGAGAACCAGTTATCTCAAATAAGAACGGGAAAAAAGTGATTCTAACGAGGTTTCCAAACTTCGAAAAAAAAATTTTTTCTTTTCGAGATTCTTTGCGCATAATATGCTTGTCTGAGGCTATCAAACTAGTATAATGAAAGAGAACCAGTTATCTCAAATAAGAACGGAAAAAAGTGATTCTAACGAAGTTTCGAAACTTCGAAAAAAAATTTTGTTTTTCGAGATTCTTTGCGCATAATATGCTTTTCTGAGGCTATCAAACTAGTATAATGAAAGAGAACCAGTTATCTCAAATAAGAACGGAAAAAAAGTGATTCTAACGAAAGTTCCAACTTCGAAAAAAAATTTTTTTCTTTTCGAGATTCTTTGCGCATACCTATGCTTTTCTGAGGCTATCAAACTAGTATAATGAAAGAGAACCAGTTATCTCAAATAAGAACGGAAAAAAAGTGATTCTAACGAGGTTTCCAATCTTCGAAAAAAAATTTTATTCTTTTCGAGATTCTTTGCGCATAATATGCTTTTCTGAGGCTATCAAACTAGTATAATGAAAGAGAACCAGTTATCTCATATAAGAACGGAAAAAAAGTGATTCTAACGAAGTTTCCAAACTTCGAAAAAAATTTTTTTTCTTTTCGAGATTCTTTGCGCATAATATGCTTGTCTGAGGCTATCAAACTAGTATAATGAAAGAGAACCAGTTATCTCAAATAAGAACGGAAAAAAGTGATTCTAACGAGGTTTCCAAACTTCGAAAAAAAATTTTTTTCTTTTCGAGATTCTTTGGGCATAATATGCTTTTCTGAGGCTATCAAACTAGTATAATGAAAGAGAACCAGTTATCTCAAATAAGAACGGAAAAAAAGTGATTCTAACGAAGTATCGAAAACTCGAAAAAAATTTTTTTTCTTTTCGAGATTCTTTGCGCATAATATGCTTTTCTTAGGCTATCAAACTAGTATAATGAAAGAGAACCAGTTATCTCAAATAAGAAAGGAAAAAAAGTGATTCTAACGAAGTTTCCAAACTTCGAAAAAAATTTTTTTTCATTTCGAGATTCTTTGCGCATAATATGCTTTTCGGAGGCTATCAAACTAATATAATGAAAGAGAACCAGTTATATCAAATAAGAACGGAAAAAAAGTGATTCTAACGAAGTTTCGAAACTTCGAAAATAATTTTTTTTCTTTTCGAGATTCTTTGCGCATAATATGCTTTTCTGAGGCTATCAAACTAGTATAATGAAAGAGAACCAGTTATCTCAAATAAGAACGGAAAAAAAGTGATTCTAACGAAGTTACGAAAACTGGAAAAAAATTTTTTTTCTTTTCCAGATTCTTTTCTGAGGCTATCAAACTAGTATAATGAAAGAGAACCAGTTATCTCAAATAAGAAAGGAAAAAAAGTGATTCTAACGAAGTTCCCAAACTTCGAAATAAATTTTTTTTCTTTTCCAGATTCTTTGCGCATAATATGCTTTTCTGAGGCTATCAAACTAGTATAATGAAAGAGAACCAATTATCTCAAATGAGAACGGAAAAAAAGTGATTCTAACGAAGTTTCCAAACTTCGAAAAAAATTTTTTTTTCTTATCGAGATTCTTTAGGCATAATATGCTTGTCTGAGGCTATCAAACTAGTATAATGAAAGAGAACCAGTTATCTCAAATAAGAACGGAAAAAAAGTGATTCTAACGAAGTTTCCAAACTTCGAAAAAAATTTTTTTTTCTTATCGAGATTCTTTAGGCATAATATGCTTGTCTGAGGCTATCAAACTAGTATAATGAAAGAGAACCAGTTATCTCAAATAAGAACGGAAAAAAAGTGATTCTAACGAAGTTTCCAATCTTCGAAAAAAAATTTTTTTCTTTTCGAGATTCTTTGCGCATAATATGCTTGTCTGAGGCTATCAAACTAGTATAATGAAAGAGAACCAGTTATCTCAAATAAGAACGGAAAAAAAGTGATTCTAACGAGGTTTCCAAACTTCGAAAAAAATTTTTTTTCTTTTCGAGATTCTTTGCGCATAATCTGCTTTTCTAAGCCTATCAAACTAGTAAAACGAAAGAGAACCAGTTATCTCAATAAGAATGGAAAAAAAGTGTTTCTAATGAAGTTTCCAAAATTCGAAAAAAAATTTTTTTCATTTCGAGATTCTTTGCGCATAATATGCTTTTCGGAGGCTATCAAACTAATATAATGAAAGAGAACCAGTTATATCAAATAAGAACGGAAAAAAAGTGATTCTAACGAAGTTTCGAAACTTCGAAAATAATTTTTTTTCTTTTCGAGATTCTTTGCGCATAATATGCTTTTCTGAGGCTATCAAACTAGTATAATGAAAGAGAACCAGTTATCTCAAATAAGAACGGAAAAAAAGTGATTCTAACAAAGTTTCCAAACTTCGAAAAAAATTTTTTTTATTTTCGAGATTCATTGCGCATAATATGCTTTTCTGAGGGCAATCAAACTAGTATAATGAACGAGAACCAGTTATCTCAAATAAGAACGGAAAAAAGTGATTCTAACGAAGTTTCGAAACTTCGAAAAAAATTTTTTTTCTTTTCGAGATTCTTTGCGCATAATATGCTTTTCTGAGGCTATCAAACTAGTATAATGAAAGAGAACCAGTTATCTTAAATAAGAACAGAAAAAAAGTGATTCTAAAGAAGTTTCCAAACTTCGAAAAAAAAATTTTTTCTTTTCGAGATTCTTTGCGCATAATACGCTTTTCTGAGGCTATCAAACTAGTATAATGAAAGAGAACCAGTTATCTCAAATAAGAACGGAAAAAAAGTGATTCTAACGAAGTTTCCAAACTTCGAAAAAAAAATTTTTTCTTTTCGAGATTCTTTGCGCATAATATGCTTTTCTGAGGCTATCAAACTAGTATAATGAAAGAGAACCAGTTATCTCAAATAAGAACGGAAAAAAAGTGATTCTAACGAAGTTTCCAAACTTCGAAAAAAAATTTTTTTCTTTTCGAGATTCTTTGCGCATAATATGCTTGTCTGAGGCTATCAAACTAGTATAATGAAAGAGAACAAGTTATCTCAAATATGAATGGAAAAAAAGTGATTCTAAGGAAGTTTCGAAACTTCGAAAATAATTTTTTTTCTTTTCGAGATTCTTTGCGCAAAATATGCTTGTCTGAGGCTATCAAACTAGTATAATGAAAGAGAACCAGTTATCTCAGATAAGAACGGAAAAAAAGTGATTCTAACGGAGTTTCCAAACTTCGAAAAAAATTTTTTTTTATTTTCGAGATTCATTGCGCATAATATGCTTTTCTGAGGGTAATCAAACTAGTATAATGAAAGAGAGCCAGTTATCTCAAATAAGAACGGAAAAAAAGTGATTCTAACGAAGTTTCCATACTTCGAAAAAAATTTTTTTTCTTTTCGAGATTCTTTGCGCATAATATGCTTGTATGAGGCTATCAATCTAGTATAATGAAAGAGAACCAGTTATCTCAAATAAGAACGGGAAAAAAGTGATTCTAACGAGGTTTCCAAACTTCGAAAAAAAATTTTTTTCTTTTCGAGATTCTTTGCGCATAATATGCTTTTCTGAGGCTATCAAACTAGTATAATGAAAGAGAACCAGTTATCTCAAATAAGAACGGAAAAAAAGTGATTCTAACGAAGTTTCGAAACTTCGAAAAAAAATTTTTTTCTTTTCGAGATTCTTTGCGCATAATATGCTTTTCTGAGGCTATCAAACTAGTATAATGAAAGAGAACCAGATATTTTAAATAAGAATGGAAAAAAAGTGATTCTAACGAAGTTTCCAAACTTCGAAAAAAAATTTTTTTCTTTTCGAGATTCTTTGCGCATAATATGCTTGTCTAAGGCTATCAAACTAGTATAATGAAAGAGAACAAGTTATATCAAATAAGAATGGAAAAAAAGTGATTCTAAGGAAGTTTCCAAACTTCGAAAAAAAATTTTTTTCTTTTCGAGATTCTTTGCGCATAATATGCTTGTCTGAGGCTATCAAACTAGTATAATGAAAGAGAACCAGTTATCTCAAATAAGAACGGAAAAAAGTGATTCTAACGGAGTTTCCAATCTTCGAAAAAAATTTTTTTTCTTTTCGAGATTCTTTGCGCATACCTATGCTTTTCTGAGGCTATCAAACTAGTATAATGAAAGAGAACCAGTTATCTCAAATAAGAACGGAAAAAAAGTGATTCTAATGAGGTTTCCAATCTTCGAAAAAAATTTTTTTTCTTTTCGAGATTCTTTGCGCATAATATGCTTTTCTGAGGCTATCAAACTAGTATAATGAAAGAGAACCAATTATCTCAAATAAGAACGGAAAAAAAGTGATTCTAACGAAGTTTCCAAACTTCGAAAAAAATTTTTTTTCTTTTCGAGATTCTTTGCGCATAATATGCTTTTCTGAGGCTATCAAACTAGTATAATGAAAGAGAACCAGTTATCTTAAATAAGAACGGAAAAAAAGTGATTCTAACGAAGTTTCCAAACTTCGAAAAAAAATTTTTTTCTTTTCGAGATTCTTTGCGCATAATATGCTTGTCTAAGGCTATCAAACTAGTATAATGAAAGAGAACAAGTTATCTCAAATAAGAATGGAAAAAAAGTGATTCTAAGGAAGTTTCCAAACTTCGAAAAAAAAATTTTTTCTTTTCGAGATTCTTTGCGCATAATATGCTTGTCTAAGGCTATCAAACTAGTATAATGAAAGCGAACAAGTTATCTCAAATAAGAATGGAAAAAAAGTGATTCTAAGGAAGTTTCCAAACTTCGAAAAAAATTTTTTTTCTTTTCGAGATTCTTTGCGCATAATATGCTTGTCTGAGGCTATCAAACTAGTATAATGAAAGAGAACCAGTTATCTCAAATAAGAACGGAAAAAAGTGATTCTAACGGAGTTTCCAAACTTCGAAAAAAATTTTTTTTCTTTTCGAGATTCTTTGCGCATAATATGCTTTTCTGAGGCTATCAAACTAGTATAATGAAAGAGAACCAATTATCTCAAATAAGAACGGAAAAAAAGTGATTCTAACGAAGTTTCCAAACTTCGAAAAAAAATTTTTTTCTTTTCGAGATTCTTTGCGCATAATATGCTTGTCTAAGGCTATCAAACTAGTATAATGAAAGAGAACAAGTTATCTCAAATAAGAATGGAAAAAAAGTGATTCTAAGGAAGTTTCCAAACTTCGAAAAAAAATTTTTTTCTTTTCGAGATTCTTTGCGCATAATATGCTTGTCTGAGGCTATCAAACTAGTATAATGAAAGAGAACCAGTTATCTCAGATAAGAACGGAAAAAAAGTGATTCTAACGGAGTTTCCAAACTTCGAAAAAAAATTTTTTTCTTTTCCAGATTCTTTGCGCATACCTATGCTTTTCTGAGGCTATCAAATTAGTATAATGAAAGAGAACCAGTTATCTCAAATAAGAACGGAAAAAAAGTGATTCTAACGAGGTTTCCAATCTTCGAAAAAAAATTTTTTTCTTTTCGAGATTCTTTGCGCATAATATGCTTTTCTGAGGCTATCAAACTAGTATAATGAAAGAGAACCAATTATCTCAAATAAGAACGGAAAAAAAGTGATTCTAACGAAGTTTCCAAACTTCGAAAAAAAATTTTTTTCTTTTCGAGATTCTTTGCACATAATATGCTTGTCTGAAGCTATCAAACTAGTATAATGAAAGAGAACCAGTTATCTCAAATAAGAACGGAAAAAAAGTGATTCTAAGGAAGTTTCCAAACTTCGAAAAAAAAATTTTTTCTTTTCGAGATTCTTTGCGCATAATACGCTTTTCTGAGGCTATCAAACTAGTATAATGAAAGAGAACCAGTTATCTCAAATAAGAACGGAAAAAAAGTGATTCTAACGAAGTTTCCAAACTTCGAAAAAAAAATTTTTTCTTTTCGAGATTCTTTGCGCACAATATGCTTTTCTGAGGCTATCAAACTAGTATAATGAAAGAGAACCAGTTATCTCAAATAAGAACGGAAAAAAGTGATTCTAACGAAGTTTCCAAACTTCGAAAAAAAAATTTTTTCTTTTCGAGATTCTTTGCGCATAATATGCTTGTCTGAGGCTATCAAACTAGTATAATGAAAGAGAACCAGTGATCTCAAATAAGAACGGGAAAAAAGTGATTCTAACGAGGTTTCCAAACTTCGAAAAAAAATTTTTTTCTTTTCGAGATTCTTAGCGCATAATATGCTTGTCTAAGGCTATCAAACTAGTATAATGAAAGAGAACAAGTTATATCAAATAAGAATGGAAAAAAAGTGATTCTAAGGAAGTTTCCAAACTTCGAAAACAAATTTTTTTCTTTTCGAGATTCTTTGCGCATAATATGCTTGTCTGAGGCTATCAAACTAGTATAATGAAAGAGAACCAGTTATCTCAAATAAGAACGGAAAAAAGTGATTCTAACGGAGTTTCCAATCTTCGAAAAAAATTTTTTTTCTTTTCGAGATTCTTTGCGCATACCTATGCTTTTCTGAGGCTATCAAACTAGTATAATGAAAGAGAACCAGTTATCTCAAATAAGAACGGAAAAAAAGTGATTCTAATGAGGTTTCCAATCTTCGAAAAAAATTTTTTTTCTTTTCGAGATTCTTTGCGCATAATATGCTTTTCTGAGGCTATCAAACTAGTATAATGAAAGAGAACCAATTATCTCAAATAAGAACGGAAAAAAAGTGATTCTAACGAAGTTTCCAAACTTCGAAAAAAATTTTTTTTCTTTTCGAGATTCTTTGCGCATAATATGCTTTTCTGAGGCTATCAAACTAGTATAATGAAAGAGAACCAGTTATCTTAAATAAGAACGGAAAAAAAGTGATTCTAACGAAGTTTCCAAACTTCGAAAAAAAATTTTTTTCTTTTCGAGATTCTTTGCGCATAATATGCTTGTCTAAGGCTATCAAACTAGTATAATGAAAGAGAACAAGTTATCTCAAATAAGAATGGAAAAAAAGTGATTCTAAGGAAGTTTCCAAACTTCGAAAAAAAAATTTTTTCTTTTCGAGATTCTTTGCGCATAATATGCTTGTCTAAGGCTATCAAACTAGTATAATGAAAGCGAACAAGTTATCTCAAATAAGAATGGAAAAAAAGTGATTCTAAGGAAGTTTCCAAAACTTCGAAAAAAATTTTTTTTCTTTTCGAGATTCTTTGCGCATAATATGCTTGTCTGAGGCTATCAAACTAGTATAATGAAAGAGAACCAGTTATCTCAAATAAGAACGGAAAAAAGTGATTCTAACGGAGTTTCCAAACTTCGAAAAAAATTTTTTTTCTTTTCGAGATTCTTTGCGCATAATATGCTTTTCTGAGGCTATCAAACTAGTATAATGAAAGAGAACCAATTATCTCAAATAAGAACGGAAAAAAAGTGATTCTAACGAAGTTTCCAAACTTCGAAAAAAAATTTTTTTCTTTTCGAGATTCTTTGCGCATAATATGCTTTTCTGAGGCTATCAAACTAGTATAATGAAAGAGAACCAGTTATCTTAAATAAGAACGGAAAAAAAGTGATTCTAACGAAGTTTCCAAACTTCGAAAAAAAATTTTTTTCTTTTCGAGATTCTTTGCGCATAATATGCTTGTCTAAGGCTATCAAACTAGTATAATGAAAGAGAACAAGTTATCTCAAATAAGAATGGAAAAAAAGTGATTCTAAGGAAGTTTCCAAACTTCGAAAAAAAATTTTTTTCTTTTCGAGATTCTTTGCGCATAATATGCTTGTCTGAGGCTATCAAACTAGTATAATGAAAGAGAACCAGTTATCTCAGATAAGAACGGAAAAAAAGTGATTCTAACGGAGTTTCCAAACTTCGAAAAAAAATTTTTTTCTTTTCCAGATTCTTTGCGCATACCTATGCTTTTCTGAGGCTATCAAATTAGTATAATGAAAGAGAACCAGTTATCTCAAATAAGAACGGAAAAAAAGTGATTCTAACGAGGTTTCCAATCTTCGAAAAAAAATTTTTTTCTTTTCGAGATTCTTTGCGCATAATATGCTTTTCTGAGGCTATCTAACTAGTATAATGAAAGAGAACCAATTATCTCAAATAAGAACGGAAAAAAAGTGATTCTAACGAAGTTTCCAAACTTCGAAAAAAATTTTTTTTCTTTTCGAGATTCTTTGCGCATAATATGCTTGTCTGAAGCTATCAAACTAGTATAATGAAAGAGAACCAGTTATCTCAAATAAGAACGGAAAAAAAGTGATTCTAAGGAAGTTTCCAAACTTCGAAAAAAAAATTTTTTCTTTTCGAGATTCTTTGCGCATAATACGCTTTTCTGAGGCTATCAAACTAGTATAATGAAAGAGAACCAGTTATCTCAAATAAGAACGGAAAAAAAGTGATTCTAACGAAGTTTCCAAACTTCGAAAAAAAAATTTTTTCTTTTCGAGATTCTTTGCGCACAATATGCTTTTCTGAGGCTATCAAACTAGTATAATGAAAGAGAACCAGTTATCTCAAATAAGAACGGAAAAAAGTGATTCTAACGAAGTTTCCAAACTTCGAAAAAAAAATTTTTTCTTTTCGAGATTCTTTGCGCATAATATGCTTGTCTGAGGCTATCAAACTAGTATAATGAAAGAGAACCAGTGATCTCAAATAAGAACGGGAAAAAAGTGATTCTAACGAGGTTTCCAAACTTCGAAAAAAAATTTTTTTCTTTTCGAGATTCTTAGCGCATAATATGCTTTTCTGAGGCTATCAAACTAGTATAATGAAAGAGAACCAGTTATCTCAAATAAGAACGGAAAAAAAGTGATTCTAACGAAGTTTCGAAACTTCGAAAAAAAATTTTTTTCTTTTCGAGATTCTTTGCGCATAATATGCTTTTCTGAGGCTATCAAACTAGTATAATGAAAGAGAAGCAGTTATCTTAAATAAGAACGGAAAAAAAGTGATTCTAACGAAGTTTCCAAACTTAGAAAAAAAATTTTTTTCTTTTCGAGATTCTTAGCGCATAATATGCTTTTCTGAGGCTATCAAACTAGTATAATGAAAGAGAACCAGTTATCTCAAATAAGAACGGAAAAAAAGTGATTCTAACGAAGTTTCGAAACTTCGAAAAAAAATTTTTTTCTTTTCGAGATTCTTTGCGCATAATATGCTTTTCTGAGGCTATCAAACTAGTATAAAGAAAGAGAACCAGTTATCTTAAATAAGAACGGAAAAAAAGTGATTCTAACGAAGTTTCCAAACTTCGAAAAAAAATTTTTTTTCTTTTCGAGATTCTTTGCGCATAATATGCTTGTCTGAGGCTATCAAACTAGTATAATGAAAGAGAACCAGTTATCTCAAATAAGAACGGGAAAAAAGTGATTCTAACGAGGTTTCCAAACTTCGAAAAAAAAATTTTTTCTTTTCGAGATTCTTTGCGCATAATATGCTTGTCTGAGGCTATCAAACTAGTATAATGAAAGAGAACCAGTTATCTCAAATAAGAACGGGAAAAAAGTGATTCTAACGAGGTTTCCAAACTTCGAAAAAAAAATTTTTTCTTTTCGAGATTCTTTGCGCATAATATGCTTTTCTGAGGCTATCAAACTAGTATAATGAAAGAGAACCAGTTATCTCAAATAAGAACGGGAAAAAAGTGATTCTAACGAGGTTTCCAAACTTCGAAAAAAAATTTTTTTCTTTTCGAGATTCTTTGCGCATAATATGCTTTTCTGGGGCTATCAAACTAGTATAATGAAAGAGAACCAGTTATCTCAAATAAGAACGGAAAAAAAGTGATTCTAACGAAGTTTCGAAACTTCGAAAAAAAATTTTTTTCTTTTCGAGATTCTTTGCGCATAATATGCTTTTCTGAGGCTATCAAACTAGTATAATGAAAGAGAACCAGTTATCTTAAATAAGAACGGAAAAAAAGTGATTCTAACGAAGTTTCCAAACTTCGAAAAAAAATTTTTTTCTTTTCGAGATTCTTTGCGCATAATATGCTTGTCTAAGGCTATCAAACTAGTATAATGAAAGAGAACAAGTTATCTCAAATAAGAATGGAAAAAAAGTGATTCTAAGGAAGTTTCCAAACTTCGAAAAAAAATTTTTTTTTTTCGAAATTCTTTGCACATAATACGCTTTTCTGAGGCTATCAAACTAGTATAATGAAAGAGAACCAGTTATCTCAAATAAGAACAGAAAAAAAGTGATTCTAACGAAGTTTCCAAACTTCGAAAAAAAATTTTTTTCTTTTCGAGATTCTTGGCGCATAATATGCTTTTCTGAGGCTATCAAACTAGTATAATGAAAGAGAACCAGTTATCTCAAATAAGAACGGAAAAAAGTGATTCTAACGAAGTTTCGAAAACTCGAAAAATTTTTTTTTCTTTTCGAGATTCTTTGCGCATAATATGTATGCTTTTCTGAGGCTATCAAACTAGTATAATGAAAGAGAACCAGTTATCTCAAATAAGAAAGGAAAAAAAGTGATTCTAACGAAGTTTCCAAACTTCGAAAAAAAAATTTTTTCTTTTCCAGATTCTTTGCGCATAATATGCTTTTCTGAGGCTATCAAACTAGTATAATGAAAGAGAACCAGTTATCTCAAATAAGAACGGAAAAAAAGTGATTCTAACGAAGTTTCCAAACTTCGAAAAAAAATTTTTTTCTTTTCGAGATTCTTTGCGCATAATATGCTTGTCAGAGGCTATCAAACTAGTATAATGAAAGAGAACCAGTTATCTCAAATAAGAACGGGAAAAAAGTGATTCTAACGAGGTTTCCAAACTTCGAAAAAAAAATTTTTTCTTTTCGAGATTCTTTGCGCATAATATGCTTTTCTGAGCCTATCAAACTAGTATAATGAAAGAGAACCAGTTATCTCAAATAAGAACGGGAAAAAAGTGATTCTAACTAGGTTTCCAAACTTCGAAAAAAAATTTTTTTCTTTTCGAGATTCTTTGCGCATAATATTCTTTTCTGGGGCTATCAAACTAGTATAATGAAAGAGAACCAGTTATCTCAAATAAGAACGGAAAAAAAGTGATTCTAACGAAGTTTCGAAACTTCGAAAAAAAATTTTTTTCTTTTCGAGATTCTTTGCGCATAATATGCTTTTCTGAGGCTATCAAACTAGTATAATGAAAGAGAACCAGTTATCTTAAATAAGAACGGAAAAAAAGTGATTCTAACGAAGTTTCCAAACTTCGAAAAAAAATTTTTTTCTTTTCGAGATTCTTTGCGCATAATATGCTTGTCCAAGGCTATCAAACTAGTATAATGAAAGAGAACAAGTTATCTCAAATAAGAATGGAAAAAAAGTGATTCTAAGGAAGTTTCCAAACTTCGAAAAAAAATTTTTTTTTTTCGAAATTCTTTGCACATAATACGCTTTTCTGAGGCTATCAAACTAGTATAATGAAAGAGAACCAGTTATCTCAAATAAGAACAGAAAAAAAGTGATTCTAACGAAGTTTCCAAACTTCGAAAAAAAATTTTTTTCTTTTCGAGATTCTTTGCGCATAATATGCTTTTCTGAGGCTATCAAACTAGTATAATGAAAGAGAACAAGTTATCTCAAATAAGAACGGAAAAAAAGTGATTCTAACGAAGTTTCGAAACTTCGAAAAAAAATTTTTTTCTTTTCGAGATTCTATGCGCATAATATGCTTTTCTGAGGCTATCAAACTAGTATAATGAAAGAGAACCAGTTATCTTAAATAAGAACGGAAAAAAAGTGATTCTAACGAAGTTTCCAAACTTCGAAAAAAAATTTTTTTCTTTTCGAGATTCTTTGCGCATAATATGCTTTTCTGAGGCTATCAAACTAGTATAATGAAAGAGAACCAGTTATCTCAAATAAGAAAGGAAAAAGTGATTCTAACGAAGTTTCCAAACTTCGAAAAAAATTTTTTTTTTCGAGATTCTTTGCGCATAATATGCTTGTCTGAGGCTATCAAACTAGTATAACGAGAGATTATCAGTTATCTCAAATAAGAATGGGAAAAAAGTGATTCTAATGAAGTTTCCAAACTTCGAAAAAAAAATTTATTCTTTTCGAGATTCTTTGCGCATAATATGCTTTTCTGAGGCTATCATACTAGTATAATGAAAGAGAACCAGTTATCTCAAATAAGAACGGAAAAAAAGTGATTCTAACGATGTTTCCAAACTTCGAAAAAAAATTTTTTTCTTTTTGAGATTCTTTGCGCATAATATGCTTTTCTCAGGCAATCAAACTAGTATAATGAAAGAGAACCAGTTATCTCAAATAAGAACGGAAAAAAAGTGATTCTAACGAAGTTTCGAAAACTCGAAAAAATTTTTTTTTCTTTTCGAGATTCTTTGCGCATAATATGCTTTTCTGAGGCTATCAAACTAGTATAATGAAAGAGAACCAGTTATCTCAAATAAGAAAGGAAAAAAAGTGATTCTAACGAAGTTTCCAAACTTCGAAAAAAAATTTTTTTCTTTTCCAGATTCTTTGCGCATATTATGCTTTTCTGAGGTTATCAAACTAGTATAATGAAAGAGAACCAGTTATCTCAAATAAGAACGGAAAAAAAGTGATTATAACGAGGTTTCTACACTTCGAAAAAAAATTTTTTTCTTTTCGAGATTCTTTGCGCATAATATGCTTTTCTGAGGCTATCAAACTAGTATAATGAAAGAGAACCAGTTATCTCAAATAAGAAAGGAAAAAGTGATCCTAACGATGTTTCCAAACTTCGAAAAAAAATTTTTTTCTTTTTGAGATTCTTTGCGCATAATATGCTTTTCTCAGGCAATCAAACTAGTATAATGAAAGAGAACCAGTTATCTCAAATAAGAACGGAAAAAAAGTGATTCTAACGAAGTTTCGAAAACTCGAAAAATTTTTTTTTTCTTTTCGAGATTCTTTGCGCATAATATGCTTTTTTGAGGCTATCAAACTAGTATAATGAAAGAGAACCAGTTATCTCAAATAAGAAAGGAAAAAAAGTGATTCTAACGAAGTTTCCAAACTTCGAAAAAAAATTTTTTTCTTTTCCAGATTCTTTGCGCATATTATGCTTTTCTGAGGTTATCAAACTAGTATAATGAAAGAGAACCAGTTATCTCAAATAAGAACGGAAAAAAAGTGATTATAACGAGGTTTCTAAACTTCGAAAAAAAATTTTTTTCTTTTCGAGATTCTTTGCGCATAATATGCTTTTCTGAGGCTATCAAACTAGTATAATGAAAGAGAACTGGTTATCTCAAATAAGAACGGAAAAAAAGTGATTCTAACGAAGTTTCCAAACTTCGAAAAAAAATTTTTTTCTTTTCGAGATTCTTTGCGCATAATATGCTTGTCTGAGGCTATCAAACTAGTATAATGAAAGAGAACCAGTTATCTCAAATAAGAACGGAAAAAAAGTGATTCTAACGAAGTTTCCAAACTTCGAAAAAAAATTTTTTTCTTTTCGAGATTCTTTGCGCATACCTATGCTTTTCTGAGGCTATCAAACTAGTATAATGAAAGAGAACCAGTTATCTCAAATAAGAACGGAAAAAAAGTGATTCTAACGAGGTTTCCAATCTTCGAAAAAAATTTTTTTCTTTTCGAGATTCTTTGCGCATAATATGCTTGTCTGAGGCTATCAAACTAGTATAATGAAAATGAACCAGTTATCTCAAATAAGAACGGAAAAAAAGTGATTCTAACGAGGTTTCCAAACTTCGAAAAAAAATTTTTTTCTTTTCGAGATTCTTTGCGCATAATATGCTTTTCTGAGGCTATCAAACTAATATAATGAAAGAGAACCAGTTATCTCAAATAAGAACGGAAAAAAAGTGATTCTAACGAAGTTTCGAAAACTTGAAAAAAATTTTTTTTCTTTTCGAGATTCTTTGCGCATAATATGCTTGTCTGAGGCTATCAAACTAGTATAATGAAAATGAACCAGTTATCTCAAATAAGAACTAAAAAAAGGGATTCTAACGAGGTTTCCAAACTTCGAAAAAAAATTTTTTTCTTTTCGAGATTCTTGGCGCATAATATGCTTTTCTGAGGCTATCAAACTAGTATAATGAAAGAGAACCAGTTATCTCAAATAAGAACGGAAAAAAGTGATTCTAACGAAGTTTCGAAAACTCGAAAAATTTTTTTTTCTTTTCGAGATTCTTTGCGCATAATATGTATGCTTTTCTGAGGCTATCAAACTAGTATAATGAAAGAGAACCAGTTATCTCAAATAAGAAAGGAAAAAAAGTGATTCTAACGAAGTTTCCCAACTTCGAAAAAAAAATTTTTTCTTTTCCAGATTCTTTGCGCATAATATGCTTTTCTGAGGCTATCAAACTAGTATAATGAAAGAGAACCAGTTATCTTAAATAAGAACGGAAAAAAAGTGATTCTAACGAAGTTTCCAAACTTCGAAAAAAATTTTTTTTCTTTTCGAGATTCTTTGCGCATAATATGCTTGTCTAAGGCTATCAAACTAGTATAATGAAAGAGAACAAGTTATCTCAAATAAGAATGGAAAAAAAGTGATTCTAAGGAAGTTTCCAAACTTCGAAAAAAAATTTTTTTTTTTTCGAAATTCTTTGCACATAATACGCTTTTCTGAGGCTATCAAACTAGTATAATGAAAGAGAACCAGTTATCTCAAATAAGAACAGAAAAAAAGTGATTCTAACGAAGTTTCCAAACTTCGAAAAAAAATTTTTTTCTTTTCGAGATTCTTTGCGCATAATATGCTTTTCTGAGGCTATCAAACTAGTATAATGAAAGAGAACAAGTTATCTCAAATAAGAACGGAAAAAAAGTGATTCTAACGAAGTTTCGAAACTTCGAAAAAAAATTTTTTTCTTTTCGAGATTCTATGCGCATAATATGCTTTTCTGAGGCTATCAAACTAGTATAATGAAAGAGAACCAGTTATCTTAAATAAGAACGGAAAAAAAGTGATTCTAACGAAGTTTCCAAACTTCGAAAAAAAATTTTTTTCTTTTCGAGATTCTTTGCGCATAATATGCTTTTCTGAGGCTATCAAACTAGTATAATGAAAGAGAACCAGTTATCTCAAATAAGAAAGGAAAAAGTGATTCTAACGAAGTTTCCAAACTTCGAAAAAAAAATTTTTTTTTCGAGATTCTTTGCGCATAAAATGCTTGTCTGAGGCTATCAAACTAGTATAACGAGAGATTATCAGTTATCTCAAATAAGAATGGGAAAAAAGTGATTCTAATGAAGTTTCCAAACTTCGAAAAAAAAATTTATTCTTTTCGAGATTCTTTGCGCATAATATGCTTTTCTGAGGCTATCATACTAGTATAATGAAAGAGAACCAGTTATCTCAAATAAGAACGGAAAAAAAGTGTTCTAACGATGTTTCCAAACTTCGAAAAAAAATTTTTTTCTTTTTGAGATTCTTTGCGCATAATATGCTTTTCTCAGGCAATCAAACTAGTATAATGAAAGAGAACCAGTTATCTCAAATAAGAACGGAAAAAAAGTGATTCTAACGAAGTTTCGAAAACTCGAAAAATTTTTTTTTTCTTTTCGAGATTCTTTGCGCATAATATGCTTTTCTGAGGCTATCAAACTAGTATAATGAAAGAGAACCAGTTATCTCAAATAAGAAAGGAAAAAAAGTGATTCTAACGAAGTTTCCAAACTTCGAAAAAAAATTTTTTTCTTTTCCAGATTCTTTGCGCATATTATGCTTTTCTGAGGTTATCAAACTAGTATAATGAAAGAGAACCAGTTATCTCAAATAAGAACGGAAAAAAAGTGATTATAACGAGGTTTCTACACTTCGAAAAAAAATTTTTTTCTTTTCGAGATTCTTTGCGCATAATATGCTTTTCTGAGGCTATCAAACTAGTATAATGAAAGAGAACCAGTTATCTCAAATAAGAAAGGAAAAAGTGATTCTAACGATGTTTCCAAACTTCGAAAAAAAATTTTTTTCTTTTTGAGATTCTTTGCGCATAATATGCTTTTCTCAGGCAATCAAACTAGTATAATGAAAGAGAACCAGTTATCTCAAATAAGAACGGAAAAAAAGTGATTCTAACGAAGTTTCGAAAACTCGAAAAAATTTTTTTTTCTTTTCGAGATTCTTTGCGTTTAATATGCTTTTCTGAGGCTATCAAACTAGTATAATGAAAGAGAACCAGTTATCTCAAATAAGAAAGGAAAAAAAGTGATTCTAACGAAGTTTCCAAACTTCGAAAAAAAATTTTTTTCTTTTCGAGATTCTTTGCGCATAATATGCTTTTCTAAGGCTATCAAACTAGTATAATGAAAGAGAACCAGTTATCTCAAATAAGAACGGAAAAAAAGTGATTCTAACGAGGTTTCCAAACTTCGAAAAAAAATTTTTTTCTTTTCGAGATTCTTTGCGCACAATATGCTTTTCTGAGGCTATCAAACTAGTATAATGAAAGAGAACCAGTTATCTCAAATAAGAACGGAAAAAAAGTGTTTCTAACGAAATTTCCAAACTTCGAAAAAAATTTTTTTTCTTTTCGAGATTCTTTGCGCATAATATGCTTTTCTGAGGCTATCAAACTAGTATAATGAAAGAGAACCAGTTATCTCAAATAAGAACGGAAAAAAAGTGATTCTAACGAAGTTTCCAAACTTCGAAAAAAAATTTTTTTCTTTTCGAGATTCCTTGCGCATAATATGCTTGTCTGAGGCTATCAAACTAGTATAATGAAAGAGAACCAGTTATCTCAAATAAGAACGGAAAAAAAGTGATTCTAACGAAGTTTCCAAACTTCGAAAAAAAAATTTTTTATTTTCGAGATTCTTTGCGCATACCTATGCTTTTCTGAGGCTATCAAACTAGTATAATGAAAGAGAACCAGTTATCTCAAATAAGAACGGAAAAAAAGTGATTCTAACGAAGTTTCGAAAACTTGAAAAAAATTTTTTTTCTTTTCGAGATTCTTTGCGCATAATATGCTTGTCTGAGGCTATCAAACTAGTATAATGAAAATGAACCAGTTATCTCAAATAAGAACGGAAAAAAAGTGATTCTAACGAGGTTTCCAAACTTCGAAAAAAAATTTTTTTCTTTTCGAGATTCTTTGCGCATAATATGCTTTTCTGAGGCTATCAAACTAGTATAATGAAAGAGAACCAGTTATCTCAAATAAGAACGGAAAAAAAGTGATTCTAACGAAGTTTCGAAAACTCGAAAAATTTTTTTTTCTTTTCGAGATTCTTTGCGCATAATATGCTTTTCTGAGGCTATCAAGCTAGTATAATGAAAGAGAACCAGTTATCTCAAATAAGAAAGGAAAAAAAGTGATTCTAACGAAGTTTCCAAACTTCGAAAAAAAATTTTTTTCTTTTCCAGATTCTTTGCGCATAATATGCTTTTCTGAGGCTATCAAACTAGTATAATGAAAGAGAAACAGTTATCTCAAATAAGAATGGAAAAAAAGTGTTTCTAATGAAGTTTCCAAACTTCGAAAAAAAATTTTTTTCATTTCGAGATTCTTTGCGCATAATATGCTTTTCGGAGGCTATCAATCTAATATAATGAAAGAGAACCAGTTATCTCAAATAAGAAAGGAAAAAAAGTGTATCTAACGAAGTTTCCAAACTTCGAAAAAAATTTTTTTTCTTTTCCAGATTCTTTGCGCATATTATGCTTTTCTGAGGCTATCAAACTAGTATAATGAAAGAGAACCAGTTATCTCAAATAAGAACGGAAAAAAAGTGATTCTAACGAGGTTTCTAAACTTCGAAAAAAAATTTTTTTCTTTTCGAGATTCTTTGCGCATAATATGCTTTTCTGAGGCTATCAAACTAGTATAATGAAAGAGAACCAGTTATCTCAAATAAGAACGGAAAAAAAGTGATTCTAACGAAGTTTCCAAACTTCGAAAAAAAATTTTTTTCTTTTCGAGATTCTTTGCGCATAATATGCTTGTCTGAGGCTATCAAACTAGTATAATGAAAGAGAACCAGTTATCTCAAATAAGAACGGAAAAAAAGTGATTCTAACGAAGTTTCCAAACTTCGAAAAAAAATTTTTTTCTTTTCGAGATTCTTTGCGCATGCCTATGCTTTTCTGAGGCTATCAAACTAGTATAATGAAAGAGAACCAGTTATCTCAAATAAGAACGGAAAAAAAGTGATTCTAACGAGGTTTCCAATCTTCGAAAAAAAATTTTTTTCTTTTCGAGATTCTTTGCGCATAATATGCTTTTCTGAGGCTATCAAACTAGTATAATGAAAGAGAACCAGTTATCTCAAATAAGAACGGAAAAAAATTGATTCTAACGAAGTTTCCAAACTTCGAAAAAAAATTTTTTTCTTTTCGAGATTCTTTGCGCATAATATGCTTGTCTGAGGCTATCAAACTAGTATAATGAAAATGAACCAGTTATCTCAAATAAGAACGGAAAAAAAGTGATTCTAACGAGGTTTCCAAACTTCGAAAAAATTTTTTTTCTTTTCGAGATTCTTTGCGCATAATATGCTTTTCTGAGGCTATCAAACTAATATAATGAAAGATAACCAGTTATCTCAAATAAGAACGGAAAAAAAGTGATTCTAACGAAGTTTCGAAAACTTGAAAAAAATTTTTTTTCTTTTCGAGATTCTTTGCGCATAATATGCTTTTCTGAGGCTATCAAACTAGTATAATGAAAGAGAACCAGTTATCTCAAATAAGAACGGGAAAAAAGTGATTCTAACGATGTTTCCAAACTTCGAAAAAAAATTTTTTTCTTTTCGAGATTCTTTGCGCATAATATGCTTTTCTGGGGCTATCAAACTAGTATAATGAAAGAGAACCAGTTATCTCAAATAAGAACGGAAAAAAAGTGATTCTAACGAAGTTTCGAAACTTCGAAAAAAAATTTTTTTCTTTTCGAGATTCTTTGCGCATAATATGCTTTTCTGAGGCTATCAAACTAGTATAATGAAAGAGAACCAGTTATCTTAAATAAGAACGGAAAAAAAGTGATTCTAACGACGTTTCCAAACTTCGAAAAAAATTTTTTTTCTTTTCGAGATTCTTTGCGCATAATATGCTTGTCTAAGGCTATCAAACTAGTATAATGAAAGAGAACAAGTTATCTCAAATAAGAATGGAAAAAAAGTGATTCTAAGGAAGTTTCCAAACTTCGAAAAAATTTTTTTTTTTTTTCGAAATTCTTTGCACATAATACGCTTTTCTGAGGCTATCAAACTAGTATAATGAAAGAGAACCAGTTATCTCAAATAAGAACAGAAAAAAAGTGATTCTAACGAAGTTTCCAAACTTCGAAAAAAAATTTTTTTCTTTTCGAGATTCTTTGCGCATAATATGCTTTTCTAAGGCTATCAAACTAGTATAATGAAAGAGAACCAGTTATCTCAAATAAGAACGGAAAAAAAGTGATTCTAACGAGGTTTCCAAACTTCGAAAAAAATTTTTTTTCTTTTCGAGATTCTTTGCGCACAATATGCCTTTCTGAGGCTATCAAACTAGTATAATGAAAGAGAACCAGTTATCTCAAATAAGAACGGAAAAAAAGTGATTCTAACGAAATTTCCAAACTTCGAAAAAAATTTTTTTTCTTTTCGAGATTCTTTGCGCATAATATGCTTTTCTGAGGCTATCAAACTAGTATAATGAAAGAGAACCAGTTATCTCAAATAAGAACGGGAAAAAAGTGATTCTAACGAGGTTTCCAAACTTCGAAAAAAAATTTTTTTCTTTTCGAGATTCTTTGCGCATAATATGCTTGTCTGAGGCTATCAAACTAGTATAATGAAAGAGAACCAGTTATCTCAAATAAGAACGGGAAAAAAGTGATTCTAACGAGGTTTCCAAACTTCGAAAAAAAAATTTTTTCTTTTCGAGATTCTTTGCGCATAATATGCTTTTCTGAGGCTATCAAACTAGTATAATGAAAGAGAACAAGTTATCTCAAATAAGAATGGAAAAAAAGTGATTCTAAGGAAGTTTCCAAAACTTCGAAAAAAAATTTTTTTCTTTTCGAGATTCTTTGCGCATAATACGCTTTTCTGAGGCTATCAAACTAGTATAATGAAAGAGAACCAGTTATCTCAAATAAGAACAGAAAAAAAGTGATTCTAACGAAGTTTCCAAACTTCGAAAAAAATTTTTTTTCTTTTCGAGATTCTTTGCGCATAATATGCTTTTCTGAGGCTATCAAACTAGTATAATGAAAGAGAACCAGTTATCTCAAATAAGAACGGGAAAAAAGTGATTCTAACGAGGTTTCCAAACTTCGAAAAAAAATTTTTTTCTTTTCGAGATTCTTTGCGCATAATATGCTTTTCTGGGGCTATCAAACTAGTATAATGAAAGAGAACCAGTTATCTCAAATAAGAACGGAAAAAAAGTGATTCTAACGAAGTTTCGAAACTTCGAAAAAAAAATTTTTTCTTTTCGAGATTCTTTGCGCATAATATGCTTTTCTGAGGCTATCAAACTAGTATAATGAAAGAGAACCAGTTATCTTAAATAAGAACGGAAAAAAAGTGATTCTAACGAAGTTTCCAAACTTCGAAAAAAAATTTTTTTCTTTTCGAGATTCTTTGCGCATAATATGCTTGTCTAAGGCTATCAAACTAGTATAATGAAAGAGAACAAGTTATCTCAAATAAGAATGGAAAAAAAGTGATTCTAAGGAAGTTTCCAAACTTCGAAATAAAATTTTTTTTTTTTCGAAATTCTTTGCACATAATACGCTTTTCTGAGGCTATCAAACTAGTATAATGAAAGAGAACCAGTTATCTCAAATAAGAACAGAAAAAAAGTGATTCTAACGAAGTTTCCAAACTTCGAAAAAAAATTTTTTTCTTTTCGAGATTCTTTGCGCATAATATGCTTTTCTAAGGCTATCAAACTAGTATAATGAAAGAGAACCAGTTATCTCAAATAAGAACGGAAAAAAAGTGATTCTAACGAGGTTTCCAAACTTCGAAAAAAAATTTTTTTCTTTTCGAGATTCTTTGCGCACACTATGCTTTTCTGAGGCTATCAAACTAGTATAATGAAAGAGAACCAGTTATCTCAAATAAGAACGGAAAAAAAGTGATTCTAACGAAATTTCCAAACTTCGAAAAAAATTTTTTTTCTTTTCGAGATTCTTTGCGCATAATATGCTTTTCTGAGGCTATCAAACTAGTATAATGAAAGAGAACCAGTTATCTCAAATAAGAACGGAAAAAAAGTGATTCTAACGAAGTTTCCAAACTTCGAAAAAAAATTTTTTTCTTTTCGAGATTCCTTGCGCATAATATGCTTGTCTGAGGCTATCAAACTAGTATAATGAAAGAGAAACAGTTATCTCAAATAAGAACGGAAAAAAAGTGATTCTAACGAAGTTTACAAACTTCGAAAAAAAATTTTTTTCTTTTCGAGATTCTTTGCGCATACCTATGCTTTTCTGAGGCTATCAAACTAGTATAATGAAAGAGAACCAGTTATCTCAAATAAGAAAGGAAAAAAAGTGATTCTAACGAAGTTTCCAAACTTCGAAAAAAAATTTTTTTCTTTTCCAGATTCTTTGCGCATATTATGCTTTTCTGAGGTTATCAAACTAGTATAATGAAAGAGAACCAGTTATCTCAAATAAGAACGGAAAAAAAGTGATTATAACGAGGTTTCTAAACTTCGAAAAAAAATTTTTTTCTTTTCGAGATTTTTTGCGCATAATATGCTTTTCTGAGGCTATCAAACTAGTATAATGAAAGAGAACCAGTTATCTCAAATAAGAACGGAAAAAAAGTGATTCTAACGAAGTTTCCAAACTTCGAAAAAAAATTTTTTTCTTTTCGAGATTCTTTGCGCATAATATGCTTGTCTGAGGCTATCAAACTAGTATAATGAAAGAGAACCAGTTATCTCAAATAAGAACGAAAAAAAAGTGATTCTAACGAAGTTTCCAAACTTCGAAAAAAAATTTTTTTCTTTTCGAGATTCTTTGCGCATACCTATGCTTTTCTGAGGCTATCAAACTAGTATAATGAAAGAGAACCAGTTATCTCAAATAAGAACGGAAAAAAAGTGATTCTAACGAGGTTTCCAATCTTAGAAAAAAAATTTTTTTCTTTTCGAGATTCTTTGCGCATAATATGCTTGTCTGAGGCTATCAAACTAGTATAATGAAAATGAACCAGTTATCTCAAATAAGAACGGAAAAAAAGTGATTCTAACGAGGTTTCCAAACTTCGAAAAAAAATTTTTTTCTTTTCGAGATTCTTTGCGCATAATATGCTTTTCTGAGGCTATCAAACTAATATAATGAAAGAGAACCAGTTATCTCAAATAAGAACGGAAAAAAAGTGATTCTAACGAAGTTTCGAAAACTTGAAAAAAATTTTTTTTCTTTTCGAGATTCTTTGCGCATAATATGCTTGTCTGAGGCTATCAAACTAGTATAATGAAAATGAACCAGTTATCTCAAATAAGAACGGAAAAAAAGTGATTCTAACGAGGTTTCCAAACTTCGAAAAAAAATTTTTTTCTTTTCGAGATTCTTGGCGCATAATATGCTTGTCTGAGGCTATCAAACTAGTATAATGAAAATGAACCAGTTATCTCAAATAAGAACGGAAAAAAAGTGATTCTAACGAGGTTTCCAAACTTCGAAAAAAAATTTTTTTCTTTTCGAGATTCTTTGCGCATAATATGCTTTTCTGAGGCTATCAAACTAATATAATGAAAGAGAACCAGTTATCTCAAATAAGAACGGAAAAAAAGTGATTCTAACGAAGTTTCGAAAACTTGAAAAAAATTTTTTTTCTTTTCGAGATTCTTTGCGCATAATATGCTTGTCTGAGGCTATCAAACTAGTATAATGAAAATGAACCAGTTATCTCAAATAAGAACGGAAAAAAAGTGATTCTAACGAGGTTTCCAAACTTCGAAAAAAAATTTTTTTCTTTTCGAGATTCTTGGCGCATAATATGCTTTTCTGAGGCTATCAAACTAGTATAATGAAAGAGAACCAGTTATCTCAAATAAGAACGGAAAAAAGTGATTCTAACGAAGTTTCGAAAACTCGAAAAATTTTTTTTTCTTTTCGAGATTCTTTGCGCATAATATGTATGCTTTTCTGAGGCTATCAAACTAGTATAATGAAAGAGAACCAGTTATCTCAAATAAGAAAGGAAAAACAGTGATTCTAACGAAGTTTCCAAACTTCGAAAAAAAAATTTTTTTTTTTCCAGATTCTTTGCGCATAATATGCTTTTCTGAGGCTATCAAACTAGTATAATGAAAGAGAACCAGTTATCTCAAATAAGAACGGAAAAAAAGTGATTCTAACGAAGTTTCCAAACTTCGAAAAAAACTTTTTTTCTTTTCGAGATTCTTTGCGCATAATATGCTTGTCTGAGGCTATCAAACTAGTATAATGAAACAGAACCAGTTATCTCAAATAAGAATGGGAAAAAAGTGATTCTAACGAGGTTTCCAAACTTCGAAAAAAAAATTTTTTCTTTTCGAGAATCTTTGCGCATAATATGCTTTTCTGAGGCTATCAAACTAGTATAATGAAAGAGAACCAGTTATCTCAAATAAGAACGGAAAAAAAGTGATTCTAACGAAGTTTCGAAACTTCGAAAAAAAATTTTTTCTTTTCGAGATTCTTTGCGCATAATATGCTTTTCTGAGGCTATCAAACTAGTATAATGAAAGAGAACCAGTTATCTTAAATAAGTACGGAAAAAAAGTGATTCTAACGAAGTTTCCTTACTTTGAAAAAAAATTTTTTTCTTTTCGAGATTCTTTGCGCATAATATGCTTGTCTAAGGCTATCAAACTAGTATAATGAAAGAGAACAAGTTATCTCAAATAAGAATGGAAAAAAAGTGATTCTAAGGAAGTTTCCAAAACTTCGAAAAAAAATTTTTTTCTTTTCCAGATTCTTTGCGCATAATACGCTTTTCTGAGGCTATCAAACTAGTATAATGAAAGAGAACCAGTTATCTCAAATAAGAACAGAAAAAAAGTGATTCTAACGAAGTTTCCAAACTTCGAAAAAAAATTTTTTTCTTTTCGAGATTCTTTGCGCATAATATGCTTTTCTGAGGCTATCAAACTAGTATAATGAAAGAGAACCAGTTATCTCAAATAAGAACGGGAAAAAAGTGATTCTAACGAGGTTTCCAAACTTCGAAAAAAAATTTTTTTCTTTTCGAGATTCTTTGCGCATAATATGCTTTTCTGGGGCTATCAAACTAGTATAATGAAAGAGAACCAGTTATCTCAAATAAGAACGGAAAAAAGTGATTCTAACGAAGTTTCGAAACTTCGAAAAAAAATTTTTTTCTTTTCGAGATTCTTTGCGCATAATATGCTTTTCTGAGGCTATCAAACTAGTATAATGAAAGAGAACCAGTTATCTTAAATAAGAACGGAAAAAAAGTGATTCTAACGAAGTTTCCAAACTTCGAAAAAAAATTTTTTTCTTTTCGAGATTCTTTGCGCATAATATGCTTGTCTAAGGCTATCAAACTAGTATAATGAAAGAGAACAAGTTATCTCAAATAAGAATGGAAAAAAAAGTGATTCTAAGGAAGTTTCCAAACTTCGAAAAAAATTTTTTTTTTCGAAATTCTTTGCACATAATACGCTTTTCTGAGGCTATCAAACTAGTATAATGAAAGAGAACCAGTTATCTCAAATAAGAACAGAAAAAAAGTGATTCTAACGAAGTTTCCAAACTTCGAAAAAAAATTTTTTTCTTTTCGAGATGTTTTGCGCATAATATGCTTTTCTAAGGCTATCAAACTAGTATAATGAAAGAGAACCAGTTATCTCAAATAAGAACGGAAAAAAAGTGATTCTAACGAGGTTTCCAAACTTCGAAAAAAAATTTTTTTCTTTTCGAGATTCTTTGCGCACAATATGCTTTTCTGAGGCTATCAAACTAGTATAATGAAAGAGAACCAGTTATCTCAAATAAGAACGGAAAAAAAGTGTTTCTAACGAAATTTCCAAACTTCGAAAAAAATTTTTTTTCTTTTCGAGATTCTTTGCGCATAATATGCTTTTCTGAGGCTATCAAATTAGTATAATGAAAGAGAACCAGTTATCTCAAATAAGAACGGAAAAAAAGTGATTCTAACGAAGTTTCCAAACTTCGAAAAAAAATTTTTTTCTTTTCGAGATTCCTTGCGCATAATATGCTTGTCTGAGGCTATCAAACTAGTATAATGAAAGAGAACCAGTTATCTCAAATAAGAACGGAAAAAAAGTGATTCTAACGAAGTTTCCAAACTTCGAAAAAAAATTTTTTTATTTTCGAGATTCTTTGCGCATACCTATGCTTTTCTGAGGCTATCAAACTAGTATAATGAAAGAGAACCAGTTATCTCAAATAAGAACGGAAAAAAAGTGATTCTAACGAAGTTTCGAAAACTTGAAAAAAATTTTTTTTCTTTTCGAGATTCTTTGCGCATAATATGCTTGTCTGAGGCTATCAAACTAGTATAATGAAAATGAACCAGTTATCTCAAATAAGAACGGAAAAAAAGTGATTCTAACGAGGTTTCCAAACTTCGAAAAAAAATTTTTTTCTTTTCGAGATTCTTTGCGCATAATATGCTTTTCTGAGGCTATCAAACTAGTATAATGAAAGAGAACCAGTTATCTCAAATAAGAACGGAAAAAAAGTGATTCTAACGAAGTTTCGAAAACTCGAAAAATTTTTTTTTCTTTTCGAGATTCTTTGCGCATAATATGCTTTTCTGAGGCTATCAAGCTAGTATAATGAAAGAGAACCAGTTATCTCAAATAAGAAAGGAAAAAAGTGATTATAACGAAGTTTCCAAACTTCGAAAAAAAATTTTTTTCTTTTCCAGATTCTTTGCGCATAATATGCTTTTCTGAGGCTATCAAACTAGTATAATGAAAGAGAACCAGTTATCTCAAATAAGAATGGAAAAAAAGTGTTTCTAATGAAGTTTCCAAACTTCGAAAAAAAATTTTTTTCATTTCGAGATTCTTTGCGCATAATATGCTTTTCGGAGGCTATCAATCTAATATAATGAAAGAGAACCAGTTATCTCAAATAAGAAAGGAAAAAAAGTGTATCTAACGAAGTTTCCAAACTTCGAAAAAAATTTTTTTTCTTTTCCAGATTCTTTGCGCATATTATGCTTTTCTGAGGCTATCAAACTAGTATAATGAAAGAGAACCAGTTATCTCAAATAAGAACGGAAAAAAAGTGATTCTAACGAGGTTTCTAAACTTCGAAAAAAAAATTTTTTCTTTTCGAGATTCTTTGCGCATAATATGCTTTTCTGAGGCTATCAAACTAGTATAATGAAAGAGAACCAGTTATCTCAAATAAGAACGGAAAAAAAGTGATTCTAACGAAGTTTCCAAACTTCGAAAAAAAATTATTTTCTTTTCGAGATTCTTTGCGCATAATATGCTTGTCTGAGGCTATCAAATTAGTATAATGAAAGAGAAGCAGTTATCTCAAATAAGAACGGAAAAAAAGTGATTCTAACGAAGTTTCCAAACTTCGAAAAAAAATTTTTTTCTTTTCGAGATTCTTTGCGCATGCCTATGCTTTTCTGAGGCTATCAAACTAGTATAATGAAAGAGAACCAGTTATCTCAAATAAGAACGGAAAAAAAGTGATTCTAACGAGGTTTCCAATCTTCGAAAAAAAATTTTTTTCTTTTCGAGATTCTTTGCGCATAATATGCTTTTCTGAGGCTATCAAACTAGTATAATGAAAGAGAACCAGTTATCTCAAATAAGAACGGAAAAAAATTGATTCTAACGAAGTTTCCAAACTTCGAAAAAAAATTTTTTTCTTTTCGAGATTCTTTGCGCATAATATGCTTGTCTGAGGCTATCAAACTAGTATAATGAAAATGAACCAGTTATCTCAAATAAGAACGGAAAAAAAGTGATTCTAACGAGGTTTCCAAACTTCGAAAAAATTTTTTTTCTTTTCGAGATTCTTTGCGCATAATATGCTTTTCTGAGGCTATCAAACTAATATAATGAAAGATAACCAGTTATCTCAAATAAGAACGGAAAAAAAGTGATTCTAACGAAGTTTCGAAAACTTGAAAAAAATTTTTTTTCTTTTCGAGATTCTTGGCGCATAATATGCTTGTCTGAGGCTATCAAACTAGTATAATGAAAATGAACCAGTTATCTCAAATAAGAACGGAAAAAAAGTGATTCTAACGAGGTTTCCAAACTTCGAAAAAAATTTTTTTTCTTTTCGAGATTCTTTGCGCATAATATGCTTTTCTGAGGCTATCAAACTAGTATAATGAAAGAGAACCAGTTATCTCAAATAAGAACGGAAAAAAAAGTGATTCTAATGAAATTTCGAAAACTCGAAAAAAAATTTTTTTCTTTTCGAGATTCTTTGCGCATAATATGCTTTTCTGAGGCTATCAAACTAGTATAATGAAAGAGAACCAGTTATCTCAAATAAGAAAGGAAAAAAAGTGATTCTAACGAAGTTTCCAAACTTCGAAAAAAAATTTTTTTCTTTTCCAGATTCTTTGCGCATAATATGCTTTTCTGAGGCTATCAAACTAGTATAATGAAAGAGAACCAGTTATCTCAAATAAGAAAGGAAAAAAAGTGATTCTAACGAAGTTTCCAAACTTCGAAAAAAAATTTTTTTCTCTTCCAGATTCTTTGCGCATAATATGCTTTTCTGAGGCTATCAAACTAGTATAATGAAAGAGAACCAGTTATCTCAAATAAGAACGGAAAAAAAGTGATTCTAACGAAGTTTCGAAAACTCGAAAAAAATTTTTTTTCTTTTCGAGATTCTTTGCGCATAATATGCTTTTCTGAGGCTATCAAACCAGTATAATGAAAGAGAACCAGTTATCTCAAATAAGAACGGAAAAAAATGATTCTAACGAAGTTTCCAAACTTCGAAAAAAAATTTTTTTCTTTTCGAGATTCTTTGCGCATAATATGCTTGTCTGAGGCTATCAAACTAGTATAATGAAAGAGAACCAGTTATCTCAAATAAGAACGGAAAAAAAGTGATTCTAACGAAGTTTCGAAACTTCGAAAAAAAATTTTTTCTTTTCGAGATTCTTTGCGCATAATATGCTTTTCTGAGGCTATCAAACTAGTATAATGAAAGAGAACCAGTAATCTTAAATAAGAACGGAAAAAAAGTGATTCTAACGAAGTTTCCTTACTTTGAAAAAAAATTTTTTTCTTTTCGAGATTCTTTGCGCATAATATGCTTGTCTAAGGCTATCAAACTAGTATAATGAAAGAGAACAAGTTATCTCAAATAAGAATGGAAAAAAAGTGATTCTAAGGAAGTTTCCAAAACTTCGAAAAAAAATTTTTTTCTTTTCGAGATTCTTTGCGCATAATACGCTTTTCTGAGGCTATCAAACTAGTATAATGAAAGAGAACCAGTTATCTCAAATAAGAACAGAAAAAAAGTGATTCTAACGAAGTTTCCAAACTTCGAAAAAAAAGTTTTTTCTTTTCGAGATTCTTTGCGCATAATATGCTTTTCTGAGGCTATCAAACTAGTATAATGAAAGAGAACCAGTTATCTCAAATAAGAACGGGAAAAAAGTGATTCTAACGAGGTTTCCAAACTTCGAAAAAAAATTTTTTTCTTTTCGAGATTCTTTGCGCATAATATGCTTTTCTGGGGCTATCAAACTAGTATAATGAAAGAGAACCAGTTATCTCAAATAAGAACGGAAAAAAAGTGATTCTAACGAAGTTTCGAAACTTCGAAAAAAAATTTTTTTCTTTTCGGGATTCTTTGCGCATAATATGCTTTTCTGAGGCTATCAAACTAGTATAATGAAAGAGAACCAGTTATCTTAAATAAGAACGGAAAAAAAGTGATTCTAACGACGTTTCCAAACTTCGAAAAAAAATTTTTTTCTTTTCGAGATTCTTTGCGCATAATATGCTTGTCTAAGGCTATCAAACTAGTATAATGAAAGAGAACAAGTTATCTCAAATAAGAATGGAAAAAAAGTGATTCTAAGGAAGTTTCCAAACTTCGAAAAAAATTTTTTTTTTTTCCGAAATTCTTTGCACATAATACGCTTTTCTGAGGCTATCAAACTAGTATAATGAAAGAGAACCAGTTATCTCAAATAAGAACAGAAAAAAAGTGATTCTAACGAAGTTTCCAAACTTCGAAAAAAAAATTTTTTCTTTTCGAGATTCTTTGCGCATAATATGCTTTTCTAAGGCTATCAAACTAGTATAATGAAAGAGAACCAGTTATCTCAAATAAGAACGGAAAAAAAGTGATTCTAACGAGGTTTCCAAACTTCGAAAAAAAATTTTTTTCTTTTCGAGATTCTTTGCGCACAATATGCCTTTCTGAGGCTATCAAACTAGTATAATGAAAGAGAACCAGTTATCTCAAATAAGAACGGAAAAAAAGTGATTCTAACGAAATTTCCAAACTTCGAAAAAATTTTTTTTTCTTTTCGAGATTCTTTGCGCATAATATGCTTTTCTGAGGCTATCAAACTAGTATAATGAAAGAGAACCAGTTATCTCAAATAAGAACGGGAAAAAAGTGATTCTAACGAGGTTTCCAAACTTCGAAAAAAAATTTTTTTCTTTTCGAGATTCTTTGCGCATAATATGCTTTTCTGAGGCTATCAAACTAGTATAATGAAAGAGAACCAGTTATCTCAAATAAGAACGGAAAAAAAGTGATTCTAACGAAGTTTCGAAACTTCGAAAAAAAATTTTTTTCTTTTCGAGATTCTATGCGCATAATATGCTTTTCTGAGGCTATCAAACTAGTATAATGAAAGAGAACCAGTTATCTTAAATAAGAACGGAAAAAAAGTGATTCTAACGAAGTTTCCAAACTTCGAAAAAAATTTTTTTTCTTTTCGAGATTCTTTGCGCATAATATGCTTTTCTGAGGCTATCAAACTAGTATAATGAAAGAGAACCAGTTATCTCAAATAAGAAAGGAAAAAGTGATTCTAACGAAGTTTCCAAACTTCGAAAAAAAATTTTTTTTTTCGAGATTCTTTGCGCATAATATGCTTGTCTGAGGCTATCAAACTAGTATAACGAGAGATTACCAGTTATCTCAAATAAGAATGGGAAAAAAGTGATTCTAATGAAGTTTCCAAACTTCGAAAAAAAAATTTATTCTTTTCGAGATTCTTTGCGCATAATATGCTTTTCTGAGGCTATCATACTAGTATAATGAAAGAGAACCAGTTATCTCAAGTAAGAACGGAAAAAAAGTGATTCTAACGATGTTTCCAAACTTCGAAAAAAAATTTTTAACTTTTTGAGATTCTTTGCGCATAATATGCTTTTCTCAGGCAATCAAACTAGTATATAGAAAGAGAACCAGTTATCTCAAATAAGAAAGGAAAAAAAGTGATTCTAACGAAGTTTCCAAACTTCGAAAAAAATTTTTTTTCTTTTCCAGATTCTTTGCGCATATTATGCTTTTCTGAGGTTATCAAACTAGTATAATGAAAGAGAACCAGTTATCTCAAATAAGAACGGAAAAAAAGTGATTATAACGAGGTTTCTAAACTTCGAAAAAAAATTTTTTTCTTTTCGAGATTTTTTGCGCATAATATGCTTTTCTGAGGCTATCAAACTAGTATAATGAAAGAGAACCAGTTATCTCAAATAAGAACGGAAAAAAAGTGATTCTAACGAAGTTTCCAAACTTCGAAAAAAATTTTTTTTCTTTTCGAGATTCTTTGCGCATAATATGCTTGCCTGAGGCTATCAAACTAGTATAATGAAAGAGAACCAGTTATCTCAAATAAGAACGAAAAAAAAGTGATTCTAACGAAGTTTCCAAACTTCGAAAAAAAATTTTTTTCTTTTCGAGATTCTTTGCGCATACCTATGCTTTTCTGAGGCTATCAAACTAGTATAATGAAAGAGAACCAGTTATCTCAAATAAGAACGGAAAAAAAGTGATTCTAACGAGGTTTCCAATCTTAGAAAAAAAATTTTTTTCTTTTCGAGATTCTTTGCGCATAATATGCTTGTCTGAGGCTATCAAACTAGTATAATGAAAATGAACCAGTTATCTCAAATAAGAACGGAAAAAAAGTGATTCTAACGAGGTTTCCAAACTTCGAAAAAAAATTTTTTTCTTTTCGAGATTCTTTGCGCATAATATGCTTTTCTGAGGCTATCAAACTAATATAATGAAAAGAACCAGTTATCTCAAATAAGAACGGAAAAAAAGTGATTCTAACGAAGTTTCGAAAACTTGAAAAAAATTTTTTTTCTTTTCGAGATTCTTTGCGCATAATATGCTTGTCTGAGGCTATCAAACTAGTATAATGAAAATGAACCAGTTATCTCAAATAAGAACGGAAAAAAAGTGATTCTAACGAGGTTTCCAAACTTCGAAAAAAAATTTTTTTCTTTTCGAGATTCTTGGCGCATAATATGCTTTTCTGAGGCTATCAAACTAGTATAATGAAAGAGAACCAGTTATCTCAAATAAGAACGGAAAAAAGTGATTCTAACGAAGTTTCGAAAACTCGAAAAATTTTTTTTTCTTTTCGAGATTCTTTGCGCATAATATGTATGCTTTTCTGAGCCTATCAAACTAGTATAATGAAAGAGTACCAGTTATCTCAAATAAGAAAGGAAAAAAAGTGATTCTAACGAAGTTTCCAAACTTCGAAAAAAAAATTTTTTCTTTTCCAGATTCTTTGCGCATAATATGCTTTTCTGAGGCTATCAAACTAGTATAATGAAAGAGAACCAGTTATCTCAAATAAGAACGGAAAAAAAGTGATTCTAACGAAGTTTCCAAACTTCGAAAAAAAATTTTTTTCTTTTCGAGATTCTTTGCGCATAATATGCTTGTCTGAGGCTATCAAACTAGTATAATGAAAGAGAACCAGTTATCTCAAATAAGAACGGGAAAAAAGTGATTCTAACGAGGTTTCCAAACTTCGAAAAAAAAATTTTTTCTTTTCGAGATTCTTTGCGCATAATATGCTTTTCTGAGGCTATCAAACTAGTATAATGAAAGAGAACAAGTTATCTCAAATAAGAATGGAAAAAAAGTGATTCTAAGGAAGTTTCCAAAACTTCGAAAAAAAATTTTTTTCTTTTCGAGATTCTTTGCGCATAATACGCTTTTCTGAGGCTATCAAACTAGTATAATGAAAGAGAACCAGTTATCTCAAATAAGAACAGAAAAAAAGTGATTCTAACGAAGTTTCCAAACTTCGAAAAAAAATTTTTTTCTTTTCGAGATTCTTTGCGCATAATATGCTTTTCTGAGGCTATCAAACTAGTATAATGAAAGAGAACCAGTTATCTCAAATAAGAACGGGAAAAAAGTGATTCTAACGAGGTTTCCAAACTTCGAAAAAAAATTTTTTTCTTTTCGAGATTCTTTGCGCATAATATGCTTTTCTGGGGCTATCAAACTAGTATAATGAAAGAGAACCAGTTATCTCAAATAAGAACGGAAAAAAAGTGATTCTAACGAAGTTTCGAAACTTCGAAAAAAAATTTTTTTCTTTTCGAGATTCTTTGCGCATAATATGCTTTTCTGAGGCTATCAAACTAGTATAATGAAAGAGAACCAGTTATCTTAAATAAGAACGGAAAAAAAGTGATTCTAACGAAGTTTCCAAACTTCGAAAAAAAATTTTTTTCTTTTCGAGATTCTTTGCGCATAATATGCTTGTCTAAGGCTATCAAACTAGTATAATGAAAGAGAACAAGTTATCTCAAATAAGAATGGAAAAAAAGTGATTCTAAGGAAGTTTCCAAACTTCGAAATAAAATTTTTTTTTTTTCGAAATTCTTTGCACATAATACGCTTTTCTGAGGCTATCAAACTAGTATAATGAAAGAGAACCAGTTATCTCAAATAAGAACAGAAAAAAAGTGATTCTAACGAAGTTTCCAAACTTCGAAAAAAAATTTTTTTTTTTTCGAGATTCTTTGCGCATAATATGCTTTTCTAAGGCTATCAAACTAGTATAATGAAAGAGAACCAGTTATCTCAAATAAGAACGGAAAAAAAGTGATTCTAACGAGGTTTCCAAACTTCGAAAAAAAATTTTTTTCTTTTCGAGATTCTTTGCGCACACTATGCTTTTCTGAGGCTATCAAACTAGTATAATGAAAGAGAACCAGTTATCTCAAATAAGAACGGAAAAAAAGTGATTCTAACGAAATTTCCAAACTTCGAAAAAAATTTTTTTTCTTTTCGAGATTCTTTGCGCATAATATGCTTTTCTGAGGCTATCAAACTAGTATAATGAAAGAGAACCAGTTATCTCAAATAAGAACGGAAAAAAAGTGATTCTAACGAAGTTTCCAAACTTCGAAAAAAAATTTTTTTCTTTTCGAGATTCCTTGCGCATAATATGCTTGTCTGAGGCTATCAAACTAGTATAATGAAAGAGAACCAGTTATCTCAAATAAGAACGGAAAAAAAGTGATTCTAACGAAGTTTCCAAACTTCGAAAAAAAATTTTTTTCTTTTCGAGATTCTTTGCGCATACCTATGCTTTTCTGAGGCTATCAAACTAGTATAATGAAAGAGAACCAGTTATCTCAAATAAGAAAGGAAAAAAAGTGATTCTAACGAAGTTTCCAAACTTCGAAAAAAAATTTTTTTCTTTTCCAGATTCTTTGCGCATATTATGCTTTTCTGAGGTTATCAAACTAGTATAATGAAAGAGAACCAGTTATCTCAAATAAGAACGGAAAAAAAGTGATTATAACGAGGTTTCTAAACTTCGAAAAAAAATTTTTTTCTTTTCGAGATTTTTTGCGCATAATATGCTTTTCTGAGGCTATCAAACTAGTATAATGAAAGAGAACCAGTTATCTCAAATAAGAACGGAAAAAAAGTGATTCTAACGAGGTTTCCAAACTTCGAAAAAAAATTTTTTTCTTTTCGAGATTCTTTGCGCATAATATGCTTTTCTGAGGCTATCAAACTAATATAATGAAAAGAACCAGTTATCTCAAATAAGAACGGAAAAAAAGTGATTCTAACGAAGTTTCGAAAACTTGAAAAAAATTTTTTTTCTTTTCGAGATTCTTTGCGCATAATATGCTTGTCTGAGGCTATCAAACTAGTATAATGAAAATGAACCAGTTATCTCAAATAAGAACGGAAAAAAAGTGATTCTAACGAGGTTTCCAAACTTCGAAAAAAAATTTTTTTCTTTTCGAGATTCTTGGCGCATAATATGCTTTTCTGAGGCTATCAAACTAGTATAATGAAAGAGAACCAGTTATCTCAAATAAGAACGGAAAAAAGTGATTCTAACGAAGTTTCGAAAACTCGAAAAATTTTTTTTTCTTTTCGAGATTCTTTGCGCATAATATGTATGCTTTTCTGAGGCTATCAAACTAGTATAATGAAAGAGAACCAGTTATCTCAAATAAGAAAGGAAAAAAAGTGATTCTAACGAAGTTTCCAAACTTCGAAAAAAAAATTTTTTCTTTTCCAGATTCTTTGCGCATAATATGCTTTTCTGAGGCTATCAAACTAGTATAATGAAAGAGAACCAGTTATCTCAAATAAGAACGGAAAAAAAGTGATTCTAACGAAGTTTCCAAACTTCGAAAAAAAATTTTTTTCTTTTCGAGATTCTTTGCGCATAATATGCTTGTCTGAGGCTATCAAACTAGTATAATGAAAGAGAACCAGTTATCTCAAATAAGAACGGGAAAAAAGTGATTCTAACGAGGTTTCCAAACTTCGAAAAAAAAATTTTTTCTTTTCGAGATTCTTTGCGCATAATATGCTTTTCTGAGGCTATCAAACTAGTATAATGAAAGAGAACAAGTTATCTCAAATAAGAATGGAAAAAAAGTGATTCTAAGGAAGTTTCCAAAACTTCGAAAAAAAATTTTTTTCTTTTCGAGATTCTTTGCGCATAATACGCTTTTCTGAGGCTATCAAACTAGTATAATGAAAGAGAACCAGTTATCTCAAATAAGAACAGAAAAAAAGTGATTCTAACGAAGTTTCCAAACTTCGAAAAAAAATTTTTTTCTTTTCGAGATTCTTTGCGCATAATATGCTTTTCTGAGGCTATCAAACTAGTATAATGAAAGAGAACCAGTTATCTCAAATAAGAACGGGAAAAAAGTGATTCTAACGAGGTTTCCAAACTTCGAAAAAAAATTTTTTTCTTTTCGAGATTCTTTGCGCATAATATGCTTTTCTGGGGCTATCAAACTAGTATAATGAAAGAGAACCAGTTATCTCAAATAAGAACGGAAAAAAAGTGATTCTAACGAAGTTTCGAAACTTCGAAAAAAAATTTTTTTCTTTTCGAGATTCTTTAGGCATAATATGCTTTTCTGAGGCTATCAAACTAGTATAATGAAAGAGAACCAGTTATCTTAAATAAGAACGGAAAAAAAGTGATTCTAACGAAGTTTCCAAACTTCGAAAAAAAATTTTTTTCTTTTCCAGATTCTTTGCGCATAATATGCTTGTCTAAGGCTATCAAACTAGTATAATGAAAGAGAACAAGTTATCTCAAATAAGAATGGAAAAAAAGTGATTCTAAGGAAGTTTCCAAACTTCGAAATAAAATTTTTTTTTTTCGAAATTCTTTGCACATAATACGCTTTTCTGAGGCTATCAAACTAGTATAATGAAAGAGAACCAGTTATCTCAAATAAGAACAGAAAAAAAGTGATTCTAACGAAGTTTCCAAACTTCGAAAAAAATTTTTTTTCTTTTCGAGATTCTTTGCGCATAATATGCTTTTCTAAGGCTATCAAACTAGTATAATGAAAGAGAACCAGTTATCTCAAATAAGAACGGAAAAAAAGTGATTCTAACGAGGTTTCCAAACTTCGAAAAAAAATTTTTTTCTTTTCGAGATTCTTTGCGCACACTATGCTTTTCTGAGGCTATCAAACTAGTATAATGAAAGAGAACCAGTTATCTCAAATAAGAACGAAAAAAAAGTGACTCTAACGAAGTTTCCAAACTTCGAAAAAAAATTTTTTTCTTTTCGAGATTCTTTGCGCATACCTATGCTTTTCTGAGGCTATCAAACTAGTATAATGAAAGAGAACCAGTTATCTCAAATAAGAACGGAAAAAAAGTGATTCTAACGAGGTTTCCAATCTTAGAAAAAAAATTTTTTTCTTTTCGAGATTCTTTGCGCATAATATGCTTGTCTGAGGCTATCAAACTAGTATAATGAAAATGAACCAGTTATCTCAAATAAGAACGGAAAAAAAGTGATTCTAACGAGGTTTCCAAACTTCGAAAAAAAATTTTTTTCTTTTCGAGATTCTTTGCGCATAATATGCTTTTCTGAGGCTATCAAACTAATATAATGAAAGAGAACCAGTTATCTCAAATAAGAACGGAAAAAAAGTGATTCTAACGAGGTTTCCAAACTTCGAAAAAAAATTTTTTTCTTTTCGAGATTCTTTGCGCATACCTATGCTTTTCTGATGCTATCAAACTAGTATAATGAAAGAGAACCAGTTATCTCAAATAAGAAAGGAAAAAAAGTGATTCTAACGAAGTTTCCAAACTTCGAAAAAAAATTTTTTTCTTTTCCAGATTCTTTGCGCATATTATGCTTTTCTGAGGTTATCAAACTAGTATAATGAAAGAGAACCAGTTATCTCAAATAAGAATGGAAAAAAAGTGATTCTAAGGAAGTTTCCAAAACTTCGAAAAAAAATTTTTTTCTTTTCGAGATTCTTTGCGCATAATACGCTTTTCTGAGGCTATCAAACTAGTATAATGAAAGAGAACCAGTTATCTCAAATAAGAACAGAAAAAAAGTGATTCTAACGAAGTTTCCAAACTTCGAAAAAAAATTTTTTTCTTTTCGAGATTCTTTGCGCATAATATGCTTTTCTGAGGCTATCAAACTAGTATAATGAAAGAGAACCAGTTATCTCAAATAAGAACGGGAAAAAAGTGATTCTAACGAGGTTTCCAAACATCGAAAAAAAATTTTTTTCTTTTCGAGATTCTTTGCGCATAATATGCTTTTCTGGGGCTATCAAACTAGTATAATGAAAGAGAACCAGTTATCTCAAATAAGAACGGAAAAAAAGTGATTCTAACGAAGTTTCGAAACTTCGAAAAAAAATTTTTTTCTTTTCGAGATTCTTTGCGCATAATATGCTTTTCTGAGGCTATCAAACTAGTATAATGAAAGAGAACCAGTTATCTTAAATAAGAACGGAAAAAAAGTGATTCTAACGAAGTTTCCAAACTTCGAAAAAAAATTTTTTTCTTTTCGAGATTCTTTGCGCATAATATGCTTGTCTAAGGCTATCAAACTAGTATAATGAAAGAGAACAAGTTATCTCAAATAAGAATGGAAAAAAAGTGATTCTAAGGAAGTTTCCAAACTTCGAAATAAAATTTTTTTTTTTCGAAATTCTTTGCACATAATACGCTTTTCTGAGGCTATCAAACTAGTATAATGAAAGAGAACCAGTTATCTCAAATAAGAACAGAAAAAAAGTGATTCTAACGAAGTTTCCAAACTTCGAAAAAAAATTTTTTTCTTTTCGAGATTCTTTGCGCATAATATGCTTTTCTAAGGCTATCAAACTAGTATAATGAAAGAGAACCAGTTATCTCAAATAAGAACGGAAAAAAAGTGATTCTAACGAGGTTTCCAAACTTCGAAAAAAATTTTTTTTCATTTCGAGATTCTTTGCGCACACTATGCTTTTCTGAGGCTATCAAACTAGTATAATGAAAGAGAACCAGTTATCTCAAATAAGAACGAAAAAAAAGTGACTCTAACGAAGTTTCCAAACTTCGAAAAAAAATTTTTTTCTTTTCGAGATTCTTTGCGCATACCTATGCTTTTCTGAGGCTATCAAACTAGTATAATGAAAGAGAACCAGTTATCTCAAATAAGAACGGAAAAAAAGTGATTCTAACGAGGTTTCCAATCTTAGAAAAAAAATTTTTTTCTTTTCGAGATTCTTTGCGCATAATATGCTTGTCTGAGGCTATCAAACTAGTATAATGAAAATGAACCAGTTATCTCAAATAAGAACGGAAAAAAAGTGATTCTAACGAGGTTTCCAAACTTCGAAAAAAAATTTTTTTCTTTTCGAGATTCTTTGCGCATAATATGCTTTTCTGAGGCTATCAAACTAATATAATGAAAGAGAACCAGTTATCTCAAATAAGAACGGAAAAAAAGTGATTCTAACGAAGTTTCGAAAACTTGAAAAAAATTTTTTTTCTTTTCGAGATTCTTTGCGCATAATATGCTTGTCTGAGGCTATCAAACTAGTATAATGAAAATGAACCAGTTATCTCAAATAAGAACGGAAAAAAAGTGATTCTAACGAGGTTTCCAAACTTCGAAAAAAAATTTTTTTCTTTTCGGGATTCTTGGCGCATAATATGCTTTTCTGAGGCTATCAAACTAGTATAATGAAAGAGAACCAGTTATCTCAAATAAGAACGGAAAAAAGTGATTCTAACGAAGTTTCGAAAACTCGAAAAATTTTTTTTTCTTTTCGAGATTCTTTGCGCATAATATGTATGCTTTTCTGAGGCTATCAAACTAGTATAATGAAAGAGAACCAGTTATCTCAAATAAGAAAGGAAAAACAGTGATTCTAACGAAGTTTCCAAACTTCGAAAAAAAAATTTTTTTTTTCCAGATTCTTTGCGCATAATATGCTTTTCTGAGGCTATCAAACTAGTATAATGAAAGAGAACCAGTTATCTCAAATAAGAACGGAAAAAAAGTGATTCTAACGAAGTTTCCAAACTTCGAAAAAAAATTTTTTTCTTTTCGAGATTCTTTGCGCATAATATGCTTGTCTGAGGCTATCAAACTAGTATAATGAAAGAGAACCAGTTATCTCAAATAAGAACGGGAAAAAAGTGATTCTAACGAGGTTTCCAAACTTCGAAAAAAAAATTTTTTCTTTTCGAGATTCTTTGCGCATAATATGCTTTTCTGAGGCTATCAAACTAGTATAATGAAAGAGAACCAGTTATCTCAAATAAGAACGGAAAAAAAGTGATTCTAACGAAGTTTCGAAACTTCGAAAAAAAATTTTTTCTTTTCGAGATTCTTTGCGCATAATATGCTTTTCTGAGGCTATCAAACTAGTATAATGAAAGAGAACCAGTTATCTTAAATAAGAACGGAAAAAAAGTGATTCTAACGAAGTTTCCTTACTTTGAAAAAAAATTTTTTTCTTTTCGAGATTCTTTGCGCATAATATGCTTGTCTAAGGCTATCAAACTAGTATAATGAAAGAGAACAAGTTATCTCAAATAAGAATGGAAAAAAAGTGATTCTAAGGAAGTTTCCAAAACTTCGAAAAAAAATTTTTTTCTTTTCGAGATTCTTAGCGCATAATACGCTTTTCTGAGGCTATCAAACTAGTATAATGAAAGAGAACCAGTTATCTCAAATAAGAACAGAAAAAAAGTGATTCTAACGAAGTTTCCAAACTTCGAAAAAAAATTTTTTTCTTTTCGAGATTCTTTGCGCATAATATGCTTTTCTGAGGCTATCAAACTAGTATAATGAAAGAGAACCAGTTATCTCAAATAAGAACGGGAAAAAAGTGATTCTAACGAGGTTTCCAAACTTCGAAAAAAAATTTTTTTCTTTTCGAGATTCTTTGCGCATAATATGCTTTTCTGGGGCTATCAAACTAGTATAATGAAAGAGAACCAGTTATCTCAAATAAGAACGGAAAAAAAGTGATTCTAACGAAGTTTCGAAACTTCGAAAAAAAATTTTTTTCTTTTCGAGATTCTTTGCGCATAATATGCTTTTCTGAGGCTATCAAACTAGTATAATGAAAGAGAACCAGTTATCTTAAATAAGAACGGAAAAAAAGTGATTCTAACGAAGTTTCCAAACTTCGAAAAAAAATTTTTTTCTTTTGGAGATTCTTTGCGCATAATATGCTTGTCTAAGGCTATCAAACTAGTATAATGAAAGAGAACAAGTTATCTCAAATAAGAATGGAAAAAAAGTGATTCTAAGGAAGTTTCCAAACTTCGAAATAAAATTTTTTTTTTTCGAAATTCTTTGCACATAATACGCTTTTCTGAGGCTATCAAACTAGTATATTGAAAGAGAACCAGTTATCTCAAATAAGAACAGAAAAAAAGTGATTCTAACGAAGTTTCCAAACTTCGAAAAAAAATTTTTTTCTTTTCGAGATTCTTTGCGCATAATATGCTTTTCTAAGGCTATCAAACTAGTATAATGAAAGAGAACCAGTTATCTCAAATAAGAACGGAAAAAAAGTGATTCTAACGAGGTTTCCAAACTTCGAAAAAAAATTTTTTTCTTTTCGAGATTCTTTGCGCACACTATGCTTTTCTGAGGCTATCAAACTAGTATAATGAAAGAGAACCAGTTATCTCAAATAAGAACGGAAAAAAAGTGATTCTAACGAAATTTCCAAACTTCGAAAAAAATTTTTTTTCTTTTCGAGATTCTTTGCGCATAATATGCTTTTCTGAGGCTATCAAACTAGTATAATGAAAGAGAACCAGTTATCTCAAATAAGAACGGAAAAAAAGTGATTCTAACGAAGTTTCCAAACTTCGAAAAAAAATTTTTTTCTTTTCGAGATTCCTTGCGCATAATATGCTTGTCTGAGGCTATCAAACTAGTATAATGAAACAGAACCAGTTATCTCAAATAAGAACGGAAAAAAAGTGATTCTAACGAAGTTTCCAAACTTCGAAAAAAAATTTTTTTCTTTTCGAGATTCTTTGCGCATACCTATGCTTTTCTGAGGCTATCAAACTAGTATAATGAAAGAGAACCAGTTATCTCAAATAAGAACGGAAAAAAAGTGATTCTAACGAGGTTTCCAATCTTCGAAAAAAAATTTTTTTCTTTTCGAGATTCTTTGCGCATAATATGCTTTTCTGAGGCTATCAAACTAGTATAATGAAAGAGAACCAGTTATCTCAAATAAGAACGGAAAAAAATTGATTCTAACGAAGTTTCCAAACTTCGAAAAAAAATTTTTTTCTTTTCGAGATTCTTTGCGCATAATATGCTTGTCTGAGGCTATCAAACTAGTATAATGAAAATGAACCAGTTATCTCAAATAAGAACGGAAAAAAAGTGATTCTAACGAAGTTTCGAAAACTTGAAAAAATTTTTTTTCTTTTCGAGATTCTTTGCGCATAATATGCTTGTCTGAGGCTATCAAACTAGTACAATGAAAATGAACCAGTTATCTCAAATAAGAACGGAAAAAAAGTGATTCTAACGAGGTTTCCAAACTTCGAAAAAAATTTTTTTTCTTTTCGAGATTCTTTGCGCATAATATGCTTGTCTGAGGCTATCAAACTAGTATAATGAAAATGAACCAGTTATCTC
Source organism: Metallyticus violacea (assembly GCA_030762175.1). Taxonomy (NCBI): domain Eukaryota; kingdom Metazoa; phylum Arthropoda; class Insecta; order Mantodea; family Metallyticidae; genus Metallyticus; species Metallyticus violacea. The sequence continues at coordinate 81,629,603 of CM060842.1, read as the reverse complement.
AAATAAGAACGGAAAAAAAGTGATTCTAACGAGGTTTCCAAACTTCGAAAAAAAATTTTTTTCTTTTCGAGATTCTTTGCGCATAATATGCTTTTCTGAGGCTATCAAACTAGTATAATGAAAGAGAACCAGTTATCTCAAATAAGAACGGAAAAAAAGTGATTCTAACGAAGTTTCGAAAACTCGAAAAATTTTTTTTTCTTTTCGAGATTCTTTGCGCATAATATGCTTTTCTGAGGCTATCAAGCTAGTATAATGAAAGAGAACCAGTTATCTCAAATAAGAAAGGAAAAAAAGTGATTCTAACGAAGTTTCCAAACTTCGAAAAAAAATTTTTTTCTTTTCCAGATTCTTTGCGCATAATATGCTTTTCTGAGGCTATCAAACTAGTATAATGAAAGAGAACAAGTTATCTCAAATAAGAATGGAAAAAAAGTGATTCTAAGGAAGTTTCCAAAACTCGAAAAATTTTTTTTTCTTTTCGAGATTCTTTGCGCATAATATGTATGCTTTTCTGAGGCTATCAAACTAGTATAATGAAAGAGAACCAGTTATCTCAAATAAGAAAGGAAAAAAAGTGATTCTAACGAAGTTTCCAAACTTCGAAAAAAAAATTTTTTCTTTTCCAGATTCTTTGCGCATAATATGCTTTTCTGAGGCTATCAAACTAGTATAATGAAAGAGAACCAGTTATCTCAAATAAGAACGGAAAAAAAGTGATTCTAACGAAGTTTCCAAACTTCGAAAAAAAATTTTTTTCTTTTCGAGATTCTTTGCGCATAATATGCTTGTCTGAGGCTATCAAACTAGTATAATGAAAGAGAACCAGTTATCTCAAATAAGAACGGGAAAAAAGTGATTCTAACGAGGTTTCCAAACTTCGAAAAAAAAATTTTTTCTTTTCGAGATTCTTTGCGCATAATATGCTTTTCTGAGGCTATCAAACTAGTATAATGAAAGAGAACAAGTTATCTCAAATAAGAATGGAAAAAAAGTGATTCTAAGGAAGTTTCCAAAACTTCGAAAAAAAATTTTTTTCTTTTCGAGATTCTTTGCGCATAATACGCTTTTCTGAGGCTATCAAACTAGTATAATGAAAGAGAACCAGTTATCTCAAATAAGAACAGAAAAAAAGTGATTCTAACGAAGTTTCCAAACTTCGAAAAAAAATTTTTTTCTTTTCGAGATTCTTTGCGCATAATATGCTTTTCTGAGGCTATCAAACTAGTATAATGAAAGAGAACCAGTTATCTCAAATAAGAACGGGAAAAAAGTGATTCTAACGAGGTTTCCAAACATCGAAAAAAAATTTTTTTCTTTTCGAGATTCTTTGCGCATAATATGCTTTTCTGAGGCTATCAAACTAGTATAATGAAAGAGAACCAGTTATCTTAAATAAGAACGGAAAAAAAGTGATTCTAAGGAAGTTTCCAAACTTCGAAAAAAAATTTTTTTCTTTTCGAGATTCTTTGCGCATAATATGCTTGTCTAAGGCTATCAAACTAGTATAATGAAAGAGAACAAGTTATCTCAAATAAGAATGGAAAAAAAGTGATTCTAAGGAAGTTTCCAAACTTCGAAATAAATTTTTTTTTTTTTCGAAATTCTTTGCACATAATACGCTTTTCTGAGGCTATCAAACTAGTATAATGAAAGAGAACCAGTTATCTCAAATAAGAACAGAAAAAAAGTGATTCTAACGAAGTTTCCAAACTTCGAAAAAAAATTTTTTTCTTTTCGAGATTCTTTGCGCATAATATGCTTTTCTAAGGCTATCAAACTAGTAAAATGAAAGAGAACCAGTTATCTCAAATAAGAACGGAAAAAAAGTGATTCTAACGAGGTTTCCAAACTTCGAAAAAAAATTTTTTTCATTTCGAGATTCTTTGCGCACACTATGCTTTTCTGAGGCTATCAAACTAGTATAATGAAAGAGAACCAGTTATCTCAAATAAGAACGAAAAAAAAGTGACTCTAACGAAGTTTCCAAACTTCGAAAAAAAATTTTTTTCTTTTCGAGATTCTTTGCGCATACCTATGCTTTTCTGAGGCTATCAAACTAGTATAATGAAAGAGAACCAGTTATCTCAAATAAGAACGGAAAAAAAGTGATTCTAACGAGGATTCCAATCTTAGAAAAAAAATTTTTTTCTTTTCGAGATTCTTTGCGCATAATATGCTTGTCTGAGGCTATCAAACTAGTATAATGAAAATGAACCAGTTATCTCAAATAAGAACGGAAAAAAAGTGATTCTAACGAGGTTTCCAAACTTCGAAAAAAAATTTTTTTCTTTTCGAGATTCTTTGCGCATAATATGCTTTTCTGAGGCTATCAAACTAATATAATGAAAGAGAACCAGTTATCTCAAATAAGAACGGAAAAAAAGTGATTCTAACGAAGTTTCGAAAACTTGAAAAAAATTTTTTTTCTTTTCGAGATTCTTTGCGCATAATATGCTTGTCTGAGGCTATCAAACTAGTATAATGAAAATGAACCAGTTATCTCAAATAAGAACGGAAAAAAAGTGATTCTAACGAGGTTTCCAAACTTCGAAAAAAAATTTTTTTCTTTTCGAGATTCTTGGCGCATAATATGCTTTTCTGAGGCTATCAAACTAGTATAATGAAAGAGAACCAGTTATCTCAAATAAGAACGGAAAAAAGTGATTCTAACGAAGTTTCGAAAACTCGAAAAATTTTTTTTTCTTTTCGAGATTCTTTGCGCATAATATGTATGCTTTTCTGAGGCTATCAAACTAGTATAATGAAAGAGAACCAGTTATCTCAAATAAGAAAGGAAAAACAGTGATTCTAACGAAGTTTCCAAACTTCGAAAAAAAAATTTTTTTTTTCCAGATTCTTTGCGCATAATATGCTTTTCTGAGGCTATCAAACTAGTATAATGAAAGAGAACCAGTTATCTCAAATAAGAACGGAAAAAAAGTGATTCTAACGAAGTTTCCAAACTTCGAAAAAAAATTTTTTTCTTTTCGAGATTCTTTGCGCATAATATGCTTGTCTGAGGCTATCAAACTAGTATAATGAAAGAGAACCAGTTATCTTAAATAAGAACGGAAAAAAAGTGATTCTAACGAAGTTTCCTTACTTTGAAAAAAAATTTTTTTCTTTTCGAGATTCTTTGCGCATAATATGCTTGTCTAAGGCTATCAAACTAGTATAATGAAAGAGAACAAGTTATCTCAAATAAGAATGGAAAAAAAGTGATTCTAAGGAAGTTTCCAAAACTTCGAAAAAAAATTTTTTTCTTTTCGAGATTCTTTGCGCATAATACGCTTTTCTGAGGCTATCAAACTAGTATAATGAAAGAGAACCAGTTATCTCAAATAAGAACAGAAAAAAAGTGATTCTAACGAAGTTTCCAAACTTCGAAAAAAAATTTTTTTCTTTTCGAGATTCTTTGCGCATAATATGCTTTTCTGAGGCTATCAAACTAGTATAATGAAAGAGAACCAGTTATCTCAAATAAGAACGGGAAAAAAGTGATTCTAACGAGGTTTCCAAACTTCGAAAAAAAATTTTTTTCTTTTCGAGATTCTTTGCGCATAATATGCTTTTCTGGGGCTATCAAACTAGTATAATGAAAGAGAACCAGTTATCTCAAATAAGAACGGGAAAAAAGTGATTCTAACGAGGTTTCCAAACTTCGAAAAAAAAATTTTTTCTTTTCGAGATTCTTTGCGCATAATATGCTTTTCTGAGGCTATCAAACTAGTATAATGAAAGAGAACCAGTTATCTCAAATAAGAACGGAAAAAAAGTGATTCTAACGAAGTTTCGAAACTTCGAAAAAAAATTTTTTCTTTTCGAGATTCTTTGCGCATAATATGCTTTTCTGAGGCTATCAAACTAGTATAATGAAAGAGAACCAGTTATCTTAAATAAGAACGGAAAAAAAGTGATTCTAACGAAGTTTCCTTACTTTGAAAAAAAATTTTTTTCTTTTCGAGATTCTTTGCGCATAATATGCTTGTCTAAGGCTATCAAACTAGTATAATGAAAGAGAACAAGTTATCTCAAATAAGAATGGAAAAAAAGTGATTCTAAGGAAGTTTCCAAAACTTCGAAAAAAAATTTTTTTCTTTTCGAGATTCTTTGCGCATAATACGCTTTTCTGAGGCTATCAAACTAGTATAATGAAAGAGAACCAGTTATCTCAAATAAGAACAGAAAAAAAGTGATTCTAACGAAGTTTCCAAACTTCGAAAAAAAATTTTTTTCTTTTCGAGATTCTTTGCGCATAATATGCTTTTCTGAGGCTATCAAACTAGTATAATGAAAGAGAACCAGTTATCTCAAATAAGAACGGGAAAAAAGTGATTCTAACGAGGTTTCCAAACATCGAAAAAAAATTTTTTTCTTTTCGAGATTCTTTGCGCATAATATGCTTTTCTGAGGCTATCAAACTAGTATAATGAAAGAGAACCAGTTATCTTAAATAAGAACGGAAAAAAAGTGATTCTAACGAAGTTTCCAAACTTCGAAAAAAAATTTTTTTCTTTTCGAGATTCTTTGCGCATAATATGCTTGTCTAAGGCTATCAAACTAGTATAATGAAAGAGAACAAGTTATCTCAAATAAGAATGGAAAAAAAGTGATTCTAAGGAAGTTTCCAAACTTCGAAATAAATTTTTTTTTTTTTCGAAATTCTTTGCACATAATACGCTTTTCTGAGGCTATCAAACTAGTATAATGAAAGAGAACCAGTTATCTCAAATAAGAACAGAAAAAAAGTGATTCTAACGAAGTTTCCAAACTTCGAAAAAAAATTTTTTTCTTTTCGAGATTCTTTGCGCATAATATGCTTTTCTAAGGCTATCAAACTAGTATAATGAAAGAGAACCAGTTATCTCAAATAAGAACGGAAAAAAAGTGATTCTAACGAGGTTTCCAAACTTCGAAAAAAAATTTTTTTCATTTCGAGATTCTTTGCGCACACTATGCTTTTCTGAGGCTATCAAACTAGTATAATGAAAGAGAACCAGTTATCTCAAATAAGAACGAAAAAAAAGTGACTCTAACGAAGTTTCCAAACTTCGAAAAAAAATTTTTTTCTTTTCGAGATTCTTTGCGCATACCTATGCTTTTCTGAGGCTATCAAACTAGTATAATGAAAGAGAACCAGTTATCTCAAATAAGAACGGAAAAAAAGTGATTCTAACGAGGTTTCCAATCTTAGAAAAAAAATTTTTTTCTTTTCGAGATTCTTTGCGCATAATATGCTTGTCTGAGGCTATCAAACTAGTATAATGAAAATGAACCAGTTATCTCAAATAAGAACGGAAAAAAAGTGATTCTAACGAGGTTTCCAAACTTCGAAAAAAAATTTTTTTCTTTTCGAGATTCTTTGCGCATAATATGCTTTTCTGAGGCTATCAAACTAATATAATGAAAGAGAACCAGTTATCTCAAATAAGAACGGAAAAAAAGTGATTCTAACGAAGTTTCGAAAACTTGAAAAAAATTTTTTTTCTTTTCGAGATTCTTTGCGCATAATATGCTTGTCTGAGGCTATCAAACTAGTATAATGAAAATGAACCAGTTATCTCAAATAAGAACGGAAAAAAAGTGATTCTAACGAGGTTTCCAAACTTCGAAAAAAAATTTTTTTCTTTTCGAGATTCTTGGCGCATAATATGCTTTTCTGAGGCTATCAAACTAGTATAATGAAAGAGAACCAGTTATCTCAAATAAGAACGGAAAAAAGTGATTCTAACGAAGTTTCGAAAACTCGAAAAATTTTTTTTTCTTTTCGAGATTCTTTGCGCATAATATGTATGCTTTTCTGAGGCTATCAAACTAGTATAATGAAAGAGAACCAGTTATCTCAAATAAGAAAGGAAAAACAGTGATTCTAACGAAGTTTCCAAACTTCGAAAAAAAATTTTTTTTTTCCAGATTCTTTGCGCATAATATGCTTTTCTGAGGCTATCAAACTAGTATAATGAAAGAGAACCAGTTATCTCAAATAAGAACGGAAAAAAAGTGATTCTAACGAAGTTTCCAAACTTCGAAAAAAAATTTTTTTCTTTTCGAGATTCTTTGCGCATAATATGCTTGTCTGAGGCTATCAAACTAGTATAATGAAAGAGAACCAGTTATCTTAAATAAGAACGGAAAAAAAGTGATTCTAACGAAGTTTCCTTACTTTGAAAAAAAATTTTTTTCTTTTCGAGATTCTTTGCGCATAATATGCTTGTCTAAGGCTATCAAACTAGTATAATGAAAGAGAACAAGTTATCTCAAATAAGAATGGAAAAAAAGTGATTCTAAGGAAGTTTCCAAAACTTCGAAAAAAAATTTTTTTCTTTTCGAGATTCTTTGCGCATAATACGCTTTTCTGAGGCTATCAAACTAGTATAATGAAAGAGAACCAGTTATCTCAAATAAGAACAGAAAAAAAGTGATTCTAACGAAGTTTCCAAACTTCGAAAAAAAATTTTTTTCTTTTCGAGATTCTTTGCGCATAATATGCTTTTCTGAGGCTATCAAACTAGTATAATGAAAGAGAACCAGTTATCTCAAATAAGAACGGGAAAAAAGTGATTCTAACGAGGTTTCCAAACTTCGAAAAAAAATTTTTTTCTTTTCGAGATTCTTTGCGCATAATATGCTTTTCTGGGGCTATCAAACTAGTATAATGAAAGAGAACCAGTTATCTCAAATAAGAACGGGAAAAAAGTGATTCTAACGAGGTTTCCAAACTTCGAAAAAAAAATTTTTTCTTTTCGAGATTCTTTGCGCATAATATGCTTTTCTGAGGCTATCAAACTAGTATAATGAAAGAGAACCAGTTATCTCAAATAAGAACGGAAAAAAAGTGATTCTAACGAAGTTTCGAAACTTCGAAAAAAAATTTTTTCTTTTCGAGATTCTTTGCGCATAATATGCTTTTCTGAGGCTATCAAACTAGTATAATGAAAGAGAACCAGTTATCTTAAATAAGAACGGAAAAAAAGTGATTCTAACGAAGTTTCCTTACTTTGAAAAAAAATTTTTTTCTTTTCGAGATTCTTTGCGCATAATATGCTTGTCTAAGGCTATCAAACTAGTATAATGAAAGAGAACAAGTTATCTCAAATAAGAATGGAAAAAAAGTGATTCTAAGGAAGTTTCCAAAACTTCGAAAAAAAATTTTTTTCTTTTCGAGATTCTTTGCGCATAATACGCTTTTCTGAGGCTATCAAACTAGTATAATGAAAGAGAACCAGTTATCTCAAATAAGAACAGAAAAAAAGTGATTCTAACGAAGTTTCCAAACTTCGAAAAAAAATTTTTTTCTTTTCGAGATTCTTTGCGCATAATATGCTTTTCTGAGGCTATCAAACTAGTATAATGAAAGAGAACCAGTTATCTCAAATAAGAACGGGAAAAAAGTGATTCTAACGAGGTTTCCAAACTTCGAAAAAAAATTTTTTTCTTTTCGAGATTCTTTGCGCATAATATGCTTTTCTGGGGCTATCAAACTAGTATAATGAAAGAGAACCAGTTATCTCAAATAAGAACGGAAAAAAAGTGATTCTAACGAAGTTTCGAAACTTCGAAAAAAAATTTTTTTCTTTTCGAGATTCTTTGCGCATAATATGCTTTTCTGAGGCTATCAAACTAGTATAATGAAAGAGAACCAGTTATCTTAAATAAGAACGGAAAAAAAGTGATTCTAACGAAGTTTCCAAACTTCGAAAAAAAATTTTTTTCTTTTCGAGATTCTTTGCGCATAATATGCTTGTCTAAGGCTATCAAACTAGTATAATGAAAGAGAACAAGTTATCTCAAATAAGAATGGAAAAAAAGTGATTCTAAGGAAGTTTCCAAACTTCGAAATAAAATTTTTTTTTTCGAAATTCTTTGCACATAATACGCTTTTCTGAGGCTATCAAACTAGTATATTGAAAGAGAACCAGTTATCTCAAATAAGAACAGAAAAAAAGTGATTCTAACGAAGTTTCCAAACTTCGAAAAAAAATTTTTTTCTTTTCGAGATTCTTTGCGCATAATATGCTTTTCTAAGGCTATCAAACTAGTATAATGAAAGAGAACCAGTTATCTCAAATAAGAACGGAAAAAAAGTGATTCTAACGAGGTTTCCAAACTTCGAAAAAAAATTTTTTTCTTTTCGAGATTCTTTGCGCACACTATGCTTTTCTGAGGCTATCAAACTAGTATAATGAAAGAGAACCAGTTATCTCAAATAAGAACGGAAAAAAAGTGATTCTAACGAAATTTCCAAACTTCGAAAAAAATTTTTTTTCTTTTCGAGATTCTTTGCGCATAATATGCTTTTCTGAGGCTATCAAACTAGTATAATGAAAGAGAACCAGTTATCTCAAATAAGAACGGAAAAAAAGTGATTCTAACGAAGTTTCCAAACTTCGAAAAAAAATTTTTTTCTTTTCGAGATTCCTTGCGCATAATATGCTTGTCTGAGGCTATCAAACTAGTATAATGAAACAGAACCAGTTATCTCAAATAAGAACGGAAAAAAAGTGATTCTAACGAAGTTTCCAAACTTCGAAAAAAAATTTTTTTCTTTTCGAGATTCTTTGCGCATACCTATGCTTTTCTGAGGCTATCAAACTAGTATAATGAAAGAGAACCAGTTATCTCAAATAAGAACGGAAAAAAAGTGATTCTAACGAGGTTTCCAATCTTCGAAAAAAAATTTTTTTCTTTTCGAGATTCTTTGCGCATAATATGCTTTTCTGAGGCTATCAAACTAGTATAATGAAAGAGAACCAGTTATCTCAAATAAGAACGGAAAAAAATTGATTCTAACGAAGTTTCCAAACTTCGAAAAAAAATTTTTTTCTTTTCGAGATTCTTTGCGCATAATATGCTTGTCTGAGGCTATCAAACTAGTATAATGAAAATGAACCAGTTATCTCAAATAAGAACGGAAAAAAAGTGATTCTAACGAAGTTTCGAAAACTTGAAAAAATTTTTTTTCTTTTCGAGATTCTTTGCGCATAATATGCTTGTCTGAGGCTATCAAACTAGTACAATGAAAATGAACCAGTTATCTCAAATAAGAACGGAAAAAAAGTGATTCTAACGAGGTTTCCAAACTTCGAAAAAAATTTTTTTTCTTTTCGAGATTCTTTGCGCATAATATGCTTGTCTGAGGCTATCAAACTAGTATAATGAAAATGAACCAGTTATCTCAAATAAGAACGGAAAAAAAGTGATTCTAACGAGGTTTCCAAACTTCGAAAAAAAATTTTTTTCTTTTCGAGATTCTTTGCGCATAATATGCTTTTCTGAGGCTATCAAACTAGTATAATGAAAGAGAACCAGTTATCTCAAATAAGAACGGAAAAAAAGTGATTCTAACGAAGTTTCGAAAACTCGAAAAATTTTTTTTTCTTTTCGAGATTCTTTGCGCATAATATGCTTTTCTGAGGCTATCAAGCTAGTATAATGAAAGAGAACCAGTTATCTCAAATAAGAAAGGAAAAAAAGTGATTCTAACGAAGTTTCCAAACTTCGAAAAAAAATTTTTTTCTTTTCCAGATTCTTTGCGCATAATATGCTTTTCTGAGGCTATCAAACTAGTATAATGAAAGAGAACAAGTTATCTCAAATAAGAATGGAAAAAAAGTGATTCTAAGGAAGTTTCCAAAACTCGAAAAATTTTTTTTTCTTTTCGAGATTCTTTGCGCATAATATGTATGCTTTTCTGAGGCTATCAAACTAGTATAATGAAAGAGAACCAGTTATCTCAAATAAGAAAGGAAAAAAAGTGATTCTAACGAAGTTTCCTTACTTTGAAAAAAAATTTTTTTCTTTTCGAGATTCTTTGCGCATAATATGCTTGTCTAAGGCTATCAAACTAGTATAATGAAAGAGAACAAGTTATCTCAAATAAGAATGGAAAAAAAGTGATTCTAAGGAAGTTTCCAAAACTTCGAAAAAAAATTTTTTTCTTTTCGAGATTCTTTGCGCATAATACGCTTTTCTGAGGCTATCAAACTAGTATAATGAAAGAGAACCAGTTATCTCAAATAAGAACAGAAAAAAAGTGATTCTAACGAAGTTTCCAAACTTCGAAAAAAAATTTTTTTCTTTTCGAGATTCTTTGCGCATAATATGCTTTTCTGAGGCTATCAAACTAGTATAATGAAAGAGAACCAGTTATCTCAAATAAGAACGGGAAAAAAGTGATTCTAACGAGGTTTCCAAACATCGAAAAAAAATTTTTTTCTTTTCGAGATTCTTTGCGCATAATATGCTTTTCTGAGGCTATCAAACTAGTATAATGAAAGAGAACCAGTTATCTTAAATAAGAACGGAAAAAAAGTGATTCTAACGAAGTTTCCAAACTTCGAAAAAAAATTTTTTTCTTTTCGAGATTCTTTGCGCATAATATGCTTGTCTAAGGCTATCAAACTAGTATAATGAAAGAGAACAAGTTATCTCAAATAAGAATGGAAAAAAAGTGATTCTAAGGAAGTTTCCAAACTTCGAAATAAATTTTTTTTTTTTTCGAAATTCTTTGCACATAATACGCTTTTCTGAGGCTATCAAACTAGTATAATGAAAGAGAACCAGTTATCTCAAATAAGAACAGAAAAAAAGTGATTCTAACGAAGTTTCCAAACTTCGAAAAAAAATTTTTTTCTTTTCGAGATTCTTTGCGCATAATATGCTTTTCTAAGGCTATCAAACTAGTATAATGAAAGAGAACCAGTTATCTCAAATAAGAACGGAAAAAAAGTGATTCTAACGAGGTTTCCAAACTTCGAAAAAAAATTTTTTTCATTTCGAGATTCTTTGCGCACACTATGCTTTTCTGAGGCTATCAAACTAGTATAATGAAAGAGAACCAGTTATCTCAAATAAGAACGAAAAAAAAGTGACTCTAACGAAGTTTCCAAACTTCGAAAAAAAATTTTTTTCTTTTCGAGATTCTTTGCGCATACCTATGCTTTTCTGAGGCTATCAAACTAGTATAATGAAAGAGAACCAGTTATCTCAAATAAGAACGGAAAAAAAGTGATTCTAACGAGGTTTCCAATCTTAGAAAAAAAATTTTTTTCTTTTCGAGATTCTTTGCGCATAATATGCTTGTCTGAGGCTATCAAACTAGTATAATGAAAATGAACCAGTTATCTCAAATAAGAACGGAAAAAAAGTGATTCTAACGAGGTTTCCAAACTTCGAAAAAAAATTTTTTTCTTTTCGAGATTCTTTGCGCATAATATGCTTTTCTGAGGCTATCAAACTAATATAATGAAAGAGAACCAGTTATCTCAAATAAGAACGGAAAAAAAGTGATTCTAACGAAGTTTCGAAAACTTGAAAAAAATTTTTTTTCTTTTCGAGATTCTTTGCGCATAATATGCTTGTCTGAGGCTATCAAACTAGTATAATGAAAATGAACCAGTTATCTCAAATAAGAACGGAAAAAAAGTGATTCTAACGAGGTTTCCAAACTTCGAAAAAAAATTTTTTTCTTTTCGAGATTCTTGGCGCATAATATGCTTTTCTGAGGCTATCAAACTAGTATAATGAAAGAGAACCAGTTATCTCAAATAAGAACGGAAAAAAGTGATTCTAACGAAGTTTCGAAAACTCGAAAAATTTTTTTTTCTTTTCGAGATTCTTTGCGCATAATATGTATGCTTTTCTGAGGCTATCAAACTAGTATAATGAAAGAGAACCAGTTATCTCAAATAAGAAAGGAAAAACAGTGATTCTAACGAAGTTTCCAAACTTCGAAAAAAAATTTTTTTTTTCCAGATTCTTTGCGCATAATATGCTTTTCTGAGGCTATCAAACTAGTATAATGAAAGAGAACCAGTTATCTCAAATAAGAACGGAAAAAAAGTGATTCTAACGAAGTTTCCAAACTTCGAAAAAAAATTTTTTTCTTTTCGAGATTCTTTGCGCATAATATGCTTGTCTGAGGCTATCAAACTAGTATAATGAAAGAGAACCAGTTATCTTAAATAAGAACGGAAAAAAAGTGATTCTAACGAAGTTTCCTTACTTTGAAAAAAAATTTTTTTCTTTTCGAGATTCTTTGCGCATAATATGCTTGTCTAAGGCTATCAAACTAGTATAATGAAAGAGAACAAGTTATCTCAAATAAGAATGGAAAAAAAGTGATTCTAAGGAAGTTTCCAAAACTTCGAAAAAAAATTTTTTTCTTTTCGAGATTCTTTGCGCATAATACGCTTTTCTGAGGCTATCAAACTAGTATAATGAAAGAGAACCAGTTATCTCAAATAAGAACAGAAAAAAAGTGATTCTAACGAAGTTTCCAAACTTCGAAAAAAAATTTTTTTCTTTTCGAGATTCTTTGCGCATAATATGCTTTTCTGAGGCTATCAAACTAGTATAATGAAAGAGAACCAGTTATCTCAAATAAGAACGGGAAAAAAGTGATTCTAACGAGGTTTCCAAACTTCGAAAAAAAATTTTTTTCTTTTCGAGATTCTTTGCGCATAATATGCTTTTCTGGGGCTATCAAACTAGTATAATGAAAGAGAACCAGTTATCTCAAATAAGAACGGGAAAAAAGTGATTCTAACGAGGTTTCCAAACTTCGAAAAAAAAATTTTTTCTTTTCGAGATTCTTTGCGCATAATATGCTTTTCTGAGGCTATCAAACTAGTATAATGAAAGAGAACCAGTTATCTCAAATAAGAACGGAAAAAAAGTGATTCTAACGAAGTTTCGAAACTTCGAAAAAAAATTTTTTCTTTTCGAGATTCTTTGCGCATAATATGCTTTTCTGAGGCTATCAAACTAGTATAATGAAAGAGAACCAGTTATCTTAAATAAGAACGGAAAAAAAGTGATTCTAACGAAGTTTCCTTACTTTGAAAAAAAATTTTTTTCTTTTCGAGATTCTTTGCGCATAATATGCTTGTCTAAGGCTATCAAACTAGTATAATGAAAGAGAACAAGTTATCTCAAATAAGAATGGAAAAAAAGTGATTCTAAGGAAGTTTCCAAAACTTCGAAAAAAAATTTTTTTCTTTTCGAGATTCTTTGCGCATAATACGCTTTTCTGAGGCTATCAAACTAGTATAATGAAAGAGAACCAGTTATCTCAAATAAGAACAGAAAAAAAGTGATTCTAACGAAGTTTCCAAACTTCGAAAAAAAATTTTTTTCTTTTCGAGATTCTTTGCGCATAATATGCTTTTCTGAGGCTATCAAACTAGTATAATGAAAGAGAACCAGTTATCTCAAATAAGAACGGGAAAAAAGTGATTCTAACGAGGTTTCCAAACTTCGAAAAAAAATTTTTTTCTTTTCGAGATTCTTTGCGCATAATATGCTTTTCTGGGGCTATCAAACTAGTATAATGAAAGAGAACCAGTTATCTCAAATAAGAACGGAAAAAAAGTGATTCTAACGAAGTTTCGAAACTTCGAAAAAAAATTTTTTTCTTTTCGAGATTCTTTGCGCATAATATGCTTTTCTGAGGCTATCAAACTAGTATAATGAAAGAGAACCAGTTATCTTAAATAAGAACGGAAAAAAAGTGATTCTAACGAAGTTTCCAAACTTCGAAAAAAAATTTTTTTCTTTTCGAGATTCTTTGCGCATAATATGCTTGTCTAAGGCTATCAAACTAGTATAATGAAAGAGAACAAGTTATCTCAAATAAGAATGGAAAAAAAGTGATTCTAAGGAAGTTTCCAAACTTCGAAATAAAATTTTTTTTTTCGAAATTCTTTGCACATAATACGCTTTTCTGAGGCTATCAAACTAGTATATTGAAAGAGAACCAGTTATCTCAAATAAGAACAGAAAAAAAGTGATTCTAACGAAGTTTCCAAACTTCGAAAAAAAATTTTTTTCTTTTCGAGATTCTTTGCGCATAATATGCTTTTCTAAGGCTATCAAACTAGTATAATGAAAGAGAACCAGTTATCTCAAATAAGAACGGAAAAAAAGTGATTCTAACGAGGTTTCCAAACTTCGAAAAAAAATTTTTTTCTTTTCGAGATTCTTTGCGCACACTATGCTTTTCTGAGGCTATCAAACTAGTATAATGAAAGAGAACCAGTTATCTCAAATAAGAACGGAAAAAAAGTGATTCTAACGAAATTTCCAAACTTCGAAAAAAATTTTTTTTCTTTTCGAGATTCTTTGCGCATAATATGCTTTTCTGAGGCTATCAAACTAGTATAATGAAAGAGAACCAGTTATCTCAAATAAGAACGGAAAAAAAGTGATTCTAACGAAGTTTCCAAACTTCGAAAAAAAATTTTTTTCTTTTCGAGATTCCTTGCGCATAATATGCTTGTCTGAGGCTATCAAACTAGTATAATGAAACAGAACCAGTTATCTCAAATAAGAACGGAAAAAAAGTGATTCTAACGAAGTTTCCAAACTTCGAAAAAAAATTTTTTTCTTTTCGAGATTCTTTGCGCATACCTATGCTTTTCTGAGGCTATCAAACTAGTATAATGAAAGAGAACCAGTTATCTCAAATAAGAACGGAAAAAAAGTGATTCTAACGAGGTTTCCAATCTTCGAAAAAAAATTTTTTTCTTTTCGAGATTCTTTGCGCATAATATGCTTTTCTGAGGCTATCAAACTAGTATAATGAAAGAGAACCAGTTATCTCAAATAAGAACGGAAAAAAATTGATTCTAACGAAGTTTCCAAACTTCGAAAAAAAATTTTTTTCTTTTCGAGATTCTTTGCGCATAATATGCTTGTCTGAGGCTATCAAACTAGTATAATGAAAATGAACCAGTTATCTCAAATAAGAACGGAAAAAAAGTGATTCTAACGAAGTTTCGAAAACTTGAAAAAATTTTTTTTCTTTTCGAGATTCTTTGCGCATAATATGCTTGTCTGAGGCTATCAAACTAGTACAATGAAAATGAACCAGTTATCTCAAATAAGAACGGAAAAAAAGTGATTCTAACGAGGTTTCCAAACTTCGAAAAAAATTTTTTTTCTTTTCGAGATTCTTTGCGCATAATATGCTTGTCTGAGGCTATCAAACTAGTATAATGAAAATGAACCAGTTATCTCAAATAAGAACGGAAAAAAAGTGATTCTAACGAGGTTTCCAAACTTCGAAAAAAAATTTTTTTCTTTTCGAGATTCTTTGCGCATAATATGCTTTTCTGAGGCTATCAAACTAGTATAATGAAAGAGAACCAGTTATCTCAAATAAGAACGGAAAAAAAGTGATTCTAACGAAGTTTCGAAAACTCGAAAAATTTTTTTTTCTTTTCGAGATTCTTTGCGCATAATATGCTTTTCTGAGGCTATCAAGCTAGTATAATGAAAGAGAACCAGTTATCTCAAATAAGAAAGGAAAAAAAGTGATTCTAACGAAGTTTCCAAACTTCGAAAAAAAATTTTTTTCTTTTCCAGATTCTTTGCGCATAATATGCTTTTCTGAGGCTATCAAACTAGTATAATGAAAGAGAACAAGTTATCTCAAATAAGAATGGAAAAAAAGTGATTCTAAGGAAGTTTCCAAAACTCGAAAAATTTTTTTTTCTTTTCGAGATTCTTTGCGCATAATATGTATGCTTTTCTGAGGCTATCAAACTAGTATAATGAAAGAGAACCAGTTATCTCAAATAAGAAAGGAAAAAAAGTGATTCTAACGAAGTTTCCAAACTTCGAAAAAAAAATTTTTTCTTTTCCAGATTCTTTGCGCATAATATGCTTTTCTGAGGCTATCAAACTAGTATAATGAAAGAGAACCAGTTATCTCAAATAAGAACGGAAAAAAAGTGATTCTAACGAAGTTTCCAAACTTCGAAAAAAAATTTTTTTCTTTTCGAGATTCTTTGCGCATAATATGCTTGTCTGAGGCTATCAAACTAGTATAATGAAAGAGAACCAGTTATCTCAAATAAGAACGGGAAAAAAGTGATTCTAACGAGGTTTCCAAACTTCGAAAAAAAAATTTTTTCTTTTCGAGATTCTTTGCGCATAATATGCTTTTCTGAGGCTATCAAACTAGTATAATGAAAGAGAACAAGTTATCTCAAATAAGAATGGAAAAAAAGTGATTCTAAGGAAGTTTCCAAAACTTCGAAAAAAAATTTTTTTCTTTTCGAGATTCTTTGCGCATAATACGCTTTTCTGAGGCTATCAAACTAGTATAATGAAAGAGAACCAGTTATCTCAAATAAGAACAGAAAAAAAGTGATTCTAACGAAGTTTCCAAACTTCGAAAAAAAATTTTTTTCTTTTCGAGATTCTTTGCGCATAATATGCTTTTCTGAGGCTATCAAACTAGTATAATGAAAGAGAACCAGTTATCTCAAATAAGAACGGGAAAAAAGTGATTCTAACGAGGTTTCCAAACATCGAAAAAAAATTTTTTTCTTTTCGAGATTCTTTGCGCATAATATGCTTTTCTGGGGCTATCAAACTAGTATAATGAAAGAGAACCAGTTATCTCAAATAAGAACGGAAAAAAAGTGATTCTAACGAAGTTTCGAAACTTCGAAAAAAAATTTTTTTCTTTTCGAGATTCTTTGCGCATAATATGCTTTTCTGAGGCTATCAAACTAGTATAATGAAAGAGAACCAGTTATCTTAAATAAGAACGGAAAAAAAGTGATTCTAACGAAGTTTCCAAACTTCGAAAAAAAATTTTTTTCTTTTCGAGATTCTTTGCGCATAATATGCTTGTCTAAGGCTATCAAACTAGTATAATGAAAGAGAACAAGTTATCTCAAATAAGAATGGAAAAAAAGTGATACTAAGGAAGTTTCCAAACTTCGAAATAAAATTTTTTTTTTTTCGAAATTCTTTGCACATAATACGCTTTTCTGAGGCTATCAAACTAGTATAATGAAAGAGAACCAGTTATCTCAAATAAGAACAGAAAAAAAGTGATTCTAACGAAGTTTCCAAACTTCGAAAAAAAATTTTTTTCTTTTCGAGATTCTTTGCGCATAATATGCTTTTCTAAGGCTATCAAACTAGTATAATGAAAGAGAACCAGTTATCTCAAATAAGAACGGAAAAAAAGTGATTCTAACGAGGTTTCCAAACTTCGAAAAAAAATTTTTTTCATTTCGAGATTCTTTGCGCACACTATGCTTTTCTGAGGCTATCAAACTAGTATAATGAAAGAGAACCAGTTATCTCAAATAAGAACGGAAAAAAAGTGACTCTAACGAAGTTTCCAAACTTCGAAAAAAAATTTTTTTCTTTTCGAGATTCTTTGCGCATACCTATGCTTTTCTGAGGCTATCAAACTAGTATAATGAAAGAGAACCAGTTATCTCAAATAAGAACGGAAAAAAAGTGATTCTAACGAGGTTTCCAATCTTAGAAAAAAAATTTTTTTCTTTTCGAGATTCTTTGCGCATAATATGCTTGTCTGAGGCTATCAAACTAGTATAATGAAAATGAACCAGTTATCTCAAATAAGAACGGAAAAAAAGTGATTCTAACGAAGTTTCCAAACTTCGAAAAAAAATTTTTTTCTTTTCGAGATTCTTTGCGCATAATATGCTTGTCTGAGGCTATCAAACTAGTATAATGAAAGAGAACCAGTTATCTCAAATAAGAACGGGAAAAAAGTGATTCTAACGAGGTTTCCAAACTTCGAAAAAAAAATTTTTTCTTTTCGAGATTCTTTGCGCATAATATGCTTTTCTGAGGCTATCAAACTAGTATAATGAAAGAGAACAAGTTATCTCAAATAAGAATGGAAAAAAAGTGATTCTAAGGAAGTTTCCAAAACTTCGAAAAAAAATTTTTTTCTTTTCGAGATTCTTTGCGCATAATACGCTTTTCTGAGGCTATCAAACTAGTATAATGAAAGAGAACCAGTTATCTCAAATAAGAACAGAAAAAAAGTGATTCTAACGAAGTTTCCAAACTTCGAAAAAAATTTTTTTCTTTTCGAGATTCTTTGCGCATAATATGCTTTTCTGAGGCTATCAAACTAGTATAATGAAAGAGAACCAGTTATCTCAAATAAGAACGGGAAAAAAGTGATTCTAACGAGGTTTCCAAACATCGAAAAAAAATTTTTTTCTTTTCGAGATTCTTTGCGCATAATATGCTTTTCTGGGGCTATCAAACTAGTATAATGAAAGAGAACCAGTTATCTCAAATAAGAACGGAAAAAAAGTGATTCTAACGAAGTTTCGAAACTTCGAAAAAAAATTTTTTTCTTTTCGAGATTCTTTGCGCATAATATGCTTTTCTGAGGCTATCAAACTAGTATAATGAAAGAGAACCAGTTATCTTAAATAAGAACGGAAAAAAAGTGATTCTAACGAAGTTTCCAAACTTCGAAAAAAAATTTTTTTCTTTTCGAGATTCTTTGCGCATAATATGCTTGTCTAAGGCTATCAAACTAGTATAATGAAAGAGAACAAGTTATCTCAAATAAGAATGGAAAAAAAGTGATACTAAGGAAGTTTCCAAACTTCGAAATAAAATTTTTTTTTTTTCGAAATTCTTTGCACATAATACGCTTTTCTGAGGCTATCAAACTAGTATAATGAAAGAGAACCAGTTATCTCAAATAAGAACAGAAAAAAAGTGATTCTAACGAAGTTTCCAAACTTCGAAAAAAAATTTTTTTCTTTTCGAGATTCTTTGCGCATAATATGCTTTTCTAAGGCTATCAAACTAGTATAATGAAAGAGAACCAGTTATCTCAAATAAGAACGGAAAAAAAGTGATTCTAACGAGGTTTCCAAACTTCGAAAAAAAATTTTTTTCATTTCGAGATTCTTTGCGCACACTATGCTTTTCTGAGGCTATCAAACTAGTATAATGAAAGAGAACCAGTTATCTCAAATAAGAACGGAAAAAAAGTGACTCTAACGAAGTTTCCAAACTTCGAAAAAAAATTTTTTTCTTTTCGAGATTCTTTGCGCATACCTATGCTTTTCTGAGGCTATCAAACTAGTATAATGAAAGAGAACCAGTTATCTCAAATAAGAACGGAAAAAAAGTGATTCTAACGAGGTTTCCAATCTTAGAAAAAAAATTTTTTTCTTTTCGAGATTCTTTGCGCATAATATGCTTGTCTGAGGCTATCAAACTAGTATAATGAAAATGAACCAGTTATCTCAAATAAGAACGGAAAAAAAGTGATTCTAACGAGGTTTCCAAACTTCGAAAAAAAATTTTTTTCTTTTCGAGATTCTTTGCGCATAATATGCTTTTCTGAGGCTATCAAACTAATATAATGAAAGAGAACCAGTTATCTCAAATAAGAACGGAAAAAAAGTGATTCTAACGAAGTTTCGAAAACTTGAAAAAAATTTTTTTTCTTTTCGAGATTCTTTGCGCATAATATGCTTGTCTGAGGCTATCAAACTAGTATAATGAAAATGAACCAGTTATCTCAAATAAGAACGGAAAAAAAGTGATTCTAACGAGGTTTCCAAACTTCGAAAAAAAATTTTTTTCTTTTCGAGATTCTTGGCGCATAATATGCTTTTCTGAGGCTATCAAACTAGTATAATGAAAGAGAACCAGTTATCTCAAATAAGAACGGAAAAAAGTGATTCTAACGAAGTTTCGAAAACTCGAAAAATTTTTTTTTCTTTTCGAGATTCTTTGCGCATAATATGTATGCTTTTCTGAGGCTATCAAACTAGTATAATGAAAGAGAACCAGTTATCTCAAATAAGAAAGGAAAAACAGTGATTCTAACGAAGTTTCCAAACTTCGAAAAAAAAATTTTTTTTTTCCAGATTCTTTGCGCATAATATGCTTTTCTGAGGCTATCAAACTAGTATAATGAAAGAGAACCAGTTATCTCAAATAAGAACGGAAAAAAAGTGATTCTAACGAAGTTTCCAAACTTCGAAAAAAAATTTTTTTCTTTTCGAGATTCTTTGCGCATAATATGCTTGTCTGAGGCTATCAAACTAGTATAATGAAAGAGAACCAGTTATCTCAAATAAGAACGGGAAAAAAGTGATTCTAACGAGGTTTCCAAACTTCGAAAAAAAAATTTTTTCTTTTCGAGATTCTTTGCGCATTATATGCTTTTCTGAGGCTATCAAACTAGTATAATGAAAGAGAACCAGTTATCTCAAATAAGAACGGAAAAAAAGTGATTCTAACGAAGTTTCGAAACTTCGAAAAAAAATTTTTTCTTTTCGAGATTCTTTGCGCATAATATGCTTTTCTGAGGCTATCAAACTAGTATAATGAAAGAGAACCAGTTATCTTAAATAAGAACGGAAAAAAAGTGATTCTAACGAAGTTTCCTTACTTTGAAAAAAAATTTTTTTCTTTTCGAGATTCTTTGCGCATAATATGCTTGTCTAAGGCTATCAAACTAGTATAATGAAAGAGAACAAGTTATCTCAAATAAGAATGGAAAAAAAGTGATTCTAAGGAAGTTTCCAAAACTTCGAAAAAAAATTTTTTTCTTTTCGAGATTCTTTGCGCATAATACGCTTTTCTGAGGCTATCAAACTAGTATAATGAAAGAGAACCAGTTATCTCAAATAAGAACAGAAAAAAAGTGATTCTAACGAAGTTTCCAAACTTCGAAAAAAAATTTTTTTCTTTTCGAGATTCTTTGCGCATAATATGCTTTTCTGAGGCTATCAAACTAGTATAATGAAAGAGAACCAGTTATCTCAAATAAGAACGGGAAAAAAGTGATTCTAACGAGGTTTCCAAACTTCGAAAAAAAATTTTTTTCTTTTCGAGATTCTTTGCGCATAATATGCTTTTCTGGGGCTATCAAACTAGTATAATGAAAGAGAACCAGTTATCTGAAATAAGAACGGAAAAAAAGTGATTCTAACGAAGTTTCGAAACTTCGAAAAAAAATTTTTTTCTTTTCGAGATTCTTTGCGCATAATATGCTTTTCTGAGGCTATCAAACTAGTATAATGAAAGAGAACCAGTTATCTTAAATAAGAACGGAAAAAAAGTGATTCTAACGAAGTTTCCAAACTTCGAAAAAAAATTTTTTTCTTTTCGAGATTCTTTGCGCATAATATGCTTGTCTAAGGCTATCAAACTAGTATAATGAAAGAGAACAAGTTATCTCAAATAAGAATGGAAAAAAAGTGATTCTAAGGAAGTTTCCAAACTTCGAAATAAAATTTTTTTTTTTCGAAATTCTTTGCACATAATACGCTTTTCTGAGGCTATCAAACTAGTATATTGAAAGAGAACCAGTTATCTCAAATAAGAACAGAAAAAAAGTGATTCTAACGAAGTTTCCAAACTTCGAAAAAAAATTTTTTTCTTTTCGAGATTCTTTGCGCATAATATGCTTTTCTAAGGCTATCAAACTAGTATAATGAAAGAGAACCAGTTATCTCAAATAAGAACGGAAAAAAAGTGATTCTAACGAGGTTTCCAAACTTCGAAAAAAAATTTTTTTCTTTTCGAGATTCTTTGCGCACACTATGCTTTTCTGAGGCTATCAAACTAGTATAATGAAAGAGAACCAGTTATCTCAAATAAGAACGGAAAAAAAGTGATTCTAACGAAATTTCCAAACTTCGAAAAAAATTTTTTTTCTTTTCGAGATTCTTTGCGCATAATATGCTTTTCTGAGGCTATCAAACTAGTATAATGAAAGAGAACCAGTTATCTCAAATAAGAACGGAAAAAAAGTGATTCTAACGAAGTTTCCAAACTTCGAAAAAAAATTTTTTTCTTTTCGAGATTCCTTGCGCATAATATGCTTGTCTGAGGCTATCAAACTAGTATAATGAAACAGAACCAGTTATCTCAAATAAGAACGGAAAAAAAGTGATTCTAACGAAGTTTCCAAACTTCGAAAAAAAATTTTTTTCTTTTCGAGATTCTTTGCGCATACCTATGCTTTTCTGAGGCTATCAAACTAGTATAATGAAAGAGAACCAGTTATCTCAAATAAGAACGGAAAAAAAGTGATTCTAACGAGGTTTCCAATCTTCGAAAAAAAATTTTTTTCTTTTCGAGATTCTTTGCGCATAATATGCTTTTCTGAGGCTATCAAACTAGTATAATGAAAGAGAACCAGTTATCTCAAATAAGAACGGAAAAAAATTGATTCTAACGAAGTTTCCAAACTTCGAAAAAAAATTTTTTTCTTTTCGAGATTCTTTGCGCATAATATGCTTGTCTGAGGCTATCAAACTAGTATAATGAAAATGAACCAGTTATCTCAAATAAGAACGGAAAAAAAGTGATTCTAACGAAGTTTCGAAAACTTGAAAAAATTTTTTTTCTTTTCGAGATTCTTTGCGCATAATATGCTTGTCTGAGGCTATCAAACTAGTACAATGAAAATGAACCAGTTATCTCAAATAAGAACGGAAAAAAAGTGATTCTAACGAGGTTTCCAAACTTCGAAAAAAATTTTTTTTCTTTTCGAGATTCTTTGCGCATAATATGCTTGTCTGAGGCTATCAAACTAGTATAATGAAAATGAACCAGTTATCGCAAATAAGAACGGAAAAAAAGTGATTCTAACGAGGTTTCCAAACTTCGAAAAAAAATTTTTTTCTTTTCGAGATTCTTTGCGCATAATATGCTTTTCTGAGGCTATCAAACTAGTATAATGAAAGAGAACAAGTTATCTCAAATAAGAACGGAAAAAAAGTGATTCTAACGAAGTTTCGAAAACTCGAAAAATTTTTTTTTCTTTTCGAGATTCTTTGCGCATAATATGCTTTTCTGAGGCTATCAAGCTAGTATAATGAAAGAGAACCAGTTATCTCAAATAAGAAAGGAAAAAAAGTGATTCTAACGAAGTTTCCAAACTTCGAAAAAAAATTTTTTTCTTTTCCAGATTCTTTGCGCATAATATGCTTTTCTGAGGCTATCAAACAAGTATAATGAAAGAGAACAAGTTATCTCAAATAAGAATGGAAAAAAAGTGATTCTAAGGAAGTTTCCAAAACTTCGAAAAAAAATTTTTTTCTTTTCGAGATTCTTTGCGCATAATACGCTTTTCTGAGGCTATCAAACTAGTATAATGAAAGAGAACCAGTTATCTCAAATAAGAACAGAAAAAAAGTGATTCTAACGAAGTTTCCAAACTTCGAAAAAAAATTTTTTTCTTTTCGAGATTCTTTGCGCATAATATGCTTTTCTGAGGCTATCAAACTAGTATAATGAAAGAGAACCAGTTATCTCAAATAAGAACGGGAAAAAAGTGATTCTAACGAGGTTTCCAAACTTCGAAAAAAAATTTTTTTCTTTTCGAGATTCTTTGCGCATAATATGCTTTTCTGGGGCTATCAAACTAGTATAATGAAAGAGAACCAGTTATCTCAAATAAGAACGGAAAAAAAGTGATTCTAACGAAGTTTCGAAACTTCGAAAAAAAATTTTTTTCTTTTCGAGATTCCTTGCGTATAATATGCTTTTCTGAGGCTATCAAAATAGTATAATGAAAGAGAACCAGTTATCTTAAATAAGAACGGAAAAAAAGTGATTCTAACGAAGTTTCCAAACTTCGAAAAAAATTTTTTTTCTTTTCGAGATTCTTTGCGCATAATATGCTTGTCTAAGGCTATCAAACTAGTATAATGAAAGAGAACAAGTTATCTCAAATAAGAATGGAAAAAAAGTGATTCTAAGGAAGTTTCCAAACTTCGAAATAAAATTTTTTTTTTTCGAAATTCTTTGCACATAATACGCTTTTCTGAGGCTATCAAACTAGTATATTGAAAGAGAACCAGTTATCTCAAATAAGAACAGAAAAAAAGTGATTCTAACGAAGTTTCCAAACTTCGAAAAAAAATTTTTTTCTTTTCGAGATTCTTTGCGCATAATATGCTTTTCTAAGGCTATCAAACTAGTATAATGAAAGAGAACCAGTTATCTCAAATAAGAACGGAAAAAAAGTGATTCTAACGAGGTTTCCAAACTTCGAAAAAAAATTTTTTTCTTTTCGAGATTCTTTGCGCACACTATGCTTTTCTGAGGCTATCAAACTAGTATAATGAAAGAGAACCAGTTATCTCAAATAAGAACGGAAAAAAAGTGATTCTAACGAAATTTCCAAACTTCGAAAAAAATTTTTTTTCTTTTCGAGATTCTTTGCGCATAATATGCTTTTCTGAGGCTATCAAACTAGTATAATGAAAGAGAACCAGTTATCTCAAATAAGAACGGAAAAAAGTGATTCTAACGAAGTTTCCAAACTTCGAAAAAAAATTTTTTTCTTTTCGAGATTCCTTGCGCATAATATGCTTGTCTGAGGCTATCAAACTAGTATAATGAAACAGAACCAGTTATCTCAAATAAGAACGGAAAAAAAGTGATTCTAACGAAGTTTCCAAACTTCGAAAAAAAATTTTTTTCTTTTCGAGATTCTTTGCGCATACCTATGCTTTTCTGAGGCTATCAAACTAGTATAATGAAAGAGAACCAGTTATCTCAAATAAGAACGGAAAAAAAGTGATTCTAACGAGGTTTCCAATCTTCGAAAAAAAATTTTTTTCTTTTCGAGATTCTTTGCGCATAATATGCTTTTCTGAGGCTATCAAACTAGTATAATGAAAGAGAACCAGTTATCTCAAATAAGAACGGAAAAAAATTGATTCTAACGAAGTTTCCAAACTTCGAAAAAAAATTTTTTTCTTTTCGAGATTCTTTGCGCATAATATGCTTGTCTGAGGCTATCAAACTAGTATAATGAAAATGAACCAGTTATCTCAAATAAGAACGGAAAAAAAGTGATTCTAACGAGGTTTCCAAACTTCGAAAAAGAATTTTATTCTTTTCGAGATTCTTTGCGCAAAATATGCTTTTCTGAGGCTATCAAACTAATATAATGAAAGAGAACCAGTTATCTCAAATAAGAACGGAAAAAAAGTGTTTCTAATGAAGTTTCCAAACTTCGAAAAAAAATTTTTTTCATTTCGAGATTCTTTGCGCATAATATGCTTTTCGGAGGCTATCAATCTAATATAATGAAAGAGAACCAGTTATCTCAAATAAGAAAGGAAAAAAAGTGTATCTAACGAAGTTTCCAAACTTCGAAAAAAATTTTTTTTCTTTTCCAGATTCTTTGCGCATATTATGCTTTTCTGAGGCTATCAAACTAGTATAATGAAAGAGAACCAGTTATCTCAAATAAGAACGGAAAAAAAGTGATTCTAACGAGGTTTCTAAACTTCGAAAAAAAATTTTTTTCTTTTCGAGATTCTTTGCGCATAATATGCTTTTCTGAGGCTATCAAACTAGTATAATGAAAGAGAACCAGTTATCTCAAATAAGAACGGAAAAAAATTGATTCTAACGAAGTTTCCAAACTTCGAAAAAAAATTTTTTTCTTTTCGAGATTCTTTGCGCATAATATGCTTGTCTGAGGCTATCAAACTAGTATAATGAAAGAGAACCAGTTATCTCAAATAAGAACGGAAAAAAAGTGATTCTAACGAAGTTTCCAAACTTCGAAAAAAAATTTTTTTCTTTTCGAGATTCTTTGCGCATACCTATGCTTTTCTGAGGCTATCAAACTAGTATAATGAAAGAGAACCAGTTTTCTCAAATAAGAACGGAAAAAAAGTGATTCTAACGAGGTTTCCAATCTTCGAAAAAAAATTTTTTTCTTTTCGAGATTCTTTGCGCATAATATGCTTTTCTGAGGCTATCAAACTAGTATAATGAAAGAGAACAAGTTATCTCAAATAAGAACGGAAAAAAATTGATTCTAACGAAGTTTCCAAACTTCGAAAAAAAATTTTTTTCTTTTCGAGATTCTTTGCGCATAATATGCTTGTCTGAGGCTATCAAACTAGTATAATGAAAATGAACCAGTTATCTCAAATAAGAACGGAAAAAAAGTGATTCTAACGAAGTTTCGAAACTTCGAAAAAAAATTTTTTTCTTTTCGAGATTCTTTGCGCATAATATGCTTTTCTGAGGCTATCAAACTAGTATAATGAAAGAGAACCAGTTATCTTAAATAAGAACGGAAAAAAAGTGATTCTAACGAAGTTTCCAAACTTCGAAAAAAAATTTTTTTCTTTTCGAGATTCTTTGCGCATAATATGCTTGTCTAAGGCTATCAAACTAGTATAATGAAAGAGAACAAGTTATCTCAAATAAGAATGGAAAAAAAGTGATTCTAAGGAAGTTTCCAAACTTCGAAATAAAATTTTTTTTTTTTCGAAATTCTTTGCACATAATACGCTTTTCTGAGGCTATCAAACTAGTATAATGAAAGAGAACCAGTTATCTCAAATAAGAACAGAAAAAAAGTGATTCTAACGAAGTTTCCAAACTTCGAAAAAAAATTTTTTTCTTTTCAAGATTCTTTGCGCATAATATGCTTTTCTAAGGCTATCAAACTAGTATAATGAAAGAGAACCAGTTATCTCAAATAATAACGGAAAAAAGTGATTCTAACGAGGTTTCCAAACTTCGAAAAAAAAATTTTTTCTTTTCGAGATTCTTTGCGCACACTATGCTTTTCTGAGGCTATCAAACTAGTATAATGAAAGAGAACCAGTTATCTCAAATAAGAACGGAAAAAAAGTGATTCTAACGAAATTTCCAAACTTCGAAAAAAATTTTTTTTCTTTTCGAGATTCTTTGCGCATAATATGCTTTTCTGAGGCTATCAAACTAGTATAATGAAAGAGAACCAGTTATCTCAAATAAGAACGGAAAAAAAGTGATTCTAACGAAGTTTCCAAACTTCGAAAAAAAATTTTTTTCTTTTCGAGATTCCTTGCGCATAATATGCTTGTCTGAGGCTATCAAACTAGTATAATGAAAGAGAACCAGTTATCTCAAATAAGAACGGAAAAAAAGTGATTCTAACGAAGTTTCCAAACTTCGAAAAAAAATTTTTTTCTTTTCGAGATTCTTTGCGCATACCTATGCTTTTCTGAGGCTATCAAACTAGTATAATGAAAGAGAACCAGTTATCTCAAATAAGAACGGAAAAAAAGTGATTCTAACGAGGTTTCCAATCTTCGAAAAAAAATTTTTTTCTTTTCGAGATTCTTTGCGCATAATATGCTTTTTTGAGGCTATCAAACTAGTATAATGAAAGAGAACCAGTTATCTCAAATAAGAACGGAAAAAAATTGATTCTAACGAAGTTTCCAAACTTCGAAAAAAAATTTTTTTCTTTTCGAGATTCTTTGCGCATAATATGCTTGTCTGAGGCTATCAAACTAGTATAATGAAAATGAACCAGTTATCTCAAATAAGAACGGAAAAAAAGTGATTCTAACGAGGTTTCCAAACTTCGAAAAAAAATTTTATTCTTTTCGAGATTCTTTGCGCATAATATGCTTTTCTGAGGCTATCAAACTAATATAATGAAAGAGAACCAGTTATCTCAAATAAGAACGGAAAAAAAGTGATTCTAACGAAGTTTCGAAAACTTGAAAAAATTTTTTTTCTTTTCGAGATTCTTTGCGCATAATATGCTTGTCTGAGGCTATCAAACTAGTATAATGAAAATGAACCAGTTATCTCAAATAAGAACGGAAAAAAAGTGATTCTAACGAGGTTTCCAAACTTCGAAAAAAGATTTTTTTCTTTTCGAGATTCTTTGCGCATAATATGCTTGTCTGAGGCTATCAAACTAGTATAATGAAAATGAACCAGTTATCTCAAATAAGAACGGAAAAAAAGTGATTCTAACGAGGTTTCCAAACTTCGAAAAAAAATTTTTTTCTTTTCGAGATTCTTTGCGCATAATATGCTTTTCTGAGGCTATCAAACTAGTATAATGAAAGAGAACCAGTTATCTCAAATAAGAACGGAAAAAAAGTGATTCTAACGAAGTTTCGAAAATTCGAAAATTTTTTTTTTCTTTTCGAGATTCTTTGCGCATAATATGCTTTTCTGAGGCTATCAAGCTAGTATAATGAAAGAGAACCAGTTATCTCAAATAAGAAAGAAAAAAAAGTGATTCTAACGAAGTTTCCAAACTTCGAAAAAAAATTTTTTTCTTTTCCAGATTCTTTGCGCATAATATGCTTTTCTGAGGCTATCAAACTAGTATAATGAAAGAGAACAAGTTATCTCAAATAAGAATGGAAAAAAAGTGATTCTAAGGAAGTTTCCAAAACTTCGAAAAAAAATTTTTTTCTTTTCGAGATTCTTTGCGCATAATACGCTTTTCTGAGGCTATCAAACTAGTATAATGAAAGAGAACCAGTTATCTCAAATAAGAACAGAAAAAAAGTGATTCTAACGAAGTTTCCAAACTTCGAAAAAAAATTTTTTTCTTTTCGAGATTCTTTGCGCATAATATGCTTTTCGGAGGCTATCAAACTAGTATAATGAAAGAGAACCAGTTATCTCAAATAAGAACGGGAAAAAAGTGATTCTAACGAGGTTTCCAAACTTCGAAAAAAAATTTTTTTCTTTTCGAGATTCTTTGCGCATAATATGCTTTTCTGGGGCTATCAAACTAGTATAATGAAAGAGAACCAGTTATCTCAAATAAGAACGGAAAAAAAGTGATTCTAACGAAGTTTCGAAACTTCGAAAAAAAATTTTTTTCTTTTCGAGATTCTTTGCGCATAATATGCTTTTCTGAGGCTATCAAACTAGTATAATGAAAGAGAACCAGTTATCTTAAATAAGAACGGAAAAAAAGTGATTCTAACGAAGTTTCCAAACTTCGAAAAAAAATTTTTTTCTTTTCGAGATTCTTTGCGCATAATATGCTTGTCTAAGGCTATCAAACTAGTATAATGAAAGAGAACAAGTTATCTCAAATAAGAATGGAAAAAAAGTGATTCTAAGGAAGTTTCCAAACTTCGAAATAAAATTTTTTTTTTCGAAATTCTTTGCACATAATACGCTTTTCTGAGGCTATCAAACTAGTATATTGAAAGAGAACCAGTTATCTCAAATAAGAACAGAAAAAAAGTGATTCTAACGAAGTTTCCAAACTTCGAAAAAAAATTTTTTTCTTTTCGAGATTCTTTGCGCATAATATGCTTTTCTAAGGCTATCAAACTAGTATAATGAAAGAGAACCAGTTATCTCAAATAAGAACGGAAAAAAAGTGATTCTAACGAGGTTTCCAAACTTCGAAAAAAAAATTTTTTCTTTTCGAGATTCTTTGCGCACACTATGCTTTTCTGAGGCTATCAAACTAGTATAATGAAAGAGAACCAGTTATCTCAAATAAGAACGGAAAAAAAGTGATTCTAACGAAATTTCCAAACTTCGAAAAAAATTTTTTTTCTTTTCGAGATTCTTTGCGCATAATATGCTTTTCTGAGGCTATCAAACTAGTATAATGAAAGAGAACCAGTTATCTCAAATAAGAACGGAAAAAAAGTGATTCTAACGAAGTTTCCAAACTTCGAAAAAAAATTTTTTTCTTTTCGAGATTCCTTGCGCATAATATGCTTGTCTGAGGCTATCAAACTAGTATAATGAAACAGAACCAGTTATCTCAAATAAGAACGGAAAAAAAGTGATTCTAACGAAGTTTCCAAACTTCGAAAAAAAATTTTTTTCTTTTCGAGATTCTTTGCGCATACCTATGCTTTTCTGAGGCTATCAAACTAGTATAATGAAAGAGAACCAGTTATCTCAAATAAGAACGGAAAAAAAGTGATTCTAACGAGGTTTCCAATCTTCGAAAAAAAAATTTTTTCTTTTCGAGATTCTTTGCGCATAATATGCTTTTCTGAGGCTATCAAACTAGTATAATGAAAGAGAACCAGTTATCTCAAATAAGAACGGAAAAAAATTGATTCTAACGAAGTTTCCAAACTTCGAAAAAAAATTTTTTTCTTTTCGAGATTCTTTGCGCATAATATGCTTGTCTGAGGCTATCAAACTAGTATAATGAAAATGAACCAGTTATCTCAAATAAGAACGGAAAAAAAGTGATTCTAACGAGGTTTCCAAACTTCGAAAAAGAATTTTATTCTTTTCGAGATTCTTTGCGCAAAATATGCTTTTCTGAGGCTATCAAACTAATATAATGAAAGAGAACCAGTTATCTCAAATAAGAACGGAAAAAAAGTGTTTCTAATGAAGTTTCCAAACTTCGAAAAAAAATTTTTTTCATTTCGAGATTCTTTGCGCATAATATGCTTTTCGGAGGCTATCAATCTAATATAATGAAAGAGAACCAGTTATCTCAAATAAGAAAGGAAAAAAAGTGTATCTAACGAAGTTTCCAAACTTCGAAAAAAATTTTTTTTCTTTTCCAGATTCTTTGCGCATATTATGCTTTTCTGAGGCTATCAAACTAGTATAATGAAAGAGAACCAGTTATCTCAAATAAGAACGGAAAAAAAGTGATTCTAACGAGGTTTCTAAACTTCGAAAAAAAATTTTTTTCTTTTCGAGATTCTTTGCGCATAATATGCTTTTCTGAGGCTATCAAACTAGTATAATGAAAGAGAACCAGTTATCTCAAATAAGAACGGAAAAAAAGTGATTCTAACGAAGTTTCCAAACTTCGAAAAAAAATTTTTTTCTTTTCGAGATTCTTTGCGCATAATATGCTTGTCTGAGGCTATCAAACTAGTATAATGAAAATGAACCAGTTATCTCAAATAAGAACGGAAAAAAAGTGATTCTAACGAGGTTTCCAAACTTCGAAAAAAAATTTTTTTCTTTTCGAGATTCTTTGCGCATAATATGCTTTTCTGAGGCTATCAAACTAGTATAATGAAA
Organism: Metallyticus violacea; assembly: GCA_030762175.1. NCBI lineage: Eukaryota > Metazoa > Arthropoda > Insecta > Mantodea > Metallyticidae > Metallyticus > Metallyticus violacea. The sequence continues at coordinate 81,599,027 of CM060842.1, read as the reverse complement.
GAGAACCAGTTATCTCAAATAAGAACGGAAAAAAAGTGATTCTAACGAAGTTTCGAAAACTCGAAAAATTTTTTTTTCTTTTCGAGATTCTTTGCGCATAATATGCTTTTCTGAGGCTATCAAGCTAGTATAATGAAAGAGAACCAGTTATCTCAAATAAGAAAGGAAAAAAAGTGATTCTAACGAAGTTTCCAAACTTCGAAAAAAAATTTTTTTCTTTTGCAGATTCTATGCGCATAATATGCTTTTCTGAGGCTATCAAACTAGTATAATGAAAGAGAACCAGTTATCTCAAATAAGAATGGAAAAAAAGTGTTTCTTATGAAGTTTCCAAACTTCGAAAAAAAATTTTTTTCATTTCGAGATTCTTTGCGCATAATATGCTTTTCGGAGGCTATCAATCTAATATAATGAAAGAGAACCAGTTATCTCAAATAAGAAAGGAAAAAAAGTGTATCTAACGAAGTTTCCAAACTTCGAAAAAAATTTTTTTTCTTTTCCAGATTCTTTGCGCATATTATGCTTTTCTGAGGCTATCAAACTAGTATAATGAAAGAGAACCAGTTATCTCAAATAAGAACGGAAAAAAAGTGATTCTAACGAGGTTTCTAAACTTCGAAAAAAAATTTTTTTCTTTTCGAGATTCTTTGCGCATAATATGCTTTTCTGAGGCTATCAAACTAGTATAATGAAAGAGAACCAGTTATCTCAAATAAGAACGGAAAAAAAGTGATTCTAACGAAGTTTCCAAACTTCGAAAAAAAATTTTTTTCTTTTCGAGATTCTTTGCGCATAATATGCTTGTCTGAGGCTATCAAACTAGTATAATGAAAATGAACCAGTTATCTCAAATAAGAACGGAAAAAAAGTGATTCTAACGAGGTTTCCAAACTTCGAAAAAATTTTTTTTCTTTTCGAGATTCTTTGCGCATAATATGCTTTTCTGAGGCTATCAAACTAATATAATGAAAGAGAACCAGTTATCTCAAATAAGAACGGAAAAAAAGTGATTCTAACGAAGTTTCGAAAACTTGAAAAAAATTTGTTTCTTTTCGAGATTCTTTGCGCATAATATTTTTGTCTGAGGCTATCAAACTAGTATAATGAAAATGAACCAGTTATCTCAAATAAGAACGGAAAAAAAGTGATTCTAACGAGGTTTCCAAACTTCGAAAAAAAATTTTTTTCTTTTCGAGATTCTTTGGGCATAATATGCTTTTCTGAGGCTATCAAACTAGTATAATGAAAGAGAACCAGTTATCTCAAATAAGAACGGAAAAAAAGTGATTCTAACGAAGTTTCGAAAACTCGAAAAATTTTTTTTTCTTTTCGAGATTCTTTGCGCATAATATGCTTTTCTGAGGCTATCAAACTAGTATAATGAAAGAGAACCAGTTATCTCAAATAAGAAAGGAAAAAAAGATATTCTAACGAAGTTTCCAAAGTTCGAAAAAAAATTTTTTTCTTTTCCAGATTCTTTGCGCATAATATGCTTTTCTGAGGCTATCAAACTAGTATAATGAAAGAGAACCAGTTATCTCAAATAAGAATGGAAAAAAAGTGTTTCTAATGAAGTTTCCAAACTTCGAAAAAAAATTTTTTTCATTTCGAGATTCTTTGCGCATAATATGCTTTTCGGAGGCTATCAATCTAATATAATGAAAGAGAACCAGTTATCTCAAATAAGAACGGAAAAAAAGTGATTCTAACGAAGTTTCGAAACTTCGAAAAAAATTTTTTTTCTTTTCGAGATTCTTTGCGCATAATATGCTTTTCTGAGGCTATCAAACTAGTATAATGAAAGAGAACCAGTTATCTCAAATAAGAACGGAAAAAAAAGTGATTCTAATGAAATTTCGAAAACTCGAAAAAAAATTTTTTTCTTTTCGAGATTCTTTGCGCATAATATGCTTTTCTGAGGCTATCAAACTAGTATAATGAAAGAGAACCAGTTATCTCAAATAAGAAAGGAAAAAAAGTGATTCTAACGAAGTTTCCAAACTTCGAAAAAAAATTTTTTTCTTTTCCAGATTCTTTGCGCATAATATGCTTTTCTGAGGCTATCAAACTAGTATAATGAAAGAGAACCAGTTATCTCAAATAAGAAAGGAAAAAAAGTGATTCTAACGAAGTTTCCAAACTTCGAAAAAAAATTTTTTTCTCTTCCAGATTCTTTGCGCATAATATGCTTTTCTGAGGCTATCAAACTAGTATAATGAAAGAGAACCAGTTATCTCAAATAAGAACGGAAAAAAAGTGATTCTAACGAAGTTTCGAAAACTCGAAAAAAATGTTTTTTCTTTTCGAGATTCTTTGCGCATAATATGCTTTTCTGAGGCTATCAAACCAGTATAATGAAAGAGAACCAGTTATCTCAAATAAGAACGGAAAAAAAGTGATTCTAACGAAGTTTCCAAACTTCGAAAAAAAATTTTTTTCTTTTCGAGATTCTTTGCGCATAATATGCTTGTCTGAGGCTATCAAACTAGTATAATGAAAGAGAACCAGTTATCTCAAATAAGAACGGGAAAAAAGTGATTCTAACGAGGTTTCCAAACTTCGAAAAAAAATTTTTTTCTTTTCGAGATTCTTTGCGCATAATATGCTTTTCTGAGGCTATCAAACTAGTATAATGAAAGAGAACCAGTTATCTCAAATAAGAACGGAAAAAAGTGATTCTAACGAAGTTTCGAAAACTCGAAAATTTTTTTTTTCTTTTCGAGATTCTTTGCGCATAATATGCTTTTCTGAGGCTATCAAACTAGTATAATGAAAGAGAACCAGTTATCTCAAATAAGAAAGGAAAAAAAGTGATTCTAACGAAGTTTCCAAACTTCGAAAAAAAAATTTTTTCTTTTCCAGATTCTTTGCGCATAATATGCTTTTCTGAGGCTATCAAACCAGTATAATGAAAGAGAACCAGTTATCTCAAATAAGAACGGAAAAAAAGTGATTCTAACGAAGTTTCCAAACTTCGAAAAAAAATTTTTTTCTTTTCGAGATTCTTTGCGCATAATATGCTTGTCTGAGGCTATCAAACTAGTATAATGAAAGAGAACCAGTTATCTCAAATAAGAACGGGAAAAAAGTGATTCTAACGAGGTTTCCAAACTTCGAAAAAAAATTTTTTTCTTTTCGAGATTCTTTGCGCATAATATGCTTTTCTGAGGCTATCAAACTAGTATAATGAAAGAGAACCAGTTATCTCAAATAAGAACGGAAAAAAAGTGATTCTAACGAAGTTTCGAAACTTCGAAAAAAAATTTTTTTCTTTTCGAGATTCTATGCGCATAATATGCTTTTCTGAGGCTATCAAACTAGTATAATGAAAGAGAACCAGTTATCTGAAATAAGAACGGAAAAAAAGTGATTCTAACGAAGTTTGCAAACTTCGAAAAAAAATTTTTTTCTTTTCGAGATTCTTTGCGCATAATATGCTTTTCTGAGGATATCAAACTAGTATAATGAAAGAGAACCAGTTATCTCAAATAAGAAAGGAAAAAGTGATTCTAACGAAGTTTCCAAACTTCGAAAAAAAATTTTTTTTTTCGAGATTCTTTGCGCATAATATGCATGTCTTAGGCTATCAAACTAGTATAACGAGAGATTACCAGTTATCTCAAATAAGAATGAAAAAAAAGTGATTCTAATGAAGTTTCCAAACTTCGAAAAAAAAATTTATTCTTTTCGAGATTCTTTGCGCATAATATGCTTTTCTGAGGCTATCTTACTAGTATAATGAAAATGAACCAGTTATCTCAAATAAGAACGGAAAAAAAGTGATTCTAACGAGGTTTCCAAACTTCGAAAAAAAATTTTTTTCTTTTCGAGATTCTTGGCGCATAATATGCTTTTCTGAGGCTATCAAACTAGTATAATGAAAGAGAACCAGTTATCTCAAATAAGAACGGAAAAAAGTGATTCTAACGAAGTTTCGAAAACTCGAAAATTTTTTTTTTCTTTTCGAGATTCTTTGCGCATAATATGCTTTTCTGAAGCTATCAAACTAGTATAATGAAAGAGAACCAGTTATCTTAAATAAGAAAGGAAAAAAAGTGATTCTAACGAAGTTTCCAAACTTCGAAAAAAAATTTTTTCTTTTCCAGATTCTTTGCGCATAATATGCTTTTCTGAGGCTATCAAACTAGTATAATGAAAGAGAACCAGTTATCTCAAATAAGAATGGAAAAAAAGTGTTTCTAATGAAGTTTCCAAACTTCGAAAAAAAATTTTTTTCATTTCGAGATTCTTTGCGCATAATATGCTTTTCGGAGGCTATCAATCTAATATAATGAAAGAGAACCAGTTATCTCAAATAAGAACGGAAAAAAAGTGATTCTAACGAAGTTTCGAAACTTCGAAAAAAATTTTTTTCTTTTCGAGATTCTTTGCGCATAATATGCTTTTCTGAGGCTATCAAACTAGTATAATGAAAGAGAACCAGTTATCTCAAATAAGAACGGAAAAAAAAGTGATTCTAACGAAGTTTCGAAAACTCGAAAAAAATTTTTTTTCTTTTCGAGATTCTTTGCGCATAATATGCTTTTCTGAGCCTATCAAACTAGTATAATGAAAGAGAACCAGTTATCTCAAATAAGAACGGAAAAAAAGTGATTCTAACGAAGTTTCGAAAACTCGAAAAAAATTTTTTTTCTTTTCGAGATTCTTTGCGCATAATATGCTTTTCTGAGGCTATCAAACCAGTATAATGAAAGAGAACCAGTTATCTCAAATAAGAACGGAAAAAAAGTGATTCTAACGAAGTTTCCAAACTTCGAAAAAAAATTTTTTTCTTTTCGAGATTCTTTGCGCATAATATGCTTGTCTGAGGCTATCAAACTAGTATAATGAAAGAGAACCAGTTATCTCAAATAAGAACGGGAAAAAAGTGATTCTAACGAGGTTTCCAAACTTCGAAAAAAAAATTTTTTCTTTTCGAGATTCTTTGCGCATAATATGCTTTTCTGAGGCTATCAAACTAGTATAATGAAAGAGAACCAGTTATCTCAAATAAGAACGGAAAAAAAGTGATTCTAACGAAGTTTCGAAACTTCGAAAAAAAATTTTTTCTTTTCGAGATTCTTTGCGCATAATATGCTTTTCTGAGGCTATCAAACTAGTATAATGAAAGAGAACCAGTTATCTTAAATAAGAACGGAAAAAAAGTGATTCTAACGAAGTTTCCTTACTTTGAAAAAAAATTTTTTTCTTTTCGAGATTCTTTGCGCATAATATGCTTGTCTAAGGCTATCAAACTAGTATAATGAAAGAGAACAAGTTATCTCAAATAAGAATGGAAAAAAAGTGATTCTAAGGAAGTTTCCAAACTTCGAAAAAAAATTTTTTTCTTTTCGAGATTCTTTGCGCATAATACGCTTTTCTGAGGCTATCAAACTAGTATAATGAAAGAGAACCAGTTATCTCAAATAAGAACAGAAAAAAAGTGATTCTAACGAAGTTTCCAAACTTCGAAAAAAAATTTTTTTCTTTTCGAGATTCTTTGCGCATAATATGCTTTTCTGAGGCTATCAAACTAGTATAATGAAAGAGAACCAGTTATCTCAAATAAGAACGGGAAAAAAGTGATTCTAACGAGGTTTCCAAACTTCGAAAAAAAATTTTTTTCTTTTCGAGATTCTTTGCGCATAATATGCTTTTCTGGGGCTATCAAACTAGTATAATGAAAGAGAACCAGTTATCTCAAATAAGAACGGAAAAAAAGTGATTCTAACGAAGTTTCGAAACTTCGAAAAAAAATTTTTTTCTTTTCGAGATTCTTTGGGCATAATATGCTTTTCTGAGGCTATCAAACTATTATAATGAAAGAGAACCAGTTATCTTAAATAAGAACGGAAAAAAAGTGATTCTAACGAAGTTTCCAAACTTCGAAAAAAAATTTTTTTCTTTTCGAGATTCTTTGCGCATAATATGCTTGTCTAAGGCTATCAAATTAGTATAATGAAAGAGAACAAGTTATCTCAAATAAGAATGGAAAAAAAGTGATTCTAAGGAAGTTTCCAAACTTCGAAAAAAAATTTTTTTTTTTTCGAAATTCTTTGCACATAATACGCTTTTCTGAGGCTATCAAACTAGTATAATGAAAGAGAACCAGTTATCTCAAATAAGAACAGAAAAAAAGTGATTCTAACGAAGTTTCCAAACTTCGAAAAAAAATTTTTTTCTTTTCGAGATTCTTTGCGCATAATATGCTTTTCTAAGGCTATCAAACTAGTATAATGAAAGAGAACCAGTTATCTCAAATAAGAACGGAAAAAAAGTGATTCTAACGAGGTTTCCAAACTTCGAAAAAAAATTTTTTTCTTTTCGAGATTCTTTGCGCATAATATGCTTTTCTGAGGCTATCAAACTAGTATAATGAAAGAGAACCAGTTATCTCAAATAAGAACGGAAAAAAAGTGATTCTAACGAAACTTCCAAACTTCGACAAAAATTTTTTTTCTTTTCGAGATTCTTTGCGCATAATATGCTTTTCTGAGGCTATCAAACTAGTATAATGAAAGAGAACCAGTTATCTCAAATAAGAACGGAAAAAAAGTGATTCTAACGAAGTTTCCAAACTTCGAAAAAAAATTTTTTTCTTTTCGAGATTCCTTGCGCATAATATGCTTGTCTGAGGCTATCAAACTAGTATAATGAAAGAGAACCAGTTATCTCAAATAAGAACGGAAAAAAAGTGATTCTAACGAGGTTTCCAATCTTCGAAAAAAAATTTTTTTCTTTTCGAGATTCTTTGCGCATAATATGCTTTTCTGAGGCTATCAAACTAGTATAATGAAAGAGAACCAGTTATCTCAAATAAGAACGGAAAAAAATTGATTCTAACGAAGTTTCCAAACTTCGAAAAAAAATTTTTTTCTTTTCGAGATTCTTTGCGCATAATATGCTTGTCTGAGGCTATCAAACTAGTATAATGAAAATGAACCAGTTATCTCAAATAAGAACGGAAAAAAAGTGATTCTAACGAAGTTTCCAAACTTCGAAAAAAATTTTTTTTCTTTTCGAGATTCTTTGCGCATAATATGCTTTTCTGAGGCTATCAAACTAATATAATGAAAGAGAACCAGTTATCTCAAATAAGAACGGAAAAAAAGTGATTCTAACGAAGTTTCGAAAACTTGAAAAAAATTTTTTTTCTTTTCGAGATTCTTTGCGCATAATATGCTTGTCTGAGGCTATCAAACTAGTATAATGAAAATGAACCAGTTATCTCAAATAAGAACGGAAAAAAAGTGATTCTAACGAGGTTTCCAAACTTCGAAAAAAATTTTTTTTCTTTTCGAGATTCTTTGCGCATAATATGCTTTTCTGAGGCTATCAAACTAGTATAATGAAAGAGAACCAGTTATCTCAAATAAGAACGGAAGAAAAGTGATTCTAACTAAGTTTCGAAAACTCGAAAAATTTTTTTTTCTTTTCGAGATTCTTTGCGCATAATATGCTTTTCTGAGGCTATCAAGCTAGTATAATGAAAGAGAACCAGTTATCTCAAATAAGAAAGGAAAAAAAGTGATTCTAACGAAGTTTCCAAACTTCGAAAAAAAATTTTTTTCTTTTCCAGATTCTTTGCGCATAATATGCTTTTCTGAGGCTATCAAACTAGTATAATGAAAGAGAACCAGTTATCTCAAATAAGAATGGAAAAAAAGTGTTTCTAATGAAGTTTCCAAACTTCGAAAAAAAATTTTTTTCATTTCGAGATTCTTTGCGCATAATATGCTTTTCGGAGGCTATCAATCTAATATAATGAAAGAGAACCAGTTATCTCAAATAAGAAAGGAAAAAAAGTGTATCTAAGGAAGTTTCCAAACTTCGAAAAAAATTTTTTTTCTTTCCCAGATTCTTTGCGCATATTATGCTTTTCTGAGGCTATCAAACTAGTATAATGAAAGAGAACCAGTTATCTCAAATAAGAACGGAAAAAAAGTGATTCTAACGAGGTTTCTAAACTTCGAAAAAAAATTTTTTTCTTTTCGAGATTCTTTGCGCATAATATGCTTTTCTGAGGCTATCAAACTAGTATAATGAAAGAGAACCAGTTATCTCAAATAAGAACGGAAAAAAAGTGATTCTAACGAAGTTTCCAAACTTCGAAAAAAAATTTTTTTCTTTTCGAGATTCTTTGCGCATAATATGCTTGTCTGAGGCTATCAAACTAGTATAATGAAAGAGAACCAGTTATCTCAAATAAGAACGGAAAAAAAGTGATTCTAACGAAGTTTCCAAACTTCGAAAAAAATTTTTTTTCTTTTCGAGATTCTTTGCGCATACCTATGCTTTTCTGAGGCTATCAAACTAGTATAATGAAAGAGAACCAGTTATCTCAAATAAGAACGGAAAAAAAGTGATTCTAACGAGGTTTCCAATCTTCGAAAAAAAATTTTTTTCTTTTCGAGATTCTTTGCGCATAATATGCTTTTCTGAGGCTATCAAACTAGTATAATGAAAGAGAACCAGTTATCTCAAATAAGAACGGAATTAAATTGATTCTAACGAAGTTTCCAAACTTCGAAAAAAAATTTTTTTCTTTTCGAGATTCTTTGCGCATAATATGCTTGTCTGAGGCTATCAAACTAGTATAATGAAAATGAACCAGTTATCTCAAATAAGAACGGAAAAAAAGTGATTCTAACGAGGTTTCCAAACTTCGAAAAAAATTTTTTTCTTTTCGAGATTCTTTGCGCATAATATGCTTTTCTGAGGCTATCAAACTAATATAATGAAAGAGAACCAGTTATCTCAAATAAGAACGGAAAAAAAGTGATTCTAACGAAGTTTCGAAAACTTGAAAAAAATTTTTTTTCTTTTCGAGATTCTTTGCGCATAATATGCTTGTCTGAGGCTATCAAACTAGTATAATGAAAGAGAACCAGTTATCTCAAATAAGAACGGAAAAAAAGTGATTCTAACGAGGTTTCCAAACTTCGAAAAAAAATTTTTTTCTTTTCGAGATTCTTTGCGCATAATATGCTTATCTGAGGCTATCAAACTAGTATACTGAAAGAGAACCAGTTATCTCAAATAAGAACGGAAAAAAAGTGATTCTAACGAAGTTTCGAAAACTCTAAAAATTTTTTTTTCTTTTCGAGATTCTTTGCGCATAATATGCTTTTCTGAGGCTATCAAACTAGTATAATGAAAGAGAACCAGTTATCTCAAATAAGAACGGAAAAAAAGTGATTCTAACGAAGTTTCGAAAACTCGAAAAAAATTTTTTTTCTTTTCGAGATTCTTTGCGCATAATATGCTTTTCTGAGGCTATCAAACCAGTATAATGAAAGAGAACCAGTTATCTCAAATAAGAACGGAAAAAAAGTGATTCTAACGAAGTTTCCAAACTTCGAAAAAAAATTTTTTTCTTTTCGAGATTCTTTGCGCATAATATGCTTGTCTGAGGCTATCAAACTAGTATAATGAAAGAGAACCAGTTATCTTAAATAAGAACGGGAAAAAAGTGATTCTAACGAGGTTTCCAAACTTCGAAAAAAAATTTTTTTCTTTTCGAGATTCTTTGCGCATAATATGCTTTTCTGAGGCTATCAAACTAGTATAATGAAAGAGAACCAGTTATCTCAAATAAGAACGGAAAAAAAGTGATTCTAACGAAGTTTCGAAACTTCGAAAAAAATTTTTTTTCTTTTCGAGATTCTATGCGCATAATATGCTTTTCTGAGGCTATCAAACTAGTATAATGAAAGAGAACCAGTTATCTTAAATAAGAACGGAAAAAAAGTGATTCTAACGAAGTTTCCAAACTTCGAAAAAAAATTTTTTTCTTTTCGAGATTCTTTGCGCATAATATGCTTTTCTGAGGCTATCAAACTATTATAATCAAAGAGAACCAGTTATCTCAAATAAGAACGGAAAAAAAGTGATTCTAACGAGGTTTCCAAACTTCGAAAAAAAATTTTTTTCTTTTTGAGATTCTTTGCGCATAATATGCTTTTCTCAGGCAATCAAACTAGTATAATGAAAGAGAACCAGTTATCTCAAATAAGAACGGAAAAAAAGTGATTCTAACGAAGTTTCGAAAACTCGAAAAATTTTTTTTTTCTTTTCGAGATTCTTTGCGCATAATATGCTTTTCTGAGGCTATCAAACTAGTATAATGAAAGAGAACCAGTTATCTCAAATAAGAAAGGAAAAAAAGTGATTCTAACGAAGTTTCCAAACTTCGAAAAAAAATTTTTTTCTTTTCCAGATTCTTTGCGCATATTATAGTTTTCTGAGGTTATCAAACTAGTATAATGAAAGAGAACCAGTTATCTCAAATAAGAACGGAAAAAAAGTGATTCTAACGAAGTTTCCAAACTTCGAAAAAAAATTTTTTTCTTTTCGAGATTCTTTGCGCATAATATGCTTGTCTGAGGCTATCAAACTAGTATAATGAAAGAGAACCAGTTATCTCAAATAAGAACGGAAAAAAAGTGATTCTAGCGAAGTTTCCAAACTTCGAAAAAAAATTTTTTTCTTTTCGAGATTCTTTGCGCATACCTATGCTTTTCTGAGGCTATCAAACTAGTATAATGAAAGAAAACCAGTTATCTCAAATAAGAACGGAAAAAAAGTGATTCTAACGAGGTTTCCAATCTTCGAAAAAAAATTTTTTTCTTTTCGAGATTCTTTGCGCATAATATGCTTTTCTGAGGCTATCAAACTAGTATAATGAAAGAGAACCAGTTATCTCAAATAAGAACGGAAAAAAATTGATTCTAACGAAGTTTCCAAACTTCGAAAAAAATTTTTTTTCTTTTCGAGATTCTTTGCGCATAATATGCTTGTCTGAGGCTATCAAACTAGTATAATGAAAATGAACCAGTTATCTCAAATAAGAACGGAAAAAAAGTGATTCTAACGAGGTTTCCAAACTTCGAAAAAAAATTTTTTTCTTTTCGAGATTCTTTGCGCATAATATGCTTTTCTGAGGCTATCAAACTAATATAATGAAAGAGAACCAGTTATCTCAAATAAGAACGGAAAAAAAGTGATTCTAACGAAGTTTCGAAAACTCGAAAAAAAATTTTTTTCTTTTCGAGATTCTTTTCGCATAATATGCTTGTCTGAGGCTATCAAACTAGTATAATGAAAATGAACCAGTTATCTCAAATAAGAACGGAAAAAAAGTGATTCTAACGAGGTTTCCAAACTTCGAAAAAAAATTTTTTTCTTTTCGAGATTCTTTGCGCATAATATGCTTTTCTGAGGCTATCAAACTAGTATAATGAAAGAGAACCAGTTATCTCAAATAAGAACGGAAAAAAGTGATTCTAACGAAGTTTCGAAAACTCGAAAAATTTTTTTTTCTTTTCGAGATTCTTTGCGCATAATATGCTTTTCTGAGGCTATCAAACTAGTATAATGAAAGAGAACCAGTTATCTCAAATAAGAAATGAAAAAAAGTGATTCTAACGAAGTTTCCAAACTTCGAAAAAAAAATTTTTTCTTTTCCAGATTCTTTGCGCATAATATGCTTTTCTGAGGCTATCAAACTAGTATAATGAAAGAGAACCAGTTATCTCACATAAGAATGGAAAAAAAGTGTTTCTAATGAAGTTTCCAAACTTCGAAAAAAAATTTTTTTCATTTCGAGATTCTTTGCGCATAATATGCTTTTCGGAGGCTATCAATCTAATATAATGAAAGAGAACCAGTTATCTCAAATAAGAACGGAAAAAAAGTGATTCTAACGAAGTTTCGAAACTTCGAAAAAAATTTTTTTTCTTTTCGAGATTCTTTGCGCATAATATGCTTTTCTGAGGCTATCAAACTAGTATAATGAAAGAGAACCAGTTATCTCAAATAAGAACGGAAAAAAAAGTGATTTTAACGAAGTTTCGAAAACTCGAAAAAAAATTTTTTTCTTTTCGAGATTCTTTGCGCATAATATGCTTTTCTGAGGCTATCAAACCAGTATAATGAAAGAGAACCAGTTATCTCAAATAAGAACGGAAAAAAAGTGATTCTAACGAAGTTTCCAAACTTCGAAAAAAAATTTTTTTCTTTTCGAGATTCTTTGCGCATAATATGCTTGTCTGAGGCTATCAAACTAGTATAATGAAAGAGAACCAGTTATCTCAAATAAGAACGGGAAAAAAGTGATTCTAACGAGGTTTCCAAACTTCGAAAAAAAATTTTTTTCTTTTCGAGATTCTTTGCGCATAATATGCTTTTCTGAGGTTATCAAACTAGTATAATGAAAGAGAACCAGTTATCTCAAATAAGAAATGAAAAAAAGTGATTCTAACGAAGTTTCCAAACTATGAAAAAAAAATTTTTTCTTTTCCAGATTCTTTGCGCATAATATGCTTTTCTGAGGCTATCAAACTAGTATAATGAAAGAGAACCAGTTATCTCACATAAGAATGGAAAAAAAGTGTTTCTAATGAAGTTTCCAAACTTCGAAAAAAATTTTTTTTCATTTCGAGATTCTTTGCGCATAATATGCTTTTCGGAGGCTATCAATTTAATATAATGAAAGAGAACCAGTTATCTCAAATAAGAACGGAAAAAAAGTGATTCTAACGAAGTTTCGAGACTTCGAAAAAAATTTTTTTTCTTTTCGAGATTCTTTACGCATAATATGCTTTTCTGAGGCTATCAAACTAGTATAATGAAAGAGAACCAGTTATCTCAAATAAGAACGGAAAAAAAAGTGATTCTAACGAAGTTTCGAAAACTCGAAAAAAATTTTTTTTCTTTTCGAGATTCTTTGCGCATAATATGCTTTTCTGAGGCTATCAAACCAGTATAATGAAAGAGAACCAGTTATCTCAAATAAGAACGGAAAAAAAGTGATTCTAACGAAGTTTCCAAACTTCGAAAAAAAATTTTTTTCTTTTCGAGATTCTTTGCGCATAATATGCTTGTCTGAGGCTATCAAACTAGTATAATGAAAGAGAACCAGTTATCTCAAATAAGAAAGGAAAAAAAGTGATTCTAACGAAGTTTCCAAACTTCGAAAAAAAATTTTTTTCTTTTCCAGATTCTTTGCGCATATTATGCTTTTCTGAGGTTATCAAACTAGTATAATGAAAGAGAACCAGTTATCTCAAATAAGAACGGAAAAAAAGTGATTCTAACGAAGTTTCCAAACTTCGAAAAAAAATTTTTTTCTTTTCGAGATTCTTTGCGCATAATATGCTTGTCTGAGGCTATCAAACTAGTATAATGAAAGAGAACCAGTTATCTCAAATAAGAACGGAAAAAAAGTGATTCTAGCGAAGTTTCCAAACTTCGAAAAAAATTTTTTTTCTTTTCGAGATTCTTTGCGCATACCTATGCTTTTCTGAGGCTATCAAACTAGTATAATGAAAGAGAACCAGTTATCTCAAATAAGAACGGAAAAAAAGTGATTCTAACGAGGTTTCCAATCTTCGAAAAAAAATTTTTTTCTTTTCGAGATTCTTTGCGCATAATATGCTTTTCTGAGGCTATCAAACTAGTATAATGAAAGAGAACCAGTTATCTCAAATAAGAACGGAAAAAAAGTGATTCTAACGAAGTTTCGAAAACTCGAAAAAAATTTTTTTTCTTTTCGAGATTCTTTGCGCATAATATGCTTGTCTGAGGCTATCAAACTAGTATAATGAAAATGAACCAGTTATCTCAAATAAGAACGGAAAAAAAGTGATTCTAACGAGGTTTCCAAACTTCGAAAAAAAATTTTTTTCTTTTCGAGATTCTTTGCGCATAATATGCTTTTCTGAGGCTATCAAACTAATATAATGAAAGAGAACCAGTTATCTCAAATAAGAACGGAAAAAAAGTGATTCTAACGAAGTTTCGAAAACTCGAAAAAAATTTTTTTTCTTTTCGAGATTCTTTTCGCATAATATGCTTGTCTGAGGCTATCAAACTAGTATAATGAAAATGAACCAGTTATCTCAAATAAGAACGGAAAAAAAGTGATTCTAACGAGGTTTCCAAACTTCGAAAAAAAATTTTTTTCTTTTCGAGATTCTTTGCGCATAATATGCTTTTCTGAGGCTATCAAACTAGTATAATGAAAGAGAACCAGTTATCTCAAATAAGAACGGAAAAAAGTGATTCTAACGAAGTTTCGAAAACTCGAAAAATTTTTTTTTCTTTTCGAGATTCTTTGCGCATAATATGCTTTTCTGAGGCTATCAAACTAGTATAATGAAAGAGAACCAGTTATCTCAAATAAGAAATGAAAAAAAGTGATTCTAACGAAGTTTCCAAACTTCGAAAAAAAAATTTTTTCTTTTCCAGATTCTTTGCGCATAATATGCTTTTCTGAGGCTATCAAACTAGTATAATGAAAGAGAACCAGTTATCTCACATAAGAATGGAAAAAAAGTGTTTCTAATGAAGTTTCCAAACTTCGAAAAAAAATTTTTTTCATTTCGAGATTCTTTGCGCATAATATGCTTTTCGGAGGCTATCAATCTAATATAATGAAAGAGAACCAGTTATCTCAAATAAGAACGGAAAAAAAGTGATTCTAACGAAGTTTCGAAACTTCGAAAAAAATTTTTTTTCTTTTCGAGATTCTTTGCGCATAATATGCTTTTCTGAGGCTATCAAACTAGTATAATGAAAGAGAACCAGTTATCTCAAATAAGAACGGAAAAAAAAGTGATTTTAACGAAGTTTCGAAAACTCGAAAAAAAATTTTTTTCTTTTCGAGATTCTTTGCGCATAATATGCTTTTCTGAGGCTATCAAACCAGTATAATGAAAGAGAACCAGTTATCTCAAATAAGAACGGAAAAAAAGTGATTCTAACGAAGTTTCCAAACTTCGAAAAAAAATTTTTTTCTTTTCGAGATTCTTTGCGCATAATATGCTTGTCTGAGGCTATCAAACTAGTATAATGAAAGAGAACCAGTTATCTCAAATAAGAACGGGAAAAAAGTGATTCTAACGAGGTTTCCAAACTTCGAAAAAAAATTTTTTTCTTTTCGAGATTCTTTGCGCATAATATGCTTTTCTGAGGTTATCAAACTAGTATAATGAAAGAGAACCAGTTATCTCAAATAAGAAATGAAAAAAAGTGATTCTAACGAAGTTTCCAAACTTCGAAAAAAAAATTTTTTCTTTTCCAGATTCTTTGCGCATAATATGCTTTTCTGAGGCTATCAAACTAGTATAATGAAAGAGAACCAGTTATCTCACATAAGAATGGAAAAAAAGTGTTTCTAATGAAGTTTCCAAACTTCGAAAAAAAATTTTTTTCATTTCGAGATTCTTTGCGCATAATATGCTTTTCGGAGGCTATCAATTTAATATAATGAAAGAGAACCAGTTATCTCAAATAAGAACGGAAAAAAAGTGATTCTAACGAAGTTTCGAGACTTCGAAAAAAATTTTTTTTCTTTTCGAGATTCTTTACGCATAATATGCTTTTCTGAGGCTATCAAACTAGTATAATGAAAGAGAACCAGTTATCTCAAATAAGAACGGAAAAAAAAGTGATTCTAACGAAGTTTCGAAAACTCGAAAAAAATTTTTTTTCTTTTCGAGATTCTTTGCGCATAATATGCTTTTCTGAGGCTATCAAACCAGTATAATGAAAGAGAACCAGTTATCTCAAATAAGAACGGAAAAAAAGTGATTATAACGAAGTTTCCAAACTTCGAAAAAAAATTTTTTTCTTTTCGAGATTCTTTGCGCATAATATGCTTGTCTGAGGCTATCAAACTAGTATAATGAAAGAGAACCAGTTATCTCAAATAAGAACGGGAAAAAAGTGATTCTAACGAGGTTTCCAATCTTCGAAAAAAATTTTTTTTCTTTTCGAGATTCTTTGCGCATAATATGCTTTTCTGAGGCTATCAAACTAGTATAATGAAAGAGAACCAGTTATCTCAAATAAGAACGGAAAAAAAGTGATTCTAACGAAGTTTCGAAACTTCGAAAAAAAATTTTTTCTTTTCCAGATTCTTTGCGCATAATATGCTTTTCTGAGGCTATCAAACTAGTATAATGAAAGAGAACCAGTTATCTCAAATAAGAACGGAAAAAAAGTGATTCTAACGAGGTTTCCAATCTTCGAAAAAAAATTTTTTTCTTTTCGAGATTCTTTGCGCATAATATGCTTTTCTGAGGCTATCAAACTAGTATAATGAAAGAGAACCAGTTATCTCAAATAAGAACGGAAAAAAAGTGATTCTAGCGAAGTTTCCAAACTTCGAAAAAAAATTTTTTTCTTTTCGAGATTCTTTGCGCATACCTATGCTTTTCTGAGGCTATCAAACTAGTATAATGAAAATGAACCAGTTATCTCAAATAAGAACGGAAAAAAAGTGATTCTAACGAGGTTTCCAAACTTCGAAAAAAAATTTTTTTCTTTTCGAGATTCTTTGCGCATAATATGCTTTTCTGAGGCTATCAAACTAATATAATGAAAGAGAACCAGTTATCTCAAATAAGAACGGAAAAAAAGTGATTCTAACGAAGTTTCGAAAACTCGAAAAAAATTTTTTTTCTTTTCGAGATTCTTTTCGCATAATATGCTTGTCTGAGGCTATCAAACTAGTATAATGAAAATGAACCAGTTATCTCAAATAAGAACGGAAAAAAAGTGATTCTAACGAGGTTTCCAAACTTCGAAAAAAAATTTTTTTCTTTTCGAGATTCTTTGCGCATAATATGCTTTTCTGAGGCTATCAAACTAGTATAATGAAAGAGAACCAGTTATCTCAAATAAGAACGGAAAAAAGTGATTCTAACGAAGTTTCGAAAACTCGAAAAATTTTTTTTTCTTTTCGAGATTCTTTGCGCATAATATGCTTTTCTGAGGCTATCAAACTAGTATAATGAAAGAGAACCAGTTATCTCAAATAAGAAATGAAAAAAAGTGATTCTAACGAAGTTTCCAAACTTCGAAAAAAAAATTTTTTCTTTTCCAGATTCTTTGCGCATAATATGCTTTTCTGAGGCTATCAAACTAGTATAATGAAAGAGAACCAGTTATCTCACATAAGAATGGAAAAAAAGTGTTTCTAATGAAGTTTCCAAACTTCGAAAAAAAATTTTTTTCATTTCGAGATTCTTTGCGCATAATATGCTTTTCGGAGGCTATCAATCTAATATAATGAAAGAGAACCAGTTATCTCAAATAAGAACGGAAAAAAAGTGATTCTAACGAAGTTTCGAAACTTCGAAAAAAATTTTTTTTCTTTTCGAGATTCTTTGCGCATAATATGCTTTTCTGAGGCTATCAAACTAGTATAATGAAAGAGAACCAGTTATCTCAAATAAGAACGGAAAAAAAAGTGATTTTAACGAAGTTTCGAAAACTCGAAAAAAAATTTTTTTCTTTTCGAGATTCTTTGCGCATAATATGCTTTTCTGAGGCTATCAAACCAGTATAATGAAAGAGAACCAGTTATCTCAAATAAGAACGGAAAAAAAGTGATTCTAACGAAGTTTCCAAACTTCGAAAAAAAATTTTTTTCTTTTCGAGATTCTTTGCGCATAATATGCTTGTCTGAGGCTATCAAACTAGTATAATGAAAGAGAACCAGTTATCTCAAATAAGAACGGGAAAAAAGTGATTCTAACGAGGTTTCCAAACTTCGAAAAAAAATTTTTTTCTTTTCGAGATTCTTTGCGCATAATATGCTTTTCTGAGGTTATCAAACTAGTATAATGAAAGAGAACCAGTTATCTCAAATAAGAAATGAAAAAAAGTGATTCTAACGAAGTTTCCAAACTTCGAAAAAAAAATTTTTTCTTTTCCAGATTCTTTGCGCATAATATGCTTTTCTGAGGCTATCAAACTAGTATAATGAAAGAGAACCAGTTATCTCACATAAGAATGGAAAAAAAGTGTTTCTAATGAAGTTTCCAAACTTCGAAAAAAAATTTTTTTCATTTCGAGATTCTTTGCGCATAATATGCTTTTCGGAGGCTATCAATTTAATATAATGAAAGAGAACCAGTTATCTCAAATAAGAACGGAAAAAAAGTGATTCTAACGAAGTTTCGAGACTTCGAAAAAAATTTTTTTTCTTTTCGAGATTCTTTACGCATAATATGCTTTTCTGAGGCTATCAAACTAGTATAATGAAAGAGAACCAGTTATCTCAAATAAGAACGGAAAAAAAAGTGATTCTAACGAAGTTTCGAAAACTCGAAAAAAATTTTTTTTCTTTTCGAGATTCTTTGCGCATAATATGCTTTTCTGAGGCTATCAAACCAGTATAATGAAAGAGAACCAGTTATCTCAAATAAGAACGGAAAAAAAGTGATTATAACGAAGTTTCCAAACTTCGAAAAAAAATTTTTTTCTTTTCGAGATTCTTTGCGCATAATATGCTTGTCTGAGGCTATCAAACTAGTATAATGAAAGAGAACCAGTTATCTCAAATAAGAACGGGAAAAAAGTGATTCTAACGAGGTTTCCAATCTTCGAAAAAAATTTTTTTTCTTTTCGAGATTCTTTGCGCATAATATGCTTTTCTGAGGCTATCAAACTAGTATAATGAAAGAGAACCAGTTATCTCAAATAAGAACGGAAAAAAAGTGATTCTAACGAAGTTTCGAAACTTCGAAAAAAAATTTTTTCTTTTCCAGATTCTTTGCGCATAATATGCTTTTCTGAGGCTATCAAAGTAGTATAATGAAAGAGAACCAGTTATCTCAAATAAGAAAGGAAAAAAAGTGATTCTAACGAAGTTTCCAAACTTCGAAAAAAATTTTTTTTCTTTTCGGGATTCTTTGCGCATAATATGCTTTTCTGAGGCTATTAAACTAGTATAATGAAAGAGAACCAGTTATCTCAAATAAGAACGGAAAAAAAGTGATTCTAACGAAGTTTCCAAACTTCGAAAAAAAATTTTTTTCTTTTCGAGATTCTTTGCGCATAATATGCTTGTCTGAGGCTATCAAACTAGTATAATGAAAGAGAACCAGTTATCTCAAATAAGAACGGGAAAAAAGTGATTCTAACGAGGTTTCATAACTTCGAAAAAAAATTTTTTTCTTTTCGAGATTCTTTGCGCATAATATGCTTTTCTGGGGCTATCAAACTAGTATAATGAAAGAGAACCAGTTATCTCAAATAAGAACGGAAAAAAAGTGATTCTAACGAAGTTTCGAAACTTCGAAAAAAATTTTTTTTCTTTTCGAGATTCTTTGCGCATAATATGCTTTTCTGAGGCTATCAAACTAGTATAATGAAAGAGAACCAGTTATCTTAAATAAGAACGGAAAAAAAGTGATTCTAACGAAGTTTCCAAACTTCGAAAAAAATTTTTTTTCTTTTCGAGATTCTTTGCGCATAATATGCTTGTCAAACTAGTATAATGAAAGAGAACAAGTTATCTCAAATAAGAATGGAAAAAAAGTGATTCTAAGGAAGTTTCCAAACTTCGAAAAAAAATTTTTTTTTTTCGAAATTCTTTGCACATAATACGCTTTTCTGAGGCTATCAAACTAGTATAATGAAAGAGAACCAGTTATCTCAAATAAGAACAGAAAAAAAGTGATTCTAACGAAGTTTCCAAACTTCGAAAAAAAATTTTTCTCTTTTCGAGATTCTTTGCGCATAATATGCTTTTCTAAGGCTATCAAACTAGTATAATGAAAGAGAACCAGTTATCTCAAATAAGAACGGAAAAAAAGTGATTCTAACGAGGTTTCCAAACTTCGAAAAAAAATGTTTTTCTTTTCGAGATTCTTTGCGCACAATATGCTTTTCTGAGGCTATCAAACTAGTATAATGAAAGAGAACCAGTTATCTCAAATAAGAACGGAAAAAAAGTGATTCTAACGAAATTTCCAAACTTCGAAAAAAAATTTTTTTCTTTTCGAGATTCTTTGCGCATAATATGCTTGTCTGAGGCTATCAAACTAATATAATGAAAGAGAACCAGTTATCTCAAATAAGAACGGAAAAAAAGTGATTCTAACGAAGTTTCCAAACTTCGAAAAATAATTTTTTTCTTTTCGAGATTCTTTGCGCATACCTATGCTTTTCTGAGGCTATCAAACTAGTATAATGAAAGAGAACCAGTTATCTCAAATAAGAACGGAAAAAAAGTGATTCTAACGAAGTTTCCAAACTTCGAAAAAAAATTTTTTTCTTTTCGAGATTCTTTGCGCATACCTATGCTTTTCTGAGGCTATCAAACTAGTATAATGAAAGAGAACCAGTTATCTCAAATAAGAACGGAAAAAAAGTGATTCTAACGAGGTTTCCAATCTTCGAAAAAAAATTTTTTTCTTTTCGAGATTCTTTGCGCATAATATGCTTGTCTGAGGCTATCAAACTAGTATAATGAAAATAAACCAATTATCTCAAATAAGAACGGAAAAAAAGTGATTCTAACGAGGTTTCCAAACTTCGAAAAAAAATTTTTTTCTTTTCGAGATTCTTTGCGCATAATATGCTTTTCTGAGGCTATCAAACTAGTATAATGAAAGAGAACCAGTTATCTCAAATAAGAACGGAAAAAAGTGATTCTAACGAAGTTTCGAAAACTCGAAAAATTTTTTTTTGCTTTTCGAGATTCTTTGCGCATAATATGCTTTTCTGAGGCTATCAAACTAGTATAATGAAAGAGAACCAGTTATCTCAAATAAGAAAGGAAAAAAAGTGATTCTAACGAAGTTTCCAAACTTCGAAAAAAAAATTTTTTCTTTTCCAGATTCTTTGCGCATAATATGCTTTTCTGAGGCTATCAAACTAGTATAATGAAAGAGAACCAGTTATCTCAAATAAGAATGGAAAAAAAGTGTTTCTAATGAAGTTTCCAAACTTCGAAAAAAAATTTTTTTCATTTCGAGATTCTTTGCGCATAATATGCTTTTCGGAGGCTATCAATCTAATATAATGAAAGAGAACCAGTTATCTCAAATAAGAACGGAAAAAAAGTGATTCTAACGAAGTTTCGAAACTTCGAAAAAAATTTTTTTTCTTTTCGAGATTCTTTGCGCATAATATGCTTTTCTGAGGCTATCAAACTAGTATAATGAAAGAGAACCAGTTATCTCAAATAAGAACGGAAAAAAAAAGTGATTCTAACGAAGTTTCCAAACTTCGAAAAAAAATTTTTTTCTTTTCCAGATTCTTTGCGCATAATATGCTTTTCTGAGGCTATCAAACTATTATAATGAAAGAGAACCAGTTATCTCAAATAAGAACGGAAAAAAAGTGATTCTAACGAAGTTTCGAAAACTCGAAAAAAATTTTTTTTCTTTTCGAGATTCTTTGCGCATAATATGCTTTTCTGAGGCTATCAAACCAGTATAATGAAAGAGAACCAGTTATCTCAAATAAGAACGGAAAAAAAGTGATTCTAACGAAGTTTCCAAACTTCGAAAAAAAATTTTTTTCTTTTCGAGATTCTTTGCGCATAATATGCTTGTCTGAGGCTATCAAACTAGTATAATGAAAGAGAACCAGTTATCTCAAATAAGAACGGGAAAAAAGTGATTCTAACGAGGTTTCCAAACTTCGAAAAAAAATTTTTTTCTTTTCGAGATTCTTTGCGCATAATATGCTTGTCTGAGGCTATCAAACTAGTATAATGAAAGAGAACCAGTTATCTCAAATAAGAACGGAAAAAAAGTGATTCTAACGAAATTTCCAAACTTCGAAAAAAATTTTTTTCTTTTCGAGATTCTTTGCGCATAATATGCTTGTCTGAGGCTATCAAACTAGTATAATGAAAGAAAACCAGTTATCTCAAATAAGAACCGAAAAAAAGTGATTCTAACGAAGTTTCCAAACTTCGAAAAAAATTTTTTTTCTTTTCGAGATTCTTTGCGCATACCTATACTTTTCTGAGGCTATCAAACTAGTATAATGAAAGAGAACCAGTTATCTCAAATAAGAACGGAAAAAAAATGATTCTAACGAGGTTTCCAAACTTCGAAAAAAAATTTTTTTCTTTTCGAGATTCTTGGCGCATAATATGCTTTTCTGAGGCTATCAAACTAGTATAATGAAAGAGAACCAGTTATCTCAAATAAGAACGGAAAAAAAGTGATTCTAACGAAGTTTCGAAAACTCGAAAAAATTTTTTTTTCTTTTCGAGATTCTTTGCGCATAATATCCTTTTCTGAGGCTATCAAACTAGTATAATGAAAGAGAACCAGTTATCTCAAATAAGAGAGGAAAAAAGGTGATTCTAACGAAGTTTCCAAACTTCGAAAAAAAATTTTTTTCTTTTCCAGATTCTTTGCGCATAATATGCTTGTCTGAGGCTATCAAACTAGTATAACGAGAGATTACCAGTTATCTCAAATAAGAATGGAAAAAAAGTGATTCTAACGAAGTTTCCAAACTTCGAAAAAAAATTTTTTTCTTTTCGAAATTCTTTGCACATAATACGCTTTTCTGAGGCTATCAAACTAGTATAATGAAAGAGAACCAGTTATCTCAAATAAGAACAGAAAAAAAGTGATTCTAACGAAGTTTCCAAACTTCGAAAAAAAATTTTTTTCTTTTCGAGATTCTTTGCGCATAATATGCTTTTCTAAGGCTATCAAACTAGTATAATGAAAGAGAACCAGTTATCTCAAATAAGAACGGAAAAAAGTGATTCTAACGAGGTTTCCAAACTTCGAAAAAAAATTTTTTTCTTTTCGAGATTCTTTGCGCACAATATGCTTTTCTGAGGCTATCAAACTAGTATAATGAAAGAGAACCAGTTATCTCAAATAAGAACGGAAAAAAAGTGATTCTAACGAAGTTTCCAAACTTCGAAAAATAATTTTTTTCTTTTCGAGATTCTTTGCGCATACCTATGCTTTTCTGAGGCTATCAAACTAGTATAATGAAAGAGAACCAGTTATCTCAAATAAGAACGGAAAAAAAGTGATTCTAACGAAGTTTCCAAACTTCGAAAAAAAATTTTTTTCTTTTCGAGATTCTTTGCGCATACCTATGCTTTTCTGAGGCTATCAAACTAGTATAATGAAAGAGAACCAGTTATCTCAAATAAGAACGGAAAAAAAGTGATTCTAACGAGGTTTCCAATCTTCGAAAAAAATATTTTTTTCTTTTCGAGATTCTTTGCGCATAATATGCTTTTCTGAGGCTATCAAACTAGTATAATGAATGAGAACCAGTTATCTCAAATAAGAACGGAAAAAAATTGATTCTAACGAAGTTTCCAATCTTCGAAAAAAAATTTTTTTCTTTTCGAGATTCTTTGCGCATAATATGCTTGTCTGAGGCTATCAAACTAGTATAATGAAAATGAACCAGTTATCTGAAATAAGAACGGAAAAAAAGTGATTCTAACGAGGTTTCCAAACTTCGAAAAAAAATTTTTTTCTTTTCGAGATTCTTTGCGCATAATATGCTTTTCTGAGGCTATCAAACTAGTATAATGAAAGAGAACCAGTTATCTCAAATAAGAACGGAAAAAAAGTGATTCTAACGAAGTTTCGAAAACTCGAAAAAATTTTTTTTCTTTTCGAGATTCTTTGCGCATAATATGCTTGTCTGAGGCTATCAAACTAGTAAAAATGAAAATGAACCAGTTATCTCAAATAAGAACGGAAAAAAAGTGATTCTAACGAGGTTTCCAAACTTCGAAAAAAATTTTTTTTCTTTTCGAGATTCTTTGCGCATAATATGCTTTTCTGAGGCTATCAAACTAGTATAATGAAAGAGAACCAGTTATCTCAAATAAGAACGGAAAAAAAGTGATTCAAACGAAGTTTCGAAAACTCGAAAAAAATTTTTTTTCTTTTCGAGATTCTTTGCGCATAATATGCTTTTCTGAGGCTATCAAACTAGTATAATGAAAGAGAACCAGTTATCTCAAATAAGAAAGGAAAAAAAGTGATTCTAACGAAGTTTCTAAACTTCGAAAAAAAATTTTTTTCTTTTCCAGATTCTTTGCGCATAATATGCTTTTCTGAGGCTATCAAACTAGTATAATGAAAGAGAACCAGTTATCTCAAATAAGAATGGAAAAAAAGTGTTTCTAATGAAGTTTCCAAACTTCGAAAAAATTTTTTTTTCATTTCGAGATTCTTTGCGCATAATATGCTTTTCGGAGGCTATCAATCTAATATAATGAAAGAGAACCAGTTATCTCAAATAAGAACGGAAAAAAAGTGATTCTAACGAAGTTTCGAAACTTCGAAAAAAATTTTTTTTCTTTTCGAGATTCTTTGCGCATCATATGCTTTTCTGAGGCTATCAAACTAGTATAATGAAAGAGAACCAGTTATCTCAAATAAGAACGGAAAAAAAGTGATTCTAACGAGGTTTCCAATCTTCGAAAAAAAATTTTTTTCTTTTCGAGATTCTTTGCGCATAATATGCTTTTCTGAGGCTATCAAACTAGTATAATGAAAGAGAACCAGTTATCTCAAATAAGAACGGAAAAAAATTGATTCTAACGAAGTTTCCAAACTTCGAAAAAAATTTTTTTTCTTTTCGAGATTCTTTGCGCATAATATGCTTGTCTGAGGCTATCAAACTAGTATAATGAAAATGAACCAGTTATCTCAAATAAGAACGGAAAAAAAGTGATTCTAACGAGGTTTCCAAACTTCGAAAAAAAAATTTTTTCTTTTCGAGATTCTTTGCGCATAATATGCTTTTCTGAGGCTATCAAACTAGTATAATGAAAGAGAACCAGTTTTCTCAAATAAGAACGGAAAAAAAGTGATTCTAACGAAGTTTCGAAAACTCGAAAAAAATTTTTTTTCTTTTCGAGATTCTTTGCGCATAATATGCTTGTCTGAGGCTATCAAACTAGTATAATGAAAATGAACCAGTTATCTCAAATAAGAACGGAAAAAAAGTGATTCTAACGAGGTTTCCAAACTTCGAAAAAAAATTTTTTTCTTTTCGAGATTCTTTGCGCATAATATGCTTTTCTGAGGCTATCAAACTAGTATAATGAAAGAGAACCAGTTATCTCAAATAAGAACGGAAAAAAAGTGATTCAAACGAAGTTTCGAAAACTCGAAAAAAATTTTTTTTCTTTTCGAGATTCTTTGCGCATAATATGCTTTTCTGAGGCTATCAAACTAGTATAATGAAAGAGAACCAGTTATCTCAAATAAGAAAGGAAAAAAAGTGATTCTAACGAAGTTTCCAAACTTCGAAAAAAAATTTTTTTCTTTTCCAGATTCTTTGCGCATAATATGCTTTTCTGAGGCTATCAAACTAGTATAATGAAAGAGAACCAGTTATCTCAAATAAGAATGGAAAAAAAGTGTTTCTAATGAAGTTTCCAAACTTCGAAAAAAATTTTTTTTCATTTCGAGATTCTTTGCGCAAAATATGCTTTTCGGAGGCTATCAATCTAATATAATGAAAGAGAACCAGTTATCTCAAAAAAGAACGGAAAAAAAGTGATTCTAACGAAGTTTCGAAACTTCGAAAAAAATTTTTTTTCTTTTCGAGATTCTTTGCGCATAATATGCTTTTCTGAGGCTATCAAACTAGTATAATGAAAGAGAACCAGTTATCTCAAATAAGAACGGAAAAAAAGTGATTCTAACGAAGTTTCCAAACTTCGAAAAAAAATTTTTTTCTTTTCGAGATTCTTTGCGCATAATATGCTTTTCTGAGGCTATCAAACTAGTATAATGAAAGAGAACCAGTTATCTCAAATAAGAACGGAAAAAAAGTGATTCTAACGAAGTTTCGAAAACTCGAAAAAAATTTTTTTTCTTTTCCAGATTCTTTGCGCATAATATGCTTTTCTGAGGCTATCAAACCAGTATAATGAAAGAGAACCAGTTATCTCAAATAAGAACGGAAAAAAAGTGATTCTAACGAAGTTTCCAAACTTCGAAAAAAATTTTTTTTCTTTTCGAGATTCTTTGCGCATAATATGCTTTTCTGAGGCTATCAAACTAGTATAACGAGAGATTACCAGTTATCTCAAATAAGAATGGGAAAAAAGTGATTCTAATGAAGTTTCCAAACTTCGAAATAAAAATTTATTCTTTTCGAGATTCTTTGCGCATAATATATTTTTCTGAGGCTATCATACGAGTATAATGAAAGAGAACCAGTTATCTCAAATAAGAACGGAAAAAAAGTGATTCTAACGAAATTTCCAAACTTCGAAAAAAATTTTTTTTCTTTTCGAGATTCTTTGCGCATAATATGCTTTTCTGAGGCTATCAAACTAGTATAATGAAAGAGAACCAGTTATCTCAAATAAGAACGGAAAAAAAGTGATTCTAACGAGGTTTCCGATCTTCGAAAAATTTTTTTTTTCTTTTCGAGATTCTTTGCGCATAATATGCTTTTCTGAGGCTATCAAACTAGTATAATGAAAGAGAACCAGTTATCTCAAATAAGAACGGAAAAAAAGTGATTCTAACGAGGTTTCCAATCTTCGAAAAAAAATTTTTTTCTTTTCGAGATTCTTTGCGCATAATATGCTTTTCTGAGGCTATCAAACTAGTATAATGAAAGAGAACCAGTTATCTCAAATAAGAACGGAAAAAAATTGATTCTAACGAAGTTTCCAAACTTCGAAAAAAATTTTTTTTCTTTTCGAGATTCTTTGCGCATAATATGCTTGTCTGAGGCTATCAAACTAGTATAATGAAAATGAACCAGTTATCTCAAATAAGAACGGAAAAAAAGTGATTCTAACGAGGTTTCCAAACTTCGAAAAAAAAATTTTTTCTTTTCGAGATTCTTTGCGCATAATATGCTTTTCTGAGGCTATCAAACTAGTATAATGAAAGAGAACCAGTTTTCTCAAATAAGAACGGAAAAAAAGTGATTCTAACGAAGTTTCGAAAACTCGAAAAAAATTTTTTTTCTTTTCGAGATTCTTTGCGCATAATATGCTTGTCTGAGGCTATCAAACTAGTATAATGAAAATGAACCAGTTATCTCAAATAAGAACGGAAAAAAAGTGATTCTAACGAGGTTTCCAAACTTCGAAAAAAAATTTTTTTCTTTTCGAGATTCTTTGCGCATAATATGCTTTTCTGAGGCTATCAAACTAGTATAATGAAAGAGAACCAGTTATCTCAAATAAGAACGGAAAAAAAGTGATTCAAACGAAGTTTCGAAAACTCGAAAAAAAATTTTTTTCTTTTCGAGATTCTTTGCGCATAATATGCTTTTCTGAGGCTATCAAACTAGTATAATGAAAGAGAACCAGTTATCTCAAATAAGAAAGGAAAAAAAGTGATTCTAACGAAGTTTCCAAACTTCGAAAAAAAATTTTTTTCTTTTCCAGATTCTTTGCGCATAATATGCTTTTCTGAGGCTATCAAACTAGTATAATGAAAGAGAACCAGTTATCTCAAATAAGAATGGAAAAAAAGTGTTTCTAATGAAGTTTCCAAACTTCGAAAAAAATTTTTTTTCATTTCGAGATTCTTTGCGCAAAATATGCTTTTCGGAGGCTATCAATCTAATATAATGAAAGAGAACCAGTTATCTCAAAAAAGAACGGAAAAAAAGTGATTCTAACGAAGTTTCGAAACTTCGAAAAAAATTTTTTTTCTTTTCGAGATTCTTTGCGCATAATATGCTTTTCTGAGGCTATCAAACTAGTATAATGAAAGAGAACCAGTTATCTCAAATAAGAACGGAAAAAAAGTGATTCTAACGAAGTTTCCAAACTTCGAAAAAAAATTTTTTTCTTTTCGAGATTCTTTGCGCATAATATGGTTTTCTGAGGCTATCAAACTAGTATAATGAAAGAGAACCAGTTATCTCAAATAAGAACGGAAAAAAAGTGATTCTAACGAAGTTTCGAAAACTCGAAAAAAATTTTTTTTCTTTTCCAGATTCTTTGCGCATAATATGCTTTTCTGAGGCTATCAAACCAGTATAATGAAAGAGAACCAGTTATCTCAAATAAGAACGGAAAAAAAGTGATTCTAACGAAGTTTCCAAACTTCGAAAAAAATTTTTTTTCTTTTCGAGATTCTTTGCGCATAATATGCTTTTCTGAGGCTATCAAACTAGTATAACGAGAGATTACCAGTTATCTCAAATAAGAATGGGAAAAAAGTGATTCTAATGAAGTTTCCAAACTTCGAAATAAAAATTTATTCTTTTCGAGATTCTTTGCGCATAATATATTTTTCTGAGGCTATCATACGAGTATAATGAAAGAGAACCAGTTATCTCAAATAAGAACGGAAAAAAAGTGATTCTAACGAAATTTCCAAACTTCGAAAAAAATTTTTTTTCTTTTCGAGATTCTTTGCGCATAATATGCTTTTCTGAGGCTATCAAACTAGTATAATGAAAGAGAACCAGTTATCTCAAATAAGAACGGAAAAAAAGTGATTCTAACGAGGTTTCCGAACTTCGAAAAAAAATTTTTTTCTTTTCGAGATTCTTTGCGCATAATATGCTTTTCTGAGGCTATCAAACTAGTATAATGAAAGAGAACCAGTTATCTCAAATAAGAACGGAAAAAAAGTGATTCTAACGAAGTTTCCAAACTTCGAAAAAAAATTTTTTTCTTTTCGAGATTCTTTGCCCATAATATGGTTGACTGAGGCTATCAAAGTAGTATAATGAAAGAGAACCAGTTATCTCAAATAAGAACGGAAAAAAAGTGATTCTAACGAGGTTTCCAAACTTCGAAAAAAAATTTTTTTCTTTTCTAGATTCTTTGCGAATAATATGCTTTTCTGAGGCTATCAAACTAGTATAATGAAAGAGAACCAGTTATCTCAAATAAGAACGGAAAAAAAGTGATTCTAACGAAGTTTCGAAAACTCGAAAAAAATTTTTTTTCTTTTCGAGATTCTTTGCGCATAATATGCTTGTCTGAGGCTATCAAACTAGTATAACGAGAGATTACCAGTTATCTCAAATAAGAACTGAAAAAAAGTGATTCTAATGAAGTTTCCAAACTTCGAAAAAAAAAATTATTCTTTTCGAGATTCTTTGCGCATAATATGGTTTTCTGAGGCTATCATACTAGTATAATGAAAGAGAACCAGTTATCTCAAATAAGAACGGAAAAAAAGTGATTCTAACGAGGTATCCAAACTTCGAAAAAAAATTTTTTTCTTTTCGAGATTCTTTGCGCATAATATGCTTTTCTGGGGCTATCAAACTAGTATAATGAAAGAGAACCAGTTATCTCAAATAAGAACGGAAAAAAAGTGATTCTATCGAAGTTTCGAAAACTCGAAAAAAATTTTTTTTCTTTTCGAGATTCTTTGCGCATAATATGCTTGTCTGAGGCTATCAAACTAGTATAATGAAAATGAACCAGTTATCTCAAATAAGAACGGAAAAAAAGTGATTCTAACGAGGTTTCCAAACTTCGAAAAAAAATTTTTTTCTTTTCGAGATTCTTTGCGCATAATATGCTTTTCTGAGGCTATCAAACTAGTATAATGAAAGAGAACCAGTTATCTCAAATAAGAACGGAAAAAAAAGTGATTCAAACGAAGTTTCGAAAACTCGAAAAAAATTTTTTTTCTTTTCGAGATTCTTTGCGCATAATATGCTTTTCTGAGGCTATCAAACTAGTATAATGAAAGAGAACCAGTTATCTCAAATAAGAAAGGAAAAAAAGTGATTCTAACGAAGTTTCCAAACTTCGAAAAAAAATTTTTTTCTTTTCCAGATTCTTTGCGCATAATATGCTTTTCTGAGGCTATCAAACTAGTATAATGAAAGAGAACCAGAGTTCTCAAATAAGAATGGAAAAAAAGTGTTTCTAATGAAGTTTCCAAACTTCGAAAAAAATTTTTTTTCATTTCGAGATTCTTTGCGCAAAATATGCTTTTCGGAGGCTATCAATCTAATATAATGAAAGAGAACCAGTTATCTCAAAAAAGAACGGAAAAAAAGTGATTCTAACGAAGTTTCGAAACTTCGAAAAAAATTTTTTTTCTTTTCGAGATTCTTTGCGCATCATATGCTTTTCTGAGGCTATCAAACTAGTATAATGAAAGAGAACCAGTTATCTCAAATAAGAACGGAAAAAAAGTGATTCTAACGAAGTTTCCAAACTTCGAAAAAAAAATTTTTTCTTTTCCAGATTCTTTGCGCATAATATGCTTTTCTGAGGCTATCAAACTAGTATAATGAAAGAGAACCAGTTATCTCAAATAAGAACGGAAAAAAAGTGATTCTAACGAAGTTTCGAAAACTCGAAAAAATTTTTTTTTCTTTTCCAGATTCTTTGCGCATAATATGCTTTTCTGAGGCTATCAAACCAGTATAATGAAAGAGAACCAGTTATCTAAAATAAGAACGGAAAAAAAGTGATTCTAACGAAGTTTCCAAACTTCGAAAAAAATTTTTTTTCTTTTCGAGATTCTTTGCGCATAATATGCTTTTCTGAGGCTATCAAACTAGTATAACGAGAGATTACCAGTTATCTCAAATAAGAATGGAAAAAAAGTGATTCTAATGAAGTTTCCAAACTTCGAAATAAAAATTTATTCTTTTCGAGATTCTTTGCGCATAATATATTTTTCTGAGGCTATCATACGAGTATAATGAAAGAGAACCAGTTATCTCAAATAAGAACGGAAAAAAAGTGATTCTAACGAAATTTCCAAACTTCGAAAAAAATTTTTTTTCTTTTCGAGATTCTTTGCGCATAATATGCTTTTCTGAGGCTATCAAACTAGTATAATGAAAGAGAACCAGTTATCTCAAATAAGAACGGAAAAAAAGTGATTCTAACGAGGTTTCCGATCTTCGAAAAAAATTTTTTTTCTTTTCGAGATTCTTTGCGCATAATATGCTTTTCTGAGGCTATCAAACTAGTATAATGAAAGAGAACCAGTTATCTCAAATAAGAACGGAAAAAAAGTGATTCTAACGAAGTTTCCAAACTTCGAAAAAAATTTTTTTTCTTTTCGAGATTCTTTGCCCATAATATGGTTGACTGAGGCTATCAAAGTAGTATAATGAAAGAGAACCAGTTATCTCAAATAAGAACGGAAAAAAAGTGATTCTAACGAGGTTTCCAAACTTCGAAAAAAAATTTTTTTCTTTTCTAGATTCTTTGCGCATAATATGCTTTTCTGAGGCTATCAAACTAGTATAATGAAAGAGAACCAGTTATCTCAAATAAGAACGGAAAAAAAGTGATTCTAACGAAGTTTCGAAAACTCGAAAAAAATTTTTTTTCTTTTCGAGATTCTTTGCGCATAATATGCTTTTCTGAGGCTATCAAACTAGTATAATGAAAGAGAACCAGTTATCTCAAATAAGAAAGGAAAAAAAGTGATTCTAACGAAGTTTCCAAACTTCGAAAAAAAATTTTTTTCTTTTCCAGATTCTTTGCGCATAATATGCTTGTCTGAGGCTATCAAACTAGTATAACGAGAGATTACCAGTTATCTCAAATAAGAATGGAAAAAAAGTGATTCTAACGAAGTTTCCAAACTTCGAAAAAAATTTTTTTTCTTTTCGAGATTCTTTGCGCATAATATGCTTTTCTGAGGCTATCAAACTAGTATAATGAAAGAGAACCAGTTATCTCAAATAAGAAAGGAAAAAGTGATTCTAACGAAGTTTCCAAACTTCGAAAAAATTTTTTTTTTTTTCGAGATTATTTGCGCATAATATGCTTGTCTGAGGCTATCAAACTAGTATAACGAGAGATTACCAGTTATCTCAAATAAGAATGGAAAAAAAGTGATTCTAATGAAGTTTCCAAACTTCGAAAAAAAAATTTATTCTTTTCGAGATTCTTTGCGCATAATATGCTTTTCTGAGGCTATCATACTAGTAGAATGAAAGAGAACCAGTTATCTCAAATAAGAACGGAAAAAAAGTGATTCTAACGAGGTTTCCAAACTTCGAAAAAAAATTTTTTTCTTTTCGAGATTCTTTGCGCATAATATGCTTTTCTCAGGCAATCAAACTAGTATAATGAAAGAGAACCAGTTATCTCAAATAAGAACGGAAAAAAAGTGATTCTAACGAAGTTTCGAAAACTCGAAAAAAATTTTTTTTCTTTTCGAGATTCTGTGCGCATAATATGCTTTTCTGAGGCTATCAAACTAGTATAATGAAAGAGAACCAGTTATCTCAAATAAGAAAGGAAAAAAAGTGATTCTAACGAAGTTTCCAAACTTCGAAAAAAATTTTTTTCTTTTCCAGATTCTTTGCGCATAATATGCTTTTCTGAGGCTATCAAACTAGTATAATGAAAGAGAACCAGTTATCTCAAATAAGAATGGAAAAAAAGTGTTTCTAATGAAGTTTCCAAACTTCGAAAAAAATTTTTTTTCATTTCGAGATTCTTTGCGCATAATATGCTTTTCGGAGGCTATCAATCTAATATAATGAAAGAGAACCAGTTATCTCAAATAAGAACGGAAAAAAAGTGATTCTAACGAAGTTTCGAAACTTCGAAAAAAATTTTTTTTCTTTTCGAGATTCTTTGCGCATCATATGCTTTTCTGAGGCTATCAAACTAGTATAATGAAAGAGAACCAGTTATCTCAAATAAGAACGGAAAAAAAGTGATTCTAACGAAGTTTCCAAACTTCGAAAAAAAATTTTTTTCTTTTCGAGATTCTTTGCGCATAATATGCTTTTCTGAGGCTATCAAACTAGTATAATGAAAGAGAACCAGTTATCTCAAATAAGAAAGGAAAAAAAGTGATTCTAACGAAGTTTCCAAACTTCGAAAAAAAATTTTTTTCTTTTCGAGATTCTTTGCGCATAATATGCTTTTCTGAGGCTATCAAACTAGTATAATGAAAGAGAACCAGTTATCTCAAATAAGAACGGAAAAAAAGTGATTCTAACGAAGTTTCGAAAACTCGAAAAAAATTTTTTTCTTTTCCAGATTCTTTGCGCATAATATGCTTTTCTGAGGCTATCAAACCAGTATAATGAAAGAGAACCAGTTATCTCAAATAAGAACGGAAAAAAAGTGATTCTAACGAAGTTTCCAAACTTCGAAAAAAATTTTTTTTCTTTTCGAGATTCTTTGCGCATAATATGCTTTTCTGAGGCTATCAAACTAGTATAACGAGAGATTATCAGTTATCTCAAATAAGAATGGAAAAAAAGTGATTCTAATGAAGTTTCCAAACTTCGAAATAAAAATTTATTCTTTTCGAGATTCTTTGCGCATAATATATTTTTCTGAGGCTATCATACGAGTATAATGAAAGAGAACCAGTTATCTCAAATAAGAACGGAAAAAAAGTGATTCTAACGAAATTTCCAAACTTCGAAAAAAATTTTTTTTCTTTTCGAGGTTCTTTGCGCATAATATGCTTTTCTGAGGCTATCAAACTAGTATAATGAAAGAGAACCAGTTATCTCAAATAAGAACGGAAAAAAAGTGATTCTAACGAGGTTTCCAATCTTCGAAAAAAAATTTTTTTCTTTTCGAGATTCTTTGCGCATAATATGCTTTTCTGAGGCTATCAAACTAGTATAATGAAAGAGAACCAGTTATCTCAAATAAGAACGGAAAAAAAGTGATTCTAACGAAGTTTCGAAAACTCGAAAAAAATTTTTTTTCTTTTCGAGATTCTTTGCGCATAATATGCTTTTCTGAGGCTATCAAACCAGTATAATGAAAGAGAACCAGTTATCTCAAATAAGAAAGGAAAAAAGTGATTCTAACCAAGTTTCCAAACTTCGAAAAAAAATTTTTTTCTTTTCCAGATTCTTTGCGCATAATATGCTTGTCTGAGGCTATCAAACTAGTATAACGAGAGATTACCAGTTATCTCAAATAAGAACGGAAAAAAAGTAATTCTAACGAAGTTTCGAAACTTCGAAAAAAATTTTTTTTCTTTTCGAGATTCTTTGCGCATAATATGCTTTTCTGAGGCTATCAAACTAGTATAATGAAAGAGAACCAGTTATCTCAAATAAGAACGGAAAAAAAAGTGATTCTAACGAAGTTTCCAAACTTCGAAAAAAAATTTTTTTCTTTTCCAGATTCTTTGCGCATAATATGCTTTTCTGAGGCTATCAAACTATTATAATGAAAGAGAACCAGTTATCTCAAATAAGAACGGAAAAAAAGTGATTCTAACGAAGTTTCGAAAACTCGAAAAAAATTTTTTTTCTTTTCGAGATTCTTTGCGCATAATATGCTTTTCTGAGGCTATCAAACCAGTATAATGAAAGAAAACCAGTTATCTCAAATAAGAACGGAAAAAAAGTGATTCTAACGAAGTTTCCAAACTTCGAAAAAAAATTTTTTTCTTTTCGAGATTCTTTGCGCATAATATGCTTGTCTGAGGCTATCAAACTAGTATAATGAAAGAGAACCAGTTATCTCAAATAAGAACGGAAAAAAAGTGATTCTAACGAGGTTTCCAAACTTCGAAAAAAAATTTTTTTCTTTTCGAGATTCTTTGCGCATAATATGCTTGTCTGAGGCTATCAAACTAGTATAATGAAAGAGAACCAGTTATCTCAAATAAGAACGGAAAAAAAGTGATTCTAACGAAATTTCCAAACTTCGAAAAAAAATTTTTTCTTTTCGAGATTCTTTGCGCATAATATGCTTGTCTGAGGCTATCAAACTAGTATAATGAAAGAGAACCAGTTATCTCAAATAAGAACCGAAAAAAAGTGATTCTAACGAAGTTTCCAAACTTCGAAAAAAATTTTTTTTCTTTTCGAGATTCTTTGCGCATACCTATACTTTTCTGAGGCTATCAAACTAGTATAATGAAAGAGAACCAGTTATCTCAAATAAAAACGGAAAAAAAGTGATTCTAACGAGGTTTCCAAACTTCGAAAAAAAATTTTTTTCTTTTCGAGATTCTTGGCGCATAATATGCTTTTCTGAGGCTATCAAACTAGTATAATGAAAGAGAACCAGTTATCTCAAATAAGAACGGAAAAAAAGTGATTCTAACGAAGTTTCGAAAACTCGAAAAAATTTTTTTTTCTTTTCGAGATTCTTTGCGCATAATATGCTTTTCTGAGGCTATCAAACTAGTATAATGAAAGAGAACCAGTTATCTCAAATAAGAGAGGAAAAAAAGTGATTCTAACGAAGTTTCCAAACTTCGAAAAATAATTTTTTTCTTTTCCAGATTCTTTGCGCATAATATGCTTGTCTGAGGCTATCAAACTAGTATAACGAGAGATTACCAGTTATCTCAAATAAGAATGGAAAAAAAGTGATTCTAACGAAGTTTCCAAACTTCGAAAAAAAATTTTTTTCTTTTCGAAATTCTTTGCGCAAAATATGCTTTTCGGAGGCTATCAAACCAGTATAATGAAAGAGAACCAGTTATCTCAAATAAGAACGGAAAAAAAGTGATTCTAACGAAGTTTCCAAACTTCGAAAAAATTTTTTTTTCTTTTCGAGATTCTTTGCGCATAATATGCTTTTCTGAGGCTATCAAACTAGTATAACGAGAGATTACCAGTTATCTCAAATAAGAATGGAAAAAAAGTGATTCTAATGAAGTTTCCAAACTTCGAAATAAAAATTTATTCTTTTCGAGATTCTTTGCGCATAATATATTTTTCTGAGGCTATCATACGAGTATAATGAAAGAGAACCAGTTATCTCAAATAAGAACGGAAAAAAAGTGATTCTAACGAAATTTCCAAACTTCGAAAAAAATTTTTTTTCTTTTCGAGATTCTTTGCGCATAATATGCTTTTCTGAGGCTATCAAACTAGTATAATGAAAGAGAACCAGTTATCTCAAATAAGAACGGAAAAAAAGTGATTCTAACGAGGTTTCGAAACTTCGAAAAAAATTTTTTTTCTTTTCGAGATTCTTTGCGCATCATATGCTTTTCTGAGGCTATCAAACTAGTATAATGAAAGAGAACCAGTTATCTCAAATAAGAACGGAAAAAAAGTGATTCTAACGAAGTTTCCAAACTTCGAAAAAAAATTTTTTTCTTTTCGAGATTCTTTGCGCATAATATGCTTTTCTGAGGCTATCAAACTAGTATAATGAAAGAGAACCAGTTATCTCAAATAAGAACGGAAAAAAAGTGATTCTAACGAAGTTTCGAAAACTCGAAAAACATTTTTTTTCTTTTCGAGATTCTTTGCGCATAATATGCTTGTCTGAGGCTATCAAACTAGTATAATGAAAGAGAACCAGTTATCTCAAATAAGAACGGGAAAAAAGTGATTCTAACGAGGTTTCCAAACTTCGAAAAAAAATTTTTTTCTTTTCGAGATTCTTTGCGCATAATATGCTTGTCTGAGGCTATCAAACTAGTATAATGAAAGAGAACCAGTTATCTCAAATAAGAACGGAAAAAAAGTGATTCTAACGAAATTTCCAAACTTCGAAAAAAAATTTTTTCTTTTCGAGATTCTTTGCGCATAATATGCTTGTCTGAGGCTATCAAACTAGTATAATGAAAGAGAACCAGTTATCTCAAATAAGAACCGAAAAAAAGTGATTCTAACGAAGTTTCCAAACTTCGAAAAAAATTTTTTTTCTTTTCGAGATTCTTTGCGCATACCTATACTTTTCTGAGGCTATCAAATTAGTATAATGAAAGAGAACCAGTTATCTCAAATAAGAACGGAAAAAAAGTGATTCTAACGAGGTTTCCAAACTTCGAAAAAAAATTTTTTTCTTTTCGAGATTCTTGGCGCATAATATGCTTTTCTGAGGCTATCAAACTAGTATAATGAAAGAGAACCAGTTATCTCAAATAAGAACGGAAAAAAAGTGATTCTAACGAAGTTTCGAAAACTCGAAAAAATTTTTTTTTCTTTTCGAGATTCTTTGCGCATAATATGCTTTTCTGAGGCTATCAAACTAGTATAATGAAAGAGAACCAGTTATCTCAAATAAGAGAGGAAAAAAAGTGATTCTAACGAAGTTTCCAAACTTCAAAAAATAATTTTTTTCTTTTCCAGATTCTTTGCGCATAATATGCTTGTCTGAGGCTATCAAACTAGTATAACGAGAGATTACCAGTTATCTCAAATAAGAATGGAAAAAAAGTGATTCTAACGAAGTTTCCAAACTTCGAAAAAAAATTTTTTTCTTTTCGAAATTCTTTGCGCAAAATATGCTTTTCGGAGGCTATCAAACCAGTATAATGAAAGAGAACCAGTTATCTCAAATAAGAACGGAAAAAAAGTGATTCTAACGAAGTTTCCAAACTTCGAAAAAATTTTTTTTTCTTTTCGAGATTCTTTGCGCATAATATGCTTTTCTGAGGCTATCAAACTAGTATAACGAGAGATTACCAGTTATCTCAAATAAGAATGGAAAAAAAGTGATTCTAATGAAGTTTCCAAACTTCGAAATAAAAATTTATTCTTTTCGAGATTCTTTGCGCATAATATATTTTTCTGAGGCTATCATACGAGTATAATGAAAGAGAACCAGTTATCTCAAATAAGAACGGAAAAAAAGTGATTCTAACGAAATTTCCAAACTTCGAAAAAAATTTTTTTTCTTTTCGAGATTCTTTGCGCATAATATGCTTTTCTGAGGCTATCAAACTAGTATAATGAAAGAGAACCAGTTATCTCAAATAAGAACGGAAAAAAAGTGATTCTAACGAAGTTTCGAAACTTCGAAAAAAATTTTTTTTCTTTTCGAGATTCTTTGCGCATCATATGCTTTTCTGAGGCTATCAAACTAGTATAATGAAAGAGAACCAGTTATCTCAAATAAGAACGGAAAAAAAGTGATTCTAACGAAGTTTCCAAACTTCGAAAAAAAATTTTTTTCTTTTCGAGATTCTTTGCGCATAATATGCTTTTCTGAGGCTATCAAACTAGTATAATGAAAGAGAACCAGTTATCTCAAATAAGAACGGAAAAAAAGTGATTCTAACGAAGTTTCGAAAACTCGAAAAACATTTTTTTTCTTTTCCAGATTCTTTGCGCATAATATGCTTTTCTGAGGCTATCAAACCAGTATAATGAAAGAGAACCAGTTATCTCAAATAAGAACGGAAAAAAAGTGATTCTAACGAAGTTTCCAAACTTCGAAAAAAATTTTTTTTCTTTTCGAGATTCTTTGCGCATAATATGCTTTTCTGAGGCTATCAAACTAGTATAACGAGAGATTACCAGTTATCTCAAATAAGAATGGAAAAAAAGTGATTCTAATGAAGTTTCCAAACTTCGAAATAAAAATTTATTCTTTTCGAGATTCTTTGCGCATAATATATTTTTCTGAGGCTATCATACGAGTATAATGAAAGAGAACCAGTTATCTCAAATAAGAACGGAAAAAAAGTGATTCTAACGAAATTTCCAAACTTCGAAAAAAATTTTTTTTCTTTTCGAGATTCTTTGCGCATAATATGCTTTTCTGAGGCTATCAAACTAGTATAATGAAACAGAACCAGTTATCTCAAATAAGAACGGAAGAAAAGTGATTCTAACGAGGTTTCCGATCTTCGAAAAAATTTTTTTTTCTTTTCGAGATTCTTTGCGCATAATATGCTTTTCTGAGGCTATCAAACTAGTATAATGAAAGAGAACCAGTTATCTGAAATAAGAACGGAAAAAAAGTGATTCTAACGAAGTTTCCAAACTTCTAAAAAAAATTTTTTTCTTTTCGAGATTCTTTGCCCATAATATGGTTGACTGAGGCTATCAAAGTAGTATAATGAAAGAGAACCAGTTATCTCAAATAAGAACGGAAAAAAAGTGATTCTAACGAGGTTTCCAAACTTCGAAAAAAATTTTTTTTCTTTTCTAGATTCTTTGCGCATAATATGCTTTTCTGAGGCTATCAAACTAGTATAATGAAAGAGAACCAGTTATCTCAAATAAGAATGGAAAAAAAGTGTTTCTAATGAAGTTTCCAAACTTCGAAAAAAAATTTTTTTCATTTCGAGATTCTTTGCGCAAAATATGCTTTTCGGAGGCTATCAATCTAATATAATGAAAGAGAACCAGTTATCTCAAAAAAGAACGGAAAAATAGTGATTCTAACGAAGTTTCGAAACTTCGAAAAAAATTTTTTTTCTTTTCGAGATTCTTTGCGCATCATATGCTTTTCTGAGGCTATCAAACTAGTATAATGAAAGAGAACCAGTTATCTCAAATAAGAACGGAAAAAAAGTGATTCTAACGAAGTTTCCAAACTTCGAAAAAAAATTTTTTTCTTTTCGAGATTCTTTGCGCATAATATGCTTTTCTGAGGCTATCAAACTAGTATAATGAAAGAGAACCAGTTATCTCAAATAAGAACGGAAAAAAAGTGATTCTAACGAAGTTTCGAAAACTCGAAAAAAATTTTTTTTCTTTTCCAGATTCTTTGCGCATAATATGCTTTTCTGAGGCTATCAAACCAGTATAATGAAAGAGAACCAGTTATCTCAAATAAGAACGGAAAAAAAGTGATTCTAACGAAGTTTCCAAACTTCGAAAAAAATTTTTTTTCTTTTCGAGATTCTTTGCGCATAATATGCTTTTCTGAGGCTATCAAACTAGTATAACGAGAGATTACCAGTTATCTCAAATAAGAATGGAAAAAAAGTGATTCTAATGAAGTTTCCAAACTTCGAAATAAAAATTTATGCTTTTCGAGATTCTTTGCGCATAATATATTTTTCTGAGGCTATCATACGAGTATAATGAAAGAGAACCAGTTATCTCAAATAAGAACGGAAAAAAAGTGATTCTAACGAAATTTCCAAACTTCGAAAAAAATTTTTTTTCTTTTCGAGATTCTTTGCGCATAATATGCTTTTCTGAGGCTATCAAACTAGTATAATGAAAGAGAACCAGTTATCTCAAATAAGAACGGAAAAAAAGTGATTCTAACGAGGTTTCCGATCTTCGAAAAAATTTTTTTTTCTTTTCGAGATTCTTTGCGCATAATATGCTTTTCTGAGGCTATCAAACTAGTATAATGAAAGAGAACCAGTTATCTCAAATAAGAACGGAAAAAAAGTGATTCTAACGAAGTTTCCAAACTTCGAAAAAAAATTTTTTTCTTTTCGAGATTCTTTGCCCATAATATGGTTGACTGAGGCTATCAAAGTAGTATAATGAAAGAGAACCAGTTATCTCAAATAAGAACGGAAAAAAAGTGATTCTAACGAGGTTTCCAAACTTCGAAAAAAAATTTTTTTCTTTTCTAGATTCTTTGCGCATAATATGCTTTTCTGAGGCTATCAAACTAGTATAATGAAAGAGAACCAGTTATCTCAAATAAGAACGGAAAAAAAGTGATTCTAACGAAGTTTCGAAAACTCGAAAAAAATTTTTTTTCTTTTCGAGATTCTTTGCGCATAATATGCTTGTCTGAGGCTATCAAACTAGTATAACGAGAGATTACCAGTTATCTCAAATAAGAATGGAAAAAAAGTGATTCTAATGAAGTTTCCAAACTTCGAAAAAAAAATTTATTCTTTTCGAGATTCTTTGCGCATAATATGCTTTTCTGAGGCTATCATACTAGTATAATGAAAGAGAACCAGTTATCTCAAATAAGAACGGAAAAAAAGTGATTCTAACGAGGTTTCCAAACTTCGAAAAAAATTTTTTTTCTTTTCGAGATTCTTTGCGCATAATATGCTTTTCTGAGGCTATCAAACTAGTATAATGAAAGAGAACCAGTTATCTCAAATATGAACGGAAAAAAAGTGATTCTAACGAAGTTTCGAAAACTCGAAAAAAATTTTTTTTCTTTTCGAGATTCTTTGCGCATAATATGCTTGTCTGAGGCTATCAAACTAGTATAATGAAAATGAACCAGTTATCTCAAATAAGAACGGAAAAAAAGTGATTCTAACGAGGTTTCCAAACTTCGAAAAAAAATTTTTTTCTTTTCGAGATTCTTTGCGCATAATATGCTTTTCTGAGGCTATCAAACTAGTATAATGAAAGAGAACCAGTTATCTCAAATAAGAACGGAAAAAAAGTGATTCAAACGAAGTTTCGAAAACTCGAAAAAAATTTTTTTTCTTTTCGAGATTCTTTGCGCATAATATGCTTTTCTGAGGCTATCAAACTGGTATAATGAAAGAGAACCAGTTATCTCAAATAAGAAAGGAAAAAAAGTGAATCTAACGAAGTTTCCAAACTTCGAAAAAAAATTTTTTTCTTTTCCAGATTCTTTGCACATAATATGCTTTTCTGAGGCTATCAAACTAGTATAATGAAAGAGAACCAGTTATCTCAAATAAGAATGGAAAAAAAGTGTTTCTAATGAAGTTTCCAAACTTCGAAAAAAATTTTTTTTCATTTCGAGATTCTTTGCGCAAAATATGCTTTTCGGAGGCTATCAATCTAATATAATGAAAGAGAACCAGTTATCTCAAAAAAGAACGGAAAAAAAGTGATTCTAACGAAGTTTCGAAACTTCGAAAAAAATTTTTTTTCTTTTCGAGATTCTTTGCGCATCATATGCTTTTCTGAGGCTATCAAACTAGTATAATGAAAGAGAACCAGTTATCTCAAATAAGAACGGAAAAAAAGTGATTCTAACGAAGTTTCGAAAACTCGAAAAAAATTTTTTTTCTTTTCCAGATTCTTTGCGCATAATATGCTTTTCTGAGGCTATCAAACCAGTATAATGAAAGAGAACCAGTTATCTCAAATAAGAACGGAAAAAAGTGATTCTAACGAAGTTTCCAAACTTCGAAAAAAATTTTTTTTCTTTTCGAGATTCTTTGCGCATAATATGCTTTTCTGAGGCTATCAAACTAGTATAACGAGAGATTACCAGTTATCTCAAATAAGAATGAAAAAAAAGTGATTCTAATGAAGTTTCCAAACTTCGAAATAAAAATTTATTCTTTTCGAGATTCTTTGCGCATAATATATTTTTCTGAGGCTATCATACGAGTATAATGAAAGAGAACCAGTTATCTCAAATAAGAACGGAAAAAAAGTGATTCTAACGAAATTTCCAAACTTCGAAAAAAATTTTTTTTCTTTTCGAGATTCTTTGCGCATAATATGCTTTTCTGAGGCTATCAAACTAGTATAATGAAAGAGAACCAGTTATCTCAAATAAGAACGGAAAAAAAGTGATTCTAACGAGGTTTCCGATCTTCGAAAAAAATTTTTTTTCTTTTCGAGATTCTTTGCGCATAATATGCTTTTCTGAGGCTATCAAACTAGTATAATGAAAGAGAACCAGTTATCTCAAATAAGAACGGAAAAAAAGTGATTCTAACGAAGTTTCCAAACTTCGAAAAAAAAATTTTTTCTTTTCGAGATTCTTTGCCCATAATATGGTTGACTGAGGCTATCAAAGTAGTATAATGAAAGAGAACCAGTTATCTCAAATAAGAACGGAAAAAAGTGATTCTAACGAGGTTTCCAAACTTCGAAAAAAAATTTTTTCTTTTCTAGATTCTTTGCGCATAATATGCTTTTCTGAGGCTATCAAACTAGTATAATGAAAGAGAACCAGTTATCTCAAATAAGAACGGAAAAAAAGTGATTCTAACGAAGTTTCGAAAACTCGAAAAAATTTTTTTTTCTTTTCGAGATTCTTTGCGCATAATATGCTTTTCTGAGGCTATCAAACTAGTATAATGAAAGAGAACCAGTTATCTCAAATAAGAAAGGAAAAAAAGTGATTCTAACGAAGTTTCCAAACTTCGAAAAAAATTTTTTTTTTTTTCGAGATTCTTTGCGCATAATATGCTTGTCTGAGGCTATCAAACTAGTATAACGAGAGATTACCAGTTATCTCAAATAAGAATGGAAAAAAAGTGATTCTAATGAAGTTTCCAAACTTCGAAAAAAAAATTTATTCTTTTCGAGATTCTTTGCGCATAATATGCTTTTCTGAGGCTATCATACTAGTAGAATGAAAGAGAACCAGTTATCTCAAATAAGAACGGAAAAAAAGTGATTCTAACGAGGTTTCCAAACTTCGAAAAAAAATTTTTTTCTTTTCGAGATTCTTTGCGCATAATATGCTTTTCTCAGGCAATCAAACTAGTATAATGAAAGAGAACCAGTTATCTCAAATAAGAACGGAAAAAAAGTGATTCTAACGAAGTTTCGAAAACTCGAAAAAAATTTTTTTTCTTTTCGAGATTCTTTGCGCATAATATGCTTTTCTGAGGCTATCAAACTAGTATAATGAAAGAGAACCAGTTATCTCAAATAAGAAAGGAAAAAAAGTGATTCTAACGAAGTTTCCAAACTTCGAAAAAAATTTTTTTCTTTTCCAGATTCTTTGCGCATAATATGCTTTTCTGAGGCTATCAAACTAGTATAATGAAAGAGAACCAGTTATCTCAAATAAGAATGGAAAAAAAGTGTTTCTAATGAAGTTTCCAAACTTCGAAAAAAATTTTTTTTCATTTCGAGATTCTTTGCGCATAATATGCTTTTCGGAGGCTATCAAATTAATATAATGAAAGAGAACCAGTTATCT
The DNA here is from genome assembly GCA_030762175.1 of Metallyticus violacea. Classification (NCBI taxonomy): domain Eukaryota; kingdom Metazoa; phylum Arthropoda; class Insecta; order Mantodea; family Metallyticidae; genus Metallyticus; species Metallyticus violacea. Next base: position 81,555,811 of record CM060842.1, on the reverse strand, counting down.
CAAATAAGAACGGAAAAAAAGTGATTCTAACGAAGTTTCGAAACTTCGAAAAAAATTTTTTTTCTTTTCGAGATTCTTTGCGCATCATATGCTTTTCTGAGGCTATCAAACTAGTATAATGAAAGAGAACCAGTTATCTCAAATAAGAATGGAAAAAAAGTGTTTCTAATGAAGTTTCCAAACTTCGAAAAAAATTTTTTTTCATTTCGAGATTCTTTGCGCATAATATGCTTTTCGGAGGCTATCAAATTAATATAATGAAAGAGAACCAGTTATCTCAAATAAGAACGGAAAAAAAGTGATTCTAACGAAGTTTCGAAACTTCGAAAAAAATTTTTTTTCTTTTCGAGATTCTTTGCGCATCATATGCTTTTCTGAGGCTATCAAACTAGTATAATGAAAGAGAACCAGTTATCTCAAATAAGAACGGAAAAAAAGTGATTCTAACGAAGTTTCCAAACTTCGAAAAAAAATTTTTTTCTTTTCGAGATTCTTTGCGCATAATATGCTTTTCTGAGGCTATCAAACTAGTATAATGAAAGAGAACCAGTTATCTCAAATAAGAAAGGAAAAAAATTGATTCTAACGAAGTTTCCAAACTTCGAAAAAAAATTTTTTTCTTTTCGAGATTCTTTGCGCATAATATGCTTTTCTGAGGCTATCAAACTAGTATAATGAAATAGAACCAGTTATCTCAAATAAGAACGGAAAAAAAGTGATTCTAACGAAGTTTCGAAAACTCGAAAAAAATTTTTTTCTTTTCCAGATTCTTTGCGCATAATATGCTTTTCTGAGGCTATCAAACCAGTATAATGAAAGAGAACCAGTTATCTCAAATAAGAACGGAAAAAAAGTGATTCTAACGAAGTTTCCAAACTTCGAAAAAAATTTTTTTTCTTTTCAAGATTCTTTGCGCATAATATGCTTTTCTGAGGCTATCAAACTAGTATAACTAGAGATTATCAGTTATCTCAAATAAGAATGGAAAAAAAGTGATTCTAATGAAGTTTCCAAACTTCGAAATAAAAATTTATTCTTTTCGAGATTCTTTGCGCATAATATATTTTTCTGAGGCTATCATACGAGTATAATGAAAGAGAACCAGTTATCTCAAATAAGAACGGAAAAAAAGTGATTCTAACGAAATTTCCAAACTTCGAAAAAATTTTTTTTTCTTTTCGAGGTTCTTTGCGCATAATATGCTTTTCTGAGGCTATCAAACTAGTATAATGAAAGAGAACCAGTTATCTCAAATAAGAACGGAAAAAAAGTGATTCTAACGAGGTTTCCAATCTTCGAAAAAAAATTTTTTTCTTTTCGAGATTCTTTGCGCATAATATGCTTTTCTGAGGCTATCAAACTAGTATAATGAAAGAGAACCAGTTATCTCAAATAAGAACGGAAAAAAAGTGATTCTAACGAAATTTCCAAACTTCGAAAAAAAATTTTTTTCTTTTCGAGATTCTTTGCGCATAATATGCTTGTCTGAGGCTATCAAACTAGTATAATGAAAGAGAACCAGTTATCTCAAATAAGAACGGAAAAAAAGTGATTCTAACGAGGTTTCCAAACTTCGAAAAAAAATTTTTTTCTTTTCGAGATTCTTTGCGCATAATATGCTTTTCTGAGGCTATCAAACTAGTATAATGAAAGAGAACCAGTTATCTCAAATAAGAACGGAAAAAAAGTGATTCTAACGAAGTTTCGAAAACTCGAAAAAAATTTTTTTTCTTTTCGAGATTCTTTGCGCATAATATGCTTTTCTGAGGCTATCAAACCAGTATAATGAAAGAGAACCAGTTATCTCAAATAAGAAAGGAAAAAAAGTGATTCTAACGAAGTTTCCAAACTTCGAAAAAAAATTTTTTTCTTTTCCAGATTCTTTGCGCATAATATGCTTGTCTGAGGCTATCAAACTAGTATAACGAGAGATTACCAGTTATCTCAAATAAGAACGGAAAAAAAGTAATTCTAACGAAGTTTCGGAACTTCGAAAAAAATTTTTTTTCTTTTCGAGATTCTTTGCGCATAATATGCTTTTCTGAGGCTATCAAACTAGTATAATGAAAGAGAACCAGTTATCTCAAATAAGAACGGAAAAAAAAGTGATTCTAACGAAGTTTCCAAACTTCGAAAAAAAATTTTTTTCTTTTCCAGATTCTTTGCGCATAACTGCTTTTCTGAGGCTATCAAACTATTATAATGAAAGAGAACCAGTTATCTCAAATAAGAACGGAAAAAAAGTGATTCTAACGAAGTTTCGAAAACTCGAAAAAAATTTTTTTTCTTTTCGAGATTCTTTGCGCATAATATGCTTTTCTGAGGCTATCAAACCAGTATAATGAAAGAGAACCAGTTATCTCAAATAAGAACGGAAAAAAAGTGATTCTAACGAAGTTTCCAAACTTCGAAAAAAAATTTTTTTCTTTTCGAGATTCTTTGCGCATAATATGCTTGTCTGAGGCTATCAAACTAGTATAATGAAAGAGAACCAGTTATCTCAAATAAGAACGGGAAAAAAGTGATTCTAACGAGGTTTCCAAACTTCGAAAAAAAATTTTTTTCTTTTCGAGATTCTTTGCGCATAATATGCTTGTCTGAGGCTATCAAACTAGTATAATGAAAGAGAACCAGTTATCTCAAATAAGAACGGAAAAAAAGTGATTCTAACGAAATTTCCAAACTTCGAAAAAAATTTTTTTCTTTTCGAGATTCTTTGCGCATAATATGCTTGTCTGAGGCTATCAAACTAGTATAATGAAAGAGAACCAGTTATCTCAAATAAGAACCGAAAAAAAGTGATTCTAACGAAGTTTCCAAACTTCGAAAAAAATTTTTTTTCTTTTCGAGATTCTTTGCGCATACCTATACTTTTCTGAGGCTATCAAACTAGTATAATGAAAGAGAACCAGTTATCTCAAATAAGAACGGAAAAAAAGTGATTCTAACGAGGTTTCCAAACTTCGAAAAAAAATTTTTTTCTTTTCGAGATTCTTGGCGCATAATATGCTTTTCTGAGGCTATCAAACTAGTATAATGAAAGAGAACCAGTTATCTCAAATAAGAACGGAAAAAAGTGATTCTAACGAAATTTCCAAACTTCGAAAAAAAATTTTTTTCTTTTCGAGATTCTTTGCGCATAATATGCTTGTCTGAGGCTATCAAACTAGTATTATGAAAATGAACCAGTTATCTCAAATAAGAACGGAAAAAAAGTGATTCTAACGAGGTTTCCAAACTTCGAAAAAAAATTTTTTTCTTTTCGAGATTCTTTGCGCATAATATGCTTTTCTGAGGCTATCAAACTAGTATAATGAAAGAGAACCAGTTATCTCAAATAAGAACGGAAAAAAAGTGATTCAAACGAAGTTTCGAAAACTCGAAAAAAATTTTTTTTCTTTTCGAGATTCTTTGCGCATAATATGCTTTTCTGAGGCTATCAAACCAGTATAATGAAAGAGAACCAGTTATCTCAAATAAGAACGGAAAAAAAGTGATTCTAACGAAGTTTCCAAACTTCGAAAAAAATTTTTTTTCTTTTCGAGATTCTTTGCGCATAATATGCTTTTCTGAGGCTATCAAACTAGTATAACGAGAGATTACCAGTTATCTCAAATAAGAATGGAAAAAAAGTGATTCTAATGAAGTTTCCAAACTTCGAAATAAAAATTTATTCTTTTCGAGATTCTTTGCGCATAATATATTTTTCTGAGGCTATCATACGAGTATAATGAAAGAGAACCAGTTATCTCAAATAAGAACGGAAAAAAAGTGATTCTAACGAAATTTCCAAACTTCGAAAAAAATTTTTTTTCTTTTCGAGATTCTTTGCGCATAATATGCTTTTCTGAGGCTATCAAACTAGTATAATGAAAGAGAACCAGTTATCTCAAATAAGAACGGAAAAAAAGTGATTCTAACGAGGTTTCCGATCTTCGAAAAAAATTTTTTTTCTTTTCGAGATTCTTTGCGCATAATATGCTTTTCTGAGGCTATCAAACTAGTATAATGAAAGAGAACCAGTTATCTCAAATAAGAACGGAAAAAAAGTGATTCTAACGAAGTTTCCAAACTTCGAAAAAAAATTTTTTTCTTTTCGAGATTCTTTGCCCATAATATGGTTGACTGAGGCTATCAAAGTAGTATAATGAAAGAGAACCAGTTATCTGAAATAAGAACGGAAAAAAAGTGATTCTAACGAGGTTTCCAAACTTCGAAAAAAAATTTTTTTCTTTTCTAGATTCTTTGCGCATAATATGCTTTTCTGAGGCTATCAAACTAGTATAATGAAAGAGAACCAGTTATCTCAAATAAGAACGGAAAAAAAGTGATTCTAACGAGGTTTCCGATCTTCGAAAAAAATTTTTTTTCTTTTCGAGATTCTTTGCGCATAATATGCTTTTCTGAGGCTATCAAACTAGTATAATGAAAGAGAACCAGTTATCTCAAATAAGAACGGAAAAAAAGTGATTCTAACGAAGTTTCCAAACTTCGAAAAAAAATTTTTTTCTTTTCGAGATTCTTTGCCCATAATATGGTTGACTGAGGCTATCAAAGTAGTATAAGGAAAGAGAACCAGTTATCTGAAATAAGAACGGAAAAAAAGTGATTCTAACGAGGTTTCCAAACTTCGAAAAAAAATTTTTTTCTTTTCTAGATTCTTTGCGCATAATATGCTTTTCTGAGGCTATCAAACTAGTATAATGAAAGAGAACCAGTTATCTCAAATAAGAACGGAAAAAAAGTGATTCTAACGAAGTTTCGAAAACTCGAAAAAAATTTTTTTTCTTTTCGAGATACTTTGCGCATAATATGCTTTTCTGAGGCTATCAAACTAGTATAATGAAAGAGAACCAGTTATCTCAAATAAGAAAGGAAAAAAAGTGATTCTAACGAAGTTTCCAAACTTCGAAACAAATTTTTTTCTTTTCCAGATTCTTTGCGCATAATATGCTTGTCTGAGGCTATCAAACTAGTATAACGAGAGATTACCAGTTATCTCAAATAAGAATGGAAAAAAAGTGATTCTAACGAAGTTTCCAAACTTCGAAAAAAATTTTTTTTCTTTTCGAGATTCTTTGCGCATAATATGCTTTTCTGAGGCTATCAAACTAGTATAATGAAAGAGAACCAGTTATCTCAAATAAGAAAGGAAAAAGTGATTCTAACGAAGTTTCCAAACTTCGAAAAAATTTTTTTTTTTTTTTCGAGATTCTTTGCGCATAATATGCTTTTCTCAGGCAATCAAACTAGTATAATGAAAGAGAACCAGTTATCTCAAATAAGAACGGAAAAAAAGTGATTCTAACGAAGTTTCGAAAACTCGAAAAAAATTTTTTTTCTTTTCGAGATTCTTTGCGCATAATATGCTTTTCTGAGGCTATCAAACTAGTATAATGAAAGAGAACCAGTTATCTCAAATAAGAAAGGAAAAAAAGTGATTCTAACGAAGTTTCCAAACTTCGAAAAAAATTTTTTTCTTTTCCAGATTCTTTGCGCATAATATGCTTTTCTGAGGCTATCAAACTAGTATAATGAAAGAGAACCAGTTATCTCAAATAAGAATGGAAAAAAAGTGTTTCTAATGAAGTTTCCAAACTTCGAAAAAAATTTTTTTTCATTTCGAGATTCTTTGCGCATAATATGCTTTTCGGAGGCTATCAATCTAATATAATGAAAGAGAACCAGTTATCTCAAATAAGAACGGAAAAAAAGTGATTCTAACGAAGTTTCGAAACTTCGAAAAAAATTTTTTTTCTTTTCGAGATTCTTTGCGCATCATATGCTTTTCTGAGGCTATCAAACTAGTATAATGAAAGAGAACCAGTTATCTCAAATAAGAACGGAAAAAAAGTGATTCTAACGAAGTTTCCAAACTTCGAAAAAAAATTTTTTTCTTTTCGAGATTCTTTGCGCATAATATGCTTTTCTGAGGCTATCAAACTAGTATAATGAAAGAGAACCAGTTATCTCAAATAAGAAAGGAAAAAAAGTGATTCTAACGAAGTTTCCAAACTTCGAAAAAAAATTTTTTTCTTTTCTAGATTCTTTGCGCATAATATGCTTTTCTGAGGCTATCAAACTAGTATAATGAAAGAGAACCAGTTATCTCAAATAAGAACGGAAAAAAAGTGATTCTAACGAAGTTTCGAAATCTCGAAAAAAATTTTTTTCTTTTCCAGATTCTTTGCGCATAATATGCTTTTCTGAGGCTATCAAACCAGTATAATGAAAGAGAACCAGTTATCTCAAATAAGAACGGAAAAAAAGTGATTCTAACGAAGTTTCCAAACTTCGAAAAAAAATTTTTTTCTTTTCGAGATTCTTTGCGCATAATATGCTTTTCTGAGGCTATCAAACTAGTATAATGAAAGAGAACCAGTTATCTCAAATAAGAACGGAAAAAAAGTGATTCTAACGAAGTTTCGAAAACTGGAAAAAAATTTTTTTTCTTTTCCAGATTCTCTGCGCATAATATGCTTTTCTGAGGCTATCAAACCAGTATAATGAAAGAGAACCAGTTATCTCAAATAAGAACGGAAAAAAAGTGATTCTAACGAAGTTTCCAAACTTCGAAAAAAATTTTTTTTCTTTTCGAGATTCTTTGCGCATAATATGCTTTTCTGAGGCTATCAAACTAGTATAACGAGAGATTACCAGTTATCTCAAATAAGAATGGAAAAAAAGTGATTCTAATGAAGTTTCCAAACTTCGAAATAAAAATTTATTCTTTTCGAGATTCTTTGCGCATAATATATTTTTCTGAGGCTATCATACGAGTATAATGAAAGAGAACCAGTTATCTCAAATAAGAACGGAAAAAAAGTGATTCTAACGAAATTTCCAAACTTCGAAAAAAATTTTTTTTCTTTTCGAGATTCTTTGCGCATAATATGCTTTTCTGAGGCTATCAAACTAGTATAATGAAACAGAACCAGTTATCTCAAATAAGAACGGAAAAAAAGTGATTCTAACGAGGTTTCCGATCTTCGAAAAAATTTTTTTTTCTTTTCGAGATTCTTTGCGCATAATATGCTTTTCTGAGGCTATCAAACTAGTATAATGAAAGAGAACCAGTTATCTCAAATAAGAACGGAAAAAAAGTGATTCTAACGAAGTTTCCAAACTTCTAAAAAAAATTTTTTTCTTTTCGAGATTCTTTGCCCATAATATGGTTGACTGAGGCTATCAAAGTAGTATAATGAAAGAGAACCAGTTATCTCAAATAAGAACGGAAAAAAAGTGATTCTAACGAGGTTTCCAAACTTCGAAAAAAAATTTTTTTCTTTTCTAGATTCTTTGCGCATAATATGCTTTTCTGAGGCTATCAAACTAGTATAATGAAAGAGAACCAGTTATCTCAAATAAGAATGGAAAAAAAGTGTTTCTAATGAAGTTTCCAAACTTCGAAAAAAATTTTTTTTCATTTCGAGATTCTTTGCGCAAAATATGCTTTTCGGAGGCTATCAATCTAATATAATGAAAGAGAACCAGTTATCTCAAAAAAGAACGGAAAAAAAGTGATTCTAACGAAGTTTCGAAACTTCGAAAAAAATTTTTTTTCTTTTCGAGATTCTTTGCGCATCATATGCTTTTCTGAGGCTATCAAACTAGTATAATGAAAGAGAACCAGTTATCTCAAATAAGAACGGAAAAAAAGTGATTCTAACGAAGTTTCCAAACTTCGAAAAAAAATTTTTTTCTTTTCGAGATTCTTTGCGCATAATATGCTTTTCTGAGGCTATCAAACTAGTATAATGAAAGAGAACCAGTTATCTCAAATAAGAACGGAAAAAAAGTGATTCTAACGAAGTTTCGAAAACTCGAAAAAAATTTTTTTTCTTTTCGAGATTCTTTGCGCATCATATGCTTTTCTGAGGCTATCAAACCAGTATAATGAAAGAGAACCAGTTATCTCAAATAAGAACGGAAAAAAAGTGATTCTAACGAAGTTTCCAAACTTCGAAAAAAATTTTTTTTCTTTTCGAGATTCTTTGCGCATAATATGCTTTTCTGAGGCTATCAAACTAGTATAACGAGAGATTACCAGTTATCTCAAATAAGAATGGAAAAAAAGTGATTCTAATGAAGTTTCCAAACTTCGAAATAAAAATTTATGCTTTTCGAGATTCTTTGCGCATAATATATTTTTCTGAGGCTATCATACGAGTATAATGAAAGAGAACCAGTTATCTCAAATAAGAACGGAAAAAAAGTGATTCTAACGAAATTTCCAAACTTCGAAAAAAATTTTTTTTCTTTTCGAGATTCTTTGCGCATAATATGCTTTTCTGAGGCTATCAAACTAGTATAATGAAAGAGAACCAGTTATCTCAAATAAGAACGGAAAAAAAGTGATTCTAACGAGGTTTCCGATCTTCGAAAAAATTTTTTTTTCTTTTCGAGATTCTTTGCGCATAATATGCTTTTCTGAGGCTATCAAACTAGTATAATGAAAGAGAACCAGTTATCTCAAATAAGAACGGAAAAAAAGTGATTCTAACGAAGTTTCCAAACTTCGAAAAAAAATTTTTTTCTTTTCGAGATTCTTTGCCCATAATATGGTTGACTGAGGCTATCAAAGTAGTATAATGAAAGAGAACCAGTTATCTCAAATAAGAACGGAAAACAAGTGATTCTAACGAGGTTTCCAAACTTCGAAAAAAAATTTTTTTCTTTTCTAGATTCTTTGCGCATAATATGCTTTTCTGAGGCTATCAAACTAGTATAATGAAAGAGAACCAGTTATCTCAAATAAGAACGGAAAAAAAGTGATTCTAACGAAGTTTCGAAAACTCGAAAAAAATTTTTTTTCTTTTCGAGATTCTTTGCGCATAATATGCTTGTCTGAGGCTATCAAACTAGTATAACGAGAGATTACCAGTTATCTCAAATAAGAATGGAAAAAAAGTGATTCTAATGAAGTTTCCAAACTTCGAAAAAAAAATTTATTCTTTTCGAGATTCTTTGCGCATAATATGCTTTCCTGAGGCTATCATACTAGTATAATGAAAGAGAACCAGTTATCTCAAATAAGAACGGAAAAAAAGTGATTCTAACGAGGTTTCCAAACTTCGAAAATAAATTTTTTTTTTTTCGAGATTCTTTGCGCATAATATGCTTTTCTGAGGCTATGAAACTAGTATAATGAAAGAGAACCAGTTATCTCAAATAAGAACGGAAAAAAAGTGATTCTAACGAAGTTTCGAAAACTCGAAAAAAATTTTTTTTCTTTTCGAGATTCTTTGCGCATAATATGCTTGTCTGAGGCTATCAAACTAGTATAATGAAAATGAACCAGTTATCTCAAATAAGAACGGAAAAAAAGTGATTCTAACGAGGTTTCCAAACTTCGAAAAAAAATTTTTTTCTTTTCGAGATTCTTTGCGCATAATATGCTTTTCTGAGGCTATCAAACTAGTATAATGAAAGAGAACCAGTTATCTCAAATAAGAACGGAAAAAAAGTGATTCAAACGAAGTTTCGAAAACTCGAAAAAAATTTTTTTTCTTTTCGAGATTCTTTGCGCATAATATGCTTTTCTGAGGCTATCAAACTAGTATAATGAAAGAGAACCAGTTATCTCAAATAAGAAAGGAAAAAAAGTGATTCTAACGAAGTTTCCAAACTTCGAAAAAAAATTTTTTTCTTTTCCAGATTCTTTGCGCATAATATGCTTTTCTGAGGCTATCAAACTAGTATAATGAAAGAGAACCAGTTATCTCAAATAAGAATGGAAAAAAAGTGTTTCTAATGAAGTTTCCAAACTTCGAAAAAAATTTTTTTTCATTTCGAGATTCTTTGCGCAAAATATGCTTTTCGGAGGGTATCAATCTAATATAATGAAAGAGAACCAGTTATCTCAAAAAAGAACGGAAAAAAAGTGATTCTAACGAAGTTTCGAAACTTCGAAAAAAATTTTTTTTCTTTTCGAGATTCTTTGCGCATCATATGCTTTTCTGAGGCTATCAAACTAGTATAATGAAAGAGAACCAGTTATCTCAAATAAGAACGGAAAAAAAGTGATTCTAACGAAGTTTCCAAACTTCGAAAAAAAATTTTTTTCTTTTCGAGATTCTTTGCGCATAATATGCTTTTCTGAGGCTATCAAACTAGTATAATGAAAGAGAACCAGTTATCTCAAATAAGAACGGAAAAAAAGTGATTCTAACGAAGTTTCGAAAACTCGAAAAAAATTTTTTTCTTTTCCAGATTCTTTGCGCATAATATGCTTTTCTGAGGCTATCAAACCAGTATAATGAAAGAGAACCAGTTATCTCAAATAAGAACGGAAAAAAAGTGATTCTAACGAAGTTTCCAAACTTCGAAAAAAATTTTTTTTCTTTTCAAGATTCTTTGCGCATAATATGCTTTTCTGAGGCTATCAAACTAGTATAACTAGAGATTATCAGTTATCTCAAATAAGAATGGAAAAAAAGTGATTCTAATGAAGTTTCCAAACTTCGAAATAAAAATTTATTCTTTTCGAGATTCTTTGCGCATAATATATTTTTCTGAGGCTATCATACGAGTATAATGAAAGAGAACCAGTTATCTCAAATAAGAACGGAAAAAAAGTGATTCTAACGAAATTTCCAAACTTCGAAAAAAATTTTTTTTCTTTTCGAGGTTCTTTGCGCATAATATGCTTTTCTGAGGCTATCAAACTAGTATAATGAAAGAGAACCAGTTATCTCAAATAAGAACGGAAAAAAAGTGATTCTAACGAGGTTTCCAATCTTCGAAAAAAAATTTTTTTCTTTTCGAGATTCTTTGCGCATAATATGCTTTTCTGAGGCTATCAAACTAGTATAATGAAAGAGAACCAGTTATCTCAAATAAGAACGGAAAAAAAGTGATTCTAACGAAATTTCCAAACTTCGAAAAAAAATTTTTTTCTTTTCGAGATTCTTTGCGCATAATATGCTTGTCTGAGGCTATCAAACTAGTATAATGAAAGAGAACCAGTTATCTCAAATAAGAACGGAAAAAAAGTGATTCTAACGAGGTTTCCAAACTTCGAAAAAAAATTTTTTTCTTTTCGAGATTCTTTGCGCATAATATGCTTTTCTGAGGCTATCAAACTAGTATAATGAAAGAGAACCAGTTATCTCAAATAAGAACGGAAAAAAAGTGATTCTAACGAAGTTTCGAAAACTCGAAAAAAATTTTTTTTCTTTTCGAGATTCTTTGCGCATAATATGCTTTTCTGAGGCTATCAAACCAGTATAATGAAAGAGAACCAGTTATCTCAAATAAGAAAGGAAAAAAAGTGATTCTAACGAAGTTTCCAAACTTCGCAAAAAATTTTTTTCTTTTCCAGATTCTTTGCGCATAATATGCTTGTCTGAGGCTATCAAACTAGTATAACGAGAGATTACCAGTTATCTCAAATAAGAACGGAAAAAAAGTAATTCTAACGAAGTTTCGGAACTTCGAAAAAAATTTTTTTTCTTTTCGAGATTCTTTGCGCATAATATGCTTTTCTGAGGCTATCAAACTAGTATAATGAAAGAGAACCAGTTATCTCAAATAAGAACGGAAAAAAAAGTGATTCTAACGAAGTTTCCAAACTTCGAAAAAAAATTTTTTTCTTTTCCAGATTCTTTGCGCATAACTGCTTTTCTGAGGCTATCAAACTATTATAATGAAAGAGAACCAGTTATCTCAAATAAGAACGGAAAAAAAGTGATTCTAACGAAGTTTCGAAAACTCGAAAAAAATTTTTTTTCTTTTCGAGATTCTTTGCGCATAATATGCTTTTCTGAGGCTATCAAACCAGTATAATGAAAGAGAACCAGTTATCTCAAATAAGAACGGAAAAAAAGTGATTCTAACGAAGTTTCCAAACTTCGAAAAAAAATTTTTTTCTTTTCGAGATTCTTTGCGCATAATATGCTTGTCTGAGGCTATCAAACTAGTATAATGAAAGAGAACCAGTTATCTCAAATAAGAACGGGAAAAAAGTGATTCTAACGAGGTTTCCAAACTTCGAAAAAAAATTTTTTTCTTTTCGAGATTCTTTGCGCATAATATGCTTGTCTGAGGCTATCAAACTAGTATAATGAAAGAGAACCAGTTATCTCAAATAAGAACGGAAAAAAAGTGATTCTAACGAAATTTCCAAACTTCGAAAAAAATTTTTTTCTTTTCGAGATTCTTTGCGCATAATATGCTTGTCTGAGGCTATCAAACTAGTATAATGAAAGAGAACCAGTTATCTCAAATAAGAACCGAAAAAAAGTGATTCTAACGAAGTTTCCAAACTTCGAAAAAAATTTTTTTTCTTTTCGAGATTCTTTGCGCATACCTATACTTTTCTGAGGCTATCAAACTAGTATAATGAAAGAGAACCAGTTATCTCAAATAAGAACGGAAAAAAAGTGATTCTAACGAGGTTTCCAAACTTCGAAAAAAAATTTTTTTCTTTTCGAGATTCTTGGCGCATAATATGCTTTTCTGAGGCTATCAAACTAGTATAATGAAAGAGAACCAGTTATCTCAAATAAGAACGGAAAAAAGTGATTCTAACGAAATTTCCAAACTTCGAAAAAAAATTTTTTTCTTTTCGAGATTCTTTGCGCATAATATGCTTGTCTGAGGCTATCAAACTAGTATTATGAAAATGAACCAGTTATCTCAAATAAGAACGGAAAAAAAGTGATTCTAACGAGGTTTCCAAACTTCGAAAAAAAATTTTTTTCTTTTCGAGATTCTTTGCGCATAATATGCTTTTCTGAGGCTATCAAACTAGTATAATGAAAGAGAACCAGTTATCTCAAATAAGAACGGAAAAAAAGTGATTCAAACGAAGTTTCGAAAACTCGAAAAAAATTTTTTTTCTTTTCGAGATTCTTTGCGCATAATATGCTTTTCTGAGGCTATCAAACCAGTATAATGAAAGAGAACCAGTTATCTCAAATAAGAACGGAAAAAAAGTGATTCTAACGAAGTTTCCAAACTTCGAAAAAAATTTTTTTTCTTTTCGAGATTCTTTGCGCATAATATGCTTTTCTGAGGCTATCAAACTAGTATAACGAGAGATTACCAGTTATCTCAAATAAGAATGGAAAAAAAGTGATTCTAATGAAGTTTCCAAACTTCGAAATAAAAATTTATTCTTTTCGAGATTCTTTGCGCATAATATATTTTTCTGAGGCTATCATACGAGTATAATGAAAGAGAACCAGTTATCTCAAATAAGAACGGAAAAAAAGTGATTCTAACGAAATTTCCAAACTTCGAAAAAAATTTTTTTTCTTTTCGAGATTCTTTGCGCATAATATGCTTTTCTGAGGCTATCAAACTAGTATAATGAAAGAGAACCAGTTATCTCAAATAAGAACGGAAAAAAAGTGATTCTAACGAGGTTTCCGATCTTCGAAAAAAATTTTTTTTCTTTTCGAGATTCTTTGCGCATAATATGCTTTTCTGAGGCTATCAAACTAGTATAATGAAAGAGAACCAGTTATCTCAAATAAGAACGGAAAAAAAGTGATTCTAACGAAGTTTCCAAACTTCGAAAAAAAATTTTTTTCTTTTCGAGATTCTTTGCCCATAATATGGTTGACTGAGGCTATCAAAGTAGTATAATGAAAGAGAACCAGTTATCTGAAATAAGAACGGAAAAAAAGTGATTCTAACGAGGTTTCCAAACTTCGAAAAAAAATTTTTTTCTTTTCTAGATTCTTTGCGCATAATATGCTTTTCTGAGGCTATCAAACTAGTATAATGAAAGAGAACCAGTTATCTCAAATAAGAACGGAAAAAAAGTGATTCTAACGAAGTTTCGAAAACTCGAAAAAAATTTTTTTTCTTTTCGAGATACTTTGCGCATAATATGCTTTTCTGAGGCTATCAAACTAGTATAATGAAAGAGAACCAGTTATCTCAAATAAGAAAGGAAAAAAAGTGATTCTAACGAAGTTTCCAAACTTCGAAACAAATTTTTTTCTTTTCCAGATTCTTTGCGCATAATATGCTTGTCTGAGGCTATCAAACTAGTATAACGAGAGATTACCAGTTATCTCAAATAAGAATGGAAAAAAAGTGATTCTAACGAAGTTTCCAAACTTCGAAAAAAATTTTTTTTCTTTTCGAGATTCTTTGCGCATAATATGCTTTTCTGAGGCTATCAAACTAGTATAATGAAAGAGAACCAGTTATCTCAAATAAGAAAGGAAAAAGTGATTCTAACGAAGTTTCCAAACTTCGAAAAAAATTTTTTTTTTTTTTCGAGATTCTTTGCGCATAATATGCTTTTCTCAGGCAATCAAACTAGTATAATGAAAGAGAACCAGTTATCTCAAATAAGAACGGAAAAAAAGTGATTCTAACGAAGTTTCGAAAACTCGAAAAAAATTTTTTTTCTTTTCGAGATTCTTTGCGCATAATATGCTTTTCTGAGGCTATCAAACTAGTATAATGAAAGAGAACCAGTTATCTCAAATAAGAAAGGAAAAAAAGTGATTCTAACGAAGTTTCCAAACTTCGAAAAAAATTTTTTTCTTTTCCAGATTCTTTGCGCATAATATGCTTTTCTGAGGCTATCAAACTAGTATAATGAAAGAGAACCAGTTATCTCAAATAAGAATGGAAAAAAAGTGTTTCTAATGAAGTTTCCAAACTTCGAAAAAAATTTTTTTTCATTTCGAGATTCTTTGCGCATAATATGCTTTTCGGAGGCTATCAATCTAATATAATGAAAGAGAACCAGTTATCTCAAATAAGAACGGAAAAAAAGTGATTCTAACGAAGTTTCGAAACTTCGAAAAAAATTTTTTTTCTTTTCGAGATTCTTTGCGCATCATATGCTTTTCTGAGGCTATCAAACTAGTATAATGAAAGAGAACCAGTTATCTCAAATAAGAACGGAAAAAAAGTGATTCTAACGAAGTTTCCAAACTTCGAAAAAAAATTTTTTTCTTTTCGAGATTCTTTGCGCATAATATGCTTTTCTGAGGCTATCAAACTAGTATAATGAAAGAGAACCAGTTATCTCAAATAAGAAAGGAAAAAAAGTGATTCTAACGAAGTTTCCAAACTTCGAAAAAAAATTTTTTTCTTTTCTAGATTCTTTGCGCATAATATGCTTTTCTGAGGCTATCAAACTAGTATAATGAAAGAGAACCAGTTATCTCAAATAAGAACGGAAAAAAAGTGATTCTAACGAAGTTTCGAAATCTCGAAAAAAATTTTTTTCTTTTCCAGATTCTTTGCGCATAATATGCTTTTCTGAGGCTATCAAACCAGTATAATGAAAGAGAACCAGTTATCTCAAATAAGAACGGAAAAAAAGTGATTCTAACGAAGTTTCCAAACTTCGAAAAAAAATTTTTTTCTTTTCGAGATTCTTTGCGCATAATATGCTTTTCTGAGGCTATCAAACTAGTATAATGAAAGAGAACCAGTTATCTCAAATAAGAACGGAAAAAAAGTGATTCTAACGAAGTTTCGAAAACTGGAAAAAAATTTTTTTTCTTTTCCAGATTCTCTGCGCATAATATGCTTTTCTGAGGCTATCAAACCAGTATAATGAAAGAGAACCAGTTATCTCAAATAAGAACGGAAAAAAAGTGATTCTAACGAAGTTTCCAAACTTCGAAAAAAATTTTTTTTCTTTTCGAGATTCTTTGCGCATAATATGCTTTTCTGAGGCTATCAAACTAGTATAACGAGAGATTACCAGTTATCTCAAATAAGAATGGAAAAAAAGTGATTCTAATGAAGTTTCCAAACTTCGAAATAAAAATTTATTCTTTTCGAGATTCTTTGCGCATAATATATTTTTCTGAGGCTATCATACGAGTATAATGAAAGAGAACCAGTTATCTCAAATAAGAACGGAAAAAAAGTGATTCTAACGAAATTTCCAAACTTCGAAAAAAATTTTTTTTCTTTTCGAGATTCTTTGCGCATAATATGCTTTTCTGAGGCTATCAAACTAGTATAATGAAACAGAACCAGTTATCTCAAATAAGAACGGAAAAAAAGTGATTCTAACGAGGTTTCCGATCTTCGAAAAAATTTTTTTTTCTTTTCGAGATTCTTTGCGCATAATATGCTTTTCTGAGGCTATCAAACTAGTATAATGAAAGAGAACCAGTTATCTCAAATAAGAACGGAAAAAAAGTGATTCTAACGAAGTTTCCAAACTTCTAAAAAAAATTTTTTTCTTTTCGAGATTCTTTGCCCATAATATGGTTGACTGAGGCTATCAAAGTAGTATAATGAAAGAGAACCAGTTATCTCAAATAAGAACGGAAAAAAAGTGATTCTAACGAGGTTTCCAAACTTCGAAAAAAAATTTTTTTCTTTTCTAGATTCTTTGCGCATAATATGCTTTTCTGAGGCTATCAAACTAGTATAATGAAAGAGAACCAGTTATCTCAAATAAGAATGGAAAAAAAGTGTTTCTAATGAAGTTTCCAAACTTCGAAAAAAATTTTTTTTCATTTCGAGATTCTTTGCGCAAAATATGCTTTTCGGAGGCTATCAATCTAATATAATGAAAGAGAACCAGTTATCTCAAAAAAGAACGGAAAAAAAGTGATTCTAACGAAGTTTCGAAACTTCGAAAAAAATTTTTTTTCTTTTCGAGATTCTTTGCGCATAATATGCTTTTCTGAGGCTATCAAACTAGTATAATGAAAGAGAACCAGTTATCTCAAATAAGAACGGAAAAAAAGTGATTCTAACGAAGTTTCCAAACTTCGAAAAAAAATTTTTTTCTTTTCGAGATTCTTTGCCCATAATATGGTTGACTGAGGCTATCAAAGTAGTATAATGAAAGAGAACCAGTTATCTCAAATAAGAACGGAAAACAAGTGATTCTAACGAGGTTTCCAAACTTCGAAAAAAAATTTTTTTCTTTTCTAGATTCTTTGCGCATAATATGCTTTTCTGAGGCTATCAAACTAGTATAATGAAAGAGAACCAGTTATCTCAAATAAGAACGGAAAAAAAGTGATTCTAACGAAGTTTCGAAAACTCGAAAAAAATTTTTTTTCTTTTCGAGATTCTTTGCGCATAATATGCTTGTCTGAGGCTATCAAACTAGTATAACGAGAGATTACCAGTTATCTCAAATAAGAATGGAAAAAAAGTGATTCTAATGAAGTTTCCAAACTTCGAAAAAAAAATTTATTCTTTTCGAGATTCTTTGCGCATAATATGCTTTCCTGAGGCTATCATACTAGTATAATGAAAGAGAACCAGTTATCTCAAATAAGAACGGAAAAAAAGTGATTCTAACGAGGTTTCCAAACTTCGAAAATAAATTTTTTTTTTTTCGAGATTCTTTGCGCATAATATGCTTTTCTGAGGCTATGAAACTAGTATAATGAAAGAGAACCAGTTATCTCAAATAAGAACGGAAAAAAAGTGATTCTAACGAAGTTTCGAAAACTCGAAAAAAATTTTTTTTCTTTTCGAGATTCTTTGCGCATAATATGCTTGTCTGAGGCTATCAAACTAGTATAATGAAAATGAACCAGTTATCTCAAATAAGAACGGAAAAAAAGTGATTCTAACGAGGTTTCCAAACTTCGAAAAAAAATTTTTTTCTTTTCGAGATTCTTTGCGCATAATATGCTTTTCTGAGGCTATCAAACTAGTATAATGAAAGAGAACCAGTTATCTCAAATAAGAACGGAAAAAAAGTGATTCAAACGAAGTTTCGAAAACTCGAAAAAAATTTTTTTTCTTTTCGAGATTCTTTGCGCATAATATGCTTTTCTGAGGCTATCAAACTAGTATAATGAAAGAGAACCAGTTATCTCAAATAAGAAAGGAAAAAAAGTGATTCTAACGAAGTTTCCAAACTTCGAAAAAAAATTTTTTTCTTTTCCAGATTCTTTGCGCATAATATGCTTTTCTGAGGCTATCAAACTAGTATAATGAAAGAGAACCAGTTATCTCAAATAAGAATGGAAAAAAAGTGTTTCTAATGAAGTTTCCAAACTTCGAAAAAAATTTTTTTTCATTTCGAGATTCTTTGCGCAAAATATGCTTTTCGGAGGGTATCAATCTAATATAATGAAAGAGAACCAGTTATCTCAAAAAAGAACGGAAAAAAAGTGATTCTAACGAAGTTTCGAAACTTCGAAAAAAATTTTTTTTCTTTTCGAGATTCTTTGCGCATCATATGCTTTTCTGAGGCTATCAAACTAGTATAATGAAAGAGAACCAGTTATCTCAAATAAGAACGGAAAAAAAGTGATTCTAACGAAGTTTCCAAACTTCGAAAAAAAATTTTTTTCTTTTCGAGATTCTTTGCGCATAATATGCTTTTCTGAGGCTATCAAACTAGTATAATGAAAGAGAACCAGTTATCTCAAATAAGAACGGAAAAAAAGTGATTCTAACGAAGTTTCGAAAACTCGAAAAAAATTTTTTTTCTTTTCCAGATTCTTTGCGCATAATATGCTTTTCTGAGGCTATCAAACCAGTATAATGAAAGAGAACCAGTTATCTCAAATAAGAACGGAAAAAAAGTGATTCTAACGAAGTTTCCAAACTTCGAAAAAAATTTTTTTTCTTTTCGAGATTCTTTGCGCATAATATGCTTTTCTGAGGCTATCAAACTAGTATAACGAGAGATTACCAGTTATCTCTAATAAGAATGGAAAAAAAGTGATTCTAATGAAGTTTCCAAACTTCGAAATAAAAATTTATTCTTTTCGAGATTCTTTGCGCATAATATATTTTTCTGAGGCTATCATACGAGTATAATGAAAGAGAACCAGTTATCTCAAATAAGAACGGAAAAAAAGTGATTCTAACGAAATTTCCAAACTTCGAAAAAAATTTATTTTCTTTTCGAGATTCTTTGCGCATAATATGCTTTTCTGAGGCTATCAAACTAGTATAATGAAAGAGAACCAGTTATCTCAAATAAGAACGGAAAAAAAGTGATTCTAACGAGGTTTCCGATCTTCGAAAAAAATTTTTTTTCTTTTCGAGATTCTTTGCGCATAATATGCTTTTCTGAGGCTATCAAACTAGTATAATGAAAGAGAACCAGTTATCTCAAATAAGAGCGGAAAAAAAGTGATTCTAACGAAGTTTCCAAACTTCGAAAAAAAATTTTTTTCTTTTCGAGATTCTTTGCCCATAATATGGTTGACTGAGGCTATCAAAGTAGTATAATGAAAGAGAACCAGTTATCTCAAATAAGAACGGAAAAAAAGTGATTCTAACGAGGTTTCCAAACTTCGAAAAAAAATTTTTTTCTTTTCTAGATTCTTTGCGCATAATATGCTTTTCTGAGGCTATCAAACTAGTATAATGAAAGAGAACCAGTTATCTCAAATAAGAACGGAAAAAAAGTGATTCTAACGAAGTTTCGAAAACTCGAAAAAAATTTTTTTTCTTTTCGAGATTCTTTGCGCATAATATGCTTTTCTGAGGCTATCAAACTAGTATAATGAAAGAGAACCAGTTATCTCAAATAAGAAAGGAAAAAAAGTGATTCTAACGAAGTTTCCAAACTTCGAAACAAATTTTTTTCTTTTCCAGATTCTTTGCGCATAATATGCTTGTCTGAGGCTATCAAACTAGTATAACGAGAGATTACCAGTTATCTCAAATAAGAATGGAAAAAAAGTGATTCTAACGAAGTTTCCAAACTTCGAAAAAAATTTTTTTTCTTTTCGAGATTCTTTGCGCATAATATGCTTTTCTGAGGCTATCAAACTAGTATAATGAAAGAGAACCAGTTATCTCAAATAAGAAAGGAAAAAGTGATTCTAACGAAGTTTCCAAACTTCGAAAAAATTTTTTTTTTTTTTCGAGATTCTTTGCGCATAATATGCTTGTCTGAGGCTATCAAACTAGTATAACGAGAGATTACCAGTTATCTCAAATAAGAATGGAAAAAAAGTGATTCTAATGAAGTTTCCAAACTTCGAAAAAAAAATTTATTCTTTTCGAGATTCTTTGCGCATAATATGCTTTTCTGAGGCTATCATACTAGTAGAATGAAAGAGAACAAGTTATCTCAAATAAGAACGGAAAAAAAGTGATTCTAACGAGGTTTCCAAACTTCGAAAAAAAATTTTTTTCTTTTCGAGATTCTTTGCGCATAATATGCTTTTCTCAGGCAATCAAACTAGTATAATGAAAGAGAACCAGTTATCTCAAATAAGAACGGAAAAAAAGTGATTCTAACGAAGTTTCGAAAACTCGAAAAAAATTTTTTTTCTTTTCGAGATTCTTTGCGCATAATATGCTTTTCTGAGGCTATCAAACTAGTATAATGAAAGAGAACCAGTTATCTCAAATAAGAAAGGAAAAAAAGTGATTCTAACGAAGTTTCCAAACTTCGAAAAAAATTTTTTTCTTTTCCAGATTCTTTGCGCATAATATGCTTTTCTGAGGCTATCAAACTAGTATAATGAAAGAGAACCAGTTATCTCAAATAAGAATGGAAAAAAAGTGTTTCTAATGAAGTTTCCAAACTTCGAAAAAATTTTTTTTTCATTTCGAGATTCTTTGCGCATAATATGCTTTTCGGAGGCTATCAATCTAATATAATGAAAGAGAACCAGTTATCTCAAATAAGAACGGAAAAAAAGTGATTCTAACGAAGTTTCGAAACTTCGAAAAAAATTTTTTTTCTTTTCGAGATTCTTTGCGCATCATATGCTTTTCTGAGGCTATCAAACTAGTATAATGAAAGAGAACCAGTTATCTCAAATAAGAACGGAAAAAAAGTGATTCTAACGAAGTTTCCAAACTTCGAAAAAAAATTTTTTTCTTTTCGAGATTCTTTGCGCATAATATGCTTTTCTGAGGCTATCAAACTAGTATAATGAAAGAGAACCAGTTATCTCAAATAAGAAAGGAAAAAAAGTGATTCTAAGGAAGTTTCCAAACTTCGAAAAAAATTTTTTTTCTTTTCGAGATTCTTTGCGCATAATATGCTTTTCAGAGGCTATCAAACTAGTATAATGAAAGAGAACCAGTTATCTCAAATAAGAACGGAAAAAAAGTGATTCTAACGAAGTTTCGAAAACTCGAAAAAAATTTTTTTCTTTTCCAGATTCTTTGCGCATAATATGCTTTTCTGAGGCTATCAAACCAGTATAATGAAAGAGAACCAGTTATCTCAAATAAGAACGGAAAAAAAGTGATTCTAACGAAGTTTCCAAACTTCGAAAAAAATTTTTTTTCTTTTCGAGATTCTTTGCGCATAATATGCTTTTCTGAGGCTATCAAACTAGTATAACGAGAGATTATCAGTTATCTCAAATAAGAATGGAAAAAAAGTGATTCTAATGAAGTTTCCAAACTTCGAAATAAAAATTTATTCTTTTCGAGATTCTTTGCGCATAATATATTTTTCTGAGGCTATCATACGAGTATAATGAAAGAGAACCAGTTATCTCAAATAAGAACGGAAAAAAAGTGATTCTAACGAAATTTCCAAACTTCGAAAAAAATTTTTTTTCTTTTCGAGGTTCTTTGCGCATAATATGCTTTTCTGAGGCTATCAAACTAGTATAATGAAAGAGAACCAGTTATCTCAAATAAGAACGGAAAAAAAGTGATTCTAACGAGGTTTCCAATCTTCGAAAAAAAATTTTTTTCTTTTCGAGATTCTTTGCGCATAATATGCTTTTCTGAGGCTATCAAACCAGTATAATGAAAGAGAACCAGTTATCTCAAATAAGAACGGAAAAAAAGTGATTCTAACGAAGTTTCCAAACTTCGAAAAAAATTTTTTTTCTTTTCGAGATTCTTTGCGCATAATATGCTTTTCTGAGGCTATCAAACTAGTATAACGAGAGATTACCAGTTATCTCTAATAAGAATGGAAAAAAAGTGATTCTAATGAAGTTTCCAAACTTCGAAATAAAAATTTATTCTTTTCGAGATTCTTTGCGCATAATATATTTTTCTGAGGCTATCATACGAGTATAATGAAAGAGAACCAGTTATCTCAAATAAGAACGGAAAAAAAGTGATTCTAACGAAATTTCCAAACTTCGAAAAAAATTTTTTTTCTTTTCGAGATTCTTTGCGCATAATATGCTTTTCTGAGGCTATCAAACTAGTATAATGAAAGAGAACCAGTTATCTCAAATAAGAACGGAAAAAAAGTGATTCTAACGAGGTTTCCGATCTTCGAAAAAAATTTTTTTTCTTTTCGAGATTCTTTGCGCATAATATGCTTTTCTGAGGCTATCAAACTAGTATAATGAAAGAGAACCAGTTATCTCAAATAAGAGCGGAAAAAAAGTGATTCTAACGAAGTTTCCAAACTTCGAAAAAAAATTTTTTTCTTTTCGAGATTCTTTGCCCATAATATGGTTGACTGAGGCTATCAAAGTAGTATAATGAAAGAGAACCAGTTATCTCAAATAAGAACGGAAAAAAAGTGATTCTAACGAGGTTTCCAAACTTCGAAAAAAAATTTTTTTCTTTTCTAGATTCTTTGCGCATAATATGCTTTTCTGAGGCTATCAAACTAGTATAATGAAAGAGAACCAGTTATCTCAAATAAGAACGGAAAAAAAGTGATTCTAACGAAGTTTCGAAAACTCGAAAAAAATTTTTTTTCTTTTCGAGATTCTTTGCGCATAATATGCTTTTCTGAGGCTATCAAACTAGTATAATGAAAGAGAACCAGTTATCTCAAATAAGAAAGGAAAAAAAGTGATTCTAACGAAGTTTCCAAACTTCGAAACAAATTTTTTTCTTTTCCAGATTCTTTGCGCATAATATGCTTGTCTGAGGCTATCAAACTAGTATAACGAGAGATTACCAGTTATCTCAAATAAGAATGGAAAAAAAGTGATTCTAACGAAGTTTCCAAACTTCGAAAAAAATTTTTTTTCTTTTCGAGATTCTTTGCGCATAATATGCTTTTCTGAGGCTATCAAACTAGTATAATGAAAGAGAACCAGTTATCTCAAATAAGAAAGGAAAAAGTGATTCTAACGAAGTTTCCAAACTTCGAAAAAAATTTTTTTTTTTTTCGAGATTCTTTGCGCATAATATGCTTGTCTGAGGCTATCAAACTAGTATAACGAGAGATTACCAGTTATCTCAAATAAGAATGGAAAAAAAGTGATTCTAATGAAGTTTCCAAACTTCGAAAAAAAAATTTATTCTTTTCGAGATTCTTTGCGCATAATATGCTTTTCTGAGGCTATCATACTAGTAGAATGAAAGAGAACAAGTTATCTCAAATAAGAACGGAAAATAAGTGATTCTAACGAGGTTTCCAAACTTCGAAAAAAAATTTTTTTCTTTTCGAGATTCTTTGCGCATAATATGCTTTTCTCAGGCAATCAAACTAGTATAATGAAAGAGAACCAGTTATCTCAAATAAGAACGGAAAAAAAGTGATTCTAACGAAGTTTCGAAAACTCGAAAAAAATTTTTTTTCTTTTCGAGATTCTTTGCGCATAATATGCTTTTCTGAGGCTATCAAACTAGTATAATGAAAGAGAACCAGTTATCTCAAATAAGAAAGGAAAAAAAGTGATTCTAACGAAGTTTCCAAACAAAAAAAAAAATTTTTTTCTTTTCCAGATTCTTTGCGCATAATATGCTTTTCTGAGGCTATCAAACTAGTATAATGAAAGAGAACCAGTTATCTCAAATAAGAATGGAAAAAAAGTGTTTCTAATGAAGTTTCCAAACTTCGAAAAAATTTTTTTTTCATTTCGAGATTCTTTGCGCATAATATGCTTTTCGGAGGCTATCAATCTAATATAATGAAAGAGAACCAGTTATCTCAAATAAGAACGGAAAAAAAGTGATTCTAACGAAGTTTCGAAACTTCGAAAAAAATTTTTTTTTTTTTCGAGATTCTTTGCGCATCATATGCTTTTCTGAGGCTATCAAACTAGTATAATGAAAGAGAACCAGTTATCTCAAATAAGAACGGAAAAAAAGTGATTCTAACGAAGTTTCCAAACTTCGAAAAAAAATTTTTTTCTTTTCGAGATTCTTTGCGCATAATATGCTTTTCTGAGGCTATCAAACTAGTATAATGAAAGAGAACCAGTTATCTCAAATAAGAAAGGAAAAAAAGTGATTCTAACGAAGTTTCCAAACTTCGAAAAAAAATTTTTTTCTTTTCGAGATTCTTTGCGCATAATATGCTTTTCAGAGGCTATCAAACTAGTATAATGAAAGAGAACCAGTTATCTCAAATAAGAACGGAAAAAAAGTGATTCTAACGAAGTTTCGAAAACTCGAAAAAAATTTTTTTCTTTTCCAGATTCTTTGCGCATAATATGCTTTTCTGAGGCTATCAAACCAGTATAATGAAAGAGAACCAGTTATCTCAAATAAGAACGGAAAAAAAGTGATTCTAACGAAGTTTCCAAACTTCGAAAAAAATTTTTTTTCTTTTCGAGATTCTTTGCGCATAATATGCTTTTCTGAGGCTATCAAACTAGTATAACGAGAGATTATCAGTTATCTCAAATAAGAATGGAAAAAAAGTGATTCTAATGAAGTTTCCAAACTTCGAAATAAAAATTTATTCTTTTCGAGATTCTTTGCGCATAATATATTTTTCTGAGGCTATCATACGAGTATAATGAAAGAGAACCAGTTATCTCAAATAAGAACGGAAAAAAAGTGATTCTAACGAAATTTCCAAACTTCGAAAAAAATTTTTTTTCTTTTCGAGGTTCTTTGCGCATAATATGCTTTTCTGAGGCTATCAAACTAGTATAATGAAAGAGAACCAGTTATCTCAAATAAGAACGGAAAAAAAGTGATTCTAACGAGGTTTCCAATCTTCGAAAAAAAAATTTTTTCTTTTCGAGATTCTTTGCGCATAATATGCTTTTCTGAGGCTATCAAACTAGTATAATGAAAGAGAACCAGTTATCTCAAATAAGAACGGAAAAAAAGTGATTCTAACGAAGTTTCCAAACTTCGAAAAAAAATTTTTTTCTTTTCGAGATTCTTTGCCCATAATATGGTTGACTGAGGCTATCAAAGTAGTATAATGAAAGAGAACCAGTTATCTCAAATAAGAACGGAAAAAAAGTGATTCTAACGAGGTTTCCAAACTTCGAAAAAAAATTTTTTTCTTTTCGAGATTCTTTGCGCATAATATGCTTTTCTGAGGCTATCAAACTAGTATAATGAAAGAGAACCAGTTATCTCAAATAAGAACGGAAAAAAAGTGATTCTAACGAAGTTTCGAAAACTCGAAAAAATTTTTTTTTCTTTTCGAGATTCTTTGCGCATAATATGCTTTTCTGAGGCTATCAAACCAGTATAATGAAAGAGAACCAGTTATCTCAAATAAGAAAGGAAAAAAAGTGATTCTAACGAAGTTTCCAAACTTCGAAAAAAAATTTTTTTCTTTTCCAGATTCTTTGCGCATAATATGCTTGTCTGAGGCTATCAAACTAGTATAACGAGAGATTACCAGTTATCTCAAATAAGAACGGAAAAAAAGTAATTCTAACGAAGTTTCGAAACTTCGAAAATAATTTTTTTTCTTTTCGAGATTCTTTGCGCATAATATGCTTTTCTGAGGCTATCAAACTAGTATAATGAAAGAGAACCAGTTATCTCAAATAAGAACGGAAAAAAAAGTGATTCTAACGAAGTTTCCAAACTTCGAAAAAAAATTTTTTTCTTTTCCAGATTCTTTGCGCATAATATGCTTTTCTGAGGCTATCAAACTATTATAATGAAAGAGAACCAGTTATGTCAAATAAGAACGGAAAAAAAGTGATTCTAACGAAGTTTCGAAAACTCGAAAAAAATTTTTTTTCTTTTCGAGATTCTTTGCGCATAATATGCTTTTCTGAGGCTATCAAACCAGTATAATGAAAGAGAACCAGTTATCTCAAATAAGAACGGAAAAAAAGTGATTCTAACGAAGTTTCCAAACTTCGAAAAAAAATTTTTTTCTTTTCGAGATTCTTTGCGCATAATATGCTTGTCTGAGGCTATCAAACTAGTATAATGAAAGAGAACCGGTTATCTCAAATAAGAACGGGAAAAAAGTGATTCTAACGAGGTTTCCAAACTTCGAAAAAAAATTTTTTTCTTTTCGAGATTCTTTGCGCATAATATGCTTGTCTGAGGCTATCAAACTAGTATAATGAAAGAGAACCAGTTATCTCAAATAAGAACGGAAAAAAAGTGATTCTAACGAAATTTCCAAACTTCGAAAAAAATTTTTTTCTTTTCGAGATTCTTTGCGCATAATATGCTTGTCTGAGGCTATCAAACTAGTATAATGAAAGAGAACCAGTTATCTCAAATAAGAACCGAAAAAAAGTGATTCTAACGAAGTTTCCAAACTTCGAAAAAAATTTTTTTTCTTTTCGAGATTCTTTGCGCATACCTATACTTTTCTGAGGCTATCAAACTAGTATAATGAAAGAGAACCAGTTATCTCAAATAAGAACGGAAAAAAAGTGATTCTAACGAGGTTTCCAAACTTCGAAAAAAAATTTTTTTCTTTTCGAGATTCTTTGCGCATAATATGCTTTTCTAAGGCTATCAAACTAGTATAATGAAAGAGAACCAGTTATCTCAAATAAGAACGGAAAAAAAGTGATTCTAACGAAATTTCCAAACTTCG
Source organism: Metallyticus violacea (assembly GCA_030762175.1). Classification (NCBI taxonomy): domain Eukaryota; kingdom Metazoa; phylum Arthropoda; class Insecta; order Mantodea; family Metallyticidae; genus Metallyticus; species Metallyticus violacea. The sequence goes on along the minus strand of CM060842.1, from coordinate 81,529,236 downwards.
AAAAAATTTTTTTTCTTTTCGAGATTCTTTGCGCATAATATGCTTGTCTGAGGCTATCAAACTAGTATAATGAAAGAGAACCAGTTATCTCAAATAAGAACGGAAAAAAAGTGATTCTAACGAGGTTTCCAAACTTCGAAAAAAAATTTTTTTCTTTTCGAGATTCTTTGCGCATAATATGCTTTTCTGAGGCTATCAAACTAGTATAATGAAAGAGAACCAGTTATCTCAAATAAGAACGGAAAAAAAGTGATTCTAACGAAGTTTCGTAAACTCGAAAAAAATTTTTTTTCTTTTCGAGATTCTTTGCGCATAATATGCTTTTCTGAGGCTATCAAACCAGTATAATGAAAGAGAACCAGTTATCTCAAATAAGAAAGGAAAAAAAGTGATTCTAACGAAGTTTCCAAACTTCGAAAAAAAATTTTTTTCTTTTCCAGATTCTTTGCGCATAATATGCTTGTCTGAGGCTATCAAACTAGTATAACGAGAGATTACCAGTTATCTCAAATAAGAACGGAAAAAAAGTAATTCTAACGAAGTTTCGAAACTTCGAAAAAAATTTTTTTTCTTTTCGAGATTCTTTGCGCATAATATGCTTTTCTGAGGCTATCAAACTAGTATAATGAAAGAGAACCAGTTATCTCAAATAAGAACGGAAAAAAAAGTGATTCTAACGAAGTTTCCAAACTTCGAAAAAAAATTTTTTTCTTTTCCAGATTCTTTGCGCATAACTGCTTTTCTGAGGCTATCAAACTATTATAATGAAAGAGAACCAGTTATCTCAAATAAGAACGGAAAAAAAGTGATTCTAACGAAGTTTCGAAAACTCGAAAAAAATTTTTTTTCTTTTCGAGATTCTTTGCGCATAATATGCTTTTCTGAGGCTATCAAACCAGTATAATGAAAGAGAACCAGTTATCTCAAATAAGAAAGGAAAAAAAGTGATTCTAACGAAGTTTCCAAACTTCGAAAAAAAATTTTTTTCTTTTCGAGATTCTTTGCGCATAATATGCTTGTCTGAGGCTATCAAACTAGTATAATGAAACAGAACCACTTATCTCAAATAAGAACGGGAAAAAAGTGATTCTAACGAGGTTTCCAAACTTCGAAAAAAAATTTTTTTCTTTTCGAGATTCTTTGCGCATAATATGCTTGTCTGAGGCTATCAAACTAGTATAATGAAAGAGAACCAGTTATCTCAAATAAGAACGGAAAAAAAGTGATTCTAACGAAATTTCCAAACTTCGAAAAAAATTTTTTTCTTTTCGAGATTCTTTGCGCATAATATGCTTGTCTGAGGCTATCAAACTAGTATAATGAAAGAGAACCAGTTATCTCAAATAAAAACCGAAAAAAAGTGATTCTAACGAAGTTTCCAAACTTCGAAAAAAATTTTTTTTCTTTTCGAGATTCTTTGCGCATACCTATACTTTTCTGAGGCTATCAAACTAGTATAATGAAAGAGAACCAGTTATCTCAAATAAGAACGGAAAAAAAGTGATTCTAACGAGGTTTCCAAACTTCGAAAAAAAATTTTTTTCTTTTCGAGATTCTTGGCGCATAATATGCTTTTCTGAGGCTATCAAACTAGTATAATGAAAGAGAACCAGTTATCTCAAATAAGAACGGAAAAAAAGTGATTCTAACGAAGTTTCGAAAACTCGAAAAAATTTTTTTTTCTTTTCGAGATTCTTTGCGCATAATATGCTTTTCTGAGGCTATCAAACTAGTATAATGAAAGAGAACCAGTTATCTCAAATAAGAGAGGAAAAAAAGTGATTCTAACGAAGTTTCCAAACTTCGAAAAATAATTTTTTTCTTTTCCAGATTCTTTGCGCATAATATGCTTGTCTGAGGCTATCAAACTAGTATAACGAGAGATTACCAGTTATCTCAAATAAGAATGGAAAAAAAGTGATTCTAACGAAGTTTCCAAACTTCGAAAAAAAATTTTTTTCTTTTCGAAATTCTTTGCACATAATACGCTTTTCTGAGGCTATCAAAATAGTATAATGAAAGAGAACCAGTTATCTCAAATAAGAACAGAAAAAAAGTGATTCTAACGAAGTTTCCAAACTTCGAAAAAAAATTTTTTTCTTTTCGAGATTCTTTGCGCATAATATGCTTTTCTAAGGCTATCAAACTAGTATAATGAAAGAGAACCAGTTATCTCAAATAAGAACGGAAAAAAAGTGATTCTAACGAGGTTTCCAAACTTCGAAAAAAAATTTTTTTCTTTTCGAGATTCTTTGCGCACAATATGCTTTTCTGAGGCTATCAAACTAGTATAATGAAAGAGAACCAGTTATCTCAAATAAGAACGGAAAAAAAGTGATTCTAACGAAATTTCCAAACTTCGAAAAAAAATTTTTTTCTTTTCGAGATTCTTTGCGCATAATATGCTTGTCTGAGGCTATCAAACTAGTATAATGAAAATGAACCAGTTATCTCAAATAAGAACGGAAAAAAAGTGATTCTAACGAGGTTTCCAAACTTCGAAAAAAAAATTTTTTCTTTTCGAGATTCTTTGCGCATAATATGCTTTTCTGAGGCTATCAAACTAGTATAATGAAAGAGAACCAGTTATCTCAAATAAGAACGGAAAAAAAGTGATTCAAACGAAGTTTCGAAAACTCGAAAAAATTTTTTTTTCTTTTCGAGATTCTTTGCGCATAATATGCTTTTCTGAGGCTATCAAACTAGTATAATGAAAGAGAACCAGTTATCTCAAATAAGAAAGGAAAAAAAGTGATTCTAACGAAGTTTCCAAACTTCGAAAAAAAATTTTTTTCTTTTCCAGATTCTTTGCGCATAATATGCTTTTCTGAGGCTATCAAACTAGTATAATGAAAGAGAACCAGTTATCTCAAATAAGAATGGAAAAAAAGTGTTTCTAATGAAGTTTCCAAACTTCGAAAAAAATTTTTTTTCATTTCGAGATTCTTTGCGCAAAATATGCTTTTCGGAGGCTATCAATCTAATATAATGAAAGAGAACCAGTTATCTCAAAAAAGAACGGAAAAAAAGTGATTCTAACGAAGTTTCGAAACTTCGAAAAAAATTTTTTTTCTTTTCGAGATTCTTTGCGCATCATATACTTTTCTGAGGCTATCAAACTAGTATAATGAAAGAGAACCAGTTATCTCAAATAAGAACGGGAAAAAAGTGATTCTAACGAAGTTTCGAAAACTCGAAAAAAATTTTTTTTCTTTTCCAGATTCTTTACGCATAATATGCTTTTCTGAGGCTATCAAACCAGTATAATGAAAGAGAACCAGTTATCTCAAATAAGAACGGAAAAAAAGTGATTCTAACGAAGTTTCCAAACTTCGAAAAAAAATTTTTTTCTTTTCGAGATTCTTTGCGCATAATATGCTTTTCTGAGGCTATCAAACTAGTATAACGAGAGATTACCAGTTATCTCAAATAAGAATGGAAAAAAAGTGATTCTAATGAAGTTTCCAAACTTCGAAATAAAAATTTATTCTTTTCGAGATTCTTTGCGCATAATATATTTTTCTGAGGCTATCATACGAGTATAATGAAAGAGAACCAGTTATCTCAAATAAGAACGGAAAAAAAGTGATTCTAACGAAATTTCCAAACTTCGAAAAAAATTTTTTTTCTTTTCGAGATTCTTTGCGCATAATATGCTTTTCTGAGGCTATCAAACTAGTATAATGAAAGAGAACCAGTTATCTCAAATAAGAAAGGAAAAAAAGTGATTCTAACGAAGTTTCCAAACTTCGAAAAAAAATTTTTTTCTTTTCCAGATTCTTTGCGCATAATATGCTTTTCTGAGGCTATCAAACTAGTATAATGAAAGAGAACCAGTTATCTCAAATAAGAATGGAAAAAAAGTGTTTCTAATGAAGTTTCCAAACTTCGAAAAAAATTTTTTTTCATTTCGAGATTCTTTGCGCAAAATATGCTTTTCGGAGGCTATCAATCTAATATAATGAAAGAGAACCAGTTATCTCAAAAAAGAACGGAAAAAAAGTGATTCTAACGAAGTTTCGAAACTTCGAAAAAAATTTTTTTTCTTTTCGAGATTCTTTGCGCATCATATGCTTTTCTGAGGCTATCAAACTAGTATAATGAAAGAGAACCAGTTATCTCAAATAAGAACGGAAAAAAAGTGATTCTAACGAAGTTTCGAAAACTCGAAAAAAATTTTTTTTCTTTTCCAGATTCTTTGCGCATAATATGCTTTTCTGAGGCTATCAAACCAGTATAATGAAAGAGAACCAGTTATCTCAAATAAGAACGGAAAAAAAGTGATTCTAACGAAGTTTCCAAACTTCGAAAAAAAATTTTTTTCTTTTCGAGATTCTTTGCGCATAATATGCTTTTCTGAGGCTATCAAACTAGTATAACGAGAGATTACCAGTTATCTCAAATAAGAATGGAAAAAAAGTGATTCTAATGAAGTTTCCAAACTTCGAAATAAAAATTTATTCTTTTCGAGATTCTTTGCGCATAATATATTTTTCTGAGGCTATCATACGAGTATAATGAAAGAGAACCAGTTATCTCAAATAAGAACGGAAAAAAAGTGATTCTAACGAAATTTCCAAACTTCGAAAAAAATTTTTTTTCTTTTCGAGATTCTTTGCGCATAATATGCTTTTCTGAGGCTATCAAACTAGTATAATGAAAGAGAACCAGTTATCTCAAATAAGAACGGAAAAAAAGTGATTCTAACGAAGTTTCGAAAACTCGAAAAAAATTTTTTTTCTTTTCGAGATTCTTTGCGCATAATATGCTTTTCTGAGGCTATCAAACTAGTATAATGAAAGAGAACCAGTTATCTCAAATAAGAAAGGAAAAAAAGTGATTCTAACGAAGTTTCCAAACTTCGAAACAAATTTTTTTCTTTTCCAGATTCTTTGCGCATAATATGCTTGTCTGAGGCTATCAAACTAGTATAACGAGAGATTACCAGTTATCTCAAATAAGAATGGAAAAAAAGTAATTCTAACGAAGTTTCCAAACTTCGAAAAAATTTTTTTTTCTTTTCGAGATTCTTTGCGCATAATATGCTTTTCTGAGGCTATCAAACTAGTATAATGAAAGAGAACCAGTTATCTCAAATAAGAAAGGAAAAAGTGATTCTAACGAAGATTCCAAACTTCGAAAAAATTTTTTTTTTTTTTCGAGATTCTTTGCGCATAATATGCTTGTCTGAGTCTATCAAACTAGTATAACGAGAGATTACCAGTTATCTCAAATAAGAATGGAAAAAAAGTGATTCTAATGAAGTTTCCAAACTTCGAAAAAAAAATTTATTCTTTTCGAGATTCTTTGCGCATAATATGCTTTTCTGAGGCTATCATACTAGTAGAATGAAAGAGAACCAGTTATCTCAAATAAGAACGGAAAAAAAGTGATTCTAACGAGGTTTCCAAACTTCGAAAAAAAATTTTTTTCTTTTCGAGATTCTTTGCGCATAATATGCTTTTCTCAGGCAATCAAACTAGTATAATGAAAGAGAACCAGTTATCTCAAATAAGAACGGAAAAAAAGTGATTCTAACGAAGTTTCGAAAACTCGAAAAAAATTTTTTTTCTTTTCGAGATTCTTTGCGCATAATATGCTTTTCTGAGGCTATCAAACTAGTATAATGAAAGAGAACCAGTTATCTCAAATAAGAAAGGAAAAAAAGTGATTCTAACGAAGTTTCCAAACTTCGAAAAAAATTTTTTTCTTTTCCAGATTCTTTGCGCATAATATGCTTTTCTGAGGCTATCAAACTAGTATAATGAAAGAGAACCAGTTATCTCAAATAAGAATGGAAAAAAAGTGTTTCTAATGAAGTTTCCAAACTTCGAAAAAAATTTTTTTTCATTTCGAGATTCTTTGCGCATAATATGCTTTTCGGATGCTATCAATCTAATATAATGAAAGAGAACCAGTTATCTCAAATAAGAACGGAAAAAAAGTGATTCTAACGAAGTTTCGAAACTTCGAAAAAAATTTTTTTTCTTTTCGAGATTCTTTGCGCATCATATGCTTTTCTGAGGCTATCAAACTAGTATAATGAAAGAGAACCAGTTATCTCAAATAAGAACGGAAAAAAAGTGATTCTAACGAAGTTTCCAAACTTCCAAAAAAATTTTTTTTCTTTTCGAGATTCTTTGCGCATAATATGCTTTTCTGAGGCTATCAAACTAGTATAATGAAAGAGAACCAGTTATCTCAAATAAGAAAGGAAAAAAAGTGATTCTAACGAAGTTTCCAAACTTCGAAAAAAAATTTTTTTCTTTTCGAGATTCTTTGCGCATAATATGCTTTTCTGAGGCTATCAAACCAGTATAATGAAAGAGAACCAGTTATCTCAAATAAGAACGGAAAAAAAGTGATTCTAACGAAGTTTCCAAACTTCGAAAAAAAATTTTTTTCTTTTCGAGATTCTTTGCGCATAATATGCTTTTCTGAGGCTATCAAACTAGTATAATGAAAGAGAACCAGTTATCTCAAATAAGAACGGAAAAAAAGTGATTCTAACGAAGTTTCGAAAACTGGAAAAAAATTTTTTTTCTTTTCCAGATTCTCTGCGCATAATATGCTTTTCTGAGGCTATCAAACCAGTATAATGAAAGAGAACCAGTTATCTCAAATAAGAACGGAAAAAAAGTGATTCTAACGAAGTTTCCAAACTTCGAAAAAAATTTTTTTTCTTTTCGAGATTCTTTGCGCATAATATGCTTTTCTGAGGCTATCAAACTAGTATAACGAGAGATTACCAGTTATCTCAAATAAGAATGGAAAAAAAGTGATTCTAATGAAGTTTCCAAACTTCGAAATAAAAATTTATTCTTTTCGAGATTCTTTGCGCATAATATATTTTTCTGAGGCTATCATACGAGTATAATGAAAGAGAACCAGTTATCTCAAATAAGAACGGAAAAAAAGTGATTCTAACGAAATTTCCAAACTTCGAAAAAAATTTTTTTTCTTTTCGAGATTCTTTGCGCATAATATGCTTTTCTGAGGCTATCAAACTAGTATAATGAAACAGAACCAGTTATCTCAAATAAGAACGGAAAAAAAGTGATTCTAACGAGGTTTCCGATCTTCGAAAAAATTTTTTTTTCTTTTCGAGATTCTTTGCGCATAATATGCTTTTCTGAGGCTATCAAACTAGTATAATGAAAGAGAACCAGTTATCTCAAATAAGAACGGAAAAAAAGTGATTCTAACGAAGTTTCCAAACTTCTAAAAAAAATTTTTTTCTTTTCGAGATTCTTTGCCCATAATATGGTTGACTGAGGCTATCAAAGTAGTATAATGAAAGAGAACCAGTTATCTCAAATAAGAACGGAAAAAAAGTGATTCTAACGAGGTTTCCAAACTTCGAAAAAAAATTTTTTTCTTTTCTAGATTCTTTGCGCATAATATGCTTTTCTGAGGCTATCAAACTAGTATAATGAAAGAGAACCAGTTATCTCAAATAAGAATGGAAAAAAAGTGTTTCTAATGAAGTTTCCAAACTTCGAAAAAAATTTTTTTTCATTTCGAGATTCTTTGCGCAAAATATGCTTTTCGGAGGCTATCAATCTAATATAATGAAAGAGAACCAGTTATCTCAAAAAAGAACGGAAAAAAAGTGATTCTAACGAAGTTTCGAAACTTCGAAAAAAATTTTTTTTCTTTTCGAGATTCTTTGCGCATCATATGCTTTTCTGAGGCTATCAAACTAGTATAATGAAAGAGAACCAGTTATCTCAAATAAGAACGGAAAAAAAGTGATTCTAACGAAGTTTCCAAACTTCGAAAAAAAATTTTTTTCTTTTCGAGATTCTTTGCGCATAATATGCTTTTCTGAGGCTATCAAACTAGTATAATGAAAGAGAACCAGTTATCTCAAATAAGAACGGAAAAAAAGTGATTCTAACGAAGTTTCGAAAACTCGAAAAAAATTTTTTTTCTTTTCCAGATTCTTTGCGCATAATATGCTTTTCTGAGGCTATCAAACCAGTATAATGAAAGAGAACCAGTTATCTCAAATAAGAACGGAAAAAACTGATTCTAACGAAGTTTCCAAACTTCGAAAAAAATTTTTTTTCTTTTCGAGATTCTTTGCGCATAATATGCTTTTCTGAGGCTATCAAACTAGTATAACGAGAGATTACCAGTTATCTCAAATAAGAATGGAAAAAAAGTGATTCTAATGAAGTTTCCAAACTTCGAAATAAAAATTTATGCTTTTCGAGATTCTTTGCGCATAATATATTTTTCTGAGGCTATCATACGAGTATAATGAAAGAGAACCAGTTATCTCAAATAAGAACGGAAAAAAAGTGATTCTAACGAAATTTCCAAACTTCGAAAAAAATTTTTTTTCTTTTCGAGATTCTTTGCGCATAATATGCTTTTCTGAGGCTATCAAACTAGTATAATGAAAGAGAACCAGTTATCTCAAATAGGAACGGAAAAAAAGTGATTCTAACGAGGTTTCCGATCTTCGAAAAAATTTTTTTTTCTTTTCGAGATTCTTTGCGCATAATATGCTTTTCTGAGGCTATCAAACTAGTATAATGAAAGAGAACCAGTTATCTCAAATAAGAACGGAAAAAAAGTGATTCTAACGAAGTTTCCAAACTTCGAAAAAAAATTTTTTTCTTTTCGAGATTCTTTGCCCATAATATGGTTGACTGAGGCTATCAAAGTAGTATAATGAAAGAGAACCAGTTATCTCAAAAAAGAACGGAAAACAAGTGATTCTAACGAGGTTTCCAAACTTCGAAAAAAAATTTTTTTCTTTTCTAGATTCTTTGCGCATAATATGCTTTTCTGAGGCTATCAAACTAGTATAATGAAAGAGAACCAGTTATCTCAAATAAGAACGGAAAAAAAGTGATTCTAACGAAGTTTCGAAAACTCGAAAAAAATTTTTTTTCTTTTCGAGATTCTTTGCGCATAATATGCTTGTCTGAGGCTATCAAACTAGTATAACGAGAGATTACCAGTTATCTCAAATAAGAATGGAAAAAAAGTGATTCTAATGAAGTTTCCAAACTTCGAAAAAAAAATTTATTCTTTTCGAGATTCTTTGCGCATAATATGCTTTTCTGAGGCTATCATACTAGTATAATGAAAGAGAACCAGTTATCTCAAATAAGAACGGAAAAAAAGTGATTCTAACGAGGTTTCCAAACTTCGAAAATAATTTTTTTTTTTTTCGAGATTCTTTGCGCATAATATGCTTTTCTGAGGCTATGAAACTAGTATAATGAAAGAGAACCAGTTATCTCAAATAAGAACGGAAAAAAAGTGATTCTAACGAAGTTTCGAAAACTCGAAAAAAATTTTTTTTCTTTTCGAGATTCTTTGCGCATAATATGCTTGTCTGAGGCTATCAAACTAGTATAATGAAAATGAACCAGTTATCTCAAATAAGAACGGAAAAAAAGTGATTCTAACGAGGTTTCCAAACTTCGAAAAAAAATTTTTTTCTTTTCGAGATTCTTTGCGCATAATATGCTTTTCTGAGGCTATCAAACTAGTATAATGAAAGAGAACCAGTTATCTCAAATAAGAACGGAAAAAAAGTGATTCAAACGAAGTTTCGAAAACTCGAAAAAAATTTTTTTTCTTTTCGAGATTCTTTGCGCATAATATGCTTTTCTGAGGCTATCAAACTAGTATAATGAAAGAGAACCAGTTATCTCAAATAAGAAAGGAAAAAAAGTGATTCTAACGAAGTTTCCAAACTTCGAAAAAAAAATTTTTTCTTTTCCAGATTCTTTGCGCATAATATGCTTTTCTGAGGCTATCAAACTAGTATAATGAAAGAGAACCAGTTATCTCAAATAAGAATGGAAAAAAAGTGTTTCTAATGAAGTTTCCAAACTTCGAAAAAAATTTTTTTTCATTTCGAGATTCTTTGCGCAAAATATGCTTTTCGGAGGCTATCAATCTAATATAATGAAAGAGAACCAGTTATCTCAAAAAAGAACGGAAAAAAAGTGATTCTAACGAAGTTTCGAAACTTCGAAAAAAATTTTTTTTCTTTTCGAGATTCTTTGCGCATCATATGCTTTTCTGAGGCTATCAAACTAGTATAATGAAAGAGAACCAGTTATCTCAAATAAGAACGGAAAAAAAGTGATTCTAACGAGGTTTCCAAACTTCGAAAAAAAATTTTTTTCTTTTCTAGATTCTTTGCGCATAATATGCTTTTCTGAGGCTATCAAACTAGTATAATGAAAGAGAACCAGTTATCTCAAATAAGAATGGAAAAAAAGTGTTTCTAATGAAGTTTCCAAACTTCGAAAAAAATTTTTTTTCATTTCGAGATTCTTTGCGCAAAATATGCTTTTCGGAGGCTATCAATCTAATATAATGAAAGAGAACCAGTTATCTCAAAAAAGAACGGAAAAAAAGTGATTCTAACGAAGTTTCGAAACTTCGAAAAAAATTTTTTTTCTTTTCGAGATTCTTTGCGCATCATATGCTTTTCTGAGGCTATCAAACTAGTATAATGAAAGAGAACCAGTTATCTCAAATAAGAACGGAAAAAAAGTGATTCTAACGAAGTTTCCAAACTTCGAAAAAAAATTTTTTTCTTTTCGAGATTCTTTGCGCATAATATGCTTTTCTGAGGCTATCAAACTAGTATAATGAAAGAGAACCAGTTATCTCAAATAAGAACGGAAAAAAAGTGATTCTAACGAAGTTTCGAAAACTCGAAAAAAATTTTTTTTCTTTTCCAGATTCTTTGCGCATAATATGCTTTTCTGAGGCTATCAAACCAGTATAATGAAAGAGAACCAGTTATCTCAAATAAGAACGGAAAAAACTGATTCTAACGAAGTTTCCAAACTTCGAAAAAAATTTTTTTTCTTTTCGAGATTCTTTGCGCATAATATGCTTTTCTGAGGCTATCAAACTAGTATAACGAGAGATTACCAGTTATCTCAAATAAGAATGGAAAAAAAGTGATTCTAATGAAGTTTCCAAACTTCGAAATAAAAATTTATGCTTTTCGAGATTCTTTGCGCATAATATATTTTTCTGAGGCTATCATACGAGTATAATGAAAGAGAACCAGTTATCTCAAATAAGAACGGAAAAAAAGTGATTCTAACGAAATTTCCAAACTTCGAAAAAAATTTTTTTTCTTTTCGAGATTCTTTGCGCATAATATGCTTTTCTGAGGCTATCAAACTAGTATAATGAAAGAGAACCAGTTATCTCAAATAGGAACGGAAAAAAAGTGATTCTAACGAGGTTTCCGATCTTCGAAAAAATTTTTTTTTCTTTTCGAGATTCTTTGCGCATAATATGCTTTTCTGAGGCTATCAAACTAGTATAATGAAAGAGAACCAGTTATCTCAAATAAGAACGGAAAAAAAGTGATTCTAACGAAGTTTCCAAACTTCGAAAAAAAATTTTTTTCTTTTCGAGATTCTTTGCCCATAATATGGTTGACTGAGGCTATCAAAGTAGTATAATGAAAGAGAACCAGTTATCTCAAAAAAGAACGGAAAACAAGTGATTCTAACGAGGTTTCCAAACTTCGAAAAAAAATTTTTTTCTTTTCTAGATTCTTTGCGCATAATATGCTTTTCTGAGGCTATCAAACTAGTATAATGAAAGAGAACCAGTTATCTCAAATAAGAACGGAAAAAAAGTGATTCTAACGAAGTTTCGAAAACTCGAAAAAAATTTTTTTTCTTTTCGAGATTCTTTGCGCATAATATGCTTGTCTGAGGCTATCAAACTAGTATAACGAGAGATTACCAGTTATCTCAAATAAGAATGGAAAAAAAGTGATTCTAATGAAGTTTCCAAACTTCGAAAAAAAAATTTATTCTTTTCGAGATTCTTTGCGCATAATATGCTTTTCTGAGGCTATCATACTAGTATAATGAAAGAGAACCAGTTATCTCAAATAAGAACGGAAAAAAAGTGATTCTAACGAGGTTTCCAAACTTCGAAAATAATTTTTTTTTTTTTCGAGATTCTTTGCGCATAATATGCTTTTCTGAGGCTATGAAACTAGTATAATGAAAGAGAACCAGTTATCTCAAATAAGAACGGAAAAAAAGTGATTCTAACGAAGTTTCGAAAACTCGAAAAAAATTTTTTTTCTTTTCGAGATTCTTTGCGCATAATATGCTTGTCTGAGGCTATCAAACTAGTATAATGAAAATGAACCAGTTATCTCAAATAAGAACGGAAAAAAAGTGATTCTAACGAGGTTTCCAAACTTCGAAAAAAAATTTTTTTCTTTTCGAGATTCTTTGCGCATAATATGCTTTTCTGAGGCTATCAAACTAGTATAATGAAAGAGAACCAGTTATCTCAAATAAGAACGGAAAAAAAGTGATTCAAACGAAGTTTCGAAAACTCGAAAAAAATTTTTTTTCTTTTCGAGATTCTTTGCGCATAATATGCTTTTCTGAGGCTATCAAACTAGTATAATGAAAGAGAACCAGTTATCTCAAATAAGAAAGGAAAAAAAGTGATTCTAACGAAGTTTCCAAACTTCGAAAAAAAAATTTTTTCTTTTCCAGATTCTTTGCGCATAATATGCTTTTCTGAGGCTATCAAACTAGTATAATGAAAGAGAACCAGTTATCTCAAATAAGAATGGAAAAAAAGTGTTTCTAATGAAGTTTCCAAACTTCGAAAAAAATTTTTTTTCATTTCGAGATTCTTTGCGCAAAATATGCTTTTCGGAGGCTATCAATCTAATATAATGAAAGAGAACCAGTTATCTCAAAAAAGAACGGAAAAAAAGTGATTCTAACGAAGTTTCGAAACTTCGAAAAAAATTTTTTTTCTTTTCGAGATTCTTTGCGCATCATATGCTTTTCTGAGGCTATCAAACTAGTATAATGAAAGAGAACCAGTTATCTCAAATAAGAACGGAAAAAAAGTGATTCTAACGAAGTTTCCAAACTTCGAAAAAAAATTTTTTTCTTTTCGAGATTCTTTGCGCATAATATGCTTTTCTGAGGCTATCAAACTAGTATAATGAAAGAGAACCAGTTATCTCAAATAAGAACGGAAAAAAAGTGATTCTAACGAAGTTTCGAAAACTCGAAAAAAATTTTTTTTCTTTTCCAGATTCTTTGCGCATAATATGCTTTTCTGAGGCTATCAAACCAGTATAATGAAAGAGAACCAGTTATCTCAAATAAGAACGGAAAAAAAGTGATTCTAACGAAGTTTCCAAACTTCGAAAAAAATTTTTTTTCTTTTCGAGATTCTTTGCGCATAATATGCTTTTCTGAGGCTATCAAACTAGTATAACGAGAGATTACCAGTTATCTCTAATAAGAATGGAAAAAAAGTGATTCTAATGAAGTTTCCAAACTTCGAAATAAAAATTTATTCTTTTCGAGATTCTTTGCGCATAATATATTTTTCTGAGGCTATCATACGAGTATAATGAAAGAGAACCAGTTATCTCAAATAAGAACGGAAAAAAAGTGATTCTAACGAAATTTCCAAACTTCGAAAAAAATTTTTTTTCTTTTCGAGATTCTTTGCGCATAATATGCTTTTCTGAGGCTATCAAACTAGTATAATGAAAGAGAACCAGTTATCTCAAATAAGAACGGAAAAAAAGTGATTCTAACGAGGTTTCCGATCTTCGAAAAAATTTTTTTTTCTTTTCGAGATTCTTTGCGCATAATATGCTTTTCTGAGGCTATCAAACTAGTATAATGAAAGAGAACCAGTTATCTCAAATAAGAACGGAAAAAAAGTGATTCTAACGAGGTTTCCAAACTTCGAAAAAAAATTTTTTTCTTTTCTAGATTCTTTGCGCATAATATGCTTTTCTGAGGCTATCAAACTAGTATAATGAAAGAGAACCAGTTATCTCAAATAAGAACGGAAAAAAAGTGATTCTAACGAAGTTTCGAAAACTGGAAAAAAATTTTTTTTCTTTTCGAGATTCTTTGCGCATAATATGCTTTTCTGAGGCTATCAAACTAGTATAATGAAAGAGAACCAGTTATCTCAAATAAGAAAGGAAAAAAAGTGATTCTAACGAAGTTTCCAAACTTCGAAACAAATTTTTTTCTTTTCCAGATTCTTTGCGCATAATATGCTTGTCTGAGGCTATCAAACTAGTATAACGAGAGATTACCAGTTATCTCAAATAAGAATGGAAAAAAAGTGATTCTAACGAAGTTTCCAAACTTCGAAAAAAATTTTTTTTCTTTTCGAGATTCTTTGCGCATAATATGCTTTTCTGAGGCTATCAAACTAGTATAATGAAAGAGAACCAGTTATCTCAAATAAGAAAGGAAAAAGTGATTCTAACGAAGTTTCCAAACTTCGAAAAAAATTTTTTTTTTTTTCGAGATTCTTTGCGCATAATATGCTTGTCTGAGGCTATCAAACTAGTATAACGAGAGATTACCAGTTATCTCAAATAAGAATGGAAAAAAAGTGATTCTAATGAAGTTTCCAAACTTCGAAAAAAAAATTTATTCTTTTCGAGATTCTTTGCGCATAATATGCTTTTCTGAGGCTATCATACTAGTAGAATGAAAGAGAACAAGTTATCTCAAATAAGAACGGAAAAAAAGTGATTCTAACGAGGTTTCCAAACTTCGAAAAAAAATTTTTTTCTTTTCGAGATTCTTTGCGCATAATATGCTTTTCTCAGGCAATCAAACTAGTATAATGAAAGAGAACCAGTTATCTCAAATAAGAACGGAAAAAAAGTGATTCTAACGAAGTTTCGAAAACTCGAAAAAAATTTTTTTTCTTTTCGAGATTCTTTGCGCATAATATGCTTTTCTGAGGCTATCAAACTAGTATAATGAAAGAGAACCAGTTATCTCAAATAAGAAAGGAAAAAAAGTGATTCTAACGAAGTTTCCAAACTTCGAAAAAAATTTTTTTCTTTTCCAGATTCTTTGCGCATAATATGCTTTTCTGAGGCTATCAAACTAGTATAATGAAAGAGAACCAGTTATCTCAAATAAGAATGGAAAAAAAGTGTTTCTAATGAAGTTTCCAAACTTCGAAAAAAATTTTTTTTCATTTCGAGATTCTTTGCGCATAATATGCTTTTCGGAGGCTATCAATCTAATATAATGAAAGAGAACCAGTTATCTCAAATAAGAACGGAAAAAAAGTGATTCTAACGAAGTTTCGAAACTTCGAAAAAAATTTTTTTTCTTTTCGAGATTCTTTGCGCATCATATGCTTTTCTGAGGCTATCAAACTAGTATAATGAAAGAGAACCAGTTATCTCAAATAAGAACGGAAAAAAAGTGATTCTAACGAAGTTTCCAAACTTCGAAAAAAAATTTTTTTCTTTTCGAGATTCTTTGCGCATAATATGCTTTTCTGAGGCTATCAAACTAGTATAATGAAAGAGAACCAGTTATCTCAAATAAGAAAGGAAAAAAAGTGATTCTAACGAAGTTTCCAAACTTCGAAAAAAAATTTTTTTCTTTTCGAGATTCTTTGCGCATAATATGCTTTTCAGAGGCTATCAAACTAGTATAATGAAAGAGAACCAGTTATCTCAAATAAGAACGGAAAAAAAGTGATTCTAACGAAGTTTCGAAAACTCGAAAAAAATTTTTTTCTTTTCCAGATTCTTTGCGCATAATATGCTTTTCTGAGGCTATCAAACCAGTATAATGAAAGAGAACCAGTTATCTCAAATAAGAACGGAAAAAAAGTGATTCTAACGAAGTTTCCAAACTTCGAAAAAAATTTTTTTTCTTTTCGAGATTCTTTGCGCATAATATGCTTTTCTGAGGCTATCAAACTAGTATAACGAGAGATTATCAGTTATCTCAAATAAGAATGGAAAAAAAGTGATTCTAATGAAGTTTCCAAACTTCGAAATAAAAATTTATTCTTTTCGAGATTCTTTGCGCATAATATATTTTTCTGAGGCTATCATACGAGTATAATGAAAGAGAACCAGTTATCTCAAATAAGAACGGAAAAAAAGTGATTCTAACGAAATTTCCAAACTTCGAAAAAAATTTTTTTTCTTTTCGAGGTTCTTTGCGCATAATATGCTTTTCTGAGGCTATCAAACTAGTATAATGAAAGAGAACCAGTTATCTCAAATAAGAACGGAAAAAAAGTGATTCTAACGAGGTTTCCAATCTTAGAAAAAAAATTTTTTTCTTTTCGAGATTCTTTGCGCATAATATGCTTTTCTGAGGCTATCAAACTAGTATAATGAAAGAGAACCAGTTATCTCAAATAAGAACGGAAAAAAAGTGATTCTAACGAAGTTTCCAAACTTCGAAAAAAAATTTTTTTCTTTTCGAGATTCTTTGCCCATAATATGGTTGACTGAGGCTATCAAAGTAGTATAATGAAAGAGAACCAGTTATCTCAAATAAGAACGGAAAAAAAGTGATTCTAACGAGGTTTCCAAACTTCGAAAAAAAATTTTTTTCTTTTCGAGATTCTTTGCGCATAATATGCTTTTCTGAGGCTATCAAACTAGTATAATGAAAGAGAACCAGTTATCTCAAATAAGAACGGAAAAAAAGTGATTCTAACGAAGTTTCGAAAACTCGAAAAAATTTTTTTTTCTTTTCGAGATTCTTTGCGCATAATATGCTTTTCTGAGGCTATCAAACCAGTATAATGAAAGAGAACCAGTTATCTCAAATAAGAAAGGAAAAAAAGTGATTCTAACGAAGTTTCCAAACTTCGAAAAAAAATTTTTTTCTTTTCCAGATTCTTTGCGCATAATATGCTTGTCTGAGGCTATCAAACTAGTATAACGAGAGATTACCAGTTATCTCAAATAAGAACGGAAAAAAAGTAATTCTAACGAAGTTTCGAAACTTCGAAAAAAATTTTTTTTCTTTTCGAGATTCTTTGCGCATAATATGCTTTTCTGAGGCTATCAAACTAGTATAATGAAAGAGAACCAGTTATCTCAAATAAGAACGGAAAAAAAAGTGATTCTAACGAAGTTTCCAAACTTCGAAAAAAAATTTTTTTCTTTTCCAGATTCTTTGCGCATAATATGCTTTTCTGAGGCTATCAAACTATTATAATGAAAGAGAACCAGTTATGTCAAATAAGAACGGAAAAAAAGTGATTCTAACGAAGTTTCGAAAACTCGAAAAAAATTTTTTTTCTTTTCGAGATTCTTTGCGCATAATATGCTTTTCTGAGGCTATCAAACCAGTATAATGAAAGAGAACCAGTTATCTCAAATAAGAACGGAAAAAAAGTGATTCTAACGAAGTTTCCAAACTTCGAAAAAAAATTTTTTTCTTTTCGAGATTCTTTGCGCATAATATGCTTGTCTGAGGCTATCAAACTAGTATAATGAAAGAGAACCGGTTATCTCAAATAAGAACGGGAAAAAAGTGATTCTAACGAGGTTTCCAAACTTCGAAAAAAAATTTTTTTCTTTTCGAGATTCTTTGCGCATAATATGCTTTTCTGAGGCTATCAAACTAGTATAATGAAAGAGAACCAGTTATCTTAAATAAGAACGGAAAAAAAGTGATTCTAACGAAGTTTCCAAACTTCGAAAAAAAATTTTTTTCTTTTCGAGATTCTTTGCGCATAATATGCTTGTCTAAGGCTATCAAACTAGTATAATGAAAGAGAACAAGTTATCTCAAATAAGAATGGAAAAAAAGTGATACTAAGGAAGTTTCCAAACTTCGAAATAAAATTTTTTTTTTTTCGAAATTCTTTGCACATAATACGCTTTTCTGAGGCTATCAAACTAGTATAATGAAAGAGAACCAGTTATCTCAAATAAGAACAGAAAAAAAGTGATTCTAACGAAGTTTCCAAACTTCGAAAAAAAATTTTTTTCTTTTCGAGATTCTTTGCGCATAATATGCTTTTCTAAGGCTATCAAACTAGTATAATGAAAGAGAACCAGTTATCTCAAATAAGAACGGAAAAAAAGTGATTCTAACGAGGTTTCCAAACTTCGAAAAAAAATTTTTTTCATTTCGAGATTCTTTGCGCACACTATGCTTTTCTGAGGCTATCAAACTAGTATAATGAAAGAGAACCAGTTATCTCAAATAAGAACGGAAAAAAAGTGACTCTAACGAAGTTTCCAAACTTCGAAAAAAAATTTTTTTCTTTTCGAGATTCTTTGCGCATACCTATGCTTTTCTGAGGCTATCAAACTAGTATAATGAAAGAGAACCAGTTATCTCAAATAAGAACGGAAAAAAAGTGATTCTAACGAGGTTTCCAATCTTAGAAAAAAAATTTTTTTCTTTTCGAGATTCTTTGCGCATAATATGCTTGTCTGAGGCTATCAAACTAGTATAATGAAAATGAACCAGTTATCTCAAATAAGAACGGAAAAAAAGTGATTCTAACGAAGTTTCCAAACTTCGAAAAAAAATTTTTTTCTTTTCGAGATTCTTTGCGCATAATATGCTTGTCTGAGGCTATCAAACTAGTATAATGAAAGAGAACCAGTTATCTCAAATAAGAACGGGAAAAAAGTGATTCTAACGAGGTTTCCAAACTTCGAAAAAAAAATTTTTTCTTTTCGAGATTCTTTGCGCATAATATGCTTTTCTGAGGCTATCAAACTAGTATAATGAAAGAGAACAAGTTATCTCAAATAAGAATGGAAAAAAAGTGATTCTAAGGAAGTTTCCAAAACTTCGAAAAAAAATTTTTTTCTTTTCGAGATTCTTTGCGCATAATACGCTTTTCTGAGGCTATCAAACTAGTATAATGAAAGAGAACCAGTTATCTCAAATAAGAACAGAAAAAAAGTGATTCTAACGAAGTTTCCAAACTTCGAAAAAAAATTTTTTTCTTTTCGAGATTCTTTGCGCATAATATGCTTTTCTGAGGCTATCAAACTAGTATAATGAAAGAGAACCAGTTATCTCAAATAAGAACGGGAAAAAAGTGATTCTAACGAGGTTTCCAAACATCGAAAAAAAATTTTTTTCTTTTCGAGATTCTTTGCGCATAATATGCTTTTCTGGGGCTATCAAACTAGTATAATGAAAGAGAACCAGTTATCTCAAATAAGAACGGAAAAAAAGTGATTCTAACGAAGTTTCGAAACTTCGAAAAAAAATTTTTTTCTTTTCGAGATTCTTTGCGCATAATATGCTTTTCTGAGGCTATCAAACTAGTATAATGAAAGAGAACCAGTTATCTTAAATAAGAACGGAAAAAAAGTGATTCTAACGAAGTTTCCAAACTTCGAAAAAAAATTTTTTTCTTTTCGAGATTCTTTGCGCATAATATGCTTGTCTAAGGCTATCAAACTAGTATAATGAAAGAGAACAAGTTATCTCAAATAAGAATGGAAAAAAAGTGATACTAAGGAAGTTTCCAAACTTCGAAATAAAATTTTTTTTTTTTCGAAATTCTTTGCACATAATACGCTTTTCTGAGGCTATCAAACTAGTATAATGAAAGAGAACCAGTTATCTCAAATAAGAACAGAAAAAAAGTGATTCTAACGAAGTTTCCAAACTTCGAAAAAAAATTTTTTTCTTTTCGAGATTCTTTGCGCATAATATGCTTTTCTAAGGCTATCAAACTAGTATAATGAAAGAGAACCAGTTATCTCAAATAAGAACGGAAAAAAAGTGATTCTAACGAGGTTTCCAAACTTCGAAAAAAAATTTTTTTCATTTCGAGATTCTTTGCGCACACTATGCTTTTCTGAGGCTATCAAACTAGTATAATGAAAGAGAACCAGTTATCTCAAATAAGAACGGAAAAAAAGTGACTCTAACGAAGTTTCCAAACTTCGAAAAAAAATTTTTTTCTTTTCGAGATTCTTTGCGCATACCTATGCTTTTCTGAGGCTATCAAACTAGTATAATGAAAGAGAACCAGTTATCTCAAATAAGAACGGAAAAAAAGTGATTCTAACGAGGTTTCCAATCTTAGAAAAAAAATTTTTTTCTTTTCGAGATTCTTTGCGCATAATATGCTTGTCTGAGGCTATCAAACTAGTATAATGAAAATGAACCAGTTATCTCAAATAAGAACGGAAAAAAAGTGATTCTAACGAGGTTTCCAAACTTCGAAAAAAAATTTTTTTCTTTTCGAGATTCTTTGCGCATAATATGCTTTTCTGAGGCTATCAAACTAATATAATGAAAGAGAACCAGTTATCTCAAATAAGAACGGAAAAAAAGTGATTCTAACGAAGTTTCGAAAACTTGAAAAAAATTTTTTTTCTTTTCGAGATTCTTTGCGCATAATATGCTTGTCTGAGGCTATCAAACTAGTATAATGAAAATGAACCAGTTATCTCAAATAAGAACGGAAAAAAAGTGATTCTAACGAGGTTTCCAAACTTCGAAAAAAAATTTTTTTCTTTTCGAGATTCTTGGCGCATAATATGCTTTTCTGAGGCTATCAAACTAGTATAATGAAAGAGAACCAGTTATCTCAAATAAGAACGGAAAAAAGTGATTCTAACGAAGTTTCGAAAACTCGAAAAATTTTTTTTTCTTTTCGAGATTCTTTGCGCATAATATGTATGCTTTTCTGAGGCTATCAAACTAGTATAATGAAAGAGAACCAGTTATCTCAAATAAGAAAGGAAAAACAGTGATTCTAACGAAGTTTCCAAACTTCGAAAAAAAAATTTTTTTTTTCCAGATTCTTTGCGCATAATATGCTTTTCTGAGGCTATCAAACTAGTATAATGAAAGAGAACCAGTTATCTCAAATAAGAACGGAAAAAAAGTGATTCTAACGAAGTTTCCAAACTTCGAAAAAAAATTTTTTTCTTTTCGAGATTCTTTGCGCATAATATGCTTGTCTGAGGCTATCAAACTAGTATAATGAAAGAGAACCAGTTATCTCAAATAAGAACGGGAAAAAAGTGATTCTAACGAGGTTTCCAAACTTCGAAAAAAAAATTTTTTCTTTTCGAGATTCTTTGCGCATTATATGCTTTTCTGAGGCTATCAAACTAGTATAATGAAAGAGAACCAGTTATCTCAAATAAGAACGGAAAAAAAGTGATTCTAACGAAGTTTCGAAACTTCGAAAAAAAATTTTTTCTTTTCGAGATTCTTTGCGCATAATATGCTTTTCTGAGGCTATCAAACTAGTATAATGAAAGAGAACCAGTTATCTTAAATAAGAACGGAAAAAAAGTGATTCTAACGAAGTTTCCTTACTTTGAAAAAAAATTTTTTTCTTTTCGAGATTCTTTGCGCATAATATGCTTGTCTAAGGCTATCAAACTAGTATAATGAAAGAGAACAAGTTATCTCAAATAAGAATGGAAAAAAAGTGATTCTAAGGAAGTTTCCAAAACTTCGAAAAAAAATTTTTTTCTTTTCGAGATTCTTTGCGCATAATACGCTTTTCTGAGGCTATCAAACTAGTATAATGAAAGAGAACCAGTTATCTCAAATAAGAACAGAAAAAAAGTGATTCTAACGAAGTTTCCAAACTTCGAAAAAAAATTTTTTTCTTTTCGAGATTCTTTGCGCATAATATGCTTTTCTGAGGCTATCAAACTAGTATAATGAAAGAGAACCAGTTATCTCAAATAAGAACGGGAAAAAAGTGATTCTAACGAGGTTTCCAAACTTCGAAAAAAAATTTTTTTCTTTTCGAGATTCTTTGCGCATAATATGCTTTTCTGGGGCTATCAAACTAGTATAATGAAAGAGAACCAGTTATCTGAAATAAGAACGGAAAAAAAGTGATTCTAACGAAGTTTCGAAACTTCGAAAAAAATTTTTTTCTTTTCGAGATTCTTTGCGCATAATATGCTTTTCTGAGGCTATCAAACTAGTATAATGAAAGAGAACCAGTTATCTTAAATAAGAACGGAAAAAAAGTGATTCTAACGAAGTTTCCAAACTTCGAAAAAAAATTTTTTTCTTTTCGAGATTCTTTGCGCATAATATGCTTGTCTAAGGCTATCAAACTAGTATAATGAAAGAGAACAAGTTATCTCAAATAAGAATGGAAAAAAAGTGATTCTAAGGAAGTTTCCAAACTTCGAAATAAAATTTTTTTTTTTCGAAATTCTTTGCACATAATACGCTTTTCTGAGGCTATCAAACTAGTATATTGAAAGAGAACCAGTTATCTCAAATAAGAACAGAAAAAAAGTGATTCTAACGAAGTTTCCAAACTTCGAAAAAAAATTTTTTTCTTTTCGAGATTCTTTGCGCATAATATGCTTTTCTAAGGCTATCAAACTAGTATAATGAAAGAGAACCAGTTATCTCAAATAAGAACGGAAAAAAAGTGATTCTAACGAGGTTTCCAAACTTCGAAAAAAAATTTTTTTCTTTTCGAGATTCTTTGCGCACACTATGCTTTTCTGAGGCTATCAAACTAGTATAATGAAAGAGAACCAGTTATCTCAAATAAGAACGGAAAAAAAGTGATTCTAACGAAATTTCCAAACTTCGAAAAAAATTTTTTTTCTTTTCGAGATTCTTTGCGCATAATATGCTTTTCTGAGGCTATCAAACTAGTATAATGAAAGAGAACCAGTTATCTCAAATAAGAACGGAAAAAAAGTGATTCTAACGAAGTTTCCAAACTTCGAAAAAAAATTTTTTTCTTTTCGAGATTCCTTGCGCATAATATGCTTGTCTGAGGCTATCAAACTAGTATAATGAAACAGAACCAGTTATCTCAAATAAGAACGGAAAAAAAGTGATTCTAACGAAGTTTCCAAACTTCGAAAAAAAATTTTTTTCTTTTCGAGATTCTTTGCGCATACCTATGCTTTTCTGAGGCTATCAAACTAGTATAATGAAAGAGAACCAGTTATCTCAAATAAGAACGGAAAAAAAGTGATTCTAACGAGGTTTCCAATCTTCGAAAAAAAATTTTTTTCTTTTCGAGATTCTTTGCGCATAATATGCTTTTCTGAGGCTATCAAACTAGTATAATGAAAGAGAACCAGTTATCTCAAATAAGAACGGAAAAAAATTGATTCTAACGAAGTTTCCAAACTTCGAAAAAAAATTTTTTTCTTTTCGAGATTCTTTGCGCATAATATGCTTGTCTGAGGCTATCAAACTAGTATAATGAAAATGAACCAGTTATCTCAAATAAGAACGGAAAAAAAGTGATTCTAACGAAGTTTCGAAAACTTGAAAAAATTTTTTTTCTTTTCGAGATTCTTTGCGCATAATATGCTTGTCTGAGGCTATCAAACTAGTACAATGAAAATGAACCAGTTATCTCAAATAAGAACGGAAAAAAAGTGATTCTAACGAGGTTTCCAAACTTCGAAAAAAATTTTTTTTCTTTTCGAGATTCTTTGCGCATAATATGCTTGTCTGAGGCTATCAAACTAGTATAATGAAAATGAACCAGTTATCGCAAATAAGAACGGAAAAAAAGTGATTCTAACGAGGTTTCCAAACTTCGAAAAAAAATTTTTTTCTTTTCGAGATTCTTTGCGCATAATATGCTTTTCTGAGGCTATCAAACTAGTATAATGAAAGAGAACAAGTTATCTCAAATAAGAACGGAAAAAAAGTGATTCTAACGAAGTTTCGAAAACTCGAAAAATTTTTTTTTCTTTTCGAGATTCTTTGCGCATAATATGCTTTTCTGAGGCTATCAAGCTAGTATAATGAAAGAGAACCAGTTATCTCAAATAAGAAAGGAAAAAAAGTGATTCTAACGAAGTTTCCAAACTTCGAAAAAAAATTTTTTTCTTTTCCAGATTCTTTGCGCATAATATGCTTTTCTGAGGCTATCAAACTAGTATAATGAAAGAGAACAAGTTATCTCAAATAAGAATGGAAAAAAAGTGATTCTAAGGAAGTTTCCAAAACTTCGAAAAAAAATTTTTTTCTTTTCGAGATTCTTTGCGCATAATACGCTTTTCTGAGGCTATCAAACTAGTATAATGAAAGAGAACCAGTTATCTCAAATAAGAACAGAAAAAAAGTGATTCTAACGAAGTTTCCAAACTTCGAAAAAAAATTTTTTTCTTTTCGAGATTCTTTGCGCATAATATGCTTTTCTGAGGCTATCAAACTAGTATAATGAAAGAGAACCAGTTATCTCAAATAAGAACGGGAAAAAAGTGATTCTAACGAGGTTTCCAAACTTCGAAAAAAAATTTTTTTCTTTTCGAGATTCTTTGCGCATAATATGCTTTTCTGGGGCTATCAAACTAGTATAATGAAAGAGAACCAGTTATCTCAAATAAGAACGGAAAAAAAGTGATTCTAACGAAGTTTCGAAACTTCGAAAAAAAATTTTTTTCTTTTCGAGATTCCTTGCGTATAATATGCTTTTCTGAGGCTATCAAAATAGTATAATGAAAGAGAACCAGTTATCTTAAATAAGAACGGAAAAAAAGTGATTCTAACGAAGTTTCCAAACTTCGAAAAAAATTTTTTTTCTTTTCGAGATTCTTTGCGCATAATATGCTTGTCTAAGGCTATCAAACTAGTATAATGAAAGAGAACAAGTTATCTCAAATAAGAATGGAAAAAAAGTGATTCTAAGGAAGTTTCCAAACTTCGAAATAAAATTTTTTTTTTTCGAAATTCTTTGCACATAATACGCTTTTCTGAGGCTATCAAACTAGTATATTGAAAGAGAACCAGTTATCTCAAATAAGAACAGAAAAAAAGTGATTCTAACGAAGTTTCCAAACTTCGAAAAAAAATTTTTTTCTTTTCGAGATTCTTTGCGCATAATATGCTTTTCTAAGGCTATCAAACTAGTATAATGAAAGAGAACCAGTTATCTCAAATAAGAACGGAAAAAAAGTGATTCTAACGAGGTTTCCAAACTTCGAAAAAAAATTTTTTTCTTTTCGAGATTCTTTGCGCACACTATGCTTTTCTGAGGCTATCAAACTAGTATAATGAAAGAGAACCAGTTATCTCAAATAAGAACGGAAAAAAAGTGATTCTAACGAAATTTCCAAACTTCGAAAAAAATTTTTTTTCTTTTCGAGATTCTTTGCGCATAATATGCTTTTCTGAGGCTATCAAACTAGTATAATGAAAGAGAACCAGTTATCTCAAATAAGAACGGAAAAAAAGTGATTCTAACGAAGTTTCCAAACTTCGAAAAAAAATTTTTTTCTTTTCGAGATTCCTTGCGCATAATATGCTTGTCTGAGGCTATCAAACTAGTATAATGAAACAGAACCAGTTATCTCAAATAAGAACGGAAAAAAAGTGATTCTAACGAAGTTTCCAAACTTCGAAAAAAAATTTTTTTCTTTTCGAGATTCTTTGCGCATACCTATGCTTTTCTGAGGCTATCAAACTAGTATAATGAAAGAGAACCAGTTATCTCAAATAAGAACGGAAAAAAAGTGATTCTAACGAGGTTTCCAATCTTCGAAAAAAAATTTTTTTCTTTTCGAGATTCTTTGCGCATAATATGCTTTTCTGAGGCTATCAAACTAGTATAATGAAAGAGAACCAGTTATCTCAAATAAGAACGGAAAAAAATTGATTCTAACGAAGTTTCCAAACTTCGAAAAAAAATTTTTTTCTTTTCGAGATTCTTTGCGCATAATATGCTTGTCTGAGGCTATCAAACTAGTATAATGAAAATGAACCAGTTATCTCAAATAAGAACGGAAAAAAAGTGATTCTAACGAGGTTTCCAAACTTCGAAAAAGAATTTTATTCTTTTCGAGATTCTTTGCGCAAAATATGCTTTTCTGAGGCTATCAAACTAATATAATGAAAGAGAACCAGTTATCTCAAATAAGAACGGAAAAAAAGTGTTTCTAATGAAGTTTCCAAACTTCGAAAAAAAATTTTTTTCATTTCGAGATTCTTTGCGCATAATATGCTTTTCGGAGGCTATCAATCTAATATAATGAAAGAGAACCAGTTATCTCAAATAAGAAAGGAAAAAAAGTGTATCTAACGAAGTTTCCAAACTTCGAAAAAAATTTTTTTTCTTTTCCAGATTCTTTGCGCATATTATGCTTTTCTGAGGCTATCAAACTAGTATAATGAAAGAGAACCAGTTATCTCAAATAAGAACGGAAAAAAAGTGATTCTAACGAGGTTTCTAAACTTCGAAAAAAAATTTTTTTCTTTTCGAGATTCTTTGCGCATAATATGCTTTTCTGAGGCTATCAAACTAGTATAATGAAAGAGAACCAGTTATCTCAAATAAGAACGGAAAAAAATTGATTCTAACGAAGTTTCCAAACTTCGAAAAAAAATTTTTTTCTTTTCGAGATTCTTTGCGCATAATATGCTTGTCTGAGGCTATCAAACTAGTATAATGAAAGAGAACCAGTTATCTCAAATAAGAACGGAAAAAAAGTGATTCTAACGAAGTTTCCAAACTTCGAAAAAAAATTTTTTTCTTTTCGAGATTCTTTGCGCATACCTATGCTTTTCTGAGGCTATCAAACTAGTATAATGAAAGAGAACCAGTTTTCTCAAATAAGAACGGAAAAAAAGTGATTCTAACGAGGTTTCCAATCTTCGAAAAAAAATTTTTTTCTTTTCGAGATTCTTTGCGCATAATATGCTTTTCTGAGGCTATCAAACTAGTATAATGAAAGAGAACAAGTTATCTCAAATAAGAACGGAAAAAAATTGATTCTAACGAAGTTTCCAAACTTCGAAAAAAAATTTTTTTCTTTTCGAGATTCTTTGCGCATAATATGCTTGTCTGAGGCTATCAAACTAGTATAATGAAAATGAACCAGTTATCTCAAATAAGAACGGAAAAAAAGTGATTCTAACGAAGTTTCGAAACTTCGAAAAAAAATTTTTTTCTTTTCGAGATTCTTTGCGCATAATATGCTTTTCTGAGGCTATCAAACTAGTATAATGAAAGAGAACCAGTTATCTTAAATAAGAACGGAAAAAAAGTGATTCTAACGAAGTTTCCAAACTTCGAAAAAAAATTTTTTTCTTTTCGAGATTCTTTGCGCATAATATGCTTGTCTAAGGCTATCAAACTAGTATAATGAAAGAGAACAAGTTATCTCAAATAAGAATGGAAAAAAAGTGATTCTAAGGAAGTTTCCAAACTTCGAAATAAAATTTTTTTTTTTTCGAAATTCTTTGCACATAATAAGCTTTTCTGAGGCTATCAAACTAGTATAATGAAAGAGAACCAGTTATCTCAAATAAGATCAGAAAAAAAGTGATTCTAACGAAGTTTCCAAACTTCGAAAAAAAATTTTTTTCTTTTCAAGATTCTTTGCGCATAATATGCTTTTCTAAGGCTATCAAACTAGTATAATGAAAGAGAACCAGTTATCTCAAATAATAACGGAAAAAAAGTGATTCTAACGAGGTTTCCAAACTTCGAAAAAAAAATTTTTTCTTTTCGAGATTCTTTGCGCACACTATGCTTTTCTGAGGCTATCAAACTAGTATAATGAAAGAGAACCAGTTATCTCAATTAAGAACGGAAAAAAAGTGATTCTAACGAGGTTTCCAATCTTAGAAAAAAAATGTTTTTCTTTTCGAGATTCTTTGCGCATAATATGCTTGTCTGAGGCTATCAAACTAGTATAATGAAAATGAACCAGTTATCTCAAATAAGAACGGAAAAAAAGTGATTCTAACGAAGTTTCCAAACTTCGAAAAAAAATTTTTTTCTTTTCGAGATTCTTTGCGCATAATATGCTTGTCTGAGGCTATCAAACTAGTATAATGAAAGAGAACCAGTTATCTCAAATAAGAACGGGAAAAAAGTGATTCTAACGAGGTTTCCAAACTTCGAAAAAAAAATTTTTTCTTTTCGAGATTCTTTGCGCATAATATGCTTTTCTGAGGCTATCAAACTAGTATAATGAAAGAGAACAAGTTATCTCAAATAAGAATGGAAAAAAAGTGATTCTAAGGAAGTTTCCAAAACTTCGAAAAAAAATTTTTTTCTTTTCGAGATTCTTTGCGCATAATACGCTTTTCTGAGGCTATCAAACTAGTATAATGAAAGAGAACCAGTTATCTCAAATAAGAACAGAAAAAAAGTGATTCTAACGAAGTTTCCAAACTTCGAAAAAAAATTTTTTTCTTTTCGAGATTCTTTGCGCATAATATGCTTTTCTGAGGCTATCAAACTAGTATAATGAAAGAGAACCAGTTATCTCAAATAAGAACGGGAAAAAAGTGATTCTAACGAGGTTTCCAAACATCGAAAAAAAATTTTTTTCTTTTCGAGATTCTTTGCGCATAATATGCTTTTCTGGGGCTATCAAACTAGTATAATGAAAGAGAACCAGTTATCTCAAATAAGAACGGAAAAAAAGTGATTCTAACGAAGTTTCGAAACTTCGAAAAAAAATTTTTTTCTTTTCGAGATTCTTTGCGCATAATATGCTTTTCTGAGGCTATCAAACTAGTATAATGAAAGAGAACCAGTTATCTTAAATAAGAACGGAAAAAAAGTGATTCTAACGAAGTTTCCAAACTTCGAAAAAAAATTTTTTTCTTTTCGAGATTCTTTGCGCATAATATGCTTGTCTAAGGCTATCAAACTAGTATAATGAAAGAGAACAAGTTATCTCAAATAAGA
Source organism: Metallyticus violacea (assembly GCA_030762175.1). Classification (NCBI taxonomy): domain Eukaryota; kingdom Metazoa; phylum Arthropoda; class Insecta; order Mantodea; family Metallyticidae; genus Metallyticus; species Metallyticus violacea. Next base: position 81,500,787 of record CM060842.1, on the reverse strand, counting down.
ATGGAAAAAAAGTGATACTAAGGAAGTTTCCAAACTTCGAAATAAAATTTTTTTTTTTTCGAAATTCTTTGCACATAATACGCTTTTCTGAGGCTATCAAACTAGTATAATGAAAGAGAACCAGTTATCTCAAATAAGAACAGAAAAAAAGTGATTCTAACGAAGTTTCCAAACTTCGAAAAAAAATTTTTTTCTTTTCGAGATTCTTTGCGCATAATATGCTTTTCTAAGGCTATCAAACTAGTATAATGAAAGAGAACCAGTTATCTCAAATAAGAACGGAAAAAAAGTGATTCTAACGAGGTTTCCAAACTTCGAAAAAAAATTTTTTTCATTTCGAGATTCTTTGCGCACACTATGCTTTTCTGAGGCTATCAAACTAGTATAATGAAAGAGAACCAGTTATCTCAAATAAGAACGGAAAAAAAGTGACTCTAACGAAGTTTCCAAACTTCGAAAAAAAATTTTTTTCTTTTCGAGATTCTTTGCGCATACCTATGCTTTTCTGAGGCTATCAAACTAGTATAATGAAAGAGAACCAGTTATCTCAAATAAGAACGGAAAAAAAGTGATTCTAACGAGGTTTCCAATCTTAGAAAAAAAATTTTTTTCTTTTCGAGATTCTTTGCGCATAATATGCTTGTCTGAGGCTATCAAACTAGTATAATGAAAATGAACCAGTTATCTCAAATAAGAACGGAAAAAAAGTGATTCTAACGAGGTTTCCAAACTTCGAAAAAAAATTTTTTTCTTTTCGAGATTCTTTGCGCATAATATGCTTTTCTGAGGCTATCAAACTAATATAATGAAAGAGAACCAGTTATCTCAAATAAGAACGGAAAAAAAGTGATTCTAACGAAGTTTCGAAAACTTGAAAAAAATTTTTTTTCTTTTCGAGATTCTTTGCGCATAATATGCTTGTCTGAGGCTATCAAACTAGTATAATGAAAATGAACCAGTTATCTCAAATAAGAACGGAAAAAAAGTGATTCTAACGAGGTTTCCAAACTTCGAAAAAAAATTTTTTTCTTTTCGAGATTCTTGGCGCATAATATGCTTTTCTGAGGCTATCAAACTAGTATAATGAAAGAGAACCAGTTATCTCAAATAAGAACGGAAAAAAGTGATTCTAACGAAGTTTCGAAAACTCGAAAAATTTTTTTTTCTTTTCGAGATTCTTTGCGCATAATATGTATGCTTTTCTGAGGCTATCAAACTAGTATAATGAAAGAGAACCAGTTATCTCAAATAAGAAAGGAAAAACAGTGATTCTAACGAAGTTTCCAAACTTCGAAAAAAAAATTTTTTTTTTCCAGATTCTTTGCGCATAATATGCTTTTCTGAGGCTATCAAACTAGTATAATGAAAGAGAACCAGTTATCTCAAATAAGAACGGAAAAAAAGTGATTCTAACGAAGTTTCCAAACTTCGAAAAAAAATTTTTTTCTTTTCGAGATTCTTTGCGCATAATATGCTTGTCTGAGGCTATCAAACTAGTATAATGAAAGAGAACCAGTTATCTCAAATAAGAACGGGAAAAAAGTGATTCTAACGAGGTTTCCAAACTTCGAAAAAAAAATTTTTTCTTTTCGAGATTCTTTGCGCATTATATGCTTTTCTGAGGCTATCAAACTAGTATAATGAAAGAGAACCAGTTATCTCAAATAAGAACGGAAAAAAAGTGATTCTAACGAAGTTTCGAAACTTCGAAAAAAAATTTTTTCTTTTCGAGATTCTTTGCGCATAATATGCTTTTCTGAGGCTATCAAACTAGTATAATGAAAGAGAACCAGTTATCTTAAATAAGAACGGAAAAAAAGTGATTCTAACGAAGTTTCCTTACTTTGAAAAAAAATTTTTTTCTTTTCGAGATTCTTTGCGCATAATATGCTTGTCTAAGGCTATCAAACTAGTATAATGAAAGAGAACAAGTTATCTCAAATAAGAATGGAAAAAAAGTGATTCTAAGGAAGTTTCCAAAACTTCGAAAAAAAATTTTTTTCTTTTCGAGATTCTTTGCGCATAATACGCTTTTCTGAGGCTATCAAACTAGTATAATGAAAGAGAACCAGTTATCTCAAATAAGAACAGAAAAAAAGTGATTCTAACGAAGTTTCCAAACTTCGAAAAAAAATTTTTTTCTTTTCGAGATTCTTTGCGCATAATATGCTTTTCTGAGGCTATCAAACTAGTATAATGAAAGAGAACCAGTTATCTCAAATAAGAACGGGAAAAAAGTGATTCTAACGAGGTTTCCAAACTTCGAAAAAAAATTTTTTTCTTTTCGAGATTCTTTGCGCATAATATGCTTTTCTGGGGCTATCAAACTAGTATAATGAAAGAGAACCAGTTATCTGAAATAAGAACGGAAAAAAAGTGATTCTAACGAAGTTTCGAAACTTCGAAAAAAAATTTTTTTCTTTTCGAGATTCTTTGCGCATAATATGCTTTTCTGAGGCTATCAAACTAGTATAATGAAAGAGAACCAGTTATCTTAAATAAGAACGGAAAAAAAGTGATTCTAACGAAGTTTCCAAACTTCGAAAAAAAATTTTTTTCTTTTCGAGATTCTTTGCGCATAATATGCTTGTCTAAGGCTATCAAACTAGTATAATGAAAGAGAACAAGTTATCTCAAATAAGAATGGAAAAAAAGTGATTCTAAGGAAGTTTCCAAACTTCGAAATAAAATTTTTTTTTTTCGAAATTCTTTGCACATAATACGCTTTTCTGAGGCTATCAAACTAGTATATTGAAAGAGAACCAGTTATCTCAAATAAGAACAGAAAAAAAGTGATTCTAACGAAGTTTCCAAACTTCGAAAAAAAATTTTTTTCTTTTCGAGATTCTTTGCGCATAATATGCTTTTCTAAGGCTATCAAACTAGTATAATGAAAGAGAACCAGTTATCTCAAATAAGAACGGAAAAAAAGTGATTCTAACGAGGTTTCCAAACTTCGAAAAAAAATTTTTTTCTTTTCGAGATTCTTTGCGCACACTATGCTTTTCTGAGGCTATCAAACTAGTATAATGAAAGAGAACCAGTTATCTCAAATAAGAACGGAAAAAAAGTGATTCTAACGAAATTTCCAAACTTCGAAAAAAATTTTTTTTCTTTTCGAGATTCTTTGCGCATAATATGCTTTTCTGAGGCTATCAAACTAGTATAATGAAAGAGAACCAGTTATCTCAAATAAGAACGGAAAAAAAGTGATTCTAACGAAGTTTCCAAACTTCGAAAAAAAATTTTTTTCTTTTCGAGATTCCTTGCGCATAATATGCTTGTCTGAGGCTATCAAACTAGTATAATGAAACAGAACCAGTTATCTCAAATAAGAACGGAAAAAAAGTGATTCTAACGAAGTTTCCAAACTTCGAAAAAAAATTTTTTTCTTTTCGAGATTCTTTGCGCATACCTATGCTTTTCTGAGGCTATCAAACTAGTATAATGAAAGAGAACCAGTTATCTCAAATAAGAACGGAAAAAAAGTGATTCTAACGAGGTTTCCAATCTTCGAAAAAAAATTTTTTTCTTTTCGAGATTCTTTGCGCATAATATGCTTTTCTGAGGCTATCAAACTAGTATAATGAAAGAGAACCAGTTATCTCAAATAAGAACGGAAAAAAATTGATTCTAACGAAGTTTCCAAACTTCGAAAAAAAATTTTTTTCTTTTCGAGATTCTTTGCGCATAATATGCTTGTCTGAGGCTATCAAACTAGTATAATGAAAATGAACCAGTTATCTCAAATAAGAACGGAAAAAAAGTGATTCTAACGAAGTTTCGAAAACTTGAAAAAATTTTTTTTCTTTTCGAGATTCTTTGCGCATAATATGCTTGTCTGAGGCTATCAAACTAGTACAATGAAAATGAACCAGTTATCTCAAATAAGAACGGAAAAAAAGTGATTCTAACGAGGTTTCCAAACTTCGAAAAAAATTTTTTTTCTTTTCGAGATTCTTTGCGCATAATATGCTTGTCTGAGGCTATCAAACTAGTATAATGAAAATGAACCAGTTATCGCAAATAAGAACGGAAAAAAAGTGATTCTAACGAGGTTTCCAAACTTCGAAAAAAAATTTTTTTCTTTTCGAGATTCTTTGCGCATAATATGCTTTTCTGAGGCTATCAAACTAGTATAATGAAAGAGAACAAGTTATCTCAAATAAGAACGGAAAAAAAGTGATTCTAACGAAGTTTCGAAAACTCGAAAAATTTTTTTTTCTTTTCGAGATTCTTTGCGCATAATATGCTTTTCTGAGGCTATCAAGCTAGTATAATGAAAGAGAACCAGTTATCTCAAATAAGAAAGGAAAAAAAGTGATTCTAACGAAGTTTCCAAACTTCGAAAAAAAATTTTTTTCTTTTCCAGATTCTTTGCGCATAATATGCTTTTCTGAGGCTATCAAACTAGTATAATGAAAGAGAACAAGTTATCTCAAATAAGAATGGAAAAAAAGTGATTCTAAGGAAGTTTCCAAAACTTCGAAAAAAAATTTTTTTCTTTTCGAGATTCTTTGCGCATAATACGCTTTTCTGAGGCTATCAAACTAGTATAATGAAAGAGAACCAGTTATCTCAAATAAGAACAGAAAAAAAGTGATTCTAACGAAGTTTCCAAACTTCGAAAAAAAATTTTTTTCTTTTCGAGATTCTTTGCGCATAATATGCTTTTCTGAGGCTATCAAACTAGTATAATGAAAGAGAACCAGTTATCTCAAATAAGAACGGGAAAAAAGTGATTCTAACGAGGTTTCCAAACTTCGAAAAAAAATTTTTTTCTTTTCGAGATTCTTTGCGCATAATATGCTTTTCTGGGGCTATCAAACTAGTATAATGAAAGAGAACCAGTTATCTCAAATAAGAACGGAAAAAAAGTGATTCTAACGAAGTTTCGAAACTTCGAAAAAAAATTTTTTTCTTTTCGAGATTCCTTGCGTATAATATGCTTTTCTGAGGCTATCAAAATAGTATAATGAAAGAGAACCAGTTATCTTAAATAAGAACGGAAAAAAAGTGATTCTAACGAAGTTTCCAAACTTCGAAAAAAATTTTTTTTCTTTTCGAGATTCTTTGCGCATAATATGCTTGTCTAAGGCTATCAAACTAGTATAATGAAAGAGAACAAGTTATCTCAAATAAGAATGGAAAAAAAGTGATTCTAAGGAAGTTTCCAAACTTCGAAATAAAATTTTTTTTTTTCGAAATTCTTTGCACATAATACGCTTTTCTGAGGCTATCAAACTAGTATATTGAAAGAGAACCAGTTATCTCAAATAAGAACAGAAAAAAAGTGATTCTAACGAAGTTTCCAAACTTCGAAAAAAAATTTTTTTCTTTTCGAGATTCTTTGCGCATAATATGCTTTTCTAAGGCTATCAAACTAGTATAATGAAAGAGAACCAGTTATCTCAAATAAGAACGGAAAAAAAGTGATTCTAACGAGGTTTCCAAACTTCGAAAAAAAATTTTTTTCTTTTCGAGATTCTTTGCGCACACTATGCTTTTCTGAGGCTATCAAACTAGTATAATGAAAGAGAACCAGTTATCTCAAATAAGAACGGAAAAAAAGTGATTCTAACGAAATTTCCAAACTTCGAAAAAAATTTTTTTTCTTTTCGAGATTCTTTGCGCATAATATGCTTTTCTGAGGCTATCAAACTAGTATAATGAAAGAGAACCAGTTATCTCAAATAAGAACGGAAAAAAAGTGATTCTAACGAAGTTTCCAAACTTCGAAAAAAAATTTTTTTCTTTTCGAGATTCCTTGCGCATAATATGCTTGTCTGAGGCTATCAAACTAGTATAATGAAACAGAACCAGTTATCTCAAATAAGAACGGAAAAAAAGTGATTCTAACGAAGTTTCCAAACTTCGAAAAAAAATTTTTTTCTTTTCGAGATTCTTTGCGCATACCTATGCTTTTCTGAGGCTATCAAACTAGTATAATGAAAGAGAACCAGTTATCTCAAATAAGAACGGAAAAAAAGTGATTCTAACGAGGTTTCCAATCTTCGAAAAAAAATTTTTTTCTTTTCGAGATTCTTTGCGCATAATATGCTTTTCTGAGGCTATCAAACTAGTATAATGAAAGAGAACCAGTTATCTCAAATAAGAACGGAAAAAAATTGATTCTAACGAAGTTTCCAAACTTCGAAAAAAAATTTTTTTCTTTTCGAGATTCTTTGCGCATAATATGCTTGTCTGAGGCTATCAAACTAGTATAATGAAAATGAACCAGTTATCTCAAATAAGAACGGAAAAAAAGTGATTCTAACGAGGTTTCCAAACTTCGAAAAAGAATTTTATTCTTTTCGAGATTCTTTGCGCAAAATATGCTTTTCTGAGGCTATCAAACTAATATAATGAAAGAGAACCAGTTATCTCAAATAAGAACGGAAAAAAAGTGTTTCTAATGAAGTTTCCAAACTTCGAAAAAAAATTTTTTTCATTTCGAGATTCTTTGCGCATAATATGCTTTTCGGAGGCTATCAATCTAATATAATGAAAGAGAACCAGTTATCTCAAATAAGAAAGGAAAAAAAGTGTATCTAACGAAGTTTCCAAACTTCGAAAAAAATTTTTTTTCTTTTCCAGATTCTTTGCGCATATTATGCTTTTCTGAGGCTATCAAACTAGTATAATGAAAGAGAACCAGTTATCTCAAATAAGAACGGAAAAAAAGTGATTCTAACGAGGTTTCTAAACTTCGAAAAAAAATTTTTTTCTTTTCGAGATTCTTTGCGCATAATATGCTTTTCTGAGGCTATCAAACTAGTATAATGAAAGAGAACCAGTTATCTCAAATAAGAACGGAAAAAAATTGATTCTAACGAAGTTTCCAAACTTCGAAAAAAAATTTTTTTCTTTTCGAGATTCTTTGCGCATAATATGCTTGTCTGAGGCTATCAAACTAGTATAATGAAAGAGAACCAGTTATCTCAAATAAGAACGGAAAAAAAGTGATTCTAACGAAGTTTCCAAACTTCGAAAAAAAATTTTTTTCTTTTCGAGATTCTTTGCGCATACCTATGCTTTTCTGAGGCTATCAAACTAGTATAATGAAAGAGAACCAGTTTTCTCAAATAAGAACGGAAAAAAAGTGATTCTAACGAGGTTTCCAATCTTCGAAAAAAAATTTTTTTCTTTTCGAGATTCTTTGCGCATAATATGCTTTTCTGAGGCTATCAAACTAGTATAATGAAAGAGAACAAGTTATCTCAAATAAGAACGGAAAAAAATTGATTCTAACGAAGTTTCCAAACTTCGAAAAAAAATTTTTTTCTTTTCGAGATTCTTTGCGCATAATATGCTTGTCTGAGGCTATCAAACTAGTATAATGAAAATGAACCAGTTATCTCAAATAAGAACGGAAAAAAAGTGATTCTAACGAAGTTTCGAAACTTCGAAAAAAAATTTTTTTCTTTTCGAGATTCTTTGCGCATAATATGCTTTTCTGAGGCTATCAAACTAGTATAATGAAAGAGAACCAGTTATCTTAAATAAGAACGGAAAAAAAGTGATTCTAACGAAGTTTCCAAACTTCGAAAAAAAATTTTTTTCTTTTCGAGATTCTTTGCGCATAATATGCTTGTCTAAGGCTATCAAACTAGTATAATGAAAGAGAACAAGTTATCTCAAATAAGAATGGAAAAAAAGTGATTCTAAGGAAGTTTCCAAACTTCGAAATAAAATTTTTTTTTTTTCGAAATTCTTTGCACATAATAAGCTTTTCTGAGGCTATCAAACTAGTATAATGAAAGAGAACCAGTTATCTCAAATAAGATCAGAAAAAAAGTGATTCTAACGAAGTTTCCAAACTTCGAAAAAAAATTTTTTTCTTTTCAAGATTCTTTGCGCATAATATGCTTTTCTAAGGCTATCAAACTAGTATAATGAAAGAGAACCAGTTATCTCAAATAATAACGGAAAAAAAGTGATTCTAACGAGGTTTCCAAACTTCGAAAAAAAAATTTTTTCTTTTCGAGATTCTTTGCGCACACTATGCTTTTCTGAGGCTATCAAACTAGTATAATGAAAGAGAACCAGTTATCTCAAATAAGAACGGAAAAAAAGTGATTCTAACGAAATTTCCAAACTTCGAAAAAAATTTTTTTTCTTTTCGAGATTCTTTGCGCATAATATGCTTTTCTGAGGCTATCAAACTAGTATAATGAAAGAGAACCAGTTATCTCAAATAAGAACGGAAAAAAAGTGATTCTAACGAAGTTTCCAAACTTCGAAAAAAAATTTTTTTCTTTTCGAGATTCCTTGCGCATAATATGCTTGTCTGAGGCTATCAAACTAGTATAATGAAAGAGAACCAGTTATCTCAAATAAGAACGGAAAAAAAGTGATTCTAACGAAGTTTCCAAACTTCGAAAAAAAATTTTTTTCTTTTCGAGATTCTTTGCGCATACCTATGCTTTTCTGAGGCTATCAAACTAGTATAATGAAAGAGAACCAGTTATCTCAAATAAGAACGGAAAAAAAGTGATTCTAACGAGGTTTCCAATCTTCGAAAAAAAATTTTTTTCTTTTCGAGATTCTTTGCGCATAATATGCTTTTTTGAGGCTATCAAACTAGTATAATGAAAGAGAACCAGTTATCTCAAATAAGAACGGAAAAAAATTGATTCTAACGAAGTTTCCAAACTTCGAAAAAAAATTTTTTTCTTTTCGAGATTCTTTGCGCATAATATGCTTGTCTGAGGCTATCAAACTAGTATAATGAAAATGAACCAGTTATCTCAAATAAGAACGGAAAAAAAGTGATTCTAACGAGGTTTCCAAACTTCGAAAAAAAATTTTATTCTTTTCGAGATTCTTTGCGCATAATATGCTTTTCTGAGGCTATCAAACTAATATAATGAAAGAGAACCAGTTATCTCAAATAAGAACGGAAAAAAAGTGATTCTAACGAAGTTTCGAAAACTTGAAAAAATTTTTTTTCTTTTCGAGATTCTTTGCGCATAATATGCTTGTCTGAGGCTATCAAACTAGTATAATGAAAATGAACCAGTTATCTCAAATAAGAACGGAAAAAAAGTGATTCTAACGAGGTTTCCAAACTTCGAAAAAAGATTTTTTTCTTTTCGAGATTCTTTGCGCATAATATGCTTGTCTGAGGCTATCAAACTAGTATAATGAAAATGAACCAGTTATCTCAAATAAGAACGGAAAAAAAGTGATTCTAACGAGGTTTCCAAACTTCGAAAAAAAATTTTTTTCTTTTCGAGATTCTTTGCGCATAATATGCTTTTCTGAGGCTATCAAACTAGTATAATGAAAGAGAACCAGTTATCTCAAATAAGAACGGAAAAAAAGTGATTCTAACGAAGTTTCGAAAATTCGAAAATTTTTTTTTTCTTTTCGAGATTCTTTGCGCATAATATGCTTTTCTGAGGCTATCAAGCTAGTATAATGAAAGAGAACCAGTTATCTCAAATAAGAAAGAAAAAAAAGTGATTCTAACGAAGTTTCCAAACTTCGAAAAAAAATTTTTTTCTTTTCCAGATTCTTTGCGCATAATATGCTTTTCTGAGGCTATCAAACTAGTATAATGAAAGAGAACAAGTTATCTCAAATAAGAATGGAAAAAAAGTGATTCTAAGGAAGTTTCCAAAACTTCGAAAAAAAATTTTTTTCTTTTCGAGATTCTTTGCGCATAATACGCTTTTCTGAGGCTATCAAACTAGTATAATGAAAGAGAACCAGTTATCTCAAATAAGAACAGAAAAAAAGTGATTCTAACGAAGTTTCCAAACTTCGAAAAAAAATTTTTTTCTTTTCGAGATTCTTTGCGCATAATATGCTTTTCGGAGGCTATCAAACTAGTATAATGAAAGAGAACCAGTTATCTCAAATAAGAACGGGAAAAAAGTGATTCTAACGAGGTTTCCAAACTTCGAAAAAAAATTTTTTTCTTTTCGAGATTCTTTGCGCATAATATGCTTTTCTGGGGCTATCAAACTAGTATAATGAAAGAGAACCAGTTATCTCAAATAAGAACGGAAAAAAAGTGATTCTAACGAAGTTTCGAAACTTCGAAAAAAAATTTTTTTCTTTTCGAGATTCTTTGCGCATAATATGCTTTTCTGAGGCTATCAAACTAGTATAATGAAAGAGAACCAGTTATCTTAAATAAGAACGGAAAAAAAGTGATTCTAACGAAGTTTCCAAACTTCGAAAAAAAATTTTTTTCTTTTCGAGATTCTTTGCGCATAATATGCTTGTCTAAGGCTATCAAACTAGTATAATGAAAGAGAACAAGTTATCTCAAATAAGAATGGAAAAAAAGTGATTCTAAGGAAGTTTCCAAACTTCGAAATAAAATTTTTTTTTTTCGAAATTCTTTGCACATAATACGCTTTTCTGAGGCTATCAAACTAGTATATTGAAAGAGAACCAGTTATCTCAAATAAGAACAGAAAAAAAGTGATTCTAACGAAGTTTCCAAACTTCGAAAAAAAATTTTTTTCTTTTCGAGATTCTTTGCGCATAATATGCTTTTCTAAGGCTATCAAACTAGTATAATGAAAGAGAACCAGTTATCTCAAATAAGAACGGAAAAAAAGTGATTCTAACGAGGTTTCCAAACTTCGAAAAAAAAATTTTTTCTTTTCGAGATTCTTTGCGCACACTATGCTTTTCTGAGGCTATCAAACTAGTATAATGAAAGAGAACCAGTTATCTCAAATAAGAACGGAAAAAAAGTGATTCTAACGAAATTTCCAAACTTCGAAAAAAATTTTTTTTCTTTTCGAGATTCTTTGCGCATAATATGCTTTTCTGAGGCTATCAAACTAGTATAATGAAAGAGAACCAGTTATCTCAAATAAGAACGGAAAAAAAGTGATTCTAACGAAGTTTCCAAACTTCGAAAAAAAATTTTTTTCTTTTCGAGATTCCTTGCGCATAATATGCTTGTCTGAGGCTATCAAACTAGTATAATGAAACAGAACCAGTTATCTCAAATAAGAACGGAAAAAAAGTGATTCTAACGAAGTTTCCAAACTTCGAAAAAAAATTTTTTTCTTTTCGAGATTCTTTGCGCATACCTATGCTTTTCTGAGGCTATCAAACTAGTATAATGAAAGAGAACCAGTTATCTCAAATAAGAACGGAAAAAAAGTGATTCTAACGAGGTTTCCAATCTTCGAAAAAAAAATTTTTTCTTTTCGAGATTCTTTGCGCATAATATGCTTTTCTGAGGCTATCAAACTAGTATAATGAAAGAGAACCAGTTATCTCAAATAAGAACGGAAAAAAATTGATTCTAACGAAGTTTCCAAACTTCGAAAAAAAATTTTTTTCTTTTCGAGATTCTTTGCGCATAATATGCTTGTCTGAGGCTATCAAACTAGTATAATGAAAATGAACCAGTTATCTCAAATAAGAACGGAAAAAAAGTGATTCTAACGAGGTTTCCAAACTTCGAAAAAGAATTTTATTCTTTTCGAGATTCTTTGCGCAAAATATGCTTTTCTGAGGCTATCAAACTAATATAATGAAAGAGAACCAGTTATCTCAAATAAGAACGGAAAAAAAGTGTTTCTAATGAAGTTTCCAAACTTCGAAAAAAAATTTTATTCATTTCGAGATTCTTTGCGCATAATATGCTTTTCGGAGGCTATCAATCTAATATAATGAAAGAGAACCAGTTATCTCAAATAAGAAAGGAAAAAAAGTGTATCTAACGAAGTTTCCAAACTTCGAAAAAAATTTTTTTTCTTTTCCAGATTCTTTGCGCATATTATGCTTTTCTGAGGCTATCAAACTAGTATAATGAAAGAGAACCAGTTATCTCAAATAAGAACGGAAAAAAAGTGATTCTAACGAGGTTTCTAAACTTCGAAAAAAAATTTTTTTCTTTTCGAGATTCTTTGCGCATAATATGCTTTTCTGAGGCTATCAAACTAGTATAATGAAAGAGAACCAGTTATCTCAAATAAGAACGGAAAAAAAGTGATTCTAACGAAGTTTCCAAACTTCGAAAAAAAATTTTTTTCTTTTCGAGATTCTTTGCGCATAATATGCTTGTCTGAGGCTATCAAACTAGTATAATGAAAATGAACCAGTTATCTCAAATAAGAACGGAAAAAAAGTGATTCTAACGAGGTTTCCAAACTTCGAAAAAAAATTTTTTTCTTTTCGAGATTCTTTGCGCATAATATGCTTTTCTGAGGCTATCAAACTAGTATAATGAAAGAGAACCAGTTATCTCAAATAAGAACGGAAAAAAAGTGATTCTAACGAAGTTTCGAAAACTCGAAAAATTTTTTTTTCTTTTCGAGATTCTTTGCGCATAATATGCTTTTCTGAGGCTATCAAGCTAGTATAATGAAAGAGAACCAGTTATCTCAAATAAGAAAGGAAAAAAAGTGATTCTAACGAAGTTTCCAAACTTCGAAAAAAAATTTTTTTCTTTTGCAGATTCTATGCGCATAATATGCTTTTCTGAGGCTATCAAACTAGTATAATGAAAGAGAACCAGTTATCTCAAATAAGAATGGAAAAAAAGTGTTTCTTATGAAGTTTCCAAACTTCGAAAAAAAATTTTTTTCATTTCGAGATTCTTTGCGCATAATATGCTTTTCGGAGGCTATCAATCTAATATAATGAAAGAGAACCAGTTATCTCAAATAAGAAAGGAAAAAAAGTGTATCTAACGAAGTTTCCAAACTTCGAAAAAAATTTTTTTTCTTTTCCAGATTCTTTGCGCATATTATGCTTTTCTGAGGCTATCAAACTAGTATAATGAAAGAGAACCAGTTATCTCAAATAAGAACGGAAAAAAAGTGATTCTAACGAGGTTTCTAAACTTCGAAAAAAAATTTTTTTCTTTTCGAGATTCTTTGCGCATAATATGCTTTTCTGAGGCTATCAAACTAGTATAATGAAAGAGAACCAGTTATCTCAAATAAGAACGGAAAAAAAGTGATTCTAACGAAGTTTCCAAACTTCGAAAAAAAATTTTTTTCTTTTCGAGATTCTTTGCGCATAATATGCTTGTCTGAGGCTATCAAACTAGTATAATGAAAATGAACCAGTTATCTCAAATAAGAACGGAAAAAAAGTGATTCTAACGAGGTTTCCAAACTTCGAAAAAATTTTTTTTCTTTTCGAGATTCTTTGCGCATAATATGCTTTTCTGAGGCTATCAAACTAATATAATGAAAGAGAACCAGTTATCTCAAATAAGAACGGAAAAAAAGTGATTCTAACGAAGTTTCGAAAACTTGAAAAAAATTTGTTTCTTTTCGAGATTCTTTGCGCATAATATGCTTGTCTGAGGCTATCAAACTAGTATAATGAAAATGAACCAGTTATCTCAAATAAGAACGGAAAAAAAGTGATTCTAACGAGGTTTCCACACTTCGAAAAAAAATTTTTTTCTTTTCGAGATTCTTTGGGCATAATATGCTTTTCTGAGGCTATCAAACTAGTATAATGAAAGAGAACCAGTTATCTCAAATAAGAACGGAAAAAAAGTGATTCTAACGAAGTTTCGAAAACTCGAAAAATTTTTTTTTCTTTTCGAGATTCTTTGCGCATAATATGCTTTTCTGAGGCTATCAAACTAGTATAATGAAAGAGAACCAGTTATCTCAAATAAGAAAGGAAAAAAAGATATTCTAACGAAGTTTCCAAAGTTCGAAAAAAAATTTTTTTCTTTTCCAGATTCTTTGCGCATAATATGCTTTTCTGAGGCTATCAAACTAGTATAATGAAAGAGAACCAGTTATCTCAAATAAGAATGGAAAAAAAGTGTTTCTAATGAAGTTTCCAAACTTCGAAAAAAAATTTTTTTCATTTCGAGATTCTTTGCGCATAATATGCTTTTCGGAGGCTATCAATCTAATATAATGAAAGAGAACCAGTTATCTCAAATAAGAACGGAAAAAAAGTGATTCTAACGAAGTTTCGAAACTTCGAAAAAAATTTTTTTTCTTTTCGAGATTCTTTGCGCATAATATGCTTTTCTGAGGCTATCAAACTAGTATAATGAAAGAGAACCAGTTATCTCAAATAAGAACGGAAAAAAAAGTGATTCTAATGAAATTTCGAAAACTCGAAAAAAAATTTTTTTCTTTTCGAGATTCTTTGCGCATAATATGCTTTTCTGAGGCTATCAAACTAGTATAATGAAAGAGAACCAGTTATCTCAAATAAGAAAGGAAAAAAAGTGATTCTAACGAAGTTTCCAAACTTCGAAAAAAAATTTTTTTCTTTTCCAGATTCTTTGCGCATAATATGCTTTTCTGAGGCTATCAAACTAGTATAATGAAAGAGAACCAGTTATCTCAAATAAGAAAGGAAAAAAAGTGATTCTAACGAAGTTTCCAAACTTCGAAAAAAAATTTTTTTCTCTTCCAGATTCTTTGCGCATAATATGCTTTTCTGAGGCTATCAAACTAGTATAATGAAAGAGAACCAGTTATCTCAAATAAGAACGGAAAAAAAGTGATTCTAACGAAGTTTCGAAAACTCGAAAAAAATGTTTTTTCTTTTCGAGATTCTTTGCGCATAATATGCTTTTCTGAGGCTATCAAACCAGTATAATGAAAGAGAACCAGTTATCTCAAATAAGAACGGAAAAAAAGTGATTCTAACGAAGTTTCCAAACTTCGAAAAAAAATTTTTTTCTTTTCGAGATTCTTTGCGCATAATATGCTTGTCTGAGGCTATCAAACTAGTATAATGAAAGAGAACCAGTTATCTCAAATAAGAACGGGAAAAAAGTGATTCTAACGAGGTTTCCAAACTTCGAAAAAAAATTTTTTTCTTTTCGAGATTCTTTGCGCATAATATGCTTTTCTGAGGCTATCAAACTAGTATAATGAAAGAGAACCAGTTATCTCAAATAAGAACGGAAAAAAGTGATTCTAACGAAGTTTCGAAAACTCGAAAATTTTTTTTTTCTTTTCGAGATTCTTTGCGCATAATATGCTTTTCTGAGGCTATCAAACTAGTATAATGAAAGAGAACCAGTTATCTCAAATAAGAAAGGAAAAAAAGTGATTCTAACGAAGTTTCCAAACTTCGAAAAAAAAATTTTTTCTTTTCCAGATTCTTTGCGCATAATATGCTTTTCTGAGGCTATCAAACCAGTATAATGAAAGAGAACCAGTTATCTCAAATAAGAACGGAAAAAAAGTGATTCTAACGAAGTTTCCAAACTTCGAAAAAAAATTTTTTTCTTTTCGAGATTCTTTGCGCATAATATGCTTGTCTGAGGCTATCAAACTAGTATAATGAAAGAGAACCAGTTATCTCAAATAAGAACGGGAAAAAAGTGATTCTAACGAGGTTTCCAAACTTCGAAAAAAAATTTTTTTCTTTTCGAGATTCTTTGCGCATAATATGCTTTTCTGAGGCTATCAAACTAGTATAATGAAAGAGAACCAGTTATCTCAAATAAGAACGGAAAAAAAGTGATTCTAACGAAGTTTCGAAACTTCGAAAAAAAATTTTTTTCTTTTCGAGATTCTATGCGCATAATATGCTTTTCTGAGGCTATGAAACTAGTATAATGAAAGAGAACCAGTTATCTGAAATAAGAACGGAAAAAAAGTGATTCTAACGAAGTTTGCAAACTTCGAAAAAAAATTTTTTTCTTTTCGAGATTCTTTGCGCATAATATGCTTTTCTGAGGATATCAAACTAGTATAATGAAAGAGAACCAGTTATCTCAAATAAGAAAGGAAAAAGTGATTCTAACGAAGTTTCCAAACTTCGAAAAAAAATTTTTTTTTTTCGAGATTCTTTGCGCATAATATGCATGTCTTAGGCTATCAAACTAGTATAACGAGAGATTACCAGTTATCTCAAATAAGAATGAAAAAAAAGTGATTCTAATGAAGTTTCCAAACTTCGAAAAAAAAATTTATTCTTTTCGAGATTCTTTGCGCATAATATGCTTTTCTGAGGCTATCTTACTAGTATAATGAAAATGAACCAGTTATCTCAAATAAGAACGGAAAAAAAGTGATTCTAACGAGGTTTCCAAACTTCGAAAAAAAATTTTTTTCTTTTCGAGATTCTTGGCGCATAATATGCTTTTCTGAGGCTATCAAACTAGTATAATGAAAGAGAACCAGTTATCTCAAATAAGAACGGAAAAAAGTGATTCTAACGAAGTTTCGAAAACTCGAAAATTTTTTTTTTCTTTTCGAGATTCTTTGCGCATAATATGCTTTTCTGAAGCTATCAAACTAGTATAATGAAAGAGAACCAGTTATCTTAAATAAGAAAGGAAAAAAAGTGATTCTAACGAAGTTTCCAAACTTCGAAAAAAAATTTTTTCTTTTCCAGATTCTTTGCGCATAATATGCTTTTCTGAGGCTATCAAACTAGTATAATGAAAGAGAACCAGTTATCTCAAATAAGAATGGAAAAAAAGTGTTTCTAATGAAGTTTCCAAACTTCGAAAAAAAATTTTTTTCATTTCGAGATTCTTTGCGCATAATATGCTTTTCGGAGGCTATCAATCTAATATAATGAAAGAGAACCAGTTATCTCAAATAAGAACGGAAAAAAAGTGATTCTAACGAAGTTTCGAAACTTCGAAAAAAATTTTTTTCTTTTCGAGATTCTTTGCGCATAATATGCTTTTCTGAGGCTATCAAACTAGTATAATGAAAGAGAACCAGTTATCTCAAATAAGAACGGAAAAAAAAGTGATTCTAACGAAGTTTCGAAAACTCGAAAAAAATTTTTTTTCTTTTCGAGATTCTTTGCGCATAATATGCTTTTCTGAGCCTATCAAACTAGTATAATGAAAGAGAACCAGTTATCTCAAATAAGAACGGAAAAAAAGTGATTCTAACGAAGTTTCGAAAACTCGAAAAAAATTTTTTTTCTTTTCGAGATTCTTTGCGCATAATATGCTTTTCTGAGGCTATCAAACCAGTATAATGAAAGAGAACCAGTTATCTCAAATAAGAACGGAAAATAAGTGATTCTAACGAAGTTTCCAAACTTCGAAAAAAAATTTTTTTCTTTTCGAGATTCTTTGCGCATAATATGCTTGTCTGAGGCTATCAAACTAGTATAATGAAAGAGAACCAGTTATCTCAAATAAGAACGGGAAAAAAGTGATTCTAACGAGGTTTCCAAACTTCGAAAAAAAAATTTTTTCTTTTCGAGATTCTTTGCGCATAATATGCTTTTCTGAGGCTATCAAACTAGTATAATGAAAGAGAACCAGTTATCTCAAATAAGAACGGAAAAAAAGTGATTCTAACGAAGTTTCGAAACTTCGAAAAAAAATTTTTTCTTTTCGAGATTCTTTGCGCATAATATGCTTTTCTGAGGCTATCAAACTAGTATAATGAAAGAGAACCAGTTATCTTAAATAAGAACGGAAAAAAAGTGATTCTAACGAAGTTTCCTTACTTTGAAAAAAAATTTTTTTCTTTTCGAGATTCTTTGCGCATAATATGCTTGTCTAAGGCTATCAAACTAGTATAATGAAAGAGAACAAGTTATCTCAAATAAGAATGGAAAAAAAGTGATTCTAAGGAAGTTTCCAAACTTCGAAAAAAAATTTTTTTCTTTTCGAGATTCTTTGCGCATAATACGCTTTTCTGAGGCTATCAAACTAGTATAATGAAAGAGAACCAGTTATCTCAAATAAGAACAGAAAAAAAGTGATTCTAACGAAGTTTCCAAACTTCGAAAAAAAATTTTTTTCTTTTCGAGATTCTTTGCGCATAATATGCTTTTCTGAGGCTATCAAACTAGTATAATGAAAGAGAACCAGTTATCTCAAATAAGAACGGGAAAAAAGTGATTCTAACGAGGTTTCCAAACTTCGAAAAAAAATTTTTTTCTTTTCGAGATTCTTTGCGCATAATATGCTTTTCTGGGGCTATCAAACTAGTATAATGAAAGAGAACCAGTTATCTCAAATAAGAACGGAAAAAAAGTGATTCTAACGAAGTTTCGAAACTTCGAAAAAAAATTTTTTTCTTTTCGAGATTCTTTGGGCATAATATGCTTTTCTGAGGCTATCAAACTATTATAATGAAAGAGAACCAGTTATCTTAAATAAGAACGGAAAAAAAGTGATTCTAACGAAGTTTCCAAACTTCGAAAAAAAATTTTTTTCTTTTCGAGATTCTTTGCGCATAATATGCTTGTCTAAGGCTATCAAATTAGTATAATGAAAGAGAACAAGTTATCTCAAATAAGAATGGAAAAAAAGTGATTCTAAGGAAGTTTCCAAACTTCGAAAAAAAATTTTTTTTTTTTCGAAATTCTTTGCACATAATACGCTTTTCTGAGGCTATCAAACTAGTATAATGAAAGAGAACCAGTTATCTCAAATAAGAACAGAAAAAAAGTGATTCTAACGAAGTTTCCAAACTTCGAAAAAAAATTTTTTTCTTTTCGAGATTCTTTGCGCATAATATGCTTTTCTAAGGCTATCAAACTAGTATAATGAAAGAGAACCAGTTATCTCAAATAAGAACGGAAAAAAAGTGATTCTAACGAGGTTTCCAAACTTCGAAAAAAAATTTTTTTCTTTTCGAGATTCTTTGCGCATAATATGCTTTTCTGAGGCTATCAAACTAGTATAATGAAAGAGAACCAGTTATCTCAAATAAGAACGGAAAAAAAGTGATTCTAACGAAACTTCCAAACTTCGACAAAAATTTTTTTTCTTTTCGAGATTCTTTGCGCATAATATGCTTTTCTGAGGCTATCAAACTAGTATAATGAAAGAGAACCAGTTATCTCAAATAAGAACGGAAAAAAAGTGATTCTAACGAAGTTTCCAAACTTCGAAAAAAAATTTTTTTCTTTTCGAGATTCCTTGCGCATAATATGCTTGTCTGAGGCTATCAAACTAGTATAATGAAAGAGAACCAGTTATCTCAAATAAGAACGGAAAAAAAGTGATTCTAACGAGGTTTCCAATCTTCGAAAAAAAATTTTTTTCTTTTCGAGATTCTTTGCGCATAATATGCTTTTCTGAGGCTATCAAACTAGTATAATGAAAGAGAACCAGTTATCTCAAATAAGAACGGAAAAAAATTGATTCTAACGAAGTTTCCAAACTTCGAAAAAAAATTTTTTTCTTTTCGAGATTCTTTGCGCATAATATGCTTGTCTGAGGCTATCAAACTAGTATAATGAAAATGAACCAGTTATCTCAAATAAGAACGGAAAAAAAGTGATTCTAACGAAGTTTCCAAACTTCGAAAAAAAATTTTTTTCTTTTCGAGATTCTTTGCGCATAATATGCTTTTCTGAGGCTATCAAACTAATATAATGAAAGAGAACCAGTTATCTCAAATAAGAACGGAAAAAAAGTGATTCTAACGAAGTTTCGAAAACTTGAAAAAAATTTTTTTTCTTTTCGAGATTCTTTGCGCATAATATGCTTGTCTGAGGCTATCAAACTAGTATAATGAAAATGAACCAGTTATCTCAAATAAGAACGGAAAAAAAGTGATTCTAACGAGGTTTCCAAACTTCGAAAAAAATTTTTTTTCTTTTCGAGATTCTTTGCGCATAATATGCTTTTCTGAGGCTATCAAACTAGTATAATGAAAGAGAACCAGTTATCTCAAATAAGAACGGAAAAAAAGTGATTCTAACTAAGTTTCGAAAACTCGAAAAATTTTTTTTTCTTTTCGAGATTCTTTGCGCATAATATGCTTTTCTGAGGCTATCAAGCTAGTATAATGAAAGAGAACCAGTTATCTCAAATAAGAAAGGAAAAAAAGTGATTCTAACGAAGTTTCCAAACTTCGAAAAAAAATTTTTTTCTTTTCCAGATTCTTTGCGCATAATATGCTTTTCTGAGGCTATCAAACTAGTATAATGAAAGAGAACCAGTTATCTCAAATAAGAATGGAAAAAAAGTGTTTCTAATGAAGTTTCCAAACTTCGAAAAAAAATTTTTTTCATTTCGAGATTCTTTGCGCATAATATGCTTTTCGGAGGCTATCAATCTAATATAATGAAAGAGAACCAGTTATCTCAAATAAGAAAGGAAAAAAAGTGTATCTAAGGAAGTTTCCAAACTTCGAAAAAAATTTTTTTTCTTTCCCAGATTCTTTGCGCATATTATGCTTTTCTGAGGCTATCAAACTAGTATAATGAAAGAGAACCAGTTATCTCAAATAAGAACGGAAAAAAAGTGATTCTAACGAGGTTTCTAAACTTCGAAAAAAAATTTTTTTCTTTTCGAGATTCTTTGCGCATAATATGCTTTTCTGAGGCTATCAAACTAGTATAATGAAAGAGAACCAGTTATCTCAAATAAGAACGGAAAAAAAGTGATTCTAACGAAGTTTCCAAACTTCGAAAAAAAATTTTTTTCTTTTCGAGATTCTTTGCGCATAATATGCTTGTCTGAGGCTATCAAACTAGTATAATGAAAGAGAACCAGTTATCTCAAATAAGAACGGAAAAAAAGTGATTCTAACGAAGTTTCCAAACTTCGAAAAAAATTTTTTTTCTTTTCGAGATTCTTTGCGCATACCTATGCTTTTCTGAGGCTATCAAACTAGTATAATGAAAGAGAACCAGTTATCTCAAATAAGAACGGAAAAAAAGTGATTCTAACGAGGTTTCCAATCTTCGAAAAAAAATTTTTTTCTTTTCGAGATTCTTTGCGCATAATATGCTTTTCTGAGGCTATCAAACTAGTATAATGAAAGAGAACCAGTTATCTCAAATAAGAACGGAATTAAATTGATTCTAACGAAGTTTCCAAACTTCGAAAAAAAATTTTTTTCTTTTCGAGATTCTTTGCGCATAATATGCTTGTCTGAGGCTATCAAACTAGTATAATGAAAATGAACCAGTTATCTCAAATAAGAACGGAAAAAAAGTGATTCTAACGAGGTTTCCAAACTTCGAAAAAAATTTTTTTCTTTTCGAGATTCTTTGCGCATAATATGCTTTTCTGAGGCTATCAAACTAATATAATGAAAGAGAACCAGTTATCTCAAATAAGAACGGAAAAAAAGTGATTCTAACGAAGTTTCGAAAACTTGAAAAAAATTTTTTTTCTTTTCGAGATTCTTTGCGCATAATATGCTTGTCTGAGGCTATCAAACTAGTATAATGAAAGAGAACCAGTTATCTCAAATAAGAACGGAAAAAAAGTGATTCTAACGAGGTTTCCAAACTTCGAAAAAAAATTTTTTTCTTTTCGAGATTCTTTGCGCATAATATGCTTATCTGAGGCTATCAAACTAGTATACTGAAAGAGAACCAGTTATCTCAAATAAGAACGGAAAAAAAGTGATTCTAACGAAGTTTCGAAAACTCTAAAAATTTTTTTTTCTTTTCGAGATTCTTTGCGCATAATATGCTTTTCTGAGGCTATCAAACTAGTATAATGAAAGAGAACCAGTTATCTCAAATAAGAACGGAAAAAAAGTGATTCTAACGAAGTTTCGAAAACTCGAAAAAAATTTTTTTTCTTTTCGAGATTCTTTGCGCATAATATGCTTTTCTGAGGCTATCAAACCAGTATAATGAAAGAGAACCAGTTATCTCAAATAAGAACGGAAAAAAAGTGATTCTAACGAAGTTTCCAAACTTCGAAAAAAAATTTTTTTCTTTTCGAGATTCTTTGCGCATAATATGCTTGTCTGAGGCTATCAAACTAGTATAATGAAAGAGAACCAGTTATCTTAAATAAGAACGGGAAAAAAGTGATTCTAACGAGGTTTCCAAACTTCGAAAAAAAATTTTTTTCTTTTCGAGATTCTTTGCGCATAATATGCTTTTCTGAGGCTATCAAACTAGTATAATGAAAGAGAACCAGTTATCTCAAATAAGAACGGAAAAAAAGTGATTCTAACGAAGTTTCGAAACTTCGAAAAAAATTTTTTTTCTTTTCGAGATTCTATGCGCATAATATGCTTTTCTGAGGCTATCAAACTAGTATAATGAAAGAGAACCAGTTATCTTAAATAAGAACGGAAAAAAAGTGATTCTAACGAAGTTTCCAAACTTCGAAAAAAAATTTTTTTCTTTTCGAGATTCTTTGCGCATAATATGCTTTTCTGAGGCTATCAAACTATTATAATCAAAGAGAACCAGTTATCTCAAATAAGAACGGAAAAAAAGTGATTCTAACGAGGTTTCCAAACTTCGAAAAAAAATTTTTTTCTTTTTGAGATTCTTTGCGCATAATATGCTTTTCTCAGGCAATCAAACTAGTATAATGAAAGAGAACCAGTTATCTCAAATAAGAACGGAAAAAAAGTGATTCTAACGAAGTTTCGAAAACTCGAAAAATTTTTTTTTTCTTTTCGAGATTCTTTGCGCATAATATGCTTTTCTGAGGCTATCAAACTAGTATAATGAAAGAGAACCAGTTATCTCAAATAAGAAAGGAAAAAAAGTGATTCTAACGAAGTTTCCAAACTTCGAAAAAAAATTTTTTTCTTTTCCAGATTCTTTGCGCATATTATAGTTTTCTGAGGTTATCAAACTAGTATAATGAAAGAGAACCAGTTATCTCAAATAAGAACGGAAAAAAAGTGATTCTAACGAAGTTTCCAAACTTCGAAAAAAAATTTTTTTCTTTTCGAGATTCTTTGCGCATAATATGCTTGTCTGAGGCTATCAAACTAGTATAATGAAAGAGAACCAGTTATCTCAAATAAGAACGGAAAAAAAGTGATTCTAGCGAAGTTTCCAAACTTCGAAAAAAAATTTTTTTCTTTTCGAGATTCTTTGCGCATACCTATGCTTTTCTGAGGCTATCAAACTAGTATAATGAAAGAAAACCAGTTATCTCAAATAAGAACGGAAAAAAAGTGATTCTAACGAGGTTTCCAATCTTCGAAAAAAAATTTTTTTCTTTTCGAGATTCTTTGCGCATAATATGCTTTTCTGAGGCTATCAAACTAGTATAATGAAAGAGAACCAGTTATCTCAAATAAGAACGGAAAAAAATTGATTCTAACGAAGTTTCCAAACTTCGAAAAAAATTTTTTTTCTTTTCGAGATTCTTTGCGCATAATATGCTTGTCTGAGGCTATCAAACTAGTATAATGAAAATGAACCAGTTATCTCAAATAAGAACGGAAAAAAAGTGATTCTAACGAGGTTTCCAAACTTCGAAAAAAAATTTTTTTCTTTTCGAGATTCTTTGCGCATAATATGCTTTTCTGAGGCTATCAAACTAATATAATGAAAGAGAACCAGTTATCTCAAATAAGAACGGAAAAAAAGTGATTCTAACGAAGTTTCGAAAACTCGAAAAAAAATTTTTTTCTTTTCGAGATTCTTTTCGCATAATATGCTTGTCTGAGGCTATCAAACTAGTATAATGAAAATGAACCAGTTATCTCAAATAAGAACGGAAAAAAAGTGATTCTAACGAGGTTTCCAAACTTCGAAAAAAAATTTTTTTCTTTTCGAGATTCTTTGCGCATAATATGCTTTTCTGAGGCTATCAAACTAGTATAATGAAAGAGAACCAGTTATCTCAAATAAGAACGGAAAAAAGTGATTCTAACGAAGTTTCGAAAACTCGAAAAATTTTTTTTTCTTTTCGAGATTCTTTGCGCATAATATGCTTTTCTGAGGCTATCAAACTAGTATAATGAAAGAGAACCAGTTATCTCAAATAAGAAATGAAAAAAAGTGATTCTAACGAAGTTTCCAAACTTCGAAAAAAAAATTTTTTCTTTTCCAGATTCTTTGCGCATAATATGCTTTTCTGAGGCTATCAAACTAGTATAATGAAAGAGAACCAGTTATCTCACATAAGAATGGAAAAAAAGTGTTTCTAATGAAGTTTCCAAACTTCGAAAAAAAATTTTTTTCATTTCGAGATTCTTTGCGCATAATATGCTTTTCGGAGGCTATCAATCTAATATAATGAAAGAGAACCAGTTATCTCAAATAAGAACGGAAAAAAAGTGATTCTAACGAAGTTTCGAAACTTCGAAAAAAATTTTTTTTCTTTTCGAGATTCTTTGCGCATAATATGCTTTTCTGAGGCTATCAAACTAGTATAATGAAAGAGAACCAGTTATCTCAAATAAGAACGGAAAAAAAAGTGATTTTAACGAAGTTTCGAAAACTCGAAAAAAAATTTTTTTCTTTTCGAGATTCTTTGCGCATAATATGCTTTTCTGAGGCTATCAAACCAGTATAATGAAAGAGAACCAGTTATCTCAAATAAGAACGGAAAAAAAGTGATTCTAACGAAGTTTCCAAACTTCGAAAAAAAATTTTTTTCTTTTCGAGATTCTTTGCGCATAATATGCTTGTCTGAGGCTATCAAACTAGTATAATGAAAGAGAACCAGTTATCTCAAATAAGAACGGGAAAAAAGTGATTCTAACGAGGTTTCCAAACTTCGAAAAAAAATTTTTTTCTTTTCGAGATTCTTTGCGCATAATATGCTTTTCTGAGGTTATCAAACTAGTATAATGAAAGAGAACCAGTTATCTCAAATAAGAAATGAAAAAAAGTGATTCTAACGAAGTTTCCAAACTTCGAAAAAAAAATTTTTTCTTTTCCAGATTCTTTGCGCATAATATGCTTTTCTGAGGCTATCAAACTAGTATAATGAAAGAGAACCAGTTATCTCACATAAGAATGGAAAAAAAGTGTTTCTAATGAAGTTTCCAAACTTCGAAAAAAAATTTTTTTCATTTCGAGATTCTTTGCGCATAATATGCTTTTCGGAGGCTATCAATTTAATATAATGAAAGAGAACCAGTTATCTCAAATAAGAACGGAAAAAAAGTGATTCTAACGAAGTTTCGAGACTTCGAAAAAAATTTTTTTTCTTTTCGAGATTCTTTACGCATAATATGCTTTTCTGAGGCTATCAAACTAGTATAATGAAAGAGAACCAGTTATCTCAAATAAGAACGGAAAAAAAAGTGATTCTAACGAAGTTTCGAAAACTCGAAAAAAATTTTTTTTCTTTTCGAGATTCTTTGCGCATAATATGCTTTTCTGAGGCTATCAAACCAGTATAATGAAAGAGAACCAGTTATCTCAAATAAGAACGGAAAAAAAGTGATTCTAACGAAGTTTCCAAACTTCGAAAAAAAATTTTTTTCTTTTCGAGATTCTTTGCGCATAATATGCTTGTCTGAGGCTATCAAACTAGTATAATGAAAGAGAACCAGTTATCTCAAATAAGAAAGGAAAAAAAGTGATTCTAACGAAGTTTCCAAACTTCGAAAAAAAATTTTTTTCTTTTCCAGATTCTTTGCGCATATTATGCTTTTCTGAGGTTATCAAACTAGTATAATGAAAGAGAACCAGTTATCTCAAATAAGAACGGAAAAAAAGTGATTCTAACGAAGTTTCCAAACTTCGAAAAAAAATTTTTTTCTTTTCGAGATTCTTTGCGCATAATATGCTTGTCTGAGGCTATCAAACTAGTATAATGAAAGAGAACCAGTTATCTCAAATAAGAACGGAAAAAAAGTGATTCTAGCGAAGTTTCCAAACTTCGAAAAAAATTTTTTTTCTTTTCGAGATTCTTTGCGCATACCTATGCTTTTCTGAGGCTATCAAACTAGTATAATGAAAGAGAACCAGTTATCTCAAATAAGAACGGAAAAAAAGTGATTCTAACGAGGTTTCCAATCTTCGAAAAAAAATTTTTTTCTTTTCGAGATTCTTTGCGCATAATATGCTTTTCTGAGGCTATCAAACTAGTATAATGAAAGAGAACCAGTTATCTCAAATAAGAACGGAAAAAAAGTGATTCTAACGAAGTTTCGAAAACTCGAAAAAAATTTTTTTTCTTTTCGAGATTCTTTGCGCATAATATGCTTGTCTGAGGCTATCAAACTAGTATAATGAAAATGAACCAGTTATCTCAAATAAGAACGGAAAAAAAGTGATTCTAACGAGGTTTCCAAACTTCGAAAAAAAATTTTTTTCTTTTCGAGATTCTTTGCGCATAATATGCTTTTCTGAGGCTATCAAACTAATATAATGAAAGAGAACCAGTTATCTCAAATAAGAACGGAAAAAAAGTGATTCTAACGAAGTTTCGAAAACTCGAAAAAAATTTTTTTTCTTTTCGAGATTCTTTTCGCATAATATGCTTGTCTGAGGCTATCAAACTAGTATAATGAAAATGAACCAGTTATCTCAAATAAGAACGGAAAAAAAGTGATTCTAACGAGGTTTCCAAACTTCGAAAAAAAATTTTTTTCTTTTCGAGATTCTTTGCGCATAATATGCTTTTCTGAGGCTATCAAACTAGTATAATGAAAGAGAACCAGTTATCTCAAATAAGAACGGAAAAAAGTGATTCTAACGAAGTTTCGAAAACTCGAAAAATTTTTTTTTCTTTTCGAGATTCTTTGCGCATAATATGCTTTTCTGAGGCTATCAAACTAGTATAATGAAAGAGAACCAGTTATCTCAAATAAGAAATGAAAAAAAGTGATTCTAACGAAGTTTCCAAACTTCGAAAAAAAAATTTTTTCTTTTCCAGATTCTTTGCGCATAATATGCTTTTCTGAGGCTATCAAACTAGTATAATGAAAGAGAACCAGTTATCTCACATAAGAATGGAAAAAAAGTGTTTCTAATGAAGTTTCCAAACTTCGAAAAAAAATTTTTTTCATTTCGAGATTCTTTGCGCATAATATGCTTTTCGGAGGCTATCAATCTAATATAATGAAAGAGAACCAGTTATCTCAAATAAGAACGGAAAAAAAGTGATTCTAACGAAGTTTCGAAACTTCGAAAAAAATTTTTTTTCTTTTCGAGATTCTTTGCGCATAATATGCTTTTCTGAGGCTATCAAACTAGTATAATGAAAGAGAACCAGTTATCTCAAATAAGAACGGAAAAAAAAGTGATTTTAACGAAGTTTCGAAAACTCGAAAAAAAATTTTTTTCTTTTCGAGATTCTTTGCGCATAATATGCTTTTCTGAGGCTATCAAACCAGTATAATGAAAGAGAACCAGTTATCTCAAATAAGAACGGAAAAAAAGTGATTCTAACGAAGTTTCCAAACTTCGAAAAAAAATTTTTTTCTTTTCGAGATTCTTTGCGCATAATATGCTTGTCTGAGGCTATCAAACTAGTATAATGAAAGAGAACCAGTTATCTCAAATAAGAACGGGAAAAAAGTGATTCTAACGAGGTTTCCAAACTTCGAAAAAAAATTTTTTTCTTTTCGAGATTCTTTGCGCATAATATGCTTTTCTGAGGTTATCAAACTAGTATAATGAAAGAGAACCAGTTATCTCAAATAAGAAATGAAAAAAAGTGATTCTAACGAAGTTTCCAAACTTCGAAAAAAAAATTTTTTCTTTTCCAGATTCTTTGCGCATAATATGCTTTTCTGAGGCTATCAAACTAGTATAATGAAAGAGAACCAGTTATCTCACATAAGAATG
Source organism: Metallyticus violacea (assembly GCA_030762175.1). Taxonomy (NCBI): domain Eukaryota; kingdom Metazoa; phylum Arthropoda; class Insecta; order Mantodea; family Metallyticidae; genus Metallyticus; species Metallyticus violacea. The sequence continues at coordinate 81,473,412 of CM060842.1, read as the reverse complement.
GAAAAAAAGTGTTTCTAATGAAGTTTCCAAACTTCGAAAAAAAATTTTTTTCATTTCGAGATTCTTTGCGCATAATATGCTTTTCGGAGGCTATCAATTTAATATAATGAAAGAGAACCAGTTATCTCAAATAAGAACGGAAAAAAAGTGATTCTAACGAAGTTTCGAGACTTCGAAAAAAATTTTTTTTCTTTTCGAGATTCTTTACGCATAATATGCTTTTCTGAGGCTATCAAACTAGTATAATGAAAGAGAACCAGTTATCTCAAATAAGAACGGAAAAAAAAGTGATTCTAACGAAGTTTCGAAAACTCGAAAAAAATTTTTTTTCTTTTCGAGATTCTTTGCGCATAATATGCTTTTCTGAGGCTATCAAACCAGTATAATGAAAGAGAACCAGTTATCTCAAATAAGAACGGAAAAAAAGTGATTATAACGAAGTTTCCAAACTTCGAAAAAAAATTTTTTTCTTTTCGAGATTCTTTGCGCATAATATGCTTGTCTGAGGCTATCAAACTAGTATAATGAAAGAGAACCAGTTATCTCAAATAAGAACGGGAAAAAAGTGATTCTAACGAGGTTTCCAATCTTCGAAAAAAATTTTTTTTCTTTTCGAGATTCTTTGCGCATAATATGCTTTTCTGAGGCTATCAAACTAGTATAATGAAAGAGAACCAGTTATCTCAAATAAGAACGGAAAAAAAGTGATTCTAACGAAGTTTCGAAACTTCGAAAAAAAATTTTTTCTTTTCCAGATTCTTTGCGCATAATATGCTTTTCTGAGGCTATCAAACTAGTATAATGAAAGAGAACCAGTTATCTCAAATAAGAACGGAAAAAAAGTGATTCTAACGAGGTTTCCAATCTTCGAAAAAAAATTTTTTTCTTTTCGAGATTCTTTGCGCATAATATGCTTTTCTGAGGCTATCAAACTAGTATAATGAAAGAGAACCAGTTATCTCAAATAAGAACGGAAAAAAAGTGATTCTAGCGAAGTTTCCAAACTTCGAAAAAAAATTTTTTTCTTTTCGAGATTCTTTGCGCATACCTATGCTTTTCTGAGGCTATCAAACTAGTATAATGAAAATGAACCAGTTATCTCAAATAAGAACGGAAAAAAAGTGATTCTAACGAGGTTTCCAAACTTCGAAAAAAAATTTTTTTCTTTTCGAGATTATTTGCGCATAATATGCTTTTCTGAGGCTATCAAACTAATATAATGAAAGAGAACCAGTTATCTCAAATAAGAACGGAAAAAAAGTGATTCTAACGAAGTTTCGAAAACTCGAAAAAAATTTTTTTTCTTTTCGAGATTCTTTTCGCATAATATGCTTGTCTGAGGCTATCAAACTAGTATAATGAAAATGAACCAGTTATCTCAAATAAGAACGGAAAAAAAGTGATTCTAACGAGGTTTCCAAACTTCGAAAAAAAATTTTTTTCTTTTCGAGATTCTTTGCGCATAATATGCTTTTCTGAGGCTATCAAACTAGTATAATGAAAGAGAACCAGTTATCTCAAATAAGAACGGAAAAAAGTGATTCTAACGAAGTTTCGAAAACTCGAAAAATTTTTTTTTCTTTTCGAGATTCTTTGCGCATAATATGCTTTTCTGAGGCTATCAAACTAGTATAATGAAAGAGAACCAGTTATCTCAAATAAGAAATGAAAAAAAGTGATTCTAACGAAGTTTCCAAACTTCGAAAAAAAAATTTTTTCTTTTCCAGATTCTTTGCGCATAATATGCTTTTCTGAGGCTATCAAACTAGTATAATGAAAGAGAACCAGTTATCTCACATAAGAATGGAAAAAAAGTGTTTCTAATGAAGTTTCCAAACTTCGAAAAAAAATTTTTTTCATTTCGAGATTCTTTGCGCATAATATGCTTTTCGGAGGCTATCAATCTAATATAATGAAAGAGAACCAGTTATCTCAAATAAGAACGGAAAAAAAGTGATTCTAACGAAGTTTCGAAACTTCGAAAAAAATTTTTTTTCTTTTCGAGATTCTTTGCGCATAATATGCTTTTCTGAGGCTATCAAACTAGTATAATGAAAGAGAACCAGTTATCTCAAATAAGAACGGAAAAAAAAGTGATTTTAACGAAGTTTCGAAAACTCGAAAAAAAATTTTTTTCTTTTCGAGATTCTTTGCGCATAATATGCTTTTCTGAGGCTATCAAACCAGTATAATGAAAGAGAACCAGTTATCTCAAATAAGAACGGAAAAAAAGTGATTCTAACGAAGTTTCCAAACTTCGAAAAAAAATTTTTTTCTTTTCGAGATTCTTTGCGCATAATATGCTTGTCTGAGGCTATCAAACTAGTATAATGAAAGAGAACCAGTTATCTCAAATAAGAACGGGAAAAAAGTGATTCTAACGAGGTTTCCAAACTTCGAAAAAAAATTTTTTTCTTTTCGAGATTCTTTGCGCATAATATGCTTTTCTGAGGTTATCAAACTAGTATAATGAAAGAGAACCAGTTATCTCAAATAAGAAATGAAAAAAAGTGATTCTAACGAAGTTTCCAAACTTCGAAAAAAAAATTTTTTCTTTTCCAGATTCTTTGCGCATAATATGCTTTTCTGAGGCTATCAAACTAGTATAATGAAAGAGAACCAGTTATCTCACATAAGAATGGAAAAAAAGTGTTTCTAATGAAGTTTCCAAACTTCGAAAAAAAATTTTTTTCATTTCGAGATTCTTTGCGCATAATATGCTTTTCGGAGGCTATCAATTTAATATAATGAAAGAGAACCAGTTATCTCAAATAAGAACGGAAAAAAAGTGATTCTAACGAAGTTTCGAGACTTCGAAAAAAATTTTTTTTCTTTTCGAGATTCTTTACGCATAATATGCTTTTCTGAGGCTATCAAACTAGTATAATGAAAGAGAACCAGTTATCTCAAATAAGAACGGAAAAAAAAGTGATTCTAACGAAGTTTCGAAAACTCGAAAAAAATTTTTTTTCTTTTCGAGATTCTTTGCGCATAATATGCTTTTCTGAGGCTATCAAACCAGTATAATGAAAGAGAACCAGTTATCTCAAATAAGAACGGAAAAAAAGTGATTATAACGAAGTTTCCAAACTTCGAAAAAAAATTTTTTTCTTTTCGAGATTCTTTGCGCATAATATGCTTGTCTGAGGCTATCAAACTAGTATAATGAAAGAGAACCAGTTATCTCAAATAAGAACGGGAAAAAAGTGATTCTAACGAGGTTTCCAATCTTCGAAAAAAATTTTTTTTCTTTTCGAGATTCTTTGCGCATAATATGCTTTTCTGAGGCTATCAAACTAGTATAATGAAAGAGAACCAGTTATCTCAAATAAGAACGGAAAAAAAGTGATTCTAACGAAGTTTCGAAACTTCGAAAAAAAATTTTTTCTTTTCCAGATTCTTTGCGCATAATATGCTTTTCTGAGGCTATCAAAGTAGTATAATGAAAGAGAACCAGTTATCTCAAATAAGAAAGGAAAAAAAGTGATTCTAACGAAGTTTCCAAACTTCGAAAAAAATTTTTTTTCTTTTCGGGATTCTTTGCGCATAATATGCTTTTCTGAGGCTATTAAACTAGTATAATGAAAGAGAACCAGTTATCTCAAATAAGAACGGAAAAAAAGTGATTCTAACGAAGTTTCCAAACTTCGAAAAAAAATTTTTTTCTTTTCGAGATTCTTTGCGCATAATATGCTTGTCTGAGGCTATCAAACTAGTATAATGAAAGAGAACCAGTTATCTCAAATAAGAACGGGAAAAAAGTGATTCTAACGAGGTTTCATAACTTCGAAAAAAAATTTTTTTCTTTTCGAGATTCTTTGCGCATAATATGCTTTTCTGGGGCTATCAAACTAGTATAATGAAAGAGAACCAGTTATCTCAAATAAGAACGGAAAAAAAGTGATTCTAACGAAGTTTCGAAACTTCGAAAAAAATTTTTTTTCTTTTCGAGATTCTTTGCGCATAATATGCTTTTCTGAGGCTATCAAACTAGTATAATGAAAGAGAACCAGTTATCTTAAATAAGAACGGAAAAAAAGTGATTCTAACGAAGTTTCCAAACTTCGAAAAAAATTTTTTTTCTTTTCGAGATTCTTTGCGCATAATATGCTTGTCAAACTAGTATAATGAAAGAGAACAAGTTATCTCAAATAAGAATGGAAAAAAAGTGATTCTAAGGAAGTTTCCAAACTTCGAAAAAAAATTTTTTTTTTTCGAAATTCTTTGCACATAATACGCTTTTCTGAGGCTATCAAACTAGTATAATGAAAGAGAACCAGTTATCTCAAATAAGAACAGAAAAAAAGTGATTCTAACGAAGTTTCCAAACTTCGAAAAAAAATTTTTCTCTTTTCGAGATTCTTTGCGCATAATATGCTTTTCTAAGGCTATCAAACTAGTATAATGAAAGAGAACCAGTTATCTCAAATAAGAACGGAAAAAAAGTGATTCTAACGAGGTTTCCAAACTTCGAAAAAAAATGTTTTTCTTTTCGAGATTCTTTGCGCACAATATGCTTTTCTGAGGCTATCAAACTAGTATAATGAAAGAGAACCAGTTATCTCAAATAAGAACGGAAAAAAAGTGATTCTAACGAAATTTCCAAACTTCGAAAAAAAATTTTTTTCTTTTCGAGATTCTTTGCGCATAATATGCTTGTCTGAGGCTATCAAACTAATATAATGAAAGAGAACCAGTTATCTCAAATAAGAACGGAAAAAAAGTGATTCTAACGAAGTTTCCAAACTTCGAAAAATAATTTTTTTCTTTTCGAGATTCTTTGCGCATACCTATGCTTTTCTGAGGCTATCAAACTAGTATAATGAAAGAGAACCAGTTATCTCAAATAAGAACGGAAAAAAAGTGATTCTAACGAAGTTTCCAAACTTCGAAAAAAAATTTTTTTCTTTTCGAGATTCTTTGCGCATACCTATGCTTTTCTGAGGCTATCAAACTAGTATAATGAAAGAGAACCAGTTATCTCAAATAAGAACGGAAAAAAAGTGATTCTAACGAGGTTTCCAATCTTCGAAAAAAAATTTTTTTCTTTTCGAGATTCTTTGCGCATAATATGCTTGTCTGAGGCTATCAAACTAGTATAATGAAAATAAACCAATTATCTCAAATAAGAACGGAAAAAAAGTGATTCTAACGAGGTTTCCAAACTTCGAAAAAAAATTTTTTTCTTTTCGAGATTCTTTGCGCATAATATGCTTTTCTGAGGCTATCAAACTAGTATAATGAAAGAGAACCAGTTATCTCAAATAAGAACGGGAAAAAAGTGATTCTAACGAGGTTTCCAAACTTCGAAAAAAAATTTTTTTCTTTTCGAGATTCTTTGCGCATAATATGCTTTTCTGAGGTTATCAAACTAGTATAATGAAAGAGAACCAGTTATCTCAAATAAGAAATGAAAAAAAGTGATTCTAACGAAGTTTCCAAACTTCGAAAAAAAAATTTTTTCTTTTCCAGATTCTTTGCGCATAATATGCTTTTCTGAGGCTATCAAACTAGTATAATGAAAGAGAACCAGTTATCTCACATAAGAATGGAAAAAAAGTGTTTCTAATGAAGTTTCCAAACTTCGAAAAAAAATTTTTTTCATTTCGAGATTCTTTGCGCATAATATGCTTTTCGGAGGCTATCAATTTAATATAATGAAAGAGAACCAGTTATCTCAAATAAGAACGGAAAAAAAGTGATTCTAACGAAGTTTCGAGACTTCGAAAAAAATTTTTTTTCTTTTCGAGATTCTTTACGCATAATATGCTTTTCTGAGGCTATCAAACTAGTATAATGAAAGAGAACCAGTTATCTCAAATAAGAACGGAAAAAAAAGTGATTCTAACGAAGTTTCGAAAACTCGAAAAAAATTTTTTTTCTTTTCGAGATTCTTTGCGCATAATATGCTTTTCTGAGGCTATCAAACCAGTATAATGAAAGAGAACCAGTTATCTCAAATAAGAACGGAAAAAAAGTGATTATAACGAAGTTTCCAAACTTCGAAAAAAAATTTTTTTCTTTTCGAGATTCTTTGCGCATAATATGCTTGTCTGAGGCTATCAAACTAGTATAATGAAAGAGAACCAGTTATCTCAAATAAGAACGGGAAAAAAGTGATTCTAACGAGGTTTCCAATCTTCGAAAAAAATTTTTTTTCTTTTCGAGATTCTTTGCGCATAATATGCTTTTCTGAGGCTATCAAACTAGTATAATGAAAGAGAACCAGTTATCTCAAATAAGAACGGAAAAAAAGTGATTCTAACGAAGTTTCGAAACTTCGAAAAAAAATTTTTTCTTTTCCAGATTCTTTGCGCATAATATGCTTTTCTGAGGCTATCAAAGTAGTATAATGAAAGAGAACCAGTTATCTCAAATAAGAAAGGAAAAAAAGTGATTCTAACGAAGTTTCCAAACTTCGAAAAAAATTTTTTTTCTTTTCGGGATTCTTTGCGCATAATATGCTTTTCTGAGGCTATTAAACTAGTATAATGAAAGAGAACCAGTTATCTCAAATAAGAACGGAAAAAAAGTGATTCTAACGAAGTTTCCAAACTTCGAAAAAAAATTTTTTTCTTTTCGAGATTCTTTGCGCATAATATGCTTGTCTGAGGCTATCAAACTAGTATAATGAAAGAGAACCAGTTATCTCAAATAAGAACGGGAAAAAAGTGATTCTAACGAGGTTTCATAACTTCGAAAAAAAATTTTTTTCTTTTCGAGATTCTTTGCGCATAATATGCTTTTCTGGGGCTATCAAACTAGTATAATGAAAGAGAACCAGTTATCTCAAATAAGAACGGAAAAAAAGTGATTCTAACGAAGTTTCGAAACTTCGAAAAAAATTTTTTTTCTTTTCGAGATTCTTTGCGCATAATATGCTTTTCTGAGGCTATCAAACTAGTATAATGAAAGAGAACCAGTTATCTTAAATAAGAACGGAAAAAAAGTGATTCTAACGAAGTTTCCAAACTTCGAAAAAAATTTTTTTTCTTTTCGAGATTCTTTGCGCATAATATGCTTGTCAAACTAGTATAATGAAAGAGAACAAGTTATCTCAAATAAGAATGGAAAAAAAGTGATTCTAAGGAAGTTTCCAAACTTCGAAAAAAAATTTTTTTTTTTCGAAATTCTTTGCACATAATACGCTTTTCTGAGGCTATCAAACTAGTATAATGAAAGAGAACCAGTTATCTCAAATAAGAACAGAAAAAAAGTGATTCTAACGAAGTTTCCAAACTTCGAAAAAAAATTTTTCTCTTTTCGAGATTCTTTGCGCATAATATGCTTTTCTAAGGCTATCAAACTAGTATAATGAAAGAGAACCAGTTATCTCAAATAAGAACGGAAAAAAAGTGATTCTAACGAGGTTTCCAAACTTCGAAAAAAAATGTTTTTCTTTTCGAGATTCTTTGCGCACAATATGCTTTTCTGAGGCTATCAAACTAGTATAATGAAAGAGAACCAGTTATCTCAAATAAGAACGGAAAAAAAGTGATTCTAACGAAATTTCCAAACTTCGAAAAAAAATTTTTTTCTTTTCGAGATTCTTTGCGCATAATATGCTTGTCTGAGGCTATCAAACTAATATAATGAAAGAGAACCAGTTATCTCAAATAAGAACGGAAAAAAAGTGATTCTAACGAAGTTTCCAAACTTCGAAAAATAATTTTTTTCTTTTCGAGATTCTTTGCGCATACCTATGCTTTTCTGAGGCTATCAAACTAGTATAATGAAAGAGAACCAGTTATCTCAAATAAGAACGGAAAAAAAGTGATTCTAACGAAGTTTCCAAACTTCGAAAAAAAATTTTTTTCTTTTCGAGATTCTTTGCGCATACCTATGCTTTTCTGAGGCTATCAAACTAGTATAATGAAAGAGAACCAGTTATCTCAAATAAGAACGGAAAAAAAGTGATTCTAACGAGGTTTCCAATCTTCGAAAAAAAATTTTTTTCTTTTCGAGATTCTTTGCGCATAATATGCTTGTCTGAGGCTATCAAACTAGTATAATGAAAATAAACCAATTATCTCAAATAAGAACGGAAAAAAAGTGATTCTAACGAGGTTTCCAAACTTCGAAAAAAAATTTTTTTCTTTTCGAGATTCTTTGCGCATAATATGCTTTTCTGAGGCTATCAAACTAGTATAATGAAAGAGAACCAGTTATCTCAAATAAGAACGGAAAAAAGTGATTCTAACGAAGTTTCGAAAACTCGAAAAATTTTTTTTTGCTTTTCGAGATTCTTTGCGCATAATATGCTTTTCTGAGGCTATCAAACTAGTATAATGAAAGAGAACCAGTTATCTCAAATAAGAAAGGAAAAAAAGTGATTCTAACGAAGTTTCCAAACTTCGAAAAAAAAATTTTTTCTTTTCCAGATTCTTTGCGCATAATATGCTTTTCTGAGGCTATCAAACTAGTATAATGAAAGAGAACCAGTTATCTCAAATAAGAATGGAAAAAAAGTGTTTCTAATGAAGTTTCCAAACTTCGAAAAAAAATTTTTTTCATTTCGAGATTCTTTGCGCATAATATGCTTTTCGGAGGCTATCAATCTAATATAATGAAAGAGAACCAGTTATCTCAAATAAGAACGGAAAAAAAGTGATTCTAACGAAGTTTCGAAACTTCGAAAAAAATTTTTTTTCTTTTCGAGATTCTTTGCGCATAATATGCTTTTCTGAGGCTATCAAACTAGTATAATGAAAGAGAACCAGTTATCTCAAATAAGAACGGAAAAAAAAAGTGATTCTAACGAAGTTTCCAAACTTCGAAAAAAAATTTTTTTCTTTTCCAGATTCTTTGCGCATAATATGCTTTTCTGGGGCTATCAAACTATTATAATGAAAGAGAACCAGTTATCTCAAATAAGAACGGAAAAAAAGTGATTCTAACGAAGTTTCGAAAACTCGAAAAAAATTTTTTTTCTTTTCGAGATTCTTTGCGCATAATATGCTTTTCTGAGGCTATCAAACCAGTATAATGAAAGAGAACCAGTTATCTCAAATAAGAACGGAAAAAAAGTGATTCTAACGAAGTTTCCAAACTTCGAAAAAAAATTTTTTTCTTTTCGAGATTCTTTGCGCATAATATGCTTGTCTGAGGCTATCAAACTAGTATAATGAAAGAGAACCAGTTATCTCAAATAAGAACGGGAAAAAAGTGATTCTAACGAGGTTTCCAAACTTCGAAAAAAAATTTTTTTCTTTTCGAGATTCTTTGCGCATAATATGCTTGTCTGAGGCTATCAAACTAGTATAATGAAAGAGAACCAGTTATCTCAAATAAGAACGGAAAAAAAGTGATTCTAACGAAATTTCCAAACTTCGAAAAAAATTTTTTTCTTTTCGAGATTCTTTGCGCATAATATGCTTGTCTGAGGCTATCAAACTAGTATAATGAAAGAAAACCAGTTATCTCAAATAAGAACCGAAAAAAAGTGATTCTAACGAAGTTTCCAAACTTCGAAAAAAATTTTTTTTCTTTTCGAGATTCTTTGCGCATACCTATACTTTTCTGAGGCTATCAAACTAGTATAATGAAAGAGAACCAGTTATCTCAAATAAGAACGGAAAAAAAATGATTCTAACGAGGTTTCCAAACTTCGAAAAAAAATTTTTTTCTTTTCGAGATTCTTGGCGCATAATATGCTTTTCTGAGGCTATCAAACTAGTATAATGAAAGAGAACCAGTTATCTCAAATAAGAACGGAAAAAAAGTGATTCTAACGAAGTTTCGAAAACTCGAAAAAATTTTTTTTTCTTTTCGAGATTCTTTGCGCATAATATCCTTTTCTGAGGCTATCAAACTAGTATAATGAAAGAGAACCAGTTATCTCAAATAAGAGAGGAAAAAAGGTGATTCTAACGAAGTTTCCAAACTTCGAAAAAAAATTTTTTTCTTTTCCAGATTCTTTGCGCATAATATGCTTGTCTGAGGCTATCAAACTAGTATAACGAGAGATTACCAGTTATCTCAAATAAGAATGGAAAAAAAGTGATTCTAACGAAGTTTCCAAACTTCGAAAAAAAATTTTTTTCTTTTCGAAATTCTTTGCACATAATACGCTTTTCTGAGGCTATCAAACTAGTATAATGAAAGAGAACCAGTTATCTCAAATAAGAACAGAAAAAAAGTGATTCTAACGAAGTTTCCAAACTTCGAAAAAAAATTTTTTTCTTTTCGAGATTCTTTGCGCATAATATGCTTTTCTAAGGCTATCAAACTAGTATAATGAAAGAGAACCAGTTATCTCAAATAAGAACGGAAAAAAGTGATTCTAACGAGGTTTCCAAACTTCGAAAAAAAATTTTTTTCTTTTCGAGATTCTTTGCGCACAATATGCTTTTCTGAGGCTATCAAACTAGTATAATGAAAGAGAACCAGTTATCTCAAATAAGAACGGAAAAAAAGTGATTCTAACGAAGTTTCCAAACTTCGAAAAATAATTTTTTTCTTTTCGAGATTCTTTGCGCATACCTATGCTTTTCTGAGGCTATCAAACTAGTATAATGAAAGAGAACCAGTTATCTCAAATAAGAACGGAAAAAAAGTGATTCTAACGAAGTTTCCAAACTTCGAAAAAAAATTTTTTTCTTTTCGAGATTCTTTGCGCATACCTATGCTTTTCTGAGGCTATCAAACTAGTATAATGAAAGAGAACCAGTTATCTCAAATAAGAACGGAAAAAAAGTGATTCTAACGAGGTTTCCAATCTTCGAAAAAAATATTTTTTTCTTTTCGAGATTCTTTGCGCATAATATGCTTTTCTGAGGCTATCAAACTAGTATAATGAATGAGAACCAGTTATCTCAAATAAGAACGGAAAAAAATTGATTCTAACGAAGTTTCCAATCTTCGAAAAAAAATTTTTTTCTTTTCGAGATTCTTTGCGCATAATATGCTTGTCTGAGGCTATCAAACTAGTATAATGAAAATGAACCAGTTATCTGAAATAAGAACGGAAAAAAAGTGATTCTAACGAGGTTTCCAAACTTCGAAAAAAAATTTTTTTCTTTTCGAGATTCTTTGCGCATAATATGCTTTTCTGAGGCTATCAAACTAGTATAATGAAAGAGAACCAGTTATCTCAAATAAGAACGGAAAAAAAGTGATTCTAACGAAGTTTCGAAAACTCGAAAAAATTTTTTTTCTTTTCGAGATTCTTTGCGCATAATATGCTTGTCTGAGGCTATCAAACTAGTAAAAATGAAAATGAACCAGTTATCTCAAATAAGAACGGAAAAAAAGTGATTCTAACGAGGTTTCCAAACTTCGAAAAAAATTTTTTTTCTTTTCGAGATTCTTTGCGCATAATATGCTTTTCTGAGGCTATCAAACTAGTATAATGAAAGAGAACCAGTTATCTCAAATAAGAACGGAAAAAAAGTGATTCAAACGAAGTTTCGAAAACTCGAAAAAAATTTTTTTTCTTTTCGAGATTCTTTGCGCATAATATGCTTTTCTGAGGCTATCAAACTAGTATAATGAAAGAGAACCAGTTATCTCAAATAAGAAAGGAAAAAAAGTGATTCTAACGAAGTTTCTAAACTTCGAAAAAAAATTTTTTTCTTTTCCAGATTCTTTGCGCATAATATGCTTTTCTGAGGCTATCAAACTAGTATAATGAAAGAGAACCAGTTATCTCAAATAAGAATGGAAAAAAAGTGTTTCTAATGAAGTTTCCAAACTTCGAAAAAATTTTTTTTTCATTTCGAGATTCTTTGCGCATAATATGCTTTTCGGAGGCTATCAATCTAATATAATGAAAGAGAACCAGTTATCTCAAATAAGAACGGAAAAAAAGTGATTCTAACGAAGTTTCGAAACTTCGAAAAAAATTTTTTTTCTTTTCGAGATTCTTTGCGCATCATATGCTTTTCTGAGGCTATCAAACTAGTATAATGAAAGAGAACCAGTTATCTCAAATAAGAACGGAAAAAAAGTGATTCTAACGAGGTTTCCAATCTTCGAAAAAAAATTTTTTTCTTTTCGAGATTCTTTGCGCATAATATGCTTTTCTGAGGCTATCAAACTAGTATAATGAAAGAGAACCAGTTATCTCAAATAAGAACGGAAAAAAATTGATTCTAACGAAGTTTCCAAACTTCGAAAAAAATTTTTTTTCTTTTCGAGATTCTTTGCGCATAATATGCTTGTCTGAGGCTATCAAACTCGTATAATGAAAATGAACCAGTTATCTCAAATAAGAACGGAAAAAAAGTGATTCTAACGAGGTTTCCAAACTTCGAAAAAAAAATTTTTTCTTTTCGAGATTCTTTGCGCATAATATGCTTTTCTGAGGCTATCAAACTAGTATAATGAAAGAGAACCAGTTTTCTCAAATAAGAACGGAAAAAAAGTGATTCTAACGAAGTTTCGAAAACTCGAAAAAAATTTTTTTTCTTTTCGAGATTCTTTGCGCATAATATGCTTGTCTGAGGCTATCAAACTAGTATAATGAAAATGAACCAGTTATCTCAAATAAGAACGGAAAAAAAGTGATTCTAACGAGGTTTCCAAACTTCGAAAAAAAATTTTTTTCTTTTCGAGATTCTTTGCGCATAATATGCTTTTCTGAGGCTATCAAACTAGTATAATGAAAGAGAACCAGTTATCTCAAATAAGAACGGAAAAAAAGTGATTCAAACGAAGTTTCGAAAACTCGAAAAAAATTTTTTTTCTTTTCGAGATTCTTTGCGCATAATATGCTTTTCTGAGGCTATCAAACTAGTATAATGAAAGAGAACCAGTTATCTCAAATAAGAAAGGAAAAAAAGTGATTCTAACGAAGTTTCCAAACTTCGAAAAAAAATTTTTTTCTTTTCCAGATTCTTTGCGCATAATATGCTTTTCTGAGGCTATCAAACTAGTATAATGAAAGAGAACCAGTTATCTCAAATAAGAATGGAAAAAAAGTGTTTCTAATGAAGTTTCCAAACTTCGAAAAAAATTTTTTTTCATTTCGAGATTCTTTGCGCAAAATATGCTTTTCGGAGGCTATCAATCTAATATAATGAAAGAGAACCAGTTATCTCAAAAAAGAACGGAAAAAAAGTGATTCTAACGAAGTTTCGAAACTTCGAAAAAAATTTTTTTTCTTTTCGAGATTCTTTGCGCATAATATGCTTTTCTGAGGCTATCAAACTAGTATAATGAAAGAGAACCAGTTATCTCAAATAAGAACGGAAAAAAAGTGATTCTAACGAAGTTTCCAAACTTCGAAAAAAAATTTTTTTCTTTTCGAGATTCTTTGCGCATAATATGCTTTTCTGAGGCTATCAAACTAGTATAATGAAAGAGAACCAGTTATCTCAAATAAGAACGGAAAAAAAGTGATTCTAACGAAGTTTCGAAAACTCGAAAAAAATTTTTTTTCTTTTCCAGATTCTTTGCGCATAATATGCTTTTCTGAGGCTATCAAACCAGTATAATGAAAGAGAACCAGTTATCTCAAATAAGAACGGAAAAAAAGTGATTCTAACGAAGTTTCCAAACTTCGAAAAAAATTTTTTTTCTTTTCGAGATTCTTTGCGCATAATATGCTTTTCTGAGGCTATCAAACTAGTATAACGAGAGATTACCAGTTATCTCAAATAAGAATGGGAAAAAAGTGATTCTAATGAAGTTTCCAAACTTCGAAATAAAAATTTATTCTTTTCGAGATTCTTTGCGCATAATATATTTTTCTGAGGCTATCATACGAGTATAATGAAAGAGAACCAGTTATCTCAAATAAGAACGGAAAAAAAGTGATTCTAACGAAATTTCCAAACTTCGAAAAAAATTTTTTTTCTTTTCGAGATTCTTTGCGCATAATATGCTTTTCTGAGGCTATCAAACTAGTATAATGAAAGAGAACCAGTTATCTCAAATAAGAACGGAAAAAAAGTGATTCTAACGAGGTTTCCGATCTTCGAAAAATTTTTTTTTTCTTTTCGAGATTCTTTGCGCATAATATGCTTTTCTGAGGCTATCAAACTAGTATAATGAAAGAGAACCAGTTATCTCAAATAAGAACGGAAAAAAAGTGATTCTAACGAGGTTTCCAATCTTCGAAAAAAAATTTTTTTCTTTTCGAGATTCTTTGCGCATAATATGCTTTTCTGAGGCTATCAAACTAGTATAATGAAAGAGAACCAGTTATCTCAAATAAGAACGGAAAAAAATTGATTCTAACGAAGTTTCCAAACTTCGAAAAAAATTTTTTTTCTTTTCGAGATTCTTTGCGCATAATATGCTTGTCTGAGGCTATCAAACTAGTATAATGAAAATGAACCAGTTATCTCAAATAAGAACGGAAAAAAAGTGATTCTAACGAGGTTTCCAAACTTCGAAAAAAAAATTTTTTCTTTTCGAGATTCTTTGCGCATAATATGCTTTTCTGAGGCTATCAAACTAGTATAATGAAAGAGAACCAGTTTTCTCAAATAAGAACGGAAAAAAAGTGATTCTAACGAAGTTTCGAAAACTCGAAAAAAATTTTTTTTCTTTTCGAGATTCTTTGCGCATAATATGCTTGTCTGAGGCTATCAAACTAGTATAATGAAAATGAACCAGTTATCTCAAATAAGAACGGAAAAAAAGTGATTCTAACGAGGTTTCCAAACTTCGAAAAAAAATTTTTTTCTTTTCGAGATTCTTTGCGCATAATATGCTTTTCTGAGGCTATCAAACTAGTATAATGAAAGAGAACCAGTTATCTCAAATAAGAACGGAAAAAAAGTGATTCAAACGAAGTTTCGAAAACTCGAAAAAAATTTTTTTTCTTTTCGAGATTCTTTGCGCATAATATGCTTTTCTGAGGCTATCAAACTAGTATAATGAAAGAGAACCAGTTATCTCAAATAAGAAAGGAAAAAAAGTGATTCTAACGAAGTTTCCAAACTTCGAAAAAAAATTTTTTTCTTTTCCAGATTCTTTGCGCATAATATGCTTTTCTGAGGCTATCAAACTAGTATAATGAAAGAGAACCAGTTATCTCAAATAAGAATGGAAAAAAAGTGTTTCTAATGAAGTTTCCAAACTTCGAAAAAAATTTTTTTTCATTTCGAGATTCTTTGCGCAAAATATGCTTTTCGGAGGCTATCAATCTAATATAATGAAAGAGAACCAGTTATCTCAAAAAAGAACGGAAAAAAAGTGATTCTAACGAAGTTTCGAAACTTCGAAAAAAATTTTTTTTCTTTTCGAGATTCTTTGCGCATAATATGCTTTTCTGAGGCTATCAAACTAGTATAATGAAAGAGAACCAGTTATCTCAAATAAGAACGGAAAAAAAGTGATTCTAACGAAGTTTCCAAACTTCGAAAAAAAATTTTTTTCTTTTCGAGATTCTTTGCGCATAATATGCTTTTCTGAGGCTATCAAACTAGTATAATGAAAGAGAACCAGTTATCTCAAATAAGAACGGAAAAAAAGTGATTCTAACGAAGTTTCGAAAACTCGAAAAAAATTTTTTTTCTTTTCCAGATTCTTTGCGCATAATATGCTTTTCTGAGGCTATCAAACCAGTATAATGAAAGAGAACCAGTTATCTCAAATAAGAACGGAAAAAAAGTGATTCTAACGAAGTTTCCAAACTTCGAAAAAAATTTTTTTTCTTTTCGAGATTCTTTGCGCATAATATGCTTTTCTGAGGCTATCAAACTAGTATAACGAGAGATTACCAGTTATCTCAAATAAGAATGGGAAAAAAGTGATTCTAATGAAGTTTCCAAACTTCGAAATAAAAATTTATTCTTTTCGAGATTCTTTGCGCATAATATATTTTTCTGAGGCTATCATACGAGTATAATGAAAGAGAACCAGTTATCTCAAATAAGAACGGAAAAAAAGTGATTCTAACGAAATTTCCAAACTTCGAAAAAAATTTTTTTTCTTTTCGAGATTCTTTGCGCATAATATGCTTTTCTGAGGCTATCAAACTAGTATAATGAAAGAGAACCAGTTATCTCAAATAAGAACGGAAAAAAAGTGATTCTAACGAGGTTTCCGATCTTCGAAAAATTTTTTTTTTCTTTTCGAGATTCTTTGCGCATAATATGCTTTTCTGAGGCTATCAAACTAGTATAATGAAAGAGAACCAGTTATCTCAAATAAGAACGGAAAAAAAGTGATTCTAACGAAGTTTCCAAACTTCGAAAAAAAATTTTTTTCTTTTCGAGATTCTTTGCCCATAATATGGTTGACTGAGGCTATCAAAGTAGTATAATGAAAGAGAACCAGTTATCTCAAATAAGAACGGAAAAAAAGTGATTCTAACGAGGTTTCCAAACTTCGAAAAAAAATTTTTTTCTTTTCTAGATTCTTTGCGAATAATATGCTTTTCTGAGGCTATCAAACTAGTATAATGAAAGAGAACCAGTTATCTCAAATAAGAACGGAAAAAAAGTGATTCTAACGAAGTTTCGAAAACTCGAAAAAAATTTTTTTTCTTTTCGAGATTCTTTGCGCATAATATGCTTGTCTGAGGCTATCAAACTAGTATAACGAGAGATTACCAGTTATCTCAAATAAGAACTGAAAAAAAGTGATTCTAATGAAGTTTCCAAACTTCGAAAAAAAAAATTATTCTTTTCGAGATTCTTTGCGCATAATATGGTTTTCTGAGGCTATCATACTAGTATAATGAAAGAGAACCAGTTATCTCAAATAAGAACGGAAAAAAAGTGATTCTAACGAGGTATCCAAACTTCGAAAAAAAATTTTTTTCTTTTCGAGATTCTTTGCGCATAATATGCTTTTCTGGGGCTATCAAACTAGTATAATGAAAGAGAACCAGTTATCTCAAATAAGAACGGAAAAAAAGTGATTCTATCGAAGTTTCGAAAACTCGAAAAAATTTTTTTTTCTTTTCGAGATTCTTTGCGCATAATATGCTTGTCTGAGGCTATCAAACTAGTATAATGAAAATGAACCAGTTATCTCAAATAAGAACGGAAAAAAAGTGATTCTAACGAGGTTTCCAAACTTCGAAAAAAAATTTTTTTCTTTTCGAGATTCTTTGCGCATAATATGCTTTTCTGAGGCTATCAAACTAGTATAATGAAAGAGAACCAGTTATCTCAAATAAGAACGGAAAAAAAAGTGATTCAAACGAAGTTTCGAAAACTCGAAAAAAATTTTTTTTCTTTTCGAGATTCTTTGCGCATAATATGCTTTTCTGAGGCTATCAAACTAGTATAATGAAAGAGAACCAGTTATCTCAAATAAGAAAGGAAAAAAAGTGATTCTAACGAAGTTTCCAAACTTCGAAAAAAAATTTTTTTCTTTTCCAGATTCTTTGCGCATAATATGCTTTTCTGAGGCTATCAAACTAGTATAATGAAAGAGAACCAGAGTTCTCAAATAAGAATGGAAAAAAAGTGTTTCTAATGAAGTTTCCAAACTTCGAAAAAAATTTTTTTTCATTTCGAGATTCTTTGCGCAAAATATGCTTTTCGGAGGCTATCAATCTAATATAATGAAAGAGAACCAGTTATCTCAAAAAAGAACGGAAAAAAAGTGATTCTAACGAAGTTTCGAAACTTCGAAAAAAAATTTTTTTCTTTTCGAGATTCTTTGCGCATCATATGCTTTTCTGAGGCTATCAAACTAGTATAATGAAAGAGAACCAGTTATCTCAAATAAGAACGGAAAAAAAGTGATTCTAACGAAGTTTCCAAACTTCGAAAAAAAATTTTTTTCTTTTCGAGATTCTTTGCGCATAATATGCTTTTCTGAGGCTATCAAACTAGTATAATGAAAGAGAACCAGTTATCTCAAATAAGAACGGAAAAAAAGTGATTCTAACGAAGTTTCGAAAACTCGAAAAAAATTTTTTTTCTTTTCCAGATTCTTTGCGCATAATATGCTTTTCTGAGGCTATCAAACCAGTATAATGAAAGAGAACCAGTTATCTAAAATAAGAACGGAAAAAAAGTGATTCTAACGAAGTTTCCAAACTTCGAAAAAAATTTTTTTTCTTTTCGAGATTCTTTGCGCATAATATGCTTTTCTGAGGCTATCAAACTAGTATAACGAGAGATTACCAGTTATCTCAAATAAGAATGGAAAAAAAGTGATTCTAATGAAGTTTCCAAACTTCGAAATAAAAATTTATTCTTTTCGAGATTCTTTGCGCATAATATATTTTTCTGAGGCTATCATACGAGTATAATGAAAGAGAACCAGTTATCTCAAATAAGAACGGAAAAAAAGTGATTCTAACGAAATTTCCAAACTTCGAAAAAAATTTTTTTTCTTTTCGAGATTCTTTGCGCATAATATGCTTTTCTGAGGCTATCAAACTAGTATAATGAAAGAGAACCAGTTATCTCAAATAAGAACGGAAAAAAAGTGATTCTAACGAGGTTTCCGATCTTCGAAAAAAATTTTTTTTCTTTTCGAGATTCTTTGCGCATAATATGCTTTTCTGAGGCTATCAAACTAGTATAATGAAAGAGAACCAGTTATCTCAAATAAGAACGGAAAAAAAGTGATTCTAACGAAGTTTCCAAACTTCGAAAAAAATTTTTTTTCTTTTCGAGATTCTTTGCCCATAATATGGTTGACTGAGGCTATCAAAGTAGTATAATGAAAGAGAACCAGTTATCTCAAATAAGAACGGAAAAAAAGTGATTCTAACGAGGTTTCCAAACTTCGAAAAAAAATTTTTTTCTTTTCTAGATTCTTTGCGCATAATATGCTTTTCTGAGGCTATCAAACTAGTATAATGAAAGAGAACCAGTTATCTCAAATAAGAACGGAAAAAAAGTGATTCTAACGAAGTTTCGAAAACTCGAAAAAAATTTTTTTTCTTTTCGAGATTCTTTGCGCATAATATGCTTTTCTGAGGCTATCAAACTAGTATAATGAAAGAGAACCAGTTATCTCAAATAAGAAAGGAAAAAAAGTGATTCTAACGAAGTTTCCAAACTTCGAAAAAAAATTTTTTTCTTTTCCAGATTCTTTGCGCATAATATGCTTGTCTGAGGCTATCAAACTAGTATAACGAGAGATTACCAGTTATCTCAAATAAGAATGGAAAAAAAGTGATTCTAACGAAGTTTCCAAACTTCGAAAAAAATTTTTTTTCTTTTCGAGATTCTTTGCGCATAATATGCTTTTCTGAGGCTATCAAACTAGTATAATGAAAGAGAACCAGTTATCTCAAATAAGAAAGGAAAAAGTGATTCTAACGAAGTTTCCAAACTTCGAAAAAATTTTTTTTTTTTTCGAGATTATTTGCGCATAATATGCTTGTCTGAGGCTATCAAACTAGTATAACGAGAGATTACCAGTTATCTCAAATAAGAATGGAAAAAAAGTGATTCTAATGAAGTTTCCAAACTTCGAAAAAAAAATTTATTCTTTTCGAGATTCTTTGCGCATAATATGCTTTTCTGAGGCTATCATACTAGTAGAATGAAAGAGAACCAGTTATCTCAAATAAGAACGGAAAAAAAGTGATTCTAACGAGGTTTCCAAACTTCGAAAAAAAATTTTTTTCTTTTCGAGATTCTTTGCGCATAATATGCTTTTCTCAGGCAATCAAACTAGTATAATGAAAGAGAACCAGTTATCTCAAATAAGAACGGAAAAAAAGTGATTCTAACGAAGTTTCGAAAACTCGAAAAAAATTTTTTTTCTTTTCGAGATTCTGTGCGCATAATATGCTTTTCTGAGGCTATCAAACTAGTATAATGAAAGAGAACCAGTTATCTCAAATAAGAAAGGAAAAAAAGTGATTCTAACGAAGTTTCCAAACTTCGAAAAAAATTTTTTTCTTTTCCAGATTCTTTGCGCATAATATGCTTTTCTGAGGCTATCAAACTAGTATAATGAAAGAGAACCAGTTATCTCAAATAAGAATGGAAAAAAAGTGTTTCTAATGAAGTTTCCAAACTTCGAAAAAAATTTTTTTTCATTTCGAGATTCTTTGCGCATAATATGCTTTTCGGAGGCTATCAATCTAATATAATGAAAGAGAACCAGTTATCTCAAATAAGAACGGAAAAAAAGTGATTCTAACGAAGTTTCGAAACTTCGAAAAAAATTTTTTTTCTTTTCGAGATTCTTTGCGCATCATATGCTTTTCTGAGGCTATCAAACTAGTATAATGAAAGAGAACCAGTTATCTCAAATAAGAACGGAAAAAAAGTGATTCTAACGAAGTTTCCAAACTTCGAAAAAAAATTTTTTTTCTTTTCGAGATTCTTTGCGCATAATATGCTTTTCTGAGGCTATCAAACTAGTATAATGAAAGAGAACCAGTTATCTCAAATAAGAAAGGAAAAAAAGTGATTCTAACGAAGTTTCCAAACTTCGAAAAAAAATTTTTTTCTTTTCGAGATTCTTTGCGCATAATATGCTTTTCTGAGGCTATCAAACTAGTATAATGAAAGAGAACCAGTTATCTCAAATAAGAACGGAAAAAAAGTGATTCTAACGAAGTTTCGAAAACTCGAAAAAAATTTTTTTCTTTTCCAGATTCTTTGCGCATAATATGCTTTTCTGAGGCTATCAAACCAGTATAATGAAAGAGAACCAGTTATCTCAAATAAGAACGGAAAAAAAGTGATTCTAACGAAGTTTCCAAACTTCGAAAAAAATTTTTTTTCTTTTCGAGATTCTTTGCGCATAATATGCTTTTCTGAGGCTATCAAACTAGTATAACGAGAGATTATCAGTTATCTCAAATAAGAATGGAAAAAAAGTGATTCTAATGAAGTTTCCAAACTTCGAAATAAAAATTTATTCTTTTCGAGATTCTTTGCGCATAATATATATTTCTGAGGCTATCATACGAGTATAATGAAAGAGAACCAGTTATCTCAAATAAGAACGGAAAAAAAGTGATTCTAACGAAATTTCCAAACTTCGAAAAAAATTTTTTTTCTTTTCGAGGTTCTTTGCGCATAATATGCTTTTCTGAGGCTATCAAACTAGTATAATGAAAGAGAACCAGTTATCTCAAATAAGAACGGAAAAAAAGTGATTCTAACGAGGTTTCCAATCTTCGAAAAAAAATTTTTTTCTTTTCGAGATTCTTTGCGCATAATATGCTTTTCTGAGGCTATCAAACTAGTATAATGAAAGAGAACCAGTTATCTCAAATAAGAACGGAAAAAAAGTGATTCTAACGAAGTTTCGAAAACTCGAAAAAAATTTTTTTTCTTTTCGAGATTCTTTGCGCATAATATGCTTTTCTGAGGCTATCAAACCAGTATAATGAAAGAGAACCAGTTATCTCAAATAAGAAAGGAAAAAAGTGATTCTAACCAAGTTTCCAAACTTCGAAAAAAAATTTTTTTCTTTTCCAGATTCTTTGCGCATAATATGCTTGTCTGAGGCTATCAAACTAGTATAACGAGAGATTACCAGTTATCTCAAATAAGAACGGAAAAAAAGTAATTCTAACGAAGTTTCGAAACTTCGAAAAAAATTTTTTTTCTTTTCGAAATTCTTTGCGCATAATATGCTTTTCTGAGGCTATCAAACTAGTATAATGAAAGAGAACCAGTTATCTCAAATAAGAACGGAAAAAAAAGTGATTCTAACGAAGTTTCCAAACTTCGAAAAAAAATTTTTTTCTTTTCCAGATTCTTTGCGCATAATATGCTTTTCTGAGGCTATCAAACTATTATAATGAAAGAGAACCAGTTATCTCAAATAAGAACGGAAAAAAAGTGATTCTAACGAAGTTTCGAAAACTCGAAAAAAATTTTTTTTCTTTTCGAGATTCTTTGCGCATAATATGCTTTTCTGAGGCTATCAAACCAGTATAATGAAAGAAAACCAGTTATCTCAAATAAGAACGGAAAAAAAGTGATTCTAACGAAGTTTCCAAACTTCGAAAAAAAATTTTTTTCTTTTCGAGATTCTTTGCGCATAATATGCTTGTCTGAGGCTATCAAACTAGTATAATGAAAGAGAACCAGTTATCTCAAATAAGAACGGAAAAAAAGTGATTCTAACGAGGTTTCCAAACTTCGAAAAAAAATTTTTTTCTTTTCGAGATTCTTTGCGCATAATATGCTTGTCTGAGGCTATCAAACTAGTATAATGAAAGAGAACCAGTTATCTCAAATAAGAACGGAAAAAAAGTGATTCTAACGAAATTTCCAAACTTCGAAAAAAAATTTTTTCTTTTCGAGATTCTTTGCGCATAATATGCTTGTCTGAGGCTATCAAACTAGTATAATGAAAGAGAACCAGTTATCTCAAATAAGAACCGAAAAAAAGTGATTCTAACGAAGTTTCCAAACTTCGAAAAAAATTTTTTTTCTTTTCGAGATTCTTTGCGCATACCTATACTTTTCTGAGGCTATCAAACTAGTATAATGAAAGAGAACCAGTTATCTCAAATAAAAACGGAAAAAAAGTGATTCTAACGAGGTTTCCAAACTTCGAAAAAAAATTTTTTTCTTTTCGAGATTCTTGGCGCATAATATGCTTTTCTGAGGCTATCAAACTAGTATAATGAAAGAGAACCAGTTATCTCAAATAAGAACGGAAAAAAAGTGATTCTAACGAAGTTTCGAAAACTCGAAAAAATTTTTTTTTCTTTTCGAGATTCTTTGCGCATAATATGCTTTTCTGAGGCTATCAAACTAGTATAATGAAAGAGAACCAGTTATCTCAAATAAGAGAGGAAAAAAAGTGATTCTAACGAAGTTTCCAAACTTCGAAAAATAATTTTTTTCTTTTCCAGATTCTTTGCGCATAATATGCTTGTCTGAGGCTATCAAACTAGTATAACGAGAGATTACCAGTTATCTCAAATAAGAATGGAAAAAAAGTGATTCTAACGAAGTTTCCAAACTTCGAAAAAAAATTTTTTTCTTTTCGAAATTCTTTGCGCAAAATATGCTTTTCGGAGGCTATCAAACCAGTATAATGAAAGAGAACCAGTTATCTCAAATAAGAACGGAAAAAAAGTGATTCTAACGAAGTTTCCAAACTTCGAAAAAATTTTTTTTTCTTTTCGAGATTCTTTGCGCATAATATGCTTTTCTGAGGCTATCAAACTAGTATAACGAGAGATTACCAGTTATCTCAAATAAGAATGGAAAAAAAGTGATTCTAATGAAGTTTCCAAACTTCGAAATAAAAATTTATTCTTTTCGAGATTCTTTGCGCATAATATATTTTTCTGAGGCTATCATACGAGTATAATGAAAGAGAACCAGTTATCTCAAATAAGAACGGAAAAAAAGTGATTCTAACGAAATTTCCAAACTTCGAAAAAAATTTTTTTTCTTTTCGAGATTCTTTGCGCATAATATGCTTTTCTGAGGCTATCAAACTAGTATAATGAAAGAGAACCAGTTATCTCAAATAAGAACGGAAAAAAAGTGATTCTAACGAGGTTTCGAAACTTCGAAAAAAATTTTTTTTCTTTTCGAGATTCTTTGCGCATCATATGCTTTTCTGAGGCTATCAAACTAGTATAATGAAAGAGAACCAGTTATCTCAAATAAGAACGGAAAAAAAGTGATTCTAACGAAGTTTCCAAACTTCGAAAAAAAATTTTTTTCTTTTCGAGATTCTTTGCGCATAATATGCTTTTCTGAGGCTATCAAACTAGTATAATGAAAGAGAACCAGTTATCTCAAATAAGAACGGAAAAAAAGTGATTCTAACGAAGTTTCGAAAACTCGAAAAACATTTTTTTTCTTTTCGAGATTCTTTGCGCATAATATGCTTGTCTGAGGCTATCAAACTAGTATAATGAAAGAGAACCAGTTATCTCAAATAAGAACGGGAAAAAAGTGATTCTAACGAGGTTTCCAAACTTCGAAAAAAAATTTTTTTCTTTTCGAGATTCTTTGCGCATAATATGCTTGTCTGAGGCTATCAAACTAGTATAATGAAAGAGAACCAGTTATCTCAAATAAGAACGGAAAAAAAGTGATTCTAACGAAATTTCCAAACTTCGAAAAAAAATTTTTTCTTTTCGAGATTCTTTGCGCATAATATGCTTGTCTGAGGCTATCAAACTAGTATAATGAAAGAGAACCAGTTATCTCAAATAAGAACCGAAAAAAAGTGATTCTAACGAAGTTTCCAAACTTCGAAAAAAATTTTTTTTCTTTTCGAGATTCTTTGCGCATACCTATACTTTTCTGAGGCTATCAAACTAGTATAATGAAAGAGAACCAGTTATCTCAAATAAGAACGGAAAAAAAGTGATTCTAACGAGGTTTCCAAACTTCGAAAAAAAATTTTTTTCTTTTCGAGATTCTTGGCGCATAATATGCTTTTCTGAGGCTATCAAACTAGTATAATGAAAGAGAACCAGTTATCTCAAATAAGAACGGAAAAAAAGTGATTCTAACGAAGTTTCGAAAACTCGAAAAAATTTTTTTTTCTTTTCGAGATTCTTTGCGCATAATATGCTTTTCTGAGGCTATCAAACTAGTATAATGAAAGAGAACCAGTTATCTCAAATAAGAGAGGAAAAAAAGTGATTCTAACGAAGTTTCCAAACTTCAAAAAATAATTTTTTTCTTTTCCAGATTCTTTGCGCATAATATGCTTGTCTGAGGCTATCAAACTAGTATAACGAGAGATTACCAGTTATCTCAAATAAGAATGGAAAAAAAGTGATTCTAACGAAGTTTCCAAACTTCGAAAAAAATTTTTTTTCTTTTCGAGATTCTTTGCGCATAATATGCTTTTCTGAGGCTATCAAACTAGTATAATGAAAGAGAACCAGTTATCTCAAATAAGAAAGGAAAAAGTGATTCTAACGAAGTTTCCAAACTTCGAAAAAATTTTTTTTTTTTTCGAGATTATTTGCGCATAATATGCTTGTCTGAGGCTATCAAACTAGTATAACGAGAGATTACCAGTTATCTCAAATAAGAATGGAAAAAAAGTGATTCTAATGAAGTTTCCAAACTTCGAAAAAAAAATTTATTCTTTTCGAGATTCTTTGCGCATAATATGCTTTTCTGAGGCTATCATACTAGTAGAATGAAAGAGAACCAGTTATCTCAAATAAGAACGGAAAAAAAGTGATTCTAACGAGGTTTCCAAACTTCGAAAAAAAATTTTTTTCTTTTCGAGATTCTTTGCGCATAATATGCTTTTCTCAGGCAATCAAACTAGTATAATGAAAGAGAACCAGTTATCTCAAATAAGAACGGAAAAAAAGTGATTCTAACGAAGTTTCGAAAACTCGAAAAAAATTTTTTTTCTTTTCGAGATTCTGTGCGCATAATATGCTTTTCTGAGGCTATCAAACTAGTATAATGAAAGAGAACCAGTTATCTCAAATAAGAAAGGAAAAAAAGTGATTCTAACGAAGTTTCCAAACTTCGAAAAAAATTTTTTTTCATTTCGAGATTCTTTGCGCATAATATGCTTTTCGGAGGCTATCAATCTAATATAATGAAAGAGAACCAGTTATCTCAAATAAGAACGGAAAAAAAGTGATTCTAACGAAGTTTCGAAACTTCGAAAAAAATTTTTTTTCTTTTCGAGATTCTTTGCGCATCATATGCTTTTCTGAGGCTATCAAACTAGTATAATGAAAGAGAACCAGTTATCTCAAATAAGAACGGAAAAAAAGTGATTCTAACGAAGTTTCCAAACTTCGAAAAAAAATTTTTTTCTTTTCGAGATTCTTTGCGCATAATATGCTTTTCTGAGGCTATCAAACTAGTATAATGAAAGAGAACCAGTTATCTCAAATAAGAAAGGAAAAAAAGTGATTCTAACGAAGTTTCCAAACTTCGAAAAAAAATTTTTTTCTTTTCGAGATTCTTTGCGCATAATATGCTTTTCTGAGGCTATCAAACTAGTATAATGAAAGAGAACCAGTTATCTCAAATAAGAACGGAAAAAAAGTGATTCTAACGAAGTTTCGAAAACTCGAAAAAAATTTTTTTCTTTTCCAGATTCTTTGCGCATAATATGCTTTTCTGAGGCTATCAAACCAGTATAATGAAAGAGAACCAGTTATCTCAAATAAGAACGGAAAAAAAGTGATTCTAACGAAGTTTCCAAACTTCGAAAAAAATTTTTTTTCTTTTCGAGATTCTTTGCGCATAATATGCTTTTCTGAGGCTATCAAACTAGTATAACGAGAGATTATCAGTTATCTCAAATAAGAATGGAAAAAAAGTGATTCTAATGAAGTTTCCAAACTTCGAAATAAAAATTTATTCTTTTCGAGATTCTTTGCGCATAATATATATTTCTGAGGCTATCATACGAGTATAATGAAAGAGAACCAGTTATCTCAAATAAGAACGGAAAAAAAGTGATTCTAACGAAATTTCCAAACTTCGAAAAAAATTTTTTTTCTTTTCGAGGTTCTTTGCGCATAATATGCTTTTCTGAGGCTATCAAACTAGTATAATGAAAGAGAACCAGTTATCTCAAATAAGAACGGAAAAAAAGTGATTCTAACGAGGTTTCCAATCTTCGAAAAAAAATTTTTTTCTTTTCGAGATTCTTTGCGCATAATATGCTTTTCTGAGGCTATCAAACTAGTATAATGAAAGAGAACCAGTTATCTCAAATAAGAACGGAAAAAAAGTGATTCTAACGAAGTTTCGAAAACTCGAAAAAAATTTTTTTTCTTTTCGAGATTCTTTGCGCATAATATGCTTTTCTGAGGCTATCAAACCAGTATAATGAAAGAGAACCAGTTATCTCAAATAAGAAAGGAAAAAAGTGATTCTAACCAAGTTTCCAAACTTCGAAAAAAAATTTTTTTCTTTTCCAGATTCTTTGCGCATAATATGCTTGTCTGAGGCTATCAAACTAGTATAACGAGAGATTACCAGTTATCTCAAATAAGAACGGAAAAAAAGTAATTCTAACGAAGTTTCGAAACTTCGAAAAAAATTTTTTTTCTTTTCGAGATTCTTTGCGCATAATATGCTTTTCTGAGGCTATCAAACTAGTATAATGAAAGAGAACCAGTTATCTCAAATAAGAACGGAAAAAAAAGTGATTCTAACGAAGTTTCCAAACTTCGAAAAAAAATTTTTTTCTTTTCCAGATTCTTTGCGCATAATATGCTTTTCTGAGGCTATCAAACTATTATAATGAAAGAGAACCAGTTATCTCAAATAAGAACGGAAAAAAAGTGATTCTAACGAAGTTTCGAAAACTCGAAAAAAATTTTTTTTCTTTTCGAGATTCTTTGCGCATAATATGCTTTTCTGAGGCTATCAAACCAGTATAATGAAAGAAAACCAGTTATCTCAAATAAGAACGGAAAAAAAGTGATTCTAACGAAGTTTCCAAACTTCGAAAAAAAATTTTTTTCTTTTCGAGATTCTTTGCGCATAATATGCTTGTCTGAGGCTATCAAACTAGTATAATGAAAGAGAACCAGTTATCTCAAATAAGAACGGAAAAAAAGTGATTCTAACGAGGTTTCCAAACTTCGAAAAAAAATTTTTTTCTTTTCGAGATTCTTTGCGCATAATATGCTTGTCTGAGGCTATCAAACTAGTATAATGAAAGAGAACCAGTTATCTCAAATAAGAACGGAAAAAAAGTGATTCTAACGAAATTTCCAAACTTCGAAAAAAAATTTTTTCTTTTCGAGATTCTTTGCGCATAATATGCTTGTCTGAGGCTATCAAACTAGTATAATGAAAGAGAACCAGTTATCTCAAATAAGAACCGAAAAAAAGTGATTCTAACGAAGTTTCCAAACTTCGAAAAAAATTTTTTTTCTTTTCGAGATTCTTTGCGCATACCTATACTTTTCTGAGGCTATCAAACTAGTATAATGAAAGAGAACCAGTTATCTCAAATAAAAACGGAAAAAAAGTGATTCTAACGAGGTTTCCAAACTTCGAAAAAAAATTTTTTTCTTTTCGAGATTCTTGGCGCATAATATGCTTTTCTGAGGCTATCAAACTAGTATAATGAAAGAGAACCAGTTATCTCAAATAAGAACGGAAAAAAAGTGATTCTAACGAAGTTTCGAAAACTCGAAAAAATTTTTTTTTCTTTTCGAGATTCTTTGCGCATAATATGCTTTTCTGAGGCTATCAAACTAGTATAATGAAAGAGAACCAGTTATCTCAAATAAGAGAGGAAAAAAAGTGATTCTAACGAAGTTTCCAAACTTCGAAAAATAATTTTTTTCTTTTCCAGATTCTTTGCGCATAATATGCTTGTCTGAGGCTATCAAACTAGTATAACGAGAGATTACCAGTTATCTCAAATAAGAATGGAAAAAAAGTGATTCTAACGAAGTTTCCAAACTTCGAAAAAAAATTTTTTTCTTTTCGAAATTCTTTGCGCAAAATATGCTTTTCGGAGGCTATCAAACCAGTATAATGAAAGAGAACCAGTTATCTCAAATAAGAACGGAAAAAAAGTGATTCTAACGAAGTTTCCAAACTTCGAAAAAATTTTTTTTTCTTTTCGAGATTCTTTGCGCATAATATGCTTTTCTGAGGCTATCAAACTAGTATAACGAGAGATTACCAGTTATCTCAAATAAGAATGGAAAAAAAGTGATTCTAATGAAGTTTCCAAACTTCGAAATAAAAATTTATTCTTTTCGAGATTCTTTGCGCATAATATATTTTTCTGAGGCTATCATACGAGTATAATGAAAGAGAACCAGTTATCTCAAATAAGAACGGAAAAAAAGTGATTCTAACGAAATTTCCAAACTTCGAAAAAAATTTTTTTTCTTTTCGAGATTCTTTGCGCATAATATGCTTTTCTGAGGCTATCAAACTAGTATAATGAAAGAGAACCAGTTATCTCAAATAAGAACGGAAAAAAAGTGATTCTAACGAGGTTTCGAAACTTCGAAAAAAATTTTTTTTCTTTTCGAGATTCTTTGCGCATCATATGCTTTTCTGAGGCTATCAAACTAGTATAATGAAAGAGAACCAGTTATCTCAAATAAGAACGGAAAAAAAGTGATTCTAACGAAGTTTCCAAACTTCGAAAAAAAATTTTTTTCTTTTCGAGATTCTTTGCGCATAATATGCTTTTCTGAGGCTATCAAACTAGTATAATGAAAGAGAACCAGTTATCTCAAATAAGAACGGAAAAAAAGTGATTCTAACGAAGTTTCGAAAACTCGAAAAACATTTTTTTTCTTTTCGAGATTCTTTGCGCATAATATGCTTGTCTGAGGCTATCAAACTAGTATAATGAAAGAGAACCAGTTATCTCAAATAAGAACGGAAAAAAAGTGATTCTAACGAAATTTCCAAACTTCGAAAAAAATTTTTTTTCTTTTCGAGATTCTTTGCGCATAATATGCTTTTCTGAGGCTATCAAACTAGTATAATGAAACAGAACCAGTTATCTCAAATAAGAACGGAAGAAAAGTGATTCTAACGAGGTTTCCGATCTTCGAAAAAATTTTTTTTTCTTTTCGAGATTCTTTGCGCATAATATGCTTTTCTGAGGCTATCAAACTAGTATAATG
Source organism: Metallyticus violacea (assembly GCA_030762175.1). Lineage (NCBI taxonomy): Eukaryota > Metazoa > Arthropoda > Insecta > Mantodea > Metallyticidae > Metallyticus > Metallyticus violacea. The sequence goes on along the minus strand of CM060842.1, from coordinate 81,443,996 downwards.
AAAGAGAACCAGTTATCTGAAATAAGAACGGAAAAAAAGTGATTCTAACGAAGTTTCCAAACTTCTAAAAAAAATTTTTTTCTTTTCGAGATTCTTTGCCCATAATATGGTTGACTGAGGCTATCAAAGTAGTATAATGAAAGAGAACCAGTTATCTCAAATAAGAACGGAAAAAAAGTGATTCTAACGAGGTTTCCAAACTTCGAAAAAAATTTTTTTTCTTTTCTAGATTCTTTGCGCATAATATGCTTTTCTGAGGCTATCAAACTAGTATAATGAAAGAGAACCAGTTATCTCAAATAAGAATGGAAAAAAAGTGTTTCTAATGAAGTTTCCAAACTTCGAAAAAAAATTTTTTTCATTTCGAGATTCTTTGCGCAAAATATGCTTTTCGGAGGCTATCAATCTAATATAATGAAAGAGAACCAGTTATCTCAAAAAAGAACGGAAAAATAGTGATTCTAACGAAGTTTCGAAACTTCGAAAAAAATTTTTTTTCTTTTCGAGATTCTTTGCGCATCATATGCTTTTCTGAGGCTATCAAACTAGTATAATGAAAGAGAACCAGTTATCTCAAATAAGAACGGAAAAAAAGTGATTCTAACGAAGTTTCCAAACTTCGAAAAAAAATTTTTTTCTTTTCGAGATTCTTTGCGCATAATATGCTTTTCTGAGGCTATCAAACTAGTATAATGAAAGAGAACCAGTTATCTCAAATAAGAACGGAAAAAAAGTGATTCTAACGAAGTTTCGAAAACTCGAAAAAAATTTTTTTTCTTTTCCAGATTCTTTGCGCATAATATGCTTTTCTGAGGCTATCAAACCAGTATAATGAAAGAGAACCAGTTATCTCAAATAAGAACGGAAAAAAAGTGATTCTAACGAAGTTTCCAAACTTCGAAAAAAATTTTTTTTCTTTTCGAGATTCTTTGCGCATAATATGCTTTTCTGAGGCTATCAAACTAGTATAACGAGAGATTACCAGTTATCTCAAATAAGAATGGAAAAAAAGTGATTCTAATGAAGTTTCCAAACTTCGAAATAAAAATTTATGCTTTTCGAGATTCTTTGCGCATAATATATTTTTCTGAGGCTATCATACGAGTATAATGAAAGAGAACCAGTTATCTCAAATAAGAACGGAAAAAAAGTGATTCTAACGAAATTTCCAAACTTCGAAAAAAATTTTTTTTCTTTTCGAGATTCTTTGCGCATAATATGCTTTTCTGAGGCTATCAAACTAGTATAATGAAAGAGAACCAGTTATCTCAAATAAGAACGGAAAAAAAGTGATTCTAACGAGGTTTCCGATCTTCGAAAAAATTTTTTTTTCTTTTCGAGATTCTTTGCGCATAATATGCTTTTCTGAGGCTATCAAACTAGTATAATGAAAGAGAACCAGTTATCTCAAATAAGAACGGAAAAAAAGTGATTCTAACGAAGTTTCCAAACTTCGAAAAAAAATTTTTTTCTTTTCGAGATTCTTTGCCCATAATATGGTTGACTGAGGCTATCAAAGTAGTATAATGAAAGAGAACCAGTTATCTCAAATAAGAACGGAAAAAAAGTGATTCTAACGAGGTTTCCAAACTTCGAAAAAAAATTTTTTTCTTTTCTAGATTCTTTGCGCATAATATGCTTTTCTGAGGCTATCAAACTAGTATAATGAAAGAGAACCAGTTATCTCAAATAAGAACGGAAAAAAAGTGATTCTAACGAAGTTTCGAAAACTCGAAAAAAATTTTTTTTCTTTTCGAGATTCTTTGCGCATAATATGCTTGTCTGAGGCTATCAAACTAGTATAACGAGAGATTACCAGTTATCTCAAATAAGAATGGAAAAAAAGTGATTCTAATGAAGTTTCCAAACTTCGAAAAAAAAATTTATTCTTTTCGAGATTCTTTGCGCATAATATGCTTTTCTGAGGCTATCATACTAGTATAATGAAAGAGAACCAGTTATCTCAAATAAGAACGGAAAAAAAGTGATTCTAACGAGGTTTCCAAACTTCGAAAAAAATTTTTTTTCTTTTCGAGATTCTTTGCGCATAATATGCTTTTCTGAGGCTATCAAACTAGTATAATGAAAGAGAACCAGTTATCTCAAATATGAACGGAAAAAAAGTGATTCTAACGAAGTTTCGAAAACTCGAAAAAAATTTTTTTTCTTTTCGAGATTCTTTGCGCATAATATGCTTGTCTGAGGCTATCAAACTAGTATAATGAAAATGAACCAGTTATCTCAAATAAGAACGGAAAAAAAGTGATTCTAACGAGGTTTCCAAACTTCGAAAAAAAATTTTTTTCTTTTCGAGATTCTTTGCGCATAATATGCTTTTCTGAGGCTATCAAACTAGTATAATGAAAGAGAACCAGTTATCTCAAATAAGAACGGAAAAAAAGTGATTCAAACGAAGTTTCGAAAACTCGAAAAAAATTTTTTTTCTTTTCGAGATTCTTTGCGCATAATATGCTTTTCTGAGGCTATCAAACTAGTATAATGAAAGAGAACCAGTTATCTCAAATAAGAAAGGAAAAAAAGTGAATCTAACGAAGTTTCCAAACTTCGAAAAAAAATTTTTTTCTTTTCCAGATTCTTTGCACATAATATGCTTTTCTGAGGCTATCAAACTAGTATAATGAAAGAGAACCAGTTATCTCAAATAAGAATGGAAAAAAAGTGTTTCTAATGAAGTTTCCAAACTTCGAAAAAAATTTTTTTTCATTTCGAGATTCTTTGCGCAAAATATGCTTTTCGGAGGCTATCAATCTAATATAATGAAAGAGAACCAGTTATCTCAAAAAAGAACGGAAAAAAAGTGATTCTAACGAAGTTTCGAAACTTCGAAAAAAATTTTTTTTCTTTTCGAGATTCTTTGCGCATCATATGCTTTTCTGAGGCTATCAAACTAGTATAATGAAAGAGAACCAGTTATCTCAAATAAGAACGGAAAAAAAGTGATTCTAACGAAGTTTCGAAAACTCGAAAAAAATTTTTTTTCTTTTCCAGATTCTTTGCGCATAATATGCTTTTCTGAGGCTATCAAACCAGTATAATGAAAGAGAACCAGTTATCTCAAATAAGAACGGAAAAAAGTGATTCTAACGAAGTTTCCAAACTTCGAAAAAAATTTTTTTTCTTTTCGAGATTCTTTGCGCATAATATGCTTTTCTGAGGCTATCAAACTAGTATAACGAGAGATTACCAGTTATCTCAAATAAGAATGGAAAAAAAGTGATTCTAATGAAGTTTCCAAACTTCGAAATAAAAATTTATTCTTTTCGAGATTCTTTGCGCATAATATATTTTTCTGAGGCTATCATACGAGTATAATGAAAGAGAACCAGTTATCTCAAATAAGAACGGAAAAAAAGTGATTCTAACGAAATTTCCAAACTTCGAAAAAAATTTTTTTTCTTTTCGAGATTCTTTGCGCATAATATGCTTTTCTGAGGCTATCAAACTAGTATAATGAAAGAGAACCAGTTATCTCAAATAAGAACGGAAAAAAAGTGATTCTAACGAGGTTTCCGATCTTCGAAAAAAATTTTTTTTCTTTTCGAGATTCTTTGCGCATAATATGCTTTTCTGAGGCTATCAAACTAGTATAATGAAAGAGAACCAGTTATCTCAAATAAGAACGGAAAAAAAGTGATTCTAACGAAGTTTCCAAACTTCGAAAAAAAAATTTTTTCTTTTCGAGATTCTTTGCCCATAATATGGTTGACTGAGGCTATCAAAGTAGTATAATGAAAGAGAACCAGTTATCTCAAATAAGAACGGAAAAAAAGTGATTCTAACGAGGTTTCCAAACTTCGAAAAAAAATTTTTTCTTTTCTAGATTCTTTGCGCATAATATGCTTTTCTGAGGCTATCAAACTAGTATAATGAAAGAGAACCAGTTATCTCAAATAAGAACGGAAAAAAAGTGATTCTAACGAAGTTTCGAAAACTCGAAAAAATTTTTTTTTCTTTTCGAGATTCTTTGCGCATAATATGCTTTTCTGAGGCTATCAAACTAGTATAATGAAAGAGAACCAGTTATCTCAAATAAGAAAGGAAAAAAAGTGATTCTAACGAAGTTTCCAAACTTCGAAAAAAATTTTTTTTTTTTTTCGAGATTCTTTGCGCATAATATGCTTGTCTGAGGCTATCAAACTAGTATAACGAGAGATTACCAGTTATCTCAAATAAGAATGGAAAAAAAGTGATTCTAATGAAGTTTCCAAACTTCGAAAAAAAAATTTATTCTTTTCGAGATTCTTTGCGCATAATATGCTTTTCTGAGGCTATCATACTAGTAGAATGAAAGAGAACCAGATATCTCAAATAAGAACGGAAAAAAAGTGATTCTAACGAGGTTTCCAAACTTCGAAAAAAAATTTTTTTCTTTTCGAGATTCTTTGCGCATAATATGCTTTTCTCAGGCAATCAAACTAGTATAATGAAAGAGAACCAGTTATCTCAAATAAGAACGGAAAAAAAGTGATTCTAACGAAGTTTCGAAAACTCGAAAAAAATTTTTTTTCTTTTCGAGATTCTTTGCGCATAATATGCTTTTCTGAGGCTATCAAACTAGTATAATGAAAGAGAACCAGTTATCTCAAATAAGAAAGGAAAAAAAGTGATTCTAACGAAGTTTCCAAACTTCGAAAAAAATTTTTTTCTTTTCCAGATTCTTTGCGCATAATATGCTTTTCTGAGGCTATCAAACTAGTATAATGAAAGAGAACCAGTTATCTCAAATAAGAATGGAAAAAAAGTGTTTCTAATGAAGTTTCCAAACTTCGAAAAAAATTTTTTTTCATTTCGAGATTCTTTGCGCATAATATGCTTTTCGGAGGCTATCAAATTAATATAATGAAAGAGAACCAGTTATCTCAAATAAGAACGGAAAAAAAGTGATTCTAACGAAGTTTCGAAACTTCGAAAAAAATTTTTTTTCTTTTCGAGATTCTTTGCGCATCATATGCTTTTCTGAGGCTATCAAACTAGTATAATGAAAGAGAACCAGTTATCTCAAATAAGAACGGAAAAAAAGTGATTCTAACGAAGTTTCCAAACTTCGAAAAAAAATTTTTTTCTTTTCGAGATTCTTTGCGCATAATATGCTTTTCTGAGGCTATCAAACTAGTATAATGAAAGAGAACCAGTTATCTCAAATAAGAAAGGAAAAAAAGTGATTCTAACGAAGTTTCCAAACTTCGAAAAAAAATTTTTTTCTTTTCGAGATTCTTTGCGCATAATATGCTTTTCTGAGGCTATCAAACTAGTATAATGAAATAGAACCAGTTATCTCAAATAAGAACGGAAAAAAAGTGATTCTAACGAAGTTTCGAAAACTCGAAAAAAATTTTTTTCTTTTCCAGATTCTTTGCGCATAATATGCTTTTCTGAGGCTATCAAACCAGTATAATGAAAGAGAACCAGTTATCTCAAATAAGAACGGAAAAAAAGTGATTCTAACGAAGTTTCCAAACTTCGAAAAAAATTTTTTTTCTTTTCAAGATTCTTTGCGCATAATATGCTTTTCTGAGGCTATCAAACTAGTATAACTAGAGATTATCAGTTATCTCAAATAAGAATGGAAAAAAAGTGATTCTAATGAAGTTTCCAAACTTCGAAATAAAAATTTATTCTTTTCGAGATTCTTTGCGCATAATATATTTTTCTGAGGCTATCATACGAGTATAATGAAAGAGAACCAGTTATCTCAAATAAGAACGGAAAAAAAGTGATTCTAACGAAATTTCCAAACTTCGAAAAAAATTTTTTTTCTTTTCGAGGTTCTTTGCGCATAATATGCTTTTCTGAGGCTATCAAACTAGTATAATGAAAGAGAACCAGTTATCTCAAATAAGAACGGAAAAAAAGTGATTCTAACGAGGTTTCCAAACTTCGAAAAAAAATTTTTTTCTTTTCGAGATTCTTTGCGCATAATATGCTTGTCTGAGGCTATCAAACTAGTATAATGAAAGAGAACCAGTTATCTCAAATAAGAACGGAAAAAAAGTGATTCTAACGAGGTTTCCAAACTTCGAAAAAAAATTTTTTTCTTTTCGAGATTCTTTGCGCATAATATGCTTTTCTGAGGCTATCAAACTAGTATAATGAAAGAGAACCAGTTATCTCAAATAAGAACGGAAAAAAAGTGATTCTAACGAAGTTTCGAAAACTCGAAAAAAATTTTTTTTCTTTTCGAGATTCTTTGCGCATAATATGCTTTTCTGAGGCTATCAAACCAGTATAATGAAAGAGAACCAGTTATCTCAAATAAGAAAGGAAAAAAAGTGATTCTAACGAAGTTTCCAAACTTCGAAAAAAAATTTTTTTCTTTTCCAGATTCTTTGCGCATAATATGCTTGTCTGAGGCTATCAAACTAGTATAACGAGAGATTACCAGTTATCTCAAATAAGAACGGAAAAAAAGTAATTCTAACGAAGTTTCGGAACTTCGAAAAAAATTTTTTTTCTTTTCGAGATTCTTTGCGCATAATATGCTTTTCTGAGGCTATCAAACTAGTATAATGAAAGAGAACCAGTTATCTCAAATAAGAACGGAAAAAAAAGTGATTCTAACGAAGTTTCCAAACTTCGAAAAAAAATTTTTTTCTTTTCCAGATTCTTTGCGCATAACTGCTTTTCTGAGGCTATCAAACTATTATAATGAAAGAGAACCAGTTATCTCAAATAAGAACGGAAAAAAAGTGATTCTAACGAAGTTTCGAAAACTCGAAAAAAATTTTTTTTCTTTTCGAGATTCTTTGCGCATAATATGCTTTTCTGAGGCTATCAAACCAGTATAATGAAAGAGAACCAGTTATCTCAAATAAGAACGGAAAAAAAGTGATTCTAACGAAGTTTCCAAACTTCGAAAAAAAATTTTTTTCTTTTCGAGATTCTTTGCGCATAATATGCTTGTCTGAGGCTATCAAACTAGTATAATGAAAGAGAACCAGTTATCTCAAATAAGAACGGGAAAAAAGTGATTCTAACGAGGTTTCCAAACTTCGAAAAAAAATTTTTTTCTTTTCGAGATTCTTTGCGCATAATATGCTTGTCTGAGGCTATCAAACTAGTATAATGAAAGAGAACCAGTTATCTCAAATAAGAACGGAAAAAAAGTGATTCTAACGAAATTTCCAAACTTCGAAAAAAATTTTTTTCTTTTCGAGATTCTTTGCGCATAATATGCTTGTCTGAGGCTATCAAACTAGTATAATGAAAGAGAACCAGTTATCTCAAATAAGAACCGAAAAAAAGTGATTCTAACGAAGTTTCCAAACTTCGAAAAAAATTTTTTCCTTTTCGAGATTCTTTGCGCATACCTATACTTTTCTGAGGCTATCAAACTAGTATAATGAAAGAGAACCAGTTATCTCAAATAAGAACGGAAAAAAAGTGATTCTAACGAGGTTTCCAAACTTCGAAAAAAAATTTTTTTCTTTTCGAGATTCTTGGCGCATAATATGCTTTTCTGAGGCTATCAAACTAGTATAATGAAAGAGAACCAGTTATCTCAAATAAGAACGGAAAAAAGTGATTCTAACGAAATTTCCAAACTTCGAAAAAAAATTTTTTTCTTTTCGAGATTCTTTGCGCATAATATGCTTGTCTGAGGCTATCAAACTAGTATTATGAAAATGAACCAGTTATCTCAAATAAGAACGGAAAAAAAGTGATTCTAACGAGGTTTCCAAACTTCGAAAAAAAATTTTTTTCTTTTCGAGATTCTTTGCGCATAATATGCTTTTCTGAGGCTATCAAACTAGTATAATGAAAGAGAACCAGTTATCTCAAATAAGAACGGAAAAAAAGTGATTCAAACGAAGTTTCGAAAACTCGAAAAAAATTTTTTTTCTTTTCGAGATTCTTTGCGCATAATATGCTTTTCTGAGGCTATCAAACCAGTATAATGAAAGAGAACCAGTTATCTCAAATAAGAACGGAAAAAAAGTGATTCTAACGAAGTTTCCAAACTTCGAAAAAAATTTTTTTTCTTTTCGAGATTCTTTGCGCATAATATGCTTTTCTGAGGCTATCAAACTAGTATAACGAGAGATTACCAGTTATCTCAAATAAGAATGGAAAAAAAGTGATTCTAATGAAGTTTCCAAACTTCGAAATAAAAATTTATTCTTTTCGAGATTCTTTGCGCATAATATATTTTTCTGAGGCTATCATACGAGTATAATGAAAGAGAACCAGTTATCTCAAATAAGAACGGAAAAAAAGTGATTCTAACGAAATTTCCAAACTTCGAAAAAAATTTTTTTTCTTTTCGAGATTCTTTGCGCATAATATGCTTTTCTGAGGCTATCAAACTAGTATAATGAAAGAGAACCAGTTATCTCAAATAAGAACGGAAAAAAAGTGATTCTAACGAGGTTTCCGATCTTCGAAAAAAATTTTTTTTCTTTTCGAGATTCTTTGCGCATAATATGCTTTTCTGAGGCTATCCAACTAGTATAATGAAAGAGAACCAGTTATCTCAAATAAGAACGGAAAAAAAGTGATTCTAACGAAGTTTCCAAACTTCGAAAAAAAATTTTTTTCTTTTCGAGATTCTTTGCCCATAATATGGTTGACTGAGGCTATCAAAGTAGTATAATGAAAGAGAACCAGTTATCTGAAATAAGAACGGAAAAAAAGTGATTCTAACGAGGTTTCCAAACTTCGAAAAAAAATTTTTTTCTTTTCTAGATTCTTTGCGCATAATATGCTTTTCTGAGGCTATCAAACTAGTATAATGAAAGAGAACCAGTTATCTCAAATAAGAACGGAAAAAAAGTGATTCTAACGAGGTTTCCGATCTTCAAAAAAAATTTTTTTTCTTTTCGAGATTCTTTGCGCATAATATGCTTTTCTGAGGCTATCAAACTAGTATAATGAAAGAGAACCAGTTATCTCAAATAAGAACGGAAAAAAAGTGATTCTAACGAAGTTTCCAAACTTCGAAAAAAAATTTTTTTCTTTTCGAGATTCTTTGCCCATAATATGGTTGACTGAGGCTATCAAAGTAGTATAAGGAAAGAGAACCAGTTATCTGAAATAAGAACGGAAAAAAAGTGATTCTAACGAGGTTTCCAAACTTCGAAAAAAAATTTTTTTCTTTTCTAGATTCTTTGCGCATAATATGCTTTTCTGAGGCTATCAAACTAGTATAATGAAAGAGAACCAGTTATCTCAAATAAGAACGGAAAAAAAGTGATTCTAACGAAGTTTCGAAAACTCGAAAAAAATTTTTTTTCTTTTCGAGATACTTTGCGCATAATATGCTTTTCTGAGGCTATCAAACTAGTATAATGAAAGAGAACCAGTTATCTCAAATAAGAAAGGAAAAAAAGTGATTCTAACGAAGTTTCCAAACTTCGAAACAAATTTTTTTCTTTTCCAGATTCTTTGCGCATAATATGCTTGTCTGAGGCTATCAAACTAGTATAACGAGAGATTACCAGTTATCTCAAATAAGAATGGAAAAAAAGTGATTCTAACGAAGTTTCCAAACTTCGAAAAAAATTTTTTTTCTTTTCGAGATTCTTTGCGCATAATATGCTTTTCTGAGGCTATCAAACTAGTATAATGAAAGAGAACCAGTTATCTCAAATAAGAAAGGAAAAAGTGATTCTAACGAAGTTTCCAAACTTCGAAAAAAATTTTTTTTTTTTTTCGAGATTCTTTGCGCATAATATGCTTTTCTCAGGCAATCAAACTAGTATAATGAAAGAGAACCAGTTATCTCAAATAAGAACGGAAAAAAAGTGATTCTAACGAAGTTTCGAAAACTCGAAAAAAATTTTTTTTCTTTTCGAGATTCTTTGCGCATAATATGCTTTTCTGAGGCTATCAAACTAGTATAATGAAAGAGAACCAGTTATCTCAAATAAGAAAGGAAAAAAAGTGATTCTAACGAAGTTTCCAAACTTCGAAAAAAAATTTTTTCTTTTCCAGATTCTTTGCGCATAATATGCTTTTCTGAGGCTATCAAACTAGTATAATGAAAGAGAACCAGTTATCTCAAATAAGAATGGAAAAAAAGTGTTTCTAATGAAGTTTCCAAACTTCGAAAAAAATTTTTTTTCATTTCGAGATTCTTTGCGCATAATATGCTTTTCGGAGGCTATCAATCTAATATAATGAAAGAGAACCAGTTATCTCAAATAAGAACGGAAAAAAAGTGATTCTAACGAAGTTTCGAAACTTCGAAAAAAATTTTTTTTCTTTTCGAGATTCTTTGCGCATCATATGCTTTTCTGAGGCTATCAAACTAGTATAATGAAAGAGAACCAGTTATCTCAAATAAGAACGGAAAAAAAGTGATTCTAACGAAGTTTCCAAACTTCGAAAAAAAATTTTTTTCTTTTCGAGATTCTTTGCGCATAATATGCTTTTCTGAGGCTATCAAACTAGTATAATGAAAGAGAACCAGTTATCTCAAATAAGAAAGGAAAAAAAGTGATTCTAACGAAGTTTCCAAACTTCGAAAAAAAATTTTTTTCTTTTCTAGATTCTTTGCGCATAATATGCTTTTCTGAGGCTATCAAACTAGTATAATGAAAGAGAACCAGTTATCTCAAATAAGAACGGAAAAAAAGTGATTCTAACGAAGTTTCGAAATCTCGAAAAAAATTTTTTTCTTTTCCAGATTCTTTGCGCATAATATGCTTTTCTGAGGCTATCAAACCAGTATAATGAAAGAGAACCAGTTATCTCAAATAAGAACGGAAAAAAAGTGATTCTAACGAAGTTTCCAAACTTCGAAAAAAAATTTTTTTCTTTTCGAGATTCTTTGCGCATAATATGCTTTTCTGAGGCTATCAAACTAGTATAATGAAAGAGAACCAGTTATCTCAAATAAGAACGGAAAAAAAGTGATTCTAACGAAGTTTCGAAAACTGGAAAAAAATTTTTTTTCTTTTCCAGATTCTCTGCGCATAATATGCTTTTCTGAGGCTATCAAACCAGTATAATGAAAGAGAACCAGTTATCTCAAATAAGAACGGAAAAAAAGTGATTCTAACGAAGTTTCCAAACTTCGAAAAAAATTTTTTTTCTTTTCGAGATTCTTTGCGCATAATATGCTTTTCTGAGGCTATCAAACTAGTATAACGAGAGATTACCAGTTATCTCAAATAAGAATGGAAAAAAAGTGATTCTAATGAAGTTTCCAAACTTCGAAATAAAAATTTATTCTTTTCGAGATTCTTTGCGCATAATATATTTTTCTGAGGCTATCATACGAGTATAATGAAAGAGAACCAGTTATCTCAAATAAGAACGGAAAAAAAGTGATTCTAACGAAATTTCCAAACTTCGAAAAAAATTTTTTTTCTTTTCGAGATTCTTTGCGCATAATATGCTTTTCTGAGGCTATCAAACTAGTATAATGAAACAGAACCAGTTATCTCAAATAAGAACGGAAAAAAAGTGATTCTAACGAGGTTTCCGGTCTTCGAAAAAATTTTTTTTTCTTTTCGAGATTCTTTGCGCATAATATGCTTTTCTGAGGCTATCAAACTAGTATAATGAAAGAGAACCAGTTATCTCAAATAAGAACGGAAAAAAAGTGATTCTAACGAAGTTTCCAAACTTCTAAAAAAAATTTTTTTCTTTTCGAGATTCTTTGCCCATAATATGGTTGACTGAGGCTATCAAAGTAGTATAATGAAAGAGAACCAGTTATCTCAAATAAGAACGGAAAAAAAGTGATTCTAACGAGGTTTCCAAACTTCGAAAAAAAATTTTTTTCTTTTCTAGATTCTTTGCGCATAATATGCTTTTCTGAGGCTATCAAACTAGTATAATGAAAGAGAACCAGTTATCTCAAATAAGAATGGAAAAAAAGTGTTTCTAATGAAGTTTCCAAACTTCGAAAAAAATTTTTTTTCATTTCGAGATTCTTTGCGCAAAATATGCTTTTCGGAGGCTATCAATCTAATATAATGAAAGAGAACCAGTTATCTCAAAAAAGAACGGAAAAAAAGTGATTCTAACGAAGTTTCGAAACTTCGAAAAAAATTTTTTTTCTTTTCGAGATTCTTTGCGCATCATATGCTTTTCTGAGGCTATCAAACTAGTATAATGAAAGAGAACCAGTTATCTCAAATAAGAACGGAAAAAAAGTGATTCTAACGAAGTTTCCAAACTTCGAAAAAAAATTTTTTTCTTTTCGAGATTCTTTGCGCATAATATGCTTTTCTGAGGCTATCAAACTAGTATAATGAAAGAGAACCAGTTATCTCAAATAAGAACGGAAAAAAAGTGATTCTAACGAAGTTTCGAAAACTCGAAAAAAATTTTTTTTCTTTTCCAGATTCTTTGCGCATAATATGCTTTTCTGAGGCTATCAAACCAGTATAATGAAAGAGAACCAGTTATCTCAAATAAGAACGGAAAAAAAGTGATTCTAACGAAGTTTCCAAACTTCGAAAAAAATTTTTTTTCTTTTCGAGATTCTTTGCGCATAATATGCTTTTCTGAGGCTATCAAACTAGTATAACGAGAGATTACCAGTTATCTCAAATAAGAATGGAAAAAAAGTGATTCTAATGAAGTTTCCAAACTTCGAAATAAAAATTTATGCTTTTCGAGATTCTTTGCGCATAATATATTTTTCTGAGGCTATCATACGAGTATAATGAAAGAGAACCAGTTATCTAAAATAAGAACGGAAAAAAAGTGATTCTAACGAAATTTCCAAACTTCGAAAAAAATTTTTTTTCTTTTCGAGATTCTTTGCGCATAATATGCTTTTCTGAGGCTATCAAACTAGTATAATGAAAGAGAACCAGTTATCTCAAATAAGAACGGAAAAAAAGTGATTCTAACGAGGTTTCCGATCTTCGAAAAAATTTTTTTTTCTTTTCGAGATTCTTTGCGCATAATATGCTTTTCTGAGGCTATCAAACTAGTATAATGAAAGAGAACCAGTTATCTCAAATAAGAACGGAAAAAAAGTGATTCTAACGAAGTTTCCAAACTTCGAAAAAAAATTTTTTTCTTTTCGAGATTCTTTGCCCATAATATGGTTGACTGAGGCTATCAAAGTAGTATAATGAAAGAGAACCAGTTATCTCAAATAAGAACGGAAAACAAGTGATTCTAACGAGGTTTCCAAACTTCGAAAAAAAATTTTTTTCTTTTCTAGATTCTTTGCGCATAATATGCTTTTCTGAGGCTATCAAACTAGTATAATGAAAGAGAACCAGTTATCTCAAATAAGAACGGAAAAAAAGTGATTCTAACGAAGTTTCGAAAACTCGAAAAAAATTTTTTTTCTTTTCGAGATTCTTTGCGCATAATATGCTTGTCTGAGGCTATCAAACTAGTATAACGAGAGATTACCAGTTATCTCAAATAAGAATGGAAAAAAAGTGATTCTAATGAAGTTTCCAAACTTCGAAAAAAAAATTTATTCTTTTCGAGATTCTTTGCGCATAATATGCTTTCCTGAGGCTATCATACTAGTATAATGAAAGAGAACCAGTTATCTCAAATAAGAACGGAAAAAAAGTGATTCTAACGAGGTTTCCAAACTTCGAAAATAAATTTTTTTTTTTTCGAGATTCTTTGCGCATAATATGCTTTTCTGAGGCTATGAAACTAGTATAATGAAAGAGAACCAGTTATCTCAAATAAGAACGGAAAAAAAGTGATTCTAACGAAGTTTCGAAAACTCGAAAAAAATTTTTTTTCTTTTCGAGATTCTTTGCGCATAATATGCTTGTCTGAGGCTATCAAACTAGTATAATGAAAATGAACCAGTTATCTCAAATAAGAACGGAAAAAAAGTGATTCTAACGAGGTTTCCAAACTTCGAAAAAAAATTTTTTTCTTTTCGAGATTCTTTGCGCATAATATGCTTTTCTGAGGCTATCAAACTAGTATAATGAAAGAGAACCAGTTATCTCAAATAAGAACGGAAAAAAAGTGATTCAAACGAAGTTTCGAAAACTCGAAAAAAATTTTTTTTCTTTTCGAGATTCTTTGCGCATAATATGCTTTTCTGAGGCTATCAAACTAGTATAATGAAAGAGAACCAGTTATCTCAAATAAGAAAGGAAAAAAAGTGATTCTAACGAAGTTTCCAAACTTCGAAAAAAAATTTTTTTCTTTTCCAGATTCTTTGCGCATAATATGCTTTTCTGAGGCTATCAAACTAGTATAATGAAAGAGAACCAGTTATCTCAAATAAGAATGGAAAAAAAGTGTTTCTAATGAAGTTTCCAAACTTCGAAAAAAATTTTTTTTCATTTCGAGATTCTTTGCGCAAAATATGCTTTTCGGAGGGTATCAATCTAATATAATGAAAGAGAACCAGTTATCTCAAAAAAGAACGGAAAAAAAGTGATTCTAACGAAGTTTCGAAACTTCGAAAAAAATTTTTTTTCTTTTCGAGATTCTTTGCGCATCATATGCTTTTCTGAGGCTATCAAACTAGTATAATGAAAGAGAACCAGTTATCTCAAATAAGAACGGAAAAAAAGTGATTCTAACGAAGTTTCCAAACTTCGAAAAAAAATTTTTTTCTTTTCGAGATTCTTTGCGCATAATATGCTTTTCTGAGGCTATCAAACTAGTATAATGAAAGAGAACCAGTTATCTCAAATAAGAACGGAAAAAAAGTGATTCTAACGAAGTTTCGAAAACTCGAAAAAAATTTTTTTCTTTTCCAGATTCTTTGCGCATAATATGCTTTTCTGAGGCTATCAAACCAGTATAATGAAAGAGAACCAGTTATCTCAAATAAGAACGGAAAAAAAGTGATTCTAACGAAGTTTCCAAACTTCGAAAAAAATTTTTTTTCTTTTCAAGATTCTTTGCGCATAATATGCTTTTCTGAGGCTATCAAACTAGTATAACTAGAGATTATCAGTTATCTCAAATAAGAATGGAAAAAAAGTGATTCTAATGAAGTTTCCAAACTTCGAAATAAAAATTTATTCTTTTCGAGATTCTTTGCGCATAATATATTTTTCTGAGGCTATCATACGAGTATAATGAAAGAGAACCAGTTATCTCAAATAAGAACGGAAAAAAAGTGATTCTAACGAAATTTCCAAACTTCGAAAAAAATTTTTTTTCTTTTCGAGGTTCTTTGCGCATAATATGCTTTTCTGAGGCTATCAAACTAGTATAATGAAAGAGAACCAGTTATCTCAAATAAGAACGGAAAAAAAGTGATTCTAACGAGGTTTCCAATCTTCGAAAAAAAATTTTTTTCTTTTCGAGATTCTTTGCGCATAATATGCTTTTCTGAGGCTATCAAACTAGTATAATGAAAGAGAACCAGTTATCTCAAATAAGAACGGAAAAAAAGTGATTCTAACGAAATTTCCAAACTTCGAAAAAAAATTTTTTTCTTTTCGAGATTCTTTCCGCATAATATGCTTGTCTGAGGCTATCAAACTAGTATAATGAAAGAGAACCAGTTATCTCAAATAAGAACGGAAAAAAAGTGATTCTAACGAGGTTTCCAAACTTCGAAAAAAAATTTTTTTCTTTTCGAGATTCTTTGCGCATAATATGCTTTTCTGAGGCTATCAAACTAGTATAATGAAAGAGAACCAGTTATCTCAAATAAGAACGGAAAAAAAGTGATTCTAACGAAGTTTCGAAAACTCGAAAAAAATTTTTTTTCTTTTCGAGATTCTTTGCGCATAATATGCTTTTCTGAGGCTATCAAACCAGTATAATGAAAGAGAACCAGTTATCTCAAATAAGAAAGGAAAAAAAGTGATTCTAACGAAGTTTCCAAACTTCGAAAAAAAATTTTTTTCTTTTCCAGATTCTTTGCGCATAATATGCTTGTCTGAGGCTATCAAACTAGTATAACGAGAGATTACCAGTTATCTCAAATAAGAACGGAAAAAAAGTAATTCTAACGAAGTTTCGGAACTTCGAAAAAAATTTTTTTTCTTTTCGAGATTCTTTGCGCATAATATGCTTTTCTGAGGCTATCAAACTAGTATAATGAAAGAGAACCAGTTATCTCAAATAAGAACGGAAAAAAAAGTGATTCTAACGAAGTTTCCAAACTTCGAAAAAAAATTTTTTTCTTTTCCAGATTCTTTGCGCATAACTGCTTTTCTGAGGCTATCAAACTATTATAATGAAAGAGAACCAGTTATCTCAAATAAGAACGGAAAAAAAGTGATTCTAACGAAGTTTCGAAAACTCGAAAAAAATTTTTTTTCTTTTCGAGATTCTTTGCGCATAATATGCTTTTCTGAGGCTATCAAACCAGTATAATGAAAGAGAACCAGTTATCTCAAATAAGAACGGAAAAAAAGTGATTCTAACGAAGTTTCCAAACTTCGAAAAAAAATTTTTTTCTTTTCGAGATTCTTTGCGCATAATATGCTTGTCTGAGGCTATCAAACTAGTATAATGAAAGAGAACCAGTTATCTCAAATAAGAACGGGAAAAAAGTGATTCTAACGAGGTTTCCAAACTTCGAAAAAAAATTTTTTTCTTTTCGAGATTCTTTGCGCATAATATGCTTGTCTGAGGCTATCAAACTAGTATAATGAAAGAGAACCAGTTATCTCAAATAAGAACGGAAAAAAAGTGATTCTAACGAAATTTCCAAACTTCGAAAAAAATTTTTTTCTTTTCGAGATTCTTTGCGCATAATATGCTTGTCTGAGGCTATCAAACTAGTATAATGAAAGAGAACCAGTTATCTCAAATAAGAACCGAAAAAAAGTGATTCTAACGAAGTTTCCAAACTTCGAAAAAAATTTTTTTTCTTTTCGAGATTCTTTGCGCATACCTATACTTTTCTGAGGCTATCAAACTAGTATAATGAAAGAGAACCAGTTATCTCAAATAAGAACGGAAAAAAAGTGATTCTAACGAGGTTTCCAAACTTCGAAAAAAAATTTTTTTCTTTTCGAGATTCTTGGCGCATAATATGCTTTTCTGAGGCTATCAAACTAGTATAATGAAAGAGAACCAGTTATCTCAAATAAGAACGGAAAAAAGTGATTCTAACGAAATTTCCAAACTTCGAAAAAAAATTTTTTTCTTTTCGAGATTCTTTGCGCATAATATGCTTGTCTGAGGCTATCAAACTAGTATTATGAAAATGAACCAGTTATCTCAAATAAGAACGGAAAAAAAGTGATTCTAACGAGGTTTCCAAACTTCGAAAAAAAATTTTTTTCTTTTCGAGATTCTTTGCGCATAATATGCTTTTCTGAGGCTATCAAACTAGTATAATGAAAGAGAACCAGTTATCTCAAATAAGAACGGAAAAAAAGTGATTCAAACGAAGTTTCGAAAACTCGAAAAAAATTTTTTTTCTTTTCGAGATTCTTTGCGCATAATATGCTTTTCTGAGGCTATCAAACCAGTATAATGAAAGAGAACCAGTTATCTCAAATAAGAACGGAAAAAAAGTGATTCTAACGAAGTTTCCAAACTTCGAAAAAAATTTTTTTTCTTTTCGAGATTCTTTGCGCATAATATGCTTTTCTGAGGCTATCAAACTAGTATAACGAGAGATTACCAGTTATCTCAAATAAGAATGGAAAAAAAGTGATTCTAATGAAGTTTCCAAACTTCGAAATAAAAATTTATTCTTTTCGAGATTCTTTGCGCATAATATATTTTTCTGAGGCTATCATACGAGTATAATGAAAGAGAACCAGTTATCTCAAATAAGAACGGAAAAAAAGTGATTCTAACGAAATTTCCAAACTTCGAAAAAAATTTTTTTTCTTTTCGAGATTCTTTGCGCATAATATGCTTTTCTGAGGCTATCAAACTAGTATAATGAAAGAGAACCAGTTATCTCAAATAAGAACGGAAAAAAAGTGATTCTAACGAGGTTTCCGATCTTCGAAAAAAATTTTTTTTCTTTTCGAGATTCTTTGCGCATAATATGCTTTTCTGAGGCTATCAAACTAGTATAATGAAAGAGAACCAGTTATCTCAAATAAGAACGGAAAAAAAGTGATTCTAACGAAGTTTCCAAACTTCGAAAAAAAATTTTTTTCTTTTCGAGATTCTTTGCCCATAATATGGTTGACTGAGGCTATCAAAGTAGTATAATGAAAGAGAACCAGTTATCTGAAATAAGAACGGAAAAAAAGTGATTCTAACGAGGTTTCCAAACTTCGAAAAAAAATTTTTTTCTTTTCTAGATTCTTTGCGCATAATATGCTTTTCTGAGGCTATCAAACTAGTATAATGAAAGAGAACCAGTTATCTCAAATAAGAACGGAAAAAAAGTGATTCTAACGAAGTTTCGAAAACTCGAAAAAAATTTTTTTTCTTTTCGAGATACTTTGCGCATAATATGCTTTTCTGAGGCTATCAAACTAGTATAATGAAAGAGAACCAGTTATCTCAAATAAGAAAGGAAAAAAAGTGATTCTAACGAAGTTTCCAAACTTCGAAACAAATTTTTTTCTTTTCCAGATTCTTTGCGCATAATATGCTTGTCTGAGGCTATCAAACTAGTATAACGAGAGATTACCAGTTATCTCAAATAAGAATGGAAAAAAAGTGATTCTAACGAAGTTTCCAAACTTCGAAAAAAATTTTTTTTCTTTTCGAGATTCTTTGCGCATAATATGCTTTTCTGAGGCTATCAAACTAGTATAATGAAAGAGAACCAGTTATCTCAAATAAGAAAGGAAAAAGTGATTCTAACGAAGTTTCCAAACTTCGAAAAAAATTTTTTTTTTTTTTCGAGATTCTTTGCGCATAATATGCTTTTCTCAGGCAATCAAACTAGTATAATGAAAGAGAACCAGTTATCTCAAATAAGAACGGAAAAAAAGTGATTCTAACGAAGTTTCGAAAACTCGAAAAAAATTTTTTTTCTTTTCGAGATTCTTTGCGCATAATATGCTTTTCTGAGGCTATCAAACTAGTATAATGAAAGAGAACCAGTTATCTCAAATAAGAAAGGAAAAAAAGTGATTCTAACGAAGTTTCCAAACTTCGAAAAAAATTTTTTTCTTTTCCAGATTCTTTGCGCATAATATGCTTTTCTGAGGCTATCAAACTAGTATAATGAAAGAGAACCAGTTATCTCAAATAAGAATGGAAAAAAAGTGTTTCTAATGAAGTTTCCAAACTTCGAAAAAAATTTTTTTTCATTTCGAGATTCTTTGCGCATAATATGCTTTTCGGAGGCTATCAATCTAATATAATGAAAGAGAACCAGTTATCTCAAATAAGAACGGAAAAAAAGTGATTCTAACGAAGTTTCGAAACTTCGAAAAAAATTTTTTTTCTTTTCGAGATTCTTTGCGCATCATATGCTTTTCTGAGGCTATCAAACTAGTATAATGAAAGAGAACCAGTTATCTCAAATAAGAACGGAAAAAAAGTGATTCTAACGAAGTTTCCAAACTTCGAAAAAAAATTTTTTTCTTTTCGAGATTCTTTGCGCATAATATGCTTTTCTGAGGCTATCAAACTAGTATAATGAAAGAGAACCAGTTATCTCAAATAAGAAAGGAAAAAAAGTGATTCTAACGAAGTTTCCAAACTTCGAAAAAAAATTTTTTTCTTTTCTAGATTCTTTGCGCATAATATGCTTTTCTGAGGCTATCAAACTAGTATAATGAAAGAGAACCAGTTATCTCAAATAAGAACGGAAAAAAAGTGATTCTAACGAAGTTTCGAAATCTCGAAAAAAATTTTTTTCTTTTCCAGATTCTTTGCGCATAATATGCTTTTCTGAGGCTATCAAACCAGTATAATGAAAGAGAACCAGTTATCTCAAATAAGAACGGAAAAAAAGTGATTCTAACGAAGTTTCCAAACTTCGAAAAAAAATTTTTTTCTTTTCGAGATTCTTTGCGCATAATATGCTTTTCTGAGGCTATCAAACTAGTATAATGAAAGAGAACCAGTTATCTCAAATAAGAACGGAAAAAAAGTGATTCTAACGAAGTTTCGAAAACTGGAAAAAAATTTTTTTTCTTTTCCAGATTCTCTGCGCATAATATGCTTTTCTGAGGCTATCAAACCAGTATAATGAAAGAGAACCAGTTATCTCAAATAAGAACGGAAAAAAAGTGATTCTAACGAAGTTTCCAAACTTCGAAAAAAATTTTTTTTCTTTTCGAGATTCTTTGCGCATAATATGCTTTTCTGAGGCTATCAAACTAGTATAACGAGAGATTACCAGTTATCTCAAATAAGAATGGAAAAAAAGTGATTCTAATGAAGTTTCCAAACTTCGAAATAAAAATTTATTCTTTTCGAGATTCTTTGCGCATAATATATTTTTCTGAGGCTATCATACGAGTATAATGAAAGAGAACCAGTTATCTCAAATAAGAACGGAAAAAAAGTGATTCTAACGAAATTTCCAAACTTCGAAAAAAATTTTTTTTCTTTTCGAGATTCTTTGCGCATAATATGCTTTTCTGAGGCTATCAAACTAGTATAATGAAACAGAACCAGTTATCTCAAATAAGAACGGAAAAAAAGTGATTCTAACGAGGTTTCCGATCTTCGAAAAAATTTTTTTTTCTTTTCGAGATTCTTTGCGCATAATATGCTTTTCTGAGGCTATCAAACTAGTATAATGAAAGAGAACCAGTTATCTCAAATAAGAACGGAAAAAAAGTGATTCTAACGAAGTTTCCAAACTTCTAAAAAAAATTTTTTTCTTTTCGAGATTCTTTGCCCATAATATGGTTGACTGAGGCTATCAAAGTAGTATAATGAAAGAGAACCAGTTATCTCAAATAAGAACGGAAAAAAAGTGATTCTAACGAGGTTTCCAAACTTCGAAAAAAAATTTTTTTCTTTTCTAGATTCTTTGCGCATAATATGCTTTTCTGAGGCTATCAAACTAGTATAATGAAAGAGAACCAGTTATCTCAAATAAGAATGGAAAAAAAGTGTTTCTAATGAAGTTTCCAAACTTCGAAAAAAATTTTTTTTCATTTCGAGATTCTTTGCGCAAAATATGCTTTTCGGAGGCTATCAATCTAATATAATGAAAGAGAACCAGTTATCTCAAAAAAGAACGGAAAAAAAGTGATTCTAACGAAGTTTCGAAACTTCGAAAAAAATTTTTTTTCTTTTCGAGATTCTTTGCGCATAATATGCTTTTCTGAGGCTATCAAACTAGTATAATGAAAGAGAACCAGTTATCTCAAATAAGAACGGAAAAAAAGTGATTCTAACGAAGTTTCCAAACTTCGAAAAAAAATTTTTTTCTTTTCGAGATTCTTTGCCCATAATATGGTTGACTGAGGCTATCAAAGTAGTATAATGAAAGAGAACCAGTTATCTCAAATAAGAACGGAAAACAAGTGATTCTAACGAGGTTTCCAAACTTCGAAAAAAAATTTTTTTCTTTTCTAGATTCTTTGCGCATAATATGCTTTTCTGAGGCTATCAAACTAGTATAATGAAAGAGAACCAGTTATCTCAAATAAGAACGGAAAAAAAGTGATTCTAACGAAGTTTCGAAAACTCGAAAAAAATTTTTTTTCTTTTCGAGATTCTTTGCGCATAATATGCTTGTCTGAGGCTATCAAACTAGTATAACGAGAGATTACCAGTTATCTCAAATAAGAATGGAAAAAAAGTGATTCTAATGAAGTTTCCAAACTTCGAAAAAAAAATTTATTCTTTTCGAGATTCTTTGCGCATAATATGCTTTCCTGAGGCTATCATACTAGTATAATGAAAGAGAACCAGTTATCTCAAATAAGAACGGAAAAAAAGTGATTCTAACGAGGTTTCCAAACTTCGAAAATAAATTTTTTTTTTTTCGAGATTCTTTGCGCATAATATGCTTTTCTGAGGCTATGAAACTAGTATAATGAAAGAGAACCAGTTATCTCAAATAAGAACGGAAAAAAAGTGATTCTAACGAAGTTTCGAAAACTCGAAAAAAATTTTTTTTCTTTTCGAGATTCTTTGCGCATAATATGCTTGTCTGAGGCTATCAAACTAGTATAATGAAAATGAACCAGTTATCTCAAATAAGAACGGAAAAAAAGTGATTCTAACGAGGTTTCCAAACTTCGAAAAAAAATTTTTTTCTTTTCGAGATTCTTTGCGCATAATATGCTTTTCTGAGGCTATCAAACTAGTATAATGAAAGAGAACCAGTTATCTCAAATAAGAACGGAAAAAAAGTGATTCAAACGAAGTTTCGAAAACTCGAAAAAAATTTTTTTTCTTTTCGAGATTCTTTGCGCATAATATGCTTTTCTGAGGCTATCAAACTAGTATAATGAAAGAGAACCAGTTATCTCAAATAAGAAAGGAAAAAAAGTGATTCTAACGAAGTTTCCAAACTTCGAAAAAAAATTTTTTTCTTTTCCAGATTCTTTGCGCATAATATGCTTTTCTGAGGCTATCAAACTAGTATAATGAAAGAGAACCAGTTATCTCAAATAAGAATGGAAAAAAAGTGTTTCTAATGAAGTTTCCAAACTTCGAAAAAAATTTTTTTTCATTTCGAGATTCTTTGCGCAAAATATGCTTTTCGGAGGGTATCAATCTAATATAATGAAAGAGAACCAGTTATCTCAAAAAAGAACGGAAAAAAAGTGATTCTAACGAAGTTTCGAAACTTCGAAAAAAATTTTTTTTCTTTTCGAGATTCTTTGCGCATCATATGCTTTTCTGAGGCTATCAAACTAGTATAATGAAAGAGAACCAGTTATCTCAAATAAGAACGGAAAAAAAGTGATTCTAACGAAGTTTCCAAACTTCGAAAAAAAATTTTTTTCTTTTCGAGATTCTTTGCGCATAATATGCTTTTCTGAGGCTATCAAACTAGTATAATGAAAGAGAACCAGTTATCTCAAATAAGAACGGAAAAAAAGTGATTCTAACGAAGTTTCGAAAACTCGAAAAAAATTTTTTTTCTTTTCCAGATTCTTTGCGCATAATATGCTTTTCTGAGGCTATCAAACCAGTATAATGAAAGAGAACCAGTTATCTCAAATAAGAACGGAAAAAAAGTGATTCTAACGAAGTTTCCAAACTTCGAAAAAAATTTTTTTTCTTTTCGAGATTCTTTGCGCATAATATGCTTTTCTGAGGCTATCAAACTAGTATAACGAGAGATTACCAGTTATCTCTAATAAGAATGGAAAAAAAGTGATTCTAATGAAGTTTCCAAACTTCGAAATAAAAATTTATTCTTTTCGAGATTCTTTGCGCATAATATATTTTTCTGAGGCTATCATACGAGTATAATGAAAGAGAACCAGTTATCTCAAATAAGAACGGAAAAAAAGTGATTCTAACGAAATTTCCAAACTTCGAAAAAAATTTATTTTCTTTTCGAGATTCTTTGCGCATAATATGCTTTTCTGAGGCTATCAAACTAGTATAATGAAAGAGAACCAGTTATCTCAAATAAGAACGGAAAAAAAGTGATTCTAACGAGGTTTCCGATCTTCGAAAAAAATTTTTTTTCTTTTCGAGATTCTTTGCGCATAATATGCTTTTCTGAGGCTATCAAACTAGTATAATGAAAGAGAACCAGTTATCTCAAATAAGAGCGGAAAAAAAGTGATTCTAACGAAGTTTCCAAACTTCGAAAAAAAATTTTTTTCTTTTCGAGATTCTTTGCCCATAATATGGTTGACTGAGGCTATCAAAGTAGTATAATGAAAGAGAACCAGTTATCTCAAATAAGAACGGAAAAAAAGTGATTCTAACGAGGTTTCCAAACTTCGAAAAAAATTTTTTTTCTTTTCGAGATTCTTTGCGCATAATATGCTTTTCTGAGGCTATCAAACTAGTATAACGAGAGATTATCAGTTATCTCAAATAAGAATGGAAAAAAAGTGATTCTAATGAAGTTTCCAAACTTCGAAATAAAAATTTATTCTTTTCGAGATTCTTTGCGCATAATATATTTTTCTGAGGCTATCATACGAGTATAATGAAAGAGAACCAGTTATCTCAAATAAGAACGGAAAAAAAGTGATTCTAACGAAATTTCCAAACTTCGAAAAAAATTTTTTTTCTTTTCGAGGTTCTTTGCGCATAATATGCTTTTCTGAGGCTATCAAACTAGTATAATGAAAGAGAACCAGTTATCTCAAATAAGAACGGAAAAAAAGTGATTCTAACGAGGTTTCCAATCTTCGAAAAAAAATTTTTTTCTTTTCGAGATTCTTTGCGCATAATATGCTTTTCTGAGGCTATCAAACCAGTATAATGAAAGAGAACCAGTTATCTCAAATAAGAACGGAAAAAAAGTGATTCTAACGAAGTTTCCAAACTTCGAAAAAAATTTTTTTTCTTTTCGAGATTCTTTGCGCATAATATGCTTTTCTGAGCCTATCAAACTAGTATAACGAGAGATTACCAGTTATCTCTAATAAGAATGGAAAAAAAGTGATTCTAATGAAGTTTCCAAACTTCGAAATAAAAATTTATTCTTTTCGAGATTCTTTGCGCATAATATATTTTTCTGAGGCTATCATACGAGTATAATGAAAGAGAACCAGTTATCTCAAATAAGAACGGAAAAAAAGTGATTCTAACGAAATTTCCAAACTTCGAAAAAAAATTTTTTTCTTTTCGAGATTCTTTGCGCATAATATGCTTTTCTGAGGCTATCAAACTAGTATAATGAAAGAGAACCAGTTATCTCAAATAAGAACGGAAAAAAAGTGATTCTAACGAGGTTTCCGATCTTCGAAAAAAATTTTTTTTCTTTTCGAGATTCTTTGCGCATAATATGCTTTTCTGAGGCTATCAAACTAGTATAATGAAAGAGAACCAGTTATCTCAAATAAGAGCGGAAAAAAAGTGATTCTAACGAAGTTTCCAAACTTCGAAAAAAAATTTTTTTCTTTTCGAGATTCTTTGCCCATAATATGGTTGACTGAGGCTATCAAAGTAGTATAATGAAAGAGAACCAGTTATCTCAAATAAGAACGGAAAAAAAGTGATTCTAACGAGGTTTCCAAACTTCGAAAAAAAATTTTTTTCTTTTCTAGATTCTTTGCGCATAATATGCTTTTCTGAGGCTATCAAACTAGTATAATGAAAGAGAACCAGTTATCTCAAATAAGAACGGAAAAAAAGTGATTCTAACGAAGTTTCGAAAACTCGAAAAAAATTTTTTTTCTTTTCGAGATTCTTTGCGCATAATATGCTTTTCTGAGGCTATCAAACTAGTATAATGAAAGAGAACCAGTTATCTCAAATAAGAAAGGAAAAAAAGTGATTCTAACGAAGTTTCCAAACTTCGAAACAAATTTTTTTCTTTTCCAGATTCTTTGCGCATAATATGCTTGTCTGAGGCTATCAAACTAGTATAACGAGAGATTACCAGTTATCTCAAATAAGAATGGAAAAAAAGTGATTCTAACGAAGTTTCCAAACTTCGAAAAAAATTTTTTTTCTTTTCGAGATTCTTTGCGCATAATATGCTTTTCTGAGGCTATCAAACTAGTATAATGAAAGAGAACCAGTTATCTCAAATAAGAAAGGAAAAAGTGATTCTAACGAAGTTTCCAAACTTCGAAAAAAATTTTTTTTTTTTTCGAGATTCTTTGCGCATAATATGCTTGTCTGAGGCTATCAAACTAGTATAACGAGAGATTACCAGTTATCTCAAATAAGAATGGAAAAAAAGTGATTCTAATGAAGTTTCCAAACTTCGAAAAAAAAATTTATTCTTTTCGAGATTCTTTGCGCATAATATGCTTTTCTGAGGCTATCATACTAGTAGAATGAAAGAGAACAAGTTATCTCAAATAAGAACGGAAAATAAGTGATTCTAACGAGGTTTCCAAACTTCGAAAAAAAATTTTTTTCTTTTCGAGATTCTTTGCGCATAATATGCTTTTCTCAGGCAATCAAACTAGTATAATGAAAGAGAACCAGTTATCTCAAATAAGAACGGAAAAAAAGTGATTCTAACGAAGTTTCGAAAACTCGAAAAAAATTTTTTTTCTTTTCGAGATTCTTTGCGCATAATATGCTTTTCTGAGGCTATCAAACTAGTATAATGAAAGAGAACCAGTTATCTCAAATAAGAAAGGAAAAAAAGTGATTCTAACGAAGTTTCCAAACTTCGAAAAAAATTTTTTTCTTTTCCAGATTCTTTGCGCATAATATGCTTTTCTGAGGCTATCAAACTAGTATAATGAAAGAGAACCAGTTATCTCAAATAAGAATGGAAAAAAAGTGTTTCTAATGAAGTTTCCAAACTTCGAAAAAATTTTTTTTTCATTTCGAGATTCTTTGCGCATAATATGCTTTTCGGAGGCTATCAATCTAATATAATGAAAGAGAACCAGTTATCTCAAATAAGAACGGAAAAAAAGTGATTCTAACGAAGTTTCGAAACTTCGAAAAAAAATTTTTTTTTTTTCGAGATTCTTTGCGCATCATATGCTTTTCTGAGGCTATCAAACTAGTATAATGAAAGAGAACCAGTTATCTCAAATAAGAACGGAAAAAAAGTGATTCTAACGAAGTTTCCAAACTTCGAAAAAAAATTTTTTTCTTTTCGAGATTCTTTGCGCATAATATGCTTTTCTGAGGCTATCAAACTAGTATAATGAAAGAGAACCAGTTATCTCAAATAAGAAAGGAAAAAAAGTGATTCTAACGAAGTTTCCAAACTTCGAAAAAAAATTTTTTTCTTTTCGAGATTCTTTGCGCATAATATGCTTTTCAGAGGCTATCAAACTAGTATAATGAAAGAGAACCAGTTATCTCAAATAAGAACGGAAAAAAAGTGATTCTAACGAAGTTTCGAAAACTCGAAAAAAATTTTTTTCTTTTCCAGATTCTTTGCGCATAATATGCTTTTCTGAGGCTATCAAACCAGTATAATGAAAGAGAACCAGTTATCTCAAATAAGAACGGAAAAAAAGTGATTCTAACGAAGTTTCCAAACTTCGAAAAAAATTTTTTTTCTTTTCGAGATTCTTTGCGCATAATATGCTTTTCTGAGGCTATCAAACTAGTATAACGAGAGATTATCAGTTATCTCAAATAAGAATGGAAAAAAAGTGATTCTAATGAAGTTTCCAAACTTCGAAATAAAAATTTATTCTTTTCGAGATTCTTTGCGCATAATATATTTTTCTGAGGCTATCATACGAGTATAATGAAAGAGAACCAGTTATCTCAAATAAGAACGGAAAAAAAGTGATTCTAACGAAATTTCCAAACTTCGAAAAAAATTTTTTTTCTTTTCGAGGTTCTTTGCGCATAATATGCTTTTCTGAGGCTATCAAACTAGTATAATGAAAGAGAACCAGTTATCTCAAATAAGAACGGAAAAAAAGTGATTCTAACGAGGTTTCCAATCTTCGAAAAAAAAATTTTTTCTTTTCGAGATTCTTTGCGCATAATATGCTTTTCTGAGGCTATCAAACTAGTATAATGAAAGAGAACCAGTTATCTCAAATAAGAACGGAAAAAAAGTGATTCTAACGAAGTTTCCAAACTTCGAAAAAAAATTTTTTTCTTTTCGAGATTCTTTGCCCATAATATGGTTGACTGAGGCTATCAAAGTAGTATAATGAAAGAGAACCAGTTATCTCAAATAAGAACGGAAAAAAAGTGATTCTAACGAGGTTTCCAAACTTCGAAAAAAAATTTTTTTCTTTTCGAGATTCTTTGCGCATAATATGCTTTTCTGAGGCTATCAAACTAGTATAATGAAAGAGAACCAGTTATCTCAAATAAGAACGGAAAAAAAGTGATTCTAACGAAGTTTCGAAAACTCGAAAAAATTTTTTTTTCTTTTCGAGATTCTTTGCGCATAATATGCTTTTCTGAGGCTATCAAACCAGTATAATGAAAGAGAACCAGTTATCTCAAATAAGAAAGGAAAAAAAGTGATTCTAACGAAGTTTCCAAACTTCGAAAAAAAATTTTTTTCTTTTCCAGATTCTTTGCGCATAATATGCTTGTCTGAGGCTATCAAACTAGTATAACGAGAGATTACCAGTTATCTCAAATAAGAACGGAAAAAAAGTAATTCTAACGAAGTTTCGAAACTTCGAAAATAATTTTTTTTCTTTTCGAGATTCTTTGCGCATAATATGCTTTTCTGAGGCTATCAAACTAGTATAATGAAAGAGAACCAGTTATCTCAAATAAGAACGGAAAAAAAAGTGATTCTAACGAAGTTTCCAAACTTCGAAAAAAAATTTTTTTCTTTTCCAGATTCTTTGCGCATAATATGCTTTTCTGAGGCTATCAAACTATTATAATGAAAGAGAACCAGTTATGTCAAATAAGAACGGAAAAAAAGTGATTCTAACGAAGTTTCGAAAACTCGAAAAAAATTTTTTTTCTTTTCGAGATTCTTTGCGCATAATATGCTTTTCTGAGGCTATCAAACCAGTATAATGAAAGAGAACCAGTTATCTCAAATAAGAACGGAAAAAAAGTGATTCTAACGAAGTTTCCAAACTTCGAAAAAAAATTTTTTTCTTTTCGAGATTCTTTGCGCATAATATGCTTGTCTGAGGCTATCAAACTAGTATAATGAAAGAGAACCGGTTATCTCAAATAAGAACGGGAAAAAAGTGATTCTAACGAGGTTTCCAAACTTCGAAAAAAAATTTTTTTCTTTTCGAGATTCTTTGCGCATAATATGCTTGTCTGAGGCTATCAAACTAGTATAATGAAAGAGAACCAGTTATCTCAAATAAGAACGGAAAAAAAGTGATTCTAACGAAATTTCCAAACTTCGAAAAAAATTTTTTTCTTTTCGAGATTCTTTGCGCATAATATGCTTGTCTGAGGCTATCAAACTAGTATAATGAAAGAGAACCAGTTATCTCAAATAAGAACCGAAAAAAAGTGATTCTAACGAAGTTTCCAAACTTCGAAAAAAATTTTTTTTCTTTTCGAGATTCTTTGCGCATACCTATACTTTTCTGAGGCTATCAAACTAGTATAATGAAAGAGAACCAGTTATCTCAAATAAGAACGGAAAAAAAGTGATTCTAACGAGGTTTCCAAACTTCGAAAAAAAATTTTTTTCTTTTCGAGATTCTTTGCGCATAATATGCTTTTCTAAGGCTATCAAACTAGTATAATGAAAGAGAACCAGTTATCTCAAATAAGAACGGAAAAAAAGTGATTCTAACGAAATTTCCAAACTTCGAAAAAATTTTTTTTCTTTTCGAGATTCTTTGCGCATAATATGCTTGTCTGAGGCTATCAAACTAGTATAATGAAAGAGAACCAGTTATCTCAAATAAGAACGGAAAAAAAGTGATTCTAACGAGGTTTCCAAACTTCGAAAAAAAATTTTTTTCTTTTCGAGATTCTTTGCGCATAATATGCTTTTCTGAGGCTATCAAACTAGTATAATGAAAGAGAACCAGTTATCTCAAATAAGAACGGAAAAAAAGTGATTCTAACGAAGTTTCGTAAACTCGAAAAAAATTTTTTTTCTTTTCGAGATTCTTTGCGCATAATATGCTTTTCTGAGGCTATCAAACCAGTATAATGAAAGAGAACCAGTTATCTCAAATAAGAAAGGAAAAAAAGTGATTCTAACGAAGTTTCCAAACTTCGAAAAAAAATTTTTTTCTTTTCCAGATTCTTTGCGCATAATATGCTTGTCTGAGGCTATCAAACTAGTATAACGAGAGATTACCAGTTATCTCAAATAAGAACGGAAAAAAAGTAATTCTAACGAAGTTTCGAAACTTCGAAAAAAATTTTTTTTCTTTTCGAGATTCTTTGCGCATAATATGCTTTTCTGAGGCTATCAAACTAGTATAATGAAAGAGAACCAGTTATCTCAAATAAGAACGGAAAAAAAAGTGATTCTAACGAAGTTTCCAAACTTCGAAAAAAAATTTTTTTCTTTTCCAGATTCTTTGCGCATAACTGCTTTTCTGAGGCTATCAAACTATTATAATGAAAGAGAACCAGTTATCTCAAATAAGAACGGAAAAAAAGTGATTCTAACGAAGTTTCGAAAACTCGAAAAAAATTTTTTTTCTTTTCGAGATTCTTTGCGCATAATATGCTTTTCTGAGGCTATCAAACCAGTATAATGAAAGAGAACCAGTTATCTCAAATAAGAAAGGAAAAAAAGTGATTCTAACGAAGTTTCCAAACTTCGAAAAAAATTTTTTTTCTTTTCGAGATTCTTTGCGCATAATATGCTTGTCTGAGGCTATCAAACTAGTATAATGAAACAGAACCACTTATCTCAAATAAGAACGGGAAAAAAGTGATTCTAACGAGGTTTCCAAACTTCGAAAAAAAATTTTTTTCTTTTCGAGATTCTTTGCGCATAATATGCTTGTCTGAGGCTATCAAACTAGTATAATGAAAGAGAACCAGTTATCTCAAATAAGAACGGAAAAAAAGTGATTCTAACGAAATTTCCAAACTTCGAAAAAAATTTTTTTCTTTTCGAGATTCTTTGCGCATAATATGCTTGTCTGAGGCTATCAAACTAGTATAATGAAAGAGAACCAGTTATCTCAAATAAAAACCGAAAAAAAGTGATTCTAACGAAGTTTCCAAACTTCGAAAAAAATTTTTTTTCTTTTCGAGATTCTTTGCGCATACCTATACTTTTCTGAGGCTATCAAACTAGTATAATGAAAGAGAACCAGTTATCTCAAATAAGAACGGAAAAAAAGTGATTCTAACGAGGTTTCCAAACTTCGAAAAAAAATTTTTTTCTTTTCGAGATTCTTGGCGCATAATATGCTTTTCTGAGGCTATCAAACTAGTATAATGAAAGAGAACCAGTTATCTCAAATAAGAACGGAAAAAAAGTGATTCTAACGAAGTTTCGAAAACTCGAAAAAATTTTTTTTTCTTTTCGAGATTCTTTGCGCATAATATGCTTTTCTGAGGCTATCAAACTAGTATAATGAAAGAGAACCAGTTATCTCAAATAAGAGAGGAAAAAAAGTGATTCTAACGAAGTTTCCAAACTTCGAAAAATAATTTTTTTCTTTTCCAGATTCTTTGCGCATAATATGCTTGTCTGAGGCTATCAAACTAGTATAACGAGAGATTACCAGTTATCTCAAATAAGAATGGAAAAAAAGTGATTCTAACGAAGTTTCCAAACTTCGAAAAAAAATTTTTTTCTTTTCGAAATTCTTTGCACATAATACGCTTTTCTGAGGCTATCAAAATAGTATAATGAAAGAGAACCAGTTATCTCAAATAAGAACAGAAAAAAAGTGATTCTAACGAAGTTTCCAAACTTCGAAAAAAAATTTTTTTCTTTTCGAGATTCTTTGCGCATAATATGCTTTTCTAAGGCTATCAAACTAGTATAATGAAAGAGAACCAGTTATCTCAAATAAGAACGGAAAAAAAGTGATTCTAACGAGGTTTCCAAACTTCGAAAAAAAATTTTTTTCTTTTCGAGATTCTTTGCGCACAATATGCTTTTCTGAGGCTATCAAACTAGTATAATGAAAGAGAACCAGTTATCTCAAATAAGAACGGAAAAAAAGTGATTCTAACGAAATTTCCAAACTTCGAAAAAAAATTTTTTTCTTTTCGAGATTCTTTGCGCATAATATGCTTGTCTGAGGCTATCAAACTAGTATAATGAAAATGAACCAGTTATCTCAAATAAGAACGGAAAAAAAGTGATTCTAACGAGGTTTCCAAACTTCGAAAAAAAAATTTTTTCTTTTCGAGATTCTTTGCGCATAATATGCTTTTCTGAGGCTATCAAACTAGTATAATGAAAGAGAACCAGTTATCTCAAATAAGAACGGAAAAAAAGTGATTCAAACGAAGTTTCGAAAACTCGAAAAAAATTTTTTTTCTTTTCGAGATTCTTTGCGCATAATATGCTTTTCTGAGGCTATCAAACTAGTATAATGAAAGAGAACCAGTTATCTCAAATAAGAAAGGAAAAAAAGTGATTCTAACGAAGTTTCCAAACTTCGAAAAAAAATTTTTTTCTTTTCCAGATTCTTTGCGCATAATATGCTTTTCTGAGGCTATCAAACTAGTATAATGAAAGAGAACCAGTTATCTCAAATAAGAATGGAAAAAAAGTGTTTCTAATGAAGTTTCCAAACTTCGAAAAAAATTTTTTTTCATTTCGAGATTCTTTGCGCAAAATATGCTTTTCGGAGGCTATCAATCTAATATAATGAAAGAGAACCAGTTATCTCAAAAAAGAACGGAAAAAAAGTGATTCTAACGAAGTTTCGAAACTTCGAAAAAAATTTTTTTTCTTTTCGAGATTCTTTGCGCATCATATACTTTTCTGAGGCTATCAAACTAGTATAATGAAAGAGAACCAGTTATCTCAAATAAGAACGGGAAAAAAGTGATTCTAACGAAGTTTCGAAAACTCGAAAAAAATTTTTTTTCTTTTCCAGATTCTTTACGCATAATATGCTTTTCTGAGGCTATCAAACCAGTATAATGAAAGAGAACCAGTTATCTCAAATAAGAACGGAAAAAAAGTGATTCTAACGAAGTTTCCAAACTTCGAAAAAAAATTTTTTTCTTTTCGAGATTCTTTGCGCATAATATGCTTTTCTGAGGCTATCAAACTAGTATAACGAGAGATTACCAGTTATCTCAAATAAGAATGGAAAAAAAGTGATTCTAATGAAGTTTCCAAACTTCGAAATAAAAATTTATTCTTTTCGAGATTCTTTGCGCATAATATATTTTTCTGAGGCTATCATACGAGTATAATGAAAGAGAACCAGTTATCTCAAATAAGAACGGAAAAAAAGTGATTCTAACGAAATTTCCAAACTTCGAAAAAAATTTTTTTTCTTTTCGAGATTCTTTGCGCATAATATGCTTTTCTGAGGCTATCAAACTAGTATAATGAAAGAGAACCAGTTATCTCAAATAAGAAAGGAAAAAAAGTGATTCTAACGAAGTTTCCAAACTTCGAAAAAAAATTTTTTTCTTTTCCAGATTCTTTGCGCATAATATGCTTTTCTGAGGCTATCAAACTAGTATAATGAAAGAGAACCAGTTATCTCAAATAAGAATGGAAAAAAAGTGTTTCTAATGAAGTTTCCAAACTTCGAAAAAAATTTTTTTTCATTTCGAGATTCTTTGCGCAAAATATGCTTTTCGGAGGCTATCAATCTAATATAATGAAAGAGAACCAGTTATCTCAAAAAAGAACGGAAAAAAAGTGATTCTAACGAAGTTTCGAAACTTCGAAAAAAATTTTTTTTCTTTTCGAGATTCTTTGCGCATCATATGCTTTTCTGAGGCTATCAAACTAGTATAATGAAAGAGAACCAGTTATCTCAAATAAGAACGGAAAAAAAGTGATTCTAACGAAGTTTCGAAAACTCGAAAAAAATTTTTTTTCTTTTCCAGATTCTTTGCGCATAATATGCTTTTCTGAGGCTATCAAACCAGTATAATGAAAGAGAACCAGTTATCTCAAATAAGAACGGAAAAAAAGTGATTCTAACGAAGTTTCCAAACTTCGAAAAAAAATTTTTTTCTTTTCGAGATTCTTTGCGCATAATATGCTTTTCTGAGGCTATCAAACTAGTATAACGAGAGATTACCAGTTATCTCAAATAAGAATGGAAAAAAAGTGATTCTAATGAAGTTTCCAAACTTCGAAATAAAAATTTATTCTTTTCGAGATTCTTTGCGCATAATATATTTTTCTGAGGCTATCATACGAGTATAATGAAAGAGAACCAGTTATCTCAAATAAGAACGGAAAAAAAGTGATTCTAACGAAATTTCCAAACTTCGAAAAAAATTTTTTTTCTTTTCGAGATTCTTTGCGCATAATATGCTTTTCTGAGGCTATCAAACTAGTATAATGAAAGAGAACCAGTTATCTCAAATAAGAACGGAAAAAAAGTGATTCTAACGAAGTTTCGAAAACTCGAAAAAAATTTTTTTTCTTTTCGAGATTCTTTGCGCATAATATGCTTTTCTGAGGCTATCAAACTAGTATAATGAAAGAGAACCAGTTATCTCAAATAAGAAAGGAAAAAAAGTGATTCTAACGAAGTTTCCAAACTTCGAAACAAATTTTTTTCTTTTCCAGATTCTTTGCGCATAATATGCTTGTCTGAGGCTATCAAACTAGTATAACGAGAGATTACCAGTTATCTCAAATAAGAATGGAAAAAAAGTAATTCTAACGAAGTTTCCAAACTTCGAAAAAATTTTTTTTTCTTTTCGAGATTCTTTGCGCATAATATGCTTTTCTGAGGCTATCAAACTAGTATAATGAAAGAGAACCAGTTATCTCAAATAAGAAAGGAAAAAGTGATTCTAACGAAGATTCCAAACTTCGAAAAAATTTTTTTTTTTTTTCGAGATTCTTTGCGCATAATATGCTTGTCTGAGTCTATCAAACTAGTATAACGAGAGATTACCAGTTATCTCAAATAAGAATGGAAAAAAAGTGATTCTAATGAAGTTTCCAAACTTCGAAAAAAAAATTTATTCTTTTCGAGATTCTTTGCGCATAATATGCTTTTCTGAGGCTATCATACTAGTAGAATGAAAGAGAACCAGTTATCTCAAATAAGAACGGAAAAAAAGTGATTCTAACGAGGTTTCCAAACTTCGAAAAAAAATTTTTTTCTTTTCGAGATTCTTTGCGCATAATATGCTTTTCTCAGGCAATCAAACTAGTATAATGAAAGAGAACCAGTTATCTCAAATAAGAACGGAAAAAAAGTGATTCTAACGAAGTTTCGAAAACTCGAAAAAAATTTTTTTTCTTTTCGAGATTCTTTGCGCATAATATGCTTTTCTGAGGCTATCAAACTAGTATAATGAAAGAGAACCAGTTATCTCAAATAAGAAAGGAAAAAAAGTGATTCTAACGAAGTTTCCAAACTTCGAAAAAAATTTTTTTCTTTTCCAGATTCTTTGCGCATAATATGCTTTTCTGAGGCTATCAAACTAGTATAATGAAAGAGAACCAGTTATCTCAAATAAGAATGGAAAAAAAGTGTTTCTAATGAAGTTTCCAAACTTCGAAAAAAATTTTTTTTCATTTCGAGATTCTTTGCGCATAATATGCTTTTCGGATGCTATCAATCTAATATAATGAAAGAGAACCAGTTATCTCAAATAAGAACGGAAAAAAAGTGATTCTAACGAAGTTTCGAAACTTCGAAAAAAATTTTTTTTCTTTTCGAGATTCTTTGCGCATCATATGCTTTTCTGAGGCTATCAAACTAGTATAATGAAAGAGAACCAGTTATCTCAAATAAGAACGGAAAAAAAGTGATTCTAACGAAGTTTCCAAACTTCCAAAAAAATTTTTTTTCTTTTCGAGATTCTTTGCGCATAATATGCTTTTCTGAGGCTATCAAACTAGTATAATGAAAGAGAACCAGTTATCTCAAATAAGAAAGGAAAAAAAGTGATTCTAACGAAGTTTCCAAACTTCGAAAAAAAATTTTTTTCTTTTCGAGATTCTTTGCGCATAATATGCTTTTCTGAGGCTATCAAACTAGTATAATGAAAGAGAACCAGTTATCTCAAATAAGAACGGAAAAAAAGTGATTCTAACGAAATTTCCAAACTTCGAAAAAAATTTTTTTTCTTTTCGAGATTCTTTGCGCATAATATGCTTTTCTGAGGCTATCAAACTAGTATAATGAAACAGAACCAGTTATCTCAAATAAGAACGGAAAAAAAGTGATTCTAACGAGGTTTCCGATCTTCGAAAAAATTTTTTTTTCTTTTCGAGATTCTTTGCGCATAATATGCTTTTCTGAGGCTATCAAACTAGTATAATGAAAGAGAACCAGTTATCTCAAATAAGAACGGAAAAAAAGTGATTCTAACGAAGTTTCCAAACTTCTAAAAAAAATTTTTTTCTTTTCGAGATTCTTTGCCCATAATATGGTTGACTGAGGCTATCAAAGTAGTATAATGAAAGAGAACCAGTTATCTCAAATAAGAACGGAAAAAAAGTGATTCTAACGAGGTTTCCAAACTTCGAAAAAAAATTTTTTTCTTTTCTAGATTCTTTGCGCATAATATGCTTTTCTGAGGCTATCAAACTAGTATAATGAAAGAGAACCAGTTATCTCAAATAAGAATGGAAAAAAAGTGTTTCTAATGAAGTTTCCAAACTTCGAAAAAAATTTTTTTTCATTTCGAGATTCTTTGCGCAAAATATGCTTTTCGGAGGCTATCAATCTAATATAATGAAAGAGAACCAGTTATCTCAAAAAAGAACGGAAAAAAAGTGATTCTAACGAAGTTTCGAAACTTCGAAAAAAATTTTTTTTCTTTTCGAGATTCTTTGCGCATCATATGCTTTTCTGAGGCTATCAAACTAGTATAATGAAAGAGAACCAGTTATCTCAAATAAGAACGGAAAAAAAGTGATTCTAACGAAGTTTCCAAACTTCGAAAAAAAATTTTTTTCTTTTCGAGATTCTTTGCGCATAATATGCTTTTCTGAGGCTATCAAACTAGTATAATGAAAGAGAACCAGTTATCTCAAATAAGAACGGAAAAAAAGTGATTCTAACGAAGTTTCGAAAACTCGAAAAAAATTTTTTTTCTTTTCCAGATTCTTTGCGCATAATATGCTTTTCTGAGGCTATCAAACCAGTATAATGAAAGAGAACCAGTTATCTCAAATAAGAACGGAAAAAACTGATTCTAACGAAGTTTCCAAACTTCGAAAAAAATTTTTTTTCTTTTCGAGATTCTTTGCGCATAATATGCTTTTCTGAGGCTATCAAACTAGTATAACGAGAGATTACCAGTTATCTCAAATAAGAATGGAAAAAAAGTGATTCTAATGAAGTTTCCAAACTTCGAAATAAAAATTTATGCTTTTCGAGATTCTTTGCGCATAATATATTTTTCTGAGGCTATCATACGAGTATAATGAAAGAGAACCAGTTATCTCAAATAAGAACGGAAAAAAAGTGATTCTAACGAAATTTCCAAACTTCGAAAAAAATTTTTTTTCTTTTCGAGATTCTTTGCGCATAATATGCTTTTCTGAGGCTATCAAACTAGTATAATGAAAGAGAACCAGTTATCTCAAATAGGAACGGAAAAAAAGTGATTCTAACGAGGTTTCCGATCTTCGAAAAAATTTTTTTTTCTTTTCGAGATTCTTTGCGCATAATATGCTTTTCTGAGGCTATCAAACTAGTATAATGAAAGAGAACCAGTTATCTCAAATAAGAACGGAAAAAAAGTGATTCTAACGAAGTTTCCAAACTTCGAAAAAAAATTTTTTTCTTTTCGAGATTCTTTGCCCATAATATGGTTGACTGAGGCTATCAAAGTAGTATAATGAAAGAGAACCAGTTATCTCAAAAAAGAACGGAAAACAAGTGATTCTAACGAGGTTTCCAAACTTCGAAAAAAAATTTTTTTCTTTTCTAGATTCTTTGCGCATAATATGCTTTTCTGAGGCTATCAAACTAGTATAATGAAAGAGAACCAGTTATCTCAAATAAGAACGGAAAAAAAGTGATTCTAACGAAGTTTCGAAAACTCGAAAAAAATTTTTTTTCTTTTCGAGATTCTTTGCGCATAATATGCTTGTCTGAGGCTATCAAACTAGTATAACGAGAGATTACCAGTTATCTCAAATAAGAATGGAAAAAAAGTGATTCTAATGAAGTTTCCAAACTTCGAAAAAAAAATTTATTCTTTTCGAGATTCTTTGCGCATAATATGCTTTTCTGAGGCTATCATACTAGTATAATGAAAGAGAACCAGTTATCTCAAATAAGAACGGAAAAAAAGTGATTCTAACGAGGTTTCCAAACTTCGAAAATAATTTTTTTTTTTTTCGAGATTCTTTGCGCATAATATGCTTTTCTGAGGCTATGAAACTAGTATAATGAAAGAGAACCAGTTATCTCAAATAAGAACGGAAAAAAAGTGATTCTAACGAAGTTTCGAAAACTCGAAAAAAATTTTTTTTCTTTTCGAGATTCTTTGCGCATAATATGCTTGTCTGAGGCTATCAAACTAGTATAATGAAAATGAACCAGTTATCTCAAATAAGAACGGAAAAAAAGTGATTCTAACGAGGTTTCCAAACTTCGAAAAAAAATTTTTTTCTTTTCGAGATTCTTTGCGCATAATATGCTTTTCTGAGGCTATCAAACTAGTATAATGAAAGAGAACCAGTTATCTCAAATAAGAACGGAAAAAAAGTGATTCAAACGAAGTTTCGAAAACTCGAAAAAAATTTTTTTTCTTTTCGAGATTCTTTGCGCATAATATGCTTTTCTGAGGCTATCAAACTAGTATAATGAAAGAGAACCAGTTATCTCAAATAAGAAAGGAAAAAAAGTGATTCTAACGAAGTTTCCAAACTTCGAAAAAAAATTTTTTTCTTTTCCAGATTCTTTGCGCATAATATGCTTTTCTGAGGCTATCAAACTAGTATAATGAAAGAGAACCAGTTATCTCAAATAAGAATGGAAAAAAAGTGTTTCTAATGAAGTTTCCAAACTTCGAAAAAAATTTTTTTTCATTTCGAGATTCTTTGCGCAAAATATGCTTTTCGGAGGCTATCAATCTAATATAATGAAAGAGAACCAGTTATCTCAAAAAAGAACGGAAAAAAAGTGATTCTAACGAAGTTTCGAAACTTCGAAAAAAATTTTTTTTCTTTTCGAGATTCTTTGCGCATCATATGCTTTTCTGAGGCTATCAAACTAGTATAATGAAAGAGAACCAGTTATCTCAAATAAGAACGGAAAAAAAGTGATTCTAACGAAGTTTCCAAACTTCGAAAAAAAATTTTTTTCTTTTCGAGATTCTTTGCGCATAATATGCTTTTCTGAGGCTATCAAACTAGTATAATGAAAGAGAACCAGTTATCTCAAATAAGAACGGAAAAAAAGTGATTCTAACGAAGTTTCGAAAACTCGAAAAAAATTTTTTTTCTTTTCCAGATTCTTTGCGCATAATATGCTTTTCTGAGGCTATCAAACCAGTATAATGAAAGAGAACCAGTTATCTCAAATAAGAACGGAAAAAAAGTGATTCTAACGAAGTTTCCAAACTTCGAAAAAAATTTTTTTTCTTTTCGAGATTCTTTGCGCATAATATGCTTTTCTGAGGCTATCAAACTAGTATAACGAGAGATTACCAGTTATCTCTAATAAGAATGGAAAAAAAGTGATTCTAATGAAGTTTCCAAACTTCGAAATAAAAATTTATTCTTTTCGAGATTCTTTGCGCATAATATATTTTTCTGAGGCTATCATACGAGTATAATGAAAGAGAACCAGTTATCTCAAATAAGAACGGAAAAAAAGTGATTCTAACGAAATTTCCAAACTTCGAAAAAAATTTTTTTTCTTTTCGAGATTCTTTGCGCATAATATGCTTTTCTGAGGCTATCAAACTAGTATAATGAAAGAGAACCAGTTATCTCAAATAAGAACGGAAAAAAAGTGATTCTAACGAGGTTTCCGATCTTCGAAAAAATTTTTTTTTCTTTTCGAGATTCTTTGCGCATAATATGCTTTTCTGAGGCTATCAAACTAGTATAATGAAAGAGAACCAGTTATCTCAAATAAGAACGGAAAAAAAGTGATTCTAACGAGGTTTCCAAACTTCGAAAAAAAATTTTTTTCTTTTCTAGATTCTTTGCGCATAATATGCTTTTCTGAGGCTATCAAACTAGTATAATGAAAGAGAACCAGTTATCTCAAATAAGAACGGAAAAAAAGTGATTCTAACGAAGTTTCGAAAACTCGAAAAAAATTTTTTTTCTTTTCGAGATTCTTTGCGCATAATATGCTTTTCTGAGGCTATCAAACTAGTATAATGAAAGAGAACCAGTTATCTCAAATAAGAAAGGAAAAAAAGTGATTCTAACGAAGTTTCCAAACTTCGAAACAAATTTTTTTCTTTTCCAGATTCTTTGCGCATAATATGCTTGTCTGAGGCTATCAAACTAGTATAACGAGAGATTACCAGTTATCTCAAATAAGAATGGAAAAAAAGTGATTCTAACGAAGTTTCCAAACTTCGAAAAAAATTTTTTTTCTTTTCGAGATTCTTTGCGCATAATATGCTTTTCTGAGGCTATCAAACTAGTATAATGAAAGAGAACCAGTTATCTCAAATAAGAAAGGAAAAAGTGATTCTAACGAAGTTTCCAAACTTCGAAAAAAATTTTTTTTTTTTTCGAGATTCTTTGCGCATAATATGCTTGTCTGAGGCTATCAAACTAGTATAACGAGAGATTACCAGTTATCTCAAATAAGAATGGAAAAAAAGTGATTCTAATGAAGTTTCCAAACTTCGAAAAAAAAATTTATTCTTTTCGAGATTCTTTGCGCATAATATGCTTTTCTGAGGCTATCATACTAGTAGAATGAAAGAGAACAAGTTATCTCAAATAAGAACGGAAAAAAAGTGATTCTAACGAGGTTTCCAAACTTCGAAAAAAAATTTTTTTCTTTTCGAGATTCTTTGCGCATAATATGCTTTTCTCAGGCAATCAAACTAGTATAATGAAAGAGAACCAGTTATCTCAAATAAGAACGGAAAAAAAGTGATTCTAACGAAGTTTCGAAAACTCGAAAAAAATTTTTTTTCTTTTCGAGATTCTTTGCGCATAATATGCTTTTCTGAGGCTATCAAACTAGTATAATGAAAGAGAACCAGTTATCTCAAATAAGAAAGGAAAAAAAGTGATTCTAACGAAGTTTCCAAACTTCGAAAAAAATTTTTTTCTTTTCCAGATTCTTTGCGCATAATATGCTTTTCTGAGGCTATCAAACTAGTATAATGAAAGAGAACCAGTTATCTCAAATAAGAATGGAAAAAAAGTGTTTCTAATGAAGTTTCCAAACTTCGAAAAAAATTTTTTTTCATTTCGAGATTCTTTGCGCATAATATGCTTTTCGGAGGCTATCAATCTAATATAATGAAAGAGAACCAGTTATCTCAAATAAGAACGGAAAAAAAGTGATTCTAACGAAGTTTCGAAACTTCGAAAAAAATTTTTTTTCTTTTCGAGATTCTTTGCGCATCATATGCTTTTCTGAGGCTATCAAACTAGTATAATGAAAGAGAACCAGTTATCTCAAATAAGAACGGAAAAAAAGTGATTCTAACGAAGTTTCCAAACTTCGAAAAAAAATTTTTTTCTTTTCGAGATTCTTTGCGCATAATATGCTTTTCTGAGGCTATCAAACTAGTATAATGAAAGAGAACCAGTTATCTCAAATAAGAAAGGAAAAAAAGTGATTCTAACGAAGTTTCCAAACTTCGAAAAAAAATTTTTTTCTTTTCGAGATTCTTTGCGCATAATATGCTTTTCAGAGGCTATCAAACTAGTATAATGAAAGAGAACCAGTTATCTCAAATAAGAACGGAAAAAAAGTGATTCTAACGAAGTTTCGAAAACTCGAAAAAAATTTTTTTCTTTTCCAGATTCTTTGCGCATAATATGCTTTTCTGAGGCTATCAAACCAGTATAATGAAAGAGAACCAGTTATCTCAAATAAGAACGGAAAAAAAGTGATTCTAACGAAGTTTCCAAACTTCGAAAAAAATTTTTTTTCTTTTCGAGATTCTTTGCGCATAATATGCTTTTCTGAGGCTATCAAACTAGTATAACGAGAGATTATCAGTTATCTCAAATAAGAATGGAAAAAAAGTGATTCTAATGAAGTTTCCAAACTTCGAAATAAAAATTTATTCTTTTCGAGATTCTTTGCGCATAATATATTTTTCTGAGGCTATCATACGAGTATAATGAAAGAGAACCAGTTATCTCAAATAAGAACGGAAAAAAAGTGATTCTAACGAAATTTCCAAACTTCGAAAAAAATTTTTTTTCTTTTCGAGGTTCTTTGCGCATAATATGCTTTTCTGAGGCTATCAAACTAGTATAATGAAAGAGAACCAGTTATCTCAAATAAGAACGGAAAAAAAGTGATTCTAACGAGGTTTCCAATCTTAGAAAAAAAATTTTTTTCTTTTCGAGATTCTTTGCGCATAATATGCTTTTCTGAGGCTATCAAACTAGTATAATGAAAGAGAACCAGTTATCTCAAATAAGAACGGAAAAAAAGTGATTCTAACGAAGTTTCCAAACTTCGAAAAAAAATTTTTTTCTTTTCGAGATTCTTTGCCCATAATATGGTTGACTGAGGCTATCAAAGTAGTATAATGAAAGAGAACCAGTTATCTCAAATAAGAACGGAAAAAAAGTGATTCTAACGAGGTTTCCAAACTTCGAAAAAAAATTTTTTTCTTTTCGAGATTCTTTGCGCATAATATGCTTTTCTGAGGCTATCAAACTAGTATAATGAAAGAGAACCAGTTATC
The DNA here is from genome assembly GCA_030762175.1 of Metallyticus violacea. NCBI lineage: Eukaryota > Metazoa > Arthropoda > Insecta > Mantodea > Metallyticidae > Metallyticus > Metallyticus violacea. The sequence goes on along the minus strand of CM060842.1, from coordinate 81,401,753 downwards.
TCAAATAAGAACGGAAAAAAAGTGATTCTAACGAAGTTTCGAAAACTCGAAAAAATTTTTTTTTCTTTTCGAGATTCTTTGCGCATAATATGCTTTTCTGAGGCTATCAAACCAGTATAATGAAAGAGAACCAGTTATCTCAAATAAGAAAGGAAAAAAAGTGATTCTAACGAAGTTTCCAAACTTCGAAAAAAAATTTTTTTCTTTTCCAGATTCTTTGCGCATAATATGCTTGTCTGAGGCTATCAAACTAGTATAACGAGAGATTACCAGTTATCTCAAATAAGAACGGAAAAAAAGTAATTCTAACGAAGTTTCGAAACTTCGAAAAAAATTTTCTTTCTTTTCGAGATTCTTTGCGCATAATATGCTTTTCTGAGGCTATCAAACTAGTATAATGAAAGAGAACCAGTTATCTCAAATAAGAACGGAAAAAAAAGTGATTCTAACGAAGTTTCCAAACTTCGAAAAAAAATTTTTTTCTTTTCCAGATTCTTTGCGCATAATATGCTTTTCTGAGGCTATCAAACTATTATAATGAAAGAGAACCAGTTATGTCAAATAAGAACGGAAAAAAAGTGATTCTAACGAAGTTTCGAAAACTCGAAAAAAATTTTTTTTCTTTTCGAGATTCTTTGCGCATAATATGCTTTTCTGAGGCTATCAAACCAGTATAATGAAAGAGAACCAGTTATCTCAAATAAGAACGGAAAAAAAGTGATTCTAACGAAGTTTCCAAACTTCGAAAAAAAATTTTTTTCTTTTCGAGATTCTTTGCGCATAATATGCTTGTCTGAGGCTATCAAACTAGTATAATGAAAGAGAACCGGTTATCTCAAATAAGAACGGGAAAAAAGTGATTCTAACGAGGTTTCCAAACTTCGAAAAAAAATTTTTTTCTTTTCGAGATTCTTTGCGCATAATATGCTTGTCTGAGGCTATCAAACTAGTATAATGAAAGAGAACCAGTTATCTCAAATAAGAACGGAAAAAAAGTGATTCTAACGAAATTTCCAAACTTCGAAAAAAATTTTTTTCTTTTCGAGATTCTTTGCGCATAATATGCTTGTCTGAGGCTATCAAACTAGTATAATGAAAGAGAACCAGTTATCTCAAATAAGAACCGAAAAAAAGTGATTCTAACGAAGTTTCCAAACTTCGAAAAAAATTTTTTTTCTTTTCGAGATTCTTTGCGCATACCTATACTTTTCTGAGGCTATCAAACTAGTATAATGAAAGAGAACCAGTTATCTCAAATAAGAATGGAAAAAAAGTGTTTCTAATGAAGTTTCCAAACTTCGAAAAAAATTTTTTTTCATTTCGAGATTCTTTGCGCAAAATATGCTTTTCGGAGGCTATCAATTTAATATAATGAAAGAGAACCAGTTATCTCAAAAAAGAACGGAAAAAAAGTGATTCTAACGAAGTTTCGAAACTTCGAAAAAAATTTTTTTTCTTTTCGAGATTCTTTGCGCATCATATGCTTTTCTGAGGCTATCAAACTAGTATAATGAAAGAGAACCAGTTATCTCAAATAAGAACGGAAAAAAAGTGATTCTAACGAAGTTTCCAAACTTCGAAAAAAAATTTTTTTCTTTTCGAGATTCTTTGCGCATAATATGCTTTTCTGAGGCTATCAAACTAGTATAATGAAAGAGAACCAGTTATCTCAAATAAGAACGGAAAAAAAGTGATTCTAACGAAGTTTCGAAAACTCGAAAAAAATTTTTTTTCTTTTCCAGATTCTTTGCGCATAATATGCTTTTCTGAGGCTATCAAACCAGTATAATGAAAGAGAACCAGTTATCTCAAATAAGAACGGAAAAAAAGTGATTCTAACGAAGTTTCCAAACTTCGAAAAAAATTTTTTTTCTTTTCGAGATTCTTTGCGCATAATATGCTTTTCTGAGGCTATCAAACTAGTATAACGAGAGATTACCAGTTATCTCTAATAAGAATGGAAAAAAAGTGATTCTAATGAAGTTTCCAAACTTCGAAATAAAAATTTATTCTTTTCGAGATTCTTTGCGCATAATATATTTTTCTGAGGCTATCATACGAGTATAATGAAAGAGAACCAGTTATCTCAAATAAGAACGGAAAAAAAGTGATTCTAACGAAATTTCCAAACTTCGAAAAAAATTTTTTTTCTTTTCGAGATTCTTTGCGCATAATATGCTTTTCTGAGGCTATCAAACTAGTATAATGAAAGAGAACCAGTTATCTCAAATAAGAACGGAAAAAAAGTGATTCTAACGAGGTTTCCGATCTTCGAAAAAATTTTTTTTTCTTTTCGAGATTCTTTGCGCATAATATGCTTTTCTGAGGCTATCAAACTAGTATAATGAAAGAGAACCAGTTATCTCAAATAAGAACGGAAAAAAAAGTGATTCTAACGAGGTTTCCAAACTTCGAAAAAAAATTTTTTTCTTTTCTAGATTCTTTGCGCATAATATGCTTTTCTGAGGCTATCAAACTAGTATAATGAAAGAGAACCAGTTATCTCAAATAAGAACGGAAAAAAAGTGATTCTAACGAAATTTCCAAACTTCGAAAAAAATTTTTTTTCTTTTCGAGGTTCTTTGCGCATAATATGCTTTTCTGAGGCTATCAAACTAGTATAATGAAAGAGAACCAGTTATCTCAAATAAGAACGGAAAAAAAGTGATTCTAACGAGGTTTCCAATCTTAGAAAAAAAATTTTTTTCTTTTCGAGATTCTTTGCGCATAATATGCTTTTCTGAGGCTATCAAACTAGTATAATGAAAGAGAACCAGTTATCTCAAATAAGAACGGAAAAAAAGTGATTCTAACGAAGTTTCCAAACTTCGAAAAAAAATTTTTTTCTTTTCGAGATTCTTTGCCCATAATATGGTTGACTGAGGCTATCAAAGTAGTATAATGAAAGAGAACCAGTTATCTCAAATAAGAACGGAAAAAAAGTGATTCTAACGAGGTTTCCAAACTTCGAAAAAAAATTTTTTTCTTTTCGAGATTCTTTGCGCATAATATGCTTTTCTGAGGCTATCAAACTAGTATAATGAAAGAGAACCAGTTATCTCAAATAAGAACGGAAAAAAAGTGATTCTAACGAAGTTTCGAAAACTCGAAAAAATTTTTTTTTCTTTTCGAGATTCTTTGCGCATAATATGCTTTTCTGAGGCTATCAAACCAGTATAATGAAAGAGAACCAGTTATCTCAAATAAGAAAGGAAAAAAAGTGATTCTAACGAAGTTTCCAAACTTCGAAAAAAAATTTTTTTCTTTTCCAGATTCTTTGCGCATAATATGCTTGTCTGAGGCTATCAAACTAGTATAACGAGAGATTACCAGTTATCTCAAATAAGAACGGAAAAAAAGTAATTCTAACGAAGTTTCGAAACTTCGAAAAAAATTTTCTTTCTTTTCGAGATTCTTTGCGCATAATATGCTTTTCTGAGGCTATCAAACTAGTATAATGAAAGAGAACCAGTTATCTCAAATAAGAACGGAAAAAAAAGTGATTCTAACGAAGTTTCCAAACTTCGAAAAAAAATTTTTTTCTTTTCCAGATTCTTTGCGCATAATATGCTTTTCTGAGGCTATCAAACTATTATAATGAAAGAGAACCAGTTATGTCAAATAAGAACGGAAAAAAAGTGATTCTAACGAAGTTTCGAAAACTCGAAAAAAATTTTTTTTCTTTTCGAGATTCTTTGCGCATAATATGCTTTTCTGAGGCTATCAAACCAGTATAATGAAAGAGAACCAGTTATCTCAAATAAGAACGGAAAAAAAGTGATTCTAACGAAGTTTCCAAACTTCGAAAAAAAATTTTTTTCTTTTCGAGATTCTTTGCGCATAATATGCTTGTCTGAGGCTATCAAACTAGTATAATGAAAGAGAACCGGTTATCTCAAATAAGAACGGGAAAAAAGTGATTCTAACGAGGTTTCCAAACTTCGAAAAAAAATTTTTTTCTTTTCGAGATTCTTTGCGCATAATATGCTTGTCTGAGGCTATCAAACTAGTATAATGAAAGAGAACCAGTTATCTCAAATAAGAACGGAAAAAAAGTGATTCTAACGAAATTTCCAAACTTCGAAAAAAATTTTTTTCTTTTCGAGATTCTTTGCGCATAATATGCTTGTCTGGGGCTATCAAACTAGTATAATGAAAGAGAACCAGTTATCTCAAATAAGAACCGAAAAAAAGTGATTCTAACGAAGTTTCCAAACTTCGAAAAAAATTTTTTTTCTTTTCGAGATTCTTTGCGCATACCTATACTTTTCTGAGGCTATCAAACTAGTATAATGAAAGAGAACCAGTTATCTCAAATAAGAATGGAAAAAAAGTGTTTCTAATGAAGTTTCCAAACTTCGAAAAAAATTTTTTTTCATTTCGAGATTCTTTGCGCAAAATATGCTTTTCGGAGGCTATCAATCTAATATAATGAAAGAGAACCAGTTATCTCAAAAAAGAACGGAAAAAAAGTGATTCTAACGAAGTTTCGAAACTTCGAAAAAAATTTTTTTTCTTTTCGAGATTCTTTGCGCATCATATGCTTTTCTGAGGCTATCAAACTAGTATAATGAAAGAGAACCAGTTATCTCAAATAAGAACGGAAAAAAAGTGATTCTAACGAAGTTTCCAAACTTCGAAAAAAAATTTTTTTCTTTTCGAGATTCTTTGCGCATAATATGCTTTTCTGAGGCTATCAAACTAGTATAATGAAAGAGAACCAGTTATCTCAAATAAGAACGGAAAAAAAGTGATTCTAACGAAGTTTCGAAAACTCGAAAAAAATTTTTTTTCTTTTCCAGATTCTTTGCGCATAATATGCTTTTCTGAGGCTATCAAACCAGTATAATGAAAGAGAACCAGTTATCTCAAATAAGAACGGAAAAAAAGTGATTCTAACGAAGTTTCCAAACTTCGAAAAAAATTTTTTTTCTTTTCGAGATTCTTTGCGCATAATATGCTTTTCTGAGGCTATCAAACTAGTATAACGAGAGATTACCAGTTATCTCTAATAAGAATGGAAAAAAAGTGATTCTAATGAAGTTTCCAAACTTCGAAATAAAAATTTATTCTTTTCGAGATTCTTTGCGCATAATATATTTTTCTGAGGCTATCATACGAGTATAATGAAAGAGAACCAGTTATCTCAAATAAGAACGGAAAAAAAATGATTCTAACGAAATTTCCAAACTTCGAAAAAAATTTTTTTTCTTTTCGAGATTCTTTGCGCATAATATGCTTTTCTGAGGCTATCAAACTAGTATAATGAAAGAGAACCAGTTATCTCAAATAAGAACGGAAAAAAAGTGATTCTAACGAGGTTTCCGATCTTCGAAAAAATTTTTTTTTCTTTTCGAGATTCTTTGCGCATAATATGCTTTTCTGAGGCTATCAAACTAGTATAATGAAAGAGAACCAGTTATCTCAAATAAGAACGGAAAAAAAAGTGATTCTAACGAGGTTTCCAAACTTCGAAAAAAAATTTTTTTCTTTTCTAGATTCTTTGCGCATAATATGCTTTTCTGAGGCTATCAAACTAGTATAATGAAAGAGAACCAGTTATCTCAAATAAGAACGGAAAAAAAGTGATTCTAACGAAGTTTCGAAAACTCGAAAAAAATTTTTTTTCTTTTCGAGATTCTTTGCGCATAATATGCTTTTCTGAGGCTATCAAACTAGTATAATGAAAGAGAACCAGTTATCTCAAATAAGAAAGGAAAAAAAGTGATTCTAACGAAGTTTCCAAACTTCGAAACAAATTTTTTTCTTTTCCAGATTCTTTGCGCATAATATGCTTGTCTGAGGCTATCAAACTAGTATAACGAGAGATTACCAGTTATCTCAAATAAGAATGGAAAAAAAGTGATTCTAACGAAGTTTCCAAACTTCGAAAAAAATTTTTTTTCTTTTCGAGATTCTTTGCGCATAATATGCTTTTCTGAGGCTATCAAACTAGTATAATGAAAGAGAACCAGTTATCTCAAATAAGAAAGGAAAATATGATTCTAACGAAGTTTCCAAACTTCGAAAAAAATTTTTTTTTTTTTCGAGATTCTTTGCGCATAATATGCTTGTCTGAGGCTATCAAACTAGTATAACGAGAGATTACCAGTTATCTCAAATAAGAATGGAAAAAAAGTGATTCTAATGAAGTTTCCAAACTTCGAAAAAAAAATTTATTCTTTTCGAGATTCTTTGCGCATAATATGCTTTTCTGAGGCTATCATACTAGTAGAATGAAAGAGAACAAGTTATCTCAAATAAGAACGGAAAAAAAGTGATTCTAACGAGGTTTCCAAACTTCGAAAAAAAATTTTTTTCTTTTCGAGATTCTTTGCGCATAATATGCTTTTCTCAGGCAATCAAACTAGTATAATGAAAGAGAACCAGTTATCTCAAATAAGAACGGAAAAAAAGTGATTCTAACGAAGTTTCGAAAACTCGAAAAAAATTTTTTTTCTTTTCGAGATTCTTTGCGCATAATATGCTTTTCTGAGGCTATCAAACTAGTATAATGAAAGAGAACCAGTTATCTCAAATAAGAAAGGAAAAAAAGTGATTCTAACGAAGTTTCCAAACTTCGAAAAAAATTTTTTTCTTTTCCAGATTCTTTGCGCATAATAGGTTTTCTGAGGCTATCAAACTAGTATAATGAAAGAGAACCAGTTATCTCAAATAAGAATGGAAAAAAAGTGTTTCTAATGAAGTTTCCAAACTTCGAAAAAAATTTTTTTTCATTTCGAGATTCTTTGCGCATAATATGCTTTTCGGAGGCTATCAATCTAATATAATGAAAGAGAACCAGTTATCTCAAATAAGAACGGAAAAAAAGTGATTCTAACGAAGTTTCGAAACTTCGAAAAAAATTTTTTTTCTTTTCGAGATTCTTTGCGCATCATATGCTTTTCTGAGGCTATCAAACTAGTATAATGAAAGAGAACCAGTTATCTCAAATAAGAACGGAAAAAAAGTGATTCTAACGAAGTTTCCAAACTTCGAAAAAAAATTTTTTTCTTTTCGAGATTCTTTGCGCATAATATGCTTTTCTGAGGCTATCAAACTAGTATAATGAAAGAGAACCAGTTATCTCAAATAAGAAAGGAAAAAAAGTGATTCTAACGAAGTTTCCAAACTTCGAAAAAAAATTTTTTTCTTTTCGAGATTCTTTGCGCATAATATGCTTTTCAGAGGCTATCAAACTAGTATAATGAAAGAGAACCAGTTATCTCAAATAAGAACGGAAAAAAAGTGATTCTAACGAAGTTTCGAAAACTCGAAAAAAATTTTTTTCTTTTCCAGATTCTTTGCGCATAATATGCTTTTCTGAGGCTATCAAACCAGTATAATGAAAGAGAACCAGTTATCTCAAATAAGAACGGAAAAAAAGTGATTCTAACGAAGTTTCCAAACTTCGAAAAAAATTTTTTTTCTTTTCGAGATTCTTTGCGCATAATATGCTTTTCTGAGGCTATCAAACTAGTATAACGAGAGATTATCAGTTATCTCAAATAAGAATGGAAAAAAAGTGATTCTAATGAAGTTTCCAAACTTCGAAATAAAAATTTATTCTTTTCGAGATTCTTTGCGCATAATATATTTTTCTGAGGCTATCATACGAGTATAATGAAAGAGAACCAGTTATCTCAAATAAGAACGGAAAAAAAGTGATTCTAACGAAATTTCCAAACTTCGAAAAAAATTTTTTTTCTTTTCGAGGTTCTTTGCGCATAATATGCTTTTCTGAGGCTATCAAACTAGTATAATGAAAGAGAACCAGTTATCTCAAATAAGAACGGAAAAAAAGTGATTCTAACGAGGTTTCCAATCTTAGAAAAAAAATTTTTTTCTTTTCGAGATTCTTTGCGCATAATATGCTTTTCTGAGGCTATCAAACTAGTATAATGAAAGAGAACCAGTTATCTCAAATAAGAACGGAAAAAAAGTGATTCTAACGAAGTTTCCAAACTTCGAAAAAAAATTTTTTTCTTTTCGAGATTCTTTGCCCATAATATGGTTGACTGAGGCTATCAAAGTAGTATAATGAAAGAGAACCAGTTATCTCAAATAAGAACGGAAAAAAAGTGATTCTAACGAGGTTTCCAAACTTCGAAAAAAAATTTTTTTCTTTTCGAGATTCTTTGCGCATAATATGCTTTTCTGAGGCTATCAAACTAGTATAATGAAAGAGAACCAGTTATCTCAAATAAGAACGGAAAAAAAGTGATTCTAACGAAGTTTCGAAAACTCGAAAAAATTTTTTTTTCTTTTCGAGATTCTTTGCGCATAATATGCTTTTCTGAGGCTATCAAACCAGTATAATGAAAGAGAACCAGTTATCTCAAATAAGAAAGGAAAAAAAGTGATTCTAACGAAGTTTCCAAACTTCGAAAAAAAATTTTTTTCTTTTCCAGATTCTTTGCGCATAATATGCTTGTCTGAGGCTATCAAACTAGTATAACGAGAGATTACCAGTTATCTCAAATAAGAACGGAAAAAAAGTAATTCTAACGAAGTTTCGAAACTTCGAAAAAAATTTTTTTTCTTTTCGAGATTCTTTGCGCATAATATGCTTTTCTGAGGCTATCAAACTAGTATAATGAAAGAGAACCAGTTATCTCAAATAAGAACGGAAAAAAAAGTGATTCTAACGAAGTTTCCAAACTTCGAAAAAAAATTTTTTTCTTTTCCAGATTCTTTGCGCATAATATGCTTTTCTGAGGCTATCAAACTATTATAATGAAAGAGAACCAGTTATGTCAAATAAGAACGGAAAAAAAGTGATTCTAACGAAGTTTCGAAAACTCGAAAAAAATTTTTTTTCTTTTCGAGATTCTTTGCGCATAATATGCTTTTCTGAGGCTATCAAACCAGTATAATGAAAGAGAACCAGTTATCTCAAATAAGAACGGAAAAAAAGTGATTCTAACGAAGTTTCCAAACTTCGAAAAAAAATTTTTTTCTTTTCGAGATTCTTTGCGCATAATATGCTTGTCTGAGGCTATCAAACTAGTATAATGAAAGAGAACCGGTTATCTCAAATAAGAACGGGAAAAAAGTGATTCTAACGAGGTTTCCAAACTTCGAAAAAAAATTTTTTTCTTTTCGAGATTCTTTGCGCATAATATGCTTGTCTGAGGCTATCAAACTAGTATAATGAAAGAGAACCAGTTATCTCAAATAAGAACGGAAAAAAAGTGATTCTAACGAAATTTCCAAACTTCGAAAAAAATTTTTTTCTTTTCGAGATTCTTTGCGCATAATATGCTTGTCTGAGGCTATCAAACTAGTATAATGAAAGAGAACCAGTTATCTCAAATAAGAACCGAAAAAAAGTGATTCTAACGAAGTTTCCAAACTTCGAAAAAAATTTTTTTTCTTTTCGAGATTCTTTGCGCATACCTATACTTTTCTGAGGCTATCAAACTAGTATAATGAAAGAGAACCAGTTATCTCAAATAAGAACGGAAAAAAAGTGATTCTAACGAGGTTTCCAAACTTCGAAAAAAAATTTTTTTCTTTTCGAGATTCTTGGCGCATTATATGCTTTTCTGAGGCTATCAAACTAGTATAATGAAAGAGAACCAGTTATCTCAAATAAGAACGGAAAAAAAGTGATTCTAACGAAGTATCGAAAACTCGAAAAAATTTTTTTTTCTTTTCGAGATTCTTTGCGCATAATATGCTTTTCTGAGGCTATCAAACTAGTATAATGAAAGAGAACCAGTTATCTCAAATAAGAGAGGAAAAAAAGTGATTCTAACGAAGTTTCCAAACTTCGAAAAATAATTTTTTTCTTTTCCAGATTCTTTGCGCATAATATGCTTGTCTGAGGCTATCAAACTAGTATAACGAGAGATTACCAGTTATCTCAAATAAGAATGGAAAAAAAGTGATTCTAACGAAGTTTCCAAACTTCGAAAAAAAATTTTTTTCTTTTCGAAATTCTTTGCACATAATACGCTTTTCTGAGGCTATCAAACTAGTATAATGAAAGAGAACCAGTTATCTCAAATAAGAACAGAAAAAAAGTGATTCTAACGAAGTTTCCAAACTTCGAAAAAAAATTTTTTTCTTTTCGAGATTCTTTGCGCATAATATGCTTTTCTAAGGCTATCAAACTAGTATAATGAAAGAGAACCAGTTATCTCAAATAAGAACGGAAAAAAAGTGATTCTAACGAGGTTTCCAAACTTCGAAAAAAAATTTTTTTCTTTTCGAGATTCTTTGCGCACAATATGCTTTTCTGAGGCTATCAAACTAGTATAATGAAAGAGAACCAGTTATCTCAAATAAGAACGGAAAAAAAGTGATTCTAACGAAATTTCCAAACTTCGAAAAAAAATTTTTTTCTTTTCGAGATTCTTTGCGCATAATATGCTTGTCTGAGGCTATCAAACTAGTATAATGAAAGAGAACCAGTTATCTCAAATAAGAACGGAAAAAAAGTGATTCTAACGAGGTTTCCAAACTTCGAAAAAAAATTTTTTTCTTTTCGAGATTCTTTGCGCATAATATGCTTTTCTGAGGCTATCAAACTAGTATAATGAAAGAGAACCAGTTATCTCAAATAAGAACGGAAAAAAAGTGATTCTAACGAAGTTTCGTAAACTCGAAAAAAATTTTTTTTCTTTTCGAGATTCTTTGCGCATAATATGCTTTTCTGAGGCTATCAAACCAGTATAATGAAAGAGAACCAGTTATCTCAAATAAGAAAGGAAAAAAAGTGATTCTAACGAAGTTTCCAAACTTCGAAAAAAAATTTTTTTCTTTTCCAGATTCTTTGCGCATAATATGCTTGTCTGAGGCTATCAAACTAGTATAACGAGAGATTACCAGTTATCTCAAATAAGAACGGAAAAAAAGTAATTCTAACGAAGTTTCGCAACTTCGAAAAAAATTTTTTTTCTTTTCAAATTCTTTGCGCATAATATGCTTTTCTGAGGCTATCAAACTAGTATAATGAAAGAGAACCAGTTATCTCAAATAAGAACGGAAAAAAAAGTGATTCTAACGAAGTTTCCAAACTTCGAAAAAAAATTTTTTTCTTTTCCAGATTCTTTGCGCATAACTGCTTTTCTGAGGCTATCAAACTATTATAATGAAAGAGAACCAGTTATCTCAAATAAGAACGGAAAAAAAGTGATTCTAACGAAGTTTCGAAAACTCGAAAAAAATTTTTTTTCTTTTCGAGATTCTTTGCGCATAATATGCTTTTCTGAGGCTATCAAACCAGTATAATGAAAGAGAACCAGTTATCTCAAATAAGAAAGGAAAAAAAGTGATTCTAACGAAGTTTCCAAACTTCGAAAAAAAATTTTTTTCTTTTCGAGATTCTTTGCGCATAATATGCTTGTCTGAGGCTATCAAACTAGTATAATGAAACAGAACCACTTATCTCAAATAAGAACGGGAAAAAAGTGATTCTAACGAGGTTTCCAAACTTCGAAAAAAAATTTTTTTCTTTTCGAGATTCTTTGCGCATAATATGCTTGTCTGAGGCTATCAAACTAGTATAATGAAAGAGAACCAGTTATCTCAAATAAGAACGGAAAAAAAGTGATTCTAACGAAATTTCCAAACTTCGAAAAAAATTTTTTTCTTTTCGAGTTTCTTTGCGCATAATATGCTTGTCTGAGGCTATCAAACTAGTATAATGAAAGAGAACCAGTTATCTCAAATAAGAACCGAAAAAAAGTGATTCTAACGAAGTTTCCAAACTTCGAAAAAAATTTTTTTTCTTTTCGAGATTCTTTGCGCATACCTATACTTTTCTGAGGCTATCAAACTAGTATAATGAAAGAGAACCAGTTATCTCAAATAAGAACGGAAAAAAAGTGATTCTAACGAGGTTTCCAAACTTCGAAAAAAAATTTTTTTCTTTTCGAGATTCTTGGCGCATAATATGCTTTTCTGAGGCTATCAAACTAGTATAATGAAAGAGAACCAGTTATCTCAAATAAGAACGGAAAAAAAGTGATTCTAATGAAGTTTCGAAAACTCGAAAAAATTTTTTTTTCTTTTCGAGATTCTTTGCGCATAATATGCTTTTCTGAGGCTATCAAACTAGTATAATGAAAGAGAACCAGTTATCTCAAATAAGAGAGGAAAAAAAGTGATTCTAACGAAGTTTCCAAACTTCGAAAAATAATTTTTTTCTTTTCCAGATTCTTTGCGCATAATATGCTTGTCTGAGGCTATCAAACTAGTATAACGAGAGATTACCAGTTATCTCAAATAAGAATGGAAAAAAAGTGATTCTAACGAAGTTTCCAAACTTCGAAAAAAAATTTTTTTCTTTTCGAAATTCTTTGCACATAATACGCTTTTCTGAGGCTATCAAAATAGTATAATGAAAGAGAACCAGTTATCTCAAATAAGAAAGGAAAAAAAGTGATTCTAACGAAGTTTCCAAACTTCGAAAAAAAATTTTTTTCTTTTCGAGATTCTTTGCGCATAATATGCTTTTCTAAGGCTATCAAACTAGTATAATGAAAGAGAACCAGTTATCTCAAATAAGAACGGAAAAAAAGTGATTCTAACGAGGTTTCCAAACTTCGAAAAAAAATTTTTTTCTTTTCGAGATTCTTTGCGCACAATATGCTTTTCTGAGGCTATCAAACTAGTATAATGAAAGAGAACCAGTTATCTCAAATAAGAACGGAAAAAAAGTGATTCTAACGAAATTTCCAAACTTCGAAAAAAAATTTTTTTCTTTTCGAGATTCTTTGCGCATAATATGCTTGTCTGAGGCTATCAAACTAGTATAATGAAAATGAACCAGTTATCTCAAATAAGAACGGAAAAAAAGTGATTCTAACGAGGTTTCCAAACTTCGAAAAAAAAATTTTTTCTTTTCGAGATTCTTTGCGCATAATATGCTTTTCTGAGGCTATCAAACTAGTATAATGAAAGAGAACCAGTTATCTCAAATAAGAACGGAAAAAAAGTGATTCAAACGAAGTTTCGAAAACTCGAAAAAAATTTTTTTTCTTTTGGAGATTCTTTGCGCATAATATGCTTTTCTGAGGCTATCAAACTAGTATAATGAAAGAGAACCAGTTATCTCAAATAAGAAAGGAAAAAAAGTGATTCTAACGAAGTTTCCAAACTTCGAAAAAAAATTTTTTTCTTTTCCAGATTCTTTGCGCATAATATGCTTTTCTGAGGCTATCAAACTAGTATAATGAAAGAGAACCAGTTATCTCAAATAAGAATGGAAAAAAAGTGTTTCTAATGAAGTTTCCAAACTTCGAAAAAAATTTTTTTTCATTTCGAGATTCTTTGCGCAAAATATGCTTTTCGGAGGCTATCAATCTAATATAATGAAAGAGAACCAGTTATCTCAAAAAAGAACGGAAAAAAAGTGATTCTAACGAAGTTTCGAAACTTCGAAAAAAATTTTTTTTCTTTTCGAGATTCTTTGCGCATCATATTCTTTTCTGAGGCTATCAAACTAGTATAATGAAAGAGAACCAGTTATCTCAAATAAGAACGGAAAAAAAGTGATTCTAACGAAGTTTCGAAAACTCGAAAAAAATTTTTTTTCTTTTCCAGATTCTTTGCGCATAATATGCTTTTCTGAGGCTATCAAACCAGTATAATGAAAGAGAACCAGTTATCTCAAATAAGAACGGAAAAAAAGTGATTCTAACGAAGTTTCCAAACTTCGAAAAAAAATTTTTTTCTTTTCGAGATTCTTTGCGCATAATATGCTTTTCTGAGGCTATCAAACTAGTATAACGAGAGATTACCAGTTATCTCAAATAAGAATGGAAAAAAAGTGATTCTAATGAAGTTTCCAAACTTCGAAATAAAAATTTATTCTTTTCGAGATTCTTTGCGCATAATATATTTTTCTGAGGCTATCATACGAGTATAATGAAAGAGAACCAGTTATCTCAAATAAGAACGGAAAAAAAGTGATTCTAACGAAATTTCCAAACTTCGAAAAAAATTTTTTTTCTTTTCGAGATTCTTTGCGCATAATATGCTTTTCTGAGGCTATCAAACTAGTATAATGAAAGAGAACCAGTTATCTCAAATAAGAAAGGAAAAAAAGTGATTCTAACGAAGTTTCCAAACTTCGAAAAAAAATTTTTTTCTTTTCCAGATTCTTTGCGCATAATATGCTTTTCTGAGGCTATCAAACTAGTATAATGAAAGAGAACCAGTTATCTCAAATAAGAATGGAAAAAAAGTGTTTCTAATGAAGTTTCCAAACTTCGAAAAAAATTTTTTTTCATTTCGAGATTCTTTGCGCAAAATATGCTTTTCGGAGGCTATCAATCTAATATAATGAAAGAGAACCAGTTATCTCAAAAAAGAACGGAAAAAAAGTGATTCTAACGAAGTTTCGAAACTTCGAAAAAAATTTTTTTTCTTTTCGAGATTCTTTGCGCATCATATGCTTTTCTGAGGCTATCAAACTAGTATAATGAAAGAGAACCAGTTATCTCAAATAAGAACGGAAAAAAAGTGATTCTAACGAAGTTTCGAAAACTCGAAAAAAATTTTTTTTCTTTTCCAGATTCTTTGCGCATAATATGCTTTTCTGAGGCTATCAAACCAGTATAATGAAAGAGAACCAGTTATCTCAAATAAGAACGGAAAAAAAGTGATTCTAACGAAGTTTCCAAACTTCGAAAAAAAATTTTTTTCTTTTCGAGATTCTTTGCGCATAATATGCTTTTCTGAGGCTATCAAACTAGTATAACGAGAGATTACCAGTTATCTCAAATAAGAATGGAAAAAAAGTGATTCTAATGAAGTTTCCAAACTTCGAAATAAAAATTTATTCTTTTCGAGATTCTTTGCGCATAATATATTTTTCTGAGGCTATCATACGAGCATAATGAAAGAGAACCAGTTATCTCAAATAAGAACGGAAAAAAAGTGATTCTAACGAAATTTCCAAACTTCGAAAAAAATTTTTTTTCTTTTCGAGATTCTTTGCGCATAATATGCTTTTCTGAGGCTATCAAACTAGTATAATGAAAGAGAACCAGTTATCTCAAATAAGAACGGAAAAAAAGTGATTCTAACGAAGTTTCGAAAACTCGAAAAAAATTTTTTTTCTTTTCGAGATTCTTTGCGCATAATATGCTTTTCTGAGGCTATCAAACTAGTATAATGAAAGAGAACCAGTTATCTCAAATAAGAAAGGAAAAAAAGTGATTCTAACGAAGTTTCCAAACTTCGAAACAAATTTTTTTCTTTTCCAGATTCTTTGCGCATAATATGCTTGTCTGAGGCTATCAAACTAGTATAACGAGAGATTACCAGTTATCTCAAATAAGAATGGAAAAAAAGTAATTCTAACGAAGTTTCCAAACTTCGAAAAAATTTTTTTTTCTTTTCGAGATTCTTTGCGCATAATATGCTTTTCTGAGGCTATCAAACTAGTATAATGAAAGAGAACCAGTTATCTCAAATAAGAAAGGAAAAAGTGATTCTAACGAAGTTTCCAAACTGCGAAAAAATTTTTTTTTTTTTTCGAGATTCTTTGCGCATAATATGCTTGTCTGAGTCTATCAAACTAGTATAACGAGAGATTACCAGTTATCTCAAATAAGAATGGAAAAAAAGTGATTCTAATGAAGTTTCCAAACTTCGAAAAAAAAATTTATTCTTTTCGAGATTCTTTGCGCATAATATGCTTTTCTGAGGCTATCATACTAGTAGAATGAAAGAGAACCAGTTATCTCAAATAAGAACGGAAAAAAAGTGATTCTAACGAGGTTTCCAAACTTCGAAAAAAAATTTTTTTCTTTTCGAGATTCTTTGCGCATAATATGCTTTTCTCAGGCAATCAAACTAGTATAATGAAAGAGAACCAGTTATCTCAAATAAGAACGGAAAAAAAGTGATTCTAACGAAGTTTCGAAACTCGAAAAAAATTTTTTTTCTTTTCGAGATTCTTTGCGCATAATATGCTTTTCTGAGGCTATCAAACTAGTATAATGAAAGAGAACCAGTTATCTCAAATAAGAAAGGAAAAAAAGTGATTCTAACGAAGTTTCCAAACTTCGAAAAAAATTTTTTTCTTTTCCAGATTCTTTGCGCATAATATGCTTTTCTGAGGCTATCAAACTAGTATAATGAAAGAGAACCAGTTATCTCAAATAAGAATGGAAAAAAAGTGTTTCTAATGAAGTTTCCAAACTTCGAAAAAAATTTTTTTTCATTTCGAGATTCTTTGCGCATAATATGCTTTTCGGATGCTATCAATCTAATATAATGAAAGAGAACCAGTTATCTCAAATAAGAACGGAAAAAAAGTGATTCTAACGAAGTTTCGAAACTTCGAAAAAAATTTTTTTTCTTTTCGAGATTCTTTGCGCATCATATGCTTTTCTGAGGCTATCAAACTAGTATAATGAAAGAGAACCAGTTATCTCAAATAAGAACGGAAAAAAAGTGATTCTAACGAAGTTTCCAAACTTCGAAAAAAAATTTTTTTCTTTTCGAGATTCTTTGCGCATAATATGCTTTTCTGAGGCTATCAAACTAGTATAATGAAAGAGAACCAGTTATCTCAAATAAGAAAGGAAAAAAAGTGATTCTAACGAAGTTTCCAAACTTCGAAAAAAAATTTTTTTCTTTTCGAGATTCTTTGCGCATAATATGCTTTTCTGAGGCTATCAAACTAGTATAATGAAAGAGAACCAGTTATCTCAAATAAGAACGGAAAAAAAGTGATTCTAACGAAGTTTCGAAAACTCGAAAAAAATTTTTTTCTTTTCCAGATTCTTTGCGCATAATATGCTTTTCTGAGGCTATCAAACCAGTATAATGAAAGAGAACCAGTTATCTCAAATAAGAACGGAAAAAAAGTGATTCTAACGAAGTTTCCAAACTTCGAAAAAAATTTTTTTTCTTTTCGAGATTCTTTGCGCATAATATGCTTTTCTGAGGCTATCAAACTAGTATAACGAGAGATTATCAGTTATCTCAAATAAGAATGGAAAAAAAGTGATTCTAATGAAGTTTCCAAACTTCGAAATAAAAATTTATTCTTTTCGAGATTCTTTGCGCATAATATATTTTTCTGAGGCTATCATACGAGTATAATGAAAGAGAACCAGTTATCTCAAATAAGAACGGAAAAAAAGTGATTCTAACGAAATTTCCAAACTTCGAAAAAAATTTTTTTTCTTTTCGAGGTTCTTTGCGCATAATATGCTTTTCTGAGGCTATCAAACTAGTATAATGAAAGAGAACCAGTTATCTCAAATAAGAACGGAAAAAAAGTGATTCTAACGAGGTTTCCAATCTTCGAAAAAAAATTTTTTTCTTTTCGAGATTCTTTGCGCATAATATGCTTTTCTGAGGCTATCAAACTAGTATAATGAAAGAGAACCAGTTATCTCAAATAAGAACGGAAAAAAAGTGATTCTAACGAAGTTTCCAAACTTCGAAAAAAAATTTTTTTCTTTTCGAGATTCTTTGCCCATAATATGGTTGACTGAGGCTATCAAAGTAGTATAATGAAAGAGAACCAGTTATCTCAAATAAGAACGGAAAAAAAGTGATTCTAACGAGGTTTCCAAACTTCGAAAAAAAATTTTTTTCTTTTCGAGATTCTTTGCGCATAATATGCTTTTCTGAGGCTATCAAACTAGTATAATGAAAGAGAACCAGTTATCTCAAATAAGAACGGAAAAAAAGTGATTCTAACGAAGTTTCGAAAACTCGAAAAATTTTTTTTTTCTTTTCGAGATTCTTTGCGCATAATATGCTTTTCTGAGGCTATCAAACCAGTATAATGAAAGAGAACCAGTTATCTCAAATAAGAAAGGAAAAAAAGTGATTCTAACGAAGTTTCCAAACTTCGAAAAAAAATTTTTTTCTTTTCCAGATTCTTTGCGCATAATATGCTTGTCTGAGGCTATCAAACTAGTATAACGAGAGATTACCAGTTATCTCAAATAAGAACGGAAAAAAAGTAATTCTAACGAAGTTTCGAAACTTCGAAAAAAATTTTTTTTCTTTTCGAGATTCTTTGCGCATAATATGCTTTTCTGAGGCTATCAAACTAGTATAATGAAAGAGAACCAGTTATCTCAAATAAGAACGGAAAAAAAAGTGATTCTAACGAAGTTTCCAAACTTCGAAAAAAAATTTTTTTCTTTTCCAGATTCTTTGCGCATAATATGCTTTTCTGAGGCTATCAAACTATTATAATGAAAGAGAACCAGTTATCTCAAATAAGAACGGAAAAAAAGTGATTCTAACGAAGTTTCGAAAACTCGAAAAAAATTTTTTTTCTTTTCGAGATTCTTTGCGCATAATATGCTTTTCTGATGCTATCAAACCAGTATAATGAAAGAGAACCAGTTATCTCAAATAAGAACGGAAAAAAAGTGATTCTAACGAAGTATCCAAACTTCGAAAAAAAATTTTTTTCTTTTCGAGATTCTTTGCGCATAATATGCTTGTCTGAGGCTATCAAACTAGTATAATGAAAGAGAACCAGCTATCTCAAATAAGAACGGGAAAAAAGTGATTCTAACGAGGTTTCCAAACTTCGAAAAAAAATTTTTTTCTTTTCGAGATTCTTTGCGCATAATATGCTTGTCTGAGGCTATCAAACTAGTATAATGAAATAGAACCAGTTATCTCAAATAAGAACGGAAAAAAAGTGATTCTAACGAAATTTCCAAACTTCGAAAAAAATTTTTTTCTTTTCGAGATTCTTTGCGCATAATATGCTTGTCTGAGGCTATCAAACTAGTATAATGAAAGAGAACCAGTTATCTCAAATAAGAACCGAAAAAAAGTGATTCTAACGAAGTTTCCAAACTTCGAAAAAAATTTTTTTTCTTTTCGAGATTCTTTGCGCATACCTATACTTTTCTGAGGCTATCAAACTAGTATAATGAAAGAGAACCAGTTATCTCAAATAAGAACGGAAAAAAAGTGATTCTAACGAGGTTTCCAAACTTCGAAAAAAAATTTTTTTCTTTTCGAGATTCTTGGCGCATAATATGCTTTTCTGAGGCTATCAAACTAGTATAATGAAAGAGAACCAGTTATCTCAAATAAGAACGGAAAAAAAGTGATTCTAACGAAGTTTCGAAAACTCGAAAAAATTTTTTTTTCTTTTCGAGATTCTTTGCGCATAATATGCTTTTCTGAGGCTATCAAACTAGTATAATGAAAGAGAACCAGTTATCTCAAATAAGAGAGGAAAAAAAGTGATTCTAACGAAGTTTCCAAACTTCGAAAAATAATTTTTTTCTTTTCCAGATTCTTTGCGCATAATATGCTTGTCTGAGGCTATCAAACTAGTATAACGAGAGATTACCAGTTATCTCAAATAAGAATGGAAAAAAAGTGATTCTAACGAAGTTTCCAAACTTCGAAAAAAAATTTTTTTCTTTTCGAAATTCTTTGCACAGAATACGCTTTTCTGAGGCTATCAAACTAGTATAATGAAAGAGAACCAGTAATCTCAAATAAGAACGGAAAAAAAGTGATTCTAACGAGGTTTCCAAACTTCGAAAAAAAATTTTTTTCTTTTCGAGATTCTTTGCGCACAATATGCTTTTCTGAGGCTATCAAACTAGTATAATGAAAGAGAACCAGTTATCTCAAATAAGAACGGAAAAAAAGTGATTCTAACGAAATTTCCAAACTTCGAAAAAAAATTTTTTTCTTTTCGAGATTCTTTGCGCATAATATGCTTGTCTGAGGCTATCAAACTAGTATAATGAAAGAGAACCAGTTATCTCAAATAAGAACGGAAAAAAAGTGATTCTAACGAGGTTTCCAAACTTCGAAAAAAAATTTTTTTCTTTTCCAGATTCTTTGCGCATAATATGCTTTTCTGAGGCTATCAAACTAGTATAATGAAAGAGAACCAGTTATCTCAAATAAGAACGGAAAAAAAGTGATTCTAACGAAGTTTCGAAAACTCGAAATAAATTTTTTTTCTTTTCGAGATTCTTTGCGCATAATATGCTTTTCTGAGGCTATCAAACCAGTATAATGAAAGAGAACCAGTTATCTCAAATAAGAAAGGAAAAAAAGTGATTCTAACGAAGTTTCCAAACTTCGAAAAAAAATTTTTTTCTTTTCCAGATTCTTTGCGCATAATATGCTTGTCTGAGGCTATCAAACTAGTATAACGAGAGATTACCAGTTATCTCAAATAAGAACGGAAAAAAAGTAATTCTAACGAAGTTTCGAAACTCCGAAAAAATTTTTTTTTCTTTTCGAGATTCTTTGCGCATAATATGCTTTTCTGAGGCTATCAAACTAGTATAATGAAAGAGAACCAGTTATCTCAAATAAGAACGGAAAAAAAAGTGATTCTAACGAAGTTTCCAAACTTCGAAAAAAAATTTTTTTCTTTTCCAGATTCTTTGCGCATAATATGCTTTTCTGAGGCTATCAAACTATTATAATGAAAGAGAACCAGTTATCTCAAATAAGAACGGAAAAAAAGTGATTCTAACGAAGTTTCGAAAACTCGAAAAAAATTTTTTTTCTTTTCGAGATTCTTTGCGCATAATATGCTTTTCTGAGGCTATCAAACCAGTATAATGAAAGAGAACCAGTTATCTCAAATAAGAACGGAAAAAAAGTGATTCTAACGAAGTTTCCAAACTTCGAAAAAAAATTTTTTTCTTTTCGAGATTCTTTGCGCATAATATGCTTGTCTGAGGCTATCAAACTAGTATAATGAAAGAGAACCAGTTATCTCAAATAAGAACGGGAAAAAAGTGATTCTAACGAGGTTTCCAAACTTCGAAAAAAAATTTTTTTCTTTTCGAGATTCTTTGCGCATAATATGCTTGTCTGAGGCTATCAAACTAGTATAATGAAAGAGAACCAGTTATCTCAAATAAGAACGGAAAAAAAGTGATTCTAACGAAATTTCCAAACTTCGAAAAAAATTTTTTTCTTTTCGAGATTCTTTGCGCATAATATGCTTGTCTGAGGCTATCAAACTAGTATAATGAAAGAGAACCAGTTATCTCAAATAAGAACCGAAAAAAAGTGATTCTAACGAAGTTTCCAAACTTCGAAAAAAATTTTTTTTCTTTTCGAGATTCTTTGCGCATACCTATACTTTTCTGAGGCTATCAAACTAGTATAATGAAAGAGAACCAGTTATCTCAAATAAGAACGGAAAAAAAGTGATTCTAACGAGGTTTCCAAACTTCGAAAAAAAATTTTTTTCTTTTCGAGATTCTTGGCGCATAATATGCTTTTCTGAGGCTATCAAACTAGTATAATGAAAGAGAACCAGTTATCTCAAATAAGAACGGAAAAAAAGTGATTCTAACGAAGTTTCGAAAACTCGAAAAAATTTTTTTTTCTTTTCGAGATTCTTTGCGCATAATATGCTTTTCTGAGGCTATCAAACTAGTATAATGAAAGAGAACCAGTTATCTCAAATAAGAGAGGAAAAAAAGTGATTCTAACGAAGTTTCCAAACTTCGAAAAATAATTTTTTTCTTTTCCAGATTCTTTGCGCATAATATGCTTGTCTGAGGCTATCAAACTAGTATAACGAGAGATTACCAGTTATCTCAAATAAGAATGGAAAAAAAGTGATTCTAACGAAGTTTCCAAACTTCGAAAAAAAATTTTTTTCTTTTCGAAATTCTTTGCACATAATACGCTTTTCTGAGGCTATCAAACTAGTATAATGAAAGAGAACCAGTTATCTCAAATAAGAACAGAAAAAAAGTGATTCTAACGATGTTTCCAGACTTCGAAAAAAAATTTTTTTCTTTTCGAGATTCTTTGCGCATAATATGCTTTTCTAAGGCTATCAAACTAGTATAATGAAAGAGAACCAGTTATCTCAAATAAGAACGGAAAAAAAGTGATTCTAACGAGGTTTCCAAACTTCGAAAAAAAATTTTTTTCTTTTCGAGATTCTTTGCGCACAATATGCTTTTCTGAGGCTATCAAACTAGTATAATGAAAGAGAACCAGTTATCTCAAATAAGAACGGAAAAAAAGTGATTCTAACGAAATTTCCAAACTTCTAAATTAAATTTTTTTCTTTTCGAGATTCTTTGCGCATAATATGCTTGTCTGAGGCTATCAAACTAGTATAATGAAAGAGAACCAGTTATCTCAAATAAGAACGGAAAAAAAGTTATTCTAACGAAGTTTCCAAACTTCGAAAAATAATTTTTTTCTTTTCGAGATTCTTTGCGCATACCTATGCTTTTCTGAGGCTATCAAACTAGTATAATGAAAGAGAACCAGTTATCTCAAATAAGAACGGAAAAAAAGTGATTCTAACGAAGTTTCCAAACTTCGAAAAAAAATTTTTTTCTTTTCGAGATTCTTTGCGCATACCTATGCTTTTCTGAGGCTATCAAACTAGTATAATGAAAGAGAACCAGTTATCTCAAATAAGAACGGAAAAAAAGTGATTCTAACGAGGTTTCCAATCTTCGAAAAAAAATTTTTTTCTTTTCGAGATTCTTTGCGCATAATATGCTTTTCTGAGGCTATCAAACTAGTATAATGAAAGAGAACCAGTTATCTCAAATAAGAACGGAAAAAAATTGATTCTAACGAAGTTTCCAAACTTCGAAAAAAAATTTTTTTCTTTTCGAGATTCTTTGCGCATAATATGCTTGTCTGAGGCTATCAAACTAGTATAATGAAAATGAACCAGTTATCTCAAATAAGAACGGAAAAAAAGTGATTCTAACGAGGTTTCCAAACTTCGAAAAAAAATTTTTTTCTTTTCGAGATTCTTTGCGCATAATATGCTTTTCTGAGGCTATCAAACTAGTATAATGAAAGAGAACCAGTTATCTCAAATAAGAACGGAAAAAAAGTGATTCTAACGAAGTTTCGAAAACTCGAAAAAATTTTTTTTCTTTTCGAGATTCTTTGCGCATAATATGCTTGTCTGAGGCTATCAAACTAGTAAAAATGAAAATGAACCAGTTATCTCAAATAAGAACGGAAAAAAAGTGATTCTAACGAGGTTTCCAAACTTCGAAAAAAAATTTTTTTCTTTTCGAGATTCTTTGCGCATAATATGCTTTTCTGAGGCTATCAAACTAGTATAATAAAAGAGAACCAGTTATCTCAAATAAGAACGGAAAAAAAGTGATTCAAACGAAGTTTCGAAAACTCGAAAAAAATTTTTTTTCTTTTCGAGATTCTTTGCGCATAATATGCTTTTCTGAGGCTATCAAACTAGTATAATGAAAGAGAACCAGTTATCTCAAATAAGAACGGAAAAAAAGTGATTCTAACGAAGTTTCGAAAACTCGAAAAAAATTTTTTTTCTTTTCGAGATTCTTTGCGCATAATATGCTTTTCTGAGGCTATCAAACCAGTATAATGAAAGAGAACCAGTTATCTCAAATAAGAAAGGAAAAAAAGTGATTCTAACGAAGTTTCCAAACTTCGAAAAAAAATTTTTTTCTTTTCCAGATTCTTTGCGCATAATATGCTTGTCTGAGGCTATCAAACTAGTATAACGAGAGATTACCAGTTATCTCAAATAAGAACGGAAAAAAAGTAATTCTAACGAAGTTTCGAAACTTCGAAAAAATTTTTTTTTCTTTTCGAGATTCTTTGCGCATAATATGCTTTTCTGAGGCTATCAAACTAGTATAATGAAAGAGAACCAGTTATCTCAAATAAGAACGGAAAAAAAAGTGATTCTAACGAAGTTTCCAAACTTCGAAAAAAAATTTTTTTCTTTTCGAGATTCTTTGCGCATAATATGCTTGTCTGAGGCTATCAAACTAGTATAATGAAAGAGAACCAGCTATCTCAAATAAGAACGGGAAAAAAGTGATTCTAACGAGGTTTCCAAACTTCGAAAAAAAATTTTTTTCTTTTCGAGATTCTTTGCGCATAATATGCTTGTCTGAGGCTATCAAACTAGTATAATGAAAGAGAACCAGTTATCTCAAATAAGAACGGAAAAAAAGTGATTCTAACGAAATTTCCAAACTTCGAAAAAAATTTTTTTCTTTTCGAGATTCTTTGCGCATAATATGCTTGTCTGAGGCTATCAAACTAGTATAATGAAAGAGAACCAGTTATCTCAAATAAGAACCGAAAAAAAGTGATTCTAACGAAGTTTCCAAACTTCGAAAAAAATTTTTTTTCTTTTCGAGATTCTTTGCGCATACCTATACTTTTCTGAGGCTATCAAACTAGTATAATGAAAGAGAACCAGTTATCTCAAATAAGAACGGAAAAAAAGTGATTCTAACGAGGTTTCCAAACTTCGAAAAAAAATTTTTTTCTTTTCGAGATTCTTGCGCATAATATGCTTTTCTGAGGCTATCAAACTAGTATAATGAAAGAGAACCAGTTATCTCAAATAAGAACGGAAAAAAAGTGATTCTAACGAAGTTTCGAAAACTCGAAAAAATTTTTTTTTCTTTTCGAGATTCTTTGCGCATAATATGCTTTTCTGAGGCTATCAAACTAGTATAATGAAAGAGAACCAGTTATCTCAAATAAGAGAGGAAAAAAAGTGATTCTAACGAAGTTTCCAAACTTCGAAAAATAATTTTTTTCTTTTCCAGATTCTTTGCGCATAATATGCTTGTCTGAGGCTATCAAACTAGTATAACGAGAGATTACCAGTTATCTCAAATAAGAATGGAAAAAAAGTGATTCTAACGAAGTTTCCAAACTTCGAAAAAAAATTTTTTTCTTTTCGAAATTCTTTGCACATAATACGCTTTTCTGAGGCTATCAAACTAGTATAATGAAAGAGAACCAGTTATCTCAAATAAGAACCGAAAAAAAGTGATTCTAACGAAGTTTCCAAACTTCGAAAAAAAATTTTTTTCTTTTCGAGATTCTTTGCGCATAATATGCTTTTCTAAGGCTATCAAACTAGTATAATGAAAGAGAACCAGTTATCTCAAATAAGAACGGAAAAAAAGTGATTCTAACGAGGTTTCCAAACTTCGAAAAAAAATTTTTTTCTTTTCGAGATTCTTTGCGCACAATATGCTTTTCTGAGGCTATCAAACTAGTATAATGAAAGAGAACCAGTTATCTCAAATAAGAACGGAAAAAAAGTGATTCTAACGAAATTTCCAAACTTCGAAAAAAATTTTTTTTCTTTTCGAGATTCTTTGCGCATAATATGCTTGTCTGAGGCTATCAAACTAGTATAATGAAAGAGAACCAGTTATCTCAAATAAGAACGGAAAAAAAGTGATTCTAACGAGGTTTCCAAACTTCGAAAAAAAATTTTTTTCTTTTCGAGATTCTTTGCGCATAATATGCTTTTCTGAGGCTATCAAACTAGTATAATGAAAGAGAACCAGTTATCTCAAATAAGAACGGAAAAAAAGTGATTCTAACGAAGTTTCGAAAACTCGAAAAAAATTTTTTTTCTTTTCGAGATTCTTTGCGCATAATATGCTTTTCTGAGGCTATCAAACCAGTATAATGAAAGAGAACCAGTTATCTCAAATAAGAAAGGAAAAAAAGTGATTCTAACGAAGTTTCCAAACTTCGAAAAAAAATTTTTTTCTTTTCCAGATTCTTTGCGCATAATATGCTTGTCTGAGGCTATCAAACTAGTATAACGAGAGATTACCAGTTATCTCAAATAAGAACGGAAAAAAAGTAATTCTAACGAAGTTTCGAAACTTCGAAAAAATTTTTTTTTCTTTTCGAGATTCTTTGCGCATAATATGCTTTTCTGAGGCTATCAAACTAGTATAATGAAAGAGAACCAGTTATCTCAAATAAGAACGGAAAAAAAAGTGATTCTAACGAAGTTTCCAAACTTCGAAAAAAAATTTTTTTCTTTTCCAGATTCTTTGCGCATAATATGCTTTTCTGAGGCTATCAAACTATTATAATGAAAGAGAACCAGTTATCTCAAATAAGAACGGAAAAAAAGTGATTCTAACGAAGTTTCGAAAACTCGAAAAAAATTTTTTTTCTTTTCGAGATTCTTTGCGCATAATATGCTTTTCTGAGGCTATCAAACCAGTATAATGAAAGAGAACCAGTTATCTCAAATAAGAACGGAAAAAAAGTGATTCTAACGAAGTTTCCAAACTTCGAAAAAAAATTTTTTTCTTTTCGAGATTCTTTGCGCATAATATGCTTGTCTGAGGCTATCAAACTAGTATAATGAAAGAGAACCAGTTATCTCAAATAAGAACGGGAAAAAAGTGATTCTAACGAGGTTTCCAAACTTCGAAAAAAAATTTTTTTCTTTTCGAGATTCTTTGCGCATAATATGCTTGTCTGAGGCTATCAAACTAGTATAATGAAAGAGAACCAGTTATCTCAAATAAGAACGGAAAAAAAGTGATTCTAACGAAATTTCCAAACTTCGAAAAAAATTTTTTTCTTTTCGAGATTCTTTGCGCATAATATGCTTGTCTGAGGCTATCAAACTAGTATAATGAAAGAGAACCAGTTATCTCAAATAAGAACCGAAAAAAAGTGATTCTAACGAAGTTTCCAAACTTCGAAAAAAATTTTTTTTCTTTTCGAGATTCTTTGCGCATACCTATACTTTTCTGAGGCTATCAAACTAGTATAATGAAAGAGAACCAGTTATCTCAAATAAGAACGGAAAAAAAGTGATTCTAACGAGGTTTCCAAACTTCGAAAAAAAATTTTTTTCTTTTCGAGATTCTTGGCGCATAATATGCTTTTCTGAGGCTATCAAACTAGTATAATGAAAGAGAACCAGTTATCTCAAATAAGAACGGAAAAAAAGTGATTCTAACGAAGTTTCGAAAACTCGAAAAAATTTTTTTTTCTTTTCGAGATTCTTTGCGCATAATATGCTTTTCTGAGGCTATCAAACTAGTATAATGAAAGAGAACCAGTTATCTCAAATAAGAGAGGAAAAAAAGTGATTCTAACGAAGTTTCCAAACTTCGAAAAATAATTTTTTTCTTTTCCAGATTCTTTGCGCATAATATGCTTGTCTGAGGCTATCAAACTAGTATAACGAGAGATTACCAGTTATCTCAAATAAGAATGGAAAAAAAGTGATTCTAACGAAGTTTCCAAACTTCGAAAAAAAATTTTTTTCTTTTCGAAATTCTTTGCACATAATACGCTTTTCTGAGGCTATCAAACTAGTATAATGAAAGAGAACCAGTTATCTCAAATAAGAACAGAAAAAAAGTGATTCTAACGATGTTTCCAGACTTCGAAAAAAAATTTTTTTCTTTTCGAGATTCTTTGCGCATAATATGCTTTTCTAAGGCTATCAAACTAGTATAATGAAAGAGAACCAGTTATCTCAAATAAGAACGGAAAAAAAGTGATTCTAACGAGGTTTCCAAACTTCGAAAAAAAATTTTTTTCTTTTCGAGATTCTTTGCGCACAATATGCTTTTCTGAGGCTATCAAACTAGTATAATGAAAGAGAACCAGTTATCTCAAATAAGAACGGAAAAAAAGTGATTCTAACGAAATTTCCAAACTTCGAAAAAAAATTTTTTTCTTTTCGAGATTCTTTGCGCATAATATGCTTGTCTGAGGCTATCAAACTAGTATAATGAAAGAGAACCAGTTATCTCAAATAAGAACGGAAAAAAAGTTATTCTAACGAAGTTTCCAAACTTCGAAAAATAATTTTTTTCTTTTCGAGATTCTTTGCGCATACCTATGCTTTTCTGAGGCTATCAAACTAGTATAATGAAAGAGAACCAGTTATCTCAAATAAGAACGGAAAAAAAGTGATTCTAACGAAGTTTCCAAACTTCGAAAAAAAATTTTTTTCTTTTCGAGATTCTTTGCGCATACCTATGCTTTTCTGAGGCTATCAAGCTAGTATAATGAAAGAGAACCAGTTATCTCAAATAAGAACGGAAAAAAAGTGATTCTAACGAGGTTTCCAATCTTCGAAAAAAAATTTTTTTCTTTTCGAGATTCTTTGCGCATAATATGCTTTTCTGAGGCTATCAAACTAGTATAATGAAAGAGAACCAGTTATCTCAAATAAGAACGGAAAAAAATTGATTCTAACGAAGTTTCCAAACTTCGAAAAAAATTTTTTTTCTTTTCGAGATTCTTTGCGCATAATATGCTTGTCTGAGGCTATCAAACTAGTATAATGAAAATGAACCAGTTATCTCAAATAAGAACGGAAAAAAAGTGATTCTAACGAGGTTTCCAAACTTCGAAAAAAAATTTTTTTCTTTTCGAGATTCTTTGCGCATAATATGCTTTTCTGAGGCTATCAAACTAGTATAATGAAAGAGAACCAGTTATCTCAAATAAGAACGGAAAAAAAGTGATTCTAACGAAGTTTCGAAAACTCGAAAAAATTTTTTTTCTTTTCGAGATTCTTTGCGCATAATATGCTTGTCTGAGGCTATCAAACTAGTAAAAATGAAAATGAACCAGTTATCTCAAATAAGAACGGAAAAAAAGTGATTCTAACGAGGTTTCCAAACTTCGAAAAAAAATTTTTTTCTTTTCGAGATTCTTTGCGCATAATATGCTTTTCTGAGGCTATCAAACTAGTATAATGAAAGAGAACCAGTTATCTCAAATAAGAACGGAAAAAAAGTGATTCAAACGAAGTTTCGAAAACTCGAAAAAAATTTTTTTTCTTTTCGAGATTCTTTGCGCATAATATGCTTTTCTGAGGCTATCAAACTAGTATAATGAAAGAGAACCAGTTATCTCAAATAAGAAAGGAAAAAAAGTGATTCTAACGAAGTTTCTAAACTTCGAAAAAAAATTTTTTTCTTTTCCAGATTCTTTGCGCATAATATGCTTTTCTGAGGCTATCAAACTAGTATAATGAAAGAGAACCAGTTATCTCAAATAAGAATGGAAAAAAAGTGTTTCTAATGAAGTTTCCAAACTTCGAAAAAAATTTTTTTTTATTTCGAGATTCTTTGCGCATAATATGCTTTTCGGAGGCTATCAATCTAATATAATGAAAGAGAACCAGTTATCTCAAATAAGAACGGAAAAAAAGTGATTCTAACGAAGTTTCGAAACTTCGAAAAAAATTTTTTTTCTTTTCGAGATTCTTTGCGCATCTTATGCTTTTCTGAGGCTATCAAACTAGGATAATGAAAGAGAACCAGTTATCTCAAATAAGAACGGAAAAAAAGTGATTCTAACGAAGTTTCCAAACTTCGAAAAATAATTTTTTTCTTTTCGAGATTCTTTGCGCATACCTATGCTTTTCTGAGGCTATCAAACTAGTATAATGAAAGAGAACCAGTTATCTCAAATAAGAACGGAAAAAAAAGTGATTCTAACGAAGTTTCCAAACTTCGAAAAAAAATTTTTTTCTTTTCGAGATTCTTTGCGCATACCTATGCTTTTCTGAGGCTATCAAACTAGTATAATGAAAGAGAACCAGTTATCTCAAATAAGAACGGAAAAAAAGTGATTCTAACGAGGTTTCCAATCTTCGAAAAAAAATTTTTTTCTTTTCGAGATTCTTTGCGCATAATATGCTTTTCTGAGGCTATCAAACTAGTATAATGAAAGAGAACCAGTTATCTCAAATAAGAACGGAAAAAAATTGATTCTAACGAAGTTTCCAAACTTCGAAAAAAAATTTTTTTCTTTTCGAGATTCTTTGCGCATAATATGCTTGTCTGAGGCTATCAAACTAGTATAATGAAAATGAACCAGTTATCTCAAATAAGAACGGAAAAAAAGTGATTCTAACGAGGTTTCCAAACTTCGAAAAAAAATTTTTTTCTTTTCGAGATTCTTTGCGCATAATATGCTTTTCTGAGGCTATCAAACTAGTATAATGAAAGAGAACCAGTTATCTCAAATAAGAACGGAAAAAAAGTGATTCTAACGAAGTTTCGAAAACTCGAAAAAAATTTTTTTTCTTTTCGAGATTCTTTGCGCATAATATGCTTGTCTGAGGCTATCAAACTAGTATAATGAAAATGAACCAGTTATCTCAAATAAGAACGGAAAAAAAGTGATTCTAACGACGTTTCCAAACTTCGAAAAAAAATTTTTTTCTTTTCGAGATTCTTTGCGCATAATATGCTTTTCTGAGGCTATCAAACTAGTATAATGAAAGAGAACCAGTTATCTCAAATAAGAACGGAAAAAAAGTGATTGAAACGAAGTTTCGAAAACTCGAAAAAAAATTTTTTTCTTTTCGAGATTCTTTGCGCATAATATGCTTTTCTGAGGCTATCAAACTAGTATAATGAAAGAGAACCAGTTATCTCAAATAAGAAAGGAAAAAAAGTGATTCTAACGAAGTTTCCAAACTTCGAAAAAAAATTTTTTTCTTTTCCAGATTCTTTGCGCATAATATGCTTTTCTGAGGCTATCAAACTAGTATAATGAAAGAGAACCAGTTATCTCAAATAAGAATGGAAAAAAAGTGTTTCTAATGAAGTTTCGAAACTTCGAAAAAAATTTTTTTTCTTTTCGAGATTCTTTGCGCATCATATGCTTTTCTGAGGCTATCAAACTAGTATAATGAAAGAGAACCAGTTATCTCAAATAAGAACGGAAAAAAAGTGATTCTAACGAAGTTTCCAAACTTCGAAAAAAAATTTTTTTCTTTTCGAGATTCTTTGCGCATAATATGCTTTTCTGAGGCTATCAAACTAGTATAATGAAAGAGAACCAGTTATCTCAAATAAGAAAGGAAAAAAAGTGATTCTAACGAAGTTTCGAAAACTCGAAAAAAATTTTTTTTCTTTTCCAGATTCTTTGCGCATAATATGCTTTTCTGAGGCTATCAAACCAGTATAATGAAAGAGAACCAGTTATCTCAAATAAGAACGGAAAAAAAGTGATTCTAACGAGGTTTCCAATCTTCGAAAAAAAATTTTTTTCTTTTCGAGATTCTTTGCGCATAATATGCTTTTCTGAGGCTATCAAACTAGTATAATGAAAGAGAACCAGTTATCTCAAATAAGAACGGAAAAAAATTGATTCTAACGAAGTTTCCAAACTTCGAAAAAAAATTTTTTTCTTTTCGAGATTCTTTGCGCATAATATGCTTGTCTGAGGCTATCAAACTAGTATAATGAAAATGAACCAGTTATCTCAAATAAGAACGGAAAAAAAGTGATTCTAACGAGGTTTCCAAACTTCGAAAAAAAATTTTTTTCTTTTCGAGATTCTTTGCGCATAATATGCTTTTCTGAGGCTATCAAACTAGTATAATGAAAGAGAACCAGTTATCTCAAATAAGAACGGAAAAAAAGTGATTCTAACGAAGTTTCGAAAACTCGAAAAAATTTTTTTTCTTTTCGAGATTCTTTGCGCATAATATGCTTGTCTGAGGCTATCAAACTAGTAAAAATGAAAATGAACCAGTTATTTCAAATAAGAACGGAAAAAAAGTGATTCTAACGAGGTTTCCAAACTTCGAAAAAAAATTTTTTTCTTTTCGAGATTCTTTGCGCATAATATGCTTTTCTGAGGCTATCAAACTAGTATAATGAAAGAGAACCAGTTATCTCAAATAAGAACGGAAAAAAAGTGATTCAAACGAAGTTTCGAAAACTCGAAAAAAATTTTTTTTCTTTTCGAGATTCTTTGCGCATAATATGCTTTTCTGAGGCTATCAAACTAGTATAATGAAAGAGAACCAGTTATCTCAAATAAGAAAGGAAAAAAAGTGATTCTAACGAAGTTTCTAAACTTCGAAAAAAAATTTTTTTCTTTTCCAGATTCTTTGCGCATAATATGCTTTTCTGAGGCTATCAAACTAGTATAATGAAAGAGAACCAGTTATCTCAAATAAGAATGGAAAAAAAGTGTTTCTAATGAAGTTTCCAAACTTCGAAAAAAATTTTTTTTTATTTCGAGATTCTTTGCGCATAATATGCTTTTCGGAGGCTATCAATCTAATATAATGAAAGAGAACCAGTTATCTCAAATAAGAACGGAAAAAAAGTGATTCTAACGAAGTTTCGAAACTTCGAAAAAAATTTTTTTTCTTTTCGAGATTCTTTGCGCATCATATGCTTTTCTGAGGCTATCAAACTAGGATAATGAAAGAGAACCAGTTATCTCAAATAAGAACGGAAAAAAAGTGATTCTAACGAAGTTTCCAAACTTCGAAAAATAATTTTTTTCTTTTCGAGATTCTTTGCGCATACCTATGCTTTTCGGAGGCTATCAAACTAGTATAATGAAAGAGAACCAGTTATCTCAAATAAGAACGGAAAAAAAAGTGATTCTAACGAAGTTTCCAAACTTCGAAAAAAAATTTTTTTCTTTTCGAGATTCTTTGCGCATAATATGCTTGTCTGAGGCTATCAAACTAGTATAATGAAAATGAACCAGTTATCTCAAATAAGAACGGAAAAAAAGTGATTCTAACGAGGTTTCCAAACTTCGAAAAAAAATTTTTTTCTTTTCGAGATTCTTTGCGCATAATATGCTTTTCTGAGGCTATCAAACTAGTATAATGAAAGAGAACCAGTTATCTCAAATAAGAACGGAAAAAAAGTGATTCTAACGAAGTTTCGAAAACTCGAAAAAAATTTTTTTTCTTTTCGAGATTCTTTGCGCATAATATGCTTGTCTGAGGCTATCAAACTAGTATAATGAAAATGAACCAGTTATCTCAAATAAGAACGGAAAAAAAGTGATTCTAACGAGGTTTCCAAACTTCGAAAAAAAATTTTTTTCTTTTCGAGATTCTTTGCGCATAATATGCTTTTCTGAGGCTATCAAACTAGTATAATGAAAGAGAACCAGTTATCTCAAATAAGAACGGAAAAAAAGTGATTGAAACGAAGTTTCGAAAACTCGAAAAAAAATTTTTTTCTTTTCGAGATTCTTTGCGCATAATATGCTTTTCTGAGGCTATCAAACTAGTATAATGAAAGAGAACCAGTTATCTCAAATAAGAAAGGAAAAAAAGTGATTCTAACGAAGTTTCCAAACTTCGAAAAAAAATTTTTTTCTTTTCCAGATTCTTTGCGCATAATATGCTTTTCTGAGGCTATCAAACTAGTATAATGAAAGAGAACCAGTTATCTCAAATAAGAATGGAAAAAAAGTGTTTCTAATGAAGTTTCGAAACTTCGAAAAAAATTTTTTTTCTTTTCGAGATTCTTTGCGCATCATATGCTTTTCTGAGGCTATCAAACTAGTATAATGAAAGAGAACCAGTTATCTCAAATAAGAACGGAAAAAAAGTGATTCTAACGAAGTTTCCAAACTTCGAAAAAAAATTTTTTTCTTTTCGAGATTCTTTGCGCATAATATGCTTTTCTGAGGCTATCAAACTAGTATAATGAAAGAGAACCAGTTATCTCAAATAAGAAAGGAAAAAAAGTGATTCTAACGAAGTTTCGAAAACTCGAAAAAAATTTTTTTTCTTTTCCAGATTCTTTGCGCATAATATGCTTTTCTGAGGCTATCAAACCAGTATAATGAAAGAGAACCAGTTATCTCAAATAAGAACGGAAAAAAAGTGATTCTAACGAAGTTTCCAAACTTCGAAAAAAATTTTTTTTCTTTTCGAGATTCTTTGCGCATAATATGCTTTTCTGAGGCTATCAAACTAGTATAACGAGAGATTACCAGTTATCTCAAATAAGAATGGAAAAAAAGTGATTCTAATGAAGTTTCCAAACTTCGAAATAAAAATTTATTCTTTTCGAGATTCTTTGCGCATAATATATTTTTCTGAGGCTATCATACGAGTATAATGAAAGAGAACCAGTTATCTCAAATAAGAACGGAAAAAAAGTGATTCTAACGAAATTTCCAAACTTCGAAAAAAATTTTTTTTCTTTTCGAGATTCTTTGCGCATAATATGCTTTTCTGAGGCTATCAAACTAGTATAATAAAACAGAACCAGTTATCTCAAATAAGAACGGAAAAAAAGTGATTCTAACGAGGTTTCCGATCTTCGAAAAAATTTTTTTTTCTTTTCGAGATTCTTTGCGCATAATATGCTTTTCTGAGGCTATCAAACTAGTATAATGAAAGAGAACCAGTTATCTCAAATAAGAACGGAAAAAAAGTGATTCTAACGAAGTTTCCAAACTTCTAAAAAAAATTTTTTTCTTTTCGAGATTCTTTGCCCATAATATGGTTGACTGAGGCTATCAAAGTAGTATAATGAAAGAGAACCAGTTATCTCAAATAAGAACGGAAAAAAAGTGATTCTAACGAGGTTTCCAAACTTCGAAAAAAAATTTTTTTCTTTTCTAGATTCTTTGCGCATAATATGCTTTTCTGAGGCTATCAAACTAGTATAATGAAAGAGAACCAGTTATCTCAAATAAGAATGGAAAAAAAGTGTTTCTAATGAAGTTTCCAAACTTCGAAAAAAATTTTTTTTCATTTCGAGATTCTTTGCGCAAAATATGCTTTTCGGAGGCTATCAATCTAATATAATGAAAGAGAACCAGTTATCTCAAAAAAGAACGGAAAAAAAGTGATTCTAACGAAGTTTCGAAACTTCGAAAAAAATTTTTTTTTTTTCGAGATTCTTTGCGCATCATATGCTTTTCTGAGGCTATCAAACTAGTATAATGAAAGAGAACCAGTTATCTCAAATAAGAACGGAAAAAAAGTGATTCTAACGAAGTTTCCAAACTTCGAAAAAAAATTTTTTTCTTTTCGAGATTCTTTGCGCATAATATGCTTTTCTGAGGCTATCAAACTAGTATAATGAAAGAGAACCAGTTATCTCAAATAAGAACGGAAAAAAAGTGATTCTAACGAAGTTTCGAAAACTCGAAAAAAATTTTTTTTCTTTTCCAGATTCTTTGCGCATAATATGCTTTTCTGAGGCTATCAAACCAGTATAATGAAAGAGAACCAGTTATCTCAAATAAGAACGGAAAAAAAGTGATTCTAACGAAGTTTCCAAACTTCGAAAAAAATTTTTTTTCTTTTCGAGATTCTTTGCGCATAATATGCTTTTCTGAGGCTATCAAACTAGTATAACGAGAGATTACCAGTTATCTCAAATAAGAATGGAAAAAAAGTGATTCTAATGAAGTTTCCAAACTTCGAAATAAAAATTTATGCTTTTCGAGATTCTTTGCGCATAATATATTTTTCTGAGGCTATCATACGAGTATAATGAAAGAGAACCAGTTATCTCAAATAAGAACGGAAAAAAAGTGATTCTAACGAAATTTCCAAACTTCGAAAAAAATTTTTTTTCTTTTCGAGATTCTTTGCGCATAATATGCTTTTCTGAGGCTATCAAACTAGTATAATGAAAGAGAACCAGTTATCTCAAATAAGAACGGAAAAAAAGTGATCCTAACGAGGTTTCCGATCTTCGAAAAAATTTTTTTTTCTTTTCGAGATTCTTTGCGCATAATATGCTTTTCTGAGGCTATCAAACTAGTATAATGAAAGAGAACCAGTTATCTCAAA
This sequence comes from Metallyticus violacea, assembly GCA_030762175.1. NCBI lineage: Eukaryota > Metazoa > Arthropoda > Insecta > Mantodea > Metallyticidae > Metallyticus > Metallyticus violacea. The sequence continues at coordinate 81,366,439 of CM060842.1, read as the reverse complement.
TAAGAACGGAAAAAAAGTGATTCTAACGAAGTTTCCAAACTTCGAAAAAAATTTTTTTTCTTTTCGAGATTCTTTGCCCATAGAAGTAGTATAATGAAAGAGAACCAGTTATCTCAAATAAGAACGGAAAAAAAGTGATTCTAACGAGGTTTCCAAACTTCGAAAAAAAATTTTTTTCTTTTCTAGATTCTTTGCGCATAATATGCTTTTCTGAGGCTATCAAACTAGTATAATGAAAGAGAACCAGTTATCTCAAATAAGAACGGAAAAAAAGTGATTCTAACGAAGTTTCGAAAACTCGAAAAAAATTTTTTTTCTTTTCGAGATTCTTTGCGCATAATATGCTTGTCTGAGGCTATCAAACTAGTATAACGAGAGATTACCAGTTATCTCAAATAAGAATGGAAAAAAAGTGATTCTAATGAAGTTTCCAAACTTCGAAAAAAAAATTTATTCTTTTCGAGATTCTTTGCGCATAATATGCTTTTCTGAGGCTATCATACTAGTATAATGAAAGAGAACCAGTTATCTCAAATAAGAACGGAAAAAAAGTGATTCTAACGAGGTTTCCAAACTTCGAAAATAAATTTTTTTCTTTTCGAGATTCTTTGCGCATAATATGCTTTTCTGAGGCTATCAAACTAGTATAATGAAAGAGAACCAGTTATCTCAAATAAGAACGGAAAAAAAGTGATTCTAACGAAGTTTCGAAAACTCGAAAAAAATTTTTTTTCTTTTCGAGATTCTTTGCGCATAATATGCTTGTCTGAGGCTATCAAACTAGTATAATGAAAATGAACCAGTTATCTCAAATAAGAACGGAAAAAAAGTGATTCTAACGAGGTTTCCAAACTTCGAAAAAAAATTTTTTTCTTTTCGAGATTCTTTGCGCATAATATGCTTTTCTGAGGCTATCAAACTAGTATAATGAAAGAGAACCAGTTATCTCAAATAAGAACGGAAAAAAAGTGATTCAAACGAAGTTTCGAAAACTCGAAAAAAATTTTTTTTCTTTTCGAGATTCTTTGCGCATAATATGCTTTTCTGAGGCTATCAAACTAGTATAATGAAAGAGAACCAGTTATCTCAAATAAGAAAGGAAAAAAAGTGATTCTAACGAAGTTTCCAAACTTCGAAAAAAAATTTTTTTCTTTTCCAGATTCTTTGCGCATAATATGCTTTTCTGAGGCTATCAAACTAGTATAATGAAAGAGAACCAGTTATCTCAAATAAGAATGGAAAAAAAGTGTTTCTAATGAAGTTTCCAAACTTCGAAAAAAATTTTTTTTCATTTCGAGATTCTTTGCGCAAAATATGCTTTTCGGAGGCTATCAATCTAATATAATGAAAGAGAACCAGTTATCTCAAAAAAGAACGGAAAAAAAGTGATTCTAACGAAGTTTCGAAACTTCGAAAAAAATTTTTTTTCTTTTCGAGATTCTTTGCGCATCATATGCTTTTCTGAGGCTATCAAACTAGTATAATGAAAGAGAACCAGTTATCTCAAATAAGAACGGAAAAAAAGTGATTCTAACGAAGTTTCCAAACTTCGAAAAAAAATTTTTTTCTTTTCGAGATTCTTTGCGCATAATATGCTTTTCTGAGGCTATCAAACTAGTATAATGAAAGAGAACCAGTTATCTCAAATAAGAACGGAAAAAAAGTGATTCTAACGAAGTTTCGAAAACTCGAAAAAAATTTTTTTTCTTTTCCAGATTCTTTGCGCATAATATGCTTTTCTGAGGCTATCAAACCAGTATAATGAAAGAGAACCAGTTATCTCAAATAAGAACGGAAAAAAAGTGATTCTAACGAAGTTTCCAAACTTCGAAAAAAATTTTTTTTCTTTTCGAGATTCTTTGCGCATAATATGCTTTTCTGAGGCTATCAAACTAGTATAACGAGAGATTACCAGTTATCTCAAATAAGAATGGAAAAAAAGTGATTCTAATGAAGTTTCCAAACTTCGAAATAAAAATTTATTCTTTTCGAGATTCTTTGCGCATAATATATTTTTCTGAGGCTATCATACGAGTATAATGAAAGAGAACCAGTTATCTCAAATAAGAACGGAAAAAAAGTGATTCTAACGAAATTTCCAAACTTCGAAAAAAATTTTTTTTCTTTTCGAGATTCTTTGCGCATAATATGCTTTTCTGAGGCTATCAAACTAGTATAATGAAAGAGAACCAGTTATCTCAAATAAGAACGGAAAAAAAGTGATTCTAACGAGGTTTCCGATCTTCGAAAAAAATTTTTTTTCTTTTCGAGATTCTTTGCGCATAATATGCTTTTCTGAGGCTATCAAACTAGTATAATGAAAGAGAACCAGTTATCTCAAATAAGAACGGAAAAAAACTGATTCTAACGAAGTTTCCAAACTTCGAAAAAAAATTTTTTTCTTTTCGAGATTCTTTGCCCATAATATGGTTGACTGAGGCTATCAAAGTAGTATAATGAAAGAGAACCAGTTATCTCAAATAAGAACGGAAAAAAAGTGATTCTAACGAGGTTTCCAAACTTCGAAAAAAAATTTTTTTCTTTTCTAGATTCTTTGCGCATAATATGCTTTTCTGAGGCTATCAAACTAGTATAATGAAAGAGAACCAGTTATCTCAAATAAGAACGGAAAAAAAGTGATTCTAACGAAGTTTCGAAAACTCGAAAAAAATTTTTTTTCTTTTCGAGATTCTTTGCGCATAATATGCTTTTCTGAGGCTATCAAACTAGTATAATGAAAGAGAACCAGTTATCTCAAATAAGAAAGGAAAAAAAGTGATTCTAACGAAGTTTCCAAACTTCGAAACAAATTTTTTTCTTTTCCAGATTCTTTGCGCATAATATGCTTGTCTGAGGCTATCAAACTAGTATAACGAGAGATTACCAGTTATCTCAAATAAGAATGGAAAAAAAGTGATTCTAACGAAGTTTCCAAACTTCGAAAAAAATTTTTTTTCTTTTCGAGATTCTTTGCGCATAATATGCTTTTCTGAGGCTATCAAACTAGTATAATGAAAGAGAACCAGTTATCTCAAATAAGAAAGGAAAAAGTGATTCTAACGAAGTTTCCAAACTTCGAAAAAAATTTTTTTTTTTTTCGAGATTCTTTGCGCATAATATGCTTGTCTGAGGCTATCAAACTAGTATAACGAGAGATTACCAGTTATCTCAAATAAGAATGGAAAAAAAGTGATTCTAATGAAGTTTCCAAACTTCGAAAAAAAAATTTATTCTTTTCGAGATTCTTTGCGCATAATATGCTTTTCTGAGGCTATCATACTATTAGAATGAAAGAGAACCAGTTATCTCAAATAAGAACGGAAAAAAAGTGATTCTAACGAGGTTTCCAAACTTCGAAAAAAAATTTTTTCTTTTCGAGATTCTTTGCGCATAATATGCTTTTCTCAGGCAATCAAACTAGTATAATGAAAGAGAACCAGTTATCTCAAATAAGAACGGAAAAAAAGTGATTCTAACGAAGTTTCGAAAACTCGAAAAAAATTTTTTTTCTTTTCGAGATTCTTTGCGCATAATATGCTTTTCTGAGGCTATCAAACTAGTATAATGAAAGAGAACCAGTTATCTCAAATAAGAAAGGAAAAAAAGTGATTCTAACGAAGTTTCCAAACTTCGAAAAAAATTTTTTTTTTTCCAGATTCTTTGCGCATAATATGCTTTTCTGAGGCTATCAAACTAGTATAATGAAAGAGAACCAGTTATCTCAAATAAGAATGGAAAAAAAGTGTTTCTAATGAAGTTTCCAAACTTCGAAAAAAATTTTTTTTCATTTCGAGATTCTTTGCGCATAATATGCTTTTCGGAGGCTATCAATCTAATATAATGAAAGAGAACCAGTTATCTCAAATAAGAACGGAAAAAAAGTGATTCTAACGAAGTTTCGAAACTTCGAAAAAAATTTTTTTTCTTTTCGAGATTCTTTGCGCATCATATGCTTTTCTGAGGCTATCAAACTAGTATAATGAAAGAGAACCAGTTATCTCAAATAAGAACGGAAAAAAAGTGATTCTAACGAAGTTTCCAAACTTCGAAAAAAAATTTTTTTCTTTTCGAGATTCTTTGCGCATAATATGCTTTTCTGAGGCTATCAAACTAGTATAATGAAAGAGAACCAGTTATCTCAAATAAGAAAGGAAAAAAAGTGATTCTAACGAAGTTTCCAAACTTCGAAAAAAAATTTTTTTCTTTTCGAGATTCTTTGCGCATAATATGCTTTTCAGAGGCTATCAAACTAGTATAATGAAAGAGAACCAGTTATCTCAAATAAGAACGGAAAAAAAGTGATTCTAACGAAGTTTCGAAAACTCGAAAAAAATTTTTTTTTTTTCCAGATTCTTTGCGCATAATATGCTTTTCTGAGGCTATCAAACCAGTATAATGAAAGAGAACCAGTTATCTCAAATAAGAACGGAAAAAAAGTGATTCTAACGAAGTTTCCAAACTTCGAAAAAAATTTTTTTTCTTTTCGAGATTCTTTGCGCATAATATGCTTTTCTGAGGCTATCAAACTAGTATAACGAGAGATTATCAGTTATCTCAAATAAGAATGGAAAAAAAGTGATTCTAATGAAGTTTCCAAACTTCGAAATAAAAATTTATTCTTTTCGAGATTCTTTGCGCATAATATATTTTTCTGAGGCTATCATACGAGTATAATGAAAGAGAACCAGTTATCTCAAATAAGAACGGAAAAAAAGTGATTCTAACGAAATTTCCAAACTTCGAAAAAAATTTTTTTTCTTTTCGAGGTTCTTTGCGCATAATATGCTTTTCTGAGGCTATCAAACTAGTATAATGAAAGAGAACCAGTTATCTCAAATAAGAACGGAAAAAAAGTGATTCTAACGAGGTTTCCAATCTTCGAAAAAAAATTTTTTTCTTTTCGAGATTCTTTGCGCATAATATGCTTTTCTGAGGCTATCAAACTAGTATAATGAAAGAGAACCAGTTATCTCAAATAAGAACGGAAAAAAAGTGATTCTAACGAAGTTTCCAAACTTCGAAAAAAAATTTTTTTCTTTTCGAGATTCTTTGCCCATAATATGGTTGACTGAGGCAATCAAAGTAGTATAATGAAAGAGAACCATTTATCTCAAATAAGAAGGGAAAAAAAGTGATTCTAACGAGGTTTCCAAACTTCGAAAAAAAATTTTTTTCTTTTCGAGATTCTTTGCGCATAATATGCTTTTCTGAGGCTATCAAACTAGTATAATGAAAGAGAACCAGTTATCTCAAATAAGAACGGAAAAAAAGTGATTCTAACGAAGTTTCGAAAACTCGAAAAAATTTTTTTTTCTTTTCGAGATTCTTTGCGCATAATATGCTTTTCTGAGGCTATCAAACCAGTATAATGAAAGAGAACCAGTTTTCTCAAATAAGAAAGGAAAAAAAGTGATTCTAACGAAGTTTCCAAACTTCGAAAAAAAATTTTTTTCTTTTCCAGATTCTTTGCGCATAATATGCTTGTCTGAGGCTATCAAACTAGTATAACGAGAGATTACCAGTTATCTCAAATAAGAACGGAAAAAAAGTAATTCTAACGAAGTTTCGAAACTTCGAAAAAAATTTTTTTTCTTTTCGAGATTCTTTGCGCATAATATGCTTTTCTGAGGCTATCAAACTAGTATAATGAAAGAGAACCAGTTATCTCAAATAAGAACGGAAAAAAAAGTGATTCTAACGAAGTTTCCAAACTTCGAAAAAAAATTTTTTTCTTTTCCAGATTCTTTGCGCATAATATGCTTTTCTGAGGCTATCAAACTATTATAATGAAAGAGAACCAGTTTTGTCAAATAAGAACGGAAAAAAAGTGATTCTAACGAAGTTTCGAAAACTCGAAAAAAATTTTTTTTCTTTTCGAGATTCTTTGCGCATAATATGCTTTTCTGAGGCTATCAAACCAGTATAATGAAAGAGAACCAGTTATCTCAAATAAGAACGGAAAAAAAGTGATTCTAACGAAGTTTCCAAACTTCGAAAAAAAATTTTTTTCTTTTCGAGATTCTTTGCGCATAATATGTTTGTCTGAGGCTATCAAACTAGTATAATGAAAGAGAACCGGTTATCTCAAATAAGAACGGGAAAAAAGTGATTCTAACGAGGTTTCCAAACTTCGAAAAAAAATTTTTTTCTTTTCGAGATTCTTTGCGCATAATATGCTTGTCTGAGGCTATCAAACTAGTATAATGAAAGAGAACCAGTTATCTCAAATAAGAACGGAAAAAAAGTGATTCTAACGAAATTTCCAAACTTCGAAAAAAATTTTTTTCTTTTCGAGATTCTTTGCGCATAATATGCTTGTCTGAGGCTATCAAACTAGTATAATGAAAGAGAACCAGTTATCTCAAATAAGAACCGAAAAAAAGTGATTCTAACGAAGTTTCCAAACTTCGAAAAAAATTTTTTTTCTTTTCGAGATTCTTTGCGCATACCTATACTTTTCTGAGGCTATCAAACTAGTATAATGAAAGAGAACCAGTTATCTCCAATAAGAACGGAAAAAAAGTGATTCTAACGAGGTTTCCAAACTTCGAAAAAAAATTTTTTTCTTTTCGAGATTCTTGGCGCATAATATGCTTTTCTGAGGCTATCAAACTAGTATAATGAAAGAGAACCAGTTATCTCAAATAAGAACGGAAAAAAAGTGATTCTAACGAAGTATCGAAAACTCGAAAAATTTTTTTTTTCTTTTCGAGATTCTTTGCGCATAATATGCTTTTCTGAGGCTATCAAACTAGTATAATGAAAGAGAACCAGTTATCTCAAATAAGAGAGGAAAAAAAGTGATTCTAACGAAGTTTCCAAACTTCGAAAAATAATTTTTTTCTTTTCCAGATTCTTTGCGCATAATATGCTTGTCTGAGGCTATCAAACTAGTATAACGAGAGATTACCAGTTATCTCAAATAAGAATGGAAAAAAAGTGATTCTAACGAAGTTTCCAAACTTCGAAAAAAAATTTTTTTCTTTTCGAAATTCTTTGCACATAATACGCTTTTCTGAGGCTATCAAACTAGTATAATGAAAGAGAACCAGTTATCTCAAATAAGAACAGAAAAAAAGTGATTCTAACGAAGTTTCCAAACTTCGAAAAAAAATTTTTTTCTTTTCGAGATTCTTTGCGCATAATATGCTTTTCTAAGGCTATCAAACTAGTATAATGAAAGAGAACCAGTTATCTCAAATAAGAACGGAAAAAAAGTGATTCTAACGAGGTTTCCAAACTTCGAAAAAAAATTTTTTTCTTTTCGAGATTCTTTGCGCACAATATGCTTTTCTGAGGCTATCAAACTAGTATAATGAAAGAGAACCAGTTATCTCAAATAAGAACGGAAAAAAAGTGATTCTAACGAAATTTCCAAACTTCGAAAAAAAATTTTTTTCTTTTCGAGATTCTTTGCGCATAATATGCTTGTCTGAGGCTATCAAACTAGTATAATGAAAGAGAACCAGTTATCTCAAATAAGAACGGAAAAAAAGTGATTCTAACGAGGTTTCCAAACTTCGAAAAAAAATTTTTTTCTTTTCGAGATTCTTTGCGCATAATATGCTTTTCTGAGGCTATCAAACTAGTATAATGAAAGAGAACCAGTTATCTCAAATAAGACCGGAAAAAAAGTGATTCTAACGAAGTTTCGTAAACTCGAATAAAATTTTTTTTCTTTTCGAGATTCTTTGCGCATAATATGCTTTTCTGAGGCTATCAAACCAGTATAATGAAAGAGAACCAGTTATCTCAAATAAGAAAGGAAAAAAAGTGATTCTAACGAAGTTTCCAAACTTCGAAAAAAAATTTTTTTCTTTTCCAGATTCTTTGCGCATAATATGCTTGTCTGAGGCTATCAAACTAGTATAACGAGAGATTACCAGTTATCTCAAATAAGAACGGAAAAAAAGTAATTCTAACGAAGTTTCGAAACTTCGAAAAAAATTTTTTTTCTTTTCGAGATTCTTTGCGCATAATATGCTTTTCTGAGGCTATCAAACTAGTATAATGAAAGAGAACCAGTTATCTCAAATAAGAACGGAAAAAAAAGTGATTCTAACGAAGTTTCCAAACTTCGAAAAAAAATTTTTTTCTTTTCCAGATTCTTTGCGCATAACTGCTTTTCTGAGGCTATCAAACTATTATAATGAAAGAGAACCAGTTATCTCAAATAAGAACGGAAAAAAAGTGATTCTAACGAAGTTTCGAAAACTCGAAAAAAATTTTTTTCTTTTCGAGATTCTTTGCGCATAATATGCTTTTCTGAGGCTATCAAACCAGTATAATGAAAGAGAACCAGTTATCTCAAATAAGAACGGAAAAAAAGTGATTCTAACGAAGTTTCCAAACTTCGAAAAAAAATTTTTTTCTTTTCGAGATTCTTTGCGCATAATATGCTTGTCTGAGGCTATCAAACTAGTATAATGAAACAGAACCACTTATCTCAAATAAGAACGGGAAAAAAGTGATTCTAACGAGGTTTCCAAACTTCGAAAAAAAATTTTTTTCTTTTCGAGATTCTTTGCGCATAATATGCTTGTCTGAGGCTATCAAACTAGTATAATGAAAGAGAACCAGTTATCTCAAATAAGAACGGAAAAAAAGTGATTCTAACGAAATTTCCAAACTTCGAAAAAAATTTTTTTCTTTTCGAGATTCTTTGCGCATAATATGCTTGTCTGAGGCTATCAAACTAGTATAATGAAAGAGAACCAGTTATCTCAAATAAGAACCGAAAAAAAGTGATTCTAACGAAGTTTCCAAACTTCGAAAAAAATTTTTTTTCTTTTCGAGATTCTTTGCGCATACCTATACTTTTCTGAGGCTATCAAACTAGTATAATGAAAGAGAACCAGTTATCTCAAATAAGAACCGAAAAAAAGTGATTCTAACGAGGTTTCCAAACTTCGAAAAAAAATTTTTTTCTTTTCGAGATTCTTGGCGCATAATATGCTTTTCTGAGGCTATCAAACTAGTATAATGAAAGAGAACCAGTTATCTCAAATAAGAACGGAAAAAAAGTGATTCTAACGAAGTTTCGAAAACTCGAAAAATTTTTTTTTTCTTTTCGAGATTCTTTGCGCATAATATGCTTTTCTGAGGCTATCAAACTAGTATAATGAAAGAGAACCAGTTATCTCAAATAAGAGAGGAAAAAAAGTGATTCTAACGAAGTTTCCAAACTTCGAAAAATAATTTTTTTCTTTTCCAGATTCTTTGCGCATAATATGCTTGTCTGAGGCTATCAAACTAGTATAACGAGAGATTACCAGTTATCTCAAATAAGAATGGAAAAAAAGTGATTCTAACGAAGTTTCCAAACTTCGAAAAAAAATTTTTTTCTTTTCGAAATTCTTTGCACATAATACGCTTTTCTGAGGCTATCAAAATAGTATAATGAAAGAGAACCAGTTATCTCAAATAAGAACAGAAAAAAAGTGATTCTAACGAAGTTTCCAAACTTCGAAAAAAAATTTTTTTCTTTTCGAGATTCTTTGCGCATAATATGCTTGTCTGAGGCTATCAAACTAGTATAATGAAAGAGAACCAGTTATCTCAAATAAGAACGGAAAAAAAGTGATTCTAACGAGGTTTCCAAACTTCGAAAAAAAATTTTTTTCTTTTCGAGATTCTTTGCGCATAATATGCTTTTCTGAGGCTATCAAACTAGTATAATGAAAGAGAACCAGTTATCTCAAATAAGAACGGAAAAAAAGTGATTCTAACGAAGTTTCGTAAACTCGAAAAAAATTTTTTTTCTTTTCGAGATTCTTTGCGCATAATATGCTTTTCTGAGGCTATCAAACCAGTATAATGAAAGAGAACCAGTTATCTCAAATAAGAAAGGAAAAAAAGTGATTCTAACGAAGTTTCCAAACTTCGAAAAAAAATTTTTTTCTTTTCCAGATTCTTTGCGCATAATATGCTTGTCTGAGGCTATCAAACTAGTATAACGAGAGATTACCAGTTATCTCAAATAAGAACGGAAAAAAAGTAATTCTAACGAAGTTTCGAAACTTCGAAAAAAATTTTTTTTCTTTTCGAGATTCTTTGCGCATAATATGCTTTTCTGAGGCTATCAAACTATTATAATGAAAGAGAACCAGTTATCTCAAATAAGAACGGAAAAAAAAGTGATTCTAACGAAGTTTCCAAACTTCGAAAAAAAATTTTTTTCTTTTCCAGATTCTTTGCGCATAACTGCTTTTCTGAGGCTATCAAACTATTATAATGAAAGAGAACCAGTTATCTCAAATAAGAACGGAAAAAAAGTGATTCTAACGAAGTTTCGAAAACTCGAAAAAAATTTTTTTTCTTTTCGAGATTCTTTGCGCATAATATGCTTTTCTGAGGCTATCAAACCAGTATAATGAAAGAGAACCAGTTATCTCAAATAAGAACGGAAAAAAAGTGATTCTAACGAAGTTTCCAAACTTCGAAAAAAAATTTTTTTCTTTTCGAGATTCTTTGCGCATAATATGCTTGTCTGAGGCTATCAAACTAGTATAATGAAACAGAACCACTTATCTCAAATAAGAACGGGAAAAAAGTGATTCTAACGAGGTTTCCAAACTTCGAAAAAAAATTTTTTTCTTTTCGAGATTCTTTGCGCATAATATGCTTGTCTGAGGCTATCAAACTAGTATAATGAAAGAGAACCAGTTATCTCAAATAAGAACGGAAAAAAAGTGATTCTAACGAAATTTCCAAACTTCGAAAAAAATTTTTTTCTTTTCGAGATTCTTTGCGCATAATATGCTTGTCTGAGGCTATCAAACTAGTATAATGAAAGAGAACCAGTTATCTCAAATAAGAACCGAAAAAAAGTGATTCTAACGAAGTTTCCAAACTTCGAAAAAAATTTTTTTTCTTTTCGAGATTCTTTGCGCATACCTATACTTTTCTGAGGCTATCAAACTAGTATAAAGAAAGAGAACCAGTTATCTCAAATAAGAACGGAAAAAAAGTGATTCTAACGAGGTTTCCAAACTTCGAAAAAAATTTTTTTTCTTTTCGAGATTCTTTGCGCATACCTATACTTTTCTGAGGCTATCAAACTAGTATAATGAAAGAGAACCAGTTATCTCAAATAAGAACGGAAAAAAAGTGATTCTAACGAGGTTTCCAAACTTCGAAAAAAAATTTTTTTCTTTTCGAGATTCTTGGCGCATAATATGCTTTTCTGAGGCTATCAAACTAGTATAATGAAAGAGAACCAGTTATCTCAAATAAGAACGGAAAAAAAGTGATTCTAACGAAGTTTCGAAAACTCGAAAAAATTTTTTTTTCTTTTCGAGATTCTTTGCGCATAATATGCTTTTCTGAGGCTATCAAACTAGTATAATGAAAGAGAACCAGTTATCTCAAATAAGAGAGGAAAAAAAGTGATTCTAACGAAGTTTCCAAACTTCGAAAAATAATTTTTTTCTTTTCCAGATTCTTTGCGCATAATATGCTTGTCTGAGGCTATCAAACTAGTATAACGAGAGATTACCAGTTATCTCAAATAAGAATGGAAAAAAAGTGATTCTAACGAAGTTTCCAAACTTCGAAAAAAAATTTTTTTCTTTTCGAAATTCTTTGCACATAATACGCTTTTCTGAGGCTATCAAAATAGTATAATGAAAGAGAACCAGTTATCTCAAATAAGAACAGAAAAACAGTGATTCTAACGAAGTTTCCAAACTTCGAAAAAAAATTTTTTTCTTTTCGAGATTCTTTGCGCATAATATGCTTGTCTGAGGCTATCAAACTAGTATAATGAAAGAGAACCAGTTATCTCAAATAAGAAGGGAAAAAAAGTGATTCTAACGAGGTTTCCAAACTTCGAAAAAAAATTTTTTTCTTTTCGAGATTCTTTGCGCATAATATGCTTTTCTGAGGCTATCAAACTAGTATAATGAAAGAGAACCAGTTATCTCAAATAAGAACGGAAAAAAAGTGATTCTAACGAAGTTTCGTAAACTCGAAAAAAATTTTTTTTCTTTTCGAGATTCTTTGCGCATAATATGCTTTTCTGAGGCTATCAAACCAGTATAATGAAAGAGAACCAGTTATCTCAAATAAGAAAGGAAAAAAAGTGATTCTAACGAAGTTTCCAAACTTCGAAAAAAAATTTTTTTCTTTTCCAGATTCTTTGCGCATAATATGCTTGTCTGAGGCTATCAAACTAGTATAACGAGAGATTACCAGTTATCTCAAATAAGAACGGAAAAAAAGTAATTCTAACGAAGTTTCGAAACTTCGAAAAAAATTTTTTTTCTTTTCGAGATTCTTTGCGCATAATATGCTTTTCTGAGGCTATCAAACTAGTATAATGAAAGAGAACCAGTTATCTCAAATAAGAACGGAAAAAAAGTGATTCTAACGAAGTTTCGAAAACTCGAAAAAAATTTTTTTTCTTTTCCAGATTCTTTGCGCATAATATGCTTTTCTGAGGCTATCAAACCAGTATAATGAAAGAGAACCAGTTATCTCAAATAAGAACGGAAAAAAAGTGATTCTAACGAAGTTTCCAAACTTCGAAAAAAATTTTTTTTCTTTTCGAGATTCTTTGCGCATAATATGCTTTTCTGAGGCTATCAAACTAGTATAACGAGAGATTACCAGTTATCTCAAATAAGAATGGAAAAAAAGTGATTCTAATGAAGTTTCCAAACTTCGAAATAAAAATTTATTCTTTTCGAGATTCTTTGCGCATAATATATTTTTCTGAGGCTATCATACGAGTATAATGAAAGAGAACCAGTTATCTCAAATAAGAACGGAAAAAAAGTGATTCTAACGAAATTTCCAAACTTCGAAAAAAATTTTTTTTCTTTTCGAGATTCTTTGCGCATAATATGCTTTTCTGAGGCTATCAAACTAGTATAATGAAAGAGAACCAGTTATCTCAAATAAGAACGGAAAAAAAGTGATTCTAACGAGGTTTCCGATCTTCGAAAAAAATTTTTTTTCTTTTCGAGATTCTTTGCGCATAATATGCTTTTCTGAGGCTATCAAACTAGTATAATGAAAGAGAACCAGTTATCTCAAATAAGAACGGAAAAAAACTGATTCTAACGAAGTTTCCAAACTTCGAAAAAAAATTTTTTTCTTTTCGAGATTCTTTGCCCATAATATGGTTGACTGAGGCTATCAAAGTAGTATAATGAAAGAGAACCAGTTATCTCAAATAAGAACGGAAAAAAAGTGATTCTAACGAGGTTTCCAAACTTCGAAAAAAAATTTTTTTCTTTTCTAGATTCTTTGCGCATAATATGCTTTTCTGAGGCTATCAAACTAGTATAATGAAAGAGAACCAGTTATCTCAAATAAGAACGGAAAAAAAGTGATTCTAACGAAGTTTCGAAAACTCGAAAAAAATTTTTTTTCTTTTCGAGATTCTTTGCGCATAATATGCTTTTCTGAGGCTATCAAACTAGTATAATGAAAGAGAACCAGTTATCTCAAATAAGAAAGGAAAAAAAGTGATTCTAACGAAGTTTCCAAACTTCGAAACAAATTTTTTTCTTTTCCAGATTCTTTGCGCATAATATGCTTGTCTGAGGCTATCAAACTAGTATAACGAGAGATTACCAGTTATCTCAAATAAGAATGGAAAAAAAGTGATTCTAACGAAGTTTCCAAACTTCGAAAAAAATTTTTTTTCTTTTCGAGATTCTTTGCGCATAATATGCTTTTCTGAGGCTATCAAACTAGTATAATGAAAGAGAACCAGTTATCTCAAATAAGAAAGGAAAAAGTGATTCTAACGAAGTTTCCAAACTTCGAAAAAATTTTTTTTTTTTTTCGAGATTCTTTGCGCATAATATGCTTGTCTGAGGCTATCAAACTAGTATAACGAGAGATTACCAGTTATCTCAAATAAGAATGGAAAAAAAGTGATTCTAATGAAGTTTCCAAACTTCGAAAAAAAAATTTATTCTTTTCGAGATTCTTTGCGCATAATATGCTTTTCTGAGGCTATCATACTATTAGAATGAAAGAGAACCAGTTATCTCAAATAAGAACGGAAAAAAAGTGATTCTAACGAGGTTTCCAAACTTCGAAAAAAAATTTTTTCTTTTCGAGATTCTTTGCGCATAATATGCTTTTCTCAGGCAATCAAACTAGTATAATGAAAGAGAACCAGTTATCTCAAATAAGAACGGAAAAAAAGTGATTCTAACGAAGTTTCGAAAACTCGAAAAAAATTTTTTTTCTTTTCGAGATTCTTTGCGCATAATATGCTTTTCTGAGGCTATCAAACTAGTATAATGAAAGAGAACCAGTTATCTCAAATAAGAAAGGAAAAAAAGTGATTCTAACGAAGTTTCCAAACTTCGAAAAAAATTTTTTTTTTTCCAGATTCTTTGCGCATAATATGCTTTTCTGAGGCTATCAAACTAGTATAATGAAAGAGAACCAGTTATCTCAAATAAGAATGGAAAAAAAGTGTTTCTAATGAAGTTTCCAAACTTCGAAAAAAATTTTTTTTCATTTCGAGATTCTTTGCGCATAATATGCTTTTCGGAGGCTATCAATCTAATATAATGAAAGAGAACCAGTTATCTCAAATAAGAACGGAAAAAAAGTGATTCTAACGAAGTTTCGAAACTTCGAAAAAAATTTTTTTTCTTTTCGAGATTCTTTGCGCATCATATGCTTTTCTGAGGCTATCAAACTAGTATAATGAAAGAGAACCAGTTATCTCAAATAAGAACGGAAAAAAAGTGATTCTAACGAAGTTTCCAAACTTCGAAAAAAAATTTTTTTCTTTTCGAGATTCTTTGCGCATAATATGCTTTTCTGAGGCTATCAAACTAGTATAATGAAAGAGAACCAGTTATCTCAAATAAGAAAGGAAAAAAAGTGATTCTAACGAAGTTTCCAAACTTCGAAAAAAAATTTTTTTCTTTTCGAGATTCTTTGCGCATAATATGCTTTTCAGAGGCTATCAAACTAGTATAATGAAAGAGAACCAGTTATCTCAAATAAGAACGGAAAAAAAGTGATTCTAACGAAGTTTCGAAAACTCGAAAAAAATTTTTTTTTTTTCCAGATTCTTTGCGCATAATATGCTTTTCTGAGGCTATCAAACCAGTATAATGAAAGAGAACCAGTTATCTCAAATAAGAACGGAAAAAAAGTGATTCTAACGAAGTTTCCAAACTTCGAAAAAAATTTTTTTTCTTTTCGAGATTCTTTGCGCATAATATGCTTTTCTGAGGCTATCAAACTAGTATAACGAGAGATTATCAGTTATCTCAAATAAGAATGGAAAAAAAGTGATTCTAATGAAGTTTCCAAACTTCGAAATAAAAATTTATTCTTTTCGAGATTCTTTGCGCATAATATATTTTTCTGAGGCTATCATACGAGTATAATGAAAGAGAACCAGTTATCTCAAATAAGAACGGAAAAAAAGTGATTCTAACGAAATTTCCAAACTTCGAAAAAAATTTTTTTTCTTTTCGAGGTTCTTTGCGCATAATATGCTTTTCTGAGGCTATCAAACTAGTATAATGAAAGAGAACCAGTTATCTCAAATAAGAACGGAAAAAAAGTGATTCTAACGAGGTTTCCAATCTTCGAAAAAAAATTTTTTTCTTTTCGAGATTCTTTGCGCATAATATGCTTTTCTGAGGCTATCAAACTAGTATAATGAAAGAGAACCAGTTATCTCAAATAAGAACGGAAAAAAAGTGATTCTAACGAAGTTTCCAAACTTCGAAAAAAAATTTTTTTCTTTTCGAGATTCTTTGCCCATAATATGGTTGACTGAGGCAATCAAAGTAGTATAATGAAAGAGAACCAGTTATCTCAAATAAGAAGGGAAAAAAAGTGATTCTAACGAGGTTTCCAAACTTCGAAAAAAAATTTTTTTCTTTTCGAGATTCTTTGCGCATAATATGCTTTTCTGAGGCTATCAAACTAGTATAATGAAAGAGAACCAGTTATCTCAAATAAGAACGGAAAAAAAGTGATTCTAACGAAGTTTCGAAAACTCGAAAAAATTTTTTTTTCTTTTCGAGATTCTTTGCGCATAATATGCTTTTCTGAGGCTATCAAACCAGTATAATGAAAGAGAACCAGTTATCTCAAATAAGAAAGGAAAAAAAGTGATTCTAACGAAGTTTCCAAACTTCGAAAAAAAATTTTTTTCTTTTCCAGATTCTTTGCGCATAATATGCTTGTCTGAGGCTATCAAACTAGTATAACGAGAGATTACCAGTTATCTCAAATAAGAACGGAAAAAAAGTAATTCTAACGAAGTTTCGAAACTTCGAAAAAAATTTTTTTTCTTTTCGAGATTCTTTGCGCATAATATGCTTTTCTGAGGCTATCAAACTAGTATAATGAAAGAGAACCAGTTATCTCAAATAAGAACGGAAAAAAAAGTGATTCTAACGAAGTTTCCAAACTTCGAAAAAAAATTTTTTTCTTTTCCAGATTCTTTGCGCATAATATGCTTTTCTGAGGCTATCAAACTATTATAATGAAAGAGAACCAGTTTTGTCAAATAAGAACGGAAAAAAAGTGATTCTAACGAAGTTTCGAAAACTCGAAAAAAATTTTTTTTCTTTTCGAGATTCTTTGCGCATAATATGCTTTTCTGAGGCTATCAAACCAGTATAATGAAAGAGAACCAGTTATCTCAAATAAGAACGGAAAAAAAGTGATTCTAACGAAGTTTCCAAACTTCGAAAAAAAATTTTTTTCTTTTCGAGATTCTTTGCGCATAATATGTTTGTCTGAGGCTATCAAACTAGTATAATGAAAGAGAACCGGTTATCTCAAATAAGAACGGGAAAAAAGTGATTCTAACGAGGTTTCCAAACTTCGAAAAAAAATTTTTTTCTTTTCGAGATTCTTTGCGCATAATATGCTTGTCTGAGGCTATCAAACTAGTATAATGAAAGAGAACCAGTTATCTCAAATAAGAACGGAAAAAAAGTGATTCTAACGAAATTTCCAAACTTCGAAAAAAATTTTTTTCTTTTCGAGATTCTTTGCGCATAATATGCTTGTCTGAGGCTATCAAACTAGTATAATGAAAGAGAACCAGTTATCTCAAATAAGAACCGAAAAAAAGTGATTCTAACGAAGTTTCCAAACTTCGAAAAAAATTTTTTTTCTTTTCGAGATTCTTTGCGCATACCTATACTTTTCTGAGGCTATCAAACTAGTATAATGAAAGAGAACCAGTTATCTCCAATAAGAACGGAAAAAAAGTGATTCTAACGAGGTTTCCAAACTTCGAAAAAAAATTTTTTTCTTTTCGAGATTCTTGGCGCATAATATGCTTTTCTGAGGCTATCAAACTAGTATAATGAAAGAGAACCAGTTATCTCAAATAAGAACGGAAAAAAAGTGATTCTAACGAAGTATCGAAAACTCGAAAAATTTTTTTTTTCTTTTCGAGATTCTTTGCGCATAATATGCTTTTCTGAGGCTATCAAACTAGTATAATGAAAGAGAACCAGTTATCTCAAATAAGAGAGGAAAAAAAGTGATTCTAACGAAGTTTCCAAACTTCGAAAAATAATTTTTTTCTTTTCCAGATTCTTTGCGCATAATATGCTTGTCTGAGGCTATCAAACTAGTATAACGAGAGATTACCAGTTATCTCAAATAAGAATGGAAAAAAAGTGATTCTAACGAAGTTTCCAAACTTCGAAAAAAAATTTTTTTCTTTTCGAAATTCTTTGCACATAATACGCTTTTCTGAGGCTATCAAACTAGTATAATGAAAGAGAACCAGTTATCTCAAATAAGAACAGAAAAAAAGTGATTCTAACGAAGTTTCCAAACTTCGAAAAAAAATTTTTTTCTTTTCGAGATTCTTTGCGCATAATATGCTTTTCTAAGGCTATCAAACTAGTATAATGAAAGAGAACCAGTTATCTCAAATAAGAACGGAAAAAAAGTGATTCTAACGAGGTTTCCAAACTTCGAAAAAAAATTTTTTTCTTTTCGAGATTCTTTGCGCACAATATGCTTTTCTGAGGCTATCAAACTAGTATAATGAAAGAGAACCAGTTATCTCAAATAAGAACGGAAAAAAAGTGATTCTAACGAAATTTCCAAACTTCGAAAAAAAATTTTTTTCTTTTCGAGATTCTTTGCGCATAATATGCTTGTCTGAGGCTATCAAACTAGTATAATGAAAGAGAACCAGTTATCTCAAATAAGAACGGAAAAAAAGTGATTCTAACGAGGTTTCCAAACTTCGAAAAAAAATTTTTTTCTTTTCGAGATTCTTTGCGCATAATATGCTTTTCTGAGGCTATCAAACTAGTATAATGAAAGAGAACCAGTTATCTCAAATAAGACCGGAAAAAAAGTGATTCTAACGAAGTTTCGTAAACTCGAATAAAATTTTTTTTCTTTTCGAGATTCTTTGCGCATAATATGCTTTTCTGAGGCTATCAAACCAGTATAATGAAAGAGAACCAGTTATCTCAAATAAGAAAGGAAAAAAAGTGATTCTAACGAAGTTTCCAAACTTCGAAAAAAAATTTTTTTCTTTTCCAGATTCTTTGCGCATAATATGCTTGTCTGAGGCTATCAAACTAGTATAACGAGAGATTACCAGTTATCTCAAATAAGAACGGAAAAAAAGTAATTCTAACGAAGTTTCGAAACTTCGAAAAAAATTTTTTTTCTTTTCGAGATTCTTTGCGCATAATATGCTTTTCTGAGGCTATCAAACTAGTATAATGAAAGAGAACCAGTTATCTCAAATAAGAACGGAAAAAAAAGTGATTCTAACGAAGTTTCCAAACTTCGAAAAAAAATTTTTTTCTTTTCCAGATTCTTTGCGCATAACTGCTTTTCTGAGGCTATCAAACTATTATAATGAAAGAGAACCAGTTATCTCAAATAAGAACGGAAAAAAAGTGATTCTAACGAAGTTTCGAAAACTCGAAAAAAATTTTTTTCTTTTCGAGATTCTTTGCGCATAATATGCTTTTCTGAGGCTATCAAACCAGTATAATGAAAGAGAACCAGTTATCTCAAATAAGAACGGAAAAAAAGTGATTCTAACGAAGTTTCCAAACTTCGAAAAAAAATTTTTTTCTTTTCGAGATTCTTTGCGCATAATATGCTTGTCTGAGGCTATCAAACTAGTATAATGAAACAGAACCACTTATCTCAAATAAGAACGGGAAAAAAGTGATTCTAACGAGGTTTCCAAACTTCGAAAAAAAATTTTTTTCTTTTCGAGATTCTTTGCGCATAATATGCTTGTCTGAGGCTATCAAACTAGTATAATGAAAGAGAACCAGTTATCTCAAATAAGAACGGAAAAAAAGTGATTCTAACGAAATTTCCAAACTTCGAAAAAAATTTTTTTCTTTTCGAGATTCTTTGCGCATAATATGCTTGTCTGAGGCTATCAAACTAGTATAATGAAAGAGAACCAGTTATCTCAAATAAGAACCGAAAAAAAGTGATTCTAACGAAGTTTCCAAACTTCGAAAAAAATTTTTTTTCTTTTCGAGATTCTTTGCGCATACCTATACTTTTCTGAGGCTATCAAACTAGTATAATGAAAGAGAACCAGTTATCTCAAATAAGAACCGAAAAAAAGTGATTCTAACGAGGTTTCCAAACTTCGAAAAAAAATTTTTTTCTTTTCGAGATTCTTGGCGCATAATATGCTTTTCTGAGGCTATCAAACTAGTATAATGAAAGAGAACCAGTTATCTCAAATAAGAACGGAAAAAAAGTGATTCTAACGAAGTTTCGAAAACTCGAAAAAATTTTTTTTTCTTTTCGAGATTCTTTGCGCATAATATGCTTTTCTGAGGCTATCAAACTAGTATAATGAAAGAGAACCAGTTATCTCAAATAAGAGAGGAAAAAAAGTGATTCTAACGAAGTTTCCAAACTTCGAAAAATAATTTTTTTCTTTTCCAGATTCTTTGCGCATAATATGCTTGTCTGAGGCTATCAAACTAGTATAACGAGAGATTACCAGTTATCTCAAATAAGAATGGAAAAAAAGTGATTCTAACGAAGTTTCCAAACTTCGAAAAAAAATTTTTTTCTTTTCGAAATTCTTTGCACATAATACGCTTTTCTGAGGCTATCAAAATAGTATAATGAAAGAGAACCAGTTATCTCAAATAAGAACAGAAAAAAAGTGATTCTAACGAAGTTTCCAAACTTCGAAAAAAAATTTTTTTCTTTTCGAGATTCTTTGCGCATAATATGCTTGTCTGAGGCTATCAAACTAGTATAATGAAAGAGAACCAGTTATCTCAAATAAGAACGGAAAAAAAGTGATTCTAACGAGGTTTCCAAACTTCGAAAAAAAATTTTTTTCTTTTCGAGATTCTTTGCGCATAATATGCTTTTCTGAGGCTATCAAACTAGTATAATGAAAGAGAACCAGTTATCTCAAATAAGAACGGAAAAAAAGTGATTCTAACGAAGTTTCGTAAACTCGAAAAAAATTTTTTTTCTTTTCGAGATTCTTTGCGCATAATATGCTTTTCTGAGGCTATCAAACCAGTATAATGAAAGAGAACCAGTTATCTCAAATAAGAAAGGAAAAAAAGTGATTCTAACGAAGTTTCCAAACTTCGAAAAAAAATTTTTTTCTTTTCCAGATTCTTTGCGCATAATATGCTTGTCTGAGGCTATCAAACTAGTATAACGAGAGATTACCAGTTATCTCAAATAAGAACGGAAAAAAAGTAATTCTAACGAAGTTTCGAAACTTCGAAAAAAATTTTTTTTCTTTTCGAGATTCTTTGCGCATAATATGCTTTTCTGAGGCTATCAAACTATTATAATGAAAGAGAACCAGTTATCTCAAATAAGAACGGAAAAAAAAGTGATTCTAACGAAGTTTCCAAACTTCGAAAAAAAATTTTTTTCTTTTCCAGATTCTTTGCGCATAACTGCTTTTCTGAGGCTATCAAACTATTATAATGAAAGAGAACCAGTTATCTCAAATAAGAACGGAAAAAAAGTGATTCTAACGAAGTTTCGAAAACTCGAAAAAAATTTTTTTTCTTTTCGAGATTCTTTGCGCATAATATGCTTTTCTGAGGCTATCAAACCAGTATAATGAAAGAGAACCAGTTATCTCAAATAAGAACGGAAAAAAAGTGATTCTAACGAAGTTTCCAAACTTCGAAAAAAAATTTTTTTCTTTTCGAGATTCTTTGCGCATAATATGCTTGTCTGAGGCTATCAAACTAGTATAATGAAACAGAACCACTTATCTCAAATAAGAACGGGAAAAAAGTGATTCTAACGAGGTTTCCAAACTTCGAAAAAAAATTTTTTTCTTTTCGAGATTCTTTGCGCATAATATGCTTGTCTGAGGCTATCAAACTAGTATAATGAAAGAGAACCAGTTATCTCAAATAAGAACGGAAAAAAAGTGATTCTAACGAAATTTCCAAACTTCGAAAAAAATTTTTTTCTTTTCGAGATTCTTTGCGCATAATATGCTTGTCTGAGGCTATCAAACTAGTATAATGAAAGAGAACCAGTTATCTCAAATAAGAACCGAAAAAAAGTGATTCTAACGAAGTTTCCAAACTTCGAAAAAAATTTTTTTTCTTTTCGAGATTCTTTGCGCATACCTATACTTTTCTGAGGCTATCAAACTAGTATAAAGAAAGAGAACCAGTTATCTCAAATAAGAACGGAAAAAAAGTGATTCTAACGAGGTTTCCAAACTTCGAAAAAAATTTTTTTTCTTTTCGAGATTCTTTGCGCATACCTATACTTTTCTGAGGCTATCAAACTAGTATAATGAAAGAGAACCAGTTATCTCAAATAAGAACGGAAAAAAAGTGATTCTAACGAGGTTTCCAAACTTCGAAAAAAAATTTTTTTCTTTTCGAGATTCTTGGCGCATAATATGCTTTTCTGAGGCTATCAAACTAGTATAATGAAAGAGAACCAGTTATCTCAAATAAGAACGGAAAAAAAGTGATTCTAACGAAGTTTCGAAAACTCGAAAAAATTTTTTTTTCTTTTCGAGATTCTTTGCGCATAATATGCTTTTCTGAGGCTATCAAACTAGTATAATGAAAGAGAACCAGTTATCTCAAATAAGAGAGGAAAAAAAGTGATTCTAACGAAGTTTCCAAACTTCGAAAAATAATTTTTTTCTTTTCCAGATTCTTTGCGCATAATATGCTTGTCTGAGGCTATCAAACTAGTATAACGAGAGATTACCAGTTATCTCAAATAAGAATGGAAAAAAAGTGATTCTAACGAAGTTTCCTAACTTCGAAAAAAAATTTTTTTCTTTTCGAAATTCTTTGCACATAATACGCTTTTCTGAGGCTATCAAAATAGTATAATGAAAGAGAACCAGTTATCTCAAATAAGAACAGAAAAACAGTGATTCTAACGAAGTTTCCAAACTTCGAAAAAAAATTTTTTTCTTTTCGAGATTCTTTGCGCATAATATGCTTGTCTGAGGCTATCAAACTAGTATAATGAAAGAGAACCAGTTATCTCAAATAAGAACGGAAAAAAAGTGATTCTAACGAGGTTTCCAAACTTCGAAAAAAAATTTTTTTCTTTTCGAGATTCTTTGCGCATAATATGCTTTTCTGAGGCTATCAAACTAGTATAATGAAAGAGAACCAGTTATCTCAAATAAGAACGGAAAAAAAGTGATTCTAACGAAGTTTCGTAAACTCGAAAAAAATTTTTTTTCTTTTCGAGATTCTTTGCGCATAATATGCTTTTCTGAGGCTATCAAACCAGTATAATGAAAGAGAACCAGTTATCTCAAATAAGAAAGGAAAAAAAGTGATTCTAACGAAGTTTCCAAACTTCGAAAAAAAATTTTTTTCTTTTCCAGATTCTTTGCGCATAATATGCTTGTCTGAGGCTATCAAACTAGTATAACGAGAGATTACCAGTTATCTCAAATAAGAACGGAAAAAAAGTAATTCTAACGAAGTTTCGAAACTTCGAAAAAAATTTTTTTTCTTTTCGAGATTCTTTGCGCATAATATGCTTTTCTGAGGCTATCAAACTAGTATAATGAAAGAGAACCAGTTATCTCAAATAAGAACGGAAAAAAAAGTGATTCTAACGAAGTTTCCAAACTTCGAAAAAAAATTTTTTTCTTTTCCAGATTCTTTGCGCATAACTGCTTTTCTGAGGCTATCAAACTATTATAATGAAAGAGAACCAGTTATCTCAAATAAGAACGGAAAAAAAGTGATTCTAACGAAGTTTCGAAAACTCGAAAAAAATTTTTTTTCTTTTCGAGATTCTTTGCGCATAATATGCTTTTCTGAGGCTATCAAACCAGTATAATGAAAGAGAACCAGTTATCTCAAATAAGAACGGAAAAAAAGTGATTCTAACGAAGTTTCCAAACTTCGAAAAAAAATTTTTTTCTTTTCCAGATTCTTTGCGCATAATATGCTTGTCTGAGGCTATCAAACTAGTATAATGAAACAGAACCACTTATCTCAAATAAGAACGGGAAAAAAGTGATTCTAACGAGGTTTCCAAACTTCGAAAAAAAATTTTTTTCTTTTCGAGATTCTTTGCGCATAATATGCTTGTCTGAGGCTATCAAACTAGTATAATGAAAGAGAACCAGTTATCTCAAATAAGAACGGAAAAAAAGTGATTCTAACGAATTTTCCAAACTTCGAAAAAAATTTTTTTCTTTTCGAGATTCTTTGCGCATAATATGCTTTTCTAAGGCTATCAAACTAGTATAATGAAAGAGAACCAGTTATCTCAAATAAGAACGGAAAAAAAGTGATTCTAACGAGGTTTCCAAACTTCGAAAAAAAATTTTTTTCTTTTCGAGATTCTTTGCGCACAATATGCTTTTCTGAGGCTATCAAACTAGTATAATGAAAGAGAACCAGTTATCTCAAATAAGAACGGAAAAAAAGTGATTCTAACGAAATTTCCAAACTTCGAAAAAAAATTTTTTTCTTTTCGAAATTCTTTGCACATAATACGCTTTTCTGAGGCTATCAAAATAGTATAATGAAAGAGAACCAGTTATCTCAAATAAGAACAGAAAAACAGTGATTCTAACGAAGTTTCCAAACTTCGAAAAAAAATTTTTTTCTTTTCGAGATTCTTTGCGCATAATATGCTTGTCTGAGGCTATCAAACTAGTATAATGAAAGAGAACCAGTTATCTCAAATAAGAACGGAAAAAAAGTGATTCTAACGAGGTTTCCAAACTTCGAAAAAAAATTTTTTTCTTTTCGAGATTCTTTGCGCATAATATGCTTTTCTGAGGCTATCAAACTAGTATAATGAAAGAGAACCAGTTATCTCAAATAAGAACGGAAAAAAAGTGATTCTAACGAAGTTTCGTAAACTCGAAAAAAATTTTTTTTCTTTTCGAGATTCTTTGCGCATAATATGCTTTTCTGAGGCTATCAAACCAGTATAATGAAAGAGAACCAGTTATCTCAAATAAGAAAGGAAAAAAAGTGATTCTAACGAAGTTTCCAAACTTCGAAAAAAAATTTTTTTCTTTTCCAGATTCTTTGCGCATAATATGCTTGTCTGAGGCTATCAAACTAGTATAACGAGAGATTACCAGCTATCTCAAATAAGAACGGAAAAAAAGTAATTCTAACGAAGTTTCGAAACTTCGAAAAAAATTTTTTTTCTTTTCGAGATTCTTTGCGCATAATATGCTTTTCTGAGGCTATCAAACTAGTATAATGAAAGAGAACCAGTTATCTCAAATAAGAACGGAAAAAAAAGTGATTCTAACGAAGTTTCCAAACTTCGAAAAAAAATTTTTTTCTTTTCCAGATTCTTTGCGCATAACTGCTTTTCTGAGGCTATCAAACTATTATAATGAAAGAGAACCAGTTATCTCAAATAAGAACGGAAAAAAAGTGATTCTAACGAAGTTTCGAAAACTCGAAAAAAATTTTTTTTCTTTTCGAGATTCTTTGCGCATAATATGCTTTTCTGAGGCTATCAAACCAGTATAATGAAAGAGAACCAGTTATCTCAAATAAGAACGGAAAAAAAGTGATTCTAACGAAGTTTCCAAACTTCGAAAAAAAATTTTTTTCTTTTCGAGATTCTTTGCGCATAATATGCTTGTCTGAGGCTATCAAACTAGTATAATGAAACAGAACCACTTATCTCAAATAAGAACGGGAAAAAAGTGATTCTAACGAGGTTTCCAAACTTCGAAAAAAAATTTTTTTCTTTTCGAGATTCTTTGCGCATAATATGCTTGTCTGAGGCTATCAAACTAGTATAATGAAAGAGAACCAGTTATCTCAAATAAGAACGGAAAAAAAGTGATTCTAACGAAATTTCCAAACTTCGAAAAAAATTTTTTTCTTTTCGAGATTCTTTGCGCATAATATGCTTTTCTAAGGCTATCAAACTAGTATAATGAAAGAGAACCAGTTATCTCAAATAAGAACGGAAAAAAAGTGATTCTAACGAGGTTTCCAAACTTCGAAAAAAAATTTTTTTCTTTTCGAGATTCTTTGCGCACAATATGCTTTTCTGAGGCTATCAAACTAGTATAATGAAAGAGAACCAGTTATCTCAAATAAGAACGGAAAAAAAGTGATTCTAACGAAATTTCCAAACTTCGAAAAAAAATTTTTTTCTTTTCGAGATTCTTTGCGCATAATATGCTTGTCTGAGGCTATCAAACTAGTATAATGAAAGAGAACCAGTTATCTCAAATAAGAACGGAAAAAAAGTGATTCTAACGAGGTTTCCAAACTTCGAAAAAAAATTTTTTTCTTTTCGAGATTCTTTGCGCATAATATGCTTTTCTGAGGCTATCAAACTAGTATAATGAAAGAGAACCAGTTATCTCAAATAAGACCGGAAAAAAAGTGATTCTAACGAAGTTTCGTAAACTCGAAAAAAATTTTTTTTCTTTTCGAGATTCTTTGCGCATAATATGCTTTTCTGAGGCTATCAAACCAGTATAATGAAAGAGAACCAGTTATCTCAAATAAGAAAGGAAAAAAAGTGATTCTAACGAAGTTTCCAAACTTCGAAAAAAAATTTTTTTCTTTTCCAGATTCTTTGCGCATAATATGCTTGTCTGAGGCTATCAAACTAGTATAACGAGAGATTACCAGTTATCTCAAATAAGAACGGAAAAAAAGTAATTCTAACGAAGTTTCGAAACTTCGAAAAAAATTTTTTTTCTTTTCGAGATTCTTTGCGCATAATATGCTTTTCTGAGGCTATCAAACTAGTATAATGAAAGAGAACCAGTTATCTCAAATAAGAACGGAAAAAAAAGTGATTCTAACGAAGTTTCCAAACTTCGAAAAAAAATTTTTTTCTTTTCCAGATTCTTTGCGCATGACTGCTTTTCTGAGGCTATCAAACTATTATAATGAAAGAGAACCAGTTATCTCAAATAAGAACGGAAAAAAAGTGATTCTAACGAAGTTTCGAAAACTCGAAAAAATTTTTTTTCTTTTCGAGATTCTTTGCGCATAATATGCTTTTCTGAGGCTATCAAACCAGTATAATGAAAGAGAACCAGTTATCTCAAATAAGAACGGAAAAAAAGTGATTCTAACGAAGTTTCCAAACTTCGAAAAAAAATTTTTTTCTTTTCGAGATTCTTTGCGCATAATATGCTTGTCTGAGGCTATCAAACTAGTATAATGAAAGAGAACCAGTTATCTCAAATAAGAACGGAAAAAAAGTGATTCTAACGAAATTTCCAAACTTCGAAAAAAATTTTTTTCTTTTCGAGATTCTTTGCGCATAATATGCTTGTCTGAGGCTATCAAACTAGTATAATGAAAGAGAACCAGTTATCTCAAATAAGAACCGAAAAAAAGTGATTCTAACGAAGTTTCCAAACTTCGAAAAAAATTTTTTTTCTTTTCGAGATTCTTTGCGCATACCTATACTTTTCTGAGGCTATCAAACTAGTATAATGAAAGAGAACCAGTTATCTCAAATAAGAACCGAAAAAAAGTGATTCTAACGAGGTTTCCAAACTTCGAAAAAAAATTTTTTTCTTTTCGAGATTCTTGGCGCATAATATGCTTTTCTGAGGCTATCAAACTAGTATAATGAAAGAGAACCAGTTATCTCAAATAAGAACGGAAAAAAAGTGATTCTAACGAAGTTTCGAAAACTCGAAAAAATTTTTTTTTCTTTTCGAGATTCTTTGCGCATAATATGCTTTTCTGAGGCTATCAAACTAGTATAATGAAAGAGAACCAGTTATCTCAAATAAGAGAGGAAAAAAAGTGATTCTAACGAAGTTTCCAAACTTCGAAAAATAATTTTTTTCTTTTCCAGATTCTTTGCGCATAATATGCTTGTCTGAGGCTATCAAACTAGTATAACGAGAGATTACCAGTTATCTCAAATAAGAATGGAAAAAAAGTGATTCTAACGAAGTTTCCAAACTTCGAAAAAAAATTTTTTTCTTTTCGAAATTCTTTGCACATAATACGCTTTTCTGAGGCTATCAAAATAGTATAATGAAAGAGAACCAGTTATCTCAAATAAGAACAGAAAAAAAGTGATTCTAACGAAGTTTCCAAACTTCGAAAAAAAATTTTTTTCTTTTCGAGATTCTTTGCGCATAATATGCTTGTCTGAGGCTATCAAACTAGTATAATGAAAGAGAACCAGTTATCTCAAATAAGAACGGAAAAAAAGTGATTCTAACGAGGTTTCCAAACTTCGAAAAAAAATTTTTTTCTTTTCGAGATTCTTTGCGCATAATATGCTTTTCTGAGGCTATCAAACTAGTATAATGAAAGAGAACCAGTTATCTCAAATAAGAACGGAAAAAAAGTGATTCTAACGAAGTTTCGTAAACTCGAAAAAAATTTTTTTTCTTTTCGAGATTCTTTGCGCATAATATGCTTTTCTGAGGCTATCAAACCAGTATAATGAAAGAGAACCAGTTATCTCAAATAAGAAAGGAAAAAAAGTGATTCTAACGAAGTTTCCAAACTTCGAAAAAAATTTTTTTTCTTTTCCAGATTCTTTGCGCATAATATGCTTGTCTGAGGCTATCAAACTAGTATAACGAGAGATTACCAGTTATCTCAAATAAGAACGGAAAAAAAGTAATTCTAACGAAGTTTCGAAACTTCGAAAAAAATTTTTTTTCTTTTCGAGATTCTTTGCGCATAATATGCTTTTCTGAGGCTATCAAACTATTATAATGAAAGAGAACCAGTTATCTCAAATAAGAACGGAAAAAAAAGTGATTCTAACGAAGTTTCCAAACTTCGAAAAAAAATTTTTTTCTTTTCCAGATTCTTTGCGCATAACTGCTTTTCTGAGGCTATCAAACTATTATAATGAAAGAGAACCAGTTATCTCAAATAAGAACGGAAAAAAAGTGATTCTAACGAAGTTTCGAAAACTCGAAAAAAATTTTTTTTCTTTTCGAGATTCTTTGCGCATAATATGCTTTTCTGAGGCTATCAAACCAGTATAATGAAAGAGAACCAGTTATCTCAAATAAGAACGGAAAAAAAGTGATTCTAACGAAGTTTCCAAACTTCGAAAAAAAATTTTTTTCTTTTCGAGATTCTTTGCGCATAATATGCTTGTCTGAGGCTATCAAACTAGTATAATGAAACAGAACCACTTATCTCAAATAAGAACGGGAAAAAAGTGATTCTAACGAGGTTTCCAAACTTCGAAAAAAAATTTTTTTCTTTTCGAGATTCTTTGCGCATAATATGCTTGTCTGAGGCTATCAAACTAGTATAATGAAAGAGAACCAGTTATCTCAAATAAGAACGGAAAAAAAGTGATTCTAACGAAATTTCCAAACTTCGAAAAAAATTTTTTTCTTTTCGAGATTCTTTGCGCATAATATGCTTGTCTGAGGCTATCAAACTAGTATAATGAAAGAGAACCAGTTATCTCAAATAAGAACCGAAAAAAAGTGATTCTAACGAAGTTTCCAAACTTCGAAAAAAATTTTTTTTCTTTTCGAGATTCTTTGCGCATACCTATACTTTTCTGAGGCTATCAAACTAGTATAATGAAAGAGAACCAGTTATCTCAAATAAGAACGGAAAAAAAGTGATTCTAACGAGGTTTCCAAACTTCGAAAAAAATTTTTTTTCTTTTCGAGATTCTTTGCGCATACCTATACTTTTCTGAGGCTATCAAACTAGTATAATGAAAGAGAACCAGTTATCTCAAATAAGAACGGAAAAAAAGTGATTCTAACGAGGTTTCCAAACTTCGAAAAAAAATTTTTTTCTTTTCGAGATTCTTGGCGCATAATATGCTTTTCTGAGGCTATCAAACTAGTATAATGAAAGAGAACCAGTTATCTCAAATAAGAACGGAAAAAAAGTGATTCTAACGAAGTTTCGAAAACTCGAAAAAATTTTTTTTTCTTTTCGAGATTCTTTGCGCATAATATGCTTTTCTGAGGCTATCAAACTAGTATAATGAAAGAGAACCAGTTATCTCAAATAAGAGAGGAAAAAAAGTGATTCTAACGAAGTTTCCAAACTTCGAAAAATAATTTTTTTCTTTTCCAGATTCTTTGCGCATAATATGCTTGTCTGAGGCTATCAAACTAGTATAACGAGAGATTACCAGTTATCTCAAATAAGAATGGAAAAAAAGTGATTCTAACGAAGTTTCCAAACTTCGAAAAAAAATTTTTTTCTTTTCGAAATTCTTTGCACATAATACGCTTTTCTGAGGCTATCAAAATAGTATAATGAAAGAGAACCAGTTATCTCAAATAAGAACAGAAAAACAGTGATTCTAACGAAGTTTCCAAACTTCGAAAAAAAATTTTTTTCTTTTCGAGATTCTTTGCGCATAATATGCTTGTCTGAGGCTATCAAACTAGTATAATGAAAGAGAACCAGTTATCTCAAATAAGAACGGAAAAAAAGTGATTCTAACGAGGTTTCCAAACTTCGAAAAAAAATTTTTTTCTTTTCGAGATTCTTTGCGCATAATATGCTTTTCTGAGGCTATCAAACTAGTATAATGAAAGAGAACCAGTTATCTCAAATAAGAACGGAAAAAAAGTGATTCTAACGAAGTTTCGTAAACTCGAAAAAAATTTTTTTTCTTTTCGACATTCTTTGCGCATAATATGCTTTTCTGAGGCTATCAAACCAGTATAATGAAAGAGAACCAGTTATCTCAAATAAGAAAGGAAAAAAAGTGATTCTAACGAAGTTTCCAAACTTCGAAAAAAAATTTTTTTCTTTTCCAGATTCTTTGCGCATAATATGCTTGTCTGAGGCTATCAAACTAGTATAACGAGAGATTACCAGTTATCTCAAATAAGAACGGAAAAAAAGTAATTCTAACGAAGTTTCGAAACTTCGAAAAAAATTTTTTTTCTTTTCGAGATTCTTTGCGCATAATATGCTTTTCTGAGGCTATCAAACTAGTATAATGAAAGAGAACCAGTTATCTCAAATAAGAACGGAAAAAAAAGTGATTCTAACGAAGTTTCCAAACTTCGAAAAAAAATTTTTTTCTTTTCCAGATTCTTTGCGCATAACTGCTTTTCTGAGGCTATCAAACTATTATAATGAAAGAGAACCAGTTATCTCAAATAAGAACGGAAAAAAAGTGATTCTAACGAAGTTTCGAAAACTCGAAAAAAATTTTTTTTCTTTTCGAGATTCTTTGCGCATAATATGCTTTTCTGAGGCTATCAAACCAGTATAATGAAAGAGAACCAGTTATCTCAAATAAGAACGGAAAAAAAGTGATTCTAACGAAGTTTCCAAACTTCGAAAAAAAATTTTTTTCTTTTCGAGATTCTTTGCGCATAATATGCTTGTCTGAGGCTATCAAACTAGTATAATGAAACAGAACCACTTATCTCAAATAAGAACGGGAAAAAAGTGATTCTAACGAGGTTTCCAAACTTCGAAAAAAATTTTTTTTCTTTTCGAGATTCTTTGCGCATAATATGCTTGTCTGAGGCTATCAAACTAGTATAATGAAAGAGAACCAGTTATCTCAAATAAGAACGGAAAAAAAGTGATTCTAACGAAATTTCCAAACTTCGAAAAAAATTTTTTTCTTTTCGAGATTCTTTGCGCATAATATGCTTGTCTGAGGCTATCAAACTAGTATAATGAAAGAGAACCAGTTATCTCAAATAAGAACCGAAAAAAAGTGATTCTAACGAAGTTTCCAAACTTCGAAAAAAATTTTTTTTCTTTTCGAGATTCTTTGCGCATACCTATACTTTTCTGAGGCTATCAAACTAGTATAATGAAAGAGAACCAGTTATCTCAAATAAGAACGGAAAAAAAGTGATTCTAACGAGGTTTCCAAACTTCGAAAAAAAATTTTTTTCTTTTCGAGATTCTTGGCGCATAATATGCTTTTCTGAGGCTATCAAACTAGTATAATGAAAGAGAACCAGTTATCTCAAATAAGAACGGAAAAAAAGTGATTCTAACGAAGTTTCGAAAACTCGAAAAAATTTTTTTTTCTTTTCGAGATTCTTTGCGCATAATATGCTTTTCTGAGGCTATCAAACTAGTATAACGAAAGAGAACCAGTTATCTCAAATAAGAGAGGAAAAAAAGTGATTCTAACGAAGTTTCCAAACTTCGAAAAATAATTTTTTTCTTTTCCAGATTCTTTGCGCATAATATGCTTGTCTGAGGCTATCAAACTAGTATAACGAGAGATTACCAGTTATCTCAAATAAGAATGGAAAAAAAGTGATTCTAACGAAGTTTCCAAACTTCGAAAAAAAATTTTTTTCTTTTCGAAATTCTTTGCACATAATACGCTTTTCTGAGGCTATCAAAATAGTATAATGAAAGAGAACCAGTTATCTCAAATAAGAACAGAAAAACAGTGATTCTAACGAAGTTTCCAAACTTCGAAAAAAAATTTTTTTCTTTTCGAGATTCTTTGCGCATAATATGCTTGTCTGAGGCTATCAAACTAGTATAATGAAAGAGAACCAGTTATCTCAAATAAGAACGGAAAAAAAGTGATTCTAACGAGGTTTCCAAACTTCGAAAAAAAATTTTTTTCTTTTCGAGATTCTTTGCGCACAATATGCTTTTCTGAGGCTATCAAACTAGTATAATGAAAGAGAACCAGTTATCTCAAATAAGAACGGAAAAAAAGTGATTCTAACGAAGTTTCGTAAACTCGAAAAAAATTTTTTTTCTTTTCGAGATTCTTTGCGCATAATATGCTTTTCTGAGGCTATCAAACCAGTATAATGAAAGAGAACCAGTTATCTCAAATAAGAAAGGAAAAAAAGTGATTCTAACGAAGTTTCCAAACTTCGAAAAAAAATTTTTTTCTTTTCCAGATTCTTTGCGCATAATATGCTTGTCTGAGGCTATCAAACTAGTATAACGAGAGATTACCAGTTATCTCAAATAAGAACGGAAAAAAAGTGATTCAAACGAAGTTTCGAAAACTCGAAAAAATTTTTTTTTCTTTTCGAGATTCTTTGCGCATAATATGCTTTTCTGAGGCTATCAAACTAGTATAATGAAAGAGAACCAGTTATCTCAAATAAGAGAGGAAAAAAAGTGATTCTAACGAAGTTTCCAAACTTCGAAAAAAAATTTTTTTCTTTTCCAGATTCTTTGCGCATAATATGCTTTTCTGAGGCTATCAAACTAGTATAATGAAAGAGAACCAGTTATCTCAAATAAGAATGGAAAAAAAGTGTTTCTAATGAAGTTTCCAAACTTCGAAAAAAATTTTTTTTCATTTCGAGATTCTTTGCGCAAAATATGCTTTTCGGAGGCTATCAATCTAATATAATGAAAGAGAACCAGTTATCTCAAAAAAGAACGGAAAAAAAGTGATTCTAACGAAGTTTCGAAACTTCGAAAAAAATTTTTTTTCTTTTCGAGATTCTTTGCGCATCATATGCTTTTCTGAGGCTATCAAACTAGTATAATGAAAGAGAACCAGTTATCTCAAATAAGAACGGAAAAAAAGTGATTCTAACGAAGTTTCGAAAACTCGAAAAAAATTTTTTTTCTTTTCCAGATTCTTTGCGCATAATATGCTTTTCTGAGGCTATCAAACCAGTATAATGAAAGAGAACCAGTTATCTCAAATAAGAACGGAAAAAAAGTGATTCTAACGAAGTTTCCAAACTTCGAAAAAAAATTTTTTTCTTTTCGAGATTCTTTGCGCATAATATGCTTTTCTGAGGCTATCAAACTAGTATAACGAGAGATTACCAGTTATCTCAAATAAGAATGGAAAAAAAGTGATTCTAATGAAGTTTCCAAACTTCGAAATAAAAATTTATTCTTTTCGAGATTCTTTGCGCATAATATATTTTTCTGAGGCTATCATACGAGTATAATGAAAGAGAACCAGTTATCTCAAATAAGAACGGAAAAAAAGTGACTCTAACGAAATTTCCAAACTTCGAAAAAAATTTTTTTTCTTTTCGAGATTCTTTGCGCATAATATGCTTTTCTGAGGCTATCAAACTAGTATAATGAAAGAGAACCAGTTATCTCAAATAAGAACGGAAAAAAAGTGATTCTAACGAAGTTTCGAAAACTCGAAAAAAATTTTTTTTCTTTTGGAGATTCTTTGCGCATAATATGCTTTTCTGAGGCTATCAAACTAGTATAATGAAAGAGAACCAGTTATCTCAAATAAGAAAGGAAAAAAAGTGATTCTAACGAAGTTTCCAAACTTCGAAACAAATTTTTTTCTTTTCCAGATTCTTTGCGCATAATATGCTTGTCTGAGGCTATCAAACTAGTATAACGAGAGATTACCAGTTATCTCAAATAAGAATGGAAAAAAAGTGATTCTAACGAAGTTTCCAAACTTCGAAAAAAATTTTTTTTCTTTTCGAGATTCTTTGCGCATAATATGCTTTTCTGAGGCTATCAAACTAGTATAATGAAAGAGAACCAGTTATCTCAAATAAGAAAGGAAAAAGTGATTCTAACGAAGTTTCCAAACTTCGAAAAAAAATTTTTTTTTTTCGAGATTCTTTGCGCATAATATGCTTGTCTGAGGCTATCAAACTAGTATAACGAGAGATTACCAGTTATCTCAAATAAGAATGGAAAAAAAGTGATTCTAATGAAGTTTCCAAACTTCGAAAAAAAAATTTATTCTTTTCGAATTTCTTTGCGCATAATATGCTTTTCTGAGGCTATCATACTAGTAGAATGAAAGAGAACCAGTTATCTCAAATAATAACGGAATAAAAGTGATTCTAACGAGGTTTCCAAACTTCGAAAAAAAATTTTTTTCTTTTCGAGATTCTTTGCGCATAATATGCTTTTCTCAGGCAATCAAACTAGTATAATGAAAGAGAACCAGTTATCTCAAATAAGAACGGAAAAAAAGTGATTCTAACGAAGTTTCGAAAACTCGAAAAAAATTTTTTTTCTTTTCGAGATTCTTTGCGCATAATATGCTTTTCTGAGGCTATCAAACTAGTATAATGAAAGAGAACCAGTTATCTCAAATAAGAAAGGAAAAAAAGTGATTCTAACGAAGTTTCCAAACTTCGAAAAAAATTTTTTTCTTTTCCAGATTCTTTGCGCATAATATGCTTTTCTGAGGCTATCAAACTAGTATAATGAAAGAGAACCAGTTATCTCAAATAAGAATGGAAAAAAAGTGTTTCTAATGAAGTTTCCAAACTTCGAAAAAAATTTTTTTTCATTTCGAGATTCTTTGCGCATAATATGCTTTTCGGAGGCTATCAATCTAATATAATGAAAGAGAACCAGTTATCTCAAATAAGAACGGAAAAAAAGTGATTCTAACGAAGTTTCCAAACTTCGAAAAAAATTTTTTTTCTTTTCGAGATTCTTTGCGCATAATATGCTTTTCTGAGGCTATCAAACTAGTATAATGAAAGAGAACCAGTTATCTCAAATAAGAACGGAAAAAAAGTGATTCTAACGAAGTTTCGTAAACTCGAAAAAAATTTTTTTTCTTTTCGAGATTCTTTGCGCATAATATGCTTTTCTGAGGCTATCAAACCAGTATAATGAAAGAGAACCAGTTATCTCAAATAAGAAAGGAAAAAAAGTGATTCTAACGAAGTTTCCAAACTTCGAAAAAAAATTTTTTTCTTTTCCAGATTCTTTGCGCATAATATGCTTGTCTGAGGCTATCAAACTAGTATAACGAGAGATTACCAGTTATCTCAAATAAGAACGGAAAAAAAGTAATTCTAACGAAGTTTCGAAACTTCGAAAAAAATTTTTTTTCTTTTCGAGATTCTTTGCGCATAATATGCTTTTCTGAGGCTATCAAACTAGTATAATGAAAGAGAACCAGTTATCTCAAATAAGAACGGAAAAAAAAGTGATTCTAACGAAGTTTCCAAACTTCGAAAAAAAATTTTTTTCTTTTCCAGATTCTTTGCGCATAACTGCTTTTCTGAGGCTATCAAACTATTATAATGAAAGAGAACCAGTTATCTCAAATAAGAACGGAAAAAAAGTGATTCTAACGAAGTTTCGAAAACTCGAAAAAAATTTTTTTTCTTTTCGAGATTCTTTGCGCATAATATGCTTTTCTGAGGCTATCAAACCAGTATAATGAAAGAGAACCAGTTATCTCAAATAAGAACGGAAAAAAAGTGATTCTAACGAAGTTTCCAAACTTCGAAAAAAAATTTTTTTCTTTTCGAGATTCTTTGCGCATAATATGCTTGTCTGAGGCTATCAAACTAGTATAATGAAACAGAACCACTTATCTCAAATAAGAACGGGAAAAAAGTGATTCTAACGAGGTTTCCAAACTTCGAAAAAAATTTTTTTTCTTTTCGAGATTCTTTGCGCATAATATGCTTGTCTGAGGCTATCAAACTAGTATAATGAAAGAGAACCAGTTATCTCAAATAAGAACGGAAAAAAAGTGATTCTAACGAAATTTCCAAACTTCGAAAAAAATTTTTTTCTTTTCGAGATTCTTTGCGCATAATATGCTTGTCTGAGGCTATCAAACTAGTATAATGAAAGAGAACCAGTTATCTCAAATAAGAACCGAAAAAAAGTGATTCTAACGAAGTTTCCAAACTTCGAAAAAAATTTTTTTTCTTTTCGAGATTCTTTGCGCATACCTATACTTTTCTGAGGCTATCAAACTAGTATAATGAAAGAGAACCAGTTATCTCAAATAAGAACGGAAAAAAAGTGATTCTAACGAGGTTTCCAAACTTCGAAAAAAAATTTTTTTCTTTTCGAGATTCTTGGCGCATAATATGCTTTTCTGAGGCTATCAAACTAGTATAATGAAAGAGAACCAGTTATCTCAAATAAGAACGGAAAAAAAGTGATTCTAACGAAGTTTCGAAAACTCGAAAAAATTTTTTTTTCTTTTCGAGATTCTTTGCGCATAATATGCTTTTCTGAGGCTATCAAACTAGTATAACGAAAGATAACCAGTTATCTCAAATAAGAGAGGAAAAAAAGTGATTCTAACGAAGTTTCCAAACTTCGAAAAATAATTTTTTTCTTTTCCAGATTCTTTGCGCATAATATGCTTGTCTGAGGCTATCAAACTAGTATAACGAGAGATTACCAGTTATCTCAAATAAGAATGGAAAAAAAGTGATTCTAACGAAGTTTCCAAACTTCGAAAAAAAATTTTTTTCTTTTCGAAATTCTTTGCACATAATACGCTTTTCTGAGGCTATCAAAATAGTATAATGAAAGAGAACCAGTTATCTCAAATAAGAACAGAAAAACAGTGATTCTAACGAAGTTTCCAAACTTCGAAAAAAAATTTTTTTCTTTTCGAGATTCTTTGCGCATAATATGCTTGTCTGAGGCTATCAAACTAGTATAATGAAAGAGAACCAGTTATCTCAAATAAGAACGGAAAAAAAGTGATTCTAACGAGGTTTCCAAACTTCGAAAAAAAATTTTTTTCTTTTCGAGATTCTTTGCGCACAATATGCTTTTCTGAGGCTATCAAACTAGTATAATGAAAGAGAACCAGTTATCTCAAATAAGAACGGAAAAAAAGTGATTCTAACGAAGTTTCGTAAACTCGAAAAAAATTTTTTTTCTTTTCGAGATTCTTTGCGCATAATATGCTTTTCTGAGGCTATCAAACCAGTATAATGAAAGAGAACCAGTTATCTCAAATAAGAAAGGAAAAAAAGTGATTCTAACGAAGTTTCCAAACTTCGAAAAAAAATTTTTTTCTTTTCCAGATTCTTTGCGCATAATATGCTTGTCTGAGGCTATCAAACTAGTATAACGAGAGATTACCAGTTATCTCAAATAAGAACGGAAAAAAAGTGATTCAAACGAAGTTTCGAAAACTCGAAAAAATTTTTTTTTCTTTTCGAGATTCTTTGCGCATAATATGCTTTTCTGAGGCTATCAAACTAGTATAATGAAAGAGAACCAGTTATCTCAAATAAGAGAGGAAAAAAAGTGATTCTAACGAAGTTTCCAAACTTCGAAAAAAAATTTTTTTCTTTTCCAGATTCTTTGCGCATAATATGCTTTTCTGAGGCTATCAAACTAGTATAATGAAAGAGAACCAGTTATCTCAAATAAGAATGGAAAAAAAGTGTTTCTAATGAAGTTTCCAAACTTCGAAAAAAATTTTTTTTCATTTCGAGATTCTTTGCGCAAAATATGCTTTTCGGAGGCTATCAATCTAATATAATGAAAGAGAACCAGTTATCTCAAAAAAGAACGGAAAAAAAGTGATTCTAACGAAGTTTCGAAACTTCGAAAAAAATTTTTTTTCTTTTCGAGATTCTTTGCGCATCATATGCTTTTCTGAGGCTATCAAACTAGTATAATGAAAGAGAACCAGTTATCTCAAATAAGAACGGAAAAAAAGTGATTCTAACGAAGTTTCGAAAACTCGAAAAAAATTTTTTTTCTTTTCCAGATTCTTTGCGCATAATATGCTTTTCTGAGGCTATCAAACCAGTATAATGAAAGAGAACCAGTTATCTCAAATAAGAACGGAAAAAAAGTGATTCTAACGAAGTTTCCAAACTTCGAAAAAAAATTTTTTTCTTTTCGAGATTCTTTGCGCATAATATGCTTTTCTGAGGCTATCAAACTAGTATAACGAGAGATTACCAGTTATCTCAAATAAGAATGGAAAAAAAGTGATTCTAATGAAGTTTCCAAACTTCGAAATAAAAATTTATTCTTTTCGAGATTCTTTGCGCATAATATATTTTTCTGAGGCTATCATACGAGTATAATGAAAGAGAACCAGTTATCTCAAATAAGAACGGAAAAAAAGTGACTCTAACGAAATTTCCAAACTTCGAAAAAAATTTTTTTTCTTTTCGAGATTCTTTGCGCATAATATGCTTTTCTGAGGCTATCAAACTAGTATAATGAAAGAGAACCAGTTATCTCAAATAAGAACGGAAAAAAAGTGATTCTAACGAAGTTTCGAAAACTCGAAAAAAATTTTTTTTCTTTTGGAGATTCTTTGCGCATAATATGCTTTTCTGAGGCTATCAAACTAGTATAATGAAAGAGAACCAGTTATCTCAAATAAGAAAGGAAAAAAAGTGATTCTAACGAAGTTTCCAAACTTCGAAACAAATTTTTTTCTTTTCCAGATTCTTTGCGCATAATATGCTTGTCTGAGGCTATCAAACTAGTATAACGAGAGATTACCAGTTATCTCAAATAAGAATGGAAAAAAAGTGATTCTAACGAAGTTTCCAAACTTCGAAAAAAATTTTTTTTCTTTTCGAGATTCTTTGCGCATAATATGCTTTTCTGAGGCTATCAAACTAGTATAATGAAAGAGAACCAGTTATCTCAAATAAGAAAGGAAAAAGTGATTCTAACGAAGTTTCCAAACTTCGAAAAAAATTTTTTTTTTTTCGAGATTCTTTGCGCATAATATGCTTGTCTGAGGCTATCAAACTAGTATAACGAGAGATTACCAGTTATCTCAAATAAGAATGGAAAAAAAGTGATTCTAATGAAGTTTCCAAACTTCGAAAAAAAAATTTATTCTTTTCGAATTTCTTTGCGCATAATATGCTTTTCTGAGGCTATCATACTAGTAGAATGAAAGAGAACCAGTTATCTCAAATAATAACGGAATAAAAGTGATTCTAACGAGGTTTCCAAACTTCGAAAAAAAATTTTTTTCTTTTCGAGATTCTTTGCGCATAATATGCTTTTCTCAGGCAATCAAACTAGTATAATGAAAGAGAACCAGTTATCTCAAATAAGAACGGAAAAAAAGTGATTCTAACGAAGTTTCGAAAACTCGAAAAAAATTTTTTTTCTTTTCGAGATTCTTTGCGCATAATATGCTTTTCTGAGGCTATCAAACTAGTATAATGAAAGAGAACCAGTTATCTCAAATAAGAAAGGAAAAAAAGTGATTCTAACGAAGTTTCCAAACTTCGAAAAAAATTTTTTTCTTTTCCAGATTCTTTGCGCATAATATGCTTTTCTGAGGCTATCAAACTAGTATAATGAAAGAGAACCAGTTATCTCAAATAAGAATGGAAAAAAAGTGTTTCTAATGAAGTTTCCAAACTTCGAAAAAAATTTTTTTTCATTTCGAGATTCTTTGCGCATAATATGCTTTTCGGAGGCTATCAATCTAATATAATGAAAGAGAACCAGTTATCTCAAATAAGAACGGAAAAAAAGTGATTCTAACGAAGTTTCCAAACTTCGAAAAAAATTTTTTTTCTTTTCGAGATTCTTTGCGCATCATATGCTTTTCTGAGGCTATCAAACTAGTATAATGAAAGAGAACCAGTTATCTCAAATAAGAACGGAAAAAAAGTGATTCTAACGAAGTTTCCAAACTTCGAAAAAAAATTTTTTTCTTTTCGAGATTCTTTGCGCATAATATGCTTTTCTGAGGCTATCAAACTAGTATAATGAAAGAGAACCAGTTATCTCAAATAAGAAAGGAAAAAAAGTGATTCTAACGAAGTTTCCAAACTTCGAAAAAAAATTTTTTTCTTTTCGAGATTCTTTGCGCATAATATGCTTTTCTGCGGCTATCAAACTAGTATAATGAAAGAGAACCAGTTATCTCAAATAAGAACGGAAAAAAAGTGATTCTAACGAAGTTTCGAAAACTCGAAAAAAATTTTTTTCTTTTCCAGATTCTTTGCGCATAATATGCTTTTCTGAGGCTATCAAACCAGTATAATGAAAGAGAACCAGTTATCTCAAATAAGAACGGAAAAAAAGTGATTCTAACGAAGTTTCCAAACTTCGAAAAAAATTTTTTTTCTTTTCGAGATTCTTTGCGCATAATATGCTTTTCTGAGGCTATCAAACTAGTATAACGAGAGATTATCAGTTATCTCAAATAAGAATGGAAAAAAAGTGATTCTAATGAAGTTTCCAAACTTCGAAATAAAAATTTATTCTTTTCGAGATTCTTTGCGCATAATATATTTTTCTGAGGCTATCATACGAGTATAATGAAAGAGAACCAGTTATCTCAAATAAGAACGGAAAAAAAGTGATTCTAACGAAATTTCCAAACTTCGAAAAAAATTTTTTTTCTTTTCGAGGTTCTTTGCCCATAATATGCTTTTCTGAGGCTATCAAACTAGTATAATGAAAGAGAACCAGTTATCTCAAATAAGAACGGAAAAAAAGTGATTCTAACGAGGTTTCCAATCTTCGAAAAAAAATTTTTTTCTTTTCGAGATTCTTTGCGCATAATATGCTTTTCTGAGGCTATCAAACTAGTATAATGAAAGAGAACCAGTTATCTCAAATAAGAACGGAAAAAAAGTGATTCTAACGAAGTTTCGAAAACTCGAAAAATTTTTTTTTTCTTTTCGAGATTCTTTGCGCATAATATGCTTTTCTGAGGCTATCAAACCAGTATAATGAAAGAGAACCAGTTATCTCAAATAAGAAAGGAAAAAAAGTGATTCTAACGAAGTTTCCAAACTTCGAAAAAAAATTTTTTTCTTTTCGAGATTCTTTGCGCATAATATGCTTGTCTGAGGCTATCAAACTAGTATAACGAGAGATTACCAGTTATCTCAATTAAGAACGGAAAAAAAGTAATTCTAACGAAGTTTCGAAACTTCGAAAAAAATTTTTTTTCTTTTCGAGATTCTTTGCGCATAATATGCTTTTCTGAGGCTATCAAACTAGTATAATGAAAGAGAACCAGTTATCTCAAATAAGAACGGAAAAAAAAGTGATTCTAACGAAGTTTCCAAACTTCGAAAAAAAATTTTTTTCTTTTCCAGATTCTTTGCGCATAATATGCTTTTCTGAGGCTATCAAACTATTATAATGAAAGAGAACCAGTTATCTCAAATAAGAACGGAAAAAAAGTGATTCTAACGAAGTTTCGAAAACTCGAAAAAAATTTTTTTTCTTTTCGAGATTCTTTGCGCATAATATGCTTTTCTGAGGCTATCAAACCAGTATAATGAAAGAGAACCAGTTATCTCAAATAAGAACGGAAAAAAAGTGATTCTAACGAAGTTTCCAAACTTCGAAAAAAAATTTTTTTCTTTTCGAGATTCTTTGCGCATAATATGCTTGTCTGAGGCTATCAAACTAGTATAATGAAAGAGAACCAGCTATCTCAAATAAGAACGGGAAAAAAGTAATTCTAACGAGGTTTCCAAACTTCGAAAAAAAATTTTTTTCTTTTCGAGATTCTTTGCGCATAATATGCTTGTCTGAGGCTATCAAACTAGTATAATGAAAGAGAACCAGTTATCTCAAATAAGAACGGAAAAAAAGTGATTCTAACGAAATTTCCAAACTTCGAAAAAAATTTTTTTCTTTTCGAGATTCTTTGCGCATAATATGCTTGTCTGAGGCTATCAAACTAGTATAATGAAAGAGAACCAGTTATCTCAAATAAGAACCGAAAAAAAGTGATTCTAACGAAGTTTCCAAACTTCGAAAAAAAATTTTTTTCTTTTCGAAATTCTTTGCACATAATACGCTTTTCTGAGGCTATCAAACTAGTATAATGAAAGAGAACCAGTTATCTCAAATAAGAACCGAAAAAAAGTGATTCTAACGAAGTTTCCAAACTTCGAAAAAAAATTTTTTTCTTTTCGAGATTCTTTGCGCATAATATGCTTTTCTAAGGCTATCAAACTAGTATAATGAAAGAGAACCAGTTATCTCAAATAAGAACGGAAAAAAAGTGATTCTAACGAGGTTTCCAAACTTCGAAAAAAAATTTTTTTCTTTTCGAGATTCTTTGCGCACAATATGCTTTTCTGAGGCTATCAAACTAGTATAATGAAAGAGAACCAGTTATCTCAAATAAGAACGGAAAAAAAGTGATTCTAACGAAATTTCCAAACTTCGAAAAAAAATTTTTTTCTTTTCGAGATTCTTTGCGCATAATATGCTTGTCTGAGGCTATCAAACTAGTATAATGAAAGAGAACCAGTTATCTCAAATAAGAACGGAAAAAAAGTGATTCTAACGAGGTTTCCAAACTTCGAAAAAAAATTTTTTTCTTTTCGAGATTCTTTGCGCATAATATGCTTTTCTGAGGCTATCAAACTAGTATAATGAAAGAGAACCAGTTATCTCAAATAAGAACGGAAAAAAAGTGATTCTAACGAAGTTTCGAAAACTCGAAAAAATTTTTTTTTCTTTTCGAGATTCTTTGCGCATAATATGCTTTTCTGAGGCTATCAAACCAGTATAATGAAAGAGAACCAGTTATCTCAAATAAGAAAGGAAAAAAAGTGATTCTAACGAAGTTTCCAAACTTCGAAAAAAAATTTTTTTCTTTTCCAGATTCTTTGCGCATAATATGCTTGTCTGAGGCTATCAAACTAGTATAACGAGAGATTACCAGTTATCTCAAATAAGAACGGAAAAAAAGTAATTCTAACGAAGTTTCGAAACTTCGAAAAAATTTTTTTTTCTTTTCGAGATTCTTTGCGCATAATATGCTTTTCTGAGGCTATCAAACTAGTATAATGAAAGAGAACCAGTTATCTCAAATAAGAACGGAAAAAAAAGTGATTCTAACGAAGTTTCCAAACTTCGAAAAAAAATTTTTTTCTTTTCCAGATTCTTTGCGCATAATATGCTTTTCTGAGGCTATCAAACTATTATAATGAAAGAGAACCAGTTATCTCAAATAAGAACGGAAAAAAAGTGATTCTAACGAAGTTTCGAAAACTCGAAAAAAATTTTTTTTCTTTTCGAGATTCTTTGCGCATAATATGCTTTTCTGAGGCTATCAAACCAGTATAATGAAAGAGAACCAGTTATCTCAAATAAGAACGGAAAAAAAGTGATTCTAACGAAGTTTCCAAACTTCGAAAAAAAATTTTTTTCTTTTCGAGATTCTTTGCGCATAATATGCTTGTCTGAGGCTATCAAACTAGTATAATGAAAGAGAACCAGTTATCTCAAATAAGAACGGGAAAAAAGTGATTCTAACGAGGTTTCCAAACTTCGAAAAAAAATTTTTTTCTTTTCGAGATTCTTTGCGCATAATATGCTTGTCTGAGGCTATCAAACTAGTATAATGAAAGAGAACCAGTTATCTCAAATAAGAACGGAAAAAAAGTGATTCCAACGAAATTTCCAAACTTCGAAAAAAATTTTTTTCTTTTCGAGATTCTTTGCGCATAATATGCTTGTCTGAGGCTATCAAACTAGTATAATGAAAGAGAACCAGTTATCTCAAATAAGAACCGAAAAAAAGTGATTCTAACGAAGTTTCCAAACTTCGAAAAAAATTTTTTTTCTTTTCGAGATTCTTTGCGCATACCTATACTTTTCTGAGGCTATCAAACTAGTATAATGAAAGAGAACCAGTTATCTCAAATAAGAACGGAAAAAAAGTGATTCTAACGAGGTTTCCAAACTTCGAAAAAAAATTTTTTTCTTTTCGAGATTCTTGGCGCATAATATGCTTTTCTGAGGCTATCAAACTAGTATAATGAAAGAGAACCAGTTATCTCAAATAAGAACGGAAAAAAAGTGATTCTAACGAAGTTTCGAAAACTCGAAAAATTTTTTTTTTCTTTTCGAGATTCTTTGCGCATAATATGCTTTTCTGAGGCTATCAAACTAGTATAATGAAAGAGAACCAGTTATCTCAAATAAGAGAGGAAAAAAAGTGATTCTAACGAAGTTTCCAAACTTCGAAAAATAATTTTTTTCTTTTCCAGATTCTTTGCGCATAATATGCTTGTCTGAGGCTATCAAACTAGTATAACGAGAGATTACCAGTTATCTCAAATAAGAATGGAAAAAAAGTGATTCTAACGAAGTTTCCAAACTTCGAAAAAAAATTTTTTTCTTTTCGAAATTCTTTGCACATAATACGCTTTTCTGAGGCTATCAAACTAGTATAATGAAAGAGAACCAGTTATCTCAAATAAGAACAGAAAAAAAGTGATTCTAACGATGTTTCCAGACTTCGAAAAAAAATTTTTTTCTTTTCGAGATTCTTTGCGCATAATATGCTTTTCTAAGGCTATCAAAC
This sequence comes from Metallyticus violacea, assembly GCA_030762175.1. Classification (NCBI taxonomy): domain Eukaryota; kingdom Metazoa; phylum Arthropoda; class Insecta; order Mantodea; family Metallyticidae; genus Metallyticus; species Metallyticus violacea. The sequence continues at coordinate 81,322,036 of CM060842.1, read as the reverse complement.
TAGTATAATGAAAGAGAACCAGTTATCTCAAATAAGAACGGAAAAAAAGTGATTCTAACGAGGTTTCCAAACTTCGAAAAAAAATTTTTTTCTTTTCGAGATTCTTTGTGCACAATATGCTTTTCTGAGGCTATCAAACTAGTATAATGAAAGAGAACCAGTTATCTCAAATAAGAACGGAAAAAAAGTGATTCTAACGAAATTTCCAAACTTCGAAAAAAAATTTTTTTCTTTTCGAGATTCTTTGCGCATAATATGCTTGTCTGAGGCTATCAAACTAGTATAATGAAAGAGAACCAGTTATCTCAAATAAGAACGGAAAAAAAGTTATTCTAACGAAGTTTCCAAACTTCGAAAAATAATTTTTTTCTTTTCGAGATTCTTTGCGCATACCTATGCTTTTCTGAGGCTATCAAACTAGTATAATGAAAGAGAACCAGTTATCTCAAATAAGAACGGAAAAAAAGTGATTCTAACGAAGTTTCCAAACTTCGAAAAAAAATTTTTTTCTTTTCGAGATTCTTTGCGCATACCTATGCTTTTCTGAGGCTATCAAACTAGTATAATGAAAGAGAACCAGTTATCTCAAATAAGAACGGAAAAAAAGTGATTCTAACGAGGTTTCCAATCTTCGAAAAAAAATTTTTTTCTTTTCGAGATTCTTTGCGCATAATATGCTTTTCTGAGGCTATCAAACTAGTATAATGAAAGAGAACCAGTTATCTCAAATAAGAATGGAAAAAAATTGATTCTAACGAAGTTTCCAAACTTCGAAAAAAAATTTTTTTCTTTTCGAGATTCTTTGCGCATAATATGCTTGTCTGAGGCTATCAAACTAGTATAATGAAAATGAACCAGTTATCTCAAATAAGAACGGAAAAAAAGTGATTCTAACGAGGTTTCCAAACTTCGAAAAAAAATTTTTTTCTTTTCGAGATTCTTTGCGCATAATATGCTTTTCTGAGGCTATCAAACTAGTATAATGAAAGAGAACCAGTTATCTCAAATAAGAACGGAAAAAAAGTGATTCTAACGAAGTTTCGAAAACTCGAAAAAATTTTTTTTCTTTTCGAGATTCTTTGCGCATAATATGCTTGTCTGAGGCTATCAAACTAGTAAAAATGAAAATGAACCAGTTATCTCAAATAAGAACGGAAAAAAAGTGATTCTAACGAGGTTTCCAAACTTGGAAAAAAATTTTTTTTCTTTTCGAGATTCTTTGCGCATAATATGCTTTTCTGAGGCTATCAAACTAGTTTAATGAAAGAGAACCAGTTATCTCAAATAAGAACGGAAAAAAAGTGATTCAAACGAAGTTTCGAAAACTCGAAAAAAATTTTTTTTCTTTTCGAGATTCTTTGCGCATAATATGCTTTTCTGAGGCTATCAAACTAGTATAATGAAAGAGAACCAGTTATCTCAAATAAGAAAGGAAAAAAAGTGATTCTAACGAAGTTTCTAAACTTCGAAAAAAAATTTTTTTCTTTTCCAGATTCTTTGCGCATAATATGCTTTTCTGAGGCTATCAAACTAGTATAATGAAAGAGAACCAGTTATCTCAAATAAGAACGGAAAAAAAGTGTTTCTAATGAAGTTTCCAAACTTCGAAAAAAATTTTTTTTTATTTCGAGATTCTTTGCGCATAATATGCTTTTCGGAGGCTATCAATCTAATATAATGAAAGAGAACCAGTTATCTCAAATAAGAACGGAAAAAAAGTGATTCTAACGAAGTTTCGAAACTTCGAAAAAAATTTTTTTTCTTTTCGAGATTCTTTGCGCATCATATGCTTTTCTGAGGCTATCAAACTAGGATAATGAAAGAGAACCAGTTATCTCAAATAAGAACGGAAAAAAAGTGATTCTAACGAAGTTTCCAAACTTCGAAAAATAATTTTTTTCTTTTCGAGATTCTTTGCGCATACCTATGCTTTTCTGAGGCTATCAAACTAGTATAATGAAAGAGAACCAGTTATCTCAAATAAGAACGGAAAAAAAAGTGATTCTAACGAAGTTTCCAAACTTCGAAAAAAAATTTTTTTCTTTTCGAGATTCTTTGCGCATACCTATACTTTTCTGAGGCTATCAAACTAGTATAATGAAAGAGAACCAGTTATCTCAAATAAGAACGGAAAAAAAGTGATTCTAACGAGGATTCCAAACTTCGAAAAAAAATTTTTTTCTTTTCGAGATTCTTGGCGCATAATATGCTTTTCTGAGGCTATCAAACTAGTATAATGAAAGAGAACCAGTTATCTCAAATAAGAACGGAAAAAAAGTGATTCTAATGAAGTTTCGAAAACTCGAAAAATTTTTTTTTTCTTTTCGAGATTCTTTGCGCATAATATGCTTTTCTGAGGCTATCAAACTAGTATAATGAAAGAGAACCAGTTATCTCAAATAAGACAGGAAAAAAAGTGATTCTAACGAAGTTTCCAAACTTCGAAAAATAATTTTTTTCTTTTCCAGATTCTTTGCGCATAATATGCTTGTCTGAGGCTATCAAACTAGTATAACGAGAGATTACCAGTTATCTCAAATAAGAATGGAAAAAAAGTGATTCTAACGAAGTTTCCAAACTTCGAAAAAAAATTTTTTTCTTTTCGAAATTCTTTGCACATAATACGCTTTTCTGAGGCTATCAAACTAGTATAATGAAAGAGAACCAGTTATCTCAAATAAGAACCGAAAAAAAGTGATTCTAACGAAGTTTCCAAACTTCGAAAAAAAATTTTTTTCTTTTCGAGATTCTTTGCGCATACCTATACTTTTCTGAGGCTATCAAACTAGTATAATGAAAGAGAACCAGTTATCTCAAATAAGAACGGAAAAAAAGTGATTCTAACGAGGATTCCAAACTTCGAAAAAAAATTTTTTTCTTTTCGAGATTCTTGGCGCATAATATGCTTTTCTGAGGCTATCAAACTAGTATAATGAAAGAGAACCAGTTATCTCAAATAAGAACGGAAAAAAAGTGATTCTAATGAAGTATCGAAAACTCGAAAAAATTTTTTTTTCTTTTCGAGATTCTTTGCGCATAATATGCTTTTCTGAGGCTATCAAACTAGTATAATGAAAGAGAACCAGTTATCTCAAATAAGAGAGGAAAAAAAGTGATTCTAACGAAGTTTCCAAACTTCGAAAAATAATTTTTTTCTTTTCCAGATTCTTTGCGCATAATATGCTTGTCTGAGGCTATCAAACTAGTATAACGAGAGATTACCAGTTATCTCAAATAAGAATGGAAAAAAAGTGATTCTAACGAAGTTTCCAAACTTCGAAAAAAAATTTTTTTCTTTTCGAAATTCTTTGCACATAATACGCTTTTCTGAGGCTATCAAACTAGTATAATGAAAGAGAACCAGTTATCTCAAATAAGAACCGAAAAAAAGTGATTCTAACGAAGTTTCCAAACTTCGAAAAAAAATTTTTTTCTTTTCGAGATTCTTTGCGCATAATATGCTTTTCTAAGGCTATCAAACTAGTATAATGAAAGAGAACCAGTTATCTCAAATAAGAACGGAAAAAAATTGATTCTAACGAGGTTTCCAAACTTCGAAAAAAAATTTTTTTCTTTTCGAGATTCTTTGCGCACAATATGCTTTTCTGAGGCTATCAAACTAGTATAATGAAAGAGAACCAGTTATCTCAAATAAGAACGGAAAAAAAGTGATTCTAACGAAATTTCCAAACTTCGAAAAAAAATTTTTTTCTTTTCGAGATTCTTTGCGCATAATATGCTTGTCTGAGGCTATCAAACTAGTATAATGAAAGAGAACCAGTTATCTCAAATAAGAACGGAAAAAAAGTGATTCTAACGAGGTTTCCAAACTTCGAAAAAAAATTTTTTTCTTTTCGAGATTCTTTGAGCATAATATGCTTTTCTGAGGCTATCAAACTAGTATAATGAAAGAGAACCAGTTATCTCAAATAAGAACGGAAAAAAAGTGATTCTAACGAAGTTTCGAAAACTCGAAAAAAATTTTTTTTCTTTTCGAGATTCTTTGCGCATAATATGCTTTTCTGAGGCTATCAAACCAGTATAATGAAAGAGAACCAGTTATCTCAAATAAGAAAGGAAAAAAAGTGATTCTAACGAAGTTTCCAAACTTCGAAAAAAAATTTTTTTCTTTTCCAGATTCTTTGCGCATAATATGCTTGTCTGAGGCTATCAAACTAGTATAACGAGAGATTACCAGTTATCTCAAATAAGAACGGAAAAAAAGTAATTCTAACGAAGTTTCGAAACTTCGAAAAAATTTTTTTTTCTTTTCGAGATTCTTTGCGCATAATATGCTTTTCTGAGGCTATCAAACTAGTATAATGAAAGAGAACCAGTTATCTCAAATAAGAACGGAAAAAAAAGTGATTCTAACGAAGTTTCCAAACTTCGAAAAAAAATTTTTTTCTTTTCCAGATTCTTTGCGCATAATATGCTTTTCTGAGGCTATCAAACTATTATAATGAAAGAGAACCAGTTATCTCAAATAAGAACGGAAAAAAAGTGATTCTAACGAAGTTTCGAAAACTCGAAAAAAATTTTTTTTCTTTTCGAGATTCTTTGCGCATAATATGCTTTTCTGAGGCTATCAAACCAGTATAATGAAAGAGAACCAGTTATCTCAAATAAGAACGGAAAAAAAGTGATTCTAACGAAGTTTCCAAACTTCGAAAAAAAATTTTTTTCTTTTCGAGATTCTTTGCGCATAATATGCTTGTCTGAGGCTATCAAACTAGTATAATGAAAGAGAACCAGTTATCTCAAATAAGAACGGGAAAAAAGTGATTCTAACGAGGTTTCCAAACTTCGAAAAAAAATTTTTTTCTTTTCGAGATTCTTTGCGCATAATATGCTTGTCTGAGGCTATCAAACTAGTATAATGAAAGAGAACCAGTTATCTCAAATAAGAACGGAAAAAAAGTGATTCCAACGAAATTTCCAAACTTCGAAAAAAATTTTTTTCTTTTCGAGATTCTTTGCGCATAATATGCTTGTCTGAGGCTATCAAACTAGTATAATGAAAGAGAACCAGTTATCTCAAATAAGAACCGAAAAAAAGTGATTCTAACGAAGTTTCCAAACTTCGAAAAAAATTTTTTTTCTTTTCGAGATTCTTTGCGCATACCTATACTTTTCTGAGGCTATCAAACTAGTATAATGAAAGAGAACCAGTTATCTCAAATAAGAACGGAAAAAAAGTGATTCTAACGAGGTTTCCAAACTTCGAAAAAAAATTTTTTTCTTTTCGAGATTCTTGGCGCATAATATGCTTTTCTGAGGCTATCAAACTAGTATAATGAAAGAGAACCAGTTATCTCAAATAAGAACGGAAAAAAAGTGATTCTAACGAAGTTTCGAAAACTCGAAAAATTTTTTTTTTCTTTTCGAGATTCTTTGCGCATAATATGCTTTTCTGAGGCTATCAAACTAGTATAATGAAAGAGAACCAGTTATCTCAAATAAGAGAGGAAAAAAAGTGATTCTAACGAAGTTTCCAAACTTCGAAAAATAATTTTTTTCTTTTCCAGATTCTTTGCGCATAATATGCTTGTCTGAGGCTATCAAACTAGTATAACGAGAGATTACCAGTTATCTCAAATAAGAATGGAAAAAAAGTGATTCTAACGAAGTTTCCAAACTTCGAAAAAAAATTTTTTTCTTTTCGAAATTCTTTGCACATAATACGCTTTTCTGAGGCTATCAAACTAGTATAATGAAAGAGAACCAGTTATCTCAAATAAGAACAGAAAAAAAGTGATTCTAACGATGTTTCCAGACTTCGAAAAAAAATTTTTTTCTTTTCGAGATTCTTTGCGCATAATATGCTTTTCTAAGGCTATCAAACTAGTATAATGAAAGAGAACCAGTTATCTCAAATAAGAACGGAAAAAAAGTGATTCTAACGAGGTTTCCAAACTTCGAAAAAAAATTTTTTTCTTTTCGAGATTCTTTGCGCACAATATGCTTTTCTGAGGCTATCAAACTAGTATAATGAAAGAGAACCAGTTATCTCAAATAAGAACGGAAAAAAAGTGATTCTAACGAAATTTCCAAACTTCGAAAAAAAATTTTTTTCTTTTCGAGATTCTTTGCGCATAATATGCTTGTCTGAGGCTATCAAACTAGTATAATGAAAGAGAACCAGTTATCTCAAATAAGAACGGAAAAAAAGTTATTCTAACGAAGTTTCCAAACTTCGAAAAATAATTTTTTTCTTTTCGAGATTCTTTGCGCATACCTATGCTTTTCTGAGGCTATCAAACTAGTATAATGAAAGAGAACCAGTTATCTCAAATAAGAACGGAAAAAAAGTGATTCTAACGAAGTTTCCAAACTTCGAAAAAAAATTTTTTTCTTTTCGAGATTCTTTGCGCATACCTATGCTTTTCTGAGGCTATCAAACTAGTATAATGAAAGAGAACCAGTTATCTCAAATAAGAACGGAAAAAAAGTGATTCTAACGAGGTTTCCAATCTTCGAAAAAAAATTTTTTTCTTTTCGAGATTCTTTGCGCATAATATGCTTTTCTGAGGCTATCAAACTAGTATAATGAAAGAGAACCAGTTATCTCAAATAAGAACGGAAAAAAATTGATTCTAACGAAGTTTCCAAACTTCGAAAAAAAATTTTATTCTTTTCGAGATTCTTTGCGCATAATATGCTTGTCTGAGGCTATCAAACTAGTATAATGAAAATGAACCAGTTATCTCAAATAAGAACGGAAAAAAAGTGATTCTAACGAGGTTTCCAAACTTCGAAAAAAAATTTTTTTCTTTTCGAGATTCTTTGCGCATAATATGCTTTTCTGAGGCTATCAAACTAGTATAATGAAAGAGAACCAGTTATCTCAAATAAGAACGGAAAAAAAGTGATTCTAACGAAGTTTCGAAAACTCGAAAAAATTTTTTTTCTTTTCGAGATTCTTTGCGCATAATATGCTTGTCTGAGGCTATCAAACTAGTAAAAATGAAAATGAACCAGTTATCTCAAATAAGAACGGAAAAAAAGTGATTCTAACGAGGTTTCCAAACTTCGAAAAAAATTTTTTTTCTTTTCGAGATTCTTTGCGCATAATATGCTTTTCTGAGGCTATCAAACTAGTTTAATGAAAGAGAACCAGTTATCTCAAATAAGAACGGAAAAAAAGTGATTCAAACGAAGTTTCGAAAACTCGAAAAAAATTTTTTTTCTTTTCGAGATTCTTTGCGCATAATATGCTTTTCTGAGGCTATCAAACTAGTATAATGAAAGAGAACCAGTTATCTCAAATAAGAAAGGAAAAAAAATGATTCTAACGAAGTTTCTAAACTTCGAAAAAAAATTTTTTTCTTTTCCAGATTCTTTGCGCATAATATGCTTTTCTGAGGCTATCAAACTAGTATAATGAAAGAGAACCAGTTATCTCAAATAAGAATGGAAAAAAAGTGTTTCTAATGAAGTTTCCAAACTTCGAAAAAAATTTTTTTTTATTTCGAGATTCTTTGCGCATAATATGCTTTTCGGAGGCTATCAATCTAATATAATGAAAGAAAACCAGTTATCTCAAATAAGAACGGAAAAAAAGTGATTCTAACGAAGTTTCGAAACTTCGAAAAAAATTTTTTTTCTTTTCGAGATTCTTTGCGCATCATATGCTTTTCTGAGGCTATCAAACTAGGATAATGAAAGAGAACCAGTTATCTCAAATAAGAACGGAAAAAAAGTGATTCTAACGAAGTTTCCAAACTTCGAAAAATAATTTTTTTCTTTTCGAGATTCTTTGCGCATACCTATGCTTTTCTGAGGCTATCAAACTAGTATAATGAAAGAGAACCAGTTATCTCAAATAAGAACGGAAAAAAAAGTGATTCTAACGAAGTTTCCAAACTTCGAAAAAAAATTTTTTTCTTTTCGAGATTCTTTGCGCATACCTATGCTTTTCTGAGGCTATCAAACTAGTATAATGAAAGAGAACCAGTTATCTCAAATAAGAACGGAAAAAAAGTGATTCTAACGAGGTTTCCAATCTTCGAAAAAAAAATTTTTTCTTTTCGAGATTCTTTAGCGCATAATATGCTTTTCTGAGGCTATCAAACTAGTATAATGAAAGAGAACCAGTTATCTGAAATAAGAACGGAAAAAAATTGATTCTAACGAAGTTTCCAAACTTCGAAAAAAAATTTTTTTCTTTTCGAGATTCTTTGCGCATAATATGCTTGTCTGAGGCTATCAAACTAGTATAATGAAAATGAACCAGTTATCTCAAATAAGAACGGAAAAAAAGTGATTCTAACGAGGTTTCCAAACTTCGAAAAAAAATTTTTTTCTTTTCGAGATTCTTTGCGCATAATATGCTTTTCTGAGGCTATCAAACTAGTATAATGAAAGAGAACCAGTTATCTCAAATAAGAACGGAAAAAAAGTGATTCTAACGAAGTTTCGAAAACTCGAAAAAAATTTTTTTTCTTTTCGAGATTCTTTGCGCATAATATGCTTGTCTGAGGCTATCAAACTAGTATAATGAAAATGAACCAGTTATCTCAAATAAGAACGGAAAAAAAGTGATTCTAACGAGGTTTCCAAACTTCGAAAAAAAATTTTTTTCTTTTCGAGATTCTTTGCGCATAATATGCTTTTCTGAGGCTATCAAACTAGTATAATGAAAGAGAACCAGTTATCTCAAATAAGAACGGAAAAAAAGTGATTGAAACGAAGTTTCGAAAACTCGAAAAAAATTTTTTTTCTTTTCGAGATTCTTTGCGCATAATATGCTTTTCTGAGGCTATCAAACTAGTATAATGAAAGAGAACCAGTTATCTCAAATAAGAAAGGAAAAAAAGTGATTCTAACGAAGTTTCCAAACTTCGAAAAAAAATTTTTTTCTTTTCCAGATTCTTTGCGCATAATATGCTTTTCTGAGGCTATCAAACTAGTATAATGAAAGAGAACCAGTTATCTCAAATAAGAATGGAAAAAAAGTGTTTCTAATGAAGTTTCCAAACTTCGAAAAAATTTTTTTTTCATTTCGAGATTCTTTGCGCAAAATATGCTTTTCGGAGGCTATCAATCTAATATAATGAAAGAGAACCAGTTATCTCAAAAAAGAACGGAAAAAAAGTGATTCTAACGAAGTTTCGAAACTTCGAAAAAAATTTTTTTTCTTTTCGAGATTCTTTGCGCATCATATGCTTTTCTGAGGCTATCAAACTAGTATAATGAAAGAGAACCACTTATCTCAAATAAGAACGGAAAAAAAGTGATTCTAACGAAGTTTCCAAACTTCGAAAAAAAATTTTTTTCTTTTCGAGATTCTTTGCGCATAATATGCTTTTCTGAGGCTATCAAACTAGTATAATGAAAGAGAACCAGTTATCTCAAATAAGAACGGAAAAAAAGTGATTCTAACGAAGTTTCGAAAACTCGAAAAAAATTTTTTTTCTTTTCCAGATTCTTTGCGCATAATATGCTTTTCTGAGGCTATCAAACCAGTATAATGAAAGAGAACCAGTTATCTCAAATAAGAACGGAAAAAAAGTGATTCTAACGAAGTTTCCAAACTTCGAAAAAAATTTTTTTTCTTTTCGAGATTCTTTGCGCATAATATGCTTTTCTGAGGCTATCAAATTAGTATAACGAGAGATTACCAGTTATCTCAAATAAGAATGGAAAAAAAGTGATTCTAATGAAGTTTCCAAACTTCGAAATAAAAATTTATTCTTTTCGAGATTCTTTGCGCATAATATATTTTTCTGAGGCTATCATACGAGTATAATGAAAGAGAACCAGTTATCTCAAATAAGAACGGAAAAAAAGTGATTCTAACGAAATTTCCAAACTTCGAAAAAATTTTTTTTTCTTTTCGAGATTCTTTGCGCATAATATGCTGTTCTGAGGCTATCAAACTAGTATAATGAAAGAGAACCAGTTATCTCAAATAAGAACGGAAAAAAAGTGATTCTAACGAGGTTTCCGATCTTCGAAAAAAAATTTTTTTCTTTTCGAGATTCTTTGCGCATAATATGCTTTTCTGAGGCTATCAAACTAGTATAATGAAAGAGAACCAGTTATCTCAAATAGAGAACGGAAAAAAAGTGATTCTAACGAAGTTTCCACACTTCGAAAAAAAATTTTTTTCTTTTCGAGATTCTTTGCCCATAATATGGTTGACTGAGGCTATCAAAGTAGTATAATGAAAGAGAACCAGTTATCTCAAATAAGAACGGAAAAAAAGTGATTCTAACGAGGTTTCCAAACTTCGAAAAAAAAATTTTTTCTTTTCGAGATTCTTTGCGCATAATATGCTTTTCTGAGGCTATCAAACTACTATAATGAAAGAGAACCAGTTATCTCAAATAAGAACGGAAAAAAAGTGATTTTAACGAAGTTTCCAAACTTCGAAAAAAAATTTTTTTCTTTTCCAGATTCTTTGCGCATAATATGCTTGTCTGAGGCTATCAAACTAGTATAACGAGAGATTACCAGTTATCTCAAATAAGAATGGAAAAAAAGTGATTCTAACGAAGTTTCCAAACTTCGAAAAAAATTTTTTTTCTTTTCGAGATTCTTTGCGCATAATATGCTTTTCTGAGGCTATCAAACTAGTATAATGAAAGAGAACCAGTTATCTCAAATAAGAAAGGAAAAAGTGATTCTAACGAAGTTTCCAAACTTCGAAAAAAAAATTTTTTTTTTTCGAGATTCTTTGCGCATTATATGCTTGTCTGAGGCTATCAAACTAGTATAACGAGAGATTACCAGTTATCTCAAATAAGAATGGAAAAAAAGTGATTCTAATGAAGTTTCCAAACTTCGAAAAAAAAATTTATTCTTTTCGAGATTCTTTGCGCATAATATGCTTTTCTGAGGCTATAATACTAGTATAATGAAAGAGAACCAGTAATCTCAAATAAGAACGGAAAAAAAGTGATTCTAACGAGGTTTCCAAACTTCGAAAAAAAATTTTTTTCTTTTCGAGATTCTTTGCGCATAATATGCTTTTCTCAGGCAATCAAACTAGTATAATGAAAGAGAACCAGTTATCTCAAATAAGAACGGAAAAAAAGTGATTCTAACGAAGTTTCGAAAACTCGAAAAAAATTTTTTTTCTTTTCGAGATTCTTTGCGCATAATATGCTTTTCTGAGGCTATCAAACTAGTATAATGAAAGAGAACCAGTTATCTCAAATAAGAAAGGAAAAAAAGTGATTCTAACGAAGTTTCCAAACTTCGAAAAAAATTTTTTTCTTTTCCAGATTCTTTGCGCATAATATGCTTTTCTGAGGCTATCAAACTAGTATAATGAAAGAGAACCAGTTATCTCAAATAAGAATGGAAAAAAAGTGTTTCTAATGAAGTTTCCAAACTTCGAAAAAAATTTTTTTTCATTTCGAGATTCTTTGCGCATAATATGCTTTTCGGAGGCTATCAATCTAATATAATGAAAGAGAACCAGTTATCTCAAATAAGAACGGAAAAAAAGTGATTCTAACGAAGTTTCGAAACTTCGAAAAAAATTTTTTTTCTTTTCGAGATTCTTTGCGCATTATATGCTTTTCTGAGGCTATCAAACTAGTATAATGAAAGAGAACCAGTTATCTCAAATAAGAACGGAAAAAAAGTGATTCTAACGAAGTTTCCAAACTTCGAAAAAAAATTTTTTTCTTTTCGAGATTCTTTGCGCATAATATGCTTTTCTGAGGCTATCAAACTAGTATAATGAAAGAGAACCAGTTATCTCAAATAAGAAAGGAAAAAAAGTGATTCTAACGAAGTGTCCAAACTTCGAAAAAAAATTTTTTTCTTTTCGAGATTCTTTGCGCATAATATGCTTTTCTGAGGCTATCAAACTAGTATAATGAAAGAGAACCAGTTATCTCAAATAAGAACGGAAAAAAAGTGATTCTAACGAAGTTTCGAAAACTCGAAAAAAATTTTTTTCTTTTCCAGATTCTTTGCGCATAATATGCTTTTCTGAGGCTATCAAACCAGTATAATGAAAGAGAACCAGTTATCTCAAATAAGAACGGAAAAAAAGTGATTCTAACGAAGTTTCCAAACTTCGAAAAAAATTTTTTTTCTTTTCGAGATTCTTTGCGCATAATATGCTTTTCTGAGGCTATCAAACTAGTATAACGAGAGATTATCAGTTATCTCAAATAAGAATGGAAAAAAAGTGATTCTAATGAAGTTTCCAAACTTCGAAATAAAAATTTATTCTTTTCGAGATTCTTTGCGCATAATATATTTTTCTGAGGCTATCATACGAGTATAATGAAAGAGAACCAGTTATCTCAAATAAGAACGGAAAAAAAGTGATTCTAACGAAATTTCCAAACTTTGAAAAAAATTTTTTTTCTTTTCGAGGTTCTTTGCGCATAATATGCTTTTCTGAGGCTATCAAACTAGTATAATGAAAGAGAACCAGTTATCTCAAATAAGAACGGAAAAAAAGTGATTCTAACGAGGTTTCCAATCTTCGAAAAAAAATTTTTTTCTTTTCGAGATTCTTTGCGCATAATATGCTTTTCTGAGGCTATCAAACTAGTATAATGAAAGAGAACCAGTTATCTCAAATAAGAACGGAAAAAAAGTGATTCTAACGAAGTTTCCAAACTTCGAAAAAAAATTTTTTTCTTTTCGAGATTCTTTGCCCATAATATGGTTGACTGAGGCTATCAAAGTAGTATAATGAAAGAGAACCAGTTATCTCAAATAAGAACGGAAAAAAAGTGATTCTAACGAGGTTTCCAAACTTCGAAAAAAAATTTTTTTCTTTTCGAGATTCTTTGCGCATAATATGCTTTTCTGAGGCTATCAAACTAGTATAATGAAAGAGAACCAGTTATCTCAAATAAGAACGGAAAAAAAGTGATTCTAACGAAGTTTTGAAAACTCGAAAAAATTTTTTTTTCTTTTCGAGATTCTTTGCGCATAATATGCTTTTCTGAGGCTATCAAACCAGTATAATGAAAGAGAACCAGTAATCTCAAATAAGAACGGAAAAAAAGTGATTCTAACGAGGTTTCCAAACTTCGAAAAAAAATTTTTTTCTTTTCGAGATTCTTTGCGCATAATATGCTTTTCTCAGGCAATCAAACTAGTATAATGAAAGAGAACCAGTTATCTCAAATAAGAACGGAAAAAAAGTGATTCTAACGAAGTTTCGAAAACTCGAAAAAAATTTTTTTTCTTTTCGAGATTCTTTGCGCATAATATGCTTTTCTGAGGCTATCAAACTAGTATAATGAAAGAGAACCAGTTATCTCAAATAAGAAAGGAAAAAAAGTGATTCTAACGAAGTTTCCAAACTTCGAAAAAAATTTTTTTCTTTTCCAGATTCTTTGCGCATAATATGCTTTTCTGAGGCTATCAAACTAGTATAATGAAAGAGAACCAGTTATCTCAAATAAGAATGGAAAAAAAGTGTTTCTAATGAAGTTTCCAAACTTCGAAAAAAATTTTTTTTCATTTCGAGATTCTTTGCGCATAATATGCTTTTCGGAGGCTATCAATCTAATATAATGAAAGAGAACCAGTTATCTCAAATAAGAACGGAAAAAAAGTGATTCTAACGAAGTTTCGAAACTTCGAAAAAAATTTTTTTTCTTTTCGAGATTCTTTGCGCATCATATGCTTTTCTGAGGCTATCAAACTAGTATAATGAAAGAGAACCAGTTATCTCAAATAAGAACGGAAAAAAAGTGATTCTAACGAAGTTTCCAAACTTCGAAAAAAAATTTTTTTCTTTTCCAGATTCTTTGCGCATAATATGCTTGTCTGAGGCTATCAAACTAGTATAACGAGAGATTACCAGTTATCTCAAATAAGAATGGAAAAAAAGTGATTCTAACGAAGTTTCCAAACTTCGAAAAAAATTTTTTTTCTTTTCGAGATTCTTTGCGCATAATATGCTTTTCTGAGGCTATCAAACTAGTATAATGAAAGAGAACCAGTTATCTCAAATAAGAAAGGAAAAAGTGATTCTAACGAAGTTTCCAAACTTCGAAAAAAAAATTTTTTTTTTTCGAGATTCTTTGCGCATTATATGCTTGTCTGAGGCTATCAAACTAGTATAACGAGAGATTACCAGTTATCTCAAATAAGAATGGAAAAAAAGTGATTCTAATGAAGTTTCCAAACTTCGAAAAAAAAATTTATTCTTTTCGAGATTCTTTGCGCATAATATGCTTTTCTGAGGCTATAATACTAGTATAATGAAAGAGAACCAGTAATCTCAAATAAGAACGGAAAAAAAGTGATTCTAACGAGGTTTCCAAACTTCGAAAAAAAATTTTTTTCTTTTCGAGATTCTTTGCGCATAATATGCTTTTCTCAGGCAATCAAACTAGTATAATGAAAGAGAACCAGTTATCTCAAATAAGAACGGAAAAAAAGTGATTCTAACGAAGTTTCGAAAACTCGAAAAAAATTTTTTTTCTTTTCGAGATTCTTTGCGCATAATATGCTTTTCTGAGGCTATCAAACTAGTATAATGAAAGAGAACCAGTTATCTCAAATAAGAAAGGAAAAAAAGTGATTCTAACGAAGTTTCCAAACTTCGAAAAAAATTTTTTTCTTTTCCAGATTCTTTGCGCATAATATGCTTTTCTGAGGCTATCAAACTAGTATAATGAAAGAGAACCAGTTATCTCAAATAAGAATGGAAAAAAAGTGTTTCTAATGAAGTTTCCAAACTTCGAAAAAAATTTTTTTTCATTTCGAGATTCTTTGCGCATAATATGCTTTTCGGAGGCTATCAATCTAATATAATGAAAGAGAACCAGTTATCTCAAATAAGAACGGAAAAAAAGTGATTCTAACGAAGTTTCGAAACTTCGAAAAAAATTTTTTTTCTTTTCGAGATTCTTTGCGCATTATATGCTTTTCTGAGGCTATCAAACTAGTATAATGAAAGAGAACCAGTTATCTCAAATAAGAACGGAAAAAAAGTGATTCTAACGAAGTTTCCAAACTTCGAAAAAAAATTTTTTTCTTTTCGAGATTCTTTGCGCATAATATGCTTTTCTGAGGCTATCAAACTAGTATAATGAAAGAGAACCAGTTATCTCAAATAAGAAAGGAAAAAAAGTGATTCTAACGAAGTTTCCAAACTTCGAAAAAAAATTTTTTTCTTTTCGAGATTCTTTGCGCATAATATGCTTTTCTGAGGCTATCAAACTAGTATAATGAAAGAGAACCAGTTATCTCAAATAAGAACGGAAAAAAAGTGATTCTAACGAAGTTTCGAAAACTCGAAAAAAATTTTTTTCTTTTCCAGATTCTTTGCGCATAATATGCTTTTCTGAGGCTATCAAACCAGTATAATGAAAGAGAACCAGTTATCTCAAATAAGAACGGAAAAAAAGTGATTCTAACGAAGTTTCCAAACTTCGAAAAAAATTTTTTTTCTTTTCGAGATTCTTTGCGCATAATATGCTTTTCTGAGGCTATCAAACTAGTATAACGAGAGATTATCAGTTATCTCAAATAAGAATGGAAAAAAAGTGATTCTAATGAAGTTTCCAAACTTCGAAATAAAAATTTATTCTTTTCGAGATTCTTTGCGCATAATATATTTTTCTGAGGCTATCATACGAGTATAATGAAAGAGAACCAGTTATCTCAAATAAGAACGGAAAAAAAGTGATTCTAACGAAATTTCCAAACTTTGAAAAAAATTTTTTTTCTTTTCGAGGTTCTTTGCGCATAATATGCTTTTCTGAGGCTATCAAACTAGTATAATGAAAGAGAACCAGTTATCTCAAATAAGAACGGAAAAAAAGTGATTCTAACGAGGTTTCCAATCTTCGAAAAAAAATTTTTTTCTTTTCGAGATTCTTTGCGCATAATATGCTTTTCTGAGGCTATCAAACTAGTATAATGAAAGAGAACCAGTTATCTCAAATAAGAACGGAAAAAAAGTGATTCTAACGAAGTTTCCAAACTTCGAAAAAAAATTTTTTTCTTTTCGAGATTCTTTGCCCATAATATGGTTGACTGAGGCTATCAAAGTAGTATAATGAAAGAGAACCAGTTATCTCAAATAAGAACGGAAAAAAAGTGATTCTAACGAGGTTTCCAAACTTCGAAAAAAAATTTTTTTCTTTTCGAGATTCTTTGCGCATAATATGCTTTTCTGAGGCTATCAAACTAGTATAATGAAAGAGAACCAGTTATCTCAAATAAGAACGGAAAAAAAGTGATTCTAACGAAGTTTTGAAAACTCGAAAAAATTTTTTTTTCTTTTCGAGATTCTTTGCGCATAATATGCTTTTCTGAGGCTATCAAACCAGTATAATGAAAGAGAACCAGTAATCTCAAATAAGAACGGAAAAAAAGTGATTCTAACGAGGTTTCCAAACTTCGAAAAAAAATTTTTTTCTTTTCGAGATTCTTTGCGCATAATATGCTTTTCTCAGGCAATCAAACTAGTATAATGAAAGAGAACCAGTTATCTCAAATAAGAACGGAAAAAAAGTGATTCTAACGAAGTTTCGAAAACTCGAAAAAAATTTTTTTTCTTTTCGAGATTCTTTGCGCATAATATGCTTTTCTGAGGCTATCAAACTAGTATAATGAAAGAGAACCAGTTATCTCAAATAAGAAAGGAAAAAAAGTGATTCTAACGAAGTTTCCAAACTTCGAAAAAAATTTTTTTCTTTTCCAGATTCTTTGCGCATAATATGCTTTTCTGAGGCTATCAAACTAGTATAATGAAAGAGAACCAGTTATCTCAAATAAGAATGGAAAAAAAGTGTTTCTAATGAAGTTTCCAAACTTCGAAAAAAATTTTTTTTCATTTCGAGATTCTTTGCGCATAATATGCTTTTCGGAGGCTATCAATCTAATATAATGAAAGAGAACCAGTTATCTCAAATAAGAACGGAAAAAAAGTGATTCTAACGAAGTTTCGAAACTTCGAAAAAAATTTTTTTTCTTTTCGAGATTCTTTGCGCATAATATGCTTTTCTGAGGCTATCAAACTAGTATAATGAAAGAGAACCAGTTATCTCAAATAAGAAAGGAAAAAAAGTGATTCTAACGAAGTTTCCAAACTTCGAAAAAAAATTTTTTTCTTTTCGAGATTCTTTGCGCATAATATGCTTTTCTGAGGCTATCAAACTAGTATAATGAAAGAGAACCAGTTATCTCAAATAAGAACGGAAAAAAAGTGATTCTAACGAAGTTTCGAAAACTCGAAAAAAATTTTTTTCTTTTCCAGATTCTTTGCGCATAATATGCTTTTCTGAGGCTATCAAACCAGTATAATGAAAGAGAACCAGTTATCTCAAATAAGAACGGAAAAAAAGTGATTCTAACGAAGTTTCCAAACTTCGAAAAAAATTTTTTTTCTTTTCGAGATTCTTTGCGCATAATATGCTTTTCTGAGGCTATCAAACTAGTATAACGAGAGATTATCAGTTATCTCAAATAAGAATGGAAAAAAAGTGATTCTAATGAAGTTTCCAAACTTCGAAATAAAAATTTATTCTTTTCGAGATTCTTTGCGCATAATATATTTTTCTGAGGCTATCATACGAGTATAATGAAAGAGAACCAGTTATCTCAAATAAGAACGGAAAAAAAGTGATTCTAACGAAATTTCCAAACTTCGAAAAAAATTTTTTTTCTTTTCGAGGTTCTTTGCGCATAATATGCTTTTCTGAGGCTATCAAACTAGTATAATGAAAGAGAACCAGTTATCTCAAATAAGAACGGAAAAAAAGTGATTCTAACGAGGTTTCCAATCTTCGAAAAAAAATTTTTTTCTTTTCGAGATTCTTTGCCCATAATATGGTTGACTGAGGCTATCAAAGTAGTATAATGAAAGAGAACCAGTTATCTCAAATAAGAACGGAAAAAAAGTGATTCTAACGAGGTTTCCAAACTTCGAAAAAAATTTTTTTCTTTTCGAGATTCTTTGCGCATAATATGCTTTTCTGAGGCTATCAAACTAGTATAATGAAAGAGAACCAGTTATCTCAAATAAGAACGGAAAAAAAGTGATTCTAACGAAGTTTCGAAAACTCGAAAAAAATTTTTTTTCTTTTCGAGATTCTTTGCGCATAATATGCTTTTCTGAGGCTATCAAACCAGTATAATGAAAGAGAACCAGTTATCTCAAATAAGAAAGGAAAAAAAGTGATTCTAACGAAGTTTCCAAACTTCGAAAAAAAATTTTTTTCTTTTCCAGATTCTTTGCGCATAATATGCTTGTCTGAGGCTATCAAACTAGTATAACGAAAGATTACCAGTTATCTCAAATAAGAATGGAAAAAAAGTGATTCTAACGAAGTTTCCAAACTTCGTAAAAAATTTTTTTTCTTTTCGAGATTCTTTGCGCATAATATGCTTTTCTGAGGCTATCAAACTAGTATAATGAAAGAGAACCAGTTATCTCAAATAAGAAAGGAAAAAGTGATTCTAACGAAGTTTCCAAACTTCGAAAAAAAATTTTTTTTTTTTCGAGATTCTTTGCGCATAATATGCTTGTCTGAGGCTATCAAACTAGAATAACGAGAGATTACCAGTTATCTCAAATAAGAATGGAAAAAAAGTGATTCTAATGAAGTTTCCAAACTTCGAAAAAAAAATTTATTCTTTTCGAGATTCTTTACGCATAATATGCTTTTCTGAGGCTATCATACTACTATAATGAAAGAGAACCAGTTATCTCAAATAAGAACGGAAAAAAAGTGATTCTAACGAGGTTTCCAAACTTCGAAAAAAAATTTTTTTCTTTTCGAGATTCTTTGCGCATAATATGCTTTTCTCAGGCAATCAAACTAGTATAATGAAAGAGAACCAGTTATCTCAAATAAGAACGGAAAAAAAGTGATTCTAAAGAAGTTTCGAAAACTCGAAAAAAATTTTTTTTCTTTTCGAGATTCTTTGCGCATAATATGCTTTTCTGAGGCTATCAAACTAGTATAATGAAAGAGAACCAGTTATCTCAAATAAGAAAGGAAAAAAAGTGATTCTAACGAAGTTTCCAAACTTCGAAAAAAAATTTTTTTCATTTCCAGATTCTTTGCGCATAATATGTTTGTCTGAGGCTATCAAACTAGTATAACGAGAGATTACCAGTTATCTCAAATAAGAATGGAAAAAAAGTGATTCTAACGAAGTTTCCAAACTTCGAAAAAAATTTTTTTTCTTTTCGAGATTCTTTGCGCATAAAATACTTGTCTGTGGCTATCAAACTAGTATAATGAAAGAGAAACAGTTATCTCAAATAAGAACGGAAAAAAAGTGATTCTAACGAAGTTTCGAAAACTCGAAAAAAATTTTTTTCTTTTCGACATTCTTTGCGCATGATATACTTTTCTGAGGCTATCAAACTAGTATAATGAAAGAGAACCAGTTATCTCAAATAAGAAAGGAAAAAAAGTGATTCTAACGAAGTTTCCAAACTTCGAAAAAAAATTTTTTTCTTTTCGAGATTCTTTGCGCATAATTTGCTTGTCTGAGGCTATCAAACTAGTATAACGAGAGATTACCAGTTATCTCAAATAAGAATGGAAAAAAAGTGATTCTAATGAAGTTTCCAAATTTCGAAAAAAAAAATTTTTCTTTTCGAGATTCTTTGCGCATAATATGCTTTTCTGAGGCTATCATACTAGTATAATGAAAGAGAACCAGTTATCTCAAATAAGAACGGAAAAAAAGTGATTCTAACGAAGTTTCGAAAACTCGAAAAAAATTTTTTTTCTTTTCGAGATTCTTTGCGCATAATCTGCTTTTCTAAGCCTATAAAACTAGTATAATTAAAGAGAACCAGTTATCTCAATAAGAATGGAAAAAAAGTGTTTCTAATGAAGTTTCCAAACTTCGAAAAAAATTTTTTTCATTTCGAGATTCTTTGCGCATAATATGCTTTTCGGAGGCTATCAAACTAATATAATGAAAGAGAACCAGTTATCTCAAATAAGAACGGAAAAAAAGTGATTCTAACGAAGTTTCGAAACTTCGAAAAAATTTTTTTTTCTTTTCGAGATTCTTTGCGCATAATTTGCTTTTCTGAGGCTATCAAACTAGTATAATGAAAGAGAACCAGTTATCTTAAATAAGAACAGAAAAAAAGTGATTCTAACGAAGTTTCCAAACTTCGAAAAAAAATTTTTTTTTTTCGAGATTCTTTGCGCATAATATGCTTTTCTGAGGCTATCAAACTAGTATAATGAAAGAGAACCAGTTATCTCAAATAAGAACGGAAAAAAAGTAATTCTAACGAAGTTTCCAAACTTCGAAAAAAAATTTTTTTCTTTTCGAGATTCTTTGCGCATAAAATACTTGTCTGTGGCTATCAAACTAGTATAATGAAAGAGAAACAGTTATCTCAAATAAGAATGGAAAAAAACTGATTCTAACGAAGTTTCGAAAACTCGAAAAAAAATTTTTTCTTTTCGAGATTCTTTGCGCATAATATGCATTTCTGAGGCTATCAAACTAGTATAATGAAAGAGAACCAGTTATCTCAAATAAGAAAGGAAAAAAAGTGATTCTAACGAAGTTTCCAAACTTCGAAAAAAAATTTTTTTCTTTTCGAGATTCTTTGCGCATAATATGCTTGTCTGAGGCTATCATACTAGTATAATGAAAGAGAACCAGTTATCTCAAATAAGAACGGAAAAAAAGTGATTCTAACGAGGTTTCCAAACTTCGAAAAAAAATTTTTTATTTTCGAGATTCTTTGCGCATAATATGCTTTTCTGAGGCTATCAAACTAGTATAATGAAAGAGAACCAGTTATCTCAAAAAGAACGGAAAAAAAGTGATTCTAACGAAGTTTCGAAAACTCGAAAAAAATTTTTTTTCTTTTCGAGATTCTTTGCGCATAATATGCTTTTCTGAGGCTATCAAACTAGTATAATGAAAGAGAACCAGTTATCTCAAATAAGAAAGGAAAAAAAGTGATTCTAACGAAGTTTCCAAACTTCGAAAAAAAATTTTTTTCTTTTCCAGATTCTTTGCGCATAATATGCTTTTCTGAGGCTATCAAACTAGTATAATGAGAGAATACCAGTTATCTCAAATAAGAAGGGAAAAAAAGTGATTCTAACGAAGTTTCCAAACTTCGAAAAAAAATTTTTTTCTTTTCGAGATTCTTTGCGCATAATGTGCTTGTCTGAGGCTATCAAACTAGTATAATGAAAGAGAACCAGATATCTCAAATAAGAATGGAAAAAAAGTGATTCTAAGGAAGTTTCCAAACTTCGAAAAAAATTTTTTTCTTTTCGATATTCTTTGCGCATAATATGCTTTTCTGAGGCTATCAAACTAGTATAATGAAAGAGAACCAGTTATCTCAAATAAGAACGGAAAAAAAAGTGATTCTAACGAGGTTTCCAAACTTCGAAAAAAAATTTTTTTCTTTTGGAGATTCTTTGCGCATAATATGCTTTTCTGAGGCTATCAAACTAGTATAATGAAAGAGAATCAGTTATCTCAAATAAGAACGGAAAAAAAGTGATTCTAACGAAGTTTCCAAACTTCGAAAAAATTTTTTTTTCTTTTCGAGATTCTTTGCGCATAATACGCTTTTCTGAGGCTATCAAACTAGTATAATGAAAGAGAACCAGTTATCTCAAATAAGAATGGAAAAAAAGGGATTCTAATGAAGTTTCCAAACTTCAAAAAAAAAATTTTTTCTTTTGGAGATTCTTTGCGCATAATATGCTTTTCTGAGTCTATCATACTAGTATAATGAAAGAGAACCAGTTATCTCAAATAAGAACGGAAAAAAAGTGATTCTAACGAAATTTCCAAACTTCGAAAAAAAAATTTTTTCATTTGGAGATTCTTTGCGCATAATATGCTTTTCTGAGGCTATCAAACTAGTATAATGAAAGAGAACCAGTTATCTCGTATAGGAATGGAAAAAAAGTGTTTCTAATGAAGTTTCCAAACTTCGAAAAAAATTTTTTTTCATTTCGAGATTCTTTGCGCATAATATGCTTTTCGGAGGCTATCAAACTAATATAATGAAAGAGAACCAGTTATCTCAAATAAGAACGGAAAAAAAGTGATTCTAACGAAGTTTCCAAACTTCGAAAAAAAATTTTTTTCTTTTCCAGATTCTTTGCGCATAATATGCTTGTCTGAGGCTATCAAACTAGTATAACGAGAGATTACCAGTTATCTCAAATAAGAATGGAAAAAAAGTGATTCTAATGAAGTTTCCAAACTTCGAAATAAAAATTTATTCTTTTCGAGATTCTTTGCGCATAATATGCTTTTCTGAGGCTATCATACGAGTATAATGAAAGAGAACCAGTTATCTGAAATAAGAACGGAAAAAAAGTGATTCTAACGAAATTTCCAAACTTCGAAAAAAAATTTTTTTCTTTTCGAGATTTTTTGCGCATAATATGCTTTTCTGATACTATCAAACTAGTATAATGAAAGAGAACCAGTTATCTCAAATAAGAACGGAAAAAAAGTGATTCTAACGAGGTTTCCAATCTTCGAAAACAAATTTTTTTCTTTTCGAGATTCTTTGCGCATAATATGCTTTTCTGAGGCTATCAAATTAGTATAATGAAAGAGAACCAGTTATCTCAAATAAGAACGGAAAAAAAGTGATTCTAACGAAGTTTCCAAACTTCGAAAAAAATTTTTTTTCTTTTCGAGATTCTTTGCGCATAATATGCTTGACTGAGGCTATCAAAGTAGTATAATGAAAGAGAACCAGTTATCTCAAATAAGAACGGAAAAAAAGTAATTCTAACGAGGTTTCCAAACTTCGAAAAAAAAATTTTTTCTTTTCGAGATTCTTTGCGCATAATATGCTTTTCTGAGGCTATCAAACTAGTATAATGAAAGAGAACCAGTTATCTCAAATAAGAACGGAAAAAAAGTGATTCTAACGAGGTTTCGAAACTTCGAAAAAAATTTTTTTTCTTTTCGAGATTCTTTGCGCATAATATGCTTGTCTGAGGCTATCAAACTAGTATAATGAAAGAGAACCAGTTATCTCAAATAAGAACGGAAAAAATGTGATTCTAACGAAGTTTCCAAACTTCGAAAAAAAATTTTTTTCTTTTCGAGATTGTTTGCGCATACCTATGCTTTTCTGAGGCTATCAAACTAGTATAATGAAAGAGAACCAGTTATCTCAAATAAGAACGGAAAAAAAGTGATTCTAACAAGGTTTCCAAACTTCGAAAAAAAATTTTTTTCTTTTCGAGATTCTTTGCGCATAATATGCTTGTCGGAGGCTATCAAACTAGTATAATGAAAATGAACCAGTTATCTCAAATAAGAACGGAAAAAAGTGATTCAAACGAGGTTTCCAAACTTCGAAAAAAAATGTTTTTCTTTTCGAGATTCTTTGCGCATACCTATGCTTTTCTGAGGCTATCAAACTAGTATAATGAAAGAGAACCAGTTATCTCAAATAAGAACGGAAAAAAAGTGATTCTAACGAAGTTTCGAAAACTCGAAAAAAATTTTTTTTCTTTTCCAGATTCTTTGCGCATAATATGCTTTTCTGAGGCTATCAAACCAGTATAATGAAAGAGAACCAGTTATCTCAAATAAGAACGGAAAAAAAGTGATTCTAACGAAGTTTCCAAACTTCGAAAAAATTTTTTTTTCTTTTCGAGATTCTTTGCGCATAATATGCTTTTCTGAGGCTATCAAACTAGTATAACGAGAGATTACCAGTTATCTCAAATAAGAATGGAAAAAAAGTGATTCTAATGAAGTTTCCAAACTTCGAAATAAAAATTTATTCTTTTCGAGATTCTTTGCGCGTAATATATTTTTCTGAGGCTATCATAGGAGTATAATGAAAGAGAACCAGTTATCTCAAATAAGAACGGAAAAAAAGTGATTCTAACGAAATTTCCAAACTTCGAAAAAAATTTTTTTTCTTTTCGAGATTCTTTGCGCATAATATGCTTTTCTGAGGCTATCAAACTAGTATAATGAAAGAGAACCAGTTATCTCAAATAAGAACGGAAAAAAAGTGATTCTAACGAGGATTCCGATCTTCGAAAAAAATTTTTTTTCTTTTCGAGATTCTTTGCGCATAATATGCTTTTCTGAGGCTATCAAATTAGTATAATGAAAGAGAACCAGTTATCTCAAATAAGAACGGAAAAAAAGTGATTCTAACGAAGTTTCCAAACTTCGAAAAAAAATTTTTTTCTTTTCGAGATTCTTTGCCCATAATATGGTTGACTGAGGCTATCAAAGTAGTATAATGAAAGAGAACCAGTTATCTCAAATAAGAACGGAAAAAAAGTGATTCTAACGAGGTTTCCAAACTTCGAAAAAAAATTTTTTTCTTTTCGAGATTCTTTGCGCATAATATGCTTTTCTGAGGCTATCAAACTAGTATAATGAAAGAGAACCAGTTATCTCAAATAAGAACGGAAAAAAAGTGATTCTAACGAAGTTTCCAAACTTCGAAAAAAAATTTTTTTTTTTTCGAGATTCTTTGCGCATAATATGCTTATCTGAGGCTATCAAACTAGTATAACGAGAGATTACCAGTTATCTCAAATAAGAATGGAAAAAAAGTGATTCTAATGAAGTATCCAAACTTCGAAAAAAAAATTTATTCTTTTCGAGATTCTTTGCGCATAATATGCTTTTCTGAGGCTATCATACTAGTATAATGAAAGAGAACCAGTTATCTCAAATAAGAACGGAAAAAAAGTGATTCTAACGAGGTTTCCAAACTTCGAAAAAAAATTTTTTTCTTTTCGAGATTCTTTGCGCATAATATGCTTTTCTCAGGCAATCAAACTAGTATAATGAAAGAGAACCAGTTATCTCAAATAAGAACGGAAAAAAAGTGATTCTAACGAAGTTTCGAAAACTCGAAAAAATTTTTTTTTCTTTTCGAGATTCTTTGCGCATAATATGCTTTTCTGAGGCTATCAAACTAGTATAATGAAAGAGAACCAGTTATCTCAAATAAGAAAGGAAAAAAAGTGATTCTAACGAAGTTTCCAAACTTCGAAAAAAATTTTTTTCTTTTACAGATTCTTTGCGCATAATATGCTTTTCTGAGGCTATCAAACTAGTATAATGAAAGAGAACCAGTTATCTCAAATAAGAATGGAAAAAAAGTGTTTCTAATGAAGTTTCCAAACTTCGAAAAAATTTTTTTTTCATTTCGAAATTCTTTGCGCATAATATGCTTTTCGGAGGCTATCAATCTAATATAATGAAAGAGAACCAGTTATCTCAAATAAAAACGGAAAAAAAGTGATTCTAACGAAGTTTCGAAACTTCGAAAAAAATTTTTTTTCTTTTCGAGATTCTTTGCGCATCATATGCTTTTCTGAGGCTATCAAACTAGTATAATGAAAGAGAACCAGTTATCTCAAATAAGAACGGAAAAAAGTGATTCTAACGAAGTTTCCAAACTTCGAAAAAAAATTTTTTTCTTTTCGAGATTCTTTGCGCATAATATGCTTTTCTGAGGCTATCAAACTAGTATAATGAAAGAGAACCAGTTATCTCAAATAAGAAAGGAAAAAAAGTGATTCTAAAGAAGTTTCCAAACTTCGAAAAAAAATTTTTTTCTTTTCGAGATTCTTTGCGCATAATATGCTTTTCTGAGGCTATCAAACTAGTATAATGAAAGAGAACCAGTTATCTCAAATAAGAACGGAAAAAAAGTGATTCTAACGAAGTTTCGAAAACTCGAAAAAAATTTTTTTCTTTTCCAGATTCTTTGCGCATAATATGCTTTTCTGAGGCTATCAAACCAGTATAATGAAAGAGAACCAGTTATCTCAAATAAGAACGGAAAAAAGTGATTCTAACGAAATTTCCAAACTTCGAAAAAAATTTTTTTTCTTTTCGAGGTTCTTTGCGCATAATATGCTTTTCTGAGGCTATCAAACTAGTATAATGAAAGAGAACCAGTTATCTCAAATAAGAACGGAAAAAAAGTGATTCTAACGAGGTTTCCAATCTTCGAAAAAAAATTTTTTTCTTTTCGAGATTCTTTGCGCATAATATGCTTTTCTGAGGCTATCAAACTAGTATAATGAAAGAGAACCAGTTATCTCAAATAAGAACGGAAAAAAAGTGATTCTAACGAAGTTTCCAAACTTCGAAAAAAAATTTTTTTCTTTTCGAGATTCTTTGCCCATAATATGGTTGACTGAGGCTATCAAAGTAGTATAATGAAAGAGAACCAGTTATCTCAAATAAGAACGGAAAAAAAGTGATTCTAACGAGGTTTCCAAACTTCGAAAAAAAATTTTTTTCTTTTCGACATTCTTTGCGCATAATATGCTTGTCTGAGGCTATCAAACTAGAATAACGAGAGATTACCAGTTATCTCAAATAAGAATGGAAAAAAAGTGATTCTAATGAAGTTTCCAAACTTCGAAAAAAAAATTTATTCTTTTCGAGATTCTTTGCGCATAATATGCTTTTCTGAGGCTATCATACTACTATAATTAAAGAGAACCAGTTATCTCAAATAAGAACGGAAAAAAAGTGATTCTAACGAGGTTTCCAAACTTCGAAAAAAAATTTTTTTCTTTTCGAGATTCTTTGCGCATAATATGCTTTTCTCAGGCAATCAAACTAGTATAATGAAAGAGAACCAGTTATCTCAAATAAGAACGGAAAAAAAGTGATTCTAACGAAGTTTCGAAAACTCGAAAAAAATTTTTTTTCTTTTCGAGATTCTTTGCGCATAATATGCTTTTCTGAGGCTATCAAACTAGTATAATGAAAGAGAACCAGTTATCTCAAATAAGAAAGGAAAAAAAGTGATTCTAACGAAGTTTCCAAACTTCGAAAAAAAATTTTTTTCATTTCCAGATTCTTTGCGCATAATATGTTTGTCTGAGGCTATCAAACTAGTATAACGAGAGATTATTAGTTATCTCAAATAAGAATGGAAAAAAAGTGATTCTAATGAAGTTTCCAAATTTCGAAAAAAAAATTTTTTCTTTTCGAGATTCTTTGCGCATAATATGCTTTTCTGAGGCTATCATACTAGTATAATGAAAGAGAACCAGTTATCTCAAATAAGAACGGAAAAAAAGTGATTCTAACGAAGTTTCGAAAACTCGAAAAAAATTTTTTTTCTTTTCGAGATTCTTTGCGCATAATCTGCTTTTCTAAGCCTATAAAACTAGTATAATGAAAGAGAACCAGTTATCTCAATAAGAATGGAAAAAAAGTGTTTCTAATGAAGTTTCCAAACTTCGAAAAAAATTTTTTTCATTTCGAGATTCTTTGCGCATAATATGCTTTTCGGAGGCTATCAAACTAATATAATGAAAGAGAACCAGTTATCTCAAATAAGAACGGAAAAAAAGTGATTCTAACGAAGTTTCGAAACTTCGAAAAAAATTTTTTTTCTTTTCGAGATTCTTTGCGCATAATTTGCTTTTCTGAGGCTATCAAACTAGTATAATGAAAGAGAACCAGTTATCTTAAATAAGAACAGAAAAAAAGTGATTCTAACGAAGTTTCCAAACTTCGAAAAAAAATTTTTTTCTTTTCGAGATTCTTTGCGCATAAAATACTTGTCTGTGGCTATCAAACTAGTATAATGAAAGAGAAACAGTTATCTCAAATAAGAATGGAAAAAAACTGATTCTAACGAAGTTTCGAAAACTCGAAAAAATTTTTTTTCTTTTCGAGATTCTTTGCGCATAATATGCATTTCTGAGGCTATCAAACTAGTATAATGAAAGAGAACCAGTTATCTCAAATAAGAAAGGAAAAAAAGTGATTCTAACGAAGTTTCCAAACTTCGAAAAAAAAATTTTTTCTTTTCGAGATTCTTTGCGCATAATATGCTTGTCTGAGGCTATCATACTAGTATAATGAAAGAGAACCAGTTATCTCAAATAAGAACGGAAAAAAAGTGATTCTAACGAGGTTTCCAAACTTCGAAAAAAAAATTTTTACTTTCGAGATTCTTTGCGCATAATATGCTTTTCTGAGGCTATCAAACTAGTATAATGAAAGAGAACCAGTTATCTCAAAAAGAACGGAAAAAAAGTGATTCTAACGAAGTTTCGAAAACTCGAAAAAAATTTTTTTTCTTTTCGAGATTCTTTGCGCATAATATGCTTTTCTGAGGCTATCAAACTAGTATAATGAAAGAGAACCAGTTATCTCAAATAAGAAAGGAAAAAAAGTGATTCTAACGAAGTTTCCAAACTTCGAAAAAAAATTTTTTTCTTTTCCAGATTCTTTGCGCATTATATGCTTTTCTGAGGCTATCAAACTAGTATAATGAGAGAATACCAGTTATCTCAAATAAGAAGGGAAAAAAAGTGATTCTAACGAAGTTTCCAAACTTCGAAAAAAAATTTTTCTCTTTTCGAGATTCTTTGCGCATAATGTGCTTGTCTGAGGCTATCAAACTAGTATAATGAAAGAGAACCAGATATCTCAAATAAGAATGGAAAAAAAGTGATTCTAAGGAAGTTTCCAAACTTCGAAAAAAATTTTTTTCTTTTCGATATTCTTTGCGCATAATATGCTTTTCTGAGGCTATCAAACTAGTATAATGAAAGAGAACCAGTTATCTCAAATAAGAACGGAAAAAAAGTGATTCTAACGAGGTTTCCAAACTTCAAAAAAAAATTTTTTTCTTTTGGAGATTCTTTGCGCATAATATGCTTTTCTGAGGCTATCAAACTAGTATAATGAAAGAGAATCAGTTATCTCAAATAAGAACGGAAAAAAAGTGATTCTAACGAAGTTTCCAAACTTCGAAAAATTTTTTTTTTCTTTTCGAGATTCTTTGCGCATAATACGCTTTTCTGAGGCTATCAAACTAGTATAATGAAAGAGAACCAGTTATCTCAAATAAGAATGGAAAAAAAGGGATTCTAATGAAGTTTCCAAACTTCGAAAAAAAAATTTTTTCTTTTCGAGATTCTTTGCGCATAATATGCTTTTCTGAGTCTATCATACTAGTATAATGAAAGAGAACCAGTTATCTCAAATAAGAACGGAAAAAAAGTGATTCTAACGAAATTTCCAAACTTCGAAAAAAAATTTTTTTCATTTGGAGATTCTTTGCGCATAATATGCTTTTCTGAGGCTATCAAACTAGTATAATGAAAGAGAACCAGTTATCTCGTATAAGAATGGAAAAAAAGTGTTTCTAATGAAGTTTCCAAACTTCGAAAAAAAATTTTTTTCATTTCGAGATTCTTTGCGCATAATATGCTTTTCGGAGGCTATCAAACTAATATAATGAAAGAGAACCAGTTATCTCAAATAAGAACGGAAAAAAAGTGATTCTAACGAAGTTTCGAAACTTCGAAAAAAATTTTTTTTCTTTTCGAGATTCTTTGCGCATAATATGCTTTTCTAAGGCTATCAAACTAGTATAATGAAAGAGAACCAGTTATCTCAAATAAGAACGGAAAAAAAGTGATTCTAACGAAGTTTCGAAAACTCGAAAAAAATTTTTTTTCTTTTCGAGATTCTTTGCGCATAATTTGCTTGTCTGAGGCTATCAAACTAGTATAACGAGAGATTACCAGTTATCTCAAATAAGAATGGAAAAAAAGTGATTCTAATGAAGTTTCCAAATTTCGAAAAAAAAATTTTTTCTTTTCGAGATTCTTTGCGCATAATATGCTTTTCTGAGGCTATCATACTAGTATAATGAAAGAGAACCAGTTATCTCAAATAAGAACGGAAAAAAAGTGATTCTAACGAAGTTTCCAAACTTCGAAAATAAATTTTTTTCTTTTCCAGATTCTTTGCGCATAATATGCTTGTCTGAGGCTATCAAACTAGTATAACGAGAGATTACCAGTTATCTCAAATAAGAATGGAAAAAAAGTGATTCTAATGAAGTTTCCAAACTTCGAAATAAAAATTTATTCTTTTCGAGATTCTTTGCGCATAATATGCTTTTCTGAGGCTATCATACGAGTATAATGAAAGAGAACCAGTTATCTGAAATAAGAACGGAAAAAAAGTGATTCTAACGAAATTTCCAAACTTCGAAAAAAATTTTTTTTCTTTTCGAGATTTTTTGCGCATAATATGCTTTTCTGATACTATCAAACTAGTATAATGAAAGAGAACCAGTTATCTCAAATAAGAACGGAAAAAAAGTGATTCTAACGAGGTTTCCAATCTTCGAAAAAAAATTTTTTTCTTTTCGAGATTCTTTGCGCATAATATGCTTTTCTGAGGCTATCAAACTAGTATAATGAAAGAGAACCAGTTATCTCAAATAAGAACGGAAAAAAAGTGATTCTAACGAAGTTTCCAAACTTCGAAAAAAATTTTTTTTCTTTTCGAGATTCTTTGCGCATAATATGCTTGACTGAGGCTATCAAAGTAGTATAATGAAAGAGAACCAGTTATCTCAAATAAGAACGGAAAAAAAGTAATTCTAACGAGGTTTCCAAACTTCGAAAAAAAAATTTTTTCTTTTCGAGATTCTTTGCGCATAATATGCTTTTCTGAGGCTATCAAACTAGTATAATGAAAGAGAACCAGTTATCTCAAATAAGAACGGAAAAAAAGTGATTCTAACGAGGTTTCCAAACTTCGAAAAAAAATTTTTTTCTTTTCGAGATTCTTTGCGCATAATATGCTTGTCGGAGGCTATCAAACTAGTATAATGAAAATGAACCAGTTATCTCAAATAAGAACGGAAAAAAAGTGATTCAAACGAGGTTTCCAAACTTCGAAAAAAAATGTTTTTCTTTTCGAGATTCTATGCGCATAATATGCTTTTCTGAGGCTATCAAACTAGTATAATGAAAGAGAACCAGTTATCTCAAATAAGAACGGAAAAAAAGTGATTCTAACGAAGTTTCGAAAACTCGAAAAAAATTTTTTTTCTTTTCGAGATTCTTTGCGCATAATATGCTTTTCTGAGGCTATCAAACTAGTATAATGAAAGAGAACCAGTTATCTCAAATAAGAAAGGAAAAAGTGATTCTAACGAAGTTTCCAAACTTCGAAAAAAAATTTTTTTTTTTTCGAGATTCTTTGCGCATAATATGCTTGTCTGAGGCTATCAAACTAGTATAACGAGAGATTACCAGCTATCTCAAATAAGAATGGAAAAAAAGTGATTCTAATGAAGTTTCCAAACTTCGAAAAAAAAATTTATTCTTTTCGAGATTCTTTGCGCATAATATGCTTATCTGAGGCTATCATACTAGTATAATGAAAGAGAACCAGTTATCTCAAATAAGAACGGAAAAAAAGTGATTCTAACGAGGTTTACAAACTTCGAAAAAAAATTTTTTTCTTTTCGAGATTCTTTGCGCATAATATGCTTTTCTCAGGCAATCAAACTAGTATAATGAAAGAGAACCAGTTATCTCAAATAAGAACGGAAAAAAAGTGATTCTAACGAAGTTTCGAAAACTCGAAAAATTTTTTTTTTCTTTTCGAGATTCTTTGCGCATAATATGCTTTTCTGAGGCTATTAAACTAGTATAATGAAAGAGAACCAGTTATCTCAAATAAGAAAGGAAAAAAAGTGATTCTAACGAAGATTCCAAACTTCGAAAAAAATTTTTTTTCTTTTCCAGATTCTTTGCGCATAATATGCTTGTCTGAGGCTATCAAACTAGTATAACGAGAGATTACCAGTTATCTCAAATAAGAATGGAAAAAAAGTGATTCTAATGAAGTTTCCAAACTTCGAAATAAAAAGTTATTCTTTTCGAGATTCTTTGCGCATAATATGCTTTTCTGAGGCTATCAAACTAGTATAATGAAAGAGAACCAGTTATCTCAAATAAGAACGGAAAAAAAGTAATTCTAACGAGGTTTCCAAACTTCGAAAAAAAATTTTTTTCTTTTCGAGATTCTTTGCGCATAATATGCTTTTCTGAGGCTATCAAACTAGTATAATGAAAGAGAACCAGTTATCTCAAATAAGAAGGGAAAAAAAGTGATTCTAACGAAGTTTCGAAAACTCGAAAAATTTTTTTTTTCTTTTCGAGATTCTTTGCGCATAATATGCTTTTCTGAGGCTATCAAACTAGTATAATTAAAGAGAACCAGTTATCTCAAATAAGAAAGGAAAAAAAGTGATTCTAACGAAGTTTCCAAACTTCGAAAAAAAATTTTTTTCTTTTCGAGATTCTTTGCGCATAATATGCTTTTCTGAGGCTATCAAACTAGTATAATGAAAAAGAACCAGTTATCTCAAATAAGAACGGAAAAAAAGTGATTCTAACGAAGTTTCCAAACTTCGAAACAAATTTTTTTTCTTTTCGAGATTCTTTGCGCATAAAATGCTTGTCTGTAGCTATCAAACTAGTATAATGAAAGAGAAACAGTTATCTCAAATAAGAACGGAAAAAAGTGATTCTAACGAAGTTTCAAAAACTCGAAAAAATTTTTTTTCTTTTCGACATTCTTTGCGCATAATATGCTTTTCTGAGGCTATCAAACTAGTATAATGAAAGAGAACCAGTTATCTCAAATAAGAAAGGAAAAAAAGTGATTCTAACGAAGTTTCCAAACTTCGAAAAAAAATTGTTTTCTTTTCGAGATTCTTTGCGCATAATTTGCTTGTCTGAGGCTATCAAACTAGTATAACGAGAGATTACCAGTTATCTCAAATAAGAATGGAAAAAAAGTGATTCTAATGAAGTTTCCAAATTTCGAAAAAAAAATTATTCTTTTCGAGATTCTTTGCGCATAATATGCTTTTCTGAGGCTATCATACTAGTATAATGAAAGAGAACCAGTTATCTCAAATAAGAACGGAAAAAAAGTGATTCTAACGAATTTTCCAAACTTCGAAAAAAAATTTTTTTCTTTTCCAGATTCTTTGCGCATAATATGCTTGTCTGAGGCTATCAAACTAGTATAACGAGAGATTACCAGTTATCTCAAATAAGAATGGAAAAAAAGTGATTCTAATGAAGTTTCCAAACTTCGAAACAAAAATTTATTCTTTTCGAGATTCTTTGCGCATAATATGCTTTTCTGAGGCTATCATACGAGTATAATGAAAGAGAACCAGTTATCTGAAATAAGAACGGAAAAAAAGTGATTCTAACGAAATTTCCAAACTTCGAAAAAAATTTTTTTTCTTTTCGAGATTTTTTGCGCATAATATGCTTTTCTGATACTATCAAACTAGTATAATGAAAGAGAACCAGTTATCTCAAATAAGAACGGAAAAAAAGTGATTCTAACGAGGTTTCCAATCTTCGAAAAAAATTTTTTTTCTTTTCGAGATTCTTTGCGCATAATATGCTTTTCTGAGGCTATCAAACTAGTATAATGAAAGAGAACCAGTTATCTCAAATAAGAACGGAAAAAAAGTGATTCTAACGAAGTTTCCAAACTTCGAAAAAAATTTTTTTTCTTTTCGAGATTCTTTGCGCATAATATGCTTGACTGAGGCTATCAAAGTAGTATAATGAAAGAGAACCAGTTATCTCAAATAAGAACGGAAAAAAAGTAATTCTAACGAGGTTTCCAAACTTCGAAAAAAAAATTTTTTCTTTTCGAGATTCTTTGCGCATAATATGCTTTTCTGAGGCTATCAAACTAGTATAATGAAAGAGAACCAGTTATCTCAAATAAGAAGGGAAAAAAAGTGATTCTAACGAAGTTTCGAAAACTCGAAAAAAATTTTTTTTCTTTTCGAGATTCTTTGCGCATAATATGCTTTTCTGAGGCTATCAACTAGTATAATGAAAGAGAACCAGTTATCTCAAATAAGAAAGGAAAAAAAGTGATTCTAACGAAGTTTCCAAACTTCGAAAAAAAATTTTTTTTATTCCAGATTCTTTGCGCATAATATGCTTGTCTGAGGCTATCAAACTAGTATAACGAGAGATTACCAGTTATCTCAAATAAGAATGGAAAAAAAGTGATTCTAATGAAGTTTCCAAACTTCGAAAAAAAAATTTATTCTTTTCGAGATTCTTTGCGCATAATATGCTTTTCTGAGGCTATCATACTACTATAATGAAAGAGAACCAGTTATCTCAAATAAGAACGGAAAAAAAGTGATTCTAACGAGGTTTCCAAACTTCGAAAAAAATTTTTTTTCTTTTCGAGATTCTTTGCGCATAATATGCTTTTCTCAGGCAATCAAACTAGTATAATGAAAGAGAACCAGTTATCTCAAATAAGAACGGAAAAAAAGTGATTCTAACGAAGTTTCGAAAACTCGAAAAAAATTTTTTTTCTTTTCGAGATTCTTTGCGCATAATATGCTTTTCTGAGGCTATCAAACTAGTATAATGAAAGAGAACCAGTTATCTCAAATAAGAAAGGAAAAAAAGTGATTCTAACGAAGTTTCCAAACTTCGAAAAAAAATTTTTTTCATTTCCAGATTCTTTGCGCATAATATGTTTGTCTGAGGCTATCAAACTAGTATAACGAGAGATTACCAGTTATCTCAAATAAGAATGGAAAAAAAGTGATTCAAACGAAGTTTCCAAACTTCGAAAAAAAATTTTTTTCTTTTCGAGATTCTTTGCGCATAAAATACTTGTCTGTGGCTATCAAACTAGTATAATGAAAGAGAAACAGTTATCTCAAATAAGAACGGAAAAAAAGTGATTCTAACGAAGTTTCGAAAACTCGAAAAAAATTTTTTTCTTTTCGACATTCTTTGCGCATGATATACTTTTCTGAGGCTATCAAACTAGTATAATGAAAGAGAACCAGTTATCTCAAATAAGAAAGGAAAAAAAGTGATTCTAAAGAAGTTTCCAAACTTCGAAAAAAAATTTTTTTCTTTTCGAGATTTTTTGCGCATAATTTGCTTGTCTGAGGCTATCAAACTAGTATAACGAGAGATTACCAGTTATCTCAATTAAGAATGGAAAAAAAGTGATTCTAATGAAGTTTCCAAATTTCGAAAAAAAAATTTTTTCTTTTCGAGATTCTTTGCGCATAATATGCTTTTCTGAGGCTATCATACTAGTATAATGAAAGAGAACCAGTTATCTCAAATAAGAACGGAAAAAAAGTGATTCTAACGAAGTTTCGAAAACTCGAAAAAAATTTTTTTTCTTTTCGAGATTCTTTGCGCATAATCTGCTTTTCTAAGCCTATAAAACTAGTATAATGAAAGAGAACCAGTTATCTCAATAAGAATGGAAAAAAAGTGTTTCTAATGAAGTTTCCAAACTTCGAAAAAAATTTTTTTCATTTCGAGATTCTTTGCGCATAATATGCTTTTCGGAGGCTATCAAACTAATATAATGAAAGAGAACCAGTTATCTCAAATAAGAACGGAAAAAAAGTGATTCTAACGAAGTTTCGAAACTTCGAAAAAAATTTTTTTTCTTTTCGAGATTCTTTGCGCATAATTTGCTTTTCTGAGGCTATCAAACTAGTATAATGAAAGAGAACCAGTTATCTTAAATAAGAACAGAAAAAAAGTGATTCTAACGAAGTTTCCAAACTACGAAAAAAATTTTTTTTCTTTTCGAGATTCTTTGCGCATAATATGCTTTTCTGAGGCTATCAAACTAGTATAATGAAAGAGAACCAGTTATCTCAAATAAGAACTGAAAAAAAGTGATTCTAACGAATTTTCCAAACTTCGAAAAAAAATTTTTTTCTTTTCCAGATTCTTTGCGCATAATATGCTTGTCTGAGGCTATCAAACTAGTATAACGAGAGATTACCAGTTATCTCAAATAAGAATGGAAAAAAAGTGATTCTAATGAAGTTTCCAAACTTCGAAACAAAAATTTATTCTTTTCGAGATTCTTTGCGCATAATATGCTTTTCTGAGGCTATCATACGAGTATAATGAAAGAGAACCAGTTATCTGAAATAAGAACGGAAAAAAAGTGATTCTAACGAAATTTCCAAACTTCGAAAAAAATTTTTTTTCTTTTCGAGATTTTTTGCGCATAATATGCTTTTCTGATACTATCAAACTAGTATAATGAAAGAGAACCAGTTATCTCAAATAAGAACGGAAAAAAAGTGATTCTAACGAGGTTTCCAATCTTCGAAAAAAATTTTTTTTCTTTTCGAGATTCTTTGCGCATAATATGCTTTTCTGAGGCTATCAAACTAGTATAATGAAAGAGAACCAGTTATCTCAAATAAGAACGGAAAAAAAGTGATTCTAACGAAGTTTCCAAACTTCGAAAAAAATTTTTTTTCTTTTCGAGATTCTTTGCGCATAATATGCTTGACTGAGGCTATCAAAGTAGTATAATGAAAGAGAACCAGTTATCTCAAATAAGAACGGAAAAAAAGTAATTCTAACGAGGTTTCCAAACTTCGAAAAAAAAATTTTTTCTTTTCGAGATTCTTTGCGCATAATATGCTTTTCTGAGGCTATCAAACTAGTATAATGAAAGAGAACCAGTTATCTCAAATAAGAAGGGAAAAAAAGTGATTCTAACGAAGTTTCGAAAACTCGAAAAAAATTTTTTTTCTTTTCGAGATTCTTTGCGCATAATATGCTTTTCTGAGGCTATCAACTAGTATAATGAAAGAGAACCAGTTATCTCAAATAAGAAAGGAAAAAAAGTGATTCTAACGAAGTTTCCAAACTTCGAAAAAAAATTTTTTTTATTCCAGATTCTTTGCGCATAATATGCTTGTCTGAGGCTATCAAACTAGTATAACGAGAGATTACCAGTTATCTCAAATAAGAATGGAAAAAAAGTGATTCTAATGAAGTTTCCAAACTTCGAAAAAAAAATTTATTCTTTTCGAGATTCTTTGCGCATAATATGCTTTTCTGAGGCTATCATACTACTATAATGAAAGAGAACCAGTTATCTCAAATAAGAACGGAAAAAAAGTGATTCTAACGAGGTTTCCAAACTTCGAAAAAAAATTTTTTTCTTTTCGAGATTCTTTGCGCATAATATGCTTTTCTCAGGCAATCAAACTAGTATAATGAAAGAGAACCAGTTATCTCAAATAAGAACGGAAAAAAAGTGATTCTAACGAAGTTTCGAAAACTCGAAAAAAATTTTTTTTCTTTTCGAGATTCTTTGCGCATAATATGCTTTTCTGAGGCTATCAAACTAGTATAATGAAAGAGAACCAGTTATCTCAAATAAGAAAGGAAAAAAAGTGATTCTAACGAAGTTTCCAAACTTCGAAAAAAAATTTTTTTCATTTCCAGATTCTTTGCGCATAATATGTTTGTCTGAGGCTATCAAACTAGTATAACGAGAGATTACCAGTTATCTCAAATAAGAATGGAAAAAAAGTGATTCAAACGAAGTTTCCAAACTTCGAAAAAAAATTTTTTTCTTTTCGAGATTCTTTGCGCATAAAATACTTGTCTGTGGCTATCAAACTAGTATAATGAAAGAGAAACAGTTATCTCAAATAAGAACGGAAAAAAAGTGATTCTAACGAAGTTTCGAAAACTCGAAAAAAATTTTTTTCTTTTCGACATTCTTTGCGCATGATATACTTTTCTGAGGCTATCAAACTAGTATAATGAAAGAGAACCAGTTATCTCAAATAAGAAAGGAAAAAAAGTGATTCTAAAGAAGTTTCCAAACTTCGAAAAAAAATTTTTTTCTTTTCGAGATTTTTTGCGCATAATTTGCTTGTCTGAGGCTATCAAACTAGTATAACGAGAGATTACCAGTTATCTCAAATAAGAATGGAAAAAAAGTGATTCTAATGAAGTTTCCATATTTCGAAAAAAAAATTTTTTCTTTTCGAGATTCTTTGCGCATAATATGCTTTTCTGAGGCTATCATACTAGTATAATGAAAGAGAACCAGTTATCTCAAATAAGAACGGAAAAAAAGTGATTCTAACGAAGTTTCGAAAACTCGAAAAAAATTTTTTTTCTTTTCGAGATTCTTTGCGCATAATCTTCTTTTCTAAGCCTATAAAACTAGTATAATGAAAGAGAACCAGTTATCTCAATAAGAATGGAAAAAAAGTGTTTCTAATGAAGTTTCCAAACTTCGAAAAAAATTTTTTTCATTTCGAGATTCTTTGCGCATAATATGCTTTTCGGAGGCTATCAAACTAATATAATGAAAGAGAACCAGTTATCTCAAATAAGAACGGAAAAAAAGTGATTCTAACGAAGTTTCGAAACTTCGAAAAAAATTTTTTTTCTTTTCGAGATTCTTTGCGCATAATTTGCGTTTCTGAGGCTATCAAACTAGTATAATGAAAGAGAACCAGTTATCTTAAATAAGAACAGAAAAAAAGTGATTCTAACGAAGTTTCCAAACTACGAAAAAAATTTTTTTTCTTTTCGAGATTCTTTGCGCATAATATGCTTTTCTGAGGCTATCAAACTAGTATAATGAAAGAGAACCAGTTATCTCAAATAAGAACGGAAAAAAAGTGATTCTAACGAAGTTTCCAAACTTCGAAAAAAAATTTTTTTCTTTTCGAGATTCTTTGCGCATAAAATACTTGTCTGTGGCTATCAAACTAGTATAATGAAAGAGAAACAGTTATCTCAAATAAGAATGGAAAAAAACTGATTCTAACGAAGTTTCGAAAACTCGAAAAAAATTTTTTTCTTTTCGAGATTCTTTGCGCATAATATGCATTTCTGAGGCTATCAAACTAGTATAATGAAAGAGAACCAGTTATCTCAAATAAGAAAGGAAAAAAAGTGATTCTAACGAAGTTTCCAAACTTCAAAAAAAATTTTTTTCTTTTCGAGATTCTTTGCGCATAATATGCTTGTCTGAGGCTATCATACTAGTATAATGAAAGAGAACCAGTTATCTCAAATAAGAACGGAAAAAAAGTGATTCTAACGAGGTTTCCAAACTTCGAAAAAAAATTTTTTCTTTTCGAGATTCTTTGCGCATAATATGCTTTTCTGAGGCTATCAAACTAGTATAATGAAAGAGAACCAGTTATCTCAAAAAGAACGGAAAAAAAGTGATTCTAACGAAGTTTCGAAAACTCGAAAAAAATTTTTTTTCTTTTCGAGATTCTTTGCGCATAATATGCTTTTCTGAGGCTATCAAACTAGTATAATGAAAGAGAACCAGTTATCTCAAATAAGAAAGGAAAAAAAGTGATTCTAACGAAGTTTCCAAACTTCGAAAAAAAATTTTTTTCTTTTCCAGATTCTTTGCGCATAATATGCTTTTCTGAGGCTATCAAACTAGTATAATGAGAGAATACCAGTTATCTCAAATAAGAAGGGAAAAAAAGTGATTCTAACGAAGTTTCCAAACTTCGAAAAAATTTTTTTTTCTTTTCGAGATTCTTTGCGCATAATACGCTTTTCTGAGGCTATCAAACTAGTATAATGAAAGAGAACCAGTTATCTCAAATAAGAATGGAAAAAAAGGGATTCTAATGAAGTTCAAAAACTTCGAAAAAAAAATATTTATTTTTCGAGATTCTTTGCGCATAATATGCTTTTCTGAGTCTATCATACTAGTATAATGAAAGAGAACCAGTTATCTCAAATAAGAACGGAAAAAAAGTGATTCTAACGAAATTTCCAAACTTCGAAAAAAAATTTTTTTCATTTGGAGATTCTTTGCGCATAATATGCTTTTCTGAGGCTATCAAACTAGTATAATGAAAGAGA
Organism: Metallyticus violacea; assembly: GCA_030762175.1. Classification (NCBI taxonomy): domain Eukaryota; kingdom Metazoa; phylum Arthropoda; class Insecta; order Mantodea; family Metallyticidae; genus Metallyticus; species Metallyticus violacea. The sequence continues at coordinate 81,282,578 of CM060842.1, read as the reverse complement.
ACCAGTTATCTCGTATAAGAATGGAAAAAAAGTGTTTCTAATGAAGTTTCCAAACTTCGAAAAAAATTTTTTTTCATTTCGAGATTCTTTGCGCATAATATGCTTTTCGGAGGCTATCAAACTAATATAATGAAAGAGAACCAGTTATCTCAAATAAGAACGGAAAAAAAGCGATTCTAACGAAGTTTCGAAACTTCGAAAAAAAATTTTTTTCTTTTCGAGATTCTTTGCGCATAATATGCTTTTCTAAGGCTATCAAACTAGTATAATGAAAGAGAACCAGTTATCTCAAATAAGAACGGAAAAAAAGTGATTCTAACGAAGTTTCGAAAACTCGAAAAAAATTTTTTTTCTTTTCGAGATTCTTTGCGCATAATTTGCTTGTTTGAGGCTATCAAACTAGTATAACGAGAGATTACCAGTTATCTCAAATAAGAATGGAAAAAAAGTGATTCTAATGAAGTTTCCAAATTTCGAAAAAAAAATTTTTTCTTTTCGAGATTCTTTGCGCATAATATGCTTTTCTGAGGCTATCATACTAGTATAATGAAAGAGAACCAGTTATCTCAAATAAGAACGGAAAAAAAGTGATTCTAACGAAGTTTCCAAACTTCGAAAAAAAATTTTTTTCTTTTCCAGATTCTTTGCGCATAATATGCTTGTCTGAGGCTATCAAACTAGTATAACGAGAGATTACCAGTTATCTCAAATAAGAATGGAAAAAAAGTGATTCTAATGAAGTTTCCAAACTTCGAAATAAAAATTTATTCTTTTCGAGATTCTTTGCGCATAATATGCTTTTCTGAGGCTATCATACGAGTATAATGAAAGAGAACCAGTTATCTGAAATAAGAACGGAAAAAAAGTGATTCTAACGAAATTTCCAAACTTCGAAAAAAATTTTTTTTCTTTTCGAGATTTTTTGCGCATAATATGCTTTTCTGATACTATCAAACTAGTATAATGAAAGAGAACCACTTATCTCAAATAAGAACGGAAAAAAAGTGATTCTAACGAGGTTTCCAATCTTCGAAAAAAAATTTTTTTCTTTTCGAGATTCTTTGCGCATAATATGCTTTTCTGAGGCTATCAAACTAGTATAATGAAAGAGAACCAGTTATCTCAAATAAGAACGGAAAAAAAGTGATTCTAACGAAGTTTCCAAACTTCGAAAAAAATTTTTTTTCTTTTCGAGATTCTTTGCGCATAATATGCTTGACTGAGGCTATCAAAGTAGTATAATGAAAGAGAACCAGTTATCTCAAATAAGAACGGAAAAAAAGTAATTGTAACGAGGTTTCCAAACTTCGAAAAAAAAATTTTTTCTTTTCGAGATTCTTTGCGCATAATATGCTTTTCTGAGGCTATCAAACTAGTATAATGAAAGAGAACCAGTTATCTCAAATAAGAACTGAAAAAAAGTGATTCTAACGAATTTTCCAAACTTCGAAAAAAAATTTTTTTCTTTTCCAGATTCTTTGCGCATAATATGCTTGTCTGAGGCTATCAAACTAGTATAACGAGAGATTACCAGTTATCTCAAATAAGAATGGGAAAAAAGTGATTCTAATGAAGTTTCCAAACTTCGAAACAAAAATTTATTCTTTTCGAGATTCTTTGCGCATAATATGCTTTTCTGAGGCTATCATACGAGTATAATGAAAGAGAACCAGTTATCTGAAATAAGAACGGAAAAAAAGTGATTCTAACGAAATTTCCAAACTTCGAAAAAAATTTTTTTTCTTTTCGAGATTTTTTGCGCATAATATGCTTTTCTGATACTATCAAACTAGTATAATGAAAGAGAACCAGTTATCTCAAATAAGAACGGAAAAAAAGTGATTCTAACGAGGTTTCCAATCTTCGAAAAAAATTTTTTTTCTTTTCGAGATTCTTTGCGCATAATATGCTTTTCTGAGGCTATCAAACTAGTATAATGAAAGAGAACCAGTTATCTCAAATAAGAACGGAAAAAAAGTGATTCTAACGAAGTTTCCAAACTTCGAAAAAAATTTTTTTTCTTTTCGAGATTCTTTGCGCATAATATGCTTGACTGAGGCTATCAAAGTAGTATAATGAAAGAGAACCAGTTATCTCAAATAAGAACGGAAAAAAAGTAATTCTAACGAGGTTTCCAAACTTCGAAAAAAAAATTTTTTCTTTTCGAGATTCTTTGCGCATAATATGCTTTTCTGAGGCTATCAAACTAGTATAATGAAAGAGAACCAGTTATCTCAAATAAGAAGGGAAAAAAAGTGATTCTAACGAAGTTTCGAAAACTCGAAAAAAATTTTTTTTCTTTTCGAGATTCTTTGCGCATAATATGCTTTTCTGAGGCTATCAACTAGTATAATGAAAGAGAACCAGTTATCTCAAATAAGAAAGGAAAAAAAGTGATTCTAACGAAGTTTCCAAACTTCGAAAAAAAATTTTTTTTATTCCAGATTCTTTGCGCATAATATGCTTGTCTGAGGCTATCAAACTAGTATAACGAGAGATTACCAGTTATCTCAAATAAGAATGGAAAAAAAGTGATTCTAATGAAGTTTCCAAACTTCGAAAAAAAAATTTATTCTTTTCGAGATTCTTTGCGCATAATATGCTTTTCTGAGGCTATCATACTACTATAATGAAAGAGAACCAGTTATCTCAAATAAGAACGGAAAAAAAGTGATTCTAACGAGGTTTCCAAACTTCGAAAAAAAATTTTTTTCTTTTCGAGATTCTTTGCGCATAATATGCTTTTCTCAGGCAATCAAACTAGTATAATGAAAGAGAACCAGTTATCTCAAATAAGAACGGAAAAAAAGTGATTCTAACGAAGTTTCGAAAACTCGAAAAAAATTTTTTTTCTTTTCGAGATTCTTTGCGCATAATATGCTTTTCTGAGGCTATCAAACTAGTATAATGAAAGAGAACCAGTTATCTCAAATAAGAAAGGAAAAAAAGTGATTCTAACGAAGTTTCCAAACTTCGAAAAAAAATTTTTTTCATTTCCAGATTCTTTGCGCATAATATGTTTGTCTGAGGCTATCAAACTAGTATAACGAGAGATTACCAGTTATCTCAAATAAGAATGGAAAAAAAGTGATTCAAACGAAGTTTCCAAACTTCGAAAAAAAATTTTTTTCTTTTCGAGATTCTTTGCGCATAAAATACTTGTCTGTGGCTATCAAACTAGTATAATGAATGAGAACCAGTTATCTCAAATAAGAAAGGAAAAAAAGTGATTCTAAAGAAGTTTCCAAACTTCGAAAAAAAATTTTTTTCTTTTCGAGATTTTTTGCGCATAATTTGCTTGTCTGAGGCTATCAAACTAGTATAACGAGAGATTACCAGTTATCTCAAATAAGAATGGAAAAAAAGTGATTCTAATGAAGTTTCCATATTTCGAAAAAAAAATTTTTTCTTTTCGAGATTCTTTGCGCATAATATGCTTTTCTGAGGCTATCATACTAGTATAATGAAAGAGAACCAGTTATCTCAAATAAGAACGGAAAAAAAGTGATTCTAACGAAGTTTCGAAAACTCGAAAAAAATTTTTTTTCTTTTCGAGATTCTTTGCGCATAATCTTCTTTTCTAAGCCTATAAAACTAGTATAATGAAAGAGAACCAGTTATCTCAATAAGAATGGAAAAAAAGTGTTTCTAATGAAGTTTCCAAACTTCGAAAAAAATTTTTTTCATTTCGAGATTCTTTGCGCATAATATGCTTTTCGGAGGCTATCAAACTAATATAATGAAAGAGAACCAGTTATCTCAAATAAGAACGGAAAAAAAGTGATTCTAACGAAGTTTCGAAACTTCGAAAAAAATTTTTTTTCTTTTCGAGATTCTTTGCGCATAATTTGCGTTTCTGAGGCTATCAAACTAGTATAATGAAAGAGAACCAGTTATCTTAAATAAGAACAGAAAAAAAGTGATTCTAACGAAGTTTCCAAACTACGAAAAAAATTTTTTTTCTTTTCGAGATTCTTTGCGCATAATATGCTTTTCTGAGGCTATCAAACTAGTATAATGAAAGAGAACCAGTTATCTCAAATAAGAACGGAAAAAAAGTGATTCTAACGAAGTTTCCAAACTTCGAAAAAAAATTTTTTTCTTTTCGAGATTCTTTGCGCATAAAATACTTGTCTGTGGCTATCAAACTAGTATAATGAAAGAGAAACAGTTATCTCAAATAAGAATGGAAAAAAACTGATTCTAACGAAGTTTCAAAAACTCGAAAAAAATTTTTTTCTTTTCGAGATTCTTTGCGCATAATATGCATTTCTGAGGCTATCAAACTAGTATAATGAAAGAGAACCAGTTATCTCAAATAAGAAAGGAAAAAAAGTGATTCTAACGAAGTTTCCAAACTTCAAAAAAAATTTTTTTCTTTTCGAGATTCTTTGCGCATAATATGCTTGTCTGAGGCTATCATACTAGTATAATGAAAGAGAACCAGTTATCTCAAATAAGAACGGAAAAAAAGTGATTCTAACGAGGTTTCCAAACTTCGAAAAAAAATTTTTTCTTTTCGAGATTCTTTGCGCATAATATGCTTTTCTGAGGCTATCAAACTAGTATAATGAAAGAGAACCAGTTATCTCAAAAAGAACGGAAAAAAAGTGATTCTAACGAAGTTTCGAAAACTCGAAAAAAATTTTTTTTCTTTTCGAGATTCTTTGCGCATAATATGCTTTTCTGAGGCTATCAAACTAGTATAATGAAAGAGAACCAGTTATCTCAAATAAGAAAGGAAAAAAAGTGATTCTAACGAAGTTTCCAAACTTCGAAAAAAAATTTTTTTCTTTTCCAGATTCTTTGCGCATAATATGCTTTTCTGAGGCTATCAAACTAGTATAATGAGAGAATACCAGTTATCTCAAATAAGAAGGGAAAAAAAGTGATTCTAACGAAGTTTCCAAACTTCGAAAAAATTTTTTTTTCTTTTCGAGATTCTTTGCGCATAATACGCTTTTCTGAGGCTATCAAACTAGTATAATGAAAGAGAACCAGTTATCTCAAATAAGAATGGAAAAAAAGGGATTCTAATGAAGTTTCCAAACTTCGAAAAAAAAATATTTATTTTTCGAGATTCTTTGCGCATAATATGCTTTTCTGAGTCTATCATACTAGTATAATGAAAGAGAACCAGTTATCTCAAATAAGAACGGAAAAAAAGTGATTCTAACGAAATTTCCAAACTTCGAAAAAAAATTTTTTTCATTTGGAGATTCTTTGCGCATAATATGCTTTTCTGAGGCTATCAAACTAGTATAATGAAAGAGAACCAGTTATCTCGTATAAGAATGGAAAAAAAGTGTTTCTAATGAAGTTTCCAAACTTCGAAAAAAATTTTTTTTCATTTCGAGATTCTTTGCGCATAATATGCTTTTCGGAGGCTATCAAACTAATATAATGAAAGAGAACCAGTTATCTCAAATAAGAACGGAAAAAAAGCGATTCTAACGAAGTTTCGAAACTTCGAAAAAAAATTTTTTTCTTTTCGAGATTCTTTGCGCATAATATGCTTTTCTAAGGCTATCAAACTAGTATAATGAAAGAGAACCAGTTATCTCAAATAAGAACGGAAAAAAAGTGATTCTAACGAAGTTTCGAAAACTCGAAAAAAATTTTTTTTCTTTTCGAGATTCTTTGCGCATAATTTGCTTGTTTGAGGCTATCAAACTAGTATAACGAGAGATTACCAGTTATCTCAAATAAGAATGGAAAAAAAGTGATTCTAATGAAGTTTCCAAATTTCGAAAAAAAAATTTTTTCTTTTCGAGATTCTTTGCGCATAATATGCTTTTCTGAGGCTATCATACTAGTATAATGAAAGAGAACCAGTTATCTCAAATAAGAACGGAAAAAAAGTGATTCTAACGAAGTTTCCAAACTTCGAAAAAAAATTTTTTTCTTTTCCAGATTCTTTGCGCATAATATGCTTGTCTGAGGCTATCAAACTAGTATAACGAGAGATTACCAGTTATCTCAAATAAGAATGGAAAAAAAGTGATTCTAATGAAGTTTCCAAACTTCGAAATAAAAATTTATTCTTTTCGAGATTCTTTGCGCATAATATGCTTTTCTGAGGCTATCATACGAGTATAATGAAAGAGAACCAGTTATCTGAAATAAGAACGGAAAAAAAGTGATTCTAACGAAATTTCCAAACTTCGAAAAAAATTTTTTTTCTTTTCGAGATTTTTTGCGCATAATATGCTTTTCTGATACTATCAAACTAGTATAATGAAAGAGAACCACTTATCTCAAATAAGAACGGAAAAAAAGTGATTCTAACGAGGTTTCCAATCTTCGAAAAAAAATTTTTTTCTTTTCGAGATTCTTTGCGCATAATATGCTTTTCTGAGGCTATCAAACTAGTATAATGAAAGAGAACCAGTTATCTCAAATAAGAACGGAAAAAAAGTGATTCTAACGAAGTTTCCAAACTTCGAAAAAATTTTTTTTTCTTTTCGAGATTCTTTGCGCATAATATGCTTGACTGAGGCTATCAAAGTAGTATAATGAAAGAGAACCAGTTATCTCAAATAAGAACGGAAAAAAAGTAATTGTAACGAGGTTTCCAAACTTCGAAAAAAAAATTTTTTCTTTTCGAGATTCTTTGCGCATAATATGCTTTTCTGAGGCTATCAAACTAGTATAATGAAAGAGAACCAGTTATCTCAAATAAGAAGGGAAAAAAAGTGATTCTAACGAAGTTTCGAAACTTCGAAAAAAAATTTTTTTCTTTTCGAGATTCTTTGCGCATAATATGCTTGTCTGAGGCTATCAAACTAGTATAATGAAAGAGAACCAGTTATCTCAAATAAGAACGGAAAAAATGTGATTCTAACGAAGTTTCCAAACTTCGAAAAAAAATTTTTTTCTTTTCGAGATTGTTTGCGCATACCTATGCTTTTCTGAGGCTATCAAACTAGTATAATGAAAGAGAACCAGTTATTTCAAATAAGAACGGAAAAAAAGTGATTCTAACGAGGTTTCCAAACTTCGAAAAAAAATTTTTTTCTTTTCGAGATTCTTTGCGCATAATTTGCTTTTCTGAGGCTATCAAACTAGTATAATGAAAGAGAACCAGTTATCTTAAATAAGAACAGAAAAAAAGTGATTCTAACGAAGTTTCCAAACTACGAAAAAAATTTTTTTTCTTTTCGAGATTCTTTGCGCATAATATGCTTTTCTGAGGCTATCAAACTAGTATAATGAAAGAGAACCAGTTATCTCAAATAAGAACTGAAAAAAAGTGATTCTAACGAATTTTCCAAACTTCGAAAAAAAATTTTTTTCTTTTCCAGATTCTTTGCGCATAATATGCTTGTCTGAGGCTATCAAACTAGTATAACGAGAGATTACCAGTTATCTCAAATAAGAATGGAAAAAAAGTGATTCTAATGAAGTTTCCAAACTTCGAAACAAAAATTTATTCTTTTCGAGATTCTTTGCGCATAATATGCTTTTCTGAGGCTATCATACGAGTATAATGAAAGAGAACCAGTTATCTGAAATAAGAACGGAAAAAAAGTGATTCTAACGAAATTTCCAAACTTCGAAAAAAATTTTTTTTCTTTTCGAGATTTTTTGCGCATAATATGCTTTTCTGATACTATCAAACTAGTATAATGAAAGAGAACCAGTTATCTCAAATAAGAACGGAAAAAAAGTGATTCTAACGAGGTTTCCAATCTTCGAAAAAAATTTTTTTTCTTTTCGAGATTCTTTGCGCATAATATGCTTTTCTGAGGCTATCAAACTAGTATAATGAAAGAGAACCAGTTATCTCAAATAAGAACGGAAAAAAAGTGATTCTAACGAAGTTTCCAAACTTCGAAAAAAATTTTTTTTCTTTTCGAGATTCTTTGCGCATAATATGCTTGACTGAGGCTATCAAAGTAGTATAATGAAAGAGAACCAGTTATCTCAAATAAGAACGGAAAAAAAGTAATTCTAACGAGGTTTCCAAACTTCGAAAAAAAAATTTTTTCTTTTCGAGATTCTTTGCGCATAATATGCTTTTCTGAGGCTATCAAACTAGTATAATGAAAGAGAACCAGTTATCTCAAATAAGAAGGGAAAAAAAGTGATTCTAACGAAGTTTCGAAAACTCGAAAAAAATTTTTTTTCTTTTCGAGATTCTTTGCGCATAATATGCTTTTCTGAGGCTATCAACTAGTATAATGGAAGAGAACCAGTTATCTCAAATAAGAAAGGAAAAAAAGTGATTCTAACGAAGTTTCCAAACTTCGAAAAAAAATTTTTTTTATTCCAGATTCTTTGCGCATAATATGCTTGTCTGAGGCTATCAAACTAGTATAACGAGAGATTACCAGTTATCTCAAATAAGAATGGAAAAAAAGTGATTCTAATGAAGTTTCCAAACTTCGAAAAAAAAATTTATTCTTTTCGAGATTCTTTGCGCATAATATGCTTTTCTGAGGCTATCATACTACTATAATGAAAGAGAACCAGTTATCTCAAATAAGAACGGAAAAAAAGTGATTCTAACGAGGTTTCCAAACTTCGAAAAAAAATTTTTTTCTTTTCGAGATTCTTTGCGCATAATATGCTTTTCTCAGGCAATCAAACTAGTATAATGAAAGAGAACCAGTTATCTCAAATAAGAAGGGAAAAAAAGTGATTCTAACGAAGTTTCGAAAACTCGAAAAAAATTTTTTTTCTTTTCGAGATTCTTTGCGCATAATATGCTTTTCTGAGGCTATCAAACTAGTATAATGAAAGAGAACCAGTTATCTCAAATAAGAAAGGAAAAAAAGTGATTCTAACGAAGTTTCCAAACTTCGAAAAAAAATTTTTTTCATTTCCAGATTCTTTGCGCATAATATGTTTGTCTGAGGCTATCAAACTAGTATAACGAGAGATTACCAGTTATCTCAAATAAGAATGGAAAAAAAGTGATTCAAACGAAGTTTCCAAACTTCGAAAAAAAATTTTTTTCTTTTCGAGATTCTTTGCGCATAAAATACTTGTCTGTGGCTATCAAACTAGTATAATGAAAGAGAAACAGTTATCTCAAATAAGAACGGAAAAAAAGTGATTCTAACGAAGTTTCGAAAACTCGAAAAAAATTTTTTTCTTTTCGACATTCTTTGCGCATGATATACTTTTCTGAGGCTATCAAACTAGTATAATGAAAGAGAACCAGTTATCTCAAATAAGAAAGGAAAAAAAGTGATTCTAAAGAAGTTTCCAAACTTCAAAAAAAAATTTTTTTCTTTTCGAGATTTTTTGCGCATAATTTGCTTGTCTGAGGCTATCAAACTAGTATAACGAGAGATTACCAGTTATCTCAAATAAGAATGGAAAAAAAGTGATTCTAATGAAGTTTCCAAATTTCGAAAAAAAAATTTTTTCTTTTCGAGATTCTTTGCGCATAATATGCTTTTCTGAGGCTATCATACTAGTATAATGAAAGAGAACCAGTTATCTCAAATAAGAACGGAAAAAAAGTGATTCTAACGAAGTTTCGAAAACTCGAAAAAAATTTTTTTTCTTTTCGAGATTCTTTGCGCATAATCTGCTTTTCTAAGCCTATAAAACTAGTATAATGAAAGAGAACCAGTTATCTCAATAAGAATGGAAAAAAAGTGTTTCTAATGAAGTTTCCAAACTTCGAAAAAAATTTTTTTCATTTCGAGATTCTTTGCGCATAATATGCTTTTCGGAGGCTATCAAACTAATATAATGAAAGAGAACCAGTTATCTCAAATAAGAACGGAAAAAAAGTGATTCTAACGAAGTTTCGAAACTTCGAAAAAAATTTTTTTTCTTTTCGAGATTCTTTGCGCATAATTTGCTTTTCTGAGGCTATCAAACTAGTATAATGAAAGAGAACCAGTTATCTTAAATAAGAACAGAAAAAAAGTGATTCTAACGAAGTTTCCAAACTACGAAAAAAATTTTTTTTCTTTTCGAGATTCTTTGCGCATAATATGCTTTTCTGAGGCTATCAAACTAGTATAATGAAAGAGAACCAGTTATCTCAAATAAGAACGGAAAAAAAGTGATTCTAACGAAGTTTCCAAACTTCAAAAAAAATTTTTTTCTTTTCGAGATTCTTTGCGCATAATATGCTTGTCTGAGGCTATCATACTAGTATAATGAAAGAGAACCAGTTATCTCAAATAAGAACGGAAAAAAAGTGATTCTAACGAGGTTTCCAAACTTCGAAAAAAAATTTTTTCTTTTCGAGATTCTTTGCGCATAATATGCTTTTCTGAGGCTATCAAACTAGTATAATGAAAGAGAACCAGTTATCTCAAAAAGAACGGAAAAAAAGTGATTCTAACGAAGTTTCGAAAACTCGAAAAAAATTTTTTTTCTTTTCGAGATTCTTTGCGCATAATATGCTTTTCTGAGGCTATCAAACTAGTATAATGAAAGAGAACCAGTTATCTCAAATAAGAAAGGAAAAAAAGTGATTCTAACGAAGTTTCCAAACTTCGAAAAAAAATTTTTTTCTTTTCCAGATTCTTTGCGCATAATATGCTTTTCTGAGGCTATCAAACTAGTATAATGAGAGAATACCAGTTATCTCAAATAAGAAGGGAAAAAAAGTGATTCTAACGAAGTTTCCAAACTTCGAAAAAAAATTTTTTTCTTTTCGAGATTCTTTGCGCATAATGTGCTTGTCTGAGGCTATCAAACTAGTATAATGAAAGAGAACCAGATATCTCAAATAAGAATGGAAAAAAAGTGATTCTAAGGAAGTTTCCAAACTTCGAAAAAAATTTTTTTCTTTTCGATATTCTTTGCGCATAATATGCTTTTCTGAGGCTATCAAACTAGTATAATGAAAGAGAACCAGTTATCTCAAATAAGAACGGAAAAAAAGTGATTCTAACGAGGTTTCCAAACTTCGAAAAAAAATTTTTTTCTTTTGGAGATTCTTTGCGCATAATATGCTTTTCTGAGGCTATCAAACTAGTATAATGAAAGAGAATCAGTTATCTCAAATAAGAACGGAAAAAAAGTGATTCTAACGAAGTTTCCAAACTTCGAAAAAATTTTTTTTTCTTTTCGAGATTCTTTGCGCATAATACGCTTTTCTGAGGCTATCAAACTAGTATAATGAAAGAGAACCAGTTATCTCAAATAAGAATGGAAAAAAAGGGATTCTAATGAAGTTTCCAAACTTCGAAAAAAAAATATTTATTTTTCGAGATTCTTTGCGCATAATATGCTTTTCTGAGTCTAAAATACTAGTATAATGTAAGAGAACCAGTTATCTCAAATAAGAACGGAAAAAAAGTGATTCTAACGAAATTTCCAAACTTCGAAAAAAAATTTTTTTCATTTGGAGATTCTTTGCGCATAATATGCTTTTCTGAGGCTATCAAACTAGTATAATGAAAGAGAACCAGTTATCTCGTATAAGAATGGAAAAAAAGTGTTTCTAATGAAGTTTCCAAACTTCGAAAAAAATTTTTTTTCATTTCGAGATTCTTTGCGCATAATATGCTTTTCGGAGGCTATCAAACTAATATAATGAAAGAGAACCAGTTATCTCAAATAAGAACGGAAAAAAAGCGATTCTAACGAAGTTTCGAAACTTCGAAAAAAAATTTTTTTCTTTTCGAGATTCTTTGCGCATAATATGCTTTTCTAAGGCTATCAAACTAGTATAATGAAAGAGAACCAGTTATCTCAAATAAGAACGGAAAAAAAGTGATTCTAACGAAGTTTCGAAAACTCGAAAAAAATTTTTTTTCTTTTCGAGATTCTTTGCGCATAATTTGCTTGTTTGAGGCTATCAAACTAGTATAACGAGAGATTACCAGTTATCTCAAATAAGAATGGAAAAAAAGTGATTCTAATGAAGTTTCCAAATTTCGAAAAAAAAATTTTTTCTTTTCGAGATTCTTTGCGCATAATATGCTTTTCTGAGGCTATCATACTAGTATAATGAAAGAGAACCAGTTATCTCAAATAAGAACGGAAAAAAAGTGATTCTAACGAAGTTTCCAAACTTCGAAAAAAAATTTTTTTCTTTTCCAGATTCTTTGCGCATAATATGCTTGTCTGAGGCTATCAAACTAGTATAACGAGAGATTACCAGTTATCTCAAATAAGAATGGAAAAAAAGTGATTCTAATGAAGTTTCCAAACTTCGAAATAAAAATTTATTCTTTTCGAGATTCTTTGCGCATAATATGCTTTTCTGAGGCTATCATACGAGTATAATGAAAGAGAACCAGTTATCTGAAATAAGAACGGAAAAAAAGTGATTCTAACGAAATTTCCAAACTTCGAAAAAAATTTTTTTTCTTTTCGAGATTTTTTGCGCATAATATGCTTTTCTGATACTATCAAACTAGTGTAATGAAAGAGAACCACTTATCTCAAATAAGAACGGAAAAAAAGTGATTCTAACGAGGTTTCCAATCTTCGAAAAAAAATTTTTTTCTTTTCGAGATTCTTTGCGCATAATATGCTTTTCTGAGGCTATCAAACTAGTATAATGAAAGAGAACCAGTTATCTCAAATAAGAACGGAAAAAAAGTGATTCTAACGAAGTTTCCAAACTTCGAAAAAAATTTTTTTTCTTTTCGAGATTCTTTGCGCATAATATGCTTGACTGAGGCTATCAAAGTAGTATAATGAAAGAGAACCAGTTATCTCAAATAAGAACGGAAAAAAAGTAATTGTAACGAGGTTTCCAAACTTCGAAAAAAAAATTTTTTCTTTTCGAGATTCTTTGCGCATAATATGCTTTTCTGAGGCTATCAAACTAGTATAATGAAAGAGAACCAGTTATCTCAAATAAGAAGGGAAAAAAAGTGATTCTAACGAAGTTTCGAAACTTCGAAAAAAAATTTTTTTCTTTTCGAGATTCTTTGCGCATAATATGCTTGTCTGAGGCTATCAAACTAGTATAATGAAAGAGAACCAGTTATCTCAAATAAGAACGGAAAAAATGTGATTCTAACGAAGTTTCCAAACTTCGAAAAAAATTTTTTTTCTTTTCGAGATTGTTTGCGCATACCTATGCTTTTCTGAGGCTATCAAACTAGTATAATGAAAGAGAACCAGTTATTTCAAATAAGAACGGAAAAAAAGTGATTCTAACGAGGTTTCCAAACTTCGAAAAAAAATTTTTTTCTTTTCGAGATTCTTTGCGCATAATATGCTTGTCGGAGGCTATCAAACTAGTATAATGAAAATGAACCAGTTATCTCAAATAAGAACGGAAAAAAAGTGATTCAAACGAGGTTTCCAAACTTCGAAAAAAAATGTTTTTCTTTTCGAGATTCTTTGCGCATAATATGCTTTTCTGAGGCTATCAAACTAGTATAATGAAAGAGAACCAGTTATCTCAAATAAGAACGGAAAAAAAGTGATTCTAACGAAGTTTCGAAAACTCGAAAAAAATTTTTTTTCTTTTCGAGATTCTTTGCGCATAATATGCTTTTCTGAGGCTATCAAACTAGTATAATGAAAGAGAACCAGTTATCTCAAATAAGAAAGGAAAAAGTGATTCTAGCGAAGTTTCCAAACTTCGAAAAATTTTTTTTTTTTTTCGAGATTCTTTGCGCATAATATGCTTTTCTGAGGCTATCAAACTAGTATAATGATGGAGAACCAGTTATCTCAAATAAGAACGGAAAAAAAGTGATTCTAACGAAGTTTCCAAACTTCGAAACAAACTTTTTTTCTTTTCGAGATTCTTTGCGCATAAAATACTTGTCTGTAGCTATCAAACTAGTATAATGAAAGAGAAACAGTTATCTCAAATAAGAACGGAAAAAAAGTGATTCTAACGAAGTTTCAAAAACTCGAAAAAATTTTTTTTCTTTTCGACATTCTTTGCGCATAATATGCTTTTCTGAGGCTATCAAACTAGTATAATGAAAGAGAACCAGTTATCTCAAATAAGAAAGGAAAAAAAGTGATTCTAAAGAAGTTTCCAAACTTCGAAAAAAAAATTTTTTCTTTTCGAGATTCTTTGCGCATAATTTGCTTGTCTGAGGCTATCAAACTAGTATAACGAGAGATTACCAGTTATCTCAAATAAGAATGGAAAAAAAGTGATTCTAATGAAGTTTCCAAATTTCGAAAAAAAAATTTTTTCTTTTCGAGATTCTTTGCGCATAATCTGCTTTTCTAAGCCTATAAAACTAGTATAATGAAAGAGAACCAGTTATCTCAATAAGAATGGAAAAAAAGTGTTTCTAATGAAGTTTCCAAACTTGGAAAAAAATTTTTTTCATTTCGAGATTCTTTGCGCATAATATGCTTTTCGGAGGCTATCAAACTAATATAATGAAAGAGAACCAGTTATCTAAAATAAGAACGGAAAAAAAGTGATTCTAACGAAGTTTCGAAACTTCGAAAAAAATTTTTTTTCTTTTCGAGATTCTTTGCGCATAATTTGCTTTTCTGAGGCTATCAAACTAGTATAATGAAAGAGAACCAGTTATCTTAAATAAGAAGGAAAAAAAGTGATTCTAACGAAGTTTCCAAACTTCGAAAAAAATTTTTTTTCTTTTCGAGATTCTTTGCGCATAATGTGCTTGTCTGAGGCTATCAAACTAGTATAATGAAAGAGAACCAGATATCTCAAATAAGAATGGAAAAAAAGTGATTCTAAGGAAGTTTCCAAACTTCGAAAAAAATTTTTTTCTTTTCGATATTCTTTGCGCATAATATGCTTTTCTGAGGCTATCAAACTAGTATAATGAAAGAGAACCAGTTATCTCAAATAAGAACGGAAAAAAAGTGATTCTAACGAGGTTTCCAAACTTCGAAAAAAAAATTTTTTCTTTTGGAGATTCTTTGCGCATAATATGCTTTTCTGAGGCTATCAAACTAGTATAATGAAAGAGAATCAGTTATCTCAAATAAGAACGGAAAAAAAGTGATTCTAACGAAGTTTCCAAACTTCGAAAAAATTTTTTTTTCTTTTCGAGATTCTTTGCGCATAATACGCTTTTCTGAGGCTATCAAACTAGTATAATGAAAGAGAACCAGTTATCTCAAATAAGAATGGAAAAAAAGGGATTCTAATGAAGTTTCCAAACTTCGAAAAAAAATATTTATTTTTCGAGATTCTTTGCGCATAATATGCTTTTCTGAGTCTATCATACTAGTATAATGAAAGAGAACCAGTTATCTCAAATAAGAACGGAAAAAAAGTGATTCTAACGAAATTTCCAAACTTCGAAAAAAAATTTTTTTCATTTGGAGATTCTTTGCGCATAATATGCTTTTCTGAGGCTATCAAACTAGTATAATGAAAGAGAACCAGTTATCTCGTATAAGAATGGAAAAAAAGTGTTTCTAATGAAGTTTCCAAACTTCGAAAAAAATTTTTTTTCATTTCGAGATTCTTTGCGCATAATATGCTTTTCGGAGGCTATCAAACTAATATAATGAAAGAGAACCAGTTATCTCAAATAAGAACGGAAAAAAAGCGATTCTAACGAAGTTTCGAAACTTCGAAAAAAAATTTTTTTCTTTTCGAGATTCTTTGCGCATAATATGCTTTTCTAAGGCTATCAAACTAGTATAATGAAAGAGAACCAGTTATCTCAAATAAGAACGGAAAAAAAGTGATTCTAACGAAGTTTCGAAAACTCGAAAAAAATTTTTTTTCTTTTCGAGATTCTTTGCGCATAATTTGCTTGTTTGAGGCTATCAAACTAGTATAACGAGAGATTACCAGTTATCTCAAATAAGAATGGAAAAAAAGTGATTCTAATGAAGTTTCCAAATTTCGAAAAAAAAATTTTTTCTTTTCGAGATTCTTTGCGCATAATATGCTTTTCTGAGGCTATCATACTAGTATAATGAAAGAGAACCAGTTATCTCAAATAAGAACGGAAAAAAAGTGATTCTAACGAAGTTTCCAAACTTCGAAAAAAAATTTTTTTCTTTTCCAGATTCTTTGCGCATAATATGCTTGTCTGAGGCTATCAAACTAGTATAACGAGAGATTACCAGTTATCTCAAATAAGAATGGAAAAAAAGTGATTCTAATGAAGTTTCCAAACTTCGAAATAAAAATTTATTCTTTTCGAGATTCTTTGCGCATAATATGCTTTTCTGAGGCTATCATACGAGTATAATGAAAGAGAACCAGTTATCTGAAATAAGAACGGAAAAAAAGTGATTCTAACGAAATTTCCAAACTTCGAAAAAAATTTTTTTCTTTTCGAGATTTTTTGCGCATAATATGCTTTTCTGATACTATCAAACTAGTATAATGAAAGAGAACCACTTATCTCAAATAAGAACGGAAAAAAAGTGATTCTAACGAGGTTTCCAATCTTCGAAAAAAAATTTTTTTCTTTTCGAGATTCTTTGCGCATAATATGCTTTTCTGAGGCTATCAAACTAGTATAATGAAAGAGAACCAGTTATCTCAAATAAGAACGGAAAAAAAGTGATTCTAACGAAGTTTCCAAACTTCGAAAAAAATTTTTTTTCTTTTCGAGATTCTTTGTGCATAATATGCTTTTCTGATACTATCAAACTAGTATAATGAAAGAGAACCAGTTATCTCAAATAAGAACGGAAAAAAAGTAATTGTAACGAGGTTTCCAAACTTCGAAAAAAACATTTTTTCTTTTCGAGATTCTTTGCGCATAATATGCTTTTCTGAGGCTATCAAACTAGTATAATGAAAGAGAACCAGTTATCTCAAATAAGAAGGGAAAAAAAGTGATTCTAACGAAGTTTCGAAACTTCGAAAAAAAATTTTTTTCTTTTCGAGATTCTTTGCGCATAATATGCTTGTCTGAGGCTATCAAACTAGTATAATGAAAGAGAACCAGTTATCTCAAATAAGAACGGAAAAAATGTGATTCTAACGAAGTTTCCAAACTTCGAAAAAAAATTTTTTTCTTTTCGAGATTGTTTGCGCATACCTATGCTTTTCTGAGGCTATCAAACTAGTATAATGAAAGAGAACCAGTTATTTCAAATAAGAACGGAAAAAAAGTGATTCTAACGAGGTTTCCAAACTTCGAAAAAAAATTTTTTTCTTTTCGAGATTCTTTGCGCATAATATGCTTGTCGGAGGCTATCAAACTAGTATAATGAAAATGAACCAGTTATCTCAAATAAGAACGGAAAAAAAGTGATTCAAACGAGGTTTCCAAACTTCAAAAAAAAATGTTTTTCTTTTCGAGATTCTTTGCGCATAATATGCTTTTCTGAGGCTATCAAACTAGTATAATGAAAGAGAACCAGTTATCTCAAATAAGAACGGAAAAAAAGTGATTCTAACGAAGTTTCGAAAACTCGAAAAAAAATTTTTTTCTTTTCGAGATTCTTTGCGCATAATATGCTTTTCTGAGGCTATCAAACTAGTATAATGAAAGAGAACCAGTTATCTCAAATAAGAAAGGAAAAAGTGATTCTAGCGAAGTTTCCAAACTTCGAAAAAATTTTTTTTTTTTTCGAGATTCTTTGCGCATAATATGCTTTTCTGAGGCTATCAAACCAGTATAATGATGGAGAACCAGTTATCTCAAATAACAACGGAAAAAAAGTGATTCTAACGAAGTTTCCAAACTTCGAAACAAATTTTTTTTCTTTTCGAGATTCTTTGCGCATAAAATGCTTGTCTGTAGCTATCAAACTAGTATAATGAAAGAGAAACAGTTATCTCAAATAAGAACGGAAAAAAAGTGATTCTAACGAAGTTTCAAAAACTCGAAAAAATTTTTTTTCTTTTCGACATTCTTTGCGCATAATATGCTTTTCTGAGGCTATCAAACTAGTATAATGAAAGAGAACCAGTTATCTCAAATAAGAAAGGAAAAAAAGTGATTCTAAAGAAGTTTCCAAACTTCGAAAAAAAATTTTTTTCTTTTCGAGATTCTTTGCGCATAATTTGCTTGTCTGAGGCTATCAAACTAGTATAACGAGAGATTACCAGTTATCTCAAATAAGAATGGAAAAAAAGTGATTCTAATGAAGTTTCCAAATTTCGAAAAAAAAATTTTTTCTTTTCGAGATTCTTTGCGCATAATATGCTTTTCTGAGGCTATCATACTAGTATAATGAAAGAGAACCAGTTATCTCAAATAAGAACGGAAAAAAAGTGATTCTAACGAAGTTTCGAAAACTCGAAAAAAATTTTTTTTCTTTTCGAGATTCTTTGCGCATAATCTGCTTTTCTAAGCCTATAAAACTAGTATAATGAAAGAGAACCAGTTATCTCAATAAGAATGGAAAAAAAGTGTTTCTAATGAAGTTTCCAAACTTGGAAAAAAATTTTTTTCATTTCGAGATTCTTTGCGCATAATATGCTTTTCGGAGGCTATCAAACTAATATAATGAAAGAGAACCAGTTATCTAAAATAAGAACGGAAAAAAAGTGATTCTAACGAAGTTTCGAAACTTCGAAAAAAATTTTTTTTCTTTTCGAGATTCTTTGCGCATAATTTGCTTTTCTGAGGCTATCAAACTAGTATAATGAAAGGGAACCAGTTATCTTAAATAAGAACAGAAAAAAAGTGATTCTAACGAAGTTTCCAAACTTCGAAAAAAAATTTTTTTCTTTTCGAGATTCTTTGCGCATAATATGCTTTTCTGAGGCTATCAAACTAGTATAATGAAAGAGAACCAGTTATCTCAAATAAGAACGGAAAAAAAGTGATTCTAACGAAGTTTCCAAACTTCGAAAAAAAATTTTTTTCTTTTCGAGATTCTTTGCGCATAAAAAACTTGTCTGTGGCTATCAAACTAGTATAATGAAAGAGAAACAGTTATCTCAAATAAGAATGGAAAAAAACTGATTCTAACGAAGTTTCGAAAACTCGAAAAAAATTTTTTTCTTTTCGAGATTCTTTGCGCATAATATGCATTTCTGAGGCTATCAAACTAGTATAATGAAAGAGAACCAGTTATCTCAAATAAGAAAGGAAAAAAAGTGATTCTAACGAAGTTTCCAAACTTCAAAAAAAATTTTTTTCTTTTCGAGATTCTTTGCGCATAATATGCTTGTCTGAGGCTATCATACTAGTATAATGAAAGAGAACCAGTTATCTCAAATAAGAACGGAAAAAAAGTGATTCTAACGAGGTTTCCAATCTTCGAAAAAAAATTTTTTCTTTTCGAGATTCTTTGCGCATAATATGCTTTTCTGAGGCTATCAAACTAGTATAATGAAAGAGAACCAGTTATCTCAAAAAGAACGGAAAAAAAGTGATTCTAACGAAGTTTCGAAAACTCGAAAAAAATTTTTTTTCTTTTCGAGATTCTTTGCGCATAATATGCTTTTCTGAGGCTATCAAACTAGTATAATGAAAGAGAACCAGTTATCTCAAATAAGAAAGGAAAAAAAGTGATTCTAACGAAGTTTCCAAACTTCGAAAAAAAATTTTTTTCTTTTCCAGATTCTTTGCGCATAATATGCTTTTCTGAGGCTATCAAACTAGTATAATGAGAGAATACCAGTTATCTCAAATAAGAAGGGAAAAAAAGTGATTCTAACGAAGTTTCCAAACTTCGAAAAAAAATTTTTTTCTTTTCGAGATTCTTTGCGCATAATGTGCTTGTCTGAGGCTATCAAACTAGTACAATGAAAGAGAACCAGATATCTCAAATAAGAATGGAAAAAAAGTGATTCTAACGAAGTTTCCAAACTTCGAAAAAATTTTTTTTTCTTTTCGAGATTCTTTGCGCATAATACGCTTTTCTGAGGCTATCAAACTAGTATAATGAAAGAGAACCAGTTATCTCAAATAAGATTGGAAAAAAAGGGATTCTAATGAAGTTTCCAAACTTCGAAAAAAAAATTTTTTCTTTTCGAGATTCTTTGCGCATAATATGCTTTTCTGAGTCTATCATACTAGTATAATGAAAGAGAACCAGTTATCTCAAATAAGAACGGAAAAAAAGTGATTCTAACGAAATTTCCAAACTTCGAAAAAAAATTTTTTTCATTTGGAGATTCTTTGCGCATAATATGCTTTTCTGAGGCTATCAAACTAGTATAATGAAAGAGAACCAGTTATCTCGTATAAGAATGGAAAAAAAGTGTTTCTAATGAAGTTTCCAAACTTCGAAAAAAATTTTTTTTCATTTCGAGATTCTTTGCGCATAATATGCTTTTCGGAGGCTATCAAACTAATATAATGAAAGAGAACCAGTTATCTCAAATAAGAACGGAAAAAAAGTGATTCTAACGAAGTTTCGAAACTTCGAAAAAAATTTTTTTCTTTTCGAGATTCTTTGCGCATAATATGCTTTTCTAAGGCTATCAAACTAGTATAATGAAAGAGAACCAGTTATCTCAAATAAGAACGGAAAAAAAGTGATTCTAACGAAGTTTCGAAAACTCGAAAAAAATTTTTTTTCTTTTCGAGATTCTTTGCGCATAATTTGCTTGTTTGAGGCTATCAAACTAGTATAACGAGAGATTACCAGTTATCTCAAATAAGAATGGAAAAAAAGTGATTCTAATGAAGTTTCCAAATTTCGAAAAAAAAATTTTTTCTTTTCGAGATTCTTTGCGCATAATATGCTTTTCTGAGGCTATCATACTAGTATAATGAAAGAGAACCAGTTATCTCAAATAAGAACGGAAAAAAAGTGATTCTAACGAAGTTTCCAAACTTCGAAAAAAAATTTTTTTCTTTTCCAGATTCTTTGCGCATAATATGCTTGTCTGAGGCTATCAAACTAGTATAACGAGAGATTACCAGTTATCTCAAATAAGAATGGAAAAAAAGTGATTCTAATGAAGTTTCCAAACTTCAAAATAAAAATTTATTCTTTTCGAGATTCTTTGCGCATAATATGCTTTTCTGAGGCTATCATACGAGTATAATGAAAGAGAACCAGTTATCTGAAATAAGAACGGAAAAAAAGTGATTCTAACGAAATTTCCAAACTTCGAAAAAAATTTTTTTTCTTTTCGAGATTTTTTGCGCATAATATGCTTTTCTGATACTATCAAACTAGTATAATGAAAGAGAACCACTTATCTCAAATAAGAACGGAAAAAAAGTGATTCTAACGAGGTTTCCAATCTTCGAAAAAAAATTTTTTTCTTTTCGAGATTCTTTGCGCATAATATGCTTTTCTGAGGCTATCAAACTAGTATAATGAAAGAGAACCAGTTATCTCAAATAAGAACGGAAAAAAAGTGATTCTAACGAAGTTTCCAAACTTCGAAAAAAATTTTTTTTCTTATCGAGATTCTTTGCGCATAATATGCTTGACTGAGGCTATCAAAGTAGTATAATGAAAGAGAACCAGTTATCTCAAATAAGAACGGAAAAAAAGTAATTCTAACGAGGTTTCCAAACTTCGAAAAAAAAATTTTTTCTTTTCGAGATTCTTTGCGCATAATATGCTTTTCTGAGGCTATCAAACTAGTATAATGAAAGAGAACCAGTTATCTCAAATAAGAAGGGAAAAAAAGTGATTCTAACGAAGTTTCGAAACTTCGAAAAAAAATTTTTTTCTTTTCGAGATTCTTTGCGCATAATATGCTTGTCTGAGGCTATCAAACTAGTATAATGAAAGAGAACCAGTTATCTCAAATAAGAACGGAAAAAATGTGATTCTAACGAAGTTTCCAAACTTCGAAAAAAATTTTTTTTCTTTTCGAGATTGTTTGCGCATACCTATGCTTTTCTGAGGCTATCAAACTAGTATAATGAAAGAGAACCAGTTATTTCAAATAAGAACGGAAAAAAAGTGATTCTAACGAGGTTTCCAAACTTCGAAAAAAAATTTTTTTCTTTTCGAGATTCTTTGCGCATAATATGCTTGTCGGAGGCTATCAAACTAGTATAATGAAAATGAACCAGTTATCTCAAATAAGAACGGAAAAAAAGTGATTCAAACGAGGTTTCCAAACTTCGAAAAAAAATGTTTTTCTTTTCGAGATTCTTTGCGCATAATATGCTTTTCTGAGGCTATCAAACTAGTATAATGAAAGAGAACCAGTTATCTCAAATAAGAACGGAAAAAAAGTGATTCTAACGAAGTTTCGAAAACTCGAAAAAAATTTTTTTTCTTTTCGAGATTCTTTGCGCATAATATGCTTTTCTGAGGCTATCAAACTAGTATAATGAAAGAGAACCAGTTATCTCAAATAAGAAAGGAAAAAGTGATTCTAGCGAAGTTTCCAAACTTCGAAAAAAAATTTTTTTTTTTCGAGATTCTTTGCGCATAGTATGCTTGTCTGAGGCTATCAAACTAGTATAACGAGAGATTACCAGCTATCTCAAATAAGAATGGAAAAAAAGTGATTCTAATGAAGTTTCCAAACTTCGAAAAAAAAATTTATTCTTTTCGAGATTCTTTGCGCATAATATGCTTATCTGAGGCTATCATACTAGTATAATGAAAGAGAACCAGTTATCTCAAATAAGAACGGAAAAAAAGTGATTCTAACGAGGTTTCCAAACTTCGAATAAAAATTTTTTTCTTTTCGAGATTCTTTGCGCATAATATGCTTTTCTCAGGCAATCAAACTAGTATAATGAAAGAGAACCAGTTATCTCAAATAAGAACGGAAAAAAAGTGATTCTAACGAAGTTTCGAAAACTCGAAAAAAATTTTTTTTCTTTTCGAGATTCTTTGCGCATAATATGCTTTTCTGAGGCTATTAAACTAGTATAATGAAAGAGAACCAGTTATCTCAAATAAGAAAGGAAAAAAAGTGATTCTAACGAAGATTCCAAACTTCGAAAAAAATTTTTTTTCTTTTCCAGATTCTTTGCGCATAATATGCTTGTCTGAGGCTATCAAACTAGTATAACGAGAGATTACCAGTTATCTCAAATAAGAATGGAAAAAAAGTGATTCTAATGAAGTTTCCAAACTTCGAAATAAAAAGTTATTCTTTTCGAGATTCTTTGCGCATAATATGCTTTTCTGAGGCTATCAAACTAGTATAATGAAAGAGAACCAGTTATCTCAAATAAGAACGGAAAAAAAGTAATTCTAACGAGGTTTCCAAACTTCGAAAAAAAATTTTTTTCTTTTGGAGATTCTTTGCGCATAATATGCTTTTCTGAGGCTATCAAACTAGTATAATGAAAGAGAACCAGTTATCTCAAATAAGAAGGGAAAAAAAGTGATTCTAACGAAGTTTCGAAAACTCGAAAAAAATTTTTTTTCTTTTCGAGATTCTTTGCGCATAATATGCTTTTCTGATACTATCAAACTAGTATAATGAAAGAGAACCAGTTATCTCAAATAAGAAAGGAAAAAAAGTGATTCTAACGAAGTTTCCAAACTTCGAAAAAAAATTTTTTTCTTTTCGAGATTCTTTGCGCATAATATGCTTTTCTGAGGCTATCAAACTAGTATAATGATGGAGAACCAGTTATCTCAAATAAGAACGGAAAAAAAGTGATTCTAACGAAGTTTCCAAACTTCGAAACAAATTTTTTTTCTTTTCGAGATTCTTTGCGCATAAAATGCTTGTCTGTAGCTATCAAACTAGTATAATGAAAGAGAAACAGTTATCTCAAATAAGAATGGAAAAAAAGTGATTCTAATGAAGTTTCCAAACTTCGAAAAAAAATTTTTTTCTTTTCGAGATTCTTTGCGCATAATTTGCTTGTCTGAGGCTATCAAACTAGTATAACGAGAGATTACCAGTTATCTCAAATAAGAATGGAAAAAAAGTGATTCTAATGAAGTTTCCAAATTTCGAAAAAAAAATTTTTTCTTTTCGAGATTCTTTGCGCATAATATGCTTTTCTGAGGCTATCATACTAGTATAATGAAACAGAACCAGTTATCTCAAATAAGAACCGAAAAAAAGTGATTCTAACGAAGTTTCGAAAACTCGAAAAAAATTTTTTTTCTTTTCGAGATTCTTTGCGCATAATCTGCTTTTCTAAGCCTATAAAACTAGTATAATGAAAGAGAACCAGTTATCTCAATAAGAATGGAAAAAAAGTGTTTCTCATGAAGTTTCCAAACTTCGAAAAAAAAATTTTTTCATTTCGAGATTCTTTGCGCATAATATGCTTTTCGGAGGCTATCAAATTAATATAATGAAAGAGAACCAGTTATCTCAAATAAGAACGGAAAAAAAGTGATTCTAACGAAGTTTCGAAACTTCGAAAATAATTTTTTTTCTTTTCGAGATTCTTTGCGCATAATATGCTTTTCTGAGGCTATCAAACTAGTATAATGAAAGAGAACCAGTTATCTCAAATAAGAACGGAAAAAAAGTGATTCTAACGAAGTTTCCAAACTTCGAAAAAAATTTTTTTTATTTTCGAGATTCATTGCGCATAATATGCTTTTCTGAGGGTAATCAAACTAGTATAATGAAAGAGAACCAGTTATCTCAAATAAGAACGGAAAAAAAGTGATTCTAACGAAGTTCCAAACTTCGAAAAAAAAATTTTTTCTTTTCGAGATTCTTTGCGCATAATATGCTTTTCTGAGGCTATCAAACTAGTATAATGAAAGAGAACCAGTTATCTCAAATAAGAACGGAAAAAAAGTGATTCTAACGAAATTTCCAAACTTCGAAAAAAATTTTTTTTCTTTTCGAGATTTTTTGCGCATAATATGCTTTTCTGATACTATCAAGCTAGTATAATGAAGGAGAACCAGTTATCTCAAATAAGAACGGAAAAAAAGTGATTCTAACGAGGTTTCCAATCTTCGAAAAAAAATTTTTTTCTTTTCGAGATTCTTTGCGCATAATATGCTTTTCTGAGGCTATCAAACTAGTATAATGAAAGAGAACCAGTTATCTCAAATAAGAACGGAAAAAAAGTGATTCTAACGAAGTTTCCAAACTTCGAAAAAAATTTTTTTTCTTTTCGAGATTCTTTGCGCATAATATGCTTTTCTGAGGCTATTAAACTAGTATAATGAAAGAGAACCAGTTATCTCAAATAAGAAAGGAAAAAAAGTGATTCTAACGAAGATTCCAAACTTCGAAAAAAATTTTTTTTCTTTTCCAGATTCTTTGCGCATAATATGCTTGTCTGAGGCTATCAAACTAGTATAACGAGAGATTACCAGTTATCTCAAATAAGAATGGAAAAAAAGTGATTCTAATGAAGTTTCCAAACTTCGAAATAAAAAGTTATTCTTTTCGAGATTCTTTGCGCATAATATGCTTTTCTGAGGCTATCAAACTAGTATAATGAAAGAGAACCAGTTATCTCAAATAAGAACGGAAAAAAAGTAATTCTAACGAGGTTTCCAAACTTCGAAAAAAAATTTTTTTCTTTTGGAGATTCTTTGCGCATAATATGCTTTTCTGAGGCTATCAAACTAGTATAATGAAAGAGAACCAGTTATCTCAAATAAGAAGGGAAAAAAAGTGATTCTAACGAAGTTTCGAAAACTCGAAAAAAATTTTTTTTCTTTTCGAGATTCTTTGCGCATAATATGCTTTTCTGATACTATCAAACTAGTATAATGAAAGAGAACCAGTTATCTCAAATAAGAAAGGAAAAAAAGTGATTCTAACGAAGTTTCCAAACTTCGAAAAAAAATTTTTTTCTTTTCGAGATTCTTTGCGCATAATATGCTTTTCTGAGGCTATCAAACTAGTATAATGATGGAGAACCAGTTATCTCAAATAAGAACGGAAAAAAAGTGATTCTAACGAAGTTTCCAAACTTCGAAACAAATTTTTTTTCTTTTCGAGATTCTTTGCGCATAAAATGCTTGTCTGTAGCTATCAAACTAGTATAATGAAAGAGAAACAGTTATCTCAAATAAGAATGGAAAAAAAGTGATTCTAATGAAGTTTCCAAACTTCGAAAAAAAATTTTTTTCTTTTCGAGATTCTTTGCGCATAATTTGCTTGTCTGAGGCTATCAAACTAGTATAACGAGAGATTACCAGTTATCTCAAATAAGAATGGAAAAAAAGTGATTCTAATGAAGTTTCCAAATTTCGAAAAAAAAATTTTTTCTTTTCGAGATTCTTTGCGCATAATATGCTTTTCTGAGGCTATCATACTAGTATAATGAAACAGAACCAGTTATCTCAAATAAGAACCGAAAAAAAGTGATTCTAACGAAGTTTCGAAAACTCGAAAAAAATTTTTTTTCTTTTCGAGATTCTTTGCGCATAATCTGCTTTTCTAAGCCTATAAAACTAGTATAATGAAAGAGAACCAGTTATCTCAATAAGAATGGAAAAAAAGTGTTTCTCATGAAGTTTCCAAACTTCGAAAAAAAAATTTTTTCATTTCGAGATTCTTTGCGCATAATATGCTTTTCGGAGGCTATCAAATTAATATAATGAAAGAGAACCAGTTATCTCAAATAAGAACGGAAAAAAAGTGATTCTAACGAAGTTTCGAAACTTCGAAAATAATTTTTTTTCTTTTCGAGATTCTTTGCGCATAATATGCTTTTCTGAGGCTATCAAACTAGTATAATGAAAGAGAACCAGTTATCTCAAATAAGAACGGAAAAAAAGTGATTCTAACGAAGTTTCCAAACTTCGAAAAAAATTTTTTTTATTTTCGAGATTCATTGCGCATAATATGCTTTTCTGAGGGTAATCAAACTAGTATAATGAAAGAGAACCAGTTATCTCAAATAAGAACGGAAAAAAAGTGATTCTAACGAAGTTCCAAACTTCGAAAAAAAAATTTTTTCTTTTCGAGATTCTTTGCGCATAATATGCTTTTCTGAGGCTATCAAACTAGTATAATGAAAGAGAACCAGTTATCTCAAATAAGAACGGAAAAAAAGTGATTCTAACGAAATTTCCAAACTTCGAAAAAAATTTTTTTTCTTTTCGAGATTTTTTGCGCATAATATGCTTTTCTGATACTATCAAGCTAGTATAATGAAGGAGAACCAGTTATCTCAAATAAGAACGGAAAAAAAGTGATTCTAACGAGGTTTCCAATCTTCGAAAAAAAATTTTTTTCTTTTCGAGATTCTTTGCGCATAATATGCTTTTCTGAGGCTATCAAACTAGTATAATGAAAGAGAACCAGTTATCTCAAATAAGAACGGAAAAAAAGTGATTCTAACGAAGTTTCCAAACTTCGAAAAAAATTTTTTTTCTTTTCGAGATTCTTTGCGCATAATATGCTTGACTGAGGCTATCAAAGTAGTATAATGAAAGAGAACCAGTTATCTCAAATAAGAACGGAAAAAAAGTAATTCTAACGAGGTGTCCAAACTTCGAAAAAAAAATTTTTTGTTTTCGAGATTCTTTGCGCATAATATGCTTTTCTGAGGCTATCAAACTAGTATAATGAAAGAGAACCAGTTATCTCAAATAAGAAGGGAAAAAAAGTGATTCTAACGAAGTTTCGAAAACTCGAAAAATTTTTTTTTTCTTTTCGAGATTCTTTGCGCATAATATGCTTTTCTGAGGCTATCAAACTAGTATAATGAAAGAGAACCAGTTATCTCAAATAAGAAAGGAAAAAAAGCGATTCTAACGAAGTTTCCAAACTTCGAAAAAAAATTTTTTTCATTTCCAGATTCTTTGCGCATAATATGCTTGTCTGAGGCTATCAAACTAGTATAACGAGAGATTACCAGTTATCTCAAATAAGAATGGAAAAAAAGTGATTCTAACGAAGTTTCCAAACTTCGAAAAAAAATTTTTTTCTTTTCGAGATTCTTTGCGCATAAAATGCTTGTCTGTGGCTATCAAACTAGTATAATGAAAGAGAAACAGTTATCTCAAATAAGAACGGAAAAAAAGTGATTCTAACGAAGTTTCGAAAACTCGAAAAAAAATTTTTTCTTTTCGACATTCTTTGCCCATAATATGCTTTTCTGAGGCTATCAAACTAGTATAATGAAAGAGAACCAGTTATCTCAAATAAGAAAGGAAAAAAAGTGATTCTAACGAAGTTTCCAAACTTCGAAAAAAAATTTTTTTCTTTTCGAGATTCTTTGCGCATAATTTGCTTGTCTGAGGCTATCAAACTAGTATAACGAGAGATTACCAGTTATCTCAAATAAGAATGGAAAAAAAGTGATTCTAATGAAGTTTCCAAATTTCGAAAAAAAAATTTTTTCTTTTCGAGATTCTTTGCGCATAATATGCTTTTCTGAGGCTATCATACTAGTATAATGAAAGAGAACCAGTTATCTCAAATAAGAACGGAAAAAAAGTGATTCTAACGAAGTTTCGAAACTTCGAAAATAATTTTTTTTCTTTTCGAGATTCTTTGCGCATAAAATGCTTTTCTGAGGCTATCAAACTAGTATAATGAAAGAGAACCAGTTATCTCAAATAAGAACGGAAAAAAGTGATTCTAACGAAGTTCCAAACTTCGAAAAAAAATTTTTTTCTTTTCGAGATTCTTTGCGCATAATATGCTTTTCTGAGCCTATCAAACTAGTATAATGAAAGAGAACCAGTTATCTCAAATAAGAACGGAAAAAAAGTGATTCTAACGAAGTTTCCAAACTTCGAAAAAATTTTTTTTTCTTTTCGAGATTCTTTGCGCATAAAATACTTGTCTGTGGCTATCAAACTAGTATAATGAAAGAGAAACAGTTATCTCAAATAAGAATGGAAAAAAACTGATTCTAACGAAGTTTCGAAAGCACGAAAAAAATTTTTTTCTTTTCGAGATTCTTTGCGCATAATATGCATTTCTGAGGCTATCAAACTAGTATAATGAAAGAGAACCAGTTATCTCAAATAAGAAAGGAAAAAAAGTGATTCTAACGAAGTTTCCAAACTTCGAAAAAAAATTTTTTGTTTCCGAGATTCTTTGCGCATAATATGCTTGTCTGAGGCTATCATACTAGTATAATGAAAGAGAACCAGTTATCTCAAATAAGAACGGAAAAAAAGTGATTCTAACGAGGTTTCCAAACTTCGAAAAAAAATTTTTTTTTTCGAGATTCTTTGCGCATAATATGCTTTTCTGAGGCTATCAAACTAGTATAATGAAAGAGAACCAGTTATCTCAAATAAGAACGGAAAAAAAGTGATTCTAACGAAGTTTCGAAAACTCGAAAAATTTTTTTTTTCTTTTCGAGATTCTTTGCGCATAATATGCTTTTCTGAGGCTATCAAACTAGTATAATGAAAGAGAACCAGTTATCTCAAATAAGAAAGGAAAAAAAGTGATTCTAACGAAGTTTCCAAACTTCGAAAAAAAATTTTTTTCTTTTCCAGATTCTTTGCGCATAATATGCTTTTCTGAGGCTATCAAACTAGTATAATGAAAGAGAACCAGTTATCTCAAATAAGAAGGGAAAAAAAGTGATTCTAACGAAGTTTCCAAATTTCGAAAAAAAAATTTTTTCTTTTCGAGATTCTTTGCGCATAATATGCTTTTCTGAGGCTATCATACTAGTATAATGAAAGAGAACCAGCTATCTCAAATAAGAACGGAAAAAAAGTGATTCTAACGAAGTTTCCAAACTTCGAAAAAAAATTTTTTTCTTTTCCAGATTCTTTGCGCATAATATGCTTGTCTGAGGCTATCAAACTAGTATAACGAGAGATTACCAGTTATCTCAAATAAGAATGGAAAAAAAGTGATTCTAATGAAGTTTCCAAACTTCGAAATAAAAATTTATTCTTTTCGAGATTCTTTGCGCATAATATGCTTTTCTGAGGCTGTCATACGAGTATAATGAAAGAGAACCAATTATCTGAAATAAGAACGGAAAAAAAGTGATTCTAACGAAATTTCCAAACTTCGAAAAAAATTTTTTTTCTTTTCGAGATTTTTTGGGCATAATATGCTTTTCTGATACTATCAAACTAGTATAATGAAAGAGAACCAGTTATCTCAAATAAGAACGGAAAAAAAGTGATTCTAACGAGGTTTCCAATCTTCGAAAAAAAATTTTTTTCTTTTCGAGATTCTTTGCGCATAATATGCTTTTCTGAGGCTATCAAACTAGTATAATGAAAGAGAACCAGTTATCTCAAATAAGAAGGGAAAAAAAGTGATTCTAACGAAGTTTCGAAAACTCGAAAAAAATTTTTTTTCTTTTCGAGATTCTTTGCGCATAATATGCTTTTCTGAGGCTATCAAACTAGTATAATGAAAGAGAACCAGTTATCTCAAATAAGAAAGGAAAAAAAGTGATTCTAACGAAGTTTCCAAACTTCGAAAAAAAATTTTTTTCATTTCCAGATTCTTTGCGCATAATATGCTTGTCGGAGGCTATCAAACTAGTATAACGAGAGATTACCAGTTATCTCAAATAAGAATGGAAAAAAAGTGATTCTAACGAAGTTTCGAAACTTCGAAAATAATTTTTTTTCTTTTCGAGATTCTTTGCGCATAATATGCTTTTCTGAGGCTATCAAACTAGTATAATGAAAGAGAACCAGTTATCTCAAATAAGAAAGGAAAAAAAGTGATTCTAACGAAGTTTCCAAACTTCGAAAAAAAATTTTTTTCATTTCCAGATTCTTTGCGCATAATATGCTTGTCTGAGGCTATCAAACTAGTATAACGAGAGATTACCAGTTATCTCAAATAAGAATGGAAAAAAAGTGATTCTAACGAAGTTTCGAAACTTCGAAAATAATTTTTTTTCTTTTCGAGATTCTTTGCGCATAATATGCTTTTCTGAGGCTATCAAACTAGTATAATGAAAGAGAACCAGTTATCTCAAATAAGAACAGAAAAAAAGTGATTCTAACGAAGTTTCCAAACTTCGAAAAAAAATTTTTTTATTTTCGAGATTCATTGCGCATAATATGCTTTTCTGAGGGTAATCAAACTAGTATAATGAAAGAGAACCAGTTATCTCAAATAAGAACGGAAAAAAGTGATTCTAACGAAGTTCCAAACTTCGAAAAAAAAAGTTTTTCTTTTCGAGATTCTTTTCGCATAATATGCTTTTTTGAGGCTATCAAACTAGTATAATGAAAGAGAACCAGTTATCTCAAATAAGAACGGAAAAAAAGTGATTCTAACGAAGTTTCCAAACTTCGAAAAAAAATTTTTTTCTTTTCGAGATTCTTTGCGCATAATATGCTTGTCTGAGGCTATCATACTAGTATAATGAAAGAGAACCAGTTATCTCAAATAAGAACGGAAAAAAAGTGATTCTAACGAGGTTTCCAAACTTCGAAAAAAAATTTTTTCTTTTCGAGATTCTTTGCGCATAATATGCTTTTCTGAGGCTATCAAACCAGTATAATGAAAGAGAACCAGTTATCTCAAATAAGAAAGGAAAAAAAGTGATTCTAACGAAGTTTCCAAACTTCGAAAAAAAATTTTTTTCTTTTCCAGATTCTTTGCGCATATTATGCTTTTCTGAGGCTATCAAACTAGTATAATGAAAGAGAACCAGTTATCTCAAATAAGAAGGGAAAAAAAGTGATTCTAACGAAGTTTCCAAATTTCGAAAAAAAAATTTTTTCTTTTCGAGATTCTTTGCGCATAATATGCTTTTCTGAGGCTATCATACTAGTATAATGAAAGAGAACCAGTTATCTCAAATAAGAACGGAAAAAAAGTGATTCTAACGAAGTTTCCAAACTTCGAAAAAAAATTTTTTTCATTTCCAGATTCTTTGCGCATAATATGCTTGTCTGAGGCTATCAAACTAGTATAACGAGAGATTACCAGTTATCTCAAATAAGAATGGAAAAAAAGTGATTCTAACGAAGTTTCCAAACTTCGAAAAAAAATTTTTTTCTTTTCGAGATTCTTTGCGCATAAAATGCTTGTCTTTGGCTATCAAACTAGTATAATGAAAGAGAAACAGTTATCTCAAATAAGAACGGAAAAAAAGTGATTCTAACGAAGTTTCGAAAACTCGAAAAAAATTTTTTTCTTTTCGACATTCTTTGCCCATAATATGCTTTTCTGAGGCTATCAAACTAGTATAATGAAAGAGAACCAGTTATCTCAAATAAGAAAGGAAAAAAAGTGATTCTAACGAAGTTTCCAAACTTCGAAAAAAAATTTTTTTCTTTTCGAGATTCTTTGCGCATAATTTGCTTGTCTGAGGCTATCAAACTAGTATAACGAGAGATTACCAGTTATCTCAAATAAGAATGGAAAAAAAGTGATTCTAATGAAGTTTCCAAATTTCGAAAAAAAAAATTTTTCTTTTCGAGATTCTTTGCGCATAATATGCTTTTCTGAGGCTATCATACTAGTATAATGAAAGAGAACCAGTTATCTCAAATAAGAACGGAAAAAAAGTGATTCTAACGAAGTTTCGAAAACTCGAAAAAAATTTTTTTTCTTTTCGAGATTCTTTGCGCATAATCTGCTTTTCTAAGCGTATAAAACTAGTATAATGAAAGAGAACCAGTTATCTCAATAAGAATGGAAAAAAAGTGTTTCTAATGAAGTTTCCAAACTTCGAAAAAAAAATTTTTTATTTTCGAGATTCATTGCGCATAATATGCTTTTCTGAGGGTAATCAAACTAGTATAATGAAAGAGAACCAGTTACCTCAAATAAGAACGGAAAAAAAGTGATTCTAACGAAGTTCCAAAATTCGAAAAAAAAAATTTTTCTTTTCGAGATTCTTTGCGCATAATATGCTTTTCTGAGGCTATCAAACTAGTATAATGAAAGAGAACCAGTTATCTCAAATAAGAACGGAAAAAAAGTGATTCTAACGAAGTTTCCAAACTTCGAAAAAAAATTTTTTTCTTTTCGAGATTCTTTGCGCATAAAATACTTGTCTGTGGCTATCAAACTAGTATAATGAAATGGAAACAGTTATCTCAAATAAGAATGGAAAAAAACTGATTCTAACGAAGTTTCGAAAACTCGAAAAAAATTTTTTTCTTTTCGAGATTCTTTGCGCATAATATGCATTTCTGAGGCTATCAAACTAGTATAATGAAAGAGAACCAGTTATCTCAAATAAGAAAGGAAAAAAAGTGATTCTAACGAAGTTTCCAAACTTCGAAAAAAAATTTTTTCTTTTCGAGATTCTTTGCGCATAATATGCTTGTCTGAGGCTATCATACTAGTATAATGAAAGAGAACCAGTTATCTCAAATAAGAACGGAAAAAAAGTGATTCTAACGAGGTTTCCAAACTTCGAAAAAAAAATTTTTCTTTTCGAGATTCTTTGAGCATAATATGCTTTTCTGAGGCTATCAAACTAGTATAATGAAAGAGAACCAGTTATCTCAAATAAGAACGGAAAAAAAGTGATTCTAACGAAGTTTCGAAAACTCGAAAAAAATTTTTTTTCTTTTCGAGATTCTTTGCGCATAATATGCTTTTCTGAGGCTATCAAACTAGTATAATGAAAGAGAACCAGTTATCTCAAATAAGAAAGGAAAAAAAGTGATTCTAACGAAGTTTCCAAACTTCGAAAAAAAATTTTTTTCTTTTCCAGATTCTTTGCGCATAATTAGCTTTTCTGAGGCTATCAAACTAGTATAATGAAAGAGAACCAGTTATCTCAAATAAGAAGGGAAAAAAAGTGATTCTAACGAAGTTTCCAAATTTCGAAAAAAAAATTTTTTCTTTTCGAGATTCTTTGCGCATAATATGCTTTTCTGAGGCTATCATACTAGTATAATGAAAGAGAACCAGTTATCTCAAATAAGAACGGAAAAAAAGTGATTCTAACGAAGTTTCCAAACTTCGAAAAAAATTTTTTTTCTTTTCGAGATTTTTTGCGCATAATATGCTTTTCTGATACTATCAAACTAGTATAATGAAAGAGAACCAGTTATCTCAAATAAGAACGGAAAAAAAGTGATTCTAACGAGGTTTCCAATCTTCGAAAAAAAATTTTTTTCTTTTCGAGATTCTTTGCGCATAGTATGCTTTTCTGAGGCTATCAAACTAGTATAATGAAAGAGAACCAGTTATCTCAAATAAGAAGGGAAAAAAAGTGATTCTAACGAAGTTTCGAAAACTCGAAAAAAATTTTTTTTCTTTTCGAGATTCTTTGCGCATAATATGCTTGTCTGAGGCTATCAAACTAGTATAACGAGAGATTACCAGTTATCTCAAATAAGAATGGAAAAAAAGTGATTCTAATGAAGTTTCGAAACTTCGAAAAAAAAATTTTTTCTTTTCGAGATTCTTTGCGCATAATATGCTTTTCTGAGGCTATCATACTAGTATAATGAAAGAGAACCAGTTATCTCAAATAAGAACGGAAAAATAGTGATTCTAACGAAATTTCCAAACTTCGAAAAAAAATTTTTTTCTTTTGGAGATTCTTTGCGCATAATTAGCTTTTCTGAGGCTATCAAACTAGTATAATGAAAGAGAACCAGTTATCTCAAATAAGAACGGAAAAAAGTGATTCTAACGAGGTTTCCAATCTTCGAAAAAAAATTTTTTTCTTTTCGAGATTCTTTGCGCATAATATGCTTTTCTGAGGCTATCAAACTAGTATAATGAAAGAGAACCAGTTATCTCAAATAAGAAGGGAAAAAAAGTGATTCTAACGAAGTTTCGAAAACTCGAAAAAAATTTTTTTTCTTTTCGAGATTCTTTGCGCATAATATGCTTGTCTGAGGCTATCAAACTAGTATAATGAAAGAGAACCAGTTATCTCAAATAAGAAAGGAAAAAAAGTGATTCTAACGAAGTTTCCAAACTTCGAAAAAAAATTTTTTTCTTTTCGAGATTCTTTGCGCATAATTTGCTTGTCTGAGGCTATCAAACTAGTATAACGAGAGATTACCAGTTATCTCAAATAAGAATGGAAAAAAAGTGATTCTAACGAAGTTTCGAAAACTCGAAAAAAATTTTTTTTCTTTTCGAGATTCTTTGCGCATAATCTGCTTTTCTAAGCCTATAAAACTAGTATAATTAAAGAGAACCAGTTATCTCAATAAGAATGGAAAAAAAGTGTTTCTAATGAAGTTTCCAAACTTCGAAAAAAATTTTTTTCATTTCGAGATTCTTTGCGCATAATATGCTTTTCGGAGGCTATCAAACTAATATAATGAAAGAGAACCAGTTATCTCAAATAAGAACGGAAAAAAAGTGATTCTAACGAAGTTTCGAAACTTCGAAAAAAATTTTTTTTCTTTTCGAGATTCTTTGCGCATAATTTGCTTTTCTGAGGCTATCAAACTAGTATAATGAAAGAGAACCAGTTATCTTAAATAAGAACAGAAAAAAAGTGATTCTAACGAAGTTTCCAAACTTCGAAAAAAAATTTTTTTTTTCGAGATTCTTTGCGCATAATATGCTTTTCTGAGGCTATCAAACTAGTATAATGAAAGAGAACCAGTTATCTCAAATAAGAACGGAAAAAAAGTAATTCTAACGAAGTTTCCAAACTTCGAAAAAAATTTTTTTCTTTTCGAGATTCTTTGCGCATAATATGCATTTCTGAGGCTATCAAACTAGTATAATGAAAGAGAACCAGTTATCTCAAATAAGAAAGGAAAAAAAGTGATTCTAACGAAGTTTCCAAACTTCGAAAAAAAATTTTTTTCTTTTCGAGATTCTTTGCGCATAATATGCTTGTCTGAGGCTATCATACTAGTATAATGAAAGAGAACCAGTTATCTCAAATAAGAACGGAAAAAAGTGATTCTAACGAGGTTTCCAAACTTCGAAAAAAAATTTTTTATTTTCGAGATTCTTTGCGCATAATATGCTTTTCTGAGGCTATCAAACTAGTATAATGAAAGAGAACCAGTTATCTCAAAAAGAACGGAAAAAAAGTGATTCTAACGAAGTTTCGAAAACTCGAAAAAAATTTTTTTTCTTTTCGAGATTCTTTGCGCATAATATGCTTTTCTGAGGCTATCAAACTAGTATAATGAAAGAGAACCAGTTATCTCAAATAAGAAAGGAAAAAAAGTGATTCTAACGAAGTTTCCAAACTTCGAAAAAAAATTTTTTTCTTTTCCAGATTCTTTGCGCATAATATGCTTTTCTGAGGCTATCAAACTAGTATAATGAGAGAATACCAGTTATCTCAAATAAGAAGGGAAAAAAAGTGATTCTAACGAAGTTTCCAAACTTCGAAAAAAAATTTTTTTCTTTTCGAGATTCTTTGCGCATAATGTGCTTGTCTGAGGCTATCAAACTAGTATAATGAAAGAGAACCAGATATCTCAAATAAGAATGGAAAAAAAGTGATTCTAAGGAAGTTTCCAAACTTCGAAAAAAATTTTTTTCTTTTCGATATTCTTTGCGCATAATATGCTTTTCTGAGGCTATCAAACTAGTATAATGAAAGAGAACCAGTTATCTCAAATAAGAACGGAAAAAAAAGTGATTCTAACGAGGTTTCCAAACTTCGAAAAAAAATTTTTTTCTTTTGGAGATTCTTTGCGCATAATATGCTTTTCTGAGGCTATCAAACTAGTATAATGAAAGAGAATCAGTTATCTCAAATAAGAACGGAAAAAAAGTGATTCTAACGAAGTTTCCAAACTTCGAAAAAATTTTTTTTTCTTTTCGAGATTCTTTGCGCATAATACGCTTTTCTGAGGCTATCAAACTAGTATAATGAAAGAGAACCAGTTATCTCAAATAAGAATGGAAAAAAAGGGATTCTAATGAAGTTTCCAAACTTCAAAAAAAAAATTTTTTCTTTTCGAGATTCTTTGCGCATAATATGCTTTTCTGAGTCTATCATACTAGTATAATGAAAGAGAACCAGTTATCTCAAATAAGAACGGAAAAAAAGTGATTCTAACGAAATTTCCAAACTTCGAAAAAAAAATTTTTTCATTTGGAGATTCTTTGCGCATAATATGCTTTTCTGAGGCTATCAAACTAGTATAATGAAAGAGAACCAGTTATCTCGTATAAGAATGGAAAAAAAGTGTTTCTAATGAAGTTTCCAAACTTCGAAAAAAATTTTTTTTCATTTCGAGATTCTTTGCGCATAATATGCTTTTCGGAGGCTATCAAACTAATATAATGAAAGAGAACCAGTTATCTCAAATAAGAACGGAAAAAAAGTGATTCTAACGAAGTTTCCAAACTTCGAAAAAAAATTTTTTTCTTTTCCAGATTCTTTGCGCATAATATGCTTGTCTGAGGCTATCAAACTAGTATAACGAGAGATTACCAGTTATCTCAAATAAGAATGGAAAAAAAGTGATTCTAATGAAGTTTCCAAACTTCGAAATAAAAATTTATTCTTTTCGAGATTCTTTGCGCATAATATGCTTTTCTGAGGCTATCATACGAGTATAATGAAAGAGAACCAGTTATCTGAAATAAGAACGGAAAAAAAGTGATTCTAACGAAATTTCCAAACTTCGAAAAAAAATTTTTTTCTTTTCGAGATTTTTTGCGCATAATATGCTTTTCTGATACTATCAAACTAGTATAATGAAAGAGAACCAGTTATCTCAAATAAGAACGGAAAAAAAGTGATTCTAACGAGGTTTCCAATCTTCGAAAACAAATTTTTTTCTTTTCGAGATTCTTTGCGCATAATATGCTTTTCTGAGGCTATCAAATTAGTATAATGAAAGAGAACCAGTTATCTCAAATAAGAACGGAAAAAAAGTTATTCTAACGAAGTTTCCAAACTTCGAAAAAAATTTTTTTTCTTTTCGAGATTCTTTGCGCATAATATGCTTGACTGAGGCTATCAAAGTAGTATAATGAAAGAGAACCAGTTATCTCAAATAAGAACGGAAAAAAAGTAATTCTAACGAGGTTTCCAAACTTCGAAAAAAAAATTTTTTCTTTTCGAGATTCTTTGCGCATAATATGCTTTTCTGAGGCTATCAAACTAGTATAATGAAAGAGAACCAGTTATCTCAAATAAGAAGGGAAAAAAAGTGATTCTAACGAGGTTTCGAAACTTCGAAAAAAAATTTTTTTCTTTTCGAGATTCTTTGCGCATAATATGCTTGTCTGAGGCTATCAAACTAGTATAATGAAAGAGAACCAGTTATCTCAAATAAGAACGGAAAAAATGTGATTCTAACGAAGTTTCCAAACTTCGAAAAAAAATTTTTTTCTTTTCGAGATTGTTTGCGCATACCTATGCTTTTCTGAGGCTATCAAACTAGTATAATGAAAGAGAACCAGTTATCTCAAATAAGAACGGAAAAAAAGTGATTCTAACAAGGTTTCCAAACTTCGAAAAAAAATTTTTTTCTTTTCGAGATTCTTTGCGCATAATATGCTTGTCGGAGGCTATCAAACTAGTATAATGAAAATGAACCAGTTATCTCAAATAAGAACGGAAAAAAAGTGATTCAAACGAGGTTTCCAAACTTCGAAAAAAAATGTTTTTCTTTTCGAGATTCTTTGCGCATACCTATGCTTTTCTGAGGCTATCAAACTAGTATAATGAAAGAGAACCAGTTATCTCAAATAAGAACGGAAAAAAAGTGATTCTAACGAAGTTTCGAAAACTCGAAAAAAATTTTTTTTCTTTTCCAGATTCTTTGCGCATAATATGCTTTTCTGAGGCTATCAAACCAGTATAATGAAAGAGAACCAGTTATCTCAAATAAGAACGGAAAAAAAGTGATTCTAACGAAGTTTCCAAACTTCGAAAAAAATTTTTTTTCTTTTCGAGATTCTTTGCGCATAATATGCTTTTCTGAGGCTATCAAACTAGTATAACGAGAGATTACCAGTTATCTCAAATAAGAATGGAAAAAAAGTGATTCTAATGAAGTTTCCAAACTTCGAAATAAAAATTTATTCTTTTCGAGATTCTTTGCGCGTAATATATTTTTCTGAGGCTATCAAACTAGTATAATGAAAGAGAACCAGTTATCTCAAAAAGAACGGAAAAAAAGTGATTCTAACGAAGTTTCGAAAACTCGAAAAAAATTTTTTTTCTTTTCGAGATTCTTTGCGCATAATATGCTTTTCTGAGGCTATCAAACTAGTATAATGAAAGAGAACCAGTTATCTCAAATAAGAAAGGAAAAAAAGTGATTCTAACGAAGTTTCCAAACTTCGAAAAAAAATTTTTTTCTTTTCCAGATTCTTTGCGCATAATATGCTTTTCTGAGGCTATCAAACTAGTATAATGAGAGAATACCAGTTATCTCAAATAAGAAGGGAAAAAAAGTGATTCTAACGAAGTTTCCAAACTTCGAAAAAAAATTTTTTTCTTTTCGAGATTCTTTGCGCATAATGTGCTTGTCTGAGGCTATCAAACTAGTATAATGAAAGAGAACCAGATATCTCAAATAAGAATGGAAAAAAAGTGATTCTAAGGAAGTTTCCAAACTTCGAAAAAAATTTTTTTCTTTTCGATATTCTTTGCGCATAATATGCTTTTCTGAGGCTATCAAACTAGTATAATGAAAGAGAACCAGTTATCTCAAATAAGAACGGAAAAAAAAGTGATTCTAACGAGGTTTCCAAACTTCGAAAAAAAATTTTTTTCTTTTGGAGATTCTTTGCGCATAATATGCTTTTCTGAGGCTATCAAACTAGTATAATGAAAGAGAATCAGTTATCTCAAATAAGAACGGAAAAAAAGTGATTCTAACGAAGTTTCCAAACTTCGAAAAAATTTTTTTTTCTTTTCGAGATTCTTTGCGCATAATACGCTTTTCTGAGGCTATCAAACTAGTATAATGAAAGAGAACCAGTTATCTCAAATAAGAATGGAAAAAAAGGGATTCTAATGAAGTTTCCAAACTTCAAAAAAAAAATTTTTTCTTTTCGAGATTCTTTGCGCATAATATGCTTTTCTGAGTCTATCATACTAGTATAATGAAAGAGAACCAGTTATCTCAAATAAGAACGGAAAAAAAGTGATTCTAACGAAATTTCCAAACTTCGAAAAAAAAATTTTTTCATTTGGAGATTCTTTGCGCATAATATGCTTTTCTGAGGCTATCAAACTAGTATAATGAAAGAGAACCAGTTATCTCGTATAAGAATGGAAAAAAAGTGTTTCTAATGAAGTTTCCAAACTTCGAAAAAAATTTTTTTTCATTTCGAGATTCTTTGCGCATAATATGCTTTTCGGAGGCTATCAAACTAATATAATGAAAGAGAACCAGTTATCTCAAATAAGAACGGAAAAAAAGTGATTCTAACGAAGTTTCCAAACTTCGAAAAAAAATTTTTTTCTTTTCCAGATTCTTTGCGCATAATATGCTTGTCTGAGGCTATCAAACTAGTATAACGAGAGATTACCAGTTATCTCAAATAAGAATGGAAAAAAAGTGATTCTAATGAAGTTTCCAAACTTCGAAATAAAAATTTATTCTTTTCGAGATTCTTTGCGCATAATATGCTTGCCTGAGGCTATCATACGAGTATAATGAAAGAGAACCAGTTATCTGAAATAAGAACGGAAAAAAAGTGATTCTAACGAAATTTCCAAACTTCGAAAAAAAATTTTTTTCTTTTCGAGATTTTTTGCGCATAATATGCTTTTCTGATACTATCAAACTAGTATAATGAAAGAGAACCAGTTATCTCAAATAAGAACGGAAAAAAAGTGATTCTAACGAGGTTTCCAATCTTCGAAAACAAATTTTTTTCTTTTCGAGATTCTTTGCGCATAATATGCTTTTCTGAGGCTATCAAATTAGTATAATGAAAGAGAACCAGTTATCTCAAATAAGAACGGAAAAAAAGTTATTCTAACGAAGTTTCCAAACTTCGAAAAAAATTTTTTTTCTTTTCGAGATTCTTTGCGCATAATATGCTTGACTGAGGCTATCAAAGTAGTATAATGAAAGAGAACCAGTTATCTCAAATAAGAACGGAAAAAAAGTAATTCTAACGAGGTTTCCAAACTTCGAAAAAAAAATTTTTTCTTTTCGAGATTCTTTGCGCATAATATGCTTTTCTGAGGCTATCAAACTAGTATAATGAAAGAGAACCAGTTATCTCAAATAAGAAGGGAAAAAAAGTGATTCTAACGAGGTTTCGAAACTTCGAAAAAAAATTTTTTTCTTTTCGAGATTCTTTGCGCATAATATGCTTGTCTGAGGCTATCAAACTAGTATAATGAAAGAGAACCAGTTATCTCAAATAAGAACGGAAAAAATGTGATTCTAACGAAGTTTCCAAACTTCGAAAAAAAATTTTTTTCTTTTCGAGATTGTTTGCGCATACCTATGCTTTTCTGAGGCTATCAAACTAGTATAATGAAAGAGAACCAGTTATCTCAAATAAGAACGGAAAAAAAGTGATTCTAACAAGGTTTCCAAACTTCGAAAAAAAATTTTTTTCTTTTCGAGATTCTTTGCGCATAATATGCTTGTCGGAGGCTATCAAACTAGTATAATGAAAATGAACCAGTTATCTCAAATAAGAACGGAAAAAAAGTGATTCAAACGAGGTTTCCAAACTTCGAAAAAAAATGTTTTTCTTTTCGAGATTCTTTGCGCATACCTATGCTTTTCTGAGGCTATCAAACTAGTATAATGAAAGAGAACCAGTTATCTCAAATAAGAACGGAAAAAAAGTGATTCTAACGAAGTTTCGAAAACTCGAAAAAAATTTTTTTTCTTTTCCAGATTCTTTGCGCATAATATGCTTTTCTGAGGCTATCAAACCAGTATAATGAAAGAGAACCAGTTATCTCAAATAAGAACGGAAAAAAAGTGATTCTAACGAAGTTTCCAAACTTCGAAAAAAATTTTTTTTCTTTTCGAGATTCTTTGCGCATAATATGCTTTTCTGAGGCTATCAAACTAGTATAACGAGAGATTACCAGTTATCTCAAATAAGAATGGAAAAAAAGTGATTCTAATGAAGTTTCCAAACTTCGAAATAAAAATTTATTCTTTTCGAGATTCTTTGCGCGTAATATATTTTTCTGAGGCTATCATACGAGTATAATGAAAGAGAACCAGTTATCTCAAATAAGAACGGAAAAAAAGTGATTCTAACGAAATTTCCAAACTTCGAAAAAAATTTTTTTTCTTTTCGAGATTCTTTGCGCATAATATGCTTTTCTGAGGCTATCAAACTAGTATAATGAAAGAGAACCAGTTATCTCAAATAAGAACGGAAAAAAAGTGATTCTAACGAGGTTTCCGATCTTCGAAAAAAATTTTTTTTCTTTTCGAGATTCTTTGCGCATAATATGCTTTTCTGAGGCTATCAAATTAGTATAATGAAAGAGAACCAGTTATCTCAAATAAGAACGGAAAAAAAGTGATTCTAACGAAGTTTCCAAACTTCGAAAAAAAAATTTTTTCTTTTCGAGATTCTTTGCCCATAATATGGTTGACTGAGGCTATCAAAGTAGTATAATGAAAGAGAACCAGTTATCTCAAATAAGAACGGAAAAAAAGTGATTCTAACGAGGTTTCCAAACTTCGAAAAAAAATTTTTTTCTTTTCGAGATTCTTTGCGCATAATATGCTTTTCTGAGGCTATCAAACTAGTATAATGAAAGAGAACCAGTTATCTCAAATAAGAACGGAAAAAAAGTGATTCTAACGAAGTTTCCAAACTTCGAAAAAAAATTTTTTTTTTTTCGAGATTCTTTGCGCATAATATGCTTGTCTGAGGCTATCAAACTAGTATAACGAGAGATTACCAGTTATCTCAAATAAGAATGGAAAAAAAGTGATTCTAATGAAGTTTCCAAACTTCGAAAAAAAAATTTATTCTTTTCGAGATTCTTTGCGCATAATATGCTTTTCTGAGGCTATCATACTAGTATAATGAAAGAGAACCAGTTATCTCAAATAAGAACGGAAAAAAAGTGATTCTAACGAGGTTTCCAAACTTCGAAAAAAAATTTTTTTCTTTTCGAGATTCTTTGCGCATAATATGCTTTTCTCAGGCAATCAAACTAGTATAATGAAAGAGAACCAGTTATCTCAAATAAGAACGGAAAAAAAGTGATTCTAACGAAGTTTCGAAAACTCGAAAAAAATTTTTTTTCTTTTCGAGATTCTTTGCGCATAATATGCTTTTCTGAGGCTATCAAACTAGTATAATGAAAGAGAACCAGTTATCTCAAATAAGAAAGGAAAAAAAGTGATTCTAACGAAGTTTCCAAACTTCGAAAAAAATTTTTTTCTTTTACAGATTCTTTGCGCATAATATGCTTTTCTGAGGCTATCAAACTAGTATAATGAAAGAGAACCAGTTATCTCAAATAAGAATGGAAAAAAAGTGTTTCTAATGAAGTTTCCAAACTTCGAAAAAATTTTTTTTTCATTTCGAAATTCTTTGCGCATAATATGCTTTTCGGAGGCTATCAATCTAATATAATGAAAGAGAACCAGTTATCTCAAATAAAAACGGAAAAAAAGTGATTCTAACGAAGTTTCAAAACTTCGAAAAAAATTTTTTTTCTTTTCGAGATTCTTTGCGCATCATATGCTTTTCTGAGGCTATCAAACTAGTATAATGAAAGAGAACCAGTTATCTCAAATAAGAACGGAAAAAAAGTGATTCTAACGAAGTTTCCAAACTTCGAAAAAAAATTTTTTTCTTTTCGAGATTCTTTGCGGATAATATGCTTTTCTGAGGCTATCAAACTAGTATAATGAAAGAGAACCAGTTATCTCAAATAAGAAAGGAAAAAAAGTGATTCTAAAGAAGTTTCCAAACTTCGAAAAAAAATTTTTTTCTTTTCGAGATTCTTTGCGCATAATATGCTTTTCTGAGGCTATCAAACTAGTATAATGAAAGAGAACCAGTTATCTCAAATAAGAACGGAAAAAAAGTGATTCTAACGAAGTTTCGAAAACTCGAAAAAAATTTTTTTCTTTTCCAGATTCTTTGCGCATAATATGCTTTTCTGAGGCTATCAAACCAGTATAATGAAAGAGAACCAGTTATCTCAAATAAGAACGGAAAAAAGTGATTCTAACGAAATTTCCAAACTTCGAAAAAAATTTTTTTTCTTTTCGAGGTTCTTTGCGCATAATATGCTTTTCTGAGGCTATCAAACTAGTATAATGAAAGAGAACCAGTTATCTCAAATAAGAACGGAAAAAAAGTGATTCTAACGAGGTTTCCAATCTTCGAAAAAAAATTTTTTTCTTTTCGAGATTCTTTGCGCATAATATGCTTTTCTGAGGCTATCAAACTAGTATAAGGAAAGAGAACCAGTTATCTCAAATAAGAACGGAAAAAAAGTGATTCTAACGAAGTTTCCAAACTTCGAAAAAAAATTTTTTTCTTTTCGAGATTCTTTGCCCATAATATGGTTGACTGAGGCTATCAAAGTAGTATAATGAAAGAGAACCAGTTATCTCAAATAAGAACGGAAAAAAAGTGATTCTAACGAGGTTTCCAAACTTCGAAAAAAAATTTTTTTCTTTTCGAGATTCTTTGCGCATAATATGCTTTTCTGAGGCTATCAAACTAGTATAATGAAAGAGAACCAGTTATCTCAAATAAGAAAGGAAAAAGTGATTCTAACGAAGTTTCCAAACTTCGAAAAAAAATTTTTTTTTTTTCGAGATTCTTTGCGCATAATATGCTTGTCTGAGGCTATCAAACTAGAATAACGAGAGATTACCAGTTATCTCAAATAAGAATGGAAAAAAAGTGATTCTAATGAAGTTTCCAAACTTCGAAAAAAAAATTTATTCTTTTCGAGATTCTTTGCGCATAATATGCTTGTCTGAGGCTATCATACTAGTATAATGAAAGAGAACCAGTTATCTCAAATAAGAACGGAAAAAAAGTGATTCTAACGAAGTTTCCAAACTTCGAAAAAAAATTTTTTTCATTTCCAGATTCTTTGCGCATAATATGTTTGTCTGAGGCTATCAAACTAGTATAACGAGAGATTATTAGTTATCTCAAATAAGAATGGAAAAAAAGTGATTCTAATGAAGTTTCCAAATTTCGAAAAAAAAATTTTTTCTTTTCGAGATTCTTTGCGCATAAAATACTTGTCTGTGGCTATCAAACTAGTATAATGAAAGAGAAACAGTTATCTCAAATAAGAATGGAAAAAAACTGATTCTAACGAAGTTTCGAAAACTCGAAAAAATTTTTTTTCTTTTCGAGATTCTTTGCGCATAATATGCATTTCTGAGGCTATCAAACTAGTATAATGAA
The DNA here is from genome assembly GCA_030762175.1 of Metallyticus violacea. Lineage (NCBI taxonomy): Eukaryota > Metazoa > Arthropoda > Insecta > Mantodea > Metallyticidae > Metallyticus > Metallyticus violacea. Next base: position 81,237,751 of record CM060842.1, on the reverse strand, counting down.
AGAGAACCAGTTATCTCAAATAAGAAAGGAAAAAAAGTGATTCTAACGAAGTTTCCAAACTTCGAAAAATAATTTTTTTCTTTTCGAGTATCTTTGCGCATAATATGCTTGTCTGAGGCTATCATACTAGTATAATGAAAGAGAACCAGTTATCTCAAATAAGAACGGAAAAAAAGTGATTCTAACGAGGTTTCCAAACTTCGAAAAAAAAATTTTTACTTTCGAGATTCTTTGCGCATAATATGCTTTTCTGAGGCTATCAAACTAGTATAATGAAAGAGAACCAGTTATCTCAAAAAGAACGGAAAAAAAGTGATTCTAACGAAGTTTCGAAAACTCGAAAAAAATTTTTTTTCTTTTCGAGATTCTTTGCGCATAATATGCTTTTCTGAGGCTATCAAACTAGTATAATGAAAGAGAACCAGTTATCTCAAATAAGAAAGGAAAAAAAGTGATTCTAACGAAGTTTCCAAACTTCGAAAAAAAATTTTTTTCTTTTCCAGATTCTTTGCGCATTATATGCTTTTCTGAGGCTATCAAACTAGTATAATGAGAGAATACCAGTTATCTCAAATAAGAAGGGAAAAAAAGTGATTCTAACGAAGTTTCCAAACTTCGAAAAAAAATTTTTCTCTTTTCGAGATTCTTTGCGCATAATGTGCTTGTCTGAGGCTATCAAACTAGTATAATGAAAGAGAACCAGATATCTCAAATAAGAATGGAAAAAAAGTGATTCTAAGGAAGTTTCCAAACTTCGAAAAAATTTTTTTTCTTTTCGATATTCTTTGCGCATAATATGCTTTTCTGAGGCTATCAAACTAGTATAATGAAAGAGAACCAGTTATCTCAAATAAGAACGGAAAAAAAGTGATTCTAACGAGGTTTCCAAACTTCGAAAAAAAATTTTTTTCTTTTGGAGATTCTTTGCGCATAATATGCTTTTCTGAGGCTATCAAACTAGTATAATGAAAGAGAATCAGTTATCTCAAATAAGAACGGAAAAAAAGTGATTCTAACGAAGTTTCCAAACTTCGAAAAAATTTTTTTTTCTTTTCGAGATTCTTTGCGCATAATACGCTTTTCTGAGGCTATCAAACTAGTATAATGAAAGAGAACCAGTTATCTCAAATAAGAATGGAAAAAAAGGGATTCTAATGAAGTTTCCAAACTTCGAAAAAAAAATTTTTTCTTTTCGAGATTCTTTGCGCATAATATGCTTTTCTGAGTCTATCATACTAGTATAATGAAAGAGAACCAGTTATCTCAAATAAGAACGGAAAAAAAGTGATTCTAACGAAATTTCCAAACTTCGAAAAAAAATTTTTTTCATTTGGAGATTCTTTGCGCATAATATGCTTTTCTGAGGCTATCAAACTAGTATAATGAAAGAGAACCAGTTATCTCGTATAAGAACGGAAAAAAAGTGTTTCTAACGAAGTTTCCAAACTTCGAAAAAAATTTTTTTTCATTTCGAGATTCTTTGCGCATAATATGCTTTTCGGAGGCTATCAAACTAATATAATGAAAGAGAACCAGTTATCTCAAATAAGAACGGAAAAAAAGTGATTCTAACGAAGTTTCGAAACTTCGAAAAAAATTTTTTTTCTTTTCGAGATTCTTTGCGCATAATATGCTTTTCTAAGGCTATCAAACTAGTATAATGAAAGAGAACCAGTTATCTCAAATAAGAACGGAAAAAAAGTGATTCTAACGAAGTTTCGAAAACTCGAAAAAAATTTTTTTTCTTTTCGAGATTCTTTGCGCATAATTTGCTTGTCTGAGGCTATCAAACTAGTATAACGAGAGATTACCAGTTATCTCAAATAAGAATGGAAAAAAAGTGATTCTAATGAAGTTTCCAAATTTCGAAAAAAAAATTTTTTCTTTTCGAGATTCTTTGCGCATAATATGCTTTTCTGAGGCTATCATACTAGTATAATGAAAGAGAACCAGTTATCTCAAATAAGAACGGAAAAAAAGTGATTCTAACGAAGTTTCCAAACTTCGAAAAAAAATTTTTTTCTTTTCCAGATTCTTTGCGCATAATATGCTTGATAGAGGCTATCAAACTAGTATAACGAGAGATTACCAGTTATCTCAAATAAGAATGGAAAAAAAGTGATTCTAATGAAGTTTCCAAACTTCGAAACAAAAATTTATTCTTTTCGAGATTCTTTGCGCATAATATGCTTTTCTGAGGCTATCATACGAGTATAATGAAAGAGAACCAGTTATCTGAAATAAGAACGGAAAAAAAGTGATTCTAACGAAATTTCCAAACTTCGAAAAAAATTTTTTTTCTTTTCGAGATTTTTTGCGCATAATATGCTTTTCTGATACTATCAAACTAGTATAATGAAAGAGAACCAGTTATCTCAAATAAGAACGGAAAAAAAGTGATTCTAACGAGGTTTCCAATCTTCGAAAAAAAATTTTTTTCTTTTCGAGATTCTTTGCGCATAATATGCTTTTCTGAGGCTATCAAACTAGTATAATGAAAGAGAACCAGTTATCTCAAATAAGAACGGAAAAAAAGTGATTCTAACGAAGTTTCCAAACTTCGAAAAAAATTTTTTTTCTTTTCGAGATTCTTTGCGCATAATATGCTTGACTGAGGCTATCAAAGTAGTATAATGAAAGAGAACCAGTTATCTCAAATAAGAACGGAAAAAAAGTAATTCTAACGAGGTTTCCAAACTTCGAAAAAAAAATTTTTTCTTTTCGAGATTCTTTGCGCATAATATGCTTTTCCGAGGCTATCAAACTAGTATAATGAAAGAGAACCAGTTATCTCAAATAAGAAAGGAAAAAAAGTGATTCTAACGAAGTTTCGAAACTTCGAAAAAAAATTTTTTTCTTTTCGAGATTCTTTGCGCATAATATGCTTGTCTGAGGCTATCAAACTAGTATAATGAAAGAGAACCTGTTATCTCAAATAAGAACGGAAAAAATGTGATTCTAACGAAGTTTCCAAACTTCGAAAAAAATTTTTTTTCTTTTCGAGATTGTTTGCGCATACCTATGCTTTTCTGAGGCTATCAAACTAGTATAATGAAAGAGAACCAGTTATCTCAAATAAGAACGGAAAAAAAGTGATTCTAACGAGGTTTCCAAACTTCGAAAAAAAATTTTTTTCTTTTCGAGATTCTTTGCGCATAATATGCTTGTCGGAGGCTATCAAACTAGTATAATGAAAATGAACCAGTTATCTCAAATAAGAACGGAAAAAAAGTGATTCAAACGAGGTTTCCAAACTTCGAAAAAAAATTTTTTTCTTTTCGAGATTCTTTGCGCATAATATGCTTTTCTCAGGCAATCAAACTAGTATAATGAAAGAGAACCAGTTATCTCAAATAAGAACGGAAAAAAAGTGATTCTAACGAAGTTTCGAAAACTCGAAAAAAATTTTTTTTTCTTTTCGAGATTCTTTGCGCATAATATGCTTTTCTGAGGCTATCAAACTAGTATAATGAAAGAGAACCAGTTATCTCAAATAAGAAAGGAAAAAAAGTGATTCTAACGAAGTTTCCAAACTTCGAAAAAAAATTTTTTTCATTTCCAGATTCTTTGCGCATAATATGTTTGTCTGAGGCTATCAAACTAGTATAACGAGAGATTACCAGTTATCTCAAATAAGAATGGAAAAAAAGTGATTCAAACGAAGTTTCCAAACTTCGAAAAAAAATTTTTTTCTTTTCGAGATTCTTTGCGCATAAAATACTTGTCTGTGGCTATCAAACTAGTATAATGAAAGAGAAACAGTTATCTCAAATAAGAACGGAAAAAAAGTGATTCTAACGAAGTTTCGAAAACTCGAAAAAAATTTTTTTCTTTTCGACATTCTTTGCGCATGATATACTTTTCTGAGGCTATCAAACTAGTATAATGAAAGAGAACCAGTTATCTCAAATAAGAAAGGAAAAAAAGTGATTCTAAAGAAGTTTCCAAACTTCGAAAAAAAATTTTTTTCTTTTCGAGATTTTTTGCGCATAATTTGCTTGTCTGAGGCTATCAAACTAGTATAACGAGAGATTACCAGTTATCTCAAATAAGAATGGAAAAAAAGTGATTCTAATGAAGTTTCCAAATTTCGAAAAAAAAATTTTTTCTTTTCGAGATTCTTTGCGCATAATATGCTTTTCTGAGGCTATCATACTAGTATAATGAAAGAGAACCAGTTATCTCAAATAAGAACGGAAAAAAAGTGATTCTAACGAAGTTTCGAAAACTCGAAAAAAATTTTTTTTCTTTTCGAGATTCTTTGCGCATAATCTGCTTTTCTAAGCCTATAAAACTAGTATAATGAAAGAGAACCAGTTATCTCAATAAGAATGGAAAAAAAGTGTTTCTAATGAAGTTTCCAAACTTCGAAAAAAATTTTTTTCATTTCGAGATTCTTTGCGCATAATATGCTTTTCGGAGGCTATCAAACTAATATAATGAAAGAGAACCAGTTATCTCAAATAAGAACGGAAAAAAAGTGATTCTAACGAAGTTTCGAAACTTCGAAAAAAATTTTTTTTCTTTTCGAGATTCTTTGCGCATAATTTGCTTTTCTGAGGCTATCAAACTAGTATAACGAGAGATTACCAGTTATCTCAAATAAGAATGGAAAAAAAGTGATTCTAATGAAGTTTCCAAACTTCGAAACAAAAATTTATTCTTTTCGAGATTCTTTGCGCATAATATGCTTTTCTGAGGCTATCATACGAGTATAATGAAAGAGAACCAGTTATCTGAAATAAGAACGGAAAAAAAGTGATTCTAACGAAATTTCCAAACGTCGAAAAAAATTTTTTTTCTTTTCGAGATTTTTTGCGCATAATATGCTTTTCTGATACTATCAAACTAGTATAATGAAAGAGAACCAGTTATCTCAAATAAGAACGGAAAAAAAGTAATTCTAACGAGGTTTCCAATCTTCGAAAAAATTTTTTTTTCTTTTCGAGATTCTTTGCGCATAATATGCTTTTCTGAGGCTATCAAACTAGTATAATGAAAGAGAACCAGTTATCTCAAATAAGAACGGAAAAAAAGTGATTCTAACGAAGTTTCCAAACTTCGAAAAAAATTTTTTTTCTTTTCGAGATTCTTTGCGCATAATATGCTTGACTGAGGCTATCAAAGTAGTATAATGAAAGAGAACCAGTTATCTCAAATAAGAACGGAAAAAAAGTAATTCTAACGAGGTTTCCAAACTTCGAAAAAAAATTTTTTCTTTTCGAGATTCTTTGCGCATAATATGCTTTTCTGAGGCTATCAAACTAGTATAATGAAAGAGAACCAGTTATCTCAAATAAGAAGGGAAAAAAAGTGATTCTAACGAAGTTTCGAAAACTCGAAAAAAATTTTTTTTCTTTTCGAGATTCTTTGCGCATAATATGCTTTTCTGAGGCTATCAACTAGTATAATGAAAGAGAACCAGTTATCTCAAATAAGAAAGGAAAAAAAGTGATTCTAACGAAGTTTACAAACTTCGAAAAAAAATTTTTTTTATTCCAGATTCTTTGCGCATAATATGCTTGTCTGAGGCTATCAAACTAGTATAACGAGAGATTACCAGTTATCTCAAATAAGAATGGAAAAAAAGTGATTCTAATGAAGTTTCCAAACTTCGAAAAAAAAATTTATTCTTTTCGAGATTCTTTGCGCATAATATGCTTTTCTGAGGCTATCATACTACTATAATGAAAGAGAACCAGTTATCTCAAATAAGAACGGAAAAAAAGTGATTCTAACGAGGTTTCCAAACTTCGAAAAAAAATTTTTTTCTTTTCGAGATTCTTTGCGCATAATATGCTTTTCTCAGGCAATCAAACTAGTATAATGAAAGAGAACCAGTTATCTCAAATAAGAACGGAAAAAAAGTGATTCTAACGAAGTTTCGAAAACTCGAAAAAAATTTTTTTTCTTTTCGAGATTCTTTGCGCATAATATGCTTTTCTGAGGCTATCAAACTAGTATAATGAAAGAGAACCAGTTATCTCAAATAAGAAAGGAAAAAAAAGTGATTCTAACGAAGTTTCCAAACTTCGAAAAAAAATTTTTTTCATTTCCAGATTCTTTGCGCATAATATGTTTGTCTGAGGCTATCAAACTAGTATAACGAGAGATTACCAGTTATCTCAAATAAGAATGGAAAAAAAGTGATTCAAACGAAGTTTCCAAACTTCGAAAAAAAATTTTTTTCTTTTCGAGATTCTTTGCGCATAAAATACTTGTCTGTGGCTATCAAACTAGTATAATGAAAGAAAAACAGTTATCTCAAATAAGAACGGAAAAAAAGTGATTCTAACGAAGTTTCGAAAACTCGAAAAAAATTTTTTTCTTTTCGACATTCTTTGCGCATGATATACTTTTCTGAGGCTATCAAACTAGTATAATGAAAGAGAACCAGTTATCTCAAATAAGAAAGGAAAAAAAGTGATTCTAAAGAAGTTTCCAAACTTCGAAAAAAAATTTTTTTCTTTTCGAGATTTTTTGCGCATAATTTGCTTGTCTGAGGCTATCAAACTAGTATAACGAGAGATTACCAGTTATCTCAAATAAGAATGGAAAAAAAGTGATTCTAATGAAGTTTCCAAATTTCGAAAAAAAAATTTTTTCTTTTCGAGATTCTTTGCGCATAATATGCTTTTCTGAGGCTATCATACTAGTATAATGAAAGAGAACCAGTTATCTCAAATAAGAACGGAAAAAAAGTGATTCTAACGAAGTTTCGAAAACTCGAAAAAAATTTTTTTTCTTTTCGAGATTCTTTGCGCATAATCTGCTTTTCTAAGCCTATAAAAATAGTATAATGAAAGAGAACCAGTTATCTCAATAAGAATGGAAAAAAAGTGTTTCTAATGAAGTTTCCAAACTTCGAAAAAAATTTTTTTCATTTCGAGATTCTTTGCGCATAATATGCTTTTCGGAGGCTATCAAACTAATATAATGAAAGAGAACCAGTTATCTCAAATAAGAACGGAAAAAAAGTGATTCTAACGAAGTTTCGAAACTTCGAAAAAAATTTTTTTTCTTTTCGAGATTCTTTGCGCATAATTTGCTTTTCTGAGGCTATCAAACTAGTATAATGAAAGAGAACCAGTTATCTTAAATAAGAACAGAAAAAAAGTGATTCTAACGAAGTTTCCAAACTACGAAAAAAATTTTTTTTCTTTTCGAGATTCTTTGCGCATAATATGCTTTTCTGAGGCTATCAAACTAGTATAATGAAAGAGAACCAGTTATCTCAAATAAGAACGGAAAAAAAGTGATTCTAACGAAGTTTCCAAACTTCGAAAAAAAATTTTTTTCTTTTCGAGATTCTTTGCGCATAAAATACTTGTCTGTGGCTATCAAACTAGTATAATGAAAGAGAAACAGTTATCTCAAATAAGAATGGAAAAAAACTGATTCTAACGAAGTTTCGAAAACTCGAAAAAAATTTTTTTCTTTTCGAGATTCTTTGCGCATAATATGCATTTCTGAGGCTATCAAACTAGTATAATGAAAGAGAACCAGTTATCTCAAATAAGAAAGGAAAAAAAGTGATTCTAACGAAGTTTCAAAACTTCAAAAAAAATTTTTTTCTTTTCGAGATTCTTTGCGCATAATATGCTTGTCTGAGGCTATATTACTAGTATAATGAAAGAGAACCAGTTATCTCAAATAAGAACGGAAAAAAAGTGATTCTAACGAGGTTTCCAAACTTCGAAAAAAAATTTTTTCTTTTCGAGATTCTTTGCGCATAATATGCTTTTCTGAGGCTATCAAACTAGTATAATGAAAGAGAACCAGTTATCTCAAAAAGAACGGAAAAAAAGTGATTCTAACGAAGTTTCGAAAACTCGAAAAAAATTTTTTTTCTTTTCGAGATTCTTTGCGCATAATATGCTTTTCTGAGGCTATCAAACTAGTATAATGAAAGAGAACCAGTTATCTCAAATAAGAAAGGAAAAAAAGTGATTCTAACGAAGTTTCCAAACTTCGAAAAAAAATTTTTTTCTTTTCCAGATTCTTTGCGCATAATATGCTTTTCTGAGGCTATCAAACTAGTATAATGAGAGAATACCAGTTATCTCAAATAAGAAGGGAAAAAAAGTGATTCTAACGAAGTTTCCAAACTTCGAAAAAAAATTTTTTTCTTTTCGAGATTCTTTGCGCATAATGTGCTTGTCTGAGGCTATCAAACTAGTATAATGAAAGAGAACCAGATATCTCAAATAAGAATGGAAAAAAAGTGATTCTAAGGAAGTTTCCAAACTTCGAAAAAAATTTTTTTCTTTTCGATATTCTTTGCGCATAATATGCTTTTCTGAGGCTATCAAACTAGTATAATGAAAGAGAACCAGTTATCTCAAATAAGAACGGAAAAAAAGTGATTCTAACGAGGTTTCCAAACTTCGAAAAAAAATTTTTTTCTTTTGGAGATTCTTTGCGCATAATATGCTTTTCTGAGGCTATCAAACTAGTATAATGAAAGAGAATCAGTTATCTCAAATAAGAACGGAAAAAAAGTGATTCTAACGAAGTTTCCAAACTTCGAAAAAATTTTTTTTTCTTTTCGAGATTCTTTGCGCATAATACGCTTTTCTGAGGCTATCAAACTAGTATAATGAAAGAGAACCAGTTATCTCAAATAAGAATGGAAAAAAAGGGATTCTAATGAAGTTTCCAAACTTCGAAAAAAAAATATTTATTTTTCGAGATTCTTTGCGCATAATATGCTTTTCTGAGTCTATCATACTAGTATAATGAAAGAGAACCAGTTATCTCAAATAAGAACGGAAAAAAAGTGATTCTAACGAAATTTCCAAACTTCGAAAAAAAATTTTTTTCATTTGGAGATTCTTTGCGCATAATATGCTTTTCTGAGGCTATCAAACTAGTATAATGAAAGAGAACCAGTTATCTCGTATAAGAATGGAAAAAAAGTGTTTCTAATGAAGTTTCCAAACTTCGAAAAAAATTTTTTTTCATTTCGAGATTCTTTGCGCATAATATGCTTTTCGGAGGCTATCAAACTAATATAATGAAAGAGAACCAGTTATCTCAAATAAGAACGGAAAAAAAGCGATTCTAACGAAGTTTCGAAACTTCGAAAAAAAAATTTTTTCTTTTCGAGATTCTTTGCGCATAATATGCTTTTCTAAGGCTATCAAACTAGTATAATGAAAGAGAACCAGTTATCTCAAATAAGAACGGAAAAAAAGTGATTCTAACGAAGTTTCGAAAACTCGAAAAAAATTTTTTTTCTTTTCGAGATTCTTTGCGCATAATTTGCTTGTTTGAGGCTATCAAACTAGTATAACGAGAGATTACCAGTTATCTCAAATAAGAATGGAAAAAAAGTGATTCTAATGAAGTTTCCAAATTTCGAAAAAAAAATTTTTTCTTTTCGAGATTCTTTGCGCATAATATGCTTTTCTGAGGCTATCATACTAGTATAATGAAAGAGAACCAGTTATCTGAAATAAGAACGGAAAAAAAGTGATTCTAACGAAGTTTCCAAACTTCGAAAAAAAATTTTTTTCTTTTCCAGATTCTTTGCGCATAATATGCTTGTCTGAGGCTATCAAACTAGTATAACGAGAGATTACCAGTTATCTCAAATAAGAATGGAAAAAAAGTGATTCTAATGAAGTTTCCAAACTTCGAAATAAAAATTTATTCTTTTCGAGATTCTTTGCGCATAATATGCTTTTCTGAGGCTATCATACGAGTATAATGAAAGAGAACCAGTTATCTGAAATAAGAACGGAAAAAAAGTGATTCTAACGAAATTTCCAAACTTGGAAAAAAATTTTTTTTCTTTTCGAGATTTTTTGCGCATAATATGCTTTTCTGATACTATCAAACTAGTATAATGAAAGAGAACCACTTATCTCAAATAAGAACGGAAAAAAAGTGATTCTAACGAGGTTTCCAATCTTCGAAAAAAAATTTTTTTCTTTTCGAGATTCTTTGCGCATAATATGCTTTTCTGAGGCTATCAAACTAGTATAATGAAAGAGAACCAGTTATCTCAAATAAGAACGGAAAAAAAGTGATTCTAACGAAGTTTCCAAACTTCGAAAAAAATTTTTTTTCTTTTCGAGATTCTTTGCGCATAATATGCTTGACTGAGGCTATCAAAGTAGTATAATGAAAGAGAACCAGTTATCTCAAATAAGAACGGAAAAAAAGTAATTGTAACGAGGTTTCCAAACTTCGAAAAAAAAATTTTTTCTTTTCGAGATTCTTTGCGCATAATATGCTTTTCTGAGGCTATCAAACTAGTATAATGAAAGAGAACCAGTTATCTCAAATAAGAAGGGAAAAAAAGTAATTCTAACGAAGTTTCGAAACTTCGAAAAAAAATTTTTTTCTTTTCGAGATTCTTTGCGCATAATATGCTTGTCTGAGGCTATCAAACTAGTATAATGAAAGAGAACCAGTTATCTCAAATAAGAACGGAAAAAATGTGATTCTAACGAAGTTTCCAAACTTCGAAAAAAAATTTTTTTCTTTTCGAGATTGTTTGCGCATACCTATGCTTTTCTGAGGCTATCAAACTAGTATAATGAAAGAGAACCAGTTATTTCAAATAAGAACGGAAAAAAAGTGATTCTAACGAGGTTTCCAAACTTCGAAAAAAAATTTTTTTCTTTTCGAGATTCTTTGCGCATAATATGCTTGTCGGAGGCTATCAAACTAGTATAATGAAAATGAACCAGTTATCTCAAATAAGAACGGAAAAAAAGTGATTCAAACGAGGTTTCCAAACTTCGAAAAAAAATGTTTTTCTTTTCGAGATTCTTTGCGCATAATATGCTTTTCTGAGGCTATCAAACTAGTATAATGAAAGAGAACCAGTTATCTCAAATAAGAACGGAAAAAAAGTGATTCTAACGAAGTTTCGAAAACTCGAAAAAAATTTTTTTTCTTTTCGAGATTCTTTGCGCATAATATGCTTTTCTGAGGCTATCAAACTAGTATAATGAAAGAGAACCAGTTATCTCAAATAAGAAAGGAAAAAGTGATTCTAGCGAAGTTTCCAAACTTCGAAAAAATTTTTTTTTTTTTCGAGATTCTTTGCGCATAATATGCTTTTCTGAGGCTATCAAACTAGTATAATGATGGAGAACCAGTTATCTCAAATAAGAACGGAAAAAAAGTGATTCTAACGAAGTTTCCAAACTTCGAAACAAATTTTTTTTCTTTTCGAGATTCTTTGCGCATAAAATGCTTGTCTGTAGCTATCAAACTAGTATAATGAAAGAGAAACAGTTATCTCAAATAAGAACGGAAAAAAAGTGATTCTAACGAAGTTTCAAAAACTCGAAAAAATTTTTTTTCTTTTCGACATTCTTTGCGCATAATATGCTTTTCTGAGGCTATCAAACTAGTATAATGAAAGAGAACCAGTTATCTCAAATAAGAAAGGAAAAAAAGTGATTCTAAAGAAGTTTCCAAACTTCGAAAAAAAATTTTTTTCTTTTCGAGATTCTTTGCGCATAATTTGCTTGTCTGAGGCTATCAAACTAGTATAACGAGAGATTACCAGTTATCTCAAATAAGAATGGAAAAAAAGTGATTCTAATGAAGTTTCCAAATTTCGAAAAAAAAATTTTTTCTTTTCGAGATTCTTTGCGCATAATATGCTTTTCTGAGGCTATCATACTAGTATAATGAAAGAGAACCAGTTATCTCAAATAAGAACGGAAAAAAAGTGATTCTAACGAAGTTTCGAAAACTCGAAAAAAATTTTTTTTCTTTTCGAGATTCTTTGCGCATAATCTGCTTTTCTAAGCCTATAAAACTAGTATAATGAAAGAGAACCAGTTATCTCAATAAGAATGGAAAAAAAGTGTTTCTAATGAAGTTTCCAAACTTGGAAAAAAATTTTTTTCATTTCGAGATTCTTTGCGCATAATATGCTTTTCGGAGGCTATCAAACTAATATAATGAAAGAGAACCAGTTATCTAAAATAAGAACGGAAAAAAAGTGATTCTAACGAAGTTTCGAAACTTCGAAAAAAATTTTTTTTCTTTTCGAGATTCTTTGCGCATAATTTGCTTTTCTGAGGCTATCAAACTAGTATAATGAAAGAGAACCAGTTATCTTAAATAAGAAGGGAAAAAAAGTGATTCTAACGAAGTTTCCAAACTTCGAAAAAAATTTTTTTTCTTTTCGAGATTCTTTGCGCATAATGTGCTTGTCTGAGGCTATCAAACTAGTATAATGAAAGAGAACCAGATATCTCAAATAAGAATGGAAAAAAAGTGATTCTAAGGAAGTTTCCAAACTTCGAAAAAAATTTTTTTCTTTTCGATATTCTTTGCGCATAATATGCTTTTCTGAGGCTATCAAACTAGTATAATGAAAGAGAACCAGTTATCTCAAATAAGAACGGAAAAAAAGTGATTCTAACGAGGTTTCCAAACTTCGAAAAAAAATTTTTTTCTTTTGGAGATTCTTTGCGCATAATATGCTTTTCTGAGGCTATCAAACTAGTATAATGAAAGAGAATCAGTTATCTCAAATAAGAACGGAAAAAAAGTGATTCTAACGAAGTTTCCAAACTTCGAAAAAATTTTTTTTTCTTTTCGAGATTCTTTGCGCATAATACGCTTTTCTGAGGCTATCAAACTAGTATAATGAAAGAGAACCAGTTATCTCAAATAAGAATGGAAAAAAAGGGATTCTAATGAAGTTTCCAAACTTCGAAAAAAAAATATTTATTTTTCGAGATTCTTTGCGCATAATATGCTTTTCTGAGTCTATCATACTAGTATAATGAAAGAGAACCAGTTATCTCAAATAAGAACGGAAAAAAAGTGATTCTAACGAAATTTCCAAACTTCGAAAAAAAATTTTTTTCATTTGGAGATTCTTTGCGCATAATATGCTTTTCTGAGGCTATCAAACTAGTATAATGAAAGAGAACCAGTTATCTCGTATAAGAATGGAAAAAAAGTGTTTCTAATGAAGTTTCCAAACTTCGAAAAAAATTTTTTTTCATTTCGAGATTCTTTGCGCATAATATGCTTTTCGGAGGCTATCAAACTAATATAATGAAAGAGAACCAGTTATCTCAAATAAGAACGGAATAAAAGCGATTCTAACGAAGTTTCGAAACTTCGAAAAAAAATTTTTTTCTTTGCGCATAATATGCTTTTCTAAGGCTATCAAACTAGTATAATGAAAGAGAACCAGTTATCTCAAATAAGAACGGAAAAAAAGTGATTCTAACGAAGTTTCGAAAACTCGAAAAAAATTTTTTTTCTTTTCGAGATTCTTTGCGCATAATTTGCTTGTTTGAGGCTATCAAACTAGTATAACGAGAGATTACCAGTTATCTCAAATAAGAATGGAAAAAAAGTGATTCTAATGAAGTTTCCAAATTTCGAAAAAAAAATTTTTTCTTTTCGAGATTCTTTGCGCATAATATGCTTTTCTGAGGCTATCATACTAGTATAATGAAAGAGAACCAGTTATCTCAAATAAGAACGGAAAAAAAGTGATTCTAACGAAGTTTCCAAACTTCGAAAAAAAATTTTTTTCTTTTCCAGATTCTTTGCGCATAATATGCTTGTCTGAGGCTATCAAACTAGTATAACGAGAGATTACCAGTTATCTCAAATAAGAATGGAAAAAAAGTGATTCTAATGAAGTTTCCAAACTTCGAAATAAAAATTTATTCTTTTCGAGATTCTTTGCGCATAATATGCTTTTCTGAGGCTATCATACGAGTATAATGAAAGAGAACCAGTTATCTGAAATAAGAACGGAAAAAAAGTGATTCTAACGAAATTTCCAAACTTCGAAAAAAATTTTTTTTCTTTTCGAGATTTTTTGCGCATAATATGCTTTTCTGATACTATCAAACTAGTATAATGAAAGAGAACCACTTATCTCAAATAAGAACGGAAAAAAAGTGATTCTAACGAGGTTTCCAATCTTCGAAAAAAAAATTTTTTCTTTTCGAGATTCTTTGCGCATAATATGCTTTTCTGAGTCTATCATACTAGTATAATGAAAGAGAACCAGTTATCTCAAATAAGAACGGAAAAAAAGTGATTCTAACGAAATTTCCAAACTTCGAAAAAAAATTTTTTTCATTTGGAGATTCTTTGCGCATAATATGCTTTTCTGAGGCTATCAAACTAGTATAATGAAATAGAACCAGTTATCTCGTATAAGAATGGAAAAAAAGTGTTTCTAATGAAGTTTCCAAACTTCGAAAAAAATTTTTTTTCATTTCGAGATTCTTTGCGCATAATATGCTTTTCGGAGGCTATCAAACTAATATAATGAAAGAGAACCAGTTATCTCAAATAAGAACGGAAAAAAAGTGATTCTAACGAAGTTTCGAAACTTCGAAAAAAAATTTTTTTCTTTTCGAGATTCTTTGCGCATAATATGCTTTTCTAAGGCTATCAAACTAGTATAATGAAAGAGAACCAGTTATCTCAAATAAGAACGGAAAAAAAGTGATTCTAACGAAGTTTCGAAAACTCGAAAAAAATTTTTTTTCTTTTCGAGATTCTTTGCGCATAATTTGCTTGTTTGAGGCTATCAAACTAGTATAACGAGAGATTACCAGTTATCTCAAATAAGAATGGAAAAAAAGTGATTCTAATGAAGTTTCCAAATTTCGAAAAAAAAATTTTTTCTTTTCGAGATTCTTTGCGCATAATATGCTTTTCTGAGGCTATCATACTAGTATAATGAAAGAGAACCAGTTATCTCAAATAAGAACGGAAAAAAAGTGATTCTAACGAAGTTTCCAAACTTCGAAAAAAAATTTTTTTCTTTTCCAGATTCTTTGCGCATAATATGCTTGTCTGAGGCTATCAAACTAGTATAACGAGAGATTACCAGTTATCTCAAATAAGAATGGAAAAAAAGTGATTCTAATGAAGTTTCCAAACTTCGAAATAAAAATTTATTCTTTTCGAGATTCTTTGCGCATAATATGCTTTTCTGAGGCTATCATACGAGTATAATGAAAGAGAACCAGTTATCTGAAATAAGAACGGAAAAAAAGTGATTCTAACGAAATTTCCAAACTTCGAAAAAAATTTTTTTTCTTTTCGAGATTTTTTGCGCATAATATGCTTTTCTGATACTATCAAACTAGTATAATGAAAGAGAACCACTTATCTCAAATAAGAACGGAAAAAAAGTGATTCTAACGAGGTTTCCAATCTTCGAAAAAAAATTTTTTTCTTTTCGAGATTCTTTGCGCATAATATGCTTTTCTGAGGCTATCAAACTAGTATAATGAAAGAGAACCAGTTATCTCAAATAAGAACGGAAAAAAAGTGATTCTAACGAAGTTTCCAAACTTCGAAAAAAATTTTTTTTCTTATCGAGATTCTTTGCGCATAATATGCTTGACTGAGGCTATCAAAGTAGTATAATGAAAGAGAACCAGTTATCTCAAATAAGAACGGAAAAAAAGTAATTCTAACGAGGTTTCCAAACTTCGAAAAAAAAATTTTTTCTTTTCGAGATTCTTTGCGCATAATATGCTTTTCTGAGGCTATCAAACTAGTATAATGAAAGAGAACCAGTTATCTCAAATAAGAAGGGAAAAAAAGTGATTCTAACGAAGTTTCGAAACTTCGAAAAAAAATTTTTTTCTTTTCGAGATTCTTTGCGCATAATATGCTTGTCTGAGGCTATCAAACTAGTATAATGAAAGAGAACCAGTTATCTCAAATAAGAACGGAAAAAATGTGATTCTAACGAAGTTTCCAAACTTCGAAAAAAAATTTTTTTCTTTTCGAGATTGTTTGCGCATACCTATGCTTTTCTGAGGCTATCAAACTAGTATAATGAAAGAGAACCAGTTATTTCAAATAAGAACGGAAAAAAAGTGATTCTAACGAGGTTTCCAAACTTCGAAAAAAAATTTTTTTCTTTTCGAGATTCTTTGCGCATAATATGCTTGTCGGAGGCTATCAAACTAGTATAATGAAAATGAACCAGTTATCTCAAATAAGAACGGAAAAAAAGTGATTCAAACGAGGTTTCCAAACTTCGAAAAAAAATGTTTTTCTTTTCGAGATTCTTTGCGCATAATATGCTTTTCTGAGGCTATCAAACTAGTATAATGAAAGAGAACCAGTTATCTCAAATAAGAACGGAAAAAAAGTGATTCTAACGAAGTTTCGAAAACTCGAAAAAAATTTTTTTTCTTTTCGAGATTCTTTGCGCATAATATGCTTTTCTGAGGCTATCAAACTAGTATAATGAAAGAGAACCAGTTATCTCAAATAAGAAAGGAAAAAGTGATTCTAGCGAAGTTTCCAAACTTCGAAAAAAAATTTTTTTTTTTCGAGATTCTTTGCGCATAATATGCTTGTCTGAGGCTATCAAACTAGTATAACGAGAGATTACCAGCTATCTCAAATAAGAATGGAAAAAAAGTGATTCTAATGAAGTTTCCAAACTTCGAAAAAAAAATTTATTCTTTTCGAGATTCTTTGCGCATAATATGCTTATCTGAGGCTATCATACTAGTATAATGAAAGAGAACCAGTTATCTCAAATAAGAACGGAAAAAAAGTGATTCTAACGAGGTTTCCAAACTTCGAATAAAAATTTTTTTCTTTTCGAGATTCTTTGCGCATAATATGCTTTTCTCAGGCAATCAAACTAGTATAATGAAAGAGAACCAGTTATCTCAAATAAGAACGGAAAAAAAGTGATTCTAACGAAGTTTCGAAAACTCGAAAAAAATTTTTTTTCTTTTCGAGATTCTTTGCGCATAATATGCTTTTCTGAGGCTATTAAACTAGTATAATGAAAGAGAACCAGTTATCTCAAATAAGAAAGGAAAAAAAGTGATTCTAACGAAGATTCCAAACTTCGAAAAAAATTTTTTTTCTTTTCCAGATTCTTTGCGCATAATATGCTTGTCTGAGGCTATCAAACTAGTATAACGAGAGATTACCAGTTATCTCAAATAAGAATGGAAAAAAAGTGATTCTAATGAAGTTTCCAAACTTCGAAATAAAAAGTTATTCTTTTCGAGATTCTTTGCGCATAATATGCTTTTCTGAGGCTATCAAACTAGTATAATGAAAGAGAACCAGTTATCTCAAATAAGAACGGAAAAAAAGTAATTCTAACGAGGTTTCCAAACTTCGAAAAAAAATTTTTTTCTTTTGGAGATTCTTTGCGCATAATATGCTTTTCTGAGGCTATCAAACTAGTATAATGAAAGAGAACCAGTTATCTCAAATAAGAAGGGAAAAAAAGTGATTCTAACGAAGTTTCGAAAACTCGAAAAAAATTTTTTTTCTTTTCGAGATTCTTTGCGCATAATATGCTTTTCTGATACTATCAAACTAGTATAATGAAAGAGAACCAGTTATCTCAAATAAGAAAGGAAAAAAAGTGATTCTAACGAAGTTTCCAAACTTCGAAAAAAAATTTTTTTCTTTTCGAGATTCTTTGCGCATAATATGCTTTTCTGAGGCTATCAAACTAGTATAATGATGGAGAACCAGTTATCTCAAATAAGAACGGAAAAAAAGTGATTCTAACGAAGTTTCCAAACTTCGAAACAAATTTTTTTTCTTTTCGAGATTCTTTGCGCATAAAATGCTTGTCTGTAGCTATCAAACTAGTATAATGAAAGAGAAACAGTTATCTCAAATAAGAATGGAAAAAAAGTGATTCTAATGAAGTTTCCAAACTTCGAAAAAAAATTTTTTTCTTTTCGAGATTCTTTGCGCATAATTTGCTTGTCTGAGGCTATCAAACTAGTATAACGAGAGATTACCAGTTATCTCAAATAAGAATGGAAAAAAAGTGATTCTAATGAAGTTTCCAAATTTCGAAAAAAAAATTTTTTCTTTTCGAGATTCTTTGCGCATAATATGCTTTTCTGAGGCTATCATACTAGTATAATGAAACAGAACCAGTTATCTCAAATAAGAACGGAAAAAAAGTGATTCTAACGAAGTTTCGAAAACTCGAAAAAAATTTTTTTTCTTTTCGAGATTCTTTGCGCATAATCTGCTTTTCTAAGCCTATAAAACTAGTATAATGAAAGAGAACCAGTTATCTCAATAAGAATGGAAAAAAAGTGTTTCTCATGAAGTTTCCAAACTTCGAAAAAAAATTTTTTTCATTTCGAGATTCTTTGCGCATAATATGCTTTTCGGAGGCTATCAAATTAATATAATGAAAGAGAACCAGTTATCTCAAATAAGAACGGAAAAAAAGTGATTCTAACGAAGTTTCGAAACTTCGAAAATAATTTTTTTTTCTTTTCGAGATTCTTTGCGCATAATATGCTTTTCTGAGGCTATCAAACTAGTATAATGAAAGAGAACCAGTTATCTCAAATAAGAACGGAAAAAAAGTGATTCTAACGAAGTTTCCAAACTTCGAAAAAAATTTTTTTTATTTTCGAGATTCATTGCGCATAATATGCTTTTCTGAGGGTAATCAAACTAGTATAATGAAAGAGAACCAGTTATCTCAAATAAGAACGGAAAAAAAGTGATTCTAACGAAGTTCCAAACTTCGAAAAAAAAATTTTTTCTTTTCGAGATTCTTTGCGCATAATATGCTTTTCTGAGGCTATCAAACTAGTATAATGAAAGAGAACCAGTTATCTCAAATAAGAACGGAAAAAAAGTGATTCTAACGAAGTTTCCAAACTTCGAAAAAAAATTTTTTTCTTTTCGAGATTCTTTGCGCATAAAATACTTGTCTGTGGCTATCAAACTAGTATAATGAAAGAGAAACAGTTATCTCAAATAAGAATGGAAAAAAACTGATTCTAACGAAGTTTCGAAAACTCGAAAAAAATTTTTTTCTTTTCGAGATTCTTTGCGCATAATATGCATTTCAGAGGCTATCAAACTAGTATAATGAAAGAGAACCAGTTATCTCAAATAAGAAAGGAAAAAAAGTGATTCTAACGAAGTTTCCAAACTTCGAAAAAAAATTTTTTTCTTTTCGAGATTCTTTGCGCATAATATGCTTGTCTGAGGCTATCATACTAGTATAATGAAAGAGAACCAGTTATCTCAAATAAGAACGGATAAAAAGTGATTCTAACGAGGTTTCCAAACTTCGAAAAAAAAATTTTTCTTTTCGAGATTCTTTGCGCATAATATGCTTTTCTGAGGCTATCAAACTAGTATAATGAAAGAGAACCAGTTATCTCAAATAAGAACGGAAAAAAAGTGATTCTAACGAAGTTTCGAAAACTCGAAAAAAATTTTTTTTCTTTTCGAGATTCTTTGCGCATAATATGCTTTTCTGAGGCTATCAAACTAGTATAATGAAAGAGAACCAGTTATCTCAAATAAGAAAGGAAAAAAAGTGATTCTAACGAAGTTTCCAAACTTCGAAAAAAATTTTTTTTCTTTTCGAGATTCTTTGCGCATAATATGCTTTTCTGAGGCTATCAAACTAGTATAATGAAAGAGAACCAGTTATCTCAGATAAGAATGGAAAAAAAGTGATTCTAACGAAGTTTCCAAATTTCGAAAAAAAAATTTTTTCTTTTCGAGATTCTTTGCGCATAATATGCTTTTCTGAGGCTATCATACTAGTATAATGAAAGAGAACCAGTTATCTCAAATAAGAACGGAAAAAAAGTGATTCTAACGAAGTTTCCAAACTTCGAAAAACAATTTTTTTCTTTTCCAGATTCTTTGCGCATAATATGCTTGTCTGAGGCTATCAAACTAGTATAACGAGAGATTACCAGTTATCTCAAATAAGAATGGAAAAAAAGTGATTCTAATGAAGTTTCCAAACTTCGAAATAAAAATTTATTCTTTTCGAGATTCTTTGCGCATAATATGCTTTTCTGAGGCTATCATACGAGTATAATGAAAGAGAACCAGTTATCTCAAATAAGAACGGAAAAAAAGTGATTCTAACGAAGTTTCCAAACTTCGAAAAAAAATTTTTTTCTTTTCGAGATTTTTTGCGCATAATATGCTTTTCTGATACTATCAAACTAATATAATGAAAGAGAACCAGTTATCTCAAATAAGAACGGAAAAAAAGTGATTCTAACGAGGTTTCCAATCTTTGAAAAAAAATTTTTTTCTTTTCGAGATTCTTTGCGCATAATATGCTTTTCTGAGGCTATCAAACTAGTATAATGAAAGAGAACCAGTTATCTCAAATAAGAACGGAAAAAAAGTGATTCTAACGAAGTTTCCAAACTTCGAAAAAAATTTTTTTTCTTTTCGAGATTCTTTGCGCATAATATGCTTGACTGAGGCTATCAAAGTAGTATAATGAAAGAGAACCAGTTATCTCAAATAAGAACGGAAAAAAAGTAATTCTAACGAGGTTTCCAAACTTCGAAAAAAAAATTTTTTCTTTTCGAGATTCTTTGCGCATAATATGCTTTTCTGAGGCTATCAAACTAGTATAA
Organism: Metallyticus violacea; assembly: GCA_030762175.1. NCBI lineage: Eukaryota > Metazoa > Arthropoda > Insecta > Mantodea > Metallyticidae > Metallyticus > Metallyticus violacea. The sequence continues at coordinate 81,217,358 of CM060842.1, read as the reverse complement.
TGAAAGAGAACCAGTTATCTCAAATAAGAAGGGAAAAAAAGTGATTCTAACGAAGTTTCGAAAACTCGAAAAAATTTTTTTTTCTTTTCGAGATTCTTTGCGCATAATATGCTTTTCTGAGGCTATCAAACTAGTATAATGAAAGAGAACCAGTTATCTCAAATAAGAATGGAAAAAAAGTGATTCTAACGAAGTTTCCAAACTTCGAAAAAAAATTTTTTTCATTTCCAGATTCTTTGCGCATAATATGCTTGTCTGAGGCTATCAAACTAGTATAACGAGAGATTACCAGTTATCTCAAATAAGAATGGAAAAAAAGTGATTCTAACGAAGTTTCGAAACTTCGAAAATAATTTTTTTTCTTTTCGAGATTCTTTGCGCATAATATGCTTTTCTGAGGCTATCAAACTAGTATAATGAAAGAGAACCAGTTATCTCAAATAAGAACGGAAAAAAAGTGATTCTAACGAAGTTTCCAAACTTCGAAAAAAAATTTTTTTATTTTCGAGATTCATTGCGCATAATATGCTTTTCTGAGGGTAATCAAACAAGTATAATGAAAGAGAACCAGTTATCTCAAATAAGAACGGAAAAAAGTGATTCTAACGAAGTTCCAAACTTCGAAAAAAAAATTTTTTCTTTTCGAGATTCTTTTCGCATAATATGCTTTTCTGAGGCTATCAAACTAGTATAATGAAAGAGAACCAGTTATCTCAAATAAGAACGGAAAAAAAGTGATTCTAACGAAGTTTCCAAACTTCGAAAAAAAATTTTTTTCTTTTCGAGATTCTTTGCGCATAAAATACTTGTCTGTGGCTATCAAACTAGTATAATGAAAGAGAAACAGTTATCTCAAATAAGAATGGAAAAAAACTGATTCTAACGAAGTTTCGAAAACTCGAAAAAATTTTTTTTCTTTTCGAGATTCTTTGCGCATAATATGCATTTCTGAGGCTATCAAACTAGTATAATGAAAGAGAACCAGTTATCTCAAATAAGAAAGGAAAAAAAGTGACTCTAACGAAGTTTCCAAACTTCGAAAAAAAATTTTTTTCTTTTCGAGATTCTTTGCGCATAATATGCTTGTCTGAGGCTATCATACTAGTATAATGAAAGAGAACCAGTTATCTCAAATAAGAACGGAAAAAAAGTGATTCTAACGAGGTTTCCAAACTTCGAAAAAAAATTTTTTCTTTTCGAGATTCTTTGCGCATATAATGCTTTTCTGAGGCTATCAAACTAGTATAATGAAAGAGAACCAGTTATCTCAAATAAGAACGGAAAAAAAGTGATTCTAACGAAGTTTCGAAAACTCGAAAAAAATTTTTTTTCTTTTCGAGATTCTTTGCGCATAATATGCTTTTCTGAGGCTATCAAACTAGTATAATGAAAGAGAACCAGTTATCTCAAATAAGAAAGGAAAAAAAGTGATTCTAACGAAGTTTCCAAACTTCGAAAAATAATTTTTTTCTTTTCCAGATTCTTTGCGCATAATATGCTTTTCTGAGGCTATCAAACTAGTATAATGAAAGAGAACCAGTTATCTCAAATAAGAAGGGAAAAAAAGTGATTCTAACGAAGTTTCCAAATTTCGAAAAAAAAATTTTTTCTTTTCGAGATTCTTTGCGCATAATATGCTTTTCTGAGGCTATCATACTAGTATAATGAAAGAGAACCAGTTATCTCAAATAAGAACGGAAAAAAAGTGATTCTAACGAAGTTTCCAAACTTCGAAAAAAAATTTTTTTCTTTTGGAGATTCTTTGCGCATAATATGCTTGTCTGAGGCTATCAAACTAGTATAACGAGAGATTACCAGTTATCTCAAATAAGAATGGAAAAAAAGTGATTCTAATGAAGTTTCCAAACTTCGAAATAAAAATTTATTCTTTTCGAGATTCTTTGCGCATAATATGCTTTTCTGAGGCTATCATACGAGTATAATGAAAGAGAACCAGTTATCTGAAATAAGAACGGAAAAAAAGTGATTCTAACGAAATTTCCAAACTTCGAAAAAAATTTTTTTTCTTTTCGAGATTTTTTGCGCATAATATGCTTTTCTGATACTATCAAGCTAGTATAATGAAGGAGAACCAGTTATCTCAAATAAGAACGGAAAAAAAGTGATTCTAACGAGGTTTCCAATCTTCGAAAAAAAATTTTTTTCTTTTCGAGATTCTTTGCGCATAATATGCTTTTCTGAGGCTATCAAACTAGTATAATGAAAGAGAACCAGTTATCTCAAATAAGAACGGAAAAAAAGTGATTCTAACGAAGTTTCCAAACTTCGAAAAAAATTTTTTTTCTTTTCGAGATTCTTTGCGCATAATATGCTTGACTGAGGCTATCAAAGTAGTATAATGAAAGAGAACCAGTTATCTCAAATAAGAACGGAAAAAAAGTAATTCTAACGAGGTTTCCAAACTTCGAAAAAAAAATTTTTTGTTTTCGAGATTCTTTGCGCATAATATGCTTTTCTGAGGCTATCAAACTAGTATAATGAAAGAGAACCAGTTATCTCAAATAAGAAGGGAAAAAAAGTGATTCTAACGAAGTTTCGAAAACTCGAAAAATTTTTTTTTTCTTTTCGAGATTCTTTGCGCATAATATGCTTTTCTGAGGCTATCAAACTAGTATAATGAAAGAGAACCAGTTATCTCAAATAAGAAAGGAAAAAAAGCGATTCTAACGAAGTTTCCAAACTTCGAAAAAAAATTTTTTTCATTTCCAGATTCTTTGCGCATAATATGCTTGTCTGAGGCTATCAAACTAGTATAACGAGAGATTACCAGATATCTCAAATAAGAATGGAAAAAAAGTGATTCTAACGAAGTTTCCAAACTTCGAAAAAAAATTTTTTTCTTTTCGAGATTCTTTGCGCATAAAATGCTTGTCTGTGGCTATCAAACTAGTATAATGAAAGAGAAACAGTTATCTCAAATAAGAACGGAAAAAAAGTGATTCTAACGAAGTTTCGAAAACTCGAAAAAAAATTTTTTCTTTTCGACATTCTTTGCCCATAATATGCTTTTCTGAGGCTATCAAACTAGTATAATGAAAGAGAACCAGTTATCTCAAATAAGAAAGGAAAAAAAGTGATTCTAACGAAGTTTCCAAACTTCGAAAAAAAATTTTTTTCTTTTCGAGATTCTTTGCGCATAATTTGCTTGTCTGAGGCTATCAAACTAGTATAACGAGAGATTACCAGTTATCTCAAATAAGAATGGAAAAAAAGTGATTCTAATGAAGTTTCCAAATTTCGAAAAAAAATTTTTTTCTTTTCGAGATTCTTTGCGCATAATATGCTTTTCTGAGGCTATCATACTAGTATAATGAAAGAGAACCAGTTATCTCAAATAAGAACGGAAAAAAAGTGATTCTAACGAAGTTTCGAAACTTCGAAAATAATTTTTTTTCTTTTCGAGATTCTTTGCGCATAAAATGCTTTTCTGAGGCTATCAAACTAGTATAATGAAAGAGAACCAGTTATCTCAAATAAGAACGGAAAAAAGTGATTCTAACGAAGTTCCAAACTTCGAAAAAAAATTTTTTTCTTTTCGAGATTCTTTGCGCATAATATGCTTTTCTGAGCCTATCAAACTAGTATAATGAAAGAGAACCAGTTATCTCAAATAAGAACGGAAAAAAAGTGATTCTAACGAAGTTTCCAAACTTCGAAAAAAATTTTTTTTCTTTTCGAGATTCTTTGCGCATAAAATACTTGTCTGTGGCTATCAAACTAGTATAATGAAAGAGAAACAGTTATCTCAAATAAGAATGGAAAAAAACTGATTCTAACGAAGTTTCGAAAACACGAAAAAAATTTTTTTCTTTTCGAGATTCTTTGCGCATAATATGCATTTCTGAGGCTATCAAACTAGTATAATGAAAGAGAACCAGTTATCTCAAATAAGAAAGGAAAAAAAGTGATTCTAACGAAGTTTCCAAACTTCGAAAAAAAATTTTTTGTTTCCGAGATTCTTTGCGCATAATATGCTTGTCTGAGGCTATCATACTAGTATAATGAAAGAGAACCAGTTATCTCAAATAAGAACGGAAAAAAAGTGATTCTAACGAGGTTTCCAAACTTCGAAAAAAAATTTTTTTTTTCGAGATTCTTTGCGCATAATATGCTTTTCTGAGGCTATCAAACTAGTATAATGAAAGAGAACCAGTTATCTCAAATAAGAACGGAAAAAAAGTGATTCTAACGAAGTTTCGAAAACTCGAAAAAAATTTTTTTTCTTTTCGAGATTCTTTGCGCATAATATGCTTTTCTGAGGCTATCAAACTAGTATAATGAAAGAGAACCAGTTATCTCAAATAAGAAAGGAAAAAAAGTGATTCTAACGAAGTTTCCAAACTTCGAAAAAAAATTTTTTTCTTTTCCAGATTCTTTGCGCATAATATGCTTTTCTGAGGCTATCAAACTAGTATAATGAAAGAGAACCAGTTATCTCAAATAAGAAGGGAAAAAAAGTGATTCTAACGAAGTTTCCAAATTTCGAAAAAAAAATTTTTTCTTTTCGAGATTCTTTGCGCATAATATGCTTTTCTGAGGCTATCATACTAGTATAATGAAAGAGAACCAGCTATCTCAAATAAGAACGGAAAAAAAGTGATTCTAACGAAGTTTCCAAACTTCGAAAAAAAATTTTTTTCTTTTCCAGATTCTTTGCGCATAATATGCTTGTCTGAGGCTATCAAACTAGTATAACGAGAGATTACCAGTTATCTCAAATAAGAATGGAAAAAAAGTGATTCTAATGAAGTTTCCAAACTTCGAAATAAAAATTTATTCTTTTCGAGATTCTTTGCGCATAATATGCTTTTCTGAGGCTGTCATACGAGTATAATGAAAGAGAACCAATTATCTGAAATAAGAACGGAAAAAAAGTGATTCTAACGAAATTTCCAAACTTCGAAAAAAATTTTTTTTCTTTTCGAGATTTTTTGGGCATAATATGCTTTTCTGATACTATCAAACTAGTATAATGAAAGAGAACCAGTTATCTCAAATAAGAACGGAAAAAAAGTGATTCTAACGAGGTTTCCAATCTTCGAAAAAATATTTTTTTCTTTTCGAGATTCTTTGCGCATAATATGCTTTTCTGAGGCTATCAAACTAGTATAATGAAAGAGAACCAGTTATCTCAAATAAGAAGGGAAAAAAAGTGATTCTAACGAAGTTTCGAAAACTCGAAAAAAATTTTTTTTCTTTTCGAGATTCTTTGCGCATAATATGCTTTTCTGAGGCTATCAAACTAGTATAATGAAAGAGAACCAGTTATCTCAAATAAGAAAGGAAAAAAAGTGATTCTAACGAAGTTTCCAAACTTCGAAAAAAAATTTTTTTCATTTCCAGATTCTTTGCGCATAATATGCTTGTCGGAGGCTATCAAACTAGTATAACGAGAGATTACCAGTTATCTCAAATAAGAATGGAAAAAAAGTGATTCTAACGAAGTTTCGAAACTTCGAAAATAATTTTTTTTCTTTTCGAGATTCTTTGCGCATAATATGCTTTTCTGAGGCTATCAAACTAGTATAATGAAAGAGAACCAGTTATCTCAAATAAGAAAGGAAAAAAAGTGATTCTAACGAAGTTTCCAAACTTCGAAAAAAAATTTTTTTCATTTCCAGATTCTTTGCGCATAATATGCTTGTCTGAGGCTATCAAACTAGTATAACGAGAGATTACCAGTTATCTCAAATAAGAATGGAAAAAAAGTGATTCTAACGAAGTTTCGAAACTTCGAAAATAATTTTTTTTCTTTTCGAGATTCTTTGCGCATAATATGCTTTTCTGAGGCTATCAAACTAGTATAATGAAAGAGAACCAGTTATCTCAAATAAGAACGGAAAAAAAGTGATTCTAACGAAGTTTCCAAACTTCGAAAAAAAATTTTTTTATTTTCGAGATTCATTGCGCATAATATGCTTTTCTGAGGGTAATCAAACTAGTATAATGAAAGAGAACCAGTTATCTCAAATAAGAACGGAAAAAAGTGATTCTAACGAAGTTCCAAACTTCGAAAAAAAAATTTTTTCTTTTCGAGATTCTTTTCGCATAATATGCTTTTTTGAGGCTATCAAACTAGTATAATGAAAGAGAACCAGTTATCTCAAATAAGAACGGAAAAAAAGTGATTCTAACGAAGATTCCAAACTTCGAAAAAAAATTTTTTTCTTTTCGAGATTCTTTGCGCATAAAATACTTGTCTGTGGCTATCAAACTAGTATAATGAAAGAGAAACAGTTATCTCAAATAAGAATGGAAAAAAACTGATTCTAACGAAGTTTCGAAAACTCGAAAAAATTTTTTTTCTTTTCGAGATTCTTTGCGCATAATATGCATTTCTGAGGCTATCAAACTAGTATAATGAAAGAGAACCAGTTATCTCAAATAAGAAAGGAAAAAAAGTGATTCTAACGAAGTTTCCAAACTTCGAAAAAAAATTTTTTTCTTTTCGAGATTCTTTGCGCATAATATGCTTGTCTGAGGCTATCATACTAGTATAATGAAAGAGAACCAGTTATCTCAAATAAGAACGGAAAAAAAGTGATTCTAACGAGGTTTCCAAACTTCGAAAAAAAATTTTTTCTTTTCGAGATTCTTTGCGCATAATATGCTTTTCTGAGGCTATCAAACTAGTATAATGAAAGAGAACCAGTTATCTCAAATAAGAAAGGAAAAAAAGTGATTCTAACGAAGTTTCCAAACTTCGAAAAAAAATTTTTTTCTTTTCCAGATTCTTTGCGCATATTATGCTTTTCTGAGGCTATCAAACTAGTATAATGAAAGAGAACCAGTTATCTCAAATAAGAAGGGAAAAAAAGTGATTCTAACGAAGTTTCCAAATTTCGAAAAAAAAATTTTTTCTTTTCGAGATTCTTTGCGCATAATATGCTTTTCTGAGGCTATCATACTAGTATAATGAAAGAGAACCAGTTATCTCAAATAAGAACGGAAAAAAAGTGATTCTAACGAAGTTTCCAAACTTCGAAAAAAAATTTTTTTCATTTCCAGATTCTTTGCGCATAATATGCTTGTCTGAGGCTATCAAACTAGTATAACGAGAGATTACCAGTTATCTCAAATAAGAATGGAAAAAAAGTGATTCTAACGAAGTTTCCAAACTTCGAAAAAAAATTTTTTTCTTTTCGATATTCTTTGCGCATAAAATGCTTGTCTTTGGCTATCAAACTAGTATAATGAAAGAGAAACAGTTATCTCAAATAAGAACGGAAAAAAAGTGATTCTAACGAAGTTTCGAAAACTCGAAAAAAATTTTTTTCTTTTCGACATTCTTTGCCCATAATATGCTTTTCTGAGGCTATCAAACTAGTATAATGAAAGAGAACCAGTTATCTCAAATAAGAAAGGAAAAAAAGTGATTCTAACGAAGTTTCCAAACTTCGAAAAAAAATTTTTTTCTTTTCGAGATTCTTTGCGCATAATTTGCTTGTCTGAGGCTATCAAACTAGTATAACGAGAGATTACCAGTTATCTCAAATAAGAATGGAAAAAAAGTGATTCTAATGAAGTTTCCAAATTTCGAAAAAAAAAATTTTTCTTTTCGAGATTCTTTGCGCATAATATGCTTTTCTGAGCCTATAAAACTAGTATAATGAAAGAGAACCAGTTATCTCAATAAGAATGGAAAAAAAGTGTTTCTAATGAAGTTTCCAAACTTCGAAAAAAAAATTTTTTATTTTCGAGATTCATTGCGCATAATATGCTTTTCTGAGGGTAATCAAACTAGTATAATGAAAGAGAACCAGTTACCTCAAATAAGAACGGAAAAAAAGTGATTCTAACGAAGTTCCAAAATTCGAAAAAAAAATTTTTTCTTTTCGAGATTCTTTGCGCATAATATGCTTTTCTGAGGCTATCAAACTAGTATAATGAAAGAGAACCAGTTATCTCAAATAAGAACGGAAAAAAAGTGATTCTAACGAAGTTTCCAAACTTCGAAAAAAAATTTTTTTCTTTTCGAGATTCTTTGCGCATAAAATACTTGTCTGTGGCTATCAAACTAGTATAATGAAATGGAAACAGTTATCTCAAATAAGAATGGAAAAAAACTGATTCTAACGAAGTTTCGAAAACTCGAAAAAAATTTTTTTCTTTTCGAGATTCTTTGCGCATAATTTGCATTTCTGAGGCTATCAAACTAGTATAATGAAAGAGAACCAGTTATCTCAAATAAGAAAGGAAAAAAAGTGATTCTAACGAAGTTTCCAAACTTCGAAAAAAAATTTTTTCTTTTCGAGATTCTTTGGGCATAATATGCTTGTCTGAGGCTATCATACTAGTATAATGAAAGAGAACCAGTTATCTCAAATAAGAACGGAAAAAAAGTGATTCTAACGAGGTTTCCAAACTTCGAAAAAAAAATTTTTCTTTTCGAGATTCTTTGCGCATAATATGCTTTTCTGAGGCTATCAAACTAGTATAATGAAAGAGAACCAGTTATCTCAAATAAGAACGGAAAAAAAGTGATTCTAACGAAGTTTCGAAAACTCGAAAAAAATTTTTTTTCTTTTCGAGATTCTTTGCGCATAATATGCTTTTCTGAGGCTATCAAACTAGTATAATGAAAGAGAACCAGTTATCTCAAATAAGAAAGGAAAAAAAGTGATTCTAACGAAGTTTCCAAACTTCGAAAAAAAATTTTTTTCTTTTCCAGATTCTTTGCGCATAATTAGCTTTTCTGAGGCTATCAAACTAGTATAATGAAAGAGAACCAGTTATCTCAAATAAGAAGGGAAAAAAAGTGATTCTAACGAAGTTTCCAAATTTCGAAAAAAAAATTTTTTCTTTTCGAGATTCTTTGCGCATAATATGCTTTTCTGAGGCTATCATACTAGTATAATGAAAGAGAACCAGTTATCTCAAATAAGAACGGAAAAAAAGTGATTCTAACGAAGTTTCCAAACTTCGAAAAAAATTTTTTTTCTTTTCGAGATTTTTTGCGCATAATATGCTTTTCTGATACTATCAAACTAGTATAATGAAAGAGAACCAGTTATCTCAAATAAGAACGGAAAAAAAGTGATTCTAACGAGGTTTCCAATCTTCGAAAAAAAATTTTTTTCTTTTCGAGATTCTTTGCGCATAATATGCTTTTCTGAGGCTATCAAACTAGTATAATGAAAGAGAACCATTTATCTCAAATAAGAAGGGAAAAAAAGTGATTCTAACGAAGTTTCGAAAACTCGAAAAAAATTTTTTTTCTTTTCGAGATTCTTTGCGCATAATATGCTTGTCTGAGGCTATCAAACTAGTATAACGAGAGATTACCAGTTATCTCAAATAAGAATGGAAAAAAAGTGATTCTAATGAAGTTTCGAAACTTCGAAAAAAAAATTTTTTCTTTTCGAGATTCTTTGCGCATAATATGCTTTTCTGAGGCTATCATACTAGTATAATGAAAGAGAACCAGTTATCTCAAATAAGAACGGAAAAATAGTGATTCTAAAGAAATTTCCAAACTTCGAAAAAAAATTTTTTTCTTTTGGAGATTCTTTGCGCATAATTAGCTTTTCTGAGGCTATCAAACTAGTATAATGAAAGAGAACCAGTTATCTCAAATAAGAACGGAAAAAAGTGATTCTAACGAGGTTTCCAATCTTCGAAAAAAAATTTTTTTCTTTTCGAGATTCTTTGCGCATAATATGCTTTTCTGAGGCTATCAAACTAGTATAATGAAAGAGAACCAGTTATCTCAAATAAGAAGGGAAAAAAAGTGATTCTAACGAAGTTTCGAAAACTCGAAAAAAATTTTTTTTCTTTTCGAGATTCTTTGCGCATAATATGCTTGTCTGAGGCTATCAAACTAGTATAACGAGAGATTACCAGTTATCTCAAATAAGAATGGAAAAAAAGTGATTCTAACGAAGTTTCCAAACTTCGAAAAAAATTTTTTTTATTTTCGAGATTCATTGCGCATAATATGCTTTTCTGAGGGTAATCAAACTAGTATAATGAAAGAGAACCAGTTATCTCAAATAAGAACGGAAAAAAAGTGATTCTAACGAAGTTCCAAACTTCGAAAAAAAAATTTTTTCTTTTCGAGATTCTTTGCGCATAATATGCTTTTCTGAGGCTATCAAACTAGTATAATGAAAGAGAACCAGTTATCTCAAATAAGAACGGAAAAAAAGTGATTCTAACGAAGTTTCCAAACTTCGAAAAAAAATTTTTTTCTTTTCGAGATTCTTTGCGCATAAAATACTTGTCTGTGGCTATCAAACTAGTATAATGAAAGAGAAACAGTTATCTCAAATAAGAATGGAAAAAAACTGATTCTAACGAAGTTTCGAAAACTCGAAAAAAATTTTTTCTTTTCGAGATTCTTTGCGCATAATATGCATTTCTGAGGCTATCAAACTAGTATAATGAAAGAGAACCAGTTATCTCAAATAAGAAAGGAAAAAAAGTGATTCTAACGAAGTTTCCAAACTTCGAAAAAAAAATTTTTTCTTTTCGAGATTCTTTGCGCATAATATGCTTGTCTGAGGCTATCATACTAGGTATAATGAAAGAGAACCAGTTATCTCAAATAAGAACGGAAAAAAAGTGATTCTAACGAGGTTTCCAAACTTCGAAAAAAAAATTTTTCTTTTCGAGATTCTTTGCGCATAATATGCTTTTCTGAGGCTATCAAACTAGTATAATGAAAGAGAACCAGTTATCTCAAATAAGAACGGAAAAAAAGTGATTCTAACGAAGTTTCGAAAACTCGAAAAAAATTTTTTTTCTTTTCGAGATTCTTTGCGCATAATATGCTTTTCTGAGGCTATCAAACTAGTATAATGAAAGAGAACCAGTTATCTCAAATAAGAACGGAAAAAAAGTGATTCTAACGAGGTTTCCAATCTTCGAAAAAAAATTTTTTTCTTTTCGAGATTCTTTGCGCATAATATGCTTTTCTGAGGCTATCAAACTAGTATAATGAAAGAGAACCAGTTATCTCAAATAAGAACGGAAAAAAAGTGATTCTAACGAAGTTTCCAAACTTCGAAAAAAATTTTTTTTCTTTTCGAGATTCTTTGCGCATAATATGCTTGACTGAGGCTATCAAAGTAGTATAATGAAAGAGAACCAGTTATCTCAAATAAGAACGGAAAAAAAGTAATTCTAACGAGGTTTCCAAACTTCGAAAAAAAAATTTTTTCTTTTCGAGATTCTTTGCGCATAATATGCTTTTCTGAGGCTATCAAACTAGTATAATGAAAGAGAACCAGTTATCTCAAATAAGAAGGGAAAAAAAGTGATTCTAACGAAGTTTCGAAAACTGGAAAAAAATTTTTTTTCTTTTCGAGATTCTTTGCGCATAATATGCTTTTCTGAGGCTATCAAACTAGTATAATGAAAGAGAACCAGTTATCTCAAATAAGAAAGGAAAAAAAGTGATTCTAACGAAGTTTCCAAACTTCGAAAAAAAATTTTTTTCATTTCCAGATTCTTTACGCATAATATGCTTGTCTGAGGCTATCAAACTAGTATAACGAGAGATTACCAGTTATCTCAAATAAGAATGGAAAAAAAGTGATTCTAACGAAGTTTCGAAACTTCGAAAATAATTTTTTTTCTTTTCGAGATTCTTTGCGCATAATATGCTTTTCTGAGGCTATCAAACTAGTATAATGAAAGAGAACCAGTTATCTCAAATAAGAACGGAAAAAAAGTGATTCTAACGAAGTTTCCAAACTTCGAAAAAATTTTTTTTTATTTTCGAGATTCATTGCGCATAATATGCTTTTCTGAGGGTAATCAAACTAGTATAATGAAAGAGAACCAGTTATCTCAAATAAGAACGGAAAAAAAGTGATTCTAACGAAGTTCCAAACTTCGAAAAAAAAATTTTTTCTTTTCGAGATTCTTTGCGCATAATATGCTTTTCTGAGGCTATCAAACTAGTATAATGAAAGAGAACCAGTTATCTCAAATAAGAACGGAAAAAAAGTGATTCTAACGAAGTTTCCAAACTTCGAAAAAAAATTTTTTTCTTTTCGAGATTCTTTGCGCATAAAATACTTGTCTGTGGCTATCAAACTAGTATAATGAAAGAGAAACAGTTATCTCAAATAAGAATGGAAAAAAACTGATTCTAACGAAGTTTCGAAAACTCGAAAAAAATTTTTTTCTTTTCGAGATTCTTTGCGCATAATATGCATTTCTGAGGCTATCAAACTAGTATAATGAAAGAGAACCAGTTATCTCAAATAAGAAAGGAAAAAAAGTGATTCTAACGAAGTTTCCAAACTTCGAAAAAAATTTTTTTCTTTTCGAGATTCTTTGCGCATAATATGCTTGTCTGAGGCTATCATACTAGTATAATGAAAGAGAACCAGTTATCTCAAATAAGAACGGAAAAAAAGTGATTCTAACGAGGTTTCCAAACTTCGAAAAAAAAATTTTTCTTTTCGAGATTCTTTGCGCATAATATGCTTTTCTGAGGCTATCAAACTAGTATAATGAAAGAGAACCAGTTATCTCAAATAAGAACGGAAAAAAAGTGATTCTAACGAAGTTTCGAAAACTCGAAAAAAATTTTTTTTCTTTTCGAGATTCTTTGCGCATAATATGCTTTTCTGAGGCTATCAAACTAGTATAATGAAAGAGAACCAGTTATCTCAAATAAGAAAGGAAAAAAAGTGATTCTAACGAAGTTTCCAAACTTCGAAAAAAAATTTTTTTCTTTTCCAGATTCTTTGCGCATAATTAGCTTTTCTGAGGCTATCAAACTAGTATAATGAAAGAGAACCAGTTATCTCAAATAAGAAGGGAAAAAAAGTGATTCTAACGAAGTTTCCAAATTTCGAAAAAAAAATTTTTTCTTTTCGAGATTCTTCGCGCATAATATGCTTTTCTGAGGCTATCATACTAGTATAATGAAAGAGAACCAGTTATCTCAAATAAGAACGGAAAAAAAGTGATTCTAACGAAGTTTCCAAACTTCGAAAAAAAATTTTTTTCTTTTCCAGATTCTTTGCGCATAATATGCTTGTCTGAGGGTATCAAACTAGTATAACGAGAGATTACCAGTTATCTCAAATAAGAATGGAAAAAAAGTGATTCTAATGAAGTTTCCAAACTTCGAAATAAAAATTTATTCTTTTCGAGATTCTTTGCGCATAATATGCTTTTCTGAGGCTATCATACTAGTATAATGAAAGAGAACCAGTTATCTCAAATAAGAACGGAAAAATAGTGATTCTAACGAAATTTCCAAACTTCGAAAAAAATTTTTTTTCTTTTGGAGATTCTTTGCGCATAATATGCTTTTCTGAGGCTATCAAACTAGTATAATGAAAGAGAACCAGTTATCTCGTATAAGAATGGAAAAAAAGTGTTTCTAATGAAGTTTCCAAACTTCGAAAAAAATTTTTTTTCATTTCGAGATTCTTTGCGCATAATATGCTTTTCGGAGGCTATCAAACTAATATAATGAAAGAGAACCAGTTATCTCAAATAAGAACGGAAAAAAAGTGATTCTAACGAAGTTTCGAAACTTCGAAAATAATTTTTTTTCTTTTCGAGATTCTTTGCGCATAATATGCTTTTCTGAGGCTATCAAACTAGTATAATGAAAGAGAACCAGTTATCTCAAATAAGAACGGAAAAAAAGTGATTCTAACGAAGTTTCCAAACTTCGAAAAAAATTTTTTTTATTTTCGAGATTCATTGCGCATAATATGCTTTTCTGAGGGTAATCAAACTAGTATAATGAAAGAGAACCAGTTATCTCAAATAAGAACGGAAAAAAAGTGATTCTAACGAAGTTCCAAACTTCGAAAAAAAAATTTTTTCTTTTCGAGATTCTTTGCGCATAATATGCTTTTCTGAGGCTATCAAACTAGTATAATGAAAGAGAACCAGTTATCTCAAATAAGAACGGAAAAAAAGTGATTCTAACGAAGTTTCGAAAACTCGAAAAAAATTTTTTTCTTTTCGAGATTCTTTGCGCATAATATGCATTTCTGAGGCTATCAAACTAGTATAATGAAAGAGAACCAGTTATCTCAAATAAGAAAGGAAAAAAAGTGATTCTAACGAAGTTTCCAAACTTCGAAAAAAAAATTTTTTCTTTTCGAGATTGTTTGCGCATAATATGCTTGTCTGAGGCTATCATACTAGTATAATGAAAGAGAACCAGTTATCTCAAATAAGAACGGAAAAAAAGTGATTCTAACGAGGTTTCCAAACTTCGAAAAAAAAATTTTTCTTTTCGAGATTCTTTGCGCATAATATGCTTTTCTGAGGCTATCAAACTAGTATAATGAAAGAGAACCAGTTATCTCAAATAAGAACGGAAAAAAAGTGATTCTAACGAAGTTTCGAAAACTCGAAAAAAATTTTTTTTCTTTTCGAGATTCTTTGCGCATAATATGCTTTTCTGAGGCTATCAAACTAGTATAATGAAAGAGAACCAGTTATCTCAAATAAGAAAGGAAAAAAAGTGATTCTAACGAAGTTTCCAAACTTCGAAAAAAAATTTTTTTCTTTTCCAGATTCTTTGCGCATAATTAGCTTTTCTGAGGCTATCAAACTAGTATAATGAAAGAGAACCAGTTATCTCAAATAAGAAGGGAAAAAAAGTGATTCTAACGAAGTTTCCAAATTTCGAAAAAAAAATTTTTTCTTTTCGAGATTCTTTGCGCATAATATGCTTTTCTGAGGCTATCATACTAGTATAATGAAAGAGAACCAGTTATCTGAAATAAGAACGGAAAGAAAGTGATTCTAACGAAATTTCCAAACTTCGAATAAAATTTTTTTTCTTTTGGAGATTCTTTGCGCATAATATGCTTTTCTGATACTATCAAACTAGTATAATGAAAGAGAACCAGTTATCTCAAATAAGAACGGAAAAAAAGTGATTCTAACGAGGTTTCCAATCTTCGAAAAAAAATTTTTTTCTTTTCGAGATTCTTTGCGCATAATATGCTTTTCTGAGGCTATCAAACTAGTATAATGAAAGAGAACCAGTTATCTCAAATAAGAAGGGAAAAAAAGTGATTCTAACGAAGTTTCGAAAACTCGAAAAAAATTTTTTTTCTTTTCGAGATTCTTTGCGCATAATATGCTTTTCTGAGGCTATCAAACTAGTATAATGAAAGAGAACCAGTTATCTCAAATAAGAAAGGAAAAAAAGTGATTCTAACGAAGTTTCCAAACTTCGAAAAAAAATTTTTTTCATTTCCAGATTCTTTGCGCATAATATGCTTGTCTGAGGCTATCAAACTAGTATAACGAGAGATTACCAGTTATCTCAAATAAGAATGGAAAAAAAGTGGTTCTAACGAAGTTTCCAAACTTCGAAAAAAAATTTTTTTCTTTTCGAGATTCTTTGCGCATAAAATGCTTGTCTGTGGCTATCAAACTAGTATAATGAAAGAGAAACAGTTATCTCAAATAAGAACGGAAAAAAAGTGATTCTAACGAAGTTTCGAAAACTCGAAAAAAATTTTTTTCTTTTCGACATTCTTTGCCCATAATATGCTTTTCTGAGGCTATCAAACTAGTATAATGAAAGAGAACCAGTTATCTCAAATAAGAAAGGAAAAAAAGTGATTCTAACGAGGTTTCCAAACTTCGAAAAAAAAATTTTTCTTTTCGAGATTCTTTGCGCATAATATGCTTTTCTGAGGCTATCAAACTAGTATAATGAAAGAGAACCAGTTATCTCAAATAAGAAGGGAAAAAAAGTGATTCTAACGAAGTTTCGAAAACTCGAAAAAAATTTTTTTTCTTTTCGAGATTCTTTGCGCATAATATGCTTTTCTGAGGCTATCAAACTAGTATAATGAAAGAGAACCAGTTATCTCAAATAAGAAAGGAAAAAAAGTGATTCTAACGAAGTTTCCAAACTTCGAAAAAAAATTTTTTTCTTTTCCAGATTCTTTGCGCATAATATGCTTGTCTGAGGCTATCAAACTAGTATAACGTGAGATTACCAGTTATCTCAAATAAGAATGGAAAAAAAGTGATTCTAATGAAGTTTCCAAACTTCGAAATAAAAATTTATTCTTTTCGAGATTCTTTGCGCATAATATGCTTTTCTGAGGCTATCATACGAGTATAATGAAAGAGAACCAGTTATCTGAAATAAGAACGGAAAAAAAGTGATTCTAACGAAATTTCCAAACTTCGAAAAAAATTTTTTTTCTTTTCGAGATTTTTTGCGCATAATATGCTTTTCTGATACTATCAAACTAGTATAATGAAAGAGAACCAGTTATCTCAAATAAGAACGGAAAAAAAGTGATTCTAACGAGGTTTCCAATCTTCGAAAAAAAATTTTTTTCTTTTCGAGATTCTTTGCGCATAATATGCTTTTCTGAGGCTATCAAACTAGTATAATGAAAGAGAACCAGTTATCTCAAATAAGAAGGGAAAAAAAGTGATTCTAACGAAGTTTCGAAAACTCGAAAAAAATTTTTTTTCTTTTCGAGATTCTTTGCGCATAATATGCTTTTCTGAGGCTATCAAACTAGTATAATGAAAGAGAACCAGTTATCTCAAATAAGAAAGGAAAAAAAGTGATTCTAACGAAGTTTCCAAACTTCGAAAAAAAATTTTTTTCATTTCCAGATTCTTTGCGCATAATATGCTTGTCTGAGGCTATCAAACTAGTATAACGAGAGATTACCAGTTATCTCAAATAAGAATGGAAAAAAAGTGGTTCTAACGAAGTTTCCAAACTTCGAAAAAAAATTTTTTTCTTTTCGAGATTCTTTGCGCATAAAATGCTTGTCTGTGGCTATCAAACTAGTATAATGAAAGAGAAACAGTTATCTCAAATAAGAACGGAAAAAAAGTGATTCTAACGAAGTTTCGAAAACTCGAAAAAAATTTTTTTCTTTTCGACATTCTTTGCCCATAATATGCTTTTCTGAGGCTATCAAACTAGTATATTGAAAGAGAACCAGTTATCTCAAATAAGAAAGGAAAAAAAGTGATTCTAACGAAGTTTCCAAACTTGGAAAAAAAATTTTTTTCTTTTCGAGATTCTTTGCGCATAATTTGCTTGTCTGAGGCTATCAAACTAGTATAACGAGAGATTACCAGTTATCTCAAATAAGAATGGAAAAAAAGTGATTCTAATGAAGTTTCCAAATTTCGAAAAAAAAATTTTTTCTTTTCGAGATTCCTTGGGCATAATATGCTTTTCTGAGGCTATCATACTAGTATAATGAAAGAGAACCAGTTATCTCAAATAAGAACGGAAAAAAAGTGATTCTAACGAAGTTTCGAAAACTCGAAAAAAATTTTTTTTCTTTTCGAAATTCTTTGCGCATAATCTGCTTTTCTAAGCCTATAAAACTAGTATAATGAAAGAGAACCAGTTATCTCAATAAGAATGGAAAAAAAGTGTTTCTAATGAAGTTTCCAAACTTCGAAAAAAAAAAATTTTCATTTCGAGATTCTTTGCGCATAATATGCTTTTCGGAGGCTATCAAACTAATATAATGAAAGAGAACCAGTTATCTCAAATAAGAACGGAAAAAAAGTGATTCTAACGAAGTTTCGAAACTTCGAAAATAATTTTTTTTCTTTTCGAGATTCTTTGCGCATAATATGCTTTTCTGAGGCTATCAAACTAGTATAATGAAAGAGAACCAGTTATCTCAAATAAGAACGGAAAAAAAGTGATTCTAATGAAGTTTCCAAACTTCGAAAAAATTTTTTTTTATTTTCGAGATTCATTGCGCATAATATGCTTTTCTGAGGGTAATCAAACTAGTATAATGAAAGAGAACCAGTTATCTCAAATAAGAACGGAAAAAAAGTGATTCTAACGAAGTTCCAAACTTCGAAAAAAAAATTTTTTCTTTTCGAGATTCTTTGCGCATAATATGCTTTTCTGAGGCTATCAAACTAGTATAATGAAAGAGAACCAGTTTTCTCAAATAAGAACGGAAAAAAAGTGATTCTAACGAAGTTTCCAAACTTCGAAAAAAATTTTTTTCTTTTCGAGATTCTTTGCGCATAAAATACTTGTCTGTGGCTATCAAACTAGTATAATGAAAGAGAAACAGTTATCACAAATAAGAATGGAAAAAAACTGATTCTAACGAAGTTTCGAAAACTCGAAAAAAATTTTTTTCTTTTCGAGATTCTTTGCGCATAATATGCATTTCTGAGGCTATCAAACTAGTATAATGAAAGAGAACCAGTTATCTCAAATAAGAAAGGAAAAAAAGTGATTCTAACGAAGTTTCCAAACTTCGAAAAAAAATTTTTTTCTTTTCGAGATTCTTTGCGCATAATATGCTTGTCTGAGGCTATCATACTAGTATAATGAAAGAGAACCAGTTATCTCAAATAAGAACGGAAAAAAAGTGATTCTAACGAGGTTACCAAACTTCGAAAAAAAATTTTTCTTTTCGAGATTCTTTGCGCATAATATGCTTTTCTGAGGCTATCAAACTAGTATAATGAAAGAGAACCAGTTATCTCAAATAAGAACGGAAAAAAAGTGATTCTAACGAAGTTTCGAAAACTCGAAAAAAATTTTTTTTCTTTTCGAGATTCTTTGCGCATAATATGCTTTTCTGAGGCTATCAAACTAGTATAATGAAAGAGAACCAGTTATCTCAAATAAGAAAGGAAAAAAAGTGATTCTAACGAAGTTTCGAAACTTCGAAAAAAAATTTTTTTCTTTTCCAGATTCTTTGCGCATAATATGCTTTTCTGAGGCTATCAAACTAGTATAATGAAAGAGAACCAGTTATCTCAAATAAGAAGGGAAAAAAAGTGATTCTAACGAAGTTTCCAAACTTCGAAAAAAAATTTTTTCCTTTTCGAGATTCTTTGCGCATAATATGCTTGTCTGAGGCTATCAAACTAGTATAATGAAAGAGAACCAGATATCTCAAATAAGAATGGAAAAAAAGTGATTCTAAGGAAGTTTCCAAACTTCGAAAAAAATTTTTTTCTTTTCGATATTCTTTGCGCATAATATGCTTTTCTGAGGCTATCAAACTAGTATAATGAAAGAGAACCAGTTATCTCAAATAAGAACGGAAAAAAAGTGATTCTAACGAGGTTTCCAAACTTCGAAAAAAAAATTTTTTCTTTTGGAGATTCTTTGCGCATAATATGCTTTTCTGAGGCTATCAAACTAGTATAATGAAAGATAATCAGTTATCTCAAATAAGAACGGAAAAAAAGTGATTCTAACGAAGTTTCCAAACTTCGAAAAAAATTTTTTTTCTTTTCGAGATTCTTTGCGCATAATACGCTTTTCTGAGGCTATCAAACTAGTATAATGAAAGAGAACCAGTTATCTCAAATAAGAATGGAAAAAAAGTGATTCTAATGAAGTTTCCAAACTTCGAAAAAAAAATTTTTTCTTTTCGAGATTCTTTGCGCACAATATGCTTTTCTGAGTCTATCATACTAGTATAATGAAAGAGAACCAGTTATCTCAAATAAGAACGGAAAAAAAGTGATTCTAACGAAATTTCCAAACTTCGAAAAAAAAAATTTTTCATTTCGAGATTCTTTGCGCATAATATGCTTTTCGGAGGCTATCAAACTAATATAATGAAAGAGAACCAGTTATCTCAAATAAGAACGGAAAAAAAGTGATTCTAACGAAGTTTCGAAACCCCGAAAATAATTTTTTTTCTTTTCGAGATTCTTTGCGCATAATATGCTTTTCTGAGGCTATCATACTAGTATAATGAAAGAGAACCAGTTATCTCAAATAAGAACGGAAAAAAAGTGATTCTAACGAGGTTTCCAAACTTCGAAAAAAATTTTTTTTTCTGTTCGAGATTCTTTGCGCATAATATGCTTTTCTGAGGCTATCAAACTAGTATAATGAAAGAGAACCAGTTATCTCAAATAAGAACGGAAAAAAAGTGATTCTAACGAAGTTTCGAAAACTCGAAAAAATTTTTTTTTCTTTTCGAGATTCTTTGCGCATAATATGCTTTTCTGAGGCTATCAAACTAGTATAATGAAAGAGAACCAGTTATCTCAAATAAGAAAGGAAAAAAAGTGATTCTAACGAAGTTTCCATACTTCGAAAAAAATTTTTTTTCTTTTCTAGATTCTTTGCGCATAATATGCTTGTCTGAGGCTATCAAACTAGTATAACGAGAGATTACCAGTTATCTCAAATAAGAATGGAAAAAAAGTGATTGTAATGAAATTTCCAAACTTCGAAAAAAAAATTTATTCTTTTCGAGATTCTTTGCGCATAATATGCTTTTCTGAGGCTATCATACGAGTATAATGAAAGAGAACCAGTTATCTCAAATAAGAACGGAAAAAAAGTGATTCTAACGAAATTTCCAAACTTCGAAAAAAATTTTTTCTTTTGGAGATTCTTTGCGCATAATATGCTTTTCTGAGGCTATCAAACTAGTATAATGAAAGAGAACCAGTTATCTCAAATAAGAAGGCAAAAAAAGTGATTCTAACGAAGTTTCCAAACTTCGAAAAAAAATTTTTTTCTTTTTGAGATTCTTTGCGCATAATATGCTTGTCTGAGGCTATCAAACTAGTATAATGAAAGAGAACCAGATATCTCAAATAAGAATGGAAAAAAAGTGATTCTAAGGAAGTTTCCAAACTTCGAAAAAATTTTTTTTCTTTTCGATATTCTTTGCGCATAATAAGCTTTTCTGAGGCTATCAAACTAGTATAATGAAAGAGAACCAGTTATCTCAAATAAGAACGGAAAAAAAGTGATTCTAACGAGGTTTCCAAACTTCGAAAAAAAACATTTTTCTTTTGGAGATTCTTTGCGCATAATATGCTTTTCTGAGGCTATCAAACTAGTATAATGAAAGAGAATCAGTTATCTCAAATAAGAACGGAAAAAAAGTGATTCTAACGAAGTTTCCAAACTTCGAAAAAAATTTTTTTTCTTTTCGAGATTCTTTGCGCACAATACGCTTTTCTGAGGCTATCAAACTAGTATAATGAAAGAGAACCAGTTATCTCAAATAAGAACGGAAAAAAAGTGATTCTAACGAAGTTTCCAAACTTCGAAAAAAAATTTTTTTCTTTTCGAGATTCTTTGCGCATAAAATACTTGTCTGTGGCTATCAAACTAGTATAATGAAAGAGAAACAGTTATCTCAAATAAGAATGGAAAAAAAGTGATTCTAACGAAGTTTCGAAAACTCGAAAAAATTTTTTTTCTTTTCGAGATTCTTTGCGCATAATATGCTTTTCTGAGGCTATCAAACTAGTATAATGAAAGAGAACCAGTTATCTCAAATAAGAAAGGAAAAAAAGTGATTCTAACGAAGTTTCGAAACTTCGAAAAAAAATTTTTTTCTTTTCCAGATTCTTTGCGCATAATATGCTTTTCTGAGGCTATCAAACTAGTATAATGAAAGAGAACCAGTTATCTCAAATAGGAAGGGAAAAAAAGTGATTCTAACGAAGTTTCCAAACTTCGAAAAAAAATTTTTTTCTTTTCGAGATTCTTTGCGCATAATATGCTTGTCTGAGGCTATCAAACTAGTATAATGAAAGAGAACCAGATATCTCAAATAAGAATGGAAAAAAAGTGATTCTAAGAAAGTTTCCAAACTTCGAAAAAAATTTTTTTCTTTTCGATATTCTTTGCGCATAATATGCTTTTCTGAGGCTATCAAACTAGTATAATGAAAGAGAACCAGTTATCTCAAATAAGAACGGAAAAAAAGTGATTCTAACGAGGTTTCCAAACTTCGAAAAAAAAATTTTTTCTTTTGGAGATTCTTTGCGCATAATATGCTTTTCTGAGGCTATCAAACTAGTATAATGAAAGATAATCAGTTATCTCAAATAAGAACGGAAAAAAAGTGATTCTAACGAAGTTTCCAAACTTCGAAAAAAATTTTTTTTCTTTTCGAGATTCTTTGCGCATAATACGCTTTTCTGAGGCTATCAAACTAGTATAATGAAAGAGAACCAGTTATCTCAAATAAGAATGGAAAAAAAGTGATTCTAATGAAGTTTCCAAACTTCGAAAAAAAAATTTTTTCTTTTCGAGATTCTTTGCGCACAATATGCTTTTCTGAGTCTATCATACTAGTATAATGAAAGAGAACCAGTTATCTCAAATAAGAACGGAAAAAAAGTGATTCTAACGAAATTTCCAAACTTCGAAAAAAAAAATTTTTCATTTCGAAATTCTTTGCGCATAATATGCTTTTCGGAGGCTATCAAACTAATATAATGAAAGAGAACCAGTTATCTCAAATAAGAACGGAAAAAAAGTGATTCTAACGAAGTTTCGAAACCCCGAAAATAATTTTTTTTCTTTTCGAGATTCTTTGCGCATAATATGCTTTTCTGAGGCTATCATACTAGTATAATGAAAGAGAACCAGTTATCTCAAATAAGAACGGAAAAAAAGTGATTCTAACGAAGTTTCGAAAACTCGAAAAAATTTTTTTTTCTTTTCGAGATTCTTTGCGCATAATATGCTTTTCTGAGGCTATCAAACTAGTATAATGAAAGAGAACCAGTTATCTCAAATAAGAAAGGAAAAAAAGTGATTCTAACGAAGTTTCCATACTTGGAAAAAAATTTTTTTTCTTTTCTAGATTCTTTGCGCATAATATGCTTGTCTGAGGCTATCAAACTAGTATAACGAGAGATTACCAGTTATCTCAAATAAGAATGGAAAAAAAGTGATTGTAATGAAATTTCCAAACTTCGAAAAAAAAATTTATTCTTTTCGAGATTCTTTGCGCATAATATGCTTTTCTGAGGCTATCATACGAGTATAATGAAAGAGAACCAGTTATCTCAAATAAGAACGGAAAAAAAGTGATTCTAACGAAATTTCCAAACTTCGAAAAAAATTTTTTCTTTTGGAGATTCTTTGCGCATAATATGCTTTTCTGAGGCTATCAAACTAGTATAATGAAAGAGAACCAGTTATCTCAAATAAGAAGGCAAAAAAAGTGATTCTAACGAAGTTTCCAAACTTCGAAAAAAAATTTTTTTCTTTTTGAGATTCTTTGCGCATAATATGCTTGTCTGAGGCTATCAAACTAGTATAATGAAAGAGAACCAGATATCTCAAATAAGAATGGAAAAAAAGTGATTCTAAGGAAGTTTCCAAACTTCGAAAAAATTTTTTTTCTTTTCGATATTCTTTGCGCATAATAAGCTTTTCTGAGGCTATCAAACTAGTATAATGAAAGAGAACCAGTTATCTCAAATAAGAACGGAAAAAAAGTGATTCTAACGAGGTTTCCAAACTTCGAAAAAAAAATTTTTTCTTTTGGAGATTCTTTGCGCATAATATGCTTTTCTGAGGCTATCATACTAGTATAATGAAAGAGAACCAGTTATCTCAAATAAGAACGGAAAAAAAGTGATTCTAACGAGGTTTCCAAACTTCGAAAAAAATTTTTTTTCTTTTCGAGATTCTTTGCACATAATATGCTTTTCTGAGGCTATCAAACTAGTATAATGAAAGAGAACCAGTTATCTCAAATAAGAACGGAAAAAAAGTGATTCTAACGAGGTTTCCAAACTTCGAAAAAAAATTTTTTTCTTTTGGAGATTCTTTGCGCATAATATGCTTTTCTGAGGCTATCAAACTAGTATAATGAAAGAGAACCAGATATCTCAAATAAGAATGGAAAAAAAGTGATTCTAAGGAAGTTTCCTAACTTCGAAAAAAAATTTTTTTCTTTTCGATATTCTTTGCGCATAATATGCTTTTATGAGGCTATCGAACTAGTATAATGAAAGAGAACCAGTTATCTCAAATAAGAACGGAAAAAAAGTGATTCTAACGAGGTTTCCAAACTTCAAAAAAAAATTTTTTTCTTTTGGAGATTCTTTGCGCATTATATGCTTTTCTGAGGCTATCAAACTAGTATAATGAAAGAGAATCAGTTATCTCAAATAAGAACGGAAAAAAAGTGATTCTAACGAAGTTTCCAAACTTCGAAAAAAATTTTTTTTCTTTTCGAGATTCTTTGCGCATAAAATGCTTGTCTGTGGCTATCAAACTAGTATAATGAAAGAGAAACAGTTAACTCAAATAAGAACGGAAAAAAAGTGATTCTAACGAAGTTTTGAAAACTCGAAAAAAAAATTTTTCTTTTCGAGATTCTTTGCGCATAATATGCTTTTCTGAGGCTATCAAACTAATATAATGAAAGAGAACCAGTTATCTCAAATAAGAAAGGAAAAAAATTGATTCTAACGAAGTTTCCAAACTTCGAAAAAAAATTTTTTTCTTTTCGAGATTCTTTGCGCATAATATGCTTGTCTGAGGCTATCAAACTAGTATAACGAGAGATTACCAGTTATCTCAAATAAGAATGGAAAAAAAGTGATTCTAATGAAGTTTCCAAACTTCGAAAAAAAATTTTTTTCTTTTCGAGATTCTTTGCGCATAATATGCTTTTCTGAGGCTATCATACTAGTATAATGAAAGAGAACCAAATATCTCAAATAAGAACGGAAAAAAAGTGAATCTAACGAAATTTCCAAACTTCGAGAAAATTTTTTTTTCTTTTGGAGATTCTTTGCGCATAATATGCTTTTCTGAGGCTATCAAACTAGTATAATGAAAGAGAACCAGTTATCTCAAATAAGAATGGAAAAAAAGTGTTTCTAATGAAGTTTCCAAACTTCGAAAAAAAATTTTTTTCATTTCGAGATTCTTTGCGCATAATATGCTTTTCGGAGGCTATCAAACTAATACAATGAAAGAGAACCAGTTATCAAAGTTTTTTTTTGTTATCACTTTTTTTTGTTATTGTTTTTGTAAAGTTATCAAATTTTTTTCTTTCGAAAAATTTTTTTTTTCTTTTCGAGATTCTTTGCGCATAAGACGCTTTTCTGAGGCTATCAAACTAGTATAATGAAAGAGAACCAGTTATCTCAAATAAGAACGGAAAAAAAGTGATTCTAACGAAGTTTCCAAACTTCGAAAAAAAATTTTTTTCTTTTCGAGATTCTTTGCGCATAATCTGCTTTTCTAAGCCTATCAAACTAGTATAATGAAAGAGAACCAGTTATCTCAATAAGAATGGAAAAGAAGTGATTCTGATGAAGTTTCAAAACTTCGAAAAAAAATTTTTTTCTTTTCGAGATTCTTTGCGCATAATACGCTTTTCTGAGGCTATCAAATTAGTATAATTAAAGAGAACCAAATATCTCAAATAAGAACGGAAAAAAAGTGAATCTAACGAAATTTCCAAACTTCGAGAAAAATTTTTTTTCTTTTGGAGATTCTTTGCGCATAATATGCTTTTCTGAGGCTATCAAACTAGTATAATGAAAGAGAACCAGTTATCTCAAATAAGAATGGAAAAAAAGTGTTTCTAATGAAGTTTCCAAACTTCGAAAAAAAATTTTTTTCATTTCGAGATTCTTTGCGCATAATATGCTTTTCGGAGGCTATCAAACTAATATAATGAAAGAGAACCAGTTATCAAAGTTTTTTTTTTGGTATCACTTTTTTTTGTTATTGTTTTTGTAAAGTTATCAAATTTTTTTCTTTCGAAAAAATTTTTTTTTCTTTTCGAGATTCTTTGCGCATAATACGCTTTTCTGAGGCTATCAAACTAGTATAATGAAAGAGAACCAGTTATCTCAAATAAGAAAGGAAAAAAAGTGATTCTAACGAAGTTTCCAAACTTCGAAAAAAAAATTTTTTTTTTCGAGATTCTTTGCGCATAATATGCTTGTCTGAGGCTATCAAACTAGTATAACTACAGATTACCAGTTATCTCAAATAAGAATAGAAAAAAAGTGATTCTAATGAAGTTTCCAAACTTCGAAAAAAAGATTTATTCTTTTCGAGATTCTTTGCGCATAATATGCTTTTCTGAGGCTATCATACTAGTATAATGAAAGAGATCCATTTATCTCAAATAAGAATGGAAAAAAAGTGATTCTAACGAAGTTTCCGAACTTCGAAAAAAATTTTTTTTCTTTTCGAGATTCTTTGCGCATAATATGCTTGTCTGAGGGTATCAAACTAGTATAATGAAAGAGAACCAGATATCTCAAATAAGAACGGAAAAAAAGTGATTCTAACGAAATTTCCAAACTTCGAAAAAAAATTTTTTTCTTTTGGAGATTCTTTGCGCATAATATTCTTTCTGAGGCTATCAAACTAGTATAATGAAAGAGAACCAGTTATCTCAAATAAGAAAGGAAAAAAAGTGATTCTAACGAAGTTTCCAAACTTCGAAAAAAAATTTTTTTCTTTTCGAGATTCTTTGGGCATAATTTGCTTGTCTGAGGCTATCAAACTAGTATAACGAGAGATTACCAGTTATCTCAAATAAGAATGGAAAAAAAGTGATTCTAATGAAGTTTCCAAACTTCGAAAAAAAAATTTATTCTTTTCTAATTTCTTTGCGCATAATATGCTTTTCTGAGGCTATCATACTAGTATAATGAAAGAGAACCAGTTATCTCAAATAAGAACGGAAAAAAAGTGATTCTAACGAAGTTTCCAAACTTCGAAAAAAAATTTTTTTCTTTTCGAGATTCTTTGCGCATAATATGCTTGTCTGAAGCTATCAAACTAGTATAATGAAAGAGAACCAGTTATCTCAAATAAGAACGGAAAAAAAGTGATTCTAACGAGGTTTCCAAACTTCGAAAAAAAATTTTTTTCTTTTCGAGATTCTTTGCACATAATATGCTTTTCTGAGGCTATCAAACTAGTATAATGAAACAGAACCAGTTATCTCAAATAAGAACGGAAAAAAAGTGATTCTAACGAGGTTTCCAAACTTCGAAAAAAAATTTTTTTCTTTTGGAGATTCTTTGCGCATAATATGCTTTTCTGAGGCTATCAAACTAGTATAATGAAAGAGATTTAGATATCTCATATAAGAATGGAAAAAAAGTGATTCTAAGGAAGTTTCCTAACTTCGAAAAAAAATTTTTTTCTTTTCGATATTCTTTGCGCATAATATGCTTTTCTGAGGCTATCGAACTAGTATAATGAAAGAGAACCAGTTATCTCAAATAAGAACGGAAAAAAAGTGATTCTAACGAGGTTTCCAAACTTCGAAAAAAAATTTTTTTCTTTTGGAGATTCTTTGCGCATTATATGCTTTTCTGAGGCTATCAAACTAGTATAATGAAAGAGAATCAGTTATCTCAAATAAGAACGGAAAAAAAGTGATTCTAACGAAGTTTCCAAACTTCGAAAAAAATTTTTTTTCTTTTCGAGATTCTTTGCGCGTAAAATGCTTGTCTGTGGCTATCAAACTAGTATAATGAAAGAGAAACAGTTAACTCAAATAAGAACGGAAAAAAAGTGATTCTAACGAAGTTTCGAAAACTCGAAAAAAAAATTTTTCTTTTCGAGATTCTTTGCGCATAATATGCTTTTCTGAGGCTATCAAACTAATATAATGAAAGAGAACCAGTTATCTCAAATAAGAAAGGAAAAAAATTGATTCTAACGAAGTTTCCAAACTTCGAAAAAAATTTTTTTTCTTTTCGAGATTCTTTGCGCATAATATGCTTGTCTGAGGCTATTAAACTAGTATAACGAGAGATTACCAGTTATCTCAAATAAGAATGGAAAAAAAGTGATTCTAATGAAGTTTCCAAACTTCGAAAAAAAATTTTTTTCTTTTCGAGATTCTTTGCGCATAATATGCTTTTCTGAGGCTATCATACTAGTATAATGAAAGAGAACCAAATATCTCAAATAAGAACGGAAAAAAAGTGAATCTAACGAAATTTCCAAACTTCGAGAAAAATTTTTTTTCTTTTGGAGATTCTTTGCGCATAATATGCTTTTCTGAGGCTATCAAACTAGTATAATGAAAGAGAACCAGTTATCTCAAATAAGAATGGAAAAAAAGTGTTTCTAATGAAGTTTCCAAACTTCGAAAAAAAATTTTTTTCATTTCGAGATTCTTTGCGCATAATATGCTTTTCGGAGGCTATCAAACTAATACAATGAAAGAGAACCAGTTATCAAAGTTTTTTTTTGTTATCACTTTTTTTTGTTATTGTTTTTGTAAAGTTATCAAATTTTTTTCTTTCGAAAAAATTTTTTTTTCTTTTCGAGATTCTTTGCGCATAATACACTTTTCTGAGGCTATCAAACTAGTATAATGAAAGAGAACCAGTTATCTCAAATAAGAACGGAAAAAAAGTGATTCTAACGAAGTTTCCAAACTTCGAAAAAAAATTTTTTTCTTTTCGAGATTCTTTGCGCATAATCTGCTTTTCTAAGCCTATCAAACTAGTATAATGAAAGAGAACCAGTTATCTCAATAAGAATGGAAAAAAAGTGATTCTAATGAAGTTTCAAAACTTCGAAAAAAAATTTTTTTCTTTTCGAGATTCTTTGCGCATAATACGCTTTTCTGAGGCTATCAAATTAGTATAATGAAAGAGAACCAAATATCTCAAATAAGAACGGAAAAAAAGTGAATCTAACGAAATTTCCAAACTTCGAGAAAATTTTTTTTTCTTTTGGAGATTCTTTGCGCATAATATGCTTTTCTGAGGCTATCAAACTAGTATAATGAAAGAGAACCAGTTATCTCAAATAAGAATGGAAAAAAAGTGTTTCTAATGAAGTTTCCAAACTTCGAAAAAAAATTTTTTTCATTTCGAGATTCTTTGCGCATAATATGCTTTTCGGAGGCTATCAAACTAATATAATGAAAGAGAACCAGTTATCAAAGTTTTTTTTTTGTTATCACTTTTTTTTGTTATTGTTTTTGTAAAGTTATCAAATTTTTTTCTTTCGAAAAAAATTTTTTTTCTTTTCGAGATTCTTTGCGCATAATACGCTTTTCTGAGGCTATCAAACTAGTATAATGAAAGAGAACCAGTTATCTCAAATAAGAACGGAAAAAAAGTGATTCTAACGAAGTTTCCAAACTTCGAAAAAAAATTTTTTTCTTTTCGAGATTCTTTGCGCATAATCTGCTTTTCTAAGCCTATCAAACTAGTATAATGAAAGAGAACCAGTTATCTCAATAAGAATGGAAAAAAAGTGTTTCTAATGAAGTTTCCAAACTTAGAAAAAAAATTTTTTTCATTTCGAGATTCTTTGCGCATAATATGCTTGTCTGAGGCTATCAAACTAGTATAATGAAAGAGAACCAGTTATCTCAAATAAGAACGGAAAAAAAGTGATTCTAACGACGTTTCCAAACTTCGAAAAAAAATTTTTTTCTTTTCGAGATTCTTTGCGCATAATATGCTTTTCTGAGGCTATCAAACTAGTATAATGAAAGAGAACCAGTTATCTCAAATAAGAACGGAAAAAAAGTGATTCTAACGAAGTTTCGAAAACTCGAAAAAAATTTTTTTTCTTTTCGAGATTCTTTGCGCATAATATGCTTTTCTGAGGCTATCAAACTAGTATAATGAAAGAGAACCAGTTATCTCAAATAAGAATGGAACAAAAGTGTTTCTAATGAAGTTTCCAAACTTCGAAAAAAATTTTTTTTCTTTTCGAGATTCTTTGCTCATAATATGCTTGTCTGAGGCTATCAAACTAGTATAACGAGAGATTACCAGTTATCTCAAATAAGAATGGAAAAAAAGTGATTCTAATGAAGTTTCCAAACTTCGAAAAAAAAAATTTTTCTTTCCGAGATTCTTTGCGCATAATATGCTTTTCTGAGGCTATCATACTAGTATAATGAAAGAGAACCAAATATCTCAAATAAGAACGGAAAAAAAGTGAATCTAACGAAATTTCCAAACTTGGAGAAAAATTTTTTTTCTTTTGGAGATTCTTTGCGCATAATATGCTTTTCTGAGGCTATCAAACTAGTATAATGAAAGAGAACCAGTTATCTCAAATAAGAATGGAAAAAAAGTGTTTCTAATGAAGTTTCCAAACTTCGAAAAAAAATTTTTTTCATTTCGAGATTCTTTGCGCATAATATGCTTTTCGGAGGCTATCAAACTAATATAATGAAAGAGAACCAGTTATCAAAGTTTTTTTTTGTTATCACTTTTTTTTGTTATTGTTTTTGTAAAGTTATCAAATTTTTTTCTTTCGAAAAAAATTTTTTTCTTTTCGAGATTCTTTGCGCATAATACGCTTTCCTGAGGCTATCAAACTAGTATAATGAAAGAGAACCAGTTATCTCAAATAAGAACGGAAAAAAAGTGATTCGAACGAAGTTTCCAAACTTCGAAAAAAAATTTTTTTCTTTTCGAGATTCTTTGCGCATAATCTGCTTTTCTAAGCCTATCAAACTAGTATAATGAAAGAGAACCAGTTATCTCAATAAGAATGGAAAAAAAGTGTTTCTAATGAAGTTTCCAAACTTCGAAAAAAATTTTTTTCATTTCGAGATTCTTTGCGCATAATATGCTTGTCTGAGGCTATCAAACTAGTATAATGAAAGAGAACCAGTTATCTCAAATAAGAACGGAAAAAAAGTGATTCTAACGACGTTTCCAAACTTCGAAAAAAAATTTTTTTCTTTTCGAGATTCTTTGCGCATAATATGCTTTTCTGAGGCTATCAAACTAGTATAATGAAAGAGAACCAGTTATCTCAAATAAGAACGGAAAAAAAGTGATTCTAACCAAGTTTCGAAAACTCGAAAAAAAATTTTTTTCTTTTCGAGATTCTTTGCGCATAATATGCTTTTCTGAGGCTATCAAACTAGTATAATGAAAGAGAACCAGTTATCTCAAATAAGAATGGAACAAAAGTGTTTCTAATGAAGTTTCCAAACTTCGAAAAAAATTTTTTTTGTTTTCGAGATTCTTTGCGCATAATATGCTTGTCTGAGGCTATCAAACTAGTATAACGAGAGATTACCAGTTATCTCAAATAAGAATGGAAAAAAAGTGATTCTAATGAAGTTTCCAAACTTCGAAAAAAAAAATTTTTCTTTTCGAGATTCTTTGCGCATAATATGCTTTTCTGAGGCTATCATACTAGTATAATGAAAGAGAACCAAATATCTCAAATAAGAACGGAAAAAAAGTGAATCTAACGAAATTTCCAAACTTGGAGAAAAATTT
Organism: Metallyticus violacea; assembly: GCA_030762175.1. Lineage (NCBI taxonomy): Eukaryota > Metazoa > Arthropoda > Insecta > Mantodea > Metallyticidae > Metallyticus > Metallyticus violacea. The sequence continues at coordinate 81,186,377 of CM060842.1, read as the reverse complement.
TTTTTCTTTTGGAGATTCTTTGCGCATAATATGCTTTTCTGAGGCTATCAAACTAGTATAATGAAAGAGAACCAGTTATCTCAAATAAGAATGGAAAAAAAGTGTTTCTAATGAAGTTTCCAAACTTCGAAAAAAAATTTTTTTCATTTCGAGATTCTTTGCGCATAATATGCTTTTCGGAGGCTATCAAACTAATATAATGAAAGAGAACCAGTTATCAAAGTTTTTTTTTGTTATCACTTTTTTTTGTTATTGTTTTTGTAAAGTTATCAAATTTTTTTCTTTCGAAAAAAATTTTTTTCTTTTCGAGATTCTTTGCGCATAATACGCTTTCCTGAGGCTATCAAACTAGTATAATGAAAGAGAACCAGTTATCTCAAATAAGAACGGAAAAAAAGTGATTCTAACGAAGTTTCCAAACTTCGAAAAAAAATTTTTTTCTTTTCGAGATTCTTTGCGCATAATCTGCTTTTCTAAGCCTATCAAACTAGTATAATGAAAGAGAACCAGTTATCTCAATAAGAATGGAAAAAAAGTGTTTCTAATGAAGTTTCCAAACTTCGAAAAAAAAAATTTTTCTTTTCGAGATTCTTTGCGCATAATACGCTTTTCTGAGGCTATCAAACTAGTATAATGAAAGAGAACCAAATATCTCAAATAAGAACGGAAATAAAGTTAATCTAACGAAATTTCCAAACTTCGAGAAAAATTTTTTTTTTTTTGGAGATTCTTTGCGCATAATATGCTTTTCTGAGGCTATCAAACTAGTATAATGAAAGAGAACCACTTATCTCAAATAAGAATGGAAAAAAAGTGTTTCTAACGAAGTTTCCAAACTTCGAAAAAAAATTTTTTTCATTTCGAGATTCTTTGCGCATAATATGCTTTTCGGAGGCTATCAAACTAATATAATGAAAGAGAACCAGTTATCAAAGTTTTTTTTTGTTATCACTTTTTTTGTTATTGTTTTTGTAAAGTTATCAAATTTTTTTCTTTCGAAAAATTTTTTTTTCTTTTCGAGATTCTTTGCGCATAATACGCTTTTCTGAGGCTATCAAACTAGTATAATGAAAGAGAACCAGTTATCTCAAATAAGAACGGAAAAAAAGTGATTCTAACGAAGTTTCCAAACTTCGAAAAAAAATTTTTTTCTTTTCGAGATTCTTTGCGCATAATCTGCTTTTCTAAGCCTATCAAACTAGTATAATGAAAGAGAACCAGTTATCTCAATAAGAATGGAAAAAAAGTGTTTCTAATGAAGTTTCCAAACTTCGAAAAAAAATTTTTTTCATTTCGAGATTCTTTGCGCATAATATGCTTGTCTGAGGCTATCAAACTAGTATAATGAAAGAGAACCAGTTATCTCAAATAAGAACGGAAAAAAAGTGATTCTAACGACGTTTCCAAACTTCGAAAAAAATTTTTTTTCTTTTCGAGATTCTTTGCGCATAATATGCTTTTCTGAGGCTATCAAACTAGTATAATGAAAGAGAACCAGTTATCTCAAATAAGAACGGAAAAAAAGTGATTCTACTAACGAAGTTTCGAAAACTCGAAAAAAATTTTTTTTCTTTTCGAGATTCTTTGCGCATAAAATGCTTTTCTGAGGCTATCAAACTAGTATAATGAAAGAGAACCAGTTATCTCAAATAAGAAAGGAAAAAAAGTGATTCTAACGAAGTTTCCAAACTTCGAAAAAAATTTTTTTTCTTTTCGAGATTCTTTGCGCATAATACGCTTTTCTGAGGCTATCAAACTAGTATAATGAAAGAGAACCAGTTATCTCAAATAAGAACGGAAAAAAAGTGATTCTAACGAAGTTTCCAAACTTCGAAAAAAACTTTTTTTTTTTCGAGATTCTTTGCGCATAATATGCTTGTCTGAGGCTATCAAACTAGTATAACGAGAGATTACCAGTTATCTCAAATAAGAATGGAAAAAAAGTGATTCTAATGAAGTTTCCAAACTTCGAAAAAAAAATTTTTTCTTTTCGAGATTCTTTGCGCATGATATGCTTTTCTGAGGCTATCATACTAGTATAATGAAAGAGAACCAGTTAACTCAAATAAGAACGGAAAAAAAGTGATTCTAACGAAGTTTCCAAACTTCGAAAAAAAATTTTTTTCTTTTGGAGATTCTTTGCGCATAATATGCTTTTCTGAGGCTATCAAACTAGTATAATGAAAGAGAACCAGTTATCTCAAATAAGAATGGAAAAAAAGTGTTTCTAATGAAGTTTCCAAACTTCGAAAAAAAATTTTTTTCATTTCGAGATTCTTTGCGCATAATATGCTTTTCGGAGGCTATCAAACTAATATAATGAAAGAGAACTAGTTATCTCAAATAAGAACGGAAAAAAAGTGATTCTAACGAAGTTTCCAAACTTCAAAAAAAAATTTTTTTCTTTTCGAGATTCTTTGCGCATAATATGCTTGTCTGAGGCTATCAAACTAGTATAATGAAAGAGAACCAGATATCTCAAATAAGAATGGAAAAAAAGTGATTCTAAGGAAGTTTCCAAACTTCGAAAAAAAATTTTTTTCTTTTCGATATTCTTTGCGCATAATATGCTTTTCTGAGGCTATCAAACTAGTATAATGAAAGAGAACCAGTTTTCTCAAATAAGAACGGAAAAAAAGTTAAATTTAACGAGGTTTCCAAACTTCGAAAAAAAATTTTTTTCTTTTCGAGATTCTTTGCGCATAATATGCTTTTCTGAGGCTATCAAACTAGTATAATGAAAGAGAATCAGTTATCTCAAATAAGAACGGAAAAAAAGTGATTCTAACGAAGTTTCCAAACTTCAAAAAAAATTTTTTTTCTTTTCGAGATTCTTTGCGCATAATACGCTTTTCTGAGGCTATCAAACAAGTATAATGAAAGAGAACCAGTTATCTCAAATAAGAACGGAAAAAAAGTGATTCTAACGAAGATTCCAAACTTCGAAAAAAAATTTTTTTCTTTTCGAGATCTTTGCGCATAATATGCTTGTCTGTGGCTATCAAACTAGTATAATGAAAAAGAAACAGTTATCTTAAATAAGAACGGAAAAAAAGTGATTCTAACGAAGTTTCGAAAACTCGAAAAAAATTTTTTTTCATTTCGAGATTCTTTGCGCATAATATGCTTGTCTGAGGCTATCAAACTAGTATAATGAAAGAGAAAACCAGTTATCTCAAATAAGAAAGGAAAATAAGTGATTCTAACGAAGTTTCCAAACTTCGAAAAAAAAATTTTTTTTTCGAGATTCTTTGCGCATAATATGCTTGTCTGAGGCTATCAAACAAGTATAACGAGAGATTACCAGTTATCTCAAATAAGAATGGAAAAAAAGTGATTCTAATGAAGTTTCCAAACTTCGAAAAAAAAATTTATTCTTTTCGAGATTCTTTGCGCATAATATGCTTTTCTGAGGCTATCATACTAGTATAATGAAAGAGAACCGGTTATCTCAAATAAGAACGGAAAAAAAGTGATTCTAACGAAATTTCCAAACTTCGAAAAAAAATTTTTTTCTTTTGGAGATTCTTTGCGCATAATATGCTTTTCTGAGGCTATCAAACTAGTATAATGAAAGAGAACCAGTTATCTCAAATAAGAATGGAAAAAAAGTGATTCTAACGAAGTTTCCAAACTTCGAAATAAAATTTTTTTCTTTTCGAGATTCTTTGCGCATAATATGCTTGTCTGAGGCTATCAAACTAGTATAATGAAAGAGAACCAGATATCTCAAATAAGAATGGAAAAAAAGTGATTCTAAGGAAGTTTCCAAACTTCGAAAAAAAATTTTTTTCTTTTCGATATTCTTTGCGCATAGTATGCTTTTCTGAGGCTATCAAACTAGTATAATGAAAGAGAACCAGTTATCTCAAATAAGAACGGAAAAAAAATTATTCTAACGAGGTTTCCAAACTTCGAAAAAAAATTTTTTTCTTTTCGAGATTCTTTGCGCATAATATGCTTTTCTGAGGCTATCAAACTAGTATAATGAAAGAGAACCAGTTATCTCAATAAGAATGGAAAAAAAGTGTTTCTAATGAAGTTTCCAAACTTCGAAAAAAAATTTTTTTCATTTCGAGATTCTTTGCGCATAATATGCTTTTCGGAGGCTATCAAACTAATATAATGAAAGAGAACTAGTTATCTCAAATAAGAACGGAAAAAAAGTGATTCTAACGAAGTTTCGAAACTTCGAAAAAAATTTTTTTTCTTTTCGAGATTCTTTGCGCATAATATGCTTTTCTGATGATATCAAACTAGTATAATGAAAGAGAACAGTTATCTCAAATAAGAATGGAAAAAAAGTGATTCTAACGAAGTTTCCAAACTTCGAAAAAAAATTTTTTTCTTTTCGAGATTCTTTGCGCATAATATGCTTGTCTGAGGCTATCAAACTAGTATAATGAAAGAGAACCAGATATCTCAAATAAGAATGGAAAAAAAGTGATTCTAAGGAAGTTTCCAAACTTCGAAAAAAAAATTTTTTCTTTTCGATATTCTTTGCGCATAATATGCTTTTCTGAGGCTATCAAACTAGTATAATGAAAGAGAACCAGTTTTCTCGAATAAGAACGGAAAAAAAGTTAAATTTAACGAGGTTTCCAAACTTCGAAAAAAAATTTTTTTCTTTTCGAGATTCTTTGCGCATAATATGCTTTTCTGAGGCTATCAAACTAGTATAATGAAAGAGAATCAGTTATCTCAAATAAGAACGGAAAAAAAGTGATTCTAACGAAGTTTCCAAACTTCAAAAAAAATTTTTTTTCTTTTCGAGATTCTTTGCGCATAATACGCTTTTCTGAGGCTATCAAACAAGTATAATGAAAGAGAACCAGTTATCTCAAATAAGAACGGAAAAAAAGTGATTCTAACGAAGATTCCAAACTTCGAAAAAAAATTTTTTTCTTTTCGAGATCTTTGCGCATAATATGCTTGTCTGTGGCTATCAAACTAGTATAATGAAAGAGAAACAGTTATCTTAAATAAGAACGGAAAAAAAGTGATTCTAACGAAGTTTCGAAAACTCGAAAAAATTTTTTTTTCATTTCGAGATTCTTTGCGCATAATATGCTTGTCTGAGGCTATCAAACTAGTATAATGAAAGAGAAAACCAGTTATCTCAAATAAGAAAGGAAAATAAGTGATTCTAACGAAGTTTCCAAACTTCGAAAAAAAAATTTTTTTTTCGAGATTCTTTGCGCATAATATGCTTGTCTGAGGCTATCAAACAAGTATAACGAGAGATTACCAGTTATCTCAAATAAGAATGGAAAAAAAGTGATTCTAAGGAAGTTTCCAAACTTCGAAAAAAAATTTTTTTCTTTTCGATATTCTTTGCGCATAGTATGCTTTTCTGAGGCTATCAAACTAGTATAATGAAAGAGAACCAGTTATCTCAAATAAGAACGGAAAAAAAGTTATTCTAAAGAGGTTTCCAAACTTCGAAAAAAAATTTTTTTCTTTTCGAGATTCTTTGCGCATAATATGCTTTTCTGAGGCTATCAAACTAGTATAATGAAAGAGAACCAGTTATCTCAATAAGAATGGAAAAAAAGTGTTTCTAATGAAGTTTCCAAACTTCGAAAAAAATTTTTTTTCATTTCGAGATTCTTTGCGCATAATATGCTTGTCTGAGGCTATCAAACTAGTATAATGAAAGAGAACCAGTTATCTCAAATAAGAACGGAAAAAAAAGTGATTCTAACGACGTTTCCAAACTTCGAAAAAAAATTTTTTTCTTTTCGAGATTCTTTGCGCATAATATGCTTTTCTGAGGCTATCAAACTAGTATAATGAAAGAGAACCAGTTATCTCAAATAAGAAAGGAAAAAAAGTGATTCTAACGAAGTTTCCAAACTTCAAAAAAAATTGTTTTTCTTTTCGAGATTCTTTGCGCATAATACGCTTTTCTGAGGCTATCAAACTAGTATAATGAAAGAGAACCAGTTATCTCAAATAAGAACGGAAAAAAAGTGATTCTAACGAAGTTTCCAAACTTGGAAAAAAAATTTTTTTCTTTTCGAGATTCTTTGCGCATAAAATACTTGTCTGTGGCTATCAAACTAGTATAATGAAAGAGAAACAGTTATCTCAAATAAGAATGGAAAAAAAGTGATTCTAACGAAGTTTCCAAACTTCGAAAAAAAATTTTTTCTTTTCGAGATTCTTTGCGCATAATATGCTTTTCTGAGGCTATCAAACTAGTATAATGAAAGAGAACCAGTTATCTCAAATAAGAAAGGAAAAAAAGTGATTCTAACGAAGTTTCGAAACTTCGAAAAAAAATTTTTTTCTTTTCCAGATTCTTTGCGCATAATATGCTTTTCTGAGGCTATCAAACTAGTATAATGAAAGAGAACCAGTTATCTCAAATAAGAAGGGAAAAAAAGTGATTCTAACGAAGTTTCCAAACTTCGAAAAAAAATTTTTTCCTTTTCGAGATTCTTTGCGCATAATATGCTTGTCTGAGGCTATCAAACTAGTATAATGAAAGAGAACCAGATATCTCAAATAAGAATGGAAAAAAAGTGATTCTAAGGAAGTTTCCAAACTTCGAAAAAAATTTTTTTCTTTTCGATATTCTTTGCGCATAATATGCTTTTCTGAGGCTATCAAACTAGTATAATGAAAGAGAACCAGTTATCTCAAATAAGAACGGAAAAAAAGTGATTCTAACGAGGTTTCCAAACTTCGAAAAAAAAATTTTTTCTTTTGGAGATTCTTTGCGCATAATATGCTTTTCTGAGGCTATCAAACTAGTATAATGAAAGATAATCAGTTATCTCAAATAAGAACGGAAAAAAAGTGATTCTAACGAAGTTTCCAAACTTCGAAAAAAATTTTTTTTCTTTTCGAGATTCTTTGCGCATAATACGCTTTTCTGAGGCTATCAAACTAGTATAATGAAAGAGAACCAGTTATCTCAAATAAGAATGGAAAAAAAGTGATTCTAATGAAGTTTCCAAACTTCGAAAAAAAAATTTTTTCTTTTCGAGATTCTTTGCGCACAATATGCTTTTCTGAGTCTATCATACTAGTATAATGAAAGAGAACCAGTTATCTCAAATAAGAACGGAAAAAAAGTGATTCTAACGAAATTTCCAAACTTCGAAAAAAAAAATTTTTCATTTCGAGATTCTTTGCGCATAATATGCTTTTCGGAGGCTATCAAACTAATATAATGAAAGAGAACCAGTTATCTCAAATAAGAACGGAAAAAAAGTGATTCTAACGAAGTTTCGAAACCCCGAAAATAATTTTTTTTCTTTTCGAGATTCTTTGCGCATAATATGCTTTTCTGAGGCTATCATACTAGTATAATGAAAGAGAACCAGTTATCTCAAATAAGAACGGAAAAAAAGTGATTCTAACGAGGTTTCCAAACTTCGAAAAAAATTTTTTTTTCTGTTCGAGATTCTTTGCGCATAATATGCTTTTCTGAGGCTATCAAACTAGTATAATGAAAGAGAACCAGTTATCTCAAATAAGAACGGAAAAAAAGTGATTCTAACGAAGTTTCGAAAACTCGAAAAAATTTTTTTTTCTTTTCGAGATTCTTTGCGCATAATATGCTTTTCTGAGGCTATCAAACTAGTATAATGAAAGAGAACCAGTTATCTCAAATAAGAAAGGAAAAAAAGTGATTCTAACGAAGTTTCCATACTTCGAAAAAATTTTTTTTTCTTTTCTAGATTCTTTGCGCATAATATGCTTGTCTGAGGCTATCAAACTAGTATAACGAGAGATTACCAGTTATCTCAAATAAGAATGGAAAAAAAGTGATTGTAATGAAATTTCCAAACTTCGAAAAAAAAATTTATTCTTTTCGAGATTCTTTGCGCATAATATGCTTTTCTGAGGCTATCATACGAGTATAATGAAAGAGAACCAGTTATCTCAAATAAGAACGGAAAAAAAGTGATTCTAACGAAATTTCCAAACTTCGAAAAAAATTTTTTCTTTTGGAGATTCTTTGCGCATAATATGCTTTTCTGAGGCTATCAAACTAGTATAATGAAAGAGAACCAGTTATCTCAAATAAGAAGGCAAAAAAAGTGATTCTAACGAAGTTTCCAAACTTCGAAAAAAATTTTTTTTCTTTTTGAGATTCTTTGCGCATAATATGCTTGTCTGAGGCTATCAAACTAGTATAATGAAAGAGAACCAGATATCTCAAATAAGAATGGAAAAAAAGTGATTCTAAGGAAGTTTCCAAACTTCGAAAAAATTTTTTTTCTTTTCGATATTCTTTGCGCATAATAAGCTTTTCTGAGGCTATCAAACTAGTATAATGAAAGAGAACCAGTTATCTCAAATAAGAACGGAAAAAAAGTGATTCTAACGAGGTTTCCAAACTTCGAAAAAAAACATTTTTCTTTTGGAGATTCTTTGCGCATAATATGCTTTTCTGAGGCTATCAAACTAGTATAATGAAAGAGAATCAGTTATCTCAAATAAGAACGGAAAAAAAGTGATTCTAACGAAGTTTCCAAACTTCGAAAAAAATTTTTTTTCTTTTCGAGATTCTTTGCGCACAATACGCTTTTCTGAGGCTATCAAACTAGTATAATGAAAGAGAACCAGTTATCTCAAATAAGAACGGAAAAAAAGTGATTCTAACGAAGTTTCCAAACTTCGAAAAAAAATTTTTTTCTTTTCGAGATTCTTTGCGCATAAAATACTTGTCTGTGGCTATCAAACTAGTATAATGAAAGAGAAACAGTTATCTCAAATAAGAATGGAAAAAAAGTGATTCTAACGAAGTTTCGAAAACTCGAAAAAATTTTTTTTCTTTTCGAGATTCTTTGCGCATAATATGCTTTTCTGAGGCTATCAAACTAGTATAATGAAAGAGAACCAGTTATCTCAAATAAGAAAGGAAAAAAAGTGATTCTAACGAAGTTTCGAAACTTCGAAAAAAAATTTTTTTCTTTTCCAGATTCTTTGCGCATAATATGCTTTTCTGAGGCTATCAAACTAGTATAATGAAAGAGAACCAGTTATCTCAAATAAGAAGGGAAAAAAAGTGATTCTAACGAAGTTTCCAAACTTCGAAAAAAAATTTTTTTCTTTTCGAGATTCTTTGCGCATAATATGCTTGTCTGAGGCTATCAAACTAGTATAATGAAAGAGAACCAGATATCTCAAATAAGAATGGAAAAAAAGTGATTCTAAGGAAGTTTCCAAACTTCGAAAAAAATTTTTTTCTTTTCGATATTCTTTGCGCATAATATGCTTTTCTGAGGCTATCAAACTAGTATAATGAAAGAGAACCAGTTATCTCAAATAAGAACGGAAAAAAAGTGATTCTAACGAGGTTTCCAAACTTCGAAAAAAAAATTTTTTCTTTTGGAGATTCTTTGCGCATAATATGCTTTTCTGAGGCTATCAAACTAGTATAATGAAAGATAATCAGTTATCTCAAATAAGAACGGAAAAAAAGTGATTCTAACGAAGTTTCCAAACTTCGAAAAAAATTTTTTTTCTTTTCGAGATTCTTTGCGCATAATACGCTTTTCTGAGGCTATCAAACTAGTATAATGAAAGAGAACCAGTTATCTCAAATAAGAATGGAAAAAAAGTGATTCTAATGAAGTTTCCAAACTTCGAAAAAAAAATTTTTTCTTTTCGAGATTCTTTGCGCACAATATGCTTTTCTGAGTCTATCATACTAGTATAATGAAAGAGAACCAGTTATCTCAAATAAGAACGGAAAAAAAGTGATTCTAACGAAATTTCCAAACTTCGAAAAAAAAAATTTTTCATTTCGAAATTCTTTGCGCATAATATGCTTTTCGGAGGCTATCAAACTAATATAATGAAAGAGAACCAGTTATCTCAAATAAGAACGGAAAAAAAGTGATTCTAACGAAGTTTCGAAACCCCGAAAATAATTTTTTTTCTTTTCGAGATTCTTTGCGCATAATATGCTTTTCTGAGGCTATCATACTAGTATAATGAAAGAGAACCGGTTATCTCAAATAAGAACGGAAAAAAAGTGATTCTAACGAAGTTTCGAAAACTCGAAAAAATTTTTTTTTCTTTTCGAGATTCTTTGCGCATAATATGCTTTTCTGAGGCTATCAAACTAGTATAATGAAAGAGAACCAGTTATCTCAAATAAGAAAGGAAAAAAAGTGATTCTAACGAAGTTTCCATACTTCGAAAAAAATTTTTTTTCTTTTCTAGATTCTTTGCGCATAATATGCTTGTCTGAGGCTATCAAACTAGTATAACGAGAGATTACCAGTTATCTCAAATAAGAATGGAAAAAAAGTGATTGTAATGAAATTTCCAAACTTCGAAAAAAAAATTTATTCTTTTCGAGATTCTTTGCGCATAATATGCTTTTCTGAGGCTATCATACGAGTATAATGAAAGAGAACCAGTTATCTCAAATAAGAACGGAAAAAAAGTGATTCTAACGAAATTTCCAAACTTCGAAAAAAATTTTTTCTTTTGGAGATTCTTTGCGCATAATATGCTTTTCTGAGGCTATCAAACTAGTATAATGAAAGAGAACCAGTTATCTCAAATAAGAAGGCAAAAAAAGTGATTCTAACGAAGTTTCCAAACTTCGAAAAAAAATTTTTTTCTTTTTGAGATTCTTTGCGCATAATATGCTTGTCTGAGGCTATCAAACTAGTATAATGAAAGAGAACCAGATATCTCAAATAAGAATGGAAAAAAAGTGATTCTAAGGAAGTTTCCAAACTTCGAAAAAATTTTTTTTCTTTTCGATATTCTTTGCGCATAATAAGCTTTTCTGAGGCTATCAAACTAGTATAATGAAAGAGAACCAGTTATCTCAAATAAGAACGGAAAAAAAGTGATTCTAACGAGGTTTCCAAACTTCGAAAAAAAAATTTTTTCTTTTGGAGATTCTTTGCGCATAATATGCTTTTCTGAGGCTATCATACTAGTATAATGAAAGAGAACCAGTTATCTCAATTAAGAACGGAAAAAAAGTGATTCTAACGAGGTTTCCAAACTTCGAAAAAAATTTTTTTTCTTTTCGAGATTCTTTGCACATAATATGCTTTTCTGAGGCTATCAAACTAGTATAATGAAAGAGAACCAGTTATCTCAAATAAGAACGGAAAAAAAGTGATTCTAACGAGGTTTCCAAACTTCGAAAAAAAATTTTTTTCTTTTGGAGATTCTTTGCGCATAATATGCTTTTCTGAGGCTATCAAACTAGTATAATGAAAGAGAACCAGATATCTCAAATAAGAATGGAAAAAAAGTGATTCTAAGGAAGTTTCCTAACTTCGAAAAAAAATTTTTTTCTTTTCGATATTCTTTGCGCATAATATGCTTTTATGAGGCTATCGAACTAGTATAATGAAAGAGAACCAGTTATCTCAAATAAGAACGGAAAAAAGTGATTCTAACGAGGTTTCCAAACTTCAAAAAAAAATTTTTTTCTTTTGGAGATTCTTTGCGCATTATATGCTTTTCTGAGGCTATCAAACTAGTATAATGAAAGAGAATCAGTTATCTCAAATAAGAACGGAAAAAAAGTGATTCTAACGAAGTTTCCAAACTTCGAAAAAAATTTTTTTTCTTTTCGAGATTCTTTGCGCATAAAATGCTTGTCTGTGGCTATCAAACTAGTATAATGAAAGAGAAACAGTTAACTCAAATAAGAACGGAAAAAAAGTGATTCTAACGAAGTTTCGAAAACTCGAAAAAAAAATTTTTCTTTTCGAGATTCTTTGCGCATAATATGCTTTTCTGAGGCTATCAAACTAATATAATGAAAGAGAACCAGTTATCTCAAATAAGAAAGGAAAAAAATTGATTCTAACGAAGTTTCCAAACTTCGAAAAAAAATTTTTTTCTTTTCGAGATTCTTTGCGCATAATATGCTTGTCTGAGGCTATCAAACTAGTATAACGAGAGATTACCAGTTATCTCAAATAAGAATGGAAAAAAAGTGATTCTAATGAAGTTTCCAAACTTCGAAAAAAAATTTTTTTCTTTTCGAGATTCTTTGCGCATAATATGCTTTTCTGAGGCTATCATACTAGTATAATGAAAGAGAACCAAATATCTCAAATAAGAACGGAAAAAAAGTGAATCTAACGAAATTTCCAAACTTCGAGAAAATTTTTTTTTCTTTTGGAGATTCTTTGCGCATAATATGCTTTTCTGAGGCTATCAAACTAGTATAATGAAAGAGAACCAGTTATCTCAAATAAGAATGGAAAAAAAGTGTTTCTAATGAAGTTTCCAAACTTCGAAAAAAAATTTTTTTCATTTCGAGATTCTTTGCGCATAATATGCTTTTCGGAGGCTATCAAACTAATACAATGAAAGAGAACCAGTTATCAAAGTTTTTTTTTGTTATCACTTTTTTTTGTTATTGTTTTTGTAAAGTTATCAAATTTTTTTCTTTCGAAAAATTTTTTTTTTCTTTTCGAGATTCTTTGCGCATAAGACGCTTTTCTGAGGCTATCAAACTAGTATAATGAAAGAGAACCAGTTATCTCAAATAAGAACGGAAAAAAAGTGATTCTAACGAAGTTTCCAAACTTCGAAAAAAAATTTTTTTCTTTTCGAGATTCTTTGCGCATAATCTGCTTTTCTAAGCTTATCAAACTAGTATAATGAAAGAGAACCAGTTATCTCAATAAGAATGGAAAAGAAGTGATTCTAATGAAGTTTCAAAACTTCGAAAAAAAATTTTTTTCTTTTCGAGATTCTTTGCGCATAATACGCTTTTCTGAGGCTATCAAATTAGTATAATTAAAGAGAACCAAATATCTCAAATAAGAACGGAAAAAAAGTGAATCTAACGAAATTTCCAAACTTCGAGAAAAATTTTTTTTCTTTTGGAGATTCTTTGCGCATAATATGCTTTTCTGAGGCTATCAAACTAGTATAATGAAAGAGAACCAGTTATCTCAAATAAGAATGGAAAAAAAGTGTTTCTAATGAAGTTTCCAAACTTCGAAAAAAAATTTTTTTCATTTCGAGATTCTTTGCGCATAATATGCTTTTCGGAGGCTATCAAACTAATATAATGAAAGAGAACCAGTTATCAAAGTTTTTTTTTTGGTATCACTTTTTTTTGTTATTGTTTTTGTAAAGTTATCAAATTTTTTTCTTTCGAAAAAATTTTTTTTTCTTTTCGAGATTCTTTGCGCATAATACGCTTTTCTGAGGCTATCAAACTAGTATAATGAAAGAGAACCAGTTATCTCAAATAAGAAAGGAAAAAAAGTGATTCTAACGAAGTTTCCAAACTTCGAAAAAAAAATTTTTTTTTTCGAGATTCTTTGCGCATAATATGCTTGTCTGAGGCTATCAAACTAGTATAACTACAGATTACCAGTTATCTCAAATAAGAATAGAAAAAAAGTGATTCTAATGAAGTTTCCAAACTTCGAAAAAAAGATTTATTCTTTTCGAGATTCTTTGCGCATAATATGCTTTTCTGAGGCTATCATACTAGTATAATGAAAGAGATCCATTTATCTCAAATAAGAATGGAAAAAAAGTGATTCTAACGAAGTTTCCGAACTTCGAAAAAAATTTTTTTTCTTTTCGAGATTCTTTGCGCATAATATGCTTGTCTGAGGGTATCAAACTAGTATAATGAAAGAGAACCAGATATCTCAAATAAGAACGGAAAAAAAGTGATTCTAACGAAATTTCCAAACTTCGAAAAAAAATTTTTTTCTTTTGGAGATTCTTTGCGCATAATATTCTTTCTGAGGCTATCAAACTAGTATAATGAAAGAGAACCAGTTATCTCAAATAAGAAAGGAAAAAAAGTGATTCTAACGAAGTTTCCAAACTTCGAAAAAAAATTTTTTTCTTTTCGAGATTCTTTGGGCATAATTTGCTTGTCTGAGGCTATCAAACTAGTATAACGAGAGATTACCAGTTATCTCAAATAAGAATGGAAAAAAAGTGATTCTAATGAAGTTTCCAAACTTCGAAAAAAAAATTTATTCTTTTCTAATTTCTTTGCGCATAATATGCTTTTCTGAGGCTATCATACTAGTATAATGAAAGAGAACCAGTTATCTCAAATAAGAACGGAAAAAAAGTGATTCTAACGAAGTTTCCAAACTTCGAAAAAAAATTTTTTTCTTTTCGAGATTCTTTGCGCATAATATGCTTGTCTGAAGCTATCAAACTAGTATAATGAAAGAGAACCAGTTATCTCAAATAAGAACGGAAAAAAAGTGATTCTAACGAGGTTTCCAAACTTCGAAAAAAAATTTTTTTCTTTTCGAGATTCTTTGCACATAATATGCTTTTCTGAGGCTATCAAACTAGTATAATGAAACAGAACCAGTTATCTCAAATAAGAACGGAAAAAAAGTGATTCTAACGAGGTTTCCAAACTTCGAAAAAAAATTTTTTTCTTTTGGAGATTCTTTGCGCATAATATGCTTTTCTGAGGCTATCAAACTAGTATAATGAAAGAGATTTAGATATCTCATATAAGAATGGAAAAAAAGTGATTCTAAGGAAGTTTCCTAACTTCGAAAAAAAATTTTTTTCTTTTCGATATTCTTTGCGCATAATATGCTTTTCTGAGGCTATCGAACTAGTATAATGAAAGAGAACCAGTTATCTCAAATAAGAACGGAAAAAAAGTGATTCTAACGAGGTTTCCAAACTTCGAAAAAAAATTTTTTTCTTTTGGAGATTCTTTGCGCATTATATGCTTTTCTGAGGCTATCAAACTAGTATAATGAAAGAGAATCAGTTATCTCAAATAAGAACGGAAAAAAAGTGATTCTAACGAAGTTTCCAAACTTCGAAAAAAATTTTTTTTCTTTTCGAGATTCTTTGCGCATAAAATGCTTGTCTGTGGCTATCAAACTAGTATAATGAAAGAGAAACAGTTAACTCAAATAAGAACGGAAAAAAAGTGATTCTAACGAAGTTTCGAAAACTCGAAAAAAAAATTTTTCTTTTCGAGATTCTTTGCGCATAATATGCTTTTCTGAGGCTATCAAACTAATATAATGAAAGAGAACCAGTTATCTCAAATAAGAAAGGAAAAAAATTGATTCTAACGAAGTTTCCAAACTTCGAAAAAAAATTTTTTTCTTTTCGAGATTCTTTGCGCATAATATGCTTGTCTGAGGCTATTAAACTAGTATAACGAGAGATTACCAGTTATCTCAAATAAGAATGGAAAAAAAGTGATTCTAATGAAGTTTCCAAACTTCGAAAAAAAATTTTTTTCTTTTCGAGATTCTTTGCGCATAATATGCTTTTCTGAGGCTATCATACTAGTATAATGAAAGAGAACCAAATATCTCAAATAAGAACGGAAAAAAAGTGAATCTAACGAAATTTCCAAACTTCGAGAAAAATTTTTTTTCTTTTGGAGATTCTTTGCGCATAATATGCTTTTCTGAGGCTATCAAACTAGTATAATGAAAGAGAACCAGTTATCTCAAATAAGAATGGAAAAAAAGTGTTTCTAATGAAGTTTCCAAACTTCGAAAAAAAATTTTTTTCATTTCGAGATTCTTTGCGCATAATATGCTTTTCGGAGGCTATCAAACTAATACAATGAAAGAGAACCAGTTATCAAAGTTTTTTTTTGTTATCACTTTTTTTTGTTATTGTTTTTGTAAAGTTATCAAATTTTTTTCTTTCGAAAAAATTTTTTTTTCTTTTCGAGATTCTTTGCGCATAATACACTTTTCTGAGGCTATCAAACTAGTATAATGAAAGAGAACCAGTTATCTCAAATAAGAACGGAAAAAAAGTGATTCTAACGAAGTTTCCAAACTTCGAAAAAAAATTTTTTTCTTTTCGAGATTCTTTGCGCATAATCTGCTTTTCTAAGCCTATCAAACTAGTATAATGAAAGAGAACCAGTTATCTCAATAAGAATGGAAAAAAAGTGATTCTAATGAAGTTTCAAAACTTCGAAAAAAAATTTTTTTCTTTTCGAGATTCTTTGCGCATAATACGCTTTTCTGAGGCTATCAAATTAGTATAATGAAAGAGAACCAAATATCTCAAATAAGAACGGAAAAAAAGTGAATCTAACGAAATTTCCAAACTTCGAGAAAATTTTTTTTTCTTTTGGAGATTCTTTGCGCATAATATGCTTTTCTGAGGCTATCAAACTAGTATAATGAAAGAGAACCAGTTATCTCAAATAAGAATGGAAAAAAAGTGTTTCTAATGAAGTTTCCAAACTTCGAAAAAAAATTTTTTTCATTTCGAGATTCTTTGCGCATAATATGCTTTTCGGAGGCTATCAAACTAATATAATGAAAGAGAACCAGTTATCAAAGTTTTTTTTTTGTTATCACTTTTTTTTGTTATTGTTTTTGTAAAGTTATCAAATTTTTTTCTTTCGAAAAAAATTTTTTTTCTTTTCGAGATTCTTTGCGCATAATACGCTTTTCTGAGGCTATCAAACTAGTATAATGAAAGAGAACCAGTTATCTCAAATAAGAACGGAAAAAAAGTGATTCTAACGAAGTTTCCAAACTTCGAAAAAAAATTTTTTTCTTTTCGAGATTCTTTGCGCATAATCTGCTTTTCTAAGCCTATCAAACTAGTATAATGAAAGAGAACCAGTTATCTCAATAAGAATGGAAAAAAAGTGTTTCTAATGAAGTTTCCAAACTTAGAAAAAAAATTTTTTTCATTTCGAGATTCTTTGCGCATAATATGCTTGTCTGAGGCTATCAAACTAGTATAATGAAAGAGAACCAGTTATCTCAAATAAGAACGGAAAAAAAGTGATTCTAACGACGTTTCCAAACTTCGAAAAAAAATTTTTTTCTTTTCGAGATTCTTTGCGCATAATATGCTTTTCTGAGGCTATCAAACTAGTATAATGAAAGAGAACCAGTTATCTCAAATAAGAACGGAAAAAAAGTGATTCTAACGAAGTTTCGAAAACTCGAAAAAAATTTTTTTTCTTTTCGAGATTCTTTGCGCATAATATGCTTTTCTGAGGCTATCAAACTAGTATAATGAAAGAGAACCAGTTATCTCAAATAAGAATGGAACAAAAGTGTTTCTAATGAAGTTTCCAAACTTCGAAAAAAATTTTTTTTCTTTTCGAGATTCTTTGCTCATAATATGCTTGTCTGAGGCTATCAAACTAGTATAACGAGAGATTACCAGTTATCTCAAATAAGAATGGAAAAAAAGTGATTCTAATGAAGTTTCCAAACTTCGAAAAAAAAAATTTTTCTTTTCGAGATTCTTTGCGCATAATATGCTTTTCTGAGGCTATCAAACTAGTATAATGAAAGAGAACCAGTTATCTCAAATAAGAATGGAAAAAAAGTGTTTCTAATGAAGTTTCCAAACTTCGAAAAAAAATTTTTTTCATTTCGAGATTCTTTGCGCATAATATGCTTTTCGGAGGCTATCAAACTAATATAATGAAAGAGAACCAGTTATCAAAGTTTTTTTTTGTTATCACTTTTTTTTGTTATTGTTTTTGTAAAGTTATCAAATTTTTTTCTTTCGAAAAAAATTTTTTTCTTTTCGAGATTCTTTGCGCATAATACGCTTTCCTGAGGCTATCAAACTAGTATAATGAAAGAGAACCAGTTATCTCAAATAAGAACGGAAAAAAAGTGATTCGAACGAAGTTTCCAAACTTCGAAAAAAAATTTTTTTCTTTTCGAGATTCTTTGCGCATAATCTGCTTTTCTAAGCCTATCAAACTAGTATAATGAAAGAGAACCAGTTATCTCAATAAGAATGGAAAAAAAGTGTTTCTAATGAAGTTTCCAAACTTCGAAAAAAAATTTTTTTCATTTCGAGATTCTTTGCGCATAATATGCTTGTCTGAGGCTATCAAACTAGTATAATGAAAGAGAACCAGTTATCTCAAATAAGAACGGAAAAAAAGTGATTCTAACGACGTTTCCAAACTTCGAAAAAAAATTTTTTTCTTTTCGAGATTCTTTGCGCATAATATGCTTTTCTGAGGCTATCAAACTAGTATAATGAAAGAGAACCAGTTATCTCAAATAAGAACGGAAAAAAAGTGATTCTAACGAAGTTTCGAAAACTCGAAAAAAAATTTTTTTCTTTTCGAGATTCTTTGCGCATAATATGCTTTTCTGAGGCTATCAAACTAGTATAATGAAAGAGAACCAGTTATCTCAAATAAGAATGGAACAAAAGTGTTTCTAATGAAGTTTCCAAACTTCGAAAAAAATTTTTTTTGTTTTCGAGATTCTTTGCGCATAATATGCTTGTCTGAGGCTATCAAACTAGTATAACGAGAGATTACCAGTTATCTCAAATAAGAATGGAAAAAAAGTGATTCTAATGAAGTTTCCAAACTTCGAAAAAAAAAATTTTTCTTTTCGAGATTCTTTGCGCATAATATGCTTTTCTGAGGCTATCATACTAGTATAATGAAAGAGAACCAAATATCTCAAATAAGAACGGAAAAAAAGTGAATCTAACGAAATTTCCAAACTTGGAGAAAAATTTTTTTTCTTTTGGAGATTCTTTGCGCATAATATGCTTTTCTGAGGCTATCAAACTAGTATAATGAAAGAGAACCAGTTATCTCAAATAAGAATGGAAAAAAAGTGTTTCTAATGAAGTTTCCAAACTTCGAAAAAAAATTTTTTTCATTTCGAGATTCTTTGCGCATAATATGCTTTTCGGAGGCTATCAAACTAATATAATGAAAGAGAACCAGTTATCAAAGTTTTTTTTTGTTATCACTTTTTTTTGTTATTGTTTTTGTAAAGTTATCAAATTTTTTTCTTTCGAAAAAAATTTTTTTCTTTTCGAGATTCTTTGCGCATAATACGCTTTCCTGAGGCTATCAAACTAGTATAATGAAAGAGAACCAGTTATCTCAAATAAGAACGGAAAAAAAGTGATTCTAACGAAGTTTCCAAACTTCGAAAAAAAATTTTTTTCTTTTCGAGATTCTTTGCGCATAATCTGCTTTTCTAAGCCTATCAAACTAGTATAATGAAAGAGAACCAGTTATCTCAATAAGAATGGAAAAAAAGTGTTTCTAATGAAGTTTCCAAACTTCGAAAAAAAAAATTTTTCTTTTCGAGATTCTTTGCGCATAATACGCTTTTCTGAGGCTATCAAACTAGTATAATGAAAGAGAACCAAATATCTCAAATAAGAACGGAAATAAAGTTAATCTAACGAAATTTCCAAACTTCGAGAAAATTTTTTTTTTTTTTGGAGATTCTTTGCGCATAATATGCTTTTCTGAGGCTATCAAACTAGTATAATGAAAGAGAACCACTTATCTCAAATAAGAATGGAAAAAAAGTGTTTCTAACGAAGTTTCCAAACTTCGAAAAAAAATTTTTTTCATTTCGAGATTCTTTGCGCATAATATGCTTTTCGGAGGCTATCAAACTAATATAATGAAAGAGAACCAGTTATCAAAGTTTTTTTTTGTTATCACTTTTTTTGTTATTGTTTTTGTAAAGTTATCAAATTTTTTTCTTTCGAAAATTTTTTTTTTCTTTTCGAGATTCTTTGCGCATAATACGCTTTTCTGAGGCTATCAAACTAGTATAATGAAAGAGAACCAGTTATCTCAAATAAGAACGGAAAAAAAGTGATTCTAACGAAGTTTCCAAACTTCGAAAAAAAATTTTTTTCTTTTCGAGATTCTTTGCGCATAATCTGCTTTTCTAAGCCTATCAAACTAGTATAATGAAAGAGAACCAGTTATCTCAATAAGAATGGAAAAAAAGTGTTTCTAATGAAGTTTCCAAACTTCGAAAAAAAATTTTTTTCATTTCGAGATTCTTTGCGCATAATATGCTTGTCTGAGGCTATCAAACTAGTATAATGAAAGAGAACCAGTTATCTCAAATAAGAACGGAAAAAAAGTGATTCTAACGACGTTTCCAAACTTCGAAAAAAATTTTTTTTCTTTTCGAGATTCTTTGCGCATAATATGCTTTTCTGAGGCTATCAAACTAGTATAATGAAAGAGAACCAGTTATCTCAAATAAGAACGGAAAAAAAGTGATTCTACTAACGAAGTTTCGAAAACTCGAAAAAAATTTTTTTTCTTTTCGAGATTCTTTGCGCATAAAATGCTTTTCTGAGGCTATCAAACTAGTATAATGAAAGAGAACCAGTTATCTCAAATAAGAAAGGAAAAAAAGTGATTCTAACGAAGTTTCCAAACTTCGAAAAAAATTTTTTTTCTTTTCGAGATTCTTTGCGCATAATACGCTTTTCTGAGGCTATCAAACTAGTATAATGAAAGAGAACCAGTTATCTCAAATAAGAACGGAAAAAAAGTGATTCTAACGAAGTTTCCAAACTTCGAAAAAAACTTTTTTTTTTTCGAGATTCTTTGCGCATAATATGCTTGTCTGAGGCTATCAAACTAGTATAACGAGAGATTACCAGTTATCTCAAATAAGAATGGAAAAAAAGTGATTCTAATGAAGTTTCCAAACTTCGAAAAAAAAATTTTTTCTTTTCGAGATTCTTTGCGCATGATATGCTTTTCTGAGGCTATCATACTAGTATAATGAAAGAGAACCAGTTAACTCAAATAAGAACGGAAAAAAAGTGATTCTAACGAAGTTTCCAAACTTCGAAAAAAAATTTTTTTCTTTTGGAGATTCTTTGCGCATAATATGCTTTTCTGAGGCTATCAAACTAGTATAATGAAAGAGAACCAGTTATCTCAAATAAGAATGGAAAAAAAGTGTTTCTAATGAAGTTTCCAAACTTCGAAAAAAAATTTTTTTCATTTCGAGATTCTTTGCGCATAATATGCTTTTCGGAGGCTATCAAACTAATATAATGAAAGAGAACTAGTTATCTCAAATAAGAACGGAAAAAAAGTGATTCTAACGAAGTTTCCAAACTTCGAAAAAAAATTTTTTTCTTTTCGAGATTCTTTGCGCATAATATGCTTGTCTGAGGCTATCAAACTAGTATAATGAAAGAGAACCAGATATCTCAAATAAGAATGGAAAAAAAGTGATTCTAAGGAAGTTTCCAAACTTCGAAAAAAAATTTTTTTCTTTTCGATATTCTTTGCGCATAATATGCTTTTCTGAGGCTATCAAACTAGTATAATGAAAGAGAACCAGTTTTCTCAAATAAGAACGGAAAAAAAGTTAAATTTAACGAGGTTTCCAAACTTCGAAAAAAAATTTTTTTCTTTTCGAGATTCTTTGCGCATAATATGCTTTTCTGAGGCTATCAAACTAGTATAATGAAAGAGAATCAGTTATCTCAAATAAGAACGGAAAAAAAGTGATTCTAACGAAGTTTCCAAACTTCAAAAAAAATTTTTTTTCTTTTCGAGATTCTTTGCGCATAATACGCTTTTCTGAGGCTATCAAACAAGTATAATGAAAGAGAACCAGTTATCTCAAATAAGAACGGAAAAAAAGTGATTCTAACGAAGATTCCAAACTTCGAAAAAAAATTTTTTTCTTTTCGAGATCTTTGCGCATAATATGCTTGTCTGTGGCTATCAAACTAGTATAATGAAAAAGAAACAGTTATCTTAAATAAGAACGGAAAAAAAGTGATTCTAACGAAGTTTCGAAAACTCGAAAAAAATTTTTTTTCATTTCGAGATTCTTTGCGCATAATATGCTTGTCTGAGGATATCAAACTAGTATAATGAAAGAGAAAACCAGTTATCTCAAATAAGAAAGGAAAATAAGTGATTCTAACGAAGTTTCCAAACTTCGAAAAAAAAATTTTTTTTTCGAGATTCTTTGCGCATAATATGCTTGTCTGAGGCTATCAAACAAGTATAACGAGAGATTACCAGTTATCTCAAATAAGAATGGAAAAAAAGTGATTCTAATGAAGTTTCCAAACTTCGAAAAAAAAATTTATTCTTTTCGAGATTCTTTGCGCATAATATGCTTTTCTTAAGCTATCATACTAGTATAATGAAAGAGAACCGGTTATCTCAAATAAGAACGGAAAAAAAGTGATTCTAACGAAATTTCCAAACTTCGAAAAAAAATTTTTTTCTTTTGGAGATTCTTTGCGCATAATATGCTTTTCTGAGGCTATCAAACTAGTATAATGAAAGAGAACCAGTTATCTCAAATAAGAATGGAAAAAAAGTTATTCTAACGAAGTTTCCAAACTTCGAAATAAAATTTTTTTCTTTTCGAGATTCTTTGCGCATAATATGCTTGTCTGAGGCTATCAAACTAGTATAATGAAAGAGAACCAGATATCTCAAATAAGAATGGAAAAAAAGTGATTCTAAGGAAGTTTCCAAACTTCGAAAAAAAATTTTTTTCTTTTCGATATTCTTTGCGCATAGTATGCTTTTCTGAGGCTATCAAACTAGTATAATGAAAGAGAACCAGTTATCTCAAATAAGAACGGAAAAAAAATTATTCTAACGAGGTTTCCAAACTTCGAAAAAAAATTTTTTTCTTTTCGAGATTCTTTGCGCATAATATGCTTTTCTGAGGCTATCAAACTAGTATAATGAAAGAGAACCAGTTATCTCAATAAGAATGGAAAAAAAGTGTTTCTAATGAAGTTTCCAAACTTCGAAAAAAAATTTTTTTCATTTCGAGATTCTTTGCGCATAATATGCTTTTCGGAGGCTATCAAACTAATATAATGAAAGAGAACTAGTTATCTCAAATAAGAACGGAAAAAAAGTGATTCTAACGAAGTTTCGAAACTTCGAAAAAAATTTTTTTTCTTTTCGAGATTCTTTGCGCATAATATGCTTTTCTGATGATATCAAACTAGTATAATGAAAGAGAACAGTTATCTCAAATAAGAATGGAAAAAAAGTGATTCTAACGAAGTTTCCAAACTTCGAAAAAAAATTTTTTTCTTTTCGAGATTCTTTGCGCATAATATGCTTGTCTGAGGCTATCAAACTAGTATAATGAAAGAGAACCAGATATCTCAAATAAGAATGGAAAAAAAGTGATTCTAAGGAAGTTTCCAAACTTCGAAAAAAAAATTTATTCTTTTCGATATTCTTTGCGCATAATATGCTTTTCTGAGGCTATCAAACTAGTATAATGAAAGAGAACCAGTTTTCTCAAATAAGAACGGAAAAAAAGTTAAATTTAACGAGGTTTCCAAACTTCGAAAAAAAATTTTTTTCTTTTCGAGATTCTTTGCGCATAATATGCTTTTCTGAGGCTATCAAACTAGTATAATGAAAGAGAATCAGTTATCTCAAATAAGAACGGAAAAAAAGTGATTCTAACGAAGTTTCCAAACTTCAAAAAAAATTTTTTTTCTTTTCGAGAATCTTTGCGCATAATACGCTTTTCTGAGGCTATCAAACAAGTATAATGAAAGAGAACCAGTTATCTCAAATAAGAACGGAAAAAAAGTGATTCTAACGAAGATTCCAAACTTCGAAAAAAAATTTTTTTCTTTTCGAGATCTTTGCGCATAATATGCTTGTCTGTGGCTATCAAACTAGTATAATGAAAGAGAAACAGTTATCTTAAATAAGAACGGAAAAAAAGTGATTCTAACGAAGTTTCGAAAACTCGAAAAAATTTTTTTTTCATTTCGAGATTCTTTGCGCATAATATGCTTGTCTGAGGCTATCAAACTAGTATAATGAAAGAGAAAACCAGTTATCTCAAATAAGAAAGGAAAATAAGTGATTCTAACGAAGTTTCCAAACTTCGAAAAAAAAATTTTTTTTTCGAGATTCTTTGCGCATAATATGCTTGTCTGAGGCTATCAAACAAGTATAACGAGAGATTACCAGTTATCTCAAATAAGAATGGAAAAAAAGTGATTCTAAGGAAGTTTCCAAACTTCAAAAAAAAATTTTTTTCTTTTCGATATTCTTTGCGCATAGTATGCTTTTCTGAGGCTATCAAACTAGTATAATGAAAGAGAACCAGTTATCTCAAATAAGAACGGAAAAAAAGTTATTCTAACGAGGTTTCCAAACTTCGAAAAAAAATTTTTTTCTTTTCGAGATTCTTTGCGCATAATATGCTTTTCTGAGGCTATCAAACTAGTATAATGAAAGAGAACCAGTTATCTCAATAAGAATGGAAAAAAAGTGTTTCTAATGAAGTTTCCAAACTTCGAAAAAAATTTTTTTTCATTTCGAGATTCTTTGCGCATAATATGCTTGTCTGAGGCTATCAAACTAGTATAATGAAAGAGAACCAGTTATCTCAAATAAGAACGGAAAAAAAAGTGATTCTAACGACGTTTCCAAACTTCGAAAAAAAATTTTTTTCTTTTCGAGATTCTTTGCGCATAATATGCTTTTCTGAGGCTATCAAACTAGTATAATGAAAGAGAACCAGTTATCTCAAATAAGAAAGGAAAAAAAGTGATTCTAACGAAGTTTCCAAACTTCAAAAAAAATTGTTTTTCTTTTCGAGATTCTTTGCGCATAATACGCTTTTCTGAGGCTATCAAACTAGTATAATGAAAGAGAACCAGTTATCTCAAATAAGAACGGAAAAAAAGTGATTCTAACGAAGTTTCCAAACTTGGAAAAAAAATTTTTTTCTTTTCGAGATTCTTTGCGCATAAAATACTTGTCTGTGGCTATCAAACTAGTATAATGAAAGAGAAACAGTTATCTCAAATAAGAATGGAAAAAAAGTGATTCTAACGAAGTTTCCAAACTTCGAAAAAAATTTTTTTCTTTTCGAGATTCTTTGCGCATAATATGCTTTTCTGAGGCTATCATACTAGTATAATGAAAGAGAACCAGTTATCTCAAATAAGAACGGAAAAAAAGTGATTCTAACGAAATTTCCAAACTTCGAAAAAAAAATTTTTTCTTTTGGAGATTCTTTGCGCATAATATGCTTTTCTGAGGCTATCAAACTAGTATAATGAAAGAGAACCAGTTATCTCAAATAAGAATGGAAAAAAAGTGTTTCTAATGAAGTTTCCAAACTTCGAAAAAAAATTTTTTTCATTTCGAGATTCTTTGCGCATAATATGCTTTTCGGAGGCTATCAAACTAATATAATGAAAGAGAACCAGTTATCTCAAATAAGAATGGAAAAAAAGTGTTTCTAATGAAGTTTCCAAACTTCCATAAAATTTTTTTCATTTCGAGATTCTTTGCGCATAATATGCTTGTCTGAGGCTATCAAACTAGTATAATGAAAGAGAACCCGTTATCTCAAATAAGAACGGAAAAAAAGAGATTCTAACGAGGTTTCCAAACTTCGAAAAAAAATTTTTTTCTTTTCGAGATTCTTTGCGCATAATATGCTTGTCTGAGGCTATCAAACTAGTATAACGAGAGATTACCAGTTATCTCAAATAAGAATGGAAAAAAAGTGATTCTAATGAAGTTTCCAAACTTGGAAAAAAAATTTATTCTTTTCGAGATTCTTTGCGCATAATATGCTTTTCTGAGGCTATCAAACTAGTATAATGAAAGAGAACCAGTTATCTCAAATAAGAATGGAAAAAAAGTGTTTCCAATGAAGTTTCCAAACTTCGAAAAAAAATTTGTTTCATTTCGAGATTCTTTGCGCATAATATGCTTTTCGGAGGCTATCAAACTAATATAATGAAAGAGAACCAGTTATCAAATTTTTTTTTTGTTATCACTTTATTTTGTTATTGTTTTTGTAAAGTTATCAAATTTTTTTCTTTCGAAAAAAATTTTTTTTCCTTTCGAGATTCTTTGCGCATAATACGCTTTTCTGAGGCTATCAAACTAGTATTATAAAAGAGAACCAGTTATCTCAAATAAGAACGGAAAAAAAGTGATTCTAACGAAGTTTCCAAACTTCGAAAAAAAATTTTTTTCTTTTCGAGATTCTTTGCGCATAATCTGCTTTTCTAAGCCTATCAAACTAGTATAATGAAAGAGAACCAGTTATCTCAATAAGAATGGAAAAAATGTGTTTCTAATGAAGTTTCCAAACTTCGAAAAAAAATTTTTTTCTTTTGGAGATTCTTTGCGCATAATATGCTTTTCTGAGGCTATCAAACTAGTATAATGAAAGAGAACCAGTTATCTCAAATAAGAATGGAAAAAAAGTGATTCTAACGAAGTTTCCAAACTTCGAAAAAAAATTTTTTTCTTTTCGAGATTCTTTGCGCATAATATGCTTTTCTGAGGCTATCATACTAGTATAATGAAAGAGATCCAGTTATCTCAAATAAGAACGGAAAAAAAGTGATTCTAACGAAATTTCCAAACTTCGAAAAAAAATTTTTTTCTTTTGGAGATTCTTTGCGCATAATATGCTTTTCTGAGGCTATCAAACTAGTATAATGAAAGAGAACCAGTTATCTCAAATAAGAATGGAAAAAAAGTGATTCTAACGAAGTTTCCGAACTTCGAAAAAAAATGTTTTTCTTTTCGAGATTCTTTGCGCATAATATGCTTGTCTGAGGCTATCAAACTAGTATAATGAAAGAGAACCAGATATCTCAAATAAGAACGGAAAAAAAGTGATTCTAACGAAATTTCCAAACTTCGAAAAAAAATTTTTTTCTTTTGGAGATTCTTTGCGCATAATATTCTTTCTGAGGCTATCAAACTAGTATAATGAAAGAGAACCAGTTATCTTAAATAAGAAAGGAAAAAAAGTGATTCTAACGAAGTTTCCAAACTTCGAAAAAAAATTTTTTTCTTTTCGAGATTCTTTGGGCATAATTTGCTTGTCTGAGGCCTTCAAACTAGTATAATGAAAGAGAACCAGTTATCTCAATTAAGAACGGAAAAAAAGTGATTCTAACGAGGTTTCCAAACTTCGAAAAAAAATTTTTTTCTTTTGGAGATTCTTTGCGCATAATATGCTTTTCTGAGGCTATCAAACTAGTATAATGAAAGAGAACCAGATATCTCAAATAAGAATGGAAAAAAAGTGATTCTAAGGAAGTTTCCTAACTTCGAAAAAAAATTTTTTTCTTTTCGATATTCTTTGCGCATAATATGCTTTTCTGAGGCTATCGAACTAGTATAATGAAAGAGAACCAGTTATCTCAAATAAGAACGGAAAAAAAGTGATTCTAACGAGGTTTCCAAACTTCGAAAAAAAAATTTTTTCTTTTGGAGATTCTTTGCGCATTATATGCTTTTCTGAGGCTATCAAACTAATATAATGAAAGAGAACCAGTTATCTCAAATAAGAACGGAAAAAAAGTGATTCTAACGAAGTTTCGAAACTTCGAAAAAAATTTTTTTTCTTTTCGAGATTCTTTGCGCATAATATGCTTTTCTGAGGATATCAAACTAGTATAATGAAAGAGAAACAGTTATCTCAAATAAGAATGGAAAAAAAGTGATTCTAACGAAGTTTCCAAACTTCGAAAAAAAATTTTTTTCTTTTCGAGATTCTTTGCGCATAATATGCTTGTCTGAGGCTATCAAACTAGTATAATGAAAGAGAACCAGATATCTCAAATAAGAATGGAAAAAAAGTGATTCTAAGGAAATTTCCAAACTTCGAAAAAAAATTTTTTTCTTTTCGATATTCTTTGCGCATAATATGCTTTTCTGAGGCTATCAAACTAGTATAATGAAAGAGAACCATTTTTCTCAAATAAGAATGGAAAAAAAGTGATTCTAATGAAGTTTCCAAACTTCGAAAAAAAAATTTATTCTTTTCGAGATTCTTTGCGCATAATATGCTTTTCTGAGGCTATCATACTAGTATAATGAAAGAGAACCAGTTATCTGAAATAAGAACGGAAAAAAAGTGATTCTAACGAAATTTCCAAACTTCGAAAAAAAATTTTTTTCTTTTGGAGATTCTTTGCGCATAATATGCTTTTCTGAGGCTATCAAACTAGTATAATGAAAGAGAACCAGTTATCTCAAATAAGAATGGACAAAAAGTGATTCTAACGAAGTTTCCAAACTTCGAAATGAAATTTTTTTCTTTTCGAGATTCTTTGCGCATAATATGCTTGTCTGAGGCTATCAAACTAGTATAATGAAAGAGAACCAGATATCTCAAATAAGAATGGAAAAAAAGTGATTCTAAGGAAGTTTCCAAACTTCGAAAAAAAATTTTTTTCTTTTCGATATTCTTTGCGCATAATATGCTTTTCTGAGGCTATCAAACTAGTATAATGAAACAGAACCAGTTATCTCAAATAAGAACGGAAAAAAAGTTATTCTAACGAGGTTTCCAAACTTCGAAAAAAAATTTTTTTCTTTTCGAGATTCTTTGCGCATAATATGCTTTTCTGAGGCTATCAAACTAGTATAATGAAAGAGAATCACTTATCTCAAATAAGAACGGAAAAAAAGTGATTCTAACGAAGTTTCGAAAACTCGAAAAAATTTTTTTTTTCTTTTCGAGATTCTTTGCGCATAATCTGCTTTTCTAAGCCTATCAAACTAGTATAATGAAAGAGAACCAGTTATCTCAATAAGAATGGAAAAAAAGTGTTTCTAATGAAGTTTCCAAACTTCCATAAAATTTTTTTCATTTCGAGATTCTTTGCGCATAATATGCTTGTCTGAGGCTATCAAACTAGTATAATGAAAGAGAACCCGTTATCTCAAATAAGAACGGAAAAAAAGAGATTCTAACGAGGTTTCCAAACTTCGAAAAAAAAATTTTTTCTTTTCGAGATTCTTTGCGCATAATATGCTTGTCTGAGGCTATCAAACTAGTATAACGAGAGATTACCAGTTATCTCAAATAAGAATGGAAAAAAAGTGATTCTAATGAAGTTTCCAAACTTGGAAAAAAAATTTATTCTTTTCGAGATTCTTTGCGCATAATATGCTTTTCTGAGGCTATCAAACTAGTATAATGAAAGAGAACCAGTTATCTCAAATAAGAATGGAAAAAAAGTGTTTCCAATGAAGTTTCCAAACTTCGAAAAAAAATTTGTTTCATTTCGAGATTCTTTGCGCATAATATGCTTTTCGGAGGCTATCAAACTAATATAATGAAAGAGAACCAGTTATCAAATTTTTTTTTGTTATCACTTTTTTTTGTTATTGTTTTTGTAAAGTTATCAAATTTTTTTCTTTCGAAAAAAATTTTTTTTCCTTTCGAGATTCTTTGCGCATAATACGCTTTTCTGAGGCTATCAAACTAGTATTATAAAAGAGAACCAGTTATCTCAAATAAGAACGGAAAAAAAGTGATTCTAACGAAGTTTCCAAACTTCGAAAAAAAATTTTTTTCTTTTCGAGATTCTTTGCGCATAATCTGCTTTTCTAATCCTATCAAACTAGTATAATGAAAGAGAACCAGTTATCTCAATAAGAATGGAAAAAATGTGTTTCTAATGAAGTTTCCAAACTTCGAAAAAAAATTTTTTTCTTTTCGAGATTCTTTGCGCATAATATTCTTTTCTGAGGCTATCAAACTAGTATAATGAAAGAGAACCAGTTATCTCAAATAAGAACGGAAAAAAAGTGATTCTAACGAAGTTTCGAAAACACGAAAAAAATTTTTTTTCTTTTCGAGATTCTTTGCGCATAATATGCTTTTCTGAGGCTATCAAACTAGTATAATGAAAGAGAACCAGTTATCTCAAATAAGAAAGGAAAAAAAGTGATTCTAACGAAGTTTCCAAACTTCAAAAAAATTTTTTTTC
This sequence comes from Metallyticus violacea, assembly GCA_030762175.1. Classification (NCBI taxonomy): domain Eukaryota; kingdom Metazoa; phylum Arthropoda; class Insecta; order Mantodea; family Metallyticidae; genus Metallyticus; species Metallyticus violacea. Next base: position 81,156,872 of record CM060842.1, on the reverse strand, counting down.
TTTTCGAGATTCTTTGCGCATAATACGCTTTTCTGAGGCTATCAAACTAGTATAATGAAAGAGAACCAGTTATCTCAAATAAGAACGGAAAAAAAGTGATTCTAACGAAGTTTCCAAACTTCGAAAAAAAATTTTTTTCTTTTCGAGATTCTTTGCGCATAAAATACTTGTCTGTGGCTATCAAACTAGTATAATGAAAGAGAAACAGTTATCTCAAATAAGAATGGAAAAAAAGTGATTCTAACGAAGTTTCGAAAACTCGAAAAAATTTTTTTTCTTTTCGAGATTCTTTGCGCATAATATGCTTTTCTGAGGCTATCAAACTAGTATAATGAAAGAGAACCTGTTATCTCAAATAAGAATGGAAAAAAAGTGTTTCTAATGAAGTTTCCAAACTTCGAAAAAAAATTTTTTTCATTTCGAGATTCTTAGCGCATAATATGCTTTTCGGAGGCTATCAAAATAATATAATGAAAGAGAACCAGTTATCTCAAATAAGAACGGAAAAAAAGTGATTCTAACGAAGTTTCGAAACTTCGAAAAAAATTTTTTTTCTTTTCGAGATTCTTTGCGCATAATATGCTTTTCTGAGGATATCAAACTAGTATAATGAAAGAGAAACAATTATCTCAAATAAGAACGGAAAAAAAGTGATTCTAACGAAGTTTCGAAAACTCGAAAAAATTTTTTTTTCTTTTCGAGATTCTTAGCGCATAATATGCTTTTCTGAGGCTATCAAACTAGTATAATGAAAGAAAACCAGTTATCTCAAATAAGAAAGGAAAAAAAGTGATTCTTACGAAGTTTCCAAACTTCGAAAAAAAATTTTTTTTTTTCGAGATTCTTTGCGCATAATATGCTTGTCAGAGGCTATCAAACTAGTATAACTAGACATTACCAGTTATCTCAAATAAGAATGGAAAAAAAGTGATTCTAATGAAGTTTCCAAACTTCGAAAAAAAAATTTATTCTTTTCGAGATTCTTTGCGCATAATATGCTTTTCTGAGGCTATCAAACTAGTATAATGAAAGAGAACCAGTTATCTCAAATAAGAATGGAAAAAAAGTGATTCTAACGAAGTTTCCGAACTTCGAAAAAAAATTTTTTTCTTTTCGAGATTCTTTGCGCATAATATGCTTGTCTGAGGCTATCAAACTAGTATAATGAAAGAGAACCAGATATCTCAAATAAGAACGGAAAAAAAGTGATTCTAACGAAATTTCCAAACTTCGAAAAAAAATTTTTTTCTTTTGGAGATTCTTTGCGCATAATATTCTTTCTGAGGCTATCAAACTAGTATAATGAAAGAGAACCAGTTATCTCAAATAAGAAACGAAAAAAAGTGATTCTAACGAAGTTTCCAAACTTCGAAAAAAAATTTTTTTCTTTTCGAGATTCTTTGGGCATAATTTGCTTGTCTGAGGCTATCAAACTAGTATAACGAGAGATTACCAGTTAATTAAAATAAGAATGGAAAAAAAGTGATTCTAAGGAAGTTTCCAAACTTCGAAAAAAAATTTTTTTCTTTTCGATATTCTTTGCGCATAATATGCTTTTCTGAGGCTATCAAACTAGTATAATGAAAGAGAACCAGTTATCTCAAATAAGAACGGAAAAAAAGTTATTCTAACGAGGTTTCCAAACTTCGAAAAAAAATTTTTTTCTTTTCGAGATTCTTTGCGCATAATATGCTTTTCTGAGGCTATCAAACTAGTATAATGAAAGAGAATCACTTATCTCAAATAAGAACGGAAAAAAAGTGATTCTAACGAAGTTTCCAAACTTCAAAAAATTTTTTTTTTCTTTTCGAGATTCTTTGCGCATAATACGCTTTTCTGAGGCTATCAAACAAGTATAATGAAAGAGAACCAGTTATCTCAAATAAGAACGGAAAAAAAGTGATTCTAACGAAGATTCCAAACTTCGAAAAAAAATTTTTTTCTTTTCGAGATTCTTTACGCATAATACGCTTGTCTGAGGCTATCAAACTAGTATAATGAAAGAGAACCAGTTATCTCAAATAAGAACGGAAAAAAAGTGATTCTAACGAGGTTTCCAAACTTCGAAAAAAAATTTTTTTCTTTTCGAGATTCTTTGCGCATAATATGCTTGTCTGAGGCTATCAAACTAGTATAATGAAAGAGAACCAGTTATCTCAATAAGAATGGAAAAAAAGTGTTTCTAATGAAGTTTCCAAACTTCGAAAAAAAATTTTTTTCTTTTCGAGATTCTTTGCGCATAATATGCTTTTCTGAGGCTATCAAACTAGTATAATGAAAGAGAACCAGTTATCTCAAATAAGAACGGAAAAAAAGTGATTCTAACGAAGTTTCGAAAACACGAAAAAAATTTTTTTTCTTTTCGAGATTCTTTGCGCATAATATGCTTTTCTGAGGCTATCAAACTAGTATAATGAAAGAGAACCAGTTATCTCAAATAAGAAAGGAAAAAAAGTGATTCTAACGAAGTTTCCAAACTTCAAAAAAATTTTTTTTTTTTTCGAGATTCTTTGCGCATAATACGCTTTTCTGAGGCTATCAAACTAGTATAATGAAAGAGAACCAGTTATCTCAAATAAGAACGGAAAAAAGTGATTATAACGAAATTTCCAAACTTCGAAAAAAAAATTTTTTCTTTTGGAGATTCTTTGCGCATAATATGCTTTTCTGAGGCTATCAAACTAGTATAATGAAAGAGAACCAGTTATCTCAAATAAGAATGGAAAAAAAGTGTTTCTAATGAAGTTTCCAAACTTCGAAAAAAAATTTTTTTCATTTCGAGATTCTTTGCCCATAATATGCTTTTCGGAGGCTATCAAACTAATATATTGAAAGAGAACCAGTTATCTCAAATAAGAACGGAAAAAAAGTGATTCTAACGAAGTTTCGAAACTTCGAAAAAATTTTTTTTTCTTTTCGAGATTCTTTGCGCATAATATGCTTTTCTGAGGATATCAAACTAGTATAATGAAAGAGAAACAGTTATCTCAAATAAGAACGGAAAAAAAGTGATTCTAATGAAGTTTCGAAAACTCGAAAAAATTTTTTTTTCTTTTCCAGATTCTTAGCGCATAATATGCTTTTCTGAGGCTATCAAACTAGTATAATGAAAGAGAACCAGTTATCTCAAATAAGAAAGGAAAAAAAGTGATTCTAACGAAGTTTCCAAACTTCGAAAAAAATTTTTTTTTTTTCGAGATTCTTTGCGCATAATATGCTTGTCAGAGGCTATCAAACTAGTATAACTAGAGATTACCAGTTATCTCAAATAAGAATGGAAAAAAAGTGATTCTAATGAAGTTTCCAAACTTCGAAAAAAAAATTTATTCTTTTCGAGATTCTTTGCGCATAATATGCTTTTCTGAGGCTATCATACTAGTATAATGAAAGAGATCCAGTTATCTCAAATAAGAACGGAAAAAAGTGATTCTAACGAAATTTCCAAACTTCGAAAAAAAATTTTTTTCTTTTGGAGATTCTTTGCGCATTATATGCTTTTCTGAGGCTATCAAACTAGTATAATGAAAGAGAACCAGTTATCTCAAATAAGAATGGAAAAAAAGTGATTCTAACGAAGTTTCCGAACTTCGAAAAAAAATTTTTTTCTTTTCGAGATTCTTTGCGCATAATATGCTTGTCTGAGGCTATCAAACTAGTATAATGAAAGAGAACCAGATATCTCAAATAAGAACGGAAAAAAAGTGATTCTAACGAAATTTCCAAACTTCGAAAAAAAATTTTTTTCTTTTGGAGATTCTTTGCGCATAATATTCTTTCTGAGGCTATCAAACTAGTATAATGAAAGAGAACCAGTTATCTCAAATAAGAAAGGAAAAAAACTGATTCTAACGAAGTTTCCAAACTTCGAAAAAAAATTTTTTTCTTTTCGAGATTCTTTGGGCATAATTTGCTTGTCTGAGGCTATCAAACTAGTATAACGAGAGATTACCAGTTAATTAAAATAAGAATGGAAAAAAAGTGATTCTAATGAAGTTTCCAAACTTCGAAAAAAAAATTTATTCTTTTCGAGATTCTTTGCGCATAATATGCTTTTCTGAGGGTATCATACTAGTATAATGAAAGAGAACCAGTTATCTCAAATAAGAACGGAAAAAAAGTGATTCTAACGATGTTTCCAAACTTCGAAAAAAAATTTTTTTATTTTCGAGGTTCTTTGCGCATAATATGCTTGTCTGAGGCTATCAAACTAGTATAATGAAAGAGAACCAGTTATCTCAAATAAGAACGGAAAAAAAGTGATTCTAACGAGGTTTCCAAACTTCGAAAAAAAATTTTTTTCTTTTCGAGATTCTTTGCACATAATATGCTTTTCTGAGGCTATCAAACTAGTATAATGAAAGAGAACCAGTTATCTCAAATAAGAATGGAAAAAAAGTGATTCTAACGAAGTTTCCGAACTTCGAAAAAAAATTTTTTTCTTTTCGAGATTCTTTGCGCATAATATGCTTGTCTGAGGCTATCAAACTAGTATAATGAAAGAGAACCAGATATCTCAAATAAGAACGGAAAAAAAGTGATTCTAACGAAATTTCCAAACTTCGAAAAAAAATTTTTTTCTTTTGGAGATTCTTTGCGCATAATATTCTTTCTGAGGCTATCAAACTAGTATAATGAAAGAGAACCAGTTATCTCAAATAAGAAACGAAAAAAAGTGATTCTAACGAAGTTTCCAAACTTCGAAAAAAAATTTTTTTCTTTTCGAGATTCTTTGGGCATAATTTGCTTGTCTGAGGCTATCAAACTAGTATAACGAGAGATTACCAGTTAATTAAAATAAGAATGGAAAAAAAGTGATTCTAAGGAAGTTTCCAAACTTCGAAAAAAAATTTTTTTCTTTTCGATATTCTTTGCGCATAATATGCTTTTCTGAGGCTATCAAACTAGTATAATGAAAGAGAACCAGTTATCTCAAATAAGAACGGAAAAAAAGTTATTCTAACGAGGTTTCCAAACTTCGAAAAAAAATTTTTTTCTTTTCGAGATTCTTTGCGCATAATATGCTTTTCTGAGGCTATCAAACTAGTATAATGAAAGAGAATCACTTATCTCAAATAAGAACGGAAAAAAAGTGATTCTAACGAAGTTTCCAAACTTCAAAAAATTTTTTTTTTCTTTTCGAGATTCTTTGCGCATAATACGCTTTTCTGAGGCTATCAAACAAGTATAATGAAAGAGAACCAGTTATCTCAAATAAGAACGGAAAAAAAGTGATTCTAACGAAGATTCCAAACTTCGAAAAAAAATTTTTTTCTTTTCGAGATTCTTTACGCATAATACGCTTGTCTGAGGCTATCAAACTAGTATAATGAAAGAGAACCAGTTATCTCAAATAAGAACGGAAAAAAAGTGATTCTAACGAGGTTTCCAAACTTCGAAAAAAAATTTTTTTCTTTTCGAGATTCTTTGCGCATAATATGCTTGTCTGAGGCTATCAAACTAGTATAATGAAAGAGAACCAGTTATCTCAATAAGAATGGAAAAAAAGTGTTTCTAATGAAGTTTCCAAACTTCGAAAAAAAATTTTTTTCTTTTCGAGATTCTTTGCGCATAATATGCTTTTCTGAGGCTATCAAACTAGTATAATGAAAGAGAACCAGTTATCTCAAATAAGAACGGAAAAAAAGTGATTCTAACGAAGTTTCGAAAACACGAAAAAAATTTTTTTTCTTTTCGAGATTCTTTGCGCATAATATGCTTTTCTGAGGCTATCAAACTAGTATAATGAAAGAGAACCAGTTATCTCAAATAAGAAAGGAAAAAAAGTGATTCTAACGAAGTTTCCAAACTTCAAAAAAATTTTTTTTTTTTTCGAGATTCTTTGCGCATAATACGCTTTTCTGAGGCTATCAAACTAGTATAATGAAAGAGAACCAGTTATCTCAAATAAGAACGGAAAAAAGTGATTATAACGAAATTTCCAAACTTCGAAAAAAAAATTTTTTCTTTTGGAGATTCTTTGCGCATAATATGCTTTTCTGAGGCTATCAAACTAGTATAATGAAAGAGAACCAGTTATCTCAAATAAGAATGGAAAAAAAGTGTTTCTAATGAAGTTTCCAAACTTCGAAAAAAAATTTTTTTCATTTCGAGATTCTTTGCCCATAATATGCTTTTCGGAGGCTATCAAACTAATATATTGAAAGAGAACCAGTTATCTCAAATAAGAACGGAAAAAAAGTGATTCTAACGAAGTTTCGAAACTTCGAAAAAATTTTTTTTTCTTTTCGAGATTCTTTGCGCATAATATGCTTTTCTGAGGATATCAAACTAGTATAATGAAAGAGAAACAGTTATCTCAAATAAGAACGGAAAAAAAGTGATTCTAATGAAGTTTCGAAAACTCGAAAAAATTTTTTTTTCTTTTCCAGATTCTTAGCGCATAATATGCTTTTCTGAGGCTATCAAACTAGTATAATGAAAGAGAACCAGTTATCTCAAATAAGAAAGGAAAAAAAGTGATTCTAACGAAGTTTCCAAACTTCGAAAAAAATTTTTTTTTTTTCGAGATTCTTTGCGCATAATATGCTTGTCAGAGGCTATCAAACTAGTATAACTAGAGATTACCAGTTATCTCAAATAAGAATGGAAAAAAAGTGATTCTAATGAAGTTTCCAAACTTCGAAAAAAAAATTTATTCTTTTCGAGATTCTTTGCGCATAATATGCTTTTCTGAGGCTATCATACTAGTATAATGAAAGAGATCCAGTTATCTCAAATAAGAACGGAAAAAAGTGATTCTAACGAAATTTCCAAACTTCGAAAAAAAATTTTTTTCTTTTGGAGATTCTTTGCGCATTATATGCTTTTCTGAGGCTATCAAACTAGTATAATGAAAGAGAACCAGTTATCTCAAATAAGAATGGAAAAAAAGTGATTCTAACAAAGTTTCCGAACTTCGAAAAAAAATTTTTTTCTTTTCGAGATTCTTTGCGCATAATATGCTTGTCTGAGGCTATCAAACTAGTATAATGAAAGAGAACCAGATATCTCAAATAAGAACGGAAAAAAAGTGATTCTAACGAAATTTCCAAACTTCGAAAAAAAATTTTTTTCTTTTGGAGATTCTTTGCGCATAATATTCTTTCTGAGGCTATCAAACTAGTATAATGAAAGAGAACCAGTTATCTCAAATAAGAAAGGAAAAAAACTGATTCTAACGAAGTTTCCAAACTTCGAAAAAAAATTTTTTTCTTTTCGAGATTCTTTGGGCATAATTTGCTTGTCTGAGGCTATCAAACTAGTATAACGAGAGATTACCAGTTAATTAAAATAAGAATGGAAAAAAAGTGATTCTAATGAAGTTTCCAAACTTCGAAAAAAAAATTTATTCTTTTCGAGATTCTTTGCGCATAATATGCTTTTCTGAGGGTATCATACTAGTATAATGAAAGAGAACCAGTTATCTCAAATAAGAACGGAAAAAAAGTGATTCTAACGATGTTTCCAAACTTCGAAAAAAATTTTTTTTATTTTCGAGGTTCTTTGCGCATAATATGCTTGTCTGAGGCTATCAAACTAGTATAATGAAAGAGAACCAGTTATCTCAAATAAGAACGGAAAAAAAGTGATTCTAACGAGGTTTCCAAACTTCGAAAAAAAATTTTTTTCTTTTCGAGATTCTTTGCACATAATATGCTTTTCTGAGGCTATCAAACTAGTATAATGAAAGAGAACCAGTTATCTCAAATAAGAACGGAAAAAGAGTGATTCTAACGAGGTTTCCAAACTTCGAAAAAAATTTTTTTTCTTTTGGAGATTCTTTGCGCATAATATGCTTTTCTGAGGCTATCAAACTAGTATAATGAAAGAGAATCAGTTATCTCAAATAAGATTGGAAAAAAAGTGATTCTAATGAAGTTTCCAAACTTCGAAAAAAAAATTTATTCTTTTCGAGATTCTTTGCGCATAATATGCTTTTCTGAGGCTATCATACGAGTGTAATGAAAGAGAACCAGTTATCTCAAATAAGAACGGAAAAAAAGTGATTCTAACGAAATTTCCAAACTTCGAAAAAAAATTTTTTTCTTTTGGAGATTCTTTGCGCATAATATGCTTTTCTGAGGCTATCAAACTAGTATAATGGAAGAGAACCAGTTATCTCAAATAAGAATGGAAAAAAAGTAATTCTAACAAAGTTTCCAAACTTTGAAAAATAATTTTTTTCTTTTCGAGATTCTTTGCGCATAATATGCTTGTCTGAGGCTATCAAACTAGTATAATGAAAGAGAACCAGATATCTCAAATAAGAATGGAAAAAAAGTGATTCTAAGGAAGTTTCCTAACTTCGAAAAAACATTTTTTTCTTTTCGAGATTCTTTGCGCATAATATGCTTTTCTGAGGCTATCGAACTAGTATAATGAAAAAGAACCAGTTATCTCAAATAAGAACGGCAAAAAGTGATTCTAACGAGGTTTCCAAACTTCGAAAAACAATTTTTTTCTTTTGGAGATTCTTTCCGCATTATATGCTTTTATGAGGCTATCAAACTAGTATAATGAAAGAGAATCAGTTATCTCAAATAAGAACGGAAAAAAAGTGATTCTAACGAAGTTTCCAAAATTCGAAAAAATTTTTTTTTCTTTTCGAGATTCTTTGCGCATAAAATGCTTGTCTGTGGCTATCAAACTAGTATAATGAAAGAGAAACAGTTATCTCAAATAAGAACGGAAAAAAAGTGATTCTAACGAAGCTTCGAAAACTCGAAAAAATTTTTTTTCTTTTCGAGATTCTTTGCGCATAATATGCTTTTCTGAGGCTATCAAACTAATATAATGAAAGAGAACCAGTTATCTCAAATAAGAAAGGAAAAAAAGTGATTCTAACGAAGTTTCCAAAGTTCGAAAAAAAATTTTTTTCTTTTCGAGATTCTTTGCGCATAATATGCTTGTCTGAGGCTATCAAACTAGTATAACGAGAGATTACCAGTTATCTCAAATAAGAATGGAAAAAAAGTGATTCTAATGAAGTTTCCAAACTTCGAAAAAAAAATTTTTTCTTTTCGAGATTCTTTGCGCATAATATGCTTTTCTGAGGCTGTCATACTAGTATAATGAAAGAGAACCAAATATCTCAAATAAGAACGGAAAAAAAGTGATTCTAACGAAATTTCCAAACTTCGAGAAAAATTTTTTTTCTTTTGGAGATTCTTTGCGCATAATATGCTTTTCTGAGGCTATCAAACTAGTATAATGAAAGAGAACCAGTTATCTCAAATAAGAATGGAAAAAAAGTGTTTCTAATGAAGTTTCCAAACTTCGAAAAAAAATTTTTTTCATTTCGAGATTCTTTCGGCATAATATGCTTGTCTGAGGCTATCAAACTAGTATAATGAAAGAGAACCAGTTATCTCAAATAAGAAAGGAAAAAAAGTGATTCTAACGAAGTTTCCACACTTCGAAAAAAAATTTTTTTTTTTTCGAGATTCTTTGCGCATAATATGCTTGTCTGAGGCTATCAAACTAGTATAACGAGAGATTACCAGTTATCTCAAATAAGAATGGAAAAAAAGTGATTCTAATGAAGTTTCCAAACTTCGAAAAAAAAATTTTTTCTTTTCGAGATTCTTTGCGCATGATATGCTTTTCTGAGGCTATCATACTAGTATAATGAAAGAGAACCAGTTATCTCAAATAAGAACGGAAAAAAAGTGATTCTAACGAAGTTTCCAAACTTCGAAAAAAAATTTTTTTCTTTTGGAGATTCTTTGCGCATAATATGCTTTTCTGAGGCTATCAAACTAGTATAATGAAAGAGAACCAGTTATCTCAAATAAGAATGGAATAAAAGTGTTTCTAATGAAGTTACCAAACTTCGAAAAAAAATTTTTTTCATTTCGAGATTCTTTCTGCATAATATGCTTTTCGGAGGCTATCAAACTAATATAATGAAAGAGAACCAGTTATCTCAAATAAGAACGGAAAAAAGGTGATTCTAACGAAGTTTCCAAACTTCGAAAAAAAATTTTTTTCTTTTCGAGATTCTTTGCGCATAATATGCTTGTCTTAGGCTATCAAACTAGTATAATGAAAGAGAACCAGATATCTCAAATAAGAATGGAAAAAAAGTAATTCTAAGGAAGTTTCCAAACTTCGAAAAAAATTTTTTTTCTTTTCGATATTCTTTGCGCATAATATGCTTTTCTGAGGCTATCAAACTAGTATAATGAAAGAGAACCAGTTATCTCAAATAAGAACGGAAAAAAAGTTATTCTAACGAGGTTTCCAAACTTCGAAAAAAATTTTTTTTCTTTTCGAGATTCTTTGCGCATAATACGCTTTTCTGAGGCTATCAAACAAGTATAATGAAAGAGAACCAGTTATATCAAATAAGAACGGAAAAAAAGTGATTCTAACGAAGATTCCAAACTTCGAAAAAAAATTTTTTTCTTTTCGAGATTCTTTGCGCATAATATGCTTGTCTGTGGCTATCAAACTAGTATAATGAAAGAGAAACAGTTATCTCAAATAAGAACGGAAAAAAAGTGATTCTAACGAAGTTTCGAAAACTCGAAAAAAATTTTTTTTCTTTTCGAGATTCTTTGCGCATAATCTGCTTTTCTAAGCCTATCAAACTAGTATAATGAAAGAGAACCAGTTATCTCAATAAGAATGGAAAAAAGTGTTTCTAATGAAGTTTCCAAACTTCGATAAAATTTTTTTCATTTCGAGATTCTTTGCGCATAATATGCTTGTCTGAGGCTATCAAACTAGTATAATGAAAGAGAACCAGTTATCTCAAATAAGAACGGAAAAAAAGTGATTCTAACGAGGTTTCCAAACTTCGAAAATAAATTTTTTTCTTTTCGAGATTCTTTGCGCATAATATGCTTGTCTGAGGCTATCAAACTAGTATAACGAGACATTACCAGTTATCTCAAATAAGAATGGAAAAAAAGTGATTCTAATGAAGTTTCCAAACTTCGAAAAAAAAATTTATTCTTTTCGAGATTCTTTGCGCATAATATGCTTTTCTGAGGCTATCATACTAGTATAATGAAAGAGAACCAGTTATCTCAAATAAGAACGGAAAAAAAGTGATTCTAACGAAATTTCCAAACTTCGAAAAAAAATTTTTTTCTTTTGGAGAATCTTTGCGCATAATATGCTTTTCTGAGGCTATCAAACTAGTATAATGAAAGAGAACCAGTTATCTCAAATAAGAACGGAAAAAAAGTGATTCTAACGAGGTTTCCAAACTTCGAAAAAAAATTTTTTTCTTTTCGAGATTCTTTGCACATGATATGCTTTTCTGAGGCTATCAAACTAGTATAATGAAAGAGAACCAGTTATCTCAAATAAGAACGGAAAAAAAGTGATTCTAACGAGGTTTCCAAACTTCGAAAGAAATTTTTTTTCTTTTGGAGATTCTTTGCGCATCATATGCTTTTCTGAGGCTATCAAACTAGTATAATGAAAGAGAATCAGTTATCTCAAATAAGATTGGAAAAAAAGTGATTCTAATGAAGTTTCCAAACTTCGAAAAAAAAATTTATTCTTTTCGAGATTCTTTGCGCATAATATGCTTTTCTGAGGCTATCATACGAGTGTAATGAAAGAGAACCAGTTATCTCAAATAAGAACGGAAAAAAAGTGATTCTAACGAAATTTCCAAACTTCGAAAAAAAATTATTTTCTTTTGGAGATTCTTTGCGCATAATATGCTTTTCTGAGGCTATCAAACTAGTATAATGAAATAGAACCAGTTATCTCAAATAAGAACGGAAAAAAAGTGATTCTAACGAGGTTTCCAAACTTCGAAAAAAAATTTTTTTCTTTTCGAGATTCTTTGCACATGATATGCTTTTCTGAGGCTATCAAACTAGTATAATGAAAGAGAACCAGTTATCTCAAATAAGAACGGAAAAAAGTGATTCTAACGAGGTTTCCAAACTTCGAAAAAAAATTTTTTTCTTTTGGAGATTCTTTGCGCATAATATGCTTTTCTGAGGCTATCAAACTAGTATAATGAAAGAGAATCAGTTATCTCAAATAAGATTGGAAAAAAAGTGATTCTAATGAAGTTTCCAAACTTCGAAAAAAAAATTTATTCTTTTCGAGATTCTTTGCGCATAATATGCTTTTCTGAGGCTATCATACGAGTGTAATGAAAGAGAACCAGTTATCTCAAATAAGAACGGAAAAAAAGTGATTCTAACGAAATTTCCAAACTTCGAAAAAAATTTTTTTTCTTTTGGAGATTCTTTGCGCATAATATGCTTTTCTGAGGCTATCAAACTAGTATAATGAAATAGAACCAGTTATCTCAAATAAGAACGGAAAAAAAGTGATTCTAACGAGGTTTCCAAACTTCGAAAAACAATTTTTTTCTTTTGGAGATTCTTTGCGCATAATACGCTTTTCTGAGGCTATCAAACTAGTATAATGAAAGAGAATCAGTTATCTCAAATAAGAACGGAAAAAAAGTGATTCTAACGAAGTTTCCAAACTTCGAAAAAAAATTTTTTTCTTTTCGAGATTCTTTGCGCAAAAAATGCTTGTCTGTGGCTATCAAACTAGTTTAATGAAAGAGAAACAGTTATCTCAAATAAGAACGGAAAAAAAATGATTCTAACGAAGTTTCGAAAACTCGAAAAAAATTTTTTCTTTTCTAGATTCTTTGCGCATAATATGCTTTTCTGAGGCTATCAAACTAGTATAATGAAAGAGAACCAGTTATCTCAAATAAGAAAGGAAAAAAAGAGATTCTAACGAAGTTTCCAAACTTCGAAAAAAAATGTTTTTCTTTTCGAGATTCTTGGCGCATAATATGCTTGTCTGAGGCTATCAAACTAGTATAACAAGAGATTACCAGTTATCTCAAATAAGAATGGAAAAAAAGTGATTCTAATGAAGTTTCCAAACTTCGAAAAAAAAATTTTTTCTTTTCGAGATTCTTTGCGCATAATATGCTTTTCTGAGGCTATCATACTAGTATAATGAAAGAGAACCAGTTATCTCAAATAAGAACGGAAAAAAAGTGATTCTAACGAAGTTTCCAAACTTCGAGAAAAAATTTTTTTCTTTTGGAGATTCTTTGCGCATAATATGCTTTTCTGAGGCTATCAAACTAGTATAATGAAAGAGAACCAGTTATCTCAAATAAGAATGGAAAAAAAGTGTTTCCAAAGAAGTTTCCAAACTTCGAAAAAAATTTTTTTTTCTTTTCGAGATTCTTTGCGCATAATACGCTTTTCTGAGGCTATCAAACTAGTATAATGAAAGAGAACCAGTTATCTCAAATAAGAACGGAAAAAAAGTGATTCTAACGAAATTTCCAAACTTCGAAAAAAAATTTTTTTCTTTTGGAGATTCTTTGCGCATTATATGCTTTTCTGAGGCTATCAAACTAGTATAATGAAAGAGAACCAGTTATCTCAAATAAGAATGGAAAAAAAGTGATTCTAACGAAGTTTCCGAACTTCGAAAAAAAATTTTTTTCTTTTCGAGATTCTTTGCGCATAATATGCTTGTCTGAGGCTATCAAACTAGTATAATGAAAGAGAACCAGATATCTCAAATATAAACGGAAAAAAAGTAATTCTAACGAAATTTCCAAACTTCGAAAAAAATTTTTTTTCTTTTGGAGATTCTTTGCGCATAATATTCTTTCTGAGGCTATCAAACTAGTATAATGAAAGAGAACCAGTTATCTCAAATAAGAAAGGAAAAAAAGTGATTCTAACGAAGTTTCCAAACTTCGAAAAAAAATTTTTTTCTTTTCGAGATTCTTTGGGCATAATTTGCTTGTCTGAGGCTATCAAACTTGTATAACGAGAGATTACCAGTTAATTAAAATAAGAATGGAAAAAAAGTGATTCTAATGAAGTTTCCAAACTTCGAAAAAAAAATTTATTCTTTTCGAGATTCTTTGCGCATAATATGCTTTTCTGAGGGTATCATACTAGTATAATGAAAGAGAACCAGTTATCTCAAATAAGAACGGAAAAAAAGTGATTCTAACGATGTTTCCAAACTTCGAAAAAAATTTTTTTTATTTTCGAGATTCTTTGCGCATAATATGCTTGTCTGAGGCTATCAAACTAGTATAATGAAAGAGAACCAGTTATCTCAAATAAGAACGGAAAAAAAGTGATTCTAACGAGGTTTCCAAACTTCGAAAAAAAATTTTTTTCTTTTCGAGATTCTTTGCACATAATATGCTTTTCTGAGGCTATCAAACTAGTATAATGAAAGAGAACCAGTTATCTCAAATAAGAACGGAAAAAGAGTGATTCTAACGAGGTTTCCAAACTTCGAAAAAAAATTTTTTTCTTTTGGAGATTCTTTGCGCATAATATGCTTTTCTGAGGCTATCAAACTAGTATAATGAAAGAGAATCAGTTATCTCAAATAAGATTGGAAAAAAAGTGATTCTAATGAAGTTTCCAAACTTCGAAAAAAAAATTTATTCTTTTCGAGATTCTTTGCGCATAATATGCTTTTCTGAGGCTATCATACGAGTGTAATGAAAGAGAACCAGTTATCTCAAATAAGAACGGAAAAAAAGTGATTCTAACGAAATTTCCAAACTTCGAAAAAAAATTTTTTTTTTTTGGAGATTCTTTGCGCATAATATGCTTTTCTGAGGCTATCAAACTAGTATAATGGAAGAGAACCAGTTATCTCAAATAAGAATGGAAAAAAAGTGATTCAAAAAAAGTTTCCAAACTTTGAAAAAAAATTTTTTTCTTTTCGAGATTCTTTGCGCATAATATGCTTGTCTGAGGCTATCAAACTAGTATAATGAAAGAGAACCAGATATCTCAAATAAGAATGGAAAAAAGTGATTCTAAGGAAGTTTCCTAACTTCGAAAAAACATTTTTTTCTTTTCGAGATTCTTTGCGCATAATATGCTTTTCTGAGGCTATCGAACTAGTATAATGAAAGAGAACCAGTTATCTCAAATAAGAACGGAAAAAAAGTGATTCTAACGAGGTTTCCAAACTTCGAAAAACAATTTTTTTCTTTTGGAGATTCTTTCCGCATTATATGCTTTTATGAGGCTATCAAACTAGTATAATGAAAGAGAATCAGTTATCTCAAATAAGAACGGAAAAAAAGTGATTCTAACGAAGTTTCCAAACTTCGAAAAAATTTTTTTTTCTTTTCGAGATTCTTTGCGCATAAAATGCTTGTCTGTGGCTATCAAACTAGTATAATGAAAGAGAAACAGTTATCTCAAATAAGAACGGAAAAAAAGTGATTCTAACGAAGCTTCGAAAACTCGAAAAAATTTTTTTTCTTTTCGAGATTCTTTGCGCATAATATGCTTTTCTGAGGCTATCAAACTAATATAATGAAAGAGAACCAGTTATCTCAAATAAGAAAGGAAAAAAAGTGATTCTAACGAAGTTTCCAAAGTTCGAAAAAAAATTTTTTTCTTTTCGAGATTCTTTGCGCATAATATGCTTGTCTGAGGCTATCAAACTAGTATAACGAGAGATTACCAGTTATCTCAAATAAGAATGGAAAAAAAGTGATTCTAATGAAGTTTCCAAACTTCGAAAAAAAAATTTTTTCTTTTCGAGATTCTTTGCGCATAATATGCTTTTCTGAGGCTGTCATACTAGTATAATGAAATAGAACCAAATATCTCAAATAAGAACGGAAAAAAAGTGATTCTAACGATATTTCCAAACTTCGAGAAAAATTTTTTTTCTTTTGGAGATCCTTTGCGCATAATATGCTTTTCTGAGGCTATCAAACTAGTATAATGAAAGAGAACCAGTTATCTCAAATAAGAATGGAAAAAAAGTGTTTCTAATGAAGTTTCCAAACTTCGAAAAAAAATTTTTTTCATTTCGAGATTCTTTCGGCATAATATGCTTGTCTGAGGCTATCAAACTAGTATAACGAGAGATTACCAGTTAATTAAAATAAGAATGGAAAAAAAGTGATTCTAATGAAGTTTCCAAACTTCGAAAAAAAAATTTATTCTTTTCGAGATTCTTTGCGCATAATATGCTTTTCTGAGGGTATCATACTAGTATAATGAAAGAGAACCAGTTATCTCAAATAAGAACGGAAAAAAAGTGATTCTAACGATGTTTCCAAACTTCGAAAAAAATTTTTTTTATTTTCGAGATTCTTTGCGCGTAATATGCTTGTCTGAGGCTATCAAACTAGTATAATGAAAGAGAACCAGTTATCTCAAATAAGAACGGAAAAAAAGTGATTCTAACGAGGTTTCCAAACTTCGAAAAAAAATTTTTTTCTTTTCGAGATTCTTTGCACATAATATGCTTTTCTGAGGCTATCAAACTAGTATAATGAAAGAGAACCAGTTATCTCAAATAAGAACGGAAAAAGAGTGATTCTAACGAGGTTTCCAAACTTCGAAAAAAAATTTTTTTCTTTTGGAGATTCTTTGCGCATAATATGCTTTTCTGAGGCTATCAAACTAGTATAATGAAAGAGAATCAGTTATCTCAAATAAGATTGGAAAAAAAGTGATTCTAATGAAGTTTCCAAACTTCGAAAAAAAAATTTATTCTTTTCGAGATTCTTTGCGCATAATATGCTTTTCTGAGGCTATCATACGAGTGTAATGAAAGAGAACCAGTTATCTCAAATAAGAACGGAAAAAAAGTGATTCTAACGAAATTTCCAAACTTCGAAAAAAAATTTTTTTCTTTTGGAGATTCTTTGCGCATAATATGCTTTTCTGAGGCTATCAAACTAGTATAATGAAAGAGAACCAGTTATCTCAAATAAGAATGGAAAAAAAGTGTTTCTAATGAAGTTTCCAAACTTCGAAAAAAAATTTTTTTCATTTCGAGATTCTTTCGGCATAATATGCTTGTCTGAGGCTATCAAACTAGTATAACGAGAGATTACCAGTTAATTAAAATAAGAATGGAAAAAAAGTGATTCTAATGAAGTTTCCAAACTTCGAAAAAAAAATTTATTCTTTTCGAGATTCTTTGCGCATAATATGCTTTTCTGAGGGTATCATACTAGTATAATGAAAGAGAACCAGTTATCTCAAATAAGAACGGAAAAAAAGTGATTCTAACGATGTTTCCAAACTTCGAAAAAATTTTTTTTTATTTTCGAGATTCTTTGCGCATAATATGCTTGTCTGAGGCTATCAAACTAGTATAATGAAAGAGAACCAGTTATCTCAAATAAGAACGGAAAAAAAGTGATTCTAACGAGGTTTCCAAACTTCGAAAAAAAATTTTTTTCTTTTCGAGATTCTTTGCACATAATATGCTTTTCTGAGGCTATCAAACTAGTATAATGAAAGAGAACCAGTTATCTCAAATAAGAACGGAAAAAGAGTGATTCTAACGAGGTTTCCAAACTTCGAAAAAAAATTTTTTTCTTTTGGAGATTCTTTGCGCATAATATGCTTTTCTGAGGCTATCAAACTAGTAAAATGAAAGAGAATCAGTTATCTCAAATAAGATTGGAAAAAAAGTGATTCTAATGAAGTTTCCCAACTTCGAAAAAAAAATTTATTCTTTTCGAGATTCTTTGCGCATAATATGCTTTTCTGAGGCTATCATACGAGTGTAATGAAAGAGAACCAGTTATCTCAAATAAGAACGGAAAAAAAGTGATTCTAACGAAATTTCCAAACTTCGAAAAAAAATTTTTTTCTTTTGGAGATTCTTTGCGCATAATATGCTTTTCTGAGGCTATCAAACTAGTATATTGGAAGAGAACCAGTTATCTCAAATAAGAATGGAAAAAAAGTGATTCTAACAAAGTTTCCAAACTTTGAAAAAAAATTTTTTTCTTTTCGAGATTCTTTGCGCATAATATGCTTGTCTGAGGCTATCAAACTAGTATAATGAAAGAGAACCAGATATCTCAAATAAGAATGGAAAAAAAGTGATTCTAAGGAAGTTTCCTAACTTCGAAAAAACATTTTTTTCTTTTCGAGATTCTTTGCGCATAATATGCTTTTCTGAGGCTATCGAACTAGTATAATGAAAGAGAACCAGTTATCTCAAATAAGAACGGAAAAAAAGTGATCCTAACGAGATTTCCAAACTTCGAAAAACAATTTTTTTCTTTTGGAGATTCTTTCCGCATTATATGCTTTTATGAGGCTATCAAACTAGTATAATGAAAGAGAATCAGTTATCTCAAATAAGAACGGAAAAAAAGTGATTCTAACGAAGTTTCCAAACTTCGAAAAAAATTTTTTTTCTTTTCGAGATTCTTTGCGCATAAAATGCTTGTCTGTGGCTATCAAACTAGTATAATGAAAGAGAAACAGTTATCTCAAATAAGAACGGAAAAAAAGTGATTCTAACGAAGCTTCGAAAACTCGAAAAAAATTTTTTTCTTTTCGAGATTCTTTGCGCATAATATGCTTTTCTGAGGCTATCAAACTAATATAATGAAGGAGAACCAGTTATCTCAAATAAGAAAGGAAAAAAAGTGATTCTAACGAAGTTTCCAAAGTTCGAAAAAAAATTTTTTTCTTTTCGAGATTCTTTGCGCATAATATGCTTGTCTGAGGCTATCAAACTAGTATAACGAGAGATTACCAGTTATCTCTAATAAGAATGGAAAAAAAGTGATTCTAATGAAGTTTCCAAACTTCGAAAAAAAAATTTTTTCTTTTCGAGATTCTTTGCGCATAATATGCTTGTCTGAGGCTATCAAACTAGTATAACGAGAGATTACCAGTTATCTCAAATAAGAATGGAAAAAAAGTGATTCTAATGAAGTTTCCAAACTTCGAAAAAAAAATTTTTTCTTTTCGAGATTCTTTGCGCATGATATGCTTTTCTGAGGCTATCATACTAGTATAATGAAAGAGAACCAGTTATCTCAAATAAGAACGGAAAAAAAGTGATTCTAAAGAAGTTTCCAAACTTCGAAAAAAAATTTTTTTCTTTTGGAGATTCTTTGCGCATAATATGCTTTTCTGAGGCTATCAAACTAGTATAATGAAAGAGAACCAGTTATCTCAAATAAGAATGGAATAAAAGTGTTTCTAATGAAGTTACCAAACTTCGAAAAAAAATTTTTTTCATTTCGAGATTCTTTGCGCATAATATGCTTTTCGGAGGCTATCAAACTAATATAATGAAAGAGTACCAGTTATCTCAAATAAGAACGGAAAAAAAGTGATTCAAACGAAGTTTCCAAACTTCGAAAAAAATTTTTTTTCTTTTCGAGATTCTTTGCGCATAATATGCTTGTCTTAGGCTATCAAACTAGTATAATGAAAGAGAACCAGATATCTCAAATAAGAATGGAAAAAAAGTAA
The DNA here is from genome assembly GCA_030762175.1 of Metallyticus violacea. Lineage (NCBI taxonomy): Eukaryota > Metazoa > Arthropoda > Insecta > Mantodea > Metallyticidae > Metallyticus > Metallyticus violacea. The sequence goes on along the minus strand of CM060842.1, from coordinate 81,137,619 downwards.
TTCTAAGGAAGTTTCCAAACTTCGAAAAAAAATTTTTTTCTTTTCGATATTCTTTGCGCATAATATGCTTTTCTGAGGCTATCAAACTAGTATAATGAAAGAGAACCAGTTATCTCAAATAAGAACGGAAAAAAAGTTATTCTAACGAGGTTTCCAAACTTCGAAAAAAATTTTTTTTCTTTTCGAGATTCTTTGCGCATAATACGCTTTTCTGAGGCTATCAAACAAGTATAATGAAAGAGAACCAGTTATATCAAATAAGAACGGAAAAAAAGTGATTCTAACGAAGATTCCAAACTTCGAAAAAAAATTTTTTTCTTTTCGAGATTCTTTGCGCATAATATGCTTGTCTGTGGCTATCAAACTAGTATAATGAAAGAGAAACAGTTATCTCAAATAAGAACGGAAAAAAAGTGATTCTAACGAAGTTTCGAAAACTCGAAAAAAATTTTTTTTCTTTTCGAGATTCTTTGCGCATAATCTGCTTTTCTAAGCCTATCAAACTAGTATAATGAAAGAGAACCAGTTATCTCAATAAGAATGGAAAAAAAGTGTTTCTAATGAAGTTTCCAAACTTCGATAAAATTTTTTTCATTTCGAGATTCTTTGCGCATAATATGCTTGTCTGAGGCTATCAAACTAGTATAATGAAAGAGAACCAGTTATCTCAAATAAGAACGGAAAAAAAGTGATTCTAACGAGGTTTCCAAACTTCGAAAAAAAATTTTTTTCTTTTCGAGATTCTTTGCGCATAATATGCTTGTCTGAGGCTATCAAACTAGTATAACGAGAGATTACCAGTTATCTCAAATAAGAATGGAAAAAAAGTGATTCTAATGAAGTTTCCAAACTTCGAAAAAAAATTTATTCTTTTCGAGATTCTTTGCGCATAATATGCTTTTCTGAGGCTATCATACTAGTATAATGAAAGAGAACCAGTTATCTCAAATAAGAACGGAAAAAAAGTGATTCTAACGAAATTTCCAAACTTCGAAAAAAAATTTTTTTCTTTTGGAGAATCTTTGCGCATAATATGCTTTTCTGAGGCTATCAAACTAGTATAATGAAAGAGAACCAGTTATCTCAAATAAGAACGGAAAAAAAGTGATTCTAACGAGGTTTCCAAACTTCGAAAAAAAATTTTTTTCTTTTGGAGATTCTTTGCGCATAATATGCTTTTCTGAGGCTATCAAACTAGTATAATGAAAGAGAATCAGTTATCTCAAATAAGATTGGAAAAAAAGTGATTCTAATGAAGTTTCCAAACTTCGAAAAAAAAATTTATTCTTTTCGAGATTCTTTGCGCATAATATGCTTTTCTGAGGCTATCATACGAGTGTAATGAAAGAGAACCAGTTATCTCAAATAAGAACGGAAAAAAAGTGATTCTAACGAAATTTCCAAACCTCGAAAAAAAATTTTTTTCTTTTGGAGATTCTTTGCGCATAATATGCTTTTCTGAGGCTATCAAACTAGTATAATGAAATAGAACCAGTTATCTCAAATAAGAACGGAAAAAAAGTGATTCTAACGAGGTTTCCAAACTTCGAAAAACAATTTTTTTCTTTTGGAGATTCTTTGCGCATAATACGCTTTTCTGAGGCTATCAAACTAGTATAATGAAAGAGAATCAGTTATCTCAAATAAGAACGGAAAAAAAGTGATTCTAACGAAATTTCCAAACTTCGAAAAAAAATTTTTTTCTTTTGGAGATTCTTTGCGCATAATATGCTTTTCTGAGGCTATCAAACTAGTATAATGGAAGAGAACCAGTTATCTCAAATAAGAATGGAAAAAAAGTGATTCTAACAAAGTTTCCAAACTTTGAAAAAAAATTTTTTTCTTTTCGAGATTCTTTGCGCATAATATGCTTGTCTGAGGCTATCAAACTAGTATAATGAAAGAGAACCAGATATCTGAAATAAGAATGGAAAAAAAGTGATTCTAAGGAAGTTTCCTAACTTCGAAAAAACATTTTTTTCTTTTCGAGATTCTTTGCGCATAATATGCTTTTCTGAGGCTATCGAACTAGTATAATGAAAAAGAACCAGTTATCTCAAATAAGAACGGCAAAAAGTGATTCTAACGAGGTTTCCAAACTTCGAAAAACAATTTTTTTCTTTTGGAGATTCTTTCCGCATTATATGCTTTTATGAGGCTATCAAACTAGTATAATGAAAGAGAATCAGTTATCTCAAATAAGAACGGAAAAAAAGTGATTCTAACGAAGTTTCCAAACTTCGAAAAAATTTTTTTTTCTTTTCGAGATTCTTTGCGCATAAAATGCTTGTCTGTGGCTATCAAACTAGTATAATGAAAGAGAAACAGTTATCTCAAATAAGAACGGAAAAAAAGTGATTCTAACGAAGCTTCGAAAACTCGAAAAAATTTTTTTTCTTTTCGAGATTCTTTGCGCATAATATGCTTTTCTGAGGCTATCAAACTAATATAATGAAAGAGAACCAGTTATCTCAAATAAGAAAGGAAAAAAAGTGATTCTAACGAAGTTTCCAAAGTTCGAAAAAAAATTTTTTTCTTTTCGAGATTCTTTGCGCATAATATGCTTGTCTGAGGCTATCAAACTAGTATAACGAGAGATTACCAGTTATCTCAAATAAGAATGGAAAAAAAGTGATTCTAATGAAGTTTCCAAACTTCGAAAAAAAAATTTTTTCTTTTCGAGATTCTTTGCCCATAATATGCTTTTCTGAGGCTGTCATACTAGTATAATGAAAGAGAACCAAATATCTCAAATAAGAACGGAAAAAAAGTGATTCTAACGAAATTTCCAAACTTCGAGAAAAATTTTTTTTCTTTTGGAGATTCTTTGCGCATAATATGCTTTTCTGAGGCTATCAAACTAGTATAATGAAAGAGAACCAGTTATCTCAAATAAGAATGGAAAAAAAGTGTTTCTAATGAAGTTTCCAAACTTCGAAAGAAAATTTTTTTCATTTCGAGATTCTTTCGGCATAATATGCTTGTCTGAGGCTATCAAACTAGTATAATGAAAGAGAACCAGTTATCTCAAATAAGAAAGGAAAAAAAGTGATTCTAACGAAGTTTCCACACTTCGAAAAAAAATTTTTTTTTTTTCGAGATTCTTTGCGCATAATATGCTTGTCTGAGGCTATCAAACTAGTATAACGAGAAATTACCAGTTATCTCAAATAAGAATGGAAAAAAAGTGATTCTAATGAAGTTTCCATACTTCGAAAAAAAAATTTTTTCTTTTCGAGATTCTTTGCGCATGATATGCTTTTCTGAGGCTATCATACTAGTATAATGAAAGAGAACCAGTTATCTCAAATAAGAACGGAAAAAAAGTGATTCTAACGAAGTTTCCAAACTTCGAAAAAAAATTTTTTTCTTTTGGAGATTCTTTGCGCATAATATGCTTTTCTGAGGCTATCAAACTAGTATAATGAAAGAGAACCAGTTATCTCAAATAAGAATGGAATAAAAGTGTTTCTAATGAAGTTACCAAACTTCGAAAAAAAATTTTTTTCATTTCGAGATTCTTTCCGCATAATATGCTTTTCGGAGGCTATCAAACTAATATAATGAAAGAGAACCAGTTATCTCAAATAAGAACGGAAAAAAGGTGATTCTAACGAAGTTTCCAAACTTCGAAAAAAAATTTTTTTCTTTTCGAGATTCTTTGCGCATAATATGCTTGTCTTAGGCTATCAAACTAGTATAATGAAAGAGAACCAGATATCTCAAATAAGAATGGAAAAAAAGTAATTCTAAGGAAGTTTCCAAACTTCGAAAAAAATTTTTTTTCTTTTCGATATTCTTTGCGCATAATATGCTTTTCTGAGGCTATCAAACTAGTATAATGAAAGAGAACCAGTTATCTCAAATAAGAACGGAAAAAAAGTTATTCTAACGAGGTTTCCAAACTTCGAAAAAAATTTTTTTTCTTTTCGAGATTCTTTGCGCATAATACGCTTTTCTGAGGCTATCAAACAAGTATAATGAAAGAGAACCAGTTATATCAAATAAGAACGGAAAAAAAGTGATTCTAACGAAGATTCCAAACTTCGAAAAAAAATTTTTTTCTTTTCGAGATTCTTTGCGCATAATATGCTTGTCTGTGGCTATCAAACTAGTATAATGAAAGAGAAACAGTTATCTCAAATAAGAACGGAAAAAAAGTGATTCTAACGAAGTTTCGAAAACTCGAAAAAAATTTTTTTTCTTTTCGAGATTCTTTGCGCATAATCTGCTTTTCTAAGCCTATCAAACTAGTATAATGAAAGAGAACCAGTTATCTCAATAAGAATGGAAAAAAAGTGTTTCTAATGAAGTTTCCAAACTTCGATAAAATTTTTTTCATTTCGAGATTCTTTGCGCATAATATGCTTGTCTGAGGCTATCAAACTAGTATAATGAAAGAGAACCAGTTATCTCAAATAAGAACGGAAAAAAAGTGATTCTAACGAGGTTTCCAAACTTCGAAAATATATTTTTTTCTTTTCGAGATTCTTTGCGCATAATATGCTTGTCTGAGGCTATCAAACTAGTATAACGAGAGATTACCAGTTATCTCAAATAAGAATGGAAAAAAAGTGATTCTAATGAAGTTTCCAAACTTCGAAAAAAAAATTTATTCTTTTCGAGATTCTTTGCGCATAATATGCTTTTCTGAGGGTATCATACTAGTATAATGAAAGAGAACCAGTTATCTCAAATAAGAACGGAAAAAAAGTGATTCTAACGAAATTTCCAAACTTCGAAAAAAAATTTTTTTCTTTTGGAGAATCTTTGCGCATAATATGCTTTTCTGAGGCTATCAAACTAGTATAATGAAAGAGAACCAGTTATCTCAAATAAGAACGGAAAAAAAGTGATTCTAACGAGGTTTCCAAACTTCGAAAAAAAATTTTTTTCTTTTCGAGATTCTTTGCACATGATATGCTTTTCTGAGGCTATCAAACTAGTATAATGAAAGAGAACCAGTTATCTCAAATAAGAACGGAAAAAAAGTGATTCTAACGAGGTTTCCAAACTTCGAAAAAAAATTTTTTTCTTTTGGAGATTCTTTGCGCATAATATGCTTTTCTGAGGCTATCAAACTAGTATAATGAAAGAGAATCAGTTATCTCAAATAAGATTGGAAAAAAAGTGATTCTAATGAAGTTTCCAAACTTCGAAAAAAAAATTTATTCTTTTCGAGATTCTTTGCGCATAATATGCTTTTCTGAGGCTATCATACGAGTGTAATGAAAGAGAACCAGTTATCTCAAATAAGAACGGAAAAAAAGTGATTCTAACGAAATTTCCAAACTTCGAAAAAAAAATTTTTTCTTTTGGAGATTCTTTGCGCATAATATGCTTTTCTGAGGCTATCAAACTAGTATAATGAAATAGAACCAGTTATCTCAAATAATAACGGAAAAAAAGTGATTCTAACGAGGTTTCCAAACTTCGAAAAAAAATTTTTTTCTTTTCGAGATTCTTTGCACATGATATGCTTTTCTGAGGCTATCAAACTAGTATAATGAAAGAGAACCAGTTATCTCAAATAAGAACGAAAAAAAAGTGATTCTAACGAGGTTTCCAAACTTCGAAAAAAAATTTTTTTCTTTTGGAGATTCTTTGCGCATAATATGCTTTTCTGAGGCTATCAAACTAGTATAATGAAAGAGAATCAGTTATCTCAAATAAGATTGGAAAAAAAGTGATTCTAATGAAGTTTCCAAACTTCGAAAAAAAAATTTATTCTTTTCGAGATTCTTTGCGCATAATATGCTTTTCTGAGGCTATCATACGAGTGTAATGAAAGAGAACCAGTTATCTCAAATAAGAACGGAAAAAAAGTGATTCTAACGAAATTTCCAAACTTCGAAAAAAAATTTTTTTCTTTTGGAGATTCTTTGCGCATAGTATGCTTTTCTGAGGCTTTCAAACTAGTATAATGAAATAGAACCAGTTATCTCAAATAAGAACGGAAAAAAAGTGATTCTAACGAGGTTTCCAAACTTCGAAAAACAATTTTTTTCTTTTGGAGATTCTTTGCGCATAATACGCTTTTCTGAGGCTATCAAACTAGTATAATGAAAGAGAATCAGTTATCTCAAATAAGAACGGAAAAAAAGTGATTCTAACGAAGTTTCCAAACTTCGAAAAATTTTTTTTTCTTTTCGAGATTCTTTGCGCATAAAATGCTTGTCTGTGGCTATCAAACTAGTATAATGAAAGAGAAACAGATATCTCATATAAGAACGGAAAAAAAGTGATTCTAACGAAGTTTCGAAAACTCGAAAAAAATTTTTTCTTTTCTAGATTCTTTGCGCATAATATGCTTTTCTGAGGCTATCAAACTAGTATAATGAAAGAGAACCAGTTATCTCAAATAAGAAAGGAAAAAAAGAGATTCTAACGAAGTTTCCAAACTTCGAAAAAAAATGTTTTTCTTTTCGAGATTCTTGGCGCATAATATGCTTGTCTGAGGCTATCAAACTAGTATAACGAGAGATTACCAGTTATCTCAAATAAGAATGGAAAAAAAGTGATTCTAATGAAGTTTCCAAACTTCGAAAAAAAAATTTTTTCTTTTCGAGATTCTTTGCGCATAATATGCTTTTCTGAGGCTATCATACTAGTATAATGAAAGAGAACCAGTTATCTCAAATAAGAACGGAAAAAAAGTGATTCTAACGAAGTTTCCAAACTTCGAGAAAAAATTTTTTTCTTTTGGAGATTCTTTGCGCATAATATGCTTTTCTGAGGCTATCAAACTAGTATAATGAAAGAGAACCAGTTATCTCAAATAAGAATGGAAAAAAAGTGTTTCCAAAGAAGTTTCCAAACTTCGAAAAAAAATTTTTTTTCTTTTCGAGATTCTTTGCGCATAATACGCTTTTCTGAGGCTATTAAACTAGTATAATGAAAGAGAACCAGTTATCTCAAATAAGAACGGAAAAAAAGTGATTCTAACGAAATTTCCAAACTTCGAAAAAAAATTTTTTTCTTTTGGAGATTCTTTGCGCATTATATGCTTTTCTGAGGCTATCAAACTAGTATAATGAAAGAGAACCAGTTATCTCAAATAAAAATGGAAAAAAAGTGATTCTAACGAAGTTTCCGAACTTCGAAAAAAAATTTTTTTCTTTTCGAGATTCTTTGCGCATAATATGCTTGTCTGAGGCTATCAAACTAGTATAATGAAAGAGAACCAGATATCTCAAATATAAACGGAAAAAAAGTGATTCTAACGAAATTTCCAAACTTCGAAAAAAATTTTTTTTCTTTTGGAGATTCTTTGCGCATAATATTCTTTCTGAGGCTATCAAACTAGTATAATGAAAGAGAACCAGTTATCTCAAATAAGAAAGGAAAAAAAGTGATTCTAACGAAGTTTCCAAACTTCGAAAAAAATTTTTTTTCTTTTCGAGATTCTTTGGGCATAATTTGCTTGTCTGAGGCTATCAAACTAGTATAACGAGAGATTACCAGTTAATTAAAATAAGAATGGAAAAAAAGTGATTCTAATGAAGTTTCCAAACTTCGAAAAAAAAATTTATTCTTTTCGAGATTCTTTGCGCATAATATGCTTTTCTGAGGGTATCATACTAGTATAATGAAAGAGAACCAGTTATCTCAAATAAGAACGGAAAAAAAGTGATTCTAACGATGTTTCCAAACTTCGAAAAAAATTTTTTTTATTTTCGAGATTCTTTGCGCATAATATGCTTGTCTGAGGCTATCAAACTAGTATAATGAAAGAGAACCAGTTATCTCAAATAAGAACGGAAAAAAAGTGATTCTAACGAGGTTTCCAAACTTCGAAAAAAAATTTTTTTCTTTTCGAGATTCTTTGCACATAATATGCTTTTCTGAGGCTATCAAACTAGTATAATGAAAGAGAACCAGTTATCTCAAATAAGAACGGAAAAAGAGTGATTCTAACGAGGTTTCCAAACTTCGAAAAAAAATTTTTTTCTTTTGGAGATTCTTTGCGCATAATATGCTTTTCTGAGGCTATCAAACTAGTATAATGAAAGAGAATCAGTTATCTCAAATAAGATTGGAAAAAAAGTGATTCTAATGAAGTTTCCAAACTTCGAAAAAAAAATTTATTCTTTTCGAGATTCTTTGCGCATAATATGCTTTTCTGAGGCTATCAAACTAGTATAATGAAAGAGAACCAGTTATCTCAAATAAGAACGGAAAAAAAGTGATTCTAACGAGGTTTCCAAACTTCGAAAAACAATTTTTTTCTTTTGGAGATTCTTTCCGCATTATATGCTTTTATGAGGCTATCAAACTAGTATAATGAAAGAGAATCAGTTATCTCAAATAAGAACGGAAAAAAAGTGATTCTAACGAAGTTTCCAAACTTCGAAACATTTTTTTTTTCTTTTCGAGATTCTTTGCGCATAAAATGCTTGTCTGTGGCTATCAAACTAGTATAATGAAAGAGAAACAGTTATCTCAAATAAGAACGGAAAAAAAGTGATTCTAACGAAGCTTCGAAAACTCGAAAAAATTTTTTTTCTTTTCGAGATTCTTTGCGCATAATATGCTTTTCTGAGGCTATCAAACTAATATAATGAAAGAGAACCAGTTATCTCAAATAAGAAAGGAAAAAAAGTGATTCTAACGAAGTTTCCAAAGTTCGAAAAAAAATTTTTTTCTTTTCGAGATTCTTTGCGCATAATATGCTTGTCTGAGGCTATCAAACTAGTATAACGAGAGATTACCAGTTATCTCAAATAAGAATGGAAAAAAAGTGATTCTAATGAAGTTTCCAAACTTCGAAAAAAAAATTTTTTCTTTTCGAGATTCTTTGCGCATAATATGCTTTTCTGAGGCTGTCATACTAGTATAATGAAATAGAACCAAATATCTCAAATAAGAACGGAAAAAAAGTGATTCTAACGATATTTCCAAACTTCGAGAAAAATTTTTTTTCTTTTGGAGATTCTTTGCGCATAATATGCTTTTCTGAGGCTATCAAACTAGTATAATGAAAGAGAACCAGTTATCTCAAATAAGAATGGAAAAAAAGTGTTTCTAATGAAGTTTCCAAACTTCGAAAAAAAATTTTTTTCATTTCGAGATTCTTTCGGCATAATATGCTTGTCTGAGGCTATCAAACTAGTATAACGAGAGATTACCAGTTAATTAAAATAAGAATGGAAAAAAAGTGATTCTAATGAAGTTTCCAAACTTCGAAAAAAAAATTTATTCTTTTCGAGATTCTTTGCGCATAATATGCTTTTCTGAGGGTATCATACTAGTATAATGAAAGAGAACCAGTTATCTCAAATAAGAACGGAAAAAAAGTGATTCTAACGATGTTTCCAAACTTCGAAAAAAATTTTTTTTATTTTCGAGATTCTTTGCGCATAATATGCTTGTCTGAGGCTATCAAACTAGTATAATGAAAGAGAACCAGCTATCTCAAATAAGAACGGAAAAAAAGTGATTCTAACGAGGTTTCCAAACTTCGAAAAAAAATTTTTTTCTTTTCGAGATTCTTTGCACATAATATGCTTTTCTGAGGCTATCAAACTAGTATAATGAAAGAGAACCAGTTATCTCAAATAAGAACGGAAAAAGAGTGATTCTAACGAGGTTTCCAAACTTCGAAAAAAAATTTTTTTCTTTTGGAGATTCTTTGCGCATAATATGCTTTTCTGAGGCTATCAAACTAGTATAATGAAAGAGAATCAGTTATCTCAAATAAGATTGGAAAAAAAGTGATTCTAATGAAGTTTCCAAACTTCGAAAAAAAAATTTATTCTTTTCGAGATTCTTTGCGCATAATATGCTTTTCTGAGGCTATCATACGAGTGTAATGAAAGAGAACCAGTTATCTCAAATAAGAACGGAAAAAAAGTGATTCTAACGAAATTTCCAAACTTCGAAAAAAAATTTTTTTCTTTTGGAGATTCTTTGCGCATAATATGCTTTTCTGAGGCTATCAAACTAGTATAATGAAAGAGAACCAGTTATCTCAAATAATAATGGAAAAAAAGTGTTTCTAATGAAGTTTCCAAACTTCGAAAAAAAATTTTTTTCATTTCGAGATTCTTTCGGCATAATATGCTTGTCTGAGGCTATCAAACTAGTATAACGAGAGATTACCAGTTAATTAAAATAAGAATGGAAAAACAGTGATTCTAATGAAGTTTCCAAACTTCGAAAAAAAAATTTATTCTTTTCGAGATTCTTTGCGCATAATATGCTTTTCTGAGGGTATCATACTAGTATAATGAAAGAGAACCAGTTATCTCAAATAAGAACGGAAAAAAAGTGATTCTAATGATGTTTCCAAACTTCGAAAAAAATTTTTTTTATTTTCGAGATTCTTTGCGCATAATATGCTTGTCTGAGGCTATCAAACTAGTATAATGAAAGAGAACCCGTTATCTCAAATAAGAACGGAAAAAAAGTGATTCTAACGAGGTTTCCAAACTTCGAAAAAAAATTTTTTTCTTTTCGAGATTCTTTGCACATAATATGCTTTTCTGAGGCTATCAAACTAGTATAATGAAAGAGAACCAGTTATCTCAAATAAGAACGGAAAAAGAGTGATTCTAACGAGGTTTCCAAACTTCGAAAAAAAATTTTTTTCTTTTGGAGATTCTTTGCGCATAATATGCTTTTCTGAGGCTATCAAACTAGTATAATGAAAGAGAATCAGTTATCTCAAATAAGATTGGAAAAAAAGTGATTCTAATGAAGTTTCCAAACTTCGAAAAAAAAATTTATTCTTTTCGAGATTCTTTGCGCATAATATGCTTTTCTGAGGCTATCATACGAGTGTAATGAAAGAGAACCAGTTATCTCAAATAAGAACGGAAAAAAAGTGATTCTAACGAAATTTCCAAACTTCGAAAAAAAATTTTTTTCTTTTGGAGATTCTTTGCGCATAATATGCTTTTCTGAGGCTATCAAACTAGTATAATGGAAGAGAACCAGTTATCTCAAATAAGAATGGAAAAAAAGTGATTCTAACAAAGTTTCCAAACTTTGAAAAAAAATTGTTTTCTTTTCGAGATTCTTTGCGCATAATATGCTTGTCTGAGGCTATCAAACTAGTATAATGAAAGAGAACCAGATATCTCAAATAAGAATGGAAAAAAAGTGATTCTAAGGAAGTTTCCTAACTTCGAAAAAACATTTTTTTCTTTCGAGATTCTTTGCGCATAATATGCTTTTCTGAGGCTATCGAACTAGTATAATGAAAGAGAACCAGTTATCTCAAATAAGAACGGAAAAAAAGTGATCCTAACGAGGTTTCCAAACTTCGAAAAACAATTTTTTTCTTTTGGAGATTCTTTCCGCATTATATGCTTTTATGAGGCTATCAAACTAGTATAATGAAAGAGAATCAGTTATCTCAAATAAGAACGGAAAAAAAGTGATTCTAACGAAGTTTCCAAACTTCGAAAAAATTTTTTTTTCTTTTCGAGATTCTTTGCGCATAAAATGCTTGTCTGTGGCTATCCAACTAGTATAATGAAAGAGAAACAGTTATCTCAAATAAGAACGGAAAAAAAGTAATTCTAAGGAAGTTTCCAAACTTCGAAAAAAAATTTTTTTCTTTTCGATATTCTTTGCGCATAATATGCTTTTCTGAGGCTATCAAACTAGTATAATGAAAGAGAACCAGTTATCTCAAATAAGAACGGAAAAAAAGTTATTCTAACGAGGTTTCCAAACTTCGAAAAAAATTTTTTTTCTTTTCGAGATTCTTTGCGCATAATACGCTTTTCTGAGGCTATCAAACAAGTATAATGAAAGAGAACCAGTTATATCAAATAAGAACGGAAAAAAAGTGATTCTAACGAAGATTCCAAACTTCGAAAAAAAATTTTTTTCTTTTCGAGATTCTTTGCGCATAATATGCTTGTCTGTGGCTATCAAACTAGTATAATGAAAGAGAAACAGTTATCTCAAATAAGAACGGAAAAAAAGTGATTCTAACGAAGTTTCGAAAACTCGAAAAAAATTTTTTTTCTTTTCGAGATTCTTTGCGCATAATCTGCTTTTCTAAGCCTATCAAACTAGTATAATGAAAGAGAACCAGTTATCTCAATAAGAATGGAAAAAAAGTGTTTCTAATGAAGTTTCCAAACTTCGATAAAATTTTTTTCATTTCGAGATTCTTTGCGCATAATATGCTTGTCTGAGGCTATCAAACTAGTATAATGAAAGAGAACCAGTTATCTCAAATAAGAACGGAAAAAAAGTGATTCTAACGAGGTTTCCAAACTTCGAAGAAAAATTTTTTTCTTTTCGAGATTCTTTGCGCATAATATGCTTGTCTGAGGCTATCAAACTAGTATAACGAGAGATTACCAGTTATCTCAAATAAGAATGGAAAAAAAGTGATTCTAATGAAGTTTCCAAACTTCGAAAAAAAAATTTATTCTTTTCGAGATTCTTTGCGCATAATATGCTTTTCTGAGGCTATCATACTAGTATAATGAAAGAGAACCAGTTATCTCAAATAAGAACGGAAAAAAAGTGATTCTAACGAAATTTCCAAACTTCGAAAAAAAATTTTTTTCTTTTGGAGAATCTTTGCGCATAATATGCTTTTCTGAGGCTATCAAACTAGTATAATGAAAGAGAACCAGTTATCTCAAATAAGAACGGAAAAAAAGTGATTCTAACGAGGTTTCTAAACTTCGAAAAAAAAGTTTTTTCTTTTGGAGATTCTTTGCGCATAATATGCTTTTCTGAGGCTATCAAACTAGTATAATGAAAGAGAATCAGTTATCTCAAATAAGATTGGAAAAAAAGTGATTCTAATGAAGTTTCCAAACTTCGAAAAAAAAATTTATTCTTTTCGAGATTCTTTGCGCATAATATGCTTTTCTGAGGCTATCATACGAGTGTAATGAAAGAGAACCAGTTATCTCAAATAAGAACGGATAAAAAGTGATTCTAACGAAATTTCCAAACTTCGAAAAAAAATTTTTTTCTTTTGGAGATTCTTTGCGCATAATATGCTTTTCTGAGGCTATCAAACTAGTATAATGAAATAGAACCAGTTATCTCAAATAAGAACGGAAAAAAAGTGATTCTAACGAGGTTTCCAAACTTCGAAAAACAATTTTTTTCTTTTGGAGATTCTTTGCGCATAATACGCTTTTCTGAGGCTATCAAACTAGTATAATGAAAGAGAATCAGTTATCTCAAATAAGAACGGAAAAAAAGTGATTCTAACGAAGTTTCCAAACTTCGAAAAAAATTTTTTTTCTTTTCGAGATTCTTTGCGCATAAAATGCTTGTCTGTGGCTATCAAACTAGTATAATGAAAGAGAAACAGTTATCTCAAATAAGAACGGAAAAAAAGTGATTCTAACGAAGTTTCGAAAACTCGAAAAAAATTTTTTCTTTTCTAGATTCTTTGCGCATAATATGCTTTTCTGAGGCTATCAAACTAGTATAATGAAAGAGAACCAGTTATCTCAAATAAGAAAGGAAAAAAAGAGATTCTAACGAAGTTTCCAAACTTCGAAAAAAAATGTTTTTCTTTTCGAGATTCTTGGCGCATAATATGCTTGTCTGAGGCTATCAAACTAGTATAACGAGAGATTACCAGTTATCTCAAATAAGAATGGAAAAAAAGTGATTCTAATGAAGTTTCCAAACTTCGAAAAAAAATTTTTTTCTTTTCGAGATTCTTTGCGCATAATATGCTTTTCTGAGGCTATCATACTAGTATAATGAGAGAGAACCAGTTATCTCAAATAAGAACGGAAAAAAAGTGATTCTAACGAAGTTTCCAAACTTCGAGAAAAAATTTTTTTCTTTTGGAGATTCTTTGCGCATAATATGCTTTTCTGAGGCTATCAAACTAGTATAATGAAAGAGAACCAGTTATCTCAAATAAGAATGGAAAAAAAGTGTTTCCAATGAAGTTTCCAAACTTCGAAAAAAAATTTTTTTTCTTTTCGAGATTCTTTGCGCATAATACGCTTTTCTGAGGCTATCAAACAAGTATAATGAAAGAGAACCAGTTATCTCAAATAAGAACGGAAAAAAAGTGATTCTAACGAAGTTTCCAAACTTCGAAAAAAATTTTTTTTCTTTTCGAGAATCTTTGCGCATAATACGCTTTTCTGAGGCTATCAAACAAGTATAATGAAAGAGAACCAGTTATATCAAATAAGAACGGAAAAAAAGTGATTCTAACGAAGATTCCAAACTTCGAAAAAAAATTTTTTTCTTTTCGAGATTCTTTGCGCATAATATGCTTGTCTGTGGCTATCAAACTAGTATAATGAAAGAGAAACAGTTATCTCAAATAAGAACGGAAAAAAAGTGATTCTAACGAAGTTTCGAAAACTCGAAAAAAATTTTTTTTCTTTTCGAGATTCTTTGCGCATAATCTGCTTTTCTAAGCCTATCAAACTAGTATAATGAAAGAGAACCAGTTATCTCAAATAAGAACGGAATAAAAGTGATTCTAACGAGGTTTCCAAACTTCGAAAAAAAATTTTTTTCTTTTCGAGATTCTTTGCGCATAATATGCTTGTCTGAGGCTATCAAACTAGTATAACGAGAGATTACCAGTTATCTCAAATAAGAATGGAAAAAAAGTGATTCTAATGAAGTTTCCAAACTTCGAAAAAAAAATTTATTCTTTTCGAGATTCTTTGCGCATAATATGCTTTTCTGAGGCTATCATACTAGTATAATGAAAGAGAACCAGTTATCTCAAATAAGAACGGAAAAAAAGTGATTCTAACGAAATTTCCAAACTTCGAAAAAAAATTTTTTTCTTTTGGAGAATCTTTGCGCATAATATGCTTTTCTGAGGCTATCAAACTAGTATAATGAAAGAGAACCAGTTATCTCAAATAAGAACGGAAAAAAAGTGATTCTAACGAGGTTTCCAAACTTCGAAAAAAATTTTTTTTCTTTTGGAGATTCTTTGCGCATAATATGCTTTTCTGAGGCTATCAAACTAGTATAATGAAAGAGAATCAGTTATCTCAAATAAGATTGGAAAAAAAGTGATTCTAATGAAGTTTCCAAACTTCGAAAAAAAAATTTATTCTTTTCGAGATCCTTTGCGCATAATATGCTTTTCTGAGGCTATCATACGAGTGTAATGAAAGAGAACCAGTTATCTCAAATAAGAACGGAAAAAAAGTGATTCTAACGAAATTTCCAAACTTCGAAAAAAAATTTTTTTCTTTTGGAGATTCTTTGCGCATAATATGCTTTTCTGAGGCTATCAAACTAGTATAATGAAATAGAACCAGTTATCTCAAATAAGAACGGAAAAAAAGTGATTCTAACGAGGTTTCCAAACTTCGAAAAACAATTTTTTTCTTTTGGAGATTCTTTGCGCATAATACGCTTTTCTGAGGCTATCAAACTAGTATAATGAAAGAGAATCAGTTATCTCAAATAAGAACGGAAAAAAGTGATTCTAACGAAGTTTCCAAACTTCGAAAAAAATTTATTTTCTTTTCGAGATTCTTTGCGCATAAAATGCTTGTCTGTGGCTATCAAACTAGTATAATGAAAGAGAAACAGTTATCTCAAATAAGAACGGAAAAAAAGTGATTCTAACGAAGTTTCGAAAACTCGAAAAAAATTTTTTCTTTTCTAGATTCTTTGCGCATAATATGCTTTTCTGAGGCTATCAAACTAGTATAATGAAAGAGAACCAGTTATCTCAAATAAGAAAGGAAAAAAAGAGATTCTAACGAAGTTTCCAAACTTCGAAAAAAAATGTTTTTCTTTTCGAGATTCTTGGCGCATAATATGCTTGTCTGAGGCTATCAAACTAGTATAACGAGAGATTACCAGTTATCTCAAATAAGAATGGAAAAAAAGTGATTCTAATGAAGTTTCCAAACTTCGAAAAAAAAATTTTTTCTTTTCGAGATTCTTTGCGCATAATATGCTTTTCTGAGGCTATCATACTAGTATAATGAAAGAGAACCAGTTATCTCAAATAAGAACGGAAAAAAAGTGATTCTAACGAAGTTTCCAAACTTCGAGAAAAAATTTTATTCTTTTGGAGATTCTTTGCGCATAATATGCTTTTCTGAGGCTATCAAACTAGTATAATGAAAGAGAACCAGTTATCTCAAATAAGAATGGAAAAAAAGTGTTTCCAATGAAGTTTCCAAACTTCGAAAAAAAATTTTTTTTCTTTTCGAGATTCTTTGCGCATAATACGCTTTTCTGAGGCTATCAAACTAGTATAATGAAAGAGAATCAGTTATCTCAAATAAGAACGGAAAAAAAGTGATTCTAACGAAGTTTCCAAACTTCGAAAAAATTTTTTTTTCTTTTCGAGATTCTTTGCGCATAAAATGCTTGTCTGTGGCTATCAAACTAGTATAATGAAAGAGAAACAGTTATCTCAAATAAGAACGGAAAAAAAGTGATTCTAACGAAGTTTCGAAAACTCGAAAAAAATTTTTTCTTTTCTAGATTCTTTGCGCATAATATGCTTTTCTGAGGCTATCAAACTAGTATAATGAAAGAGAACCAGTTATCTCAAATAAGAAAGGAAAAAAAGAGATTCTAACGAAGTTTCCAAACTTCGAAAAAAAATGTTTTTCTTTTCGAGATTCTTGGCGCATAATATGCTTGTCTGAGGCTATCAAACTAGTATAACGAGAGATTACCAGTTATCTCAAATAACAATGGAAAAAAAGTGATTCTAATGAAGTTTCCAAACTTCGAAAAAAAATTTTTTTCTTTTCGAGATTCTTTGCGCATAATATGCTTTTCTGAGGCTATCATACTAGTATAATGAAAGAGAACCAGTTATCTCAAATAAGAACGGAAAAAAAGTGATTCTAACGAAGTTTCCAAACTTCGAGAAAAAATTTTTTTCTTTTGGAGATTCTTTGCGCATAATATGCTTTTCTGAGGCTATCAAACTAGTATAATGAAAGAGAACCAGTTATCTCAAATAAGAATGGAAAAAAAGTGTTTCCAATGAAGTTTCCAAACTTCGAAAAAAAATTTTTTTTCTTTTCGAGATTCTTTGCGCATAATACGCTTTTCTGAGGCTATCAAACTAGTATAATGAAAGAGAACCAGTTATCTCAAATAAGAACGGAAAAAAAGTGATTCTAACGAAGTTTCCAAACTTCGAAAAAAATTTTTTTTCTTTTCGAGATTCTTTGCGCATAATACGCTTTTCTGAGGCTATCAAACAAGTATAATGAAAGAGAACCAGTTATATCAAATAAGAACGGAAAAAAAGTGATTCTAACGAAGATTCCAAACTTCGAAAAAAAATTTTTTTCTTTTCGAGATTCTTTGCGCATAATATGCTTGTCTGTGGCTATCAAACTAGTATAATGAAAGAGAAACAGTTATCTCAAATAAGAACGGAAAAAAAGTGATTCTAACGAAGTTTCGAAAACTCGAAAAAAATTTTTTTTCTTTTCGAGATTCTTTGCGCATAATCTGCTTTTCTAAGCCTATCAAACTAATATAATGAAAGAGAACCAGTTATCTCAATAAGAATGGAAAAAAAGTGTTTCTAATGAAGTTTCCAAACTTCGATAAAATTTTTTTCATTTCGAGATTCTTTGCGCATAATATGCTTGTCTGAGGCTATCAAACTAGTATAATGAAAGAGAACCAGTTATCTCAAATAAGAACGGAAAAAAAGTGATTCTAACGAGGTTTCCAAACTTCGAAAAAAAATTTTTTTCTTTTCGAGATTCTTTGCGCATAATATGCTTGTCTGAGGCTATCAAACTAGTATAACGAGAGATTACCAGTTATCTCAAATAAGAATGGAAAAAAAGTGATTCTAATGAAGTTTCCAAACTTCGAAAAAAAAATTTATTCTTTTCGAGATTCTTTGCGCATAATATGCTTTTCTGAGGCTATCATACTAGTATAATGAAAGAGAACCAGTTATCTCAAATAAGAACGGAAAAAAAGTGATTCTAACGAAATTTCCAAACTTCGAAAAAAAATTTTTTTCTTTTGGAGAATCTTTGCGCATAATATGCTTTTCTGAGGCTATCAAACTAGTATAATGAAAGAGAACCAGTTATCTCAAATAAGAACGGAAAAAAAGTGATTCTAACGAGGTTTCCAAACTTCGAAAAAAAATTTTTTTCTTTTGGAGATTCTTTGCGCATAATATGCTTTTCTGAGGCTATCAAACTAGTATAATGAAAGAGAATCAGTTATCTCAAATAAGATTGGAAAAAAAGTGATTCTAATGAAGTTTCCAAACTTCGAAAAAAAATTTATTCTTTTCGAGATTCTTTGCGCATAATATGCTTTTCTGAGGCTATCATACGAGTGTAATGAAAGAGAACCAGTTATCTCAAATAAGAACGGAAAAAAAGTGATTCTAACGAAATTTCCAAACTTCGAAAAAAAATTTTTTTCTTTTGGAGATTCTTTGCGCATAATATGCTTTTCTGAGGCTATCAAACTAGTATAATGAAATAGAACCAGTTATCTCAAATAAGAACGGAAAAAAAGTGATTCTAACGAGGTTTCCAAACTTCGAAAAACAATTTTTTTCTTTTGGAGATTCTTTGCGCATAATACGCTTTTCTGAGGCTATCAAACTAGTATAATGAAAGAGAATCAGTTATCTCAAATAAGAACGGAAAAAAAGTGTTTCTAACGAAGTTTCCAAACTTCGAAAAAAATTTTTTTTCTTTTCGAGATTCTTTGCGCATAAAATGCTTGTCTGTGGCTATCAAACTAGTATAATGAAAGAGAAACAGTTATCTCAAATAAGAACGGAAAAAAAGTGATTCTAACGAAGTTTCGAAAACTCGAAAAAAATTTTTTCTTTTCTAGATTCTTTGCGCATAATATGCTTTTCTGAGGCTATCAAACTAGTATAATGAAAGAGAACCAGTTATCTCAAATAAGAAAGGAAAAAAAGAGATTCTAACGAAGTTTCCAAACTTCGAAAAAAAATGTTTTTCTTTTCGAGATTCTTGGCGCATAATATGCTTGTCTGAGGCTATCAAACTAGTATAACGAGAGATTACCAGTTATCTCAAATAAGAATGGAAAAAAAGTGATTCTAATGAAGTTTCCAAACTTCGAAAAAAATTTTTTTTCTTTTCGAGATTCTTTGCGCATAATATGCTTTTCTGAGGCTATAATACTAGTATAATGAAAGAGAACCAGTTATCTCAAATAAGAACGGAAAAAAAGTGATTCTAACGAAGTTTCCAAACTTCGAGAAAAAATTTTTTTCTTTTGGAGATTCTTTGCGCATAATATGCTTTTCTGAGGCTATCAAACTAGTATAATGAAAGAGAACCAGTTATCTCAAATAAGAATGGAAAAAAAGTGTTTCCAATGAAGTTTCCAAACTTCGAAAAAAAATTTTTTTTCTTTTCGAGATTCTTTGCGCATAATACGCTTTTCTGAGGCTATCAAACTAGTATAATGAAAGAGAACCAGTTATCTCAAATAAGAACGGAA
The DNA here is from genome assembly GCA_030762175.1 of Metallyticus violacea. Classification (NCBI taxonomy): domain Eukaryota; kingdom Metazoa; phylum Arthropoda; class Insecta; order Mantodea; family Metallyticidae; genus Metallyticus; species Metallyticus violacea. The sequence continues at coordinate 81,118,194 of CM060842.1, read as the reverse complement.
AAAAAGTGATTCTAACGAAGTTTCCAAACTTCGAAAAAAAATTTTTTTCTTTTCGAGATTCTTTGCGCATAATATGCTTTTCTGAGGCTATCAAACTAGTATAATGAAAGAGAACCAGTTATCTCAAATAAGAATGGAAAAAAAGTGTTTCTAATGAAGTTTCCAAACTTCGAAAAAAAATTTTTTTCATTTCGAGATTCTTTGCGCATAATATGCTTTTCTGAGGCTATCAAACTAGTATAATGAAAGAGAACCAGTTATCTCAAATAAGAATGGAAAAAAAGTGTTTCTAATGAAGTTTCCAAACTTCGAAAAAAAATTTTTTTCATTTCGAGATTCTTTCGGCATAATATGCTTGTCTGAGGCTATCAAACTAGTATAATGAAAGGGAACCAGTTATCTCAAATAAGAAAGGAAAAAAAGTGATTCTAACGAAGTTTCCAAACTTCGAAAAAAAATTTTTTTTTTTTCGAGATTCTTTGCGCATAATATGCTTGTCTGAGGCTATCAAACTAGTATAACGAGAGATTACCAGTTATCTCAAATAAGAATGGAAAAAAAGTGATTCTAATGAAGTTTCCAAACTTCGAAATAAAAATTTTTTCTTTTCGAGATTCTTTGCGCATGATATGCTTTTCTGAGGCTATCATACTAGTATAATGAAAGAGAAACAGTTATCTCAAATAAGAACGGAAAAAAAGTGATTCTAAAGAAGTTTCCAAACTTCGAAAAAAAATTTTTTTCTTTTGGAGATTCTTTGCGCATAATATGCTTTTCTGAGGCTATCAAACTAGTATAATGAAAGAGAACCAGTTATCTCAAATAAGAATGGAATAAAAGTGTTTCTAATGAAGTTACCAAACTTCGAAAAAAAATTTTTTTCATTTCGAGATTCTTTGCGCATAATATGCTTTTCGGAGGCTATCAAACTAATATAATGAAAGAGAACCAGTTATCTCAAATAAGAACGGAAAAAAAGTGATTCTAACGAAGTTTCCAAACTTCGAAAAAAATTTTTTTTCTTTTCCAGATTCTTTGCGCATAATATGCTTGTCTTAGGCTATCAAACTAGTATAATGAAAGAGAACCAGATATCTCAAATAAGAATGGAAAAAAAGTAATTCTAAGGAAGTTTCCAAACTTCGAAAAAAAATTTTTTTCTTTGCGATATTCTTTGCGCATAATATGCTTTTCTGAGGCTATCAAACTAGTATAATGAAAGAGAACCAGTTATCTCAAATAAGAACGGAAAAAAAGTTATTTTAACGAGGTTTCCAAACTTCGAAAAAAATTTTTTTTCTTTTCGAGATTCTTTGCGCATAATACGCTTTTCTGAGGCTATCAAACAAGTATAATGAAAGAGAACCAGTTATATCAAATAAGAACGGAAAAAAAGTGATTCTAACGAAGATTCCAAACTTCGAAAAAAAATTTTTTTCTTTTCGAGATTCTTTGCGCATAATATGCTTGTCTGTGGCTATCAAACTAGTATAATGAAAGAGAAACAGTTATCTCAAATAAGAACGGAAAAAAAGTGATTCTAACGAAGTTTCGAAAACTCGAAAAAAATTTTTTTTCTTTTCGAGATTCTTTGCGCATAATCTGCTTTTCTAAGCCTATCAAACTAGTATAATGAAAGAGAACCAGTTATCTCAATAAGAATGGAAAAAAAGTGTTTCTAATGAAGTTTCCAAACTTCGATAAAATTTTTTTCATTTCGAGATTCTTTGCGCATAATATGCTTGTCTGAGGCTATCAAACTAGTATAATGAAAGAGAACCAGTTATCTCAAATAAGAACGGAAAAAAAGTGATTCTAACGAGGTTTCCAAACTTCGAAAAAAAAATTTTTTTCTTTTCGAGATTCTTTGCGCATAATATGCTTGTCTGAGGCTATTGAACTAGTATAACGAGAGATTACCAGTTATCTCAAATAAGAATGGAAAAAAAGTGATTCTAATGAAGTTTCCAAACTTCGAAAAAAAAATTTATTCTTTTCGAGATTCTTTGCGCATAATATGCTTTTCTGAGGCTATCATACTAGTATAATGAAAGAGAACCAGTTATCTCAAATAAGAACGGAAAAAAAGTGATTCTAACGAAATTTCCAAACTTCGAAAAAAAATTTTTTTCTTTTGGAGAATCTTTGCGCATAATATGCTTTTCTGAGGCTATCAAACTAGTATAATGAAAGAGAACCAGTTATCTCAAATAAGAACGGAAAAAAAGTGATTCTAACGAGGTTTCCAAACTTCGAAAAAAAATTTTTTTCTTTTGGAGATTCTTTGCGCATAATATGCTTTTCTGAGGCTATCAAACTAGTATAATGAAAGAGAATCAGTTATTTCAAATAAGATTGGAAAAAAAGTGATTCTAATGAAGTTTCCAAACTTCGAAAAAAAAATTTATTCTTTTCGAGATTCTTTGCGCATAATATGCTTTTCTGAGGCTATCATACGAGTGTAATGAAAGAGAACCAGTTATCTCAAATAAGAACGGAAAAAAAGTGATTCTAACGAAATTTCCAAACTTCGAAAAAAAATTTTTTTCTTTTGGAGATTCTTTGCGCATAATATGCTTTTCTGAGGCTATCAAACTAGTATAATGAAATAGAACCAGTTATCTCAAATAAGAACGGAAAAAAAGTGATTCTAACGAGGTTTCCAAACTTCGAAAAACAATTTTTTTCTTTTGGAGATTCTTTGCGCATAATACGCTTTTCTGAGGCTATCAAACTAGTATAATGAAAGAGAATCAGTTATCTCAAATAAGAACGGAAAAAAAGTGATTCTAACGAAGTTTCCAAACTTCGAAAAAAATTTTTTTTCTTTTCGAGATTCTTTGCGCATAAAATGCTTGTCTGTGGCTATCAAACTAGTATAATGAAAGAGAAACAGTTATCTCAAATAAGAACGGAAAAAAAGTGATTCTAACGAAGTTTCCAAACTTCGAGAAAAAATTTTTTTCTTTTGGAGATTCTTTGCGCATAATATGCTTTTCTGAGGCTATCAAACTAGTATAATGAAAGAGAACCAGTTATCTCAAATAAGAATGGAAAAAAAGTGTTTCCAATGAAGTTTCCAAACTTCGAAAAAAAATTTTTATTCTTTTCGAGATTCTTTGCGCATAATATGCTTTTCTGAGGCTATCATACTAGTATAATGAAAGAGAACCAGTTATCTCAAATAAGAACGGAAAAAAAGTGATTCTAACGAAATTTCCAAACTTCGAAAAAAAATTTTTTTCTTTTGGAGAATCTTTGCGCATAATATGCTTTTCTGAGGCTATCAAACTAGTATAATGAAAGAGAACCAGTTATCTCAAATAAGAACGGAAAAAAAGTGATTCTAACGAGGTTTCCAAACTTCGAAAAAAAATTTTTTTCTTTTGGAGATTCTTTGCGCATAATATGCTTTTCTGAGGCTATCAAACTAGTATAATGAAAGAGAATCAGTTATTTCAAATAAGATTGGAAAAAAAGTGATTCTAATGAAGTTTCCAAACTTCGAAAAAAAAATTTATTCTTTTCGAGATTCTTTGCGCATAATATGCTTTTCTGAGGCTATCATACGAGTGTAATGAAAGAGAACCAGTTATCTCAAATAAGAACGGAAAAAAAGTGATTCTAACGAAATTTCCAAACTTCGAAAAAAAATTTTTTTCTTTTGGAGATTCTTTGCGCATAATATGCTTTTCTGAGGCTATCAAACTAGTATAATGAAATAGAACCAGTTATCTCAAATAAGAACGGAAAAAAAGTGATTCTAACGAGGTTTCCAAACTTCGAAAAACAATTTTTTTCTTTTGGAGATTCTTTGCGCATAATACGCTTTTCTGAGGCTATCAAACTAGTATAATGAAAGAGAATCAGTTATCTCAAATAAGAACGGAAAAAAAGTGATTCTAACGAAGTTTCCAAACTTCGAAAAAAATTTTTTTTCTTTTCGAGATTCTTTGCGCATAAAATGCTTGTCTGTGGCTATCAAACTAGTATAATGAAAGAGAAACAGTTATCTCAAATAAGAACGGAAAAAAAGTGATTCTAACGAAGTTTCCAAACTTCGAGAAAAAATTTTTTTCTTTTGGAGATTCTTTGCGCATAATATGCTTTTCTGAGGCTATCAAACTAGTATAATGAAAGAGAACCAGTTATCTCAAATAAGAATGGAAAAAAAGTGTTTCCAATGAAGTTTCCAAACTTCGAAAAAAAATTTTTTTTCTTTTCGAGATTCTTTGCGCATAATACGCTTTTCTGAGGCTATCAAACTAGTATAATGAAAGAGAACCAGTTATCTCAAATAAGAACGGAAAAAAAGTGATTCTAACGAAGTTTCCAAACTTCGAAAAAAAATTTTTTTCTTTTCGAGATTCTTTGCGCATAATCTGCTTTTCTAAGCCTATCAAACTAGTATAATGAAAGAGAACCAGTTATCTCAATAAGAATGGAAAAAAAGTGTTTCTAATGAAGTTTCCAAACTTCGAAAAAAAATTTTTTTCATTTCGAGATTCTTTGCGCATAATATGCTTGTCTGAGGCTATCAAACTAGTATAATGAAAGAGAACCAGTTATCTCAAATAAGAACGGAAAAAAAGTGATTCTAACGAAGTTTCGAAAACTCGAAAATTTTTTTTTTCTTTTCGAGATTCTTTGCGCATAATATGCTTTTCTGAGGCTATCAAACTAGTATAATGAAAGAGAACCAGTTATCTCAAATAAGAATGGAAAAAAAGTGTTTCTAATGAAGTTTCCAAACTTCGAAAAAAAATTTTTTTCATTTCGAGATTCTTTGCGCATAATATGCTTTTCGGAGGCTATCAAACTAATATAATGAAAGAGAACCAATTATCTCAAATAAGAACGGAAAAAAAGTGATTCTAACGAAGTTTCGAAACTTCGAAAAAAATTTTTTTTCTTTTCGAGATTCTTTGCGCATAATATGCTTTTCTGAGGATATCAAACTAGTATAATGAAAGAGAAACAGTTATCTCAAATAAGAACGGAAAAAAAGTGATTCTAACGAAGTTTCGAAAACTCGAAAAAATTTTTTTTTCTTTTCGAGATTCTTAGCGCATAATATGCTTTTCTGAGGCTATCAAACTAGTATAATGAAAGAGAACCAGTTATCTCAAATAAGAAAGGAAAAAAAGTGATTCTAACGAAGTTTCCAAACTTCGAAAAAAAATTTTTTTTTTTCGAGATTCTTTGCGCATAATATGCTTGTCTGAGGCTATCAAACTAGTATAAGTAGAGATTACCAGTTATCTCAAATAAGAATGGAAAAAAAGTGATTCTAATGAAGTTTCCAAACTTCGAAAAAAAAATTTATTCTTTTCGAGATTCTTTGCGCATGATATGCTTTTCTGAGGCTATCAAACTAGTATAATGAAAGAGAATCAGTTATCTCAAATAAGAACGGAAAAAAAGTGATTCTAACGAAGTTTCGAAAACTCGAAAAAAAATTTTTTTCTTTTCGAGATTCTTTGCGCATAATCTGCTTTTCTAAGCCTATCAAACTAGTATAATGAAAGAGAACCAGTTATCTCAATAAGAATGGAAAAAAAGTGTTTCTAATGAAGTTTCCAAACTTCGAAAAAAATTTTTTTCATTTCGAGATTCTTTGCGCATAATATGCTTGTCTGAGGCTATCAAACTAGTATAATGAAAGAGAACCAGTTATCTCAAATAAGAAAGGAAAAAAAGTGATTCTAACGAAGTTTCCAAACTTGGAAAAAAAATTTTTTTTTTTCGAGATTCTTTGCGCATAATATGCTTTTCTGAGGCTATCAAACTAGTATAATGAAAGAGAACCAGTTATCTCAAATAAGAATGGAAAAAAAGTGATTCTAACGAAGTTTCCAAACTTCGAAAAAAAATTTTTTCTTTTCGAGATTCTTTGCGCAAAATATGCTTGTCTGACGCTATCAAACTAGTATAATGAAAGAGAACCAGATATCTCAAATAAGAATGGAAAAAAAGTGATTCTAAGGAAGTTTCCAAACTTCGAAAAAAATTTTTTTTCTTTTCGATATTCTTTGCGCATAATATGCTTTTCTAAGGCTATCAAACTAGTATAATGAAAGAGAACCAGTTATCTCAAATAAGAACGGAAAAAAAGTTATTCTAACGAGGTTTCCAAACTTCGAAAAAAATTTTTTTTCTTTTCGAGATTCTTTGCGCATAATATGCTTTTCTGAGGCTATCAAACTAGTATAATGAAAGAGAATCAGTTATCTCAAATAAGAACGGAAAAAAAGTGATTCTAACGAAGTTTCCAAACTTCAAAAAAAATTTTTTTTCTTTTCGAGATTCTTTGCGCATAATACGCTTTTCTGAGGCTATCAAACAAGTATAATGAAAGAGAACCAGTTATCTCAAATAAGAACGGAAAAAAAGTTATTCTAACGAAGATTCCAAACTTCGAAAAAAAATTTTTTTCTTTTCGAGATTCTTTGCGCATAATATGCTTGTCTGTGGCTATCAAACTAGTATAATGAAAGAGAAACAGTTATCTCAAATAAGAACGGAAAAAAGGTGATTCTAACGAAGTTTCGAAAACTCGAAAAAAATTTTTTTTCTTTTCGAGATTCTTTGCGCATAATCTGCTTTTCTAAGCCTATCAAACTAGTATAATGAAAGAGAACCAGTTATCTCAATAAGAATGGAAAAAAAGTGTTTCTAATGAAGTTTCCAAACTTCGAAAAAAAATTTTTTTCATTTCGAGATTCTTTGCGCATAATATGCTTGTCTGAGGCTATCAAACTAGTATAATGAAAGAGAACCAGTTATCTGAAATAAGAACAGAAAAAAAGTGATTCTAACGAGGTTTCCAAACTTCGAAAAAAATTTTTTTCTTTTCGAGATTCATTGCGCATAATATGCTTTTCTGAGGCTATCAAACTAGTATAACGAGAGATTACCAGTTATCTCAAATAAGAATGGAAAAAAAGTGATTCTAATGAAGTTTCCAAACTTCGAAAAAAAAATTTATTCTTTTCGAGATTCTTTGCGCATAATATGCTTTTCTAAGCCTATCAAACTAGTATAATGAAAGAGAACCAGTTATCTCAATAAGAATGGAAAAAAAGTGTTTCTAATCAAGTTTCCAAACTTCGAAAAAAAATTTTTTTCATTTCGAGATTCTTTGCGCATAATATGCTTGTCTGAGGCTATCAAACTAGTATAATGAAAGAGAACCAGTTATCTCAAATAAGAAAGGAAAAAAAGTGATTCTAACGAAGTTTCCAAACTTGGAAAAAAAATTTTTTTTTTTCGAGATTCTTTGCGCATAATATGCTTTTCTGAGGCTATCAAACTAGTATAATGAAAGAGAACCAGTTATCTCAAATAAGAATGGAAAAAAAGTGATTCTAACGAAGTTTCCAAACTTCGAAAAAAAATTTTTTCTTTTCGAGATTCTTTGCGCAAAATATGCTTGTCTGACGCTATCAAACTAGTATAATGAAAGAGAACCAGATATCTCAAATAAGAATGGAAAAAAAGTGATTCTAAGGAAGTTTCCAAACTTCGAAAAAAAATTTTTTTCTTTTCGATATTCTTTGCGCATAATATGCTTTTCTGAGGCTATCAAACTAGTATAATGAAAGAGAACCAGTTATCTCAAATAAGAACGGAAAAAAAGTTATTCTAACGAGGTTTCCAAACTTCGAAAAAAATTTTTTTTCTTTTCGAGATTCTTTGCGCATAATATGCTTTTCTGAGGCTATCAAACTAGTATAATGAAAGAGAATCAGTTATCTCAAATAAGAACGGAAAAAAAGTGATTCTAACGAAGTTTCCAAACTTCAAAAAAAATTTTTTTTCTTTTCGAGATTCTTTGCGCATAATACGCTTTTCTGAGGCTATCAAACAAGTATAATGAAAGAGAACCAGTTATCTCAAATAAGAACGGAAAAAAAGTTATTCTAACGAAGATTCCAAACTTCGAAAAAAAATTTTTTTCTTTTCGAGATTCTTTGCCCATAATATGCTTGTCTGTGGCTATCAAACTAGTATAATGAAAGAGAAACAGTTATCTCAAATAAGAACGGAAAAAAGGTGATTCTATCGAAGTTTCGAAAACTCGAAAAAAATTTTTTTTCTTTTCGAGATTCTTTGCGCATAATCTGCTTTTCTAAGCCTATCAAACTAGTATAATGAAAGAGAACCAGTTATCTCAATAAGAATGGAAAAAAAGTGTTTCTAATGAAGTTTCCAAACTTCGAAAAAAAATTTTTTTCATTTCGAGATTCTTTGCGCATAATATGCTTGTCTGAGGCTATCAAACTAGTATAATGAAAGAGAACCAGTTATCTCAAATAAGAACAGAAAAAAAGTGATTCTAACGAGGTTTCCAAACTTCGAAAAAAATTTTTTTCTTTTCGAGATTCTTTGCGCATAATATGCTTTTCTGAGGCTATCAAACTAGTATAACGAGAGATTACCAGTTATCTCAAATAAGAATGGAAAAAAAGTGATTCTAATGAAGTTTCCAAACTTCGAAAAAAAAATTTATTCTTTTCGAGATTCTTTGCGCATAATATGCTTTTCTGAGGCTATCATACTAGTATAATGAAAGAGAACCAGTTATCTCAAATAAGAACGGAAAAAAACTGATTCTAACGAAGTTTCGAAAACTCGAAAAAATTTTTTTTTCTTTTCGAGATTCTTAGCGCATAATATGCTTTTCTGAGGCTATCAAACTAGTATAATGAAAGAGAACCAGTTATCTCAAATAAGAAAGGAAAAAAAGTGATTCTAACGAAGTTTCCAAACTTCGAAAAAAAATTTTTTTTTTCGAGATTCTTTGCGCATAATATGCTTGTCTGAGGCTATCAAACTAGTATAACTAGAGATTACCAGTTATCTCAAATAAGAATGGAAAAAAAGTGATTCTAATGAAGTTTCCAAACTTCGAAAAAAAAATTTATTCTTTTCGAGATTCTTTGCGCATAATATGCTTTTCTGAGGCTATCATACTAGTATAATGAAAGAGAACCAGTTATCTCAAATAAGAACGGAAAAAAAGTGATTCTAACGAAATTTCCAAACTTCGAAAAAAAATTTTTTTCTTTTGGAGAATCTTTGCTCATAATATGCTTTTCTGAGGCTATCAAACTAGTATAATGAAAGAGAACCAGTTATCTCAAATAAGAACGGAAAAAAAGTGATTCTAACGAGGTTTCCAAACTTCGAAAAAAAATTTTTTTCTTTTGGAGATTCTTTGCGCATAATATGCTTTTCTGAGGCTATCAAACTAGTATAATGAAAGAGAATCACATATCTCAAATAAGATTGGAAAAAAAGTGATTCTAATGAAGTTTCCAAACTTCGAAAAAAAATTTATTCTTTTCGAGATTCTTTGCGCATAATATGCTTTTCTGAGGCTATCATACGAGTGTAATGAAAGAGAACCAGTTATCTCAAATAAGAACGGAAAAAAAGTGATTCTAACGAAATTTCCAAACTTCGAAAAAAAATTTTTTTCTTTTGGAGATTCTTTGCGCATAATATGCTTTTCTGAGGCTATCAAACTAGTATAATGAAATAGAACCAGTTATCTCAAATAAGAACGGAAAAAAAGTGATTCTAACGAGGTTTCCAAACTTCGAAAAACAATTTTTTTCTTTTGGAGATTCTTTGCGCATAATACGCTTTTCTGAGGCTATCAAACTAGTATAATGAAAGAGAATCAGTTATCTCAAATAAGAACGGAAAAAAAGTGTTTCTAACGAAGTTTCCAAACTTCGAAAAAAATTTTTTTTCTTTTCGAGATTCTTTGCGCATAAAATGCTTGTCTGTGGCTATCAAACTAGTATAATGAAAGAGAAACAGTTATCTCAAATAAGAACGGAAAAAAAGTGATTCTAACGAAGTTTCGAAAACTCGAAAAAAATTTTTTCTTTTCTAGATTCTTTGCGCATAATATGCTTTTCTGAGGCTATCAAACTAGTATAATGAAAGAGAACCAGTTATCTCAAATAAGAAAGGAAAAAAAGAGATTCTAACGAAGTTTCCAAACTTCGAAAAAAAATGTTTTTCTTTTCGAGATTCTTGGCGCATAATATGCTTGTCTGAGGCTATCAAACTAGTATAACGAGAGATTACCAGTTATCTCAAATAAGAATGGAAAAAAAGTGATTCTAATGAAGTTTCCAAACTTCGAAAAAAAATTTTTTTCTTTTCGAGATTCTTTGCGCATAATATGCTTTTCTGAGGCTATAATACTAGTATAATGAAAGAGAACCAGTTATCTCAAATAAGAACGGAAAAAAAGTGATTCTAACGAAGTTTCCAAACTTCGAGAAAAAATTTTTTTCTTTTGGAGATTCTTTGCGCATAATATGCTTTTCTGAGGCTATCAAACTAGTATAATGAAAGAGAACCAGTTATCTCAAATAAGAATGGAAAAAAAGTGTTTCCAATGAAGTTTCCAAACTTCGAAAAAAAATTTTTTTTCTTTTCGAGATTCTTTGCGCATAATACGCTTTTCTGAGGCTATCAAACTAGTATAATGAAAGAGAACCAGTTATCTCAAATAAGAACGGAAAAAAAGTGATTCTAACGAAGTTTCCAAACTTCGAAAAAAAATTTTTTTCTTTTCGAGATTCTTTGCGCATAATATGCTTTTCTGAGGCTATCAAACTAGTATAATGAAAGAGAACCAGTTATCTCAAATAAGAATGGAAAAAAAGTGTTTCTAATGAAGTTTCCAAACTTCGAAAAAAAATTTTTTTCATTTCGAGATTCTTTGCGCATAATATGCTTTTCTGAGGCTATCAAACTAGTATAATGAAAGAGAACCAGTTATCTCAAATAAGAATGGAAAAAAAGTGTTTCTAATGAAGTTTCCAAACTTCGAAAAAAAATTTTTTTCATTTCGAGATTCTTTCGGCATAATATGCTTGTCTGAGGCTATCAAACTAGTATAATGAAAGGGAACCAGTTATCTCAAATAAGAAAGGAAAAAAAGTGATTCTAACGAAGTTTCCAAACTTCGAAAAAAAAATTTTTTTTTTTCGAGATTCTTTGCGCATAATATGCTTGTCTGAGGCTATCAAACTAGTATAACGAGAGATTACCAGTTATCTCAAATAAGAATGGAAAAAAAGTGATTCTAATGAAGTTTCCAAACTTCGAAATAAAAATTTTTTCTTTTCGAGATTCTTTGCGCATGATATGCTTTTCTGAGGCTATCATACTAGTATAATGAAAGAGAACCAGTTATCTCAAATAAGAACGGAAAAAAAGTGATTCTAAAGAAGTTTCCAAACTTCGAAAAAAAATTTTTTTCTTTTGGAGATTCTTTGCGCATAATATGCTTTTCTGAGGCTATCAAACTAGTATAATGAAAGAGAACCAGTTATCTCAAATAAGAATGGAATAAAAGTGTTTCTAATGAAGTTACCAAACTTCGAAAAAAAATTTTTTTCATTTCGAGATTCTTTGCGCATAATATGCTTTTCGGAGGCTATCAAACTAATATAATGAAAGAGAACCAGTTATCTCAAATAAGAACGGAAAAAAAGTGATTCTAACGAAGTTTCCAAACTTCGAAAAAAATTTTTTTTCTTTTCGAGATTCTTTGCGCATAATATGCTTGTCTTAGGCTATCAAACTAGTATAATGAAAGAGAACCAGATATCTCAAATAAGAATGGAAAAAAAGTAATTCTAAGGAAGTTTCCAAACTTCGAAAAAAAATTTTTTTCTTTGCGATATTCTTTGCGCATAATATGCTTTTCTGAGGCTATCAAACTAGTATAATGAAAGAGAACCAGTTATCTCAAATAAGAACGGAAAAAAAGTGATTCTAACGAAGATTCCAAACTTCGAAAAAAAATTTTTTTCTTTTCGAGATCTTTGCGCATAATATGCTTGTCTGTGGCTATCAAACTAGTATAATGAAAGAGAAACAGTTATCTCAAATAAGAACGGAAAAAAAGTGATTCTAACGAAGTTTCGAAAACTCGAAAAAAATTTTTTTTCTCTTCGAGATTCTTTGCGCATAATCTGCTTTTCTAAGCCTATCAAACTAGTATAATGAAAGAGAACCAGTTATCTCAATAAGAATGGAAAAAAAGTGTTTCTAATGAAGTTTCCAAACTTCGATAAAATTTTTTTCATTTCGAGATTCTTTGCGCATAATATGCTTGTCTGAGGCTATCAAACTAGTATAATGAAAGAGAACCAGTTATCTCAAATAAGAACGGAAAAAAAGTGATTCTAATGAAGTTTCCAAACTTCGAAAAAAAAATTTATTCTTTTCGAGATTCTTTGCGCATAATATGCTTTTCTGAGGCTATCATACTAGTATAATGAAAGAGAACCAGTTATCTCAAATAAGAACGGAAAAAAAGTGATTCTAACGAAATTTCCAAACTTCGAAAAAAAATTTTTTTCTTTTGGAGAATCTTTGCGCATAATATGCTTTTCTGAGGCTATCAAACTAGTATAATGAAAGAGAACCAGTTATCTCAAATAAGAACGGAAAAAAAGTGATTCTAACGAGGTTTCCAAACTTCGAAAAAAAATTTTTTTCTTTTGGAGATTCTTTGCGCATAATATGCTTTTCTGAGGCTATCAAACTAGTATAATGAAAGAGAATCAGTTATTTCAAATAAGATTGGAAAAAAAGTGATTCTAATGAAGTTTCCAAACTTCGAAAAAAAAATTTATTCTTTTCGAGATTCTTTGCGCATAATATGCTTTTCTGAGGCTATCATACGAGTGTAATGAAAGAGAACCAGTTATCTCAAATAAGAACGGAAAAAAAGTGATTCTAACGAAATTTCCAAACTTCGAAAAAAAATTTTTTTCTTTTGGAGATTCTTTGCGCATAATATGCTTTTCTGAGGCTATCAAACTAGTATAATGAAATAGAACCAGTTATCTCAAATAAGAACGGAAAAAAAGTGATTCTAACGAGGTTTCCAAACTTCGAAAAACAATTTTTTTCTTTTGGAGATTCTTTGCGCATAATACGCTTTTCTGAGGCTATCAAACTAGTATAATGAAAGAGAATCAGTTATCTCAAATAAGAACGGAAAAAAAGTGATTCTAACGAAGTTTCCAAACTTCGAAAAAAATTTTTTTTCTTTTCGAGATTCTTTGCGCATAAAATGCTTGTCTGTGGCTATCAAACTAGTATAATGAAAGAGAAACAGTTATCTCAAATAAGAACGGAAAAAAAGTGATTCTAACGAAGTTTCCAAACTTCGAGAAAAAATTTTTTTCTTTTGGAGATTCTTTGCGCATAATATGCTTTTCTGAGGCTATCAAACTAGTATAATGAAAGAGAACCAGTTATCTCAAATAAGAATGGAAAAAAAGTGTTTCCAATGAAGTTTCCAAACTTCGAAAAAAAATTTTTTTTCTTTTCGAGATTCTTTGCGCATAATACGCTTTTCTGAGGCTATCAAACTAGTATAATGAAAGAGAACCAGTTATCTCAAATAAGAACGGAAAAAAAGTGATTCTAACGAAGTTTCCAAACTTCGAAAAAAAATTTTTTTCTTTTCGAGATTCTTTGCGCATAATCTGCTTTTCTAAGCCTATCAAACTAGTATAATGAAAGAGAACCAGTTATCTCAATAAGAATGGAAAAAAAGTGTTTCTAATGAAGTTTCCAAACTTCGAAAAAAAATTTTTTTCATTTCGAGATTCTTTGCGCATAATATGCTTGTCTGAGGCTATCAAACTAGTATAATGAAAGAGAACCAGTTATCTCAAATAAGAACGGAAAAAAAGTGATTCTAACGAAGTTTCGAAAACTCGAAAATTTTTTTTTTTTTTCGAGATTCTTTGCGCATAATATGCTTTTCTGAGGCTATCAAACTAGTATAATGAAAGAGAACCAGTTATCTCAAATAAGAATGGAAAAAAAGTGTTTCTAATGAAGTTTCCAAACTTCGAAAAAAAATTTTTTTCATTTCGAGATTCTTTGCGCATAATATGCTTTTCGGAGGCTATCAAACTAATATATTGAAAGAGAACCAATTATCTCAAATAAGAACGGAAAAAAAGTGATTCTAACGAAGTTTCGAAACTTCGAAAAAAATTTTTTTTCTTTTCGAGATTCTTTGCGCATAATATGCTTTTCTGAGGATATCAAACTAGTATAATGAAAGAGAAACAGTTATCTCAAATAAGAACGGAAAAAAAGAGATTCTAACGAAGTTTCGAAAACTCGAAAAAATTTTTTTTTCTTTTCGAGATTCTTAGCGCATAATATGCTTTTCTGAGGCTATCAAACTAGTATAATGAAAGAGAACCAGTTATCTCAAATAAGAAAGGAAAAAAAGTGATTCTAACGAAGTTTCCAAACTTCGAAAAAAAATTTTTTTTTTTCGAGATTCTTTGCGCATAATATGCTTGTCTGAGGCTATCAAACTAGTATAAGTAGAGATTACCAGTTATCTCAAATAAGAATGGAAAAAAAGTGATTCTAATGAAGTTTCCAAACTTCGAAAAAAAAATTTATTCTTTTCGAGATTCTTTGCGCATGATATGCTTTTCTGAGGCTATCAAACTAGTATAATGAAAGAGAATCAGTTATCTCAAATAAGAACGGAAAAAAAGTGATTCTAACGAAGTTTCGAAAACTCGAAAAAAATTTTTTTTCTTTTCGAGATTCTTTGCGCATAATCTGCTTTTCTAAGCCTATCAAACTAGTATAATGAAAGAGAACCAGTTATCTCAATAAGAATGGAAAAAAAGTGTTTCTAATGAAGTTTCCAAACTTCGAAAAAAATTTTTTTCATTTCGAGATTCTTTGCGCATAATATGCTTGTCTGAGGCTATCAAACTAGTATAATGAAAGAGAACCAGTTATCTCAAATAAGAAAGGAAAAAAAGTGATTCTAACGAAGTTTCCAAACTTGGAAAAAAAATTTTTTTTTTTCGAGATTCTTTGCGCATAATATGCTTTTCTGAGGCTATCAAACTAGTATAATGAAAGAGAACCAGTTATCTCAAATAAGAATGGAAAAAAAGTGATTCTAACGAAGTTTCCAAACTTCGAAAAAAAATTTTTTCTTTTCGAGATTCTTTGCGCAAAATATGCTTGTCTGACGCTATCAAACTAGTATAATGAAAGAGAACCAGATATCTCAAATAAGAATGGAAAAAAAGTGATTCTAAGGAAGTTTCCAAACTTCGAAAAAAATTTTTTTTCTTTTCGATATTCTTTGCGCATAATATGCTTTTCTAAGGCTATCAAACTAGTATAATGAAAGAGAACCAGTTATCTCAAATAAGAACGGAAAAAAAGTTATTCTAACGAGGTTTCCAAACTTCGAAAAAAATTTTTTTTCTTTTCGAGATTCTTTGCGCATAATATGCTTTTCTGAGGCTATCAAACTAGTATAATGAAAGAGAATCAGTTATCTCAAATAAGAACGGAAAAAAAGTGATTCTAACGAAGTTTCCAAACTTCAAAAAAAATTTTTTTTCTTTTCGAGATTCTTTGCGCATAATACGCTTTTCTGAGGCTATCAAACAAGTATAATGAATGAGAACCAGTTATCTCAAATAAGAACGGAAAAAAAGTTATTCTAACGAAGATTCCAAACTTCGAAAAAAAATTTTTTTCTTTTCGAGATTCTTTGCGCATAATATGCTTGTCTGTGGCTATCAAACTAGTATAATGAAAGAGAAACAGTTATCTCAAATAAGAACGGAAAAAAGGTGATTCTAACGAAGTTTCGAAAACTCGAAAAAAATTTTTTTTCTTTTCGAGATTCTTTGCGCATAATCTGCTTTTCTAAGCCTATCAAACTAGTATAATGAAAGAGAACCAGTTATCTCAATAAGAATGGAAAAAAAGTGTTTCTAATGAAGTTTCCAAACTTCGAAAAAAAATTTTTTTCATTTCGAGATTCTTTGCGCATAATATGCTTGTCTGAGGCTATCAAACTAGTATAATGAAAGAGAACCAGTTATCTGAAATAAGAACAGAAAAAAAGTGATTCTAACGAGGTTTCCAAACTTCGAAAAAAATTTTTTTCTTTTCGAGATTCATTGCGCATAATATGCTTTTCTGAGGCTATCAAACTAGTATAACGAGAGATTACCAGTTATCTCAAATAAGAATGGAAAAAAAGTGATTCTAATGAAGTTTCCAAACTTCGAAAAAAAAATTTATTCTTTTCGAGATTCTTTGCGCATAATATGCTTTTCTAAGCCTATCAAACTAGTATAATGAAAGAGAACCAGTTATCTCAATAAGAATGGAAAAAAAGTGTTTCTAATCAAGTTTCCAAACTTCGAAAAAAAATTTTTTTCATTTCGAGATTCTTTGCGCATAATATGCTTGTCTGAGGCTATCAAACTAGTATAATGAAAGAGAACCAGTTATCTCAAATAAGAAAGGAAAAAAAGTGATTCTAACGAAGTTTCCAAACTTGGAAAAAAAATTTTTTTTTTTCGAGATTCTTTGCGCATAATATGCTTTTCTGAGGCTATCAAACTAGTATAATGAAAGAGAACCAGTTATCTCAAATAAGAATGGAAAAAAAGTGATTCTAACGAAGTTTCCAAACTTCGAAAAAAAATTTTTTCTTTTCGAGATTCTTTGCGCAAAATATGCTTGTCTGACGCTATCAAACTAGTATAATGAAAGAGAACCAGATATCTCAAATAAGAATGGAAAAAAAGTGATTCTAAGGAAGTTTCCAAACTTCGAAAAAAAATTTTTTTCTTTTCGATATTCTTTGCGCATAATATGCTTTTCTGAGGCTATCAAACTAGTATAATGAAAGAGAACCAGTTATCTCAAATAAGAACGGAAAAAAAGTTATTCTAACGAGGTTTCCAAACTTCGAAAAAAATTTTTTTTCTTTTCGAGATTCTTTGCGCATAATATGCTTTTCTGAGGCTATCAAACTAGTATAATGAAAGAGAATCAGTTATCTCAAATAAGAACGGAAAAAAAGTGATCTAACGAAGTTTCCAAACTTCAAAAAAAATTTTTTTTCTTTTCGAGATTCTTTGCGCATAATACGCTTTTCTGAGGCTATCAAACAAGTATAATGAAAGAGAACCAGTTATCTCAAATAAGAACGGAAAAAAAGTTATTCTAACGAAGATTCCAAACTTCGAAAAAAAATTTTTTTCTTTTCGAGATTCTTTGCGCATAATATGCTTGTCTGTGGCTATCAAACTAGTATAATGAAAGAGAAACAGTTATCTCAAATAAGAACGGAAAAAAGGTGATTCTAACGAAGTTTCGAAAACTCGAAAAAAATTTTTTTTCTTTTCGAGATTCTTTGCGCATAATCTGCTTTTCTAAGCCTATCAAACTAGTATAATGAAAGAGAACCAGTTATCTCAATAAGAATGGAAAAAAAGTGTTTCTAATGAAGTTTCCAAACTTCGAAAAAAAATTTTTTTCATTTCGAGATTCTTTGCGCATAATATGCTTGTCTGAGGCTATCAAACTAGTATAATGAAAGAGAACCAGTTATCTCAAATAAGAACAGAAAAAAAGTGATTCTAACGAGGTTTCCAAACTTCGAAAAAAATTTTTTTCTTTTCGAGATTCTTTGCGCATAATATGCTTTTCTGAGGCTATCAAACTAGTATAACGAGAGATTACCAGTTATCTCAAATAAGAATGGAAAAAAAGTGATTCTAATGAAGTTTCCAAACTTCGAAAAAAAAATTTATTCTTTTCGAGATTCTTTGCGCATAATATGCTTTTCTGAGGCTATCATACTAGTATAATGAAAGAGAACCAGTTATCTCAAATAAGAACGGAAAAAAAGTGATTCTAACGAAGTTTCGAAAACTCGAAAAAATTTTTTTTTCTTTTCGAGATTCTTAGCGCATAATATGCTTTTCTGAGGCTATCAAACTAGTATAATGAAAGAGAACCAGTTATCTCAAATAAGAAAGGAAAAAAAGTGATTCTAACGAAGTTTCCAAACTTCGAAAAAAAATTTTTTTTTTCGAGATTCTTTGCGCATAATATGCTTGTCTGAGGCTATCAAACTAGTATAACTAGAGATTACCAGTTATCTCAAATAAGAATGGAAAAAAAGTAATTCTAATGAAGTTTCCAAACTTCGAAAAAAAAATTTATTCTTTTCGAGATTCTTTGCGCATAATATGCTTTTCTGAGGCTATCAAACTAGTATAATGAAAGAGAATCAGTTATCTCAAATAAGAACGGAAAAAAAGTGATTCTAACGAAGTTTCCAAACTTCAAAAAAAATTTTTTTTCTTTTCGAGATTCTTTGCGCATAATACGCTTTTCTGAGGCTATCAAACAAGTATAATGAAAGAGAACCAGTTATCTCAAATAAGAACGGAAAAAAAGTGATTCTAACGAAGATTCCAAACTTCGAAAAAAAATTTTTTTCTTTTCGAGATTCTTTGCGCATAATATGCTTGTCTGTGGCTATCAAACTAGTATAATGAAAGAGAAACAGTTATCTCAAATAAGAACGGAAAAAAAGTGATTCTAACGAAGTTTCGAAAACTCGAAAAAAAATTTTTTTCTTTTCGAGATTCTTTGCGCATAATCTGCTTTTCTAAGCCTATCAAACTAGTATAATGAAAGAGAACCAGTTATCTCAATAAGAACGGAAAAAAAGTGATTCTAACGAAGTTTCGAAAACTCGAAAAAAATTTTTTTTCTTTTCGAGATTCTTTGCGCATAATCTGCTTTTCTAAGCCTATCAAACTAGTATAATGAAAGAGAACCAGATATCTCAATAAGAATGGAAAAAAAGTGTTTCTAATGAAGTTTCCAAACTTCGAAAAAAAATTTTTTTCATTTCGAGATTCTTTGCGCATAATATGCTTGTCTGAGGCTATCAAATTAGTATAATGAAAGAGAACCAGTTATCTCAAATAAGAAAGGAAAAAAAGTGATTCTAACGAAGTTTCCAAACTTGGAAAAAAAATTTTTTTTTTTCGAGATTCTTTGCGCATAATATGCTTTTCTGAGGCTATCAAACTAGTATAATGAAAGAGAACCAGTTATCTCAAATAAGAATGGAAAAAAAGTGATTCTAACGAAGTTTCCAAACTTCGAAAAAAAATTTTTTTCTTTTCGATATTCTTTGCGCATAATATGCTTTTCTAAGGCTATCAAACTAGTATAATGAAAGAGAACCAGTTATCTCAAATATGAACGGAAAAAAAGTTATTCTAACGAGGTTTCCAAACTTCGAAAAAAATTTTTTTTCTTTTCGAGATTCTTTGCGCATAATATGCTTTTCTGAGGCTATCAAACTAGTATAATGAAAGAGAATCAGTTATCTCAAATAAGAACGGAAAAAAAGTGATTCTAACGAAGTTTCCAAACTTCAAAAAAAATTTTTTTTCTTTTCGAGATTCTTTGCGCATAATACGCTTTTCTGAGGCTATCAAACAAGTATAATGAAAGAGAACCAGTTATCTCAAATAAGAACGGAAAAAAAGTTATTCTAACGAAGATTCCAAACTTCGAAAAAAAATTTTTTTCTTTTCGAGATTCTTTGCGCATAATATGCTTTTCTGAGGCTATCAAACTAGTATAATGAAAGAGAATCAGTTATCTCAAATAAGAACGGAAAAAAAGTGATTCTAACGAAGTTTCCAAACTTCAAAAAAAATTTTTTTTCTTTTCGAGATTCTTTGCGCATAATACGCTTTTCTGAGGCTATCAAACAAGTATAATGAAAGAGAACCAGTTATCTCAAATAAGAACGGAAAAAAAGTTATTCTAACGAAGATTCCAAACTTCGAAAAAAAATTTTTTTCTTTTCGAGATTCTTTGCGCATAATATGCTTGTCTGTGGCTATCAAACTAGTATAATGAAAGAGAAACAGTTATCTCAAATAAGAACGGAAAAAAGGTGATTCTAACGAAGTTTCGAAAACTCGAAAAAAATTTTTTTTCTTTTCGAGATTCTTTGCGCATAATCTGCTTTTCTAAGCCTATCAAACTAGTATAATGAAAGAGAACCAGTTATCTCAATAAGAATGGAAAAAAAGTGTTTCTAATGAAGTTTCCAAACTTCGAAAAAAAATTTTTTTCATTTCGAGATTCTTTGCGCATAATATGCTTGTCTGAGGCTATCAAACTAGTATAATGAAAGAGAACCAGTTATCTCAAATAAGAACAGAAAAAAAGTGATTCTAACGAGGTTTCCAAACTTCGAAAAAAATTTTTTTCTTTTCGAGATTCTTTGCGCATAATATGCTTTTCTGAGGCTATCAAACTAGTATAACGAGAGATTACCAGTTATCTCAAATAAGAATGGAAAAAAAGTGATTCTAATGAAGTTTCCAAACTTCGAAAAAAAAATTTATTCTTTTCGAGATTCTTTGCGCATAATATGCTTTTCTAAGCCTATCAAACTAGTATAATGAAAGAGAACCAGTTATCTCAATAAGAATGGAAAAAAAGTGTTTCTAATCAAGTTTCCAAACTTCGAAAAAAAATTTTTTTCATTTCGAGATTCTTTGCGCATAATATGCTTGTCTGAGGCTATCAAACTAGTATAATGAAAGAGAACCAGTTATCTCAAATAAGAAAGGAAAAAAAGTGATTCTAACGAAGTTTCCAAACTTGGAAAAAAAATTTTTTTTTTTCGAGATTCTTTGCGCATAATATGCTTTCCTGAGGCTATCAAACTAGTATAATGAAAGAGAACCAGTTATCTCAAATAAGAATGGAAAAAAAGTGATTCTAACGAAGTTTCCAAACTTCGAAAAAAAATTTTTTCTTTTCGAGATTCTTTGCGCAAAATATGCTTGTCTGACGCTATCAAACTAGTATAATGAAAGAGAACCAGATATCTCAAATAAGAATGGAAAAAAAGTGATTCTAAGGAAGTTTCCAAACTTCGAAAAAAATGTTTTTCTTTTCGATATTCTTTGCGCATAATATGCTTTTCTGAGGCTATCAAACTAGTATAATGAAAGAGAACCAGTTATCTCAAATAAGAACGGAAAAAAAGTTATTCTAACGAGGTTTCCAAACTTCGAAAAAATTTTTTTTCTTTTCGAGATTCTTTGCGCATAATATGCTTTTCTGAGGCTATCAAACTAGTATAATGAAAGAGAATCAGTTATCTCAAATAAGAACGGAAAAAAAGTGATTCTAACGAAGTTTCCAAACTTCAAAAAAAATTTTTTTTCTTTTCGAGATTCTTTGCGCATAATACGCTTTTCTGAGGCTATCAAACAAGTATAATGAAAGAGAACCAGTTATCTCAAATAAGAACGGAAAAAAAGTTATTCTAACGAAGATTCCAAACTTCGAAAAAAAATTTTTTTCTTTTCGAGATTCTTTGCGCATAATATGCTTGTCTGTAGCTATCAAACTAGTATAATGAAAGAGAAACAGTTATCTCAAATAAGAACGGAAAAAAGGTGATTCTAACGAAGTTTCGAAAACTCGAAAAAAATTTTTTTTCTTTTCGAGATTCTTTGCGCATAATCTGCTTTTCTAAGCCTATCAAACTAGTATAATGAAAGAGAACCAGTTATCTCAATAAGAATGGAAAAAAAGTGTTTCTAATGAAGTTTCCAAACTTCGAAAAAAAATTTTTTTCATTTCGAGATTCTTTGCGCATAATATGCTTGTCTGAGGCTATCAAACTAGTATAATGAAAGAGAACCAGTTATCTCAAATAAGAACAGAAAAAAAGTGATTCTAACGAGGTTTCCAAACTTCGAAAAAAATTTTTTTCTTTTCGAGATTCTTTGCGCATAATATGCTTTTCTGAGGCTATCAAACTAGTATAACGAGAAATTACCAGTTATCTCAAATAAGAATGGAAAAAAAGTGATTCTAATGAAGTTTCCAAACTTCGAAAAAAAAATTTATTCTTTTCGAGATTCTTTGCGCATAATATGCTTTTCTGAGGCTATCATACTAGTATAATGAAAGAGAACCAGTTATCTCAAATAAGAACGGAAAAAAAGTGATTCTAACGAAGTTTCGAAAACTCGAAAAAAATTTTTTTTCTTTTCGAGATTCTTAGCGCATAATATGCTTTTCTGAGGCTATCAAACTAGTATAATGAAAGAGAACCAGTTATCTCAAATAAGAAAGGAAAAAAAGTGATTCTAACGAAGTTTCCAAACTTCGAAAAAAAATTTTTTTTTTCGAGATTCTTTGCGCATAATATGCTTGTCTGAGGCTATCAAACTAGTATAACTAGAGATTACCAGTTATCTCAAATAAGAATGGAAAAAAAGTAATTCTAATGAAGTTTCCAAACTTCGAAAAAAAAATTTATTCTTTTCGAGATTCTTGGCGCATAATATGCTTTTCTGAGGCTATCAAACTAGTATAATGAAAGAGAATCAGTTATCTCAAATAAGAACGGAAAAAAAGTGATTCTAACGAAGTTTCCAAACTTCAAAAAAAATTTTTTTTCTTTTCGAGATTCTTTGCGCATAATACGCTTTTCTGAGGCTATCAAACAAGTATAATGAAAGAGAACCAGTTATCTCAAATAAGAACGGAAAAAAAGTGATTCTAACGAAGATTCCAAACTTCGAAAAAAAATTTTTTTTCTTTTCGAGATTCTTTGTGCATAATATGCTTGTCTGTGGCTATCAAACTAGTATAATGAAAGAGAAACAGTTATCTCAAATAAGAACGGAAAAAAAGTGATTCTAACGAAGTTTCGAAAACTCGAAAAAAAATTTTTTTCTTTTCGAGATTCTTTGCGCATAATCTGCTTTTCTAAGCCTATCAAACTAGTATAATGAAAGAGAACCAGTTATCTCAATAAGAACGGAAAAAAAGTGATTCTAACGAAGTTTCGAAAACTCGAAAAAAATTTTTTTTCTTTTCGAGATTCTTTGCGCATAATCTGCTTTTCTAAGCCTATCAAACTAGTATAATGAAAGAGAACCAGTTATCTCAATAAGAATGGAAAAAAAGTGTTTCTAATGAAGTTTCCAAACTTCGAAAAAAAATTTTTTTCATTTCGAGATTCTTTGCGCATAATATGCTTGTCTGAGGCTATCAAATTAGTATAATGAAAGAGAACCAGTTATCTCAAATAAGAAAGGAAAAAAAGTGATTCTAACGAAGTTTCCAAACTTGGAAAAAAAATTTTTTTTTTCGAGATTCTTTGCGCATAATATGCTTTTCTGAGGCTATCAAACTAGTATAATGAAAGAGAACCAGTTATCTCAAATAAGAATGGAAAAAAAGTGATTCTAACGAAGTTTCCAAACTTCGAAAAAAAATTTTTTTCTTTTCGATATTCTTTGCGCATAATATGCTTTTCTAAGGCTATCAAACTAGTATAATGAAAGAGAACCAGTTATCTCAAATAAGAACGGAAAAAAAGTTATTCTAACGAAGTTTCCAAACTTCGAAAAAAATTTTTTTTTTTCGAGATTCTTTGCGCATAATATGCTTGTCTGAGGCTATCAAACTAGTATAACTAGAGATTACCAGTTATCTCAAATAAGAATGGAAAAAAAGTGATTCTAATGAAGTTTCCAAACTTCGAAAAAAAAATTTATTCTTTTCGAGATTCTTTGCGCATAATATGCTTTTCTGAGGCTATCAAACTAGTATAATGAAAGAGAATCAGTTATCTCAAATAAGAACGGAAAAAAAGTGATTCTAACGAAGTTTCCAAACTTCAAAAAAAATTTTTTTTCTTTTCGAGATTCTTTGCGCATAATACGCTTTTCTGAGGCTATCAAACAAGTATAATGAAAGAGAACCAGTTATCTCAAATAAGAACGGAAAAAAAGTGATTCTAACGAAGATTCCAAACTTCGAAAAAAATTTTTTTTTCTTTTCGAGATTCTTTGCGCATAATATGCTTGTCTGTGGCTATCAAACTAGTATAATGAAAGAGAAACAGTTATCTCAAATAAGAACGGAAAAAAAGTGATTCTAACGAAGTTTCGAAAACTCGAAAAAAAATTTTTTTCTTTTCGAGATTCTTTGCGCATAATCTGCTTTTCTAAGCCTATCAAACTAGTATAATGAAAGAGAACCAGTTATCTCAATAAGAACGGAAAAAAAGTGATTCTAACGAAGTTTCGAAAATTCGAAAAAAATTTTTTTTCTTTTCGAGATTCTTTGCGCATAATCTGCTTTTCTAAGCCTATCAAACTAGTATAATGAAAGAGAACCAGTTATCTCAATAAGAATGGAAAAAAAGTGTTTCTAATGAAGTTTCCAAACTTCGAAAAAAAATTTTTTTCATTTCGAGATTCTTTGCGCATAATATGCTTGTCTGAGGCTATCAAATTAGTATAATGAAAGAGAACCAGTTATCTCAAATAAGAAAGGAAAAAAAGTGATTCTAACGAAGTTTCCAAACTTGGAAAAAAAATTTTTTTTTTTCGAGATTCTTTGCGCATAATATGCTTTTCTGAGGCTATCAAACTAGTATAATGAAAGAGAACCAGTTATCTCAAATAAGAATGGAAAAAAAGTGATTCTAACGAAGTTTCCAAACTTCGAAAAAAAATTTTTTTCTTTTCGATATTCTTTGCGCATAATATGCTTTTCTAAGGCTATCAAACTAGTATAATGAAAGAGAACCAGTTATCTCAAATAAGAACGGAAAAAAAGTTATTCTAACGAGGTTTCCAAACTTCGAAAAAAATTTTTTTTCTTTTCGAGATTCTTTGCGCATAATATGCTTTTCTGAGGCTATCAAACTAGTATAATGAAAGAGAATCAGTTATCTCAAATAAGAACGGAAAAAAAGTGATTCTAACGAAGTTTCCAAACTTCAAAAAAAATTTTTTTTCTTTTCGAGATTCTTTGCGCATAATACGCTTTTCTGAGGCTATCAAACAAGTATAATGAAAGAGAACCAGTTATCTCAAATAAGAACGGAAAAAAAGTTATTCTAACGAAGATTCCAAACTTCGAAAAAAAATTTTTTTCTTTTCGAGATTCTTTGCGCATAATATGCTTGTCTGTGGCTATCAAACTAGTATAATGAAAGAGAAACAGTTATCTCAAATAAGAACGGAAAAAAGGTGATTCTAACGAACTTTCGAAAACTCGAAAAAAATTTTTTTTCTTTTCGAGATTCTTTGCGCATAATCTGCTTTTCTAAGCCTATCAAACTAGTATAATGAAAGAGAACCAGTTATCTCAATAAGAATGGAAAAAAAGTGTTTCTAATGAAGTTTCCAAACTTCGAAAAAACATTTTTTTCATTTCGAGATTCTTTGCGCATAATATGCTTGTCTGATGCTATCAAACTAGTATAATGAAAGAGAACCAGTTATCTCAAATAAGAACAGAAAAAAAGTGATTCTAACGAGGTTTCCAAACTTCGAAAAAAATTTTTTTCTTTTCGAGATTCTTTGCGCATAATATGCTTTTCTGAGGCTATCAAACTAGTATAACGAGAGATTACCAGTTATCTCAAATAAGAATGGAAAAAAAGTGATTCTAATGAAGTTTCCAAACTTCGAAAAAAAAATTTATTCTTTTCGAGATTCTTTGCGCATAATATGCTTTTCTAAGCCTATCAAACTAGTATAATGAAAGAGAACCAGTTATCTCAATAAGAATGGAAAAAAAGTGTTTCTAATGAAGTTTCTAAACTTCGAAAAAACATTTTTTTCATTTCGAGATTCTTTGCGCATAATATGCTTGTCTGAGGCTATCAAACTAGTATAATGAAAGAGAACCAGTTATCTCAAATAAGAAAGGAAAAAAAGTGATTCTAACGAAGTTTCCAAACTTGGAAAAAAATTTTTTTTTTTTCGAGATTCTTTGCGCATAATATGCTTTTCTGAGGCTATCAAACTAGTATAATGAAAGAGAACCAGTTATCTCAAATAAGAATGGAAAAAAAGTGATTCTAACGAAGTTTCCAAACTTCGAAAAAAAATTTTTTCTTTTGGAGATTCTTTGCGCATAATATGCTTTTCTGAGGCTATCAAACTAGTATAATGAAAGAGAACCAGTTATCTCAAATAAGAATGGAAAAAAAGTGATTCTAACGAAGTTTCCAAACTTCGAAAAAAAATTTTTTTCTTTTCGAGATTCTTTGCGCATAATATGCTTGTCTGAGGCTATCAAACTAGTATAATGAAAGAGAACCAGATATCTCAAATAAGAATGGAAAAAAAGTGATTCTAAGGAAGTTTCCAAACTTCGAAAAAAATTTTTTTTCTTTTCGATATTCTTTGCGCATAATATGCTTTTCTGAGGCTATCAAACTAGTATAATGAAAGAGAACCAGTTATCTCAAATAAGAACGGAAAAAAAGTTATTCTAACGAGGTTTCCAAACTTCGAAAAAAAAATTTTTTCTTTTCGAGATTCTTTGCGCATAATATGCTTTTCTGAGGCTATCAAACTAGTATAATGAAAGAGAATCAGTTATCTCAAATAAGAACGGAAAAAAAGTGATTCTAACGAAGTTTCCAAACTTCAAAAAAATTTTTTTTTCTTTTCGAGATTCTTTGCGCATAATACGCTTTTCTGAGGCTATCAAACAAGTATAATGAAAGAGAACCAGTTATCTCAAATAAGAAAGGAAAAAAAGTGATTCTAACGAAGTTTCCAAACTTGGAAAAAAAATTTTTTTTTTTCGAGATTCTTTGCGCATAATATGCTTTCCTGAGGCTATCAAACTAGTATAATGAAAGAGAACCAGTTATCTCAAATAAGAATGGAAAAAAAGTGATTCTAACGAAGTTTCCAAACTTCGAAAAAAAATTTTTTCTTTTCGAGATTCTTTGCGCAAAATATGCTTGTCTGACGCTATCAAACTAGTATAATGAAAGAGAACCAGATATCTCAAATAAGAATGGAAAAAAAGTGATTCTAAGGAAGTTTCCAAACTTCGAAAAAAAATGTTTTTCTTTTCGATATTCTTTGCGCATAATATGCTTTTCTGAGGCTATCAAACTAGTATAATGAAAGAGAACCAGTTATCTCAAATAAGAACGGAAAAAAAGTTATTCTAACGAGGTTTCCAAACTTCGAAAAAATTTTTTTTCTTTTCGAGATTCTTTGCGCATAATATGCTTTTCTGAGGCTATCAAACTAGTATAATGAAAGAGAATCAGTTATCTCAAATAAGAACGGAAAAAAAGTGATTCTAACGAAGTTTCCAAACTTCAAAAAAAATTTTTTTTCTTTTCGAGATTCTTTGCGCATAATACGCTTTTCTGAGGCTATCAAACAAGTATAATGAAAGAGAACCAGTTATCTCAAATAAGAACGGAAAAAAAGTTATTCTAACGAAGATTCCAAACTTCGAAAAAAAATTTTTTTCTTTTCGAGATTCTTTGCGCATAATATGCTTGTCTGTGGCTATCAAACTAGTATAATGAAAGAGAAACAGTTATCTCAAATAAGAACGGAAAAAAGGTGATTCTAACGAAGTTTCGAAAACTCGAAAAAAATTTTTTTTCTTTTCGAGATTCTTTGCGCATAATCTGCTTTTCTAAGCCTATCAAACTAGTATAATGAAAGAGAACCAGTTATCTCAAATAAGAATGGAAAAAAAGTGATTCTAAGGAAGTTTCCAAACTTCGAAAAAAAATTTTTTTCTTTTCGAGATTCTTTGCGCATAATATGCTTGTCTGAGGCTATCAAACTAGTATAATGAAAGAGAACCAGTTATCTCAAATAAGAACAGAAAAAAAGTGATTCTAACGAGGTTTCCAAACTTCGAAAAAAATTTTTTTCTTTTCGAGATTCTTTGCGCATAATATGCTTTTCTGAGGCTATCAAACTAGTATAACGAGAGATTACCAGTTATCTCAAATAAGAATGGAAAAAAAGTGATTCTAATGAAGTTTCCAAACTTCGAAAAAAAAATTTATTCTTTTCGAGATTCTTTGCGCATAATATGCTTTTCTGAGGCTATCATACTAGTATAATGAAAGAGAACCAGTTATCTCAAATAAGAACGGAAAAAAAGTGATTCTAACGAAGTTTCGAAAACTCGAAAAAAATTTTTTTTCTTTTCGAGATTCTTAGCGCATAATATGCTTTTCTGAGGCTATCAAACTAGTATAATGAAAGAGAACCAGTTATCTCAAATAAGAAAGGAAAAAAAGTGATTCTAACGAAGTTTCCAAACTTCGAAAAAAAATTTTTTTTTTCGAAATTCTTTGCGCATAATATGCTTGTCTGAGGCTATCAAACTAGTATAACTAGAGATTACCAGTTATCTCAAATAAGAATGGAAAAAAAGTAATTCTAATGAAGTTTCCAAACTTCGAAAAAAAAATTTATTCTTTTCGAGATTCTTGGCGCATAATATGCTTTTCTGAGGCTATCAAACTAGTATAATGAAAGAGAATCAGTTATCTCAAATAAGAACGGAAAAAAAGTGATTCTAACGAAGTTTCCAAACTTCAAAAAAAATTTTTTTTCTTTTCGAGATTCTTTGCGCATAATACGCTTTTCTGAGGCTATCAAACAAGTATAATGAAAGAGAACCAGTTATCTCAAATAAGAACGGAAAAAAAGTGATTCTAACGAAGATTCCAAACTTCGAAAAAAAATTTTTTTTCTTTTCGAGATTCTTTGTGCATAATATGCTTGTCTGTGGCTATCAAACTAGTATAATGAAAGAGAAACAGTTATCTCAAATAAGAACGGAAAAAAAGTGATTCTAACGAAGTTTCGAAAACTCGAAAAAAAATTTTTTTCTTTTCGAGATTCTTTGCGCATAATCTGCTTTTCTAAGCCTATCAAATTAGTATAATGAAAGAGAACCAGTTATCTCAATAAGAACGGAAAAAAAGTGATTCTAACGAAGTTTCGAAAACTCGAAAAAAATTTTTTTTCTTTTCGAGATTCTTTGCGCATAATCTGCTTTTCTAAGCCTATCAAACTAGTATAATGAAAGAGAACCAGTTATCTCAATAAGAATGGAAAAAAAGTGTTTCTAATGAAGTTTCCAAATTTCGAAAAAAAATTTTTTTCATTTCGAGATTCTTTGCGCATAATATGCTTGTCTGAGGCTATCAAATTAGTATAATGAAAGAGAACCAGTTATCTCAAATAAGAAAGGAAAAAAAGTGATTCTAACGAAGTTTCCAAACTTGGAAAAAAAATTTTTTTTTTTCGAGATTCTTTGCGCATAATATGCTTTTCTGAGGCTATCAAACTAGTATAATGAAAGAGAACCAGTTATCTCAAATAAGAATGGAAAAAAAGTGATTCTAACGAAGTTTCCAAACTTCGAAAAAAAATTTTTTTCTTTTCGATATTCTTTGCGCATAATATGCTTTTCTAAGGCTATCAAACTAGTATAATGAAAGAGAACCAGTTATCTCAAATAAGAACGGAAAAAAAGTTATTCTAACGAAGTTTCCAAACTTCGAAAAAAATTTTTTTTTTTCGAGATTCTTTGCGCATAATATGCTTGTCTGAGGCTATCAAACTAGTATAACTAGAGATTACCAGTTATCTCAAATAAGAATGGAAAAAAAGTGATTCTAATGAAGTTTCCAAACTTCGAAAAAAAAATTTATTCTTTTCGAGATTCTTTGCGCATAATATGCTTTTCTGAGGCTATCAAACTAGTATAATGAAAGAGAATCAGTTATCTCAAATAAGAACGGAAAAAAAGTGATTCTAACGAAGTTTCCAAACTTCAAAAAAAATTTTTTTTCTTTTCGAGATTCTTTGCGCATAATACGCTTTTCTGAGGCTATCAAACAAGTATAATGAAAGAGAACCAGTTATCTCAAATAAGAACGGAAAAAAAGTGATTCTAACGAAGATTCCAAACTTCGAAAAAAATTTTTTTTTCTTTTCGAGATTCTTTGCGCATAATATGCTTGTCTGTGGCTATCAAACTAGTATAATGAAAGAGAAACAGTTATCTCAAATAAGAACGGAAAAAAAGTGATTCTAACGAAGTTTCGAAAACTCGAAAAAAATTTTTTTTCTTTTCGAGATTCTTTGCGCATAATCTGCTTTTCTAAGCCTATCAAACTAGTATAATGAAAGAGAACCAGTTATCTCAATAAGAACGGAAAAAAAGTGATTCTAACGAAGTTTCGAAAACTCGAAAAAAATTTTTTTTCTTTTCGAGATTCTTTGCGCATAATCTGCTTTTCTAAGCCTATCAAACTAGTATAATGAAAGAGAACCAGTTATCTCAATAAGAATGGAAAAAAAGTGTTTCTAATGAAGTTTCCAAACTTCGAAAAAAAATTTTTTTCATTTCGAGATTCTTTGCGCATAATATGCTTGTCTGAGGCTATCAAATTAGTATAATGAAAGAGAACCAGTTATCTCAAATAAGAAAGGAAAAAAAGTGATTCTAACGAAGTTTCCAAACTTGGAAAAAAAATTTTTTTTTTTCGAGATTCTTTGCGCATAATATGCTTTTCTGAGGCTATCAAACTAGTATAATGAAAGAGAACCAGTTATCTCAAATAAGAATGGAAAAAAAGTGATTCTAACGAAGTTTCCAAACTTCGAAAAAAAATTTTTTTCTTTTCGATATTCTTTGCGCATAATATGCTTTTCTAAGGCTATCAAACTAGTATAATGAAAGAGAACCAGTTATCTCAAATAAGAACGGAAAAAAAGTTATTCTAACGAGGTTTCCAAACTTCGAAAAAAATTTTTTTTCTTTTCGAGATTCTTTGCGCATAATATGCTTTTCTGAGGCTATCAAACTAGTATAATGAAAGAGAATCAGTTATCTCAAATAAGAACGGAAAAAAAGTGATTCTAACGAAGTTTCCAAACTTCAAAAAAAATTTTTTTTCTTTTCGAGATTCTTTGCGCATAATACGATTTTCTGAGGCTATCAAACAAGTATAATGAAAGAGAACCAGTTATCTCAAATAAGAACGGAAAAAAAGTTATTCTAACGAAGATTCCAAACTTCGAAAAAAAATTTTTTTCTTTTCGAGATTCTTTGCGCATAATATGCTTGTCTGTGGCTATCAAACTAGTATAATGAAAGAGAAACAGTTATCTCAAATAAGAACGGAAAAAAGGTGATTCTAACGAACTTTCGAAAACTCGAAAAAAATTTTTTTTCTTTTCGAGATTCTTTGCGCATAATCTGCTTTTCTAAGCCTATCAAACTAGTATAATGAAAGAGAAGCAGTTATCTCAATAAGAATGGAAAAAAAGTGTTTCTAATGAAGTTTCCAAACTTCGAAAAAACATTTTTTTCATTTCGAGATTCTTTGCGCATAATATGCTTGTCTGATGCTATCAAACTAGTATAATGAAAGAGAACCAGTTATCTCAAATAAGAACAGAAAAAAAGTGATTCTAACGAGGTTTCCAAACTTCGAAAAAAATTTTTTTCTTTTCGAGATTCTTTGCGCATAATATGCTTTTCTGAGGCTATCAAACTAGTATAACGAGAGATTACCAGTTATCTCAAATAAGAATGGAAAAAAAGTGATTCTAATGAAGTTTCCAAACTTCGAAAAAAAAATTTATTCTTTTCGAGATTCTTTGCGCATAATATGCTTTTCTAAGCCTATCAAACTAGTATAATGAAAGAGAACCAGTTATCTCAATAAGAATGGAAAAAAAGTGTTTCTAATGAAGTTTCTAAACTTCGAAAAAACATTTTTTTCATTTCGAGATTCTTTGCGCATAATATGCTTGTCTGAGGCTATCAAACTAGTATAATGAAAGAGAACCAGTTATCTCAAATAAGAAAGGAAAAAAAGTGATTCTAACGAAGTTTCCAAACTTGGAAAAAAATTTTTTTTTTTTCGAGATTCTTTGCGCATAATATGCTTTTCTGAGGCTATCAAACTAGTATAATGAAAGAGAACCAGTTATCTCAAATAAGAATGGAAAAAAAGTGATTCTAACGAAGTTTCCAAACTTCGAAAAAAAATTTTTTCTTTTGGAGATTCTTTGCGCATAATATGCTTTTCTGAGGCTATCAAACTAGTATAATGAAAGAGAACCAGTTATCTCAAATAAGAATGGAAAAAAAGTGATTCTAACGAAGTTTCCAAACTTCGAAAAAAAATTTTTTTCTTTTCGAGATTCTTTGCGCATAATATGCTTGTCTGAGGCTATCAAACTAGTATAATGAAAGAGAACCAGTTATCTCAAATAAGAACGGAAAAAAAGTGATTCTAACGAAGTTTCCAAACTTCAAAAAAATTTTTTTTTCTTTTCGAGATTCTTTGCGCATAATACGCTTTTCTGAGGCTATCAAACAAGTATAATGAAAGAGAACCAGTTATCTCAGATAAGAACGGAAAAAAAGTTATTCTAACGAAGATTCCAAACTTCGAAAAAAATTTTTTTTCTTTTCGAGATTCTTTGCGCATAATATGCTTGTCTGTGGCTATCAAACTAGTATAATGAAAGAGAAACAGTTATCTCAAATAAGAACGGAAAAAAAGTGATTCTAACGAAGTTTCGAAAACTCGAAAAAATTTTTTTTTCTTTTCGAGATTCTTTGCGCATAATCTGCTTTTCTAAGCCTATCAAACTAGTATAATGAAAGAGAACCAGTTATCTCAATAAGAACGGAAAAAAAGTGATTCTAACGAAGTTTCGAAAACTCGAAAAAATTTTTTTTTCTTTTCGAGATTCTTTGCGCATAATCTGCTTTTCTAAGCCTATCAAACTAGTATAATGAAAGAGAACCAGTTATCTCAATAAGAATGGAAAAAAAGTGTTTCTAATGAAGTTTCCAAACTTCGAAAAAAAATTTTTTTCATTTCGAGATTCTTTGCGCATAATATGCTTGTCTGAGGCTATCAAATTAGTATAATGAAAGAGAACCAGTTATCTCAAATAAGAAAGGAAAAAAAGTGATTCTAACGAAGTTTCCAAACTTGGAAAAAAAATTTTTTTTTTTCGAGATTCTTTGCGCATAATATGCTTTTCTGAGGCTATCAAACTAGTATAATGAAAGAGAACCAGTTATCTCAAATAAGAATGGAAAAAAAGTGATTCTAACGAAGTTTCCAAACTTCGAAAAAAAATTTTTTTCTTTTCGATATTCTTTGCGCATAATATGCTTTTCTAAGGCTATCAAACTAGTATAATGAAAGAGAACCAGTTATCTCAAATAAGAACGGAAAAAAAGTTATTCTAACGAGGTTTCCAAACTTCGAAAAAAATTTTTTTTCTTTTCGAGATTCTTTGCGCATAATATGCTTTTCTGAGGCTATCAAACTAGTATAATGAAAGAGAATCAGTTATCTCAAATAAGAACGGAAAAAAAGTGATTCTAACGAAGTTTCCAAACTTCAAAAAAAATTTTTTTTCTTTTCGAGATTCTTTGCGCATAATACGCTTTTCTGAGGCTATCAAACAAGTATAATGAAAGAGAACCAGTTATCTCAAATAAGAACGGAAAAAAAGTTATTCTAACGAAGATTCCAAACTTCGAAAAAAAATTTTTTTCTTTTCGAGATTCTTTGCGCATAATATGCTTGTCTGTGGCTATCAAACTAGTATAATGAAAGAGAAACAGTTATCTCAAATAAGAACGGAAAAAAGGTGATTCTAACGAACTTTCGAAAACTCGAAAAAAATTTTTTTTCTTTTCGAGATTCTTTGCGCATAATCTGCTTTTCTAAGCCTATCAAACTAGTATAATGAAAGAGAACCAGTTATCTCAATAAGAATGGAAAAAAAGTGTTTCTAATGAAGTTTCCAAACTTCGAAAAAAAATTTTTTTCATTTCGAGATTCTTTGCGCATAATATGCTTGTCTGAGGCTATCAAACTAGTATAATGAAAGAGAACCAGTTATCTCAAATAAGAACAGAAAAAAAGTGATTCTAACGAGGTTTCCAAACTTCGAAAAAAATTTTTTTCTTTTCGAGATTCTTTGCGCATAATATGCTTTTCTGAGGCTATCAAACTAGTATAACGAGAGATTACCAGTTATCTCAAATAAGAATGGAAAAAAAGTGATTCTAATGAAGTTTCCAAACTTCGAAAAAAAAATTTATTCTTTTCGAGATTCTTTGCGCATAATATGCTTTTCTAAGCCTATCAAACTAGTATAATGAAAGAGAACCAGTTATCTCAATAAGAATGGAAAAAAAGTGTTTCTAATGAAGTTTCTAAACTTCGAAAAAACATTTTTTTCATTTCGAGATTCTTTGCGCATAATATGCTTGTCTGAGGCTATCAAACTAGTATAATGAAAGAGAACCAGTTATCTCAAATAAGAAAGGAAAAAAAGTGATTCTAACGAAGTTTCCAAACTTGGAAAAAAAATTTTTTTTTTTCGAGATTCTTTGCGCATAATATGCTTTTCTGAGGCTATCAAACTAGTATAATGAAAGAGAACCAGTTATCTCAAATAAGAATGGAAAAAAAGTGATTCTAACGAAGTTTCCAAACTTCGAAAAAAAATTTTTTCTTTTCGAGATTCTTTGCGCATAATATGCTTGTCTGAGGCTATCAAACTAGTATAATGAAAGAGAACCAGTTATCTCAAATAAGAAAGGAAAAAAAGTGATTCTAACGAAGTTTCCAAACTTGGAAAAAAAAATTTTTTTTTCGAGATTCTTTGCGCATAATATGCTTGTCTGAGGCTATCAAACTAGTATAACGAGAGATTACCAGTTATCTCAAATAAGAATGGAAAAAAAGTGATTCTAATGAAGTTTCCAAACTTCGAAAAAAAAATTTATTCTTTTCGAGATTCTTTGCGCATAATATGCTTTTCTGAGGCAATCATACTAGTATAATGAAAGAGAACCAGTTATCTCAAATAAGAACGGAAAAAAAGTGATTCTAACGAAATTTCCAAACTTCGAAAAAAAATTTTTTTCTTTTGGAGATTCTTTGCGCATAATATGCTTTTCTGAGGCTATCAAACTAGTATAATGAAAGAGAACCAGTTATCTCAAATAAGAATGGAAAAAAAGTGATTCTAACGAAGTTTCCAAACTTCGAAAAAAAATTTTTTTCTTTTCGAGATTCTTTGCGCATAATATGCTTGTCTGAGGCTATCAAAATAGTATAATGAAAGAGAACCAGATATCTCAAATAAGAATGGAAAAAAAGTGATTCTAAGGAAGTTTCCAAACTTCGAAAAAAATTTTTTTTCTTTTCGATATTCTTTGCGCATAATATGCTTTTCTGAGGCTATCAAACTAGTATAATGAAAGAGAACCAGTTATCTCAAATAAGAACGGAAAAAAAGTTATTTTAACGAGGTTTCCAAACTTCGAAAAAAAAATTTTTTCTTTTCGAGATTCTTTGCGCATAATATGCTTTTCTGAGGCTATCAAACTAGTATAATGAAAGAGAATCAGTTATCTCAAATAAGAACGGAAAAAAAGTGATTCTAACGAAGTTTCCAAACTTCAAAAAAATTTTTTTTTCTTTTCGAGATTCTTTGCGCATAATACGCTTTTCTGAGGCTATCAAACAAGTATAATGAAAGAGAACCAGTTATCTCAGATAAGAACGGAAAAAAAGTTATTCTAACGAAGATTCCAAACTTCGAAAAAAATTTTTTTTCTTTTCGAGATTCTTTGCGCATAATATGCTTGTCTGTGGCTATCAAACTAGTATAATGAAAGAGAAACAGTTATCTCAAATAAGAACGGAAAAAAAGTGATTCTAACGAAGTTTCGAAAACTCGAAAAAATTTTTTTTTCTTTTCGAGATTCTTTGCGCATAATCTGCTTTTCTAAGCCTATCAAACTAGTATAATGAAAGAGAACCAGTTATCTCAATAAGAATGGAAAAAATGTGTTTCTAATGAAGTTTCCAAACTTCGAAAAAAAATTTTTTTCATTTCGAGATTCTTTGCGCATAATATGCTTGTCTGAGGCTATCAAACTAGTATAATGAAAGAGAACCAGTTATCTCAAATAAGAACAGAAAAAGAGTGATTATAACGAGGTTTCCAAACTTCGAAAAAAATTTTTTTCTTTTCGAGATTCTTTGCGCATAATATGCTTTTCTGAGGCTATCATACTAGTATAATGAAAGAGAACCAGTTATCTCAAATAAGAACGGAAAAAAAGTGATTCTAACGAAATTTCCAAACTTCGAAAAAAAATTTTTTTCTTTTGGAGATTCTTTGCGCATAATATGCTTTTCTGAGGCTATCAAACTAGTATTATGAAAGAGAACCAGTTATCTCAAATAAGAAAGGAAAATAAGTGATTCTAACGAAGTTTCCAAACTTCGAAAAAAATTTTTTTTCTTTTCGAGATTCTTTGGGCATAATTTGCTTGCCTGAGGCTATCAAACTAGTATAACGAAAAATTACCAGTTATCTCAAATAAGAATGGAAAAAAAGTGATTCTAATGAAGTTTCCAAACTTCGAAAAAAAAAATTATTCTTTTCGAGATTCTTTGCGCATAATATGCTTTTCTGAGGCTATCATACTACTATAATGAAAGAGAACCAGTTATCTCAAATAAGAAAGGAAAAAAAGTGATTCTAACGAAGTTTCCAAACTTCGAAAAAAATTTTTTTTCTTTTCGAGATTCTTTGGGCATAATTTGCTTGTCTGAGGCTATCAAACTAGTATAACGAGAGATTACCAGTTATCTCAAATAAGAATGGAAAAAAAGTGATTCTAATGAAGTTTCCAAACTTCGAAAAAAAATTTATTCTTTTCGAGATTCTTTGCGCATAATATGCTTTTCTGAGGCTATCATACTAGTATAATGAAAGAGAACCAGTTATCTCAAATAAGAACGGAAAAAAAGTGATTCTAACGAAGTTTCCAAACTTCGAAAAAAAATTTTTTTCTTTTCGAGATTCTTTGCGCATAATATGCTTGTCTGAGGCTATCAAACTAGTATAATGAAAGAGAACCAGTTATCTCAAATAAGAACGGAAAAAAAGTGATTCTAACGAGGTTTCCAAACTTCGAAAAAAAATTTTTTTCTTTTCGAGATTCTTTGGGCATAATATGCTTTCTGAGGCTATCAAATTAGTATAATGAAAGAGAACCAGTTATCTCAAATAAGAACGGAAAGAAAGTGATTCTAACGAGGTTTCCAAACTTCGAAAAAAAATTTTTTTCTTTTGGAGATTCTTTGCGCATAATATGCTTGTCTGAGGCTATCAAACTAGTATAACGAGAGATTACCAGTTATCTCAAATAAGAATGGAAAAAAAGTGATTGTAATGAAGTTTCCAAACTTCGAAAAAAAAATTTTTTCTTTCCGAGATTCTTTGCGCATAATATGCTTTTCTGAGGCTATCATACTAGTATAATGAAAGAGAACCAAATATCTCAAATAAGAACGGAAAAAAAGTGATTCTAACGAAATTTCCAAACTTCGAAAAAAAATTTTTTTCTTTTGGAGATTCTTTGCGTATAAAATGCTTTTCTGAGGCTATCAAACTAGTATAATGAAAGAGAACCAGTTATCTCAAATGAGAATGGAAAAAAAGTGTTTCTAATGAAGTTTCCAAACTTCGAAAAAATTTTGTTTCATTTCGAGATTCTTTGCGCATAATATGCTTATCGGAGGCTATCAAACTAATATAATGAAAGAGAACCAGTTATCAAAGTTTTTTTTTGTTATCACTTTTTTTTGTTATTGTTTTTGTAAAGTTATCAAATTTGTTTCTTTCGAAAAAAATTTTTTCTCTTTTCGAGATTCTTTGCGCATAATACGCTTTTCTGAGGCTATCAAACTAGTGTAATGAAAGAGAACCAGTTATCTCAAATAAGAACGGAAAAAAAGTGATTCTAACGAAGTTTCGAAAACTCGAAAAAATTTTTTTTTCTTTTCGAGATTCTTTGCGCATAATCTGCTTTTCTAAGCCTATCAAACTAGTATAATGAAAGAGAACCAGTTATCTCAATAAGAATGGAAAAAAAGTGTTTCTAATGAAGTTTCCAAACTTCGAAAAAAAATTTTTTTCATTTCGAGATTCTTTGCGCATAATATGCTTGTCTGAGGCTATCAAATTAGTATAATGAAAGAGAACCAGTTATCTCAAATAAGAAAGGAAAAAAAGTGATTCTAACGAAGTTTCCAAACTTGGAAAAAAAATTTTTTTTTTTCGAGATTCTTTGCGCATAATATGCTTTTCTGAGGCTATCAAACTAGTATAATGAAAGAGAACCAGTTATCTCAAATAAGAATGGAAAAAAAGTGATTCTAACGAAGTTTCCAAACTTCGAAAAAAAATTTTTTTCTTTTCGATATTCTTTGCGCATAATATGCTTTTCTAAGGCTATCAAACTAGTATAATGAAAGAGAACCAGTTATCTCAAATAAGAACGGAAAAAAAGTTATTCTAACGAGGTTTCCAAACTTCGAAAAAAATTTTTTTTCTTTTCGAGATTCTTTGCGCATAATATGCTTTTCTGAGGCTATCAAACTAGTATAATGAAAGAGAATCAGTTATCTCAAATAAGAACGGAAAAAAAGTGATTCTAACGAAGTTTCCAAACTTCAAAAAAAATTTTTTTTCTTTTCGAGATTCTTTGCGCATAATACGCTTTTCTGAGGCTATCAAACAAGTATAATGAAAGAGAACCAGTTATCTCAAATAAGAACGGAAAAAAAGTTATTCTAACGAAGATTCCAAACTTCGAAAAAAAATTTTTTTCTTTTCGAGATTCTTTGCGCATAATATGCTTGTCTGTGGCTATCAAACTAGTATAATGAAAGAGAAACAGTTATCTCAAATAAGAACGGAAAAAAGGTGATTCTAACGAACTTTCGAAAACTCGAAAAAAATTTTTTTTCTTTTCGAGATTCTTTGCGCATAATCTGCTTTTCGAAGCCTATCAAACTAGTATAATGAAAGAGAACCAGTTATCTCAATAAGAATGGAAAAAAAGTGTTTCTAATGAAGTTTCCAAACTTCGAAAAAAAATTTTTTTCATTTCGAGATTCTTTGCGCATAATATGCTTGTCTGAGGCTATCAAACTAGTATAATGAAAGAGAACCAGTTATCTCAAATAAGAACAGAAAAAAAGTGATTCTAACGAGGTTTCCAAACTTCGAAAAAAATTTTTTTCTTTTCGAGATTCTTTGCGCATAATATGCTTTTCTGAGGCTATCAAACTAGTATAACGAGAGATTACCAGTTATCTCAAATAAGAATGGAAAAAAAGTGATTCTAATGAAGTTTCGAAACTTCGAAAAAAAAATTTATTCTTTTCGAGATTCTTTGCGCATAATATGCTTTTCTAAGCCTATCAAACTAGTATAATGAAAGAGAACCAGTTATCTCAATAAGAATGGAAAAAAAGTGTTTCTAATGAAGTTTCTAAACTTCGAAAAAACATTTTTTTCATTTCGAGATTCTTTGCGCATAATATGCTTGTCTGAGGCTATCAAACTAGTATAATGAAAGAGAACCAGTTATCTCAAATAAGAAAGGAAAAAAAGTGATTCTAACGAAGTTTCCAAACTTGGAAAAAAATTTTTTTTTTTTCGAGATTCTTTGCGCATAATATGCTTTTCTGAGGCTATCAAACTAGTATAATGAAAGAGAACCAGTTATCTCAAATAAGAATGGAAAAAAAGTGATTCTAACGAAGTTTCCAAACTTCGAAAAAAAATTTTTTCTTTTCGAGATTCTTTGCGCATAATATGCTTGTCTGA
This sequence comes from Metallyticus violacea, assembly GCA_030762175.1. Lineage (NCBI taxonomy): Eukaryota > Metazoa > Arthropoda > Insecta > Mantodea > Metallyticidae > Metallyticus > Metallyticus violacea. Next base: position 81,078,718 of record CM060842.1, on the reverse strand, counting down.
GGCTATCAAACTAGTATAATGAAAGAGAACCAGTTATCTCAAATAAGAAAGGAAAAAAAGTGATTCTAACGAAGTTTCCAAACTTGGAAAAAAAATTTTTTTTTTCCAGATTCTTTGCGCATAATATGCTTGTCTGAGGCTATCAAACTAGTATAACGAGAGATTACCAGTTATCTCAAATAAGAATGGAAAAAAAGTGATTCTAATGAAGTTTCCAAACTTCGAAAAAAAAATTTATTCTTTGCGAGATTCTTTGCGCATAATATGCTTTTCTGAGGCAATCATACTAGTATAATGAAAGAGAACCAGTTATCTCAAATAAGAACGGAAAAAAAGTGATTCTAACGAAATTTCCAAACTTCGAAAAAAATTTTTTTTCTTTTGGAGATTCTTTGCGCATAATATGCTTTTCTGAGGCTATCAAACTAGTATAATGAAAGAGAACCAGTTATCTCAAATAAGAATGGAAAAAAAGTGATTCTAACGAAGTTTCCAAACTTCGAAAAAAATTTTTTTTCTTTTCGAGATTCTTTGCGCATAATATGCTTGTCTGAGGCTATCAAAATAGTATAATGAAAGAGAACCAGATATCTCAAATAAGAATGGAAAAAAAGTGATTCTAAGGAAGTTTCCAAACTTCGAAAAAAATTTTTTTTCTTTTCGATATTCTTTGCGCATAATATGCTTTTCTGAGGCTATCAAACTAGTATAATGAAAGAGAACCAGTTATCTCAAATAAGAACGGAAAAAAAGTTATTTTAACGAGGTTTCCAAACTTCGAAAAAAAAATTTTTTCTTTTCGAGATTCTTTGCGCATAATATGCTTTTCTGAGGCTATCAAACTAGTATAATGAAAGAGAATCAGTTATCTCAAATAAGAACGGAAAAAAAGTGATTCTAACGAAGTTTCCAAACTTCAAAAAAATTTTTTTTTCTTTTCGAGATTCTTTGCGCATAATACGCTTTTCTGAGGCTATCAAACAAGTATAATGAAAGAGAACCAGTTATCTCAGATAAGAACGGAAAAAAAGTTATTCTAACGAAGATTCCAAACTTCGAAAAAAATTTTTTTTCTTTTCGAGATTCTTTGCGCATAATATGCTTGTCTGTGGCTATCAAACTAGTATAATGAAAGAGAAACAGTTATCTCAAATAAGAACGGAAAAAAAGTGATTCTAACGAAGTTTCGAAAACTCGAAAAAATTTTTTTTTCTTTTCGAGATTCTTTGCGCATAATCTGCTTTTCTAAGCCTATCAAACTAGTATAATGAAAGAGAACCAGTTATCTCAATAAGAATGGAAAAAATGTGTTTCTAATGAAGTTTCCAAACTTCGAAAAAAAATTTTTTTCATTTCGAGATTCTTTGCGCATAATATGCTTGTCTGAGGCTATCAAACTAGTATAATGAAAGAGAACCAGTTATCTCAAATAAGAACAGAAAAAAAGTGATTATAACGAGGTTTCCAAACTTCGAAAAAAATTTTTTTCTTTTCGAGATTCTTTGCGCATAATATGCTTTTCTGAGGCTATCATACTAGTATAATGAAAGAGAACCAGTTATCTCAAATAAGAACGGAAAAAAAGTGATTCTAACGAAATATCCAAACTTCGAAAAAAAATTTTTTTCTTTTGGAGATTCTTTGCGCATAATATGCTTTTCTGAGGCTATCAAACTAGTATTATGAAAGAGAACCAGTTATCTCAAATAAGAAAGGAAAATAAGTGATTCTAACGAAGTTTCCAAACTTCGAAAAAAATTTTTTTTCTTTTCGAGATTCTTTGGGCATAATTTGCTTGCCTGAGGCTATCAAACTAGTATAACGAAAAATTACCAGTTATCTCAAATAAGAATGGAAAAAAAGTGATTCTAATGAAGTTTCCAAACTTCGAAAAAAAAAATTATTCTTTTCGAGATTCTTTGCGCATAATATGCTTTTCTGAGGCTATCATACTACTATAATGAAAGAGAACCAGTTATCTCAAATAAGAAAGGAAAAAAAGTGATTCTAACGAAGTTTCCAAACTTCGAAAAAAATTTTTTTTCTTTTCGAGATTCTTTGGGCATAATTTGCTTGTCTGAGGCTATCAAACTAGTATAACGAGAGATTACCAGTTATCTTAAATAAGAATGGAAAAAAAGTGATTCTAATGAAGTTTCCAAACTTCGAAAAAAAATTTATTCTTTTCGAGATTCTTTGCGCATAATATGCTTTTCTGAGGCTATCATACTAGTATAATGAAAGAGAACCAGTTATCTCAAATAAGAACGGAAAAAAAGTGATTCTAACGAAGTTTCCAAACTTCGAAAAAAAATTTTTTTCTTTTCGAGATTCTTTGCGCATAATATGCTTGTCTGAGGCTATCAAACTAGTATAATGAAAGAGAACCAGTTATCTCAAATAAGAACGGAAAAAAAGTGATTCTAACGAGGTTTCCAAACTTCGAAAAAAAATTTTTTTCTTTTCGAGATTCTTTGGGCATAATATGCTTTTCTGAGGCTATCAAATTAGTATAATGAAAGAGAACCAGTTATCTCAAATAAGAACGGAAAGAAAGTGATTCTAACGAGGTTTCCAAACTTCGAAAAAAAAATTTTTTCTTTTGGAGATTCTTTGCGCATAATATGCTTGTCTGAGGCTATCAAACTAGTATAACGAGAGATTACCAGTTATCTCAAATGAGAATGGAAAAAAAGTGATTCTAACGAAGTTTCGAAAACTCGAAAAAAAATTTTTTTCTTTTCGAGATTCTTAGCGCATAATATGCTTTTCTGAGGCTATCAAACTAGTATAATGAAAGAGAACCAGTTATCTCAAATAAGAAAGGAAAAGAAGTGATTCTAACGAAGTTTCCAAACTTCGAAAAAAAATTTTTTTTTTCGAGATTCTTTGCGCATAATATGCTTGTCTGAGGCTATCAAACTAGTATAACTAGAGATTACCAGTTATCTCAAATAAGAATGGAAAAAAAGTGATTCTAATGAAGTTTCCAAACTTCGAAAAAAAAATGTATTCTTTTCGAGATTCTTTGCGCATAATATGCTTTTCTGAGGCTATCAAACTAGTATAATGAAAGAGAATCAGTTACCTCAAATAAGAACGGAAAAAAAGTGATTCTAACGAAGTTTCCAAACTTCAAAAAAAATTTTTTTTCTTTTCGAGATTCTTTGCGCATAATATGCTTGTCTGTGGCTATCAAACTAGTATAATGAAAGAGAAACAGTTATCTCAAATAAGAACGGAAAAAAAGTGATTCTAACGAAGTTTCGAAAACTAGAAAAAAATTTTTTTTCTTTTCGAGATTCTTTGCGCATAATCTGCTTTTCTAAGCCTATCAAACTAGTATAATGAAAGAGAACCAGTTATCTCAATAAGAACGGAAAAAAAGTGATTCTAACGAAGTTTCGAAAACTCGAAAAAATTTTTTTTTCTTTTCGAGATTCTTTGCGCATAATCTGCTTTTCTAAGCCTATCAAACTAGTATAATGAAAGAGAACCAGTTATCTCAATAAGAATGGAAAAAAAGTGTTTCTAATGAAGTTTCCAAACTTCGAAAAAAAATTTTTTTCATTTCGAGATTCTTTGCGCATAATATGCTTGTCTGAGTCTATCAAACTAGTATAATGAAAGAGAACCAGTTATCTCAAATAAGAAAGGAAAAAAAGTGATTCTAACGAAGTTTCCAAACTTGGAAAAAAAATTTTTTTTTTTCGAGATTCTTTGCGCATAATATGCTTGTCTGAGGCTATCAAACTAGTATAACGAGAGATTACCAGTTATCTCAAATAAGAATGGAAAAAAAGTGATTCTAATGAAGTTTCCAAACTTCGAAAAAAAAATTTATTCTTTTCGAGATTCTTTGCGCATAATATGCTTTTCTGAGGCTATCATACTAGTATAATGAAAGAGAACCAGTTATCTCAAATAAGAACGGAAAAAAAGTGATTCTAACGAAATTTCCAAACTTCGAAAAAAAAATTTTTTCTTTTGGAGATTCTTTGCGCATAATATGCTTTTCTGAGGCTATCAAACTAGTATAATGAAAGAGAACCAGTTATCTCAAATAAGAATGGAAAAAAAGTGATTCTAACGAAGTTTCCAAACTTCGAAAAAAATTTTTTTTCTTTTCGAGATTCTTTGCGCATAATATGCTTGTCTGAGGCTATCAAACTAGTATAATGAAAGAGAACCAGTTATCTCAAATAAGAAAGGAAAATAAGTGATTCTAACGAAGTTTCCAAACTTCGAAAAAAATTTTTTTTCTTTTCGAGATTCTTTGGGCATAATTTGCTTGTCTGAGGCTATCAAACTAGTATAACGAGAGATTACCAGTTATCTCAAATAAGAATGGAAAAAAAGTGATTCTAATGAAGTTTCCAAACTTCGAAAAAAAAATTTATTCTTTTCGAGATTCTTTGCGCATAATATGCTTTTCTGAGGCTCTCATACTAGTATAATGAAAGAAAACCAGTTATCTCAAATAAGAAAGGAAAAAAAGTGATTCTAACGAAGTTTCCAAACTTCGAAAAAAATTTTTTTTCTTTTCGAGATTCTTTGGGCATAATTTGCTTGTCTGAGGCTATCAAACTAGTATAACGAGAGATTACCAGTTATCTCAAATAAGAATGGAAAAAAAGTGATTCTAATGAAGTTTCCAAACTTCGAAAAAAAAATTTATTCTTTTCGAGATTCTTTGCGCATAATATGGTTTTCTGAGGCTATCATACTAGTATAATGAAAGAGAACCAGTTATCTCAAATAAGAACGGAAAAAAAGTGATTCTAACGAAGTTTCCAAACTTCGAAAAAAAATTTTTTTCTTTTCGAGATTCTTTGCGCATAATATGCTTGTCTGAGGCTATCAAACTAGTATAATGAAAGAGATCCAGTTATCTCAAATAAGAACTGAAAAAAAGTGATTCTAACGAGGTTTCCAAACTTCGAAAAAAAATTTTTTTCTTTTCGAGATTCTTTGCGCATAATATGCTTTTCTGAGGCTATCAAATTAGTATAATGAAAGAGAACCAGTTATCTCAAATAAGAACGGAAAGAAAGTGATTCTAACGAGGTTTCCAAACTTCGAAAAAAAAATTTTTTCTTTTGGAGATTCTTTGCGCATAATATGCTTTTCTGAGGCTATCAAACTAGTAGAATGAAAGAGAACCAGTTATCTCAAATAAGAAAGGAAAAAAAGTGATTCTAACGAAGTTTCCAAACTTCGAAAAAAATTTTTTTTCTTTTCGAGATTCTTTGCGCATAATATGCTTGTCTGAGGCTATCAAACTAGTATAACGAGAGATTACCAGTTATCTCAAATAAGAATGGAAAAAAAGTGATTCTAATGAAGTTTCCAAACTTCGAAAAAAAAATTTTTTCTTTCCGAGATTCTTTGCGCATAATATGCTTTTCTGAGGCTATCAAACTAGTATAACGAGAGATTACCAGTTATCTCAAATAAGAATGGAAAAAAAGTGATTCTAATGAAGTTTCCAAACTTCGAAAAAAAAATTTATTCTTTTCGAGATTCTTTGCGCATAATATGCTTTTCTGAGGCTCTCATACTAGTATAATGAAAGAAAACCAGTTATCTCAAATAAGAAAGGAAAAAAAGTGATTCTAACGAAGTTTCCAAACTTCGAAAAAATTTTTTTTTCTTTTCGAGATTCTTTGGGCATAATTTGCTTGTCTGAGGCTATCAAACTAGTATAACGAGAGATTACCAGTTATCTCAAATAAGAATGGAAAAAAAGTGATTCTAATGAAGTTTCCAAACTTCGAAAAAAAAATTTATTCTTTTCGAGATTCTTTGCGCATAATATGCTTTTCTGAGGCTATCATACTAGTATAATGAAAGAGAACCAGTTATCTCAAATAAGAACGGAAAAAAAGTGATTCTAACGAAGTTTCCAAACTTCGAAAAAAAATTTTTTTCTTTTCGAGATTCTTTGCGCATAATATGCTTGTCTGAGGCTATCAAACTAGAATAATGAAAGAGAACCAGTTATCTCAAATAAGAACGGAAAAAAAGTGATTCTAACGAGGTTTCCAAACTTCGAAAAAAAATTTTTTTCTTTTCGAGATTCTTTGCGCATAATATGCTTTTCTGAGGCTATCAAATTAGTATAATGAAAGAGAACCAGTTATCTCAAATAAGAACGGAAAGAAAGTGATTCTAACGAGGTTTCCAAACTTCGAAAAAAAAATTTTTTCTTTTGGAGATTCTTTGCGCATAATATGCTTTTCTGAGGCTATCAAACTAGTAGAATGAAAGAGAACCAGTTATCTCAAATAAGAAAGGAAAAAAAGTGATTCTAACGAAGTTTCCAAACTTCGAAAAAAAATTTTTTTCTTTTCGAGATTCTTTGCGCATAATATGCTTGTCTGAGGCTATCAAACTAGTATAACGAGAGATTACCAGTTATCTCAAATAAGAATGGAAAAAAAGTGATTCTAATGAAGTTTCCAAACTTCGAAAAAAAAATTTTTTCTTTCCGAGATTCTTTGCGCATAATATGCTTTTCTGAGGCTATCATACTAGTATAATGAAAGAGAACCAAATATCTCAAATAAGAACGGAAAAAAAGTGATTCTAACGAAATTTCCAAACTTCGAAAAAAAATTTTTTTCTTTTGGAGATTATTTGCGCATAAAATGCTTTTCTGAGGCTATCAAACTAGTATAATGAAAGAGAACCAGTTATCTCAAATGAGAATGGAAAAAAAGTGTTTCTAATGAAGTTTCCAAACTTCGAAAAAAATTTTTTTTCATTTCGAGATTCTTTGCGCATAATATGCTTATCGGAGGCTATCAAACTAATATAATGAAAGAGAACCAGTTATCAAAGTTTTTTTTTGTTATCACTTTTTTTTGTTATTATTTTTATAAAGCTATCAAATTTGTTTCTTTCGAAAAAAATTTTTTCTCTTTTCGAGATTCTTTGCGCATAATACGCTTTTCTGAGGCTATCAAACTAGTGTAATGAAAGAGAACCAGTTATCTCAAATAAGAACGGAAAAAAAGTGATTCTAACGAAGTTTCCAAACTTCGAAAAAATTTTTTTTTCTTTTCGAGATTCTTTGCGCATAATATGCTTTTCTGAGGCTATCAAACTAGTATAATGAAAGAGAACCAGTTATCTCAAATAAGAATGGAAAAAAAGTGATTCTAACGAAGTTTCCAAACTTCGAAAAAAAATTTTTTTCTTTTCGAGATTCTTTGCGCATAATATGCTTGTCTGAGGCTATCAAACTAGTATAACGAGAGATTACCAGTTATCTCAAATAAGAATGGAAAAAAAGTGATTCTAATGAAGTTTCCAAACTTCGAAAAAAAAATTTTTTCTTTCCGAGATTCTTTGCGCATAATATGCTTTTCTGAGGCTATCATACTAGTATAATGAAAGAGAACCAAATATCTCAAATAAGAACGGAAAAAAAGTGATTCTAAAGAAGTTTCCAAACTTCGAAAAAAAATTTTTTTCTTTTCGAGATTCTTTGCGCATAATATGCTTATCTGAGGCTATCAAACTAATATAATGAAAGAGAACCAGTTATCAAAGTTTTTTTTTGTTATCACTTTTTTTGTTATTGTTTTTGTAAAGTTATCAAATTTGTTTCTTTCGAAAAAAATTTTTTCTCTTTTCGAGATTCTTTGGGCATAATACGCTTTTCTGAGGCTATCAAACTAGTGTAATGAAAGAGAACCAGTTATCTCAAATAAGAACGGAAAAAAAGTGATTCTAAAGAAGTTTCCAAACTTCGAAAAAAATTTTTTTTCTTTTCGAGATTCTTTGCGCATAATATGCTTGTCTGTGGCTATCAAACTAGTATAATGAAAGAGAAACAGTTATCTCAAATAAGAACGGAAAAAAAGTGATTCTAACGAAGTTTCCAAACTTCGAAAACAATTTTTTTTCTTTTCGAGATTCTTTGCGCATAATACGCTTTTCTGAGGCTATCAAACTAGTATAATGAAAGAGAACCAGTTATCTCAATAAGAATGGAAAAAAAGTGTTTCTAATGAAGTTTCCAAACTTCGAAAAAAAATTTTTTTCATTTCGAGATTCTTTGCGCATAATATGCTTTTCGGAGGCTATCAAATTAATATAATGAAAGAGAACCAGTTATCTCAAATAAGAACGGAAAAAAAGTGATTCTAACGAAGTTTCGAAACTTCGAAAAAAATTTTTTTTCTTTTCGAGATTCTTTGCGCATAATATGCTTTTCTGAGGCTATCAAACTAGTATAATGAAAGAGAACCAGTTATCTCAAATAAGAACGGAAAAAAGTGATTCTAACGAAGTTTCCAAACTTCGAAAAAAATTTTTTTTATTTTCGAGATTCATTGCGCATAATATGCTTTTCTGAGGGTAATCAAACTAGTATAATGAAAGAGAACCAGTTATCTCAAATAAGAACGGAAAAAAAGTGATTTTAACGAAGTTTCGAAACTTCGAAAAAAATTTTTTTTCTTTTCGAGATTCTTTGCTTATAATATGCTTTTCTGAGGCTATCAAACTAGTATAATGAAAGAGAACCAGTTATCTTAAATAAGAACGGAAAAAAAGTGATTCTAACGAAGTTTCCAATTTTCGAAAAAAAATTTTTTTCTTTTCGAGATTCTTTGCGCATAATATGCTTGTCTGAGGCTATCAAACTAGTATAATGAAAGAGAACCAGTTATCTCAAATAAGAATGGAAAAAAAGTGATTCTAAGGAAGTTTCCAAACTTCGAAAAAAAATTTTTTTCTTTTCGAGATTCTTTGCGCATAATACGCTTTTCTGAGGCTATCAAACTAGTATAATTAAAGAGAACCAGTTATCTCAAATAAGAACGAAAAAAAGTGATTCTAACGAAGTTTCCAAACTTCGAAAAAAAATTTTTTTCTTTTCGAGATTCTTTGCGCATAATATGCTTTTCTGAGGCTATCAAACTAGTATAATGAAAGAGAACCAGTTATCTCAAATAAGAACGGAAAAAAGTGATTCTAACGAGGTTTCCAAACTTCGAAAAAAAATTTTTTTCTTTTCGAGATTCTTTGCGCATAATATGCTTGTCTGAGGCTATCAAACTAGTATAATGAAAGAGAACCAGTTATCTCAAATAAGAACGGAAAAAAAGTGATTCTAACGAAGTTTCGAAACTTCGAAAAAAAATTTTTTTCTTTTCGAGATTCTTTGCGCATAATATGCTTGTCTGAGGCTATCAAACTAGTATAATGAAAGAGAACCAGTTATCTCAAATAAGAACGGAAAAAAAGTGATTCTAACGAGGTTTCCAAACTTCGAAAAAAAATTTTTTTCTTTTCGAGATTCTTTGCGCATAATATGCTTTTCTGAGGCTATCAAACTAGTATAATGAAAGAGAACCAGTTATCTCAAATAAGAACGGAAAAAAGTGATTCTAACGAAGTTTCCAAACTTCGAAAAAAATTTCTTTTCTTTTCGAGATTCTTTGCGCATAATATGCTTTTCTGAGGCTATCAAACTAGTATAATGAAAGAGAACCAGTTATCTCAAATAAGAACGGAAAAAGAGTGATTCTAACGAGGTTTCCAAACTTCGAAAAAAAATTTTTTTTTTTCGAGATTCTTTGCGCATAATATGCTTTTCTGAGGCTATCAAACTAGTATAATGAAAGAGAACCAGTTATCTCAAATAAGAAAGGAAAAAAAGTGATTCTAACGAAGTTTCGAAACTTCGAAAAAAAATTTTTTTCTTTTCGAGATTCTTTGCGCATAATATCCTTGTCTGTGGCTATCAAACTGGTATAATGAAAGAGAAACTGTTATCTCAAATAAGAACGGAAAAAAAGTGATTCTAACAAAGTTTCGAAAACTCGAAAAAATTTTTTTTTCTTTTCGAGATTCTTTGCGCATAATCTGCTTTTCTAAGCCTATCAAACTAGTATAATGAAAGAGAACCAGTTATCTCAATAAGAATGGAAAAAAAGTGTTTCTAATGAAGTTTCCAAACTTCGAAAAAAATTTTATTCCTTTCGAGAATCTTTGCGCATAATATGCTTTTCGGAGGCTATCAAACTAATATAATGAAACAGAACCAGTTATCTCAAATAAGAACGGAAAAAAAGTGATTCTGACGAAGTTTTGAAACTTCGAAAAAAAATTTTTTTCTTTTCGAGATTCTTTGCGCATAATATGCTTTTCTGAGGCTATCAAATTAGTATAATGAAAGAGAACCAGTTATCTCAAATAAGAACGGAAAAAAGTGATTCTAACGAAGTTTCCAAACTTCGAAAAATTTTTTTTTTATTTTCGAGATTCATTGCGCATAATATGCTTTTCTGAGGGTAATCAAACTAGTATAATGAAAGAGAACCAGTTATCTCAAATAAGAACGGAAAAAAAGTGATTCTAACGAAGTTTCGAAACTTCGAAAAAAATTTTTTTTCTTTTCGAGATTCTTTGCTTATAATATGCTTTTCTGAGGCTATCAAACTAGTATAATGAAAGAGAACCAGTTATCTTAAATAAGAACGGAAAAAAAGTGATTCTAAAGAAGTTTCCAAACTTCGAAAAAAAATTTTTTCTTTTCGAGATTCTTTGCGCATAATATGCTTGTCTGAGGCTATCAAACTAGTATAATGAAAGAGAACCAGTTATCTCAAATAAGAATGGAAAAAAAGTGATTCTAAGGAAGTTTCCAAACTTCGAAAAAAAATTTTTTTCTTTTCGAGATTCTTTGCGCATAATACGCTTTTCTGAGGCTATCAAACTAGTATAATGAAAGAGAACCAGTTATCTCAAATAAGAACGGAAAAAAAGTGATTCTAACGAAGTTTCCAAACTTCGAAAAAAATTTTTTTTCTTTTCGAGATTCTTTGCGCATAATCCTTTTCTAAGCCTATCAAACTAGAATAATGAAAGAGAACCAGTTATCTCAAATAAGAACGGAAAAAAAGTGATTCTAACGAAGTTTCCAAACTTCGAAAAAAATTTTTTTTATTTCGAGATTCTTTGCGCATAATATGCTTGTCTGTGGCTATCAAACTAGTATAATGCAAGAGAAACAGTTATCTCAAATAAGAACGGAAAAAAAGTGATTCTAACGAAGTTTCGAAAACTCGAAAAAATTTTTTTTCTTTTCGAGATTCTTTGCGCATAATGTGCTTGTCTGAGGCTATCAAACTAGTATAACGAGAGATTACCAGTTATCTCAAATAAGAATGGAAAAAAAGTGATTCTAATGAAGTTTCCAAACTTCGAAAAAAAAATTTATTCTTTTCGTGATTCTTTGCGCATAATATGCTTTTCTGGGGCTATCATACTAGTATAATGAAAGAGAACCAGTTATCTCAAATAAGAACGGAAAAAAAGTGATTCTAACGAAATTTCCAAACTTCGAAAAAAATTTTTTTTCTTTTGGAGATTCTTTGCGCATAATACGCTTTTCTGAGGCTATCAAACTAGTATAATGAAAGAGAACCAGTTATCTCAAATAAGAACGAAAAAAAAGTGATTCTAACGAAGTTTCCAAACTTCGAAAAAAAATTTTTTTCTTTTCGAGATTCTTTGCTCATAATATGCTTTTCTGAGGCTATCAAACTAGTATAATGAAAGAGAACCAGTTATCTCAAATAAGAACGGAAAAAAAGTGATTCTAACGAGGTTTCCAAACTTCGAAAAAAAATTTTTTTCTTTTCGAGATTCTTTGCGCATAATATGCTTTTCTGAGGCTATTAAACTAGTATAATGAAAGAGAACCAGTTATCTCAAATAAGAACGGAAAAAAAGTGATTCTAATGAAGTTTCGAAACTTCGAAAAAAAATTTTTTTCTTTTCGAGATTCTTTGCGCATAATATGCTTGTCTGAGGCTATCAAACTAGTATAATGAAAGAGAACCGGTTATCTCAAATAAGAACGGAAAAAAAGTGATTCTAACGAGGTTTCCAAACTTCGAAAAAAAATTTTTTTCTTTTCGAGATTCTTTGCGCATAATATGCTTTTCTGAGGCTATCAAACTAGTATAATGAAAGAGAACCAGTTATCTCAAATAAGAACGGAAAAAAAGTGATTCTAACGAAGTTTTGAAACTTCGAAAAAAAATTTTTTTCTTTTCGAGATTCTTTGCGCATAATATGCTTGTCTGAGGCTATCAAACAAGTATAACGAGAGATTACCAGTTATCTCAAATAAGAATGGAAAAAAAGTGATTCTAATGAAGTTTCCAAACTTCGAAAAAAAAATTTATTCTTTTGGTGATTCTTTGCGCATAATATGCTTTTCTGAGGCTATCATACTAGTATAATGAAAGAGAACCAGTTATCTCAAATAAGAACGGAAAAAAAGTGATTCTAACGAGATTTCCAAACTTCGAAAAAATTTTTTTTTCTTTTGGAGATTCTTTGCGCATAATATGCTTTTCTGAGGCTATCAAACTAGTATAATGAAAGAGAACCAGTTATCTCAAATAAGAATGGAAAAAAAGCATTTCTGACGAAGTTTCCAAACTTCGAAAAAAAATTTTTTTCTTTTCGAGATTCTTTGCGCATAATATGCTTTTCTGAGGCTATCAAACTAGTATGATGAAAGAGAACCAGTTATCTCAAATAAGAACGGAAAAAAAGTGATTCTAACGAGGTTTCCAAACTTCGAAAAAAAATTTTTTTCTTTTCGAGATTCTTTGCGCATAATATGCTTTTCTGAGGCTATCAAACTAGTATAATGAAAGAGAATCAGTTATCTCAAATAAGAACGGAAAAAAAGTGATTCTAACGAAGTTTCCAAACTTCGAAAAAATTTTTTTTTCTTTTCGAGATTCTTTGCGCATAATACGCTTTTCTGAGGCTATCAAACTAGTATAATGAAAGAGAACCAGTTATCTCAAATAGGAACGGAAAAAAAGTGATTCTAACGAAGTTTCCAAACTTCGAAAAAAAATTTTTTTTATTTCGAGATTCTTTGCGCATAATATGCTTGTCTGTGGCTATCAAACTAGTATAATGCAAGAGAAACAGTTATCTCAAATAAGAACGGAAAAAAAGTGATTCTAACGAAGTTTCGAAAACTCGAAAAAAATTTTTTTCTTTTCGAGATTCTTTGCGCATAATGTGCTTGTCTGAGGCTATCAAACTAGTATAACGAGAGATTATCAGTTATCTCAAATAAGAATGGAAAAAAAGTGATTCTAATGAAGTTTCCAAACTTCGAAAAAAAAATTTATTCTTTTCGTGATTCTTTGCGCATAATATGCTTTTCTGGGGCTATCATACTAGTATAATGAAAGAGAACCAGTTATCTCAAATAAGAACGGAAAAAAAGTGATTCTAACGAAATTTCCAAACTTCGAAAAAAAATTTTTTTCTTTTGGAGATTCTTTGCACATAATATGCTTTTCTGAGGCTATCAAACTAGTATAATGAAAGAGAACCAGTTATCTCAAATAAGAACGGAAAAAAAGTGATTCTAACGAAGTTTCCAAACTTCGAAAAAAATTTTTTTTCTTTTCGAGATTCTTTGCGCATAATATGCTATTCTGAGGCTATCAAACTAGTATAATGAAAGAGAACCAGTTATCTCAAATAAGAACGGAAAAAAAGTGATTCTAACGAGGTTTCCAAACTTCGAAAAAAAATTTTTTCTTTTCGAGATTCTTTGCGCATAATATGCTTGTCTGAGGCTATCAAACTAGTATAATGAAAGAGAACCAGTTATCTCAAATAAGAACGGAAAAAAAGTGATTCTAACGAAGTTTCGAAACTTCGAAAAAAATTTTTTTCTTTTCGAGATTCTTTGCGCATAATATGCTTTTCTGAGGCTATCAAACTGGTATAATGAAAGAGAAACTGTTATCTCAAATAAGAACGGAAAAAAAGTGATTCTAACAAAGTTTCGAAAACTCGAAAAAATTTTTTTTTCTTTTCGAGATTCTTTGCGCATAATCTGCTTTTCTAAGCCTATCAAACTAGTATAATGAAAGAGAACCAGTTATCTCAATAAGAATGGAAAAAAAGTGTTTCTAATGAAGTTTCCAAACTTCGAAAAAAATTTTATTCCTTTCGAGAATCTTTGCGCATAATATGCTTTTCGGAGGCTATCAAACTAATATAATGAAACAGAACCAGTTATCTCAAATAAGAACGGAAAAAAAGTGATTCTGACGAAGTTTTGAAACTTCGAAAAAAAATTTTTTTCTTTTCGAGATTCTTTGCGCATAATATGCTTTTCTGAGGCTATCAAATTAGTATAATGAAAGAGAACCAGTTATCTCAAATAAGAACGGAAAAAAGTGATTCTAACGAAGTTTCCAAACTTCGAAAAATTTTTTTTTTATTTTCGAGATTCATTGCGCATAATATGCTTTTCTGAGGGTAATCAAACTAGTATAATGAAAGAGAACCAGTTATCTCAAATAAGAACGGAAAAAAAGTGATTCTAACGAAGTTTCGAAACTTCGAAAAAAATTTTTTTTCTTTTCGAGATTCTTTGCTTATAATATGCTTTTCTGAGGCTATCAAACTAGTATAATGAAAGAGAACCAGTTATCTTAAATAAGAACGGAAAAAAAGTGATTCTAAAGAAGTTTCCAAACTTCGAAAAAAAATTTTTTCTTTTCGAGATTCTTTGCGCATAATATGCTTGTCTGAGGCTATCAAACTAGTATAATGAAAGAGAACCAGTTATCTCAAATAAGAATGGAAAAAAAGTGATTCTAAGGAAGTTTCCAAACTTCGAAAAAAAATTTTTTTCTTTTCGAGATTCTTTGCGCATAATACGCTTTTCTGAGGCTATCAAACTAGTATAATGAAAGAGAACCAGTTATCTCAAATAAGAACGGAAAAAAAGTGATTCTAACGAAGTTTCCAAACTTCGAAAAAAATTTTTTTTCTTTTCGAGATTCTTTGCGCATAATCCTTTTCTAAGCCTATCAAACTAGAATAATGAAAGAGAACCAGTTATCTCAAATAAGAACGGAAAAAAAGTGATTCTAACGAAGTTTCCAAACTTCGAAAAAAATTTTTTTTATTTCGAGATTCTTTGCGCATAATATGCTTGTCTGTGGCTATCAAACTAGTATAATGCAAGAGAAACAGTTATCTCAAATAAGAACGGAAAAAAAGTGATTCTAACGAAGTTTCGAAAACTCGAAAAAATTTTTTTTCTTTTCGAGATTCTTTGCGCATAATGTGCTTGTCTGAGGCTATCAAACTAGTATAACGAGAGATTACCAGTTATCTCAAATAAGAATGGAAAAAAAGTGATTCTAATGAAGTTTCCAAACTTCGAAAAAAAAATTTATTCTTTTCGTGATTCTTTGCGCATAATATGCTTTTCTGGGGCTATCATACTAGTATAATGAAAGAGAACCAGTTATCTCAAATAAGAACGGAAAAAAAGTGATTCTAACGAAATTTCCAAACTTCGAAAAAAATTTTTTTTCTTTTGGAGATTCTTTGCGCATAATACGCTTTTCTGAGGCTATCAAACTAGTATAATGAAAGAGAACCAGTTATCTCAAATAAGAACGAAAAAAAAGTGATTCTAACGAAGTTTCCAAACTTCGAAAAAAAATTTTTTTCTTTTCGAGATTCTTTGCTCATAATATGCTTTTCTGAGGCTATCAAACTAGTATAATGAAAGAGAACCAGTTATCTCAAATAAGAACGGAAAAAAAGTGATTCTAACGAGGTTTCCAAACTTCGAAAAAAAATTTTTTTCTTTTCGAGATTCTTTGCGCATAATATGCTTTTCTGAGGCTATTAAACTAGTATAATGAAAGAGAACCAGTTATCTCAAATAAGAACGGAAAAAAAGTGATTCTAATGAAGTTTCGAAACTTCGAAAAAAAATTTTTTTCTTTTCGAGATTCTTTGCGCATAATATGCTTGTCTGAGGCTATCAAACTAGTATAATGAAAGAGAACCGGTTATCTCAAATAAGAACGGAAAAAAAGTGATTCTAACGAGGTTTCCAAACTTCGAAAAAAAATTTTTTTCTTTTCGAGATTCTTTGCGCATAATATGCTTTTCTGAGGCTATCAAACTAGTATAATGAAAGAGAACCAGTTATCTCAAATAAGAACGGAAAAAAAGTGATTCTAACGAAGTTTTGAAACTTCGAAAAAAAATTTTTTTCTTTTCGAGATTCTTTGCGCATAATATGCTTGTCTGAGGCTATCAAACAAGTATAACGAGAGATTACCAGTTATCTCAAATAAGAATGGAAAAAAAGTGATTCTAATGAAGTTTCCAAACTTCGAAAAAAAAATTTATTCTTTTGGTGATTCTTTGCGCATAATATGCTTTTCTGAGGCTATCATACTAGTATAATGAAAGAGAACCAGTTATCTCAAATAAGAACGGAAAAAAAGTGATTCTAACGAGATTTCCAAACTTCGAAAAAATTTTTTTTTCTTTTGGAGATTCTTTGCGCATAATATGCTTTTCTGAGGCTATCAAACTAGTATAATGAAAGAGAACCAGTTATCTCAAATAAGAATGGAAAAAAAGCATTTCTGACGAAGTTTCCAAACTTCGAAAAAAAATTTTTTTCTTTTCGAGATTCTTTGCGCATAATATGCTTTTCTGAGGCTATCAAACTAGTATGATGAAAGAGAACCAGTTATCTCAAATAAGAACGGAAAAAAAGTGATTCTAACGAGGTTTCCAAACTTCGAAAAAAAATTTTTTTCTTTTCGAGATTCTTTGCGCATAATATGCTTTTCTGAGGCTATCAAACTAGTATAATGAAAGAGAATCAGTTATCTCAAATAAGAACGGAAAAAAAGTGATTCTAACGAAGTTTCCAAACTTCGAAAAAATTTTTTTTTCTTTTCGAGATTCTTTGCGCATAATACGCTTTTCTGAGGCTATCAAACTAGTATAATGAAAGAGAACCAGTTATCTCAAATAGGAACGGAAAAAAAGTGATTCTAACGAAGTTTCCAAACTTCGAAAAAAAATTTTTTTTATTTCGAGATTCTTTGCGCATAATATGCTTGTCTGTGGCTATCAAACTAGTATAATGCAAGAGAAACAGTTATCTCAAATAAGAACGGAAAAAAAGTGATTCTAACGAAGTTTCGAAAACTCGAAAAAAATTTTTTTCTTTTC
Organism: Metallyticus violacea; assembly: GCA_030762175.1. Taxonomy (NCBI): domain Eukaryota; kingdom Metazoa; phylum Arthropoda; class Insecta; order Mantodea; family Metallyticidae; genus Metallyticus; species Metallyticus violacea. The sequence continues at coordinate 81,061,648 of CM060842.1, read as the reverse complement.
GAGATTCTTTGCGCATAATGTGCTTGTCTGAGGCTATCAAACTAGTATAACGAGAGATTATCAGTTATCTCAAATAAGAATGGAAAAAAAGTGATTCTAATGAAGTTTCCAAACTTCGAAAAAAAAATTTATTCTTTTCGTGATTCTTTGCGCATAATATGCTTTTCTGGGGCTATCATACTAGTATAATGAAAGAGAACCAGTTATCTCAAATAAGAACGGAAAAAAAGTGATTCTAACGAAATTTCCAAACTTCGAAAAAAAATTTTTTTCTTTTGGAGATTCTTTGCACATAATATGCTTTTCTGAGGCTATCAAACTAGTATAATGAAAGAGAACCAGTTATCTCAAATAAGAACGGAAAAAAAGTGATTCTAACGAAGTTTCCAAACTTCGAAAAAAATTTTTTTTCTTTTCGAGATTCTTTGCGCATAATATGCTATTCTGAGGCTATCAAACTAGTATAATGAAAGAGAACCAGTTATCTCAAATAAGAACGGAAAAAAAGTGATTCTAACGAGGTTTCCAAACTTCGAAAAAAAATTTTTTCTTTTCGAGATTCTTTGCGCATAATATGCTTGTCTGAGGCTATCAAACTAGTATAATGAAAGAGAACCAGTTATCTCAAATAAGAACGGAAAAAAAGTGATTCTAACGAAGTTTCGAAACTTCGAAAAAAATTTTTTTCTTTTCGAGATTCTTTGCGCATAATATGCTTTTCTGAGGCTATCAAACTAGTATAATGAAAGAGAACCAGTTATCTCAAATAAGAACGGAAAAAAGTGATTCTAACGAAGTTTCCAAACTTCGAAAAAAATTTCTTTTCTTTTCGAGATTCTTTGCGCATAATATGCTTTTCTGAGGCTATCAAACTAGTATAATGAAAGAGAACCAGTTATCTCAAATAAGAACGGAAAAAAAGTGATTCTAACAAAGTTTCGAAACTTCGAAAAAAAATTTTTTTCTTTTCGAGATTCTTTGCGCATAATATGCTTGTCTGAGGCTATCAAACTAGTATAATGAAAGAGAACCAGTTATCTCAAATAAGAACTGAAAAAAAGTGATTCCAACGAGGTTTCCAAACTTCGAAAAAAAATTTTTTTCTTTTCGAGATTCTTTGCGCATAATATGCTTTTCTGAGGCTATCAAACTAGTATAATGAAAGAGAACCAGTTATCTCAAATAAGAACGGAAAAAAGTGATTCTAACGAAGTTTCCAAACTTCGAAAAAAATTTTTTTTCTTTTCGAGATTCTTTGCGCATAATATGCTTGTCTGAGGCTATCAAACTAGTATAATGAAAGAGAACCAGTTATCTCAAATAAGAACGGAAAAAAAGTGATTCTAACGAAGTTTCGAAACTTCGAAAAAAATTTTTTTCTTTTCGAGATTCTTTGCGCATAATATGCTTGTCTGAGGCTATCAAACTAGTATAATGAAAGAGAACCAGTTATCTCAAATAAGAACGGAAAAAAAGTGATTCTAACGAGGTTTCCAAACTTCGAAAAAAAATTTTTTTCTTTTCGAGATTCTTTGCGCATAATATGCTTTTCTGAGGCTATCAAACTAGTATAATGAAAGAGAACCAGTTATCTCAAATAAGAACGGAAAAAAGTGATTCTAACGAAGTTTCCAAACTTCGAAAAAAATTTCTTTTCTTTTCGAGATTCTTTGCGCATAATATGCTTTTCTGAGGCTATCAAACTAGTATAATGAAAGAGAACCAGTTATCTCAAATAAGAACTGAAAAAAAGTGATTCTAACGAGGTTTCCAAACTTCGAAAAAAAAATTTATTCTTTTCGTGATTCTTTGCGCATAATATGCTTTTCTGGGGCTATCATACTAGTATAATGAAAGAGAACCAGTTATCTCAAATAAGAACGGAAAAAAAGTGATTCTAACGAAATTTCCAAACTTCGAAAAAAAATTTTTTTCTTTTGGAGATTCTTTGCGCATAATATGCTTTTCTGAGGCTATCAAACTAGTATAATGAAAGAGAACCAGTTATCTCAAATAAGAACGGAAAAAAAGTGATTCTAACGAAGTTTCCAAACTTCGAAAAAATTTTTTTTTCTTTTCGAGATTCTTTGCGCATAATATGCTTGTCTGAGGCTATCAAACTAGTATAATGAAAGAGAACCAGTTATCTCAAAAAAGAACGGAAAAAAAGTGATTCTAACGAGGTTTACAAACTTCGAAAAAAAATTTTTTTCTTTTCGAGATTCTTTGCGCATAATATGCTTTTCTGAGGCTATCAAACTAGCATAATGAAAGAGAACCAGTTATCTCAAATAAGAACGGAAAAAAAGTGATTCTAACGAAGTTTCCAAACTTCGAAAAAAATTTTTTTTCTTTTCGAGATTCTTTGCGCATAATATGCTTGTCTGAGGCTATCAAACTAGTATAATGAAAGAGAACCAGTTATCTCAAATAAGAACGGAAAAAAAGAGATTCTAACGAAGTTTCCAAACTTCGAAAAAAAATTTTTTTCTTTTCGAGATTCTTTGCGCATAATATGCTTGTCTGAGGCTATCAAACTAGTATAACGAGAGATTACCAGTTATCTCAAATAAGAATGGAAAAAAAGTGATTCTAATGAAGTTTCCAAACTTCGAAAAAAAAATTTATTCTTTTCGTGATTCTTTGCGCATAATATGCTTTTCTGAGGCTATCATACTAGTATAATGAAAGAGAACCAGTTATCTCAAATAAGAACGGAAAAAAAGTGATTCTAACGAGGTTTCCAAACTTCGAAAAAAAATTTTTTTCTTTTCGAGATTCTTTGCGCATAATATGCTTTTCTGAGGCTATCAAACTAGTATAATGAAAGAGAATCAGTTATCTCAAATAAGAACGGAAAAAAAGTGATTCTAACGAAGTTTCCAAACTTCGAAAAAATTTTTTTTTTCTTTTCGAGATTCTTTGCGCATAATACGCTTTTCTGAGGCTATCAAACTAGTATAATGAAAGAGAACCAGTTATCTCAAATAAGAACGGAAAAAAAGTGATTCTAAGGAAGTTTCCAAACTTCGAAAAAAAATTTTTTTCTTTTCGATATTCTTTGCGCATACTATGCTTTTCTGAGGCTATCAAACTAGTATGATGAAAGAGAACCAGTTATCTCAAATAAGAACGGAAAAAAAGTGATTCTAACGAGGTTTCCAAACTTCGAAAAAAAATTTTTTTCTTTTCGAGATTCTTTGCGCATAATATGCTTTTCTGAGGCTATCAAACTAGTATAATGAAAGAGAATCAGTTATCTCAAATAAGAACGGAAAAAAAGTGATTCTAACGAAGTTTCCAAACTTCGAAAAAATTTTTTTTTCTTTTCGAGATTCTTTGCGCATAATACGCTTTTCTGAGGCTATCAAACTAGTATAATGAAAGAGAACCAGTTATCTCAAATAGGAACGGAAAAAAAGTGATTCTAACGAAGTTTCCAAACTTCGAAAAAAAATTTTTTTTATTTCGATATTCTTTGCGCATAATATGCTTGTCTGTGGCTATCAAACTAGTATAATGCAAGAGAAACAGTTATCTCAAATAAGAACGGAAAAAAAGTGATTCTAACGAAGTTTCGAAAACTCGAAAAAATTTTTTTTCTTTTCGAGATTCTTTGCGCATAATGTGCTTGTCTGAGGCTATCAAACTAGTATAATGAAAGAGAACCAGTTATCTCAAATAAGAACGGAAAAAAAGTGATTCTAACGAGGTTTCCAAACTTCGAAAAAAAATTTTTTTCTTTTCGAGATTCTTTGCGCATAATATGCTTTTCTGAGGCTATCAAACTAGTATAATGAAAGAGAACCAGTTATCTCAAATAAGAACGGAAAAAAGTGATTCTAACGAAGTTTCCAAACTTCGAAAAAAATTTTTTTCTTTTCGAGATTCTTTGCGCATAATATGCTTTTCTGAGGCTATCAAACTAGTATAATGAAAGAGAACCAGTTATCTCAAATAAGAACGGAAAAAAAGTGATTCTAACAAAGTTTCGAAACTTCGAAAAAAAATTTTTTTCTTTTCGAGATTCTTTGCGCATAATATGCTTGTCTGAGGCTATCAAACTAGTATAATGAAAGAGAACCAGTTATCTCAAATAAGAACTGAAAAAAAGTGATTCTAACGAGGTTTCCAAACTTCGAAAAAAAATTTTTTTCTTTTCGAGATTCTTTGCGCATAATATGCTTTTCTGAGGCTATCAAACTAGTATAATGAAAGAGAACCAGTTATCTCAAATAAGAACGGAAAAAAGTGATTCTAACGAAGTTTCCAAACATCGAAAAAAATTTTTTTTCTTTTCGAGATTCTTTGCGCATAATATGCTTGTCTGAGGCTATCAAACTAGTATAATGAAAGAGAACCAGTTATCTCAAATAAGAACGGAAAAAAAGTGATTCTAACGAGGTTTCCAAACTTCGAAAAAAAATTTTTTTCTTTTCGAGATTCTTTGCGCATAATATGCTTTTCTGAGGCTATCAAACTAGTATAATGAAAGAGAACCAGTTATCTCAAATAAGAACGGAAAAAAGTGATTCTAACGAAGTTTCCAAACTTCGAAAAAAATTTCTTTTCTTTTCGAGATTCTTTGCGCATAATATGCTTTTCTGAGGCTATCAAACTAGTATAATGAAAGAGAACCAGTTATCTCAAATAAGAACTGAAAAAAAGTGATTCTAACGAGGTTTCCAAACTTCGAAAAAAAAATTTATTCTTTTCGTGATTCTTTGCGCATAATATGTTTTTCTGGGGCTATCATACTAGTATAATGAAAGAGAACCAGTTATCTCAAATAAGAACGGAAATAAAGTGATTCTAACGAAATTTCCAAACTTCGAAAAAAAATTTTTTTCTTTTGGAGATTCTTTGCGCATAATATGCTTTTCTGAGGCTATCAAACTAGTATAATGAAGGAGAACCAGTTATCTCAAATAAGAACGGAAAAAAAGTGATTCTAACGAAGTTTCCAAACTTCGAAAAAATTTTTTTTTCTTTTCGAGATTCTTTGCGCATAATATGCTTGTCTGAGGCTATCAAACTAGTATAATGAAAGAGAACCAGTTATCTCAAAAAAGAACGGAAAAAAAGTGATTCTAACGAGGTTTACAAACTTCGAAAAAATTTTTTTTTCTTTTCGAGATTCTTTGCGCATAATATGCTTTTCTGAGGCTATCAAACTAGTATAATGAAAGAGAACCAGTTATCTCAAATAAGAACGGAAAAAAAGTGATTCTAACGAAGTTTCCAAACTTCGAAAAAAATTTTTTTTCTTTTCGAGATTCTTTGCGCATAATATGCTTGTCTGAGGCTATCAAACTAGTATAATGAAAGAGAACCAGTTATCTCAAATAAGAACGGAAAAAAAGAGATTCTAACGAAGTTTCCAAACTTCGAAAAAAAATTTTTTTCTTTTCGAGATTCTTTGCGCATAATATGCTTGTCTGAGGCTATCAAACTAGTATAACGAGAGATTACCAGTTATCTCAAATAAGAATGGAAAAAAAGTGATTCTAATGAAGTTTCCAAACTTCGAAAAAAAAATTTATTCTTTTCGTGATTCTTTGCGCATAATATGCTTTTCTGAGGCTATCATACTAGTATAATGAAAGAGAACCAGTTATCTCAAATAAGAACGGAAAAAAAGTGATTCTAACGAAATTTCCAAACTTCGAAAAAATTTTTTTTTCTTTTGGAGATTCTTTGCGCATAATATGCTTTTCTGAGGCTATCAAACTAGTATAATGAAAGAGAATCAGTTATCTCAAATAAGAACGGAAAAAAAGTGATTCTAACGAAATTTCCAAACTTCGAAAAAATTTTTTTTTCTTTTCGAGATTCTTTGCGCATAATACGCTTTTCTGAGGCTATCAAACTAGTATAATGAAAGAGAACCAGTTATCTCAAATAGGAACGGAAAAAAAGTGATTCTAACGAAGTTTCCAAACTTCGAAAAAAAATTTTTTTTATTTCGAGATTCTTTGCGCATAATATGCTTGTCTGTGGCTATCAAACTAGTATAATGCAAGAGAAACAGTTATCTCAAATAAGAACGGAAAAAAAGTGATTCTAACGAAGTTTCGAAAACTCGAAAAAAATTTTTTTCTTTTCGAGATTCTTTGCGCATAATGTGCTTGTCTGAGGCTATCAAACTAGTATAACGAGAGATTACCAGTTATCTCAAATAAGAATGGAAAAAAAGTGATTCTAATGAAGTTTCCAAACTTCGAAAAAAAAATTTATTCTTTTCGTGATTCTTTGCGCATAATATGCTTTTCTGGGGCTATCATACTAGTATAATGAAAGAGAACCAGTTATCTCAAATAAGAACGGAAAAAAAGTGATTCTAACGAGGTTTCCAAACTTCGAAAAAAAATTTTTTTCTTTTCGAGATTCTTTGCGCATAATATGCTTTTCTGAGGCTATCAAACTAGTATAATGAAAGAGAACCAGTTATCTCAAATAAGAACGGAAAAAAGTGATTCTAACAAAGTTTCCAAACTTCGAAAAAAATTTCTTTTCTTTTCGAGATTCTTTGCGCATAATATGCTTTTCTGAGGCTATCAAACTAGTATAATGAAAGAGAACCAGTTATCTCAAATAAGAACGGAAAAAAAGTGATTCTAACAAAGTTTCGAAACTTCGAAAAAAAATTTTTTTCTTTTCGAGATTCTTTGCGCATAATATGCTTTTCTGAGGCTATCAAACTAGTATAATGAAAGAGAACCAGTTATCTCAAATAAGAACGGAAAAAAGTGATTCTAACGAGGTTTCCAAACTTCGAAAAAAATTTTTTTTCTTTTCGAGATTCTTTGCGCATAATATGCTTGTCTGAGGCTATCAAACTAGTATAATGAAAGAGAACCAGTTATCTCAAATAAGAACGGAAAAAAAGTGATTCTAACGAAGTTTCGAAACTTCGAAAAAAAATTTTTTTCTTTTCGAGATTCTTTGCGCATAATATGCTTGTCTGAGGCTATCAAACTAGTATAATGAAAGAGAACCAGTTATCTCAAATAAGAACGGAAAAAAAGTGATTCTAACGAGGTTTCCAAACTTCGAAAAAAAATTTTTTTCTTTTCGAGATTCTTTGCGCATAATATGCTTTTCTGAGGCTATCAAACTAGTATAATGAAAGAGAACCAGTTATCTCAAATAAGAACGGAAAAAAGTGATTCTAACGAAGTTTCCAAACTTCGAAAAAAATTTCTTTTCTTTTCGAGATTCTTTGCGCATAATATGCTTTTCTGAGGCTATCAAACTAGTATAATGAAAGAGAACCAGTTATCTCAAATAAGAACGGAAAAAGAGTGATTCTAACGAGGTTTCCAAACTTCGAAAAAAAATTTTTTTTTTTCGAGATTCTTTGCGCATAATATGCTTTTCTGAGGCTATCAAACTAGTATAATGAAAGAGAACCAGTTATCTCAAATAAGAAAGGAAAAAAAGTGATTCTAACGAAGTTTCGAAACTTCGAAAAAAAATTTTTTTCTTTTCGAGATTCTTTGCGCATAATATGCTTGTCTGTGGCTATCAAACTGGTATAATGAAAGAGAAACTGTTATCTCAAATAAGAACGGAAAAAAAGTGATTCTAACAAAGTTTCGAAAACTCGAAAAAATTTTTTTTTCTTTTCGAGATTCTTTGCGCATAATCTGCTTTTCTAAGCCTATCAAACTAGTATAATGAAAGAGAACCAGTTATCTCAATAAGAATGGAAAAAAAGTGTTTCTAATGAAGTTTCCAAACTTCGAAAAAAATTTTTTTCCTTTCGAGAATCTTTGCGCATAATATGCTTTTCGGAGGCTATCAAACTAATATAATGAAACAGAACCAGTTATCTCAAATAAGAACGGAAAAAAAGTGATTCTAACGAAGTTTCGAAACTTCGAAAAAAAATTTTTTTCTTTTCGAGATTCTTTGCGCATAATATGCTTTTCTGAGGCTATCAAATTAGTATAATGAAAGAGAACCAGTTATCTCAAATAAGAACGGAAAAAAGTGATTCTAACGAAGTTTCCAAACTTCGAAAAATTTTTTTTTTATTTTCGAGATTCATTGCGCATAATATGCTTTTCTGAGGGTAATCAAACTAGTATAATGAAAGAGAACCAGTTATCTCAAATAAGAACGGAAAAAAAGTGATTCTAACGAAGTTTCGAAACTTCGAAAAAAATTTTTTTTCTTTTCGAGATTCTTTGCTTATAATATGCTTTTCTGAGGCTATCAAACTAGTATAATGAAAGAGAACCAGTTATCTTAAATAAGAACGGAAAAAAAGTGATTCTAAAGAAGTTTCCAAACTTCGAAAAAAAATTTTTTCTTTTCGAGATTCTTTGCGCATAATATGCTTGTCTGAGGCTATCAAACTAGTATAATGAAAGAGAACCAGTTATCTCAAATAAGAATGGAAAAAAAGTGATTCTAAGGAAGTTTCCAAACTTCGAAAAAAAATTTTTTTCTTTTCGAGATTCTTTGCGCATAATACGCTTTTCTGAGGCTATCAAACTAGTATAATGAAAGAGAACCAGTTATCTCAAATAAGAACGGAAAAAAAGTGATTCTAACGAAGTTTCCAAACTTCGAAAAAAATTTTTTTTCTTTTCGAGATTCTTTGCGCATAATATGCTTGTCTGTGGCTATCAAACTAGTATAATGAATGAGAAACAGTTATCTCAAATAAGAACGGAAAAAAAGTGATTCTAACGAAGTTTCGAAAACTCGAAAAAAATTTTTTTTCATTTCGAGATTCTTTGCGCATAATCCTTTTCTAAGCCTATCAAACTAGAATAATGAAAGAGAACCAGTTATCTCAAATAAGAACGGAAAAAAAGTGATTCTAACGAAGTTTCCAAACTTCGAAAAAAATTTTTTTTATTTCGAGATTCTTTGCGCATAATATGCTTGTCTGTGGCTATCAAACTAGTATAATGCAAGAGAAACAGTTATCTCAAATAAGAACGGAAAAAAAGTGATTCTAACGAAGTTTCGAAAACTCGAAAAAATTTTTTTTCTTTTCGAGATTCTTTGCGCATAATGTGCTTGTCTGAGGCTATCAAACTAGTATAACGAGAGATTACCAGTTATCTCAAATAAGAATGGAAAAAAAGTGATTCTAATGAAGTTTCCAAACTTCGAAAAAAAAATTTATTCTTTTCGTGATTCTTTGCGCATAATATGCTTTTCTGGGGCTATCATACTAGTATAATGAAAGAGAACCAGTTATCTCAAATAAGAACGGAAAAAAAGTGATTCTAACGAAATTTCCAAACTTCGAAAAAAATTTTTTTTCTTTTGGAGATTCTTTGCGCATAATACGCTTTTCTGAGGCTATCAAACTAGTATAATGAAAGAGAACCAGTTATCTCAAATAAGAACGAAAAAAAAGTGATTCTAACGAAGTTTCCAAACTTCGAAAAAAAATTTTTTTCTTTTCGAGATTCTTTGCTCATAATATGCTTTTCTGAGGCTATCAAACTAGTATAATGAAAGAGAACCAGTTATCTCAAATAAGAACGGAAAAAAAGTGATTCTAACGAGGTTTTCAAACTTCGAAAAAAAATTTTTTTCTTTTCGAGATTCTTTGCGCATAATATGCTTTTCTGAGGCTATTAAACTAGTATAATGAAAGAGAACCAGTTATCTCAAATAAGAACGGAAAAAAAGTGATTCTAATGAAGTTTCGAAACTTCGAAAAAAAATTTTTTTCTTTTCGAGATTCTTTGCGCATAATATGCTTGTCTGAGGCTATCAAACTAGTATAATGAAAGAGAACCGGTTATCTCAAATAAGAACGGAAAAAAAGTGATTCTAACGAGGTTTCCAAACTTCGAAAAAAAATTTTTTTCTTTTCGAGATTCTTTGCGCATAATATGCTTTTCTGAGGCTATCAAACTAGTATAATGAAAGAGAACCAGTTATCTCAAATAAGAACGGAAAAAAAGTGATTCTAACGAAGTTTTGAAACTTCGAAAAAAATTTTTTTTCTTTTCGAGATTCTTTGCGCATAATATCCTTGTCTGAGGCTATCAAACAAGTATAACGAGAGATTACCAGTTATCTCAAATAAGAATGGAAAAAAAGTGATTCTAATGAAGTTTCCAAACTTCGAAAAAAAAATTTATTCTTTTGGTGATTCTTTGCGCATAATATGCTTTTCTGAGGCTATCATACTAGTATAATGAAAGAGAACCAGTTATCTCAAATAAGAACGGAAAAAAAGTGATTCTAACGAAATTTCCAAACTTCGAAAAAATTTTTTTTTCTTTTGGAGATTCTTTGCGCATAATATGCTTTTCTGAGGCTATCAAACTAGTATAATGAAAGAGAACCAGTTATCTCAAATAAGAATGGAAAAAAAGCATTTCTGACGAAGTTTCCAAACTTCGAAAAAAAATTTTTTTCTTTTCGAGATTCTTTGCGCATAATATGCTTTTCTGAGGCTATCAAACTAGTATGATGAAAGAGAACCAGTTATCTCAAATAAGAACGGAAAAAAAGTGATTCTAACGAGGTTTCCAAACTTCGAAAAAAAATTTTTTTCTTTTCGAGATTCTTTGCGCATAATATGCTTTTCTGAGGCTATCAAACTAGTATAATGAAAGAGAATCAGTTATCTCAAATAAGAACGGAAAAAAAGTGATTCTAACGAAGTTTCCAAACTTCGAAAAAATTTTTTTTTCTTTTCGAGATTCTTTGCGCATAATACGCTTTTCTGAGGCTATCAAACTAGTATAATGAAAGAGAACCAGTTATCTCAAATAGGAACGGAAAAAAAGTGATTCTAACGAAGTTTCCAAACTTCGAAAAAAAATTTTTTTTATTTCGAGATTCTTTGCGCATAATATGCTTGTCTGTGGCTATCAAACTAGTATAATGCAAGAGAAACAGTTATCTCAAATAAGAACGGAAAAAAAGTGATTCTAACGAAGTTTCGAAAACTCGAAAAAAATTTTTTTCTTTTCGAGATTCTTTGCGCATAATGTGCTTGTCTGAGGCTATCAAACTAGTATAACGAGAGATTATCAGTTATCTCAAATAAGAATGGAAAAAAAGTGATTCTAATGAAGTTTCCAAACTTCGAAAAAAAAATTTATTCTTTTCGTGATTCTTTGCGCATAATATGCTTTTCTGGGGCTATCATACTAGTATAATGAAAGAGAACCAGTTATCTCAAATAAGAACGGAAAAAAAGTGATTCTAACGAAATTTCCAAACTTCGAAAAAAAATTTTTTTCTTTTGGAGATTCTTTGCACATAATATGCTTTTCTGAGGCTATCAAACTAGTATAATGAAAGAGAACCAGTTATCTCAAATAAGAACGGAAAAAAAGTGATTCTAACGAAGTTTCCAAACTTCGAAAAAAATTTTTTTTCTTTTCGAGATTCTTTGCGCATAATATGCTTTTCTGAGGCTATCAAACTAGTATAATGAAAGAGAACCAGTTATCTCAAATAAGAACGGAAAAAAAGTGATTCTAACGAGGTTTCCAAACTTCGAAAAAAAATTTTTTCTTTTCGAGATTCTTTGCGCATAATATGCTTGTCTGAGGCTATCAAACTAGTATAATGAAAGAGAACCAGTTATCTCAAATAAGAACGGAAAAAAAGTGATTCTAACGAAGTTTCGAAACTTCGAAAAAAATTTTTTTCTTTTCGAGATTCTTTGCGCATAATATGCTTTTCTGAGGCTATCAAACTAGTATAATGAAAGAGAACCAGTTATCTCAAATAAGAACGGAAAAAAGTGATTCTAACGAAGTTTCCAAACTTCGAAAAAAATTTCTTTTCTTTTCGAGATTCTTTGCGCATAATATGCTTTTCTGAGGCTATCAAACTAGTATAATGAAAGAGAACCAGTTATCTCAAATAAGAACGGAAAAAAAGTGATTCTAACAAAGTTTCGAAACTTCGAAAAAAAATTTTTTTCTTTTCGAGATTCTTTGCGCATAATATGCTTGTCTGAGGCTATCAAACTAGTATAATGAAAGAGAACCAGTTATCTCAAATAAGAACTGAAAAAAAGTGATTCTAACGAGGTTTCCAAACTTCGAAAAAAAATTTTTTTCTTTTCGAGATTCTTTGCGCATAATATGCTTTTCTGAGGCTATCAAACTAGTATAATGAAAGAGAACCAGTTATCTCAAATAAGAACGGAAAAAAGTGATTCTAACGAAGTTTCCAAACTTCGAAAAAAATTTTTTTTCTTTTCGAGATTCTTTGCGCATAATATGCTTGTCTGAGGCTATCAAACTAGTATAATGAAAGAGAACCAGTTATCTCAAATAAGAACGGAAAAAAAGTGATTCTAACGAAGTTTCGAAACTTCGAAAAAAATTTTTTTCTTTTCGAGATTCTTTGCGCATAATATGCTTGTCTGAGGCTATCAAACTAGTATAATGAAAGAGAACCAGTTATCTCAAATAAGAACGGAAAAAAAGTGATTCTAACGAGGTTTCCAAACTTCGAAAAAAAATTTTTTTCTTTTCGAGATTCTTTGCGCATAATATGCTTTTCTGAGGCTATCAAACTAGTATAATGAAAGAGAACCAGTTATCTCAAATAAGAACGGAAAAAAGTGATTCTAACGAAGTTTCCAAACTTCGAAAAAAATTTCTTTTCTTTTCGAGATTCTTTGCGCATAATATGCTTTTCTGAGGCTATCAAACTAGTATAATGAAAGAGAACCAGTTATCTCAAATAAGAACTGAAAAAAAGTGATTCTAACGAGGTTTCCAAACTTCGAAAAAAAAATTTATTCTTTTCGTGATTCTTTGCGCTTAATATGCTTTTCTGGGGCTATCATACTAGTATAATGAAAGAGAACCAGTTATCTCAAATAAGAACGGAAAAAAAGTGATTCTAACGAAATTTCCAAACTTCGAAAAAAAATTTTTTTCTTTTGGAGATTCTTTGCGCATAATATGCTTTTCTGAGGCTATCAAACTAGTATAATGAAAGAGAACCAGTTATCTCAAATAAGAACGGAAAAAAAGTGATTCTAACGAGGTTTACAAACTTCGAAAAAAAATTTTTTTCTTTTCGAGATTCTTTGCGCATAATATGCTTTTCTGAGGCTATCAAACTAGCATAATGAAAGAGAACCAGTTATCTCAAATAAGAACGGAAAAAAAGTGATTCTAACGAAGTTTCCAAACTTCGAAAAAAATTTTTTTTCTTTTCGAGATTCTTTGCGCATAATATGCTTGTCTGAGGCTATCAAACTAGTATAATGAAAGAGAACCAGTTATCTCAAATAAGAACGGAAAAAAAGAGATTCTAACGAAGTTTCCAAACTTCGAAAAAAAATTTTTTTCTTTTCGAGATTCTTTGCGCATAATATGCTTGTCTGAGGCTATCAAACTAGTATAACGAGAGATTACCAGTTATCTCAAATAAGAATGGAAAAAAAGTGATTCTAATGAAGTTTCCAAACTTCGAAAAAAAAATTTATTCTTTTCGTGATTCTTTGCGCATAATATGCTTTTCTGAGGCTATCATACTAGTATAATGAAAGAGAACCAGTTATCTCAAATAAGAACGGAAAAAAAGTGATTCTAACGAGGTTTCCAAACTTCGAAAAAAAATTTTTTTCTTTTCGAGATTCTTTGCGCATAATATGCTTTTCTGAGGCTATCAAACTAGTATAATGAAAGAGAATCAGTTATCTCAAATAAGAACGGAAAAAAAGTGATTCTAACGAAGTTTCCAAACTTCGAAAAAATTTTTTTTTTCTTTTCGAGATTCTTTGCGCATAATACGCTTTTCTGAGGCTATCAAACTAGTATAATGAAAGAGAACCAGTTATCTCAAATAAGAACGGAAAAAAAGTGATTCTAAGGAAGTTTCCAAACTTCGAAAAAAAATTTTTTTCTTTTCGATATTCTTTGCGCATACTATGCTTTTCTGAGGCTATCAAACTAGTATGATGAAAGAGAACCAGTTATCTCAAATAAGAACGGAAAAAAAGTGATTCTAACGAGGTTTCCAAACTTCGAAAAAAAATTTTTTTCTTTTCGAGATTCTTTGCGCATAATATGCTTTTCTGAGGCTATCAAACTAGTATAATGAAAGAGAATCAGTTATCTCAAATAAGAACGGAAAAAAAGTGATTCTAACGAAGTTTCCAAACTTCGAAAAAATTTTTTTTTCTTTTCGAGATTCTTTGCGCATAATACGCTTTTCTGAGGCTATCAAACTAGTATAATGAAAGAGAACCAGTTATCTCAAATAGGAACGGAAAAAAAGTGATTCTAACGAAGTTTCCAAACTTCGAAAAAAAATTTTTTTTATTTCGAGATTCTTTGCGCATAATATGCTTGTCTGTGGCTATCAAACTAGTATAATGCAAGAGAAACAGTTATCTCAAATAAGAACGGAAAAAAAGTGATTCTAACGAAGTTTCGAAAACTCGAAAAAAATTTTTTTCTTTTCGAGATTCTTTGCGCATAATGTGCTTGTCTGAGGCTATCAAACTAGTATAATGAAAGAGAACCAGTTATCTCAAATAAGAACGGAAAAAAAGTGATTCTAACGAGGTTTCCAAACTTCGAAAAAAAATTTTTTTCTTTTCGAGATTCTTTGCGCATAATATGCTTTTCTGAGGCTATCAAACTAGTATAATGAAAGAGAACCAGTTATCTCAAATAAGAACGGAAAAAAGTGATTCTAACGAAGTTTCCAAACTTCGAAAAAAATTTTTTTCTTTTCGAGATTCTTTGCGCATAATATGCTTTTCTGAGGCTATCAAACTAGTATAATGAAAGAGAACCAGTTATCTCAAATAAGAACGGAAAAAAAGTGATTCTAACAAAGTTTCGAAACTTCGAAAAAAAATTTTTTTCTTTTCGAGATTCTTTGCGCATAATATGCTTGTCTGAGGCTATCAAACTAGTATAATGAAAGAGAACCAGTTATCTCAAATAAGAACTGAAAAAAAGTGATTCTAACGAGGTTTCCAAACTTCGAAAAAAAATTTTTTTCTTTTCGAGATTCTTTGCGCATAATATGCTTTTCTGAGGCTATCAAACTAGTATAATGAAAGAGAACCAGTTATCTCAAATAAGAACGGAAAAAAGTGATTCTAACGAAGTTTCCAAACATCGAAAAAAATTTTTTTTCTTTTCGAGATTCTTTGCGCATAATATGCTTGTCTGAGGCTATCAAACTAGTATAATGAAAGAGAACCAGTTATCTCAAATAAGAACGGAAAAAAAGTGATTCTAACGAGGTTTCCAAACTTCGAAAAAAAATTTTTTTCTTTTCGAGATTCTTTGCGCATAATATGCTTTTCTGAGGCTATCAAACTAGTATAATGAAAGAGAACCAGTTATCTCAAATAAGAACGCAAAAAAGTGATTCTAACGAAGTTTCCAAACTTCGAAAAAAATTTCTTTTCTTTTCGAGATTCTTTGCGCATAATATGCTTTTCTGAGGCTATCAAACTAGTATAATGAAAGAGAACCAGTTATCTCAAATAAGAACTGAAAAAAAGTGATTCTAACGAGGTTTCCAAACTTCGAAAAAAAAATTTATTCTTTTCGTGATTCTTTGCGCATAATATGCTTTTCTGGGGCTATCATACTAGTATAATGAAAGAGAACCAGTTATCTCAAATAAGAACGGAAATAAAGTGATTCTAACGAAATTTCCAAACTTCGAAAAAAAATTTTTTTCTTTTGGAGATTCTTTGCGCATAATATGCTTTTCTGAGGCTATCAAACTAGTATAATGAAGGAGAACCAGTTATCTCAAATAAGAACGGAAAAAAAGTGATTCTAACGAAGTTTCCAAACTTCGAAAAAATTTTTTTTTCTTTTCGAGATTCTTTGCGCATAATATGCTTGTCTGAGGCTATCAAACTAGTATAATGAAAGAGAACCAGTTATCTCAAAAAAGAACGGAAAAAAAGTGATTCTAACGAGGTTTACAAACTTCGAAAAAATTTTTTTTTCTTTTCGAGATTCTTTGCGCATAATATGCTTTTCTGAGGCTATCAAACTAGTATAATGAAAGAGAACCAGTTATCTCAAATAAGAACGGAAAAAAGTGATTCTAACGAAGTTTCCAAACTTCGAAAAAAATTTTTTTTCTTTTCGAGATTCTTTGCGCATAATATGCTTGTCTGAGGCTATCAAACTAGTATAATGAAAGAGAACCAGTTATCTCAAATAAGAACGGAAAAAAAGAGATTCTAACGAAGTTTCCAAACTTCGAAAAAAAATTTTTTTCTTTTCGAGATTCTTTGCGCATAATATGCTTGTCTGAGGCTATCAAACTAGTATAACGAGAGATTACCAGTTATCTCAAATAAGAATGGAAAAAAAGTGATTCTAATGAAGTTTCCAAACTTCGAAAAAAAAATTTATTCTTTTCGTGATTCTTTGCGCATAATATGCTTTTCTGAGGCTATCATACTAGTATAATGAAAGAGAACCAGTTATCTCAAATAAGAACGGAAAAAAAGTGATTCTAACGAAATTTCCAAACTTCGAAAAAATTTTTTTTTCTTTTGGAGATTCTTTGCGCATAATATGCTTTTCTGAGGCTATCAAACTAGTATAATGAAAGAGAATCAGTTATCTCAAATAAGAACGGAAAAAAAGTGATTCTAACGAAATTTCCAAACTTCGAAAAAAATTTTTTTTCTTTTCGAGATTCTTTGCGCATAATACGCTTTTCTGAGGCTATCAAACTAGTATAATGAAAGAGAACCAGTTATCTCAAATAGGAACGGAAAAAAAGTGATTCTAACGAAGTTTCCAAACTTCGAAAAAAAATTTTTTTTATTTCGAGATTCTTTGCGCATAATATGCTTGTCTGTGGCTATCAAACTAGTATAATGCAAGAGAAACAGTTATCTCAAATAAGAACGGAAAAAAAGTGATTCTAACGAAGTTTCGAAAACTCGAAAAAATTTTTTTTCTTTTCGAGATTCTTTGCGCATAATGTGCTTGTCTGAGGCTATCAAACTAGTATAACGAGAGATTACCAGTTATCTCAAATAAGAATGGAAAAAAAGTGATTCTAATGAAGTTTCCAAACTTCGAAAAAAAAATTTATTCTTTTCGTGATTCTTTGCGCATAATATGCTTTTCTGGGGCTATCATACTAGTATAATGAAAGAGAACCAGTTATCTCAAATAAGAACGGAAAAAAAGTGATTCTAACGAGGTTTCCAAACTTCGAAAAAAAATTTTTTTCTTTTCGAGATTCTTTGCGCATAATATGCTTTTCTGAGGCTATCAAACTAGTATAATGAAAGAGAACCAGTTATCTCAAATGAGAACGGAAAAAAAGTGATTCTAACAAAGTTTCGAAACTTCGAAAAAAAATTTTTTTCTTTTCGAGATTCTTTGCGCATAATATGCTTGTCTGAGGCTATCAAACTAGTATAATGAAAGAGAACCAGTTATCTCAAATAAGAACTGAAAAAAAGTGATTCTAACGAGGTTTCCAAACTTCGAAAAAAATTTTTTTTCTTTTCGAGATTCTTTGCGCATAATATGCTTTTCTGAGGCTATCAAACTAGTATAATGAAAGAGAACCAGTTATCTCAAATAAGAACGGAAAATAGTGATTCTAACGAAGTTTCCAAACTTCGAAAAAAATTTTTTTTCTTTTCGAGATTCTTTGCGCATAATATGCTTTTCTGAGGCTATCAAACTAGTATGATGAAAGAGAACCAGTTATCTCAAATAAGAACGGAAAAAAAGTGATTCTAACGAGGTTTCCAATCTTCGAAAAAAAAATTTTTTCTTTTCGAGATTCTTTGCGCATAATATGCTTTTCTGAGGCTATCAAACTAGTATAATGAAAGAGAACCAGTTATCTCAAATAAGAACGGAAAAAGAGTGATTCTAACGAGGTTTCCAAACTTCGAAAAAAAATTTTTTTCTTTTCGAGATTCTTTGCGCATAATATGCTTTTCTGAGGCTATCAAACTAGTATAATGAAAGAGAACCAGTTATCTCAAATAAGAAAGGAAAAAAGTGATTCTAACGAAGTTTCCAAACTTCGAAAAAAAATTTTATTCTTTTCGAGATTCTTTGCGCATAATATGCTTGTCTGAGGCTATCAAACAAGTATAACGAGAGATTACCAGTTATCTCAAATAAGAATGGAAAAAAAGTGATTCTAATGAAGTTTCCAAACTTCGAAAAAAAAATTTATTCTTTTCGTGATTCTTTGCGCATAATATGCTTTTCTGAGGCTATCATACTAGTATAATGAAAGAGAACCAGTTATCTCAAATAAGAACGGAAAAAAAGTGATTCTAACGAAATTTCCAAACTTCGAAAGAATTTTTTTTTCTTTTGGAGATTCTTTGCGCATAATATGCTTTTCTGAGGCTATCAAACTAGTATAATGAAAGAGAACCAGTTATCTCAAATAAGAATGGAAAAAAAGTATTTCTAACGAAGTTTCCAAACTTCGAAAAAAAATTTTTTTCTTTTCGAGATTCTTTGCGCATAATATGCTTGTCTGAGGCTATGAAACTAGTATAATGAAAGAGAACCAGATATCTCAAATAAGAATGGAAAAAAAGTGATTCTAAGGAAGTTTCCAAACTTCGAAAAAAAATTTTTTTCTTTTCGATATTCTTTGCGCATAATATGCTTTTCTGTGGCTATCAAACTAGTATGATGAAAGAGAACCAGTTATCTCAAATAAGAACGGAAAAAAAGTGATTCTAACGAGGTTTCCAAACTTCGAAAAAAAATTTTTTTCTTTTCGAGATTCTTTGCGCATAATATGCTTTTCTGAGGCTATCAAACTAGTATAATGAAAGAGAATCAGTTATCTCAAATAAGAACGGAAAAAAAGTGATTCTAACGAAGTTTCCAAACTTCGAAAAAATTTTTTTTTCTTTTCGAGATTCTTTGCGCATAATACGCTTTTCTGAGGCTATCAAACTAGTATAATGAAAGAGAACCAGTTATCTCAAATAGGAACGGAAAAAAAGTGATTCTAACGAAGTTTCCAAACTTCGAAAAAAAATTTTTTTTATTTCGAGATTCTTTGCGCATAATATGCTTGTCTGTGGCTATCAAACGAGTATAATGCAAGAGAAACAGTTATCTCAAATAAGAACGGAAAAAAAGTGATTCTAACGAAGTTTCGAAAACTCGAAAAAAATTTTTTTCTTTTCGAGATTCTTTGCGCATAATGTGCTTGTCTGAGGCTATCAAACTAGTATAATGAAAGAGAACCAGTTATCTCAAATAAGAACGGAAAAAAAGTGATTCTAACGAGGTTTCCAAACTTCGAAAAAAAATTTTTTTCTTTTCGAGATTCTTTGCGCATAATATGCTTTTCTGAGGCTATCAAACTAGTATAATGAAAGAGAACCAGTTATCTCAAATAAGAACGGAAAAAAGTGATTCTAACGAAGTTTCCAAACTTCGAAAAAAATTTTTTTCTTTTCGAGATTCTTTGCGCATAATATGCTTTTCTGAGGCTATCAAACTAGTATAATGAAAGAGAACCAGTTATCTCAAATAAGAACGGAAAAAAAGTGATTCTAACAAAGTTTCGAAACTTCGAAAAAAAATTTTTTTCTTTTCGAGATTCTTTGCGCATAATATGCTTGTCTGAGGCTATCAAACTAGTATAATGAAAGAGAACCAGTTATCTCAAATAAGAACTGAAAAAAAGTGATTCTAACGAGGTTTCCAAACTTCGAAAAAAAAATTTTTTCTTTTCGAGATTCTTTGCGCATAATATGCTTTTCTGAGGCTATCAAACTAGTATAATGAAAGAGAACCAGTTATCTCAAATAAGAACGGAAAAAAGTGATTCTAACGAAGTTTCCAAACTTCGAAAAAAATTTTTTTTCTTTTCGAGATTCTTTGCGCATAATATGCTTGTCTGAGGCTATCAAACTAGTATAATGAAAGAGAACCAGTTATCTCAAATAAGAACGGAAAAAAAGTGATTCTAACGAAGTTTCGAAACTTCGAAAAAAATTTTTTTCTTTTCGAGATTCTTTGCGCATAATATGCTTGTCTGAGGCTATCAAACTAGTATAATGAAAGAGAACCAGTTATCTCAAATAAGAACGGAAAAAAAGTGATTCTAACGAGGTTTCCAAACTTCGAAAAAAAATTTTTTTCTTTTCGAGATTCTTTGCGCATAATATGCTTTTCTGAGGCTATCAAACTAGTATAATGAAAGAGAACCAGTTATCTCAAATAAGAACGGAAAAAAGTGATTCTAACGAAGTTTCCAAACTTCGAAAAAAATTTCTTTTCTTTTCGAGATTCTTTGCGCATAATATGCTTTTCTGAGGCTATCAAACTAGTATAATGAAAGAGAACCAGTTATCTCAAATAAGAACTGAAAAAAAGTGATTCTAACGAGGTTTCCAAACTTCGAAAAAAAAATTTATTCTTTTCGTGATTCTTTGCGCATAATATGCTTTTCTGGGGCTATCATACTAGTATAATGAAAGAGAACCAGTTATCTCAAATAAGAACGGAAAAAAAGTGATTCTAACGAAATTTCCAAACTTCGAAAAAAAATTTTTTTCTTTTCGAGATTCTTTGCGCATAATATGCTTGTCTGAGGCTATCAAACTAGTATAATGAAAGAGAACCAGTTATCTCAAAAAAGAACGGAAAAAAAGTGATTCTAACGAGGTTTACAAACTTCGAAAAAAATTTTTTTTCTTTTCGAGATTCTTTGCGCATAATATGCTTTTCTGAGGCTATCAAACTAGTATAATGAAAGAGAACCAGTTATCTCAAATAAGAACGGAAAAAAAGTGATTCTAACGAAGTTTCCAAACTTCGAAAAAAATTTTTTTTCTTTTCGAGATTCTTTGCGCATAATATGCTTGTCTGAGGCTATCAAACTAGTATAATGAAAGAGAACCAGTTATCTCAAATAAGAACGGAAAAAAAGAGATTCTAACGAAGTTTCCAAACTTCGAAAAAAAATTTTTTTCTTTTCGAGATTCTTTGCGCATAATATGCTTGTCTGAGGCTATCAAACTAGTATAACGAGAGATTACCAGTTATCTCAAATAAGAATGGAAAAAAAGTGATTCTAATGAAGTTTCCAAACTTCGAAAAAAAAATTTATTCTTTTCGTGATTCTTTGCGCATAATATGCTTTTCTGAGGCTATCATACTAGTATAATGAAAGAGAACCAGTTATCTCAAATAAGAACGGAAAAAAAGTGATTCTAACGAGGTTTCCTAACTTCGAAAAAAAATTTTTTTCTTTTCGAGATTCTTTGCGCATAATATGCTTTTCTGAGGCTATCAAACTAGTATAATGAAAGAGAATCAGTTATCTCAAATAAGAACGGAAAAAAAGTGATTCTAACGAAGTTTCCAAACTTCGAAAAAATTTTTTTTTTCTTTTCGAGATTCTTTGCGCATAATACGCTTTTCTGAGGCTATCAAACTAGTATAATGAAAGAGAACCAGTTATCTCAAATAAGAACGGAAAAAAAGTGATTCTAACGAAGTTTCCAAACTTCGAAAAAAAATTTTTTTTATTTCGAGATTCTTTGCGCATAATATGCTTGTCTGTGGCTATCAAACTAGTATAATGAAAGAGAACCAGTTATCTCAAATAAGAAAGGAAAAAAAGTGATTCTAACGAAGTTTCCAAACTTCCAAAAAAAATTTTTTTCTTTTCGAGATTCTTTGCGCATAATATGCTTGTCTGAGGCTATCAAACAAGTATAACGAGAGATTACCAGTTATCTCAAATAAGAATGGAAAAAAAGTGATTCTAATGAAGTTTCCAAACTTCGAAAAAAAAATTTATTCTTTTGGTGATTCTTTGCGCATAATATGCTTTTCTGAGGCTATCATACTAGTATAATGAAAGAGAACCAGTTATCTCAAATAAGAACGGAAAAAAAGTGATTCTAACGAAATTTCCAAACTTCGAAAAAATTTTTTTTTCTTTTGGAGATTCTTTGCGCATAATATGCTTTTCTGAGGCTATCAAACTAGTATAATGAAAGAGAATCAGTTATCTCAAATAAGAACGGAAAAAAAGTGATTCTAACGAAATTTCCAAACTTCGAAAAAATTTTTTTTTCTTTTCGAGATTCTTTGCGCATAATACGCTTTTCTGAGGCTATCAAACTAGTATAATGAAAGAGAACCAGTTATCTCAAATAGGAACGGAAAAAAAGTGATTCTAACGAAGTTTCCAAACTTCGAAAAAAAATTTTTTTTATTTCGAGATTCTTTGCGCATAATATGCTTGTCTGTGGCTATCAAACTAGTATAATGCAAGAGAAACAGTTATCTCAAATAAGAACGGAAAAAAAGTGATTCTAACGAAGTTTCGAAAACTCGAAAAAAATTTTTTTCTTTTCGAGATTATTTGCGCATAATGTGCTTGTCTGAGGCTATCAAACTAGTATAACGAGAGATTACCAGTTATCTCAAATAAGAATGGAAAAAAAGTGATTCTAATGAAGTTTCCAAACTTCGAAAAAAAAATTTATTCTTTTCGTGATTCTTTGCGCATAATATGCTTTTCTGGGGCTATCATACTAGTATAATGAAAGAGAACCAGTTATCTCAAATAAGAACGGAAAAAAAGTGATTCTAACGAGGTTTCCAAACTTCGAAAAAAAATTTTTTTCTTTTCGAGATTCTTTGCGCATAATATGCTTTTCTGAGGCAATCAAACTAGTATAATGAAAGAGAACCAGTTATCTCAAATAAGAACGGAAAAAAGTGATTCTAACAAAGTTTCCAAACTTCGAAAAAAATTTCTTTTCTTTTCGAGATTCTTTGCGCATAATATGCTTTTCTGAGGCTATCAAACTAGTATAATGAAAGAGAACCAGTTATCTCAAATAAGAACGGAAAAAAAGTGATTCTAACAAAGTTTCGAAACTTCGAAAAAAAATTTTTTTCTTTTCGAGATTCTTTGCGCATAATATGCTTGTCTGAGGCTATCAAACTAGTATAATGAAAGAGAACCAGTTATCTCAAATAAGAACTGAAAAAAAGTGATTCTAACGAGGTTTCCAAACTTCGAAAAAAATTTTTTTTCTTTTCGAGATTCTTTGCGCATAATATGCTTTTCTGAGGCTATCAAACTAGTATGATGAAAGAGAACCAGTTATCTCAAATAAGAACGGAAAAAAAGTGATTCTAACGAGGTTTCCAATCTTCGAAAAAAAATTTTTTTCTTTTCGAGATTCTTTGCGCATAATATGCTTTTCTGAGGCTATCAAACTAGTATAATGAAAGAGAACCAGTTATCTCAAATAAGAACGGAAAAAGAGTGATTCTAACGAGGTTTCCAAACTTCGAAAAAAAATTTTTTTCTTTTCGAGATTCTTTGCGCATAATATGCTTTTCTGAGGCTATCAAACTAGGATAATGAAAGAGAACCAGTTATCTCAAATAAGAAAGGAAAAAAGTGATTCTAACGAAGTTTCCAAACTTCGAAAAAAAATTTTATTCTTTTCGAGATTCTTTGCGCATAATATGCTTGTCTGAGGCTATCAAACAAGTATAACGAGAGATTACCAGTTATCTCAAATAAGAATGGAAAAAAAGTGATTCTAATGAAGTTTCCAAACTTCGAAAAAAAATTTATTCTTTTCGTGATTCTTTGCGCATAATATGCTTTTCTGAGGCTATCATACTAGTATAATGAAAGAGAACCAGTTATCTCAAATAAGAACGGAAAAAAAGTGATTCTAACGAAATTTCCAAACTTCGAAAGAATTTTTTTTTCTTTTGGAGATTCTTTGCGCATAATATGCTTTTCTGAGGCTATCATACTAGTATAATGAAAGAGAACCAGTTATCTCAAATAAGAATGGAAAAAAAGTATTTCTAACGAAGTTTCCAAACTTCGAAAAAAAATTTTTTTCTTTTCGAGATTCTTTGCGCATAATATGCTTGTCTGAGGCTATCAAACTAGTATAATGAAAGAGAACCAGATATCTCAAATAAGAATGGAAAAAAAGTGATTCTAAGGAAGTTTCCAAACTTCGAAAAAAAATTTTTTTCTTTTCGATATTCTTTGCGCATAATATGCTTTTCTGAGGCTATCAAACTAGTATGATGAAAGAGAACCAGTTATCTCAAATAAGAACGGAAAAAAAGTGATTCTAACGAGGTTTCCAAACTTCGAAAAAAAATTTTTTTCTTTTCGAGATTCTTTGCGCATAATATGCTTTTCTGAGGCTATCAAACTAGTATAATGAAAGAGAATCAGTTACCTCAAATAAGAACGGAAAAAAAGTGATTCTAACGAAGTTTCCAAACTTCGAAAACAATTTTTTTTCTTTTCGAGATTCTTTGCGCATAATACGCTTTTCTGAGGCTATCAAACTAGTATAATGAAAGAGAACCAGTTATCTCATATAAGAACGGAAAAAAAGTGATTCTAACGAAGTTTCCAAACTTCGAAAAAAAATTTTTTTTATTTCGAGATTCTTTGCGCATAATATGCTTGTCTGTGGCTATCAAATTAGTATAATGAAAGAGAAAAGGTTATCTCAAATAAGAACGGAAAAAAAGTGATTCTAACGAAGTTTCAAAAACTCGAAAAAAATTTTTTTCTTTTCGAGATTCTTTGCGCATAATGTGCTTGTCTGAGGCTATCAAACTAGTATAACGAAGGATTACCAGTTATCTCAAATAAGAATGGAAAAAAAGTGATTCTAATGAAGTTTCCAAACTTCGAAAAAAAAATTTATTCTTTTCGTAATTCTTTGCGCATAATATGCTTTTCTGGGGCTATCATATTAGTATAATGAAAGAGAACCAGTTATCTCAAATAAGAACGGAAAAAAAGTGATTCTAACGAAATTTCCAAACTTCGAAAAAAAATTTTTTTCTTTTGGAGATTCTTTGCGCATAATATGCTTTTCTGAGGCTATCAAACTAGTATAATGAAAGAGAACCAGTTATCTCAAATAAGAACGGAAAAAAAGTGATTCTAACGAAGTTTCCAAACTTCGAAAAAAATTTTTTTTCTTTTCGAGATTCTTTGCGCATAATATGCTTGTCTGAGGCTATCAAACTAGTATAATGAAAGAGAACCAGTTATCTCAAAAAAGAATGGAAAAAAAGTGATTCTAACGAGGTTTACAAACTTCGAAAAAAATTTTTTTTCTTTTCGAGATTCTTTGCGCATAATATGCTTTTCTGAGGCTATCAAACTAGTATAATGAAAGAGAACCAGTTATCTCAAATAAGAACGGAAAAAAAGTGATTCTAACGAAGTTTCCAAACTTCGAAAAAAATTTTTTTTCTTTTCGAGATTCTTTGCGCATAATATGCTTGTCTGAGGCTATCAAACTAGTATAATGAAAGAGAACCAGTTATCTCAAATAAGAACGGAAAAAAAGAGATTCTAACGAAGTTTCCAAACTTCGAAAAAAAATTTTTTTCTTTTCGAGATTCTTTGCGCATAATATGCTTGTCTGAGGCTATCAAACTAGTATAACGAGAGATTACCAGTTATCTCAAATAAGAATGGAAAAAAAGTGATTCTAATGAAGTTTCCAAACTTCGAAAAAAAAATTTATTCTTTTCGTGATTCTTTGCGCATAATATGCATTTCTGAGGCTATCATACTAGTATAATGAAAGAGAACCAGTTATCTCAAATAAGAACGGAAAAAAAGTGATTCTAACGAAATTTCCAAACTTCGAAAAATTTTTTTTTTCTTTTGGAGATTCTTTGCGCATAATATGCTTTTCTGAGGCTATCAAACTAGTATAATGAAAGAGAACCAGTTATCTCAAATAAGAATGGAAAAAAAGTATTTCTAACGAAGTTTCCAAACTTCGAAAAAAATTTTTTTTCTTTTCGAGATTCTTTGCGCATAATATGCTTGTCTGAGGCTATCAAACTAGTATAATGAAAGAGAACCAGATATCTCAAATAAGAATGGAAAAAAAGTGATTCTAAGGAAGTTTCCAAACTTCGAAAAAAATTTTTTTTCTTTTCGATATTCTTTGCGCATAATATGCTTTTCTGAGGCTATCAAACTAGTATAATGAAAGAGAACCATTTATCTCAAATAAGAACGGAAAAAAAGTGATTCTAACGAAGTTTCGAAACTTCGAAAAAAATTTTTTTTCTTTTCGAGATTCTTTGCGCATAATATGCTTGTCTGAGGCTATCAAACTAGTATAATGAAAGAGAACCAGTTATCTCAAATAAGAACGGAAAAAAAGTGATTCTAACGAGGTTTCCAAACTTCGAAAAAAAAATTTTTTCTTTTCGAGATTCTTTGCGCATAATATGCTTTTCTGAGGCTATTAAACTAGTATAATGAAAGAGAACCAGTTATCTCAAATAAGAACGGAAAAAAGTGATTCTAACGAAGTTTCCAAACTTCGAAAAAAATTTCTTTTCTTTTCGAGATTCTTTGCGCATAATATGCTTTTCTGAGGCTATCAAACTAGTATAATGAAAGAGAACCAGTTATCTCAAATAAGAACGGAAAAAAGTGATTCTAACGAAGTTTCCAAACTTCGAAAAAAATTTTTTTTCTTTTCGAGATTCTTTGCGCATAATATGCTTTTCTGAGGCTATCAAACTAGTATAATGAAAGAGAACCAGTTATCTCAAATAAGAACGGAAAAAAAGTGATTCTAACGAGGTTTCCAATCTTCGAAAAAAAATTTTTTTCTTTTCGAGATTCTTTGCGCATAATATGCTTTTCTGAGGCTATCAAACTAGTATAATGAAAGAGAACCAGTTATCTCAAATAAGAACGGAAAAAAGTGATTCTAACGAAGTTTCGAAACTTCGAAAAAAATTTTTTTCTTTTCGAGATTCTTTGCGCATAATATGCTTGTCTGAGGCTATCAAACTAGTATAATGAAAGAGAACCAGTTATCTCAAATAAGAACGGAAAAAAAGTGATTCTAACGAAGTTTCCAAACTTCGAAAAAAATTTTTTTTCTTTTCGAGATTCTTTGCGCATAATATGCTTGTCTGAGGCTATCAAACTAGTATAATGAAAGAGAACCAGTTATCTCAAATAAGAACGGAAAAAAAGAGATTCTAACGAAGTTTCCAAACTTCGAAAAAAAATTTTTTTCTTTTCGAGATTCTTTGCGCATAATATGCTTGTCTGAGGCTATCAAACTAGTATAACGAGAGATTACCAGTTATCTCAAATAAGAATGGAAAAAAAGTGATTCTAATGAAGTTTCCAAACTTCGAAAAAAAAATTTATTCTTTTCGTGATTCTTTGCGCATAATATGCTATTCTGAGGCTATCATACTAGTATAATGAAAGAGAACCAGTTATCTCAAATAAGAACGGAAAAAAAGTGATTCTAACGAAATTTCCAAACTTCGAAAAATTTTTTTTTTTCTTTTGGAGATTCTTTGCGCATAATATGCTTTTCTGAGGCTATCAAACTAGTATAATGAAAGAGAACCAGTTATCTCAAATAAGAATGGAAAAAAAGTATTTCTAACGAAGTTTCCAAACTTCGAAAAAAATTTTTTTTCTTTTCGAGATTCTTTGCGCATAATATGCTTGTCTGAGGCTATCAAACTAGTATAATGAAAGAGAACCAGATATCTCAAATAAGAATGGAAAAAAAGTGATTCTAAGGAAGTTTCCAAACTTCGAAAAAAATTTTTTTTCTTTTCGATATTCTTTGCGCATAATATGCTTTTCTGAGGCTATCAAACTAGTATAATGAAAGAGAACCAGTTATCTCAAATAAGAACGGAAAAAAAGTGATTCTAACGAAGTTTCGAAACTTCGAAAAAAATTTTTTTTCTTTTCGAGATTCTTTGCACATAATATGCTTGTCTGAGGCTATCAAACTAGTATAATGAAAGAGAACCAGTTATCTCAAATAAGAACGGAAAAAAAGTGATTCTAACGAGGTTTCCAAACTTCGAAAAAAAAATTTATCTTTTCGAGATTCTTTGCGCATAATATGCTTTTCTGAGGCTATGAAACTAGTATAATGAAAGAGAACCAGTTATCTCAAATAAGAACGGAAAAAAGTGATTCTAACGAAGTTTCCAAACTTCGAAAAAAATTTCTTTTCTTTTCGAGATTCTTTGCGCATAATATGCTTTTCTGAGGCTATCAAACTAGTATAATGAAAGAGAACCAGTTATCTCAAATAAGAACGGAAAAAAGTGATTCTAACGAAGTTTCCAAACTTCGAAAAAAATTTTTTTTCTTTTCGAGATTCTTTGCGCATAATATGCTTTTCTGAGGCTATCAAACTAGTATAATGAAAGAGAACCAGTTATCTCAAATAAGAACGGAAAAAAAGTGATTCTAACGAGGTTTCCAATCTTCGAAAAAAAATTTTTTTCTTTTCGAGATTCTTTGCGCATAATATGCTTTTCTGAGGCTATCAAACTAGTATAATGAAAGAGAACCAGTTATCTCAAATAAGAACGGAAAAAAGTGATTCTAACGAAGTTTCGAAACTTCGAAAAAAATTTTTTTCTTTTCGAGATTCTTTGCGCATAATATGCTTGTCTGAGGCTATCAAACTAGTATAATGAAAGAGAACCAGTTATCTCAAATAAGAACGGAAAAAAAGTGATTCTAACGAGGTTTCCAAACTTCGAAAAAAAATTTTTTTCTTTTCGAGATTCTTTGCGCATAATATGCTTTTCTGAGGCTATCAAACTAGTATAATGAAAGAGAACCAGTTATCTCAAATAAGAACGGAAAAAAGTGATTCTAACGAAGTTTCCAAACTTCGAAAAAAATTTCTTTTCTTTTCGAGATTCTTTGCGCATAATATGCTTTTCTGAGGCTATCAAACTAGTATAATGAAAGAGAACCAGTTATCTCAAATAAGAACGGAAAAAAAGTGATTCTAACAAAGTTTCGAAACTTCGAAAAAAAATTTTTTTCTTTTCGAGATTCTTTGCGCATAATATGCTTGTCTGAGGCTATCAAACTAGTATAATGAAAGAGAACCAGTTATCTCAAATAAGAACTGAAAAAAAGTGATTCTAACGAGGTTTCCAAACTTCGAAAAAAAATTTTTTTCTTTTCGAGATTCTTTGCGCATAATATGCTTTTCTGAGGCTATCAAACTAGTATAATGAAAGAGAACCAGTTATCTCAAATAAGAACGGAAAAAAGTGATTCTAACGAAGTTTCCAAACTTCGAAAAAAATTTTTTTTCTTTTCCAGATTCTTTGCGCATAATATGCTTGTCTGAGGCTATCAAACTAGTATAATGAAAGAGAACCAGTTATCTCAAATAAGAACGGAAAAAAAGTGATTCTAACGAAGTTTCGAAACTTCGAAAAAAATTTTTTTCTTTTCGAGATTCTTTGCGCATAATATGCTTGTCTGAGGCTATCAAACTAGTATAATGAAAGAGAACCAGTTATCTCAAATAAGAACGGAAAAAAAGTGATTCTAACGAGGTTTCCAAACTTCGAAAAAAAATTTTTTTCTTTTCGAGATTCTTTGCGCATAATATGCTTTTCTGAGGCTATCAAACTAGTATAATGAAAGAGAACCAGTTATCTCAAATAAGAACGGAAAAAAGTGATTCTAACGAAGTTTCCAAACTTCGAAAAAAATTTCTTTTCTTTTCGAGATTCTTTGCGCATAATATGCTTTTCTGAGGCTATCAAACTAGTATAATGAAAGAGAACCAGTTATCTCAAATAAGAACTGAAAAAAAGTGATTCTAACGAGGTTTCCAAACTTCGAAAA
This sequence comes from Metallyticus violacea, assembly GCA_030762175.1. Taxonomy (NCBI): domain Eukaryota; kingdom Metazoa; phylum Arthropoda; class Insecta; order Mantodea; family Metallyticidae; genus Metallyticus; species Metallyticus violacea. The sequence goes on along the minus strand of CM060842.1, from coordinate 81,031,978 downwards.
AAAAATTTATTCTTTTCGTGATTCTTTGCGCATAATATGCTTTTTTGGGGCTATCATACTAGTATAATGAAAGAGAACCAGTTATCTCAAATAAGAACGGAAAAAAAGTGATTCTAACGAAATTTCCAAACTTCGAAAAAAAATTTTTTTCTTTTGGAGATTCTTTGCGCATAATATGCTTTTCTGAGGCTATCAAACTAGTTTAATGAAAGAGAACCAGTTATCTCAAATAAGAACGGAAAAAAAGTGATTCTAACGAAGTTTCCAAACTTCGAAAAAATTTTTTTTTCTTTTCGAGATTCTTTGCGCATAATATGCTTGTCTGAGGCTATCAAACTAGTATAATGAAAGAGAACCAGTTATCTCAAAAAAGAACGGAAAAAAAGTGATTCTAACGAGGTTTACAAACTTCGAAAAAAAATTTTTTTCTTTTCGAGATTCTTTGCGCATAATATGCTTTTCTGAGGCTATCAAACTAGTATAATGAAAGAGAACCAGTTATCTCAAATAAGAACGGAAAAAAAGTAATTCTAACGAAGTTTCCAAACTTCGAAAAAAATTTTTTTTCTTTTCGAGATTCTTTGCGCATAATATGCTTGTCTGAGGCTATCAAACTAGTATAATGAAAGAGAACCAGTTATCTCAAATAAGAACGGAAAAAAAGAGATTCTAACGAAGTTTCCAAACTTCGAAAAAAAATTTTTTTCTTTTCGAGATTCTTTGCGCATAATATGCTTGTCTGAGGCTATCAAACTAGTATAACGAGAGATTACCAGTTATCTCAAATAAGAATGGAAAAAAAGTGATTCTAATGAAGTTTCCAAACTTCGAAAAAAAAATTTATTCTTTTCGTGATTCTTTGCGCATAATATGCTTTTCTGAGGCTATCATACTAGTATAATGAAAGAGAACCAGTTATCTCAAATAAGAACGGAAAAAAAGTGATTCTAACGAGGTTTCCAAACTTCGAAAAAAAATTTTTTTCTTTTCGAGATTCTTGGCGCATAATATGCTTTTCTGAGGCTATCAAACTAGTATAATGAAAGAGAATCAGTTATCTCAAATAAGAACGGAAAAAAAGTGATTCTAACGAAGTTTCCAAACTTCGAAAAAAATTTTTTTTTCTTTTCGAGATTCTTTGCGCATAATACGCTTTTCTGAGGCTATCAAACTAGTATAATGAAAGAGAACCAGTTATATCAAATAAGAACGGAAAAAAAGTGATTCTAAGGAAGTTTCCAAACTTCGAAAAAAAATTTTTTTCTTTTCGATATTCTTTGCGCATAATATGCTTTTCTGAGGCTATCAAACTAGTATGATGAAAGAGAACCAGTTATCTCAAATAAGAACGGAAAAAAAGTGATTCTAACGAGGTTTCCAAACTTCGAAAAAAAATTTTTTTCTTTTCGAGATTCTTTGCGCATAATATGCTTTTCTGAGGCTATCAAACTAGTATAATGAAAGAGAATCAGTTATCTCAAATAAGAACGGAAAAAAAGTGATTCTAACGAAGTTTCCAAACTTCGAAAAAAAATTTTTTTTATTTCGAGATTCTTTGCGCATAATATGCTTGTCTGTGGCTATCAAACTAGTATAATGCAAGAGAAACAGTTATCTCAAATAAGAACGGAAAAAAAGTGATTCTAACGAAGTTTCGAAAACTCGAAAAAAATTTTTTTCTTTTCGAGATTCTTGGCGCATAATGTGCTTGTCTGAGGCTATCAAACTAGTATAATGAAAGAGAACCAGTTATCTCAAATAAGAACGGAAAAAAAGTGATTCTAACGAGGTTTCCAAACTTCGAAAAAAAATTTTTTTCTTTTCGAGATTCTTTGCGCATAATATGCTTTTCTGAGGCTATCAAACTAGTATATTGAAAGAGAACCAGTTATCTCAAATAAGAACGGAAAAAAGTGATTCTAACGAAGTTTCCAAACTTCGAAAAAAATTTCTTTTCTTTTCGAGATTCTTTGCGCATAATATGCTTTTCTGAGGCTATCAAACTAGTATAATGAAAGAGAACCAGTTATCTCAAATAAGAACGGAAAAAAAGTGATTCTAACAAAGTTTCGAAACTTCGAATAAAAATTTTTTTCTTTTCGAGATTCTTTGCGCATAATATGCTTGTCTGAGGCTATCAAACTAGTATAATGAAAGAGAACCAGTTATCTCAAATAAGAACTGAAAAAAAGTGATTCTAACGAGGTTTCCAAACTTCGAAAAAAAATTTTTTTCTTTTCGAGATTCTTTGCGCATAATATGCTTGTCTGAGGCTATCAAACTAGTATAATGAAAGAGAACCAGTTATCTCAAATAAGAACGGAAAAAAAGTGATTCTAACGAAGTTTCGAAACTTCGAAAAAAATTTTTTTCTTTTCGAGATTCTTTGCGCATAATATGCTTGTCTGAGGCTATCAAACTAGTATAATGAAAGAGAACCAGTTATCTCAAATAAGAACGGAAAAAAAGTGATTCTAACGAGGTTTCCAAACTTCGAAAAAAAATTTTTTTCTTTTCGAGATTCTTTGCGCATAATATGCTTTTCTGAGGCTATCAAACTAGTATAATGAAAGAGAACCAGTTATCTCAAATAAGAACGGAAAAAAGTGATTCTAACGAAGTTTCCAAACTTCGAAAAAAATTTCTTTTCTTTTCGAGATTCTTTGCGCATAATATGCTTTTCTGAGGCTATCAAACTAGTATAATGAAAGAGAACCAGTTATCTCAAATAAGAACTGAAAAAAAGTGATTCTAACGAGGTTTCCAAACTTCGAAAAAAAAATTTATTCTTTTCGTGATTCTTTGCGCATAATATGCTTTTCTGGGGCTATCATACTAGTATAATGAAAGAGAACCAGTTATCTCAAATAAGAACGGAAAAAAGTGATTCTAACGAAGTTTCCAAACTTCGAAAAAAATTTCTTTTCTTTTCGAGATTCTTTGCGCATAATATGCTTTTCTGAGGCTATCAAACTAGTATAATGAAAGAGAACCAGTTATCTCAAATAAGAACGGAAAAAAGTGATTCTAACGAAGTTTCCAAACTTCGAAAAAAATTTCTTTTCTTTGCGAGATTCTTTGCGCATAATATGCTTTTCTGAGGCTATCAAACTAGTATAATGAAAGAGAACCAGTTATCTCAAATAAGAACTGAAAAAAAGTGATTCTAACGAGGTTTCCAAACTTCGAAAAAAAATTTTTTTCTTTTCGAGATTCTTTGCGCATAATATGCTTTTCTGAGGCTATCAAACTAGTATAATGAAAGAGAACCAGTTATCTCAAATAAGAACGGAAAAAAGTGATTCTAACGAAGTTTCCAAACTTCGAAAAAAATTTTTTTTCTTTTCCAGATTCTTTGCGCATAATATGCTTGTCTGAGGCTATCAAACTAGTATAATGAAAGAGAACCAGTTATCTCAAATAAGAACGGAAAAAAAGTGATTCTAACGAAGTTTCGAAACTTCGAAAAAAATTTTTTTCTTTTCGAGATTCTTTGCGCATAATATGCTTGTCTGAGGCTATCAAACTAGTATAATGAAAGAGAACCAGTTATCTCAAATAAGAACGGAAAAAAAGTGATTCTAACGAGGTTTCCAAACTTCGAAAAAAAATTTTTTTCTTTTCGAGATTCTTTGCGCATAATATGCTTTTCTGAGGCTATCAAACTAGTATAATGAAAGAGAACCAGTTATCTCAAATAAGAACGGAAAAAAGTGATTCTAACGAAGTTTCCAAACTTCGAAAAAAATTTCTTTTCTTTTCGAGATTCTTTGCGCATAATATGCTTTTCTGAGGCTATCAAACTAGTATAATGAAAGAGAACCAGTTATCTCAAATAAGAACTGAAAAAAAGTGATTCTAACGAGGTTTCCAAACTTCGAAAAAAAAATTTATTCTTTTCGTGATTCTTTGCGCATAATATGCTTTTTTGGGGCTATCATACTAGTATAATGAAAGAGAACCAGTTATCTCAAATAAGAACGGAAAAAAAGTGATTCTAACGAAATTTCCAAACTTCGAAAAAAAATTTTTTTCTTTTGGAGATTCTTTGCGCATAATATGCTTTTCTGAGGCTATCAAACTAGTTTAATGAAAGAGAACCAGTTATCTCAAATAAGAACGGAAAAAAAGTGATTCTAACGAAGTTTCCAAACTTCGAAAAAATTTTTTTTTCTTTTCGAGATTCTTTGCGCATAATATGCTTGTCTGAGGCTATCAAACTAGTATAATGAAAGAGAACCAGTTATCTCAAAAAAGAACGGAAAAAAAGTGATTCTAACGAGGTTTACAAACTTCGAAAAAAAATTTTTTTCTTTTCGAGATTCTTTGCGCATAATATGCTTTTCTGAGGCTATCAAACTAGTATAATGAAAGAGAACCAGTTATCTCAAATAAGAACGGAAAAAAAGTAATTCTAACGAAGTTTCCAAACTTCGAAAAAAATTTTTTTTCTTTTCGAGATTCTTTGCGCATAATATGCTTGTCTGAGGCTATCAAACTAGTATAATGAAAGAGAACCAGTTATCTCAAATAAGAACGGAAAAAAAGAGATTCTAACGAAGTTTCCAAACTTCGAAAAAAAATTTTTTTCTTTTCGAGATTCTTTGCGCATAATATGCTTGTCTGAGGCTATCAAACTAGTATAACGAGAGATTACCAGTTATCTCAAATAAGAATGGAAAAAAAGTGATTCTAATGAAGTTTCCAAACTTCGAAAAAAAAATTTATTCTTTTCGTGATTCTTTGCGCATAATATGCTTTTCTGAGGCTATCATACTAGTATAATGAAAGAGAACCAGTTATCTCAAATAAGAACGGAAAAAAAGTGATTCTAACGAGGTTTCCAAACTTCGAAAAAAAATTTTTTTCTTTTCGAGATTCTTGGCGCATAATATGCTTTTCTGAGGCTATCAAACTAGTATAATGAAAGAGAATCAGTTATCTCAAATAAGAACGGAAAAAAAGTGATTCTAACGAAGTTTCCAAACTTCGAAAAAAATTTTTTTTTCTTTTCGAGATTCTTTGCGCATAATACGCTTTTCTGAGGCTATCAAACTAGTATAATGAAAGAGAACCAGTTATATCAAATAAGAACGGAAAAAAAGTGATTCTAAGGAAGTTTCCAAACTTCGAAAAAAAATTTTTTTCTTTTCGATATTCTTTGCGCATAATATGCTTTTCTGAGGCTATCAAACTAGTATGATGAAAGAGAACCAGTTATCTCAAATAAGAACGGAAAAAAAGTGATTCTAACGAGGTTTCCAAACTTCGAAAAAAAATTTTTTTCTTTTCGAGATTCTTTGCGCATAATATGCTTTTCTGAGGCTATCAAACTAGTATAATGAAAGAGAATCAGTTATCTCAAATAAGAACGGAAAAAAAGTGATTCTAACGAAGTTTCCAAACTTCGAAAAAAAATTTTTTTTATTTCGAGATTCTTTGCGCATAATATGCTTGTCTGTGGCTATCAAACTAGTATAATGCAAGAGAAACAGTTATCTCAAATAAGAACGGAAAAAAAGTGATTCTAACGAAGTTTCGAAAACTCGAAAAAAATTTTTTTCTTTTCGAGATTCTTGGCGCATAATGTGCTTGTCTGAGGCTATCAAACTAGTATAATGAAAGAGAACCAGTTATCTCAAATAAGAACGGAAAAAAAGTGATTCTAACGAGGTTTCCAAACTTCGAAAAAAAATTTTTTTCTTTTCGAGATTCTTTGCGCATAATATGCTTTTCTGAGGCTATCAAACTAGTATATTGAAAGAGAACCAGTTATCTCAAATAAGAACGGAAAAAAGTGATTCTAACGAAGTTTCCAAACTTCGAAAAAAATTTCTTTTCTTTTCGAGATTCTTTGCGCATAATATGCTTTTCTGAGGCTATCAAACTAGTATAATGAAAGAGAACCAGTTATCTCAAATAAGAACGGAAAAAAAGTGATTCTAACAAAGTTTCGAAACTTCGAATAAAAATTTTTTTCTTTTCGAGATTCTTTGCGCATAATATGCTTGTCTGAGGCTATCAAACTAGTATAATGAAAGAGAACCAGTTATCTCAAATAAGAACTGAAAAAAAGTGATTCTAACGAGGTTTCCAAACTTCGAAAAAAAATTTTTTTCTTTTCGAGATTCTTTGCGCATAATATGCTTGTCTGAGGCTATCAAACTAGTATAATGAAAGAGAACCAGTTATCTCAAATAAGAACGGAAAAAAAGTGATTCTAACGAAGTTTCGAAACTTCGAAAAAAATTTTTTTCTTTTCGAGATTCTTTGCGCATAATATGCTTGTCTGAGGCTATCAAACTAGTATAATGAAAGAGAACCAGTTATCTCAAATAAGAACGGAAAAAAAGTGATTCTAACGAGGTTTCCAAACTTCGAAAAAAAATTTTTTTCTTTTCGAGATTCTTTGCGCATAATATGCTTTTCTGAGGCTATCAAACTAGTATAATGAAAGAGAACCAGTTATCTCAAATAAGAACGGAAAAAAGTGATTCTAACGAAGTTTCCAAACTTCGAAAAAAATTTCTTTTCTTTTCGAGATTCTTTGCGCATAATATGCTTTTCTGAGGCTATCAAACTAGTATAATGAAAGAGAACCAGTTATCTCAAATAAGAACTGAAAAAAAGTGATTCTAACGAGGTTTCCAAACTTCGAAAAAAAAATTTATTCTTTTCGTGATTCTTTGCGCATAATATGCTTTTCTGGGGCTATCATACTAGTATAATGAAAGAGAACCAGTTATCTCAAATAAGAACGGAAAAAAGTGATTCTAACGAAGTTTCCAAACTTCGAAAAAAATTTCTTTTCTTTTCGAGATTCTTTGCGCATAATATGCTTTTCTGAGGCTATCAAACTAGTATAATGAAAGAGAACCAGTTATCTCAAATAAGAACGGAAAAAAGTGATTCTAACGAAGTTTCCAAACTTCGAAAAAAATTTCTTTTCTTTGCGAGATTCTTTGCGCATAATATGCTTTTCTGAGGCTATCAAACTAGTATAATGAAAGAGAACCAGTTATCTCAAATAAGAACTGAAAAAAAGTGATTCTAACGAGGTTTCCAAACTTCGAAAAAAAAATTTATTCTTTTCGTGATTCTTTGCGCATAATATGCTTTTCTGGGGCTATCATACTAGTATAATGAAAGAGAACCAGTTATCTCAAATAAGAACGGAAAAAAAGTGATTCTAACGAAATTTCCAAACTTCGAAAAAAAATTTTTTTCTTTTGGAGATTCTTTGCGCATAATATGCTTTTCTGAGGCTATCAAACTAGTTTAATGAAAGAGAACCAGTTATCTCAAATAAGAACGGAAAAAAAGTGATTCTAACGAAGTTTCCAAACTTCGAAAAAATTTTTTTTTCTTTTCGAGATTCTTTGCGCATAATATGCTTGTCTGAGGCTATCAAACTAGTATAATGAAAGAGAACCAGTTATCTCAAAAAAGAACGGAAAAAAAGTGATTCTAACGAGGTTTACAAACTTCGAAAAAAAATTTTTTTCTTTTCGAGATTCTTTGCGCATAATATGCTTTTCTGAGGCTATCAAACTAGTATAATGAAAGAGAACCAGTTATCTCAAATAAGAACGGAAAAAAAGTAATTCTAACGAAGTTTCCAAACTTCGAAAAAAATTTTTTTTCTTTTCGAGATTCTTTGCGCATAATATGCTTGTCTGAGGCTATCAAACTAGTATAATGAAAGAGAACCAGTTATCTCAAATAAGAACGGAAAAAAAGAGATTCTAACGAAGTTTCCAAACTTCGAAAAAAAATTTTTTTCTTTTCGAGATTCTTTGCGCATAATATGCTTGTCTGAGGCTATCAAACTAGTATAACGAGAGATTACCAGTTATCTCAAATAAGAATGGAAAAAAAGTGATTCTAATGAAGTTTCCAAACTTCGAAAAAAAAATTTATTCTTTTCGTGATTCTTTGCGCATAATATGCTTTTCTGAGGCTATCATACTAGTATAATGAAAGAGAACCAGTTATCTCAAATAAGAACGGAAAAAAAGTGATTCTAACGAGGTTTCCAAACTTCGAAAAAAAATTTTTTTCTTTTCGAGATTCTTGGCGCATAATATGCTTTTCTGAGGCTATCAAACTAGTATAATGAAAGAGAATCAGTTATCTCAAATAAGAACGGAAAAAAAGTGATTCTAACGAAGTTTCCAAACTTCGAAAAAAATTTTTTTTTCTTTTCGAGATTCTTTGCGCATAATACGCTTTTCTGAGGCTATCAAACTAGTATAATGAAAGAGAACCAGTTATCTCAAATAAGAACGGAAAAGAAGTGATTCTAAGGAAGTTTCCAAACTTCGAAAAAAAATTTTTTTCTTTTCGATATTCTTTGCGCATAATATGCTTTTCTGAGGCTATCAAACTAGTATGATGAAAGAGAACCAGTTATCTCAAATAAGAACGGAAAAAAAGTGATTCTAACGAGGTTTCCAAACTTCGAAAAAAAATTTTTTTCTTTTCGAGATTCTTTGCGCATAATATGCTTTTCTGAGGCTATCAAACTAGTATAATGAAAGAGAATCAGTTATCTCAAATAAGAACGGAAAAAAAGTGATTCTAACGAAGTTTCCAAACTTCGAAAAAAAATTTTTTTTATTTCGAGATTCTTTGCGCATAATATGCTTGTCTGTGGCTATCAAACTAGTATAATGCAAGAGAAACAGTTATCTCAAATAAGAACGGAAAAAAAGTGATTCTAACGAAGTTTCGAAAACTCGAAAAAAATTTTTTTCTTTTCGAGATTCTTGGCGCATAATATGCTTTTCTGAGGCTATCAAACTAGTATAATGAAAGAGAACCAGTTATCTCAAATAAGAACGGAAAAAAGTGATTCTAACGAAGTTACCAAACTTCGAAAAAAATTTCTTTTCTTTTCGAGATTCTTTGCGCATAATATGCTTTTCTGAGGCTATCAAACTAGTATAATGAAAGAGAACCAGTTATCTCAAATAAGAACGGAAAAAAAGTGATTCTAACAAAGTTTCGAAACTTCGAATAAAAATTTTTTTCTTTTCGAGATTCTTTGCGCATAATATGCTTGTCTGAGGCTATCAAACTAGTATAATGAAAGAGAACCAGTTATCTCAAATAAGAACTGAAAAAAAGTGATTCTAACGAGGTTTCCAAACTTCGAAAAAAAATTTTTTTCTTTTCGAGATTCTTTGCGCATAATATGCTTTTCTGAGGCTATCAAACTAGTATAATGAAAGAGAACCAGTTATCTCAAATAAGAACGGAAAAAAGTGATTCTAACGAAGTTTCGAAACTTCGAAAAAAATTTTTTTCTTTTCGAGATTCTTTGCGCATAATATGCTTGTCTGAGGCTATCAAACTAGTATAATGAAAGAGAACCAATTATCTCAAATAAGAACGGAAAAAAAGTGATTCTAACGAGGTTTCCAAACTTCGAAAAAAAATTTTTTTCTTTTCGAGATTCTTTGCGCATAATATGCTTTTCTGAGGCTATCAAACTAGTATAATGAAAGAGAACCAGTTATCTCAAATAAGAACGGAAAAAAGTGATTCTAACGAAGTTTCCAAACTTCGAAAAAAATTTCTTTTCTTTTCGAGATTCTTTGCGCATAATATGCTTTTCTGAGGCTATCAAACTAGTATAATGAAAGAGAACCAGTTATCTCAAATAAGGACTGAAAAAAAGTGATTCTAACGAGGTTTCCAAACTTCGAAAAAAAATTTTTTTCTTTTCGAGATTCTTTGCGCATAATATGCTTTTCTGAGGCTATCAAACTAGTATAACGAAAGAGAACCAGTTATCTCAAATAAGAACGGAAAAAAGTGATTCTAACGAAGTTTCCAAACTTCGAAAAAAATTTTTTTTCTTTTCGAGATTCTTTGCGCATAATATGCTTGTCTGAGGCTATCAAACTAGTATAATGAAAGAGAACCAGTTATCTCAAATAAGAACGGAAAAAAAGTGATTCTAACGAAGTTTCGAAACTTCGAAAAAAATTTTTTTCTTTTCGAGATTCTTTGCGCATAATATGCTTGTCTGAGGCTATCAAACTAGTATAATGAAAGAGAACCAGTTATCTCAAATAAGAACGCAAAAAAAGTGATTCTAACGAGGTTTCCAAACTTCGAAAAAAAATTTTTTTCTTTTCGAGATTCTTTGCGCATAATATGCTTTTCTGAGGCTATCAAACTAGTATAATGAAAGAGAACCAGTTATCTCAAATAAGAACGGAAAAAAGTGATTCTAACGAAGTTTCCAAACTTCGAAAAAAATTTCTTTTCTTTTCGAGATTCTTTGCGCATAATATGCTTTTCTGAGGCTATCAAACTAGTATAATGAAAGAGAACCAGTTATCTCAAATAAGAACTGAAAAAAAGTGATTCTAACGAGGTTTCCAAACTTCGAAAAAAAAATTTATTCTTTTCGTGATTCTTTGCGCATAATATGCTTTTCTGGGGCTATCATACTAGTATAATGAAAGAGAACCAGTTATCTCAAATAAGAACGGAAAAAAAGTGATTCTAACGAAATTTCCAAACTTCGAAAAAAAATTTTTTTCTTTTGGAGATTCTTTGCGCATAATATGCTTTTCTGAGGCTATCAAACTAGTATAATGAAAGAGAACCAGTTATCTCAAATAAGAACGGAAAAAAAGTGATTCTAACGAAGTTTCCAAACTTCGAAAAAATTTTTTTTTCTTTTCGAGATTCTTTGCGCATAATATGCTTGTCTGAGGCTATCAAACTAGTATAATGAAAGAGAACCAGTTATCTCAAAAAAGAACGGAAAAAAAGTGATTCTAACGAGGTTTACAAACTTCGAAAAAATTTTTTTTTCTTTTCGAGATTCTTTGCGCATAATATGCTTTTCTGAGGCTATCAAACTAGTATAATGAAAGAGAACCAGTTATCTCAAATAAGAACGGAAAAAAAGTGATTCTAACGAAGTTTCCAAACTTCGAAAAAAATTTTTTTTCTTTTCGAGATTCTTTGCGCATAATATGCTTGTCTGAGGCTATCAAACTAGTATAATGAAAGAGAACCAGTTATCTCAAATAAGAACGGGAAAAAAGAGATTCTAACGAAGTTTCCAAACTTCGAAAAAAAATTTTTTTCTTTTCGAGATTCTTTGCGCATAATATGCTTGTCTGAGGCTATCAAACTAGTATAACGAGAGATTACCAGTTATCTCAAATAAGAATGGAAAAAAAGTGATTCTAATGAAGTTTCCAAACTTCGAAAAAAAAATTTATTCTTTTCGTGATTCTTTGCGCATAATATGCTTTTCTGAGGCTATCATACTAGTATAATGAAAGAGAACCAGTTATCTCAAATAAGAACGGAAAAAAAGTGATTCTAACGAGGTTTCCAAACTTCGAAAAAAAATTTTTTTCTTTTCGAGATTCTTTGCGCATAATATGCTTTTCTGAGGCTATCAAACTAGTATAATGAAAGAGAATCAGTTATCTCAAATAAGAACGGAAAAAAAGTGATTCTAACGAAGTTTCCAAACTTCGAAAAAAATTTTTTTTTCTTTTCGAGATTCTTTGCGCATAATACGCTTTTCTGAGGCTATCAAACTAGTATAATGAAAGAGAACCAGTTATCTCAAATAAGAACGGAAAAAAAGTGATTCTAAGGAAGTTTCCAAACTTCGAAAAAAAATTTTTTTCTTTTCGATATTCTTTGCGCATAATATGCTTTTCTGAGGCTATCAAACTAGTATGATGAAAGAGAACCAGTTATCTCAAATAAGAACGGAAAAAAAGTGATTCTAACGAGGTTTCCAAACTTCGAAAAAAAATTTTTTTCTTTTCGAGATTCTTTGCGCATAATATGCTTTTCTGAGGCTATCAAACTAGTATAATGAAAGAGAATCAGTTATCTCAAATAAGAACGGAAAAAAAGTGATTCTAACGAAGTTTCCAAACTTCGAAAAATTTTTTTTTTCTTTTCGAGATTCTTTGCGCATAATACGCTTTTCTGAGGCTATCAAACTAGTATAATGAAAGAGAACCAGTTATCTCAAATAGGAACGGAAAAAAAGTGATTCTAACGAAGTTTCCAAACTTCGAAAAAAAATTTTTTTTATTTCGAGATTCTTTGCGCATAATATGCTTGTCTGTGGCTATCAAACTAGTATAATGCAAGAGAAACAGTTATCTCAAATAGGAACGGAAAAAAGTGATTCTAACAAAGTTTCGAAACTTCGAATAAAAATTTTTTTCTTTTCGAGATTCTTTGCGCATAATATGCTTTTCTGAGGCTATCAAACTAGTATAATGAAAGAGAACCAGTTATCTCAAATAAGAACGGAAAAAAAGTGATTCTAGCAAAGTTTCGAAACTTCGAATAAAAATTTTTTTCTTTTCGAGATTCTTTGCGCATAATATGCTTGTCTGAGGCTATCAAACTAGTATAATGAAAGAGAACCAGTTATCTCAAATAAGAACGGAAAAAAAGTGATTCTAACGAAATTTCCAAACTTCGAAAAAAAATTTTTTTCTTTTGGAGATTCTTTGCGCATAATATGCTTTTCTGAGGCTATCAAACTAGTATAATGAAAGAGAACCAGTTATCTCAAATAAGAACGGAAAAAAAGTGATTCTAACGAAGTTTCCAAACTTCGAAAAAATTTTTTTTTCTTTTCGAGATTCTTTGCGCATAATATGCTTGTCTGAGGCTATCAAACTAGTATAATGAAAGAGAACCAGTTATCTCAAAAAAGAACGGAAAAAAAGTGATTCTAACGAGGTTTACAAACTTCGAAAAAAATTTTTTTTCTTTTCGAGATTCTTTGCGCATAATATGCTTTTCTGAGGCTATCAAACTAGTATAATGAAAGAGAACCAGTTATCTCAAATAAGAACGGAAAAAAAGTGATTCTAACGAAGTTTCCAAACTTCGAAAAAAATTTTTTTTCTTTTCGAGATTCTTTGCGCATAATATGCTTGTCTGAGGCTATCAAACAAGTATAACGAGAGATTACCAGTTATCTCAAATAAGAATGGAAAAAAAGTGATTCTAATGAAGTTTCCAAACTTCGAAAAAAAATTTATTCTTTTCGTGATTCTTTGCGCATAATATGCTTTTCTGAGGCTATCATACTAGTATAATGAAAGAGAACCAGTTATCTCAAATAAGAACGGAAAAAAAGTGATTCTAACGAAATTTCCAAACTTCGAAAGAATTTTTTTTTCTTTTGGAGATTCTTTGCGCATAATATGCTTTTCTGAGGCTATCATACTAGTATAATGAAAGAGAACCAGTTATCTCAAATAAGAATGGAAAAAAAGTATTTCTAACGAAGTTTCCAAACTTCGAAAAAAAATTTTTTTCTTTTCGAGATTCTTTGCGCATAATATGCTTGTCTGAGGCTATCAAACTAGTATAATGAAAGAGAACCAGATATCTCAAATAAGAATGGAAAAAAAGTGATTCTAAGGAAGTTTCCAAACTTCGAAAAAAAATTTTTTTCTTTTCGATATTCTTTGCGCATAATATGCTTTTCTGAGGCTATCAAACTAGTATGATGAAAGAGAACCAGTTATCTCAAATAAGAACGGAAAAAAAGTGATTCTAACGAGGTTTCCAAACTTCGAAAAAAAATTTTTTTCTTTTCGAGATTCTTTGCGCATAATATGCTTTTCTGAGGCTATCAAACTAGTATAATGAAAGAGAATCAGTTACCTCAAATAAGAACGGAAAAAAAGTGATTCTAACGAAGTTTCCAAACTTCGAAAACAATTTTTTTTCTTTTCGAGATTCTTTGCGCATAATACGCTTTTCTGAGGCTATCAAACTAGTATAATGAAAGAGAACCAGTTATCTCATATAAGAACGGAAAAAAAGTGATTCTAACGAAGTTTCCAAACTTCGAAAAAAAATTTTTTTTATTTCGAGATTCTTTGCGCATAATATGCTTGTCTGTGGCTATCAAATTAGTATAATGAAAGAGAAAAGGTTATCTCAAATAAGAACGGAAAAAAAGTGATTCTAACGAAGTTTCAAAAACTCGAAAAAAATTTTTTTCTTTTCGAGATTCTTTGCGCATAATGTGCTTGTCTGAGGCTATCAAACTAGTATAACGAGAGATTACCAGTTATCTCAAATAAGAATGGAAAAAAAGTGATTCTAATGAAGTTTCCAAACTTCGAAAAAAAAATTTATTCTTTTCGTAATTCTTTGCGCATAATATGCTTTTCTGGGGCTATCATATTAGTATAATGAAAGAGAACCAGTTATCTCAAATAAGAACGGAAAAAAAGTGATTCTAACGAAATTTCCAAACTTCGAAAAAAAATTTTTTTCTTTTGGAGATTCTTTGCGCATAATATGCTTTTCTGAGGCTATCAAACTAGTATAATGAAAGAGAACCAGTTATCTCAAATAAGAACGGAAAAAAAGTGATTCTAACGAAGTTTCCAAACTTCGAAAAAAATTTTTTTTCTTTTCGAGATTCTTTGCGCATAATATGCTTGTCTGAGGCTATCAAACTAGTATAATGAAAGAGAACCAGTTATCTCAAAAAAGAATGGAAAAAAAGTGATTCTAACGAGGTTTACAAACTTCGAAAAAAATTTTTTTTCTTTTCGAGATTCTTTGCGCATAATATGCTTTTCTGAGGCTATCAAACTAGTATAATGAAAGAGAACCAGTTATCTCAAATAAGAACGGAAAAAAAGTGATTCTAACGAAGTTTCCAAACTTCGAAAAAAATTTTTTTTCTTTTCGAGATTCTTTGCGCATAATATGCTTGTCTGAGGCTATCAAACTAGTATAATGAAAGAGAACCAGTTATCTCAAATAAGAACGGAAAAAAAGAGATTCTAACGAAGTTTCCAATCTTCGAAAAAAAATTTTTTTCTTTTCGAGATTCTTTGCGCATAATATGCTTGTCTGAGGCTATCAAACTAGTATAACGAGAGATTACCAGTTATCTCAAATAAGAATGGAAAAAAAGTGATTCTAATGAAGTTTCCAAACTTCGAAAAAAAAATTTATTCTTTTCGTGATTCTTTGCGCATAATATGCATTTCTGAGGCTATCATACTAGTATAATGAAAGAGAACCAGTTATCTCAAATAAGAACGGAAAAAAAGTGATTCTAACGAAATTTCCAAACTTCGAAAAATTTTTTTTTTCTTTTGGAGATTCTTTGCGCATAATATGCTTTTCTGAGGCTATCAAACTAGTATAATGAAAGAGAACCAGTTATCTCAAATAAGAATGGAAAAAAAGTATTTCTAACGAAGTTTCCAAACTTCGAAAAAAATTTTTTTTCTTTTCGAGATTCTTTGCGCATAATATGCTTGTCTGAGGCTATCAAACTAGTATAATGAAAGAGAACCAGATATCTCAAATAAGAATGGAAAAAAAGTGATTCTAAGGAAGTTTCCAAACTTCGAAAAAAATTTTTTTTCTTTTCGATATTCTTTGCGCATAATATGCTTTTCTGAGGCTATCAAACTAGTATAATGAAAGAGAACCAGTTATCTCAAATAAGAACGGAAAAAAAGTGATTCTAACGAAGTTTCGAAACTTCGAAAAAAATTTTTTTTCTTTTCGAGATTCTTTGCGCATAATATGCTTGTCTGAGGCTATCAAACTAGTATAATGAAAGAGAACCAGTTATCTCAAATAAGAACGGAAAAAAAGTGATTCTAACGAGGTTTCCAAACTTCGAAAAAAAAATTTTTTCTTTTCGAGATTCTTTGCGCATAATATGCTTTTCTGAGGCTATTAAACTAGTATAATGAAAGAGAACCAGTTATCTCAAATAAGAACGGAAAAAAGTGATTCTAACGAAGTTTCCAAACTTCGAAAAAAATTTCTTTTCTTTTCGAGATTCTTTGCGCATAATATGCTTTTCTGAGGCTATCAAACTAGTATAATGAAAGAGAACCAGTTATCTCTAATAAGAACGGAAAAAAGTGATTCTAACGAAGTTTCCAAACTTCGAAAAAAATTTTTTTTCTTTTCGAGATTCTTTGCGCATAATATGCTTTTCTGAGGCTATCAAACTAGTATAATGAAAGAGAACCAGTTATCTCAAATAAGAACGGAAAAAAAGTGATTCTAACGAGGTTTCCAATCTTCGAAAAAAAATTTTTTTCTTTTCGAGATTCTTTGCGCATAATATGCTTTTCTGAGGCTATCAAACTAGTATAATGAAAGAGAACCAGTTATCTCAAATAAGAACGGAAAAAAGTGATTCTAACGAAGTTTCGAAACTTCGAAAAAAATTTTTTTCTTTTCGAGATTCTTTGCGCATAATATGCTTGTCTGAGGCTATCAAACTAGTATAATGAAAGAGAACCAGTTATCTCAAATAAGAACGGAAAAAAAGTGATTCTAACGAAGTTTCCAAACTTCGAAAAAAATTTTTTTTCTTTTCGAGATTCTTTGCGCATAATATGCTTGTCTGAGGCTATCAAACTAGTATAATGAAAGAGAACCAGTTATCTCAAATAAGAACGGAAAAAAAGAGATTCTAACGAAGTTTCCAAACTTCGAAAAAAAATTTTTTTCTTTTCGAGATTCTTTGCGCATAATATGCTTGTCTGAGGCTATCAAACTAGTATAACGAGAGATTACCAGTTATCTCAAATAAGAATGGAAAAAAAGTGATTCTAATGAAGTTTCCAAACTTCGAAAAAAAAATTTATTCTTTTCGTGATTCTTTGCGCATAATATGCTTTTCTGAGGCTATCATACTAGTATAATGAAAGAGAACCAGTTATCTCAAATAAGAACGGAAAAAAAGTGATTCTAACGAAATTTCCAAACTTCGAAAAATTTTTTTTTTCTTTTGGAGATTCTTTGCGCATAATATGCTTTTCTGAGGCTATCAAACTAGTATAATGAAAGAGAACCAGTTATCTCAAATAAGAATGGAAAAAAAGTATTTCTAACGAAGTTTCCAAACTTCGAAAAAAATTTTTTTTCTTTTCGAGATTCTTTGCGCATAATATGCTTGTCTGAGGCTATCAAACTAGTATAATGTAAGAGAACCAGATATCTCAAATAAGAATGGAAAAAAAGTGATTCTAAGGAAGTTTCCAAACTTCGAAAAAAATTTTTTTTCTTTTCGATATTCTTTGCGCATAATATGCTTTTCTGAGGCTATCAAACTAGTATAATGAAAGAGAACCAGTTATCTCAAATAAGAACGGAAAAAAAGTGATTCTAACGAAGTTTCGAAACTTCGAAAAAAATTTTTTTTCTTTTCGAGATTCTTTGCGCATAATATGCTTGTCTGAGGCTATCAAACTAGTATAATGAAAGAGAACCAGTTATCTCAAATAAGAACGGAAAAAAAGTGATTCTAACGAGGTTTCCAAACTTCGAAAAAAAAATTTTTTCTTTTCGAGATTCTTTGCGCATAATATGCTTTTCTGAGGCTATTAAACTAGTATAATGAAAGAGAACCAGTTATCTCAAATAAGAACGGAAAAAAGTGATTCTAACGAAGTTTCCAAACTTCGAAAAAAATTTCTTTTCTTTTCGAGATTCTTTGCGCATAATATGCTTTTCTGAGGCTATCAAACTAGTATAATGAAAGAGAACCAGTTATCTCAAATAAGAACGGAAAAAAGTGATTCTAACGAAGTTTCCAAACTTCGAAAAAAATTTTTTTTCTTTTCGAGATTCTTTGCGCATAATATGCTTTTCTGAGGCTATCAAACTAGTATAATGAAAGAGAACCAGTTATCTCAAATAAGAACGGAAAAAAAGTGATTCTAACGAGGTTTCCAATCTTCGAAAAAAAATTTTTTTCTTTTCGAGATTCTTTGCGCATAATATGCTTTTCTGAGGCTATCAAACTAGTATAATGAAAGAGAACCAGTTATCTCAAATAAGAACGGAAAAAAGTGATTCTAACGAAGTTTCGAAACTTCGAAAAAAATTTTTTTCTTTTCGAGATTCTTTGCGCATAATATGCTTGTCTGAGGCTATCAAACTAGTATAATGAAAGAGAACCAGTTATCTCAAATAAGAACGGAAAAAAAGTGATTCTAACGAGGTTTCCAAACTTCGAAAAAAAATTTTTTTCTTTTCGAGATTCTTTGCGCATAATATGCTTTTCTGAGGCTATCAAACTAGTATAATGAAAGAGAACCAGTTATCTCAAATAAGAACGGAAAAAAGTGATTCTAACGAAGTTTCCAAACTTCGAAAAAAATTTCTTTTCTTTTCGAGATTCTTTGCGCATAATATGCTTTTCTGAGGCTATCAAACTAGTATAATGAAAGAGAACCAGTTATCTCAAATAAGAACGGAAAAAAAGTGATTCTAACAAAGTTTCGAAACTTCGAAAAAAAATTTTTTTCTTTTCGAGATTCTTTGCGCATAATATGCTTGTCTGAGGCTATCAAACTAGTATAATGAAAGAGAACCAGTTATCTCAAATAAGAACTGAAAAAAAGTGATTCTAACGAGGTTTCCAAACTTCGAAAAAAATTTCTTTTCTTTTCGAGATTCTTTGCGCATAATATGCTTTTCTGAGGCTATCAAACTAGTATAATGAAAGAGAACCAGTTATCTCAAATAAGAACGGAAAAAAGTGATTCTAACGAAGTTTCCAAACTTCGAAAAAAATTTTTTTTCTTTTCGAGATTCTTTGCGCATAATATGCTTGTCTGAGGCTATCAAACTAGTATAATGAAAGAGAACCAGTTATCTCAAATAAGAACGGAAAAAAAGTGATTCTAACGAAGTTTCGAAACTTCGAAAAAAATTTTTTTCTTTTCGAGATTCTTTGCGCATAATATGCTTGTCTGAGGCTATCAAACTAGTATAATGAAAGAGAACCAGTTATCTCAAATAAGAAAGGAAAAAAAGTGATTCTAACGAGGTTTCCAAACTTCGAAAAAAAATTTTTTTCTTTTCGAGATTCTTTGCGCATAATATGCTTTTCTGAGGCTATCAAACTAGTATAATGAAAGAGAACCAGTTATCTCAAATAAGAACGGAAAAAAGTGATTCTAACGAAGTTTCCAAACTTCGAAAAAAATTTCTTTTCTTTTCGAGATTCTTTGCGCATAATATGCTTTTCTGAGGCTATCAAACTAGTATAATGAAAGAGAACCAGTTATCTCAAATAAGAACTGAAAAAAAGTGATTCTAACGAGGTTTCCAAACTTCGAAAAAAAAATTTATTCTTTTCGTGATTCTTTGCGCATAATATGCTTTTCTGGGGCTATCATACTAGTATAATGAAAGAGAACCAGTTATCTCAAATAAGAACGGAAAAAAAGTGATTCTAACGAAATTTCCAAACTTCGAAAAAAAATTTTTTTCTTTTGGAGATTCTTTGCGCATAATATGCTTTTCTGAGGCTATCAAACTAGTTTAATGAAAGAGAACCAGTTATCTCAAATAAGAACGGAAAAAAAGTGATTCTAACGAAGTTTCCAAACTTCGAAAAAATTTTTTTTTCTTTTCGAGATTCTTTGCGCATAATATGCTTGTCTGAGGCTATCAAACTAGTATAATGAAAGAGAACCAGTTATCTCAAAAAAGAACGGAAAAAAAGTGATTCTAACGAGGTTTACAAACTTCGAAAAAAAATTTTTTTCTTTTCGAGATTCTTTGCGCATAATATGCTTTTCTGAGGCTATCAAACTAGTATAATTAAAGAGAACCAGTTATCTCAAATAAGAACGGAAAAAAAGTAATTCTAACGAAGTTTCCAAACTTCGAAAAAAATTTTTTTTCTTTTCGAGATTCTTTGCGCATAATATGCTTGTCTGAGGCTATCTAACTAGTATAATGAAAGAGAACCAGTTATCTCAAATAAGAACGGAAAAAAAGAGATTCTAACGAAGTTTCCAAACTTCGAAAAAAAATTTTTTTCTTTTCGAGATTCTTTGCGCATAATATGCTTGTCTGAGGCTATCAAACTAGTATAACGAGAGATTACCAGTTATCTCAAATAAGAATGGAAAAAAAGTGATTCTAATGAAGTTTCCAAACTTCGAAAAAAAAATTTATTCTTTTCGTGATTCTTTGCGCATAATATGCTTTTCTGAGGCTATCATACTAGTATAATGAAAGAGAACCAGTTATCTCAAATAAGAACGGAAAAAAAGTGATTCTAACGAGGTTTCCAAACTTCGAAAAAAAATTTTTTTCTTTTCGAGATTCTTGGCGCATAATATGCTTTTCTGAGGCTATCAAACTAGTATAATGAAAGAGAATCAGTTATCTCAAATAAGAACGGAAAAAAAGTGATTCTAACGAAGTTTCCAAACTTCGAAAAAAATTTTTTTTTCTTTTCGAGATTCTTTGCGCATAATACGCTTTTCTGAGGCTATCAAACTAGTATAATGAAAGAGAACCAGTTATATCAAATAAGAACGGAAAAAAAGTGATTCTAAGGAAGTTTCCAAACTTCGAAAAAAAATTTTTTTCTTTTCGATATTCTTTGCGCATAATATGCTTTTCTGAGGCTATCAAACTAGTATGATGAAAGAGAACCAGTTATCTCAAATAAGAACGGAAAAAAAGTGATTCTAACGAGGTTTCCAAACTTCGAAAAAAAATTTTTTTCTTTTCGAGATTCTTTGCGCATAATATGCTTTTCTGAGGCTATCAAACTAGTATAATGAAAGAGAATCAGTTATCTCAAATAAGAACGGAAAAAAAGTGATTCTAACGAAGTTTCCAAACTTCGAAAAAAAATTTTTTTTATTTCGAGATTCTTTGCGCATAATATGCTTGTCTGTGGCTATCAAACTAGTATAATGCAAGAGAAACAGTTATCTCAAATAAGAACGGAAAAAAAGTGATTCTAACGAAGTTTCGAAAACTCGAAAAAAATTTTTTTCTTTTCGAGATTCTTGGCGCATAATGTGCTTGTCTGAGGCTATCAAACTAGTATAATGAAAGAGAACCAGTTATCTCAAATAAGAACGGAAAAAAAGTGATTCTAACGAGGTTTCCAAACTTCGAAAAAAAATTTTTTTCTTTTCGAGATTCTTTGCGCATAATATGCTTTTCTGAGGCTATCAAACTAGTATATTGAAAGAGAACCAGTTATCTCAAATAAGAACGGAAAAAAGTGATTCTAACGAAGTTTCCAAACTTCGAAAAAAATTTCTTTTCTTTTCGAGATTCTTTGCGCATAATATGCTTTTCTGAGGCTATCAAACTAGTATAATGAAAGAGAACCAGTTATCTCAAATAAGAACGGAAAAAAAGTGATTCTAACAAAGTTTCGAAACTTCGAATAAAAATTTTTTTCTTTTCGAGATTCTTTGCGCATAATATGCTTGTCTGAGGCTATCAAACTAGTATAATGAAAGAGAACCAGTTATCTCAAATAAGAACTGAAAAAAAGTGATTCTAACGAGGTTTCCAAACTTCGAAAAAAAATTTTTTTCTTTTCGAGATTCTTTGCGCATAATATGCTTGTCTGAGGCTATCAAACTAGTATAATGAAAGAGAACCAGTTATCTCAAATAAGAACGGAAAAAAAGTGATTCTAACGAAGTTTCGAAACTTCGAAAAAAATTTTTTTCTTTTCGAGATTCTTTGCGCATAATATGCTTGTCTGAGGCTATCAAACTAGTATAATGAAAGAGAACCAGTTATCTCAAATAAGAACGGAAAAAAAGTGATTCTAACGAGGTTTCCAAACTTCGAAAAAAAATTTTTTTCTTTTCGAGATTCTTTGCGCATAATATGCTTTTCTGAGGCTATCAAACTAGTATAATGAAAGAGAACCAGTTATCTCAAATAAGAACGGAAAAAAGTGATTCTAACGAAGTTTCCAAACTTCGAAAAAAATTTCTTTTCTTTTCGAGATTCTTTGCGCATAATATGCTTTTCTGAGGCTATCAAACTAGTATAATGAAAGAGAACCAGTTATCTCAAATAAGAACTGAAAAAAAGTGATTCTAACGAGGTTTCCAAACTTCGAAAAAAAAATTTATTCTTTTCGTGATTCTTTGCGCATAATATGCTTTTCTGGGGCTATCATACTAGTATAATGAAAGAGAACCAGTTATCTCAAATAAGAACGGAAAAAAGTGATTCTAACGAAGTTTCCAAACTTCGAAAAAAATTTCTTTTCTTTTCGAGATTCTTTGCGCATAATATGCTTTTCTGAGGCTATCAAACTAGTATAATGAAAGAGAACCAGTTATCTCAAATAAGAACGGAAAAAAGTGATTCTAACGAAGTTTCCAAACTTCGAAAAAAATTTCTTTTCTTTTCGAGATTCTTTGCGCATAATATGCTTTTCTGAGGCTATCAAACTAGTATAATGAAAGAGAACCAGTTATCTCAAATAAGAACTGAAAAAAAGTGATTCTAACGAGGTTTCCAAACTTCGAAAAAAAAATTTATTCTTTTCGTGATTCTTTGCGCATAATATGCTTTTCTGGGGCTATCATACTAGTATAATGAAAGAGAACCAGTTATCTCAAATAAGAACGGAAAAAAAGTGATTCTAACGAAATTTCCAAACTTCGAAAAAAAATTTTTTTCTTTTGGAGATTCTTTGCGCATAATATGCTTTTCTGAGGCTATCAAACTAGTTTAATGAAAGAGAACCAGTTATCTCAAATAAGAACGGAAAAAAAGTGATTCTAACGAAGTTTCCAAACTTCGAAAAAATTTTTTTTTCTTTTCGAGATTCTTTGCGCATAATATGCTTGTCTGAGGCTATCAAACTAGTATAATGAAAGAGAACCAGTTATCTCAAAAAAGAACGGAAAAAAAGTGATTCTAACGAGGTTTACAAACTTCGAAAAAAAATTTTTTTCTTTTCGAGATTCTTTGCGCATAATATGCTTTTCTGAGGCTATCAAACTAGTATAATGAAAGAGAACCAGTTATCTCAAATAAGAACGGAAAAAAAGTAATTCTAACGAAGTTTCCAAACTTCGAAAAAAATTTTTTTTCTTTTCGAGATTCTTTGCGCATAATATGCTTGTCTGAGGCTATCAAACTAGTATAATGAAAGAGAACCAGTTATCTCAAATAAGAACGGAAAAAAAGAGATTCTAACGAAGTTTCCAAACTTCGAAAAAAAATTTTTTTCTTTTCGAGATTCTTTGCGCATAATATGCTTGTCTGAGGCTATCAAACTAGTATAACGAGAGATTACCAGTTATCTCAAATAAGAATGGAAAAAAAGTGATTCTAATGAAGTTTCCAAACTTCGAAAAAAAAATTTATTCTTTTCGTGATTCTTTGCGCATAATATGCTTTTCTGAGGCTATCATACTAGTATAATGAAAGAGAACCAGTTATCTCAAATAAGAACGGAAAAAAAGTGATTCTAACGAGGTTTCCAAACTTCGAAAAAAAATTTTTTTCTTTTCGAGATTCTTGGCGCATAATATGCTTTTCTGAGGCTATCAAACTAGTATAATGAAAGAGAATCAGTTATCTCAAATAAGAACGGAAAAAAAGTGATTCTAACGAAGTTTCCAAACTTGGAAAAAAATTTTTTTTTCTTTTCGAGATTCTTTGCGCATAATACGCTTTTCTGAGGCTATCAAACTAGTATAATGAAAGAGAACCAGTTATCTCAAATAAGAACGGAAAAGAAGTGATTCTAAGGAAGTTTCCAAACTTCGAAAAAAAATTTTTTTCTTTTCGATATTCTTTGCGCATAATATGCTTTTCTGAGGCTATCAAACTAGTATGATGAAAGAGAACCAGTTATCTCAAATAAGAACGGAAAAAAAGTGATTCTAACGAGGTTTCCAAACTTCGAAAAAAAATTTTTTTCTTTTCGAGATTCTTTGCGCATAATATGCTTTTCTGATGCTATCAAACTAGTATAATGAAAGAGAATCAGTTATCTCAAATAAGAACGGAAAAAAAGTGATTCTAACGAAGTTTCCAAACTTCGAAAAAAAATTTTTTTTATTTCGAGATTCTTTGCGCATAATATGCTTGTCTGTGGCTATCAAACTAGTATAATGCAAGAGAAACAGTTATCTCAAATAAGAACGGAAAAAAAGTGATTCTAACGAAGTTTCGAAAACTCGAAAAAAATTTTTTTCTTTTCGAGATTCTTGGCGCATAATATGCTTTTCTGAGGCTATCAAACTAGTATAATGAAAGAGAACCAGTTATCTCAAATAAGAACGGAAAAAAGTGATTCTAACGAAGTTTCCAAACTTCGAAAAAAATTTCTTTTCTTTTCGAGATTCTTTGCGCATAATATGCTTTTCTGAGGCTATCAAACTAGTATAATGAAAGAGAACCAGTTATCTCAAATAAGAACGGAAAAAAAGTGATTCTAACAAAGTTTCGAAACTTCGAATAAAAATTTTTTTCTTTTCGAGATTCTTTGCGCATAATATGCTTGTCTGAGGCTATCAAACTAGTATAATGAAAGAGAACCAGTTATCTCAAATAAGAACTGAAAAAAAGTGATTCTAACGAGGTTTCCAAACTTCGAAAAAAAATTTTTTTCTTTTCGAGATTCTTTGCGCATAATATGCTTTTCTGAGGCTATCAAACTAGTATAATGAAAGAGAACCAGTTATCTCAAATAAGAACGGAAAAAAGTGATTCTAACGAAGTTTCGAAACTTCGAAAAAAATTTTTTTCTTTTCGAGATTCTTTGCGCATAATATGCTTGTCTGAGGCTATCAAACTAGTATAATGAAAGAGAACCAGTTATCTCAAATAAGAACGGAAAAAAAGTGATTCTAACGAGGTTTCCAAACTTCGAAAAAAAATTTTTTTCTTTTCGAGATTCTTTGCGCATAATATGCTTTTCTGAGGCTATCAAACTAGTATAATGAAAGAGAACCAGTTATCTCAAATAAGAACGGAAAAAAGTGATTCTAACGAAGTTTCCAAACTTCGAAAAAAATTTCTTTTCTTTTCGAGATTCTTTGCGCATAATATGCTTTTCTGAGGCTATCAAACTAGTATAATGAAAGAGAACCAGTTATCTCAAATAAGGACTGAAAAAAAGTGATTCTAACGAGGTTTCCAAACTTCGAAAAAACATTTTTTTCTTTTCGAGATTCTTTGCGCATAATATGCTTTTCTGAGGCTATCAAACTAGTATAACGAAAGAGAACCAGTTATCTCAAATAAGAACGGAAAAAAGTGATTCTAACGAAGTTTCCAAACTTCGAAAAAAATTTTTTTTCTTTTCGAGATTCTTTGCGCATAATATGCTTGTCTGAGGCTATCAAACTAGTATAATGAAAGAGAACCAGTTATCTCAAATAAGAACGGAAAAAAAGTGATTCTAACGAAGTTTCGAAACTTCGAAAAAAATTTTTTTCTTTTCGAGATTCTTTGCGCATAATATGCTTGTCTGAGGCTATCAAACTAGTATAATGAAAGAGAACCAGTTATCTCAAATAAGAACGGAAAAAAAGTGATTCTAACGAGGTTTCCAAACTTCGAAAAAAAATTTTTTTCTTTTCGAGATTCTTTGCGCATAATATGCTTTTCTGAGGCTATCAAACTAGTATAATGAAAGAGAACCAGTTATCTCAAATAAGAACGGAAAAAAGTGATTCTAACGAAGTTTCCAAACTTCGAAAAAAATTTCTTTTCTTTTCGAGATTCTTTGCGCATAATATGCTTTTCTGAGGCTATCAAACTAGTATAATGAAAGAGAACCAGTTATCTCAAATAAGAACTGAAAAAAAGTGATTCTAACGAGGTTTCCAAACTTCGAAAAAAAAATTTATTCTTTTCGTGATTCTTTGCGCATAATATGCTTTTCTGGGGCTATCATACTAGTATAATGAAAGAGAACCAGTTATCTCAAATAAGAACGGAAAAAAAGTGATTCTAACGAAATTTCCAAACTTCGAAAAAAAATTTTTTTCTTTTGGAGATTCTTTGCGCATAATATGCTTTTCTGAGGCTATCAAACTAGTATAATGAAAGAGAACCAGTTATCTCAAATAAGAACGGAAAAAAAGTGATTCTAACGAAGTTTCCAAACTTCGAAAAAATTTTTTTTTCTTTTCGAGATTCTTTGCGCATAATATGCTTGTCTGAGGCTATCAAACTAGTATAATGAAAGAGAACCAGTTATCTCAAAAAAGAACGGAAAAAAAGTGATTCTAACGAGGTTTACAAACTTCGAAAAAATTTTTTTTTCTTTTCGAGATTCTTTGCGCATAATATGCTTTTCTGAGGCTATCAAACTAGTATAATGAAAGAGAACCAGTTATCTCAAATAAGAACGGAAAAAAAGTGATTCTAACGAAGTTTCCAAACTTCGAAAAAAATTTTTTTTCTTTTCGAGATTCTTTGCGCATAATATGCTTGTCTGAGGCTATCAAACTAGTATAATGAAAGAGAACCAGTTATCTCAAATAAGAACGGAAAAAAAGAGATTCTAACGAAGTTTCCAAACTTCGAAAAAAAATTTTTTTCTTTTCGAGATTCTTTGCGCATAATATGCTTGTCTGAGGCTATCAAACTAGTATAACGAGAGATTACCAGTTATCTCAAATAAGAATGGAAAAAAAGTGATTCTAATGAAGTTTCCAAACTTCGAAAAAAAAATTTATTCTTTTCGTGATTCTTTGCGCATAATATGCTTTTCTGAGGCTATCATACTAGTATAATGAAAGAGAACCAGTTATCTCAAATAAGAACGGAAAAAAAGTGATTCTAACGAGGTTTCCAAACTTCGAAAAAAAATTTTTTTCTTTTCGAGATTCTTTGCGCATAATATGCTTTTCTGAGGCTATCAAACTAGTATAATGAAAGAGAATCAGTTATCTCAAATAAGAACGGAAAAAAAGTGATTCTAACGAAGTTTCCAAACTTCGAAAAAAATTTTTTTTTCTTTTCGAGATTCTTTGCGCATAATACGCTTTTCTGAGGCTATCAAACTAGTATAATGAAAGAGAACCAGTTATCTCAAATAAGAACGGAAAAAAAGTGATTCTAAGGAAGTTTCCAAACTTCGAAAAAAAATTTTTTTCTTTTCGATATTCTTTGCGCATAATATGCTTTTCTGAGGCTATCAAACTAGTATGATGAAAGAGAACCAGTTATCTCAAATAAGAACGGAAAAAAAGTGATTCTAACGAGGTTTCCAAACTTCGAAAAAAAATTTTTTTCTTTTCGAGATTCTTTGCGCATAATATGCTTTTCTGAGGCTATCAAACTAGTATAATGAAAGAGAATCAGTTATCTCAAATAAGAACGGAAAAAAAGTGATTCTAACGAAGTTTCCAAACTTCGAAAAAATTTTTTTTTCTTTTCGAGATTCTTTGCGCATAATACGCTTTTCTGAGGCTATCAAACTAGTATAATGAAAGAGAACCAGTTATCTCAAATAGGAACGGAAAAAAAGTGATTCTAACGAAGTTTCCAAACTTCGAAAAAAAATTTTTTTTATTTCGAGATTCTTTGCGCATAATATGCTTGTCTGTGGCTATCAAACTAGTATAATGCAAGAGAAACAGTTATCTCAAATAGGAACGGAAAAAAGTGATTCTAACAAAGTTTCGAAACTTCGAATAAAAATTTTTTTCTTTTCGAGATTCTTTGCGCATAATATGCTTTTCTGAGGCTATCAAACTAGTATAATGAAAGAGAACCAGTTATCTCAAATAAGAACGGAAAAAAAGTGATTCTAGCAAAGTTTCGAAACTTCGAATAAAAATTTTTTTCTTTTCGAGATTCTTTGCGCATAATATGCTTGTCTGAGGCTATCAAACTAGTATAATGAAAG
Source organism: Metallyticus violacea (assembly GCA_030762175.1). Taxonomy (NCBI): domain Eukaryota; kingdom Metazoa; phylum Arthropoda; class Insecta; order Mantodea; family Metallyticidae; genus Metallyticus; species Metallyticus violacea. Next base: position 81,004,290 of record CM060842.1, on the reverse strand, counting down.
AGAACCAGTTATCTCAAATAAGAACGGAAAAAAAGTGATTCTAACGAAATTTCCAAACTTCGAAAAAAAATTTTTTTCTTTTGGAGATTCTTTGCGCATAATATGCTTTTCTGAGGCTATCAAACTAGTATAATGAAAGAGAACCAGTTATCTCAAATAAGAACGGAAAAAAAGTGATTCTAACGAAGTTTCCAAACTTCGAAAAAATTTTTTTTTCTTTTCGAGATTCTTTGCGCATAATATGCTTGTCTGAGGCTATCAAACTAGTATAATGAAAGAGAACCAGTTATCTCAAAAAAGAACGGAAAAAAAGTGATTCTAACGAGGTTTACAAACTTCGAAAAAAATTTTTTTTCTTTTCGAGATTCTTTGCGCATAATATGCTTTTCTGAGGCTATCAAACTAGTATAATGAAAGAGAACCAGTTATCTCAAATAAGAACGGAAAAAAAGTGATTCTAACGAAGTTTCCAAACTTCGAAAAAAATTTTTTTTCTTTTCGAGATTCTTTGCGCATAATATGCTTGTCTGAGGCTATCAAACTAGTATAATGAAAGAGAACCAGTTATCTCAAATAAGAACGGAAAAAAAGAGATTCTAACGAAGTTTCCAAACTTCGAAAAAAAATTTTTTTCTTTTCGAGATTCTTTGCGCATAATATGCTTGTCTGAGGCTATCAAACTAGTATAACGAGAGATTACCAGTTATCTCAAATAAGAATGGAAAAAAAGTGATTCTAATGAAGTTTCCAAACTTCGAAAAAAAAATTTATTCTTTTCGTGATTCTTTGCGCATAATATGCTTTTCTGAGGCTATCATACTAGTATAATGAAAGAGAACCAGTTATCTCAAATAAGAACGGAAAAAAAGTGATTCTAACGAGGTTTCCAAACTTCGAAAAAAAATTTTTTTCTTTTCGAGATTCTTTGCGCATAATATGCTTTTCTGAGGCTATCAAACTAGTATAATGAAAGAGAATCAGTTATCTCAAATAAGAACGGAAAAAAAGTGATTCTAACGAAGTTTCCAAACTTCGAAAAAATTTTTTTTTTCTTTTCGAGATTCTTTGCACATAATACGCTTTTCTGAGGCTATCAAACTAGTATAATGAAAGAGAACCAGTTATCTCAAATAAGAACGGAAAAAAAGTGATTCTAAGGAAGTTTCCAAACTTCGAAAAAAAATTTTTTTCTTTTCGATATTCTTTGCGCATAATATGCTTTTCTGAGGCTATCAAACTAGTATGATGAAAGAGAACCAGTTATCTCAAATAAGCACGGGAAAAAGTGATTCTAACGAGGTTTCCAAACTTGGAAAAAAAATTTTTTTCTTTTCGAGATTCTTTGCGCATAATATGCTTTTCTGAGGCTATCAAACTAGTATAATGAAAGAGAATCAGTTATCTCAAATAAGAACGGAAAAAAAGTGATTCTAACGAAGTTTCCAAACTTCGAAAAAATTTTTTTTTCTTTTCGAGATTCTTTGCGCATAATACGCTTTTCTGAGGCTATCAAACTAGTATAATGAAAGAGAACCAGTTATCTCAAATAGGAACGGAAAAAAAGTGATTCTAACGAAGTTTCCAAACTTCGAAAAAAAATTTTTTTTATTTCGAGATTCTTTGCGCATAATATGCTTGTCTGTGGCTATCAAACTAGTATAATGCAAGAGAAACAGTTATCTCAAATAAGAACGGAAAAAAAGTGATTCTAACGAAGTTTCGAAAACTCGAAAAAAATTTTTTTCTTTTCGAGATTCTTTGCGCATAATGTGCTTGTCTGAGGCTATCAAACTAGTATAATGAAAGAGAACCAGTTATCTCAAATAAGAACGGAAAAAAAGTGATTCTAACGAGGTTTCCAAACTTCGAAAAAAAATTTTTTTCTTTTCGAGATTCTTTGCGCATAATATGCTTTTCTGAGGCTATCAAACTAGTATAATGAAAGAGAACCAGTTATCTCAAATAAGAACGGAAAAAAGTGATTCTAACGAAGTTTCCAAACTTCGAAAAAAATTTCTTTTCTTTTCGAGATTCTTTGCGCATAATATGCTTTTCTGAGGCTATCAAACTAGTATAATGAAAGAGAACCAGTTATCTCAAATAAGAACGGAAAAAAAGTGATTCTAACAAAGTTTCGAAACTTCGAATAAAAATTTTTTTCTTTTCGAGATTCTTTGCGCATAATATTCTTGTCTGAGGCTATCAAACTAGTATAATGAAAGAGAACCAGTTATCTCAAATAAGAACTGAAAAAAAGTGATTCTAACGAGGTTTCCAAACTTCGAAAAAAAATTTTTTTCTTTTCGAGATTCTTTGCGCATAATATGCTTTTCTGAGGCTATCAAACTAGTATAATGAAAGAGAACCAGTTATCTCAAATAAGAACGGAAAAAAGTGATTCTAACGAAGTTTCCAAACTTCGAAAAATATTTTTTTTCTTTTCGAGATTCTTTGCGCATAATATGCTTGTCTGAGGCTATCAAACTAGTATAATGAAAGAGAACCAGTTATCTCAAATAAGAACGGAAAAAAAGTGATTTTAACGAAGTTTCGAAACTTCGAAAAAAATTTTTTTCTTTTCGAGATTCTTTGCGCATAATATGCTTGTCTGAGGCTATCAAACTAGTATAATGAAAGAGAACCAGTTATCTCAAATAAGAACGGAAAAAAAGTGATTCTAACGAGGTTTCCAAACTTCGAAAAAAAAATTTTTTCTTTTCGAGATTCTTTGCGCATAATATGCTTTTCTGAGGCTATCAAACTAGTATAATGAAAGAGAACCAGTTATCTCAAATAAGAACGGAAAAAAGTGATTCTAACGAAGTTTCCAAACTTCGAAAAAAATTTCTTTTCTTTTCGAGATTCTTTGCGCATAATATGCTTTTCTGAGGCTATCAAACTAGTATAATGAAAGAGAACCAGTTATCTCAAATAAGAACTGAAAAAAAGTGATTCTAACGAGGTTTCCAAACTTCGAAAAAAAAATTTATTCTTTTCGTGATTCTTTGCGCATAATATGCTTTTCTGGGGCTATCATACTAGTATAATGAAAGAGAACCAGTTATCTCAAATAAGAACGGAAAAAAAGTGATTCTAACGAAATTTCCAAACTTCGAAAAAAAATTTTTTTCTTTTGGAGATTCTTTGCGCATAATATGCTTTTCTGAGGCTATCAAACTTGTATAATGAAAGAGAACCAGTTATCTCAAATAAGAACGGAAAAAAAGTGATTCTAACGAAGTTTCCAAACTTCGAAAAAATTTTTTTTTCTTTTCGAGATTCTTTGCGCATAATATGCTTGTCTGAGGCTATCAAACTAGTATAATGAAAGAGAACCAGTTATCTCAAAAAAGAACGGAAAAAAAGTGATTCTAACGAGGTTTACAAACTTCGAAAAAAAATTTTTTCTTTTCGAGATTCTTTGCGCATAATATGCTTTTCTGAGGCTATCAAACTAGTATAATGAAAGAGAACCAGTTATCTCAAATAAGAACGGAAAAAAAGTGATTCTAACGAAGTTTCCAAACTTCGAAAAAAATTTTTTTTCTTTTCGAGATTCTTTGCGCATAATATGCTTGTCTGAGGCTATCAAACTAGTATAATGAAAGAGAACCAGTTATCTCAAATAAGAACGGAAAAAAAGAGATTCTAACGAAGTTTCCAAAATTCGAAAAAAAATTTTTTTCTTTTCGAGATTCTTTGCGCATAATATGCTTGTCTGAGGCTATCAAACTAGTATAACCAGAGATTACCAGTTATCTCAAATAAGAATGGAAAAAAAGTGATTCTAATGAAGTTTCCAAACTTCGAAAAAAAAATTTATTCTTTTCGTGATTCTTTGCGCATAATATGCTTTTCTGAGGCTATCATACTAGTATAATGAAAGAGAACCAGTTATCTCAAATAAGAACGGAAAAAAAGTGATTCTAACGAGGTTTCCAAACTTCGAAATAAAATTTTTTTCTTTTCGAGATTCTTTGCGCATAATATGCTTTTCTGAGGCTATCAAACTAGTATAATGAAAGAGAATCAGTTATCTCAAATAAGAACGGAAAAAAAGTGATTCTAACGAAGTTTCCAAACTTCGAAAAAAATTTTTTTTTCTTTTCGAGATTCTTTGCGCATAATACGCTTTTCTGAGGCTATCAAACTAGTATAATGAAAGAGAACCAGTTATCTCAAATTAGAACGGAAAAAAAGTGATTCTAACGAAGTTTCCAAACTTCGAAAAAAAATTTTTTTTATTTCGAGATTCTTTGCGCATAATATGCTTGTCTGTGGCTATCAAACTAGTATAATGAAAGAGAACCAGTTATCTCAAATAAGAAAGGAAAAAAAGTGATTCTAACGAAGTTTCCAAACTTCCAAAAAAAATTTTTTTCTTTTCGAGATTCTTTGCGCATAATATGCTTGTCTGAGGCTATCAAACATGTATAACGAGAGATTACCAGTTATCTCAAATAAGAATGGAAAAAAAGTGATTCTAATGAAGTTTCCAAACTTCGAAAAAAAAATTTATTCTTTTGGTGATTCTTTGCGCATAATATGCTTTTCTGAGGCTATCATACTAGTATAATGAAAGAGAACCAGTTATCTCAAATAAGAACGGAAAAAAAGTGATTCTAACGAAATTTCCAAACTTCGAAAAAATTTTTTTTTCTTTTGGAGATTCTTTGCGCATAATATGCTTTTCTGAGGCTATCAAACTAGTATAATGAAAGAGAATCAGTTATCTCAAATAAGAACGGAAAAAAAGTGATTCTAACGAAATTTCCAAACTTCGAAAAATTTTTTTTTTCTTTTCGAGATTCTTTGCGCATAATACGCTTTTCTGAGGCTATCAAACTAGTATAATGAAAGAGAACCAGTTATCTCAAATAGGAACGGAAAAAAAGTGATTCTAACGAAGTTTCCAAACTTCGAAAAAATTTTTTTTTTATTTCGAGATTCTTTGCGCATAATATGCTTGTCTGTGGCTATCAAACTAGTATAATGCAAGAGAAACAGTTATCTCAAATAAGAACGGAAAAAAAGTGATTCTAACGAAGTTTCGAAAACTCGAAAAAAATTTTTTTCTTTTCGAGATTCTTTGCGCATAATGTGCTTGTCTGAGGCTATCAAACTAGTATAACGAGAGATTACCAGTTATCTCAAATAAGAATGGAAAAAAAGTGATTCTAATGAAGTTTCCAAACTTCGAAAAAAAAATTTATTCTTTTCGTGATTCTTTGCGCATAATATGCTTTTCTGGGGCTATCATACTAGTATAATGAAAGAGAACCAGTTATCTCAAATAAGAACGGAAAAAAAGTGATTCTAACGAGGTTTCCAAACTTCGAAAAAAAATTTTTTTCTTTTCGAGATTCTTTGCGCATAATATGCTTGTCTGAGGCTATCAAACTAGTATAATGAAAGAGAACCAGTTATCTCAAATAAGAACTGAAAAAAAGTGATTCTAACGAGGTTTCCAAACTTCGAAAAAAATTTTTTTTCTTTTCGAGATTCTTTGCGCATAATATGCTTTTCTGAGGCTATCAAACTAGTATAATGAAATAGAACCAGTTATCTCAAATAAGAACGGAAAAAAGTGATTCTAACGAAGTTTCCAAACTTCGAAAAAAATTTTTTTTCTTTTCGAGATTCTTTGCGCATAATATGCTTTTCTGAGGCTATCAAACTAGTATGATGAAAGAGAACCAGTTATCTCAAATAAGAACGGAAAAAAAGTGATTCTAACGAGGTTTCCAATCTTCGAAAAAAAAATTTTTTCTTTTCGAGATTCTTTGCGCATAATATGCTTTTCTGAGGCTATCAAACTAGTATAATGAAAGAGAACCAGTTATCTCAAATAAGAACGGAAAAAGAGTGATTCTAACGAGGTTTCCAAACTTCGAAAAAAAATTTTTTTCTTTTCGAGATTCTTTGCGCATAATATGCTTTTCTGAGGCTATCAAACTAGTATAATGAAAGAGAACCAGTTATCTCAAATAAGAAAGGAAAAAAGTGATTCTAACGAAGTTTCCAAACTTCGAAAAAAAATTTTATTCTTTGAGATTCTTTGCGCATAATATGCTTGTCTGAGGCTATCAAACAAGTATAACGAGAGATTACCAGTTATCTCAAATAAGAATGGAAAAAAAGTGATTCTAATGAAGTTTCCAAACTTCGAAAAAAAAATTTATTCTTTTCGTGATTCTTTGCGCATAATATGCTTTTCTGAGGCTATCATACTAGTATAATGAAAGAGAACCAGTTATCTCAAATAAGAACGGAAAAAACAGTGATTCTAACGAAATTTCCAAACTTCGAAAGAATTTTTTTTTCTTTTGGAGATTCTTTGCGCATAATATGCTTTTCTGAGGCTATCAAACTAGTATAATGAAAGAGAACCAGTTATCTCAAATAAGAATGGAAAAAAAGTATTTCTAACGAAGTTTCCAAACTTCGAAAAAAAATTTTTTTCTTTTCGAGATTCTTTGCGCATAATATGCTTGTCTGAGGCTATCAAACTAGTATAATGAAAGAGAACCAGATATCTCAAATAAGAATGGAAAAAAAGTGATTCATAGGAAGTTTCCAAACTTCGAAAAAAAATTTTTTTCTTTTCGATATTCTTTGCGCATAATATGCTTTTCTGAGGCTATCAAACTAGTATGATGAAAGAGAACCAGTTATCTCAAATAAGAACGGAAAAAAAGTGATTCTAACGAGGTTTCCAAACTTCGAAAAAAAATTTTTTTCTTTTCGAGATTCTTTGCGCATAATATGCTTTTCTGAGGCTATCAAACTAGTATAATGAAAGAGAATCAGTTACCTCAAATAAGAACGGAAAAAAAGTGATTCTAACGAAGTTTCCAAACTTCGAAAACAATTTTTTTTCTTTTCGAGATTCTTTGCGCATAATACGCTTTTCTGAGGCTATCAAACTAGTATAATGAAAGAGAACCAGTTATCTCAAATAAGAACGGAAAAAAAGTGATTCTAACGAAGTTTCCAAACTTCGAAAAAAAATTTTTTTTATTTCGAGATTCTTTGCGCATAATATGCTTGTCTGTGGCTATCAAATTAGTATAATGAAAGAGAAAAGGTTATCTCAAATAAGAACGGAAAAAAAGTGATTCTAACGAAATTTCAAAAACTCGAAAAAAATTTTTTTCTTTTCGAGATTCTTTGCGCATAATGTGCTTGTCTGAGGCTATCAAACTAGTATAACGAGAGATTACCAGTTATCTCAAATAAGAATGGAAAAAAAGTGATTCTAATGAAGTTTCCAAACTTCGAAAAAAAAATTTATTCTTTTCGTGATTCTTTGCGCATAATATGCTTTTCTGAGGCTATCATACTAGTATAATGAAAGAGAACCAGTTATCTCAAATAAGAACGGAAAAAAAGTGATTCTAACGAAATTTCCAAACTTCGAAAAATTTTTTTTTCTTTTGGAGATTCTTTGCGCATAATATGCTTTTCTGAGGCTATCAAACTAGTATAATGAAAGAGAACCAGTTATCTCAAATAAGAATGGAAAAAAAGTATTTCTAACGAAGTTTCCAAACTTCGAAAAAAATTTTTTTTTCTTTTCGAGATTCTTTGCGCATAATATGCTTGTCTGAGGCTATCAAACTAGTATAATGAAAGAGAACCAGATATCTCAAATAAGAATGGAAAAAAAGTGATTCTAAGGAAGTTTCCAAACTTCGAAAAAAATTTTTTTTCTTTTCGATATTCTTTGCGCATAATATGCTTTTCTGAGGCTATCAAACTAGTATAATGAAAGAGAACCAGTTATATCAAATAAGAACGGAAAAAAAGTGATTCTAACGAAGTTTCGAAACTTCGAAAAAAATTTTTTTTCTTTTCGAGATTCTTTGCGCATAATATGCTTGTCTGAGGCTATCAAACTAGTATAATGAAAGAGAACCAGTTATCTCAAATAAGAACGGAAAAAAAGTGATTCTAACGAGGTTTCCAAACTTCGAAAAAAAAATTTTTTCTTTTCGAGATTCTTTGCGCATAATATGCTTTTCTGAGGCTATTAAACTAGTATAATGAAAGAGAACCAGTTATCTCAAATAAAAACGGAAAAAAGTGATTCTAACGAAGTTTCCAAACTTCGAAAAAAATTTCTTTTCTTTTCGAGATTCTTTGCGCATAATATGCTTTTCTGAGGCTATCAAACTAGTATAATGAAAGAGAACCAGTTATCTCAAATAAGAACGGAAAAAAGTGATTCTAACGAAGTTTCCAAACTTCGAAAAAAATTTTTTTTCTTTTCGAGATTCTTTGCGCATAATATGCTTTTCTGAGGCTATCAAACTAGTATAATGAAAGAGAACCAGTTATCTCAAATAAGAACGGAAAAAAAGTGATTCTAACGAGGTTTCCAATCTTCGAAAAAAAATTTTTTTCTTTTCGAGATTCTTTGCGCATAATATGCTTTTCTGAGGCTATCAAACTAGTATAATGAAAGAGAACCAGTTATCTCAAATAAGAATGGAAAAAAAGTGATTCTAACGAAGTTTCCAAACTTCGAAAAAAAATTTTTTTCTTTTCGAGATTCTTTGCGCATAATATGCTTGTCTGAGGCTATCAAACAAGTATAACGAGAGATTACCAGTTATCTCAAATAAGAATGGAAAAAAAGTGATTCTAATGAAGTTTCCAAACTTCGAAAAAAAAATTTATTATTTTGGTGATTCTTTGCGCATAATATGCTTTTCTGAGGCTATCATACTAGTATAATGAAAGAGAACCAGTTATCTTAAATAAGAACGGAAAAAAAGTGATTCTAACGAAATTTCCAAACTTCGAAAAATTTTTTTTTTCTTTTCGAGATTTTTTGCGCATAATATGCTTTTCTGAGGCTATCAAACTAGTATAATGAAAGAGAACCAGTTATCTCAAATAAGAATGGAAAAAAAGCATTTCTAACGAAGTTTCCAAACTTCGAAAAAAAATTTTTTTCTTTTCGAGATTCTTTGCGCATAATATGCTTGTCTGAGGCTATCAAACTAGTATAATGAAAGAGAATCAGTTATCTCAAATAAGAACGGAAAAAAAGTGATTCTAACGAAGTTTCCAAACTTCGAAAAAAAATTTTTTTTATTTCGAGATTCTTTGCGCATAATATGCTTGTCTGTGGCTATCAAACTAGTATAATGAAAGAGAACCAGTTATCTCAAATAAGAACGGAAAAAAAGTGATTCTAACGAAGTTTCGAAAACTCGAAAAAAATTTTTTTCTTTTCGAGATTCTTTGCGCATAATGTGCTTTTCTGAGGCTATCAAACTAGTATAACGAGAGATTACCAGTTATCTCAAATAAGAATGGAAAAAAAGTGATTCTAATGAAGTTTCCAAACTTCGAAAAAAAAATTTATTCTTTTCGTGATTCTTTGCGCATAATATGCTTTTCTGGGGCTATCATACTAATATAATGAAAGAGAACCAGTTATCTCAAATAAGAACGGAAAAAAAGTGATTCTAACGAAATTTCCAAACTTCGAAAAACATTTTTTTTCTTTTGGAGATTCTTTGCGCATAATATGCTTTTCTGAGGCTATCAAACTAGTATAATGAAAGAGAACCAGTTATCTCAAATAAGAACGGAAAAAAAGTGAATCTAACGAAGTTTCCAAACTTCGAAAAAAATTTTTTTTCTTTTCGAGATTCTTTGCGCATAATATGCTTTTCTGAGGCTATCAAACTAGTATAATGAAAGAGAACCAGTTATCTCAAATAAGAACGGAAAAAAAGTGATTCTAACGAGGTTTCCAAACTTCGAAAAAAAATTTTTTTTTTCGAGATTCTTTGCGCATAATATGCTTGTCTGAGGCTATCAAACTAGTATAATGAAAGAGAACCAGTTATCTCAAATAAGAACGGAAAAAAAGTGATTCTAACGAGGTTTCCAATCTTCGAAAAAAAATTTTTTTCTTTTCGAGATTCTTTGCGCATAATATGCTTGTCTGAGGCTATCAAACTAGTATAATGAAAGAGAACCAGTTATCTCAAATAAGAACGGAAAAAGAGTGATTCTAACGAGGTTTCCAAACTTCGAAAAAAATTTTTTTCTTTTCGAGATTCTTTGCGCATAATATGCTTTTCTGAGGCTATCAAACTAGTATAATGAAAGAGAACCAGTTATCTCAAATAAGAAAGGAAAAAAAGTGATTCTAACGAAGTTTCCAAACTTCGAAAAAAAATTTTTTTCTTTTCGAGATTCTTTGCGCATAATATGCTTTTCTGAGGATATCAATAAAGTATAACGAGAGATTACCAGTTATCTCAAATAAGAATGGAAAAAAAGTGATTCTAATGAAGTTTCCAAACTTCGAAAAAAAAAGTTATTCTTTTGGTGATTCTTTGCGCATAATATGCTTTTCTGAGGCTATCATACTAGTATAATGAAAGAGAACCAGTTATCTCAAATAAGAACGGAAAAAAAGTGATTCTAACGAAATTTCCAAACTTCGAAAAAATTTTTTTTTCTTTTGGAGATTCTTTGCGCATAATATGCTTTTCTGAGACTATCAAACTAGTATAATGAAAGAGAACCAGTTATCTCAAATAAGAATGGAAAAAAAGCATTTCTAACGAAGTTTCCAAACTTCGAAAAAAAATTTTTTTCTTTTCGAGATTCTTTGCGCATAATATGCTTGTCTGTGGCTATCAAACTAGTATAATGCAAGAGAAACAGTTATCTCAAATAAGAACGGAAAAAAAGTGATTCTAACGAAGTTTCGAAAATACGAAAAAAATTTTTTTCTTTTCGAGATTCTTTGCGCATAATGTGCTTGTCTGAGGCTATCAAACTAGTATAACGAGAGATTACCAGTTATCTCAAATAAGAATGGAAAAAAAGTGATTCTAATGAAGTTTCCAAACTTCGAAAAAAAAATTTATTCTTTTCGTGATTCTTTGCGCATAATATGCTTTTCTGGGGCTATCATACTAGTATAATGAAAGAGAACCAGTTATCTCAAATAAGAACGGAAAAAAAGTGATTCTAACGAAATTTCCAAACTTCGAAAAAAAATTTTTTTCTTTTGGAGATTCTTTGCGCATAATATGCTTTTCTGAGGCTATCAAACTAGTATAATGAAAGAGAACCAGTTATCTCAAATAAGAACGGAAAAAAAGTGATTCTAACGAAGTTTCCAAACTTCGAAAAATTTTTTTTTTCTTTTCGAGATTCTTTGCGCATAATATGCTTTTCTGAGGCTATCAAACTAGTATAATGAAAGAGAACCAGTTATCTCAAATAAGAACGGAAAAAAAGTGATTCTAACAAAGTTTCGAAACTTCGAAAAAAAAATTTTTTCTTTTCGAGATTCTTTGCGCATAATATGCTTGTCTGAGGCTATCAAACTAGTATAATGAAAGAGAACCAGTTATCTCAAATAAGAACGGAAAAAAAGTGATTCTAACGAGGTTTCCAAACTTCCAAAAAAAATTTTTTTCTTTTCGGGATTCTTTGCGCATAATATGCTTTTCTGAGGCTATCAAACTAGTATAATGAAAGAGAACCAGTTATCTCAAATAAGAACGGAAAAAAGTGATTCTAACGAAGTTTCCAAACTTCGAAAAAAATTTTTTTTCTTTTCGAGATTCTTTGCGCATAATATGCTTTTCTGAGGCTACCAAACTAGTATGATGAAAGAGAACCAGTTATCTCAAATAAGAACGGAAAAAAAGTGATTCTAACGAGGTTTCCAATCTTCGAAAAAAAATTTTTTTCTTTTCGAGATTCTTTGCGCATAATATGCTTTTCTGAGGCTATCAAACTAGTATAATGAAAGAGAACCAGTTATCTCAAATAAGAACGGAAAAAGAGTGATTCTAACGATGTTTCCAAACTTCGAAAAAAATTTTTTTTCTTTTCGAGATTCTTTGCGCATAATATGCTTTTCTGAGGCTATCAAACTAGTATAATGAAAGAGAACCAGTTATCTCAAATAAGAAAGGAAAAAAAGTGATTCTAACGAAGTTTCCAAACTTCGAAAAAAAATTTTATTCTTTTCGAGATTCTTTGCGCATAATATGCTTGTCTGAGGCTACCAAACAAGTATAACGAGAGATTAACAGTTATCTCAAATAAGAATGGAAAAAAAGTGATTCTAATGAAGTTTCCAAACTTCGAAAAAAAAATTTATTCTTTTCGTGATTCTTTGCGCATAATATGCTTTTCTGAGTCTATCATACTAGTATAATGAAAGAGAACCAGATATCTCAAATAAGAATGGAAAAAAAGTGATTCTAAGGAAGTTTCCAAACTTCGAAAAAAAATTTTTTTCTTTTCGATATTCTTTGCGCATAATATGCTTTTCTGAGGCTATCAAACTAGTATGATGAAAGAGAACCAGTTATCTCAAATAAGAACGGAAAAAAAGTGATTCTAACGAGGTTTCCAAACTTCGAAAAAAAATTTTTTTCTTTTCGAGATTCTTTGCGCATAATATGCTTTTCTGAGGCTATCAAACTAGCATAATGAAAGAGAATCAGTTATCTCAAATAAGAACGGAAAAAAAGTGATTCTAACGAAGTTTCCAAACTTCGAAAAAAATTTTTTTTCTTTTCGAGATTCTTTGCGCATAATACGCTTTTCTGAGGCTATCAAACTAGTATAATGAAAGAGAACCAGTTATCTCAAATAAGAACGGAAAAAAAGTGATTCTAAAGAAGTTTCCAAACTTCGAAAAAAAATTTTTTTTATTTCGAGATTCTTTGCGCATAATATGCTTGTCTGTGGCTATGAAACTAGTATAATGCAAGAGAAACAGTTATCTCAAATAAGAACGGAAAAAAAGTGATTCTAACGAAGTTTCGAAAATACGAAAAAAATTTTTTTCTTTTCGAGATTCTTTGCGCATAATGTGCTTGTCTGAGGCTATCAAACTAGTATAACGAGAGATTACCAGTTATCTCAAATAAGAATGGAAAAAAGTGATTCTAATGAAGTTTCCAAACTTCGAAAAAAAAAGTTATTCTTTTCGTGATTCTTTGCGCATAATATGCTTTTCTGGGGCTATCATACTAGTATAATGAAAGAGAACCAGTTATCTCAAATAAGAACGGAAAAAAAGTGATTCTAACGAGGTTTCCAAACTTCGAAAAAAAATTTTTTTCTTTTGGAGATTCTTTGCGCATAATATGCTTTTCTGAGGCTATCAAACTAGTATAATGAAAGAGAACCAGTTATCTCAAATAAGAACGGAAAAAAAGTGATTCTAACGAAGTTTCCAAACTTCGAAAAAATTTTTTTTTCTTTTCGAGATTCTTTGCGCATAATATGCTTTTCTGAGGCTATCAAACTAGTATAATGAAAGAGAACCAGTTATCTCAAATAAGAACGGAAAAAAAGTGATTCTAACGAGGTTTCCAAACTTCGAAAAAAAATTTTTTCTTTTCGAGATTCTTTGCGCATAATATGCTTGTCTGAGGCTATCAAACTAGTATAATGAAAGAGAACCAGTTATCTCAAATAAGAACGGAAAAAAAGTGATTCTAACGAAGTTTCGAAACTTCCAAAAAAATTTTTTCTTTTCGAGAATCTTTGCGCATAATATGCTTGTCTGAGGCTATCAAACTAGTATAATGAAAGAGAACCAGTTATCTCAAATAAGAACGGAAAAAAAGTGATTCTAACGAGGTTTCCATACTTCGAAAAAAAATTTTTTTCTTTTCGAGATTCTTTGCGCATAATATGCTTTTCTGAGGCTATCAAACTAGTATTATGAAAGAGAACCAGTTATCTCAAATAAGAACGGAAAAAAGTGATTCTAACGAAGTTTCCAAACTTCGAAAAAAATTTCTTTTCTTTTCGAGATTCTTTGCGCATAATATGCTTTTCTGAGGCAATCAAACTAGTATAATGAAAGAGAACCAGTTATCTCAAATAAGAACGGAAAAAAAGTGATTCTAACAAAGTTTCGAAACTTCGAAAAAAAATTTTTTTCTTTTCGAGATTCTTTGCGCATAATATGCTTGTCTGAGGCTATCAAACTAGTATAATGAAAGAGAACCAGTTATCTCAAATAAGAACGGAAAAAAAGTGATTCTAACGAGGTTTCCAAACTTCGAAAAAAATTTTTTTTCTTTTCGAGATTCTTTGCGCATAATATGCTTTTCTGAGGCTATCAAACTAGTATAATGAAAGAGAACCAGTTATCTCAAATAAGAACGGAAAAAAGTGATTCTAACGAAGTTTCCAAACTTCGAAAAAAATTTTTTTTCTTTTCGAGATTCTTTGCGCATAATATGCTTTTCTGAGGCTATCAAACTAGTATGATGAAAGAGAACCAGTTATCTCAATTAAGAACGGAAAAAAAGTGATTCTAACGAGGTTTCCAATCTTCGAAAAAAAATTTTTTTCTTTTCGAGATTCTTTGCGCATAATATGCTTTTCTGAGGCTATCAAACTAGTATAATGAAAGAGAATCAGTTACCTCAAATAAGAACGGAAAAAAAGTGATTCTAACGAAGTTTCCAAACTTCGAAAACAATTTTTTTTCTTTTCGAGATTCTTTGCGCATAATACGCTTTTCTGAGGCTATCAAACTAGTATAATGAAAGAGAACCAGTTATCTCAAATAAGAACGGAAAAAAAGTGATTCTAACGAAGTTTCCAAACTTCGAAAAAAAATTTTTTTTATTTCGAGATTCTTTGCGCATAATATGCTTGTCTGTGGCTATCAAACTAGTATAATGAAAGAGAACCAGTTATCTCAAATAAGAACGGAAAAAAAGTGATTCTAACGAGGTTTCCAATCTTCGAAAAAAAATTTTTTTCTTTTCGAGATTCTTTGCGCATAATGTGCTTTTCTGAGGCTATCAAACTAGTATAATGAAAGAGAACCAGTTATCTCAAATAAGAATGGAAAAAAAGTGATTCTAACGAAGTTTCCAAACTTCGAAAAAAAATTTTTTTCTTTTCGAGATTCTTTGCGCATAATATGCTTGTCTGAGGCTATCAAACAAGTATAACGAGAGATTACCAGTTATCTCAAATAAGAATGGAAAAAAAGTGATTCTAATGAAGTTTCCAAACTTCGAAAAAAAAATTTATTATTTTGGTGATTCTTTGCGCATAATATGCTTTTCTGAGGCTATCATACTAGTATAATGAAAGAGAACCAGTTATCTTAAATAAGAACGGAAAAAAAGTGATTCTAACGAAATTTCCAAACTTCGAAAAATTTTTTTTTTCTTTTCGAGATTTTTTGCGCATAATATGCTTTTCTGAGGCTATCAAACTAGTATAATGAAAGAGAACCAGTTATCTCAAATAAGAATGGAAAAAAAGCATTTCTAACGAAGTTTCCAAACTTCGAAAAAAAATTTTTTTCTTTTCGAGATTCTTTGCGCATAATATGCTTGTCTGAGGCTATCAAACTAGTATAATGAAAGAGAATCAGTTATCTCAAATAAGAACGGAAAAAAAGTGATTCTAACGAAGTTTCCAAACTTCGAAAAAAAATTTTTTTTATTTCGAGATTCTTTGCGCATAATATGCTTGTCTGTGGCTATCAAACTAGTATAATGCAAGAGAAACAGTTATCTCAAATAAGAACGGAAAAAAAGTGATTCTAACGAAGTTTCGAAAACTCGAAAAAAATTTTTTTCTTTTCGAGATTCTTTGCGCATAATGTGCTTTTCTGAGGCTATCAAACTAGTATAACGAGAGATTACCAGTTATCTCAAATAAGAATGGAAAAAAAGTGATTCTAATGAAGTTTCCAAACTTCGAAAAAAAAATTTATTCTTTTCGTGATTCTTTGCGCATAATATGCTTTTTTGGGGCTATCATACTAATATAATGAAAGAGAACCAGTTATCTCAAATAAGAACGGAAAAAAAGTGATTCTAACGAAATTTCCAAACTTCGAAAAAAATTTTTTTTCTTTTGGAGATTCTTTGCGCATAATATGCTTTTCTGAGGCTATCAAACTAGTATAATGAAAGAGAACCAGTTATCTCAAATAAGAACGGAAAAAAAGTGAATCTAACGAAGTTTCCAAACTTCGAAAAAAATTTTTTTTCTTTTCGAGATTCTTTGCGCATAATATGCTTTTCTGAGGCTATCAAACTAGTATAATGAAAGAGAACCAGTTATCTCAAATAAGAACGGAAAAAAAGTGATTCTAACGAGGTTTCCAAACTTCGAAAAAAAATTTTTTCTTTTCGAGATTCTTTGCGCATAATATGCTTGTCTGAGGCTATCAAACTAGTATAATGAAAGAGAACCAGTTATCTCAAATAAGAACGGAAAAAAAGTGATTCTAACGAGGTTTCCAATCTTCGAAAAAAAATTTTTTTCTTTTCGAGATTCTTTGCGCATAATATGCTTGTCTGAGGCTATCAAACTAGTATAATGAAAGAGAACCAGTTATCTCAAATAAGAACGGAAAAAGAGTGATTCTAACGAGGTTTCCAAACTTCGAAAAAAATTTTTTTCTTTTCGAGATTCTTTGCGCATAATATGCTTTTCTGAGGCTATCAAACTAGTATAATGAAAGAGAACCAGTTATCTCAAATAAGAAAGGAAAAAAAGTGATTCTAACGAAGTTTCCAAACTTCGAAAAAAAATTTTTTTCTTTTCGAGATTCTTTGCGCATAATATGCTTTTCTGAGGATATCAATAAAGTATAACGAGAGATTACCAGTTATCTCAAATAAGAATGGAAAAAAAGTGATTCTAATGAAGTTTCCAAACTTCGAAAAAAAAAGTTATTCTTTTGGTGATTCTTTGCGCATAATATGCTTTTCTGAGGCTATCATACTAGTATAATGAAAGAGAACCAGTTATCTCAAATAAGAACGGAAAAAAAGTGATTCTAACGAAATTTCCAAACTTCGAAAAAATTTTTTTTTCTTTTGGAGATTCTTTGCGCATAATATGCTTTTCTGAGGCTATCAAACTAGTATAATGAAAGAGAACCAGTTATCTCAAATAAGAATGGAAAAAAAGCATTTCTAACGAAGTTTCCAAACTTCGAAAAAAAATTTTTTTCTTTTCGAGATTCTTTGCGCATAATATGCTTGTCTGTGGCTATCAAACTAGTATAATGCAAGAGAAACAGTTATCTCAAATAAGAACGGAAAAAAAGTGATTCTAACGAAGTTTCGAAAATACGAAAAAAATTTTTTTCTTTTCGAGATTCTTTGCGCATAATGTGCTTGTCTGAGGCTATCAAACTAGTATAACGAGAGATTACCAGTTATCTCAAATAAGAATGGAAAAAAAGTGATTCTAATGAAGTTTCCAAACTTCGAAAAAAAAATTTATTCTTTTCGTGATTCTTTGCGCATAATATGCTTTTCTGGGGCTATCATACTAGTATAATGAAAGAGAACCAGTTATCTCAAATAAGAACGGAAAAAAAGTGATTCTAACGAAATTTCCAAACTTCGAAAAAAAATTTTTTTCTTTTGGAGATTCTTTGCGCATAATATGCTTTTCTGAGGCTATCAAACTAGTATAATGAAAGAGAACCAGTTATCTCAAATAAGAACGGAAAAAAAGTGATTCTAACGAAGTTTCCAAACTTCGAAAAATTTTTTTTTTCTTTTCGAGATTCTTTGCGCATAATATGCTTTTCTGAGGCTATCAAACTAGTATAATGAAAGAGAACCAGTTATCTCAAATAAGAACGGAAAAAAAGTGATTCTAACAAAGTTTCGAAACTTCGAAAAAAAAATTTTTTCTTTTCGAGATTCTTTGCGCATAATATGCTTGTCTGAGGCTATCAAACTAGTATAATGAAAGAGAACCAGTTATCTCAAATAAGAACGGAAAAAAAGTGATTCTAACGAGGTTTCCAAACTTCGAAAAAAAATTTTTTTCTTTTCGGGATTCTTTGCGCATAATATGCTTTTCTGAGGCTATCAAACTAGTATAATGAAAGAGAACCAGTTATCTCAAATAAGAACGGAAAAAAGTGATTCTAACGAAGTTTCCAAACTTCGAAAAAAATTTTTTTTCTTTTCGAGATTCTTTGCGCATAATATGCTTTTCTGAGGCTATCAAACTAGTATGATGAAAGAGAACCAGTTATCTCAAATAAGAACGGAAAAAAAGTGATTCTAACGAGGTTTCCAATCTTCGAAAAAAAATTTTTTTCTTTTCGAGATTCTTTGCGCATAATATGCTTTTCTGAGGCTATCAAACTAGTATAATGAAAGAGAACCAGTTATCTCAAATAAGAACGGAAAAAGAGTGATTCTAACGATGTTTCCAAACTTCGAAAAAAATTTTTTTTCTTTTCGAGATTCTTTGCGCATAATATGCTTTTCTGAGGCTATCAAACTAGTATAATGAAAGAGAACCAGTTATCTCAAATAAGAAAGGAAAAAAAGTGATTCTAACGAAGTTTCCAAACTTCGAAAAAAAATTTTATTCTTTTCGAGATTCTTTGCGCATAATATGCTTGTCTGAGGCTACCAAACAAGTATAACGAGAGATTAACAGTTATCTCAAATAAGAATGGAAAAAAAGTGATTCTAATGAAGTTTCCAAACTTCGAAAAAAAAATTTATTCTTTTCGTGATTCTTTGCGCATAATATGCTTTTCTGAGTCTATCATACTAGTATAATGAAAGAGAACCAGATATCTCAAATAAGAATGGAAAAAAAGTGATTCTAAGGAAGTTTCCAAACTTCGAAAAAAAATTTTTTTCTTTTCGATATTCTTTGCGCATAATATGCTTTTCTGAGGCTATCAAACTAGTATGATGAAAGAGAACCAGTTATCTCAAATAAGAACGGAAAAAAAGTGATTCTAACGAGGTTTCCAAACTTCGAAAAAAAATTTTTTTCTTTTCGAGATTCTTTGCGCATAATATGCTTTTCTGAGGCTATCAAACTAGCATAATGAAAGAGAACCAGTTATCTCAAATAAGAACGGAAAAAAGTGATTCTAACGAAGTTTCCAAACTTCGAAAAAAATTTTTTTTCTTTTCGAGATTCTTTGCGCATAATATGCTTTTCTGAGGCTATCAAACTAGTATGATGAAAGAGAACCAGTTATGTCAATTAAGAACGGAAAAAAAGTGATTCTAACGAGGTTTCCAATCTTCGAAAAAAAATTTTTTTCTTTTCGAGATTCTTTGCGCATAATATGCTTTTCTGAGGCTATCAAACTAGTATAATGAAAGAGAATCAGTTACCTCAAATAAGAACGGAAAAAAAGTGATTCTAACGAAGTTTCCAAACTTCGAAAACAATTTTTTTTCTTTTCGAGATTCTTTGCGCATAATACGCTTTTCTGAGGCTATCAAACTAGTATAATGAAAGAGAACTAGTTATCTCAAATAAGAACGGAAAAAAAGTGATTCTAACGAAGTTTCCAAACTTCGAAAAAAAATTTTTTTTATTTCGAGATTCTTTGCGCATAATATGCTTGTCTGTGGCTATCAAACTAGTATAATGAAAGAGAACCAGTTATCTCAAATAAGAACGGAAAAAAAGTGATTCTAACGAGGTTTCCAATCTTCGAAAAAAAATTTTTTTCTTTTCGAGATTCTTTGCGCATAATGTGCTTTTCTGAGGCTATCAAACTAGTATAATGAAAGAGAACCAGTTATCTCAAATAAGAATGGAAAAAAAGTGATTCTAACGAAGTTTCCAAACTTCGAAAAAAAATTTTTTTCTTTTCGAGATTCTTTGCGCATAATATGCTTGTCTGAGGCTATCAAACAAGTATAACGAGAGATTACCAGTTATCTCAAATAAGAATGGAAAAAAAGTGATTCTAATGAAGTTTCCAAACTTCGAAAAAAAAATTTATTATTTTGGTGATTCTTTGCGCATAATATGCTTTTCTGAGGCTATCATACTAGTATAATGAAAGAGAACCAGTTATCTTAAATAAGAACGGAAAAAAAGTGATTCTAACGAAATTTCCAAACTTCGAAAAAATTTTTTTTTCTTTTCGAGATTTTTTGCGCATAATATGCTTTTCTGAGGCTATCAAACTAGTATAATGAAAGAGAACCAGTTATCTCAAATAAGAATGGAAAAAAAGCATTTCTAACGAAGTTTCCAAACTTCGAAAAAAATTTTTTTTCTTTTCGAGATTCTTTGCGCATAATATGCTTGTCTGAGGCTATCAAACTAGTATAATGAAAGAGAATCAGTTATCTCAAATAAGAACGGAAAAAAAGTGATTCTAACGAAGTTTCCAAACTTCGAAAAAAAATTTTTTTTATTTCGAGATTCTTTGCGCATAATATGCTTGTCTGTGGCTATCAAACTAGTATAATGCAAGAGAAACAGTTATCTCAAATAAGAACGGAAAAAAAGTGATTCTAACGAAGTTTCGAAAACTCGAAAAAAATTTTTTTCTTTTCGAGATTCTTTGCGCATAATGTGCTTTTCTGAGGCTATCAAACTAGTATAACGAGAGATTACCAGTTATCTCAAATAAGAATGGAAAAAAAGTGATTCTAATGAAGTTTCCAAACTTCGAAAAAAAAATTTATTCTTTTCGTGATTCTTTGCGCATAATATGCTTTTCTGGGGCTATCATACTAATATAATGAAAGAGAACCAGTTATCTCAAATAAGAACGGAAAAAAAGTGATTCTAACGAAATTTCCAAACTTCGAAAAAAATTTTTTTTCTTTTGGAGATTCTTTGCGCATAATATGCTTTTCTGAGGCTATCAAACTAGTATAATGAAAGAGAACCAGTTATCTCAAATAAGAACGGAAAAAAAGTGAATCTAACGAAGTTTCCAAACTTCGAAAAAAATTTTTTTTCTTTTCGAGATTCTTTGCGCATAATATGCTTTTCTGAGGCTATCAAACTAGTATAATGAAAGAGAACCAGTTATCTCAAATAAGAACGGAAAAAAAGTGATTCTAACGAGGTTTCCAAACTTCGAAAAAAAATTTTTTCTTTTCGAGATTCTTTGCGCATAATATGCTTGTCTGAGGCTATCAAACTAGTATAATGAAAGAGAACCAGTTATCTCAAATAAGAACGGAAAAAAAGTGATTCTAACGAGGTTTCCAATCTTCGAAAAAAAATTTTTTTCTTTTCGAGATTCTTTGCGCATAATATGCTTGTCTGAGGCTATCAAACTAGTATAATGAAAGAGAACCAGTTATCTCAAATAAGAACGGAAAAAGAGTGATTCTAACGAGGTTTCCAAACTTCGAAAAAAATTTTTTTCTTTTCGAGATTCTTTGCGCATAATATGCTTTTCTGAGGCTATCAAACTAGTATAATGAAAGAGAACCAGTTATCTCAAATAAGAAAGGAAAAAAAGTGATTCTAACGAAGTTTCCAAACTTCGAAAAAAAATTTTTTTCTTTTCGAGATTCTTTGCGCATAATATGCTTTTCTGAGGCTATCATACTAGATTAATGAAAGAGAACCAGTTATCTCAAATAAGAACGGAAAAAAAGTGATTCTAACGAAATTTCCAAACTTCGAAAAAATTTTTTTTTCTTTTGGAGATTCTTTGCGCATAATATGCTTTTCTGAGGCTATCAAACTAGTATAATGAAAGAGAACCAGTTATCTCAAATAAGAATGGAAAAAAAGCATTTCTAACGAAGTTTCCAAACTTCGAAAAAAAATTTTTTTCTTTTCGAGATTCTTTGCGCATAATATGCTTGTCTGTGGCTATCAAACTAGTATAATGCAAGAGAAACAGTTATCTCAAATAAGAACGGAAAAAAAGTGATTCTAACGAAGTTTCGAAAATACGAAAAAAATTTTTTTCTTTTCGAGATTCTTTGCGCATAATGTGCTTGTCTGAGGCTATCAAACTAGTATAACGAGAGATTACCAGTTATCTCAAATAAGAATGGAAAAAAAGTGATTCTAATGAAGTTTCCAAACTTCGAAAAAAAAATTTATTCTTTTCGTGATTCTTTGCGCATAATATGCTTTTCTGGGGCTATCATACTAGTATAATGAAAGAGAACCAGTTATCTCAAATAAGAACGGAAAAAAAGTGATTCTAACGAAATTTCCAAACTTCGAAAAAAAATTTTTTTCTTTTGGAGATTCTTTGCGCATAATATGCTTTTCTGAGGCTATCAAACTAGTATAATGAAAGAGAACCAGTTATCTCAAATAAGAACGGAAAAAAAGTGATTCTAACGAAGTTTCCAAACTTCGAAAAATTTTTTTTTTCTTTTCGAGATTCTTTGCGCATAATATGCTTTTCTGAGGCTATCAAACTAGTATAATGAAAGAGAACCAGTTATCTCAAATAAGAACGGAAAAAAAGTGATTCTAACAAAGTTTCGAAACTTCGAAAAAAAAATTTTTTCTTTTCGAGATTCTTTGCGCATAATATGCTTGTCTGAGGCTATCAAACTAGTATAATGAAAGAGAACCAGTTATCTCAAATAAGAACGGAAAAAAAGTGATTCTAACGAGGTTTCCAAACTTCGAAAAAAAATTTTTTTCTTTTCGGGATTCTTTGCGCATAATATGCTTTTCTGAGGCTATCAAACTAGTATAATGAAAGAGAACCAGTTATCTCAAATAAGAACGGAAAAAAGTGATTCTAACGAAGTTTCCAAACTTCGAAAAAAATTTTTTTTCTTTTCGAGATTCTTTGCGCATAATATGCTTTTCTGAGGCTATCAAACTAGTATGATGAAAGAGAACCAGTTATCTCAAATAAGAACGGAAAAAAAGTGATTCTAACGAGGTTTCCAATCTTCGAAAAAAAATTTTTTTCTTTTCGAGATTCTTTGCGCATAATATGCTTTTCTGAGGCTATCAAACTAGTATAATGAAAGAGAACCAGTTATCTCAAATAAGAACGGAAAAAGAGTGATTCTAACGATGTTTCCAAACTTCGAAAAAAATTTTTTTTCTTTTCGAGATTCTTTGCGCATAATATGCTTTTCTGAGGCTATCAAACTAGTATAATGAAAGAGAACCAGTTATCTCAAATAAGAAAGGAAAAAAAGTGATTCTAACGAAGTTTCCAAACTTCGAAAAAAAATTTTATTCTTTTCGAGATTCTTTGCGCATAATATGCTTGTCTGAGGCTACCAAACAAGTATAACGAGAGATTAACAGTTATCTCAAATAAGAATGGAAAAAAAGTGATTCTAATGAAGTTTCCAAACTTCGAAAAAAAAATTTATTCTTTTCGTGATTCTTAACGCATAATATGCTTTTCTGAGTCTATCATACTAGTATAATGAAAGAGAACCAGATATCTCAAATAAGAATGGAAAAAAAGTGATTCTAAGGAAGTTTCCAAACTTCGAAAAAAAATTTTTTTCTTTTCGATATTCTTTGCGCATAATATGCTTTTCTGAGGCTATCAAACTAGTATGATGAAAGAGAACCAGTTATCTCAAATAAGAACGGAAAAAAAGTGATTCTAACGAGGTTTCCAAACTTCGAAAAAAAATTTTTTTCTTTTCGAGATTCTTTGCGCATAATATGCTTTTCTGAGGCTATCAAACTAGCATAATGAAAGAGAATCAGTTATCTCAAATAAGAACGGAAAAAAAGTGATTCTAACGAAGTTTCCAAACTT
The DNA here is from genome assembly GCA_030762175.1 of Metallyticus violacea. NCBI lineage: Eukaryota > Metazoa > Arthropoda > Insecta > Mantodea > Metallyticidae > Metallyticus > Metallyticus violacea. The sequence goes on along the minus strand of CM060842.1, from coordinate 80,980,775 downwards.
CGAAAAAATTTTTTTTTCTTTTCGAGATTCTTTGCGCATAATACGCTTTTCTGAGGCTATCAAACTAGTATAATGAAAGAGAACCAGTTATCTCAAATAAGAACGGAAAAAAAGTGATTCTAAAGAAGTTTCCAAACTTCGAAAAAAAATTTTTTTTATTTCGAGATTCTTTGCGCATAATATGCTTGTCTGTGGCTATGAAACTAGTATAATGCAAGAGAAACAGTTATCTCAAATAAGAACGGAAAAAAAGTGATTCTAACGAAGTTTCGAAAATACGAAAAAAATTTTTTTCTTTTCGAGATTCTTTGCGCATAATGTGCTTGTCTGAGGCTATCAAACTAGTATAACGAGAGATTACCAGTTATCTCAAATAAGAATGGAAAAAAGTGATTCTAATGAAGTTTCCAAACTTCGAAAAAAAAAGTTATTCTTTTCGTGATTCTTTGCGCATAATATGCTTTTCTGGGGCTATCATACTAGTATAATGAAAGAGAACCAGTTATCTCAAATAAGAACGGAAAAAAAGTGATTCTAACGAAATTTCCAAACTTCGAAAAAAAATTTTTTTCTTTTGGAGATTCTTTGCGCATAATATGCTTTTCTGAGGCTATCAAACTAGTATAATGAAAGAGAACCAGTTATCTCAAATAAGAACGGAAAAAAAGTGATTCTAACGAAGTTTCCAAACTTCGAAAAAATTTTTTTTTCTTTTCGAGATTCTTTGCGCATAATATGCTTTTCTGAGGCTATCAAACTAGTATAATGAAAGAGAACCAGTTATCTCAAATAAGAACGGAAAAAAAGTGATTCTAACGAGGTTTCCAAACTTCGAAAAAAAATTTTTTCTTTTCGAGATTCTTTGCGCATAATATGCTTGTCTGAGGCTATCAAACTAGTATAATGAAAGAGAACCAGTTATCTCAAATAAGAACGGAAAAAAAGTGATTCTAACGAAGTTTCGAAACTTCCAAAAAAATTTTTTCTTTTCGAGAATCTTTGCGCATAATATGCTTGTCTGAGGCTATCAAACTAGTATAATGAAAGAGAACCAGTTATCTCAAATAAGAACGGAAAAAAAGTGATTCTAACGAGGTTTCCATACTTCGAAAAAAAATTTTTTTCTTTTCGAGATTCTTTGCGCATAATATGCTTTTCTGAGGCTATCAAACTAGTATTATGAAAGAGAACCAGTTATCTCAAATAAGAACGGAAAAAAGTGATTCTAACGAAGTTTCCAAACTTCGAAAAAAATTTCTTTTCTTTTCGAGATTCTTTGCGCATAATATGCTTTTCTGAGGCAATCAAACTAGTATAATGAAAGAGAACCAGTTATCTCAAATAAGAACGGAAAAAAAGTGATTCTAACAAAGTTTCGAAACTTCGAAAAAAAATTTTTTTCTTTTCGAGATTCTTTGCGCATAATATGCTTGTCTGAGGCTATCAAACTAGTATAATGAAAGAGAACCAGTTATCTCAAATAAGAACGGAAAAAAAGTGATTCTAACGAGGTTTCCAAACTTCGAAAAAAATTTTTTTTCTTTTCGAGATTCTTTGCGCATAATATGCTTTTCTGAGGCTATCAAACTAGTATAATGAAAGAGAACCAGTTATCTCAAATAAGAACGGAAAAAAGTGATTCTAACGAAGTTTCCAAACTTCGAAAAAAATTTTTTTTCTTTTCGAGATTCTTTGCGCATAATATGCTTTTCTGAGGCTATCAAACTAGTATGATGAAAGAGAACCAGTTATCTCAATTAAGAACGGAAAAAAAGTGATTCTAACGAGGTTTCCAATCTTCGAAAAAAAATTTTTTTCTTTTCGAGATTCTTTGCGCATAATATGCTTTTCTGAGGCTATCAAACTAGTATAATGAAAGAGAATCAGTTACCTCAAATAAGAACGGAAAAAAAGTGATTCTAACGAAGTTTCCAAACTTCGAAAACAATTTTTTTTCTTTTCGAGATTCTTTGCGCATAATACGCTTTTCTGAGGCTATCAAACTAGTATAATGAAAGAGAACCAGTTATCTCAAATAAGAACGGAAAAAAAGTGATTCTAACGAAGTTTCCAAACTTCGAAAAAAAATTTTTTTATTTCGAGATTCTTTGCGCATAATATGCTTGTCTGTGGCTATCAAACTAGTATAATGAAAGAGAAACAGTTATCTCAAATAAGAACGGAAAAAAAGTGATTCTAACGAAGTTTCGAAAACTCGAAAAAAATTTTTTTTCTTTTCGAGATTCTTTGCGCATAATGTGCTTGTCTGAGACTATCAAACTAGTATAACGAGAGATTACCAGTTATCTCAAATAAGAATGGAAAAAAAGTGATTCTAATGAAGTTTCCAAACTTCGAAAAAAAAATTTATTCTTTTCGTGATTCTTTGCGCATAATATGCTTTTCTGGGGCTATCATACTAGTATAATGAAAGAGAACCAGTTATCTCAAATAAGAACGGAAAAAAAGTGATTCTAACGAAATTTCCAAACTTCGAAAAAAAATTTTTTTCTTTTGGAGATTCTTTGCGCATAATATGCTTTTCTGAGGCTATCAAACTAGTATAATGAAAGAGAACCAGTTATCTCAAATAAGAACGGAAAAAAAGTGATTCTAACGAAGTTTCCAAACTTCGAAAAAAATTTTTTTTCTTTTCGAGATTCTTTGCGCATAATATGCTTGTCTGAGGCTATCAAACTAGTATAATGAAAGAGAACCAGTTATCTCAAATAAGAACGGAAAAAAAGAGATTCTAACGAAGTTTCCAAACTTCGAAAAAAAATTTTTTTCTTTTCGAGATTCTTTGCGCATAATATGCTTGTCTGAGGCTATCAAACTAGTATAACGAGAGATTACCAGTTATCTCAAATAAGAATGGAAAAAAAGTGATTCTAATGAAGTTTCCAAACTTCGAAAAAAAAATTTATTCTTTTCGTGATTCTTTGCGCATAATATGCTTTTCTGAGGCTATCATACTAGTATAATGAAAGAGAACCAGTTATCTCAAATAAGAACGGAAAAAGAGTGATTCTAACGAGGTTTCCAAACTTCGAAAAAAAATTTTTTTCTTTTCGAGATTCTTTGCGCATAATATGCTTTTCTGAGGCTATCAAACTAGTATAATGAAAGAGAACCAGTTATCTCAAATAAGAAAGGAAAAAAAGTGATTCTAACGAAGTTTCCAAACTTCGAAAAAAAATTTCATTCTTTTCGAGATTCTTTGCGCATAATATGCTTGTCTGAGGCTATCAAACAAGTATAACGAGAGATTAACAGTTATCTCAAATAAGAATGGAAAAAAAGTGATTCTAATGAAGTTTCCAAACTTCGAAAAAAAAATTTATTCTTTTCGTCATTCTTTGCGCATAATATGCTTTTCTGAGGCTATCATACTAGTATAATGAAAGAGAACCAGTTATCTCAAATAAGAACGGAAAAAAAGTGATTCTAACGAAATTTCCAAACTTCGAAAAAAAATTTTTTTATTTTCGAGATTCATTGCGCATAATATGCTTTTCTGAGGGTAATCAAAATAGTATAATGAAAGAAAACCAGTTATCTCAAATAAGAACGGAAAAAAAGTGATTCTAACGAAGTTTCGAAACTTCGAAAAAAATTTTTTTTCTTTTCGAGATTCTTTGCTTATAATATGCTTTTCTGAGGCTATCAAACTAGTATAATGAAAGAGAACCAGTTATCTTAAATAAGAACGGAAAAAAAGTGATTCTAACGAAGTTTCCAATTTTCGAAAAAAAATTTTTCTTTTCGAGATTCTTTCCGCATAATATGCTTGTCTGAGGCTATCAAACTAGGTATAATGAAAGAGAACCAGTTATCTCAAATAAGAATGGAAAAAAAGTGATTCTAAGGAAGTTTCCAACCTTCGAAAAAAAATTTTTTTCTTTTCGAGATTCTTTGCGCATAATATGCTTTTCTGAGGCTATCAAACTAGTATAATGAAAGAGAACCAGTTATCTCAAATAAGAACGGAAAAAAAGTGATTCTAACGAAGTTTCCAAACTTCGAAAAAAAATTTTTTTCTTTTCGAGATTCTTTGCGCATAATATGCTTTTCTGAGGCTATCAAACTAGTATAATGAAAGAGAACCAGTTATCTCAAATAAGAACGGAAAAAAAGTGATTCTAACGAAGATTCGAAACTTCGAAAAAAAATTTTTTTCTTTTCGAGATTCTTTGCGCATAATATGCTTGTCTGAGGCTATCAAACTAGTATAATGAAAGAGAACCAGTTATCTCAAATAAGAACGGAAAAAAAGTGATTCTAACGAGGTTTCCAAACTTCGAAAAAAAATTTTTTTCTTTTCGAGATTCTTTGCGCATAATATGCTTTTCTGAGGCTATCAAACTAGTATAATGAAAGAGAACCAGTTGTCTCAAATAAGAACGGAAAAAAGTGATTCTAACGAAGTTTCCAAACTTCGAAAAAAATTTCTTTTCTTTTCGAGATTCTTTGCGCATAATATGCTTGTCTGAGGCTATCAAACTAGTATAACGAGAGATTACCAGTTATCTCAAATAAGAATGGAAAAAAAGTGATTCTAATGAAGTTTCCAAACTTCGAAAAAAAAATTTATTCTTTTCGTGATTCTTTGCGCATAATATGCTTTTCTGAGGCTATCATACTAGTATAATGAAAGAGAACCAGTTATCTCAAATAAGAACGGAAAAAAAGTGATTCTAACGAAATTTCCAAACTTCGAAAATTTTTTTTTTTCTTTTGGAGATTCTTTGCGCATAATATGCTTTTCTGAGGCTATCAAACTAGTATAATGAAAGAGAACCAGTTATCTCAAATAAGAATGGAAAAAAAGTATTTCTAACGAAGTTTCCAAACTTCGAAAAAAATTTTTTTTCTTTTCGAGATTCTTTGCGCATAATATGCTTGTCTGAGGCTATCAAACTAGTATAATGAAAGAGAACCAGATATCTCAAATAAGAATGGAAAAAAAGTGATTCTAAGGAAGTTTCCAAACTTCGAAAAAAATTTTTTTTCTTTTCGATATTCTTTGCGCATAATATGCTTTTCTGAGGCTATCAAACTAGTATAATGAAAGAGAACCAGTTATCTCAAATAAGAACGGAAAAAAAGTGATTCTAACGAAGTTTCGAAACTTCGAAAAAAATTTTTTTTCTTTTCGAGATTCTTTGCGCATAATATGCTTGTCTGAGGCTATCAAACTAGTATAATGAAAGAGAACCAGTTATCTCAAATAAGAACGGAAAAAAAGTGATTCTAACGAGGTTTCCAAACTTCGAAAAAAAAATTTTTTCTTTTCGAGATTCTTTGCGCATAATATGCTTTTCTGAGGATATTAAACTAGTATAATGAAAGAGAACCAGTTATCTCAAATAAGAACGGAAAAAAGTGATTCTAACGAAGTTTCCAAACTTCGAAAAAAATTTCTTTTCTTTTCGAGATTCTTTGCGCATAATATGCTTTTCTGAGGCTATCAAACTAGTATAATGAAAGAGAACCAGTTATCTCAAATAAGAACGGAAAAAAAGTGATTCTAACGAGGTTTCCAAACTTCGAAAAAAAATTTTTTCTTTTCGAGATTCTTTGCGCATAATATGCTTGTCTGAGGCTATCAAACTAGTATAATGAAAGATAACCAGTTATCTCAAATAAGAACGGAAAAAAAGTGATTCTAACGAGGTTTCTAATATTCGAAAAAAAATTTTTTTCTTTTCGAGATTCTTTGCGCATAATATGCTTGTCTGAGGCTATCAAACTAGTATAATGAAAGAGAACCAGTTATCTCAAATAAGAACGGAAAAAGAGTGATTCTAACGAGGTTTCCAAACTTCGAAAAAAATTTTTTTCTTTTCGAGATTCTTTGCGCATAATATGCTTTTCTGAGGCTATCAAACTAGTATAATGAAAGAGAACCAGTTATCTCAAATAAGAAAGGAAAAAAAGTGATTCTAACGAAGTTTCCAAACTTCGAAAAAAAAATTTTTTCTTTTCGAGATTCTTTGCGCATAATATGCTTGTCTGAGGATATCAAAAAAGTATAACGAGAGATTACCAGTTATCTCAAATAAGAATGGAAAAAAAGTGATTCTAATGAAGTTTCCAAACTTCGAAAAAAAAATTTATTCTTTTCGTGATTCTTTGCGCATAATATGCTTTTCTGAGGCTATCATACTAGTATAATGAAAGAGAACCAGTTATCTCAAATAAGAACGGAAAAAAAGTGATTCTAACGAAATTTCCAAACTTCGAAAAAATTTTTTTTTCTTTTGGAGATTCTTTGCGCATAATATGCTTTTCTGAGGCTATCAAACTAGTATAATGAAAGAGAACCAGTTATCTCAAATAAGAATGGAAAAAAAGCATTTCTAACGAAGTTTCCAAACTTCGAAAAAAAATTTTTTTCTTTTCCAGATTCTTTGCGCATAATATGCTTGTCTGAGGCTATCAAACTAGTATAATGAAAGAGAACCAGATATCTCAAATAAGAATGGAAAAAAAGTGATTCTAAGGAAGTTTCCAAACTTCGAAAAAAAATTTTTTTCTTTTCGATATTCTTTGCGCATAATATGCTTTTCTGAGGCTATCAAACTAGTATGATGAAAGAGAACCAGTTATCTCAAATAAGAACGGAAAAAAAGTGATTCTAACGAGGTTTCCAAACTTCGAAAAAAAATTTTTTTCTTTTCGAGATTCTTTGCGCATAATATGCTTTTCTGAGGCTATCAAACTAGCATAATGAAAGAGAATCAGTTATCTCAAATAAGAACGGAAAAAAAGTGATTCTAACGAAGTTTCCAAACTTCGAAAAAATTTTTTTTTCTTTTCGAGATTCTTTGCGCATAATACGCTTTTCTGAGGCTATCAAACTAGTATAATGAAAGAGAACCAGTTATCTCAAATAAGAACGGAAAAAAAGTGATTCTAAAGAAGTTTCCAAACTTCGAAAAAAAATTTTTTTCTTTTCGATATTCTTTGCGCATAATATGCTTTTCTGAGGCTATCAAACTAGTATGATGAAAGAGAACCAGTTATCTCAAATAAGAACGGAAAAAAAGTGATTCTAACGAGGTTTCCAAACTTCGAAAAAAAATTTTTTTCTTTTCGAGATTCTTTGCGCATAATGTGCTTTTCTGAGGCTATCAAACTAGTATAATGAAAGAGAACCAGTTATCTCAAATAAGAACGGAAAAAAAGTGATTCTAACGAAGTTTCCAAACTTCGAAAAAATTTTTTTTTCTTTTCGAGATTCTTTGCGCATAATATGCTTGTCTGAGGCTATCAAACTAGTATAATGAAAGAGAACCAGTTATCTCAAATAAGAACGGAAAAAAAGAGATTCTAACGAAGTTTCCAAACTTCGAAAAAAAATTTTTTTCTTTTCGAGATTCTTTGCGCATAATATGCTTGTCTGAGGCTATCAAACTAGTATAACGAGAGATTACCAGTTATCTCAAACAAGAATGGAAAAAAAGTGATTCTAATGAAGTTTCCAAACTTCGAAAAAATTATTTATTCTTTTCGTGATTCTTTGCGCATAATATGCTTTTCTGAGGCTATCATACTAGTATAATGAAAGAGAACCAGTTATCTCAAATAAGAACGGAAAAAAAGTGATTCTAACGAAATTTACAAACTTCGAAAAATTTTTTTTTTCTTTTGGAGATTCTTTGCGCATAATATGCTTTTCTGAGGCTATCAAACTAGTATAATGAAAGACAACCAGTTATCTCAAATAAGAATGGAAAAAAAGTATTTCTAACGAAGTTTCCAAACTTCGAAAAAAAATTTTTTTCTTTTCGAGATTCTTTGCGCATAATATGCTTGTCTGAGGCTATCAAACTAGTATAATGAAAGAGAACCAGATATCTCAAATAAGAATGGAAAAAAAGTGATTCTAAGGAAGTTTCCAAACTTCGAAAAAAAATTTTTTTCTTTTCGATATTCTTTGCGCATAATATGCTTTTCTGAGGCTATCAAACTAGTATGATGAAAGAGAACCAGTTATCTCAAATAAGAACGGAAAAAAAGTGATTTTAACGAGGTTTCCAAACTTCGAAAAAAATTTTTTTTCTTTTCGAGATTCTTTGCGCATAATATACTTTTCTGAGGCTATCAAACTAGTATGATGAAAGAGAATCAGTTATCTCAAATAAGAACGGAAAAAAAGTGATTCTAACGAAATTTCCAAACTTCGAAAAAAATTGTTTTTCTTTTCGAAATTCTTTGCGCATAATACGCTTTTCTGAGGCTATCAAACTAGTATAATGAAAGAGAACCAGTTATCTCAAATAAGAACGGAAAAAAAGTGATTCTAACGAAGTTTCCAAACTTCGAAAAAAAATTTTTTTCTTTTCGAGATTCTTTGCGCATAATATGCTTGTCTGTGGCTATCAAACTAGTATAATGAAAGAGAAACAGTTATCTCAAATAAGAACGGAAAAAAAGTTATTCTAACGAAGTTTCGAAAACTCGAAAAAAATTTTTTTCTTTTCGAGATTCTTTGCGCATAATATGCTTGTCTGAGGCTATCAAACTAGTATAACGAGAGATTACCAGTTATCTCAAATAAGAATGGAAAAAAAGTGATTCTAATGAAGTTTCCAAACTTCGAAAAAAAAAAGTTATTCTTTTCGTGATTCTTTGCGCATAATATGCTTTTCTGAGGCTATCATACTAGTATAATGAAAGAGAACCAGTTATCTCAAATAAGAACGGAAAAAAAGTGATTCTAACGAAATTTCCAAACTTCGAAAAAAAATTTTTTTATTTTCGAGATTCATTGCGCATAATATGCTTGTCTGAGGCTATCAAACTAGTATAATGAAAGAGAACCAGTTATCTCAAATAAGAACGGAAAAAAAGTGATTCTAACGAAGTTTCGAAACTTCCAAAAAATTTTTTTTCTTTTCGAGATTCTTTGCGCATAATATGCTTGTCTGAGGCTATCAAACTAGTATAATGAAAGAGAACCAGTTATCTCAAATAAGAACGGAAAAAAAGTGATTCTAACGAGGTTTCCAAACTTCGAAAAAAAATTTTTTTCTTTTCGAGATTCTTTGCGCATAATATGCTTTTCTGAGGCTATCAAACTAGTATTATGAAAGAGAACCAGTTATCTCAAATAAGAACGGAAAAAAGTGATTCTAACGAAGTTTCCAAACTTCGAAAAAAATTTCTTTTCTTTTCGAGATTCTTTGCGCATAATATGCTTTTGTGAGGCTATCAAACTAGTATAATGAAAGGGAACCAGTTATCTCAAATAAGAACGGAAAAAAAGTGATTCTAACAAAGTTTCGAAACTTCGAAAAAAAATTTTTTTCTTTTCGAGATTCTTTGCGCATAATATGCTTGTCTGAGGCTATCAAACTAGTATAATGAAAGAGAACCAGTTATCTCAAATAAGAACGGAAAAAAAGTGATTCTAACGAGGTTTCCACACTTCGAAAAAAATTTTTTTTCTTTTCGAGATTCTTTGCGCATAATATGCTTTTCTGAGGCTATCAAACTAGTATAATGAAAGAGAACCAGTTGTCTCAAATAAGAACGGAAAAAAGTGATTCTAACGAAGTTTCCAAACTTCGAAAAAAATTTCTTTTCTTTTCGAGATTCTTTGCGCATAATATGCTTGTCTGAGGCTATCAAACTAGTATAACGAGAGATTACCAGTTATCTCAAATAAGAATGGAAAAAAAGTGATTCTAATGAAGTTTCCAAACTTCGAAAAAAAAATTTATTCTTTTCGTGATTCTTTGCGCATAATATGCTTTTCTGAGGCTATCATACTAGTATAATGAAAGAGAACCAGTTATCTCAAATAAGAACGGAAAAAAAGTGATTCTAACGAAATTTCCAAACTTCGAAAATTTTTTTTTTTCTTTTGGAGATTCTTTGCGCATAATATGCTTTTCTGAGGCTATCAAACTAGTATAATGAAAGAGAACCAGTTATCTCAAATAAGAATGGAAAAAAAGTATTTCTAACGAAGTTTCCAAACTTCGAAAAAAATTTTTTTTCTTTTCGAGATTCTTTGCGCATAATATGCTTGTCTGAGGCTATCAAACTAGTATAATGAAAGAGAACCAGATATCTCAAATAAGAATGGAAAAAAAGTGATTCTAAGGAAGTTTCCAAACTTCGAAAAAAAATTTTTTTCTTTTCGAGATTCTTTGCGCATAATATGCTTTTCTGAGGCTATCAAACTAGTATAATGAAAGAGAACCAGTTGTCTCAAATAAGAACGGAAAAAAGTGATTCTAACAAAGTTTCCAAACTTCGAAAAAAATTTCTTTTCTTTTCGAGATTCTTTGCGCATAATATGCTTGTCTGAGGCTATCAAACTAGTATAACGAGAGATTACCAGTTATCTCAAATAAGAATGGAAAAAAAGTGATTCTAATGAAGTTTCCAAACTTCGAAAAAAAAATTTATTCTTTTCGTGATTCTTTGCGCATAATATGCTTTTCTGAGGCTATCATACTAGTATAATGAAAGAGAACCAGTTATCTCAAATAAGAACGGAAAAAAAGTGATTCTAACGAAATTTCCAAACTTCGAAAATTTTTTTTTTTCTTTTGGAGATTCTTTGCGCATAATATGCTTTTCTGAGGCTATCAAACTAGTATAATGAAAGAGAACCAGTTATCTCAAATAAGAATGGAAAAAAAGTATTTCTAACGAAGTTTCCAAACTTCGAAAAAAATTTTTTTTCTTTTCGAGATTCTTTGCGCATAATATGCTTGTCTGAGGCTATCAAACTAGTATAATGAAAGAGAACCAGATATCTCAAATAAGAATGGAAAAAAAGTGATTCTAAGGAAGTTTCCAAACTTCGAAAAAAATTTTTTTTCTTTTCGATATTCTTTGCGCATAATATGCTTTTCTGAGGCTATCAAACTAGTATAATGAAAGAGAACCAGTTATCTCATATAAGAACGGAAAAAAAGTGATTCTAACGAAGTTTCGAAACTTCGAAAAAAATTTTTTTTCTTTTCGAGATTCTTTGCGCATAATATGCTTGTCTGAGGCTATCAAACTAGTATAATGAAAGAGAACCAGTTATCTCAAATAAGAACGGAAAAAAAGTGATTCTAACGAGGTTTCCAAACTTCGAAAAAAAAATTTTTTCTTTTCGAGATTCTTTGCGCATAATATGCTTTTCTGAGGATATTAAACTAGTATAATGAAAGAGAACCAGTTATCTCAAATAAGAACGGAAAAAAGTGATTCTAACGAAGTTTCCAAACTTCGAAAAAAATTTCTTTTCTTTTCGAGATTCTTTGCGCATAATATGCTTTTCTGAGGCTATCAAACTAGTATAATGAAAGAGAACCAGTTATCTCAAATAAGAACGGAAAAAAAGTGATTCTAACGAGGTTTCCAAACTTCGAAAAAAAATTTTTTCTTTTCGAGATTCTTTGCGCATAATATGCTTGTCTGAGGCTATCAAACTAGTATAATGAAAGATAACCAGTTATCTCAAATAAGAACGGAAAAAAAGTGATTCTAACGAGGTTTCTAATCTTCGAAAAAAAATTTTTTTCTTTTCGAGATTCTTTGCGCATAATATGCTTGTCTGAGGCTATCAAACTAGTATAATGAAAGAGAACCAGTTATCTCAAATAAGAACGGAAAAAGAGTGATTCTAACGAGGTTTCCAAACTTCGAAAAAAATTTTTTTCTTTTCGAGATTCTTTGCGCATAATATGCTTTTCTGAGGCTATCAAACTAGTATAATGAAAGAGAACCAGTTATCTCAAATAAGAAAGGAAAAAAAGTGATTCTAACGAAGTTTCCAAACTTCGAAAAAAAAATTTTTTCTTTTCGAGATTCTTTGCGCATAATATGCTTGTCTGAGGATATCAAAAAAGTATAACGAGAGATTACCAGTTATCTCAAATAAGAATGGAAAAAAAGTGATTCTAATGAAGTTTCCAAACTTCGAAAAAAAAATTTATTCTTTTCGTGATTCTTTGCGCATAATATGCTTTTCTGAGGCTATCATACTAGTATAATGAAAGAGAACCAGTTATCTCAAATAAGAACGGAAAAAAAGTGATTCTAACGAAATTTCCAAACTTCGAAAAAATTTTTTTTTCTTTTGGAGATTCTTTGCGCATAATATGCTTTTCTGAGGCTATCAAACTAGTATAATGAAAGAGAACCAGTTATCTCAAATAAGAATGGAAAAAAAGCATTTCTAACGAAGTTTCCAAACTTCGAAAAAAAATTTTTTTCTTTTCCAGATTCTTTGCGCATAATATGCTTGTCTGAGGCTATCAAACTAGTATAATGAAAGAGAACCAGATATCTCAAATAAGAATGGAAAAAAAGTGATTCTAAGGAAGTTTCCAAACTTCGAAAAAAAATTTTTTTCTTTTCGATATTCTTTGCGCATAATATGCTTTTCTGAGGCTATCAAACTAGTATGATGAAAGAGAACCAGTTATCTCAAATAAGAACGGAAAAAAAGTGATTCTAACGAGGTTTCCAAACTTCGAAAAAAAATTTTTTTCTTTTCGAGATTCTTTGCGCATAATATGCTTTTCTGAGGCTATCAAACTAGCATAATGAAAGAGAATCAGTTATCTCAAATAAGAACGGAAAAAAAGTGATTCTAACGAAGTTTCCAAACTTCGAAAAAATTTTTTTTTCTTTTCGAGATTCTTTGCGCATAATACGCTTTTCTGAGGCTATCAAACTAGTATAATGAAAGAGAACCAGTTATCTCAAATAAGAACGGAAAAAAAGTGATTCTAAAGAAGTTTCCAAACTTCGAAAAAAAATTTTTTTCTTTTCGATATTCTTTGCGCATAATATGCTTTTCTGAGGCTATCAAACTAGTATGATGAAAGAGAACCAGTTATCTCAAATAAGAACGGAAAAAAAGTGATTCTAACGAGGTTTCCAAACTTCGAAAAAAAATTTTTTTCTTTTCGAGATTCTTTGCGCATAATGTGCTTTTCTGAGGCTATCAAACTAGTATAATGAAAGAGAACCAGTTATCTCAAATAAGAACGGAAAAAAAGTGATTCTAACGAAGTTTCCAAACTTCGAAAAAATTTTTTTTTCTTTTCGAGATTCTTTGCGCATAATATGCTTGTCTGAGGCTATCAAACTAGTATAATGAAAGAGAACCAGTTATCTCAAATAAGAACGGAAAAAAAGAGATTCTAACGAAGTTTCCAAACTTCGAAAAAAAATTTTTTTCTTTTCGAGATTCTTTGCGCATAATATGCTTGTCTGAGGCTATCAAACTAGTATAACGAGAGATTACCAGTTATCTCAAACAAGAATGGAAAAAAAGTGATACTAATGAAGTTTCCAAACTTCGAAAAAATTATTTATTCTTTTCGTGATTCTTTGCGCATAATATGCTTTTCTGAGGCTATCATACTAGTATAATGAAAGAGAACCAGTTATCTCAAATAAGAACGGAAAAAAAGTGATTCTAACGAAATTTACAAACTTCGAAAAATTTTTTTTTTCTTTTGGAGATTCTTTGCGCATAATATGCTTTTCTGAGGCTATCAAACTAGTATAATGAAAGACAACCAGTTATCTCAAATAAGAATGGAAAAAAAGTATTTCTAACGAAGTTTCCAAACTTCGAAAAAAAATTTTTTTCTTTTCGAGATTCTTTGCGCATAATATGCTTGTCTGAGGCTATCAAACTAGTACAATGAAAGAGAACCAGATATCTCAAATAAGAATGGAAAAAAAGTGATTCTAAGGAAGTTTCCAAACTTCGAAAAAAAATTTTTTTCTTTTCGATATTCTTTGCGCATAATATGCTTTTCTGAGGCTATCAAACTAGTATGATGAAAGAGAACCAGTTATCTCAAATAAGAACGGAAAAAAAGTGATTTTAACGAGGTTTCCAAACTTCGAAAAAAATTTTTTTTCTTTTCGAGATTCTTTGCGCATAATATACTTTTCTGAGGCTATCAAACTAATATGATGAAAGAGAATCAGTTATCTCAAATAAGAACGGAAAAAAAGTGATTCTAACGAAATTTCCAAACTTCGAAAAAAATTGTTTTTCTTTTCGAAATTCTTTGCGCATAATACGCTTTTCTGAGGCTATCAAACTAGTATAATGAAAGAGAACCAGTTATCTCAAATAAGAACGGAAAAAAAGTGATTCTAACGAAGTTTCCAAACTTCGAAAAAAAATTTTTTTCTTTTCGAGATTCTTTGCGCATAATATGCTTGTCTGTGGCTATCAAACTAGTATAATGAAAGAGAAACAGTTATCTCAAATAAGAACGGAAAAAAAGTTATTCTAACGAAGTTTCGAAAACTCGAAAAAAATTTTTTTCTTTTCGAGATTCTTTGCGCATAATATGCTTGTCTGAGGCTATCAAACTAGTATAACGAGAGATTACCAGTTATCTCAAATAAGAATGGAAAAAAAGTGATTCTAATGAAGTTTCCAAACTTCGAAAAAAAAAAGTTATTCTTTTCGTGATTCTTTGCGCATAATATGCTTTTCTGAGGCTATCATACTAGTATAATGAAAGAGAACCAGTTATCTCAAATAAGAACGGAAAAAAAGTGATTCTAACGAAATTTCCAAACTTCGAAAAAAAATTTTTTTATTTTCGAGATTCATTGCGCATAATATGCTTGTCTGAGGCTATCAAACTAGTATAATGAAAGAGAACCAGTTATCTCAAATAAGAACGGAAAAAAAGTGATTCTAACGAAGTTTCGAAACTTCCAAAAAATTTTTTTTCTTTTCGAGATTCTTTGCGCATAATATGCTTGTCTGAGGCTATCAAACTAGTATAATGAAAGAGAACCAGTTATCTCAAATAAGAACGGAAAAAAAGTGATTCTAACGAGGTTTCCAAACTTCGAAAAAAAATTTTTTTCTTTTCGAGATTCTTTGCGCATAATATGCTTTTCTGAGGCTATCAAACTAGTATTATGAAAGAGAACCAGTTATCTCAAATAAGAACGGAAAAAAGTGATTCTAACGAAGTTTCCAAACTTCGAAAAAAATTTCTTTTCTTTTCGAGATTCTTTGCGCATAATATGCTTTTGTGAGGCTATCAAACTAGTATAATGAAAGAGAACCAGTTATCTCAAATAAGAACGGAAAAAAAGTGATTCTAACAAAGTTTCGAAACTTCGAAAAAAAATTTTTTTCTTTTCGAGATTCTTTGCGCATAATATGCTTGTCTGAGGCTATCAAACTAGTATAATGAAAGAGAACCAGTTATCTCAAATAAGAACGGAAAAAAAGTGATTCTAACGAGGTTTCCACACTTCGAAAAAAATTTTTTTTCTTTTCGAGATTCTTTGCGCATAATATGCTTTTCTGAGGCTATCAAACTAGTATAATGAAAGAGAACCAGTTAGCTCAAATAAGAACGGAAAAAAGTGATTCTAACGAAGTTTCCAAACTTCGAAAAAAATTTTTTTTCTTTTCGACATTCTTTGCGCATAATATGCTTTTCTGAGGCTATCAAACTAGTATGATGAAAGAGAACCAGTTATCTCAAATAAGAACGGAAAAAAAGTGATTATAACGAGGTTTCCAATTTTCGAAAAAAAATTTTTTTCTTTTCGAGATTCTTTGCGCATAATATGCTTTTCTGAGGCTATCAAACTAGTATAATGAAAGAGAACCAGTTATCTCAAATAAGAACGGAAAAAGAGTGATTCTAACGAGGTTTCCAAACTTCGAAAAAAAATTTTTTTCTTTTCGAGATTCTTTGCGCATAATATGCTTTTCTGAGGCTATCAAACTAGTATAATGAAAGAGAACCAGTTATCTCAAATAAGAAAGGAAAAAAAGTGATTCTAACGAAGTTTCCAAACTTCGAAAAAAAATTTTATTCTTTTCGAGATTCATTGCGCATAATATGCTTGTCTGAGGCTATCAAACAAGTATAACGAGAGATTACCAGTTATCTCAAATAAGAATGGAAAAAAAGTGATTCTAATGAAGTTTCCAAACTTCGAAAAAAAAATTTATTCTTTTCGTGATTCTTTGCGCATAATATGCTTTTCTGAGGCTATCATACTAGTATAATGAAAGAGAACCAGTTATCTCAAATAAGAACGGAAAAAAAGTGATTCTAACGAAATTTCCAAACTTCGAAAGGATTTTTTTTTCTTTTGGAGATTCTTTGCGCATAATATGCTTTTCTGAGGCTATCAAACTAGTATAATGAAAGAGAACCAGTTATCTCAAATAAGAATGGAAAAAATGTATTTCTAACGAAGTTTCCAAACTTCGAAAAAAAATTTTTTTCTTTTCGAGATTCTTTGCGCATAATATGCTTGTCTGAGGCTATCAAACTAGTATAATGAAAGAGAACCAGATATCTCAAATAAGAATGGAAAAAAAGTGATTCTAAGGAAGTTTCCAAACTTCGAAAAAAAATTTTTTTCTTTTCGATATTCTTTGCGCATAATATGCTTTTCTGAGGCTATCAAACTAGTATGATGAAAGAGAACCAGTTATCTCAAATAAGAACGGAAAAAAAGTGATTCTAACGAGGTTTCCAAACTTCGAAAAAAAATTTTTTTCTTTTCGAGATTCTTTGCGCATAATATGCTTTTCTGAGGCTATCAAACTAGTATAATGAAAGAGAATCAGTTACCTCAAATAAGAACGGAAAAAAAGAGATTCTAACGAAGTTTCGAAAACTCGAAAAAAATTTTTTTCTTTTCGAGATTCTTTGCGCATAATATGCTTGTCTGAGGTTATAAAACTAGTATAACGAGAGATTACCAGTTATCTCAAATAAGAATGGAAAAAAAGTGATTCTAATGAAGTTTCCAAACTTCGAAAAAAAAAGTTATTCTTTTCGTGATTCTTTGCGCATAATATGCTTTTCTGAGGCTATCATACTAGTATAATGAAAGAGAACCAGTTATCTCAAATAAGAACGGAAAAAAAGTGATTCTAACGAAATTTCCAAACTTCGAAAAAAAATTTTTTTATTTTCGAGATTCATTGCGCATAATATGCTTTTCTGAGGGTAATCAAACTAGTATAATGAAAGAGAACCAGTTATCTCAAATAAGAACGGAAAAAAAGTGATTCTAACGAAGTTTCGAAACTTCGAAAAAAATTTTTTTTCTTTTCGAGATTCTTTGCTTATAATATGCTTTTCTGAGGCTATCAAACTAGTATAATGAAAGAGAACCAGTTATCTTAAATAAGAACGGAAAAAAAGTGATTCTAACGAAGTTTCCAATTTTCGAAAAAAAATTTTTTCTTTTCGAGATTCTTTCCGCATAATATGCTTGTCTGAGGCTATCAAACTAGTATAATGAAAGAGAACCAGTTATCTCAAATAAGAATGGAAAAAAAGTGATTCTAAGGAAGTTTCCAAACTTCGAAAAAAAATTTTTTTCTTTTCGAGATTCTTTGCGCATAATACGCTTTTCTGAGGCTATCAAACTAGTATAATGAAAGAGAACCAGTTATCTCAAATAAGAACGGAAAAAAAGTAATTCTAACGAAGTTTCCAAACTTCGAAAAAAAATTTTTTTCTTTTCGAGATTCTTTGCGCATAATATGCTTTTCTGAGGCTATCAATCTAGTATAATGAAAGAGAACCAGTTATCTCAAATAAGAACGGAAAAAAGTGATTCTAACGAGGTTTCCAAACTTCGAAAAAAAATTTTTGTCTTTTCGAGATTCTTTGCGCATAAATGCTTGTCTGAGGCTATCAAACTAGTATAATGAAAGAGAACCAGTTATCTCAAATAAGAACGGAAAAAAAGTGATTCTAACGAAGTTTCGAAACTTCGAAAAAAAATTTTTTTCTTTTCGAGATTCTTTGCGCATAATATGCTTGTCTGAGGCTATCAAACTAGTATAATGAAAGAGAACCAGTTATCTCAAATAAGAACGGAAAAAAAGTGATTCTAACGAGGTTTCCAAACTTCGAAAAAAAATTTTTTTCTTTTCGAGATTCTTTGCGCATAATATGCTTTTCTGAAGCTATCAAACTAGTATAATGAAAGAGAACCAGTTATCTCAAATAAGAACGGAAAAAAGTGATTCTAACGAAGTTTCCAAACTTCGAAAAAAATTTCTTTTCTTTTCGAGATTCTTTGCGCATAATATGCTTTTCTGAGGCTATCAAACTAGTATAATGAAAGAGAACCAGTTATCTCAAATAAGAACGGAAAAAAAGTGATTCTAACGAGGTTTCCAAACTTCGAAATAAATTTTTTTCTTTTCGAGATTCTTTGCGCATAATATGCTTGTCTGAAGCTATCAAACTAGTATAATGAAAGATAACCAGTTATCTCAAATAAGAACGGAAAAAAAGTGATTCTAACGAGGTTTCTAATCTTCGAAAAAAATTTTTTTTCCTTTTCGAGATTCTTTGCGCATAATATGCTTGTCTGAGGCTATCAAACTAGTATAATGAAAGAGAACCAGTTATCTCAAATAAGAACGGAAAAAGAGTGATTCTAACGAGGTTTCCAAACTTCGAAAAAAATTTTTTTCTTTTCGAGATTCTTTGCGCATAATATGCTTTTCTGAGGCTATCAAACTAGTATAATGAAAGAGAACCAGTTATCTCAAATAAGAAAGGAAAAAAAGTGATTCTAACGAAGTTTCCAAACTTCGAAAAAAAAATTTTTTCTTTTCGAGATTCTTTGCGCATAATATGCTTGTCTGAGGATATCAAAAAAGTATAACGAGAGATTACCAGTTATCTCAAATAAGAATGGAAAAAAAGTGATTCTAATGAAGTTTCCAAACTTCGAAAAAAAAAGTTATTCTTTTGGTGATTCTTTGCGCATAATATGCTTTTCTGAGGCTATCATACTAGTATAATGAAAGAGAACCAGTTATCTCAAATAAGAACGGAAAAAAAGTGATTCTAACGAAATTTCCAAACTTCGAAAAAATTTTTTTTTCTTTTGGAGATTCTTTGCGCATAATATGCTTTCTGAGGCTATCAAACTAGTATAATGAAAGAGAACCAGTTATCTCAAATAAGAATGGAAAAAAAGCATTTCTAACGAAGTTTCCAAACTTCGAAAAAAAATTTTTTTCTTTTCCAGATTCTTTGCGCATAATATGCTTGTCTGAGGCTATCAAACTAGTATAATGAAAGAGAACCAGATATCTCAAATAAGAATGGAAAAAAAGTGATTCTAAGGAAGTTTCCAAACTTCGAAAAAAAATTTTTTTCTTTTCGATATTCTTTGCGCATAATATGCTTTTCTGAGGCTATCAAACTAGTATGATGAAAGAGAACCAGTTATCTCAAATAAGAACGGAAAAAAAGTGATTCTAACGAGGTTTCCAAACTTCGAAAAAAAATTTTTTTCTTTTCGAGATTCTTTGCGCATAATATGCTTTTCTGAGGCTATCAAACTAGCATAATGAAAGAGAATCAGTTATCTCAAATAAGAACGGAAAAAAAGTGATTCTAACGAAGTTTCCAAACTTCGAAAAAATTTTTTTTTCTTTTCGAGATTCTTTGCGCATAATACGCTTTTCTGAGGCTATCAAACTAGTATAATGAAAGAGAACCAGTTATCTCAAATAAGAACGGAAAAAAAGTGATTCTAAAGAAGTTTCCAAACTTCGAAAAAAAATTTTTTTTATTTCGAGATTCTTTGCGCATAATATGCTTGTCTGTGGCTATCAAACTAGTATAATGCAAGAGACACAGTTATCTCAAATAAGAACGGAAAAAAAGTGATTCTAAGGAAGTTTCGAAAACACGAAAAAAATTTTTTTCTTTTCGAGATTCTTTGCGCATAATGTGCTTGTCTGAGGCTATCAAACTAGTATAACGAGAGATTACCAGTTATCTCAAATAAGAATGGAAAAAAAGTGATTCTAATGAAGTTTCCAAACTTCGAAAAAAATTTTTTTTCTTTTCGAGATTCTTTGCGCATAATATGCTTTTCTGAGGCTATCAAACTAGTATGATGAAAGAGAACCAGTTATCTCAAATAAGAACGGAAAAAAGTGATTCTAACGAAGTTTCCAAACTTCGAAAAAAATTTTTTTTCTTTTCGAGATTCATTGCGCATAATATGCTTTTCTGAGGCTATCAAACTAGTATGATGAAAGAGAACCAGTTATCTCAAATAAGAACGGAAAAAAAGTGATTCTAACGAGGTTTCCAATTTTCGAAAAAAAATTTTTTTCTTTTCGAGATTCTTTGCGCATAATATGCTTTTCTGAGGCTATCAAACTAGTATAATGAAAGAGAACCAGTTATCTCAAATAAGAACGGAAAAAGAGTGATTCTAACGAGGTTTCCAAACTTCGAAAAAAAATTTTTTTCTTTTCGAGATTCTTTGCGCATAATATGCTTTTCTGAGGCTATCAAACTAGTATAATGAAAGAGAACCAGTTATCTCAAATAAGAAAGGAAAAAAAGGGATTCTAACGAAGTTTCCAAACTTCGAAAAAAAATTTTATTCTTTTCGAGATTCATTGCGCATAATATGCTTGTCTGAGGCTATCAAACAAGTATAACGAGAGATTACCAGTTATCTCAAATAAGAATGGAAAAAAAGTGATTCTAATGAAGTTTCCAAACTTCGAAAAAAAAATTTATTCTTTTCGTGATTCTTTGCGCATAATATGCTTTTCTGAGGCTATCATACTAGTATAATGAAAGAGAACCAGTTATCTCAAATAAGAACGGAAAAAAAGTGATTCTAACGAAATTTCCAAACTTCGAAAGAATTTTTTTTTCTTTTGGAGATTCTTTGCGCATAATATGCTTTTCTGAGGCTATCAAACTAGTATAATGAAAGAGAACCAGTTATCTCAAATAAGAATGGAAAAAATTTATTTCTAACGAAGTTTCCAAACTTCGAAAAAAATTTTTTTTCTTTTCGAGATTCTTTGCGCATAATATGCTTGTCTGAGGCTATCAAACTAGTATAATGAAAGAGAACCAGATATCTCAAATAAGAATGGAAAAAAAGTGATTCTAAGGAAGTTTCCAAACTTCGAAAAAAAATTTTTTTCTTTTCGATATTCTTTGCGCATAATATGCTTTTCTGAGGCTATCAAACTAGTATGATGAAAGAGAACCAGTTATCTCAAATAAGAACGGAAAAAAAGTGATTCTAACGAGGTTTCCAAACTTCGAAAAAATTTTTTTTTCTTTTCGAGATTCTTTGCGCATAATATGCTTGTCTGAGGCTATCAAACTAGTATAATGAAAGAGAACCAGTTATCTCAAATAAGAACGGAAAAAAAGAGACTCTAACGAAGTTTCCAAACTTCGAAAAAAAATTTTTTTCTTTTCGAGATTCTTTGCGCATAATATGCTTGTCTGAGGCTATCAAACTAGTATAACGAGAGATTACCAGTTATCTCAAACAAGAATGGAAAAAAAGTGATTCTAATGAAGTTTCCAAACTTCGAAAAAAAAATTTATTCTTTTCGTGATTCTTTGCGCATAATATGCTTTTCTGAGGCTATCATACTAGTATAATGAAAGAGAACCAGTTATCTCAAATAAGAACGGAAAAAAAGTGATTCTAACGAAATTTACAAACTTCGAAAAATTTTTTTTTTCTTTTGGAGATTCTTTGCGCATAATATGCTTTTCTGAGGCTATCAAACTAGTATAATGAAAGAGAACCAGTTATCTCAAATAAGAATGGAAAAAAAGTATTTCTAACGAAGTTTCCAAACTTCGAAAAAAAATTTTTTTCTTTTCGAGATTCTTTGCGCATAATATGCTTGTCTGAGGCTATCAAACTAGTATAATGAAAGAGAACCAGATATCTCAAATAAGAATGGAAAAAAAGTGATTCTAAGGAAGTTTCCAAACTTCGAAAAAAAATTTTTTTCTTTTCGATATTCTTTGCGCATAATATGCTTTTCTGAGGCTATCAAACTAGTATGATGAAAGAGAACCAGTTATCTCAAATAAGAACGGAAAAAAAGTGATTTTAACGAGGTTTCCAAACTTCGAAAAAAATTTTTTTTCTTTTCGAGATTCTTTGCGCATAATATGCTTTTCTGAGGCTATCAAACTAGTATGATGAAAGAGAATCAGTTATCTCAAATAAGAACGGAAAAAAAGTGATTCTAACGAAATTTCCAAACTTCGAAAAAAATTGTTTTTCTTTTCGAAATTCTTTGCGCATAATACGCTTTTCTGAGGCTATCAAACTAGTATAATGAAAGAGAACCAGTTATCTCAAATAAGAACGGAAAAAAAGTGATTCTAACGAAGTTTCCAAACTTCGAAAAAAAATTTTTTTCTTTTCGAGATTCTTTGCGCATAATATGCTTGTCTGTGGCTATCAAACTAGTATAATGAAAGAGAAACAGTTATCTCAAATAAGAACGGAAAAAAAGTTATTCTAACGAAGAATCGAAAACTCGAAAAAAATTTTTTTCTTTTCGAGATTCTTTGCGCATAATATGCTTGTCTGAGGCTATCAAACTAGTATAACGAGAGATTACCAGTTATCTCAAATAAGAATGGAAAAAAAGTGATTCTAATGAAGTTTCCAAACTTCGAAAAAAAAAGTTATTCTTTTCGTGATTCTTTGCGCATAATATGCTTTTCTGAGGCTATCATACTAGTATAATGAAAGAGAACCAGTTATCTCAAATAAGAACGGAAAAAAAGTGATTCTAAAGAAGTTTCCAAACTTCGAAAAAAAATTTTTTTCTTTTCGATATTCTTTGCGCATAATATGCTTTTCTGAGGCTATCAAACTAGTATGATGAAACAGAACCAGTTATCTCAAATAAGAACGGAAAAAAAGTGATTCTAACGAGGTTTCCAAACTTCGAAAAAAAATTTTTTTCTTTTCGAGATTCTTTGCGCATAATGTGCTTTTCTGAGGCTATCAAACTAGTATAATGAAAGAGAACCAGTTATCTCAAATAAGAACGGAAAAAAAGTGATTCTAACGAAGTTTCCAAACTTCGAAAAAATTTTTTTTTATTTTCGAGATTCTTTGCGCATAATATGCTTGTCTGAGGCTATCAAACTAGTATAATGAAAGAGAAAACCAGTTATCTCAAATAAGAACGGAAAAAAAGAGATTCTAACGAAGTTTCCAAACTTCGAAAAAAAATTTTTTTCTTTTCGAGATTCTTTGCGCATAATATGCTTGTCTGAGGCTATCAAACTAGTATAACGAGAGATTACCAGTTATCTCAAACAAGAATGGAAAAAAAGTGATTCTAATGAAGTTTCCAAACTTCGAAAAAATTATTTATTCTTTTCGTGATTCTTTGCGCATAATATGCTTTTCTGAGGCTATCATACTAGTATAATGAAAGAGAACCAGTTATCTCAAATAAGAACGGAAAAAAAGTGATTCTAACGAAATTTACAAACTTCAAAAAATTTTTTTTTTCTTTTGGAGATTCTTTGCGCATAATATGCTTTTCTGAGGCTATCAAACTAGTATAATGAAAGAGAACCAGTTATCTCAAATAAGAATGGAAAAAAAGTATTTCTAACGAAGTTTCCAAACTTCGAAAAAAAATTTTTTTCTTTTCGAGATTCTTTGCGCATAATATGCTTGTCTGAGGCTATCAAACTAGTATAATGAAAGAGAACCAGATATCTCAAATAAGAATGGAAAAAAAGTGATTCTAAGGAAGTTTCCAAACTTCGAAAAAAAATTTTTTTCTTTTCGATATTCTTTGCGCATAATATGCTTTTCTGAGGCTATCAAACTAGTATGATGAAAGAGAACCAGTTATCTCAAATAAGAACGGAAAAAAAGTGATTTTAACGAGGTTTCCAAACTTCGAAAAAAATTTTTTTTCTTTTCGAGATTCTTTGCGCATAATATACTTTTCTGAGGCTATCAAACTAGTATGATGAAAGAGAATCAGTTATCTCAAATAAGAACGGAAAAAAAGTGATTCTAACGAAATTTCCAAACTTCGAAAAAAATTGTTTTTCTTTTCGAAATTCTTTGCGCATAATACGCTTTTCTGAGGCTATCAAACTAGTATAATGAAAGAGAACCAGTTATCTCAAATAAGAACGGAAAAAAAGTGATTCTAACGAAGTTTCCAAACTTCGAAAAAAAATTTTTTTCTTTTCGAGATTCTTTGCGCATAATATGCTTGTCTGTGGCTATCAAACTAGTATAATGAAAGAGAAACAGTTATCTCAAATAAGAACGGAAAAAAAGTTATTCTAACGAAGTTTCGAAAACTCGAAAAAAATTTTTTTCTTTTCGAGATTCTTTGCGCATAATATGCTTGTCTGAGGCTATCAAACTAGTATAACGAGAGATTACCAGTTATCTCAAATAAGAATGGAAAAAAAGTGATTCTAATGAAGTTTCCAAACTTCGAAAAAAAAAAGTTATTCTTTTCGTGATTCTTTGCGCATAATATGCTTTTCTGAGGCTATCATACTAGTATAATGAAAGAGAACCAGTTATCTCAAATAAGAACGGAAAAAAAGTGATTCTAACGAAATTTCCAAACTTCGAAAAAAAATTTTTTTATTTTCGAGATTCATTGCGCATAATATGCTTGTCTGAGGCTATCAAACTAGTATAATGAAAGAGAACCAGTTATCTCAAATAAGAACGGAAAAAAAGTGATTCTAACGAAGTTTCGAAACTTCCAAAAAATTTTTTTTCTTTTCGAGATTCTTTGCGCATAATATGCTTGTCTGAGGCTATCAAACTAGTATAATGAAACAGAACCAGTTATCTCAAATAAGAACGGAAAAAAAGTGATTCTAACGAGGTTTCCAAACTTCGAAAAAAAATTTTTTTCTTTTCGAGATTCTTTGCGCATAATATGCTTTTCTGAGGCTATCAAACTAGTATTATGAAAGAGAACCAGTTATCTCAAATAAGAACGGAAAAAAGTGATTCTAACGAAGTTTCCAAACTTCGAAAAAAATTTCTTTTCTTTTCGAGATTCTTTGCGCATAATATGCTTTTCTGAGGCTATCAAACTAGTATAATGAAAGAGAACCAGTTATCTCAAATAAGAACGGAAAAAAAGTGATTCTAACAAAGTTTCGAAACTTCGAAAAAAAATTTTTTTCTTTTCGAGATTCTTTGCGCATAATATGCTTGTCTGAGGCTATCAAACTAGTATAATGAAAGAGAACCAGTTATCTCAAATAAGAACGGAAAAAAAGTGATTCTAACCAGGTTTCCACACTTCGAAAAATTTTTTTTTCTTTTCGAGATTCTTTGCGCATAATATGCTTTTCTGAGGCTATCAAACTAGTATAATGAAAGAGAACCAGTTAGCTCAAATAAGAACGGAAAAAAGTGATTCTAACGAAGTTTCCAAACTTCGAAAAAAATTTTTTTTCTTTTCGACATTCTTTGCGCATAATATGCTTTTCTGAGGCTATCAAACTAGTATGATGAAAGAGAACCAGTTATCTCAAATAAGAACGGAAAAAAAGTGATTCTAACGAGGTTTCCAATTTTCGAAAAAAAATTTTTTTCTTTTCGAGATTCTTTGCGCATAATATGCTTTTCTGAGGCTATCAAACTAGCATAATGAAAGAGAACCAGTTATCTCAAATAAGAACGGAAAAAGAGTGATTCTAACGAGGTTTCCAAACTTCGAAAAAAAATTTTTTTCTTTTCGAGATTCTTTGCGCATAATATGCTTTTCTGAGGCTATCAAACTAGTATAATGAAAGAGAACCAGTTATCTCAAATAAGAAAGGAAAAAAAGTGATTCTAACGAAGTTTCCAAACTTCGAAAAAAAATTTTATTCTTTTCGAGATTCATTGCGCATAATATGCTTGTCTGAGGCTATCAAACAAGTATAACGAGAGATTACCAGTTATCTCAAATAAGAATGGAAAAAAAGTGATTCTAATGAAGTTTCCAAACTTCGAAAAAAAAATTTATTCTTTTCGTGATTCTTTGCGCATAATATGCTTTTCTGAGGCTATCATACTAGTATAATGAAAGAGAACCAGTTATCTCAAATAAGAACGGAAAAAAAGTGATTCTAACGAAATTTCCAAACTTCGAAAGAATTTTTTTTTCTTTTGGAGATTCTTTGCGCATAATATGCTTTTCTGAGGCTATCAAACTAGTATAATGAAAGAGAACCAGTTATCTCAAATAAGAATGGAAAAAATGTATTTCTAACGAAGTTTCCAAACTTCGAAAAAAAATTTTTTTCTTTTCGAGATTCTTTGCGCATAATATGCTTGTCTGAGGCTATCAAACTAGTATAATGAAAGAGAACCAGATATCTCAAATAAGAATGGAAAAAAAGTGATTCTAAGGAAGTTTCCAAACTTCGAAAAAAAATTTTTTTCTTTTCGATATTCTTTGCGCATAATATGCTTTTCTGAGGCTATCAAACTAGTATGATGAAAGAGAACCAGTTATCTCAAATAAGAACGGAAAAAAAGTGATTCTAACGAGGTTTCCAAACTTCGAAAAAAAATTTTTTTCTTTTCGAGATTCTTTGCGCATAATATGCTTTTCTGAGGCTATCAAACTAGTATACTGAAAGAGAATCAGTTACCTCAAATAAGAACGGAAAAAAAGTGATTCTAACGAAGTTTCGAAAACTCGAAAAAATTTTTTTTCTTTTCGAGATTCTTTGCGCATAATATGCTTGTCTGAGGCTATAAAACTAGTATAACGAGAGATTACCAGTTATCTCAAATAAGAATGGAAAAAAAGTGATTCTAATGAAGTTTCCAAACTTCGAAAAAAAAAGTTATTCTTTTCGTGATTCTTTGCGCATAATATGCTTTTCTGAGGCTATCATACTAGTATAATGAAAGAGAACCAGTTATCTCAAATAAGAACGGAAAAAAAGTGATTCTAACGAAATTTCCAAACTTCGAAAAAAATTTTTTTTCTTTTCGAGATTCTTTGCTTATAATATGCTTTTCTGAGGCTATCAAACTAGTATAATGAAAGAGAACCAGTTATCTTAAATAAGAACGGAAAAAAAGTGATTCTAACGAAGTTTCCAATTTTCGAAAAAAAATTTTTTCTTTTCGAGATTCTTTCCGCATAATATGCTTGTCTGAGGCTATCAAACTAGTATAATGAAAGAGAACCAGTTATCTCAAATAAGAATGGAAAAAAAGTGATTCTAAGGAAGTTTCCAAACTTCGAAAAAAAATTTTTTTCTTTTCGAGATTCTTTGCGCATAATACGCTTTTCTGAGGCTATCAAACTAGTATAATGAAAGAGAACCAGTTATCTCAAATAAGAACGGAAAAAAAGTAATTCTAACGAAGTTTCCAAACTTCGAAAAAAAATTTTTTTCTTTTCGAGATTCTTTGCGCATAATATGCTTTTCTGAGGCTATCAATCTAGTATAATGAAAGAGAACCAGTTATCTCAAATAAGAACGGAAAAAAGTGATTCTAACGAGGTTTCCAAACTTCGAAAAAAAATTTTTGTCTTTTCGAGATTCTTTGCGCATAAATGCTTGTCTGAGGCTATCAAACTAGTATAATGAAAGAGAACCAGTTATCTCAAATAAGAACGGAAAAAAAGTGATTCTAACGAAGTTTCGAAACTTCGAAAAAAAATTTTTTTCTTTTCGAGATTCTTTGCGCATAATATGCTTGTCTGAGGCTATCAAACTAGTATAATGAAAGAGAACCAGTTATCTCAAATAAGAACGGAAAAAAAGTGATTCTAACGAGGTTTCCAAACTTCGAAAAAAAATTTTTTTCTTTTCGAGATTCTTTGCGCATAATATGCTTTTCTGAAGCTATCAAACTAGTATAATGAAAGAGAACCAGTTATCTCAAATAAGAACGGAAAAAAGTGATTCTAACGAAGTTTCCAAACTTCGAAAAAAATTTCTTTTCTTTTCGAGATTCTTTGCGCATAATATGCTTTTCTGAGGCTATCAAACTAGTATAATGAAAGAGAACCAGTTATCTCAAATAAGAACGGAAAAAAAGTGATTCTAACGAGGTTTCCAAACTTCGAAATAAATTTTTTTCTTTTCGAGATTCTTTGCGCATAATATGCTTGTCTGAGGCTATCAAACTAGTATAATGAAAGATAACCAGTTATCTCAAATAAGAACGGAAAAAAAGTGATTCTAACGAGGTTTCTAATCTTCGAAAAAAATTTTTTTTCTTTTCGAGATTCTTTGCGCATAATATGCTTGTCTGAGGCTATCAAACTAGTATAATGAAAGAGAACCAGTTATCTCAAATAAGAACGGAAAAAGAGTGATTCTAACGAGGTTTCCAAACTTCGAAAAAAATTTTTTTCTTTTCGAGATTCTTTGCGCATAATATGCTTTTCTGAGGCTATCAAACTAGTATAATGAAAGAGAACCAGTTATCTCAAATAAGAAAGGAAAAAAAGTGATTCTAACGAAGTTTCCAAACTTCGAAAAAAAAATTTTTTCTTTTCGAGATTCTTTGCGCATAATATGCTTGTCTGAGGATATCAAAAAAGTATAACGAGAGATTACCAGTTATCTCAAATAAGAATGGAAAAAAAGTGATTCTAATGAAGTTTCCAAACTTCGAAAAAAAAAGTTATTCTTTTGGTGATTCTTTGCGCATAATATGCTTTTCTGAGGCTATCATACTAGTATAATGAAAGAGAACCAGTTATCTCAAATAAGAACGGAAAAAAAGTGATTCTAACGAAATTTCCAAACTTCGAAAAAATTTTTTTTTCTTTTGGAGATTCTTTGCGCATAATATGCTTTTCTGAGGCTATCAAACTAGTATAATGAAAGAGAACCAGTTATCTCAAATAAGAATGGAAAAAAAGCATTTCTAACGAAGTTTCCAAACTTCGAAAAAAAATTTTTTTCTTTTCCAGATTCTTTGCGCATAATATGCTTGTCTGAGGCTATCAAACTAGTATAATGAAAGAGAACCAGATATCTCAAATAAGAATGGAAAAAAAGTGATTCTAAGGAAGTTTCCAAACTTCGAAAAAAAATTTTTTTCTTTTCGATATTCTTTGCGCATAATATGCTTTTCTGAGGCTATCAAACTAGTATGATGAAAGAGAACCAGTTATCTCAAATAAGAACGGAAAAAAAGTGATTCTAACGAGGTTTCCAAACTTCGAAAAAAAATTTTTTTCTTTTCGAGATTCTTTGCGCATAATATGCTTTTCTGAGGCTATCAAACTAGCATAATGAAAGAGAATCAGTTATCTCAAATAAGAACGGAAAAAAAGTGATTCTAACGAAGTTTCCAAACTTCGAAAAAATTTTTTTTTCTTTTCGAGATTCTTTGCGCATAATACGCTTTTCTGAGGCTATCAAACTAGTATAATGAAAGAGAACCAGTTATCTCAAATAAGAACGGAAAAAAAGTGATTCTAAAGAAGTTTCCAAACTTCGAAAAAAAATTTTTTTTATTTCGAGATTCTTTGCGCATAATATGCTTGTCTGTGGCTATCAAACTAGTATAATGCAAGAGACACAGTTATCTCAAATAAGAACGGAAAAAAAGTGATTCTAAGGAAGTTTCGAAAACACGAAAAAAATTTTTTTCTTTTCGAGATTCTTTGCGCATAATATGCTTGTCTGAGGCTATCAAACTAGTATAATGAAAGAGAACCAGTTATCTCAAATAAGAACGGAAAAAAAGTGATTCTAACGAGGTTTCCACACTTCGAAAAATTTTTTTTTCTTTTCGAGATTCTTTGCGCATAATATGCTTTTCTGAGGCTATCAAACTAGTATAATGAAAGAGAACCAGTTAGCTCAAATAAGAACGGAAAAAAGTGATTCTAACGAAGTTTCCAAACTTCGAAAAAAATTTTTTTTCTTTTCGACATTCTTTGCGCATAATATGCTTTTCTGAGGCTATCAAACTAGTATGATGAAAGAGAACCAGTTATCTCAAATAAGAACGGAAAAAAAGTGATTCTAACGAGGTTTCCAATTTTCGAAAAAAAATTTTTTTCTTTTCGAGATTCTTTGCGCATAATATGCTTTTCTGAGGCTATCAAACTAGCATAATGAAAGAGAACCAGTTATCTCAAATAAGAACAGAAAAAGAGTGATTCTAACGAGGTTTCCAAACTTCGAAAAAAAATTTTTTTCTTTTCGAGATTCTTTGCGCATAATATGCTTTTCTGAGGCTATCAAACTAGTATAATGAAAGAGAACCAGTTATCTCAAATAAGAAAGGAAAAAAAGTGATTCTAACGAAGT
Source organism: Metallyticus violacea (assembly GCA_030762175.1). Classification (NCBI taxonomy): domain Eukaryota; kingdom Metazoa; phylum Arthropoda; class Insecta; order Mantodea; family Metallyticidae; genus Metallyticus; species Metallyticus violacea. The sequence goes on along the minus strand of CM060842.1, from coordinate 80,950,665 downwards.
TTCCAAACTTCGAAAAAAAATTTTATTCTTTTCGAGATTCATTGCGCATAATATGCTTGTCTGAGGCTATCAAACAAGTATAACGAGAGATTACCAGTTATCTCAAATAAGAATGGAAAAAAAGTGATTCTAATGAAGTTTCCAAACTTCGAAAAAAAAATTTATTCTTTTCGTGATTCTTTGCGCATAATATGCTTTTCTGAGGCTATCATACTAGTATAATGAAAGAGAACCAGTTATCTCAAATAAGAACGGAAAAAAAGTGATTCTAACGAAATTTCCAAACTTCGAAAGAATTTTTTTTTCTTTTGGAGATTCTTTGCGCATAATATGCTTTTCTGAGGCTATCAAACTAGTATAATGAAAGAGAACCAGTTATCTCAAATAAGAATGGAAAAAATGTATTTCTAACGAAGTTTCCAAACTTCGAAAAAAAATTTTTTTCTTTTCGAGATTCTTTGCGCATAATATGCTTGTCTGAGGCTATCAAACTAGTATAATGAAAGAGAACCAGATATCTCAAATAAGAATGGAAAAAAAGTGATTCTAAGGAAGTTTCCAAACTTCGAAAAAAAATTTTTTTCTTTTCGATATTCTTTGCGCATAATATGCTTTTCTGAGGCTATCAAACTAGTATGATGAAAGAGAACCAGTTATCTCAAATAAGAACGGAAAAAAAGTGATTCTAACGAGGTTTCCAAACTTCGAAAAAAAATTTTTTTCTTTTCGAGATTCTTTGCGCATAATATGCTTTTCTGAGGCTATCAAACTAGTATAATGAAAGAGAATCAGTTACCTCAAATAAGAACGGAAAAAAAGTGATTCTAACGAAGTTTCGAAAACTCGAAAAAATTTTTTTTCTTTTCGAGATTCTTTGCGCATAATATGCTTGTCTGAGGCTATAAAACTAGTATAACGAGAGATTACCAGTTATCTCAAATAAGAATGGAAAAAAAGTGATTCTAATGAAGTTTCCAAACTTCGAAAAAAAAAGTTATTCTTTTCGTGATTCTTTGCGCATAATATGCTTTTCTGAGGCTATCATACTAGTATAATGAAAGAGAACCAGTTATCTCAAATAAGAACGGAAAAAAAGTGATTCTAACGAAATTTCCAAACTTCGAAAAAAATTTTTTTTCTTTTCGAGATTCTTTGCTTATAATATGCTTTTCTGAGGCTATCAAACTAGTATAATGAAAGAGAACCAGTTATCTTAAATAAGAACGGAAAAAAAGTGATTCTAACGAAGTTTCCAATTTTCGAAAAAAAATTTTTTCTTTTCGAGATTCTTTCCGCATAATATGCTTGTCTGAGGCTATCAAACTAGTATAATGAAAGAGAACCAGTTATCTCAAATAAGAATGGAAAAAAAGTGATTCTAAGGAAGTTTCCAAACTTCGAAAAAAAATTTTTTTCTTTTCGAGATTCTTTGCGCATAATACGCTTTTCTGAGGCTATCAAACTAGTATAATGAAAGAGAACCAGTTATCTCAAATAAGAACGGAAAAAAAGTAATTCTAACGAAGTTTCCAAACTTCGAAAAAAAATTTTTTTCTTTTCGAGATTCTTTGCGCATAATATGCTTTTCTGAGGCTATCAATCTAGTATAATGAAAGAGAACCAGTTATCTCAAATAAGAACGGAAAAAAGTGATTCTAACGAGGTTTCCAAACTTCGAAAAAAAATTTTTGTCTTTTCGAGATTCTTTGCGCATAAATGCTTGTCTGAGGCTATCAAACTAGTATAATGAAAGAGAACCAGTTATCTCAAATAAGAACGGAAAAAAAGTGATTCTAACGAAGTTTCGAAACTTCGAAAAAAAATTTTTTTCTTTTCGAGATTCTTTGCGCATAATATGCTTGTCTGAGGCTATCAAACTAGTATAATGAAAGAGAACCAGTTATCTCAAATAAGAACGGAAAAAAAGTGATTCTAACGAGGTTTCCAAACTTCGAAAAAAAATTTTTTTCTTTTCGAGATTCTTTGCGCATAATATGCTTTTCTGAAGCTATCAAACTAGTATAATGAAAGAGAACCAGTTATCTCAAATAAGAACGGAAAAAAGTGATTCTAACGAAGTTTCCAAACTTCGAAAAAAATTTCTTTTCTTTTCGAGATTCTTTGCGCATAATATGCTTTTCTGAGGCTATCAAACTAGTATAATGAAAGAGAACCAGTTATCTCAAATAAGAACGGAAAAAAAGTGATTCTAACGAGGTTTCCAAACTTCGAAATAAATTTTTTTCTTTTCGAGATTCTTTGCGCATAATATGCTTGTCTGAGGCTATCAAACTAGTATAATGAAAGATAACCAGTTATCTCAAATAAGAACGGAAAAAAAGTGATTCTAACGAGGTTTCTAATCTTCGAAAAAAATTTTTTTTCTTTTCGAGATTCTTTGCGCATAATATGCTTGTCTGAGGCTATCAAACTAGTATAATGAAAGAGAACCAGTTATCTCAAATAAGAACGGAAAAAGAGTGATTCTAACGAGGTTTCCAAACTTCGAAAAAAATTTTTTTCTTTTCGAGATTCTTTGCGCATAATATGCTTTTCTGAGGCTATCAAACTAGTATAATGAAAGAGAACCAGTTATCTCAAATAAGAAAGGAAAAAAAGTGATTCTAACGAAGTTTCCAAACTTCGAAAAAAAAATTTTTTCTTTTCGAGATTCTTTGCGCATAATATGCTTGTCTGAGGATATCAAAAAAGTATAACGAGAGATTACCAGTTATCTCAAATAAGAATGGAAAAAAAGTGATTCTAATGAAGTTTCCAAACTTCGAAAAAAAAAGTTATTCTTTTGGTGATTCTTTGCGCATAATATGCTTTTCTGAGGCTATCATACTAGTATAATGAAAGAGAACCAGTTATCTCAAATAAGAACGGAAAAAAAGTGATTCTAACGAAATTTCCAAACTTCGAAAAAATTTTTTTTTCTTTTGGAGATTCTTTGCGCATAATATGCTTTTCTGAGGCTATCAAACTAGTATAATGAAAGAGAACCAGTTATCTCAAATAAGAATGGAAAAAAAGCATTTCTAACGAAGTTTCCAAACTTCGAAAAAAAATTTTTTTCTTTTCCAGATTCTTTGCGCATAATATGCTTGTCTGAGGCTATCAAACTAGTATAATGAAAGAGAACCAGATATCTCAAATAAGAATGGAAAAAAAGTGATTCTAAGGAAGTTTCCAAACTTCGAAAAAAAATTTTTTTCTTTTCGATATTCTTTGCGCATAATATGCTTTTCTGAGGCTATCAAACTAGTATGATGAAAGAGAACCAGTTATCTCAAATAAGAACGGAAAAAAAGTGATTCTAACGAGGTTTCCAAACTTCGAAAAAAAATTTTTTTCTTTTCGAGATTCTTTGCGCATAATATGCTTTTCTGAGGCTATCAAACTAGCATAATGAAAGAGAATCAGTTATCTCAAATAAGAACGGAAAAAAAGTGATTCTAACGAAGTTTCCAAACTTCGAAAAAATTTTTTTTTCTTTTCGAGATTCTTTGCGCATAATACGCTTTTCTGAGGCTATCAAACTAGTATAATGAAAGAGAACCAGTTATCTCAAATAAGAACGGAAAAAAAGTGATTCTAAAGAAGTTTCCAAACTTCGAAAAAAAATTTTTTTTATTTCGAGATTCTTTGCGCATAATATGCTTGTCTGTGGCTATCAAACTAGTATAATGCAAGAGACACAGTTATCTCAAATAAGAACGGAAAAAAAGTGATTCTAAGGAAGTTTCGAAAACACGAAAAAAATTTTTTTCTTTTCGAGATTCTTTGCGCATAATGTGCTTGTCTGAGGCTATCAAACTAGTATAACGAGAGATTACCAGTTATCTCAAATAAGAATGGAAAAAAAGTGATTCTAATGAAGTTTCCAAACTTCGAAAAAAATTTTTTTTCTTTTCGAGATTCTTTGCGCATAATATGCTTTTCTGAGGCTATCAAACTAGTATGATGAAAGAGAACCAGTTATCTCAAATAAGAACGGAAAAAAGTGATTCTAACGAAGTTTCCAAACTTCGAAAAAAATTTTTTTTCTTTTCGAGATTCTTTGCGCATAATATGCTTTTCTGAGGCTATCAAACTAGTATGATGAAAGAGAACCAGTTATCTCAAATAAGAACGGAAAAAAAGTGATTCTAACGAGGTTTCCAATTTTCGAAAAAAAATTTTTTTCTTTTCGAGATTCTTTGCGCATAATATGCTTTTCTGAGGCTATCAAACTAGTATAATGAAAGAGAACCAGTTATCTCAAATAAGAACGGAAAAAGAGTGATTCTAACGAGGTTTCCAAACTTCGAAAAAAAATTTTTTTCTTTTCGAGATTCTTTGCGCATAATATGCTTTTCTGAGGCTATCAAACTAGTATAATGAAAGAGAACCAGTTATCTCAAATAAGAAAGGAAAAAAAGGGATTCTAACGAAGTTTCCAAACTTCGAAAAAAAATTTTATTCTTTTCGAGATTCATTCGCATAATATGCTTGTCTGAGGCTATCAAACAAGTATAACGAGAGATTACCAGTTATCTCAAATAAGAATGGAAAAAAAGTGATTCTAATGAAGTTTCCAAACTTCGAAAAAAAAATTTATTCTTTTCGTGATTCTTTGCGCATAATATGCTTTTCTGAGGCTATCATACTAGTATAATGAAAGAGAACCAGTTATCTCAAATAAGAACGGAAAAAAAGTGATTCTAACGAAATTTCCAAACTTCGAAAGAATTTTTTTTTCTTTTGGAGATTCTTTGCGCATAATATGCTTTTCTGAGGCTATCAAACTAGTATAATGAAAGAGAACCAGTTATCTCAAATAAGAATGGAAAAAATTTATTTCTAACGAAGTTTCCAAACTTCGAAAAAAATTTTTTTTCTTTTCGAGATTCTTTGCGCATAATATGCTTGTCTGAGGCTATCAAACTAGTATAATGAAAGAGAACCAGATATCTCAAATAAGAATGGAAAAAAAGTGATTCTAAGGAAGTTTCCAAACTTCGAAAAAAAATTTTTTTCTTTTCGATATTCTTTGCGCATAATATGCTTTTCTGAGGCTATCAAACTAGTATGATGAAAGAGAACCAGTTATCTCAAATAAGAACGGAAAAAAAGTGATTCTAACGAGGTTTCCAAACTTCGAAAAAATTTTTTTTTCTTTTCGAGATTCTTTGCGCATAATATGCTTGTCTGAGGCTATCAAACTAGTATAATGAAAGAGAACCAGTTATCTCAAATAAGAACGGAAAAAAAGAGACTCTAACGAAGTTTCCAAACTTCGAAAAAAAATTTTTTTCTTTTCGAGATTCTTTGCGCATAATATGCTTGTCTGAGGCTATCAAACTAGTATAACGAGAGATTACCAGTTATCTCAAACAAGAATGGAAAAAAAGTGATTCTAATGAAGTTTCCAAACTTCGAAAAAAAAATTTATTCTTTTCGTGATTCTTTGCGCATAATATGCTTTTCTGAGGCTATCATACTAGTATAATGAAAGAGAACCAGTTATCTCAAATAAGAACGGAAAAAAAGTGATTCTAACGAAATTTACAAACTTCGAAAAATTTTTTTTTTCTTTTGGAGATTCTTTGCGCATAATATGCTTTTCTGAGGCTATCAAACTAGTATAATGAAAGAGAACCAGTTATCTCAAATAAGAATGGAAAAAAAGTATTTCTAACGAAGTTTCCAAACTTCGAAAAAAAATTTTTTTCTTTTCGAGATTCTTTGCGCATAATATGCTTGTCTGAGGCTATCAAACTAGTATAATGAAAGAGAACCAGATATCTCAAATAAGAATGGAAAAAAAGTGATTCTAAGGAAGTTTCCAAACTTCGAAAAAAAATTTTTTTCTTTTCGATATTCTTTGCGCATAATATGCTTTTCTGAGGCTATCAAACTAGTATGATGAAAGAGAACCAGTTATCTCAAATAAGAACGGAAAAAAAGTGATTTTAACGAGGTTTCCAAACTTCGAAAAAAATTTTTTTTCTTTTCGAGATTCTTTGCGCATAATATGCTTTTCTGAGGCTATCAAACTAGTATGATGAAAGAGAATCAGTTATCTCAAATAAGAACGGAAAAAAAGTGATTCTAACGAAATTTCCAAACTTCGAAAAAAATTGTTTTTCTTTTCGAAATTCTTTGCGCATAATACGCTTTTCTGAGGCTATCAAACTAGTATAATGAAAGAGAACCAGTTATCTCAAATAAGAACGAAAAAAAAGTGATTCTAACGAAGTTTCCAAACTTCGAAAAACAATTTTTTTCTTTTCGAGATTCTTTGCGCATAATATGCTTGTCTGTGGCTATCAAACTAGTATAATGAAAGAGAAACAGTTATCTCAAATAAGAACGGAAAAAAAGTTATTCTAACGAAGAATCGAAAACTCGAAAAAAATTTTTTTCTTTTCGAGATTCTTTGCGCATAATATGCTTGTCTGAGGCTATCAAACTAGTATAACGAGAGATTACCAGTTATCTCAAATAAGAATGGAAAAAAAGTGATTCTAATGAAGTTTCCAAACTTCGAAAAAAAAAGTTATTCTTTTCGTGATTCTTTGCGCATAATATGCTTTTCTGAGGCTATCATACTAGTATAATGAAAGAGAACCAGTTATCTCAAATAAGAACGGAAAAAAAGTGATTCTAACGAAATTTCCAAACTTCGAAAAAAAATTTTTTTATTTTCGAGATTCATTGCGCATAATATGCTTGTCTGAGGCTATCAAACTAGTATAATGAAAGAGAACCAGTTATCTCAAATAAGAACGGAAAAAAAGTGATTCTAACGAAGTTTCGAAACTTCCAAAAAATTTTTTTTCTTTTCGAGATTCTTTGCGCATAATATGCTTGTCTGAGGCTATCAAACTAGTATAATGAAAGAGAACCAGTTATCTCAAATAAGAACGGAAAAAAAGTGATTCTAACGAGGTTTCCAAACTTCGAAAAAAAATTTTTTTCTTTTCGAGATTCTTTGCGCATAATATGCTTTTCTGAGGCTATCAAACTAGTATTATGAAAGAGAACCAGTTATCTCAAATAAGAACGGAAAAAAGTGATTCTAACGAAGTTTCCAAACTTCGAAAAAAATTTCTTTTCTTTTCGAGATTCTTTGCGCATAATATGCTTTTCTGAGGCTATCAAACTAGTATAATGAAAGAGAACCAGTTATCTCAAATAAGAACGGAAAAAAAGTGATTCTAACAAAGTTTCGAAACTTCGAAAAAAAATTTTTTTCTTTTCGAGATTCTTTGCGCATAATATGCTTGTCTGAGGCTATCAAACTAGTATAATGAAAGAGAACCAGTTATCTCAAATAAGAACGGAAAAAAAGTGATTCTAACGAGGTTTCCACACTTCGAAAAAAAATTTTTTTCTTTTCGAGATTCTTTGCGCATAATATGCTTTTCTGAGGCTATCAAACTAGTATAATGAAAGAGAACCAGTTAGCTCAAATAAGAACGGAAAAAAGTGATTCTAACGAAGTTTCCAAACTTCGAAAAAATTTTTTTTTCTTTTCGAGATTCTTTGCGCATAATATGCTTTTCTGAGGCTATCAAACTAGTATGATGAAAGAGAACCAGTTATCTCAAATAAGAACGGAAAAAAAGTGATTCTAACGAGGTTTCCAATTTTCGAAAAAAAATTTTTTTCTTTTCGAGATTCTTTGCGCATAATATGCTTTTCTGAGGCTATCAAACTAGTATAATGAAAGAGAACCAGTTATCTCAAATAAGAACGGAAAAAGAGTGATTCTAACGAGGTTTCCAAACTTCGAAAAAAAATTTTTTTCTTTTCGAGATTCTTTGCGCATAATATGCTTTTCTGAGGCTATCAAACTAGTATAATGAAAGAGAACCAGTTATCTCAAATAAGAAAGGAAAAAAAGTGATTCTAACGAAGTTTCCAAACTTCGAAAAAAAATTTTATTCTTTTCGAGATTCATTGCGCATAATATGCTTGTCTGAGGCTATCAAACAAGTATAACGAGAGATTACCAGTTATCTCAAATAAGAATGGAAAAAAAGTGATTCTAATGAAGTTTCCAAACTTCGAAAAAAAAATTTATTCTTTTCGTGATTCTTTGCGCATAATATGCTTTTCTGAGGCTATCATACTAGTATAATGAAAGAGAACCAGTTATCTCAAATAAGAACGGAAAAAAAGTGATTCTAACGAAATTTCCAAACTTCGAAAGAATTTTTTTTTCTTTTGGAGATTCTTTGCGCATAATATGCTTTTCTGAGGCTATCAAACTAGTATAATGAAAGAGAACCAGTTATCTCAAATAAGAATGGAAAAAATGTATTTCTAACGAAGTTTCCAAACTTCGAAAAAAAATTTTTTTCTTTTCGAGATTCTTTGCGCATAATATGCTTGTCTGAGGCTATCAAACTAGTATAATGAAAGAGAACCAGATATCTCAAATAAGAATGGAAAAAAAGTGATTCTAAGGAAGTTTCCAAACTTCGAAAAAAAATTTTTTTCTTTTCGATATTCTTTGCGCATAATATGCTTTTCTGAGGCTATCAAACTAGTATGATGAAAGAGAACCAGTTATCTCAAATAAGAACGGAAAAAAAGTGATTCTAACGAGGTTTCCAAACTTCGAAAAAAAATTTTTTTCTTTTCGAGATTCTTTGCGCATAATATGCTTTTCTGAGGCTATCAAACTAGTATAATGAAAGAGAATCAGTTACCTCAAATAAGAACGGAAAAAAAGTGATTCTAACGAAGTTTCCAAACTTCGAAAACAATTTTTTTTCTTTTCGAGATTCTTTGCGCATAATACGCTTTTCTGAGGCTATCAAACTAGTATAATGAAAGAGAACCAGTTATCTCAAATAAGAACGGAAAAAAAGTGATTCTAACGAAGTTTCGAAAACTCGAAAAAATTTTTTTTCTTTTCGAGATTCTTTGCGCATAATGTGCTTGTCTGAGGCTATCAAACTAGTATAACGAGAGATTACCAGTTATCTCAAATAAGAATGGAAAAAAAGTGATTCTAATGAAGTTTCCAAACTTCGAAAAAAAAATTTATTCTTTTCGTGATTCTTTGCGCATAATATGCTTTTCTGGGGCTATCATACTAGTATAATGAAAGAGAACCAGTTATCTCATATAAGAACGGAAAAAAAGTGATTCTAACGAAATTTCCAAACTTCGAAAAAAAATTTTTTTCTTTTGGAGATTCTTTGCGCATAATATGCTTTTCTGAGGCTATCAAACTAGTATAATGAAAGAGAACCAGTTATCTCAAATAAGAACGGAAAAAAAGTGATTCTAACGAAGTTTCCAAACTTCGAAAAAAATTTTTTTTCTTTTCGAGATTCTTTGCGCATAATATGCTTGTCTGAGGCTATCAAACTAGTATAATGAAAGAGAAACAGTTATCTCAAATAAGAACGGAAAAAAAGAGATTCTAACGAAGTTTCCAAACTTCGAAAAAAAATTTTTTTCTTTTCGAGATTCTTTGCGCATAATATGCTTGTCTGAGGCTATCAAACTAGTATAACGAGAGATTACCAGTTATCTCAAACAAGAATGGAAAAAAAGTGATTCAAATGAAGTTTCCAAACTTCGAAAAAAAAATTTATTCTTTTCGTGATTCTTTGCGCATAATATGCTTTTCTGAGGCTATCATACTAGTATAATGAAAGAGAACCAGTTATCTCAAATAAGAACGGAAAAAAAGTGATTCTAACGAAATTTACAAACTTCGAAAAATTTTTTTTTTCTTTTGGAGATTCTTTGCGCATAATATGCTTTTCTGAGGCTATCAAACTAGTATAATGAAAGAGAACCAGTTATCTCAAATAAGAATGGAAAAAAAGTATTTCTAACGAACTTTCCAAACTTCGAAAAAAAATTTTTTTCTTTTCGAGATTCTTTGCGTATAATATGCTTGTCTGAGGCTATCAAACTAGTATAATGAAAGAGAACCAGATATCTCAAATAAGAATGGAAAATAAGTGATTCTAAGGAAGTTTCCAAACTTCGAAAAAAATTTTTTTCTTTTCGATATTCTTTGCGCATAATATGCTTTTCTGAGGCTATCAAACTAGTATGATGAAAGAGAACCAGTTATCTCAAATAAGAACGGAAAAAAAGTGATTTTAACGAGGTTTCCAAACTTCGAAAAAAATTTTTTTTCTTTTCGAGATTCTTTGCGCATAATATGCTTTTCTGAGGCTATCAAACTAGTATAATGAAAGAGAACCAGTTATCTCAAATAAGAAAGGAAAAAAAGTGATTCTAACGAAGTTTCCAAACTTCGAAAAAAAATTTTATTCTTTTCGAGATTCATTGCGCATAATATGCTTGTCTGAGGCTATCAAACAAGTATAACGAGAGATTACCAGTTATCTCAAATAAGAATGGAAAAAAAGTGATTCTAATGAAGTTTCCAAACTTCGAAAAAAAAATTTATTCTTTTCGTGATTCTTTGCGCATAATATGCTTTTCTGAGGCTATCATACTAGTATAATGAAAGAGAACCAGTTATCTCAAATAAGAACGGAAAAAAAGTGATTCTAACGAAATTTCCAAACTTCGAAAGAATTTTTTTTTTCTTTTGGAGATTCTTTGCGCATAATATGCTTTTCTGAGGCTATCAAACTAGTATAATGAAAGAGAACCAGTTATCTCAAATAAGAATGGAAAAAATGTATTTCTAACGAAGTTTCCAAACTTCGAAAAAAAATTTTTTTCTTTTCGAGATTCTTTGCGCATAATATGCTTGTCTGAGGCTATCAAACTAGTATAATGAAAGAGAACCAGATATCTCAAATAAGAATGGAAAAAAAGTGATTCTAAGGAAGTTTCCAAACTTCGGAAAAAAATTTTTTTCTTTTCGATATTCTTTGCGCATAATATGCTTTTCTGAGGCTATCAAACTAGTATGATGAAAGAGAACCAGTTATCTCAAATAAGAACGGAAAAAAAGTGATTCTAACGAGGTTTCCAAACTTCGAAAAAAAATTTTTTTCTTTTCGAGATTCTTTGCGCATAATATGCTTTTCTGAGGCTATCAAACTAGTATAATGAAAGAGAATCAGTTACCTCAAATAAGAACGGAAAAAAAGTGATTCTAGCGAAGTTTCGAAAACTCGAAAAAAATTGTTTTCTTTTCGAGATTCTTTGCGCATAATATGCTTGTCTGAGGCTATAAAACTAGTATAACGAGAGATTACCAGTTATCTCAAATAAGAATGGAAAAAAAGTGATTCTAATGAAGTTTCCAAACTTCGAAAAAAAAAGTTATTCTTTTCGTGATTCTTTGCGCATAATATGCTTTTCTGAGGCTATCATACTAGTATAATGAAAGAGAACCAGTTATCTCAAATAAGAACGGAAAAAAAGTGATTCTAACGAAATTTCCAAACTTCGAAAAAAAATTTTTTTATTTTCGAGATTCATTGCGCATAATATGCTTTTCTGAGGGTAATCAAACTAGTATAATGAAAGAGAACCAGTTATCTCAAATAAGAACGGAAAAAAAGTGATTCTAACGAAGTTTCGAAACTTCGAAAAAAATTTTTTTTCTTTTCGAGATTCTTTGCTTATAATATGCTTTTCTGAGGCTATCAAACTAGTATAATGAAAGAGAACCAGTTATCTTAAATAAGAACGGAAAAAAAGTGATTCTAACGAAGTTTCCAATTTTCGAAAAAAAATTTTTTCTTTTCGAGATTCTTTCCGCATAATATGCTTGTCTGAGGCTATCAAACTAGTATAATGAAAGAGAACCAGTTATCTCAAATAAGAATGGAAAAAAAGTGATTCTAAGGAAGTTTCCAAACTTCGAAAAAAAATTTTTTTCTTTTCGAGATTCTTTGCGCATAATACGCTTTTCTGAGGCTATCAAACTAGTATAATGAAAGAGAACCAGTTATCTCAAATAAGAACGGAAAAAAAGTAATTCTAACGAAGTTTCCAAACTTCGAAAAAAAATTTTTTTCTTTTCGAGATTCTTTGCGCATAATATGCTTTTCTGAGGCTATCAATCTAGTATAATGAAAGAGAACCAGTTATCTCAAATAAGAACGGAAAAAAGTGATTCTAACGAAGTTTCCAAACTTCGAAAAAAAATTTTTGTCTTTTCGAGATTCTTTGCGCATAAATGCTTGTCTGAGGCTATCAAACTAGTATAATGAAAGAGAACCAGTTATCTCAAATAAGAACGGAAAAAAAGTGATTCTAACGAAGTTTCGAAACTTCGAAAAAAAATTTTTTTCTTTTCGAGATTCTTTGCGCATAATATGCTTGTCTGAGGCTATCAAACTAGTATAATGAAAGAGAACCAGTTATCTCAAATAAGAACGGAAAAAAAGTGATTCTAACGAGGTTTCCAAACTTCGAAAAAAAATTTTTTTCTTTTCGAGATTCTTTGCGCATAATATGCTTTTCTGAAGCTATCAAACTAGTATAATGAAAGAGAACCAGTTATCTCAAATAAGAACGGAAAAAAGTGATTCTAACGAAGTTTCCAAACTTCGAAAAAAATTTCTTTTCTTTTCGAGATTCTTTGCGCATAATATGCTTTTCTGAGGCTATCAAACTAGTATAATGAAAGAGAACCAGTTATCTCAAATAAGAACGGAAAAAAAGTGATTCTAACGAGGTTTCCAAACTTCGAAATAAATTTTTTTCTTTTCGAGATTCTTTGCGCATAATATGCTTGTCTGAGGCTATCAAACTAGTATAATGAAAGATAACCAGTTATCTCAAATAAGAACGGAAAAAAAGTGATTCTAACGAGGTTTCTAATCTTCGAAAAAAATTTTTTTTCTTTTCGAGATTCTTTGCGCATAATATGCTTGTCTGAGGCTATCAAACTAGTATAATGAAAGAGAACCAGTTATCTCAAATAAGAACGGAAAAAGAGTGATTCTAACGAGGTTTCCAAACTTCGAAAAAAATTTTTTTCTTTTCGAGATTCTTTGCGCATAATATGCTTTTCTGAGGCTATCAAACTAGTATAATGAAAGAGAACCAGTTATCTCAAATAAGAAAGGAAAAAAAGTGATTCTAACGAAGTTTCCAAACTTCGAAAAAAAAATTTTTTCTTTTCGAGAATCTTTGCGCATAATATGCTTGTCTGAGGATATCAAAAAAGTATAACGAGAGATTACCAGTTATCTCAAATAAGAATGGAAAAAAAGTGATTCTAATGAAGTTTCCAAACTTCGAAAAAAAAAGTTATTCTTTTCGTGATTCTTTGCGCATAATATGCTTTTCTGAGGCTATCATACTAGTATAATGAAAGAGAACCAGTTATCTCAAATAAGAACGGAAAAAAAGTGATTCTAACGAAATTTCCAAACTTCGAAAAAAAATTTTTTTATTTTCGAGATTCATTGCGCATAATATGCTTTTCTGAGGGTAATCAAACTAGTATAATGAAAGAGAACCAGTTATCTCAAATAAGAACGGAAAAAAAGTGATTCTAACGAAGTTTCGAAACTTCGAAAAAAATTTTTTTTCTTTTCGAGATTCTTTGCTTATAATATGCTTTTCTGAGGCTATCAAACTAGTATAATGAAAGAGAACCAGTTATCTTAAATAAGAACGGAAAAAAAGTGATTCTAACGAAGTTTCCAATTTTCGAAAAAAAATTTTTTCTTTTCGAGATTCTTTCCGCATAATATGCTTGTCTGAGGCTATCAAACTAGTATAATGAAAGAGAACCAGTTATCTCAAATAAGAATGGAAAAAAAGTGATTCTAAGGAAGTTTCCAAACTTCGAAAAAAAATTTTTTTCTTTTCGAGATTCTTTGCGCATAATACGCTTTTCTGAGGCTATCAAACTAGTATAATGAAAGAGAACCAGTTATCTCAAATAAGAACGGAAAAAAAGTAATTCTAACGAAGTTTCCAAACTTCGAAAAAAAATTTTTTTCTTTTCGAGATTCTTTGCGCATAATATGCTTTTCTGAGGCTATCAATCTAGTATAATGAAAGAGAACCAGTTATCTCAAATAAGAACGGAAAAAAGTGATTCTAACGAAGTTTCCAAACTTCGAAAAAAAATTTTTGTCTTTTCGAGATTCTTTGCGCATAAATGCTTGTCTGAGGCTATCAAACTAGTATAATGAAAGAGAACCAGTTATCTCAAATAAGAACGGAAAAAAAGTGATTCTAACGAAGTTTCGAAACTTCGAAAAAAAATTTTTTTCTTTTCGAGATTCTTTGCGCATAATATGCTTGTCTGAGGCTATCAAACTAGTATAATGAAAGAGAACCAGTTATCTCAAATAAGAACGGAAAAAAAGTGATTCTAACGAGGTTTCCAAACTTCGAAAAAAAATTTTTTTCTTTTCGAGATTCTTTGCGCATAATATGCTTTTCTGAAGCTATCAAACTAGTATAATGAAAGAGAACCAGTTATCTCAAATAAGAACGGAAAAAAGTGATTCTAACGAAGTTTCCAAACTTCGAAAAAAATTTCTTTTCTTTTCGAGATTCTTTGCGCATAATATGCTTTTCTGAGGCTATCAAACTAGTATAATGAAAGAGAACCAGTTATCTCAAATAAGAACGGAAAAAAAGTGATTCTAACGAGGTTTCCAAACTTCGAAATAAATTTTTTTCTTTTCGAGATTCTTTGCGCATAATATGCTTGTCTGAGGCTATCAAACTAGTATAATGAAAGATAACCAGTTATCTCAAATAAGAACGGAAAAAAAGTGATTCTAACGAGGTTTCTAATCTTCGAAAAAAATTTTTTTTTTATTTCGAGATTCTTTGCGCATAATATGCTTTTCTGAGGCTATCAAACTAGTATAATGAAAGAGAACCAGTTATCTCAAATAAGAAAGGAAAAAAAGTGATTCTAACGAAGTTTCCAAACTTCGAAAAAAAAATTTTTTCTTTTCGAGATTCTTTGCGCATAATATGCTTGTCTGAGGATATCAAAAAAGTATAACGAGAGATTACCAGTTATCTCAAATAAGAATGGAAAAAAAGTGATTCTAATGAAGTTTCCAAACTTCGAAAAAAAAAGTTATTCTTTTGGTGATTCTTTGCGCATAATATGCTTTTCTGAGGCTATCATACTAGTATAATGAAAGAGAACCAGTTATCTCAAATAAGAACGGAAAAAAAGTGATTCTAACGAAATTTCCAAACTTCGAAAAAATTTTTTTTTCTTTTGGAGATTCTTTGCGCATAATATGCTTTTCTGAGGCTATCAAACTAGTATAATGAAAGAGAACCAGTTATCTCAAATAAGAATGGAAAAAAAGCATTTCTAACGAAGTTTCCAAACTTCGAAAAAAAATTTTTTTCTTTTCCAGATTCTTTGCGCATAATATGCTTGTCTGAGGCTATCAAACTAGTATAATGAAAGAGAACCAGATATCTCAAATAAGAATGGAAAAAAAGTGATTCTAAGGAAGTTTCCAAACTTCGAAAAAAAATTTTTTTCTTTTCGATATTCTTTGCGCATAATATGCTTTTCTGAGGCTATCAAACTAGTATGATGAAAGAGAACCAGTTATCTCAAATAAGAACGGAGAAAAAGTGATTCTAACGAGGTTTCCAAACTTCGAAAAAAAAATTTTTTCTTTTCGAGATTCTTTGCGCATAATATGCTTTTCTGAGGCTATCAAACTAGCATAATGAAAGAGAATCAGTTATCTCAAATAAGAACGGAAAAAAAGTGATTCTAACGAAGTTTCCAAACTTCGAAAAAATTTTTTTTTCTTTTCGAGATTCTTTGCGCATAATACGCTTTTCTGAGGCTATCAAACTAGTATAATGAAAGAGAACCAGTTATCTCAAATAAGAACGGAAAAAAAGTGATTCTAAAGAAGTTTCCAAACTTCGAAAAAAAAATTTTTTTATTTCGAGATTCTTTGCGCATAATATGCTTGTCTGTGGCTATCAAACTAGTATAATGCAAGAGACACAGTTATCTCAAATAAGAACGGAAAAAAAGTGATTCTAAGGAAGTTTCGAAAACACGAAAAAAATTTTTTTCTTTTCGAGATTCTTTGCGCATAATGTGCTTGTCTGAGGCTATCAAACTAGTATAACGAGAGATTACCAGTTATCTCAAATAAGAATGGAAAAAAAGTGATTCTAATGAAGTTTCCAAACTTCGAAAAAAATTTTTTTTCTTTTCGAGATTCTTTGCGCATAATATGCTTTTCTGAGGCTATCAAACTAGTATGATGAAAGAGAACCAGTTATCTCAAATAAGAACGGAAAAAAGTGATTCTAACGAAGTTTCCAAACTTCGAAAAAAATTTTTTTTCTTTTCGAGATTCTTTGCGCATAATATGCTTTTCTGAGGCTATCAAACTAGTATGATGAAAGAGAACCAGTTATCTCAAATAAGAACGGAAAAAAAGTGATTCTAACGAGGTTTCCAATTTTCGAAAAAAAATTTTTTTCTTTTCGAGATTCTTTGCGCATAATATGCTTTTCTGAGGCTATCAAACTAGTATAATGAAAGAGAACCAGTTATCTCAAATAAGAACGGAAAAAGAGTGATTCTAACGAGGTTTCCAAACTTCGAAAAAAAATTTTTTTCTTTTCGAGATTCTTTGCGCATAATATGCTTTTCTGAGGCTATCAAAATAGTATAATGAAAGAGAACCAGTTATCTCAAATAAGAAAGGAAAAAAAGGGATTCTAACGAAGTTTCCAAACTTCGAAAAAAAATTTTATTCTTTTCGAGATTCATTGCGCATAATATGCTTGTCTGAGGCTATCAAACAAGTATAACGAGAGATTACCAGTTATCTCAAATAAGAATGGAAAAAAAGTGATTCTAATGAAGTTTCCAAACTTCGAAAAAAAAATTTATTCTTTTCGTGATTCTTTGCGCATAATATGCTTTTCTGAGGCTATCATACTAGTATAATGAAAGAGAACCAGTTATCTCAAATAAGAACGGAAAAAAAGTGATTCTAACGAAATTTCCAAACTTCGAAAGAATTTTTTTTTCTTTTGGAGATTCTTTGCGCATAATATGCTTTTCTGAGGCTATCAAACTAGTATAATGAAAGAGAACCAGTTATCTCAAATAAGAATGGAAAAAATTTATTTCTAACGAAGTTTCCAAACTTCGAAAAAAATTTTTTTTCTTTTCGAGATTCTTTGCGCATAATATGCTTGTCTGAGGCTATCAAACTAGTATAATGAAAGAGAACCAGATATCTCAAATAAGAATGGAAAAAAAGTGATTCTAAGGAAGTTTCCAAACTTCGAAAAAAAATTTTTTTCTTTTCGATATTCTTTGCGCATAATATGCTTTTCTGAGGCTACCAAACTAGTATGATGAAAGAGAACCAGTTATCTCAAATAAGAACGGAAAAAAAGTGATTCTAACGAGGTTTCCAAACTTCGAAAAAATTTTTTTTTCTTTTCGAGATTCTTTGCGCATAATATGCTTGTCTGAGGCTATCAAACTAGTATAATGAAAGAGAACCAGTTATCTCAAATAAGAACGGAAAAAAAGAGACTCTAACGAAGTTTCCAAACTTCGAAAAAAAATTTTTTTCTTTTCGAGATTCTTTGCGCATAATATGCTTGTCTGAGGCTATCAAACTAGTATAACGAGAGATTACCAGTTATCTCAAACAAGAATGGAAAAAAAGTGATTCTAATGAAGTTTCCAAACTTCGAAAAAAAAATTTATTCTTTTCGTGATTCTTTGCGCATAATATGCTTTTCTGAGGCTATCATACTAGTATAATGAAAGAGAACCAGTTATCTCAAATAAGAACAGAAAAAAAGTGATTCTAACGAAATTTACAAACTTCGAAAAATTTTTTTTTTCTTTTGGAGATTCTTTGCGCATAATATGCTTTTCTGAGGCTATCAAACTAGTATAATGAAAGAGAACCAGTTATCTCAAATAAGAATGGAAAAAAAGTATTTCTAACGAAGTTTCCAAACTTCGAAAAAAAATTTTTTTCTTTTCGAGATTCTTTGCGCATAATATGCTTGTCTGAGGCTATCAAACTAGTATAATGAAAGAGAACCAGATATCTCAAATAAGAATGGAAAAAAAGTGATTCTAAGGAAGTTTCCAAACTTCGAAAAAAAATTTTTTTCTTTTCGATATTCTTTGCGCATAATATGCTTTTCTGAGGCTATCAAACTAGTATGATGAAAGAGAACCAGTTATCTCAAATAAGAACGGAAAAAAAGTGATTTTAACGAGGTTTCCAAACTTCGAAAAAAATTTTTTTTCTTTTCGAGATTCTTTGCGCATAATATGCTTTTCTGAGGCTATCAAACTAGTATGATGAAAGAGAATCAGTTATCTCAAATAAGAACGGAAAAAAAGTGATTCTAACGAAATTTCCAAACTTCGAAAAAAATTGTTTTTCTTTTCGAAATTCTTTGCGCATAATACGCTTTTCTGAGGCTATCAAACTAGTATAATGAAAGAGAACCAGTTATCTCAAATAAGAACGGAAAAAAAGTGATTCTAACGAAGTTTCCAAACTTCGAAAAACAATTTTTTTCTTTTCGAGATTCTTTGCGCATAATATGCTTGTCTGTGGCTATCAAACTAGTATAATGAAAGAGAAACAGTTATCTCAAATAAGAACGGAAAAAAAGTTATTCTAACGAAGAATCGAAAACTCGAAAAAATTTTTTTTCTTTTCGAGATTCTTTGCGCATAATATGCTTGTCTGAGGCTATCAAACTAGTATAACGAGAGATTACCAGTTATCTCAAATAAGAATGGAAAAAAAGTGATTCTAATGAAGTTTCCAAACTTCGAAAAAAAAATTTATTCTTTTCGTGATTCTTTGCGCATAATATGCTTTTCTGGGGCTATCATACTAGTATAATGAAAGAGAACCAGTTATCTCATATAAGAACGGAAAAAAAGTGATTCTAACGAAATTTCCAAACTTCGAAAAAAAATTTTTTTCTTTTGGAGATTCTTTGCGCATAATATGCTTTTCTGAGGCTATCAAACTAGTATAATGAAAGAGAACCAGTTATCTCAAATAAGAACGGAAAAAAAGTGATTCTAACGAAGTTTCCAAACTTCGAAAAAAATTTTTTTTCTTTTCGAGATTCTTTGCGCATAATATGCTTGTCTGAGGCTATCAAACTAGTATAATGAAAGAGAAACAGTTATCTCAAATAAGAACGGAAAAAAAGAGATTCTAACGAAGTTTCCAAACTTCGAAAAAAAATTTTTTTCTTTTCGAGATTCTTTGCGCATAATATGCTTGTCTGAGGCTATCAAACTAGTATAACGAGAGATTACCAGTTATCTCAAACAAGAATGGAAAAAAAGTGATTCAAATGAAGTTTCCAAACTTCGAAAAAAAAATTTATTCTTTTCGTGATTCTTTGCGCATAATATGCTTTTCTGAGGCTATCATACTAGTATAATGAAAGAGAACCAGTTATCTCAAATAAGAACGGAAAAAAAGTGATTCTAACGAAATTTACAAACTTCGAAAAATTTTTTTTTTCTTTTGGAGATTCTTTGCGCATAATATGCTTTTCTGAGGCTATCAAACTAGTATAATGAAAGAGAACCAGTTATCTCAAATAAGAATGGAAAAAAAGTATTTCTAACGAACTTTCCAAACTTCGAAAAAAAATTTTTTTCTTTTCGAGATTCTTTGCGTATAATATGCTTGTCTGAGGCTATCAAACTAGTATAATGAAAGAGAACCAGATATCTCAAATAAGAATGGAAAAAAAGTGATTCTAAGGAAGTTTCCAAACTTCGAAAAAAATTTTTTTCTTTTCGATATTCTTTGCGCATAATATGCTTTTCTGAGGCTATCAAACTAGTATGATGAAAGAGAACCAGTTATCTCAAATAAGAACGGAAAAAAAGTGATTTTAACGAGGTTTCCAAACTTCGAAAAAAATTTTTTTTCTTTTCGAGATTCTTTGCGCATAATATGCTTTTCTGAGGCTATCAAACTAGTATAATGAAAGAGAACCAGTTATCTCAAATAAGAAAGGAAAAAAAGTGATTCTAACGAAGTTTCCAAACTTCGAAAAAAAATTTTATTCTTTTCGAGATTCATTGCGCATAATATGCTTGTCTGAGGCTATCAAACAAGTATAACGAGAGATTACCAGTTATCTCAAATAAGAATGGAAAAAAAGTGATTCTAATGAAGTTTCCAAACTTCGAAAAAAAAATTTATTCTTTTCGTGATTCTTTGCGCATAATATGCTTTTCTGAGGCTATCATACTAGTATAATGAAAGAGAACCAGTTATCTCAAATAAGAACGGA
This sequence comes from Metallyticus violacea, assembly GCA_030762175.1. Taxonomy (NCBI): domain Eukaryota; kingdom Metazoa; phylum Arthropoda; class Insecta; order Mantodea; family Metallyticidae; genus Metallyticus; species Metallyticus violacea. The sequence goes on along the minus strand of CM060842.1, from coordinate 80,930,421 downwards.
AAAAAAGTGATTCTAACGAAATTTCCAAACTTCGAAAGAATTTTTTTTTCTTTTGGAGATTCTTTGCGCATAATATGCTTTTCTGAGGCTATCAAACTAGTATAATGAAAGAGAACCAGTTATCTCAAATAAGAATGGAAAAAATGTATTTCTAACGAAGTTTCCAAACTTCGAAAAAAAATTTTTTTCTTTTCGAGATTCTTTGCGCATAATATGCTTGTCTGAGGCTATCAAACTAGTATAATGAAAGAGAACCAGATATCTCAAATAAGAATGGAAAAAAAGTGATTCTAAGGAAGTTTCCAAACTTCGGAAAAAAATTTTTTTCTTTTCGATATTCTTTGCGCATAATATGCTTTTCTGAGGCTATCAAACTAGTATGATGAAAGAGAACCAGTTATCTCAAATAAGAACGGAAAAAAAGTGATTCTAACGAGGTTTCCAAACTTCGAAAAAAAATTTTTTTCTTTTCGAGATTCTTTGCGCATAATATGCTTTTCTGAGGCTATCAAACTAGTATAATGAAAGAGAATCAGTTACCTCAAATAAGAACGGAAAAAAAGTGATTCTAGCGAAGTTTCGAAAACTCGAAAAAAATTTTTTTCTTTTCGAGATTCTTTGCGCATAATATGCTTGTCTGAGGCTATAAAACTAGTATAACGAGAGATTACCAGTTATCTCAAATAAGAATGGAAAAAAAGTGATTCTAATGAAGTTTCCAAACTTCGAAAAAAAAAGTTATTCTTTTCGTGATTCTTTGCGCATAATATGCTTTTCTGAGGCTATCATACTAGTATAATGAAAGAGAACCAGTTATCTCAAATAAGAACGGAAAAAAAGTGATTCTAACGAAATTTCCAAACTTCGAAAAAAAATTTTTTTATTTTCGAGATTCATTGCGCATAATATGCTTTTCTGAGGGTAATCAAACTAGTATAATGAAAGAGAACCAGTTATCTCAAATAAGAACGGAAAAAAAGTGATTCTAACGAAGTTTCGAAACTTCGAAAAAAATTTTTTTTCTTTTCGAGATTCTTTGCTTATAATATGCTTTTCTGAGGCTATCAAACTAGTATAATGAAAGAGAACCAGTTATCTTAAATAAGAACGGAAAAAAAGTGATTCTAACGAAGTTTCCAATTTTCGAAAAAAAATTTTTTCTTTTCGAGATTCTTTCCGCATAATATGCTTGTCTGAGGCTATCAAACTAGTATAATGAAAGAGAACCAGTTATCTCAAATAAGAATGGAAAAAAAGTGATTCTAAGGAAGTTTCCAAACTTCGAAAAAAAATTTTTTTCTTTTCGAGATTCTTTGCGCATAATACGCTTTTCTGAGGCTATCAAACTAGTATAATGAAAGAGAACCAGTTATCTCAAATAAGAACGGAAAAAAAGTAATTCTAACGAAGTTTCCAAACTTCGAAAAAAAATTTTTTTCTTTTCGAGATTCTTTGCGCATAATATGCTTTTCTGAGGCTATCAATCTAGTATAATGAAAGAGAACCAGTTATCTCAAATAAGAACGGAAAAAAGTGATTCTAACGAAGTTTCCAAACTTCGAAAAAAAATTTTTGTCTTTTCGAGATTCTTTGCGCATAAATGCTTGTCTGAGGCTATCAAACTAGTATAATGAAAGAGAACCAGTTATCTCAAATAAGAACGGAAAAAAAGTGATTCTAACGAAGTTTCGAAACTTCGAAAAAAAATTTTTTTCTTTTCGAGATTCTTTGCGCATAATATGCTTGTCTGAGGCTATCAAACTAGTATAATGAAAGAGAACCAGTTATCTCAAATAAGAACGGAAAAAAAGTGATTCTAACGAGGTTTCCAAACTTCGAAAAAAAATTTTTTTCTTTTCGAGATTCTTTGCGCATAATATGCTTTTCTGAAGCTATCAAACTAGTATAATGAAAGAGAACCAGTTATCTCAAATAAGAACGGAAAAAAGTGATTCTAACGAAGTTTCCAAACTTCGAAAAAAATTTCTTTTCTTTTCGAGATTCTTTGCGCATAATATGCTTTTCTGAGGCTATCAAACTAGTATAATGAAAGAGAACCAGTTATCTCAAATAAGAACGGAAAAAAAGTGATTCTAACGAGGTTTCCAAACTTCGAAATAAATTTTTTTCTTTTCGAGATTCTTTGCGCATAATATGCTTGTCTGAGGCTATCAAACTAGTATAATGAAAGATAACCAGTTATCTCAAATAAGAACGGAAAAAAAGTGATTCTAACGAGGTTTCTAATCTTCGAAAAAAATTTTTTTTCTTTTCGAGATTCTTTGCGCATAATATGCTTGTCTGAGGCTATCAAACTAGTATAATGAAAGAGAACCAGTTATCTCAAATAAGAACGGAAAAAGAGTGATTCTAACGAGGTTTCCAAACTTCGAAAAAAATTTTTTTCTTTTCGAGATTCTTTGCGCATAATATGCTTTTCTGAGGCTATCAAACTAGTATAATGAAAGAGAACCAGTTATCTCAAATAAGAAAGGAAAAAAAGTGATTCTAACGAAGTTTCCAAACTTCGAAAAAAAAATTTTTTCTTTTCGAGATTCTTTGCGCATAATATGCTTGTCTGAGGATATCAAAAAAGTATAACGAGAGATTACCAGTTATCTCAAATAAGAATGGAAAAAAAGTGATTCTAATGAAGTTTCCAAACTTCGAAAAAAAAAGTTATTCTTTTCGTGATTCTTTGCGCATAATATGCTTTTCTGAGGCTATCATACTAGTATAATGAAAGAGAACCAGTTATCTCAAATAAGAACGGAAAAAAAGTGATTCTAACGAAATTTCCAAACTTCGAAAAAAAATTTTTTTATTTTCGAGATTCATTGCGCATAATATGCTTTTCTGAGGGTAATCAAACTAGTATAATGAAAGAGAACCAGTTATCTCAAATAAGAACGGAAAAAAAGTGATTCTAACGAAGTTTCGAAACTTCGAAAAAAATTTTTTTTCTTTTCGAGATTCTTTGCTTATAATATGCTTTTCTGAGGCTATCAAACTAGTATAATGAAAGAGAACCAGTTATCTTAAATAAGAACGGAAAAAAAGTGATTCTAACGAAGTTTCCAATTTTCGAAAAAAAATTTTTTCTTTTCGAGATTCTTTCCGCATAATATGCTTGTCTGAGGCTATCAAACTAGTATAATGAAAGAGAACCAGTTATCTCAAATAAGAATGGAAAAAAAGTGATTCTAAGGAAGTTTCCAAACTTCGAAAAAAAATTTTTTTCTTTTCGAGATTCTTTGCGCATAATACGCTTTTCTGAGGCTATCAAACTAGTATAATGAAAGAGAACCAGTTATCTCAAATAAGAACGGAAAAAAAGTAATTCTAACGAAGTTTCCAAACTTCGAAAAAAAATTTTTTTCTTTTCGAGATTCTTTGCGCATAATATGCTTTTCTGAGGCTATCAATCTAGTATAATGAAAGAGAACCAGTTATCTCAAATAAGAACGGAAAAAAGTGATTCTAACGAAGTTTCCAAACTTCGAAAAAAAATTTTTGTCTTTTCGAGATTCTTTGCGCATAAATGCTTGTCTGAGGCTATCAAACTAGTATAATGAAAGAGAACCAGTTATCTCAAATAAGAACGGAAAAAAAGTGATTCTAACGAAGTTTCGAAACTTCGAAAAAAAATTTTTTTCTTTTCGAGATTCTTTGCGCATAATATGCTTGTCTGAGGCTATCAAACTAGTATAATGAAAGAGAACCAGTTATCTCAAATAAGAACGGAAAAAAAGTGATTCTAACGAGGTTTCCAAACTTCGAAAAAAAATTTTTTTCTTTTCGAGATTCTTTGCGCATAATATGCTTTTCTGAAGCTATCAAACTAGTATAATGAAAGAGAACCAGTTATCTCAAATAAGAACGGAAAAAAGTGATTCTAACGAAGTTTCCAAACTTCGAAAAAAATTTCTTTTCTTTTCGAGATTCTTTGCGCATAATATGCTTTTCTGAGGCTATCAAACTAGTATAATGAAAGAGAACCAGTTATCTCAAATAAGAACGGAAAAAAAGTGATTCTAACGAGGTTTCCAAACTTCGAAATAAATTTTTTTCTTTTCGAGATTCTTTGCGCATAATATGCTTGTCTGAGGCTATCAAACTAGTATAATGAAAGATAACCAGTTATCTCAAATAAGAACGGAAAAAAAGTGATTCTAACGAGGTTTCTAATCTTCGAAAAAAATTTTTTTTTTATTTCGAGATTCTTTGCGCATAATATGCTTGTCTGAGGCTATCAAACTAGTATAATGAAAGAGAACCAGTTATCTCAAATAAGAACGGAAAAAGAGTGATTCTAACGAGGTTTCCAAACTTCGAAAAAAATTTTTTTCTTTTCGAGATTCTTTGCGCATAATATGCTTTTCTGAGGCTATCAAACTAGTATAATGAAAGAGAACCAGTTATCTCAAATAAGAAAGGAAAAAAAGTGATTCTAACGAAGTTTCCAAACTTCGAAAAAAAAATTTTTTCTTTTCGAGATTCTTTGCGCATAATATGCTTGTCTGAGGATATCAAAAAAGTATAACGAGAGATTACCAGTTATCTCAAATAAGAATGGAAAAAAAGTGATTCTAATGAAGTTTCCAAACTTCGAAAAAAAAAGTTATTCTTTTGGTGATTCTTTGCGCATAATATGCTTTTCTGAGGCTATCATACTAGTATAATGAAAGAGAACCAGTTATCTCAAATAAGAACGGAAAAAAAGTGATTCTAACGAAATTTCCAAACTTCGAAAAAATTTTTTTTTCTTTTGGAGATTCTTTGCGCATAATATGCTTTTCTGAGGCTATCAAACTAGTATAATGAAAGAGAACCAGTTATCTCAAATAAGAATGGAAAAAAAGCATTTCTAACGAAGTTTCCAAACTTCGAAAAAAAATTTTTTTCTTTTCCAGATTCTTTGCGCATAATATGCTTGTCTGAGGCTATCAAACTAGTATAATGAAAGAGAACCAGATATCTCAAATAAGAATGGAAAAAAAGTGATTCTAAGGAAGTTTCCAAACTTCGAAAAAAAATTTTTTTCTTTTCGATATTCTTTGCGCATAATATGCTTTTCTGAGGCTATCAAACTAGTATGATGAAAGAGAACCAGTTATCTCAAATAAGAACGGAGAAAAAGTGATTCTAACGAGGTTTCCAAACTTCGAAAAAAAAATTTTTTCTTTTCGAGATTCTTTGCGCATAATATGCTTTTCTGAGGCTATCAAACTAGCATAATGAAAGAGAATCAGTTATCTCAAATAAGAACGGAAAAAAAGTGATTCTAACGAAGTTTCCAAACTTCGAAAAAATTTTTTTTTCTTTTCGAGATTCTTTGCGCATAATACGCTTTTCTGAGGCTATCAAACTAGTATAATGAAAGAGAACCAGTTATCTCAAATAAGAACGGAAAAAAAGTGATTCTAAAGAAGTTTCCAAACTTCGAAAAAAAAATTTTTTTATTTCGAGATTCTTTGCGCATAATATGCTTGTCTGTGGCTATCAAACTAGTATAATGCAAGAGACACAGTTATCTCAAATAAGAACGGAAAAAAAGTGATTCTAAGGAAGTTTCGAAAACACGAAAAAAATTTTTTTCTTTTCGAGATTCTTTGCGCATAATGTGCTTGTCTGAGGCTATCAAACTAGTATAACGAGAGATTACCAGTTATCTCAAATAAGAATGGAAAAAAAGTGATTCTAATGAAGTTTCCAAACTTCGAAAAAAATTTTTTTTCTTTTCGAGATTCTTTGCGCATAATATGCTTTTCTGAGGCTATCAAACTAGTATGATGAAAGAGAACCAGTTATCTCAAATAAGAACGGAAAAAAGTGATTCTAACGAAGTTTCCAAACTTCGAAAAAAATTTTTTTTCTTTTCGAGATTCTTTGCGCATAATATGCTTTTCTGAGGCTATCAAACTAGTATGATGAAAGAGAACCAGTTATCTCAAATAAGAACGGAAAAAAAGTGATTCTAACGAGGTTTCCAATTTTCGAAAAAAAATTTTTTTCTTTTCGAGATTCTTTGCGCATAATATGCTTTTCTGAGGCTATCAAACTAGTATAATGAAAGAGAACCAGTTATCTCAAATAAGAACGGAAAAAGAGTGATTCTAACGAGGTTTCCAAACTTCGAAAAAAAATTTTTTTCTTTTCGAGATTCTTTGCGCATAATATGCTTTTCTGAGGCTATCAAAATAGTATAATGAAAGAGAACCAGTTATCTCAAATAAGAAAGGAAAAAAAGGGATTCTAACGAAGTTTCCAAACTTCGAAAAAAAATTTTATTCTTTTCGAGATTCATTGCGCATAATATGCTTGTCTGAGGCTATCAAACAAGTATAACGAGAGATTACCAGTTATCTCAAATAAGAATGGAAAAAAAGTGATTCTAATGAAGTTTCCAAACTTCGAAAAAAAAATTTATTCTTTTCGTGATTCTTTGCGCATAATATGCTTTTCTGAGGCTATCATACTAGTATAATGAAAGAGAACCAGTTATCTCAAATAAGAACGGAAAAAAAGTGATTCTAACGAAATTTCCAAACTTCGAAAGAATTTTTTTTTCTTTTGGAGATTCTTTGCGCATAATATGCTTTTCTGAGGCTATCAAACTAGTATAATGAAAGAGAACCAGTTATCTCAAATAAGAATGGAAAAAATTTATTTCTAACGAAGTTTCCAAACTTCGAAAAAAATTTTTTTTCTTTTCGAGATTCTTTGCGCATAATATGCTTGTCTGAGGCTATCAAACTAGTATAATGAAAGAGAACCAGATATCTCAAATAAGAATGGAAAAAAAGTGATTCTAAGGAAGTTTCCAAACTTCGAAAAAAAATTTTTTTCTTTTCGATATTCTTTGCGCATAATATGCTTTTCTGAGGCTACCAAACTAGTATGATGAAAGAGAACCAGTTATCTCAAATAAGAACGGAAAAAAAGTGATTCTAACGAGGTTTCCAAACTTCGAAAAAATTTTTTTTTCTTTTCGAGATTCTTTGCGCATAATATGCTTGTCTGAGGCTATCAAACTAGTATAATGAAAGAGAACCAGTTATCTCAAATAAGAACGGAAAAAAAGAGACTCTAACGAAGTTTCCAAACTTCGAAAAAAAATTTTTTTCTTTTCGAGATTCTTTGCGCATAATATGCTTGTCTGAGGCTATCAAACTAGTATAACGAGAGATTACCAGTTATCTCAAACAAGAATGGAAAAAAAGTGATTCTAATGAAGTTTCCAAACTTCGAAAAAAAAATTTATTCTTTTCGTGATTCTTTGCGCATAATATGCTTTTCTGAGGCTATCATACTAGTATAATGAAAGAGAACCAGTTATCTCAAATAAGAACGGAAAAAAAGTGATTCTAACGAAATTTACAAACTTCGAAAAATTTTTTTTTTCTTTTGGAGATTCTTTGCGCATAATATGCTTTTCTGAGGCTATCAAACTAGTATAATGAAAGAGAACCAGTTATCTCAAATAAGAATGGAAAAAAAGTATTTCTAACGAAGTTTCCAAACTTCGAAAAAAAATTTTTTTCTTTTCGAGATTCTTTGCGCATAATATGCTTGTCTGAGGCTATCAAACTAGTATAATGAAAGAGAACCAGATATCTCAAATAAGAATGGAAAAAAAGTGATTCTAAGGAAGTTTCCAAACTTCGAAAAAAAATTTTTTTCTTTTCGATATTCTTTGCGCATAATATGCTTTTCTGAGGCTATCAAACTAGTATGATGAAAGAGAACCAGTTATCTCAAATAAGAACGGAAAAAAAGTGATTTTAACGAGGTTTCCAAACTTCGAAAAAAATTTTTTTTCTTTTCGAGATTCTTTGCGCATAATATGCTTTTCTGAGGCTATCAAACTAGTATGATGAAAGAGAATCAGTTATCTCAAATAAGAACGGAAAAAAAGTGATTCTAACGAAATTTCCAAACTTCGAAAAAAATTGTTTTTCTTTTCGAAATTCTTTGCGCATAATACGCTTTTCTGAGGCTATCAAACTAGTATAATGAAAGAGAACCAGTTATCTCAAATAAGAACGGAAAAAAAGTGATTCTAACGAAGTTTCCAAACTTCGAAAAACAATTTTTTTCTTTTCGAGATTCTTTGCGCATAATATGCTTGTCTGTGGCTATCAAACTAGTATAATGAAAGAGAAACAGTTATCTCAAATAAGAACGGAAAAAAAGTTATTCTAACGAAGAATCGAAAACTCGAAAAAATTTTTTTTCTTTTCGAGATTCTTTGCGCATAATATGCTTGTCTGAGGCTATCAAACTAGTATAACGAGAGATTACCAGTTATCTCAAATAAGAATGGAAAAAAAGTGATTCTAATGAAGTTTCCAAACTTCGAAAAAAAAAGTTATTCTTTTCGTGATTCTTTGCGCATAATATGCTTTTCTGAGGCTATCATACTAGTATAATGAAAGAGAACCAGTTATCTCAAATAAGAACGGAAAAAAAGTGATTCTAACGAAATTTCCAAACTTCGAAAAAAAATTTTTTTATTTTCGAGATTCATTGCGCATAATATGCTTGTCTGAGGCTATCAAACTAGTATAATGAAAGAGAACCAGTTATCTCAAATAAGAACGGAAAAAAAGTGATTCTAACGAAGTTTCGAAACTTCCAAAAAATTTTTTTTCTTTTCGAGATTCTTTGCGCATAATATGCTTGTCTGAGGCTATCAAACTAGTATAATGAAAGAGAACCAGTTATCTCAAATAAGAACGGAAAAAAAGTGATTCTAACGAGGTTTCCAAACTTCGAAAAAAAATTTTTTTCTTTTCGAGATTCTTTGCGCATAATATGCTTTTCTGAGGCTATCAAACTAGTATTATGAAAGAGAACCAGTTATCTCAAATAAGAACGGAAAAAAGTGATTCTAACGAAGTTTCCAAACTTCGAAAAAAATTTCTTTTCTTTTCGAGATTCTTTGCGCATAATATGCTTTTCTGAGGCTATCAAACTAGTATAATGAAAGAGAACCAGTTATCTCAAATAAGAACGGAAAAAAAGAGATTCTAACAAAGTTTCGAAACTTCGAAAAAAAATTTTTTTCTTTTCGAGATTCTTTGCGCATAATATGCTTGTCTGAGGCTATCAAACTAGTATAATGAAAGAGAACCAGTTATCTCAAATAAGAACGGAAAAAAAGTGATTCTAACGAGGTTTCCACACTTCGAAAAAAATTTTTTTTCTTTTCGAGATTCTTTGCGCATAATATGCTTTTCTGAGGCTATCAAACTAGTATAATGAAAGAGAACCAGTTAGCTCAAATAAGAACGGAAAAAAGTGATTCTAACGAAGTTTCCAAACTTCGAAAAAATTTTTTTTTCTTTTCGAGATTCTTTGCGCATAATATGCTTTTCTGAGGCTATCAAACTAGTATGATGAAAGAGAACCAGTTATCTCAAATAAGAACGGAAAAAAAGTGATTCTAACGAGGTTTCCAATTTTCGAAAAAAAATTTTTTTCTTTTCGAGATTCTTTGCGCATAATATGCTTTTCTGAGGCTATCAAACTAGTATAATGAAAGAGAACCAGTTATCTCAAATAAGAACGGAAAAAGAGTGATTCTAACGAGGTTTCCAAACTTCGAAAAAAAATTTTTTTCTTTTCGAGATTCTTTGCGCATAATATGCTTTTCTGAGGCTATCAAACTAGTATAATGAAAGAGAACCAGTTATCTCAAATAAGAAAGGAAAAAAAGTGATTCTAACGAAGTTTCCAAACTTCGAAAAAAAATTTTATTCTTTTCGAGATTCATTGCGCATAATATGCTTGTCTGAGGCTATCAAACAAGTATAACGAGAGATTACCAGTTATCTCAAATAAGAATGGAAAAAAAGTGATTCTAATGAAGTTTCCAAACTTCGAAAAAAAAATTTATTCTTTTCGTGATTCTTTGCGCATAATATGCTTTTCTGAGGCTATCATACTAGTATAATGAAAGAGAACCAGTTATCTCAAATAAGAACGGAAAAAAAGTGATTCTAACGAAATTTCCAAACTTCGAAAGAATTTTTTTTTCTTTTGGAGATTCTTTGCGCATAATATGCTTTTCTGAGGCTATCAAACTAGTATAATGAAAGAGAACCAGTTATCTCAAATAAGAATGGAAAAAATGTATTTCTAACGAAGTTTCCAAACTTCGAAAAAAAATTTTTTTCTTTTCGAGATTCTTTGCGCATAATATGCTTGTCTGAGGCTATCAAACTAGTATAATGAAAGAGAACCAGATATCTCAAATAAGAATGGAAAAAAAGTGATTCTAAGGAAGTTTCCAAACTTCGAAAAAAAATTTTTTTCTTTTCGATATTCTTTGCGCATAATATGCTTTTCTGAGGCTATCAAACTAGTATGATGAAAGAGAACCAGTTATCTCAAATAAGAACGGAAAAAAAGTGATTCTAACGAGGTTTCCAAACTTCGAAAAAAAATTTTTTTCTTTTCGAGATTCTTTGCGCATAATATGCTTTTCTGAGGCTATCAAACTAGTATAATGAAAGAGAATCAGTTACCTCAAATAAGAACGGAAAAAAAGTGATTCTAACGAAGTTTCCAAACTTCGAAAACAATTTTTTTTCTTTTCGAGATTCTTTGCGCATAATACGCTTTTCTGAGGCTATCAAACTAGAATAATGAAAGAGAACCAGTTATCTCAAATAAGAACGGAAAAAAAGTGATTCTAACGAAGTTTCGAAAACTCGAAAAAATTTTTTTTCTTTTCGAGATTCTTTGCGCATAATGTGCTTGTCTGAGGCTATCAAACTAGTATAACGAGAGATTACCAGTTATCTCAAATAAGAATGGAAAAAAAGTGATTCTAATGAAGTTTCCAAACTTCGAAAAAAAAATTTATTCTTTTCGTGATTCTTTGCGCATAATATGCTTTTCTGGGGCTATCATACTAGTATAATGAAAGAGAACCAGTTATCTCATATAAGAACGGAAAAAAAGTGATTCTAACGAAATTTCCAAACTTCGAAAAAAAATTTTTTTCTTTTGGAGATTCTTTGCGCATAATATGCTTTTCTGAGGCTATCAAACTAGTATAATGAAAGAGAACCAGTTATCTCAAATAAGAACGGAAAAAAAGTGATTCTAACGAAGTTTCCAAACTTCGAAAAAAATTTTTTTTCTTTTCGAGATTCTTTGCGCATAATATGCTTGTCTGAGGCTATCAAACTAGTATAACGAGAGATTACCAGTTATCTCAAACAAGAATGGAAAAAAAGTGATTCAAATGAAGTTTCCAAACTTCGAAAAAAAAATTTATTCTTTTCGTGATTCTTTGCGCATAATATGCTTTTCTGAGGCTATCATACTAGTATAATGAAAGAGAACCAGTTATCTCAAATAAGAACGGAAAAAAAGTGATTCTAACGAAATTTACAAACTTCGAAAAATTTTTTTTTTCTTTTGGAGATTCTTTGCGCATAATATGCTTTTCTGAGGCTATCAAACTAGTATAATGAAAGAGAACCAGTTATCTCAAATAAGAATGGAAAAAAAGTATTTCTAACGAACTTTCCAAACTTCGAAAAAAAATTTTTTTCTTTTCGAGATTCTTTGCGTATAATATGCTTGCCTGAGGCTATCAAACTAGTATAATGAAAGAGAACCAGATATCTCAAATAAGAATGGAAAAAAAGTGATTCTAAGGAAGTTTCCAAACTTCGAAAAAAATTTTTTTCTTTTCGATATTCTTTGCGCATAATATGCTTTTCTGAGGCTATCAAACTAGTATGATGAAAGAGAACCAGTTATCTCAAATAAGAACGGAAAAAAAGTGATTTTAACGAGGTTTACAAACTTCGAAAAAAATTTTTTTTCTTTTCGAGATTCTTTGCGCATAATATGCTTTTCTGAGGCTATCAAACTAGTGTGATGAAAGAGAATCAGTTATCTCAAATAAGAACGGAAAAAAAGTGATTCTAACGAAATTTCCAAACTTCGAAAAAAATTGTTTTTCTTTTCGAAATTCTTTGCGCATAATACGCTTTTCTGAGGCTATCAAACTAGTATAATGAAAGAGAACCAGTTATCTCAAATAAGAACGGAAAAAAAGTGATTCTAACGAAGTTTCCAAACTTCGAAAAAAAATTTTTTTCTTTTCGAGATTCTTTGCGCATAATATGCTTGTCTGTGGCTATCAAACTAGTATAATGAAAGAGAAACAGTTATCTCAAATAAGAACGGAAAAAAAGTTATTCTAACGAAGTTTCGAAAACTCGAAAAAAATTTTTTTCTTTTCGAGATTCTTTGCGCATAATATGCTTGTCTGAGGCTATAAAACTAGTATAACGAGAGATTACCAGTTATCTCAAATAAGAATGGAAAAAAAGTGATTCTAATGAAGTTTCCAAACTTCGAAAAAAAAAGTTATTCTTTTCGTGATTCTTTGCGCATAATATGCTTTTCTGAGGCTATCATACTAGTATAATGAAAGAGAACCAGTTATCTCAAATAAGAACGGAAAAAAAGTGATTCTAACGAAATTTCCAAACTTCGAAAAAAATTTTTTTATTTTCGAGATTCATTGCGCATAATATGCTTTTCTGAGGCTATCAAACTAGTATAATGAAAGAGAACCAGTTATCTCAAATAAGAAAGGAAAAAAAGTGATTCTAACGAAGTTTCCAAACTTCGAAAAAAAATTTTATTCTTTTCGAGATTCATTGCGCATAATATGCTTGTCTGAGGCTATCAAACAAGTATAACGAGAGATTACCAGTTATCTCAAATAAGAATGGAAAAAAAGTGATTCTAATGAAGTTTCCAAACTTCGAAAAAAAAATTTATTCTTTTCGTGATTCTTTGCGCATAATATGCTTTTCTGAGGCTATCATACTAGTATAATGAAAGAGAACCAGTTATCTCAAATAAGAACGGAAAAAAAGTGATTCTAACGAAATTTCCAAACTTCGAAAGAATTTTTTTTTCTTTTGGAGATTCTTTGCGCATAATATGCTTTTCTGAGGCTATCAAACTAGTATAATGAAAGAGAACCAGTTATCTCAAATAAGAATGGAAAAAATGTATTTCTAACGAAGTTTCCAAACTTCGAAAAAAATTTTTTTTCTTTTCGAGATTCTTTGCGCATAATATGCTTGTCTGAGGCTATCAAACTAGTATAATGAAAGAGAACCAGATATCTCAAATAAGAATGGAAAAAAAGTGATTCTAAGGAAGTTTCCAAACTTCGAAAAAAAATTTTTTTCTTTTCGATATTCTTTGCGCATAATATGCTTTTCTGAGGCTATCAAACTAGTATGATGAAAGAGAACCAGTTATTTCAAATAAGAACGGAAAAAAAGTGATTCTAACGAGGTTTCCAAACTTCGAAAAAAAATTTTTTTCTTTTCGAGATTCTTTGCGCATAATATGCTTTTCTGAGGCTATCAAACTAGTATAATGAAAGAGAATCAGTTACCTCAAATAAGAACGGAAAAAAAGTGATTCTAACGAAGTTTCCATACTTCGAAAACAATTTTTTTTCTTTTCGAGATTCTTTGCGCATAATACGCTTTTCTGAGGCTATCAAACTAGTATAATGAAAGAGAACCAGTTATCTCAAATAAGAACGGAAAAAAAGTGATTCTAACGAAGTTTCGAAAACTCGAAAAAAATTTTTTTCTTTTCGAGATTCTTTGGGCATAATGTGCTTGTCTGAGGCTATCAAACTAGTATAACGAGAGATTACCAGTTATCTCAAATAAGAATGGAAAAAAAGTGATTCTAATGAAGTTTCCAAACTTCGAAAAAAAAATTTATTCTTTTCGTGATTCTTTGCGCATAATATGCTTTTCTGGGGCTATCATACTAGTATAATGAAAGAGAACCAGTTATCTCATATAAGAACGGAAAAAAAGTGATTCTAACGAAATTTCCAAACTTCGAAAAAAAATTTTTTTCTTTTGGAGATTCTTTGCTCATAATATGCTTTTCTGAGGCTATCAAACTAGTATAATGAAAGAGAACCAGTTATCTCAAATAAGAACGGAAAAAAAGTGATTCTAACGAAGTTTCCAAACTTCGAAAAAAATTTTTTTTCTTTTCGAGATTCTTTGCGCATAATATGCTTGTCTGAGGCTATCAAACTAGTATAATGAAAGAGAAACAGTTATCTCAAATAAGAACGGAAAAAAAGAGATTCTAACGAAGTTTCCAAACTTCGAAAAAAAATTTTTTTCTTTTCGAGATTCTTTGCGCATAATATGCTTGTCTGAGGCTATCAAACTAGTATAACGAGAGATTACCAGTTATCTCAAACAAGAATGGAAAAAAAGTGATTCAAATGAAGTTTCCAAACTTCGAAAAAAAAATTTATTCTTTTCGTGATTCTTTGCGCATAATATGCTTTTCTGAGGCTATCATACTAGTATAATGAAAGAGAACCAGTTATCTCAAATAAGAACGGAAAAAAAGTGATTCTAACGAAATTTACAAATTTCGAAAAATTTTTTTTTTCTTTTGGAGATTCTTTGCGCATAATATGCTTTTCTGAGGCTATCAAACTAGTATAATGAAAGAGAACCAGTTATCTCAAATAAGAATGGAAAAAAAGTATTTCTAACGAACTTTCCAAACTTCGAAAAAAAATTTTTTTCTTTTCGAGATTCTTTGCGTATAATATGCTTGTCTGAGGCTATCAAACTAGTATAATGAAAGAGAACCAGATATCTCAAATAAGAATGGAAAAAAAGTGATTCTAAGGAAGTTTCCAAACTTCGAAAAAAATTTTTTTCTTTTCGATATTCTTTGCGCATAATATGCTTTTCTGAGGCTATCAAACTAGTATGATGAAAGAGAACCAGTTATCTCAAATAAGAACGGAAAAAAAGTGATTTTAACGAGGTTTCCAAACTTCGAAAAAAATTTTTTTTCTTTTCGAGATTCTTTGCGCATAATATGCTTTTCTGAGGCTATCAAACTAGTATGATGAAAGAGAATCAGTTATCTCAAATAAGAACGGAAAAAAAGTGATTCTAACGAAATTTCCAAACTTCGAAAAAAATTGTTTTTCTTTTCGAAATTCTTTGCGCATAATACGCTTTTCTGAGGCTATCAAACTAGTATAATGAAAGAGAACCAGTTATCTCAAATAAGAACGGAAAAAAAGTGATTCTAACGAAGTTTCCAAACTTCGAAAAAAAATTTTTTTCTTTTCGAGATTCTTTGCGCATAATATGCTTGTCTGTGGCTATCAAACTAGTATAATGAAAGAGAAACAGTTATCTCAAATAAGAACGGAAAAAAAGTTATTCTAACGAAGTTTCGAAAACTCGAAAAAAATTTTTTTCTTTTCGAGATTCTTTGCGCATAATATGCTTGTCTGAGGCTATAAAACAAGTATAACGAGAGATTACCAGTTATCTCAAATAAGAATGGAAAAAAAGTGATTCTAATGAAGTTTCCAAACTTCGAAAAAAAAAGTTATTCTTTTCGTGATTCTTTGCGCATAATATGCTTTTCTGAGGCTATCATACTAGTATAATGAAAGAGAACCAGTTATCTCAAATAAGAACGGAAAAAAAGTGATTCTAACGAAATTTCCAAACTTCGAAAAAAAATTTTTTTATTTTCGAGATTCATTGCGCATAATATGCTTTTCTGAGGGTAATCAAACTAGTATAATGACAGAGAACCAGTTATCTCAAATAAGAACGGAAAAAAAGTGATTCTAACGAAGTTTCGAAACTTCGAAAAAAATTTTTTTTCTTTTCGAGATTCTTTGCTTATAATATGCTTTTCTGAGGCTATCAAACTAGTATAATGAAAGAGAACCAGTTATCTTAAATAAGAACGGAAAAAAAGTGATTCTAACGAAGTTTCCAATTTTCGAAAAAAAAATTTTTCTTTTCAAGATTCTTTCCGCATAATATGCTTGTCTGAGGCTATCAAACTAGTATAATGAAAGAGAACCAGTTATCTCAAATAAGAATGGAAAAAAAGTGATTCTAAGGAAGTTTCCAAACTTCGAAAAAAAATTTTTTTCTTTTCGAGATTCTTTGCGCATAATACGCTTTTCTGAGGCTATCAAACTAGTATAATGAAAGAGAACCAGTTATCTCAAATAAGAACGGAAAAAAAGTGATTCTAACGAAGTTTCCAAACTTCGAAAAAAAATTTTTTTCTTTTCGAGATTCTTTGCGCATAATATGCTTTTCTGAGGCTATCAAACTAGTATAATGAAAGAGAACCAGTTATCTCAAATAAGAACGGAAAAAAGTGATTCTAACGAGGTTTCCAAACTTCGAAAAAAAATTTTTGTCTTTTCGAGATTCTTTGCGCATAAATGCTTGTCTGAGGCTATCAAACTAGTATAATGAAAGAGAACCAGTTATCTCAAATAAGAACGGAAAAAAAGTGATTCTAACGAAGTTTCGAAACTTCGAAAAAAAATTTTTTTCTTTTCGAGATTCTTTGCGCATAATATGCTTGTCTGAGGCTATCAAACTAGTATAATGAAAGAGAACCAGTTATCTCAAATAAGAACGGAAAAAAAGTGATTCTAACGAGGTTTCCAAACTTCGAAAAAAAATTTTTTTCTTTTCGAGATTCTTTGCGCATAATATGCTTTTCTGAAGCTATCAAAATAGTATAATGAAAGAGAACCAGTTATCTCAAATAAGAACGGAAAAAAGTGATTCTAACGAAGTTTCCAAACTTCGAAAAAAATTTCTTTTCTTTTCGAGATTCTTTGCGCATAATATGCTTTTCTGAGGCTATCAAACTAGTATAATGAAAGAGAACCAGTTATCTCAAATAAGAACGGAAAAAAAGTGATTCTAACGAGGTTTCCAATCTTCGAAAAAAAATTTTTTTCTTTTCGAGATTCTTTGCGCATAATATGCTTTTCTGAGGCTATCAAACTAGTATAACGAGAGATTACCAGTTATCTCAAATAAGAATGGAAAAAAAGTGATTCTAATGAAGTTTCCAAACTTCGAAAAAAATTTGTTTTTTTTTCGAGATTCTTTCCGCATAATATGCTTTTCTACGGGTATCAAACTAGCAAATGGAAAGAGAACCATTTATCTCGAATAAGAACGGAAAAAGAGTAATTCTAACGAAGTTTCCAAACTTCGAAAAAAATTATATTTCTTTTCGAGATTCTTTGCGCATAATATGCTTTTCTGATTCTATCAAACTAGTATAATGAAAGAGAACTAGTTATCTCAAATAAGAATGGAAAAAATTGATTCATAAGGATTTTCAAAAGATCAAAAAAAATTTTTCTTTATTGAAGATTCTTTCCGCATAATATGCTTTTCTAAGGCTATCAAACTAGTATAATGAAAGAGAACCAGTTATCTCAAATAAGAACGGAAAAAAAGTGATTCTAATAAAGTTTCCAAACTTTGAAAACATTTTTTTTCTTTTCGAGATTCTTTGCGCATATTGTTTTTCTGAAGCTATCAAACTAGTATAATGAAAGAGAACCAGTTATCTCAAATAAGAACGGAAAAAAAGTGATTCTAATGATGTTTCCAATCTTTGAAAACATTTTTTTTTCTTTTCGAGATTTTTTCCGCTTAATATGCTTTTCTACAGCTATCAAAATAGCAAAATGAAAGAGAACCAGTTATCTCGAATAAGAACGGAAAAAAAGTGATTCTAACGAAGTTTCCCAACTTCGAAAAAAATTATTTTTCTTTTTGAGATTCTTTGCGCATAATATGCTTTTCTGAGTCTATCAAACTAGTATAATGAAAGAGAACCAGTTATGTCAAATAAGAACGGAAAAAAAGTGATTCTAATGAAGTTTCCAAATTTTGAAATTTTTTTTTTTTTCTTTTCGAGATTCTTTGCGCATATAAAGCTTTTCTGAGGCTATCAAACTAGTATAATGAAAGATAACCAGTTATCTCAAATAAGAATGGAAAAAAATTGATTCATAAGGATTTTGCAAACATCAAAAAAAAATTTTTTTTCTTTTCGAGATTCTTTTCGTATAATATGCTTTTCTGAGGCTATCAAACTAGTATAATGAAAGAGAACCAGTTATCTGAAATAAGAACAGAAAAAAATTTATTCTAATGAAGTTTCCAAATTTTGAAATTTTTTTTTTTTTTTTCGAGATTCTTTCCGCATAATATGCTTTTCCACAGCTATCAAACTCGCAAAATGAAAGGGAACCATTTATCTCGAATAAGAACCGAAAAAAAGTGATTCTAATGTTTTTCCAAACTTCGAAAAAAAATTTTTCTTTTCGAGATTCTTTGCGCATTATATGCTTTTCTATGGCTATCAAACTAGTATAATGAAAGAGAACCAGTTATCTCAAATAAGAAAGGAAAAAAAGTGATTCTAAAGAAGTTTCCAAACTTCGAAAAAAAAGTTTTTTCTTTTCGAGATTCTTTGCGCATAATACGCTTTTCTGAGGCTATCAAACTAGTATAATGAAAGAGAACCAGTTATCTCAAATAATAACGGAAAAAAAGTGATTCTAACGAAGTTTCCAAACTTCGAAAAAAAAATTTTTTCTTTTCGAGATTCTTTGCGCATAATATGCTTTTCTGAGGCTATCAAACTAGAATAATGAAAGAGAACCAGTTATCTCAAATAAGAACGGAAAAAAAGTGATTCTAACGAAGTTTCGAAACTTCGAAAAAAAATTTTTTTCTTTTCGAGATTCTTTGCGCATAATATGCTTGTCTGAGGCTATCAAAATAGTATAATGAAAGAGAACCAGTTATCTCAAATAAGAACGGAAAAAAAGTGATTCTAACGAGGTTTCCAAACTTCGAAAAAAAATTTTTTTCTTTTCGAGATTCTTTGCGCATAATATGCTTTTCTGAGGCTATCAAACTAGTATAATGAAAGAGAACCAGTTATCTCAAATAAGAACGGAAAAAAGTGATTCTAACGAGGTTTCCAATCTTCGAAAAAAAATTTTTTTCTTTTCGAGATTCTTTGCGAATAAAATGCCTTTCTGAGGCTATCAAACTAGTATAATGAAAGAGAACCAGTTATCTCAAATAAGAACGGAAAAAAAAGTGATTCTAACGAAGTTTCCAAACTTCGAAAAAAAATTTTTTTCTTTTCGAGATTCTTTGCGCATAATATGCTTGTCTGAGGCTATCAAACTAGTATAATGAAAGAGAACCAGTTATCTCAAATAAGAACGGAAAAAAAGTGATTCTAACGAAGTTTCGAAAACTCGAAAAAAATTTTTTTTCTTTTCGAGATTCTTTGCGCATAATATGCTTTTCTGAGGCTATCAAACTAGTATAATGAAAGAGAACCAGTTATCTCAAATAAGAAAGGAAAAAAAGTGATTCTAACGAAGTTTCCAAACTTCGAAAAAAAATTTTTTTCTTTTCGAGATTGTTTGCGCATAATATGCTTGTCTGAGGCTATCAAACTAGTATAACGAGAGATTACCAGTTATCTCAAATAAGAATGGAAAAAAAGTGATTCTAATGAAGTTTCCAAACTTCGAAAAAAAAATTTATTCTTTTCGTGATTCTTTGCGCATAATATGTTTTTCTGAAGCTATCAAACTAGTATAATGAAAGAGAACCAGTTATCTCAAATAAGAATGGGAAAAAAGTATTTCTAACGAAGTTTCCAAACTTCGAAAAAAAAATTTTTTCTTTTCGAGATTCTTTGCGCATAATATGCTTGTCTGAGGCTATCAAACTGGTATAATGAAAGAGAACCTGATATCTCAAATAAGACTGGAAAAAAAGTGATTCTAAGGAAGTTTCCAAACTTGGAAAAAAAATTTTTTTCTTTTCGATATTCTTTGCGCATAATATGCTTTTCTGAGGCTATCAAACTAGTATGATGAAAGAGAACCCGTTATCTCAAATAAGAACGGAAAAAAAGTGAATCTAACGAGGTTTCCAAACTTCGAAAAAAAATTTTTTTCTTTTCGAGATTCTTTGCGCATAGTATGCTTTTCTGAGGCTATCAAACTAGTATAATGAAAGAGAATCAGTTATCTCAAATAAGAACGGAAAAAAAGTGATTCTAACGAAGTTTCCAAACTTCGAAAAAAATTTTTTTTCTTTTCGAGATTCTTTGCGCATAATATGCTTGTCTGTGGCTATCAAACTAGTATAATGAAAGAGAAACAGTTATCTCAAATAAGAACGGAAAAAAAGTGATTCTAACGAAGTTTCGAAAACTCGAAAAAAATTTTTTTCTTTTCGAGATTCTTTGCGCATAATATGCTTGTCTGAGGCTATCAAACTAGTATAACGAGAGATTACCAGTTATCTCAAATAAGAATGGAAAAAAAGTGATTCTAATGAAGTTTCCAAACTTCGAAAAAAAAATTTATTCTTTTCGTGATTCTTTGCGCATAATATGCTTTTCTGAGGCTATCATACTAGTATAATGAAAGAGAACCAGTTATCTCAAATAAGAACGGAAAAAAAGTGATTCTAACGAAATTTCCAAACTTCGAAAAAAAATTTTTTTCTTTTGGAGATTCTTTGCGCATAACATGCTTTTCTGAGGCTATCAAACTAGTATAATGAAAGAGAACCAGTTATCTCAAATAAGAATGGAAAAAAAGTGTTTCTAATGAAGTTTCTAAACTTCGAAAAACATTTTTTTTCATTTCGAGATTCTTTGCGCATAATATGCTTTTCGGAGACTATCAAACTAATATAATGAAAGAGAACAAGTTATCTCAAATAAGAACGGAAAAAAAGTGATTCTAACGAGGTTTCGAAACTTCGAAAAAAATTTTTTTTCTTTTCGAGATTCTTTGCGCATAATATGCTTTTCTGAGGCTATCAAACTAGTATAATGAAAGAGAACCAGTTATCTCAAATAAGAACGGAAAAAAGTGATTCTAACGAAGTTTCGAAAACTCGAAAATAATTTTTTTTCTTTTCGAGATTCTTTGCGCATAATATGCTTTTCTGAGGCTATCAAACTAGTATAATGAAAGAGAACCAGTTATCTCAAATAAGAAAGGAAAAAAAGTGATTCTAACGAAGTTTCCAAACTTCGAAAAAAAATTTTTTTCTTTTCGAGATTCTTTGCGCATAATATGCTTTTCTGAGGCTATCAAACTAGTATAATGAAAGAGAACCAGTTATCTCAAATAAGAAAAGAAAAAAAGTGATTCTAACGAAGTTTCCAAACTTCGAAAAAAAATTTTTTTCTTTTCGAGATTCTTTGCGCATAATATGCTTGTCTGAGGCTATCAAACTAGTATAACGAGAGATTACCAGTTATCTCAAATAAGAATGGAAAAAAAGTGATTCTAATGAAGTTTCCAAACTTCGAAAAAAATTTGTTTTCTTTTCGAGATTCTTTCCGCATAATATGCTTTTCTACGGGTATCAAACTAGCAAATGGAAAGATAACCATTTATCTCGAATAAGAACGGAAAAAGAGTAATTCTAACGAAGATTCCAAACTTCGAAAAAAATTATATTTCTTTTCGAGATTCTTTGCGCATAATATGCTTTTCTGCTTCTATCAAACTAGTATAATGAAAGAGAACTAGTTATCTCAAATAAGAATGGAAAAAATTGATTCATAAGGATTTTCAAAAGATCAAAAAAAAATTTTCTTTATTGAAGATTCTTTCAGCATAATATGCTTTTCTAAGGCTATCAAACTAATATAATGAAAGAGAACCAGTTATCTCAAATAAGAACGGAAAAAAAGTGATTCTAATAAAGTTTCCAAACTTTGAAAACATTTTTTTTTCTTTTCGAGATTCTTTGCGCATAATGTTTTTCTGAAGCTATCAAACTAGTATAATGAAAGAGAACCAATTATCTCAAATAAGAAAGCAAAAAAATTGATTAATAAGGATTTTCCAAACATCAAAAAAAATTTTTTTTCTTTTCGAGATTCTTTCCGCATAATATGCTTTTCTGTTCTATCAAACTAGTATAATGAAAGAGAAGCAGTTATCTCGAATAAGAACGGAAAAAAAGTCATTCTAATGAGTTTCCAAACTTCGAAAAAAAATTTTTTTCTTTTCAAGATTCTTTGCTCATAATATGCTTTTCTATGGCTATCAAACTAGTATAATGAAAGACAACCAGTTATCTCAAATAAGTACGGAAAAAAAGTGATTCTAATGATGTTTCCAAACTTTGAAAACATTTTTTTTTCTTTTCGAGATTTTTTCCGCTTAATATGCTTTTCTACATCTATCAAAATAGCAAAATGAAAGAGAACCAGTTATCTTGAATAAGAACGGAAAAAAAGTGATTCTAACGAAGTTTCCAAATTTGGAAAAAATTATTATTATTTTCGAGATTCTTTGCGTATAATATGCTTTTCTGAGGCTATCAAAGTAGTATAATGAAAGAGAACCAGTTATCTCAAATAAGAATGGAAAAAAATTGATTCATAAGTATTTTTCAAACATCAAAAAAAAAATTTTTTTCTTTTCGAGATTCTTTCCGCATAATATGCTTTTCTGAGGCTATCAAACTAGTATAATGAAAGAGAACTAGCTATCTCAAATAAGAATGGATAAAAATCGATTCATAAGGATTTTCCAAAAATCAAAAAAAAAATTTTTTCTTTTAGAGATTCTTTCCGCTTATTATGCTTTTCTGAGGTTATCAAACCAGTATAATGAAAGAGAACCAGTTATCTGAAATAAGAACGGAAAAAAAGTGATTCTAATGAAGTTTCCAAACTTTGAAAACATTTTTTTTTCTTTTCGAGATTCTTTCCGCATAATATGCTTTTCTAAGGCTATCAAACTAGTATAACGAAAGAGAACCAGTTATCTCGAATAAGAACGGAAAAAAATTGATTCCAACGAAGTTTCCAATCTTCGAAAAAAATGATTTTTCTTTTCAAGATTCTTTCCGCATAATATGCTTTTCTAAGGCTATAGAACTAGTATAATGAAAGAGAACCATTTATCTCGAATAAGAACGGAAAAAAAGTGATTCTAACGAAGTTTTCAAACTTCGAAAAAAATTTTTTTTCTTTTCGAGATTCTTTGCGCATAATATGCTTTTCTGAGGCTATCAAACTAGTATAATGAAAGAGAACCAGTTATCTCAATAAGAATGGAAAAAAAGTGTTTCTAATGAAGTTTCCAAACTTCGAAAAAAAATTTTTTTCATTTCGAGATTCTTTGCGCATAATATGCTTTTCGGAGGCTATCAAACTAGTATAATGAAAGAGAACCAGTTATCTCAAATAAGAACGGAAAAAAAGTGATTCTAACGAAGTTTCCAAACTTCGAAAAAAAATTTTTTTATTTTCCAGATTCATTGCGCATAATATGCTTTTCTGAGGGTAATCAAACTAGTATAATGAAAGAGAACCAGTTATCTCAAATAAGAACGGAAAAAAAGTGATTCTAACGAAGTTTCGAAACTTCGAAAAAAATTTTTTTTCTTTTCGAGATTCTTTGCGCATAATATGCTTTTATGAGGCTATCAAACTAGTATAATGAAAGAGAACCAGTTATCTTAAATAAGAACGGAAAAAAAGTGATTCTAACGAAGTTTCCAAACTTCGAAAAAAAAATTTTTTCTTTTCGAGATTCTTTGCGCATAATACGCTTTTCTGAGGCTATCAAACTAGTATAATGAAAGAGAACCAGTTATCTCAAATAAGAATGGAAAAAAATTGATTCATAAGGATTTTCCAAACTTAAAAAAAAATATTTTTTCTTTTCGAGATTCTTTTCGCATAATATGCTTTTCTCAGGCTATCATACTAGTATAATGAAAGAGAACCAGTTATCTCAAATAAGAACAGAAAAAAATTGATTCTAATGAAGTTTCCAAATTTTGAAATTTTTTTTTTTTTTTTTCGAGATTCTTTCCGCATAATATGCTTTTCTGAGGCTATCAAACTAGTATAATGAAAGAGAACCAGTTATCTCAAATAAGAAAGGAAAAAAAGTGATTCTAACGAAGTTTCCAAACTTCGAAAAAAAATTTTTTTCTTTTCGAGATTCTTTGCGCATAATATGCTTTTCTGAGGCTATCAAACTAGTATAATGAAAGAGAACCAGTTATCTCAAATAAGAAAGGAAAAAAGGTGATTCTAACGAAGGTTCCAAACTTCGAAAAAAAATTTTTTTCTTTTCGAGATTCTTTGCGCATAATATGCTTGTCTGAGGCTATCAAACTAGTATAACGAGAGATTACCAGTTATCTCAAATAAGAATGGAAAAAAAGTGATTCTAATGAAGTTTCCAAACTTCGAAAAAAATTTGTTTTCTTTTCGAGATTCTTTCCGCATAATATGCTTTTCTACGGGTATCAAACTAGCAAATGGAAAGATAACCATTTATCTCGAATAAGAACGGAAAAAGAGTAATTCTAACGAAGTTTCCAAACTTCGAAAAAAATTATATTTCTTTTCGAGATTCTTTGCGCATAATATGCTTTTCTGGTTCTATCAAACTAGTATAATGAAAGAGAACCAGTTATCTCAAATAAGAATGGAAAAAAAGTATTTCTAACGAAGTTTCCAAACTTCGAAAAAAAATTTTTTCTTTTCGAGATTCTTTGCGCATAATATGCTTGTCTGAGGCTATCAAACTAGTATAATGAAAGAGAACCAGATATCTCAAATAAGACTGGAAAAAAAGTGATTCTAAGGAAGTTTCCAAACTTGGAAAAAAAATTTTTTTCTTTTCGATATTCTTTGCGCATAATATGCTTTTCTGAGGCTATCAAACTAGTATGATGAAAGAGAACCCGTTATCTCAAATAAGAACGGAAAAAAAGTGATTCTAACGAGGTTTCCAAACTTCGAAAAAAAATTTTTTTCTTTTCGAGATTCTTTGCGCATAATATGCTTTTCTGAGGCTATCAAACTAGTATAATGAAAGAGAATCAGTTATCTCAAATAAGAACGGAAAAAAAATGATTCTAACGAAGTTTCCAAACTTCGAAAAAATTTTTTTTTCTTTTCGAGATTCTTTGCGCATAATATGCTTGTCTGTGGCTATCAAACTAGTATAATGAAAGAGAAACAGTTATCTCAAATAAGAACGGAAAAAAAGTGATTCTAACGAAGTTTCGAAAACTCGAAAAAAATTTTTTTCTTTTCGAGATTCTTTGCGCATAATATGCTTGTCTGAGGCTATCAAACTAGTATAACGAGAGATTACCAGTTATCTCAAATAAGAATGGAAAAAAAGTGATTCTAATGAAGTTTCCAAACTTCGAAAAAAATTTTTATTCTTTTCGTGATTCTTTGCGCATAATATGCTTTTCTGAGGCTATCATACTAGTATAATGAAAGAGAACCAGTTATCTCAAATAAGAACGGAAAAAAAGTGATTCTAACGAAATTTCCAAACTTCGAAAAAAAATTTTTTTCTTTTGGAGATTCTTTGCGCATAATATGCTTTTCTGAGGCTATCAAACTAGTATAATGAAAGAGAACCAGTTATCTCAAATAAGAATGTAAAAAAAGTGTTTCTAATGAAGTTTCCAAACTTCGAAAAAAATTTTTTTTCATTTCGAGATTCTTTGCGCATAATATGCTTTTCGGAGACTATCAAACTAATATAATGAAAGAGAACCAGTTATCTCAAATAAGAACGGAAAAAAAGTGATTCTAACGAGGTTTCGAAACTTCGAAAAAAATTTTTTTTCTTTTCGAGATTCTTTGCGCATAATATGCTTTTCTGAGGCTATCAAACTAGTATAATGAAAGAGAACCAGTTATCTCAAATAAGAACGGAAAAAAGTGATTCTAACTAATTTTCGAAAACTCGAAAATAATTTTTTTTCTTTTCGAGATTCTTTGCGCATAATATGCTTTTCTGAGGCTATCAAACTAGTATAATGAAAGAGAACCAGTTATCTCAAATAAAAAACGAAAAAAAGTGATTCTAACGAAGTTTCGAAAACTCGAAAATAATTTTTTTTCTTTTCGAGATTCTTTGCGCATAATGTTTTTCTGAAGCTATCAAACTAGTATAATGAAAGAGAACCAATTATCTCAAATAAGAAAGCAAAAAAATTGATTAATAAGGATTTTCCAAACATCAAAAAAAATTTTTTTTCTTTTCGAGATTCTTTCCGCATAATATGCTTTTCTGTTCTATCAAACTAGTATAATGAAAGAGAAGCAGTTATCTCGAATAAGAACGGAAAAAAGTCATTCTAATGAGTTTCCAAACTTCGAAAAAAATTTTTTTTCTTTTCAAGATTCTTTGCTCATAATGTGCTTTTCTATGGCTATCAAACTAGTATAATGAAAGACAACCAGTTATCTCAAATAAGTACGGAAAAAAAGTGATTCTAATGATGTTTCCAAACTTTGAAAACATTTTTTTTTCTTTTCGAGATTTTTTCCGCTTAATATGCTTTTCTACATCTATCAAAATAGCAAAATGAAAGAGAACCAGTTATCTTGAATAAGAACGGAAAAAAAGTGATTCTAACGAAGTTTCCAAATTTGGAAAAAATTATTATTATTTTCGAGATTCTTTGCGTATAATATGCTTTTCTGAGGCTATCAAAGTAGTATAATGAAAGAGAACCAGTTATCTCAAATAAGAATGGAAAAAAATTGATTCATAAGTATTTTTCAAACATCAAAAAAAAAATTTTTTTCTTTTCGAGATTCTTTCCGCATAATATGCTTTTCTGAGGCTATCAAACTAGTATAATGAAAGAGAACTAGCTATCTCAAATAAGAATGGATAAAAATCGATTCATAAGGATTTTCCAAAAATCAAAAAAAAAAATTTTTCTTTTAGAGATTCTTTCCGCTTATTATGCTTTTCTGAGGTTATCAAACCAGTATAATGAAAGAGAACCAGTTATCTGAAATAAGAACGGAAAAAAAGTGATTCTAATGAAGTTTCCAAACTTTGAAAACATTTTTTTTTCTTTTCGAGATTCTTTCCGCATAATATGCTTTTCTAAGGCTATCAAACTAGTATAACGAAAGAGAACCAGTTATCTCGAATAAGAACGGAAAAAAATTGATTCCAACGAAGTTTCCAATCTTCGAAAAAAATGATTTTTCTTTTCAAGATTCTTTCCGCATAATATGCTTTTCTAAGGCTATAGAACTAGGATAATGAAAGAGAACCATTTATCTCGAATAAGAACGGAAAAAAAGTGATTCTAACGAAGTTTTCAAACTTCGAAAAAAATTTTTTTTCTTTTCGAGATTCTTTGCGCATAATATGCTTTTCTGAGGCTATCAAACTAGTATAATGAAAGAGAACCAGTTATCTCAATAAGAATGGAAAAAAAGTGTTTCTAATGAAGTTTCCAAAATTCGAAAAAAAATTTTTTTCATTTCGAGATTCTTTGCGCATAATATACTTTTCGGAGGCTATCAAACTAGTATAATGAAAGAGAACCAGTTATCTCAAATAAGAACGGAAAAAAAGTGATTCTAACGAAGTTTCCAAACTTCGAAAAAAAATTTTTTTATTTTCCAGATTCATTGCGCATAACATGCTTTTCTGAGGGTAATCAACCTAGTATAATGAAAGAGAACAAGTTATCTCAAATAAGAACGGAAAAAAAGTGATTCTAACGAAGTTTCGAAACTTCGAAAAAAATTTTTTTTCTTTTCGAGATTCTTTGCGCATAATATGCTTTTATGAGGCTATCAAACTAGTATAATGAAAGAGAACCAGTTATCTTAAATAAGAACGGAAAAAAAGTGATTCTAACGAAGTTTCCAAACTTCGAAAAAAAAATTTTTTCTTTTCGAGATTCTTTGCGCATAATACGCTTTTCTGAGGCTATCAAACTAGTATAATGAAAGAGAACCAGTTATCTCAAATAAGAATGGAAAAAAATTGATTCATAAGGATTTTCCAAACTTAAAAAAAAATATTTTTTCTTTTCGAGATTCTTTTCGCATAATATGCTTTTCTCAGGCTATCATACTAGTATAATGAAAGAGAACCAGTTATCTCAAATAAGAACAGAAAAAAATTGATTCTAATGAAGTTTCCAAATTTTGAAATTTTTTTTTTTTTTTTTTCGAGATTCTTTCCGCATAATATGCTTTTCTGAGGCTATCAAACTAGTATAATGAAAGAGAACCAGTTATCTCAAATAAGAAAGGAAAAAAAGTGATTCTAACGAAGTTTCCAATCTTCGAAAAAAAATTTTTTTCTTTTCGAGATTCTTTGCGCATAATATGCTTTTCTGAGGCTATCAAACTAGTATAATGAAAGAGAACCAGTTATCTCAAATAAGAAAGGAAAAAAAGTGATTCTAACGAAGTTTCCAAACTTCGAAAAAAAATTTTTTTCTTTTCGAGATTCTTTGCGCATAATATGCTTGTCTGAGGCTATCAAACTAGTATAACGAGAGATTACCAGTTATCTCAAATAAGAATGGAAAAAAAGTGATTCTAATGAAGTTTCCAAACTTCGAAAAAAATTTGTTTTCTTTTCGAGATTCTTTCCGCATAATATGCTTTTCTACGGGTATCAAACTAGCAAATGGAAAGATAACCATTTATCTCGAATAAGAACGGAAAAAGAGTAATTCTAACGAAGTTTCCAAACTTCGAAAAAAATTATATTTCTTTTCGAGATTCTTTGCGCATAATATGCTTTTCTGGTTCTATCAAACTAGTATAATGAAAGAGAACCAGTTATCTCAAATAAGAATGGAAAAAAAGTATTTCTAACGAAGTTTCCAAACTTCGAAAAAAATTTTTTTCTTTTCGAGATTCTTTGCGCATAATATGCTTGTCTGAGGCTATCAAACTAGTATAATGAAAGAGAACCAGATATCTCAAATAAGACTGGAAAAAAAGTGATTCTAAGGAAGTTTCCAAACTTGGAAAAAAAATTTTTTTCTTTTCGATATTCTTTGCGCATAATATGCTTTTCTGAGGCTATCAAACTAGTATGATGAAAGAGAACCCGTTATCTCAAATAAGAACGGAAAAAAAGTGATTCTAACGAGGTTTCCAAACTTCGAAAAAAATTTTTTTCTTTTCGAGATTCTTTGCGCATAATATGCTTTTCTGAGGCTATCAAACTAGTATAATGAAAGAGAATCAGTTATCTCAAATAAGAACGGAAAAAAAGTGATTCTAACGAAGTTTCCAAACTTCGAAAAAAATTTTTTTTCTTTTCGAGATTCTTTGCGCATAATATGCTTGTCTGTGGCTATCAAACTAGTATAATGAAAGAGAAACAGTTATCTCAAATAAGAACGGAAAAAAAGTGATTCTAACGAAGTTTCGAAAACTCGAAAAAATTTTTTTTCTTTTCGAGATTCTTTGCGCATAATATGCTTGTCTGAGGCTATCAAACTAGTATAACGAGAGATTACCAGTTATCTCAAATAAGAATGGAAAAAAAGTGATTCTAATGAAGTTTCCAAACTTCGAAAAAAATTTTTATTCTTTTCGTGATTCTTTGCGCATAATATGCTTTTCTGAGGCTATCATACTAGTATAATGAAAGAGAACCAGTTATCTCAAATAAGAACGGAAAAAAAGTGATTCTAACGAAATTTCCAAACTTCGAAAAAAAATTTTTTTCTTTTGGAGATTCTTTGCGCATAATATGCTTTTATTAGCTATCAAACTAGTATAATGAAAGAGAACCAGTTATCTCAAATAAGAATGGAAAAAAAGTGTTTCTAATGAAGTTTCCAAACTTCGAAAAAAATTTTTTTTCATTTCGAGATTCTTTGCGCATAATATGCTTTTCGGAGACTATCAAACTAATATAATGAAAGAGAACCAGTTATCTCAAATAAGAACGGAAAAAAAGTGATTCTAACGAGGTTTCGAAACTTCGAAAAAAATTTTTTTTCTTTTCGAGATTCTTTGCGCATAATATGCTTTTCTGAGGCTATCAAACTAGTATAATGAAAGAGAACCAGTTATCTCAAATAAGAACGGAAAAAAGTGATTCTAACGAAGTTTCGAAAACTCGAAAATAATTTTTTTTCTTTTCGAGATTCTTTGCGCATAATATGCTTTTCTGAGGCTATCAAACTAGTATAATAAAAGAGAACCAGTTATCTCAAATAAGAAAGGAAAAAAAGTGATTCTAACGAAGTTTCCAAACTTCGAAAAAAAATTTTTTTCTTTTCGAGATTCTTTGCACATAATATGCTTTTCTGAGGCTATC
Source organism: Metallyticus violacea (assembly GCA_030762175.1). Classification (NCBI taxonomy): domain Eukaryota; kingdom Metazoa; phylum Arthropoda; class Insecta; order Mantodea; family Metallyticidae; genus Metallyticus; species Metallyticus violacea. The sequence goes on along the minus strand of CM060842.1, from coordinate 80,900,357 downwards.
AAACTAGTATAACGAGAGATTACCAGTTATCTCAAATAAGAATGGAAAAAAAGTGATTCTAATGAAGTTTCCAAACTTCGAAAAAAATTTGTTTTTTTTTCGAGATTCTTTCCGCATAATATGCTTTTCTACGGGTATCAAACTAGCAAATGGAAAGAGAACCATTTATCTCGAATAAGAACGGAAAAAAAGTGATTCTAATGATGTTTCCAATCTTTGAAAACATTTTTTTTTCTTTTCGAGATTTTTTCCGCTTAATATGCTTTTCTACAGCTATCAAAATAGCAAAATGAAAGAGAACCAGTTATCTCGAATAAGAACGCAAAAAAAGTGATTCTAACGAAGTTTCCCAACTTCGAAAATAATTATTTTTCTTTTTGAGATTCTTTGCGCATAATATGCTTTTCTGAGGCTATCAAACTAGTATAATGAAAGAGAACCAGTTATGTCAAATAAGAACGGAAAAAAAGTGATTCTAATGAAGTTTCCAAATTTTGAAATTTTTTTTTTTTCTTTTCGAGATTCTTTGGGCATATAAAGCTTTTCTGAGGCTATCAAACTAGTATAATGAAAGATAACCAGTTATCTCAAATAAGAATGGAAAAAAATTGATTCATAAGGATTTTGCAAACATCAAAAAAAAATTTTTTTTCTTTTCGAGATTCTTTTCGTATAATATGCTTTTCTGAGGCTATCAAACTAGTATAATGAAAAAGAACCAGTTATCTGAAATAAGAACAGAAAAAAATTGATTCTAATGAAGTTTCCAAATTTTGAATTTTTTTTTTTTTTTTTTCGAGATTCTTTCCGCATAATATGCTTTTCCACAGCTATCAAACTCGCAAAATGAAAGGGAACCATTTATCTCGAATAAGAACCGAAAAAAAGTGATTCTAATGAGTTTCCAAACTTCGAAAAAAAATTTTTCTTTTCGAGATTCTTTGCGCATTATATGCTTTTCTATGGCTATCAAACTAGTATAATGAAAGAGAACCAGTTATCTCAAATAAGAAAGGAAAAAAAGTGATTCTAAAGAAGTTTCCAAACTTCGAAAAAAATTATTTTTCTTTTCGAGATTCTTTCCGCATAATATGCTTTTCTGTTCTATCAAACTAGTATATGAAAGAGAACCAGTTATCTCGAATAAGAACGGAAAAAAAGTGATTCTAATGAGTTTCCAAACTTCGAAAAAAATTTTTTTCTTTTCGAGATTCTTTGCGCATAATATGCTTTTCTGAGGCTATCAAACTAGTATAATGAACGAGAACCAGTTATCTCAAATAAGAATGGAAAAAAAGTGTTTCTAAGGAAATTTCCAAACTTCGAAAAAAAATTTTTTTCATTTCGAGATTCTTTGCGCATAATATGCTTTTCGGAGGCTATCAAACTAATATAATGAAAGAGAACCACTTATCTCAAATAAGAACGGAAAAAAAGTCATTCCAACGAAGTTTCGAAACTTCGAAAAAATTTTTTTTTCTTTTCGAGATTCTTTGCGCATAATATGCTTTTCTGAGGATATCAAACTAGTATAATGAAAGAGAAACAGTTATCTCAAATAAGAACGGAAAAAAAGTGATTCTAACGAAGTTTCGAAAACTCGAAAATTTTTTTTTTTTCTTTTCGAGATTCTTTGCGCATACCTATGCTTTTCTGAGGCTATCAAACTAGTATAATGAAAGAGAACCAGTTATCTCAAATAAGAACGGAAAAAAAGTGATTCTAACGAAGTTTCCAAACTTCGAAAAAAAATTTTTTTCTTTTAGAGATTCTTTGCGCATAATATGCTTGTCTGAGGCTATCAAACAAGTATAATGAAAGAGAACAAGTTATCTCAAATAAGAATGGAAAAAAAGTGATTCTAAGGAAGTTTCCAAACTTCGAAAAAAAATTTTTTTCTTTTCGAGATTCTTTGCGCATAATATGCTTGTCTGAGGCTATCAAACTAGTATAATGAAAGAGAACCAGTTATCTCAAATAAGAACGGAAAAAAAGTGATTCTAACGAAGTTTCCAAACTTCGAAAAAAAATTTTTTTCTTTTCGAGATTCTTTGCGCATACCTATGCTTTTCTGAGGCTATCAAACTAGTATAATGAAAGAGAACCAGTTATCTCAAATAAGAACGGAAAAAAAGTGATTCTAACGAAGTTTCCAAACTTCGAAAAAAAATTTTTTTCTTTTCGAGATTCTTTGCGCATAATATGCTTGTCTGAGGCTATCAAACTAGTATAATGAAAGAGAACCAGTTATCTCAAATAAGAACGGAAAAAAAGTGATTCTAACGAAGTTTCCAAACTTCGAAAAAAATTTTTTTTCTTTTCGAGATTCTTTGCGCATAATATGCTTGTCTGAGGCTATCAAACTAGTATAATGAAAGAGAACAAGTTATCTCAAATGAGAATGGAAAAAAAGTGATTCTAAGGAAGTTTCCAAACTTCGAAAAAAAATTTTTTTCTTTTCGAGATTCTTTGCGCATAATATGCTTGTCTGAGGCTATCAAACTAGTATAATGAAAGAGAACATGTTATCTCAAATAAGAATGGAAAAAAAGTTTTTCTAAGGAAGTTTCCAAACTTCGAAAAAAAATTTTTTTCTTTTCGAGATTCTTTGCGCATAATATGCTTGTCTGAGGCTATCAAACTAGTATTATGAAAGAGAACAAGTTATCTCAAATAAGAACGGAAAAAAAGTGATTCTAACGAAGTTTCCAAACTTCGAAAAAAAATTTTTTTCTTTTCGAGATTCTTTGCGCATACCTATGTTTTTCTGAGGCTATCAAACTAGTATAATGAAAGAGAACCAGTTATCTCAAATAAGAAAGGAAAAAAAGTGATTCTAACGAAGTTTCCAAACTTCGAAAAAAAAATTTTTTCTTTTAGAGATTCTTTGCGCATAATATGCTTTTCTGATACTATCAAACTAGTATAATGAAAGAGAACAAGTTATCTCAAATAAGAATGGAAAAAAAGTGATTCTAAGGAAGTTTCCAAACTTCGAAAAAAAATTTTTTTCTTTTCGATATTCTTTGCGCATAATATGCTTGTCTGAGGCTATCAAACTAGTATAATGAAAGAGAACCAGTTATCTGAAATAAGAACGGAAGAAAGTGATTCTAAGGAAGTTTCCAAACTTCGAAAAAAATTTTTTTTCTTTTCGAGATTCTTTGCGCATAATATGCTTGTCTGAGGCTATCAAACTAGTATAATGAAAGAGAACCAGTTATCTCAAATAAGAACGGAAAAAAAGTGATTCTAACGAAGTTTCCAAACTTCGAAAAAAAATTTTTTTCTTTTCGAGATTCTTTGCGCATAATATGCTTTTCTAAGGCTATCAAACAAGTATAATGAAAGAGAACAAGTTATCTCAAATAAGAATGGAAAAAAAGTGATTCTAAGGAAGTTTCCAAACTTCGAAAAAAAATTTTTTTCTTTTCGAGATTCTTTGCGCATAATATGCTTGTCTGAGGCTATCAAACTAGTATAATGAAAGAGAACCAGTTATATCAAATAAGAACGGAAAAAAAGTGATTCTAACGAAGTTTCCAAACTTCGAAAAAAAATTTTTTTCTTTTCGAGATTCTTTGCGCATAATATGCTTGTCTAAGGCTATCAAACAAGTATAATGAAAGAGAACAAGTTATCTCAAATAAGAATGGAAAAAAAGTGATTCTAAGGAAGTTTCCAAACTTCGAAAAAAAATTTTTTTCTTTTCGAGATTCTTTGCGCATAATATGCTTGTCTGAGGCTATCAAACTAGTATAATGAAAGAGAACCAGTTATCTCAAATAAGAACGGAAAAAAAGTGATTCTAACGAAGTTTCCAAACTTCGAAAAAAAATTTTTTTCTTTTCGAGATTCTTTGCGCATACCTATGCTTTTCTGAGGCTATCAAACTAGTATAATGAAAGAGAACCAGTTATCTCAAATAAGAACGGAAAAAAAGTGATTCTAACGAAGTTTCCAAACTTCGAAAAAAATTTTTTTTCTTTTAGAGATTCTTTGCGCATAATATGCTTGTCTGAGGCTATCAAACTAGTATAATGAAAGAGAACCAGTTATCTCAAATAAGAACGGAAAAAAAGTGATTCTAACGAAGTTTCCAAACTTCGAAAAAAATTTTTTTTCTTTTCGAGATTCTTTGCGCATAATATGCTTGTCTGAGGCTATCAAACTAGTATAATGAAAGAGAACAAGTTATCTCAAATGAGAATGGAAAAAAAGTGATTCTAAGGAAGATTCCAAACTTCGAAAAAAAATTTTTTTCTTTTCGAGATTCTTTGCGCATAATATGCTTGTCTGAGGCTATCAAACTAGTATAATGAAAGAGAACATGTTATCTCAAATAAGAATGGAAAAAAAGTTTTTCTAAGGAAGTTTCCAAACTTCGAAAAAAAATTTTTTTCTTTTCGAGATTCTTTGCGCATAATATGCTTGTCTGAGGCTATCAAACTAGTATAATGAAAGAGAACAAGTTATCTCAAATAAGAACGGAAAAAAAGTGATTCTAACGAAGTTTCCAAACTTCGAAAAAAAATTTTTTTCTTTTCGAGATTCTTTGCGCATAATATGCTTGTCTAAGGCTATCAAACTAGTATAATGAAAGAGAAGAAGTTATCTGAAATAAGAACGGAAAAAAAGTGATTCTAACGAAGTTTCCAAGCTTCGAAAAAAAATTTTTTTCTTTTCGAGATTCTTTGCGCATAATATGCTTGTCTAAGGCTATCAAACTAGTATAATGAAAGAGAACAAGTTATCTCAAATAAGAATGGAAAAAAAGTGATTATAAGGAAGTTTCCAAACTTCGAAAAAAAATTTTTTTCTTTTCGAGATTCTTTGCGCATAATATGCTTGTCTGAGGCTATCAAACTAGTATAATGAAAGAGAACCAGTTATCTCAAATAAGAACGGAAAAAAAGTGATTGTAACGAAGTTTCCAAACTTCGAAAAAAAATTTTTTTCTTTTCGAGATTCTTTGCGCATACCTATGCTTTTCTGAGGCTATCAAACTAGTATAATGAAAGAGAACCAGTTATCTCAAATAAGAACGGAAAAAAAGTGATTCTAACGAAGTTTCCAAACTTCGAAAAAAAATTTTTTTCTTTTAGAGATTCTTTGCGCATAATATGCTTGTCTGAGGCTATCAAACTAGTATAATGAAAGAGAACCAGTTATCTCAAATAAGAACGGAAGAAAGTGATTCTAAGGAAGTTTCCAAACTTCGAAAAAAATTTTTTTTCTTTTCGAGATTCTTTGCGCATAATATGCTTGTCTGAGGCTATCAAACTAGTATAATGAAAGAGAACCAGTTATCTCAAATAAGAACGGAAAAAAAGTGATTCTAACGAAGTTTCCAAACTTCGAAAAAAATTTTTTTTCTTTTCGAGATTCTTTGCGCATAATATGCTTGTCTAAGGCTATCAAACAAGTATAATGAAAGAGAACAAGTTATCTCAAATAAGAATGGAAAAAAAGTGATTCTAAGGAAGTTTCCAAACTTCGAAAAAAAATTTTTTTCTTTTCGAGATTCTTTGCGCATAATATGCTTGTCTGAGGCTATCAAACTAGTATAATGAAAGAGAACCAGTTATCTCAAATAAGAACGGAAAAAAAGTGATTCTAACGAAGTTTCCAAACTTCGAAAAAAAATTTTTTTCTTTTAGAGATTCTTTGCGCATAATATGCTTGTCTGAGGCTATCAAACTAGTATAATGAAAGAGAACCAGTTATCTCAAATAAGAACGGAAAAAAAGTGATTCTAACGAAGTTTCGAAACTTCGAAAAAAAATTTTTTTCTTTTCGAGATTCTTTGCGCATAATATGCTTGTCTGAGGCTATCAAACTAGTATAATGAAAGAGAACAAGTTATCTCAAATGAGAATGGAAAAAAAGTGATTCTAAGGAATTTTCCAAACTTCGAAAAAAAATTTTTTTCTTTTCGAGATTCTTTGCGCATAATATGCTTGTCTGAGGCTATCAAACTAGTATAATGAAAGACAACATGTTATCTCAAATAAGAATGGAAAAAAAGTTTTTCTAAGGAAGTTTCCAAACTTCGAAAAAAAATTTTTTTCATTTCGAGATTCTTTGCGCATAATATGCTTGTCTGAGGCTATCAAACTAGTATTATGAAAGAGAACAAGTTATCTCAAATAAGAACGGAAAAAAAGTGATTCTAACGAAGTTTCCAAACTTCGAAAAAAAATTTTTTTCTTTTCGAGATTCTTTGCGCATAATATGCTTGTCTGAGGCTACCAAACTAGTATAATGAAAGAGAACCAGTTATCTCAAATAAGAACGGAAAAAAAGTGATTCTAACGAAGTTTCCAAACTTCGAAAAAAAATTTTTTTCTTTTCGAGATTCTTTGCGCATAATATGCTTGTCTGAGGCTATCAAACTAGTATAATGAAAGAGAACAAGTTATCTCAAATGAGAATGGAAAAAAAGTGATTCTAAGGAAGTTTCCAAACTTCGAAAAAAAATTTTTTTCTTTTCGAGATTCTTTGCGCATAATATGCTTGTCTGAGGCTATCAAACTAGTATAATGAAAGAGAACAAGTTATCTCAAATAAGAATGGAAAAAAAGTGATTCTAAGGAAGTTTCCAAACTTCGAAAAAAAATTTTTTTCTTTTCGAGATTCTTTGCGCATAATATGCTTGTCTGAGGCTATCAAACTAGTATAATGAAAGAGAACCAGTTATAACAAATAAGAACGGAAAAAAAGTGATTCTAACGAAGTTTCCAAACTTCGAAAAAAAAATTTTTTCTTTTAGAGATTCTTTGCGCATAATATGCTTGTCTGATACTATCAAACTAGTATAATGAAAGAGAACAAGTTATCTCAAATAAGAATGGAAAAAAAGTGATTCTAAGGAAGTTTCCAAACTTCGAAAAAAAATTTTTTTCTTTTCGAGATTCTTTGCGCATAATATGCTTGTCTGAGGCTATCAAACTAGTATAATGAAAGAGAACAAGTTATCTCAAATAAGAATGGAAAAAAAGTGATTCTAAGGAAGTTTCCAAACTTCGAAAAAAAATTTTTTTCTTTTCGAGATTCTTTGCGCATAATATGCTTGTCTGAGGCTATCAAACTAGTATAATAAAAGAGAACCAGTTATAACAAATAAGAACGGAAAAAAAGTGATTCTAACGAAGTTTCCAAACTTCGAAAAAAAAATTTTTTCTTTTAGAGATTCTTTGCGCATAATATGCTTGTCTGATACTATCAAACTAGTATAATGAAAGAGAACAAGTTATCTCAAATAAGAATGGAAAAAAAGTGATTCTAAGGAAGTTTCCAAACTTCGAAAAAAAATTTTTTTCTTTTCGAGATTCTTTGCGCATAATATGCTTGTCTGAGGCTATCAAACTAGTATAATGAAAGAGAACAAGTTATCTCAAATAAGAATGGAAAAAAAGTGATTCTAAGGAAGTTTCCAAACTTCGAAAAAAAATTTTTTTCTTTTCGAGATTCTTTGCGCATAATATGCTTGTCTGAGGCTATCAAACTAGTATAATAAAAGAGAACCAGTTATAACAAATAAGAACGGAAAAAAAGTGATTCTAACGAAGTTTCCAAACTTCGAAAAAAAAATTTTTTCTTTTAGAGATTCTTTGCGCATAATATGCTTGTCTGATACTATCAAACTAGTATAATGAAAGAGAACAAGTTATCTCAAATAAGAATGGAAAAAAAGTGATTCTAAGGAAGTTTCCAAACTTCGAAAAAAAATTTTTTTCTTTTCGAGATTCTTTGCGCATAATATGCTTGTCTGAGGCTATCAAACTAGTATAATGAAAGAGAACCAGTTATCTCAAATAAGAACGGAAAAAAAGTGATTCTAACGAAGTTTCCAAACTTCGAAAAAAATTTTTTTTCTTTTCGAGTTTCTTTGCGCGTAATATGCTTGTCTAAGGCTATCAAACTATTATAATGAAAGAGAACAAGTTATCTCAAATAAGAACGAAAAAAAAGGGATTCTAACGAAGTTTCCAAACTTCGAAAAAAAAATTTTTTCTTTTCGAGATTCTTTGCGCATAATATGCTTGTCTGAGGCTATCAAACTAGTATAATGAAAGAGAACAAGTTATCTCAAATGAGAATGGAAAAAAAGTGATTCTAAGGAAGTTTCCAAACTTCGAAAAAAAATTTTTTTCTTTTCGAGATTCTTTGCGCATAATATGCTTGTCTGAGGCTATCAAACTAGTATAATGAAAGAGAACAAGTTATCTCAAATAAGAATGGAAAAAAAGTTTTTCTAAGGAAGTTTCCAAACTTCGAAAAAAAATTTTTTTCTTTTCGAGATTCTTTGCGCATAATATGCTTGTCTAAGGCTATCAAACAAGTATAATGAAAGAGAACAAGTTATCTCAAATAAGAATGGAAAAAAAGTGATTCTAAGGAAGTTTCCAAACTTCGAAAAAAAATTTTTTTCTTTTCGAGATTCTTTGCGCATAATATGCTTGTCTGAGGCTATCAAACTAGTATAATGAAAAAGAACCAGTTATCTCAAATAAGAACGGAAAAAAAGTGATTCTAACGAAGTTTCCAAACTTCGAAAAAAAATTTTTTTCTTTTCGAGATTCTTTGCGCATACCTATGCTTTTCTGAGGCTATCAAACTAGTATAATGAAAGAGAACCAGTTATCTCAAATAAGAACGGAAAAAAAGTGATTCTAACGAAGTTTCCAAACTTAGAAAAAAAAAATTTTTCTTTTAGAGATTCTTTGCGCATAATATGCTTTTCTGAGGCTATCAAACTAGTTTAATGAAAGAGAACCAGTTTTCTCAAATAAGAACGGAAAAAAAGTGATTCTAACGAAGTTTCCAAACTTGGAAATAAAAATTTTTTCTTTTCGAGATTCTTTGCGCATAATATGCTTGTCTGAGGCTATCAAACTAGTATAATGAAAGAGAACAAGTTATCTCAAATAAGAATGGAAAAAAAGTGATTCTAACGAAGTTTCCAAACTTCGAAAAAAACTTTTTTTCTTTTCGAAATTGTTTGCGCATAATATGCTTGTCTGAGGCTATCAAACTAGTATAATGAAAGAGAACCAGTTATCTCAAATAAGAACGGAAAAAAGGTGATTCTAACGAAGTTTCCAAACTTCGAAAAAAATTTTTTTTCTTTTCGAGATTCTTTGCGCATAATATGCTTGTCTGAGGCTATCAAACTAGTATAATGAAAGAGAACAAGTTATCTCAAATGAGAATGGAAAAAAAGTGATTCTAAGGAAGTTTCCAAACTTCAAAAAAAAATTTTTTTCTTTTCGAGATTCTTTGCGCATAATATGCTTGTCTGAGGCTATCAAACTAGTTTAATGAAAGAGAACAAGTTATCTCAAATAAGAATGGAAAAAAAGTGATTCTAAGGAAGTTTCCAAACTTCGAAAAAAAATTTTTTTCTTTTCGAGATTCTTTGCGCATAATATGCTTGTCTGAGGCTATCAAACTAGTATAATGAAAGAGAACCAGTTATAACAAATAAGAACGGAAAAAAAGTGATTCTAACGAAGTTTCCAAACTTCGAAAAAAAATTTTTTTCTTTTAGAGATTCTTTGCGCATAATATGCTTGTCTGATACTATCAAACTAGTATAATGAAAGAGAACAAGTTATCTCAAATAAGAATGGAAAAAAAGTGATTCTAAGGAAGTTTCCAAACTTCGAAAAAAAATTTTTTTCTTTTCGAGATTCTTTGCGCATAATATGCTTGTCTGAGGCTATCAAACTAGTATAATGAAAGAGAACCAGTTATCACAAATAAGAACGGAAAAAAAGTGATTCTAACGAAGTTTCCAAACTTCGAAAAAAATTTTTTTTCTTTTCGAGTTTCTTTGCGCATAATATGCTTGTCTAAGCCTATCAAACTAGTATAATGAAAGAGAACAAGTTATCTCAAATAAGAACGGAAAAAAAGTGATTCTAACGAAGTTTCCAAACTTCGAAAAAAAAATTTTTTCTTTTCGAGATTCTTTGCGCATAATATGCTTGTCTGAGGCTATCAAACTAGTATAATGAAAGAGAACCAGTAATCTTAAATAAGAACGGAAAAAAAGTGATTCTAACGAAGTTTCCAAACTTCGAAAAAAATTTTTTTTCTTTTAGAGATTCTTTGCGCATAATATGCTTTTCTGATACTATCAAACTAGTATAATGAAAGGGAACAAGTTATCTCAAATAAGAATGGAAAAAAAGTGATTCTAAGGAAGTTTCCAAACTTCGAAAAAAAATTTTTTTCTTTTCGAGATTCTTTGCGCATAATATGCTTGTCTGAGGCTATCAAACTAGTATAATGAAAGAGAACCAGTTATCTCAAATAAGAACGATAAAAAAGTGATTCTAACGAAGTTTCCAAACTTCGAAAAAAAATTTTTTTCTTTTCGATATTCTTTGCGCATAATATGCTTGTCTGAGGCTATCAAACTAGTATAATGAAAGAGAACCAGTTATCTCAAATAAGAACGGAAGAAAGTGATTCTAAGGAAGTTTCCAAACTTCGAAAAAAATTTTTTTTCTTTTCGAGATTCTTTGCGCATAATATGCTTGTCTGAGGCTATCAAACTAGTATAATGAAAGAGAACCAGTTATCTCAAATAAGAACGGAAAAAAAGTGATTCTAACGAAGTTTCCAAACTTCGAAAAAAAATTTTTTTCTTTTAGAGATTCTTTGCGCATAATATGCTTGTCTAAGGCTATCAAACAAGTATAATGAAAGAGAACAAGTTATCTCAAATAAGAATGGAAAAAAAGTGATTCTAAGGAAGTTTCCAAACTTCGAAAAAAAATTTTTTTCTTTTCGAGATTCTTTGCGCATAATATGCTTGTCTGAGGCTATCAAACTAGTATAATGAAAGAGAACCAGTTATCTCAAATAAGAACGGAAAAAAAGTGATTCTAACGAAGTTTCCAAACTTCGAAAAAAAATTTTTTTCTTTTCGAGATTCTTTGCGCATACCTATGCTTTTCTGAGGCTATCAAACTAGTATAATGAAAGAGAACCAGTTATCTCAAATAAGAACGGAAAAAAAGTGATTCTAACGAAGTTTCCAAACTTCGAAAAAAAATTTTTTTCTTTTAGAGATTCTTTGCGCATAATATGATTGTCTGAGGCTATCAAACTAGTATAATGAAAGAGAACCAGTTATCTCAAATAAGAACGGAAGAAAGTGATTCTAAGGAAGATTCCAAACTTCGAAAAAAATTTTTTTTCTTTTCGAGATTCTTTGCGCATAATATGCTTGTCTGAGGCTATCAAACTAGTATAATGAAAGAGAACCAGTTATCTCAAATAAGAACGGAAAAAAAGTGATTCTAACGAAGTTTCCAAACTTCGAAAAAAAATTTTTTTCTTTTCGAGATTCTTTGCGCATAATATGCTTGTCTAAGGCTATCAAACAAGTATAATGAAAGAGAACAAGTTATCTCAAATAAGAATGGAAAAAAAGTGATTCTAAGGAAGTTTCCAAACTTCGAAAAAAAATTTTTTTCTTTTCGAGATTCTTTGCGCATAATATGCTTGTCTGAGGCTATCAAACTAGTATAATGAAAGAGAACCAGTTATCTCAAATAAGAACGGAAAAAAAGTGATTCTAACGAAGTTTCCAAACTTCGAAAAAAAATTTTTTTCTTTTCGAGATTCTTTGCGCATACCTATGCTTTTCTGAGGCTATCAAATTAGTATAATGAAAGAGAACCAGTTATCTCAAATAAGAACGGAAAAAAAGTGATTCTAACGAAGTTTCCAAACTTCGAAAAAAAATTTTTTTCTTTTAGAGATTCTTTGCGCATAATATGCTTGTCTGAGGCTATCAAACTAGTATAATGAAAGAGAACCAGTTATCTCAAATAAGAACGGAAAAAAAGTGATTCTAACGAAGTTTCCAAACTTCGAAAAAAATTTTTTTTCTTTTCGAGATTCTTTGCGCATAATATGCTTGTCTGAGGCTATCAAACTAGTATAATGAAAGAGAACAAGTTATCTCAAATGAGAATGGAAAAAAAGTGATTCTAAGGAAGTTTCCAAACTTCGAATAAAAATTTTTTCTTTTCGAGATTCTTTGCGCATAATATGCTTGTCTGAGGCTATCAAACTAGTATAATGAAAGAGAACAAGTTATCTCAAATGAGAATGGAAAAAAAGTGATTCTAAGGAAGTTTCCAAACTTCGAAAAAAAATTTTTTTCTTTTCGAGATTCTTTGCGCATAATATGCTTGTCTGAGGCTATCAAACTAGTATAATGAAAGAGAACAAGTTATCTCAAATAAGAATGGAAAAAAAGTGATTCTAAGGAAGTTTCCAAACTTCGAAAAAAAATTTTTTTCTTTTCGAGATTCTTTGCGCATAATATGCTTGTCTGAGGCTATCAAACTAGTATAATGAAAGAGAACCAGTTATAACAAATAAGAACGGAAAAAAAGTGATTCTAACGAAGTTTCCAAACTTCGAAAAAAAATTTTTTTCTTTTAGAGATTCTTTGCGCATAATATGCTTGTCTGATACTATCAAACTAGTATAATGAAAGAGAACAAGTTATCTCAAATAAGAATGGAAAAAAAGTGATTCTAAGGAAGTTTCCAAACTTCGAAAAAAAATTTTTTTCTTTTCGAGATTCTTTGCGCATAATATGCTTGTCTGAGGCTATCAAACTAGTATAATGAAAGAGAACCAGTTATCTCAAATAAGAACGGAAAAAAAGTGATTCTAAAGAAGTTTCCAAACTTCGAAAAAAATTTTTTTCTTTTCGAGATTCTTTGCGCATAATATGCTTGTCTGAGGCTATCAAACTAGTATAATGAAAGAGAACCAGTTATCACAAATAAGAACGGAAAAAAAGTGATTCTAACGAAGTTTCCAAACTTCGAAAAAAATTTTTTTTCTTTTCGAGTTTCTTTGCGCATAATATGCTTGTCTAAGGCTATCAAACTAGTATAATGAAAGAGAACAAGTTATCTCAAATAAGAACGGAAAAAAAGTGATTCTAACGAAGTTTCCAAACTTCGAAAAAAAAATTTTTTCTTTTCGAGATTCTTTGCGCATAATATGCTTGTCTGAGGCTATCAAACTAGTATAATGAAAGAGAACCAGTAATCTTAAATAAGAACGGAAAAAAAGTGATTCTAACGAAGTTTCCAAACTTCGAAAAAAATTTTTTTTCTTTTAGAGATTCTTTGCGCATAATATGCTTTTCTGATACTATCAAACTAGTATAATGAAAGGGAACAAGTTATCTCAAATAAGAATGGAAAAAAAGTGATTCTAAGGAAGTTTCCAAACTTCGAAAAAAAATTTTTTTCTTTTCGAGATTCTTTGCGCATAATATGCTTGTCTGAGGCTATCAAACTAGTATAATGAAAGAGAACCAGTTATCTCAAATAAGAACGATAAAAAAGTGATTCTAACGAAGTTTCCAAACTTCGAAAAAAAATTTTTTTCTTTTCGATATTCTTTGCGCATAATATGCTTGTCTGAGGCTATCAAACTAGTATAATGAAAGAGAACCAGTTATCTCAAATAAGAACGGAAGAAAGTGATTCTAAGGAAGTTTCCAAACTTCGAAAAAAATTTTTTTTCTTTTCGAGATTCTTTGCGCATAATATGCTTGTCTGAGGCTATCAAACTAGTATAATGAAAGAGAACCAGTTATCTCAAATAAGAACGGAAAAAAAGTGATTCTAACGAAGTTTCCAAACTTCGAAAAAAAATTTTTTTCTTTTCGAGATTCTTTGCGCATAATATGCTTGTCTAAGGCTATCAAACAAGTATAATGAAAGAGAACAAGTTATCTCAAATAAGAATGGAAAAAAAGTGATTCTAAGGAAGTTTCCAAACTTCGAAAAAAAAATTTTTTCTTTTCGAGATTCTTTGCCCATAATATGCTTGTCTGAGGCTATCAAACTAGTATAATGAAAGAGAACCAGTTATCTCAAATAAGAACGGAAAAAAAGTGATTCTAACGAAGTTTCCAAACTTCGAAAAAAAATTTTTTTCTTTTCGAGATTCTTTGCGCATACCTATGCTTTTCTGAGGCTATCAAACTAGTATAATGAAAGAGAACCAGTTATCTCAAATAAGAACGGAAAAAAAGTGATTCTAACGAAGTTTCCAAACTTCGAAAAAAAATTTTTTTCTTTTAGAGATTCTTTGCGCATAATATGATTGTCTGAGGCTATCAAACTAGTATAATGAAAGAGAACCAGTTATCTCAAATAAGAACGGAAGAAAGTGATTCTAAGGAAGATTCCAAACTTCGAAAAAAATTTTTTTTCTTTTCGAGATTCTTTGCGCATAATATGCTTGTCTGAGGCTATCAAACTAGTATAATGAAAGAGAACCAGTTATCTCAAATAAGAACGGAAAAAAAGTGATTCTAACGAAGTTTCCAAACTTCGAAAAAAAATTTTTTTCTTTTCGAGATTCTTTGCGCATAATATGCTTGTCTAAGGCTATCAAACAAGTATAATGAAAGAGAACAAGTTATCTCAAATAAGAATGGAAAAAAAGTGATTCTAAGGAAGTTTCCAAACTTCGAAAAAAAATTTTTTTCTTTTCGAGATTCTTTGCGCATAATATGCTTGTCTGAGGCTATCAAACTAGTATAATGAAAGAGAACCAGTTATCTCAAATAAGAACGGAAAAAAAGTGATTCTAACGAAGTTTCCAAACTTCGAAAAAAAATTTTTTTCTTTTCGAGATTCTTTGCGCATACCTATGCTTTTCTGAGGCTATCAAACTAGTATAATGAAAGAGAACCAGTTATCTCAAATAAGAACGGAAAAAAAGTGATTCTAACGAAGTTTCCAAACTTCGAAAAAAAATTTTTTTCTTTTAGAGATTCTTTGCGCATAATATGCTTGTCTGAGGCTATCAAACTAGTATAATGAAAGAGAACCAGTTATCTCAAATAAGAACGGAAAAAAAGTGATTCTAACGAAGTTTCCAAACTTCGAAAAAAATTTTTTTTCTTTTCGAGATTCTTTGCGCATAATATGCTTGTCTGAGGCTATCAAACTAGTATAATGAAAGAGAACAAGTTATCTCAAATGAGAATGGAAAAAAATGGATTCTAAGGAAGTTTCCAAACTTCGAAAAAAAATTTTTTTCTTTTCGAGATTCTTTGCGCATAATATGCTTGTCTGAGGCTATCAAACTAGTATAATGAAAGAGAACATGTTATCTCAAATAAGAATGGAAAAAAAGTTTTTCTAAGGAAGTTTCCAAACTTCGAAAAAAAATTTTTTTCTTTTCGAGATTCTTTGCGCATAATATGCTTGTCTGAGGCTATCAAACTAGTATAATGAAAGAGAAGAAGTTATCTGAAATAAGAACGGAAAAAAAGTGATTCTAACGAAGTTTCCAAGCTTCGAAAAAAAATTTTTTTCTTTTCGAGATTCTTTGCGCATAATATGCTTGTCTAAGGCTATCAAACTAGTATAATGAAAGAGAACAAGTTATCTCAAATAAGAATGGAAAAAAAGTGATTATAAGGAAGTTTCCAAACTTCGAAAAAAAATTTTTTTCTTTTCGAGATTCTTTGCGCATAATATGCTTGTCTGAGGCTATCAAACTAGTATAATGAAAGAGAACCAGTTATCTCAAATAAGAACGGAAAAAAAGTGATTCTAACGAAGTTTCCAAACTTCGAAAAAAAATTTTTTTCTTTTCGAGATTCTTTGCGCATACCTATGCTTTTCTGAGGCTATCAAACTAGTATAATGAAAGAGAACCAGTTATCTCAAATAAGAACGGAAAAAAAGTGATTCTAACGAAGTTTCCAAACTTCGAAAAAAAATTTTTTTCTTTTAGAGATTCTTTGCGCATAATATGCTTGTCTGAGGCTATCAAACTAGTATAATGAAAGAGAACCAGTTATCTCAAATAAGAACGGAAGAAAGTGATTCTAAGGAAGTTTCCAAACTTCGAAAAAAATTTTTTTTCTTTTCGAGATTCTTTGCGCATAATATGCTTGTCTGAGGCTATCAAACTAGTATAATGAAAGAGAACCAGTTATCTCAAATAAGAACGGAAAAAAAGTGATTCTAACGAAGTTTCCAAACTTCGAAAAAAAATTTTTTTCTTTTAGAGATTCTTTGCGCATAATATGCTTGTCTGAGGCTATCAAACTAGTATAATGAAAGAGAACCAGATATCTCAAATAAGAACGGAAAAAAAGTGATTCTAACGAAGTTTCCAAACTTCGAAAAAAATTTTTTTTCTTTTCGAGATTCTTTGCGCATAATATGCTTGTCTGAGGCTATCAAACTAGTATAATGAAAGAGAACAAGTTATCTCAAATGAGAATGGAAAAAAAGTGATTCTAAGGAAGTTTCCAAACTTCGAAAAAAAATTTTTTTCTTTTCGAGATTCTTTGCGCATAATATGCTTGTCTGAGGCTATCAAACTAGTATAATGAAAGAGAACATGTTATCTCAAATAAGAATGGAAAAAAAGTTTTTCTAAGGAAGTTTCCAAACTTCGAAAAAAAATTTTTTTCTTTTCGAGATTCTTTGCGCATAATATGCTTGTCTGAGGCTATCAAACTAGTATTATGAAAGAGAACAAGTTATCTCAAATAAGAACGGAAAAAAAGTGATTCTAACGAAGTTTCCAAACTTCGAAAAAAAATTTTTTTCTTTTCGAGATTCTTTGCGCATAATATGCTTGTCTGAGGCTATCAAACTAGTATAATGAAAGAGAACCAGTTATCTCAAATAAGAACGGAAAAAAAGTGATTCTAACGAAGTTTCCAAACTTCGAAAAAAAATTTTTTTCTTTTCGAGATTCTTTGCGCATACCTATGCTTTTCTGAGGCTATCAAACTAGTATAATGAAAGAGAACCAGTTATCTCAAATAAGAACGGAAAAAAAGTGTTTCTAACGAAGTTTCCAAACTTCGAAAAAAAATTTTTTTCTTTTAGAGATTCTTTGCGCATAATATGATTGTCTGAGGCTATCAAACTAGTATAATGAAAGAGAACCAGTTATCTCAAATAAGAACGGAAGAAAGTGATTCTAAGGAAGATTCCAAACTTCGAAAAAAATTTTTTTTCTTTTCGAGATTCTTTGCGCATAATATGCTTGTCTGAGGCTATCAAACTAGTATAATGAAAGAGAACCAGTTATCTCAAATAAGAACGGAAAAAAAGTGATTCTAACGAAGTTTCCAAACTTCGAAAAAAAATTTTTTTTCTTTTCGAGATTCTTTGCGCATACCTATGCTTTTCTGAGGCTATCAAACTAGTATAATGAAAGAGAACCAGTTATCTCAAATAAGAACGGAAAAAAAGTGATTCTAACGAAGTTTCCAAACTTCGAAAAAAAATTTTTTTCTTTTAGAGATTCTTTGCGCATAATATGCTTGTCTGAGGCTATCAAACTAGTATAATGAAAGAGAACCAGTTATCTCAAATAAGAACGGAAAAAAAGTGATTCTAACGAAGTTTCCAAACTTCGAAAAAAATTTTTTTTCTTTTCGAGATTCTTTGCGCATAATATGCTTGTCTGAGGCTATCAAACTAGTATAATGAAAGAGAACAAGTTATCTCAAATGAGAATGGAAAAAAAGTGATTCTAACGAAGTTTCCAAACTTCGAAAAAAATTTTTTTCTTTTAGAGATTCTTTGCGCATAATATGCTTGTCTGAGGCTATCAAACTAGTATAATGAAAGAGAACATGTTATCTCAAATAAGAACGGAAGAAAGTGATTCTAACGAAGTTTCCAAACTTCGAAAAAAAAATTTTTTCTTTTCGAGATTCTTTGCGCATAATATGCTTGTCTGAGGCTATCAAACTAGTATAATGAAAGAGAACCAGTAATCTTAAATAAGAACGGAAAAAAAGTGATTCTAACGAAGTTTCCAAACTTCGAAAAAAATTTTTTTTCTTTTAGAGATTCTTTGCGCATAATATGCTTTTCTGATACTATCAAACTAGTATAATGAAAGGGAACAAGTTATCTCAAATAAGAATGGAAAAAAAGTGATTCTAAGGAAGTTTCCAAACTTCGAAAAAAATTTTTTTTCTTTTCGAGATTCTTTGCGCATAATATGCTTGTCTGAGGCTATCAAACTAGTATAATAAAAGAGAACCAGTTATCTCAAATAAGAACGATAAAAAAGTGATTCTAACGAAGTTTCCAAACTTCGAAAAAAAATTTTTTTCTTTTCGATATTCTTTGCGCATAATATGCTTGTCTGAGGCTATCAAACTAGTATAATGAAAGAGAACCAGTTATCTCAAATAAGAACGGAAGAAAGTGATTCTAAGGAAGTTTCCAAACTTCGAAAAAAATTTTTTTTCTTTTCGAGATTCTTTGCGCATAATATGCTTGTCTGAGGCTATCAAAATAGTATAATGAAAGAGAACCAGTTATCTCAAATAAGAACGGAAAAATAGTGATTCTAACGAAGTTTCCAAACTTCGAAAAAAAATTTTTTTCTTTTCGAGATTCTTTGCGCATAATATGCTTGTCTAAGGCTATCAAACAAGTATAATGAAAGAGAACAAGTTATCTCAAATAAGAATGGAAAAAAAGTGATTCTAAGGAAGTTTCCAAACTTCGAAAAAAAATTTTTTTCTTTTCGAGATTCTTTGCGCATAATATGCTTGTCTGAGGCTATCAAACTAGTATAATGAAAGAGAACCAGTTATCTCAAATAAGAACGGAAAAAAAGTGATTCTAACGAAGTTTCCAAACTTCGAAAAAAAATTTTTTTCTTTTCGAGATTCTTTGCGCATACCTATGCTTTTCTGAGGCTATCAAACTAGTATAATGAAAGAGAACCAGTTATCTCAAATAAGAACGGAAAAAAAGTGATTCTAACGAAGTTTCCAAACTTCGAAAAAAAATTTTTTTCTTTTAGAGATTCTTTGCGCATAATATGATTGTCTGAGGCTATCAAACTAGTATAATGAAAGAGAACCAGTTATCTCAAATAAGAACGGAAGAAAGTGATTCTAAGGAAGATTCCAAACTTCGAAAAAAATTTTTTTTCTTTTCGAGATTCTTTGCGCATAATATGCTTGTCTGAGGCTATCAAACTAGTATAATGAAAGAGAACCAGTTATCTCAAATAAGAACGGAAAAAAAGTGATTCTAACGAAGTTTCCAAACTTCGAAAAAAAATTTTTTTCTTTTCGAGATTCTTTGCGCATAATATGCTTGTCTAAGGCTATCAAACAAGTATAATGAAAGAGAACAAGTTATCTCAAATAAGAATGGAAAAAAAGTGATTCTAAGGAAGTTTCCAAACTTCGAAAAAAAATTTTTTTTTTCGAGATTCTTTACGCATAATATGCTTGTCTGAGGCTATCAAACTAGTATAATGAAAGAGAACCAGTTATCTCAAATAAGAACGGAAAAAAAGTGATTCTAACGAAGTTTCCAAACTTCGAAAAAAAATTTTTTTCTTTTCGAGATTCTTTGCGCATACCTATGCTTTTCTGAGGCTATCAAACTAGTATAATGAAAGAGAACCAGTTATCTCAAATAAGAACGGAAAAAAAGTGATTCTAACGAAGTTTCCAAACTTCGAAAAAAAATTTTTTTCTTTTAGAGATTCTTTGCGCATAATATGCTTGTCTGAGGCTATCAAACTAGTATAATGAAAGAGAACCAGTTATCTCAAATAAGAACGGAAAAAAAGTGATTCTAACGAAGTTTCCAAACTTCGAAAAAAATTTTTTTTCTTTTCGAGATTCTTTGCGCATAATATGCTTGTCTGAGGCTATCAAACTAGTATAATGAAAGAGAACAAGTTATCTCAAATGAGAATGGAAAAAAAGTGATTCTAAGGAAGTTTCCAAACTTCGAAAAAAAATTTTTTTCTTTTCGAGATTCTTTGCGCATAATATGCTTGTCTGAGGCTATCAAACTAGTATAATGAAAGAGAACATGTTATCTCAAATAAGAATGGAAAAAAAGTTTTTCTAAGGAAGTTTCCAAACTTCGAAAAAAAATTTTTTTCTTTTCGAGATTCTTTGCGCATAATATGCTTGTCTGAGGCTATCAAACTAGTATAATGAAAGAGAACAAGTTATCTCAAATAAGAACGGAAAAAAAGTGATTCTAACGAAGTTTCCAAACTTCGAAAAAAATTTTTTTCTTTTCGAGATTCTTTGCGCATAATATGCTTGTCTAAGGCTATCAAACTAGTATAATGAAAGAGAAGAAGTTATCTGAAATAAGAACGGAAAAAAAGTGATTCTAACGAAGTTTCCAAGCTTCGAAAAAAAATTTTTTTCTTTTCGAGATTCTTTGCGCATAATATGCTTGTCTAAGGCTATCAAACTAGTATAATGAAAGAGAACAAGTTATCTCAAATAAGAATGGAAAAAAAGTGATTATAAGGAAGTTTCCAAACTTCGAAAAAAAATTTTTTTCTTTTCGAGATTCTTTGCGCATAATATGCTTGTCTGAGGCTATCAAACTAGTATAATGAAAGAGAACCAGTTATCTCAAATAAGAACGGAAAAAAAGTGATTCTAACGAAGTTTCCAAACTTCGAAAAAAAATTTTTTTCTTTTCGAGATTCTTTGCGCATACCTATGCTTTTCTGAGGCTATCAAACTAGTATAATGAAAGAGAACCAGTTATCTCAAATAAGAACGGAAAAAAAGTGATTCTAACGAAGTTTCCAAACTTCGAAAAAAAATTTTTTTCTTTTAGAGATTCTTTGCGCATAATATGCTTGTCTGAGGCTATCAAACTAGTATAATGAAAGAGAACCAGTTATCTCAAATAAGAACGGAAGAAAGTGATTCTAAGGAAGTTTCCAAACTTCGAAAAAAATTTTTTTTCTTTTCGAGATTCTTTGCGCATAATATGCTTGTCTGAGGCTATCAAACTAGTATAATGAAAGAGAACCAGTTATCTCAAATAAGAACGGAAAAAAAGTGATTCTAACGAAGTTTCCAAACTTCGAAAAAAAATTTTTTTCTTTTAGAGATTCTTTGCGCATAATATGCTTGTCTGAGGCTATCAAACTAGTATAATGAAAGAGAACCAGTTATCTCAAATAAGAACGGAAAAAAAGTGATTCTAACGAAGTTTCCAAACTTCGAAAAAAATTTTTTTTCTTTTCGAGATTCTTTGCGCATAATATGCTTGTCTGAGGCTATCAAACTAGTATAATGAAAGAGAACAAGTTATCTCAAATGAGAATGGAAAAAAAGTGATTCTAAGGAAGTTTCCAAACTTCGAAAAAAAATTTTTTTCTTTTCGAGATTCTTTGCGCATAATATGCTTGTCTGAGGCTATCAAACTAGTATAATGAAAGAGAACATGTTATCTCAAATAAGAATGGAAAAAAAGTTTTTCTAAGGAAGTTTCCAAACTTCGAAAAAAAATTTTTTTCTTTTCGAGATTCTTTGCGCATAATATGCTTGTCTGAGGCTATCAAACTAGTATTATGAAAGAGAACAAGTTATCTCAAATAAGAACGGAAAAAAAGTGATTCTAACGAAGTTTCCAAACTTCGAAAAAAAATTTTTTTCTTTTCGAGATTCTTTGCGCATAATATGCTTGTCTGAGGCTATCAAACTAGTATAATGAAAGAGAACCAGTTATCTCAAATAAGAACGGAAAAAAAGTGATTCTAACGAAGTTTCCAAACTTCGAAAAAAAATTTTTTTCTTTTCGAGATTCTTTGCGCATACCTATGCTTTTCTGAGGCTATCAAACTAGTATAATGAAAGAGAACCAGTTATCTCAAATAAGAACGGAAAAAAAGTGTTTCTAACGAAGTTTCCAAACTTCGAAAAAAAATTTTTTTCTTTTAGAGATTCTTTGCGCATAATATGATTGTCTGAGGCTATCAAACTAGTATAATGAAAGAGAACCAGTTATCTCAAATAAGAACGGAAGAAAGTGATTCTAAGGAAGATTCCAAACTTCGAAAAAAATTTTTTTTCTTTTCGAGATTCTTTGCGCATAATATGCTTTTCTGAGGCTATCATACTAGTATAATGAAAGAGATCCAGTTATCTCAAATAAGAACGGAAAAAAAGTGATTCTAACGAAATTTCCAAACTTCGAAAAAAAATTTTTTTCTTTTGGAGATTCTTTGCGCATAATATGCTTGTCTGAGGCTATCAAACTAGTATAATGAAAGAGAACCAGATATCTGAAATAAGAATGGAAAAAAAGTGATTCTAAGGAAGTTTCCAAACTTCGAAAAAAAATTTTTTTCTTTTAGATTTTCTTTGCGCATAATATGCTTTTCTGAGGCTATCAAACTAGTATAATGAAAGAGAACCAGTTATCTCAAATAAGAACGGAAAAAAAGTTATTCTAACGAGGTTTACAAACTTCGAAAAAAATTTTTTTTCTTTTCGAGATTCTTTGCGCATAATATGCTTTTCTGGGGCTATCAAACTAGTATAATGAAAGAGAATCAGTTATCTCAAATAAGAACGGAAAAAAAGTGATTCTAACGAAGTTTCCAATCTTCAAAAAAAATTTTTTTTCTTTTCGAGATTCTTTGCGCATAATCTGCTTTTCTAAGCCTATCAAACTAGTATAATGAAAGAGAACCAGTTATCTCAATAAGAATGGAAAAAAAGTGTTTCTAATGAAGTTTCCAAACTTCGAAAAAAAATTTTTTTCATTTCGAGATTCTTTGCGCATAATATGCTTTTCTGGTTCTATCAAACTAGTATAATGAAAGAGAACCAGTTATCTCAAATAAGAATGGAAAAAAAGTATTTCTAACGAAGTTTCCAAACTTCGAAAAAAATTTTTTTCTTTTCGAGATTCTTTGCGCATAATATGCTTGTCTGAGGCTATCAAACTAGTATAATGAAAGAGAACCAGATATCTCAAATAAGACTGGAAAAAAAGTGATTCTAAGGAAGTTTCCAAACTTGGAAAAAAAATTTTTTTCTTTTCGATATTCTTTGCGCATAATATGCTTTTCTGAGGCTATCAAACTAGTATGATGAAAGAGAACCCGTTATCTCAAATAAGAACGGAAAAAAAGTGATTCTAACGAGGTTTCCAAACTTCGAAAAAAAATTTTTTTCTTTTCGAGATTCTTTGCGCATAATATGCTTTTCTGAGGCTATCAAACTAGTATAATGAAAGAGAATCAGTTATCTCAAATAAGAACGGAAAAAAAGTGATTCTAACGAAGTTTCCAAACTTCGAAAAAAATTTTTTTTCTTTTCGAGATTCTTTGCGCATAATATGCTTGTCTGTGGCTATCAAACTAGTATAATGAAAGAGAAACAGTTATCTCAAATAAGAACGGAAAAAAAGTGATTCTAACGAAGTTTCGAAAACTCGAAAAAAATTTTTTTCTTTTCGAGATTCCTTGCGCATAATATGCTTGTCTGAGGCTATCAAACTAGTATAACGAGAGATTACCAGTTATCTCAAATAAGAATGGAAAAAAAGTGATTGTAATGAAGTTTCCAAACTTCGAAAAAAAATTTTATTCTTTTCGTGATTCTTTGCGCATAATATGCTTTTCTGAGGCTATCATACTAGTATAATGAAAGAGAACCAGTTATCTCAAATAAGAACGGAAAAAAAGTGATTCTAACGAAATTTCCAAACTTCGAAAAAAAATTTTTTTCTTTTGGAGATTCTTTGCGCATAATATGCTTTTATTAGCTATCAAACTAGTATAATGAAAGAGAACCAGTTATCTCAAATAAGAATGGAAAAAAAGTGTTTCTAATGAAGTTTCCAAACTTCGAAAAAAATTTTTTTTCATTTCGAGATTCTTTGCGCATAATATGCTTTTCGGAGACTATCAAACTAATATAATGAAAGAGAACCAGTTATCTCAAATAAGAACGGAAAAAAAGTGATTCTAACGAGGTTTCGAAACTTCGAAAAAAATTTTTTTTCTTTTCGAGATTCTTTGCGCATAATATGCTTTTCTGAGGCTATCAAACTAGTATAATGAAAGAGAACCAGTTATCTCAAATAAGAACGGAAAAAAGTGATTCTAACGAAGTTTCGAAAACTCGAAAATAATTTTTTTTTCTTTTCGAGATTCTTTGCGCATAATATGCTTTTCTGAGGCTATCAAACTAGTATAATGAAAGAGAACCAGTTATCTCAAATAAGAAAGGAAAAAAAGTGATTCTAACGAAGTTTCCAAACTTCGAAAAAAAATTTTTTTCTTTTCGAGATTCTTTGCACATAATATGCTTTTCTGAGGCTATCAAACTAGTATAACGAGAGATTACCAGTTATCTCAAATAAGAATGGAAAAAAAGTGATTCTAATGAAGTTTCCAAACTTCGAAAAAAATTTGTTTTTTTTTCGAGATTCTTTCCGCATAATATGCTTTTCTACGGGTATCAAACTAGCAAATGGAAAGAGAACCATTTATCTCGAATAAGAACGGAAAAAAAGTGATTCTAATGATGTTTCCAATCTTTGAAAACATTTTTTTTTCTTTTCGAGATTTTTTCCGCTTAATATGCTTTTCTACAGCTATCAAAATAGCAAAATGAAAGAGAACCAGTTATCTCGAATAAGAACGCAAAAAAAGTGATTCTAACGAAGTTTCCCAACTTCGAAAATAAATATTTTTCTTTTTGAGATTCTTTGCGCATAATATGCTTTTCTGAGGCTATCAAACTAGTATAATGAAAGAGAACCAGTTATGTCAAATAAGAACGGAAAAAAAGTGATTCTAATGAAGTTTCCAAATTTTGAAATTTTTTTTTTTTCTTTTCGAGATTCTTTGGGCATATAAAGCTTTTCTGAGGCTATCAAACTAGTATAATGAAAGATAACCAGTTATCTCAAATAAGAATGGAAAAAAATTGATTCATAAGGATTTTGCAAACATCAAAAAAAAATTTTTTTTCTTTTCGAGATTCTTTTCGTATAATATGCTTTTCTGAGGCTATCAAACTAGTATAATGAAAGAGAACCAGTTATCTGAAATAAGAACAGAAAAAAATTGATTCTAATGAAGTTTCCAAATTTTGAATTTTTTTTTTTTTTTTTCGAGATTCTTTCCGCATAATATGCTTTTCCACAGCTATCAAACTCGCAAAATGAAAGGGAACCATTTATCTCGAATAAGAACCGAAAAAAAGTGATTCTAATGAGTTTCCAAACTTCGAAAAAAAATTTTTCTTTTCGAGATTATTTGCGCATTATATGCTTTTCTACGGCTATCAAACTAGTATAATGAAAGAGAACCAGTTATCTCAAATAAGAAAGGAAAAAAAGTGATTCTAAAGAAGTTTCCAAACTTCGAAAAAAATTATTTTTCTTTTCGAGATTCTTTCCGCATAATATGCTTTTCTGTTCTATCAAACTAGTATATGAAAGAGAACCAGTTATCTCTAATAAGAACGGAAAAAAAGTGATTCTAATGAGTTTCCAAACTTCGAAAAAAATTTTTTTCTTTTCGAGATTCTTTGCGCATAATATGCTTTTCTGAGGCTATCAAACTAGTATAATGAAAGAGAACCAGTTATCTCAAATAAGAATGGAAAAAAAGTGTTTCTAAGGAAGTTTCCAAACTTCGAAAAAAAAATTTTTTCATTTCGAGATTCTTTGCGCATAATATGCTTTTCGGAGGCTATCAAACTAATATAATGAAAGAGAACCACTTATCTCAAATAAGAACGGAAAAAAAGTCATTCCAACGAAGTTTCGAAACTTCGAAAAAATTTTTTTTTCTTTTCGAGATTCTTTGCGCATAATATGCTTTTCTGAGGATATCAAACTAGTATAATGAAAGAGAAACAGTTATCTCAAATAAGAACGGAAAAAAAGTGATTCTAACGAAGTTTCGAAAACTCGAAAATTTTTTTTTTTTCTTTTCGAGATTCTTAGCGCATAATATGCTTTTCTGAGGCTATCAAAGTAGTATAATGAAAGAGAACCAGTTATCTCAAATAAGAAAGGAAAAAAAGTGATTCTAACGAAGTTTCCAAACTTCGAAAAAAAATTTTTTTTTTTCGAGATTCTTTGCGCATAATATGCTTGTCTGAGGCTATCAAACTAGTATAACTAGAGATTACCAGTTATCTCAAATAAGAATGGAAAAAAAGTGATTCTAATGAAGTTTCCAAACTTCGAATAAAAAATTTATTCTTTTCGAGATTCTTTGCGCATAATATGCTTTTCTGAGGCTATCATACTAGTATAATGAAAGAGATCCAGTTATCTCAAATAAGAACGGAAAAAAAGTGATTCTAACGAAATTTCCAAACTTCGAAAAAAAATTTTTTTCTTTTGGAGATTCTTTGCGCATAATATGCTTGTCTGAGGCTATCAAACTAGTATAATGAAAGAGAACCAGATATCTGAAATAAGAATGGAAAAAAAGTGATTCTAAGGAAGTTTCCAAACTTCGAAAAAAAATTTTTTTCTTTTAGATTTTCTTTGCGCATAATATGCTTTTCT
This sequence comes from Metallyticus violacea, assembly GCA_030762175.1. Classification (NCBI taxonomy): domain Eukaryota; kingdom Metazoa; phylum Arthropoda; class Insecta; order Mantodea; family Metallyticidae; genus Metallyticus; species Metallyticus violacea. Next base: position 80,873,973 of record CM060842.1, on the reverse strand, counting down.
GAGGCTATCAAACTAGTATAATGAAAGAGAACCAGTTATCTCAAATAAGAACGGAAAAAAAGTTATTCTAACGAGGTTTACAAACTTCGAAAAAAATTTTTTTTCTTTTCGAGATTCTTTGCGCATAATATGCTTTTCTGGGGCTATCAAACTAGTATAATGAAAGAGAATCAGTTATCTCAAATAAGAACGGAAAAAAAGTGATTCTAACGAAGTTTCCAAACTTCAAAAAAAATTTTTTTTCTTTTCGAGATTCTTTGCGCATAATCTGCTTTTCTAAGCCTATCAAACTAGTATAATGAAAGAGAACCAGTTATCTCAATAAGAATGGAAAAAAAGTGTTTCTAATGAAGTTTCCAAACTTCGAAAAAAAATTTTTTTCATTTCGAGATTCTTTGCGCATAATATGCTTGTCTGAGGCTATCAAACTAGTATAATGAAAGGGAACCAGTTATCTCAAATAAGAAAGGAAAAAAAGTGATTCTAACGAAGTTTCCAAACTTGGAAAAAAAATTTTTTTTTTTTCGAGATTCTTTGCGCTTAATATGCTTGTCTGAGGCTATCAAACTAGTATAACGAGAGATTACCAGTTATCTCATATAAGAATGGAAAAAAAGTGATTCTAACGAAGTTTCGAAAACTCGAAAAAAAATGTTTTCTTTTCGAGATTCTTTGCGCATAATATGCTTGTCTGAGGCTATCAAACTAGTATAACGAGAGATTACCAGTTATCTCAAATAAGAATGGAAAAAAAGTGATTCTAATGAAGTTTCCAAACTTCGAAAAAAAAATTTATTCTTTTCGTGATTCTTTGCGCATAATATGCTTTTCTGAGGCTATCATACTAGTATAATGAAAGAGAACCAGTTATCTCAAATAAGAACGGAAAAAAAGTGATTCTAATGAAGTTTCCAAACTTCGAAAAAAATTTTTTTTCATTTCGAGATTCTTTGCTTTTCTGAGGCTATCAAACTAATATAATGAAAGAGAACCAGTTATCTCAAATAAGAACGGAAAAAAGTGATTCTAACGAAGTTTCGAAAACTCGAAAATAAATTTTTTTCTTTTCGAGATTCTTTGCGCATAATATGCTTTTCTGAGGCTATCAAACTAGTATAATGAAAGAGAACCAGTTATCTCAAATAAGAAAGGAAAAAAAGTGATTCTAACGAAGTTTCCAAACTTCGAAAAAAAATTTTTTTCTTTTCGAGATTCTTTGCGCATAATATGCTTTTTTGAGGCTATCAAACTAGTATAATGAAAGAGAACCAGTTTTCTCAAATAAGAAAGGAAAAAAAGTGATTCTAACGAAGTTTCCAAACTTCGAAAAAAAATTTTTTTCTTTTCGAGATTCTTTGCGCATAATATGCTTCTCTGAGGCTATCAAACTAGTATAACGAGAGATTACCAGTTATCTCAAATAAGAATGGAAAAAAAGTGATTCTAATGAAGTTTCCAAACTTCGAAAAAATTTTGTTTTCTTTTCGAGATTCTTTCCGCATAATATGCTTTTCTACGGGTATCAAACTAGCAAATGGAAAGAGAACCATTTATCTCGAATAAGAACGGAAAAAGAGTAATTCTAACGAAGTTTCCAAACTTCGAAAAAAATTATATTTCTTTTCGAGATTCTTTGCGCATAATATGCTTTTCTGATTCTATCAAACTAGTATAATGAAAGAGAACTAGTTATCTCAAATAAGAATGGAAAAAATTGATTCATAAGGATTTTCAAAAGATCAAAAAAATTTTTTCTTTATTGAAGATTCTTTCCGCATAATATGCTTTTCTAAGGCTATCAAACTAGTATAATGAAAGAGAACCAGTTATCTCAAATAAGAACGGAAAAAAAGTGATTCTAATAAAGTTTCCAAACTTTGAAAACATTTTTTTTCTTTTCGAGATTCTTTGCGCATAATGTTTTTCTGAAGCTATCAAACTAGTATAATGAAAGAGAACCAGTTATCTCAAATAAGAACGGAAAAAAAATGATTCTAATGATGTTTCCAATCTTTGAAAACATTTTTTTTTCTTTTCGAGATTTTTTCCGCTTAATATGCTTTTCTACAGCTATCAAAATAGCAAAATGAAAGAGAACCAGTTATCTCGAATAAGAACGGAAAAAAAGTGATTCTAACGAAGTTTCCCAACTTCGAAAAAAATTATTTTTCTTTTTGAGATTCTTTGCGCATAATATGCTTTTCTGAGGCTATCAAACTAGTATAATGAAAGAGAACCAGTTATGTCAAATAAGAACGGAAAAAAAGTGATTCTAATGAAGTTTCCAAATTTTGAAATTTTTTTTTTTTCTTTTCGAGATTCTTTGCGCATATAAAGCTTTTCTGAGGCTATCAAACTAGTATAATGAAAGAGAACTAGTTATCTCAAATAAGAATGGAAAAAATTGATTCATAAGGATTTTCAAAAGATCAAAAAAAAATTTTCTTTATTGAAGATTCTTTCAGCATAATATGCTTTTCTAAGGCTATCAAACTAATATAATGAAAGAGAACCAGTTATCTCAAATAAGAACGGAAAAAAAGTGATTCTAATAAAGTTTCCAAACTTTGAAAACATTTTTTTTTCTTTTCGAGATTCTTTGCGCATAATGTTTTTCTGAAGCTATCAAACTAGTATAATGAAAGAGAACCAATTATCTCAAATAAGAAAGGAAAAAAATTGATTAATAAGGATTTTCCAAACATCAAAAAAAATTTTTTTTCTTTTCGAGATTCTTTCCGCATAATATGCTTTTCTGTTCTATCAAACTAGTATAATGAAAGAGAAGCAGTTATCTGAAATAAGTACGGAAAAAAAGTGATTCTAATGATGTTTCCAAACTTCGAAAACATTTTTTTTTCTTTTCGAGATTTTTTCCGCTTAATATGCTTTTCTACATCTATCAAAATAGCAAAATGAAAGAGAACCAGTTATCTTGAATAAGAACGGAATAAAAGTGATTCTAACGAAGTTTCCCAACTTTGAAAAAAATTATTTTTCTTTTTGAGATTCTTACCGCATAATATGCTTTTCTTTGTCTATGAAACTAGTATAATGAAAGAGAACCAGTTATCTCAAATAAGAACGGAAAAAAAGTGATTCTAATGATGTTTCAAATCTTTGAAAACATTTTTTTTTCTTTTCGAGATTTTTTCCGCTTAATATGCTTTTCTACAGCTATCAAAATAGCAAAATGAAAGAGAACCAGTTATCTCGAATAAGAACGGAAAATAAGTGATTCTAACGAAGTTTCCCAACTTCGAAAAAAATTATTTTTCTTTTTGAGATTCTTTGCGCATAATATGCTTTTCTGAGGCTATCAAACTAGTATAATGAAAGAGAACCAGTTATGTCAAATAAGAACGGAAAAAAAGTGATTCTAATGAAGTTTCCAAATTTTGAAATTTTTTTTTTTCTTTTCGAGATTCTTTGCGCATATAAAGCTTTTCTGAGGCTATCAAACTAGTATAATGAAAGATAACCAGTTATCTCAAATAAGAATGGAAAAAAATTGATTCATAAGGATTTTGCAAACATCAAAAAAAAATTTTTTTTCTTTTCGAGATTCTTTTCGTATAATATGCTTTTCTCAGGCTATCAAACTAGTATAATGAAAGAGAACCAGTTATCTGAAATAAGAAAAGAAAAAAATTGATTCTAATGAAGTTTACAAATTTTGAATTTTTTTTTTTTTTTTTTCGAGATTCTTTCCGCATAATATGCTTTTCCACAGCTTTCAAACTCGCAAAATGAAAGGGAACCATTTATCTCGAATAAGAACGGAAAAAAAGTGATTCTAACGAAGTTTCCAAACTTCGAATTAAATTATTTTTCTTTTCGAGATTCTTTCCGCATAATATGCTTTTCTGTTCTATCAAACTAGTATAATGAAAGAGAACCAGTTATCTCGAATAAGAACCGAAAAAAAGTGATTCTAATGAGTTTCCAAACTTCGAAAAAAAATTTTTTCTTTTCGAGATTCTTTGCGCATTATATGCTTTTCTATGGCTATCAAACTAGTATAATGAAAGAGAACCAGTTATCTCAAATAAGAAAGGAAAAAAAGTGATTCTAAAGAAGTTTCCAAACTTCGAAAAAAAATTTTTTTCTTTTCGAGATTCTTTGCGCATAATACGCTTTTCTGAGGCTATCAAACTAGTATAATGAAAGAGAACCAGTTATCTCAAATAAGAACGGAAAAAAAGTGATTCTAACGAAGTTTCCAAACTTCGAAAAAATTTTTTTTTCTTTTCGAGATTCTTTGCGCATAATATGCTTTTCTGAGGCTATCAAACTAGTATAATGAAAGAGAACCAGTTATCTCAAATAAGAACGGAAAAAAAGTGATTCTAACGAGGTTTCCAAACTTCGAAAAAAATTTTTTTTCTTTTCGAGATTCTTTGCGCATAATATGCTTTTCTGAGGCTATCAAATTAGTATAATGAAAGAGAACCAGTTATCTCAAATAAGAACGGAAAAAAAGTTATTCTAACGAAGTTTCCAAACTTCGAAAAAATTTTTTTTCTTTTCGAGATTCTTTGCGCATAATATGCTTGTCTGAGGCTATCAAACTAGTATAATGAAAGAGAACCAGTTATCTCAAATAAGAACGGAAAAAAAGTGATTCTAACGAAGTTTCGAAAACTGGAAAAAAATTTTTTTTCTTTTTGAGATTCTTTGCGCATAATATGCTTTTCTGAGGCTATCAAACTAGTATAATGAAAGAGAACCAGTTATCTCAAATAAGAAAGGAAAAAAAGTGATTCTAACGAAGTTTCCAAACTTCGAAAAAAAATTTTTTTCTTTTCGAGATTCTTTGCGCATAATATGCTTGTCTGAGGCTATCAAACTAGTATAACGAGAGATTACCAGTTATCTCAAATAAGAATGGAAAAAAAGTGATTCTAATGAAGTTTCCAAACTTCGAAAAAAAAATTTATTCTTTTCGTGATTCTTTGCGCATAATATGTTTTTCTGAGGCTATCAAACTAGTATAATGAAAGAGAACCAGTTATCTCAAATAAGAATGGAAAAAAAGTATTTCTAACGAAGTTTCCAAACTTCGAAAAAAAATTTTTTTCTTTTCGAGATTCTTTGCGCATAATATGCTTTTCTGAGGCTATCAAACTAGTATGATGAAAGAGAACCCGTTATCTCAAATAAGAACGGAAAAAAAGTGATTCTAACGAGGTTTCCAAACTTCGAAAAAAAATTTTTTTCTTTTCGAGATTCTTTGCGCATAATATGCTTTTCTGAGGCTATCAAACTAGTATAATGAAAGAGAATCAGTTATCTCAAATAAGAACGGAAAAAAAGTTATTCTAACGAAGTTTCCAAACTTCGAAAAAAACATTTTTTTTTTCGAGATTCTTTGCGCATAATACGCTTTTCTGAGGCTATCAAACTAGTATAATGAAAGAGAACCAGTTATCTCAAATAAGAACGGAAAAAAAGTGATTCTAACGAAGTTTCCAAACTTCGAAAAAAAATTTTTTTCTTTTCGAGATTCTTTGCGCATAATATGCTTGTCTGTGGCTATCAAACTAGTATAATGAAAGAGAAACAGATATCTCAAATAAGAAAGGAAAAAAAGTGATTCTAATGAAGTTTCCAAACTTCGAAAAAAATTTTTTTTCATTTCGAGATTCTTTGCGCATAATATGCTTTTCGGAGTTTATCAAACTAATATAATGAAAGAGAACCAGTTATCTCAAATAAGAACGGAAAAAAAGTGATTCTAACGAGGTTTCGAAACTTCGAAAAAAATTTTTTTTCTTTTCGAGATTCTTTGCGCATAATATGCTTTTCTGAGGCTATCAAACTAGTATAATGAAAGAGAACCAGTTATCTCAAATAAGAACGGAAAAAAGTGATTCTAACGAGGTTTCCAAACTTCGAAAAAAAATTTTTGTCTTTTCGAGATTCTTTGCGCATAAATGCTTGTCTGAGGCTATCAAACTAGTATAATGAAAGAGAACCAGTTATCTCAAATAAGAACGGAAAAAAAGTGATTCTAACGAAGTTTCGAAACTTCGAAAAAAAATTTTTTTCTTTTCGAGATTCTTTGCGCATAATATGCTTGTCTGAGGCTATCAAACTAGTATAATGAAAGAGAACCAGTTATCTCAAATAAGAACGGAAAAAAAGTGATTCTAACGAGGTTTCCAAACTTCGAAAAAAAATTTTTTTCTTTTCGAGATTCTTTGCGCATAATATGCTTTTCTGAAGCTATCAAACTAGTATAATGAAAGAGAACCAGTTATCTCAAATAAGAACGGAAAAAAGTGATTCTAACGAAGTTTCCAAACTTCGAAAAAAATTTCTTTTCTTTTCGAGATTCTTTGCGCATAATATGCTTTTCTGAGGCTATCAAACTAGTATAATGAAAGAGAACCAGTTATCTCAAATAAGAACGGAAAAAAAGTGATTCTAACGAGGTTTCCAATCTTCGAAAAAAAATTTTTTTCTTTTCGAGATTCTTTGCGCATAATATGCTTTTCTGAGGCTATCAAACTAGTATAACGAGAGATTACCAGTTATCTCAAATAAGAATGGAAAAAAAGTGATTCTAATGAAGTTTCCAAACTTCGAAAAAAATTTGTTTTTTTTTCGAGATTCTTTCCGCATAATATGCTTTTCTACGGGTATCAAACTAGCAAATGGAAAGAGAACCATTTATCTCGAATAAGAACGGAAAAAGAGTAATTCTAACGAAGTTTCCAAACTTCGAAAAAAATTATATTTCTTTTCGAGATTCTTTGCGCATAATATGCTTTTCTGATTCTATCAAACTAGTATAATGAAAGAGAACTAGTTATCTCAAATAAGAATGGAAAAAATTGATTCATAAGGATTTTCAAAAGATCAAAAAAAATTTTTCTTTATTGAAGATTCTTTCCGCATAATATGCTTTTCTAAGTCTATCAAACTAGTATAATGAAAGAGAACCAGTTATCTCAAATAAGAACGGAAAAAAAGTGATTCTAATAAAGTTTCCAAACTTTGAAAACATTTTTTTTCTTTTCGAGATTCTTTGCGCATATTGTTTTTCTGAAGCTATCAAACTAGTATAATGAAAGAGAACCAGTTATCTCAAATAAGAACGGAAAAAAAGTGATTCTAATGATGTTTCCAATCTTTGAAAACATTTTTTTTTCTTTTCGAGATTTTTTCCGCTTAATATGCTTTTCTACAGCTATCAAAATAGCAAAATGAAAGAGAACCAGTTATCTCGAATAAGAACGGAAAAAAAGTGATTCTAACGAAGTTTCCCAACTTCGAAAAAAATTATTTTTCTTTTTGAGATTCTTTGCGCATAATATGCTTTTCTGAGTCTATCAAACTAGTATAATGAAAGAGAACCAGTTATGTCAAATAAGAACGGAAAAAAAGTGATTCTAATGAAGTTTCCAAATTTTGAAATTTTTTTTTTTTTCTTTTCGAGATTCTTTGCGCATATAAAGCTTTTCTGAGGCTATCAAACTAGTATAATGAAAGATAACCAGTTATCTCAAATAAGAATGGAAAAAAATTGATTCATAAGGATTTTGCAAACATCAAAAAAAAATTTTTTTTCTTTTCGAGATTCTTTTCGTATAATATGCTTTTCTGAGGCTATCAAACTAGTATAATGAAAGAGAACCAGTTATCTGAAATAAGAACAGAAAAAAATTGATTCTAATGAAGTTTCCAAATTTTGAATTTTTTTTTTTTTTTTTCGAGATTCTTTCCGCATAATATGCTTTTCCACAGCTATCAAACTCGCAAAATGAAAGGGAACCATTTATCTCGAATAAGAACCGAAAAAAAGTGATTTTAATGAGTTTCCAAACTTCGAAAAAAAATTTTTCTTTTCGAGATTCTTTGCGCATTATATGCTTTTCTATGGCTATCAAACTAGTATAATGAAAGAGAACCAGTTATCTCAAATAAGAAAGGAAAAAAAGTGATTCTAAAGAAGTTTCCAAACTTCGAAAAAAAAGTTTTTTCTTTTCGAGATTCTTTGCGCATAATACGCTTTTCTGAGGCTATCAAACTAGTATAATGAAAGAGAACCAGTTATCTCAAATAATAACGGAAAAAAAGTGATTCTAACGAAGTTTCCAAACTTCGAAAAAAAATTTTTTTCTTTTCGAGATTCTTTGCGCATAATATGCTTTTCTGAGGCTATCAAACTAGAATAATGAAAGAGAACCAGTTATCTCAAATAAGAACGGAAAAAAAGTGAATCTAACGAGGTTTCCAAACTTCGAAAAAAAATTTTTTTCTTTTCGAGATTCTTTGCGCATAATATGCTTTTCTGAGGCTATCAAACTAGTATTATGAAAGAGAACCAGTTATCTCAAATAAGAACGGAAAAAAAGTGATTCTAACGAAGTTTCGAAACTTCGAAAAAAAATTTTTTTCTTTTCGAGATTCTTTGCGCATAATATGCTTGTCTGAGGCTATCAAACTAGTATAATGAAAGAGAACCAGTTATCTCAAATAAGAACGGAAAAAAAGTGATTCTAACGAGGTTTCCAAACTTCGAAAAAAAATTTTTTTCTTTTCGAGATTCTTTGCGCATAATATGCTTTTCTGAGGCTATCAAACTAGTATAATGAAAGAGAACCAGTTATCTCAAATAAGAACGGAAAAAAGTGATTCTAACGAGGTTTCCAATCTTCGAAAAAAAATTTTTTTCTTTTCGAGATTCTTTGCGAATAATATGCCTTTCTGAGGCTATCAAACTAGTATAATGAAAGAGAACCAGTTATCTCAAATAAGAACGGAAAAAAAAGTGATTCTAACGAAGTTTCCAAACTTCGAAAAAAAATTTTTTTCTTTTCGAGATTCTTTGCGCATAATATGCTTGTCTGAGGCTATCAAACTAGTATAATGAAAGAGAACCAGTTATCTCAAATAAGAACGGAAAAAAAGTGATTCTAACGAAGTTTCGAAAACTCGAAAAAAATTTTTTTTCTTTTCGAGATTCTTTGCGCATAATATGCTTTTCTGAGGCTATCAAACTAGTATAATGAAAGAGAACCAGTTATCTCAAATAAGAAAGGAAAAAAAGTGATTCTAACGAAGTTTCCAAACTTCGAAAAAAAATTTTTTTCTTTTCGAGATTGTTTGCGCATAATATGCTTGTCTGAGGCTATCAAACTAGTATAACGAGAGATTACCAGTTATCTCAAATAAGAATGGAAAAAAAGTGATTCTAATGAAGTTTCCAAACTTCGAAAAAAAAATTTATTCTTTTCGTGATTCTTTGCACATAATATGTTTTTCTGAAGCTATCAAACTAGTATAATGAAAGAGAACCAGTTATCTCAAATAAGAATGGGAAAAAAGTATTTCTAACGAAGTTTCCAAACTTCGAAAAAAAAATTTTTTCTTTTCGAGATTCTTTGCGCATAATATGCTTGTCTGAGGCTATCAAACTGGTATAATGAAAGAGAACCTGATATCTCAAATAAGACTGGAAAAAAAGTGATTCTAAGGAAGTTTCCAAACTTGGAAAAAAAATTTTTTTCTTTTCGATATTCTTTGCGCATAATATGCTTTTCTGAGGCTATCAAACTAGTATGATGAAAGAGAACCCGTTATCTCAAATAAGAACGGAAAAAAAGTGAATCTAACGAGGTTTCCAAACTTCGAAAAAAAATTTTTTTCTTTTCGAGATTCTTTGCGCATAGTATGCTTTTCTGAGGCTATCAAACTAGTATAATGAAAGAGAATCAGTTATCTCAAATAAGAACGGAAAAAAAGTGATTCTAACGAAGTTTCCAAACTTCGAAAAAAATTTTTTTTCTTTTCGAGATTCTTTGCGCATAATATGCTTGTCTGTGGCTATCAAACTAGTATAATGAAAGAGAAACAGTTATCTCAAATAAGAACGGAAAAAAAGTGATTCTAACGAAGTTTCGAAAACTCGAAAAAAATTTTTTTCTTTTCGAGATTCTTTGCGCATAATATGCTTGTCTGAGGCTATCAAACTAGTATAACGAGAGATTACCAGTTATCTCAAATAAGAATGGAAAAAAAGTGATTCTAATGAAGTTTCCAAACTTCGAAAAAAAAATTTATTCTTTTCGTGATTCTTTGCGCATAATATGCTTTTCTGAGGCTATCATACTAGTATAATGAAAGAGAACCAGTTATCTCAAATAAGAACGGAAAAAAAGTGATTCTAACGAAATTTCCAAACTTCGAAAAAAAATTTTTTTCTTTTGGAGATTCTTTGCGCATAACATGCTTTTCTGAGGCTATCAAACTAGTATAATGAAAGAGAACCAGTTATCTCAAATAAGAATGGAAAAAAAGTGTTTCTAATGAAGTTTCTAAACTTCGAAAAACATTTTTTTTCATTTCGAGATTCTTTGCGCATAATATGCTTTTCGGAGACTATCAAACTAATATAATGAAAGAGAACCAGTTATCTCAAATAAGAACGGAAAAAAAGTGATTCTAACGAGGTTTCGAAACTTCGAAAAAAATTTTTTTTCTTTTCGAGATTCTTTGCGCATAATATGCTTTTCTGAGGCTATCAAACTAGTATAATGAAAGAGAACCAGTTATCTCAAATAAGAACGGAAAAAAGTGATTCTAACGAAGTTTCGAAAACTCGAAAATAATTTTTTTTCTTTTCGAGATTCTTTGCGCATAATATGCTTTTCTGAGGCTATCAAACTAGTATAATGAAAGAGAACCAGTTATCTCAAATAAGAAAGGAAAAAAAGTGATTCTAACGAAGTTTCCAAACTTCGAAAAAAAATTTTTTTCTTTTCGAGATTCTTTGCGCATAATATGCTTTTCTGAGGCTATCAAACTAGTATAATGAAAGAGAACCAGTTATCTCAAATAAGAAAAGAAAAAAAGTGATTCTAACGAAGTTTCCAAACTTCGAAAAAAAATTTTTTTCTTTTCGAGATTCTTTGCGCATAATATGCTTGTCTGAGGCTATCAAACTAGTATAACGAGAGATTACCAGTTATCTCAAATAAGAATGGTAAAAAAGTGATTCTAATGAAGTTTCCAAACTTCGAAAAAAATTTGTTTTCTTTTCGAGATTCTTTCCGCATAATATGCTTTTCTACGGGTATCAAACTAGCAAATGGAAAGATAACCATTTATCTCGAATAAGAACGGAAAAAGAGTAATTCTAACGAAGTTTCCAAACTTCGAAAAAAATTATATTTCTTTTCGAGATTCTTTGCGCATAATATGCTTTTCTGCTTCTATCAAACTAGTATAATGAAAGAGAACTAGTTATCTCAAATAAGAATGGAAAAAATTGATTCATAAGGATTTTCAAAAGATCAAAAAAAAATTTTCTTTATTGAAGATTCTTTCAGCATAATATGCTTTTCTAAGGCTATCAAACTAATATAATGAAAGAGAACCAGTTATCTCAAATAAGAACGGAAAAAAAGTGATTCTAATAAAGTTTCCAAACTTTGAAAACATTTTTTTTTCTTTTCGAGATTCTTTGCGCATAATGTTTTTCTGAAGCTATCAAACTAGTATAATGAAAGAGAACCAATTATCTCAAATAAGAAAGCAAAAAAATTGATTAATAAGGATTTTCCAAACATCAAAAAAAATTTTTTTTCTTTTCGAGATTCTTTCCGCATAATATGCTTTTCTGTTCTATCAAACTAGTATAATGAAAGAGAAGCAGTTATCTCGAATAAGAACGGAAAAAAAGTCATTCTAATGAGTTTCCAAACTTCGAAAAAAAATTTTTTTCTTTTCAAGATTCTTTGCTCATAATATGCTTTTCTATGGCTATCAAACTAGTATAATGAAAGACAACCAGTTATCTCAAATAAGTACGGAAAAAAAGTGATTCTAATGATGTTTCCAAACTTTGAAAACATTTTTTTTTCTTTTCGAGATTTTTTCCGCTTAATATGCTTTTCTACATCTATCAAAATAGCAAAATGAAAGAGAACCAGTTATCTTGAATAAGAACGGAAAAAAAGTGATTCTAACGAAGTTTCCAAATTTGGAAAAAATTATTATTATTTTCGAGATTCTTTGCGTATAATATGCTTTTCTGAGGCTATCAAAGTAGTATAATGAAAGAGAACCAGTTATCTCAAATAAGAATGGAAAAAAATTGATTCATAAGTATTTTTCAAACATCAAAAAAAAAATTTTTTTCTTTTCGAGATTCTTTCCGCATAATATGCTTTTCTGAGGCTATCAAACTAGTATAATGAAATAGAACTAGCTATCTCAAATAAGAATGGATAAAAATCGATTCATAAGGATTTTCCAAAAATCAAAAAAAAAATTTTTTCTTTTAGAGATTCTTTCCGCTTATTATGCTTTTCTGAGGTTATCAAACCAGTATAATGAAAGAGAACCAGTTATCTGAAATAAGAACGGAAAAAAAGTGATTCTAATGAAGTTTCCAAACTTTGAAAACATTTTTTTTTCTTTTCGAGATTCTTTCCGCATAATATGCTTTTCTAAGGCTATCAAACTAGTATAACGAAAGAGAACCAGTTATCTCGAATAAGAACGGAAAAAAATTGATTCCAACGAAGTTTCCAATCTTCGAAAAAAATGATTTTTCTTTTCAAGATTCTTTCCGCATAATATGCTTTTCTAAGGCTATAGAACTAGTATAATGAAAGAGAACCATTTATCTCGAATAAGAACGGAAAAAAAGTGATTCTAACGAAGTTTTCAAACTTCGAAAAAAATTTTTTTTCTTTTCGAGATTCTTTGCGCATAATATGCTTTTCTGAGGCTATCAAACTAGTATAATGAAAGAGAACCAGTTATCTCAATAAGAATGGAAAAAAAGTGTTTCTAATGAAGTTTCCAAACTTCGAAAAAAAATTTTTTTCATTTCGAGATTCTTTGCGCATAATATGCTTTTCGGAGGCTATCAAACTAGTATAATGAAAGAGAACCAGTTATCTCAAATAAGAACGGAAAAAAAGTGATTCTAACGAAGTTTCCAAACTTCGAAAAAAAATTTTTTTATTTTCCAGATTCATTGCGCATAATATGCTTTTCTGAGGGTAATCAAACTAGTATAATGAAAGAGAACCAGTTATCTCAAATAAGAACGGAAAAAAAGTGATTCTAACGAAGTTTCGAAACTTCGAAAAAAAATTTTTTTCTTTTCGAGATTCTTTGCGCATAATATGCTTTTATGAGGCTATCAAACTAGTATAATGAAAGAGAACCAGTTATCTTAAATAAGAACGGAAAAAAAGTGATTCTAACGAAGTTTTCAAACTTCGAAAAAAAAATTTTTTCTTTTCGAGATTCTTTGCGCATAATACGCTTTTCTGAGGCTATCAAACTAGTATAATGAAAGAGAACCAGTTATCTCAAATAAGAATGGAAAAAAATTGATTCATAAGTATTTTCCAAACTTAAAAAAAAATATTTTTTCTTTTCGAGATTCTTTTCGCATAATATGCTTTTCTCAGGCTATCATACTAGTATAATGAAAGAGAACCAGTTATCTCAAATAAGAACAGAAAAAAATTGATTCTAATGAAGTTTCCAAATTTTGAAATTTTTTTTTTTTTTTTTCGAGATTCTTTCCGCATAATATGCTTTTCTGAGGCTATCAAACTAGTATAATGAAAGAGAACCAGTTATCTCAAATAAGAAAGGAAAAAAAGTGATTCTAACGAAGTTTCCAAACTTCGAAAAAAAATTTTTTTCTTTTCGAGATTCTTTGCGCATAATATGCTTTTCTGAGGCTATCAAACTAGTATAATGAAAGAGAACCAGTTATCTCAAATAAGAAAGGAAAAAAAGTGATTCTAACGAAGGTTCCAAACTTCGAAAAAAAATTTTTTTCTTTTCGAGATTCTTTGCGCATAATATGCTTGTCTGAGGCTATCAAACTAGTATAACGAGAGATTACCAGTTATCTCAAATAAGAATGGAAAAAAAGTGATTCTAATGAAGTTTCCAAACTTCGAAAAAAATTTGTTTTCTTTTCGAGATTCTTTCCGCATAATATGCTTTTCTACGGGTATCAAACTAGCAAATGGAAAGATAACCATTTATCTCGAATAAGAACGGAAAAAGAGTAATTCTAACGAAGTTTCCAAACTTCGAAAAAAATTATATTTCTTTTCGAGATTCTTTGCGCATAATATGCTTTTCTGGTTCTATCAAACTAGTATAATGAAAGAGAACCAGTTATCTCAAATAAGAATGGAAAAAAAGTATTTCTAACGAAGTTTCCAAACTTCGAAAAAAATTTTTTTCTTTTCGAGATTCTTTGCGCATAATATGCTTGTCTGAGGCTATCAAACTAGTATAATGAAACAGAACCAGATATCTCAAATAAGACTGGAAAAAAAGTGATTCTAAGGAAGTTTCCAAACTTGGAAAAAAAATTTTTTTCTTTTCGATATTCTTTGCGCATAATATGCTTTTCTGAGGCTATCAAACTAGTATGATGAAAGAGAACCCGTTATCTCAAATAAGAACGGAAAAAAAGTGATTCTAACGAGGTTTCCAAACTTCGAAAAAAAATTTTTTTCTTTTCGAGATTCTTTGCGCATAATATGCTTTTCTGAGGCTATCAAACTAGTATAATGAAAGAGAATCAGTTATCTCAAATAAGAACGGAAAAAAAGTGATTCTAACGAAGTTTCCAAACTTCGAAAAAAATTTTTTTTCTTTTCGAGATTCTTTGCGCATAATATGCTTGTCTGTGGCTATCAAACTAGTATAATGAAAGAGAAACAGTTATCTCAAATAAGAACGGAAAAAAAGTGATTCTAACGAAGTTTCGAAAACTCGAAAAAAATTTTTTTCTTTTCGAGATTCTTTGCGCATAATATGCTTGTCTGAGGCTATCAAACTAGTATAACGAGAGATTACCAGTTATCTCAAATAAGAATGGAAAAAAAGTGATTCTAATGAAGTTTCCAAACTTCGAAAAAAATTTTTATTCTTTTCGTGATTCTTTGCGCATAATATGCTTTTCTGAGGCTATCATACTAGTATAATGAAAGAGAACCAGTTATCTCAAATAAGAACGGAAAAAAAGTGATTCTAACGAAATTTCCAAACTTCGAAAAAAATTTTTTTTCTTTTGGAGATTCTTTGCGCATAATATGCTTTTCTGAGGCTATCAAACTAGTATAATGAAAGAGAACCAGTTATCTCAAATAAGAATGGAAAAAAAGTGTTTCTAATGAAGTTTCCAAACTTCGAAAAAAATTTTTTTTCATTTCGAGATTCTTTGCGCATAATATGCTTTTCGGAGACTATCAAACTAATATAATGAAAGAGAACCAGTTATCTCAAATAAGAACGGAAAAAAAGTGATTCTAACGAGGTTTCGAAACTTCGAAAAAAATTTTTTTTCTTTTCGAGATTCTTTGCGCATAATATGCTTTTCTGAGGCTATCAAACTAGTATAATGAAAGAGAACCAGTTATCTCAAATAAGAACGGAAAAAAGTGATTCTAACGAAGTTTCGAAAACTCGAAAATAATTTTTTTTCTTTTCGAGATTCTTTGCGCATAATATGCTTTTCTGAGGCTATCAAACTAGTATAATGAAAGAGAACCAGTTATCTCAAATAAAAAAGGAAAAAAAGTGATTCTAACGAAGTTTCGAAAACTCGAAAATAATTTTTTTTCTTTTCGAGATTCTTTGCGCATAATGTTTTTCTGAAGTTATCAAACTAGTATAATGAAAGAGAACCAATTATCTCAAATAAGAAAGCAAAAAAATTGATTAATAAGGATTTTCCAAACATCAAAAAAAATTTTTTTTCTTTTCGAGATTCTTTCCGCATAATATGCTTTTCTGTTCTATCAAACTAGTATAATGAAAGAGAAGCAGTTATCTCGAATAAGAACGGAAAAAAAGTCATTCTAATGAGTTTCCAAACTTCGAAAAAAAATTTTTTTCTTTTCAAGATTCTTTGCTCATAATGTGCTTTTCTATGGCTATCAAACTAGTATAATGAAAGACAACCAGTTATCTCAAATAAGTACGGAAAAAAAGTGATTCTAATGATGTTTCCAAACTTTGAAAACATTTTTTTTTCTTTTCGAGATTTTTTCCGCTTAATATGCTTTTCTACATCTATCAAAATAGCAAAATGAAAGAGAACCAGTTATCTTGAATAAGAACGGAAAAAAAGTGATTCTAACGAAGTTTCCAAATTTGGAAAAAATTATTATTATTTTCGAGATTCTTTGCGTATAATATGCTTTTCTGAGGCTATCAAAGTAGTATAATGAAAGAGAACCAGTTATCTCAAATAAGAATGGAAAAAAATTGATTCATAAGTATTTTTCAAACATTAAAAAAAAAAATTTTTTTCTTTTCGAGATTCTTTCCGCATAATATGCTTTTCTGAGGCTATCAAACTAGTATAATGAAAGAGAACTAGCTATCTCAAATAAGAATGGATAAAAATCGATTCATAAGGATTTTCCAAAAATCAAAAAAAAAAAATTTTCTTTTAGAGATTCTTTCCGCTTATTATGCTTTTCTGAGGTTATCAAACCAGTATAATGAAAGAGAACCAGTTATCTGAAATAAGAACGGAAAAAAAGTGATTCTAATGAAGTTTCCAAACTTTGAAAACATTTTTTTTTCTTTTCGAGATTCTTTCCGCATAATATGCTTTTCTAAGGCTATCAAACTAGTATAACGAAAGAGAACCAGTTATCTCGAATAAGAACGGAAAAAAATTGATTCCAACGAAGTTTCCAATCTTCGAAAAAAATGATTTTTCTTTTCAAGATTCTTTCCGCATAATATGCTTTTCTAAGGCTATAGAACTAGTATAATGAAAGAGAACCATTTATCTCGAATAAGAACGGAAAAAATGTGATTCTAACGAAGTTTTCAAACTTCGAAAAAAATTTTTTTTCTTTTCGAGATTCTTTGCGCATAATATGCTTTTCTGAGGCTATCAAACTAGTATAATGAAAGAGAACCAGTTATCTCAATAAGAATGGAAAAAAAGTGTTTCTAATGAAGTTTCCAAACTTCGAAAAAAAATTTTTTTCATTTCGAGATTCTTTGCGCATAATATGCTTTTCGGAGGCTATCAAACTAGTATAATGAAAGAGAACCAGTTATCTCAAATAAGAACGGAAAAAAAGTGATTCTAACGAAGTTTCCAAACTTCGAAAAAAAATTTTTTTATTTTCCAGATTCATTGCGCATAATATGCTTTTCTGAGGGTAATCAAACTAGTATAATGAAAGAGAACCAGTTATCTCAAATAAGAACGGAAAAAAAGTGATTCTAACGAAGTTTCGAAACTTCGAAAAAAATTTTTTTGCTTTTCGAGATTCTTTGCGCATAATATGCTTTTATGAGGCTATCAAACTAGTATAATGAAAGAGAACCAGTTATCTTAAATAAGAACGGAAAAAAAGTGTATCTAACGAAGTTTCCAAACTTCGAAAAAAAAATTTTTTCTTTTCGAGATTCTTTGCGCATAATACGCTTTTCTGAGGCTATCAAACTAGTATAATGAAAGAGAACCAGTTATCTCAAATAAGAATGGAAAAAAATTGATTCATAAGGATTTTCCAAACTTAAAAAAAAATATTTTTTCTTTTCGAGATTCTTTTCGCATAATATGCTTTTCTCAGGCCATCATACTAGTATAATGAAAGAGAACCAGTTATCTCAAATAAGAACAGAAAAAAATTGATTCTAATGAAGTTTCCAAATTTTGAAATTTTTTTTTTTTTTTTTCGAGATTCTTTCCGCATAATATGCTTTTCTGAGGCTATCAAACTAGTATAATGAAAGAGAACCAGTTATCTCAAATAAGAAAGGAAAAAAAGTGATTCTAACGAAGTTTCCAATCTTCGAAAAAAAATTTTTTTCTTTTCGAGATTCTTTGCGCATAATATGCTTTTCTGAGGCTATCAAACTAGTATAATGAAAGAGAACCAGTTATCTCAAATAAGAAAGGAAAAAAAGTGATTCTAACGAAGTTTCCAAACTTCGAAAAAAAATTTTTTTCTTTTCGAGATTCTTTGCGCATAATATGCTTGTCTGAGGCTATCAAACTAGTATAACGAGAGATTACCAGTTATCTCAAATAAGAATGGAAAAAAGTGATTCTAATGAAGTTTCCAAACTTCGAAAAAAATTTGTTTTCTTTTCGAGATTCTTTCCGCATAATATGCTTTTCTACGGGTATCAAACTAGCAAATGGAAAGATAACCATTTATCTCGAATAAGAACGGAAAAAGAGTAATTCTAACGAAGTTTCCAAACTTCGAAAAAAATTATATTTCTTTTCGAGATTCTTTGCGCATAATATGCTTTTCTGGTTCTATCAAACTAGTATAATGAAAGAGAACCAGTTATCTCAAATAAGAATGGAAAAAAAGTATTTCTAACGAAGTTTCCAAACTTCGAAAAAAATTTTTTTCTTTTCGAGATTCTTTGCGCATAATATGCTTGTCTGAGGCTATCAAACTAGTATAATGAAACAGAACCAGATATCTCAAATAAGACTGGAAAAAAAGTGATTCTAAGGAAGTTTCCAAACTTGGAAAAAAAATTTTTTTCTTTTCGATATTCTTTGCGCATAATATGCTTTTCTGAGGCTATCAAACTAGTATGATGAAAGAGAACCCGTTATCTCAAATAAGAACGGAAAAAAAGTGATTCTAACGAGGTTTCCAAACTTCGAAAAAAAAGTTTTTTCTTTTCGAGATTCTTTGCGCATAATATGCTTTTCTGAGGCTATCAAACTAGTATAATGAAAGAGAATCAGTTATCTCAAATAAGAACGGAAAAAAAGTGATTCTAACGAAGTTTCCAAACTTCGAAAAAAATTTTTTTTCTTTTCGAGATTCTTTGCGCATAATATGCTTGTCTGTGGCTATCAAACTAGTATAATGAAAGAGAAACAGTTATCTCAAATAAGAACGGAAAAAAAGTGATTCTAACGAAGTTTCGAAAACTCGAAAAAAATTTTTTTCTTTTCGAGATTCTTTGCGCATAATATGCTTGTCTGAGGCTATCAAACTAGTATAACGAGAGATTACCAGTTATCTCAAATAAGAATGGAAAAAAAGTGATTCTAATGAAGTTTCCAAACTTCGAAAAAAATTTTTATTCTTTTCGTGATTCTTTGCGCATAATATGCTTTTCTGAGGCTATCATACTAGTATAATGAAAGAGAACCAGTTATCTCAAATAAGAACGGAAAAAAAGTGATTCTAACGAAATTTCCAAACTTCGAAAAAAAATTTTTTTCTTTTGGAGATTCTTTGCGCATAATATGCTTTTCTGAGGCTATCAAACTAGTATAATGAAAGAGAACCAGTTATCTCAAATAAGAATGGAAAAAAAGTGTTTCTAATGAAGTTTCAAAACTTCGAAAAAAATTTTTTTTCATTTCGAGATTCTTTGCGCATAATATGCTTTTCGGAGACTATCAAACTAATATAATGAAAGAGAACCAGTTATCTCAAATAAGAACGGAAAAAAAGTGATTCTAACGAGGTTTCGAAACTTCGAAAAAAATTTTTTTTCTTTTCGACATTCTTTGCGCATAATATGCTTTTCTGAGGCTATCAAACTAGTATAATGAAAGAGAACCAGTTATCTCAAATAAGAACGGAAAAAAGTGATTCTAACGAAGTTTCGAAAACTCGAAAATAATTTTTTTTCTTTTCGAGATTCTTTGCGCATAATATGCTTTTCTGAGGCTATCAAACTAGTATAATGAAAGAGAACCAGTTATCTCAAATAAAAAAGGAAAAAAAGTGATTCTAACGAAGTTTCGAAAACTCGAAAATAATTTTTTTTCTTTTCGAGATTCTTTGCGCATAATGTTTTTCTGAAGTTATCAAACTAGTATAATGAAAGAGAACCAATTATCTCAAATAAGAAAGCAAAAAAATTGATTAATAAGGATTTTCCAAACATCAAAAAAAATTTTTTTTCTTTTCGAGATTCTTTCCGCATAATATGCTTTTCTGTTCTATCAAACTAGTATAATGAAAGAGAAGCAGTTATCTCGAATAAGAACGGAAAAAAAGTCATTCTAATGAGTTTCCAAACTTCGAAAAAAAATTTTTTTCTTTTCAAGATTCTTTGCTCATAATGTGCTTTTCTATGGCTATCAAACTAGTATAATGAAAGACAACCAGTTATCTCAAATAAGTACGGAAAAAAAGTGATTCTAATGATGTTTCCAAACTTTGAAAACATTTTTTTTTCTTTTCGAGATTTTTTCCGCTTAATATGCTTTTCTACATCTATCAAAATAGCAAAATGAAAGAGAACCAGTTATCTTGAATAAGAACGGAAAAAAAGTGATTCTAACGAAGTTTCCAAATTTGGAAAAAATTATTATTATTTTCGAGATTCTTTGCGTATAATATGCTTTTCTGAGGCTATCAAAGTAGTATAATGAAAGAGAACCAGTTATCTCAAATAAGAATGGAAAAAAATTGATTCATAAGTATTTTTCAAACATCAAAAAAAAAATTTTTTTCTTTTCGAGATTCTTTCCGCATAATATGCTTTTCTGAGGCTATCAAACTAGTATAATGAAAGAGAACTAGCTATCTCAAATAAGAATGGATAAAAATCGATTCATAAGGATTTTCCAAAAATCAAAAAAAAAAAATTTTCTTTTAGAGATTCTTTCCGCTTATTATGCTTTTCTGAGGTTATCAAACCAGTATAATGAAAGAGAACCAGTTATCTGAAATAAGAACGGAAAAAAAGTGATTCTAATGAAGTTTCCAAACTCTGAAAACATTTTTTTTTCTTTTCGAGATTCTTTCCGCATAATATGCTTTTCTAAGGCTATCAAACTAGTATAACGAAAGAGAACCAGTTATCTCGAATAAGAACGGAAAAAAATTGATTCCAACGAAGTTTCCAATCTTCGAAAAAAATGATTTTTCTTTTCAAGATTCTTTCCGCATAATATGCTTTTCTAAGGCTATAGAACTAGTATAATGAAAGAGAACCATTTATCTCGAATAAGAACGGAAAAAAAGTGATTCTAACGAAGTTTTCAAACTTCGAAAAAAATTTTTTTTCTTTTCGAGATTCTTTGCGCATAATATGCTTTTCTGAGGCTATCAAACTAGTATAATGAAAGAGAACCAGTTATCTCAATAAGAATGGAAAAAAAGTGTTTCTAATGAAGTTTCCAAACTTCGAAAAAAAATTTTTTTCATTTCGAGATTCTTTGCGCATAATATGCTTTTCGGAGGCTATCAAACTAGTATAATGAAAGAGAACCAGTTATCTCAACTAAGAACGGAAAAAAAGTGATTCTAACGAAGTTTCCAAACTTCGAAAAAAAATTTTTTTATTTTCCAGATTCATTGCGCATAATATGCTTTTCTGAGGGTAATCAAACTAGTATAATGAAAGAGAACCAGTTATCTCAAATAAGAACGGAAAAAAAGTGATTCTAACGAAGTTTCGAAACTTCGAAAAAAATTTTTTTGCTTTTCGAGATTCTTTGCGCATAATATGCTTTTATGAGGCTATCAAACTAGTATAATGAAAGAGAACCAGTTATCTTAAATAAGAACGGAAAAAAAGTGTATCTAACGAAGTTTCCAAACTTCGAAAAAAAAATTTTTTCTTTTCGAGATTCTTTGCGCATAATACGCTTTTCTGAGGCTATCAAACTAGTATAATGAAAGAGAACCAGTTATCTCAAATAAGAATGGAAAAAAATTGATTCATAAGGATTTTCCAAACTTAAAAAAAAATATTTTTTCTTTTCGAGATTCTTTTCGCATAATATGCTTTTCTCAGGCTATCATACTAGTATAATGAAAGAGAACCAGTTATCTCAAATAAGAACAGAAAAAAATTGATTCTAATGAAGTTTCCAAATTTTGAAATTTTTTTTTTTTTTTTTCGAGATTCTTTCCGCATAATATGCTTTTCTGAGGCTATCAAACTAGTATAATGAAAGAGAACCAGTTATCTCAAATAAGAAAGGAAAAAAAGTGATTCTAACGAAGTTTCCAATCTTCGAAAAAAAATTTTTTTCTTTTCGAGATTCTTTGCGCATAATATGCTTTTCTGAGGCTATCAAACTAGTATAATGAAAGAGAACCAGTTATCTCAAATAAGAAAGGAAAAAAAGTGATTCTAACGAAGTTTCCAAACTTCGAAAAAAAATTTTTTTCTTTTCGAGATTCTTTGCGCATAATATGCTTGTCTGAGGCTATCAAACTAGTATAACGAGAGATTACCAGTTATCTCAAATAAGAATGGAAAAAAAGTGATTCTAATGAAGTTTCCAAACTTCGAAAAAAATTTGTTTTCTTTTCGAGATTCTTTCCGCATAATATGCTTTTCTACGGGTATCAAACTAGCAAATGGAAAGATAACCATTTATCTCGAATAAGAACGGAAAAAGAGTAATTCTAACGAAGTTTCCAAACTTCGAAAAAAATTATATTTCTTTTCGAGATTCTTTGCGCATAATATGCTTTTCTGGTTCTATCAAACTAGTATAATGAAAGAGAACCAGTTATCTCAAATAAGAATGGAAAAAAAGTATTTCTAACGAAGTTTCCAAACTTCGAAAAAAATTTTTTTCTTTTCGAGATTCTTTGCGCATAATATGCTTGTCTGAGGCTATCAAACTAGTATAATGAAAGAGAACCAGATATCTCAAATAAGACTGGAAAAAAAGTGATTCTAAGGAAGTTTCCAAACTTGGAAAAAAAATTTTTTTCTTTTCGATATTCTTTGCGCATAATATGCTTTTCTGAGGCTATCAAACTAGTATGATGAAAGAGAACCCGTTATCTCAAATAAGAACGGAAAAAAAGTGATTCTAACGAGGTTTCCAAACTTCGAAAAAAAATTTTTTTCTTTTCGAGATTCTTTGCGCATAATATGCTTTTCTGAGGCTATCAAACTAGTATAATGAAAGAGAATCAGTTATCTCAAATAAGAACGGAAAAAAGTGATTCTAACGAAGTTTCCAAACTTCGAAAAAAATTTTTTTTCTTTTCGAGATTCTTTGCGCATAATATGCTTGTCTGTGGCTATCAAACTAGTATAATGAAAGAGAAACAGTTATCTCAAATAAGAACGGAAAAAAAGTGATTCTAACGAAGTTTCGAAAACTCGAAAAAAATTTTTTTCTTTTCGAGATTCTTTGCGCATAATATGCTTGTCTGAGGCTATCAAACTAGTATAACGAGAGATTACCAGTTATCTCAAATAAGAATGGAAAAAAAGTGATTCTAATGAAGTTTCCAAACTTCGAAAAAAATTTTTATTCTTTTCGTGATTCTTTGCGCATAATATGCTTTTCTGAGGCCATCATACTAGTATAATGAAAGAGAACCAGTTATCTCAAATAAGAACGGAAAAAAAGTGATTCTAACGAAATTTACAAACTTCGAAAAAAAATTTTTTTCTTTTGGAGATTCTTTGCGAATAATATGCTTTTATGAGGCTATCAAACTAGTATAATGAAAGAGAACCAGTTATCTCAAATAAGAATGGAAAAAAAGTGTTTCTAATGAAGTTTCCAAACTTCGAAAAAAATTTTTTTTCATTTCGAGATTCTTTGCGCATAATATGCTTTTCGGAGACTATCAAACTAATATAATGAAAGAGAACCAGTTATCTCAAATAAGAACGGAAAAAAAGTGATTCTAACGAGGTTTCGAAACTTCGAAAAAAATTTTTTTTCTTTTCGAGATTCTTTGCGCATAATATGCTTTTCTGAGGCTATCAAACTAGTATAATGAAAGAGAACCAGTTATCTCAAATAAGAACGGAAAAAAGTGATTCTAACGAAGTTTCGAAAACTCGAAAATAATTTTTTTTCTTTTCGAGATTCTTTGCGCATAATATGCTTTTCTGAGGCTATCAAACTAGTATAATGAAAGAGAACCAGTTATCTCAAATAAGAAAGGAAAAAAAGTGATTCTAACGAAGTTTCCAAACTTCGAAAAAAAATTTTTTTCTTTTCGAGATTCTTTGCACATAATATGCTTTTCTGAGGCTATCAAACTAGTATAACGAGAGATTACCAGTTATCTCAAATAAGAATGGAAAAAAAGTGATTCTAATGAAGTTTCCAAACTTCGAAAAAAATTTGTTTTTTTTTCGAGATTCTTTCCGCATAATATGCTTTTCTACGGGTATCAAACTAGCAAATGGAAAGAGAACCATTTATCTCGAATAAGAACGGAAAAAAAGTGATTCTAATGATGTTTCCAATCTTTGAAAACATTTTTTTTTCTTTTCGAGATTTTTTCCGCTTAATATGCTTTTCTACAGCTATCAAAATAGCAAAATGAAAGAGAACCAGTTATCTCGAATAAGAACGGAAAAAAAGTGATTCTAACGAAGTTTCCCAACTTCGAAAATAATTATTTTTCTTTTTGAGATTCTTTGCGCATAATATGCTTTTCTGAGGCTATCAAACTAGTATAATGAAAGAGAACCAGTTATGTCAAATAAGAACGGAAAAAAAGTGATTCTAATGAAGTTTCCAAATTTTGAAATTTTTTTTTTTTCTTTTCGAGATTCTTTGGGCATATAAAGCTTTTCTGAGGCTATCAAACTAGTATAATGAAAGATAACCAGTTATCTCAAATAAGAATGGAAAAAAATTGATTCATAAGGATTTTGCAAACATCAAAAAAAAATTTTTTTTCTTTTCGAGATTCTTTTCGTATAATATGCTTTTCTGAGGCTATCAAACTAGTATAATGAAAGAGAACCAGTTATCTGAAATAAGAACAGAAAAAATTGATTCTAATGAAGTTTCCAAATTTTGAATTTTTTTTTTTTTTTCGAGATTCTTTCCGCATAATATGCTTTTCCACAGCTATCAAACTCGCAAAATGAAAGGGAACCATTTATCTCGAATAAGAACCGAAAAAAAGTGATTCTAATGAGTTTCCAAACTTCGAAAAAAAATTTTTCTTTTCGAGAATCTTTGCGCATTATATGCTTTTCTATGGCTATCAAACTAGTATAATGAAAGAGAACCAGTTATCTCAAATAAGAAAGGAAAAAAAGTGATTCTAAAGAAGTATCCAAACTTCGAAAAAAATTATTTTTCTTTTCGAGATTCTTTCCGCATTATATGCTTTTCTGTTCTATCAAACTAGTATATGAAAGAGAACCAGTTATCTCGAATAAGAACGGAAAAAAAGTGATTCTAATGAGTTTCCAAACTTCGAAAAAAATTTTTTTCTTTTCGAGATTCTTTGCCCATAATATGCTTTTCTGAGGCTATCAAACTAGTATAATGAAAGAGAACCAGTTATCTCAAATAAGAATGGAAAAAAAGTGTTTCTAAGGAAGTTTCCAAACTTCGAAAAAAAATTTTTTTCATTTCGAGATTCTTTGCGCATAATATGCTTTTCGGAGGCTATCAAACTAATATAATGAAAGAGAACCACTTATCTCAAATAAGAACGGAAAAAAAGTCATTCCAACGAAGTTTCGAAACTTCGAAAAAATTTTTTTTTCTTTTCGAGATTCTTTGCGCATAATATGCTTTTCTGAGGATATCAAACTAGTATAATGAAAGAGAAACAGTTATCTCAAATAAGAACGGAAAAAAAGTGATTCTAACGAAGTTTCGAAAACTCGAAAATTTTTTTTTTTTCTTTTCGAGATTCTTAGCGCATAATATGCTTTTCTGAGGCTATCAAAGTAGTATAATGAAAGAGAACCAGTTATCTCAAATAAGAAAGGAAAAAAAGTGATTCTAACGAAGTTTCCAAACTTCGAAAAAAAATTTTTTTTTTTCGAGATTCTTTGCGCATAATATGCTTGTCTGAGGCTATCAAACTAGTATAACTAGAGATTACCAGTTATCTCAAATAAGAATGGAAAAAAAGTGATTCTAATGAAGTTTCCAAACTTCGAATAAAAAATTTATTCTTTTCGAGATTCTTTGCGCATAATATGCTTTTCTGAGGCTATCATACTAGTATAATGAAAGAGATCCAGTTATCTCAAATAAGAACGGAAAAAAAGTGATTCTAACGAAATTTCCAAACTTCGAAAAAAAATTTTTTTCTTTTGGAGATTCTTTGCGCATAATATGCTTGTCTGAGGCTATCAAACTAGTATAATGAAAGAGAACCAGATATCTGAAATAAGAATGGAAAAAAAGTGATTCTAAGGAAGTTTCCAAACTTCGAAAAAAAATTTTTTTCTTTTAGATTTTCTTTGCGCATAATATGCTTTTCTGAGGCTATCAAACTAGTATAATGAAAGAGAACCAGTTATCTCAAATAAGAACGGAAAAAAAGTTATTCTAACGAGGTTTACAAACTTCGAAAAAAATTTTTTTTCTTTTCGAGATTCTTTGCGCATAATATGCTTTTCTGGGGCTATCAAACTAGTATAATGAAAGAGAATCAGTTATCTCAAATAAGAACGGAAAAAAAGTGATTCTAACGAAGTTTCCAAACTTCAAAAAAAATTTTTTTTCTTTTCGAGATTCTTTGCGCATAATCTGCTTTTCTAAGCCTATCAAACTAGTATAATGAAAGAGAACCAGTTATCTCAATAAGAATGGAAAAAAAGTGTTTCTAATGAAGTTTCCAAACTTCGAAAAAAAACTTTTTTCATTTCGAGATTCTTTGCGCATAATATGCTTGTCTGAGGCTATCAAACTAGTATAATGAAAGGGAACCAGTTATCTCAAATAAGAAAGGAAAAAAAGTGATTCTAACGAAGTTTCCAAACTTGGAAAAAAAATTTTTTTTTTTCGAGATTCTTTGCGCTTAATATGCTTGTCTGAGGCTATCAAACTAGTATAACGAGAGATTACCAGTTATCTCAAATAAGAATGGAAAAAAAGTGATTCTAACGAAGTTTCGAAAACTCGAAAAAAAATGTTTTCTTTTCGAGATTCTTTGCGCATAATATGCTTGTCTGAGGCTATCAAACTACTATAACGAGAGATTACCAGTTATCTCAAATAAGAATGGAAAAAAAGTGATTCTAATGAAGTTTCCAAACTTCGAAAAAAAAATTTATTCTTTTCGTGATTCTTTGCGCATAATATGCTTTTCTGAGGCTATCATACTAGTATAATGAAAGAGAACCAGTTATCTCAAATAAGAACGGAAAAAAAGTGATTCTAATGAAGTTTCCAAACTTCGAAAAAAATTTTTTTTCATTTCGAGATTCTTTGCTTTTCTGAGGCTATCAAACTAATATAATGAAAGAGAACCAGTTATCTCAAATAAGAACGGAAAAAAGTGATTCTAACGAAGTTTCGAAAACTCGAAAATAAATTTTTTTCTTTTCGAGATTCTTTGCGCATAATATGCTTTTCTGAGGCTATCAAACTAGTATAATGAAAGAGAACCAGTTATCTCAAATAAGAAAGGAAAAAAAGTGATTCTAACGAAGTTTCCAAACTTCGAAAAAAAATTTTTTTCTTTTCGAGATTCTTTGCGCATAATATGCTTTTTTGAGGCTATCAAACTAGTATAATGAAAGAGAACCAGTTTTCTCAAATAAGAAAGGAAAAAAAGTGATTCTAACGAAGTTTCCAAACTTCGAAAAAAAATTTTTTTCTTTTCGAGATTCTTTGCGCATAATATGCTTCTCTGAGGCTATCAAACTAGTATAACGAGAGATTACCAGTTATCTCAAATAAGAATGGAAAAAAAGTGATTCTAATGAAGTTTCCAAACTTCGAAAAAATTTTGTTTTCTTTTCGAGATTCTTTCCGCATAATATGCTTTTCTACGGGTATCAAACTAGCAAATGGAAAGAGAACCATTTATCTCGAATAAGAACGGAAAAAGAGTAATTCTAACGAAGTTTCCAAACTTCGAAAAAAATTATATTTCTTTTCGAGATTCTTTGCGCATAATATGCTTTTCTGATTCTATCAAACTAGTATAATGAAAGAGAACTAGTTATCTCAAATAAGAATGGAAAAAATTGATTCATAAGGATTTTCAAAAGATCAAAAAAAATTTTTCTTTATTGAAGATTCTTTCCGCATAATATGCTTTTCTAAGGCTATCAAACTAGTATAATGAAAGAGAACCAGTTATCTCAAATAAGAACGGAAAAAAAGTGATTCTAATAAAGTTTCCAAACTTTGAAAACATTTTTTTTCTTTTCGAGATTCTTTGCGCATAATGTTTTTCTGAAGCTATCAAACTAGTATAATGAAAGAGAACCAGTTATCTCAAATAAGAACGGAAAAAAAGTGATTCTAATGATGTTTCCAATCTTTGAAAACATTTTTTTTTCTTTTCGAGATTTTTTCCGCTTAATATGCTTTTCTACAGCTATCAAAATAGCAAAATGAAAGAGAACCAGTTATCTCGAATAAGAACGGAAAAAAAGTGATTCTAACGAAGTTTCCCAACTTCGAAAAAAATTATTTTTCTTTTTGAGATTCTTTGCGCATAATATGCTTTTCTGAGGCTATCAAACTAGTATAATGAAAGAGAACCAGTTATGTCAAATAAGAACGGAAAAAAAGTGATTCTAATGAAGTTTCCAAATTTTGAAATTTTTTTTTTTTCTTTTCGAGATTCTTTGCGCATATAAAGCTTTTCTGAGGCTATCAAACTAGTATAATGAAAGATAACCAGTTATCTCAAATAAGAATGGAAAAAAATTGATTCATAAGGATTTTGCAAACATCAAAAAAAAATTTTTTTTCTTTTCGAGATTCTTTTCGTATAATATGCTTTTCTCAGGCTATCAAACTAGTATAATGAAAGAGAACCAGTTATCTGAAATAAGAACAGAAAAAAAATTGATTCTAATGAAGTTTCCAAATTTTGAATTTTTTTTTTTTTTTTCGAGATTCTTTCCGCATAATATGCTTTTCCACAGCTATCAAACTCGCAAAATGAAAGGGAACCATTTATCTCGAATAAGAACGGAAAAAAAGTGATTCTAACGAAGTTTCCAAACTTCGAATTAAATTATTTTTCTTTTCGAGATTCTTTGCGAATAATATGCTTTTCTGGTTCTATCAAACTAGTATAATGAAAGAGAACTAGTTATCTCAAATAAGAATGGAAAAAATTGATTCATAAGGATTTTCAAAAGATCAAAAAAAAATTTCCTTTATTGAAGATTCTTTCAGCATAATATGCTTTTCTAAGGCTATCAAACTAATATAATGAAAGAGAACCAGTTATCTCAAATAAGAACGGAAAAAAAGTGATTCTAATAAAGTTTCCAAACTTTGAAAACATTTTTTTTTCTTTTCGAGATTCTTTGCGCATAATGTTTTTCTGAAGCTATCAAACTAGTATAATGAAAGAGAACCAATTATCTCAAATAAGAAAGGAAAAAAATTGATTAATAAGGATTTTCCAAACATCAAAAAAAATTTTTTTTCTTTTCGAGATTCTTTCCGCATAATATGCTTTTCTGTTCTATCAAACTAGTATAATGAAAGAGAAGCAGTTATCTGAAATAAGTACGGAAAAAAAGTGATTCTAATGATGTTTCCAAACTTCGAAAACATTTTTTTTTCTTTTCGAGATTTTTTCCGCTTAATATGCTTTTCTACATCTATCAAAATAGCAAAATGAAAGAGAACCAGTTATCTTGAATAAGAACGGAATAAAAGTGATTCTAACGAAGTTTCCCAACTTTGAAAAAAATTATTTTTCTTTTTGAGATTCTTACCGCATAATATGCTTTTCTTTGTCTATGAAACTAGTATAATGAAAGAGAACCAGTTATCTCAAATAAGAACGGAAAAAAAGTGATTCTAATGATGTTTCAAATCTTTGAAAACATTTTTTTTTCTTTTCGAGATTTTTTCCGCTTAATATGCTTTTCTACAGCTATCAAAATAGCAAAATGAAAGAGAACCAGTTATCTCGAATAAGAACGGAAAATAAGTGATTCTAACGAAGTTTCCCAACTTCGAAAAAAATTATTTTTCTTTTTGAGATTCTTTGCGCATAATATGCTTTTCTGAGGCTATCAAACTAGTATAATGAAAGAGAACCAGTTATGTCAAATAAGAACGGAAAAAAAGTGATTCTAATGAAGTTTCCAAATTTTGAAATTTTTTTTTTTCTTTTCGAGATTCTTTGCGCATATAAAGCTTTTCTGAGGCTATCAAACTAGTATAATGAAAGATAACCAGTTATCTCAAATAAGAATGGAAAAAAATTGATTCATAAGGATTTTGCAAACATCAAAAAAAAATTTTTTTTCTTTTCGAGATTCTTTTCGTATAATATGCTTTTCTCAGGCTATCAAACTAGTATAATGAAAGAGAACCAGTTATCTGAAATAAGAACAGAAAAAAATTGATTCTAATGAAGTTTACAAATTTTGAATTTTTTTTTTTTTTTTTTCGAGATTCTTTCCGCATAATATGCTTTTCCACAGCTTTCAAACTCGCAAAATGAAAGGGAACCATTTATCTCGAATAAGAACGGAAAAAAAGTGATTCTAACGAAGTTTCCAAACTTCGAATTAAATTATTTTTCTTTTCGAGATTCTTTCCGCATAATATGCTTTTCTGTTCTATCAAACTAGTATAATGAAAGAGAACCAGTTATCTCGAATAAGAACCGAAAAAAAGTGATTCTAATGAGTTTCCAAACTTCGAAAAAAAATTTTTTCTTTTCGAGATTCTTTGCGCATTATATGCTTTTCTATGGCTATCAAACTAGTATAATGAAAGAGAACCAGTTATCTCAAATAAGAAAGGAAAAAAAGTGATTCTAAAGAAGTTTCCAAACTTCGAAAAAAAATTTTTTTCTTTTCGAGATTCTTTGCGCATAATACGCTTTTCTGAGGCTATCAAACTAGTATAATGAAAGAGAACCAGTTATCTCAAATAAGAACGGAAAAAAAGTGATTCTAACGAAGTTTCCAAACTTCGAAAAAATTTTTTTTTCTTTTCGAGATTCTTTGCGCATAATATGCTTTTCTGAGGCTATCAAATTAGTATAATGAAAGAGAACCAGTTATCTCAAATAAGAACGGAAAAAAAGTTATTCTAACGAAGTTTCCAAACTTCGAAAAAAAATTTTTTTCTTTTCGAGATTCTTTGCGCATAATATGCTTGTCTGAGGCTATCAAACTAGTATAATGAAAGAGAACCAGTTATCTCAAATAAGAACGGAAAAAAAGTGATTCTAACGAAGTTTCGAAAACTGGAAAAAAATTTTTTTTCTTTTTGAGATTCTTTGCGCATAATATGCTTTTCTGAGGCTATCATACTAGTATAATGAAAGAGAACCAGTTATCTCAAATAAGAAAGGAAAAAAAGTGATTCTAACGAAGTTTCCAAACTTCGAAAAAAAATTTTTTTCTTTTCGAGATTCTTTGCGCATAATATGCTTGTCTGACGCTATCAAACTAGTATAACGAGAGATTACCAGTTATCTCAAATAAGAATGGAAAAAAAGTGATTCTAATGAAGTTTCCAAACTTCGAAAAAAAAATTTATTCTTTTCGTGATTCTTTGCGCATAATATGTTTTTCTGAGGCTATCAAACTAGTATAATGAAAGAGAACCAGTTATCTCAAATAAGAATGGAAAAAAAGTATTTCTAACGAAGTTTCCAAACTTCGAAAAAAAATTTTTTTCTTTTCGAGATTCTTTGCGCATAATATGCTTTTCTGAGGCTATCAAACTAGTATGATGAAAGAGAACCCGTTATCTCAAATAAGAACGGAAAAAAAGTGATTCTAACGAGGTTTCCAAACTTCGAAAAAAAATTTTTTTCTTTTCGAGATTCTTTGCGCATAATATGCTTTTCTGAGGCTATCAAACTAGTATAATGAAAGAGAATCAGTTATCTCAAATAAGAACGGAAAAAAAGTTATTCTAACGAAGTTTCCAAACTTCGAAAAAAACATTTTTTTTTTTCGAGATTCTTTGCGCATAATACGCTTTTCTGAGGCTATCAAACTAGTATAATGAAAGAGAACCAGTTATCTCAAATAAGAACGGAAAAAAAGTGATTCTAACGAAGTTTCCAAACTTCGAAAAAAAATTTTTTTCTTTTCGAGATTCTTTGCGCATAATATGCTTGTCTGTGGCTATCAAACTAGTATAATGAAAGAGAAACAGATATCTCAAATAAGAAAGGAAAAAAAGTGATTCTAATGAAGTTTCCAAACTTCGAAAAAAATTTTTTTTCATTTCGAGATTCTTTGCGCATAATATGCTTTTCGGAGTTTATCAAACTAATATAATGAAAGAGAACCAGTTATCTCAAATAAGAACGGAAAAAAAGTGATTCTAACGAGGTTTCGAAACTTCGAAAAAAATTTTTTTTCTTTTCGAGATTCTTTGCGCATAATATGCTTTTCTGAGGCTATCAAACTAGTATAATGAAAGAGAACCAGTTATCTCAAATAAGAACGGAAAAAAGTGATTCTAACGAAGTTTCGAAAACTCGAAAATAATTTTTTTCTTTTCGAGATTCTTTGCGCATAATATGCTTTTCTGAGGCTATCAAACTAGTATAATGAAAGAGAACCAGTTATCTCAAATAAGAAAGGAAAAAAAGTGATTCTAACGAAGTTTCCAAACTTCGAAAAAAAATTTATTTCTTTTCGAGATTCTTTGCGCATAATATGCTTTTCTGAGGCTATCAAATTAGTATAATGAAAGAGAACCAGTTATCTCAAATAAGAACGGAAAAAAAAGTTATTCTAACGAAGTTTCCAAACTTCGAAAAAAAATTTTTTTCTTTTCGAGATTCTTTGCGCATAATATGCTTGTCTGAGGCTATCAAACTAGTATAATGAAAGAGAACCAGTTATCTCAAATAAGAACGGAAAAAAAGTGATTCTAACGAAGTTTCGAAAACTCGAAAAAATTTTTTTTTCTTTTCGAGATTCTTTGCGCATAATATGCTTTTCTGAGGCTATCAAACTAGTATAATGAAAGAGAACCAGTTATCTCAAATAAGAAAGGAAAAAAAGTGATTCTAACGAAGTTTCCAAACTTCGAAAAAAAATTTTTTTCTTTTCGAGATTCTTTGCGCATAATATGCTTGTCTGAGGCTATCAAACTAGTATAACGAGAGATTACCAGTTATCTCCAATAAGAATGGAAAAAAAGTGATTCTAATGAAGTTTCCAAACTTCGAAAAAAAAATTTATTCTTTTCGTGATTCTTTGCGCATAATATGTTTTTCTCAGGCTATCAAACTAGTATAATAAAAGAGAACCAGTTATCTCAAATAAGAATGGAAAAAAAGTATTTCTAACGAAGTTTCCAAACTTCGAAAAAAAATTTTTTTCTTTTCGAGATTCTTTGCGCATAATATGCTTTTCTGAGGCTATCAAACTAGTATAATGAAAGAGAACCAGTTATCTCAAATAAGAACGGAAAAAAAGTGATTCTAACGAATTTTCGAAACTTCGAAAAAAAATTTTTTTCTTTTCGAGATTCTTTCCGCATAATATGCTTGTCTGAGGCTATCAAAATAGTATAATGAAAGAGAACCAGTTATCTCAAATAAGAACGGAAAAAAAGTGATTCTAACGAGGTTTCCAAACTTCGAAAAAAAATTTTTTTCTTTTCGAGATTATTTGCGCATAATATGCTTTGCTGAGGCTATCAAACTAGTATAATGAAAGAGAACCAGTTATCTCAAATAAGAACGGAAAAAAAGTGATTCTAACGAGGTTTCCAATCTTCGAAAAAAAATTTTTTTCTTTTCGAGATTCTTTGCGCATAATATGCTTTTCTGAGGCTATCAAACTAGTATAACGAAAGAGAACCAGTTATCTCAAATAAGAACGGAAAAAAAAGTTATTCTAACGAAGTTTCCAAACTTCGAAAAAAAATTTTTTTCTTTTCGAGATTCTTTGCGCATAATATGCTTGTCTGAGGCTATCAAACTAGTATAATGAAAGAGAACCAGTTATCTCAAATAAGAACGGAAAAAAAAGTGATTCTAACGAAGTTTCGAAAACTCGAAAAAAAATTTTTTTCTTTTCGAGATTCTTTGCGCATAATATGCTTTTCTGAGGCTATCAAACTAGTATAATGAAAGAGAACCAGTTATCTCAAATAAGAAAGGAAAAAAAGTGATTCTAACGAAGTTTCCAAACTTCGAAAAAAAATTTTTTTCTTTTCGAGTATCTTTGCGCATAATATGCTTGTCTGAGGCTATCAAACTAGTATAACGAGAGATTGCCAGTTATCTCAAATAAGAATGGAAAAAAAGTGATTCTAATGAAGTTTCCAAACTTCGAAAAAAAAATTTATTCTTTTCGTGATTCTTTGCGCATAATATGTTTTTGTGAGGCTATCAAACTAGTATAATGAAACAGAACCAGTTATCTCAAATAAGAATGGAAAAAAAGTATTTCTAACGAAGTTTCCAAACTTTGAAAAAAAATTTTTTTCTTTTCCAGATTCTTTGCGCATAATATGCTTATCTGAGGCTATCAAACTAGTAAATGAAAGAGAACCAGATATCTCAAATAAGACTGGAAAAAAAGTGATTCTAAGGAAGTTTCCAAACTTGGAAAAAAAATTTTTTTCTTTTCGATATTCTTTGCGCATAATATGCTTTTCTGAGGCTATCAAACTAGTATGATGAAAGAGAACCCGTTATCTCAAATAAGAACGGAAAAAAAGTGATTCTAACGAGGTTTCCAAACTTCGAAAAAAAATTTTTTTCTTTTCGAGATTCTTTGCGCATAATATGCTTTTCTGAGGCTATCAAACTAGTATAATGAAAGAGAATCAGTTATCTCAAATAAGAACGGAAAAAAAGTGATTCTAACGAAGTTTCCAAACTTCGAAAAAAATTTTTTTTTTTTGGGATTCTTTGCGCATAATACGCTTTTCTGAGGCTATCAAACTAGTATAATGAAAGAGAACCAGTTATCTCAAATAAGAACGGAAAAAAAGTTATTCTAACGAAGTTTCCAAACTTCGAAAAAAAATTTTTTTCTTTTCGAGATTCTTTGCGCATAATATGCTTTTCGGAGACTATCAAACTAATATAATGAAAGAGAACCAGCTATCTCAAATAAGAACGGAAAAAAAGTGATTCTAACGAGGTTTCGAAACTTCGAAAAAAATTTTTTTTCTTTTCGAGATTCTTTGCGCATAATATGCTTTTCTGAGGCTATCAAACTAGTATAATGAAAGAGAACCAGTTATCTCAAATAAGAACGGAAAAAAGTGATTCTAACGAAGTTTCGAAAACTCGAAAATAATTTTTTTTCTTTTCGAGATTCTTTGCGCATAATATGCTTTTCTGAGGCTATCAAACTAGTATAATGAAAGAGAACCAGTTATCTCAAATAAGAAAGGAAAAAAAGTGATTCTAACGAAGTTTCCAAACTTCGAAAAAAAATTTTTTTCTTTTCGGGATTCTTTGCGCATAATATGCTTGTCTGAGGCTATCAAACTAGTATAACGAGAGATTACCAGTTATCTCAAATAAGAATGGAAAAAAAGTGATTCTAATGAAGTTTCCAAACTTCGAAAAAAATTTGTTTTCTTTTCGAGATTCTTTCCGCATAATATGCTTTTCTACGGGTATCAAACTAGCAAATGGAAAGAGAACTATTTATCTCGAATAAGAACGGAAAAAGAGTAATTCTAACGAAGTTTCCAAACTTCGAAAAAAATTATATTTCTTTTCGAGATTCTTTGCGCATAATATGCTTTTCTGGTTCTACCAAACTAGTATAATGAAAGAGAACTAGTTATCTCAAATAAGAATGGAAAAAATTGATTCATAAGGATTTTCAAAAGATCAAAAAAAAATTTTCTTTATTGAAGATTCTTTCAGCATAATATGCTTTTCTAAGGCTATCAAACTAATATAATGAAAGAGAACCAGTTATCTCAAATAAGAACGGAAAAAAAGTGATTCTAATAAAGTTTCCAAACTTTGAAAACATTTTTTTTTTCTTTTCGAGATTCTTTGCGCATAATGTTTTTCTGAAGCTATCAAACTAGTATAATGAAAGAGAACCAATTATCTCAAATAAGAAAGGAAAAAAATTGATTAATAAGGATTTTCCAAACATCCAAAAAAAATTTTTTTTCTTTTCGAGATTCTTTCCGCATAATATGCTTTTCTGTTCTATCAAACTAGTATAATGAAAGAGAAGCAGTTATCTCGAATAAGAACGGAAAAAAAGTCATTCTAATGAGTTTCCAAACTTCGAAAAAAAATTTTTTTCTTTTCAATATTCTTTGCTCATAATATGCTTTTCTATGGCTATCAAACTAGTATAATGAAAGAGAACCAGTTATCTCAAATAAGTACGGAAAAAAAGTGATTCTAATGATGTTTCCAAACTTTGAAAACATTTTTTTTTCGTTTCGAGATTTTTTCCGCTTAATATGCTTTTCTACATCTATCAAAATAGCAAAATGAAAGAGAACCAGTTATCTTGAATAAGAACGGAATAAAAGTGATTCTAACGAAGTTTCCCAACTTTGAAAAAAATTATTTTTCTTTTTGAGATTCTTACCGCATAATATGCTTTTCTTTGTCTATGAAACTAGTATAATGAAAGAGAACCAGTTATCTCAAATAAGAACGGAAAAAAAGTGATTCTAATGATGTTTCCAATCTTTGAAAATATTTTTTTTTCTTTTCGAGATTTTTTCCGCTTAATATGCTTTTCTACAGCTATCAAAATAGCAAAATGAAAGAGAACCAGTTATCTCGAATAAGAACGGAAAATAAGTGATTCTAAAGAAGTTTCCCAACTTCGAAAAAAATTATTTTTCTTTTCGAGATTCTTTGCGCATAATATGCTTTTCTGAGGCTATCAAACTAGTATAATGAAAGAGAACCAGTTATGTCAAATAAGAACGGAAAAAAAGTGATTCTAATGAAGTTTCCAAATTTTGAAATTTTTTTTTTTCTTTTCGAGATTCTTTGCGCATATAATGCTTTTCTCAGGCTATCAAACTAGTATAATGAAAGATAACCAGTTATCTCAAATAAGAATGGAAAAAAATTGATTCATAAGGATTTTGCAAACATCAAAAAAAAATTTTTTTTCTTTTCGACATTCTTTTCGTATAATATGCTTTTCTAAGGCTATCAAACTAGTATAATGAAAGAGAACCAGTTATCTGAAATAAGAACAGAAAAAAAGTGATTCTAACGAAGTTTCCAAACTTCGAAAAAAAATTTTTTTCTTTTCGGGATTCTTTGCGCATAATATGCTTGTCTGAGGCTATCAAACTAGTATAACGAGAGATTACCAGTTATCTCAAATAAGAATGGAAAAAAAGTGATTCTAATGAAGTTTCCAAACTTCGAAAAAAATTTGTTTTCTTTTCGAGATTCTTTGCGCATAATATGCTTTTCTGAGGCTATCAAACTAGTATAATGAAAGAGAACCAGTTATCTCAAATAAGAAAGGAAAAAAAGTGATTCTAACGAAGTTTCCAAACTTCGAAAAAAAATTTTTTTCTTTTCGGGATTCTTTGCGCATAATATGCTTGTCTGAGGCTATCAAACTAGTATAACGAGAGATTACCAGTTATCTCAAATAAGAATGGAAAAAAAGTGATTCTAATGAAGTTTCCAAACTTCGAAAAAAATTTGTTTTCTTTTCGAGATTCTTTCCGCATAATATGCTTTTCTACGGGTATCAAACTAGCAAATGGAAAGAGAACTATTTATCTCGAATAAGAACGGAAAAAGAGTAATTCTAACGAAGTTTCCAAACTTCGAAAAAAATTATATTTCTTTTCGAGATTCTTTGCGCATAATATGCTTTTCTGGTTCTACCAAACTAGTATAATGAAAGAGAACTAGTTATCTCAAATAAGAATGGAAAAAATTGATTCATAAGGATTTTCAAAAGATCAAAAAAAAATTTTCTTTATTGAAGATTCTTTCAGCATAATATGCTTTTCTAAGGCTATCAAACTAATATAATGAAAGAGAACCAGTTATCTCAAATAAGAACGGAAAAAAAGTGATTCTAACGAGGTTTCCAAACTTCGAAAAAAAATTTTTTTCTTTTCGAGATTATTTGCGCATAATATGCTTTGCTGAGGCTATCAAACTAGTATAATGAAAGAGAACCAGTTATCTCAAATAAGAACGGAAAAAAAGTGATTCTAACGAGGTTTCCAATCTTCGAAAAAAAATTTTTTTCTTTTCGAGATTCTTTGCGCATAATATGCTTTTCTGAGGCTATCAAACTAGTATAACGAAAGAGAACCAGTTATCTCAAATAAGAACGGAAAAAAAAGTTATTCTAACGAAGTTTCCAAACTTCGAAAAAAAATTTTTTTCTTTTCGAGATTCTTTGCGCATAATATGCTTGTCTGAGGCTATCAAACTAGTATAATGAAAGAGAACCAGTTATCTCAAATAAGAACGGAAAAAAAAGTGATTCTAACGAAGTTTCGAAAACTCGAAAAAAAATTTTTTTCTTTTCGAGATTCTTTGCGCATAATATGCTTTTCTGAGGCTATCAAACTAGTATAATGAAAGAGAACCAGTTATCTCAAATAAGAAAGGAAAAAAAGTGATTCTAACGAAGTTTCCAAACTTCGAAAAAAAATTTTTTTCTTTTCGAGTATCTTTGCGCATAATATGCTTGTCTGAGGCTATCAAACTAGTATAACGAGAGATTGCCAGTTATCTCAAATAAGAATGGAAAAAAAGTGATTCTAATGAAGTTTCCAAACTTCGAAAAAAAAATTTATTCTTTTCGTGATTCTTTGCGCATAATATGTTTTTGTGAGGCTATCAAACTAGTATAATGAAACAGAACCAGTTATCTCAAATAAGAATGGAAAAAAAGTATTTCTAACGAAGTTTCCAAACTTTGAAAAAAAATTTTTTTCTTTTCCAGATTCTTTGCGCATAATATGCTTATCTGAGGCTATCAAACTAGTAAATGAAAGAGAACCAGATATCTCAAATAAGACTGGAAAAAAAGTGATTCTAAGGAAGTTTCCAAACTTGGAAAAAAAATTTTTTTCTTTTCGATATTCTTTGCGCATAATATGCTTTTCTGAGGCTATCAAACTAGTATGATGAAAGAGAACCCGTTATCTCAAATAAGAACGGAAAAAAAGTGATTCTAACGAGGTTTCCAAACTTCGAAAAAAAATTTTTTTCTTTTCGAGATTCTTTGCGCATAATATGCTTTTCTGAGGCTATCAAACTAGTATAATGAAAGAGAATCAGTTATCTCAAATAAGAACGGAAAAAAAGTGATTCTAACGAAGTTTCCAAACTTCGAAAAAAATTTTTTTTTTTTGGGATTCTTTGCGCATAATACGCTTTTCTGAGGCTATCAAACTAGTATAATGAAAGAGAACCAGTTATCTCAAATAAGAACGGAAAAAAAGTTATTCTAACGAAGTTTCCAAACTTCGAAAAAAAATTTTTTTCTTTTCGAGATTCTTTGCGCATAATATGCTTTTCGGAGACTATCAAACTAATATAATGAAAGAGAACCAGCTATCTCAAATAAGAACGGAAAAAAAGTGATTCTAACGAGGTTTCGAAACTTCGAAAAAAATTTTTTTTCTTTTCGAGATTCTTTGCGCATAATATGCTTTTCTGAGGCTATCAAACTAGTATAATGAAAGAGAACCAGTTATCTCAAATAAGAACGGAAAAAAGTGATTCTAACGAAGTTTCGAAAACTCGAAAATAATTTTTTTTCTTTTCGAGATTCTTTGCGCATAATATGCTTTTCTGAGGCTATCAAACTAGTATAATGAAAGAGAACCAGTTATCTCAAATAAGAAAGGAAAAAAAGTGATTCTAACGAAGTTTCCAAACTTCGAAAAAAAATTTTTTTCTTTTCGGGATTCTTTGCGCATAATATGCTTGTCTGAGGCTATCAAACTAGTATAACGAGAGATTACCAGTTATCTCAAATAAGAATGGAAAAAAAGTGATTCTAATGAAGTTTCCAAACTTCGAAAAAAATTTGTTTTCTTTTCGAGATTCTTTCCGCATAATATGCTTTTCTACGGGTATCAAACTAGCAAATGGAAAGAGAACTATTTATCTCGAATAAGAACGGAAAAAGAGTAATTCTAACGAAGTTTCCAAACTTCGAAAAAAATTATATTTCTTTTCGAGATTCTTTGCGCATAATATGCTTTTCTGGTTCTACCAAACTAGTATAATGAAAGAGAACTAGTTATCTCAAATAAGAATGGAAAAAATTGATTCATAAGGATTTTCAAAAGATCAAAAAAAAATTTTCTTTATTGAAGATTCTTTCAGCATAATATGCTTTTCTAAGGCTATCAAACTAATATAATGAAAGAGAACCAGTTATCTCAAATAAGAACGGAAAAAAAGTGATTCTAATAAAGTTTCCAAACTTTGAAAACATTTTTTTTTTCTTTTCGAGATTCTTTGCGCATAATGTTTTTCTGAAGCTATCAAACTAGTATAATGAAAGAGAACCAATTATCTCAAATAAGAAAGGAAAAAAATTGATTAATAAGGATTTTCCAAACATCCAAAAAAAATTTTTTTTCTTTTCGAGATTCTTTCCGCATAATATGCTTTTCTGTTCTATCAAACTAGTATAATGAAAGAGAAGCAGTTATCTCGAATAAGAACGGAAAAAAAGTCATTCTAATGAGTTTCCAAACTTCGAAAAAAAATTTTTTTCTTTTCAATATTCTTTGCTCATAATATGCTTTTCTATGGCTATCAAACTAGTATAATGAAAGAGAACCAGTTATCTCAAATAAGTACGGAAAAAAAGTGATTCTAATGATGTTTCCAAACTTTGAAAACATTTTTTTTTCGTTTCGAGATTTTTTCCGCTTAATATGCTTTTCTACATCTATCAAAATAGCAAAA
Source organism: Metallyticus violacea (assembly GCA_030762175.1). Taxonomy (NCBI): domain Eukaryota; kingdom Metazoa; phylum Arthropoda; class Insecta; order Mantodea; family Metallyticidae; genus Metallyticus; species Metallyticus violacea. The sequence goes on along the minus strand of CM060842.1, from coordinate 80,833,204 downwards.
TGAAAGAGAACCAGTTATCTTGAATAAGAACGGAATAAAAGTGATTCTAACGAAGTTTCCCAACTTTGAAAAAAATTATTTTTCTTTTTGAGATTCTTACCGCATAATATGCTTTTCTTTGTCTATGAAACTAGTATAATGAAAGAGAACCAGTTATCTCAAATAAGAACGGAAAAAAAGTGATTCTAATGATGTTTCCAATCTTTGAAAATATTTTTTTTTCTTTTCGAGATTTTTTCCGCTTAATATGCTTTTCTACAGCTATCAAAATAGCAAAATGAAAGAGAACCAGTTATCTCGAATAAGAACGGAAAATAAGTGATTCTAAAGAAGTTTCCCAACTTCGAAAAAAATTATTTTTCTTTTCGAGATTCTTTGCGCATAATATGCTTTTCTGAGGCTATCAAACTAGTATAATGAAAGAGAACCAGTTATGTCAAATAAGAACGGAAAAAAAGTGATTCTAATGAAGTTTCCAAATTTTGAAATTTTTTTTTTTCTTTTCGAGATTCTTTGCGCATATAATGCTTTTCTCAGGCTATCAAACTAGTATAATGAAAGATAACCAGTTATCTCAAATAAGAATGGAAAAAAATTGATTCATAAGGATTTTGCAAACATCAAAAAAAAATTTTTTTTCTTTTCGACATTCTTTTCGTATAATATGCTTTTCTAAGGCTATCAAACTAGTATAATGAAAGAGAACCAGTTATCTGAAATAAGAACAGAAAAAAATTGATTCTAATGAAGTTTCCAAATTTTGAAATTTTTTTTTTTTGTTTCGAGATTCTTTCCGCATAATATGCTTTTCCACAGCTATCAAACTCGCAAAATGAAAGGGAACTATTTATCTCGAATAAGAACGGAAAAAAAGTGATTCTAACGAAGTTTCCAAACTTCAAAAAAAATTATTTTTCTTTTCGAGATTCTTTCCGCATAATATGCTTTTCTGTTCTATCAAACTAGTATAATGAAAGAGAACCAGTTATTTCGAATAAGAACGGAAAAAAAGTGATTCTAATGAGTTTCCAAACTTCGAAAAAAAATTTTTTCTTTTAGAGATTCTTTGCGCATTATATGCTTTTCTATGGCTATCAAACTAGTATAATGAAAGAGAACCAGTTATCTCAAATAAGAACGGAAAAAAAGTGATTCTAATGATGTTTCCAAACTTTGAAAACATTTTTTTTTCTTTTCGAGATTTTTTCCGCTTAATATACTTTTCTACAGCTATCAAAATAGCAAAATGAAAGAGAACCAGTTATCTCGAATAAGAACGGAAAAAAGGTGATTCTAACGAAGTTTTAAACTTCGAAAAAAATTATTTTTCTTTTTGAGATTCTTACCGCATAATATGCTTTTCTGAGGCTATCAGACTAGTATAATGAAAGAGAACCAGTTATCTCAAATAAGAACGGAAAAAAAGTGATTCTAACGAAGTTTCCAAATTTGGAAAAAATTATTATTATTTTCGAGATTCTTTGCGTACAATATGCTTTTCTGAGGCTATCAAAGTAGTATAATGAAAGAGAACTAGCTATCTCAAATAAGAATGGATAAAAATCGATTCATAAGGATTTTCCAAAAATCAAAAAAAAAATTTTTTTCTTTTAGAGATTCTTCTCGCTTATTATGCTTTTCTAAGGCTATAAAACTAGTATAATGAAAGAGAACCATTTATCTCGAATAAGAACGGAAAAAAAGTGATTCTAACGAAGTTTTCAAACTTCGAAAAAAATTTTTTTTCTTTTCGAGATTCTTTGCGCATAATATGCTTTTCTGAGGCTATCAAACTAGTATAATGAAAGAGAACCAGTTATCTCAATAAGAATGGAAAAAAAGTGTTTCTAATGAAGTTTCCAAACTTCGAAAAAAAATTTTTTTCATTTCCAGATTCTTTGCGCATAATATGCTTTTCGGAGGCTATCAAATTAATATAATGAAAGAGAACCAGTTATCTCAAATAAGAACGGAAAAAAAGTGATTCTAACGAAGTTTCGAAACTTCGAAAAAAATTTTTTTTCCCTTCGAGATTCTTTGCGCATAATATGCTTTTCTGACGCTATCAAACTAGTATAATTAAAGAGAACCAGTTATCTCAAATAAGAACGGAAAAAAAGTGATTCTAACGAAGTTTCCAAACTTCGAAAAAATTTTTTTTTATTTTCCAGATTCATTGCGCATAATATGCTTTTCTGAGGGTAATCAAACTAGTATAATGAAAGAGAACCAGTTATCTCAAATAAGAACGGAAAAAATGTGATTCTAACGAAGTTTCGAAACTTCGAAAAAATTTTTTTTTCTTTTCGAGATTCTTTGCGCATAATATGCTTTTATGAGGCTATCAAACTAGTATAATGAAAGAGAACCAGTTATCTTAAATAAGAACGGAAAAAAAGTGATTCCAACGAAGTTTCCAAACTTCGAAAAAAAATTTTTTTCTTTTCGAGATTCTTTGCGCATAATACGCTTTTCTGATGCTATCAAACTAGTATAATGAAAGAGAACCAGTTATCTCAAATAAGAATGGAAAAAAATTGATTCATAAGGATTTTCCAAACTTAAAAAAAAATATTTTTTCTTTTCGAGATTCTTTTCGCATAATATGCTTTTCTCAGGCTATCATACTAGTATAATGAAAGAGAACCAGTTATCTCAAATAAGAACAGAAAAAAATTGATTCTAATGAAGTTTCCAAATTTTGAAATTTTTTTTTTTTTCGAGATTCTTTCCGCATAATATGCTTTTCCACAGCTATCAAAATAGCAAAATGAAAGAGAACCAGTTATCTCGAATAAGAACGGAAAAATGGTGATTCTAATGAAGTTTCCAAACTTCGAAAAAATTTTTTTTCTTTTCGAGATTCTTTGCGCATAATATGCTTTTCTGAGGCTATCAGACTAGTATAATGAAAGAGAACCAGTTATCTCAAATAAGAACGGAAAAAAAGTGATTCTAACGAAGTTTCCAAATTTGGAAAAAATTATTATTATTTTCGAGATTCTTTGCGTATATTATGCTTTTCTGAGGCTATCAAAGTGTTATAATGAAAGAGAACCAGTTATCTCAAATAAGAATGGAAAAAAATTGATTCATAAGTATTTTTCAAACATCAAAAAAAAATTTTTTTCTTTTCGAGATTCTCTCCGCATAATATGCTTTTCTGAGCTTATCAAACTAGTATAATGAAAGAGAACTACCTATCTCAAATAAGAATGGATAAAAATCGATTCATAAGGATTTTCCAAAAATCAAAAAAAAATTTTTTTCTTTTCGAGATTCTTTCCGCTTATTATGCTTTTCTGAGGCTATCAAACCAGTATAATGAAAGAGAACCAGTTATCTGAAATAAGAACGGAAAAAAGTGATTCTAATGAAGTTTCCAAACTTTGAAAACATTTTTTTTTCTTTTCGAGATTCTTTCCGCATAATATGCTTTTCTAAGGCTATCAAACTAGTATAACGAAAGAGAACCAGTTATCTCGAATAAGAACGGAAAAAAATTGATTCCAACGAAGTTTCCAATCTTCGAAAAAAATGATTTTTCTTTTCAAGATTCTTTCCGCATAATATGCTTTTCTAAGGCTATAAAACTAGTATAATGAAACAGAACCATTTATCTCGAATCAGAACGGAAAAAAAGTGATTCTAACGAAGTTTTCAAACTTCGAAAAAAATTTTTTTCTTTTCGAGATTCTTTGCGCATAATATGCTTTTCTGAGGCTATCAAACTAGTATAATGAAACAGAACCAGTTATCTCAATAAGAATGGAAAAAAAGTGTTTCTAATGAAGTTTCCAAACTTCGAAAAAAAATTTTTTTCATTTCGAGATTCTTTGTGCATAATATGCTTTTCGGAGGCTATCAAACTAGTATAATGAAAGAGAACCAGTTATCTGAAATAAGAACGGAAAAAAAGTGATTCTAACGAAGTTTCGAAACTTCGAAAAAAATTTTTTTTCTTTTCGAGATTCTTTGCGCATAATATGCTTTTCTGAAGCTATCAAACTAGTATAATGAAAGGGAACCAGTTATCTCAAATAAGAACGGAAAAAAAGTGATTCTAACGAAGTTTCCAAACTTCGAAAACCTTTTTTTTTCTTTTCGAGATTCTTTCCGCATAACATGCTTTTCTAAGGCTATCAAACTAGTATAACGAAAGAGAACCAGTTATCTCAATAAGAATGGAAAAAAAGTGTTTCTAATGAAGTTTCCAAACTTCGAAAAAAAATTTTTTTTCATTTCGAGATTCTTTGCGCATAATATGCTTTTCGGAGGCTATAAAACTAATATAATGAAAGAGAACCAGTTATCTCAAATAAGAACGGAAAAAAAGTGATTCTAACGAAGTTTCGAAACTTCGAAAAAAATTTTTTTTCTTTTAGAGATTCTTTGCGCATAATATGCTTTTGTGAGGCTATCAAACTAGTATAATGAAAGAGAACCAGTTATCTCAAATAAGAACGGAAAAAAAAGTGATTCTAACGAAGTTTCCAAACTTCGAAAAAAATTTTTTTTATTTTCGAGATTCATTGCGCATAATATTCTTTTCTGAGGGTAATCAAACTAGTATAATGAAAGAGAACCAGTTATCTCAAATAAGAACGGAAAAAAAGTGATTCTAACGAAGTTTCGAAACTTCGAAAAAAATTATTTTTCTTTTTGAGATTCTTGCCGCATAATATGCTTTTCTGAGGCTATCAGACTAGTATAATGAAAGAGAACCAGTTATCTCAAATAAGAACGGAAAAAAAGTGATTCTAACGAAGTTTCCAAATTTGGAAAAAATTATTATTATTTTCGAGATTCTTTGCGTATAATATGCTTTTCTGAGGCTATCAAAGTAGTATAATGAAAGAGAACTAGCTATCTCAAATAAGAATGGAAAAAAAGTGATTCTAAGGAAGTTTCCAAACTTCGAAAAAAAAATTTTTTCTTTTCGAGATTCTTTGCGCATAATACGCTTTTCTGAGGCTATCAAACTAGTATAATGAAAGAGAACCAGTTATCTCAAATAAGAACGGAAAAAAAGTGATTCTAACGAGGTTTCCAAACTTCGAAAAAAAATTTTTTTCTTTTCGAGATTCTTTGCGCATAATATACCTTTCTGAGGCTATCAAACTAGTATAATGAAAGAGAACCAGTTATCTCAAATAAGAACGGAAAAAAAGTGATTCTAACGAATTTTCCAAACTTCGAAAAAAAATTTTTTTCTTTTCGAGATTCTTTGCGCATAATATGCTTGTCTGAGGATATCAAACTAGTATAATGAAAGAGAACCAGTAATCTCAAATAAGAACGGAAAAAAAGTGATTCTAACTAAGTTTCCAAACTTCGAAAAAAAATTTTTTTCTTTTCGAGATTCTTTGCGCATAATATGCTTATCTGAGGCTATCAAACTAGTATAATGAAAGAGAACCAGTTATCTTGAATAAGAACGGAAAAAAAGTGATTCTAACGAAGTTTCCCAACTTTGAAAAAAATTATTTTTCTTTTTGAGATTCTTACCGCATAATATGCTTTTCTGAGGCTATCAAACTAGTATAATGAAAGAGAACCAGTTATGTCAAATAAGAACGGAAAAAAAGTGATTCTAATGAAGTTTCCAAATTTTGAAATTTTTTTTTTCTTTTTGATTCTTTGCGCATATAATGCTTTTCTGAGGCTATCAAACTAGTATAATGAAACATAACCAGTTATCTCAAATAAGAATGGAAAAAAATTGATTCATAAGGATTTTGCAAACATCAAAAAAAAATTTTTTCTCTTTTCGAGATTCTTTTAGTATAATATGCTTTTCTCAGGCTATCAAACTAGTATAATGAAAGAGAACCAGTTATCTGAAATAAGAACAGAAAAAAATTGATTCTAATGAAGTTTCCAAATTTTGAAATTTTTTTTTTTTTTCGAGATTCTTTCCGCATAATATGCTTTTCCACAGCTATCAAACTCGCAAAATGAAAGGGAACCATTTATCTCGAATAAGAACGGAAAAAAAGTGATTCTAACGAAGTTTCCAAACTTCGAAAAAAATTATTTTTCTTTTCGAGATTCTTTCCGCATAATATGCTTTTCTGTTCTATCAAACTAGTATAATGAAAGAGAACCAGTTATCTCGAATAAGAACGGAAAAAAAGTGATTCTAATGAGTTTCCAAACTTCGAAAAAAATTTTTTTCTTTTCGAGATTCTTTGCGCATTATATGCTTTTCTATGGCTATCAAACTAGTATAATGAAAGAGAACCAGTTATCTCAAATAAGAACGGAAAAAAAGTGATTCTAATGATGTTTCCAAACTTTGAAAACATTTTTTTTTTGTTTTCGAGATTTTTTCCGCTTAATATACTTTTCTACAGCTATCAAAATAGCAAAATGAAAGAGAACCAGTTATCTCGAAAAAGAACGGAAAAAAAGTGATTCTAACGAAGTTTTAAACTTCGAAAAAATTTATTTTTCTTTTTGAGATCCTTACCGCATAATATGCTTTTCTATGGCTATGAAACTAGTATAATGAAAGAGAAACAGTTATCTCAAATAAGAACGGAAAAAAAGTGATTCTTACGAAGTTTTCAAACTTCGAAAAATTTTTTTTTTCTTTTCGAGTTTCTTTGCGCATAATATGCTTTTCTGTGGCTATCAAACTAGTATAATGAAAGAGAACCAGTTATCTCAAATAAGAACGGAAAAAAGTGATTCTAATGAAGTTTCCAAATTTTGAAATTTTTTTTTTCTTTTCGAGATTCTTTGCGCATATAATGCTTTTCTGAGGCTATCAAACTAGTATAATGAAAGATACCCAGTTATCTCAAATAAGAATGGAAAAAAATTGATTCATAAGGATTTTCCAAACATAAAAAAAAATATTATTCTTTTCGAGATTCTTTTCGCATAATATGCTTTTCTCAGGCTATCATACTAGTATAATGAAAGAGAACCAGTTATCTAAAATAAGAACAGAAAAAAATTCATTCTAATGAAGTTTCCAAATTTTGAAAATTTTTTTTTTTTTCGAGATTCTTTCCGCATAATATGCTTTTCCACATCTATCAAAATAGCAAAATGAAAGAGAACCAGTTATCTCGAATAAGAACGGAAAAATGGTGATTCTAATGAAGTTTCCAACCTTCGAAAAAAATTTTTTTTCTTTTCGAGATTCTTTGCGCATAATATGCTTTTCTGAGGCTATCAGACTAGTATAATGAAAGAGAACCAGTTATCTCAAATAAGAACGGAAAAAAAGTGATTCTAACGAAGTTTCCAAATTTGGAAAAAATTATTATTATTTTCGAGATTCTTTGCGTATAATATGCTTTTCTGAGGCTATCAAAGTAGTATAATGAAAGAGAACCAGTTATCTCAAATAAGAATGGAAAAAAATTGATTCATAAGTATTTTTCAAACATCAAAAAAAAATTTTTTTCTTTTCGAGATTCTTTCCGCATAATATGCTTTTCTGAGGCTATCAAACTAGTATAATGAAAGAGAACTAGCTATCTCAAATAAGAATGGATAAAAATCGATTCATAAGGATTTTCCAAAAATCAAAAAAAAAAATTTTTCTTTTCGAGATTCTTTCCGCATAATATGCTTTTCTAAGGCTATCAAACTAGTATAACGAAAGAGAACCAGTTATCTCGAATAAGAACGGAAAAAAAGTGATTCTAACGAAGTTTTCAAACTTCGAAAAAAATTTTTTTCTTTTCGAGATTCTTTGCTCATAATATGCTTTTCTGAGGCTATCAAACTAGTATAATGAAAGAGAACCAGTTATCTCAAATAAGAACGGAAAAAAAGTGATTCTAACGAGGTTTCCAAACTTCGAAAAAAATTTTTTTTCTTTTCGAGATTCTTTGCGCTTAATATGCTTTTCTGAGGCTATCAAACTAGTATAATGAAAGAGAACCAGTTATCTCAAATAAGAACGGAAAAAAAGTGATTCTAATGAAGTTTCAAAACTTCGAAAAAAAATTTTTTTCTTTTCGAGATTCTTTGCTCATAATATGCTTGTCTGAGGCTATCAAACTAGTATAATGAAAGAGAACCAGTTATCTCAAATAAGAACGGAAAAAAAGTGATTCTAACGAGGTTTCCAAACTTCGAAAAAAAATTTTTTTCTTTTCGAGATTCTTTGCGCATAATATGCTTTTCTGAGGCTATCAAACTAGTATAATGAAAGAGAACCAGTTATCTCAAATAAGAACGGAAAAAAAGTGATTCTAACGAAGTTTCGAAACTTCGAAAAAAAATTTTTTTCTTTTCGAGATTCTTTGCGCATAATATGCTTTTCTGAGGCTATCAAACTAATATAATGAAAGAGAACCAGTTATCTCAAATAAGAACGGAAAAAAAGTGATTCTAACGAGGTTTCCAAACTTCGAAAAAATTTTTTTTTCTTTTCGAGATTCTTTGCGCATAATATGCTTTTCTGAGGCTATCAAACTAGTATAATGAAAGAGAACCAGTTATCTCAAATAAGAACGGAAAAAAAGTGATTCTAACGAAGTTTCCAAACTTCGAAAAAAATTTTTTTTCTTTTCGAGATTCTTTGCGCATAATATGCTTGTCTGAGGCTATCAAACTAGTATAATGAAAGAGAACCAGTTATCTCAAATAAGAACGGAAAAAAAGTGATTCTAACGAAGTTTCCAAACTTCGAAAAAAAATTTTTTTCTTTTCGACATTCTTTGCGCATAATATGCTTTTCTGAGGCTATCAAACTAGTATAATGAAAGAGAACCAGTTATCTCAAATAAGAACGGAAAAAAAGTGATTCTAACGAAGTTTCCAATCTTCGAAAAAAAATTTTTTTCTTTTCGAGATTCTTTGCGCATAATACGCTTTTCTGAGGCTATCAAACTAGTATAATGAAAGAGAACCAGTTTTCTCAAATAAGAACGGAAAAAAAGTGATTCTAACGAAGTTTCCAAACTTCGAAAAAAAATTTTTTTCTTTTCGAGATTCTTTGCCCATAATATGCTTTTCTGAGGCTATCAAACTAGTATCATGAAAGAGAAGCAGTTATCTCGAATAAGAACGGAAAAAAAGTCATTCTAATGAGTTTCCAAACTTCGAAAAAAAATTTTTTTCTTTTCAAGATTCTTTGCTCATAATATGCTTTTCTATGGCTATCAAACTAGTATAATGAAAGAGAACCAGTTATCTCAAATAAGTACGGAAAAAAAGTGATTCTAATGATGTTTCCAAACTTTGAAAACATTTTTTTTTCTTTTCGAGATTTTTTCCGCTTAATATGCTTTTCTACATCTATCAAAATAGCAAAATGAAAGAGAACCAGTTATCTTGAATAAGAACGGAAAAAAAGTGATTCTAACGAAGTTTCCCAACTTTGAAAAAAATTATTTTTCTTTTTGAGATTCTTACCGCATAATATGCTTTTCTATGTCTATGAAACTAGTATAATGAAAGAGAACCAGTTATCTCAAATAAGAACGGAAAAAAAGTGATTCTAATTATTTTTCCAATCTTTGAAAATATTTTTTTTTCTTTTCGAGATTTTTTCCGCTTAATATGCTTTTCTACAGCTATCAAAATAGCAAAATGAAAGAGAACCAGTTATCTCGAATAAGAACGGAAAAAAAGTGATTCTAACGAAGTTTCGAAACTTCGAAAAAAATTTTTTTTCTTTTCGAGACTCTTTGCGCATAATATGCTTTTCTGAGGCTATCAAACTAATATAATGAAAGATAACCAGTTATCTCAAATAAGAATGGAAAAAAATTGATTCATAAGGATTTTGCAAACATCAAAAAATAATTTTTTTTCTTTTCGAGATTCTTTTCGTATAATATGCTTTTCTCAGGCTATCAAACTAGTATAATGAAAGAGAACCAGTTATCTGAAATAAGAACAGAAAAAAATTGATTCTAATGAAGTTTCCAAATTTTGAAATTTTTTTTTTTTTTTCGAGATTCTTTCCGCATAATATGCTTTTCTGAGGCTATCAAACTCGCAAAATGAAAGGGAACCATTTATCTCGAATAAGAACGGAAAAAAAGTGATTCTAACGAAGTTTCCAAACTTCGAAAAAAATTATTTTTCTTTTCGAGATTCTTTCCGTATAATATGCTTTTCTGTTCTATCAAACTAGTATAATGAAAGAGAACCAGTTATCTCGAATAAGAACGGAAAAAAAGTGATTCTAATGAGTTTCCAAACTTCGAAAAAAATTTTTTTCTTTTCGAGATTCTTTGCGCATTATATGCTTTTCTATGTCATAAAACTAGTATAATGAGAGAGAACCAGTTATCTCAAATAAGAACGGAAAAAAAGTGATTCTAATGATGTTTCCAAACTTTGAAAACATTTTTTTTTCTTTTCGAGGTTTTTTCCGCTTAATATACTTTTCTACAGCTATCAAAATAGCAAAATGAAAGAGAACCAGTTATCTCAAATAAGAACGGAAAAAAAGTGATTCTAACGAAGTTTTAAACTTCGAAAAAAATTATTTTTCTTTTTGAGATCCTTACCGCATAATATGCTTTTCTATGGCTATGAAACTAGTATAATGAAAGAGAAACAGTTATCTCAAATAAGAACGGAAAAAAAGTGATTCTAACGAAGTTTTCAAACTTCGAAATATTTTTTTTTTCTTTTCGAGATTCTTTGCGCATAATATGCTTTTCTGTGGCTATCAAACTAGTATAATGAAAGAGAACCAGTTATCTCAAATTAGAACGGAAAAAAAGTGATTCTAATGAAGTTTCCAAATTTTGAAATTTTTTTTTCTTTTCGAGATTCTTTCCGCATATAATGCTTTTCTGAGGCTATCAAACTAGTATAATGAAAGATAACCAGTTATCTCAAATAAGAATGGAAAAAAATTGATTCATAAGGATTTTCCAAACATAAAATAAAAATATTTTTCTTTTCGAGATTCTTTTCGCATAATATGCTTTTCTCAGGCTATCATACTAGTATAATGAAAGAGAACCAGTTATCTCAAATAAGAACAGAAAAAAATTCATTCTAATGAAGTCTCCAAATTTTGAAAATTTTTTTTTTTTCGAGATTCTTTCCGCATAATATGCTTTTCCACAGCTATTAAAATAGCAAAATGAAAGAGAACCAGTTATCTCGAATAAGAACGGAAAAAAAGTTATTCTAACTAAGTTTCCAAATTTGGAAAAAATTATTATTATTTTCGAGATTCTTTGCGTATAATATGCTTTTCTGAGGCTATCAAAGTAGTATAATGAAAGAGAACCAGTTATCTCAAATAAGAATGGAAAAAAATTGATTCATAAGTATTTTTCAAACATCAAAAAAAAATTTTTTTCTTTTCGAGATTCTTTCCGCATAATATGCTTTTCTGAGGCTATCAAACTAGTATAATGAAAGAGAACTAGCTATCTCAAATAAGAATGGATAAAAATCGATTCATAAGGATTTTCCAAATATCAAAAAAAAAAATTTTTCTTTTCGAGATTCTTTCCGCATAATATGCTTTTCTAAGGCTATCAAACTAGTATAACGAAAGAGAACCAGTTATCTCGAATAAGAACGGAAAAAAAGTGATTCTAACGAAGTTTTCAAACTTCGAAAAAAATTTTTTTCTTTTCCAGATTCTTTGCTCATAATATGCTTTTCTGAGGCTATCAAACTAGTATAATGAAAGAGAACCAGTTATCTCAAATAAGAACGGAAAAAAAGTGATTCTAACGAGGTTTCCAAACTTCGAAAAAAAATTTTTTTCTTTTCGAGATTCTTTGCGCTTAATATGCTTTTCTGAGGCTATCAAACTAGTATAATGAAAGAGAACCAGTTATCTCAAATAAGAACGGAAAAAAAGTGATTCTAATGAAGTTTCAAAACTTCGAAAAAAAATTTTTTTCTTTTCGAGATTCTTTGCGCATAATATGCTTGTCTGAGGCTATCAAACTAGTATAATGAAAGAGAACCAGTTATCTCAAATAAGAACGGAAAAAAAGTGATTCTAACGAGGTTTCCAAACTTCGAAAAAAAATTTTTTTCTTTTCGAGATTCCTTGCGCATAATATGCTTTTCTGAGGCTATCAAACTAGTATAATGAAAGAGAACCAGTTATCTCAAATAAGAACGGAAAAAAAGTGATTCTAACGAAGTTTCGAAACTTCGAAAAAAAATTTTTTTCTTTTCGAGATTCTTTGCGCATAATATGCTTTTCTGAGGCTATCAAACTAGTATAATGAAAGAGAACCAGTCATCTTAAATAAGAACGGAAAAAAAGTGATTCTAACAAAGTTTCCAAACTTCGAAAAGAAATTTTTTTCTTTTCGAGATTCTTTGCGCATAATATGCTTTTCTGAGGCTATCAAACTAGTATAATGAAAGAGAACCAGTTATCTCAAATAAGAACGGAAAAAAAGTGATTCTAACGAGGTTTCCAAACTTCGAAAAAATTTTTTTTTCTTTTCGAGATTCTTTGCGCATAATATGCTTTTCTGAGGCCATCAAACTAGTATAATGAAAGAGAACCAGTTATCTCAAATAAGAACGGAAAAAAAGTGATTCTAACGAAGTTTCCAAACTTCGAAAAAAATTTTTTTTCTTTTCGAGATTCTTTGCGCATAATATGCTTGTCTGAGGCTATCAAACTAGTATAATGAAAGAGAACCAGTTATCTCAAATAAGAACGGAAAAAAAGTGATTCTAACGAAGTTTCCAAACTTCGAAAAAAAATTTTTTTCTTTTCGACATTCTTTGCGCATAATATGCTTTTCTGAGGCTATCAAACTAGTATAATGAAAGAGAACCAGTTATCTCAAATAAGAACGGAAAAAAAGTGATTCTAACGAGGTTTCCAACCTTCGAAAAAAAATTTTTTTCTTTTCGAGATTCTTTGCGCATAATACGCTTTTCTGAGGCTATCAAACTAGTATAATGAAAGAGAACCAGTTTTCTCAAATAAGAACGGAAAAAAAGTGATTCTAACGAAGTTTCCAAACTTCGAAAAAAAATTTTTTTCTTTTCGAGATTCTTTGCCCATAATATGCTTTTCTGAGGCTATCAAACTAGTATCATGAAAGAGAAGCAGTTATCTCGAATAAGAACGGAAAAAAAAGTCATTCTAATGAGTTTCCAAACTTCGAAAAAAAATTTTTTTCTTTTCAAGATTCTTTGCTCATAATATGCTTTTCTATGGCTATCAAACTAGTATAATGAAAGAGAACCAGTTATCTCAAATAAGTACGGAAAAAAAGTGATTCTAATGATGTTTCCAAACTTTGAAAACATTTTTTTTTCTTTTCGAGATTTTTTCCGCTTAATATGCTTTTCTACATCTATCAAAATAGCAAAATGAAAGAGAACCAGTTATCTTGAATAAGAACGGAAAAAAAGTGATTCTAACGAAGTTTCCCAACTTTGAAAAAAATTATTTTTCTTTTTGAGATTCTTACCGCATAATATGCTTTTCTATGTCTATGAAACTAGTATAATGAAAGAGAACCAGTTATCTCAAATAAGAACGGAAAAAAAGTGATTCTAATTATTTTTCCAATCTTTGAAAATATTTTTTTTTCTTTTCGAGATTTTTTCCGCTTAATATGCTTTTCTACAGCTATCAAAATAGCAAAATGAAAGAGAACCAGTTATCTCGAATAAGAACGGAAAAAAAGTGATTCTAACGAAGTTTTAAACTTCGAAAAAAATTATTTTTCTTTTTGAGATCCTTACCGCATAATATGCTTTTCTATGGCTATGAAACTAGTATAATGAAAGAGAAACAGTTATCTCAAATAAGAACGGAAAAAAAGTGATTCTAACGAAGTTTTCAAACTTCGAAAAATTTTTTTTTTCTTTTCGAGATTCTTTGCGCATAATATGCTTTTCTGTGGCTATCAAACTAGTATAATGAAAGAGAACCAGTTATCTCAAATAAGAAAGGAAAAAAAGTGATTCTAATGAAGTTTCCAAATTTTGAAATTTTTTTTTTCTTTTCGAGATTCTTTCCGCATATAATGCTTTTCTGAGGCTATCAAACTAGTATAATGAAAGATAACCAGTTATCTCAAATAAGAATGGAAAAAAATTGATTCATAAGGATTTTCCAAACATAAAAAAAAAATATTTTTCTTTTCGAGATTCCTTTCGCATAATATGCTTTTCTCAGGCTATCATACTAGTATAATGAAAGAGAACCAGTTATCTCAAATAAGAACAGAAAAAAATTCATTCTAATGAAGTTTCCAAATTTTGAAAATTTTTTTTTTTTCGAGATTCTTTCCGCATAATATGCTTTTCCACAGCTATCAAAATAGCAAAATGAAAGAGAACCAGTTATCTCGAATAAGAACGGAAAAATGGTGATTCTAATGAAGTTTCCAACCTTCGAAAAAAAATTTTTTTTCTTTTCGAGATTCTTTGCGCATAATATGCTTTTCTGAGGCTATCAGAGTAGTATAATGAAAGAGAACCAGTTATCTCAAATAAGAACGGAAAAAAAGTGATTCTAACGAAGTTTCCAAATTTGGAAAAAATTATTATTATTTTCGAGATTCTTTGCGTATAATATGCTTTTCTGAGGCTATCAAAGTAGTATAATGAAAGAGAACCAGTTATCTCAAATAAGAATGGAAAAAAATTGATTCATAAGTATTTTTCAAACATCAAAAAAAAATTTTTTTCTTTTCGAGATTCTTTCCGCATAATATGCTTTTCTGAGTCTATCAAACTAGTATAAAGAAAGAGAACTAGCTATCTCAAATAAGAATGGATAAAAATCGATTCATAAGGATTTTCCAAAAATCAAAAAAAAAATTTTTTCTTTTCGAGATTCTTTCAGCATAATATGCTTTTCTAAGGCTATCAAACTAGTATAACGAAAGAGAACCAGTATTCTCGAATAAGAACGGAAAAAAAGTGATTCTAACGAAGTTTTCAAACTTCGAAAAAAATTTTTTTTCTTTTCGAGATTCTTTGCGCATAATATGCTTTTCTGAGGCTATCAAACTAGTAGAATGAAAGAGAACCAGTTATCTCAATAAGAATGGAAAAAAAGTGTTTCTAATGAAGTTTCCAAACTTCGAAAAAAAATTTTTTTCATTTCGAGATTCTTTGCGCATAATATGCTTTTCGGAGGCTATCAAACTAATATAATGAAAGAGAACCATTTATCTCAAATAAGAACGAAAAAAAATGATTCTAACGAAGTTTCGAAACTTCGAAAAAAATTTTTTTTCTTTTCGAGATTCTTTGCGCATAATATGCTTTTGTGAGGCTATCAAACTAGTATAATGAAAGAGAACCAGTTATCTCAAATAAGAACGGAAAAAAAGTGATTCTAAAGAAGTTTCGAAACTTCGAAAAATTTTTTTTTTATTTTCGAAATTCATTGCGCATAATATGCTTTTCTGAGGGTAATCAAACTAGTATAATGAAAGAGAACCAGTTATCTCAAATAAGAACGGAAAAAAAGTGATGCTAACGAAGTTTCGAAACTTCGAAAAAATTTTTTTTTCTTTTCGAGATTCTTTGCGCATAATATGCTTTTCTGAGGCTATCAAACTAGTATAACGAAAGAGAACCAGTTATCTTAAATAAGAACGGAAAAAAAGTGATTCTAACGAAGTTTCCAAACTTCGAAAAAAAATTTTTTTCTTTTCGAGATTCTTTGCGCATAATATGCTTGTCTGAGACTATCAAACTAGTATAATGAAAGAGAACCAGTTATCTTAAAAAAGAATGGAAAAAAAGTGATTCTGAGGAAGTTTCCAAACTTCGAAAAAAAATTTTTTTCTTTTCGAGATTCTTTGCGCATAATACGCTTTTCTGAGGCTATTAAACTAGTATAATGAAAGAGAACCAGTTATCTCAAATAAGAACGGAAAAAAAGTGATTCTAATGAAGTTTCGAAACTTCGAAAAAAAATTTTTTTCTTTTCGAGATTCTTTGCGCATAATATGCTTGTCTGAGGCTATCAAACTAGTATAATGAAAGAGAACCAGTTATCTGAAATAAGAACGGAAAAAAAGTGATTCTAACGAGGTTTCCAAACTTCGAAAAAAAATTTTTTTCTTTTCGAGATTCTTTGCGCATAATATGCTTTTCTGAGGCTATCAAACTAGTATAATGAAAGAGAACCAGTTATCTCAAATAAGAACGGAAAAAAAGTGATTCTAACGAAGTTTCGAAACTTCGAAAAAAAATTTTTTTCTTTTCGAGATTCTTTGCGCATAATATGCTTTTCTGAGGCTATCAAACTAGTATAATGAAAGAGAACCAGTTATCTTAAATAAGAACGGAAAAAAAGTGATTCTAACGAAGTTTCCAAACTTCGAAAAAAATTTTTTTTCTTTTCGAGATTCTTTGCGCATAATATGCTTTTCTGAGGCTATCAAAATAGTATAATGAAAGAGAACCAGTTATCTCAAATAAGAACGGAAAAAAGTGATTCTAACGAGGTTTCCAAACTTCGAAAAATTTTTTTTTTCTTTTCGAGATTCTTTGCGCATAATATGCTTTTCTGAGGCTATCAAACTAGTATAATGAAAGAGAACCAGTTATCTCAAATAAGAACGGAAAAAAAGTGATTCTAACGAAGTTTCCAAACTTCGAAAAAAATTTTTTTTCTTTTCGAGATTCTTTGCCCATAATATGCTTTTCTGAGGCTATCAAACTAGTATAATGAAACAGAAGCAGTTATCTCGAATAAGAACGGAAAAAAAGTCATTCTAATGAGTTTCCAAACTTCAAAAAAAATTTTTTTCTTTTCAAGATTCTTTGCTCATAATATGCTTTTCTATGGCTATCAAACTAGTATAATGAAAGAGAACCAGTTATCTCAAATAAGTACGGAAAAAAAGTGATTCTAACGAACTTTCCCAACTTTGAAAAAAATTATTTTTCTTTTTGATATTCTTACCGCATAATATGCTTTTCTATGTCTATGAAACTAGTATAATGAAAGAGAACCAGTTATCTCAAATAAGAACGGAAAAAAAGTGATTCTAATGATGTTTCCAATCTTTGAAAACATTTTTTTTTCTTTTCGAGATTTTTTCCGCTTAATATGCTTTTCTACAGCTATCAAAATAGCAAAATGAAAGAGAACCAGTTATCTCGAATAAGAACGGAAAAAAAGTGATTCTAACGAAGTTTCCCAACTTCGAAAAAAATTATTTTTCTTTTTGAGATTCTTTGCGCATAATATGCTTTTCTGAGGCTATCAAACTAGTATAATCAAAGAGAACCAGTTATGTCAAATAAGAACGGAAAAAAGTGATTCTAATGAAGTTTCCAAATTTTGAAATTTTTTTTTTCTTTTCGAGATTCTTTGCGCATATAATGCTTTTCTGAGGCTATCAAACTAGTATAATGAAAGATAACCAGTTATCTCAAATAAGAATGGAAAAAAATTGATTCATAAGGATTTTGCAAACATCAAAAAAAATTTTTTTTTCTTTTCGAGATTCTTTTCGTATAATATGCTTTTCTCGGGCTATCAAACTAGTATAATGAAAGAGAACCAGTTATCTGAAATAAGAACAGAAAAAAATTGTTTCTAATGAAGTTTCCAAATTTTGAAATTTTATTTTTTTTTTTCGAGATTCTTTCCGCATAATATGCTTTTCCACAGCTATCAAACTCTCAAAATGAAAGGGAACCATTTATCTCGAATAAGAACGGAAAAAAAGTGATTCTAACGAAGTTTCCAAACTTCGAAAAAAATTATTTTTCTTTTCGAGATTCTTTCCGCATAATATGCTTTTCTGTTCTATCAAACTAGTATAATGAAAGAGAACCAGTTATCTCGAATAAGAACGGAAAAAAAGTGATTCTAATGAGTTTCCAAACTTCGAAAAAAATTTTTTTCTTTTCGAGATTCTTTGCGCATTATATGCTTTTCTATGGCTATCAAACTAGTATAATGAAAGAGAACCAGTTATCTCAAATAAGAACGGAAAAAAAGTGATTCTAATGATGTTTCCAAACTTTGAAAACATTTTTTTTTCTTTTCGAGATTTTTTCCGCTTAATATACTTTTCTACAGCTATCAAAATAGCAAAATGAAAGAGAACCAGTTATCTCGAATAAGAACGGAAAAAAAGTGATTCTAACGAAGTTTTAAACTTCGAAAAAAATTATTTTTCTTTTTGAGATCCTTACCGCATAATATGCTATTCTATGGCTGTGAAACTAGTATAATGAAAGAGAAACAGTTATCTCAAATAAGAACGGAAAAAAAGTGATTCTAACGAAGTTTTCAAACTTCGGAAAATTTTTTTCTTCTTTTCGAGATTCTTTGCGCATAATATGCTTTTCTGTGGCTATCAAACTAGTATAATGAAAGAGAACCAGTTATCTCAAATAAGAACGGAAAATAAGTGATTCTAATGAAGTTTCCAAATTTTGAAATTTTTTTTTTCTTTTCGAGATTCTTTGCGCATATAATGCTTTTCTGAGGCTATCAAACTAGTATAATGAAAGATCAAAATCAAAGAAAACCAATCAATTTTTTTCCATTCTTATTTGAGATAACTGGTTAGTTATCTCAAATAAGAATGGAAAAAAATTGATTCATAAGGATTTTCCAAACATAAAAAAAAAATATTTTTCTTTTCGAGATTCTTTTCGCATAATATGCTTTTCTCAGGCTATCATACTAGTATAATGAAAGAGAACCAGTTATCTCAAATAAGAACAGAAAAAAATTCATTCTAATGAAGTTTCCAAATTTTGAAATTTTTTTTTTTTTTTCGAGATTCTTTCCGCATAATATGCTTTTCCACAGCTATCAAAATAGCAAAATGAAAGAGAACCAGTTATCTCGAATAAGAACGGAAAAATGGTGATAATAATGAAGTTTCCAACCTTCGAAAAAATTTTTATTTCTTTTCGAGATTCTTTGCCCATAATATGCTTTTCTGAGGCTATCAGACTAGTATAATGAAAGAGAACCAGTTATCTCAAATAAGAACGGAAAAAAAGTGATTCTAACGAAGTTTCCAAATTTGGAAAAAATTATTATTATTTTCGAGATTCTTTGCGTATAATATGCTTTTCTGAGGCTATCAAAGTAGTATAATGAAAGAGAACCAGTTATCTCAAATAAGAATGGAAAAAAATTGATTCATAAGTATTTTTCAAACATCAAAAAAAAATTTTTTTCTTTTCGAGATTCTTTCCGCATAATATGCTTTTCTGAGGCTATCAAACTAGTATAATAAAAGAGAACTAGCTATCTCTAATAAGAATGGATAAAAATCGATACATAAGGATTTTCCAAAAATCAAAAAAAAAATTTTTTCTTTTCGAGATTCTTTCCGCATAATATGCT
The DNA here is from genome assembly GCA_030762175.1 of Metallyticus violacea. Taxonomy (NCBI): domain Eukaryota; kingdom Metazoa; phylum Arthropoda; class Insecta; order Mantodea; family Metallyticidae; genus Metallyticus; species Metallyticus violacea. The sequence continues at coordinate 80,813,928 of CM060842.1, read as the reverse complement.
TTTCTAAGCCTATCAAACTAGTATAACGAAAGAGAACCAGTTATCTCGAATAAGAACGGAAAAAAATTGATTCCAACGAAGTTTCCAATCTTCGAAAAAAATGATTCTTCTTTTCAAGATTCTTTCCGCATAATATGCTTTTCTAAGGCTATAAAACTAGTATAATGAAAGAGAACCATTTATCTCGAATAAGAACGGAAAAAAAGTGATTCTAACGAAGTTTTCAAACGTCGAAAAAATTTTTTTTTCTTTTCGAGATTCTTTGCGCATAATATGCTTTTCTGAGGCTATCAAACTAGTATAATGAAAGAGAACCAGTTATCTCAATAAGAATGGAAAAAAAGTGTTTCTAATGAAGTTTCCAAACTTCGAAAAAAAATTTTTTTCATTTCGAGATTCTTTGCGCATAATATGCTTTTCGGAGGCTATCAAACTAATATAATGAAAGAGAACCAGTTATCTCAAATAAGAACGGAAAAAAAGTGATTCTAACGAAGTTTCGAAACTTCGAAAAAAATTTTTTTTCTTTTCGAGATTCTTTGCGCATAATATGCTTTTGTGAGGCTATCAAACTAGTATAATGAAAGAGAACCAGTTATCTCAAATAAGAACGGAAAAAAAGTGATTCTAACGAAGTTTCCAAACTTCGAAAAAAATTTTTTTTATTTTCGAGATTCATTGCGCATAATATGCTTTTCTGAGGGTAATCAAACTAGTATAATGAAAGAGAACCAGTTATCTCAAATAAGAACGGAAAAAAAGTGATTCTAATGATGTTTCCAAACTTTGAAAACATTTTTTTTTCTTTTCGAGATTTTTTCCGCTTAATATACTTTTCTACAGCTATCAAAATAGCAAAATGAAAGAGAACCAGTTATCTCGAATAAGAACGGAAAAAAAGTGATTCTAACGAAGTTTTAAACTTCGAAAAAAATTATTTTTCTTTTTGAGATTCTTACCGCATAATATGCTTTTCTATGGCTATCATACTAGTATAATGAAAGAGAACCAGTTATCTCAAATAAGAACAGAAAAAAATTGATTCTAATGAAGTTTCCAAATTTTGAAAATTTTTTTTTTTCGAGATTCTTTCCGCATAATATGCTTTTCTGAGGCTATCAAACTAGTATAATGAAAGAGAACCAGTTATCTCAAATAAGAATGGAAAAAAAGTGATTCTAAGAAAGTTTCCAAACTTCGAAAAAAAATTTTTTTCTTTTCGAGATTCTTTGCGCATAATACGCTTTTCTGAGGCTATCAAACTAGTATAATGAAAGATAACCAATTATCTCAAATAAGAACGGATAAAAAGTGATTCTAACGAAGTTTCCAAACTTCGAAAAGAATTTTTTTCTTTTCGAGATTCTTTGCGCATAATATGCTTTTCTGAGGCTATCAAACTAGTATAATGAAAGAGAACCAGTTATCTCAATAAGAATGGAAAAAAAGTGTTTCTAACGAAGTTTCCAAACTTCGAAAAAAAATTTTTTTCATTTCGAGATTCTTTGCGCATAATATGCTTTTCTGAGGCTATCAAACTAGTATAATGAAAGAGAACCAGTTATCCCAAATAAGAACGGAAAAAAAGTGATTCTAACGAAGTTTCCAAACTTCGAAAAAAATTTTTTTTATTTTCGAGATTCATTGCGCATAATATGCTTTTCTGAGGGTAATCAAACTAGTACAATGAAAGAGAACCAGTTATCTCAAATAAGAACGGAAAAAAAGTGATTCTAACGAAGTTTCGAAATTTCGAAAAAAATTTTTTTTCTTTTCGAGATTCTTTGCGCATAATATGCTTTTCTGAGGCTATCAAACTAGTATAATGAAAGAGAACCAGTTATCTCAATAAGAATGTAAAAAAAGTGTTTCTAATGAAGTTTCCAAACTTCGAAAAAAAATTTTTTTCATTTCGAGATTCTTTGCGCATAATATGCTTTTCGGAGGCTATCAAACTAATATAATGAAAGAGTACCAGTTATCTCAAATAAAAACGGAAACAAAAGTGATTCTAACGAAGTTTCGAAACTTCGAAAAAATTTTTTTTCTTTTCTAGATTCTTTGCGCATAATATGCTTTTCTGAGGCTATCAAACTAGTATAATGAAAGAGAACCAGTTATCTCAAATAAGAACGGAAAAAAAGTGATTCTAAGGAAGTTTCCAAACTTCGAAAAAAATTTTTTTTATTTTCGAGATTCATTGCGCATAATATGCTTTTCTGAGGGTAATCAAACTAGTATAATGAAAGAGAACCAGTTATCTCAAATAAGAACGGAAAAAAAGTGATTCAAACGAAGTTTCGAAACTTCGAAAAAAATTTTTTTTCTTTTCGAGATTCTTTGCGCATAATATGCTTTTCTGAGGCTATCAAACTAGTATAATGAAAGAGAACCAGTTATCTTAAATAAGAACGGAAAAAAAGTGATTCTAACGAAGTTTCCAAACTTCGAAAAAAAATTTTTTTCTCTTCGAGATTCTTTGCGCATAATATGCTTGTCTGAGGCTATCAAACTAGTATAATGAAAGAGAACCAGTTATCTCAAATAAGAATGGAAAAAAAGTGATTCTAAGGAGGTTTCCAAACTTCGAAAAAAAATTTTTTTCTTTTCGAGATTCTTTGCGCATAATACGCTTTTCTGAGGCTATCAAACTAGTATAATGAAAGAGAACCAGTTATCTCAAAAAAGAACGGACAAAAAGTGATTCTAACGCAGTTTCCAAACTTCGAAAAAAAATTTTTTTCTTTTCGAGATTCTTTGCGCATAATATGCTTTTCTGAGGCTATCAAACTAGTATAATGAAAGAGAACCAGTTATCTCAAATAAGAACGGAAAAAAAGTGATTCTAACGAGGTTTCCAAACTTCGAAATAAATTTTATTTCTTTTCGAGATTCTTTGCGCATAATATGCTTTTCTGAGGCTATCAAACTAGTATAATGAAAGAGAACCAGTTATCTCAAATAAGAACGGAAAAAAAGTGAATCTAACGAAGTTTCGAAACTTCGAAAAAAAATTTTTTTCTTTTCGAGATTCTTTGCGCATAATATGCTTGTCTGAGGCTATCAAACTAGTATAATGAAAGAGAACCAGTTATCTCAATAAGAATGGAAAAAAAGTGTTTCTAACGAAGTTTCCAAACTTCGAAAAAAATTTTTTTTCATTTCGAGATTCTTTGCGCATAATATGCTTTTCTGAGGCTATCAAACTAGTATAATGAAAGAGAACCAGTTATCCCAAATAAGAACGGAAAAAAAGTGATTCTAACGAAGTTTCCAAACTTCGAAAAAAATTTTTTTTATTTTCGAGATTCATTGCGCATAATATGCTTTTCTGAGGGTAATCAAACTAGTACAATGAAAGAGAACCAGTTATCTCAAATAAGAACGGAAAAAAAGTGATTCTAACGAAGTTTCGAAATTTCGAAAAAAATTTTTTTTCTTTTCGAGATTCTTTGCGCATAATATGCTTTTCTGAGGCTATCAAACTAGTATAATGAAAGAGAACCAGTTATCTCAATAAGAATGGAAAAAAAGTGTTTCTAATGAAGTTTCCAAACTTCGAAAAAAAATTTTTTTCATTTCGAGATTCTTTGCGCATAATATGCTTTTCGGAGGCTATCAAACTAATATAATGAAAGAGAACCAGTTATCTCAAATAAAAACGGAAAAAAAAGTGATTCTAACGAAGTTTCGAAACTTCGAAAAAATTTTTTTTCTTTTCGAGATTCTTTGCGCATAATATGCTTTTCTGAGGCTATCAAACTAGTATAATGATAGAGAAACAGTTATCTCAAATAAGACGGAAAAAAAGTGATTCTAAGGAAGTTTCCAAACTTCGAAAAAAATTATTTTTCTTTTCGAGATTCTTTCCGCATAATATGCTTTTCTGTTCTATCAAACTAGTATAATGAAAGAGAACCAGTTATCTCGAATAAGAACGGAAAAAAAGTGATTCTAATGAGTTTCCAAACTTCGAAAAAAATTTTTTTCTTTTCGAGATTCTTTGCGCATTATATGCTTTTCTAAGGCTATCAAACTAGTATAATGAAAGAGAACCAGTTATCTCAAATAAGAACGGAAAAAAAGTGATTCTAACGAAGTTTTAAACTTCGAAAAAAATTATTTTTCTTTTTGAGATCCTTACCGCATAATATGCTATTCTATGGCTGTGAAACTAGTATAATGAAAGAGAAACAGTTATCTCAAATAAGAAAGGAAAAAAAGTGATTCTAACGAAGTTTTCAAACTTCGGAAAATTTTTTTCTTCTTTTCGAGATTCTTTGCGCATAATATGCTTTTCTGTGGCTATCAAACTAGTATAATGAAAGAGAACCAGTTATCTCAAATAAGAACGGAAAATAAGTGATTCTAATGAAGTTTCCAAATTTTGAAATTTTTTTTTTCTTTTCGAGATTCTTTGCGCATATAATGCTTTTCTGAGGCTATCAAACTAGTATAATGAAAGATCAAAATCAAAGAAAACCAATCAATTTTTTTCCATTCTTATTTGAGATAACTGGTTAGTTATCTCAAATAAGAATGGAAAAAAATTGATTCATAAGGATTTTCCAAACATAAAAAAAAAATATTTTTCTTTTCGAGATTCTTTTCGCATAATATGCTTTTCTCAGGCTATCATACTAGTATAATGAAAGAGAACCAGTTATCTCAAATAAGAACAGAAAAAAATTCATTCTAATGAAGTTTCCAAATTTTGAAAATTTTTTTTTTTTTTTTCGAGATTCTTTCCGCATAATATGCTTTTCCACAGCTATCAAAATAGCAAAATGAAAGAGAACCAGTTATCTCGAATAAGAACGGAAAAATGGTGATAATAATGAAGTTTCCAACCTTCGAAAAAATTTTTATTTCTTTTCGAGATTCTTTGCCCATAATATGCTTTTCTGAGGCTATCAGACTAGTATAATGAAAGAGAACCAGTTATCTCAAATAAGAACGGAAAAAAAGTGATTCTAACGAAGTTTCCAAATTTGGAAAAAATTATTATTATTTTCGAGATTCTTTGCGTATAATATGCTTTTCTGAGGCTATCAAAGTAGTATAATGAAAGAGAACCAGTTATCTCAAATAAGAATGGAAAAAAATTGATTCATAAGTATTTTTCAAACATCAAAAAAAAATTTTTTTCTTTTCGAGATTCTTTCCGCATAATATGCTTTTCTGAGGCTATCAAACTAGTATAATAAAAGAGAACTAGCTATCTCTAATAAGAATGGATAAAAATCGATACATAAGGATTTTCCAAAAATCAAAAAAAAAAATTTTTCTTTTCGAGATTCTTTCCGCATAATATGCTTTTCTAAGCCTATCAAACTAGTATAACGAAAGAGAACCAGTTATCTCGAATAAGAACGGAAAAAAATTGATTCCAACGAAGTTTCCAATCTTCGAAAAAAATGATTCTTCTTTTCAAGATTCTTTCCGCATAATATGCTTTTCTAAGGCTATAAAACTAGTATAATGAAAGAGAACCATTTATCTCGAATAAGAACGGAAAAAAAGTGATTCTAACGAAGTTTTCAAACGTCGAAAAAAATTTTTTTTCTTTTCGAGATTCTTTGCGCATAATATGCTTTTCTGAGGCTATCAAACTAGTATAATGAAAGAGAACCAGTTATCTCAATAAGAATGGAAAAAAAGTGTTTCTAATGAAGTTTCCAAACTTCGAAAAAAAATTTTTTTCATTTCGAGATTCTTTGCGCATAATATGCTTTTCGGAGTCTATCAAACTAATATAATGAAAGAGAACCAGTTATCTCAAATAAGAACGGAAAAAAAGTGATTCTAACGAAGTTTCGAAACTTCGAAAAAAATTTTTTTTCTTTTCGAGATTCTTTGCGCATAATATGCTTTTGTGAGGCTATCAAACTAGTATAATGAAAGAGAACCAGTTATCTCAAATAAGAACGGAAAAAAAGTGATTCTAACGAAGTTTCCAAACTTCGAAAAAATTTTTTTTTATTTTCGAGATTCATTGCGCATAATATGCTTTTCTGAGGGTAATCAAACTAGTATAATGAAAGAGAACCAGTTATCTCAAATAAGAACGGAAAAAAAGTGATTCTAATGATGTTTCCAAACTTTGAAAACATTTTTTTTTCTTTTCGAGATTTTTTCCGCTTAATATACTTTTCTACAGCTATCAAAATAGCAAAATGAAAGAGAACCAGTTATCTCGAATAAGAACGGAAAAAAAGTGATTCTAACGAAGTTTTAAACTTCGAAAAAAATTATTTTTCTTTTTGAGATTCTTACCGCATAATATGCCTTTCTATGGCTATCATACTAGTATAATGAAAGAGAACCAGTTATCTCAAATAAGAACAGAAAAAAATTGATTCTAATGAAGTTTCCAAATTTTGAAAATTTTTTTTTTTTTCGAGATTCTTTCCGCATAATATGCTTTTCTGAGGCTATCAAACTAGTATAATGAAAGAGAACCAGTTATCTCAAATAAGAATGGAAAAAAAGGGATTCTAAGAAAGTTTCCAAACTTCGAAAAAAAATTTTTTTCTTTTCGAGATTCTTTGCGCATAATACGCTTTTCTGAGGCTATCAAACTAGTATAATGAAAGAGAACCAGTTATCCCAAATAAGAACGGAAAAAAAGTGATTCTAACGAAGTTTCCAAACTTCGAAAAAAATTTTTTTTATTTTCGAGATTCATTGCGCATAATATGCTTTTCTGAGGGTAATCAAACTAGTACAATGAAAGAGAACCAGTTATCTCAAATAAGAACGGAAAAAAAGTGATTCTAACGAAGTTTCGAAATTTCGAAAAAAATTTTTTTTCTTTTCGAGATTCTTTGCGCATAATATGCTTTTCTGAGGCTATCAAACTAGTATAATGAAAGAGAACCAGTTATCTCAATAAGAATGTAAAAAAAGTGTTTCTAATGAAGTTTCCAAACTTCGAAAAAAAATTTTTTTCATTTCGAGATTCTTTGCGCATAATATGCTTTTCGGAGGCTATCAAACTAATATAATGAAAGAGTACCAGTTATCTCAAATAAAAACGGAAACAAAAGTGATTCTAACGAAGTTTCGAAACTTCGAAAAAATTTTTTTTCTTTTCGAGATTCTTTGCGCATAATATGCTTTTCTGAGGCTATCAAACTAGTATAATGAAAGAGAACCAGTTATCTCAAATAAGAACGGAAAAAAAGTGATTCTAAGGAAGTTTCCAAACTTCGAAAAAAATTTTTTTTATTTTCGAGATTCATTGCGCATAATATGCTTTTCTGAGGGTAATCAAACTAGTATAATGAAAGAGAACCAGTTATCTCAAATAAGAACGGAAAAAAAGTGATTCAAACGAAGTTTCGAAACTTCGAAAAAAATTTTTTTTCTTTTCGAGATTCTTTGCGCATAATATGCTTTTCTGAGGCTATCAAACTAGTATAATGAAAGAGAACCAGTTATCTTAAATAAGAACGGAAAAAAAGTGATTCTAACGAAGTTTCCAAACTTCGAAAAAAAATTTTTTTCTCTTCGAGATTCTTTGCGCATAATATGCTTGTCTGAGGCTATCAAACTAGTATAATGAAAGAGAACCAGTTATCTCAAATAAGAATGGAAAAAAAGTGATTCTAAGGAGGTTTCCAAACTTCGAAAAAAAATTTTTTTCTTTTCGAGATTCTTTGCGCATAATACGCTTTTCTGAGGCTATCAAACTAGTATAATGAAAGAGAACCAGTTATCTCAAAAAAGAACGGACAAAAAGTGATTCTAACGCAGTTTCCAAACTTCGAAAAAAATTTTTTTTCTTTTCGAGATTCTTTGCGCATAATATGCTTTTCTGAGGCTATCAAACTAGTATAATGAAAGAGAACCAGTTATCTCAAATAAGAACGGAAAAAAAGTGATTCTAACGAGGTTTCCAAACTTCGAAATAAATTTTATTTCTTTTCGAGATTCTTTGCGCATAATATGCTTTTCTGAGGCTATCAAACTAGTATAATGAAAGAGAACCAGTTATCTCAAATAAGAACGGAAAAAAAGTGAATCTAACGAAGTTTCGAAACTTCGAAAAAAAATTTTTTTCTTTTCGAGATTCTTTGCGCATAATATGCTTGTCTGAGGCTATCAAACTAGTATAATGAAAGAGAACCAGTTATCTCAATAAGAATGGAAAAAAAGTGTTTCTAACGAAGTTTCCAAACTTCGAAAAAAAATTTTTTTCATTTCGAGATTCTTTGCGCATAATATGCTTTTCTGAGGCTATCAAATTAGTATAATGAAAGAGAACCAGTTATCCCAAATAAGAACGGAAAAAAAGTGATTCTAACGAAGTTTCCAAACTTCGAAAAAAATTTTTTTTATTTTCGAGATTCATTGCGCATAATATGCTTTTCTGAGGGTAATCAAACTAGTACAATGAAAGAGAACCAGTTATCTCAAATAAGAACGGAAAAAAAGTGATTCTAACGAAGTTTCGAAATTTCGAAAAAAATTTTTTTTCTTTTCGAGATTCTTTGCGCATAATATGCTTTTCTGAGGCTATCAAACTAGTATAATGAAAGAGAACCAGTTATCTCAATAAGAATGGAAAAAAAGTGTTTCTAATGAAGTTTCCAAACTTCGAAAAAAAATTTTTTTCATTTCGAGATTCTTTGCGCATAATATGCTTTTCGGAGGCTATCAAACTAATATAATGAAAGAGAACCAGTTATCTCAAATAAAAACGGAAAAAAAAGTGATTCTAACGAAGTTTCGAAACTTCGAAAAAATTTTTTTTCTTTTCGAGATTCTTTGCGCATAATATGCTTTTCTGAGGCTATCAAACTAGTATAATGAAAGAGAACCAGTTATCTCAAATAAGACGGAAAAAAAGTGATTCTAAGGAAGTTTCCAAACTTCGAAAAAAATTTTTTTTATTTTCGAGATTCATTGCGCATAATATGCTTTTCTGAGGGTAATCAAACTAGTATAATGAAAGAGAACCAGTTATCTCAAATAAGAACGGAAAAAAAGTGATTCAAACGAAGTTTCGAAACTTCGAAAAAAATTTTTTTTCTTTTCGAGATTCATTGCGCATAATATGCTTTTCTGAGGCTATCAAACTAGTATAATGAAAGAGAACCAGTTATCTTAAATAAGAACAGAAAAAAAGTGATTCTAACGAAGTTTCCAAACTTCGAAAAAAAATTTTTTTCTCTTCGAGATTCTTTGCGCATAATATGCTTGTCTGAGGCTATCAAACTAGTATAATGAAAGAGAACCAGTTATCTCAAATAAGAATGGAAAAAAAGTGATTCTAAGGAGGTTTCCAAACTTCGAAAAAAAATTTTTTTCTTTTCGAGATTCTTTGCGCATAATACGCTTTTCTGAGGCTATCAAACTAGTATAATGAAAGAGAACCAGTTATCTCAAAAAAGAACGGACAAAAAGTGATTCTAACGCAGTTTCCAAACTTCGAAAAAAAATTTTTTTCTTTTCGAGATTCTTTGCGCATAATATGCTTTTCTGAGGCTATCAAACTAGTATAATGAAAGAGAACCAGTTATCTCAAATAAGAACGGAAAAAAAGTGATTCTAACGAGGTTTCCAAACTTCGAAATAAATTTTATTTCTTTTCGAGATTCTTTGCGCATAATATGCTTTTCTGAGGCTATCAAACTAGTATAATGAAAGAGAACCAGTTATCTCAAATAAGAACGGAAAAAAAGTGAATCTAACGAAGTTTCGAAACTTCGAAAAAAAAATTTTTTCTTTTCGAGATTCTTTGCGCATAATATGCTTGTCTGAGGCTATCAAACTAGTATAATGAAAGAGAACCAGTTATCTCAATAAGAATGTAAAAAAAGTGTTTCTAATGAAGTTTCCAAACTTCGAAAAAAAATTTTTTTCATTTCGAGATTCTTTGCGCATAATATGCTTTTCGGAGGCTATCAAACTAATATAATGAAAGAGTACCAGTTATCTCAAATAAAAACGGAAACAAAAGTGATTCTAACGAAGTTTCGAAACTTCGAAAAAATTTTTTTTCTTTTCGAGATTCTTTGCGCATAATATGCTTTTCTGAGGCTATCAAACTAGTATAATGAAAGAGAACCAGTTATCTCAAATAAGAACGGAAAAAAAGTGATTCTAAGGAAGTTTCCAAACTTCGAAAAAAATTTTTTTTATTTTCGAGATTCATTGCGCATAATATGCTTTTCTGAGGGTAATCAAACTAGTATAATGAAAGAGAACCAGTTATCTCAAATAAGAACGGAAAAAAAGTGATTCAAACGAAGTTTCGAAACTTCGAAAAAAATTTTTTTTCTTTTCGAGATTCTTTGCGCATAATATGCTTTTCTGAGGCTATCAAACTAGTATAATGAAAGAGAACCAGTTATCTTAAATAAGAACGGAAAAAAAGTGATTCTAACGAAGTTTCCAAACTTCGAAAAAAAATTTTTTTCTCTTCGAGATTCTTTGCGCATAATATGCTTGTCTGAGGCTATCAAACTAGTATAATGAAAGAGAACCAGTGATCTCAAATAAGAATGGAAAAAAAGTGATTCTAAGGAGGTTTCCAAACTTCGAAAAAAATTTTTTTTCTTTTCGAGATTCTTTGCGCATAATACGCTTTTCTGAGGCTATCAAACTAGTATAATGAAAGAGAACCAGTTATCTCAAAAAAGAACGGACAAAAAGTGATTCTAACGCAGTTTCCAAACTTCGAAAAAAAATTTTTTTCTTTTCGAGATTCTTTGCGCATAATATGCTTTTCTGAGGCTATCAAACTAGTATAATGAAAGAGAACCAGTTATCTCAAATAAGAACGGAAAAAAAGTGATTCTAACGAGGTTTCCAAACTTCGAAATAAATTTTATTTCTTTTCGAGATTCTTTGCGCATAATATGCTTTTCTGAGGCTATCAAACTAGTATAATGAAAGAGAACCAGTTATCTCAAATAAGAACGGAAAAAAAGTGAATCTAACGAAGTTTCGAAACTTCGAAAAAAAATTTTTTTCTTTTCGAGATTCTTTGCGCATAATATGCTTGTCTGAGGCTATCAAACTAGTATAATGAAAGAGAACCAGTTATCTCAATAAGAATGGAAAAAAAGTGTTTCTAACGAAGTTTCCAAACTTCGAAAAAAAATTTTTTTCATTTCGAGATTCTTTGCGCATAATATGCTTTTCTGAGGCTATCAAATTAGTATAATGAAAGAGAACCAGTTATCCCAAATAAGAACGGAAAAAAAGTGATTCTAACGAAGTTTCCAAACTTCGAAAAAAATTTTTTTTATTTTCGAGATTCATTGCGCATAATATGCTTTTCTGAGGGTAATCAAACTAGTACAATGAAAGAGAACCAGTTATCTCAAATAAGAACGGAAAAAAAGTGATTCTAACGAAGTTTCGAAATTTCGAAAAAAATTTTTTTTCTTTTCGAGATTCTTTGCGCATAATATGCTTTTCTGAGGCTATCAAACTAGTATAATGAAAGAGAACCAGTTATCTCAATAAGAATGGAAAAAAAGTGTTTCTAATGAAGTTTCCAAACTTCGAAAAAAAATTTTTTTCATTTCGAGATTCTTTGCGCATAATATGCTTTTCGGAGGCTATCAAACTAATATAATGAAAGAGAACCAGTTATCTCAAATAAAAACGGAAAAAAAAGTGATTCTAACGAAGTTTCGAAACTTCGAAAAAATTTTTTTTCTTTTCGAGATTCTTTGCGCATAATATGCTTTTCTGAGGCTATCAAACTAGTATAATGAAAGAGAACCAGTTATCTCAAATAAGACGGGAAAAAAGTGATTCTAAGGAAGTTTCCAAACTTCGAAAAAAATTTTTTTTATTTTCGAGATTCATTGCGCATAATATGCTTTTCTGAGGGTAATCAAACTAGTATAATGAAAGAGAACCAGTTATCTCAAAAAAGAACGGACAAAAAGTGATTCTAACGCAGTTTCCAAACTTCGAAAAAAAATTTTTTTCTTTTCGAGATTCTTTGCGCATAATATGCTTTTCTGAGGCTATCAAACTAGTATAATGAAAGAGAACCAGTTATCTCAAATAAGAACGGAAAAAAAGTGATTCTAACGAGGTTTCCAAACTTCGAAATAAATTTTATTTCTTTTCGAGATTCTTTGCGCATAATATGCTTTTCTGAGGCTATCAAACTAGTATAATGAAAGAGAACCAGTTATCTCAAATAAGAACGGAAAAAAAGTGAATCTAACGAAGTTTCGAAACTTCGAAAAAAAAATTTTTTCTTTTCGAGATTCTTTGCGCATAATATGCTTGTCTGAGGCTATCAAACTAGTATAATGAAAGAGAACCACTTATCTCAAATAAGAACGGAAAAAAGTGATTCTAACGAGGTTTCCAAACTTCGAAAAAAATTTGTTTCTTTTCGAGATTCTTTGCGCATAATATGCTTTTCTGAGGCTATCAAACTAGTATAATGAAAGAGAACCAGTTATCTCAAATAAGAACGGAAAAAAAGTGATTCTAACAAAGTTTCGAAACTTCGAAAAAAAATTTTTTTCTTTTCGAGATTCTTTGCGCATAATTTGCTTTTCTGAGGCTATCAAACTAGTATAATGAAAGAGAACCAGTTATCTTAAAAAAGAACGGAAAAAAGTGATTCTAACGAAGTTTCCAAACTTCGAAAAAAAATTTTTTTCTTTTCGAGATTCATTGCGCATAATATGCTTGTCTGAGGCTATCAAACTAATATAATGAAAGAGAACCAGTTATCTCAAATAAGAACGGAAAAAAAGTGATTCTAATGAAGTTTCGAAACTTCGAAAAAATTTTTTTTTCTTTTCGAGATTCTTTGCGCATAATATGCTTTTCTGAGGCTATCAAACTAGTATAATGAAAGAGAACCAGTTATCTCAAATAAGAATGGAAAAAAAGTGATTCTAAGGAGGTTTCCAAACTTCGAAAAAAAATTTTTTTCTTTTCGAGATTCTTTGCGCATAATACGCTTTTCTGAGGCTATCAAACTAGTATAATGAAAGAGAACCAGTTATCTCAAAAAAGAACGGACAAAAAGTGATTCTAACGCAGTTTCCAAATTTCGAAAAAAAATTTTTTTCTTTTCGAGATTCTTTGCGCATAATATGCTTTTCTGAGGCTATCAAACTAGTATAATGAAAGAGAACCAGTTATCTCAAATAAGAACGGAAAAAAAGTGATTCTAACGAGGTTTCCAAACTTCGAAATAAATTTTATTTCTTTTCGAGATTCTTTGCGCATAATATGCTTTTCTGAGGCTATCAAACTAGTATAATGAAAGAGAACCAGTTATCTCAAATAAGAACGGAAAAAAAGTGAATCTAACGAAGTTTCGAAACTTCGAAAAAAAAATTTTTTCTTTTCGAGATTCTTTGCGCATAATATGCTTGTCTGAGGCTATCAAACTAGTATAATGAAAGAGAACCAGTTATCTCAATAAGAATGTAAAAAAAGTGTTTCTAATGAAGTTTCCAAACTTCGAAAAAAAATTTTTTTCATTTCGAGATTCTTTGCGCATAATATGCTTTTCGGAGGCTATCAAACTAATATAATGAAAGAGTACCAGTTATCTCAAATAAAAACGGAAACAAAAGTGATTCTAACGAAGTTTCGAAACTTCGAAAAAATTTTTTTTCTTTTCGAGATTCTTTGCGCATAATATGCTTTTCTGAGGCTATCAAACTAGTATAATGAAAGAGAACCAGTTATCTCAAAAAAGAACGGACAAAAAGTGATTCTAACGCAGTTTCCAAACTTCGAAAAAAAATTTTTTTCTTTTCGAGATTCTTTGCGCATAATATGCTTTTCTGAGGCTATCAAACTAGTATAATGAAAGAGAACCAGTTATCTCAAATAAGAACGGAAAAAAAGTGATTCTAACGAGGTTTCCAAACTTCGAAATAAATTTTATTTCTTTTCGAGATTCTTTGCGCATAATATGCTTTTCTGAGGCTATCAAACTAGTATAATGAAAGAGAACCAGTTATCTCAAATAAGAACGGAAAAAAAGTGAATCTAACGAAGTTTCGAAACTTCGAAAAAAAAATTTTTTCTTTTCGAGATTCTTTGCGCATAATATGCTTGTCTGAGGCTATCAAACTAGTATAATGAAAGAGAACCACTTATCTCAAATAAGAACGGAAAAAAGTGATTCTAACGAGGTTTCCAAACTTCGAAAAAAATTTGTTTCTTTTCGAGATTCTTTGCGCATAATATGCTTTTCTGAGGCTATCAAACTAGTATAATGAAAGAGAACCAGTTATCTCAAATAAGAACGGAAAAAAAGTGATTCTAACAAAGTTTCGAAACTTCGAAAAAAAATTTTTTTCTTTTCGAGATTCTTTGCGCATAATTTGCTTTTCTGAGGCTATCAAACTAGTATAATGAAAGAGAACCAGTTATCTTAAAAAAGAACGGAAAAAAGTGATTCTAACGAAGTTTCCAAACTTCGAAAAAAAATTTTTTTCTTTTCGAGATTCATTGCGCATAATATGCTTGTCTGAGGCTATCAAACTAATATAATGAAAGAGAACCAGTTATCTCAAATAAGAACGGAAAAAAAGTGATTCTAATGAAGTTTCGAAACTTCGAAAAAATTTTTTTTTCTTTTCGAGATTCTTTGCGCATAATATGCTTTTCTGAGGCTATCAAACTAGTATAATGAAAGAGAACCAGTTATCTCAAATAAGAATGGAAAAAAAGTGATTCTAAGGAGGTTTCCAAACTTCGAAAAAAAATTTTTTTCTTTTCGAGATTCTTTGCGCATAATACGCTTTTCTGAGGCTATCAAACTAGTATAATGAAAGAGAACCAGTTATCTCAAAAAAGAACGGACAAAAAGTGATTCTAACGCAGTTTCCAAATTTCGAAAAAAAATTTTTTTCTTTTCGAGATTCTTTGCGCATAATATGCTTTTCTGAGGCTATCAAACTAGTATAATGAAAGAGAACCAGTTATCTCAAATAAGAACGGAAAAAAAGTGATTCTAACGAGGTTTCCAAACTTCGAAATAAATTTTATTTCTTTTCGAGATTCTTTGCGCATAATATGCTTTTCTGAGGCTATCAAACTAGTATAATGAAAGAGAACCAGTTATCTCAAATAAGAACGGAAAAAAAGTGAATCTAACGAAGTTTCGAAACTTCGAAAAAAAAATTTTTTCTTTTCGAGATTCTTTGCGCATAATATGCTTGTCTGAGGCTATCAAACTAGTATAATGAAAGAGAACCAGTTATCTCAATAAGAATGTAAAAAAAGTGTTTCTAATGAAGTTTCCAAACTTCGAAAAAAAATTTTTTTCATTTCGAGATTCTTTGCGCATAATATGCTTTTCGGAGGCTATCAAACTAATATAATGAAAGAGTACCAGTTATCTCAAATAAAAACGGAAACAAAAGTGATTCTAACGAAGTTTCGAAACTTCGAAAAAATTTTTTTTCTTTTCGAGATTCTTTGCGCATAATATGCTTTTCTGAGGCTATCAAACTAGTATAATGAAAGAGAACCAGTTATCTCAAATAAGAACGGAAAAAAAGTGATTCTAAGGAAGTTTCCAAACTTCGAAAAAAATTTTTTTTATTTTCGAGATTCATTGCGCATAATATGCTTTTCTGAGGGTAATCAAACTAGTATAATGAAAGAGAACCAGTTATCTCAAATAAGAACGGAAAAAAAGTGATTCAAACGAAGTTTCGAAACTTCGAAAAAAATTTTTTTTCTTTTCGAGATTCTTTGCGCATAATATGCTTTTCTGAGGCTATCAAACTAGTATAATGAAAGAGAACCAGTTATCTTAAATAAGAACGGAAAAAAAGTGATTCTAACGAAGTTTCCAAACTTCGAAAAAAAATTTTTTTCTCTTCGAGATTCTTTGCGCATAATATGCTTGTCTGAGGCTATCAAACTAGTATAATGAAAGAGAACCAGTTATCTCAAATAAGAATGGAAAAAAAGTGATTCTAAGGAGGTTTCCAAACTTCGAAAAAAATTTTTTTTCTTTTCGAGATTCTTTGCGCATAATACGCTTTTCTGAGGCTATCAAACTAGTATAATGAAAGAGAACCAGTTATCTCAAAAAAGAACGGACAAAAAGTGATTCTAACGCAGTTTCCAAACTTCGAAAAAAAATTTTTTTCTTTTCGAGATTCTTTGCGCAAAATATGCTTTTCTGAGGCTATCAAACTAGTATAATGAAAGAGAACCAGTTATCTCAAATAAGAACGGAAAAAAAGTGATTCTAACGAGGTTTCCAAACTTCGAAATAAATTTTATTTCTTTTCGAGATTCTTTGCGCATAATATGCTTTTCTGAGGCTATCAAACTAGTATAATGAAAGAGAACCAGTTATCTCAAATAAGAACGGAAAAAAAGTGAATCTAACGAAGTTTCGAAACTTCGAAAAAAAATTTTTTTCTTTTCGAGATTCTTTGCGCATAATATGCTTGTCTGAGGCTATCAAACTAGTATAATGAAAGAGAACCAGTTATCTCAATAAGAATGGAAAAAAAGTGTTTCTAACGAAGTTTCCAAACTTCGAAAAAAAATTTTTTTCATTTCGAGATTCTTTGCGCATAATATGCTTTTCTGAGGCTATCAAATTAGTATAATGAAAGAGAACCAGTTATCCCAAATAAGAACGGAAAAAAAGTGATTCTAACGAAGTTTCCAAACTTCGAAAAAAATTTTTTTTATTTTCGAGATTCATTGCGCATAATATGCTTTTCTGAGGGTAATCAAACTAGTACAATGAAAGAGAACCAGTTATCTCAAATAAGAACGGAAAAAAAGTGATTCTAACGAAGTTTCGAAATTTCGAAAAAAATTTTTTTTCTTTTCGAGATTCTTTGCGCATAATATGCTTTTCTGAGGCTATCAAACTAGTATAATGAAAGAGAACCAGTTATCTCAATAAGAATGGAAAAAAAGTGTTTCTAATGAAGTTTCCAAACTTCGAAAAAAAATTTTTTTCATTTCGAGATTCTTTGCGCATAATATGCTTTTCGGAGGCTATCAAACTAATATAATGAAAGAGAACCAGTTATCTCAAATAAAAACGGAAAAAAAAGTGATTCTAACGAAGTTTCGAAACTTCGAAAAAATTTTTTTTCTTTTCGAGATTCTTTGCGCATAATATGCTTTTCTGAGGCTATCAAACTAGTATAATGAAAGAGAACCAGTTATCTCAAATAAGACGGAAAAAAAGTGATTCTAAGGAAGTTTCCAAACTTCGAAAAAAATTTTTTTTATTTTCGAGATTCATTGCGCATAATATGCTTTTCTGAGGGTAATCAAACTAGTATAATGAAAGAGAACCAGTTATCTCAAATAAGAACGGAAAAAAAGTGATTCAAACGAAGTTTCGAAACTTCGAAAAAAATTTTTTTTCTTTTCGAGATTCATTGCGCATAATATGCTTTTCTGAGGCTATCAAACTAGTATAATGAAAGAGAACCAGTTATCTTAAATAAGAACAGAAAAAAAGTGATTCTAACGAAGTTTCCAAACTTCGAAAAAAAATTTTTTTCTCTTCGAGATTCTTTGCGCATAATATGCTTGTCTGAGGCTATCAAACTAGTATAATGAAAGAGAACCAGTTATCTCAAATAAGAATGGAAAAAAAGTGATTCTAAGGAGGTTTCCAAACTTCGAAAAAAAATTTTTTTCTTTTCGAGATTCTTTGCGCATAATACGCTTTTCTGAGGCTATCAAACTAGTATAATGAAAGAGAACCAGTTATCTCAAAAAAGAACGGACAAAAAGTGATTCTAACGCAGTTTCCAAACTTCGAAAAAAAATTTTTTTCTTTTCGAGATTCTTTGCGCATAATATGCTTTTCTGAGGCTATCAAACTAGTATAATGAAAGAGAACCAGTTATCTCAAATAAGAACGGAAAAAAAGTGATTCTAACGAGGTTTCCAAACTTCGAAATAAATTTTATTTCTTTTCGAGATTCTTTGCGCATAATATGCTTTTCTGAGGCTATCAAACTAGTATAATGAAAGAGAACCAGTTATCTCAAATAAGAACGGAAAAAAAGTGAATCTAACGAAGTTTCGAAACTTCGAAAAAAAAATTTTTTCTTTTCGAGATTCTTTGCGCATAATATGCTTGTCTGAGGCTATCAAACTAGTATAATGAAAGAGAACCACTTATCTCAAATAAGAACGGAAAAAAGTGATTCTAACGAGGTTTCCAAACTTCGAAAAAAATTTGTTTCTTTTCGAGATTCTTTGCGCATAATATGCTTTTCTGAGGCTATCAAACTAGTATAATGAAAGAGAACCAGTTATCTCAAATAAGAACGGAAAAAAAGTGATTCTAACAAAGTTTCGAAACTTCGAAAAAAAATTTTTTTCTTTTCGAGATTCTTTGCGCATAATTTGCTTTTCTGAGGCTATCAAACTAGTATAATGAAAGAGAACCAGTTATCTTAAAAAAGAACGGAAAAAAGTGATTCTAACGAAGTTTCCAAACTTCGAAAAAAAATTTTTTTCTTTTCGAGATTCATTGCGCATAATATGCTTGTCTGAGGCTATCAAACTAATATAATGAAAGAGAACCAGTTATCTCAAATAAGAACGGAAAAAAAGTGATTCTAATGAAGTTTCGAAACTTCGAAAAAATTTTTTTTTCTTTTCGAGATTCTTTGCGCATAATATGCTTTTCTGAGGCTATCAAACTAGTATAATGAAAGAGAACCAGTTATCTCAAATAAGAACGGAAAAAAAGTGATTCTAAGGAAGTTTCCAAACTTCGAAAAAAATTTATTTTATTTTCGAGATTCATTGCGCATAATATGCTTTTCTGAGGGTAATCAAACTAGTATAATGAAAGAGAACCAGTTATCTCAAATAAGAACGGAAAAAAAGTGATTCTAACGAAGTTTCCAAATTTCGAAAAAAAATTTTTTTCTTTTCGAGATTCTTTGCGCATAATATGCTTGTCTGAGGCTATCAAACTAGTATAATGAAAGAGAACCAGTTATCTCAAATAAGAACGGAAAAAAAGTGATTCTAACGAGGTTTCCAATCTTCGAAAAAAAATTTTTTTCTTTTCGAGATTCTTTGCGCATAATATGCTTTTCTGAGGCTAACAAACTAGTATAATGAAAGAGAACCAGTTATCTCAAATAAGAACGGAAAAAAAGTGATTGTAACGAAGTTTCCAAACTTCGAAAAAAAATTTTTTTCTTTTCGAGATTCTTTGCGCATAATATGCTTGTCTGAGGCTATCAAACTGGTATAATGAAAGAGAACCAGTTATCTCAAATAAGAACGGAAAAAGAGTGATTCTAACGAGGTTTCCAAACTTCGAAAAACAATTTTTTTCTTTTCGAGATTCTTTGCGCATAATATGCTTTTCTGAGGCTATCAAACTAGTATAATGAAAGAGAACCAGTTATCTCAAATAAGAGCGGAAAAAAAGTGATTCTAACGAAGTTTCCAAACTTCGAAAAAAATTTTTTTTCTTTTCGAGATTCTTTGCGCATAATATGCTTTTCTGAGGCTATCAAACTAGTATAATGAAAGAGAACCAGTTATCTCAAATAAGAAAGGAAAAAAAGTGATTCTAACGAAGTTTCCAAACTTCGAAAAAAAATTTTTTTCTTTTCGAGATTCTTTGCGCATAATATGCTTGTCTGAGGCTATCAAACTAGTATAACGAGAGATTACCAGTTATCTCAAATAAGAATGGAAAAAAAGTGATTCTAATGAAGTTTCCAAACTTCGAAAAAAATTTGTTTTCTTTTCGAGATTCTTTCCGCATAATATGCTTTTCTACGGGTATCAAACTAGCAAATGGAAAGAGAACCATTTATCTCGAATAAGAACGGAAAAAGAGTAATTCTAACGAAGTTTCCAAACTTCCAAAAAAATTATATTTCTTTTCGAGATTCTTTGCGCATAATATGCTTTTCTGATTCTATCAAACTAGTATAATGAAAGAGAACTAGTTATCTCAAATAAGAATGGAAAAAATTGATTCATAAGGATTTTCAAAAGATCAAAAAAAAATTTTCTTTATTGAAGATTCTTTCCGCATAATATGCTTTTCTAAGGCTATCAAACTAGTATAATGAAAGAGAACCAGTTATCTCAAATAAGAACGGAAAAAAGTGATTCTAATAAAGTTTCCAAACTTTGAAAACATTTTCTTTTCTTTTCGAAATTCTTTGCGCATAATGTTTTTCTGAAGCTATCAAACTAGTATAATGAAAGAGAACCAATTATCTCAAATAAGAAAGGAAAAAAATTGATTAATTGATTTTCCAAACATCAAAAAAAATTTTTTTTCTTTTCGAGATTCTTTTCGCATAATATGCTTTTCTGTTCTATCAAACTAGTATAATGAAAGAGAACCAGTTATCTCGAATAAGAACGGAAAGAAAGTGATTCTAATGAGTTTCCAAACTTCGAAAAAAATTTTTTTTCTTTTCGAGATTCGTTGCGCCTAATATGCTTTTCTATGGCTATCAAACTAGTATAATGAAAGAGAACCAGTTATCTCAAATAAGAACGGAAAAAAAGTGATTCTAATGATGTTTCCAAACTTTGAAAACATTTTTTTTTCTTTTCGAGATTTTTTCTGCTTAATATGCTTTTCTACAGCTATCAAAATAGCAAAATGGAAGAGAACCAGTTATCTCGAATAAGAACGGAAAAAAAGTGATTCTAACGAAGTTTCCCAACCTCGAAAAAAATTATTTTTCTTTTTGAGATTCTTTGCGCATAATATGCTTTTCTGAGGCTATCAAACTAGTATAATGAAAGAGAACCAGTTATCTCAAATAAGAACGGAAAAAAAGTGATTCTAATGAAGTTTCCAAATTTTGAAAATTTTTTTTTTCTTTTCGAGATTCTTTGCGCATATTATGTTTTTCTGAAGCTATCAAACTAGTATAATGAAAGAGAACCATTTATCTCGAATAAGAACGGAAAAAAAGTCATTCTAATGAAGTTTCCAAACTTCGAAAAAAATTTTTTTCTTTTCGAGATTCTTTGCGCATAATATGCTTTTCTGAGGCTATCAAACTAGTATAATGAAAGAGAACCAGTTATCTCAAATAAGAACAGAAAAAAATTGATTCTAATGAAGTTTCCAAATTTTGAAATTTTTTTTTTTTTTTCGAGATTCTTTCCGCATAATATGCTTTTCCACAGCTATCAAAATAGCAAAATGAAAGAGAACCAGTTATCTCGAATAAGAACGGAAAAAAAGTGATTCATAAGGATTTTCAAAAGATCAAAAAAAAATTTTCTTTATTGAAGATTCTTTCCGCATAATATGCTTTTCTAAGGCTATCAAACTAGAGTATAATGAAAGAGAACCAGTTATCTCAAATAAGAACGGAAAAAAGTGATTCTAATAAAGTTTCCAAATTTTGAAAATTTTTTTTTTCTTTTCGAGATTCTTTGCGCATATAATGATTTTCTGAGGCTATCAAACGAGTATAATGAAAGAGAACCAGTTATCTGAAATAAGAATAGAAAAAAATTGATTCTAATGAAGTTTCCAAATTTTGAATTTTTTTTTTTTTTCGAGATTCTTTCCGCATAATATGCTTTTCCACAGCTATCAAACTCGCAAAATGAAAGGGAACCATTTATCTCGAATAAGAACGGAAAAAAAGTGATTCTAACGAAGTTCCCAAATTTCGAAAAAACTTATTTTTCTTTTCGAGGTTCTTTGCGCATAATGTTTTTCTGAAGCTATCAAAATAGTATAATGAAAGAGAACCAATTATCTCAAATAAGAAAGGAAAAAACTTGATTAATAAGGATTTTCCAAACATCAAAAAAAAATTTTTTTCTTTTCGAGATTCTTTCCGCATAATATGCTTTTCTGTTCTATCAAACTAGTATAATGAAAGAGAACCAGTTATCTCAAATAAGAACGGAAAAAAAGTGATTCTAATGATGTTTCCAAAGTTTGAAAACATTTTTTTTTCTTTTCGAGATTTTTTCCGCTTAATATACTTTTTTACAGCTATCAAAATAGCAAAATGAAAGAGAACCAGTTATCTCGAATAAGAACGGAAAAAAAGTGATTCTAACGAAGTTTTAAACTTCGAAAAAAATTATTTTTCTTTTTGAGATTCTTACGGCATAATATGCTTTTCTATGGCTATGAAACTAGTATAATGAAAGAGAACCAGTTATCTCAAATAAGAACGGAAAAATAGTGATTCTAATGAAGTTTCCAAATTTTGAAATTTTTTTTTTTTCTTTTCGAGATTCTTTGCGCATATAATGCTTTTCTGAGGCTATCAAACTAGTATAATGAAAGATAACCAGTTATGTCAAATAAGAATGGAAAAAAATTGATTCATAAGGATTTTCCAAACATAAAAAAAAAAAATTTTTTCTTTTCGGGATTCTTTTCGCATAATATGCTTTTCTCAGGCTATCATACTAGTATAATGAAAGAGAACCAGTTATCTCAAATAAGAACAGAAAAAAATTGATTCTAATGAAGTTTCCAAATTTTGAAAATTTTTTTTTTTTTCGAGATTCTTTCCGCATAATATGCTTTTCTGAGGCTATCAAACTAGTATAATGAAAGAGAACCAGTTATCTTAAATAAGAACGGAAAAAAAGTGATTCCAACGAAGTTTCCAAATTTCGAAAAAACATTTTTTTCTTTTCGAGATTCTTTGCGCATAATATGCTTGTCTGAGGCTATCAAACTAGTATAATGAAAGAGAACCAGTTATCTCAAATAAGAATGGAAAAAAAGTGATTCTAAGGAAGTTTCCAAACTTCGAAAAAAAATTTTTTTCTTTTCGAGATTCTTTGCGCATAATACGCTTTTCTGAGGCTATCAAACTAGTATAATGAAAGAGAACCAGTTATCTCAAATAAGAACGGATAAAAAGTGATTCTAACGAAGTTTCCAAACTTCGAAAAAAATTTTTTTTCTTTTCGAGATTCTTTGCGCATAATATGCTTTTCTGAGGCTATCAAACTAGTATAACGAAAGAGAACCAGTTATCTCGAATAAGAACGGAAAAAAATTGATTCCAACGAAGTTTCCAATCTTCGAAAAAAATGATTTTTCTTTTCAAGATTCTTTCTGCATAATATGCTTTTCTAAGGCTATAAAACTAGTATAATGAAAGAGAACCATTTATCTCGAATAAGAACGGAAAAAAAGTGATTCTAACGAAGTTTCCAAACTTCGAAAAAAATTTTTTTTCTTTTCGAGATTCTTTGCGCATAATATGCTTTTCTGAGGCTATCAAACTAGTATAACGAAAGAGAACCAGTTATCTCGAATAAGAACGGAAAAAAATTGATTCCAACGAAGTTTCCAATCTTCGAAAAAAATGATTTTTCTTTTCAAGATTCTTTGCGCATAATATGCTTGTCTGAGGCTATCAAACTAGTATAATGAAAGAGAACCAGTTATCTCAAATAAGAATGGAAAAAAAGTGATTCTGAGGAAGTTTCCAAACTTCGAAAAAAAATTTTTTTCTTTTCGAGATTCTTTGCGCATAATACGCTTTTCTGAGGCTATCAAACTAGTATAATGAAAGAGAACCAGTTATCTCAAATAAGAACGGAAAAAAAGTGATTCTAACGAAGTTTCCAAACTTCGAAAAAAAATTTTTTTCTTTTCGAGATTCTTTGCTCATAATATGCTTTTCTGAGGCTATCAAACTAGTATAATGAAAGAGAACCAGTTATCTCAAATAAGAACGGAAAAAAAGTGATTCTAACGAGGTTTCCAAACTTCGAAAAAAAATTTTTTTCTTTTCGAGATTCTTTGCGCATAATATGCTTTTCTGAGGCTATCAAACTAGTATAATGAAAGAGAACCAGTTATCTCAAATAAGAACGGAAAAAAAGTGATTCTAATGAAGTTTCGAATCTTCGAAAAAAAATTTTTTTCTTTTCGAGATTCTTTGCGCATAATATGCTTGTCTGAGTCTATCAAACTAGTATAATGAAAGAGAACCAGTTATCTCAAACAAGAACGGAAAAAAAGTGATTCTAAGGAGGTTTCCAAACTTCGAAAAAAAATTTTTTTCTTTTCGAGATTCTTTGCGCATAATATGCTTTTCTGAGGCTATCAAACTAGTATAATGAAAGAGAACCAGTTATCTTAAATAAGAACGGAAAAAAAGTGATTCTAACGAAGTTTCCAAACTTCGAAAAAAAATTTTTTTCTTTTCGAGATTCTTTGCGCATAATATGCTTTTCTGAGGCTATCAAACTAGTATAATGAAAGAGAACCAGTTATCTCAAATAAGAACGGAAAAAAAGTGATTCTAACGAAGTTTCCAAATTTGGAAAAAATTATTATTATTTTCGAGATTCTTTGCCTATAATATGCTTTTCTGAGGCTATCAAAGTAGTATAATGAAAGAGAACCAGTTATCTCAAATAAGAATGGATAAAAATCGATTCATAAGGATTTTCCAAAAATCAAAAAAAAAATTTTTCTTTTCGCGATTCTTTCCGCATAATATGCTTTTCTAGGGCTATCAAACTAGTATAACGAAAGAGAACCAGTTATCTCGAATAAGAACGGAAAAAAAATTGATTCCAACGAAGTTTCCAATCTTCGAAAAAAATGATTTTTCTTTTCAAGATTCTTTCCGCATAATATGCTTTTCTAAGGCTATAAAACTATTATAATGAAAGAGAACCATTTATCTCGAATAAGAACGGAAAAAAAGTGATTCTAACGAAGTTTTTAAACTTCGAAAAAATTTTTTTTCTTTTCGAGAATCTTTGCGCATAATATGCTTTTCTGAGGCTATCAAACTAGTATAATGAAAGAGAACCAGTTATCTCAATAAGAATGGAAAAAAAGTGTTTCTAATGAAGTTTCCAAACTTCGAAAAAAAATTTTTTCATTTCGAGATTCTTTGCGCATAATATGCTTTTCGGAGGCTATCAAACTAATATAATGAAAGAGAACCAGTTATCTCAAATAAGAACGGAAAAAAAGTGATTCTAACGAAGTTTCGAAACTTCGAAAAAAATTTTTTTTCTTTTCGAGATTCTTTGCGCATAATATGCTTTTGTGAGGCTATCAAACTAGTATAATGAAAGAGAACCAGTTATATCAAATAAGAACGGAAAAAAAAGTGATTCTAACGAACTTTCCAAACTTCGAAAAAATTTTTTTTTATTTTCGAGATTCATTGCGCATAATATGCTTTTCTGAGGGTAATCAAACTAGTATAATGAAAGAGAACCAGTTATCTCAAATAAGAACGGAAAAAAAGTGATTCTAATGATGTTTCCAAACTTTGAAAACATTTTTTTTTCTTTTCGAGATTTTTTCCGCTTAATATACTTTTCTACAGCTATCAAAATAGCAAAATGAAAGAGAACCAGTTATCTCGAATAAGAGCGGAAAAAAAGTGATTCTAACGAAGTTTTAAACTTCGAAAAAAATTATTTTTCTTTTTGAGATTCTTACCGCATAATATGCTTTTCTATGGCTATGAAACTAGTATAATGAAAGAGAACCAGTTATCTCAAATAAGAACGGAAAAATAGTGGTTCTAATG
This sequence comes from Metallyticus violacea, assembly GCA_030762175.1. Lineage (NCBI taxonomy): Eukaryota > Metazoa > Arthropoda > Insecta > Mantodea > Metallyticidae > Metallyticus > Metallyticus violacea. The sequence goes on along the minus strand of CM060842.1, from coordinate 80,788,420 downwards.
AAGTTTCAAAATTTTGAAATTTTTTTTTTTCTTTTCGAGATTCTTTGCGCATATAATGCTTTTCTGAGGCTATCAAACTAGTATAATGAAAGATAACCAGTTATCTCAAATAAGAATGGAAAAAAATTGATTCATAAGGATTTTCCAAACATAAAAAAAAAATATTTTTTCTTTTCGAGATTCTTTTAGCATAATATGCTTTTCTCAGGCTATCATACTAGTATAATGAAAGAGAACCAGTTATCTCAAATAAGAACAGAAAAAAATTGATTCTAATGAAGTTTCCAAATTTTGAAAATTTTTTTTTTTTTTCGAGATTCTTTCCGCATAATATGCTTTTCTGAGGCTATCAAACTAGTATAATGAAAGAGAACCAGTTATCTTAAATAAGAACGGAAAAAAAGTGATTTTAACGAAGTTTCCAAACTTCGAAAAAAAATTTTTTTCTTTTCGAGATTCTTTGCGCATAATATTCTTGTCTGAGGCTATCAAACTAGTATAATGAAAGAGAACCAGTTATCTCAAATAAGAATGGAAAAAAAGTGATTCTAAGGAAGTTTCCAAACTTCGAAAAAAATTTTTTTCTTTTCGAGATTCTTTGCGCATAATACGCTTTTCGGAGGCTATCAAACTAGTATAATGAAAGAGAACCAGTTATCTCAAATAAGAACGGATAAAAAGTGATTCTAACGAAGTTTCCAAACTTCGAAAAAAATTTTTTTTCTTTTCGAGATTCTTTGCGCATAATATGCTTTTCTGAGGCTATCAAACTAGTATAACGAAAGAGAACCAGTTATCTCGAATAAGAACGGAAAAAAATTGATTCCAACGAAGTTTCCAATCTTCGAAAAAAATGATTTTTCTTTTCAAGATTCTTTCCGCATAATATGCTTTTCTAAGGCTATAAAACTAGTATAATGAAAGAGAACCATTTATCTCGAATAAGAACGGAAAAAAAGTGATTCTAACGAAGTTTTCAAACTTCGAAAAAAATTTTTTTTCTTTTCGAGATTCTTTGCGCATAATATGCATTTCTGAGGCTATCAAACTAGTATAATGAAAGAGAACCAGTTATCTCAATAAGAATGGAAAAAAAGTGTTTCTAATGAAGTTTCCAAACTTCGAAAAAAAATTTTTTTCATTTCGAGATTCTTTGCGCATAATATGCTTTTCGGAGGCTATCAAACTAATATAATGAAAGAGAACCAGTTATCTCAAACAAGAACGGAAAAAAAGTGATTCTAACGAAGTTTCGAAACTTCGAAAAAAATTTTTTTTCTTTTCGAGATTCTTTGCGCATAATATGCTTTTCTGAGGCTATCAAACTAGTATAATGAAAGAGAACCAGTTATCTCAAATAAGAACGGAAAAAAAGTGATTCTAAGGAAGTTTCCAAACTTCGAAAAAAATTTTTTTTATTTTCGAGAATCATTGCGATTAATATGCTTTTCTGAGGGTAATCAAACTAGTATAATGAAAGAGAACCAGTTATCTCAAATAAGAACGGAAAAAAAGAGATTCTAACGAAGTTTCGAAACTTCGAAAAAAATTTTTTTTCTTTTCGAGATTCTTTGCGCATAATATGCTTTTCTGAGGCTATCAAACTAGTATAATGAAAGAGAACCAGTTATCTCAAATAAGAACGGAAAAAAAGTGATTCTAACGAGGTTTCCAAACTTCGAAAAAAAATTTTTTTCTTTTCGAGATTCTTTGCGCATAATATGCTTTTCTGAGGCTATCAAACTAGTATAATGAAAGAGAACCAGTTATCTCAAATAAGAACGGAAAAAAAGTGATTGTAACGAAGTTTCGAAACTTCGAAAAAAAATTGTTTTCTTTTCGAGATTCTTTGCGCATAATATGCTTTTCTGAGGCTATCAAACTAGTATAATGAAAGAGAACCAGTTATCTTAAAAAAGAACGGAAAAAAAGTAATTCCAACGAAGTTTCCAAACTTCGAAAAAAAATTTTTTTCTTTTCGAGATTCTTTGCGCATAATATGCTTTTCTGAGGCTATCAAACTAGTATAATGAAAGAGAACCAGTTATCTCAAATAAGAACAGAAAAAAAGTGATTCTAACGAAGTTTCCAAACTTCGAAAAAAATTTTTTTTCTTTTCGAGATTCTTTGCGCATAATATGCTGTTCTGAGGCTATCAAACTAGTATAATGAAAGAGAACCAGTTATCTCAAATAAGAAAGGAAAAAAAGTGATTCTAACGAAGTTTCCAAACTTCGAAAAAAAATTATTTTCTTTTCGAGATTCTCTGCGCATAATATGCTTGTCTGTGGCTATCAAACTAGTATAACGAGAGATTACCAGTTATCTCAAATAAGAATGGAAAAAAAGTGATTCTAATGAAGTTTACAAACTTCGAAAAAAATTTGTTTTCTTTTCGAGATTCTTTCCGCATAATATGCTTTTCTACGGGTATCAAACTAGCAAATGGAAAGAGAACCATTTATCTCGAATAAGAACGGAAAAAGAGTAATTCTAACGAAGTTTCCAAACTTCGAAAAAAATTATTTTTCTTTTTCTTACCGCATAATATGCTTTTCTAAGGCTATCAAACAAGTATAATGAAAGAAAACCAGTTATCTCGAATAAGAACGGAAAAAAAAGTGATTCTAATGAAGTTTCCAAACTTCGAAAAAAATTTTTTTCTTTTCGAGATTCTTTGCGCATAATATGCTTTTCTGAGGCTATCAAACTAGTATAATGAAAGAGAACCAGTTATCTCAAATAAGAACGGAAAAAAAGTGATTCTAATGAAGTTTCGAAACTTCGAAAAAAAATTTTTTTCTTTTCGAGATTCTTTGCGCATAATATGTTTGTCTGAGTCTATCAAACTAGTATAATGAAAGAGAACCAGTTATCTCAAATAAGAACGGAAAAAAAGTGATTCTAACGAGGTTTCCAAACTTCGAAAAAAAATTTTTTTCTTTTCGAGATTCTTTGCGCATAATATGCTTTTCTGAGGCTATCAAACTAGTATAATGAAAGAGAACCAGTTATCTTAAATAAGAACGGAAAAAAAGTGATTCTAACGAAGTTTCCAAACTTCGAAAAAAAATTTTTTTCTTTTCGAGATTCTTTGCGCATAATATGCTTTTCTGAGGCTATCAAACTAGTATAATGAAAGAGAACCAGTTATCTCAAATAAGAACGGAAAAAAAGTGATTCTAACGAAGTTTCCAAATTTGGAAAAAATTATTATTATTTTCGAGATTCTTTGCCTATAATATGCTTTTCTGAGGCTATCAAAGTAGTATAATGAAAGAGAACCAGTTATCTCAAATAAGAATGGATAAAAATCGATTCATAAGGATTTTCCAAAAATCAAAAAAAAAATTTTTCTTTTCGCGATTCTTTCCGCATAATATGCTTTTCTAAGGCTATCAAACTAGTATAACGAAAGAGAACCAGTTATCTCGAATAAGAACGGAAAAAAATTGATTCCAACGAAGTTTCCAATCTTCGAAAAAAATGATTTTTCTTTTCAAGATTCTTTCCGCATAATATGCTTTTCTAAGGCTATAAAACTAGTATAATGAAAGAGAACCATTTATCTCGAATAAGAACGGAAAAAAAGTGATTCTAACGAAGTTTTTAAACTTCGAAAAAATTTTTTTTCTTTTCGAGATTCTTTGCGCATAATATGCTTTTCTGAGGCTATCAAACTAGTATAATGAAAGAGAACCAGTTATCTCAATAAGAATGGAAAAAAAGTGTTTCTAATGAAGTTTCCAAACTTCGAAAAAAAATTTTTTCATTTCGAGATTCTTTGCGCATAATATGCTTTTCGGAGGCTATCAAACTAATATAATGAAAGAGAACCAGTTATCTCAAATAAGAACGGAAAAAAAGTGATTCTAACGAAGTTTCGAAACTTCGAAAAAAATTTTTTTCTTTTCGAGATTCTTTGCGCATAATATGCTTTTGTGAGGCTATCAAACTAGTATAATGAAAGAGAACCAGTTATATCAAATAAGAACGGAAAAAAAGTGATTCTAACGAACTTTCCAAACTTCGAAAAATTTTTTTTTTATTTTCGAGATTCATTGCGCATAATATGCTTTTCTGAGGGTAATCAAACTAGTATAATGAAAGAGAACCAGTTATCTCAAATAAGAACGGAAAAAAGTGATTCTAATGATGTTTCCAAACTTTGAAAACATTTTTTTTTCTTTTCGAGATTTTTTCCGCTTAATATACTTTTCTACAGCTATCAAAATAGCAAAATGAAAGAGAACCAGTTATCTCGAATAAGAGCGGAAAAAAAGTGATTCTAACGAAGTTTTAAACTTCGAAAAAAATTATTTTTCTTTTTGAGATTCTTACCGCATAATATGCTTTTCTATGGCTATGAAACTAGTATAATGAAAGAGAACCAGTTATCTCAAATAAGATCGGAAAAATAGTGGTTCTAATGAAGTTTCAAAATTTTGAAACTTTTTTTTTTTCTTTTCGAGATTCTTTGCGCATATAATGCTTTTCTGAGGCTATCAAACTAGTATAATGAAAGATAACCAGTTATCTCAAATAAGAATGGAAAAAAATTGATTCATAAGGATTTTCCAAACATAAAAAAAAAATATTTTTTCTTTTCGAGATTCTTTTCGCATAATATGCTTTTCTCAGGCTATCATACTAGTATAATGAAAGAGAACCAGTTATCTCAAATAAGAACAGAAAAAAATTGATTCTAATGAAGTTTCCAAATTTTGAAATTTTTTTTTTTTTTCGAGATTCTTTCCGCATAATATGCTTTTCTGAGGCTATCAAACTAGTATAATGAAATAGAACCAGTTATCTTAAATAAGAACGGAAAAAAAGTGATTCTAACGAAGTTTCCAAACTTCGAAAAAAAATTTTTTTCTTTTCGAGATTCTTTGCGCATAATATTCTTGTCTGAGGCTATCAAACTAGTATAATGAAAGAGAACCAGTTATCTCAAATAAGAATGGAAAAAAAGTGATCCTAAGGAAGTTTCCAAACTTCGAAAAAAATTTTTTTCTTTTCGAGATTCTTTGCGCATAATACGCTTTTCGGAGGCTATCAAACTAGTATAATGAAAGAGAACCAGTTATCTCAAATAAGAACGGATAAAAAGTGATTCTAACGAAGTTTCCAAACTTCGAAAAAAATTTTTTTTCTTTTCGAGATTCTTTGCGCATAATATGCTTTTCTGAGGCTATCAAACTAGTATAACGAAAGAGAACCAGTTATCTCGAATAAGAACGGAAAAAAATTGATTCCAACGAAGTTTCCAATCTTCGAAAAAAATGATTTTTCTTTTCAAGATTCTTTCCGCATAATATGCTTTTCTAAGGCTATAAAACTAGTATAATGAAAGAGAACCATTTATCTCGAATAAGAACGGAAAAAAAGTGATTCTAACGAAGTTTTTAAACTTCGAAAAAATTTTTTTTCTTTTCGAGATTCTTTGCGCATAATATGCTTTTCTGAGGCTATCAAACTAGTATAATGAAAGAGAACCAGTTATCTCAATAAGAATGGAAAAAAAGTGTTTCTAATGAAGTTTCCAAACTTCGAAAAAAAATTTTTTCATTTCGAGATTCTTTGCGCATAATATGCTTTTCGGAGGCTATCAAACTAATATAATGAAAGAGAACCAGTTATCTCAAATAAGAACGGAAAAAAAGTGATTCTAACGAAGTTTCGAAACTTCGAAAAAAAATTTTTTCTTTTCGAGATTCTTTGCGCATAATATGCTTTTGTGAGGCTATCAAACTAGTATAATGAAAGAGAACCAGTTATATCAAATAAGAACGGAAAAAAAGTGATTCTAACGAACTTTCCAAACTTCGAAAAAATTTTTTTTTATTTTCGAGATTCATTGCGCATAATATGCTTTTCTGAGGGTAATCAAACTAGTATAATGAAAGAGAACCAGTTATCTCAAATAAGAACGGAAAAAAGTGATTCTAATGATGTTTCCAAACTTTGAAAACATTTTTTTTTCTTTTCGAGATTTTTTCCGCTTAATATACTTTTCTACAGCTATCAAAATAGCAAAATGAAAGAGAACCAGTTATCTCGAATAAGAGCGGAAAAAAAGTGATTCTAACGAAGTTTTAAACTTCGAAAAAAATTATTTTTCTTTTTGAGATTCTTACCGCATAATATGCTTTTCTATGGCTATGAAACTAGTATAATGAAAGAGAACCAGTTATCTCAAATAAGATCGGAAAAATAGTGGTTCTAATGAAGTTTCAAAATTTTGAAATTTTTTTTTTTCTTTTCGAGATTCTTTGCGCATATAATGCTTTTCTGAGGCTATCAAACTAGTATAATGAAAGATAACCAGTTATCTCAAATAAGAATGGAAAAAAATTGATTCATAAGGATTTTCCAAACATAAAAAAAAATTATTTTTTCTTTTCGAGATTCTTTTCGCATAATATGCTTTTCTCAGGCTATCATACTAGTATAATGAAAGAGAACCAGTTATCTCAAATAAGAACAGAAAAAAATTGATTCTAATGAAGTTTCCAAATTTTGAAATTTTTTTTTTTTTTTCGAGATTCTTTCCGCATAATATGCTTTTCTGAGGCTATCAAACTAGTATAATGAAATAGAACCAGTTATCTTAAATAAGAACGGAAAAAAAGTGATTCTAACGAAGTTTCCAAACTTCGAAAAAAAATTTTTTTCTTTTCGAGATTCTTTGCGCATAATATTCTTGTCTGAGGCTATCAAACTAGTATAATGAAAGAGAACCAGTTATCTCAAATAAGAATGGAAAAAAAGTGATTCTGAGGAAGTTTCCAAACTTCGAAAAAAATTTTTTTCTTTTCGAGATTCTTTGCGCATAATACGCTTTTCGGAGGCTATCAAACTAGTATAATGAAAGAGAACCAGTTATCTCAAATAAGAACGGATAAAAAGTGATTCTAAAAAAGTTTCCAAACTTCGAAAAAAATTTTTTTTCTTTTCGAGATTCTTTGCGCATAATATGCGTTTCTGAGGCTATCAAACTAGTATAACGAAAGAGAACCAGTTATCTCGAATAAGAACGGAAAAAAATTGATTCCAACGAAGTTTCCAATCTTCGAAAAAAATGATTTTTCTTTTCAAGATTCTTTCCGCATAATATGCTTTTCTAAGGCTATAAAACTAGTATAATGAAAGAGAACCATTTATCTCGAATAAGAACGGAAAAAAAGTGATTCTAACGAAGTTTTCAAACTTCGAAAAAAATTTTTTTTCTTTTCGAGATTCTTTGCGCATAATATGCATTTCTGAGGCTATCAAACTAGTATAATGAAAGAGAACCAGTTATCTCAATAAGAATGGAAAAAAAGTGTTTCTAATGAAGTTTCCAAACTTCGAAAAAAAAATTTTTTCATTTCGAGATTCTTTGCGCATTATATGCTTTTCGGAGGCTATCAAATTAATATAATGAAAGAGAACCAGTTATCTCAAACAAGAACGGAAAAAAAGTGATTCTAACGAAGTTTCGAAACTTCGAAAAAAATTTTTTTTCTTTTCGAGATTCTTTGCGCATAATATGCTTTTCTGAGGCTATCAAACTAGTATAATGAAAGAGAACCAGTTATCTTAAATAAGAACGGAAAAAAAGTGATTCTAACGAAGTTTCCAAACTTCGAAAAAAAATTTTTTTCTTTTCGAGATTCTTTGCGCATAATATGCTTGTCTGAGGCTATCAAACTAGTATAATGAAAGAGAACCGGTTATCTCAAATAAGAATGTAAAAAAAGTGATTCTAAGGAGGTTTCCAAACTTGGAAAAAAAATTTTTTTCTTTTCGAGATTCTTTGCGCATAATACGCTTTTCTGAGGCTATCAAACTAGTATAATGAAAGAGAACCAGTTATCTCAAATAAGAACGGACAAAAAGTGATTCTAACGAAGTTTCCAAACTTCGAAAAAAATTTTTTTCTTTTCGAGATTCTTTGCGCATAATATGCTTTTCTGAGGCTATCAAACTAGTATAATGAAAGAGAACCAGTTATCTCAAATAAGAACGGAAAAAAAGTGATTTTAACGAGGTTTCCAAACTTCGAAAAAAATTTTTTTTCTTTTCGAGATTCTTTGCGCATAATATGCTTTTCTGAGGCTATCAAACTAGTATAATGAAAGAGAACCAGTTATCTCAAATAAGAACGGAAAAAAAGTGATTCTAACGAGGTTTCCAAACTTCGAAAAAAAATTTTTTTCTTTTCGAGATTCTTTGCGCATAATATGCTTTTCTGAGGCTATCAAACTAGTATAATGAAAGAGAACCATATATCTCAAATAAGAACGGAAAAAAAGTGATTGTAACGAAGTTTCGAAACTTCGAAAAAAAATTGTTTTCTTTTCGAGATTCTTTGCGCATAATATGCTTTTCTGAGGCTATCAAACTAGTATAATGAAAGAGAACCAGTTATCTTAAAAAAGAACGGAAAAAAAGTAATTCCAACGAAGTTTCCAAACTTCGAAAAAAAATTTTTTTCTTTTCGAGATTCTTTGCGCATAATATGCTTGTCTGAGGCTATCAAACTAGTATAATGAAAGAGAACCAGTTATCTCAAATAAGAACGAAAAAAAGTGATTCTAACGAGGTTTCCAATCTTCGAAAAAAAATTTTTTTCTTTTCGAGATTCTTTGCGCATAATATGCTTTTCTGAGGCTATCAAACTAGTATAATGAAAGAGAACCAGTTATCTCAAATAAGAACAGAAAAAAAGTGATTCTAACGAAGTTTCCAAACTTCGAAAAAATTTTTTTTCTCTTCGAGATTCTTTGCGCATAATATGCTTTTCTGAGGCTATCAAACTTGTATAATGAAAGAGAACCAGTTATCTCAAATAAGAAAGGAAAAAGAGTGATTCTAACGAGGTTTCCAAACTTCGAAAAAAAATTTTTTTCTTTTCGAGATTCTTTGCGCATAATATGCTTTTCTGAGGCTATCAAACTAGTATAATGAAAGAGAACCAGTTATCTCAAATAAGAAAGGAAAAAAAGTGATTCTAACGAAGTTTCCAAACTTCGAAAAAAAATTATTTTCTTTTCGAGATTCTCTGCGCATAATATGCTTGTCTGAGGCTATCAAACTAGTATAACGAGAGATTACCAGTTATCTCAAATAAGAATGGAAAAAAAGTGATTCTAATGAAGTTTCCAAACTTCGAAAAAAATTTGTTTTCTTTTCGAGATTCTTTCCGCATAATATGCTTTTCTACGGGTATCAAACTAGCAAATGGAAAGAGAACCATTTATCTCGAATAAGAACGGAAAAAGAGTAATTCTAACGAAGTTTCCAAACTTCGAAAAAAATTATTTTTCTTTTTCTTACCGCATAATATGCTTTTCTAAGGCTATCAAACAAGTATAATGAAAGAAAACCAGTTATCTCGAATAAGAACGGAAAAAAAAGTGATTCTAATGAAGTTTCCAAACTTCGAAAAAAATTTTTTTTCTTTTCGAGATTCTTTGCGTATATGCTTTTCTGAAGCTATCAAACTAGTATAATGAAAGAGAATCAGTTATCTCAAACAAGTACGGAAAAAAAGTGATTCTAACGAAGTTTCCAAATTTTGAAAATTTTTTTTTTCTTTTCGAGATTCTTTGCGCATATAATGCTTTTCTGAGGCTATCAAACTAGTATAATGAAAGAGAACCAGTTATCTCAATAAGAATGGAAAAAAAGTGTTTCTAATGAAGTTTCCAAACTTCGAAAAAAAATTTTTTTCATTTCGAGATTCTTTGCGCATAATATGCTTTTCGGAGCCTATCAAACTAATATAATGAAAGAGAACCAGTTATCTCAAATAAGAACGGAAAAAAAGTGATTCTAACGAAGTTTCGAAACTTCGAAATTTTTTTTTTTCTTTTCGAGATTCTTTGCGCATAATATGCTTTTCTGAGGCTATCAAACTAGTATAATGAAAGAGAACCAGTTATCTCAAATAAGAACGGAAAAAAAGTGATTATAAGGAAGTTTCCAAACTTCGAAAAAAATTTTTTTTATTTTCGAGATTCATTGCGCATAATATGCTTTTCTGAGGGTAATCAAACTAGTATAATGAAAGAGAACCAGTTATCTCAAATAAGAACGGAAAAAAAGTGATTCTAACGAAGTTTCGAAACTTCGAAAAAAATTTTTTTTCTTTTCGAGATTCTTTGCGCATAATATGCTTTTCTGAGGCTATCAAACTAGTATAATGAAAGAGAACCAGTTATCTTAAATAAGAACGGAAAAAAAGTGATTCTAACGAAGTTTCCAAACTTGGAAAAAAAAATTTTTTCTCTTCGAGATTCTTTGCGCATAATACGCTTTTCTGAGGCTATCAAACTAGTATAATGAAAGAGAACCAGTTATCTCAAATAAGAACGGACAAAAAGTGATTCTAACGAAGTTTCCAAACTTCGAAAAAAATTTTTTTTCTTTTCGAGATTCTTTGCGCATAATACGCTTTTCTGAGGCTATCAAACTAGTATAATGAAAGAGAACCAGTTATCTCAAATAAGAACGGAAAAAAAGTGATTTTAACGAGGTTTCCAAACTTCGAAAAAAATTTTTTTTCTTTTCGAGATTCTTTGCGCATAATATGCTTTTCTGAGGCTATCAAACTAGTATAATGAAAGAGAACCAGTTATCTCAAATAAGAACGGAAAAAAAGTGATTCTAACGAAGTTTCGAAACTTCGAAAAAAAATTTTTTTCTTTTCGAGATTCTTTGCGCATAATATGCTTGTCTGAGGCTATCAAACTAGTATAATGAAAGAGAACCAGTTATCTCAAATAAGAACGGAAAAAAAGTGATTCTAACGAGGTTTCCAAACTTCGAAAAAAAATTTTTTTCTTTTCGAGATTCTTTGCGCATAATATGCTTTTCTGAGGCTATCAAACTAGTATAATGAAAGAGAACCAGTTATCTCAAATAAGAACGGAAAAAAAGTGATTGTAACGAAGTTTCGAAACTTCGAAAAAAAATTGTTTTCTTTTCGAGATTCTTTGCGCATAATATGCTTGTCTGAGGCTATCAAACTAGTATAATGAAAGAGAACCAGTTATCTCAAATAAGAACGGAAAAAAAGTGATTCTAACGAATTTTCGAAAACTCGAAAAAATTTTTTTTTCTTTTCGAGATTCTTTGCGCATAATATGCTTTTCTGAGGCTATCAAACTAGTATAATGAAAGAGAACCAGTTATCTCAAATAAGAAAGGAAAAAAAGTGATTCTAACGAAGTTTCCAAACTTCGAAAAAAAATTTTTTTCTTTTCGAGATTCTTTGCGCATAATATGCTTGTCTGAGGCTATCAAACTAGTATAACGAGAGATTGCCAGTTATCTCAAATAAGAATGGAAAAAAAGTGATTCTAATGAAGTTTCCAAACTTCGAAAAAAAAATTTATTCTTTTCGTGATTCTTTGCGCATAATATGTTTTTCTGAGGCTATCAAACTAGTATAATGAAACAGTACCAGTTATCTCAAATAAGAATGGAAAAAAAGTATTTCTAACGAAGTTTCCAAACTTTGAAAAAAAATTTTTTTCTTTTCCAGATTCTTTGCGCATAATATGCTTGTCTGAGGCTATCAAACTAGTAAATGAAAGAGAACCAGATATCTCAAATAAGACTGGAAAAAAAGTGATTCTAAGGAAGTTTCCAAACTTGGAAAAAAAATTTTTTTCTTTTCGATATTCTTTGCGCATAATATGCTTTTCTGAGGCTATCAAACTAGTATGATGAAAGAGAACCCGTTATCTCAAATAAGAACGGAAAAAAAGTGATTCTAACGAGGTTTCCAAACTTCGAAAAAAATTTTTTTTCTTTTCGAGATTCTTTGTGCATAATATGCTTTTCTGAGGCTATCAAACTAGTATAATGAAAGAGAATCAGTTATCTCAAATAAGAATGGAAAAAAAGTGATTCTAACGAAGTTTCCAAACTTCGAAAAAAAATTTTTTTTTTTGGGATTCTTTGCGCATAATACGCTTTTCTGAGGCTATCAAACTAGTATAATGAAAGAGAACCAGTTATCTCAAATAAGAACGGAAAAAAAGTGATTCTAACGAAGTTTCCAAACTTCGAAAAAAAATTTTTTTCTTTTCGAGATTCTTTGCGCATAATATGCTTTTCGGAGACTATCAAACTAATATAATGAAAGAGAACCAGCCATCTCAAATAAGAACGGAAAAAAAGTGATTCTAACGAGGTTTCGAAACTTCGAAAAAAATTTTTTTTCTTTTCGAGATTCTTTGCGCATAATATGCTTTTCTGAGGCTATCAAACTAGTATAATGAAAGAGAACCAGTTATCTCAAATAAGAACGGAAAAAAGTGATTCTAACGAAGTTTCGAAAACTCGAAAATAATTTTTTTTCTTTTCGAGATTCTTTGCGCATAATATGCTTTTCTGAGGCTATCAAAATAGTATATTGAAAGAGAACCAGTTATCTCAAATAAGAAAGGAAAAAAAGTGATTCTAATGAAGTTTCCAAACTTCGAAAAAAAATTTTTTTCTTTTCGGGATTCTTTGCGCATAATATGCTTGTCTGAGGCTATCAAACTAGTATAACGAGAGATTACCAGTTATCTCAAATAAGAATGGAAAAAAAGTGATTCTAATGAAGTTTCCAAACTTCGAAAAAAATTTGTTTTCTTTTCGAGATTCTTTCCGCATAATATGCTTTTCTACGGGTATCAAACTAGCAAATGGAAAGAGAACTATTTATCTCGAATAAGAACGGAAAAAGAGTAATTCTAACGAAGTTTCCAAACTTCGAAAAAAATTATATTTCTTTTCGAGATTCTTTGCGCATAATATGCTTTTCTGGTTCTACCAAACTAGTATAATGAAAGAGAACTAGTTATCTCAAATAAGAATGGAAAAAATTGATTCATAAGGATTTTCAAAAGATCAAAAAAATTTTTCTTTATTGAAGATTCTTTCAGCATAATATGCTTTTCTAAGGCTATCAAACTAATATAATGAAAGAGAACCAGTTATCTCAAATAAGAACGGAAAAAAAGTGATTCTAATAAAGTTTCCAAACTTTGAAAACATTTTTTTTTTCTTTTCGAGATTCTTTGCGCATAATGTTTTTCTGAAGCTATCAAACTAGTATAATGAAAGAGAACCAATTATCTCAAATAAGAAAGGAAAAAAATTGATTAATAAGGATTTTCCAAACATCCAAAAAAAATTTTTTTTCTTTTCGAGATTCTTTCCGCATAATATGCTTTTCTGTTCTATCAAACTAGTATAATGAAAGAGAAGCAGTTATCTCGAATAAGAACGGAAAAAAAGTCATTCTAATGAGTTTCCAAACTTCGAAAAAAAATTTTTTTCTTTTCAATATTCTTTGCTCATAATATGCTTTTCTATGGCTATCAAACTAGTATAATGAAAGAGAACCAGTTATCTCAAATAAGTACGGAAAAAAAGTGATTCTAATGATGTTTCCAAACTTTGAAAACATTTTTTTTTCGTTTCGAGATTTTTTCCGCTTAATATGCTTTTCTACATCTATCAAAATAGCAAAATGAAAGAGAACCAGTTATCTTGAATAAGAACGGAATAAAAGTGATTCTAACGAAGTTTCCCAACTTTGAAAAAAATTATTTTTCTTTTTGAGATTCTTACCGCATAATATGCTTTTCTTTGTCTATGAAACTAGTATAATGAAAGAGAACCAGTTATCTCAAATAAGAACGGAAAAAAAGTGATTCTAATGATGTTTCCAATCTTTGAAAACATTTTTTTTTCTTTTCGAGATTTTTTCCGCTTAATATGCTTTTCTACAGCTATCAAAATAGCAAAATGATAGAGAACCAGTTATCTCGAATAAGAACGGAAAATAAGTGATTCTAAAGAAGTTTCCCAACTTCGAAAAAAATTATTTTTCTTTTTGAGATTCTTTGCGCATAATAAGCTTTTCTGAGGCTATCAAACTAGTATAATGAAAGAGAACCAGTTATGTCAAAGAAGAACGGAAAAAAAGTGATTCTAATGAAGTTTCCAAATTTTGAAATTTTTTTTTTTCTTTTCGAGATTCTTTGCGCATATAATGCTTTTCTCAGGCTATCAAACTAGTATAATGAAAGATAACCAGTTATCTCAAATAAGAATGGAAAAAAATTGATTCATAAGGATTTTGCAAACATCAAAAAAAAATTTTTTTTCTTTTCGACATTCTTTTCGTATAATATGCTTTTCTAAGGCTATCAAACTAGTATAATGAAAGAGAACCAGTTATCTGAAATAAGAACAGAAAAAAATTGATTCTAATGAAGTTTCCAAATTTTGAAATTTTTTTTTTTTGTTTCGAGATTCTTTCCGCATAATATGCTTTTCCACAGCTATCAAACTCGCAAAATGAAAGGGAACTATTTATCTCGAATAAGAACGGAAAAAAAGTGATTCTAACGAAGTTTCCAAACTTCAAAAAAAATTATTTTTCTTTTCGAGATTCTTTCCGCATAATATGCTTTTCTGTTCTATCAAACTAGTATAATGAAAGAGAACCAGTTATTTCGAATAAGAACGGAAAAAAAGTGATTCTAATGAGTTTCCAAACTTCGAAAAAAAATTTTTTCTTTTAGAGATTCTTTGCGCATTATATGCTTTTCTATGGCTATCAAACTAGTATAATGAAAGAGAACCAGTTATCTCAAATAAGAACGGAAAAAAAGTGATTCTAATGATGTTTCCAAACTTTGAAAACATTTTTTTTTCTTTTCGAGATTTTTTCCGCTTAATATACTTTTCTACAGCTATCAAAATAGCAAAATGAAAGAGAACCAGTTATCTCGAATAAGAACGGAAAAAAAGTGATTCTAACGAAGTTTTAAACTTCGAAAAAAATTATTTTTCTTTTTGAGATTCTTACCGCATAATATGCTTTTCTGAGGCTATCAGACTAGTATAATGAAAGAGAACCAGTTATCTCAAATAAGAACGGAAAAAAAGTGATTCTAACGAAGTTTCCAAATTTGGAAAAAATTATTATTATTTTCGAGATTCTTTGCGTACAATATGCTTTTCTGAGGCTATCAAAGTAGTATAATGAAAGAGAACTAGCTATCTCAAATAAGAATGGATAAAAATCGATTCATAAGGATTTTCCAAAAATCAAAAAAAAAATTTTTTTCTTTTAGAGATTCTTTCCGCTTATTATGCTTTTCTAAGGCTATAAAACTAGTATAATGAAAGAGAACCATTTATCTCGAATAAGAACGGAAAAAAAGTGATTCTAACGAAGTTTTCAAACTTCGAAAAAATTTTTTTTTCTTTTCGAGATTCTTTGCGCATAATATGCTTTTCTGAGGCTATCAAACTAGTATAATGAAAGAGAACCAGTTATCTCAATAAGAATGGAAAAAAAGTGTTTCTAATGAAGTTTCCAAACTTCGAAAAAAAATTTTTTTCATTTCCAGATTCTTTGCGCATAATATGCTTTTCGGAGGCTATCAAATTAATATAATGAAAGAGAACCAGTTATCTCAAATAAGAACGGAAAAAAAGTGATTCTAACGAAGTTTCGAAACTTCGAAAAAAATTTTTTTTCCCTTCGAGATTCTTTGCGCATAATATGCTTTTCTGACGCTATCAAACTAGTATAATTAAAGAGAACCAGTTATCTCAAATAAGAACGGAAAAAAAGTGATTCTAACGAAGTTTCCAAACTTCGAAAAAAATTTTTTTTATTTTCCAGATTCATTGCGCATAATATGCTTTTCTGAGGGTAATCAAACTAGTATAATGAAAGAGAACCAGTTATCTCAAATAAGAACGGAAAAAATGTGATTCTAACGAAGTTTCGAAACTTCGAAAAAATTTTTTTTTCTTTTCGAGATTCTTTGCGCATAATATGCTTTTATGAGGCTATCAAACTAGTATAATGAAAGAGAACCAGTTATCTTAAATAAGAACGGAAAAAAAGTGATTCTAACGAAGTTTCCAAACTTCGAAAAAAAATTTTTTTCTTTTCGAGATTCTTTGCGCATAATACGCTTTTCTGAGGCTATCAAACTAGTATAATGAAAGAGAACCAGTTATCTCAAATAAGAAAGGAAAAAAAGTGATTCTAACGAAGTTTCCAAACTTCGAAAAAAAATTATTTTCTTTTCGAGATTCTCTGCGCATAATATGCTTGTCTGAGGCTATCAAACTAGTATAACGAGAGATTACCAGTTATCTCAAATAAGAATGGAAAAAAAGTGATTCTAATGAAGTTTCCAAACTTCGAAAAAAATTTGTTTTCTTTTCGAGATTCTTTCCGCATAATATGCTTTTCTACGGGTATCAAACTAGCAAATGGAAAGAGAACCATTTATCTCGAATAAGAACGGAAAAAGAGTAATTCTAACGAAGTTTCCAAACTTCGAAAAAAATTATTTTTCTTTTTCTTACCGCATAATATGCTTTTCTAAGGCTATCAAACAAGTATAATGAAAGAAAACCAGTTATCTCGAATAAGAACGGAAAAAAAAGTGATTCTAATGAAGTTTCCAAACTTCGAAAAAAATTTTTTTTCTTTTCGAGATTCTTTGCGTATATGCTTTTCTGAAGCTATCAAACTAGTATAATGAAAGAGAATCAGTTATCTCAAACAAGTACGGAAAAAAAGTGATTCTAACGAAGTTTCCAAATTTTGAAAATTTTTTTTTTCTTTTCGAGATTCTTTGCGCATATAATGCTTTTCTGAGGCTATCAAACTAGTATAATGAAAGAGAACCAGTTATCTCAATAAGAATGGAAAAAAAGTGTTTCTAATGAAGTTTCCAAACTTCGAAAAAAAATTTTTTTCATTTCGAGATTCTTTGCGCATAATATGCTTTTCGGAGCCTATCAAACTAATATAATGAAAGAGAACCAGTTATCTCAAATAAGAACGGAAAAAAAGTGATTCTAACGAAGTTTCGAAACTTCGAAAATTTTTTTTTTCTTTTCGAGATTCTTTGCGCATAATATGCTTTTCTGAGGCTATCAAACTAGTATAATGAAAGAGAACCAGTTATCTCAAATAAGAACGGAAAAAAAGTGATTATAAGGAAGTTTCCAAACTTCGAAAAAAATTTTTTTTATTTTCGAGATTCATTGCGCATAATATGCTTTTCTGAGGGTAATCAAACTAGTATAATGAAAGAGAACCAGTTATCTCAAATAAGAACGGAAAAAAAGTGATTCTAACGAAGTTTCGAAACTTCGAAAAAAATTTTTTTTCTTTTCGAGATTCTTTGCGCATAATATGCTTTTCTGAGGCTATCAAACTAGTATAATGAAAGAGAACCAGTTATCTTAAATAAGAACGGAAAAAAAGTGATTCTAACGAAGTTTCCAAACTTGGAAAAAAAATTTTTTTCTCTTCGAGATTCTTTGCGCATAATACGCTTTTCTGAGGCTATCAAACTAGTATAATGAAAGAGAACCAGTTATCTCAAATAAGAACGGACAAAAAGTGATTCTAACGAAGTTTCCAAACTTCGAAAAAAATTTTTTTTCTTTTCGAGATTCTTTGCGCATAATACGCTTTTCTGAGGCTATCAAACTAGTATAATGAAAGAGAACCAGTTATCTCAAATAAGAACGGAAAAAAAGTGATTTTAACGAGGTTTCCAAACTTCGAAAAAAATTTTTTTTCTTTTCGAGATTCTTTGCGCATAATATGCTTTTCTGAGGCTATCAAACTAGTATAATGAAAGAGAACCAGTTATCTCAAATAAGAACGGAAAAAAAGTGATTCTAACGAAGTTTCGAAACTTCGAAAAAAAATTTTTTTCTTTTCGAGATTCTTTGCGCATAATATGCTTGTCTGAGGCTATCAAACTAGTATAATGAAAGAGAACCAGTTATCTCAAATAAGAACGGAAAAAAAGTGATTCTAACGAGGTTTCCAAACTTCGAAAAAAAATTTTTTTCTTTTCGAGATTCTTTGCGCATAATATGCTTTTCTGAGGCTATCAAACTAGTATAATGAAAGAGAACCAGTTATCTCAAATAAGAACGGAAAAAAAGTGATTGTAACGAAGTTTCGAAACTTCGAAAAAAAATTGTTTTCTTTTCGAGATTCTTTGCGCATAATATGCTTGTCTGAGGCTATCAAACTAGTATAATGAAAGAGAACCAGTTATCTCAAATAAGAACGGAAAAAAAGTGATTCTAACGAATTTTCGAAAACTCGAAAAAAATTTTTTTTCTTTTCGAGATTCTTTGCGCATAATATGCTTTTCTGAGGCTATCAAACTAGTATAATGAAAGAGAACCAGTTATCTCAAATAAGAAAGGAAAAAAAGTGATTCTAACGAAGTTTCCAAACTTCGAAAAAAAATTTTTTTCTTTTCGAGATTCTTTGCGCATAATATGCTTGTCTGAGGCTATCAAACTAGTATAACGAGAGATTGCCAGTTATCTCAAATAAGAATGGAAAAAAAGTGATTCTAATGAAGTTTCCAAACTTCGAAAAAAAAATTTATTCTTTTCGTGATTCTTTGCGCATAATATGTTTTTCTGAGGCTATCAAACTAGTATAATGAAACAGAACCAGTTATCTCAAATAAGAATGGAAAAAAAGTATTTCTAACGAAGTTTCCAAACTTTGAAAAAAAATTTTTTTCTTTTCCAGATTCTTTGCGCATAATATGCTTGTCTGAGGCTATCAAACTAGTAAATGAAAGAGAACCAGATATCTCAAATAAGACTGGAAAAAAAGTGATTCTAAGGAAGTTTCCAAACTTGGAAAAAAAATTTTTTTCTTTTCGATATTCTTTGCGCATAATATGCTTTTCTGAGGCTATCAAACTAGTATGATGAAAGAGAACCCGTTATCTCAAATAAGAACGGAAAAAAAGTGATTCTAACGAGGTTTCCAAACTTCGAAAAAAAAATTTTTTTCTTTTCGAGATTCTTTGTGCATAATATGCTTTTCTGAGGCTATCAAACTAGTATAATGAAAGAGAATCAGTTATCTCAAATAAGAATGGAAAAAAAGTGATTCTAACGAAGTTTCCAAACTTCGAAAAAAAATTTTTTTTTTTGGGATTCTTTGCGCATAATACGCTTTTCTGAGGCTATCAAACTAGTATAATGAAAGAGAACCAGTTATCTCAAATAAGAACGGAAAAAAAGTGATTCTAACGAAGTTTCCAAACTTCGAAAAAAAATTTTTTTCTTTTCGAGATTCTTTGCGCATAATATGCTTTTCGGAGACTATCAAACTAATATAATGAAAGAGAACCAGCCATCTCAAATAAGAACGGAAAAAAAGTGATTCTAACGAGGTTTCGAAACTTCGAAAAAAATTTTTTTTCTTTTCGAGATTCTTTGCGCATAATATGCTTTTCTGAGGCTATCAAACTAGTATAATGAAAGAGAACCAGTTATCTCAAATAAGAACGGAAAAAAGTGATTCTAACGAAGTTTCGAAAACTCGAAAATAATTTTTTTTCTTTTCGAGATTCTTTGCGCATAATATGCTTTTCTGAGGCTATCAAAATAGTATATTGAAAGAGAACCAGTTATCTCAAATAAGAAAGGAAAAAAAGTGATTCTAATGAAGTTTCCAAACTTCGAAAAAAAATTTTTTTCTTTTCGAGATTCTTTGCGCATAATATGCTTTTCTGAGGCTATCAAACTAGTATAATGAAAGAGAACCAGTTATCTCAAATAAGAAAGGAAAAAAAGTGATTCTAACGAAGTTTCCAAACTTCGAAAAAAAATTTTTTTCTTTTCGGGATTCTTTGCGCATAATATGCTTGTCTGAGGCTATCAAACTAGTATAACGAGAGATTACCAGTTATCTCAAATAAGAATAGAAAAAAAGTGATTCTAATGAAGTTTCCAAACTTCGAAAAAAATTTGTTTTCTTTTCGAGATTCTTTCCGCATAATATGCTTTTCTACGGGTATCAAACTAGCAAATGGAAAGAGAACTATTTATCTCGAATAAGAACGGAAAAAGAGTAATTCTAACGAAGTTTCCAAACTTCGAAAAAAATTATATTTCTTTTCGAGATTCTTTGCGCATAATATGCTTTTCTGGTTCTACCAAACTAGTATAATGAAAGAGAACTAGTTATCTCAAATAAGAATGGAAAAAATTGATTCATAAGGATTTTCAAAAGATCAAAAAAAATTTTCTTTATTGAAGATTCTTTCAGCATAATATGCTTTTCTAAGGCTATCAAACTAATATAATGAAAGAGAACCAGTTATCTCAAATAAGAACGGAAAAAAAGTGATTCTAATAAAGTTTCCAAACTTTGAAAACATTTTTTTTTTCTTTTCGAGATTCTTTGCGCATAATGTTTTTCTGAAGCTATCAAACTAGTATAATGAAAGAGAACCAATTATCTCAAATAAGAAAGGAAAAAAATTGATTAATAAGGATTTTCCAAACATCCAAAAAAAATTTTTTTTCTTTTCGAGATTCTTTCCGCATAATATGCTTTTCTGTTCTATCAAACTAGTATAATGAAAGAGAAGCAGTTATCTCGAATAAGAACGGAAAAAAAGTCATTCTAATGAGTTTCCAAACTTCGAAAAAAAATTTTTTTCTTTTCAATATTCTTTGCTCATAATATGCTTTTCTATGGCTATCAAACTAGTATAATGAAAGAGAACCAGTTATCTCAAATAAGTACGGAAAAAAAGTGATTCTAATGATGTTTCCAAACTTTGAAAACATTTTTTTTTCGTTTCGAGATTTTTTCCGCTTAATATGCTTTTCTACATCTATCAAAATAGCAAAATGAAAGAGAACCAGTTATCTTGAATAAGAACGGAATAAAAGTGATTCTAACGAAGTTTCCCAACTTTGAAAAAAATTATTTTTCTTTTTGAGATTCTTACCGCATAATATGCTTTTCTTTGTCTATGAAACTAGTATAATGAAAGAGAACCAGTTATCTCAAATAAGAACGGAAAAAAAGTGATTCTAATGATGTTTCCAATCTTTGAAAACATTTTTTTTTCTTTTCGAGATTTTTTCCGCTTAATATGCTTTTCTACAGCTATCAAAATAGCAAAATGAAAGAGAACCAGTTATCTCGAATAAGAACGGAAAATAAGTGATTCTAAATAAGTTTCCCAACTTCGAAAAAAATTATTTTTCTTTTTGAGATTCTTTGCGCATAATAAGCTTTTCTGAGGCTATCAAACTAGTATAATGAAAGAGAACCAGTTATGTCAAAGAAGAACGGAAAAAAAGTGATTCTAATGAAGTTTCCAAATTTTGAAATTTTTTTTTTTCTTTTCGAGATTCTTTGCGCATATAATGCTTTTCTCAGGCTATCAAACTAGTATAATGAAAGATAACCAGTTATCTCAAATAAGAATGGAAAAAAATTGATTCATAAGGATTTTGCAAACATCAAAAAAAAATTTTTTTTCTTTTCGACATTCTTTTCGTATAATATGCTTTTCTAAGGCTATCAAACTAGTATAATGAAAGAGAACCAGTTATCTGAAATAAGAACAGAAAAAAATTGATTCTAATGAAGTTTCCAAATTTTGAAATTTTTTTTTTTTGTTTCGAGATTCTTTCCGCATAATATGCTTTTCCACAGCTATCAAACTCGCAAAATGAAAGGGAACTATTTATCTCGAATAAGAACGGAAAAAAAGTGATTCTAACGAAGTTTCCAAACTTCAAAAAAAATTATTTTTCTTTTCGAGATTCTTTCCGCATAATATGCTTTTCTGTTCTATCAAACTAGTATAATGAAAGAGAACCAGTTATTTCGAATAAGAACGGAAAAAAAGTGATTCTAATGAGTTTCCAAACTTCGAAAAAAAATTTTTTCTTTTAGAGATTCTTTGCGCATTATATGCTTTTCTATGGCTATCAAACTAGTATAATGAAAGAGAACCAGTTATCTCAAATAAGAACGGAAAAAAAGTGATTCTAATGATGTTTCCAAACTTTGAAAACATTTTTTTTTCTTTTCGAGATTTTTTCCGCTTAATATACTTTTCTACAGCTATCAAAATAGCAAAATGAAAGAGAACCAGTTATCTCGAATAAGAACGGAAAAAAAGTGATTCTAACGAAGTTTTAAACTTCGAAAAAAATTATTTTTCTTTTTGAGATTCTTACCGCATAATATGCTTTTCTGAGGCTATCAGACTAGTATAATGAAAGAGAACCAGTTATCTCAAATAAGAACGGAAAAAAAGTGATTCTAACGAAGTTTCCAAATTTGGAAAAAATTATTATTATTTTCGAGATTCTTTGCGTACAATATGCTTTTCTGAGGCTATCAAAGTAGTATAATGAAAGAGAACTAGCTATCTCAAATAAGAATGGATAAAAATCGATTCATAAGGATTTTCCAAAAATCAAAAAAAAAATTTTTTTCTTTTAGAGATTCTTTCCGCTTATTATGCTTTTCTAAGGCTATAAAACTAGTATAATGAAAGAGAACCATTTATCTCGAATAAGAACGGAAAAAAAGTGATTCTAACGAAGTTTTCAAACTTCGAAAAAAATTTTTTTTCTTTTCGAGATTCTTTGCGCATAATATGCTTTTCTGAGGCTATCAAACTAGTATAATGAAAGAGAACCAGTTATCTCAATAAGAATGGAAAAAAAGTGTTTCTAATGAAGTTTCCAAACTTCGAAAAAAAATTTTTTTCATTTCCAGATTCTTTGCGCATAATATGCTTTTCGGAGGCTATCAAATTAATATAATGAAAGAGAACCAGTTATCTCAAATAAGAACGGAAAAAAAGTGATTCTAACGAAGTTTCGAAACTTCGAAAAAAATTTTTTTTCCCTTCGAGATTCTTTGCGCATAATATGCTTTTCTGACGCTATCAAACTAGTATAATTAAAGAGAACCAGTTATCTCAAATAAGAACGGAAAAAAAGTGATTCTAACGAAGTTTCCAAACTTCGAAAAAATTTTTTTTTATTTTCCAGATTCATTGCGCATAATATGCTTTTCTGAGGGTAATCAAACTAGTATAATGAAAGAGAACCAGTTATCTCAAATAAGAACGGAAAAAATGTGATTCTAACGAAGTTTCGAAACTTCGAAAAAATTTTTTTTTCTTTTCGAGATTCTTTGCGCATAATATGCTTTTATGAGGCTATCAAACTAGTATAATGAAAGAGAACCAGTTATCTTAAATAAGAACGGAAAAAAAGTGATTCTAACGAAGTTTCCAAACTTCGAAAAAAAATTTTTTTCTTTTCGAGATTCTTTGCGCATAATACGCTTTTCTGATGCTATCAAACTAGTATAATGAAAGAGAACCAGTTATCTCAAATAAGAATGGAAAAAAATTGATTCATAAGGATTTTCCAAACTTAAAAAAAAATATTTTTTCTTTTCGAGATTCTTTTCGCATAATATGCTTTTCTCAGGCTATCATACTAGTATAATGAAAGAGAACCAGTTATCTCAAATAAGAACAGAAAAAAATTGATTCTAATGAAGTTTCCAAATTTTGAAATTTTTTTTTTTTCGAGATTCTTTCCGCATAATATGCTTTTCCACAGCTATCAAAATAGCAAAATTAAAGAGAACCAGTTATCTCGAATAAGAACGGAAAAATGGTGATTCTAATGAAGTTTCCAAACTTCGAAAAAAATTTTTTTCTTTTCGAGATTCTTTGCGCATAATATGCTTTTCTGAGGCTATCAGACTAGTATAATGAAAGAGAACCAGTTATCTCAAATAAGAACGGAAAAAAAGTGATTCTAACGAAGTTTCCAAATTTGGAAAAAATTATTATTATTTTCGAGATTCTTTGCGTATATTATGCTTTTCTGAGGCTATCAAAGTAGTATAATGAAAGAGAACCAGTTATCTCAAATAAGAATGGAAAAAAATTGATTCATAAGTATTTTTCAAACATCAAAAAAAAATTTTTTTCTTTTCGAGATTCTCTCCGCATAATATGCTTTTCTGAGCTTATCAAACTAGTATAATGAAAGAGAACTACCTATCTCAAATAAGAATGGATAAAAATCGATTCATAAGGATTTTCCAAAAATCAAAAAAAAATTTTTTTCTTTTCGAGATTCTTTCCGCTTATTATGCTTTTCTGAGGCTATCAAACCAGTATAATGAAAGAGAACCAGTTATCTGAAATAAGAACGGAAAAAAGTGATTCTAATGAAGTTTCCAAACTTTGAAAACATTTTTTTTTCTTTTCGAGATTCTTTCCGCATAATATGCTTTTCTAAGGCTATCAAACTAGTATAACGAAAGAGAACCAGTTATCTCGAATAAGAACGGAAAAAAATTGATTCCAACGAAGTTTCCAATCTTCGAAAAAAATGATTTTTCTTTTCAAGATTCTTTCCGCATAATATGCTTTTCTAAGGCTATAAAACTAGTATAATGAAACAGAACCATTTATCTCGAATCAGAACGGAAAAAAAGTGATTCTAACGAAGTTTTCAAACTTCGAAAAAAATTTTTTTCTTTTCGAGATTCTTTGCGCATAATATGCTTTTCTGAGGCTATCAAACTAGTATAATGAAACAGAACCAGTTATCTCAATAAGAATGGAAAAAAAGTGTTTCTAATGAAGTTTCCAAACTTCGAAAAAAAATTTTTTTCATTTCGAGATTCTTTGTGCATAATATGCTTTTCGGAGGCTATCAAACTAGTATAATGAAAGAGAACCAGTTATCTCAAATAAGAACGGAAAAAAAGTGATTCTAACGAAGTTTCGAAACTTCGAAAAAAATTTTTTTCTTTTCGAGATTCTTTGCGCATAATATGCTTTTGTGAGGCTATCAAACTAGTATAATGAAAGAGAACCAGTTATATCAAATAAGAACGGAAAAAAAGTGATTCTAACGAACTTTCCAAACTTCGAAAAATTTTTTTTTTATTTTCGAGATTCATTGCGCATAATATGCTTTTCTGAGGGTAATCAAACTAGTATAATGAAAGAGAACCAGTTATCTCAAATAAGAACGGAAAAAAGTGATTCTAATGATGTTTCCAAACTTTGAAAACATTTTTTTTTCTTTTCGAGATTTTTTCCGCTTAATATACTTTTCTACAGCTATCAAAATAGCAAAATGAAAGAGAACCAGTTATCTCGAATAAGAGCGGAAAAAAAGTGATTCTAACGAAGTTTTAAACTTCGAAAAAAATTATTTTTCTTTTTGAGATTCTTACCGCATAATATGCTTTTCTATGGCTATGAAACTAGTATAATGAAAGAGAACCAGTTATCTCAAATAAGATCGGAAAAATAGTGGTTCTAATGAAGTTTCAAAATTTTGAAACTTTTTTTTTTTCTTTTCGAGATTCTTTGCGCATATAATGCTTTTCTGAGGCTATCAAACTAGTATAATGAAAGATAACCAGTTATCTCAAATAAGAATGGAAAAAAATTGATTCATAAGGATTTTCCAAACATAAAAAAAAAATATTTTTTCTTTTCGAGATTCTTTTCGCATAATATGCTTTTCTCAGGCTATCATACTAGTATAATGAAAGAGAACCAGTTATCTCAAATAAGAACAGAAAAAAATTGATTCTAATGAAGTTTCCAAATTTTGAAATTTTTTTTTTTTTTTCGAGATTCTTTCCGCATAATATGCTTTTCTGAGGCTATCAAACTAGTATAATGAAATAGAACCAGTTATCTTAAATAAGAACGGAAAAAAAGTGATTCTAACGAAGTTTCCAAACTTCGAAAAAAAATTTTTTTCTTTTCGAGATTCTTTGCGCATAATATTCTTGTCTGAGGCTATCAAACTAGTATAATGAAAGAGAACCAGTTATCTCAAATAAGAATGGAAAAAAAGTGATTCTAAGGAAGTTTCCAAACTTCGAAAAAAATTTTTTTCTTTTCGAGATTCTTTGCGCATAATACGCTTTTCGGAGGCTATCAAACTAGTATAATGAAAGAGAACCAGTTATCTCAAATAAGAACGGATAAAAAGTGATTCTAACGAAGTTTCCAAACTTCGAAAAAAATTTTTTTTCTTTTCGAGATTCTTTGCGCATAATATGCGTTTCTGAGGCTATCAAACTAGTATAACGAAAGAGAACCAGTTATCTCGAATAAGAACGGAAAAAAATTGATTCCAACGAAGTTTCCAATCTTCGAAAAAAATGATTTTTCTTTTCAAGATTCTTTCCGCATAATATGCTTTTCTAAGGCTATAAAACTAGTATAATGAAAGAGAACCATTTATCTCGAATAAGAACGGAAAAAAAGTGATTCTAACGAAGTTTTCAAACTTCGAAAAAAATTTTTTTTCTTTTCGAGATTCTTTGCGCATAATATGCATTTCTGAGGCTATCAAACTAGTATAATGAAAGAGAACCAGTTATCTCAATAAGAATGGAAAAAAAGTGTTTCTAATGAAGTTTCCAAACTTCGAAAAAAAATTTTTTTCATTTCGAGATTCTTTGCGCATTATATGCTTTTCGGAGGCTATCAAATTAATATAATGAAAGAGAACCAGTTATCTCAAACAAGAACGGAAAAAAAGTGATTCTAACGAAGTTTCGAAACTTCGAAAAAAATTTTTTTTCTTTTCGAGATTCTTTGCGCATAATATGCTTTTCTGAGGCTATCAAACTAGTATAATGAAAGAGAACCAGTTATCTTAAATAAGAACGGAAAAAAAGTGATTCTAACGAAGTTTCCAAACTTCGAAAAAAAATTTTTTTCTTTTCGAGATTCTTTGCGCATAATATGCTTGTCTGAGGCTATCAAACTAGTATAATGAAAGAGAACCGGTTATCTCAAATAAGAATGTAAAAAAAGTGATTCTAAGGAGGTTTCCAAACTTGGAAAAAAAATTTTTTTCTTTTCGAGATTCTTTGCGCATAATACGCTTTTCTGAGGCTATCAAACTAGTATAATGAAAGAGAACCAGTTATCTCAAATAAGAACGGACAAAAAGTGATTCTAACGAAGTTTCCAAACTTCGAAAAAAAATTTTTTTCTTTTCGAGATTCTTTGCGCATAATATGCTTTTCTGAGGCTATCAAACTAGTATAATGAAAGAGAACCAGTTATCTCAAATAAGAACGGAAAAAAAGTGATTTTAACGAGGTTTCCAAACTTCGAAAAAAATTTTTTTTCTTTTCGAGATTCTTTGCGCATAATATGCTTTTCTGAGGCTATCAAACTAGTATAATGAAAGAGAACCAGTTATCTCAAATAAGAACGGAAAAAAAGTGATTCTAACGAGGTTTCCAAACTTCGAAAAAAAATTTTTTTCTTTTCGAGATTCTTTGCGCATAATATGCTTTTCTGAGGCTATCAAACTAGTATAATGAAAGAGAACCATATATCTCAAATAAGAACGGAAAAAAAGTGATTGTAACGAAGTTTCGAAACTTCGAAAAAAAATTGTTTTCTTTTCGAGATTCTTTGCGCATAATATGCTTTTCTGAGGCTATCAAACTAGTATAATGAAAGAGAACCAGTTATCTTAAAAAAGAACGGAAAAAAAGTAATTCCAACGAAGTTTCCAAACTTCGAAAAAAAATTTTTTTCTTTTCGAGATTCTTTGCGCATAATATGCTTGTCTGAGGCTATCAAACTAGTATAATGAAAGAGAACCAGTTATCTCAAATAAGAACGAAAAAAAGTGATTCTAACGAGGTTTCCAATCTTCGAAAAAAAATTTTTTTCTTTTCGAGATTCTTTGCGCATAATATGCTTTTCTGAGGCTATCAAACTAGTATAATGAAAGAGAACCAGTTATCTCAAATAAGAACAGAAAAAAAGTGATTCTAACGAAGTTTCCAAACTTCGAAAAAATTTTTTTTCTCTTCGAGATTCTTTGCGCATAATATGCTTTTCTGAGGCTATCAAACTTGTATAATGAAAGAGAACCAGTTATCTCAAATAAGAAAGGAAAAAGAGTGATTCTAACGAGGTTTCCAAACTTCGAAAAAAAATTTTTTTCTTTTCGAGATTCTTTGCGCATAATATGCTTTTCTGAGGCTATCAAACTAGTATAATGAAAGAGAACCAGTTATCTCAAATAAGAAAGGAAAAAAAGTGATTCTAACGAAGTTTCCAAACTTCGAAAAAAAATTATTTTCTTTTCGAGATTCTCTGCGCATAATATGCTTGTCTGAGGCTATCAAACTAGTATAACGAGAGATTACCAGTTATCTCAAATAAGAATGGAAAAAAAGTGATTCTAATGAAGTTTCCAAACTTCGAAAAAAATTTGTTTTCTTTTCGAGATTCTTTCCGCATAATATGCTTTTCTACGGGTATCAAACTAGCAAATGGAAAGAGAACCATTTATCTCGAATAAGAACGGAAAAAGAGTAATTCTAACGAAGTTTCCAAACTTCGAAAAAAATTATTTTTCTTTTTCTTACCGCATAATATGCTTTTCTAAGGCTATCAAACAAGTATAATGAAAGAAAACCAGTTATCTCGAATAAGAACGGAAAAAAAAGTGATTCTAATGAAGTTTCCAAATTTTGAAAATTTTTTTTTTCTTTTCGAGATTCTTTGCGCATATAATGCTTTTCTGAGGCTATCAAACTAGTATAATGAAAGAGAACCAGTTATCTCAATAAGAATGGAAAAAAAGTGTTTCTAATGAAGTTTCCAAACTTCGAAAAAAAATTTTTTTCATTTCGAGATTCTTTGCGCATAATATGCTTTTCGGAGCCTATCAAACTAATATAATGAAAGAGAACCAGTTATCTCAAATAAGAACGGAAAAAAAGTGATTCTAACGAAGTTTCGAAACTTCGAAAATTTTTTTTTTCTTTTCGAGATTCTTTGCGCATAATATGCTTTTCTGAGGCTATCAAACTAGTATAATGAAAGAGAACTAGTTATCTCAAATAAGAACGGAAAAAAAGTGATTATAAGGAAGTTTCCAAACTTCGAAAAAATTTTTTTTATTTTCGAGATTCATTGCGCATAATATGCTTTTCTGAGGGTAATCAAACTAGTATAATGAAAGAGAACCAGTTATCTCAAATAAGAACGGAAAAAAAGTGATTCTAACGAAGTTTCGAAACTTCGAAAAAAATTTTTTTTCTTTTCGAGATTCTTTGCGCATAATATGCTTTTCTGAGGCTATCAAACTAGTATAATGAAAGAGAACCAGTTATCTTAAATAAGAACGGAAAAAAAGTGATTCTAACGAAGTTTCCAAACTTGGAAAAAAAATTTTTTTCTCTTCGAGATTCTTTGCGCATAATACGCTTTTCTGAGGCTATCAAACTAGTATAATGAAAGAGAACCAGTTATCTCAAATAAGAACGGACAAAAAGTGATTCTAACGAAGTTTCCAAACTTCGAAAAAAATTTTTTTTCTTTTCGAGATTCTTTGCGCATAATACGCTTTTCTGAGGCTATCAAACTAGTATAATGAAAGAGAACCAGTTATCTCAAATAAGAACGGAAAAAAAGTGATTTTAACGAGGTTTCCAAACTTCGAAAAAAATTTTTTTTCTTTTCGAGATTCTTTGCGCATAATATGCTTTTCTGAGGCTATCAAACTAGTATAATGAAAGAGAACCAGTTATCTCAAATAAGAACGGAAAAAAAGTGATTCTAACGAAGTTTCGAAACTTCGAAAAAAAATTTTTTTCTTTTCGAGATTCTTTGCGCATAATATGCTTGTCTGAGGCTATCAAACTAGTATAATGAAAGAGAACCAGTTATCTCAAATAAGAACGGAAAAAAAGTGATTCTAACGAGGTTTCCAAACTTCGAAAAAAAATTTTTTTCTTTTCGAGATTCTTTGCGCATAATATGCTTTTCTGAGGCTATCAAACTAGTATAATGAAAGAGAACCAGTTATCTCAAATAAGAACGGAAAAAAAGTGATTGTAACGAAGTTTCGAAACTTCGAAAAAAAATTGTTTTCTTTTCGAGATTCTTTGCGCATAATATGCTTGTCTGAGGCTATCAAACTAGTATAATGAAAGAGAACCAGTTATCTCAAATAAGAACGGAAAAAAAGTGATTCTAACGAATTTTCGAAAACTCGAAAAAAATTTTTTTTCTTTTCGAGATTCTTTGCGCATAATATGCTTTTCTGAGGCTATCAAACTAGTATAATGAAAGAGAACCAGTTATCTCAAATAAGAAAGGAAAAAAAGTGATTCTAACGAAGTTTCCAAACTTCGAAAAAAAATTTTTTTCTTTTCGAGATTCTTTGCGCATAATATGCTTGTCTGAGGCTATCAAACTAGTATAACGAGAGATTGCCAGTTATCTCAAATAAGAATGGAAAAAAAGTGATTCTAATGAAGTTTCCAAACTTCGAAAAAAAAATTTATTCTTTTCGTGATTCTTTGCGCATAATATGTTTTTCTGAGGCTATCAAACTAGTATAATGAAACAGAACCAGTTATCTCAAATAAGAATGGAAAAAAAGTATTTCTAACGAAGTTTCCAAACTTTGAAAAAAAATTTTTTTCTTTTCCAGATTCTTTGCGCATAATATGCTTGTCTGAGGCTATCAAACTAGTAAATGAAAGAGAACCAGATATCTCAAATAAGACTGGAAAAAAAGTGATTCTAAGGAAGTTTCCAAACTTGGAAAAAAAATTTTTTTCTTTTCGATATTCTTTGCGCATAATATGCTTTTCTGAGGCTATCAAACTAGTATGATGAAAGAGAACCCGTTATCTCAAATAAGAACGGAAAAAAAGTGATTCTAACGAGGTTTCCAAACTTCGAAAAAAAATTTTTTTCTTTTCGAGATTCTTTGTGCATAATATGCTTTTCTGAGGCTATCAAACTAGTATAATGAAAGAGAATCAGTTATCTCAAATAAGAATGGAAAAAAAGTGATTCTAACGAAGTTTCCAAACTTCGAAAAAAAATTTTTTTTTTTTGGGATTCTTTGCGCATAATACGCTTTTCTGAGGCTATCAAACTAGTATAATGAAAGAGAACCAGTTATCTCAAATAAGAACGGAAAAAAAGTGATTCTAACGAAGTTTCCAAACTTCGAAAAAAAATTTTTTTCTTTTCGAGATTCTTTGCGCATAATATGCTTTTCGGAGACTATCAAACTAATATAATGAAAGAGAACCAGCCATCTCAAATAAGAACGGAAAAAAAGTGATTCTAACGAGGTTTCGAAACTTCGAAAAAAATTTTTTTTCTTTTCGAGATTCTTTGCGCATAATATGCTTTTCTGAGGCTATCAAACTAGTATAATGAAAGAGAACCAGTTATCTCAAATAAGAACGGAAAAAAGTGATTCTAACGAAGTTTCGAAAACTCGAAAATAATTTTTTTTCTTTTCGAGATTCTTTGCGCATAATATGCTTTTCTGAGGCTATCAAAATAGTATATTGAAAGAGAACCAGTTATCTCAAATAAGAAAGGAAAAAAAGTGATTCTAATGAAGTTTCCAAACTTCGAAAAAAAATTTTTTTCTTTTCGAGATTCTTTGCGCATAATATGCTTTTCTGAGGCTATCAAACTAGTATAATGAAAGAGAACCAGTTATCTCAAATAAGAAAGGAAAAAAAGTGATTCTAACGAAGTTTCCAAACTTCGAAAAAAAATTTTTTTCTTTTCGGGATTCTTTGCGCATAATATGCTTGTCTGAGGCTATCAAACTAGTATAACGAGAGATTACCAGTTATCTCAAATAAGAATGGAAAAAAAGTGATTCTAATGAAGTTTCCAAACTTCGAAAAAAATTTGTTTTCTTTTCGAGATTCTTTCCGCATAATATGCTTTTCTACGGGTATCAAACTAGCAAATGGAAAGAGAACTATTTATCTCGAATAAGAACGGAAAAAGAGTAATTCTAACGAAGTTTCCAAACTTCGAAAAAAATTATATTTCTTTTCGAGATTCTTTGCGCATAATATGCTTTTCTGGTTCTACCAAACTAGTATAATGAAAGAGAACTAGTTATCTCAAATAAGAATGGAAAAAATTGATTCATAAGGATTTTCAAAAGATCAAAAAAAATTTTCTTTATTGAAGATTCTTTCAGCATAATATGCTTTTCTAAGGCTATCAAACTAATATAATGAAAGAGAACCAGTTATCTCAAATAAGAACGGAAAAAAAGTGATTCTAATAAAGTTTCCAAACTTTGAAAACATTTTTTTTTTCTTTTCGAGATTCTTTGCGCATAATGTTTTTCTGAAGCTATCAAACTAGTATAATGAAAGAGAACCAATTATCTCAAATAAGAAAGGAAAAAAATTGATTAATAAGGATTTTCCAAACATCCAAAAAAAATTTTTTTTCTTTTCGAGATTCTTTCCGCATAATATGCTTTTCTGTTCTATCAAACTAGTATAATGAAAGAGAAGCAGTTATCTCGAATAAGAACGGAAAAAAAGTCATTCTAATGAGTTTCCAAACTTCGAAAAAAAATTTTTTTCTTTTCAATATTCTTTGCTCATAATATGCTTTTCTATGGCTATCAAACTAGTATAATGAAAGAGAACCAGTTATCTCAAATAAGTACGGAAAAAAAGTGATTCTAATGATGTTTCCAAACTTTGAAAACATTTTTTTTTCGTTTCGAGATTTTTTCCGCTTAATATGCTTTTCTACATCTATCAAAATAGCAAAATGAAAGAGAACCAGTTATCTTGAATAAGAACGGAATAAAAGTGATTCTAACGAAGTTTCCCAACTTTGAAAAAAATTATTTTTCTTTTTGAGATTCTTACCGCATAATATGCTTTTCTTTGTCTATGAAACTAGTATAATGAAAGAGAACCAGTTATCTCAAATAAGAACGGAAAAAAAGTGATTCTAATGATGTTTCCAATCTTTGAAAACATTTTTTTTTCTTTTCGAGATTTTTTCCGCTTAATATGCTTTTCTACAGCTATCAAAATAGCAAAATGATAGAGAACCAGTTATCTCGAATAAGAACGGAAAATAAGTGATTCTAAAGAAGTTTCCCAACTTCGAAAAAAATTATTTTTCTTTTTGAGATTCTTTGCGCATAATAAGCTTTTCTGAGGCTATCAAACTAGTATAATGAAAGAGAACCAGTTATGTCAAAGAAGAACGGAAAAAAAGTGATTCTAATGAAGTTTCCAAATTTTGAAATTTTTTTTTTTCTTTTCGAGATTCTTTGCGCATATAATGCTTTTCTCAGGCTATCAAACTAGTATAATGAAAGATAACCAGTTATCTCAAATAAGAATGGAAAAAAATTGATTCATAAGGATTTTGCAAACATCAAAAAAAAATTTTTTTTCTTTTCGACATTCTTTTCGTATAATATGCTTTTCTAAGGCTATCAAACTAGTATAATGAAAGAGAACCAGTTATCTGAAATAAGAACAGAAAAAAATTGATTCTAATGAAGTTTCCAAATTTTGAAATTTTTTTTTTTTTGTTTCGAGATTCTTTCCGCATAATATGCTTTTCCACAGCTATCAAACTCGCAAAATGAAAGGGAACTATTTATCTCGAATAAGAACGGAAAAAAAGTGATTCTAACGAAGTTTCCAAACTTCAAAAAAAATTATTTTTTTTTTCGAGATTCTTTCCGCATAATATGCTTTTCTGTTCTATCAAACTAGTATAATGAAAGAGAACCAGTTATTTCGAATAAGAACGGAAAAAAAGTGATTCTAATGAGTTTCCAAACTTCGAAAAAAAATTTTTTCTTTTAGAGATTCTTTGCGCATTATATGCTTTTCTATGGCTATCAAACTAGTATAATGAAAGAGAACCAGTTATCTCAAATAAGAACGGAAAAAAAGTGATTCTAATGATGTTTCCAAACTTTGAAAACATTTTTTTTTCTTTTCGAGATTTTTTCCGCTTAATATACTTTTCTACAGCTATCAAAATAGCAAAATGAAAGAGAACCAGTTATCTCGAATAAGAACGGAAAAAAAGTGATTCTAACGAAGTTTTAAACTTCGAAAAAAATTATTTTTCTTTTTGAGATTCTTACCGCATAATATGCTTTTCTGAGGCTATCAGACTAGTATAATGAAAGAGAACCAGTTATCTCAAATAAGAACGGAAAAAAAGTGATTCTAACGAAGTTTCCAAATTTGGAAAAAATTATTATTATTTTCGAGATTCTTTGCGTACAATATGCTTTTCTGAGGCTATCAAAGTAGTATAATGAAAGAGAACTAGCTATCTCAAATAAGAATGGATAAAAATCGATTCATAAGGATTTTCCAAAAATCAAAAAAAAAATTTTTTTCTTTTAGAGATTCTTTCCGCTTATTATGCTTTTCTAAGTCTATAAAACTAGTATAATGAAAGAGAACCATTTATCTCGAATAAGAACGGAAAAAAAGTGATTCTAACGAAGTTTTCAAACTTCGAAAAAATTTTTTTTTCTTTTCGAGATTCTTTGCGCATAATATGCTTTTCTGAGGCTATCAAACTAGTATAATGAAAGAGAACCAGTTATCTCAATAAGAATGGAAAAAAAGTGTTTCTAATGAAGTTTCCAAACTTCGAAAAAAAATTTTTTTCATTTCCAGATTCTTTGCGCATAATATGCTTTTCGGAGGCTATCAAATTAATATAATGAAAGAGAACCAGTTATCTCAAATAAGAACGGAAAAAAAGTGATTCTAACGAAGTTTCGAAACTTCGAAAAAAATTTTTTTTCCCTTCGAGATTCTTTGCGCATAATATGCTTTTCTGACGCTATCAAACTAGTATAATTAAAGAGAACCAGTTATCTCAAATAAGAACGGAAAAAAAGTGATTCTAACGAAGTTTCCAAACTTCGAAAAAAATTTTTTTTATTTTCCAGATTCATTGCGCATAATATGCTTTTCTGAGGGTAATCAAACTAGTATAATGAAAGAGAACCAGTTATCTCAAATAAGAACGGAAAAAATGTGATTCTAACGAAGTTTCGAAACTTCGAAAAAATTTTTTTTTCTTTTCGAGATTCTTTGCGCATAATATGCTTTTATGAGGCTATCAAACTAGTATAATGAAAGAGAACCAGTTATCTTAAATAAGAACGGAAAAAAAGTGATTCTAACGAAGTTTCCAAACTTCGAAAAAAAATTTTTTTCTTTTCGAGATTCTTTGCGCATAATACGCTTTTCTGAGGCTATCAAACTAGTATAATGAAAGAGAACCAGTTATCTCAAATAAGAAAGGAAAAAAAGTGATTCTAACGAAGTTTCCAAACTTCGAAAAAAAATTATTTTCTTTTCGAGATTCTCTGCGCATAATATGCTTGTCTGAGGCTATCAAACTAGTATAACGAGAGATTACCAGTTATCTCAAATAAGAATGGAAAAAAAGTGATTCTAATGAAGTTTCCAAACTTCGAAAAAAATTTGTTTTCTTTTCGAGATTCTTTCCGCATAATATGCTTTTCTACGGGTATCAAACTAGCAAATGGAAAGAGAACCATTTATCTCGAATAAGAACGGAAAAAGAGTAATTCTAACGAAGTTTCCAAACTTCGAAAAAAATTATTTTTCTTTTTCTTACCGCATAATATGCTTTTCTAAGGCTATCAAACAAGTATAATGAAAGAAAACCAGTTATCTCGAATAAGAACGGAAAAAAAAGTGATTCTAATGAAGTTTCCAAACTTCGAAAAAAATTTTTTTTCTTTTCGAGATTCTTTGCGTATATGCTTTTCTGAAGCTATCAAACTAGTATAATGAAAGAGAATCAGTTATCTCAAACAAGTACGGAAAAAAAGTGATTCTAACGAAGTTTCCAAATTTTGAAAATTTTTTTTTTCTTTTCGAGATTCTTTGCGCATATAATGCTTTTCTGAGGCTATCAAACTAGTATAATGAAAGAGAACCAGTTATCTCAATAAGAATGGAAAAAAAGTGTTTCTAATGAAGTTTCCAAACTTCGAAAAAAAATTTTTTTCATTTCGAGATTCTTTGCGCATAATATGCTTTTCGGAGCCTATCAAACTAATATAATGAAAGAGAACCAGTTATCTCAAATAAGAACGGAAAAAAAGTGATTCTAACGAAGTTTCGAAACTTCGAAAATTTTTTTTTTTCTTTTCGAGATTCTTTGCGCATAATATGCTTTTCTGAGGCTATCAAACTAGTATAATGAAAGAGAACCAGTTATCTCAAATAAGAACGGAAAAAAAGTGATTATAAGGAAGTTTCCAAACTTCGAAAAAAATTTTTTTTATTTTCGAGATTCATTGCGCATAATATGCTTTTCTGAGGGTAATCAAACTAGTATAATGAAAGAGAACCAGTTATCTCAAATAAGAACGGAAAAAAAGTGATTCTAACGAAGTTTCGAAACTTCGAAAAAAATTTTTTTTCTTTTCGAGATTCTTTGCGCATAATATGCTTTTCTGAGGCTATCAAACTAGTATAATGAAAGAGAACCAGTTATCTTAAATAAGAACGGAAAAAAAGTGATTCTAACGAAGTTTCCAAACTTGGAAAAAAAATTTTTTTCTCTTCGAGATTCTTTGCGCATAATACGCTTTTCTGAGGCTATCAAACTAGTATAATGAAAGAGAACCAGTTATCTCAAATAAGAACGGACAAAAAGTGATTCTAACGAAGTTTCCAAACTTCGAAAAAAATTTTTTTTCTTTTCGAGATTCTTTGCGCATAATACGCTTTTCTGAGGCTATCAAACTAGTATAATGAAAGAGAACCAGTTATCTCAAATAAGAACGGAAAAAAAGTGATTTTAACGAGGTTTCCAAACTTCGAAAAAAATTTTTTTTCTTTTCGAGATTCTTTGCGCATAATATGCTTTTCTGAGGCTATCAAACTAGTATAATGAAAGAGAACCAGTTATCTCAAATAAGAACGGAAAAAAAGTGATTCTAACGAAGTTTCGAAACTTCGAAAAAAAATTTTTTTCTTTTCGAGATTCTTTGCGCATAATATGCTTGTCTGAGGCTATCAAACTAGTATAATGAAAGAGAACCAGTTATCTCAAATAAGAACGGAAAAAAAGTGATTCTAACGAGGTTTCCAAACTTCGAAAAAAAATTTTTTTCTTTTCGAGATTCTTTGCGCATAATATGCTTTTCTGAGGCTATCAAACTAGTATAATGAAAGAGAACCAGTTATCTCAAATAAGAACGGAAAAAAAGTGATTGTAACGAAGTTTCGAAACTTCGAAAAAAAATTGTTTTCTTTTCGAGATTCTTTGCGCATAATATGCTTGTCTGAGGCTATCAAACTAGTATAATGAAAGAGAACCAGTTATCTCAAATAAGAACGGAAAAAAAGTGATTCTAACGAATTTTCGAAAACTCGAAAAAAATTTTTTTTCTTTTCGAGATTCTTTGCGCATAATATGCTTTTCTGAGGCTATCAAACTAGTATAATGAAAGAGAACCAGTTATCTCAAATAAGAAAGGAAAAAAAGTGATTCTAACGAAGTTTCCAAACTTCGAAAAAAAATTTTTTTCTTTTCGAGATTCTTTGCGCATAATATGCTTGTCTGAGGCTATCAAACTAGTATAACGAGAGATTGCCAGTTATCTCAAATAAGAATGGAAAAAAAGTGATTCTAATGAAGTTTCCAAACTTCGAAAAAAAAATTTATTCTTTTCGTGATTCTTTGCGCATAATATGTTTTTCTGAGGCTATCAAACTAGTATAATGAAACAGAACCAGTTATCTCAAATAAGAATGGAAAAAAAGTATTTCTAACGAAGTTTCCAAACTTTGAAAAAAAATTTTTATCTTTTCCAGATTCTTTGCGCATAATATGCTTGTCTGGGGCTATCAAACTAGTAAATGAAAGAGAACCAGATATCTCAAATAAGACTGGAAAAAAAGTGATTCTAAGGAAGTTTCCAAACTTGGAAAAAAAATTTTTTTCTTTTCGATATTCTTTGCGCATAATATGCTTTTCTGAGGCTATCAAACTAGTATGATGAAAGAGAACCCGTTATCTCAAATAAGAACGGAAAAAAAGTGATTCTAACGAGGTTTCCAAACTTCGAAAAAAAAATTTTTTTCTTTTCGAGATTCTTTGTGCATAATATGCTTTTCTGAGGCTATCAAACTAGTATAATGAAAGAGAATCAGTTATCTCAAATAAGA
The DNA here is from genome assembly GCA_030762175.1 of Metallyticus violacea. Lineage (NCBI taxonomy): Eukaryota > Metazoa > Arthropoda > Insecta > Mantodea > Metallyticidae > Metallyticus > Metallyticus violacea. Next base: position 80,750,481 of record CM060842.1, on the reverse strand, counting down.
ATGGAAAAAAAGTGATTCTAACGAAGTTTCCAAACTTCGAAAAAAAATTTTTTTTTTTGGGATTCTTTGCGCATAATACGCTTTTCTGAGGCTATCAAACTAGTATAATGAAAGAGAACCAGTTATCTCAAATAAGAACGGAAAAAAAGTGATTCTAACGAAGTTTCCAAACTTCGAAAAAAAATTTTTTTCTTTTCGAGATTCTTTGCGCATAATATGCTTTTCGGAGACTATCAAACTAATATAATGAAAGAGAACCAGCCATCTCAAATAAGAACGGAAAAAAAGTGATTCTAACGAGGTTTCGAAACTTCGAAAAAAATTTTTTTTCTTTTCGAGATTCTTTGCGCATAATATGCTTTTCTGAGGCTATCAAACTAGTATAATGAAAGAGAACCAGTTATCTCAAATAAGAACGGAAAAAAGTGATTCTAACGAAGTTTCGAAAACTCGAAAATAATTTTTTTTCTTTTCGAGATTCTTTGCGCATAATATGCTTTTCTGAGGCTATCAAAATAGTATATTGAAAGAGAACCAGTTATCTCAAATAAGAAAGGAAAAAAAGTGATTCTAATGAAGTTTCCAAACTTCGAAAAAAAATTTTTTTCTTTTCGAGATTCTTTGCGCATAATATGCTTTTCTGAGGCTATCAAACTAGTATAATGAAAGAGAACCAGTTATCTCAAATAAGAAAGGAAAAAAAGTGATTCTAACGAAGTTTCCAAACTTCGAAAAAAAATTTTTTTCTTTTCGGGATTCTTTGCGCATAATATGCTTGTCTGAGGCTATCAAACTAGTATAACGAGAGATTACCAGTTATCTCAAATAAGAATGGAAAAAAAGTGATTCTAATGAAGTTTCGAAACTTCGAAAAAAATTTGTTTTCTTTTCGAGATTCTTTCCGCATAATATGCTTTTCTACGGGTATCAAACTAGCAAATGGAAAGAGAACTATTTATCTCGAATAAGAACGGAAAAAGAGTAATTCTAACGAAGTTTCCAAACTTCGAAAAAAATTATATTTCTTTTCGAGATTCTTTGCGCATAATATGCTTTTCTGGTTCTACCAAACTAGTATAATGAAAGAGAACTAGTTATCTCAAATAAGAATGGAAAAAATTGATTCATAAGGATTTTCAAAAGATCAAAAAAAATTTTCTTTATTGAAGATTCTTTCAGCATAATATGCTTTTCTAAGGCTATCAAACTAATATAATGAAAGAGAACCAGTTATCTCAAATAAGAACGGAAAAAAAGTGATTCTAATAAAGTTTCCAAACTTTGAAAACATTTTTTTTTTCTTTTCGAGATTCTTTGCGCATAATGTTTTTCTGAAGCTATCAAACTAGTATAATGAAAGAGAACCAATTATCTCAAATAAGAAAGGAAAAAAATTGATTAATAAGGATTTTCCAAACATCCAAAAAAAATTTTTTTTCTTTTCGAGATTCTTTCCGCATAATATGCTTTTCTGTTCTATCAAACTAGTATAATGAAAGAGAAGCAGTTATCTCGAATAAGAACGGAAAAAAAGTCATTCTAATGAGTTTCCAAACTTCGAAAAAAAATTTTTTTCTTTTCAATATTCTTTGCTCATAATATGCTTTTCTATGGCTATCAAACTAGTATAATGAAAGAGAACCAGTTATCTCAAATAAGTACGGAAAAAAAGTGATTCTAATGATGTTTCCAAACTTTGAAAACATTTTTTTTTCGTTTCGAGATTTTTTCCGCTTAATATGCTTTTCTACATCTATCAAAATAGCAAAATGAAAGAGAACCAGTTATCTTGAATAAGAACGGAATAAAAGTGATTCTAACGAAGTTTCCCAACTTTGAAAAAAATTATTTTTCTTTTTGAGATTCTTACCGCATAATATGCTTTTCTTTGTCTATGAAACTAGTATAATGAAAGAGAACCAGTTATCTCAAATAAGAACGGAAAAAAAGTGATTCTAATGATGTTTCCAATCTTTGAAAACATTTTTTTTTCTTTTCGAGATTTTTTCCGCTTAATATGCTTTTCTACAGCTATCAAAATAGCAAAATGAAAGAGAACCAGTTATCTCGAATAAGAACGAAAAATAAGTGATTCTAAAGAAGTTTCCCAACTTCGAAAAAAATTATTTTTCTTTTTGAGATTCTTTGCGCATAATAAGCTTTTCTGAGGCTATCAAACTAGTATAATGAAAGAGAACCAGTTATGTCAAAGAAGAACGGAAAAAAAGTGATTCTAATGAAGTTTCCAAATTTTGAAATTTTTTTTTTTCTTTTCGAGATTCTTTGCGCATATAATGCTTTTCTCAGGCTATCAAACTAGTATAATGAAAGATAACCAGTTATCTCAAATAAGAATGGAAAAAAATTGATTCATAAGGATTTTGCAAACATCAAAAAAAAATTTTTTTTCTTTTCGACATTCTTTTCGTATAATATGCTTTTCTAAGGCTATCAAACTAGTATAATGAAAGAGAACCAGTTATCTGAAATAAGAACAGAAAAAAATTGATTCTAATGAAGTTTCCAAATTTTGAAATTTTTTTTTTTTGTTTCGAGATTCTTTCCGCATAATATGCTTTTCCACAGCTATCAAACTCGCAAAATGAAAGGGAACTATTTATCTCGAATAAGAACGGAAAAAAAGTGATTCTAACGAAGTTTCCAAACTTCAAAAAAAATTATTTTTCTTTTCGAGATTCTTTCCGCATAATATGCTTTTCTGTTCTATCAAACTAGTATAATGAAAGAGAACCAGTTATTTCGAATAAGAACGGAAAAAAAGTGATTCTAATGAGTTTCCAAACTTCGAAAAAAAATTTTTTCTTTTAGAGATTCTTTGCGCATTATATGCTTTTCTATGGCTATCAAACTAGTATAATGAAAGAGAACCAGTTATCTCAAATAAGAACGGAAAAAAAGTGATTCTAATGATGTTTCCAAACTTTGAAAACATTTTTTTTTCTTTTCGAGATTTTTTCCGCTTAATATACTTTTCTACAGCTATCAAAATAGCAAAATGAAAGAGAACCAGTTATCTCGAATAAGAACGGAAAAAAAGTGATTCTAACGAAGTTTTAAACTTCGAAAAAAATTATTTTTCTTTTTGAGATTCTTACCGCATAATATGCTTTTCTGAGGCTATCAGACTAGTATAATGAAAGAGAACCAGTTATCTCAAATAAGAACGGAAAAAAGTGATTCTAACGAAGTTTCCAAATTTGGAAAAAATTATTATTATTTTCGAGATTCTTTGCGTACAATATGCTTTTCTGAGGCTATCAAAGTAGTATAATGAAAGAGAACTAGCTATCTCAAATAAGAATGGATAAAAATCGATTCATAAGGATTTTCCAAAAATCAAAAAAAAAATTTTTTTCTTTTAGAGATTCTTTCCGCTTATTATGCTTTTCTAAGGCTATAAAACTAGTATAATGAAAGAGAACCATTTATCTCGAATAAGAACGGAAAAAAAGTGATTCTAACGAAGTTTTCAAACTTCGAAAAAAATTTTTTTTCTTTTCGAGATTCTTTGCGCATAATATGCTTTTCTGAGGCTATCAAACTAGTATAATGAAAGAGAACCAGTTATCTCAATAAGAATGGAAAAAAAGTGTTTCTAATGAAGTTTCCAAACTTCGAAAAAAAATTTTTTTCATTTCCAGATTCTTTGCGCATAATATGCTTTTCGGAGGCTATCAAATTAATATAATGAAAGAGAACCAGTTATCTCAAATAAGAACGGAAAAAAAGTGATTCTAACGAAGTTTCGAAACTTCGAAAAAAATTTTTTTTCCCTTCGAGATTCTTTGCGCATAATATGCTTTTCTGACGCTATCAAACTAGTATAATTAAAGAGAACCAGTTATCTCAAATAAGAACGGAAAAAAAGTGATTCTAACGAAGTTTCCAAACTTCGAAAAAATTTTTTTTTATTTTCCAGATTCATTGCGCATAATATGCTTTTCTGAGGGTAATCAAACTAGTATAATGAAAGAGAACCAGTTATCTCAAATAAGAACGGAAAAAATGTGATTCTAACGAAGTTTCGAAACTTCGAAAAAATTTTTTTTTCTTTTCGAGATTCTTTGCGCATAATATGCTTTTATGAGGCTATCAAACTAGTATAATGAAAGAGAACCAGTTATCTTAAATAAGAACGGAAAAAAAGTGATTCTAACGAAGTTTCCAAACTTCGAAAAAAAATTTTTTTCTTTTCGAGATTCTTTGCGCATAATACGCTTTTCTGATGCTATCAAACTAGTATAATGAAAGAGAACCAGTTATCTCAAATAAGAATGGAAAAAAATTGATTCATAAGGATTTTCCAAACTTAAAAAAAAATATTTTTTCTTTTCGAGATTCTTTTCGCATAATATGCTTTTCTCAGGCTATCATACTAGTATAATGAAAGAGAACCAGTTATCTCAAATAAGAACAGAAAAAAATTGATTCTAATGAAGTTTCCAAATTTTGAAATTTTTTTTTTTTTCGAGATTCTTTCCGCATAATATGCTTTTCCACAGCTATCAAAATAGCAAAATGAAAGAGAACCAGTTATCTCGAATAAGAACGGAAAAATGGTGATTCTAAAGAAGTTTCCAAACTTCGAAAAAAATTTTTTTCTTTTCGAGATTCTTTGCGCATAATATGCTTTTCTGAGGCTATCAGACTAGTATAATGAAAGAGAACCAGTTATCTCAAATAAGAACGGAAAAAAAGTGATTCTAACGAAGTTTCCAAATTTGGAAAAAATTATTATTATTTTCGAGATTCTTTGCGTATATTATGCTTTTCTGAGGCTATCAAAGTAGTATAATGAAAGAGAACCAGTTATCTCAAATAAGAATGGAAAAAAATTGATTCATAAGTATTTTTCAAACATCAAAAAAAAATTTTTTTCTTTTCGAGATTCTCTCCGCATAATATGCTTTTCTGAGCTTATCAAACTAGTATAATGAAAGAGAACTACCTATCTCAAATAAGAATGGATAAAAATCGATTCATAAGGATTTTCCAAAAATCAAAAAAAAATTTTTTTCTTTTCGAGATTCTTTCCGCTTATTATGCTTTTCTGAGGCTATCAAACCAGTATAATGAAAGAGAACCAGTTATCTGAAATAAGAACGGAAAAAAGTGATTCTAATGAAGTTTCCAAACTTTGAAAACATTTTTTTTTCTTTTCGAGATTCTTTCCGCATAATATGCTTTTCTAAGGCTATCAAACTAGTATAACGAAAGAGAACCAGTTATCTCGAATAAGAACGGAAAAAAATTGATTCCAACGAAGTTTCCAATCTTCGAAAAAAATGATTTTTCTTTTCAAGATTCTTTCCGCATAATATGCTTTTCTAAGGCTATAAAACTAGTATAATGAAACAGAACCATTTATCTCGAATCAGAACGGAAAAAAAGTGATTCTAACGAAGTTTTCTAACTTCGAAAAAAATTTTTTTCTTTTCGAGATTCTTTGCGCATAATATGCTTTTCTGAGGCTATCAAACTAGTATAATGAAACAGAACCAGTTATCTCAATAAGAATGGAAAAAAAGTGTTTCTAATGAAGTTTCCAAACTTCGAAAAAAAATTTTTTTCATTTCGAGATTCTTTGTGCATAATATGCTTTTCGGAGGCTATCAAACTAGTATAATGAAAGAGAACCAGTTATCTGAAATAAGAACGGAAAAAAAGTGATTCTAACGAAGTTTCGAAACTTCGAAAAAAATTTTTTTTCTTTTCGAGATTCTTTGCGCATAATATGCTTTTCTGAAGCTATCAAACTAGTATAATGAAAGGGAACCAGTTATCTCAAATAAGAACGGAAAAAAAGTGATTCTAACGAAGTTTCCAAACTTCGAAAACCTTTTTTTTTCTTTTCGAGATTCTTTCCGCATAACATGCTTTTCTAAGGCTATCAAACTAGTATAACGAAAGAGAACCAGTTATCTCAATAAGAATGGAAAAAAAGTGTTTCTAATGAAGTTTCCAAACTTCGAAAAAAAATTTTTTTTCATTTCGAGATTCTTTGCGCATAATATGCTTTTCGGAGGCTATAAAACTAATATAATGAAAGAGAACCAGTTATCTCAAATAAGAACGGAAAAAAAGTGATTCTAACGAAGTTTCGAAACTTCGAAAAAAATTTTTTTTCTTTTAGAGATTCTTTGCGCATAATATGCTTTTGTGAGGCTATCAAACTAGTATAATGAAAGAGAACCAGTTATCTCAAATAAGAACGGAAAAAAAAGTGATTCTAACGAAGTTTCCAAACTTCGAAAAAAATTTTTTTTATTTTTGAGATTCTTGCCGCATAATATGCTTTTCTGAGGCTATCAGACTAGTATAATGAAAGAGAACCAGTTATCTCAAATAAGAACGGAAAAAAAGTGATTCTAACGAAGTTTCCAAATTTGGAAAAAATTATTATTATTTTCGAGATTCTTTGCGTATAATATGCTTTTCTGAGGCTATCAAAGTAGTATAATGAAAGAGAACTAGCTATCTCAAATAAGAATGGAAAAAAAGTGATTCTAAGGAAGTTTCCAAACTTCGAAAAAAAAATTTTTTCTTTTCGAGATTCTTTGCGCATAATACGCTTTTCTGAGGCTATCAAACTAGTATAATGAAAGAGAACCAGTTATCTCAAATAAGAACGGAAAAAAAGTGATTCTAACGAGGTTTCCAAACTTCGAAAAAAAATTTTTTTCTTTTCGAGATTCTTTGCGCATAATATACTTTTCTGAGGCTATCAAACTAGTATAATGAAAGAGAACCAGTTATCTCAAATAAGAACGGAAAAAAAGTGATTCTAACGAATTTTCCAAACTTCGAAAAAAAATTTTTTTCTTTTCGAGATTCTTTGCGCATAATATGCTTGTCTGGGGCTATCAAACTAGTATAATGAAAGAGAACCAGTAATCTCAAATAAGAACGGAAAAAAAGTGATTCTAACGAAGTTTCCAAACTTCGAAAAAAAATTTTTTTCTTTTCGAGATTCTTTGCGCATAATATGCTTTTCTGAGGCTATCAAACTAGTATAATGAAAGAGAACCAGTTATCTTGAATAAGAACGGAAAAAAAGTGATTCTAACGAAGTTTCCCAACTTTGAAAAAAATTATTTTTCTTTTTGAGATTCTTACCGCATAATATGCTTTTCTGAGGCTATCAAACTAGTATAATGAAAGAGAACCAGTTATGTCAAATAAGAACGGAAAAAAAGTGATTCTAATGAAGTTTCCAAATTTTGAAATTTTTTTTTTTCTTTTTGATTCTTTGCGCATATAATGCTTTTCTGAGGCTATCAAACTAGTATAATGAAACATAACCAGTTATCTCAAATAAGAATGGAAAAAAATTGATTCATAAGGATTTTGCAAACATCAAAAAAAAATTTTTTCTCTTTTCGAGATTCTTTTAGTATAATATGCTTTTCTCAGGCTATCAAACTAGTATAATGAAAGAGAACCAGTTATCTGAAATAAGAACAGAAAAAAATTGATTCTAATGAAGTTTCCAAATTTTGAAATTTTTTTTTTTTTTTCGAGATTCTTTCCGCAAAATATGCTTTTCCACAGCTATCAAACTCGCAAAATGAAAGGGAACCATTTATCTCGAATAAGAACGGAAAAAAAGTGATTCTAACGAAGTTTCCAAACTTCGAAAAAAATTATTTTTCTTTTCGAGATTCTTTCCGCATAATATGCTTTTCTGTTCTATCAAACTAGTATAATGAAAGAGAACCAGTTATCTCGAATAAGAACGGAAAAAAAGTGATTCTAATGAGTTTCCAAACTTCGAAAAAAATTTTTTTCTTTTCGAGATTCTTTGCGCATTATATGCTTTTCTATGGCTATCAAACTAGTATAATGAAAGAGAACCAGTTATCTCAAATAAGAACGGAAAAAAAGTGATTCTAATGATGTTTCCAAACTTTGAAAACATTTTTTTTTTCTTTTCGAGATTTTTTCCGCTTAATATACTTTTCTACAGCTATCAAAATAGCAAAATGAAAGAGAACCAGTTATCTCGAAAAAGAACGGAAAAAAAGTGATTCTAACGAAGTTTTAAACTTCGAAAAAATTTATTTTTCTTTTTGAGATCCTTACCGCATAATATGCTTTTCTATGGCTATGAAACTAGTATAATGAAAGAGAAACAGTTATCTCAAATAAGAACGGAAAAAAAGTGATTCTTACGAAGTTTTCAAACTTCGAAAAATTTTTTTTTTCTTTTCGAGTTTCTTTGCGCATAATATGCTTTTCTGTGGCTATCAAACTAGTATAATGAAAGAGAACCAGTTATCTCAAATAAGAACGGAAAAAAGTGATTCTAATGAAGTTTCCAAATTTTGAAATTTTTTTTTTCTTTTCGAGATTCTTTGCGCATATAATGCTTTTCTGAGGCTATCAAACTAGTATAATGAAAGATACCCAGTTATCTCAAATAAGAATGGAAAAAAATTGATTCATAAGGATTTTCCAAACATAAAAAAAAATATTATTCTTTTCGAGATTCTTTTCGCATAATATGCTTTTCTCAGGCTATCATACTAGTATAATGAAAGAGAACCAGTTATCTAAAATAAGAACAGAAAAAAATTCATTCTAATGAAGTTTCCAAATTTTGAAAATTTTTTTTTTTTTCGAGATTCTTTCCGCATAATATGCTTTTCCACATCTATCAAAATAGCAAAATGAAAGAGAACCAGTTATCTCGAATAAGAACGGAAAAATGGTGATTCTAATGAAGTTTCCAACCTTCGAAAAAAATTTTTTTTCTTTTCGAGATTCTTTGCGCATAATATGCTTTTCTGAGGCTATCAGACTAGTATAATGAAAGAGAACCAGTTATCTCAAATAAGAACGGAAAAAAAGTGATTCTAACGAAGTTTCCAAATTTGGAAAAAATTATTATTATTTTCGAGATTCTTTGCGTATAATATGCTTTTCTGAGGCTATCAAAGTAGTATAATGAAAGAGAACCAGTTATCTCAAATAAGAATGGAAAAAAATTGATTCATAAGTATTTTTCAAACATCAAAAAAAAATTTTTTTCTTTTCGAGATTCTTTCCGCATAATATGCTTTTCTGAGGCTATCAAACTAGTATAATGAAAGAGAACTAGCTATCTCAAATAAGAATGGATAAAAATCGATTCATAAGGATTTTCCAAAAATCAAAAAAAAAAATTTTTCTTTTCGAGATTCTTTCCGCATAATATGCTTTTTTTAGGCTATCAAACTAGTATAACGAAAGAGAACCAGTTATCTCGAATAAGAACGGAAAAAAAGTGATTCTAACGAAGTTTTCAAACTTCGAAAAAAATTTTTTTCTTTTCGAGATTCTTTGCTCATAATATGCTTTTCTGAGGCTATCAAACTAGTATAATGAAAGAGAACCAGTTATCTCAAATAAGAACGGAAAAAAAGTGATTCTAACGAGGTTTCCAAACTTCGAAAAAAAATTTTTTTCTTTTCGAGATTCTTTGCGCTTAATATGCTTTTCTGAGGCTATCAAACTAGTATAATGAAAGAGAACCAGTTATCTCAAATAAGAACGGAAAAAAAGTGATTCTAATGAAGTTTCAAAACTTCGAAAAAAAATTTTTTTCTTTTCGAGATTCTTTGCGCATAATATGCTTGTCTGAGGCTATCAAACTAGTATAATGAAAGAGAACCAGTTATCTCAAATAAGAACGGAAAAAAAGTGATTCTAACGAGGTTTCCAAACTTCGAAAAAAAATTTTTTTCTTTTCGAGATTCTTTGCGCATAATATGCTTTTCTGAGGCTATCAAACTAGTATAATGAAAGAGAACCAGTTATCTCAAATAAGAACGGAAAAAAAGTGATTCTAACGAAGTTTCGAAACTTCGAAAAAAAATTTTTTTCTTTTCGAGATTCTTTGCGCATAATATGCTTTTCTGAGGCTATCAAACTAGTATAATGAAAGAGAACCAGTCATCTTAAATAAGAACGGAAAAAAAGTGATTCTAACAAAGTTTCCAAACTTCGAAAAGAAATTTTTTTCTTTTCGAGATTCTTTGCGCATAATATCCTTTTCTGACGCTATCAAACTAATATAATGAAAGAGAACCAGTTATCTCAAATAAGAACGGAAAAAAAGTGATTCTAACGAGGTTTCCAAACTTCGAAAAAATTTTTTTCTCTTTTCGAGATTCTTTGCGCATAATATGCTTTTCTGAGGCTATCAAACTAGTATAATGAAAGAGAACCAGTTATCTCAAATAAGAACGGAAAAAAAGTGATTCTAACGAAGTTTCCAAACTTCGAAAAAAATTTTTTTTCTTTTCGAGATTCTTTGCGCATAATATGCTTGTCTGAGGCTATCAAACTAGTATAATGAAAGAGAACCAGTTATCTCAAATAAGAACGGAAAAAAAGTGATTCTAACGAAGTTTCCAAACTTCGAAAAAAAATTTTTTTCTTTTCGACATTCTTTGCGCATAATATGCTTTTCTGAGGCTATCAAACTAGTATAATGAAAGAGAACCAGTTATCTCAAATAAGAACGGAAAAAAAGTGATTCTAACGAAGTTTCCAATCTTCGAAAAAAAATTTTTTTCTTTTCGAGATTCTTTGCGCATAATACGCTTTCTGAGGCTATCAAACTAGTATAATGAAAGAGAACCAGTTTTCTCAAATAAGAACGGAAAAAAAGTGATTCTAACGAAGTTTCCAAACTTCGAAAAAAAATTTTTTTCTTTTCGAGATTCTTTGCCCATAATATGCTTTTCTGAGGCTATCAAACTAGTATCATGAAAGAGAAGCAGTTATCTCGAATAAGAACGGAAAAAAAGTCATTCTAATGAGTTTCCAAACTTCGAAAAAAAATTTTTTTCTTTTCAAGATTCTTTGCTCATAATATGCTTTTCTATGGCTATCAAACTAGTATAATGAAAGAGAACCAGTTATCTCAAATAAGTACGGAAAAAAAGTGATTCTAATGATGTTTCCAAACTTTGAAAACATTTTTTTTTCTTTTCGAGATTTTTTCCGCTTAATATGCTTTTCTACATCTATCAAAATAGCAAAATGAAAGAGAACCAGTTATCTTGAATAAGAACGGAAAAAAAGTGATTCTAACGAAGTTTCCCAACTTTGAAAAAAATTATTTTTCTTTTTGAGATTCTTACCGCATAATATGCTTTTCTATGTCTATGAAACTAGTATAATGAAAGAGAACCAGTTATCTCAAATAAGAACGGAAAAAAAGTGATTCTAATTATTTTTCCAATCTTTGAAAATATTTTTTTTTCTTTTCGAGATTTTTTCCGCTTAATATGCTTTTCTACAGCTATCAAAATAGCAAAATGAAAGAGAACCAGTTATCTCGAATAAGAACGGAAAAAAAGTGATTCTAACGAAGTTTCGAAACTTCGAAAAAAATTTTTTTTCTTTTCGAGACTCTTTGCGCATAATATGCTTTTCTGAGGCTATCAAACTAATATAATGAAAGATAACCAGTTATCTCAAATAAGAATGGAAAAAAATTGATTCATAAGGATTTTGCAAACATCAAAAAAAAATTTTTTTTCTTTTCGAGATTCTTTTCGTATAATATGCTTTTCTCAGGCTATCAAACTAGTATAATGAAAGAGAACCAGTTATCTGAAATAAGAACAGAAAAAAATTGATTCTAATGAAGTTTCCAAATTTTGAAATTTTTTTTTTTTTTTCGAGATTCTTTCCGCATAATATGCTTTTCTGAGGCTATCAAACTCGCAAAATGAAAGGGAACCATTTATCTCGAATAAGAACGGAAAAAAAGTGATTCTAACGAAGTTTCCAAACTTCGAAAAAAATTATTTTTCTTTTCGAGATTCTTTCCGTATAATATGCTTTTCTGTTCTATCAAACTAGTATAATGAAAGAGAACCAGTTATCTCGAATAAGAACGGAAAAAAAGTGATTCTAATGAGTTTCCAAACTTCGAAAAAAATTTTTTTCTTTTCGAGATTCTTTGCGCATTATATGCTTTTCTATGTCATAAAACTAGTATAATGAGAGAGAACCAGTTATCTCAAATAAGAACGGAAAAAAAGTGATTCTAATGATGTTTCCAAACTTTGAAAACATTTTTTTTTCTTTTCGAGGTTTTTTCCGCTTAATATACTTTTCTACAGCTATCAAAATAGCAAAATGAAAGAGAACCAGTTATCTCGAATAAGAACGGAAAAAAAGTGATTCTAACGAAGTTTTAAACTTCGAAAAAAATTATTTTTCTTTTTGAGATCCTTACCTCATAATATGCTTTTCTATGGCTATGAAACTAGTATAATGAAAGAGAAACAGTTATCTCAAATAAGAACGGAAAAAAAGTGATTCTAACGAAGTTTTCAAACTTCGAAATATTTTTTTTTTCTTTTCGAGATTCTTTGCGCATAATATGCTTTTCTGTGGCTATCAAACTAGTATAATGAAAGAGAACCAGTTATCTCAAATAAGAACGGAAAAAAAGTGATTCTAATGAAGTTTCCAAATTTTGAAATTTTTTTTTCTTTTCGAGATTCTTTCCGCATATAATGCTTTTCTGAGGCTATCAAACTAGTATAATGAAAGATAACCAGTTATCTCAAATAAGAATGGAAAAAAATTGATTCATAAGGATTTTCCAAACATAAAATAAAAATATTTTTCTTTTCGAGATTCTTTTCGCATAATATGCTTTTCTCAGGCTATCATACTAGTATAATGAAAGAGAACCAGTTATCTCAAATAAGAACAGAAAAAAATTCATTCTAATGAAGTTTCCAAATTTTGAAAATTTTTTTTTTTTCGAGATTCTTTCCGCATAATATGCTTTTCCACAGCTATTAAAATAGCAAAATGAAAGAGAACCAGTTATCTCGAATAAGAACGGAAAAAAAGTGATTCTAACTAAGTTTCCAAATTTGGAAAAAATTATTATTATTTTCGAGATTCTTTGCGTATAATATGCTTTTCTGAGGCTATCAAAGTAGTATAATGAAAGAGAACCAGTTATCTCAAATAAGAATGGAAAAAAATTGATTCATAAGTATTTTTCAAACATCAAAAAAAAATTTTTTTCTTTTCGAGATTCTTTCCGCATAATATGCTTTTCTGAGGCTATCAAACTAGTATAATGAAAGAGAACTAGCTATCTCAAATAAGAATGGATAAAAATCGATTCATAAGGATTTTCCAAAAATCAAAAAAAAAAATTTTTCTTTTCGAGATTCTTTCCGCATAATATGCTTTTCTAAGGCTATCAAACTAGTATAACGAAAGAGAACCAGTTATCTCGAATAAGAACGGAAAAAAAGTGATTCTAACGAAGTTTTCAAACTTCGAAAAAAATTTTTTTCTTTTCCAGATTCTTTGCTCATAATATGCTTTTCTGAGGCTATCAAACTAGTATAATGAAAGAGAACCAGTTATCTCAAATAAGAACGGAAAAAAAGTGATTCTAACGAGGTTTCCAAACTTCGAAAAAAAATTTTTTTCTTTTCGAGATTCTTTGCGCTTAATATGCTTTTCTGAGGCTATCAAACTAGTATAATGAAAGAGAACCAGTTATCTCAAATAAGAACGGAAAAAAAGTGATTCTAATGAAGTTTCAAAACTTCGAAAAAAAATTTTTTTCTTTTCGAGATTCTTTGCGCATAATATGCTTGTCTGAGGCTATCAAACTAGTATAATGAAAGAGAACCAGTTATCTCAAATAAGAACGGAAAAAAAGTGATTCTAACGAGGTTTCCAAACTTCGAAAAAAAATTTTTTTCTTTTCGAGATTCCTTGCGCATAATATGCTTTTCTGAGGCTATCAAACTAGTATAATGAAAGAGAACCAGTTATCTCAAATAAGAACGGAAAAAAAGTGATTCTAACGAAGTTTCGAAACTTCGAAAAAAAATTTTTTTCTTTTCGAGATTCTTTGCGCATAATATGCTTTTCTGAGGCTATCAAACTAGTATAATGAAAGAGAACCAGTCATCTTAAATAAGAACGGAAAAAAAGTGATTCTAACAAAGTTTCCAAACTTCGAAAAGAAATTTTTTTCTTTTCGAGATTCTTTGCGCATAATATGCTTTTCTGAGGCTATCAAACTAGTATAATGAAAGAGAACCAGTTATCTCAAATAAGAACGGAAAAAAAGTGATTCTAACGAGGTTTCCAAACTTCGAAAAAATTTTTTTTTCTTTTCGAGATTCTTTGCGCATAATATGCTTTTCTGAGGCCATCAAACTAGTATAATGAAAGAGAACCAGTTATCTCAAATAAGAACGGAAAAAAAGTGATTCTAACGAAGTTTCCAAACTTCGAAAAAAATTTTTTTTCTTTTCGAGATTCTTTGCGCATAATATGCTTGTCTGAGGCTATCAAACTAGTATAATGAAAGAGAACCAGTTATCTCAAATAAGAACGGAAAAAAAGTGATTCTAACGAAGTTTCCAAACTTCGAAAAAAAATTTTTTTCTTTTCGACATTCTTTGCGCATAATATGCTTTTCTGAGGCTATCAAACTAGTATAATGAAAGAGAACCAGTTATCTCAAATAAGAACGGAAAAAAAGTGATTCTAACGAGGTTTCCAACCTTCGAAAAAAAATTTTTTTCTTTTCGAGATTCTTTGCGCATAATACGCTTTTCTGAGGCTATCAAACTAGTATAATGAAAGAGAACCAGTTTTCTCAAATAAGAACGGAAAAAAAGTGATTCTAACGAAGTTTCCAAACTTCGAAAAAAAATTTTTTTCTTTTCGAGATTCTTTGCCCATAATATGCTTTTCTGAGGCTATCAAACTAGTATCATGAAAGAGAAGCAGTTATCTCGAATAAGAACGGAAAAAAAGTCATTCTAATGAGTTTCCAAACTTCGAAAAAAAATTTTTTTCTTTTCAAGATTCTTTGCTCATAATATGCTTTTCTATGGCTATCAAACTAGTATAATGAAAGAGAACCAGTTATCTCAAATAAGTACGGAAAAAAAGTGATTCTAATGATGTTTCCAAACTTTGAAAACATTTTTTTTTCTTTTCGAGATTTTTTCCGCTTAATATGCTTTTCTACATCTATCAAAATAGCAAAATGAAAGAGAACCAGTTATCTTGAATAAGAACGGAAAAAAAGTGATTCTAACGAAGTTTCCCAACTTTGAAAAAAATTATTTTTCTTTTTGAGATTCTTACCGCATAATATGCTTTTCTATGTCTATGAAACTAGTATAATGAAAGAGAACCAGTTATCTCAAATAAGAACGGAAAAAAAGTGATTCTAATTATTTTTCCAATCTTTGAAAATATTTTTTTTTCTTTTCGAGATTTTTTCCGCTTAATATGCTTTTCTACAGCTATCAAAATAGCAAAATGAAAGAGAACCAGTTATCTCGAATAAGAACGGAAAAAAAGTGATTCTAACGAAGTTTTAAACTTCGAAAAAAATTATTTTTCTTTTTGAGATCCTTACCGCATAATATGCTTTTCTATGGCTATGAAACTAGTATAATGAAAGAGAAACAGTTATCTCAAATAAGAACGGAAAAAAAGTGATTCTAACGAAGTTTTCAAACTTCGAAAAATTTTTTTTTTCTTTTCGAGATTCTTTGCGCATAATATGCTTTTCTGTGGCTATCAAACTAGTATAATGAAAGAGAACCAGTTATCTCAAATAAGAAAGGAAAAAAAGTGATTCTAATGAAGTTTCCAAATTTTGAAATTTTTTTTTTCTTTTCGAGATTCTTTCCGCATATAATGCTTTTCTGAGGCTATCAAACTAGTATAATGAAAGATAACCAGTTATCTCAAATAAGAATGGAAAAAAATTGATTCATAAGGATTTTCCAAACATAAAAAAAAAATATTTTTCTTTTCGAGATTCCTTTCGCATAATATGCTTTTCTCAGGCTATCATACTAGTATAATGAAAGAGAACCAGTTATCTCAAATAAGAACAGAAAAAAATTCATTCTAATGAAGTTTCCAAATTTTGAAAATTTTTTTTTTTTCGAGATTCTTTCCGCATAATATGCTTTTCCACAGCTATCAAAATAGCAAAATGAAAGAGAACCAGTTATCTCGAATAAGAACGGAAAAATGGTGATTCTAATGAAGTTTCCAACCTTCGAAAAAAAATTTTTTTTCTTTTCGAGATTCTTTGCGCATAATATGCTTTTCTGAGGCTATCAGAGTAGTATAATGAAAGAGAACCAGTTATCTCAAATAAGAACGGAAAAAAAGTGATTCTAACGAAGTTTCCAAATTTGGAAAAAATTATTATTATTTTCGAGATTCTTTGCGTATAATATGCTTTTCTGAGGCTATCAAAGTAGTATAATGAAAGAGAACCAGTTATCTCAAATAAGAATGGAAAAAAATTGATTCATAAGTATTTTTCAAACATCAAAAAAAAATTTTTTTCTTTTCGAGATTCTTTCCGCATAATATGCTTTTCTGAGTCTATCAAACTAGTATAAAGAAAGAGAACTAGCTATCTCAAATAAGAATGGATAAAAATCGATTCATAAGGATTTTCCAAAAATCAAAAAAAAAATTTTTTCTTTTCGAGATTCTTTCAGCATAATATGCTTTTCTAAGGCTATCAAACTAGTATAACGAAAGAGAACCAGTATTCTCGAATAAGAACGGAAAAAAAGTGATTCTAACGAAGTTTTCAAACTTCGAAAAAAATTTTTTTTCTTTTCGAGATTCTTTGCGCATAATATGCTTTTCTGAGGCTATCAAACTAGTAGAATGAAAGAGAACCAGTTATCTCAATAAGAATGGAAAAAAAGTGTTTCTAATGAAGTTTCCAAACTTCGAAAAAAAATTTTTTTCATTTCGAGATTCTTTGCGCATAATATGCTTTTCGGAGGCTATCAAACTAATATAATGAAAGAGAACCATTTATCTCAAATAAGAACGAAAAAAAATGATTCTAACGAAGTTTCGAAACTTCGAAAAAAATTTTTTTTCTTTTCGAGATTCTTTGCGCATAATATGCTTTTGTGAGGCTATCAAACTAGTATAATGAAAGAGAACCAGTTATCTCAAATAAGAACGGAAAAAAAGTGATTCTAAAGAAGTTTCGAAACTTCGAAAAAATTTTTTTTTATTTTCGAAATTCATTGCGCATAATATGCTTTTCTGAGGGTAATCAAACTAGTATAATGAAAGAGAACCAGTTATCTCAAATAAGAACGGAAAAAAAGTGATGCTAACGAAGTTTCGAAACTTCGAAAAAAATTTTTTTTCTTTTCGAGATTCTTTGCGCATAATATGCTTTTCTGAGGCTATCAAACTAGTATAACGAAAGAGAACCAGTTATCTTAAATAAGAACGGAAAAAAAGTGATTCTAACGAAGTTTCCAAACTTCGAAAAAAAATTTTTTTCTTTTCGAGATTCTTTGCGCATAATATGCTTGTCTGAGGCTATCAAACTAGTATAATGAAAGAGAACCAGTTATCTTAAATAAGAATGGAAAAAAAGTGATTCTGAGGAAGTTTCCAAACTTCGAAAAAAAATTTTTTTCTTTTCGAGTATCTTTGCGCATAATACGCTTTTCTGAGGCTATTAAACTAGTATAATGAAAGAGAACCAGTTATCTCAAATAAGAACGGAAAAAAAGTGATTCTAATGAAGTTTCGAAACTTCGAAAAAAAATTTTTTTCTTTTCGAGATTCTTTGCGCATAATATGCTTTTCTGAGGCTATCAAACTAGTATAATGAAAGAGAACCAGTTATCTCAAATAAGAACGGAAAAAAAGTGATTCTAACGAAGTTTCCAAATTTGGAAAAAATTATTATTATTTTCGAGATTCTTTGCGTATAATATGCTTTTCTGAGGCTATCAAAGTAGTATAATGAAAGAGAACCAGTTATCTCAAATAAGAATGGAAAAAAATTGATTCATAAGTATTTTTCAAACATCAAAAAAAAATTTTTTTCTTTTCGAGATTCTTTCCGCATAATATGCTTTTCTGAGGCTATCAAACTAGTATAATAAAAGAGAACTAGCTATCTCTAATAAGAATGGATAAAAATCGATACATAAGGATTTTCCAAAAATCAAAAAAAAAAATTTTTCTTTTCGATATTCTTTCCGCATAATATGCTTTTCTAAGCCTATCAAACTAGTATAACGAAAGAGAACCAGTTATCTCGAATAAGAACGGAAAAAAATTGATTCCAACGAAGTTTCCAATCTTCGAAAAAAATGATTCTTCTTTTCAAGATTCTTTCCGCATAATATGCTTTTCTAAGGCTATAAAACTAGTATAATGAAAGAGAACCATTTATCTCGAATAAGAACGGAAAAAAAGTGATTCTAACGAAGTTTTCAAACGTCGAAAAAAATTTTTTTTCTTTTCGAGATTCTTTGCGCATAATATGCTTTTCTGAGGCTATCAAACTAGTATAATGAAAGAGAACTAGTTATCTCAATAAGAATGGAAAAAAAGTGTTTCTAATGAAGTTTCCAAACTTCGAAAAAAAATTTTTTTCATTTCGAGATTCTTTGCGCATAATATGCTTTTCGGAGGCTATCAAACTAATATAATGAAAGAGAACCAGTTATCTCAAATAAGAATTGAAAAAAAGTGATTCTAACGAAGTTTCCAAACTTCGAAAAAAAATTTTTTTCATTTCGAGATTCTTTGCGCATAATATGCTTTTCGGAGGCTATCAAACTAATATAATGAAAGAGAACCAGTTATCTCAAATAAGAATGGAAAAAAATTGATTCATAAGGATTTTCCAAACTTAAAAAAAAATATTTTTTCTTTTCGAGATTCTTTTCGCATAATATGCTTTTCTCAGGCTATCATACTAGTATAATGAAAGAGAACCAGTTATCTCAAATAAGAACAGAAAAAAATTGATTCTAATGAAGTTTCCAAATTTTGAAATTTTTTTTTTTTTCGAGATTCTTTCCGCATAATATGCTTTTCCACAGCTATCAAAATAGCAAAATGAAAGAGAACCAGTTATCTCGAATAAGAACGGAAAAATGGTGATTCTAATGAAGTTTCCAAACTTCGAAAAAAATTTTTTTCTTTTCGAGATTCTTTGCGCATAATATGCTTTTCTGAGGCTATCAGACTAGTATAATGAAAGAGAACCAGTTATCTCAAATAAGAACGGAAAAAAAGTGATTCTAACGAAGTTTCCAAATTTGGAAAAAATTATTATTATTTTCGAGATTCTTTGCGTATATTATGCTTTTCTGAGGCTATCAAAGTAGTATAATGAAAGAGAACCAGTTATCTCAAATAAGAATGGAAAAAAATTGATTCATAAGTATTTTTCAAACATCAAAAAAAAATTTTTTTCTTTTCGAGATTCTCTCCGCATAATATGCTTTTCTGAGCTTATCAAACTAGTATAATGAAAGAGAACTACCTATCTCAAATAAGAATGGATAAAAATCGATTCATAAGGATTTTCCAAAAATCAAAAAAAAATTTTTTTCTTTTCGAGATTCTTTCCGCTTATTATGCTTTTCTGAGGCTATCAAACCAGTATAATGAAAGAGAACCAGTTATCTGAAATAAGAACGGAAAAAAGTGATTCTAATGAAGTGTCCAAACTTTGAAAACATTTTTTTTTCTTTTCGAGATTCTTTCCGCATAATATGCTTTTCTAAGGCTATCAAACTAGTATAACGAAAGAGAACCAGTTATCTCGAATAAGAACGGAAAAAAATTGATTCCAACGAAGTTTCCAATCTTCGAAAAAAATGATTTTTCTTTTCAAGATTCTTTCCGCATAATATGCTTTTCTAAGGCTATAAAACTAGTATAATGAAACAGAACCATTTATCTCGAATCAGAACGGAAAAAAAGTGATTCTAACGAAGTTTTCAAACTTCGAAAAAAATTTTTTTCTTTTCGAGATTCTTTGCGCATAATATGCTTTTCTGAGGCTATCAAACTAGTATAATGAAACAGAACCAGTTATCTCAATAAGAATGGAAAAAAAGTGTTTCTAATGAAGTTTCCAAACTTCGAAAAAAAATTTTTTTCATTTCGAGATTCTTTGTGCATAATATGCTTTTCGGAGGCTATCAAACTAGTATAATGAAAGAGAACCAGTTATCTGAAATAAGAACGGAAAAAAAGTGATTCTAACGAAGTTTCGAAACTTCGAAAAAAATTTTTTTTCTTTTCGAGATTCTTTGCGCATAATATGCTTTTCTGAAGCTATCAAACTAGTATAATGAAAGGGAACCAGTTATCTCAAATAAGAACGGAAAAAAAGTGATTCTAACGAAGTTTCCAAACTTCGAAAACCTTTTTTTTTCTTTTCGAGATTCTTTCCGCATAACATGCTTTTCTAAGGCTATCAAACTAGTATAACGAAAGAGAACCAGTTATCTCAATAAGAATGGAAAAAAAGTGTTTCTAATGAAGTTTCCAAACTTCGAAAAAAAATTTTTTTTCATTTCGAGATTCTTTGCGCATAATATGCTTTTCGGAGGCTATAAAACTAATATAATGAAAGAGAACCAGTTATCTCAAATAAGAACGGAAAAAAAGTGATTCTAACGAAGTTTCGAAACTTCGAAAAAAATTTTTTTTCTTTTAGAGATTCTTTGCGCATAATATGCTTTTGTGAGGCTATCAAACTAGTATAATGAAAGAGAACCAGTTATCTCAAATAAGAACGGAAAAAAAAGTGATTCTAACGAAGTTTCCAAACTTCGAAAAAAATTTTTTTTATTTTTGAGATTCTTGCCGCATAATATGCTTTTCTGAGGCTATCAGACTAGTATAATGAAAGAGAACCAGTTATCTCAAATAAGAACGGAAAAAAAGTGATTCTAACGAAGTTTCCAAATTTGGAAAAAATTATTATTATTTTCGAGATTCTTTGCGTATAATATGCTTTTCTGAGGCTATCAAAGTAGTATAATGAAAGAGAACTAGCTATCTCAAATAAGAATGGAAAAAAAGTGATTCTAAGGAAGTTTCCAAACTTCGAAAAAAAAATTTTTTCTTTTCGAGATTCTTTGCGCATAATACGCTTTTCTGAGGCTATCAAACTAGTATAATGAAAGAGAACCAGTTATCTCAAATAAGAACGGAAAAAAAGTGATTCTAACGAGGTTTCCAAACTTCGAAAAAAAATTTTTTTCTTTTCGAGATTCTTTGCGCATAATATACTTTTCTGAGGCTATCAAACTAGTATAATGAAAGAGAACCAGTTATCTCAAATAAGAACGGAAAAAAAGTGATTCTAACGAATTTTCCAAACTTCGAAAAAAAATTTTTTTCTTTTCGAGATTCTTTGCGCATAATATGCTTGTCTGAGGCTATCAAACTAGTATAATGAAAGAGAACCAGTAATCTCAAATAAGAACGGAAAAAAAGTGATTCTAACGAAGTTTCCCAACTTTGAAAAAAATTATTTTTCTTTTTGAGATTCTTACCGCATAATATGCTTTTCTGAGGCTATCAAACTAGTATAATGAAAGAGAACCAGTTATGTCAAATAAGAACGGAAAAAAAGTGATTCTAATGAAGTTTCCAAATTTTGAAATTTTTTTTTTTCTTTTTGATTCTTTGCGCATATAATGCTTTTCTGAGGCTATCAAACTAGTATAATGAAACATAACCAGTTATCTCAAATAAGAATGGAAAAAAATTGATTCATAAGGATTTTGCAAACATCAAAAAAAAATTTTTTCTCTTTTCGAGATTCTTTTAGTATAATATGCTTTTCTCAGGCTATCAAACTAGTATAATGAAAGAGAACCAGTTATCTGAAATAAGAACAGAAAAAAATTGATTCTAATGAAGTTTCCAAATTTTGAAATTTTTTTTTTTTTTTCGAGATTCTTTCCGCAAAATATGCTTTTCCACAGCTATCAAACTCGCAAAATGAAAGGGAACCATTTATCTCGAATAAGAACGGAAAAAAAGTGATTCTAACGAAGTTTCCAAACTTCGAAAAAAATTATTTTTCTTTTCGAGATTCTTTCCGCATAATATGCTTTTCTGTTCTATCAAACTAGTATAATGAAAGAGAACCAGTTATCTCGAATAAGAACGGAAAAAAGGTGATTCTAATGAGTTTCCAAACTTCGAAAAAAATTTTTTTCTTTTCGAGATTCTTTGCGCATTATATGCTTTTCTATGGCTATCAAACTAGTATAATGAAAGAGAACCAGTTATCTCAAATAAGAACGGAAAAAAAGTGATTCTAATGATGTTTCCAAACTTTGAAAACATTTTTTTTTTCTTTTCGAGATTTTTTCCGCTTAATATACTTTTCTACAGCTATCAAAATAGCAAAATGAAAGAGAACCAGTTATCTCGAAAAAGAACGGAAAAAAAGTGATTCTAACGAAGTTTTAAACTTCGAAAAAATTTATTTTTCTTTTTGAGATCCTTACCGCATAATATGCTTTTCTATGGCTATGAAACTAGTATAATGAAAGAGAAACAGTTATCTCAAATAAGAACGGAAAAAAAGTGATTCTTACGAAGTTTTCAAACTTCGAAAAATTTTTTTTTTCTTTTCGAGTTTCTTTGCGCATAATATGCTTTTCTGTGGCTATCAAACTAGTATAATGAAAGAGAACCAGTTATCTCAAATAAGAACGGAAAAAAGTGATTCTAATGAAGTTTCCAAATTTTGAAATTTTTTTTTTCTTTTCGAGATTCTTTGCGCATATAATGCTTTTCTGAGGCTATCAAACTAGTATAATGAAAGATACCCAGTTATCTCAAATAAGAATGGAAAAAAATTGATTCATAAGGATTTTCCAAACATAAAAAAAAATATTATTCTTTTCGAGATTCTTTTCGCATAATATGCTTTTCTCAGGCTATCATACTAGTATAATGAAAGAGAACCAGTTATCTAAAATAAGAACAGAAAAAAATTCATTCTAATGAAGTTTCCAAATTTTGAAAATTTTTTTTTTTTTCGAGATTCTTTCCGCATAATATGCTTTTCCACATCTATCAAAATAGCAAAATGAAAGAGAACCAGTTATCTCGAATAAGAACGGAAAAATGGTGATTCTAATGAAGTTTCCAACCTTCGAAAAAATTTTTTTTTCTTTTCGAGATTCTTTGCGCATAATATGCTTTTCTGAGGCTATCAGACTAGTATAATGAAAGAGAACCAGTTATCTCAAATAAGAACGGAAAAAAAGTGATTCTAACGAAGTTTCCAAATTTGGAAAAAATTATTATTATTTTCGAGATTCTTTGCGTATAATATGCTTTTCTGAGGCTATCAAAGTAGTATAATGAAAGAGAACCAGTTATCTCAAATAAGAATGGAAAAAAATTGATTCATAAGTATTTTTCAAACATCAAAAAAAAATTTTTTTCTTTTCGAGATTCTTTCCGCATAATATGCTTTTCTGAGGCTATCAAACTAGTATAATGAAAGAGAACTAGCTATCTCAAATAAGAATGGATAAAAATCGATTCATAAGGATTTTCCAAAAATCAAAAAAAAAAATTTTTCTTTTCGAGATTCTTTCCGCATAATATGCTTTTCTAAGGCTATCAAACTAGTATAACGAAAGAGAACCAGTTATCTCGAATAAGAACGGAAAAAAAGTGATTCTAACGAAGTTTTCAAACTTCGAAAAAAATTTTTTTCTTTTCGAGATTCTTTGCTCATAATATGCTTTTCTGAGGCTATCAAACTAGTATAATGAAAGAGAACCAGTTATCTCAAATAAGAACGGAAAAAAAGTGATTCTAACGAGGTTTCCAAACTTCGAAAAAAAATTTTTTTCTTTTCGAGATTCTTTGCGCTTAATATGCTTTTCTGAGGCTATCAAACTAGTATAATGAAAGAGAACCAGTTATCTCAAATAAGAACGGAAAAAAAGTGATTCTAATGAAGTTTCAAAACTTCGAAAAAAAATTTTTTTCTTTTCGAGATTCTTTGCGCATAATATGCTTGTCTGAGGCTATCAAACTAGTATAATGAAAGAGAACCAGTTATCTCAAATAAGAACGGAAAAAAAGTGATTCTAACGAAGTTTCCAAACTTCGAAAAAAAATTTTTTTCTTTTCGACATTCTTTGCGCATAATATGCTTTTCTGAGGCTATCAAACTAGTATAATGAAAGAGAACCAGTTATCTCAAATAAGAACGGAAAAAAAGTGATTCTAACGAAGTTTCCAATCTTCGAAAAAAAATTTTTTTCTTTTCGAGATTCTTTGCGCATAATACGCTTTCTGAGGCTATCAAACTAGTATAATGAAAGAGAACCAGTTTTCTCAAATAAGAACGGAAAAAAAGTGATTCTAACGAAGTTTCCAAACTTCGAAAAAAAATTTTTTTCTTTTCGAGATTCTTTGCCCATAATATGCTTTTCTGAGGCTATCAAACTAGTATCATGAAAGAGAAGCAGTTATCTCGAATAAGAACGGAAAAAAAGTCATTCTAATGAGTTTCCAAACTTCGAAAAAAAATTTTTTTCTTTTCAAGATTCTTTGCTCATAATATGCTTTTCTATGGCTATCAAACTAGTATAATGAAAGAGAACCAGTTATCTCAAATAAGTACGGAAAAAAAGTGATTCTAATGATGTTTCCAAACTTTGAAAACATTTTTTTTTCTTTTCGAGATTTTTTCCGCTTAATATGCTTTTCTACATCTATCAAAATAGCAAAATGAAAGAGAACCAGTTATCTTGAATAAGAACGGAAAAAAAGTGATTCTAACGAAGTTTCCCAACTTTGAAAAAAATTATTTTTCTTTTTGAGATTCTTACCGCATAATATGCTTTTCTATGTCTATGAAACTAGTATAATGAAAGAGAACCAGTTATCTCAAATAAGAACGGAAAAAAAGTGATTCTAATTATTTTTCCAATCTTTGAAAATATTTTTTTTTCTTTTCGAGATTTTTTCCGCTTAATATGCTTTTCTACAGCTATCAAAATAGCAAAATGAAAGAGAACCAGTTATCTCGAATAAGAACGGAAAAAAAGTGATTCTAACGAAGTTTCGAAACTTCGAAAAAAATTTTTTTTCTTTTCGAGACTCTTTGCGCATAATATGCTTTTCTGAGGCTATCAAACTAATATAATGAAAGATAACCAGTTATCTCAAATAAGAATGGAAAAAAATTGATTCATAAGGATTTTGCAAACATCAAAAAAAAATTTTTTTTCTTTTCGAGATTCTTTTCGTATAATATGCTTTTCTCAGGCTATCAAACTAGTATAATGAAAGAGAACCAGTTATCTGAAATAAGAACAGAAAAAAATTGATTCTAATGAAGTTTCCAAATTTTGAATTTTTTTTTTTTTTTTTCGAGATTCTTTCCGCATAATATGCTTTTCTGAGGCTATCAAACTCGCAAAATGAAAGGGAACCATTTATCTCGAATAAGAACGGAAAAAAAGTGATTCTAACGAAGTTTCCAAACTTCGAAAAAAATTATTTTTCTTTTCGAGATTCTTTCCGTATAATATGCTTTTCTGTTCTATCAAACTAGTATAATGAAAGAGAACCAGTTATCTCGAATAAGAACGGAAAAAAAGTGATTCTAATGAGTTTCCAAACTTCGAAAAAAATTTTTTTCTTTTCGAGATTCTTTGCGCATTATATGCTTTTCTATGTCATAAAACTAGTATAATGAGAGAGAACCAGTTATCTCAAATAAGAACGGAAAAAAAGTGATTCTAATGATGTTTCCAAACTTTGAAAACATTTTTTTTTCTTTTCGAGGTTTTTTCCGCTTAATATACTTTTCTACAGCTATCAAAATAGCAAAATGAAAGAGAACCAGTTATCTCGAATAAGAACGGAAAAAAAGTGATTCTAACGAAGTTTTAAACTTCGAAAAAAATTATTTTTCTTTTTGAGATCCTTACCGCATAATATGCTTTTCTATGGCTATGAAACTAGTATAATGAAAGAGAAACAGTTATCTCAAATAAGAACGGAAAAAAAGTGATTCTAACGAAGTTTTCAAACTTCGAAATATTTTTTTTTTCTTTTCGAGATTCTTTGCGCATAATATGCTTTTCTGTGGCTATCAAACTAGTATAATGAAAGAGAACCAGTTATCTCAAATAAGAACGGAAAAAAAGTGATTCTAATGAAGTTTCCAAATTTTGAAATTTTTTTTTCTTTTCGAGATTCTTTCCGCATATAATGCTTTTCTGAGGCTATCAAACTAGTATAATGAAAGATAACCAGTTATCTCAAATAAGAATGGAAAAAAATTGATTCATAAGGATTTTCCAAACATAAAATAAAAATATTTTTCTTTTCGAGATTCTTTTCGCATAATATGCTTTTCTCAGGCTATCATACTAGTATAATGAAAGAGAACCAGTTATCTCAAATAAGAACAGAAAAAAATTCATTCTAATGAAGTTTCCAAATTTTGAAAATTTTTTTTTTTTCGAGATTCTTTCCGCATAATATGCTTTTCCACAGCTATTAAAATAGCAAAATGAAAGAGAACCAGTTATCTCGAATAAGAACGGAAAAAAAGTGATTCTAACTAAGTTTCCAAATTTGGAAAAAATTATTATTATTTTCGAGATTCTTTGCGTATAATATGCTTTTCTGAGGCTATCAAAGTAGTATAATGAAAGAGAACCAGTTATCTCAAATAAGAATGGAAAAAAATTGATTCATAAGTATTTTTCAAACATCAAAAAAAAATTTTTTTCTTTTCGAGATTCTTTCCGCATAATATGCTTTTCTGAGGCTATCAAACTAGTATAATGAAAGAGAACTAGCTATCTCAAATAAGAATGGATAAAAATCGATTCATAAGGATTTTCCAAAAATCAAAAAAAAAAATTTTTCTTTTCGAGATTCTTTCCGCATAATATGCTTTTCTAAGGCTATCAAACTAGTATAACGAAAGAGAACCAGTTATCTCGAATAAGAACGGAAAAAAAGTGATTCTAACGAAGTTTTCAAACTTCGAAAAAAATTTTTTTCTTTTCCAGATTCTTTGCTCATAATATGCTTTTCTGAGGCTATCAAACTAGTATAATGAAAGAGAACCAGTTATCTCAAATAAGAACGGAAAAAAAGTGATTCTAACGAGGTTTCCAAACTTCGAAAAAAAATTTTTTTCTTTTCGAGATTCTTTGCGCTTAATATGCTTTTCTGAGGCTATCAAACTAGTATAATGAAAGAGAACCAGTTATCTCAAATAAGAACGGAAAAAAAGTGATTCTAATGAAGTTTCAAAACTTCGAAAAAAAATTTTTTTCTTTTCGAGATTCTTTGCGCATAATATGCTTGTCTGAGGCTATCAAACTAGTATAATGAAAGAGAACCAGTTATCTCAAATAAGAACGGAAAAAAAGTGATTCTAACGAGGTTTCCAAACTTCGAAAAAAAATTTTTTTCTTTTCGAGATTCCTTGCGCATAATATGCTTTTCTGAGGCTATCAAACTAGTATAATGAAAGAGAACCAGTTATCTCAAATAAGAACGGAAAAAAAGTGATTCTAACGAAGTTTCGAAACTTCGAAAAAAAATTTTTTTCTTTTCGAGATTCTTTGCGCATAATATGCTTTTCTGAGGCTATCAAACTAGTATAATGAAAGAGAACCAGTCATCTTAAATAAGAACGGAAAAAAAGTGATTCTAACAAAGTTTCCAAACTTCGAAAAGAAATTTTTTTCTTTTCGAGATTCTTTGCGCATAATATGCTTTTCTGAGGCTATCAAACTAGTATAATGAAAGAGAACCAGTTATCTCAAATAAGAACGGAAAAAAAGTGATTCTAACGAGGTTTCCAAACTTCGAAAAAATTTTTTTTTCTTTTCGAGATTCTTTGCGCATAATATGCTTTTCTGAGGCCATCAAACTAGTATAATGAAAGAGAACCAGTTATCTCAAATAAGAACGGAAAAAAAGTGATTCTAACGAAGTTTCCAAACTTCGAAAAAAATTTTTTTTCTTTTCGAGATTCTTTGCGCATAATATGCTTGTCTGAGGCTATCAAACTAGTATAATGAAAGAGAACCAGTTATCTCAAATAAGAATGGAAAAAAAGTGATTCTAACGAAGTTTCCAAACTTCGAAAAAAAATTTTTTTCTTTTCGACATTCTTTGCGCATAATATGCTTTTCTGAGGCTATCAAACTAGTATAATGAAAGAGAACCAGTTATCTCAAATAAGAACGGAATAAAAGTGATTCTAACGAGGTTTCCAACCTTCGAAAAAAAATTTTTTTCTTTTCGAGATTCTTTGCGCATAATACGCTTTTCTGAGGCTATCAAACTAGTATAATGAAAGAGAACCAGTTTTCTCAAATAAGAACGGAAAAAAAGTGATTCTAACGAAGTTTCCAAACTTCGAAAAAAAATTTTTTTCTTTTCGAGATTCTTTGCCCATAATATGCTTTTCTGAGGCTATCAAACTAGTATCATGAAAGAGAAGCAGTTATCTCGAATAAGAACGGAAAAAAAGTCATTCTAATGAGTTTCCAAACTTCGAAAAAAAATTTTTTTCTTTTCAAGATTCTTTGCTCATAATATGCTTTTCTATGGCTATCAAACTAGTATAATGAAAGAGAACCAGTTATCTCAAATAAGTACGGAAAAAAAGTGATTCTAATGATGTTTCCAAACTTTGAAAACATTTTTTTTTCTTTTCGAGATTTTTTCCGCTTAATAAGCTTTTCTACATCTATCAAAATAGCAAAATGAAAGAGAACCAGTTATCTTGAATAAGAACGGAAAAAAAGTGGTTCTAACGAAGTTTCCCAACTTTGAAAAAAATTATTTTTCTTTTTGAGATTCTTACCGCATAATATGCTTTTCTATGTCTATGAAACTAGTATAATGAAAGAGAACCAGTTATCTCAAATAAGAACGGAAAAAAAGTGATTCTAATTATTTTTCCAATCTTTGAAAATATTTTTTTTTCTTTTCGAGATTTTTTCCGCTTAATATGCTTTTCTACAGCTATCAAAATAGCAAAATGAAAGAGAACCAGTTATCTCGAATAAGAACGGAAAAAAAGTGATTCTAACGAAGTTTTAAACTTCGAAAAAAATTATTTTTCTTTTTGAGATCCTTACCGCATAATATGCTTTTCTATGGCTATGAAACTAGTATAATGAAAGAGAAACAGTTATCTCAAATAAGAACGGAAAAAAAGTGATTCTAACGAAGTTTTCAAACTTCGAAAAATTTTTTTTTTCTTTTCGAGATTCTTTGCGCATAATATGCTTTTCTGTGGCTATCAAACTAGTATAATGAAAGAGAACCAGTTATCTCAAATAAGAAAGGAAAAAAAGTGATTCTAATGAAGTTTCCAAATTTTGAAATTTTTTTTTTCTTTTCGAGATTCTTTCCGCATATAATGCTTTTCTGAGGCTATCAAACTAGTATAATGAAAGATAACCAGTTATCTCAAATAAGAATGGAAAAAAATTGATTCATAAGGATTTTCCAAACATAAAAAAAAAATATTTTTCTTTTCGAGATTCCTTTCGCATAATATGCTTTTCTCAGGCTATCATACTAGTATAATGAAAGAGAACCAGTTATCTCAAATAAGAACAGAAAAAAATTCATTCTAATGAAGTTTCCAAATTTTGAAAATTTTTATTTTTTTCGAGATTCTTTCCGCATAATATGCTTTTCCACAGCTATCAAAATAGCAAAATGAAAGAGAACCAGTTATCTCGAATAAGAACGGAAAAATGGTGATTCTAATGAAGTTTCCAACCTTCGAAAAAAAATTTTTTTTCTTTTCGAGATTCTTTGCGCATAATATGCTTTTCTGAGGCTATCAGAGTAGTATAATGAAAGAGAACCAGTTATCTCAAATAAGAACGGAAAAAAAGTGATTCTAACGAAGTTTCCAAATTTGGAAAAAATTATTATTATTTTCGAGATTCTTTGCGTATAATATGCTTTTCTGAGGCTATCAAAGTAGTATAATGAAAGAGAACCAGTTATCTCAAATAAGAATGGAAAAAAATTGATTCATAAGTATTTTTCAAACATCAAAAAAAAATTTTTTTCTTTTCGAGATTCTTTCCGCATAATATGCTTTTCTGAGTCTATCAAACTAGTATAAAGAAAGAGAACTAGCTATCTCAAATAAGAATGGATAAAAATCGATTCATAAGGATTTTCCAAAAATCAAAAAAAAAATTTTTTCTTTTCGAGATTCTTTCAGCATAATATGCTTTTCTAAGGCTATCAAACTAGTATAACGAAAGAGAACCAGTATTCTCGAATAAGAACGGAAAAAAAGTGATTCTAACGAAGTTTTCAAACTTCGAAAAAAATTTTTTTTCTTTTCGAGATTCTTTGCGCATAATATGCTTTTCTGAGGCTATCAAACTAGTAGAATGAAAGAGAACCAGTTATCTCAATAAGAATGGAAAAAAAGTGTTTCTAATGAAGTTTCCAAACTTCGAAAAAAAATTTTTTTCATTTCGAGATTCTTTGCGCATAATATGCTTTTCGGAGGCTATCAAACTAATATAATGAAAGAGAACCATTTATCTCAAATAAGAACGAAAAATAATGATTCTAACGAAGTTTCGAAACTTCGAAAAAAATTTTTTTTCTTTTCGAGATTCTTTGCGCATAATATGCTTTTGTGAGGCTATCAAACTAGTATAATGAAAGAGAACCAGTTATCTCAAATAAGAACGGAAAAAAAGTGATTCTAAAGAAGTTTCGAAACTTCGAAAAAATTTTTTTTTATTTTCGAAATTCATTGCGCATAATATGCTTTTCTGAGGGTAATCAAACTAGTATAATGAAAGAGAACCAGTTATCTCAAATAAGAACGGAAAAAAAGTGATGCTAACGAAGTTTCGAAACTTCGAAAAAAATTTTTTTTCTTTTCGAGATTCTTTGCGCATAATATGCTTTTCTGAGGCTATCAAACTAGTATAACGAAAGAGAACCAGTTATCTTAAATAAGAACGGAAAAAAAGTGATTCTAACGAAGTTTCCAAACTTCGAAAAAAAATTTTTTTCTTTTCGAGATTCTTTGCGCATAATATGCTTGTCTGAGGCTATCAAACTAGTATAATGAAAGAGAACCAGTTATCTTAAATAAGAATGGAAAAAAAGTGATTCTGAGGAAGTTTCCAAACTTCGAAAAAAAATTTTTTTCTTTTCGAGATTCTTTGCGCATAATACGCTTTTCTGAGGCTATTAAACTAGTATAATGAAAGAGAACCAGTTATCTCAAATAAGAACAGAAAAAAAGTGATTCTAATGAAGTTTCGAAACTTCGAAAAAAAATTTTTTTCTTTTCGAGATTCTTTGCGCATAATATGCTTGTCTGAGGCTATCAAACTAGTATAATGAAAGAGAACCAGTTATCTCAAATAAGAACGGAAAAAAAGTGATTCTAACGAGGTTTCCAAACTTCGAAAAAAAATTTTTTTCTTTTCGAGATTCTTTGCGCATAATATGCTTTTCTGAGGCTATCAAACTAGTATAATGAAAGAGAACCAGTTATCTCAAATAAGAACGGAAAAAAAGTGATTCTAACGAAGTTTCCAAATTTGGAAAAAATTATTATTATTTTCGAGATTCTTTGCGTATAATATGCTTTTCTGAGGCTATCAAAGTAGTATAATGAAAGAGAACCAGTTATCTCAAATAAGAATGGAAAAAAATTGATTCATAAGTATTTTTCAAACATCAAAAAAAAATTTTTTTCTTTTCGAGATTCTTTCCGCATAATATGCTTTTCTGAGGCTATCAAACTAGTATAATAAAAGAGAACTAGCTATCTCTAATAAGAATGGATAAAAATCGATACATAAGGATTTTCCAAAAATCAAAAAAAAAAATTTTTCTTTTCGAGATTCTTTACGCATAATATGCTTTTCTAAGCCTATCAAACTAGTATAACGAAAGAGAACCAGTTATCTCGAATAAGAACGGAAAAAAATTGATTCCAACGAAGTTTCCAATCTTCGAAAAAAATGATTCTTCTTTTCAAGATTCTTTCCGCATAATATGCTTTTCTAAGGCTATAAAACTAGTATAATGAAAGAGAACCATTTATCTCGAATAAGAACGGAAAAAAAGTGATTCTAACGAAGTTTTCAAACGTCGAAAAAAATTTTTTTTCTTTTCGAGATTCTTTGCGCATAATATGCTTTTCTGAGGCTATCAAACTAGTATAATGAAAGAGAACCAGTTATCTCAATAAGAATGGAAAAAAAGTGTTTCTAATGAAGTTTCCAAACTTCGAAAAAAAATTTTTTTCATTTCGAGATTCTTTGCGCATAATATGCTTTTCGGAGGCTATCAAACTAATATAATGAAAGAGAACCAGTTATCTCAAATAAGAATTGAAAAAAAGTGATTCTAACGAAGTTTCGAAACTTCGAAAAAAATTTTTTTTCTTTTCGAGATTCTTTGCGCATAATATGCTTTTGTGAGGCTATCAAACTAGTATAATGAAAGAGAACCAGTTATCTCAAATAAGAACGGAAAAAAAGTGATTCTAACGAAGTTTCCAAACTTCGAAAAAAATTTTTTTTATTTTCGAGATTCATTGCGCATAATATGCTTTTCTGAGGGTAATCAAACTAGTATAATGAAAGAGAACCAGTTATCTCAAGTAAGAACGGAAAAAAAGTGATTCTAATGATGTTTCCAAACTTTGAAAACATTTTTTTTTCTTTTCGAGATTTTTTCCGCTTAATATACTTTTCTACAGCTATCAAAATAGCAAAATGAAAGAGAACCAGTTATCTCGAATAAGAACGGAAAAAAAGTGATTCTAACGAAGTTTTAAACTTCGAAAAAAATTATTTTTCTTTTTGAGATTCTTACCGCATAATATGCTTTTCTATGGCTATCATACTAGTATAATGAAAGAGAACCAGTTATCTCAAATAAGAACAGAAAAAAATTGATTCTAATGAAGTTTCCAAATTTTGAAAATTTTTTTTTTTCGAGATTCTTTCCGCATAATATGCTTTTCTGAGGCTATCAAACTAGTATAATGAAAGAGAACCAGTTATCTCAAATAAGAATGGAAAAAAAGTGATTCTAAGAAGGTTCCAAACTTCGAAAAAAAATTTTTTTCTTTTCGAGATTCTTTGCGCATAATACGCTTTTCTGAGGCTATCAAACTAGTATAATGAAAGATAACCAATTATCTCAAATAAGAACGGATAAAAAGTGATTCTAACTAAGTTTCCAAACTTCGAAAAGAATTTTTTTCTTTTCGAGATTCTTTGCGCATAATATGCTTTTCTGAGGCTATCAAACTAGTATAATGAAAGAGAACCAGTTATCTCAATAAGAATGGAAAAAAAGTGTTTCTAACGAAGTTTCCAAACTTCGAAAAAAAATTTTTTTCATTTCGAGATTCTTTGCGCATAATATGCTTTTCTGAGGCTATCAAACTAGTATAATGAAAGAGAACCAGTTATCCCAAATAAGAACGGAAAAAAAGTGATTCTAACGAAGTTTCCAAACTTCGAAAAAAATTTTTTTTATTTTCGAGATTCATTGCGCATAATATGCTTTTCTGAGGGTAATCAAACTAGTACAATGAAAGAGAACCAGTTATCTCAAATAAGAACGGAAAAAAAGTGATTCTAACGAAGTTTCGAAATTTCGAAAAAAATTTTTTTTCTTTTCGAGATTCTTTGCGCATAATATGCTTTTCTGAGGCTATCAAACTAGTATAATGAAAGAGAACCAGTTATCTCAATAAGAATGTAAAAAAAGTGTTTCTAATGAAGTTTCCAAACTTCGAAAAAAAATTTTTTTCATTTCGAGATTCTTTGCGCATAATATGCTTTTCGGAGGCTATCAAACTAATATAATGAAAGAGTACCAGTTATCTCAAATAAAAACGGAAACAAAAGTGATTCTAACGAAGTTTCGAAACTTCGAAAAATTTTTTTTTCTTTTCGAGATTCTTTGCGCATAATATGCTTTTCTGAGGCTATCAAACTAGTATAATGAAAGAGAACCAGTTATCTCAAATAAGAACGGAAAAAAAGTGATTCTAAGGAAGTTTCCAAACTTCGAAAAAAATTTTTTTTATTTTCGAGATTCATTGCGCATAATATGCTTTTCTGAGGGTAATCAAACTAGTATAATGAAAGAGAACCAGTTATCTCAAATAAGAACGGAAAAAAAGTGATTCAAACGAAGTTTCGAAACTTCGAAAAAAATTTTTTTTCTTTTCGAGATTCTTTGCGCATAATATGCTTTTCTGAGGCTATCAAACTAGTATAATGAAAGAGAACCAGTTATCTTAAATAAGAACGGAAAAAAAGTGATTCTAACGAAGTTTCCAAACTTCGAAAAAAAATTTTTTTCTCTTCGAGATTCTTTGCGCATAATATGCTTGTCTGAGGCTATCAAACTAGTATAATGAAAGAGAACCAGTTATCTCAAATAAGAATGGAAAAAAAGTGATTCTAAGGAGGTTTCCAAACTTCGAAAAAAATTTTTTTTCTTTTCGAGATTCTTTGCGCATAATACGCTTTTCTGAGGCTATCAAACTAGTATAATGAAAGAGAACCAGTTATCTCAAAAAAGAACGGACAAAAAGTGATTCTAACGCAGTTTCCAAACTTCGAAAAAAAATTTTTTTCTTTTCGAGATTCTTTGCGCATAATATGCTTTTCTGAGGCTATCAAACTAGTATAATGAAAGAGAACCAGTTATCTCAAATAAGAACGGAAAAAAAGTGATTCTAACGAGGTTTCCAAACTTCGAAATAAATTTTATTTCTTTTCGAGATTCTTTGCGCATAATATGCTTTTCTGAGGCTATCAAACTAGTATAATGAAAGAGAACCAGTTATCTCAAATAAGAACGGAAAAAAAGTGAATCTAACGAAGTTTCGAAACTTCGAAAAAAAATTTTTTTCTTTTCGAGATTCTTTGCGCATAATATGCTTGTCTGAGGCTATCAAACTAGTATAATGAAAGAGAACCAGTTATCTCAATAAGAATGGAAAAAAAGTGTTTCTAACGAAGTTTCCAAACTTCGAAAAAAAATTTTTTTCATTTCGAGATTCTTTGCGCATAATTGCTTTTCTGAGGCTATCAAACTAGTATAATGAAAGAGAACCAGTTATCCCAAATAAGAACGGAAAAAAAGTGATTCTAACGAAGTTTCCAAACTTCGAAAAAAATTTTTTTTATTTTCGAGATTCATTGCGCATAATATGCTTTTCTGAGGGTAATCAAACTAGTACAATGAAAGAGAACCAGTTATCTCAAATAAGAACGGAAAAAAAGTGATTCTAACGAAGTTTCGAAATTTCGAAAAAAATTTTTTTTCTTTTCGAGATTCTTTGCGCATAATATGCTTTTCTGAGGCTATCAAACTAGTATAATGAAAGAGAACCAGTTATCTCAATAAGAATGGAAAAAAAGTGTTTCTAATGAAGTTTCCAAACTTCGAAAAAAAATTTTTTTCATTTCGAGATTCTTTGCGCATAATATGCTTTTCGGAGGCTATCAAACTAATATAATGAAAGAGAACCAGTTATCTCAAATAAAAACGGAAAAAAAAGTGATTCTAACGAAGTTTCGAAACTTCGAAAAAATTTTTTTTCTTTTCGAGATTCTTTGCGCATAATATGCTTTTCTGAGGCTATCAAACTAGTATAATGAAAGAGAACCAGTTATCTCAAATAAGACGGAAAAAAAGTGATTCTAAGGAAGTTTCCAAACTTCGAAAAAAATTATTTTTCTTTTCGAGATTCTTTCCGCATAATATGCTTTTCTGTTCTATCAAACTAGTATAATGAAAGAGAACCAGTTATCTCGAATAAGAACGGAAAAAAAGTGATTCTAATGAGTTTCCAAACTTCGAAAAAAATTTTTTTCTTTTCGAGATTCTTTGCGCATTATATGCTTTTCTAAGGCTATCAAACTAGTATAATGAAAGAGAACCAGTTATCTCAAATAAGAACGGAAAAAAAGTGATTCTAATGATGTTTCCAAACTTTGAAAACATTTTTTTTTCTTTTCGAGATTTTTTCCGCTTAATATACTTTTCTACAGCTATCAAAATAGCAAAATGAAAGAGAACCAGTTATCTCGAATAAGAACGGAAAAAAAGTGATTCTAACGAAGTTTTAAACTTCGAAAAAAATTATTTTTCTTTTTGAGATCCTTACCGCATAATATGCTATTCTATGGCTGTGAAACTAGTATAATGAAAGAGAAACAGTTATCTCAAATAAGAACGGAAAAAAAGTGATTCTAACGAAGTTTTCAAACTTCGGAAAATTTTTTTCTTCTTTTCGAGATTCTTTGCGCATAATATGCTTTTCTGTGGCTATCAAACTAGTATAATGAAAGAGAACCAGTTATCTCAAATAAGAACGGAAAATAAGTGATTCTAATGAAGTTTCCAAATTTTGAAATTTTTTTTTTCTTTTCGAGATTCTTTGCGCATATAATGCTTTTCTGAGGCTATCAAACTAGTATAATGAAAGATCAAAATCAAAGAAAACCAATCAATTTTTTTCCATTCTTATTTGAGATAACTGGTTAGTTATCTCAAATAAGAATGGAAAAAAATTGATTCATAAGGATTTTCCAAACATAAAAAAAAAATATTTTTCTTTTCGAGATTCTTTTCGCATAATATGCTTTTCTCAGGCTATCATACTAGTATAATGAAAGAGAACCAGTTATCTCAAATAAGAACAGAAAAAAATTCATTCTAATGAAGTTTCCAAATTTTGAAAATTTTTTTTTTTTTTTCGAGATTCTTTCCGCATAATATGCTTTTCCACAGCTATCAAAATAGCAAAATGAAAGAGAACCAGTTATCTCGAATAAGAACGGAAAAATGGTGATAATAATGAAGTTTCCAACCTTCGAAAAAATTTTTATTTCTTTTCGAGATTCTTTGCCCATAATATGCTTTTCTGAGGCTATCAGACTAGTATAATGAAAGAGAACCAGTTATCTCAAATAAGAACGGAAAAAAAGTGATTCTAACGAAGTTTCCAAATTTGGAAAAAATTATTATTATTTTCGAGATTCTTTGCGTATAATATGCTTTTCTGAGGCTATCAAAGTAGTATAATGAAAGAGAACCAGTTATCTCAAATAAGAATGGAAAAAAATTGATTCATAAGTATTTTTCAAACATCAAAAAAAAATTTTTTTCTTTTCGAGATTCTTTCCGCATAATATGCTTTTCTGAGGCTATCAAACTAGTATAATAAAAGAGAACTAGCTATCTCTAATAAGAATGGATAAAAATCGATACATAAGGATTTTCCAAAAATCAAAAAAAAAAATTTTTCTTTTCGAGATTCTTTCCGCATAATATGCTTTTCTAAGCCTATCAAACTAGTATAACGAAAGAGAACCAGTTATCTCGAATAAGAACGGAAAAAAATTGATTCCAACGAAGTTTCCAATCTTCGAAAAAAATGATTCTTCTTTTCAAGATTCTTTCCGCATAATATGCTTTTCTAAGGCTATAAAACTAGTATAATGAAAGAGAACCATTTATCTCGAATAAGAACGGAAAAAAAGTGATTCTAACGAAGTTTTCAAACGTCGAAAAAAATTTTTTTTCTTTTCGAGATTCTTTGCGCATAATATGCTTTTCTGAGGCTATCAAACTAGTATAATGAAAGAGAACCAGTTATCTCAATAAGAATGGAAAAAAAGTGTTTCTAATGAAGTTTCCAAACTTCGAAAAAAAATTTTTTTCATTTCGAGATTCTTTGCGCATAATATGCTTTTCGGAGTCTATCAAACTAATATAATGAAAGAGAACCAGTTATCTCAAATAAGAACGGAAAAAAAGTGATTCTAACGAAGTTTCGAAACTTCGAAAAAAATTTTTTTTCTTTTCGAGATTCTTTGCGCATAATATGCTTTTGTGAGGCTATCAAACTAGTATAATGAAAGAGAACCAGTTATCTCAAATAAGAACGGAAAAAAGTGATTCTAACGAAGTTTCCAAACTTCGAAAAAATTTTTTTTTATTTTCGAGATTCATTGCGCATAATATGCTTTTCTGAGGGTAATCAAACTAGTATAATGAAAGAGAACCAGTTATCTCAAATAAGAACGGAAAAAAAGTGATTCTAATGATGTTTCCAAACTTTGAAAACATTTTTTTTTCTTTTCGAGATTTTTTCCGCTTAATATACTTTTCTACAGCTATCAAAATAGCAAAATGAAAGAGAACCAGTTATCTCGAATAAGAACGGAAAAAAAGTGATTCTAACGAAGTTTTAAACTTCGAAAAAAATTATTTTTCTTTTTGAGATTCTTACCGCATAATATGCTTTTCTATGGCTATCATACTAGTATAATGAAAGAGAACCAGTTATCTCAAATAAGAACAGAAAAAAATTGATTCTAATGAAGTTTCCAAATTTTGAAAATTTTTTTTTTTTCGAGATTCTTTCCGCATAATATGCTTTTCTGAGGCTATCAAACTAGTATAATGAAAGAGAACCAGTTATCTCAAATAAGAATGGAAAAAAAGTGATTCTAAGAAAGTTTCCAAACTTCGAAAAAAAATTTTTTTCTTTTCGAGATTCTTTGCGCATAATACGCTTTTCTGAGGCTATCAAACTAGTATAATGAAAGATAACCAATTATCTCAAATAAGAACGGATAAAAAGTGATTCTAACGAAGTTTCCAAACTTCGAAAAGAATTTTTTTCTTTTCGAGATTCTTTGCGCATAATATGCTTTTCTGAGGCTATCAAACTAGTATAATGAAAGAGAACCAGTTATCTCAATAAGAATGGAAAAAAAGTGTTTCTAACGAAGTTTCCAAACTTCGAAAAAAAATTTTTTTCATTTCGAGATTCTTTGCGCATAATATGCTTTTCTGAGGCTATCAAACTAGTATAATGAAAGAGAACCAGTTATCCCAAATAAGAACGGAAAAAAAGTGATTCTAACGAAGTTTCCAAACTTCGAAAAAAATTTTTTTTATTTTCGAGATTCATTGCGCATAATATGCTTTTCTGAGGGTAATCAAACTAGTACAATGAAAGAGAACCAGTTATCTCAAATAAGAACGGAAAAAAAGTGATTCTAACGAAGTTTCGAAATTTCGAAAAAAATTTTTTTTCTTTTCGAGATTCTTTGCGCATAATATGCTTTTCTGAGGCTATCAAACTAGTATAATGAAAGAGAACCAGTTATCTCAATAAGAATGTAAAAAAAGTGTTTCTAATGAAGTTTCCAAACTTCGAAAAAAAATTTTTTTCATTTCGAGATTCTTTGCGCATAATATGCTTTTCGGAGGCTATCAAACTAATATAATGAAAGAGTACCAGTTATCTCAAATAAAAACGGAAACAAAAGTGATTCTAACGAAGTTTCGAAACTTCGAAAAAATTTTTTTTCTTTTCGAGATTCTTTGCGCATAATATGCTTTTCTGAGGCTATCAAACTAGTATAATGAAAGAGAACCAGTTATCTCAAATAAGAACGGAAAAAAAGTGATTCTAAGGAAGTTTCCAAACTTCGAAAAAATTTTTTTTTATTTTCGAGATTCATTGCGCATAATATGCTTTTCTGAGGGTAATCAAACTAGTATAATGAAAGAGAACCAGTTATCTCAAATAAGAACGGAAAAAAAGTGATTCAAACGAAGTTTCGAAACTTCGAAAAAAATTTTTTTTCTTTTCGAGATTCTTTGCGCATAATATGCTTTTCTGAGGCTATCAAACTAGTATAATGAAAGAGAACCAGTTATCTTAAATAAGAACGGAAAAAAAGTGATTCTAACGAAGTTTCCAAACTTCGAAAAAAAATTTTTTTCTCTTCGAGATTCTTTGCGCATAATATGCTTGTCTGAGGCTATCAAACTAGTATAATGAAAGAGAACCAGTTATCTCAAATAAGAATGGAAAAAAAGTGATTCTAAGGAGGTTTCCAAACTTCGAAAAAAAATTTTTTTCTTTTCGAGATTCTTTGCGCATAATACGCTTTTCTGAGGCTATCAAACTAGTATAATGAAAGAGAACCAGTTATCTCAAAAAAGAACGGACAAAAAGTGATTCTAACGCAGTTTCCAAACTTCGAAAAAAAATTTTTTTCTTTTCGAGATTCTTTGCGCATAATATGCTTTTCTTAGGCTATCAAACTAGTATAATGAAAGAGAACCAGTTATCTCAAATAAGAACGGAAAAAAAGTGATTCTAACGAGGTTTCCAAACTTCGAAATAAATTTTATTTCTTTTCGAGATTCTTTGCGCATAATATGCTTTTCTGAGGCTATCAAACTAGTATAATGAAAGAGAACCAGTTATCTCAAATAAGAACGGAAAAAAAGTGAATCTAACGAAGTTTCGAAACTTCGAAAAAAAATTTTTTTCTTTTCGAGATTCTTTGCGCATAATATGCTTGTCTGAGGCTATCAAACTAGTATAATGAAAGAGAACCAGTTATCTATATAAGAATGGAAAAAAAGTGTTTCTAACGAAGTTTCCAAACTTCGAAAAAAAATTTTTTTCATTTCGAGATTCTTTGCGCATAATATGCTTTTCTGAGGCTATCAAACTAGTATAATGAAAGAGAACCAGTTATCCCAAATAAGAACGGAAAAAAAGTGATTCTAACGAAGTTTCCAAACTTCGAAAAAAATTTTTTTTATTTTCGAGATTCATTGCGCATAATATGCTTTTCTGAGGGTAATCAAACTAGTACAATGAAAGAGAACCAGTTATCTCAAATAAGAACGGAAAAAAAGTGATTCTAACGAAGTTTCGAAATTTCGAAAAAAATTTTTTTTCTTTTCGAGATTCTTTGCGCATAATATGCTTTTCTGAGGCTATCAAACTAGTATAATGAAAGAGAACCAGTTATCTCAATAAGAATGTAAAAAAAGTGTTTCTAATGAAGTTTCCAAACTTCGAAAAAAAATTTTTTTCATTTCGAGATTCTTTGCGCATAATATGCTTTTCGGAGGCTATCAAACTAATATAATGAAAGAGAAATAGTTATCTCAAATAAAAACGGAAAAAAAAGTGATTCTAACGAAGTTTCGAAACTTCGAAAAAATTTTTTTTCTTTTCGAGATTCTTTGCGCATAATATGCTTTTCTGAGGCTATCAAACTAGTATAATGAAAGAGAACCAGTTATCTCAAATAAGACGGAAAAAAAGTGATTCTAAGGAAGTTTCCAAACTTCGAAAAAAATTTTTTTTATTTTCGAGATTCATTGCGCATAATATGCTTTTCTGAGGGTAATCAAACTAGTATAATGAAAGAGAACCAGTTATCTCAAATAAGAACGGAAAAAAAGTGATTCAAACGAAGTTTCGAAACTTCGAAAAAAATTTTTTTTCTTTTCGAGATTCTTTGCGCATAATATGCTTTTCTGAGGCTATCAAACTAGTATAATGAAAGAGAACCAGTTATCTTAAATAAGAACAGAAAAAAAGTGATTCTAACGAAGTTTCCAAACTTCGAAAAAAAATTTTTTTCTCTTCGAGATTCTTTGCGCATAATATGCTTGTCTGAGGCTATCAAACTAGTATAATGAAAGAGAACCAGTTATCTCAAATAAGAATGGAAAAAAAGTGATTCTAAGGAGGTTTCCAAACTTCGAAAAAAAATTTTTTTCTTTTCGAGATTCTTTGCGCATAATACGCTTTTCTGAGGCTATCAAACTAGTATAATGAAAGAGAACCAGTTATCTCAAAAAAGAACGGACAAAAAGTGATTCTAACGCAGTTTCCAAACTTCGAAAAAAAATTTTTTTCTTTTCGAGATTCTTTGCGCATAATATGCTTTTCTGAGGCTATCAAACTAGTATAATGAAAGAGAACCAGTTATCTCAAATAAGAACGGAAAAAAAGTGATTCTAACGAGGTTTCCAAACTTCGAAATAAATTTTATTTCTTTTCGAGATTCTTTGCGCATAATATGCTTTTCTGAGGCTATCAAACTAGTATAATGAAAGAGAACCAGTTATCTCAAATAAGAACGGAAAAAAAGTGAATCTAACGAAGTTTCGAAACTTCGAAAAAAAATTTTTTTCTTTTCGAGATTCTTTGCGCATAATATGCTTGTCTGAGGCTATCAAACTAGTATAATGAAAGAGAACCACTTATCTCAAATAAGAACGCAAAAAAGTGATTCTAACGAGGTTTCCAAACTTCGAAAAAATTTTTTTTCTTTTCGAGATTCTTTGCACATAATATGCTTTTCTGAGGCTATCAAACTAGTATAATGAAAGAGAACCAGTTATCTCAAATAAGAACGGAAAAAAAGTGATTCTAACAAAGTTTCGAAACTTCGAAAAAAATTTTTTTTCTTTTCGAGATTCTTTGCGCATAATATGCTTTTCTGAGGCTATCAAACTAGTATAATGAAAGAGAACCAGTTATCTTAAAAAAGAACGGAAAAAAGTGATTCTAACGAAGTTTCCAAACTTCGAAAAAAAATTTTTTTCTTTTCGAGATTCATTGCGCATAATATGCTTGTCTGAGGCTATCAAACTAATATAATGAAAGAGAACCAGTTATCTCAAATAAGAACGGAAAAAAAGTGATTCTAATGAAGTTTCGAAACTTCGAAAAAATTTTTTTTTCTTTTCGAGATTCTTTGCGCATAATATGCTTTTCTGAGGCTATCAAACTAGTATAATGAAAGAGAACCAGTTATCTCAAATAAGAACGGAAAAAAAGTGATTCTAAGGAAGTTTCCAAACTTCGAAAAAAATTTATTTTATTTTCGAGATTCATTGCGCATAATATGCTTTTCTGAGGGTAATCAAACTAGTATAATGAAAGAGAACCAGTTATCTCAAATAAGAA
Source organism: Metallyticus violacea (assembly GCA_030762175.1). NCBI lineage: Eukaryota > Metazoa > Arthropoda > Insecta > Mantodea > Metallyticidae > Metallyticus > Metallyticus violacea. Next base: position 80,707,763 of record CM060842.1, on the reverse strand, counting down.
CGGAAAAAAAGTGATTCTAACGAAGTTTCCAAACTTCGAAAAAAAATTTTTTTCTTTTCGAGATTCTTTGCGCATAATATGCTTGTCTGAGGCTATCAAACTAGTATAATGAAAGAGAACCAGTTATCTCAAATAAGAACGGAAAAAAAGTGATTCTAACGAGGTTTCCAATCTTCGAAAAAAAATTTTTTTCTTTTCGAGATTCTTTGCGCATAATATGCTTTTCTGAGGCTATCAAACTAGTATAATGAAAGAGAACCAGTTATCTCAAATAAGAACGGAAAAAAAGTGATTGTAACGAAGTTTCCAAACTTCGAAAAAAAATTTTTTTCTTTTCGAGATTCTTTGCGCATAATATGCTTGTCTGAGGCTATCAAACTGGTATAATGAAAGAGAACCAGTTATCTCAAATAAGAACGGAAAAAGAGTGATTCTAACGAGGTTTCCAAACTTCGAAAAACAATTTTTTTCTTTTCGAGATTCTTTGCGCATAATATGCTTTTCTGAGGCTATCAAACTAGTATAATGAAAGAGAACCAGTTATCTCAAATAAGAGCGGAAAAAAAGTGATTCTAACGAAGTTTCCAAACTTCGAAAAAAATTTTTTTTCTTTTCGAGATTCTTTGCGCATAATATGCGTTTCTGAGGCTATCAAACTAGTATAATGAAAGAGAACCAGTTATCTCAAATAAGAAAGGAAAAAAAGTGATTCTAACGAAGTTTCCAAACTTCGAAAAAAAATTTTTTTCTTTTCGAGATTCTTTGCGCATAATATGCTTGTCTGAGGCTATCAAACTAGTATAACGAGAGATTACCAGTTATCTCAAATAAGAATGGAAAAAAAGTGATTCTAATGAAGTTTCCAAACTTCGAAAAAAATTTGTTTTCTTTTCGAGATTCTTTCCGCATAATATGCTTTTCTACGGGTATCAAACTAGCAAATGGAAAGAGAACCATTTATCTCGAATAAGAACGGAAAAAGAGTAATTCTAACGAAGTTTCCAAACTTCCAAAAAAATTATATTTCTTTTCGAGATTCTTTGCGCATAATATGCTTTTCTGATTCTATCAAACTAGTATAATGAAAGAGAACTAGTTATCTCAAATAAGAATGGAAAAAATTGATTCATAAGGATTTTCAAAAGATCAAAAAAAAATTTTCTTTATTGAAGATTCTTTCCGCATAATATGCTTTTCTAAGGCTATCAAACTAGTATAATGAAAGAGAACCAGTTATCTCAAATAAGAACGGAAAAAAGTGATTCTAATAAAGTTTCCAAACTTTGAAAACATTTTCTTTTCTTTTCGAAATTCTTTGCGCATAATGTTTTTCTGAAGCTATCAAACTAGTATAATGAAAGAGAACCAATTATCTCAAATAAGAAAGGAAAAAAATTGATTAATAAGGATTTTCCAAACATCAAAAAAAATTTTTTTTCTTTTCGAGATTCTTTTCGCATAATATGCTTTTCTGTTCTATCAAACTAGTATAATGAAAGAGAACCAGTTATCTCGAATAAGAACGGAAAGAAAGTGATTCTAATGAGTTTCCAAACTTCGAAAAAAATTTTTTTTCTTTTCGAGATTCGTTGCGCCTAATATGCTTTTCTATGGCTATCAAACTAGTATAATGAAAGAGAACCAGTTATCTCAAATAAGAACGGAAAAAAAGTGATTCTAATGATGTTTCCAAACTTTGAAAACATTTTTTTTTCTTTTCGAGATTTTTTCTGCTTAATATGCTTTTCTACAGCTATCAAAATAGCAAAATGGAAGAGAACCAGTTATCTCGAATAAGAACGGAAAAAAAGTGATTCTAACGAAGTTTCCCAACCTCGAAAAAAATTATTTTTCTTTTTGAGATTCTTTGCGCATAATATGCTTTTCTGAGGCTATCAAACTAGTATAATGAAAGAGAACCAGTTATCTCAAATAAGAACGGAAAAAAAGTGATTCTAATGAAGTTTCCAAATTTTGAAAATTTTTTTTTTCTTTTCGAGATTCTTTGCGCATATTATGTTTTTCTGAAGCTATCAAACTAGTATAATGAAAGAGAACCATTTATCTCGAATAAGAACGGAAAAAAAGTCATTCTAATGAAGTTTCCAAACTTCGAAAAAAAATTTTTTTCTTTTCGAGATTCTTTGCGCATAATATGCTTTTCTGAGGCTATCAAACTAGTATAATGAAAGAGAACCAGTTATCTCAAATAAGAACAGAAAAAAATTGATTCTAATGAAGTTTCCAAATTTTGAAATTTTTTTTTTTTTTTCGAGATTCTTTCCGCATAATATGCTTTTCCACAGCTATCAAAATAGCAAAATGAAAGAGAACCAGTTATCTCGAATAAGAACGGAAAAAAAGTGATTCATAAGGATTTTCAAAAGATCAAAAAAAAATTTTCTTTATTGAAGATTCTTTCCGCATAATATGCTTTTCTAAGGCTATCAAACTAGAGTATAATGAAAGAGAACCAGTTATCTCAAATAAGAACGGAAAAAAGTGATTCTAATAAAGTTTCCAAATTTTGAAAATTTTTTTTTTCTTTTCGAGATTCTTTGCGCATATAATGATTTTCTGAGGCTATCAAACGAGTATAATGAAAGAGAACCAGTTATCTGAAATAAGAATAGAAAAAAATTGATTCTAATGAAGTTTCCAAATTTTGAATTTTTTTTTTTTTTCGAGATTCTTTCCGCATAATATGCTTTTCCACAGCTATCAAACTCGCAAAATGAAAGGGAACCATTTATCTCGAATAAGAACGGAAAAAAAGTGATTCTAACGAAGTTCCCAAATTTCGAAAAAACTTATTTTTCTTTTCGAGGTTCTTTGCGCATAATGTTTTTCTGAAGCTATCAAAATAGTATAATGAAAGAGAACCAATTATCTCAAATAAGAAAGGAAAAAACTTGATTAATAAGGATTTTCCAAACATCAAAAAAAAATTTTTTTCTTTTCGAGATTCTTTCCGCATAATATGCTTTTCTGTTCTATCAAACTAGTATAATGAAAGAGAACCAGTTATCTCAAATAAGAACGGAAAAAAAGTGATTCTAATGATGTTTCCAAAGTTTGAAAACATTTTTTTTTCTTTTCGAGATTTTTTCCGCTTAATATACTTTTTTACAGCTATCAAAATAGCAAAATGAAAGAGAACCAGTTATCTCGAATAAGAACGGAAAAAAAGTGATTCTAACGAAGTTTTAAACTTCGAAAAAAATTATTTTTCTTTTTGAGATTCTTACGGCATAATATGCTTTTCTATGGCTATGAAACTAGTATAATGAAAGAGAACCAGTTATCTCAAATAAGAACGGAAAAATAGTGATTCTAATGAAGTTTCCAAATTTTGAAATTTTTTTTTTTCTTTTCGAGATTCTTTGCGCATATAATGCTTTTCTGAGGCTATCAAACTAGTATAATGAAAGATAACCAGTTATGTCAAATAAGAATGGAAAAAAATTGATTCATAAGGATTTTCCAAACATAAAAAAAAAAAAATTTTTCTTTTCGGGATTCTTTTCGCATAATATGCTTTTCTCAGGCTATCATACTAGTATAATGAAAGAGAACCAGTTATCTCAAATAAGAACAGAAAAAAATTGATTCTAATGAAGTTTCCAAATTTTGAAAATTTTTTTTTTTTTCGAGATTCTTTCCGCATAATATGCTTTTCTGAGGCTATCAAACTAGTATAATGAAAGAGAACCAGTTATCTTAAATAAGAACGGAAAAAAAGTGATTCCAACGAAGTTTCCAAATTTCGAAAAAACATTTTTTTCTTTTCGAGATTCTTTGCGCATAATATGCTTGTCTGAGGCTATCAAACTAGTATAATGAAAGAGAACCAGTTATCTCAAATAAGAATGGAAAAAAAGTGATTCTAAGGAAGTTTCCAAACTTCGAAAAAAAATTTTTTTCTTTTCGAGATTCTTTGCGCATAATACGCTTTTCTGAGGCTATCAAACTAGTATAATGAAAGAGAACCAGTTATCTCAAATAAGAACGGATAAAAAGTGATTCTAACGAAGTTTCCAAACTTCGAAAAAAATTTTTTTTCTTTTCGAGATTCTTTGCGCATAATATGCTTTTCTGAGGCTATCAAACTAGTATAACGAAAGAGAACCAGTTATCTCGAATAAGAACGGAAAAAAATTGATTCCAACGAAGTTTCCAATCTTCGAAAAAAATGATTTTTCTTTTCAAGATTCTTTCTGCATAATATGCTTTTCTAAGGCTATAAAACTAGTATAATGAAAGAGAACCATTTATCTCGAATAAGAACGGAAAAAAAGTGATTCTAACGAAGTTTCCAAACTTCGAAAAAAATTTTTTTTCTTTTCGAGATTCTTTGCGCATAATATGCTTTTCTGAGGCTATCAAACTAGTATAACGAAAGAGAACCAGTTATCTCGAATAAGAACGGAAAAAAATTGATTCCAACGAAGTTTCCAATCTTCGAAAAAAATGATTTTTCTTTTCAAGATTCTTTGCGCATAATATGCTTGTCTGAGGCTATCAAACTAGTATAATGAAAGAGAACCAGTTATCTCAAATAAGAATGGAAAAAAAGTGATTCTGAGGAAGTTTCCAAACTTCGAAAAAAAATTTTTTTCTTTTCGAGATTCTTTGCGCATAATACGCTTTTCTGAGGCTATCAAACTAGTATAATGAAAGAGAACCAGTTATCTCAAATAAGAACGGAAAAAAAGTGACTCTAACGAAGTTTCCAAACTTCGAAAAAAAATTTTTTTCTTTTCGAGATTCTTTGCTCATAATATGCTTTTCTGAGGCTATCAAACTAGTATAATGAAAGAGAACCAGTTATCTCAAATAAGAACGGAAAAAAAGTGATTCTAACGAGGTTTCCAAACTTCGAAAAAAAATTTTTTTCTTTTCGAGATTCTTTGCGCATAATATGCTTTTCTGAGGCTATCAAACTAGTATAATGAAAGAGAACCAGTTATCTTAAATAAGAACGGAAAAAAAGTGATTCTAACGAAGTTTCCAAACTTCGAAAATAAATTTTTTTCTTTTCGAGATTCTTTGCGCATATTATGCTTTTCTGAGGCTATCAAACTAGTATAATGAAAGAGAACCAGTTATCTCAAATAAGAACGGAAAAAAAGTGATTCTAACGAAGTTTCCAAATTTGGAAAAAATTATTATTATTTTCGAGATTCTTTGCCTATAATATGCTTTTCTGAGGCTATCAAAGTAGTATAATGAAAGAGAACCAGTTATCTCAAATAAGAATGGATAAAAATCGATTCATAAGGATTTTCCAAAAATCAAAAAAAAAATTTTTCTTTTCGCGATTCTTTCCGCATAATATGCTTTTCTAAGGCTATCAAACTAGTATAACGAAAGAGAACCAGTTATCTCGAATAAGAACGGAAAAAAATTGATTCCAACGAAGTTTCCAATCTTCGAAAAAAATGATTTTTCTTTTCAAGATTCTTTCCGCATAATATGCTTTTCTAAGGCTATAAAACTAGTATAATGAAAGAGAACCATTTATCTCGAATAAGAACGGAAAAAAAGTGATTCTAACGAAGTTTTTAAACTTCGAAAAAATTTTTTTTCTTTTCGAGATTCTTTGCGCATAATATGCTTTTCTGAGGCTATCAAACTAGTATAATGAAAGAGAACCAGTTATCTCAATAAGAATGGAAAAAAAGTGTTTCTAATGAAGTTTCCAAACTTCGAAAAAAAATTTTTTCATTTCGAGATTCTTTGCGCATAATATGCTTTTCGGAGGCTATCAAACTAATATAATGAAAGAGAACCAGTTATCTCAAATAAGAACGGAAAAAAAGTGATTCTAACGAAGTTTCGAAACTTCGAAAAAAAATTTTTTTCTTTTCGAGATTCTTTGCGCATAATATGCTTTTGTGAGGCTATCAAACTAGTATAATGAAAGAGAACCAGTTATATCAAATAAGAACGGAAAAAAAAGTGATTCTAACGAACTTTCCAAACTTCGAAAAAATTTTTTTTTATTTTCGAGATTCATTGCGCATAATATGCTTTTCTGAGGGTAATCAAACTAGTATAATGAAAGAGAACCAGTTATCTCAAATAAGAACGGAAAAAAAGTGATTCTAATGATGTTTCCAAACTTTGAAAACATTTTTTTTTCTTTTCGAGATTTTTTCCGCTTAATATACTTTTCTACAGCTATCAAAATAGCAAAATGAAAGAGAACCAGTTATCTCGAATAAGAGCGGAAAAAAAGTGATTCTAACGAAGTTTTAAACTTCGAAAAAAATTATTTTTCTTTTTGAGATTCTTACCGCATAATATGCTTTTCTATGGCTATGAAACTAGTATAATGAAAGAGAACCAGTTATCTCAAATAAGAACGGAAAAATAGTGGTTCTAATGAAGTTTCAAAATTTTGAAATTTTTTTTTTTCTTTTCGAGATTCTTTGCGCATATAATGCTTTTCTGAGGCTATCAAACTAGTATAATGAAAGATAACCAGTTATCTCAAATAAGAATGGAAAAAAATTGATTCATAAGGATTTTCCAAACATAAAAAAAAAATATTTTTTCTTTTCGAGATTCTTTTAGCATAATATGCTTTTCTCAGGCTATCATACTAGTATAATGAAAGAGAACCAGTTATCTCAAATAAGAACAGAAAAAAATTGATTCTAATGAAGTTTCCAAATATTGAAAATTTTTTTTTTTTTTCGAGATTCTTTCCGCATAATATGCTTTTCTGAGGCTATCAAACTAGTATAATGAAAGAGAACCAGTTATCTTAAATAAGAACGGAAAAAAAATGATTTTAACGAAGTTTCCAAACTTCGAAAAAAAATTTTTTTCTTTTCGAGATTCTGTGCGCATAATATTCTTGTCTGAGGCTATCAAACTAGTATAATGAAAGAGAACCAGTTATCTCAAATAAGAATGGAAAAAAAGTGATTCTTAGGAAGTTTCCAAACTTCGAAAAAAATTTTTTTCTTTTCGAGATTCTTTGCGCATAATACGCTTTTCGGAGGCTATCAAACTAGTATAATGAAAGAGAACCAGTTATCTCAAATAAGAACGGATAAAAAGTGATTCTAACGAAGTTTCCAAACTTCGAAAAAAATTTTTTTTCTTTTCGAGATTCTTTGCGCATAATATGCTTTTCTGAGGCTATCAAACTAGTATAACGAAAGAGAACCAGTTATCTCGAATAAGAACGGAAAAAAATTGATTCCAACGAAGTTTCCAATCTTCGAAAAAAATGATTTTTCTTTTCAAGATTCTTTCCGCATAATATGCTTTTCTAAGGCTATAAAACTAGTATAATGAAAGAGAACCAGTTATCTCAAATAAGAACGGAAAAAAAGTGATTCTAACGAGGTTTCCAATCTTCGAAAAAAAATTTTTTTCTTTTCGAGATTCTTTGCGCATAATATGCTTTTCTGAGGCTATCAAACTAGTATAATGAAAGAGAACCAGTTATCTCAAATAAGAACGGAAAAAAAGTGATGTAACGAAGTTTCCAAACTTCGAAAAAAAATTTTTTTCTTTTCGAGATTCTTTGCGCATAATATGCTTGTCTGAGGCTATCAAACTGGTATAATGAAAGAGAACCAGTTATCTCAAATAAGAACGGAAAAAGAGTGATTCTAACGAGGTTTCCAAACTTCGAAAAACAATTTTTTTCTTTTCGAGATTCTTTGCGCATAATATGCTTTTCTGAGGCTATCAAACTAGTATAATGAAAGAGAACCAGTTATCTCAAATAAGAGCGGAAAAAAAGTGATTCTAACGAAGTTTCCAAACTTCGAAAAAAATTTTTTTTCTTTTCGAGATTCTTTGCGCATAATATGCTTTTCTGAGGCTATCAAACTAGTATAATGAAAGAGAACCAGTTATCTCAAATAAGAAAGGAAAAAAAGTGATTCTAACGAAGTTTCCAAACTTCGAAAAAAAATTTTTTTCTTTTCGAGATTCTTTGCGCATAATATGCTTGTCTGAGGCTATCAAACTAGTATAACGAGAGATTACCAGTTATCTCAAATAAGAATGGAAAAAAAGTGATTCTAATGAAGTTTCCAAACTTCGAAAAAAATTTGTTTTCTTTTCGAGATTCTTTCCGCATAATATGCTTTTCTACGGGTATCAAACTAGCAAATGGAAAGAGAACCATTTATCTCGAATAAGAACGGAAAAAGAGTAATTCTAACGAAGTTTCCAAACTTCCAAAAAAATTATATTTCTTTTCGAGATTCTTTGCGCATAATATGCTTTTCTGATTCTATCAAACTAGTATAATGAAAGAGAACTAGTTATCTCAAATAAGAATGGAAAAAATTGATTCATAAGGATTTTCAAAAGATCAAAAAAAAATTTTCTTTATTGAAGATTCTTTCCGCATAATATGCTTTTCTAAGGCTATCAAACTAGTATAATGAAAGAGAACCAGTTATCTCAAATAAGAACGGAAAAAAGTGATTCTAATAAAGTTTCCAAACTTTGAAAACATTTTCTTTTCTTTTCGAAATTCTTTGCGCATAATGTTTTTCTGAAGCTATCAAACTAGTATAATGAAAGAGAACCAATTATCTCAAATAAGAAAGGAAAAAAATTGATTAATAAGGATTTTCCAAACATCAAAAAAAATTTTTTTTCTTTTCGAGATTCTTTTCGCATAATATGCTTTTCTGTTCTATCAAACTAGTATAATGAAAGAGAACCAGTTATCTCGAATAAGAACGGAAAGAAAGTGATTCTAATGAGTTTCCAAACTTCGAAAAAAATTTTTTTTCTTTTCGAGATTCGTTGCGCCTAATATGCTTTTCTATGGCTATCAAACTAGTATAATGAAAGAGAACCAGTTATCTCAAATAAGAACGGAAAAAAAGTGATTCTAATGATGTTTCCAAACATTGAAAACATTTTTTTTTCTTTTCGAGATTTTTTCTGCTTAATATGCTTTTCTACAGCTATCAAAATAGCAAAATGGAAGAGAACCAGTTATCTCGAATAAGAACGGAAAAAAAGTGATTCTAACGAAGTTTCCCAACCTCGAAAAAAATTATTTTTCTTTTTGAGATTCTTTGCGCATAATATGCTTTTCTGAGGCTATCAAACTAGTATAATGAAAGAGAACCAGTTATCTCAAATAAGAACGGAAAAAAAGTGATTCTAATGAAGTTTCCAAATTTTGAAAATTTTTTTTTTCTTTTCGAGATTCTTTGCGCATATTATGTTTTTCTGAAGCTATCAAACTAGTATAATGGAAGAGAACCATTTATCTCGAATAAGAACGGAAAAAAAGTCATTCTAATGAAGTTTCCAAACTTCGAAAAAAAATTTTTTTCTTTTCGAGATTCTTTGCGCATAATATGCTTTTCTGAGGCTATCAAACTAGTATAATGAAAGAGAACCAGTTATCTCAAATAAGAACAGAAAAAAATTGATTCTAATGAAGTTTCCAAATTTTGAAATTTTTTTTTTTTTTTCGAGATTCTTTCCGCATAATATGCTTTTCCACAGCTATCAAAATAGCAAAATGAAAGAGAACCAGTTATCTCGAATAAGAACGGAAAAAAAGTGATTCATAAGGATTTTCAAAAGATCAAAAAAAAATTTTCTTTATTGAAGATTCTTTCCGCATAATATGCTTTTCTAAGGCTATCAAACTAGAGTATAATGAAAGAGAACCAGTTATCTCAAATAAGAACGGAAAAAAGTGATTCTAATAAAGTTTCCAAATTTTGAAAATTTTTTTTTTCTTTTCGAGATTCTTTGCGCATATAATGATTTTCTGAGGCTATCAAACGAGTATAACGAAAGAGAACCAGTTATCTGAAATAAGAATAGAAAAAAATTGATTCTAATGAAGTTTCCAAATTTTGAATTTTTTTTTTTTTTCGATATTCTTTCCGCATAATATGCTTTTCCACAGCTATCAAACTCGCAAAATGAAAGGGAACCATTTATCTCGAATAAGAACGGAAAAAAAGTGATTCTAACGAAGTTCCCAAATTTCGAAAAAACTTATTTTTCTTTTCGAGGTTCTTTGCGCATAATGTTTTTCTGAAGCTATCAAAATAGTATAATGAAAGAGAACCAATTATCTCAAATAAGAAAGGAAAAAACTTGATTAATAAGGATTTTCCAAACATCAAAAAAAAATTTTTTTCTTTTCGAGATTCTTTCCGCATAATATGCTTTTCTGTTCTATCAAACTAGTATAATGAAAGAGAACCAGTTATCTCAAATAAGAACGGAAAAAAAGTGATTCTAATGATGTTTCCAAAGTTTGAAAACATTTTTTTTTCTTTTCGAGATTTTTTCCGCTTAATATACTTTTTTACAGCTATCAAAATAGCAAAATGAAAGAGAACCAGTTATCTCGAATAAGAACGGAAAAAAAGTGATTCTAACGAAGTTTTAAACTTCGAAAAAAATTATTTTTCTTTTTGAGATTCTTACGGCATAATATGCTTTTCTATGGCTATGAAACTAGTATAATGAAAGAGAACCAGTTATCTCAAATAAGAACGGAAAAATAGTGATTCTAATGAAGTTTCCAAATTTTGAAATTTTTTTTTTTTCTTTTCGAGATTCTTTGCGCATATAATGCTTTTCTGAGGCTATCAAACTAGTATAATGAAAGATAACCAGTTATGTCAAATAGGAATGGAAAAAAATTGATTCATAAGGATTTTCCAAACATAAAAAAAAAAAAATTTTTCTTTTCGGGATTCTTTTCGCATAATATGCTTTTCTCAGGCTATCATACTAGTATAATGAAAGAGAACCAGTTATCTCAAATAAGAACAGAAAAAAATTGATTCTAATGAAGTTTCCAAATTTTGAAAATTTTTTTTTTTTTCGAGATTCTTTCCGCATAATATGCTTTTCTGAGGCTATCAAACTAGTATAATGAAAGAGAACCAGTTATCTTAAATAAGAACGGAAAAAAAGTGATTCCAACGAAGTTTCCAAATTTCGAAAAAACATTTTTTTCTTTTCGAGATTCTTTGCGCATAATATGCTTGTCTGAGGCTATCAAACTAGTATAATGAAAGAGAACCAGTTATCTCAAATAAGAATGGAAAAAAAGTGATTCTAAGGAAGTTTCCAAACTTCGAAAAAAAATTTTTTTCTTTTCGAGATTCTTTGCGCATAATACGCTTTTCTGAGGCTATCAAACTAGTATAATGAAAGAGAACCAGTTATCTCAAATAAGAACGGATAAAAAGTGATTCTAACGAAGTTTCCAAACTTCGAAAAAAATTTTTTTTCTTTTCGAGATTCTTTGCGCATAATATGCTTTTCTGAGGCTATCAAACTAGTATAACGAAAGAGAACCAGTTATCTCGAATAAGAACGGAAAAAAATTGATTCCAACGAAGTTTCCAATCTTCGAAAAAAATGATTTTTCTTTTCAAGATTCTTTCTGCATAATATGCTTTTCTAAGGCTATAAAACTAGTATAATGAAAGAGAACCATTTATCTCGAATAAGAACGGAAAAAAAGTGATTCTAACGAAGTTTCCAAACTTCGAAAAAAATTTTTTTTCTTTTCGAGATTCTTTGCGCATAATATGCTTTTCTGAGGCTATCAAACTAGTATAACGAAAGAGAACCAGTTATCTCGAATAAGAACGGAAAAAAATTGATTCCAACGAAGTTTCCAATCTTCGAAAAAAATGATTTTTCTTTTCAAGATTCTTTGCGCATAATATGCTTGTCTGAGGCTATCAAACTAGTATAATGAAAGAGAACCAGTTATCTCAAATAAGAATGGAAAAAAAGTGATTCTGAGGAAGTTTCCAAACTTCGAAAAAAAATTTTTTTCTTTTCGAGATTCTTTGCGCATAATACGCTTTTCTGAGGCTATCAAACTAGTATAATGAAAGAGAACCAGTTATCTCAAATAAGAACGGAAAAAAAGTGATTCTAACGAAGTTTCCAAACTTCGAAAAAAAATTTTTTTCTTTTCGAGATTCTTTGCTCATAATATGCTTTTCTGAGGCTATCAAACTAGTATAATGAAAGAGAACCAGTTATCTCAAATAAGAACGGAAAAAAAGTGATTCTAACGAGGTTTCCAAACTTCGAAAAAAAATTTTTTTCTTTTCGAGATTCTTTGCGCATAATATGCTTTTCTGAGGCTATCAAACTAGTATAATGAAAGAGAACCAGTTATCTTAAATAAGAACGGAAAAAAAGTGATTCTAACGAAGTTTCCAAACTTCGAAAAAAAATTTTTTTCTTTTCGAGATTCTTTGCGCATAATATGCTTTTCTGAGGCTATCAAACTAGTATAATGAAAGAGAACCAGTTATCTCAAATAAGAACGGAAAAAAAGTGATTCTAACGAAGTTTCCAAATTTGGAAAAAATTATTATTATTTTCGAGATTCTTTGCCTATAATATGCTTTTCTGAGGCTATCAAAGTAGTATAATGAAAGAGAACCAGTTATCTCAAATAAGAATGGATAAAAATCGATTCATAAGGATTTTCCAAAAATCAAAAAAAAAATTTTTCTTTTCGCGATTCTTTCCGCATAATATGCTTTTCTAAGGCTATCAAACTAGTATAACGAAAGAGAACCAGTTATCTCGAATAAGAACGGAAAAAAATTGATTCCAACGAAGTTTCCAATCTTCGAAAAAAATGATTTTTCTTTTCAAGATTCTTTCCGCATAATATGCTTTTCTAAGGCTATAAAACTAGTATAATGAAAGAGAACCATTTATCTCGAATAAGAACGGAAAAAAAGTGATTCTAACGAAGTTTTTAAACTTCGAAAAAATTTTTTTTCTTTTCGAGATTCTTTGCGCATAATATGCTTTTCTGAGGCTATCAAACTAGTATAATGAAAGAGAACCAGTTATCTCAATAAGAATGGAAAAAAAGTGTTTCTAATGAAGTTTCCAAACTTCGAAAAAAAATTTTTTCATTTCGAGATTCTTTGCGCATAATATGCTTTTCGGAGGCTATCAAACTAATATAATGAAAGAGAACCAGTTATCTCAAATAAGAACGGAAAAAAAGTGATTCTAACGAAGTTTCGAAACTTCGAAAAAAATTTTTTTTCTTTTCGAGATTCTTTGCGCATAATATGCTTTTGTGAGGCTATCAAACTAGTATAATGAAAGAGAACCAGTTATATCAAATAAGAACGGCAAAAAAAGTGATTCTAACGAACTTTCCAAACTTCGAAAAAATTTTTTTTTATTTTCGAGATTCATTGCGCATAATATGGTTTTCTGAGGGTAATCAAACTAGTATAATGAAAGAGAACCAGTTATCTCAAATAAGAACGGAAAAAAAGTGATTCTAATGATGTTTCCAAACTTTGAAAACATTTTTTTTTCTTTTCGAGATTTTTTCCGCTTAATATACTTTTCTACAGCTATCAAAATAGCAAAATGAAAGAGAACCAGTTATCTCGAATAAGAGCGGAAAAAAAGTGATTCTAACGAAGTTTTAAACTTCGAAAAAAATTATTTTTCTTTTTGAGATTCTTACCGCATAATATGCTTTTCTATGGCTATGAAACTAGTATAATGAAAGAGAACCAGTTATCTCAAATAAGAACGGAAAAATAGTGGTTCTAATGAAGTTTCAAAATTTTGAAATTTTTTTTTTTCTTTTCGAGATTCTTTGCGCATATAATGCTTTTCTGAGGCTATCAAACTAGTATAATGAAAGATAACCAGTTATCTCAAATAAGAATGGAAAAAAATTGATTCATAAGGATTTTCCAAACATAAAAAAAAAATATTTTTTCTTTTCGAGATTCTTTTAGCATAATATGCTTTTCTCAGGCTATCATACTAGTATAATGAAAGAGAACCAGTTATCTCAAATAAGAACAGAAAAAAATTGATTCTAATGAAGTTTCCAAATTTTGAAAATTTTTTTTTTTTTTCGAGATTCTTTCCGCATAATATGCTTTTCTGAGGCTATCAAACTAGTATAATGAAAGAGAACCAGTTATCTTAAATAAGAACGGAAAAAAAGTGATTTTAACGAAGTTTCCAAACTTCGAAAAAAAATTTTTTTCTTTTCGAGATTCTTTGCGCATAATATTCTTGTCTGAGGCTATCAAACTAGTATAATGAAAGAGAACCAGTTATCTCAAATAAGAATGGAAAAAAAGTGATTCTAAGGAAGTTTCCAAACTTCGAAAAAAATTTTTTTCTTTTCGAGATTCTTTGCGCATAATACGCTTTTCGGAGGCTATCAAACTAGTATAATGAAAGAGAACCAGTTATCTCAAATAAGAACGGATAAAAAGTGATTCTAACGAAGTTTCCAAACTTCGAAAAAAATTTTTTTTCTTTTCGAGATTCTTTGCGCATAATATGCTTTTCTGAGGCTATCAAACTAGTATAACGAAAGAGAACCAGTTATCTCGAATAAGAACTGAAAAAAATTGATTCCAACGAAGTTTCCAATCTTCGAAAAAAATGATTTTTCTTTTCAAGATTCTTTCCGCATAATATGCTTTTCTAAGGCTATAAAACTAGTATAATGAAAGAGAACCATTTATCTCGAATAAGAACGGAAAAAAAGTGATTCTAACGAAGTTTTCAAACTTCGAAAGAAATTTTTTTTCTTTTCGAGATTCTTTGCGCATAATATGCATTTCTGAGGCTATCAAACTAGTATAATGAAAGAGAACCAGTTATCTCAATAAGAATGGAAAAAAAGTGTTTCTAATGAAGTTTCCAAACTTCGAAAAAAAATTTTTTTCATTTCGAGATTCTTTGCGCATAATATGCTTTTCGGAGGCTATCAAACTAATATAATGAAAGAGAACCAGTTATCTCAAACAAGAACGGAAAAAAAGTGATTCTAACGAAGTTTCGAAACTTCGAAAAAAATTTTTTTTCTTTTCGAGATTCTTTGCGCATAATATGCTTTTCTGAGGCTATCAAACTAGTATAATGAAAGAGAACCAGTTATCTCAAATAAGAACGGAAAAAAAGTGATTCTAAGGAAGTTTCCAAACTTCGAAAAAAATTTTTTTTATTTTCGAGAATCATTGCGCATAATATGCTTTTCTGAGGGTAATCAAACTAGTATAATGAAAGAGAACCAGTTATCTCAAATAAGAACGGAAAAAAAGTGATTCTAACGAAGTTTCGAAACTTCGAAAAAAATTTTTTTTCTTTTCGAGATTCTTTGCGCATAATATGCTTTTCTGAGGCTATCAAACTAGTATAATGAAAGAGAACCAGTTATCTTAAATAAGAACGGAAAAAAAGTGATTCTAACGAAGTTTCCAAACTTCGAAACAAAATTTTTTTCTTTTCGAGATTCTTTGCGCATAATATGCTTGTCTGAGGCTATCAAACTAGTATAATGAAAGAGAACCGGTTATCTCAAATAAGAATGTAAAAAAAGTGATTCTAAGGAGGTTTCCAAACTTGGAAAAAAAATTTTTTTCTTTTCGAGATTCTTTGCGCATAATACGCTTTTCTGAGGCTATCAAACTAGTATAATGAAAGAGAACCAGTTATCTCAAATAAGAACGGACAAAAAGTGATTCTAACGAAGTTTCCAAACTTTTCTGAGGCTATCAAACTAGTATAATGAAAGAGAGCCAGTTATCTCAAATAAGAACGGAAAAAAAGTGATTTTAACGAGGTTTCCAAACTTCGAAAAAAATTTTTTTTCTTTTCGAGATTCTTTGCGCATAATATGCTTTTCTGAGGCTATCAAACTAGTATAATGAAAGAGAACCAGTTATCTCAAATAAGAACGGAAAAAAAGTGATTCTAACGAGGTTTCCAAACTTCGAAAAAAAATTTTTTTCTTTTCGAGATTCTTTGCGCATAATATGCTTTTCTGAGGCTATCAAACTAGTATAATGAAAGAGAACCAGTTATCTCAAATAAGAACGGAAAAAAAGTGATTGTAACGAAGTTTCGAAACTTCGAAAAAAAATTGTTTTCTTTTCGAGATTCTTTGCGCATAATATGCTTTTCTGAGGCTATCAAACTAGTATAATGAAAGAGAACCAGTTATCTTAAAAAAGAACGGAAAAAAAGTAATTCCAACGAAGTTTCCAAACTTCGAAAAAAAATTTTTTTCTTTTCGAGATTCTTTGCGCATAATATGCTTTTCTGAGGCTATCAAACTAGTATAATGAAAGAGAACCAGTTATCTCAAATAAGAACAGAAAAAAAGTGATTCTAACGAAGTTTCCAAACTTCGAAAAAAATTTTTTTTCTTTTCGAGATTCTTTGCGCATAATATGCTGTTCTGAGGCTATCAAACTAGTATAATGAAAGAGAACCAGTTATCTCAAATAAGAAAGGAAAAAAAGTGATTCTAACGAAGTTTCCAAACTTCGAAAAAAAATTATTTTCTTTTCGAGATTCTCTGCGCATAATATGCTTGTCTGAGGCTATCAAACTAGTATAACGAGAGATTACCAGTTATCTCAAATAAGAATGGAAAAAAAGTGATTCTAATGAAGTTTACAAACTTCGAAAAAAATTTGTTTTCTTTTCGAGATTCTTTCCGCATAATATGCTTTTCTACGGGTATCAAACTAGCAAATGGAAAGAGAACCATTTATCTCGAATAAGAACGGAAAAAGAGTAATTCTAACGAAGTTTCCAAACTTCGAAAAAAATTATTTTTCTTTTTCTTACCGCATAATATGCTTTTCTAAGGCTACCAAACAAGTATAATGAAAGAAAACCAGTTATCTCGAATAAGAACGGAAAAAAAGGTGATTCTAATGAAGTTTCCAAACTTCGAAAAAAATTTTTTTCTTTTCGAGATTCTTTGCGCATAATATGCTTTTCTGAGGCTATCAAACTAGTATAATGAAAGAGAACCAGTTATCTCAAATAAGAACGGAAAAAAAGTGATTCAAATGAAGTTTCGAAACTTCGAAAAAAAATTTTTTTCTTTTCGAGATTCTTTGCGCATAATATGTTTGTCTGAGTCTATCAAACTAGTATAATGAAAGAGAACCAGTTATCTCAAATAAGAACGGAAAAAAAGTGATTCTAACGAGGTTTCCAAACTTCGAAAAAAAATTTTTTTCTTTTCGAGATTCTTTGCGCATAATATGCTTTTCTGAGGCTATCAAACTAGTATAATGAAAGAGAACCAGTTATCTTAAATAAGAACGGAAAAAAAGTGATTCTAACGAAGTTTCCAAACTTCGAAAAAAAATTTTTTTCTTTTCGAGATTCTTTGCGCATAATATGCTTTTCTGAGGCTATCAAACTAGTATAATGAAAGAGAACCAGTTATCTCAAATAAGAACGGAAAAAAAGTGATTCTAACGAAGTTTCCAAATTTGGAAAAAATTATTATTATTTTCGAGATTCTTTGCCTATAATATGCTTTTCTGAGGCTATCAAAGTAGTATAATGAAAGAGAACCAGTTATCTCAAATAAGAATGGATAAAAATCGATTCATAAGGATTTTCCAAAAATCAAAAAAAAAATTTTTCTTTTCGCGATTCTTTCCGCATAATATGCTTTTCTAAGGCTATCAAACTAGTATAACGAAAGAGAACCAGTTATCTCGAATAAGAACGGAAAAAAATTGATTCCAACGAAGTTTCCAATCTTCGAAAAAAATGATTTTTCTTTTCAAGATTCTTTCCGCATAATATGCTTTTCTAAGGCTATAAAACTAGTATAATGAAAGAGAACCATTTATCTCGAATAAGAACGGAAAAAAAGTGATTCTAACGAAGTTTTTAAACTTCGAAAAAATTTTTTTTCTTTTCGAGATTCTTTGCGCATAATATGCTTTTCTGAGGCTATCAAACTAGTATAATGAAAGAGAACAAGTTATCTCAATAAGAATGGAAAAAAAGTGTTTCTAATGAAGTTTCCAAACTTCGAAAAAAAATTTTTTCATTTCGAGATTCTTTGCGCATAATATGCTTTTCGGAGGCTATCAAACTAATATAATGAAAGAGAACCAGTTATCTCAAATAAGAACGGAAAAAAAGTGATTCTAACGAAGTTTCGAAACTTCGAAAAAAATTTTTTTTCTTTTCGAGATTCTTTGCGCATAATATGCTTTTGTGAGGCTATCAAACTAGTATAATGAAAGAGAACCAGTTATATCAAATAAGAACGGAAAAAAAGTGATTCTAACGAACTTTCCAAACTTCGAAAAAATTTTTTTTTATTTTCGAGATTCATTGCGCATAATATGCTTTTCTGAGGGTAATCAAACTAGTATAATGAAAGAGAACCAGTTATCTCAAATAAGAACGGAAAAAAGTGATTCTAATGATGTTTCCAAACTTTGAAAACATTTTTTTTTCTTTTCGAGATTTTTTCCGCTTAATATACTTTTCTACAGCTATCAAAATAGCAAAATGAAAGAGAACCAGTTATCTCGAATAAGAGCGGAAAAAAAGTGATTCTAACGAAGTTTTAAACTTCGAAAAAAATTATTTTTCTTTTTGAGATTCTTACCGCATAATATGCTTTTCTATGGCTATGAAACTAGTATAATGAAAGAGAACCAGTTATCTCAAATAAGAACGGAAAAATAGTGGTTCTAATGAAGTTTCAAAATTTTGAAATTTTTTTTTTTCTTTTCGAGATTCTTTGCGCATATAATGCTTTTCTGAGGCTATCAAACTAGTATAATGAAAGATAACCAGTTATCTCAAATAAGAATGGAAAAAAATTGATTCATAAGGATTTTCCAAACATAAAAAAAAAATATTTTTTCTTTTCGAGATTCTTTTCGCATAATATGCTTTTCTCAGGCTATCATACTAGTATAATGAAAGAGCACCAGTTATCTCAAATAAGAACAGAAAAAAATTGATTCTAATGAAGTTTCCAAATTTTGAAAATTTTTTTTTTTTTCGAGATTCTTTCCGCATAATATGCTTTTCTGAGGCTATCAAACTAGTATAATGAAAGAGAACCAGTTATCTTAAATAAGAACGGAAAAAAAGTGATTCTAACGAAGTTTCCAAACTTCGAAAAAAAATTTTTTTCTTTTCGAGATTCTTTGCGCATAATATTCTTGTCTGAGGCTATCAAACTAGTATAATGAAAGAGAACCAGTTATCTCAAATAAGAATGGAAAAAAAGTGATTCTAAGGAAGTTTCCAAACTTCGAAAAAAATTTTTTTCTTTTCGAGATTCTTTGCGCATAATACGCTTTTCGGAGGCTATCAAACTAGTATAATGAAAGAGAACCAGTTATCTCAAATAAGAACGGATAAAAAGTGATTCTAACGAAGTTTCCAAACTTCGAAAAAAATTTTTTTTCTTTTCGAGATTCTTTGCGCATAATATGCTTTTCTGAGGCTATCAAACTAGTATAACGAAAGAGAACCAGTTATCTCGAATAAGAACGGAAAAAAATTGATTCCAACGAAGTTTCCAATCTTCGAAAAAAATGATTTTTCTTTTCAAGATTCTTTCCGCATAATATGCTTTTCTAAGGCTATAAAACTACTATAATGAAAGAGAACCATTTATCTCGAATAAGAACGGAAAAAAAGTGATTCTAACGAAGTTTTCAAACTTCGAAAAAAATTTTTTTTCTTTTCGAGATTCTTTGCGCATAATATGCATTTCTGAGGCTATCAAACTAGTATAATGAAAGAGAACCAGTTATCTCAATAAGAATGGAAAAAAAGTGTTTCTAATGAAGTTTCCAAACTTCGAAAAAAAATTCTTTTCATTTCGAGATTCTTTGCGCATTATATGCTTTTCGGAGGCTATCAAATTAATATAATGAAAGAGAACCAGTTATCTCAAACAAGAACGGAAAAAAAGTGATTCTAACGAAGTTTCGAAACTTCGAAAAAAATTTTTTTTCTTTTCGAGATTCTTTGCGCATAATATGCTTTTCTGAGGCTATCAAACTAGTATAATGAAAGAGAACCAGTTATCTTAAATAAGAACGGAAAAAAAGTGATTCTAACGAAGTTTCCAAACTTCGAAAAAAAATTTTTTTCTTTTCGAGATTCTTTGCGCATAATATGCTTGTCTGAGGCTATCAAACTAGTATAATGAAAGAGAACCGGTTATCTCAAATAAGAATGTAAAAAAAGTGATTCTAAGGAGGTTTCCAAACTTGGAAAAAAAATTTTTTTCTTTTCGAGATTCTTTGCGCATAATACGCTTTTCTGAGGCTATCAAACTAGTATAATGAAAGAGAACCAGTTATCTCAAATAAGAACGGACAAAAAGTGATTCTAACGAAGTTTCCAAACTTCGAAAAAAAATTTTTTTCTTTTCGAGATTCTTTGCGCATAATATGCTTTTCTGAGGCTATCAAACTAGTATAATGAAAGAGAACCAGTTATCTCAAATAAGAACGGAAAAAAAGTGATTTTAACGAGGTTTCCAAACTTCGAAAAAAAATTTTTTTCTTTTCGAGATTCTTTGCGCATAATATGCTTTTCTGAGGCTATCAAACTAGTATAATGAAAGAGAACCAGTTATCTCAAATAAGAACGGAAAAAAAGTGATTCTAACGAGGTTTCCAAACTTCGAAAAAAAATTTTTTTCTTTTCGAGATTCTTTGCGCATAATATGCTTTTCTGAGGCTATCAAACTAGTATAATGAAAGAGAACCAGTTATCTCAAATAAGAACGGAAAAAAAGTGATTCTAACGAAGTTTCCAAACTTCGAAAAAAAATTGTTTTCTTTTCGAGATTCTTTGCGCATAATATGCTTTTCTGAGGCTATCAAACTAGTATAATGAAAGAGAACCAGTTATCTTAAAAAAGAACGGAAAAAAAGTAATTCCAACGAAGTTTCCAAACTTCGAAAAAAAATTTTTTTCTTTTCGAGATTCTTTGCGCATAATATGCTTGTCTGAGGCTATCAAACTAGTATAATGAAAGAGAACCAGTTATCTCAAATAAGAACGAAAAAAAGTGATTCTAACGAGGTTTCCAATCTTCGAAAAAAAATTTTTTTCTTTTCGAGATTCTTTGCGCATAATATGCTTTTCTGAGGCTATCAAACTAGTATAATGAAAGAGAACCAGTTATCTCAAATAAGAACAGAAAAAAAGTGATTCTAACGAAGTTTCCAAACTTCGAAAAAATTTTTTTTCTTTTCGAGATTCTTTGCGCATAATATGCTTTTCTGAGGCTATCAAACTTGTATAATGAAAGAGAACCAGTTATCTCAAATAAGAAAGGAAAAAGAGTGATTCTAACGAGGTTTCCAAACTTCGAAAAAAAATTTTTTTCTTTTCGAGATTCTTTGCGCATAATATGCTTTTCTGAGGCTATCAAACTAGTATAATGAAAGAGAACCAGTTATCTCAAATAAGAAAGGAAAAAAAGTTATTCTAACGAAGTTTCCAAACTTCGAAAAAAAATTATTTTCTTTTCGAGATTCTCTGCGCATAATATGCTTGTCTAAGGCTATCAAACTAGTATAACGAGAGATTACCAGTTATCTCAAATGAGAATGGAAAAAAAGTGATTCTAATGAAGTTTCCAAACTTCGAAAAAAATTTGTTTTCTTTTCGAGATTCTTTCCGCATAATATGCTTTTCTACGGGTATCAAACTAGCAAATGGAAAGAGAACCATTTATCTCGAATAAGGACGGAAAAAGAGTAATTCTAACGAAGTTTCCAAACTTCGAAAAAAATTATTTTTCTTTTTCTTACCGCATAATATGCTTTTCTAAGGCTATCAAACAAGTATAATGAAAGAAAACCAGTTATCTCGAATAAGAACGGAAAAAAAAGTGATTCTAATGAAGTTTCCAAACTTCGAAAAAAATTTTTTTTCTTTTCGAGATTCTTTGCGTATATGCTTTTCTGAAGCTATCAAACTAGTATAATGAAAGAGAATCAGTTATCTCAAACAAGTACGGAAAAAAAGTGATTCTAACGAAGTTTCCAAATTTTGAAAATTTTTTTTTTCTTTTCGAGATTCTTTGCGCATATAATGCTTTTCTGAGGCTATCAAACTAGTATAATGAAAGAGAACCAGTTATCTCAATAAGAATGGAAAAAAAGTGTTTCTAATGAAGTTTCCAAACTTCGAAAAAAAATTTTTTTCATTTCGAAATTCTTTGCGCATAATATGCTTTTCGGAGCCTATCAAACTAATATAATGAAAGAGAACCAGTTATCTCAAATAAGAACGGAAAAAAAGTGATTCTAACGAAGTTTCGAAACTTCGAAAATTTTTTTTTTCTTTTCGAGATTCTTTGCGCATAATATGCTTTTCTGAGGCTATCAAACTAGTATAATGAAAGAGAACCAGTTATCTCAAATAAGAACGGAAAAAAAGTGATTATAAGGAAGTTTCCAAACTTCGAAAAAAATTTTTTTTATTTTCGAGATTCATTGCGCATAATATGCTTTTCTGAGGGTAATCAAACTAGTATAATGAAAGAGAACCAGTTATCTCAAATAAGAACGGAAAAAAAGTGATTCTAACGAAGTTTCGAAACTTCGAAAAAAATTTTTTTTCTTTTCGAGATTCTTTGCGCATAATATGCTTTTCTGAGGCTATCAAACTAGTATAATGAAAGAGAACCAGTTATCTTAAATAAGAACGGAAAAAAAGTGATTCTAACGAAGTTTCCAAACTTCGAAAAAAAATTTTTTTCTCTTCGAGATTCTTTGCGCATAATATGCTTGTCTGAGGCTATCAAACTAGTATAATGAAAGAAAACCAGTTATCTCAAATAAGAATGGAAAAAAAGTGATTCTAACGAAGTTTCCAAACTTCGAAAAAAATTTTTTTTCTTTTCGACATTCTTTGCGCATAATATGCTTTTCTGAGGCTATCAAACTAGTATAACGAAAGAGAACCAGTTATCTCGAATAAGAACGGAAAAAAATTGATTCCAACAAAGTTTCCAATCTTCGAAAAAAATGATTTTTCTTTTCAAGATTCTTTCCGCATAATATGCTTTTCTAAGGCTATAAAACTAGTATAATGAAAGAGAACCATTTATCTCGAATAAGAGCGGAAAAAAAGTGATTCTAACGAAGTTTTCAAACTTCGAAAAAAATTTTTTTTCTTTTCGAGATTCTTTGCGCATAATATGCTTTTCTGAGGCTATCAAACTAGTATAATGAAAGAGAACCAGTTATCTCAATAAGAAAGGAAAAAAAGTGTTTCTAATGAAGTTTCCAAACTTCGAAAAAAAATTTTTTTCATTTCGAGATTCTTTGCGCATAATATGCTTTTCGGAGCCTATCAAACTAATATAATGAAAGAGAACCAGTTATCTCAAATAAGAACGGAAAAAAAGTGATTCTAACGAAGTTTCGAAACTTCGAAAATTTTTTTTTTCTTTTCGAGATTCTTTGCGCATAATATGCTTTTCTGAGGCTATCAAACTAGTATAATGAAAGAGAACCAGTTATCTCAAATAAGAACGGAAAAAAAGTGATTCTAAGGAAGTTTCCAAACTTCGAAAAAAATTTTTTTTATTTTCGAGAATCATTGCGCATAATATGCTTTTCTGAGGGTAATCAAACTAGTATAATGAAAGAGAACCAGTTATCTCAAATAAGAACGGAAAAAAAGTGATTCTAACGAAGTTTCGAAACTTCGAAAAAAATTTTTTTTCTTTTCGAGATTCTTTGCGCATAATATGCTTTTCTGAGGCTATCAAACTAGTATAATGAAAGAGAACCAGTTATCTTAAATAAGAACGGAAAAAAAGTGATTCTAACGAAGTTTCCAAACTTCGAAAAAAAATTTTTTTCTTTTCGAGATTCTTTGCGCATAATATGCTTGTCTGAGGCTATCAAACTAGTATAATGAAAGAGAACCAGTTATCTCAAATAAGAATGTAAAAAAAGTGATTCTAAAGAGGTTTCCAAACTTGGAAAAAAAATTTTTTTCTTTTCGAGATTCTTTGCGCATAATACGCTTTTCTGAGGCTATCAAACTAGTATAATGAAAGAGAACCAGTTATCTCAAATAAGAACGGAAAAAAAGTGATTTTAACGAGGTTTCCAAACTTCGAAAAAAATTTTTTTTCTTTTCGAGATTCTTTGCGCATAATATGCTTTTCTGAGGCTATCAAACTAGTATAATGAAAGAGAACCAGTTATCTCAAATAAGAACGGAAAAAAAGTGATTCTAACGAAGTTTCGAAACTTCGAAAAAAAATTTTTTTCTTTTCGAGATTCTTTGCGCATTATATGCTTGTCTGAGGCTATCAAACTAGTATAATGAAAGAGAACCAGTTATCTCAAATAAGAACGGAAAAAAAGTGATTCTAACGAGGTTTCCAAACTTCGAAAAAAAATTTTTTTCTTTTCGAGATTCTTTGCGCATAATATGCTTTTCTGAGGCTATCAAACTAGTATAATGAAAGAGAACCAGTTATCTCAAATAAGAACGGAAAAAAAGTGATTGTAACGAAGTTTCGAAACTTCGAAAAAAAATTGTTTTCTTTTCGAGATTCTTTGCGCATAATATGCTTTTCTGAGGCTATCAAACTAGTATAATGAAAGAGAACCAGTTATCTTAAAAAAGAACGGAAAAAAAGTAATTCCAACGAAGTTTCCAAACTTCGAAAAAAAATTTTTCTCTTTTCGAGATTCTTTGCGCATAATATGCTTGTCTGAGGCTATCAAACTAGTATAATGAAAGAGAACCAGTTATCTCAAATAAGAACGAAAAAAAGTGATTCTAACGAGGTTTCCAATCTTCGAAAAAAAATTTTTTTCTTTTCGAGATTCTTTGCGCATAATATGCTTTTCTGAGGCTATCAAACTAGTATAATGAAAGAGAACCAGTTATCTCAAATAAGAACGGAAAAAAAGTGATTCTAACGAAGTTTCCAAACTTCGAATAAAAATTTTTTTCTTTTCGAGATTCTTTGCGCATAATATGCTTGTCTGAGGCTATCAAACTGGTATAATGAAAGAGAACCAGTTATCTCAAATAAGAACGGAAAAAGAGTGATTCTAACGAGGTTTCCAAACTTCGAAAAAAAATTTTTTTCTTTTCGAGATTCTTTGCGCATAATATGCTTTTCTGAGGCTATTAACTAGTATAATGAAAGAGAACCAGTTATCTCAAATAAGAGCGGAAAAAAAGGGATTCTAACGAAGTTTCCAAACTTCGAAAAATTTTTTTATTATTTTCGAGATTCATTGCGCATAATATGCTTTTCTGAGGGTAATCAAACTAGTATAATGAAAGAGAACCAGTTATCTCAAATAAGAACGGAAAAAAAGTGATTCTAACGAAGTTTTCAAACTTCGAAAAAAATTTTTTTTCTTTTCGAGATTCTTTGCGCATAATATGCTTTTCTGAGGCTATCAAACTAGTATAATGAAAGAGAACCAGTTATCTCAATAAGAATGGAAAAAAAGTGTTTCTAATGAAGTTTCCAAACTTCGAAAAAAAATTTTTTTCATTTCGATATTCTTTGCGCATAATATGCTTTTCGGAGCCTATCAAACTAATATAATGAAAGAGAACCAGTTATCTCAAATAAGAACGGAAAAAAAGTGATTCTAACGAAGTTTCGAAACTTCGAAAATTTTTTTTTTTTTCTTTTCGAGATTCTTTGCGCATAATATGCTTTTCTGAGGCTATCAAACTAGTATAATGAAAGAGAACCAGTTATCTCAAATAAGAACGGAAAAAAAGTGATTCTAAGGAAGTTTCCAAACTTCGAAAAAAATTTTTTTTATTTTCGAGATTCATTGCGCATAATATGCTTTTCTGAGGGTAATCAAACTAGTATAATGAAAGAGAACCAGTTATCTCAAATAAGAACGGAAAAAAAGTGATTCTAACGAAGTTTCGAAATTTCGAAAAAAATTGTTTTTCTTTTCGAGATTCTTTGCGCATAATATGCTTTTCTGAGGCTATCAAACTAGTATAATGAAAGAGAACCAGTTATCTTAAATAAGAACGGAAAAAAAGTGATTCTAACGAAGTTTCCAAACTTCGAAAAAAAATTTTTTTCTTTTCGAGATTCTTTGCGCATAATATTCTTGTCTGAGGCTATCAAACTAGTATAATGAAAGAAAACCAGTTATCTCAAATAAGAATGGAAAAAAAGTGATTCTAACGAAGTTTCCAAACTTCGAAAAAAAATTTTTTTCTTTTCGACATTCTTTGCGCATAATATGCTTTTCTGAGGCTATCAAACTAGTATAACGAAAGAGAACCAGTTATCTCGAATAAGAACGGAAAAAAATTGATTCCAACAAAGTTTCCAATCTTCGAAAAAAATGATTTTTCTTTTCAAGATTCTTTCCGCATAATATGCTTTTCTAAGGCTATAAAACTAGTATAATGAAAGAGAACCATTTATCTCGAATAAGAGCGGAAAAAAAGTGATTCTAACGAAGTTTTCAAACTTCGAAAAAAATTTTTTTTCTTTTCGAGATTCTTTGCGCATAATATGCTTTTCTGAGGCTATCAAACTAGTATAATGAAAGAGAACCAGTTATCTCAATAAGAAAGGAAAAAAAGTGTTTCTAATGAAGTTTCCAAACTTCGAAAAAAAATTTTTTTCATTTCGAGATTCTTTGCGCATAATATGCTTTTCGGAGCCTATCAAACTAATATAATGAAAGAGAACCAGTTATCTCAAATAAGAACGGAAAAAAAGTGATTCTAACGAAGTTTCGAAACTTCGAAAATTTTTTTTTTCTTTTCGAGATTCTTTGCGCATAATATGCTTTTCTGAGGCTATCAAACTAGTATAATGAAAGAGAACCAGTTATCTCAAATAAGAACGGAAAAAAAGAGATTCTAAGGAAGTTTCCAAACTTCGAAAAAAATTTTTTTTATTTTCGAGAATCATTGCGCATAATATGCTTTTCTGAGGGTAATCAAACTAGTATAATGAAAGAGAACCAGTTATCTCAAATAAGAACGGAAAAAAAGTGATTCTAACGAAGTTTCGAAACTTCGAAAAAAATTTTTTTTCTTTTCGAGATTCTTTGCGCATAATATGCTTTTCTGAGGCTATCAAACTAGTATAATGAAAGAGAACCAGTTATCTTAAATAAGAACGGAAAAAAAGTGATTCTAACGAAGTTTCCAAACTTCGAAAAAAAATTTTTTTCTTTTTGAGATTCTTTGCGCATAATATGCTTGTCTGAGGCTATCAAACTAGTATAATGAAAGAGAACCAGTTATCTCAAATAAGAATGTAAAAAAAGTGATTCTAAAGAGGTTTCCAAACTTGGAAAAAAAATTTTTTTCTTTTCGAGATTCTTTGCGCATAATACGCTTTTCTGAGGCTATCAAACTAGTATAATGAAAGAGAACCAGTTATCTCAAATAAGAACGGACAAAAAGTGATTCTAACGAAGTTTCCAAACTTCGAAAAAAAATTTTTTTCTTTTCGAGATTCTTTGCGCATAATATGCTTTTCTGAGGCTATCAAACTAGTATAATGAAAGAGAACCAGTTATCTCAAATAAGAACGGAAAAAAAGTGATTTTAACGAGGTTTCCAAACTTCGAAAAAAATTTTTTTTCTTTTCGAGATTCTTTGCGCATAATATGCTTTTCTGAGGCTATCAAACTAGTATAATGAAAGAGAACCAGTTATCTCAAATAAGAACGGAAAAAAAGTGATTCTAACGAGGTTTCCGAACTTCGAAAAAAAATTTTTTTCTTTTCGAGATTCTTTGCGCATAATATGCTTTTCTGAGGCTATCAAACTAGTATAATGAAAGAGAACCAGTTATCTCAAATAAGAACGGAAAAAAAGTGATTGTAACGAAGTTTCGAAACTTCGAAAAAAAATTGTTTTCTTTTCGAGATTCTTTGCGCATAATATGCTTTTCTGAGGCTATCAAACTAGTATAATGAAAGAGAACCAGTTATCTTAAAAAAGAACGGAAAAAAAGTAATTCCAACGAAGTTTCCAAACTTCGAAAAAAAATTTTTTTCTTTTCGAGATTCTTTGTGCATAATATGCTTGTCTGAGGCTATCAAACTAGTATAATGAAAGAGAACCAGTTATCTCAAATAAGAACGAAAAAAAGTGATTCTAACGAGGTTTCCAATCTTCGAAAAAAAATTTTTTTCTTTTCGAGATTCTTTGCGCATAATATGCTTTTCTGAGGCTATCAAACTAGTATAATGAAAGAGAACCAGTTATCTCAAATAAGAACAGAAAAAAAGTGATTCTAACGAAGTTTCCAAACTTCGAAAAAAATTTTTTTTCTTTTCGAGATTCTTTGCGCATAATATGCTTTTCTGAGGCTATCAAACTTGTATAATGAAAGAGAACCAGTTATCTCAAATAAGAAACGAAAAAGAGTGATTCTAACGAGGTTTCCAAACTTCGAAAAAAAATTTTTTTCTTTTCGAGATTCTTTGCGCATAATATGCTTTTCTGAGGCTATCAAACTAGTATAATGAAAGAGAACCAGTTATCTCAAATAAGAAAGGAAAAAAAGTGATTCTAACGAAGTTTCCAAACTTCGAAAAAAAATTATTTTCTTTTCGAGATTCTCTGCGCATAATATGCTTGTCTGAGGCTATCAAACTAGTATAACGAGAGATTACCAGTTATCTCAAATAAGAATGGAAAAAAAGTGATTCTAATGAAGTTTCCAAACTTCGAAAAAAATTTGTTTTCTTTTCGAGATTCTTTCCGCATAATATGCTTTTCTACGGGTATCAAACTAGCAAATGGAAAGAGAACCATTTATCTCGAATAAGAACGGAAAAAGAGTAATTCTAACGAAGTTTCCAAACTTCGAAAAAAATTATTTTTCTTTTTCTTACCGCATAATATGCTTTTCTAAGGCTATCAAACAAGTTAATGAAAGAAAACCAGTTATCTCGAATAAGAACGGAAAAAAAAGTGATTCTAATGAAGTTTCCAAACTTCGAAAAAAATTTTTTTTCTTTTCGAGATTCTTTGCGTATATGCTTTTCTGAAGCTATCAAACTAGTATAATGAAAGAGAATCAGTTATCTCAAACAAGTACGGAAAAAAAGTGATTCTAATGAAGTTTCCAAATTTTGAAAATTTTTTTTTTCTTTTCGAGTTTCTTTGCGCATATAAT
The DNA here is from genome assembly GCA_030762175.1 of Metallyticus violacea. NCBI lineage: Eukaryota > Metazoa > Arthropoda > Insecta > Mantodea > Metallyticidae > Metallyticus > Metallyticus violacea. Next base: position 80,678,779 of record CM060842.1, on the reverse strand, counting down.
GCTTTTCTGAGGCTATCAAACTAGCAAAATGAAAGAGAACCAATTATCTCGAATAAGAACGTAAAAAAAAGTGATGCTAATAAAGTTTCCAACTTTGAAAACATTTTTTTTTCTTTTCGTGATTCTTTCCGCATAATACGCTTTTCTACAGCTATCAAACTAGTATAATGAAAGAGAACCATTTATCTCGAATAAGAACGGAAAAAAAGTGATTCTAACGAAGTTTTCAAACTTCGAAAAAAATTTTTTTTCTTTTCGAGATTCTTTGCGCATAATATGCTTTTCTGAGGCTATCAAACTAGTATAATGAAAGAGAACCAGTTATCTCAATTAGAATGGAAAAAAAGTGTTTCTAATGAAGTTTCCAAACTTCGAAAAAAAATTTTTTTCATTTCGAGATTCTTTGCGCATTATATGCTTTTCGGAGCCTATCAAACTAATATAATGAAAGAGAACCAGTTATCTCAAATAAGAACGGAAAAAAAGTGATTCTAACGAAGTTTCGAAACTTCGAAAATTTTTTTTTTTCTTTTCGAGATTCTTTGCGCATAATATGCTTTTCTGATGCTATCAAACTAGTATAATGAAAGAGAACCAGTTATCTCAAATAAGAACGGAAAAAAAGTGATTATATGGAAGTTTCCAAACTTCGAAAAAAAATTTTTTTATTTTCGAGATTCATTGCGCATAATATGCTTTTCTGAGGGTAATCAAACTAGTATAATGAAAGAGAACCAGTTATCTCAAATAAGAACGGAAAAAAAGTGATTCTAACGAAGTTTCGAAACTTCGAAAAAAATTTTTTTTCTTTTCGAGATTCTTTGCGCATAATATGCTTTTCTGAGGCTATCAAACTAGTATAATGAAAGAGAACCAGTTATCTTAAATAAGAACGGAAAAAAAGTGATTCTAACGAAGTTTCCAAACTTCGAAAAAAAATTTTTTTCTTTTCCAGATTCTTTGCGCATAATATGCTTGTCTGAGGCTATCAAACTAGTATAATGAAAGAGAACCAGTTATCTCAAATAAGAATGTAAAAAAAGGGATTCTAAGGAGGTTTCCAAACTTGGAAAAAAAATATTTTTTCTTTTCGAGATTCTTTGCGCATAATACGCTTTTCTGAGGCTATCAAACTAGTATAATGAAAGAGAACCAGTTATTTCAAATAAGAACGGACAAAAAGTGATTCTAACGAAGTTTCCAAACTTCGAAAAAAAATTTTTTTCTTTTCGAGATTCTTTGCGCATAATATGCTTTTCTGAGGCTATCAAACTAGTATAATGAAAGAGAACCAGTTATCTCAAATAAGAACGGAAAAAAAGTGATTTTAACGAGGTTTCCAAACTTCGAAAAAAATTTTTTTTCTTTTCGAGATTCTTTGCGCATAATATGCTTTTCTGAGGCTATCAAACTAGTATAATGAAAGAGAACCAGTTATCTCAAATAAGAACGGAAAAAAAGTGATTCTAACGAAGTTTCGAAACTTCGAAAAAAAATTTTTTTCTTTTCGAGATTCTTTGCGCATAATATGCTTGTCTGAGGCTATCAAACTAGTATAATGAAAGAGAACCAGTTATCTCAAATAAGAACGGAAAAAAAGTGATTCTAACGAGGTTTCCAAACTTCGAAAAAAAATTTTTTTCTTTTCGAGATTCTTTGCGCATAATATGCTTTTCTGAGGCTATCAAACTAGTATAATGAAAGAGAACCAGTTATCTTAAAAAAGAACGGAAAAAAAGTAATTCCAACGAAGTTTCCAAACTTCGAAAAAAAATTTTTCTCTTTTCGAGATTCTTTGCGCATAATATGCTTGTCTGAGGCTATCAAACTAGTATAATGAAAGAGAACCAGTTATCTCAAATAAGAACGAAAAAAAGTGATTCTAACGAGGTTTCCAATCTTCGAAAAAAAATTTTTTTCTTTTCGAGCTTCTTTGCGCATAATATGCTTTTCTGAGGCTATCAAACTAGTATAATGAAAGAGAACCAGTTATCTCAAATAAGAACGGAAAAAAAGTGATTCTAACGAAGTTTCCAAACTTCGAAAAAAAATTTTTTTCTTTTCGAGATTCTTTGCGCATAATATGCTTGTCTGAGGCTATCAAACTGGTATAATGAAAGAGAACCAGTTATCTCAAATAAGAACGGAAAAAGAGTGATTCTAACGAGGTTTCCAAACTTCGAAAAAAAATTTTTTTCTTTTCGAGATTCTTTGCGCATAATATGCTTTTCTGAGGCTATCAAACTAGTATAATGAAAGAGAACCAGTTATCTCAAATAAGAGCGGAAAAAAAGGGATTCTAACGAAGTTTCCAAACTTCGAAAAATTTTTTTTTTTTTTCGAGATTCATTGCGCATAATATGCTTTTCTGAGGGTAATCAAACTAGTATAATGAAAGAGAACCAGTTATCTCAAATAAGAACGGAAAAAAAGTGATTCTAACGAAGTTTTCAAACTTCGAAAAAATTTTTTTTTCTTTTCGAGATTCTTTGCGCATAATATGCTTTTCTGAGGCTATCAAACTAGTATAATGAAAGAGAACCAGTTATCTCAATAAGAATGGAAAAAAAGTGTTTCTAATGAAGTTTCCAAACTTCGAAAAAAATTTTTTTTCATTTCGAGATTCTTTGCGCATAATATGCTTTTCGGAGCCTATCAAACTAATATAATGAAAGAGAACCAGTTATCTCAAATAAGAACGGAAAAAAAGTGATTCTAACGAAGTTTCGAAACTTCGAAAATTTTTTTTTTTTTCTTTTCGAGATTCTTTGCGCATAATATGCTTTTCTGAGGCTATCAAACTAGTATAATGAAAGAGAACCAGTTATCTCGAATAAGAACGGAAAAAAATTGATTCCAACGAAGTTTCCAATCTTCGAAAAAAATGATTTTTCTTTTCAAGATTCTTTGCGCATAATACGCTTTTCTGAGGCTATCAAACTAGTATAATGAAAGAGAACCAGTTATCTCAAATAAGAACGGAAAAAAAGTGATTCTAACGAAGTTTCCAAACTTCGAAAAAAAATTTTTTTCTTTTCGAGATTCTTTGCTCATAATATGCTTTTCTGAGGCTATCAAACTACTATAATGAAAGAGAACCAGTTATCTCAAATAAGAACGGAAAAAAAGTGATTCTAACGAGGTTTCCAAACTTCGAAAAAAAAATTTTTTCTTTTCGAGATTCTTTGCGCATAATATGCTTTTCTGAGGCTATCAAACTAGTATAATGAAAGAGAACCAGTTATCTCAAATAAGAACGGAAAAAAAGTGATTCTAATGAAGTTTCGAAACTTCGAAAAAAAATTTTTTTCTTTTCGAGATTCTTTGCGCATAATATGCTTGTCTGAGTCTATCAAACTAGTATAATGAAAGCGAACCAGTTATCTCAAATAAAAACGGAAAAAAAGTGATTCTAACGAAGTTTCGAAACTTCGAAAAAAATTTTTTTTCTTTTCGAGATTCTTTGCGCATAATATGCTTTTGTGAGGCTATCAAACTAGTATAATGAAAGAGAACCAGTTATATAAAATAAGAACGGAAAAAAAGTGATTCTAACGAACTTTCCAAACTTCGAAAAAATTTTTTTTTATTTTCGAGATTCATTGCGCATAATATGCTTTTCTGAGGGTAATCAAACTAGTATAATGAAAGAGAACCAGTTATCTCAAATAAGAACGGAAAAAAAGTGATTCTAATGATGTTTCCAAACTTTGAAAACATTTTTTTTTCTTTTCGAGATTTTTTCCGCTTAATATACTTTTCTACAGCTATCAAAATAGCAAAATGAAAGAGAACCAGTTATCTCGAATAAGAGCGGAAAAAAAGTGATTCTAACGAAGTTTTAAACTTCGAAAAAAATTATTTTTCTTTTTGAGATTCTTACCGCATAATATGCTTTTCTATGGCTATGAAACTAGTATAATGAAAGAGAACCAGTTATCTCAAATAAGAACGGAAAAATAGTGGTTCTAATGAAGTTTCAAAATTTTGAAATTTTTTTTTTCTTTTCGAGATTCTTTGCGCATATAATGCTTTTCTGAGGCTATCAAACTAGTATAATGAAAGATAACCAGTTATCTCAAATAAGAATGGAAAAAAATTGATTCATAAGGATTTTCCAAACATAAAAAAAAAATATTTTTTCTTTTCGAGATTCTTTTCGCATAATATGCTTTTCTCAGGCTATCATACTAGTATAATGAAAGAGAACCAGTTATCTCAAATAAGAACAGAAAAAAATTGATTCTAATGAAGTTTCCAAATTTTGAAAATTTTTTTTTTTTTCGAGATTCTTTCCGCATAATATGCTTTTCTGAGGCTATCAAACTAGTATAATGAAAGAGAACCAGTTATCTCAAATAAGAACGGAAAAAAAGTGATTCTAAGGAAGTTTCCAAACTTCGAAAAAAATTTTTTTTATTTTCGAGAATCATTGCGCATAATATGCTTTTCTGAGGGTAATCAAACTAGTATAATGAAAGAGAACCAGTTATCTTAAATAAGAACGGAAAAAAAGTGATTCTAACGAAGTTTCCAAACTTCGAAAAAAAATTTTTTTCTTTTCGAGATTATTTGCGCATAATATGCTTGTCTGAGGCTATCAAACTAGTATAATGAAAGAGAACCGGTTATCTCAAATAAGAATGTAAAAAAAGTGATTCTAAGGAGGTTTCCAAACTTGGAAAAAAAATTTTTTTCTTTTCGAGATTCTTTGCGCATAATACGCTTTTCTGAGGCTATCAAACTAGTATAATGAAAGAGAACCAGTTATCTCAAATAAGAACGGACAAAAAGTGATTCTAACGAAGTTTCCAAACTTCGAAAAAAAATTTTTTTCTTTTCGAGATTCTTTGCGCATAATATGCTTTTCTGAGGCTATCAAACTAGTATAATGAAAGAGAACCAGTTATCTCAAATAAGAACGGAAAAAAAGTGATTCTAACAAAGTTTCCAAACTTCGAAAAGAAATTTTTTTCTTTTCGAGATTCTTTGCGCATAATATGCTTTTCTGAGGCTATCAAACTAGTATAATGAAAGAGAACCAGTTATCTCAAATAAGAACGGAAAAAAAGTGATTCTAACGAGGTTTCCAAACTTCGAAAAAAAATTTTATTCTTTTCGAGATTCTTTGCGCATAATATGCTTTTCTGAGGCTATCAAACTAGTATAATGAAAGAGAACCAGTTATCTCAAATAAGAACGGAAAAAAAGTGATTGTAACGAAGTTTCGAAACTTCGAAAAAAAATTGTTTTCTTTTCGAGATTCTTTGCGCATAATATGCTTTTCTGAGGCTATCAAACTAGTATAATGAAAGAGAACCAGTTATCTTAAAAAAGAACGGAAAAAAAGTAATTCCAACGAAGTTTCCAAACTTCGAAAAAAAATTTTTTTCTTTTCGAGATTCTTTGCGCATAATATGCTTGTCTGAGGTTATCAAACTAGTATAATGAAAGAGAACCAGTTATCTCAAATAAGAACGAAAAAAAGTGATTCTAACGAGGTTTCCAATCTTCGAAAAAAAATTTTTTTCTTTTCGAGATTCTTTGCGCATAATATGCTTTTCTGAGGCTATCAAACTAGTATAATGAAAGAGAACCAGTTATCTCAAATAAGAACAGAAAAAAAGTGATTCTAACGAAGTTTCCAAACTTCGAAAAAAATTTTTTTTCTTTTCGAGATTCTTTGCGCATAATATGCTTTTCTGAGGCTATCAAACTTGTATAATGAAAGAGAACCAGTTATCTCAAATAAGAAAGGAAAAAGAGTGATTCTAACGAGGTTTCCAAACTTCGAAAAAAATTTTTTTTCTTTTCGAGATTCTTTGCGCATAATATGCTTTTCTGAGGCTATCAAACTAGTATAATGAAAGAGAACCAGTTATCTCAAATAAGAAAGGAAAAAAAGTGATTCTAACGAAGTTTCCAAACTTCGAAAAAAAATTATTTTCTTTTCGAGATTCTCTGCGCATAATATGCTTGTCTGAGGCTATCAAACTAGTATAACGAGAGATTACCAGTTATCTCAAATAAGAATGGAAAAAAAGTGATTCTAATGAAGTTTCCAAACTTCGAAAAAAATTTGTTTTCTTTTCGAGATTCTTTCCGCATAATATGCTTTTCTACGGGTATCAAACTAGCAAATGGAAAGAGAACCATTTATCTCGAATAAGAACGGAAAAAGAGTAATTCTAACGAAGTTTCCAAACTTCGAAAAAAATTATTTTTCTTTTTCTTACCGCATAATATGCTTTTCTAAGGCTATCAAACAAGTATAATGAAAGAAAACCAGTTATCTCGAATAAGAACGGAAAAAAAAGTGATTCTAATGAAGTTTCCAAACTTCGAAAAAATTTTTTTTCTTTTCGAGATTCTTTGCGTATATGCTTTTCTGAAGCTATCAAACTAGTATAATGAAAGAGAATCAGTTATCTCAAACAAGTACGGAAAAAAAGTGATTCTGATGAAGTTTCCAAATTTTGAAATTTTTTTTTTTCTTTTCGAGATTCTTTGCGCATATAATGCTTTTCTGATGCTATCAAACTAGTATAATGAAAGAGAACCAGTTATCTCAAATAAGAACGGAAAAAAAGTGATTATATGGAAGTTTCCAAACTTCGAAAAAAATTTTTTTTATTTTCGAGATTCATTGCGCATAATATGCTTTTCTGAGGGTAATCAAACTAGTATAATGAAAGAGAACCAGTTATCTCAAATAAGAACGGAAAAAAAGTGATTCTAACGAAGTTTCGAAACTTCGAAAAAAATTTTTTTTCTTTTCGAGATTCTTTGCGCATAATATGCTTTTCTGAGGCTATCAAACTAGTATAATGAAAGAGAACCAGTTATCTTAAATAAGAACGGAAAAAAAGTGATTCTAACGAAGTTTCCAAACTTCGAAAAAAAATTTTTTTCTTTTCGAGATTCTTTGCGCATAATATGCTTGTCTGAGGCTATCAAACTAGTATAATGAAAGAGAACCAGTTATCTCAAATAAGAATGTAAAAAAAGTGATTCTAAGGAGGTTTCCAAACTTGGAAAAAAAATATTTTTTCTTTTCGAGATTCTTTGCGCATAATACGCTTTTCTGAGGCTATCAAACTAGTATAATGAAAGAGAACCAGTTATTTCAAATAAGAACGGACAAAAAGTGATTCTAACGAAGTTTCCAAACTTCGAAAAAAAATTTTTTTCTTTTCGAGATTCTTTGCGCATAATATGCTTTTCTGAGGCTATCAAACTAGTATAATGAAAGAGAACCAGTTATCTCAAATAAGAACGGAAAAAAAGTGATTTTAACGAGGTTTCCAAACTTCGAAAAAAATTTTTTTTCTTTTCGAGATTCTTTGCGCATAATATGCTTTTCTGAGGCTATCAAACTAGTATAATGAAAGAGAACCAGTTATCTCAAATAAGAACGGAAAAAAAGTGATTCTAACGAAGTTTCGAAACTTCGAAAAAAAATTTTTTTCTTTTCGAGATTCTTTGCGCATAATATGCTTGTCTGAGGCTATCAAACTAGTATAATGAAAGAGAACCAGTTATCTCAAATAAGAACGGAAAAAAAGTGATTCTAACGAGGTTTCCAAACTTCGAAAAAAAATTTTTTTCTTTTCGAGATTCTTTGCGCATAATATGCTTTTCTGAGGCTATCAAACTAGTATAATGAAAGAGAACCAGTTATCTTAAAAAAGAACGGAAAAAAAGTAATTCCAACGAAGTTTCCAAACTTCGAAAAAAAATTTTTCTCTTTTCGAGATTCTTTGCGCATAATATGCTTGTCTGAGGCTATCAAACTAGTATAATGAAAGAGAACCAGTTATCTCAAATAAGAACGAAAAAAAGTGATTCTAACGAGGTTTCCAATCTTCGAAAAAAAATTTTTTTCTTTTCGAGCTTCTTTGCGCATAATATGCTTTTCTGAGGCTATCAAACTAGTATAATGAAAGAGAACCAGTTATCTCAAATAAGAACGGAAAAAAAGTGATTCTAACGAAGTTTCCAAACTTCGAAAAAAATTTTTTTTCTTTTCGAGATTCTTTGCGCATAATATGCTTGTCTGAGGCTATCAAACTGGTATAATGAAAGAGAACCAGTTATCTCAAATAAGAACGGAAAAAGAGTGATTCTAACGAGGTTTCCAAACTTCGAAAAAAAATTTTTTTCTTTTCGAGATTCTTTGCGCATAATATGCTTTTCTGAGGCTATCAAACTAGTATAATGAAAGAGAACCAGTTATCTCAAATAAGAGCGGAAAAAAAGGGATTCTAACGAAGTTTCCAAACTTCGAAAAATTTTTTTTTTATTTTCGAGATTCATTGCGCATAATATGCTTTTCTGAGGGTAATCAAACTAGTATAATGAAAGAGAACCAGTTATCTCAAATAAGAACGGAAAAAAAGTGATTCTAACGAAGTTTTCAAACTTCGAAAAAATTTTTTTTTCTTTTCGAGATTCTTTGCGCATAATATGCTTTTCTGAGGCTATCAAACTAGTATAATGAAAGAGAACCAGTTATCTCAATAAGAATGGAAAAAAAGTGTTTCTAATGAAGTTTCCAAACTTCGAAAAAAATTTTTTTTCATTTCGAGATTCTTTGCGCATAATATGCTTTTCGGAGCCTATCAAACTAATATAATGAAAGAGAACCAGTTATCTCAAATAAGAACGGAAAAAAAGTGATTCTAACGAAGTTTCGAAACTTCGAAAATTTTTTTTTTTTTCTTTTCGAGATTCTTTGCGCATAATATGCTTTTCTGAGGCTATCAAACTAGTATAATGAAAGAGAACCAGTTATCTCGAATAAGAACGGAAAAAAATTGATTCCAACGAAGTTTCCAATCTTCGAAAAAAATGATTTTTCTTTTCAAGATTCTTTGCGCATAATACGCTTTTCTGAGGCTATCAAACTAGTATAATGAAAGAGAACCAGTTATCTCAAATAAGAACGGAAAAAAAGTGATTCTAACGAAGTTTCCAAACTTCGAAAAAAAATTTTTTTCTTTTCGAGATTCTTTGCTCATAATATGCTTTTCTGAGGCTATCAAACTACTATAATGAAAGAGAACCAGTTATCTCAAATAAGAACGGAAAAAAAGTGATTCTAACGAGGTTTCCAAACTTCGAAAAAAAAATTTTTTCTTTTCGAGATTCTTTGCGCATAATATGCTTTTCTGAGGCTATCAAACTAGTATAATGAAAGAGAACCAGTTATCTCAAATAAGAACGGAAAAAAAGTGATTCTAATGAAGTTTCGAAACTTCGAAAAAAAATTTTTTTCTTTTCGAGATTCTTTGCGCATAATATGCTTGTCTGAGTCTATCAAACTAGTATAATGAAAGCGAACCAGTTATCTCAAATAAGAACGGAAAAAAAGTGATTCTAACGAAGTTTCGAAACTTCGAAAAAAATTTTTTTTCTTTTCGAGATTCTTTGCGCATAATATGCTTTTGTGAGGCTATCAAACTAGTATAATGAAAGAGAACCAGTTATATAAAATAAGAACGGAAAAAAAGTGATTCTAACGAACTTTCCAAACTTCGAAAAAATTTTTTTTTATTTTCGAGATTCATTGCGCATAATATGCTTTTCTGAGGGTAATCAAACTAGTATAATGAAAGAGAACCAGTTATCTCAAATAAGAACGGAAAAAAAGTGATTCTAATGATGTTTCCAAACTTTGAAAACATTTTTTTTTCTTTTCGAGATTTTTTCCGCTTAATATACTTTTCTACAGCTATCAAAATAGCAAAATGAAAGAGAACCAGTTATCTCGAATAAGAGCGGAAAAAAAGTGATTCTAACGAAGTTTTAAACTTCGAAAAAAATTATTTTTCTTTTTGAGATTCTTACCGCATAATATGCTTTTCTATGGCTATGAAACTAGTATAATGAAAGAGAACCAGTTATCTCAAATAAGAACGGAAAAATAGTGGTTCTAATGAAGTTTCAAAATTTTGAAATTTTTTTTTTTCTTTTCGAGATTCTTTGCGCATATAATGCTTTTCTGAGGCTATCAAACTAGTATAATGAAAGATAACCAGTTATCTCAAATAAGAATGGAAAAAAATTGATTCATAAGGATTTTCCAAACATAAAAAAAAAATATTTTTTCTTTTCGAGATTCTTTTCGCATAATATGCTTTTCTCAGGCTATCATACTAGTATAATGAAAGAGAACCAGTTATCTCAAATAAGAACAGAAAAAAATTGATTCTAATGAAGTTTCCAAATTTTGAAAATTTTTTTTTTTTTCGAGATTCTTTCCGCATAATATGCTTTTCTGAGGCTATCAAACTAGTATAATGAAAGAGAACCAGTTATCTCAAATAAGAACGGATAAAAAGTGATTCTAACGAAGTTTCCAAACTTCGAAAAAAATTTTTTTTCTTTTCGAGATTCTTTGCGCATAATATGCTTTTCTGAGGCTATCAAACTAGTATAACGAAAGAGAACCAGTTATCTCGAATAAGAACGGAAAAAAATTGATTCCAACGAAGTTTCCAATCTTCGAAAAAAATGATTTTTCTTTTCAAGATTCTTTGCGCATAATATGCTTTTCGGAGGCTATCAAACTAATATAATGAAAGAGAACCAGTTATCTCAAACAAGAACGGAAAAAAAGTGATTCTAACGAAGTTTCGAAACTTCGAAAAAAATTTTTTTTCATTTCGAGATTCTTTGCGCATAATATGCTTTTCTGAGGCTATCAAACTAGTATAATGAAAGAGAACCAGTTATCTCAAATAAGAACGGAAAAAAAGTGATTCTAAGGAAGTTTCCAAACTTCGAAAAAAATTTTTTTTATTTTCGAGAATCATTGCGCATAATATGCTTTTCTGAGGGTAATCAAACTAGTATAATGAAAGAGAACCAGTTATCTTAAATAAGAACGGAAAAAAAGTGATTCTAACGAAGTTTCCAAACTTCGAAAAAAAATTTTTTTCTTTTCGAGATTATTTGCGCATAATATGCTTGTCTGAGGCTATCAAACTAGTATAATGAAAGAGAACCGGTTATCTCAAATAAGAATGTAAAAAAAGTGATTCTAAGGAGGTTTCCAAACTTGGAAAAAAAATTTTTTTCTTTTCGAGATTCTTTGCGCATAATACGCTTTTCTGAGGCTATCAAACTAGTATAATGAAAGAGAACCAGTTATCTCAAATAAGAACGGACAAAAAGTGATTCTAACGAAGTTTCCAAACTTCGAAAAAAAATTTTTTTCTTTTCGAGATTCTTTGCGCATAATATGCTTTTCTGAGGCTATCAAACTAGTATAATGAAAGAGAACCAGTTATCTCAAATAAGAACGGAAAAAAAGTGATTCTAACAAAGTTTCCAAACTTCGAAAAGAAATTTTTTTCTTTTCGAGATTCTTTGCGCATAATATGCTTTTCTGAGGCTATCAAACTAGTATAATGAAAGAGAACCAGTTATCTCAAATAAGAACGGAAAAAAAGTGATTCTAACGAGGTTTCCAAACTTCGAAAAAAAATTTTTTTCTTTTCGAGATTCTTTGCGCATAATATGCTTTTCTGAGGCTATCAAACTAGTATAATGAAAGAGAACCAGTTATCTCAAATAAGAACGGAAAAAAAGTGATTGTAACGAAGTTTCGAAACTTCGAAAAAAAATTGTTTTCTTTTCGAGATTCTTTGCGCATAATATGCTTTTCTGAGGCTATCAAACTAGTATAATGAAAGAGAACCAGTTATCTTAAAAAAGAACGGAAAAAAAGTAATTCCAACGAAGTTTCCAAACTTCGAAAAAAAATTTTTTTCTTTTCGAGATTCTTTGCGCATAATATGCTTGTCTGAGGTTATCAAACTAGTATAATGAAAGAGAACCAGTTATCTCAAATAAGAACGAAAAAAAGTGATTCTAACGAGGTTTCCAATCTTCGAAAAAAAATTTTTTTCTTTTCGAGATTCTTTGCGCATAATATGCTTTTCTGAGGCTATCAAACTAGTATAATGAAAGAGAACCAGTTATCTCAAATAAGAACAGAAAAAAAGTGATTCTAACGAAGTTTCCAAACTTCGAAAAAAATTTTTTTTCTTTTCGAGATTCTTTGCGCATAATATGCTTTTCTGAGGCTATCAAACTTGTATAATGAAAGAGAACCAGTTATCTCAAATAAGAAAGGAAAAAGAGTGATTCTAACGAGGTTTCCAAACTTCGAAAAAAATTTTTTTTCTTTTCGAGATTCTTTGCGCATAATATGCTTTTCTGAGGCTATCAAACTAGTATAATGAAAGAGAACCAGTTATCTCAAATAAGAAAGGAAAAAAAGTGATTCTAACGAAGTTTCCAAACTTCGAAAAAAAATTATTTTCTTTTCGAGATTCTCTGCGCATAATATGCTTGTCTGAGGCTATCAAACTAGTATAACGAGAGATTACCAGTTATCTCAAATAAGAATGGAAAAAAAGTGATTCTAATGAAGTTTCCAAACTTCGAAAAAAATTTGTTTTCTTTTCGAGATTCTTTCCGCATAATATGCTTTTCTACGGGTATCAAACTAGCAAATGGAAAGAGAACCATTTATCTCGAATAAGAACGGAAAAAGAGTAATTCTAACGAAGTTTCCAAACTTCGAAAAAAATTATTTTTCTTTTTCTTACCGCATAATATGCTTTTCTAAGGCTATCAAACAAGTATAATGAAAGAAAACCAGTTATCTCGAATAAGAACGGAAAAAAAAGTGATTCTAATGAAGTTTCCAAACTTCGAAAAAATTTTTTTTCTTTTCGAGATTCTTTGCGTATATGCTTTTCTGAAGCTATCAAACTAGTATAATGAAAGAGAATCAGTTATCTCAAACAAGTACGGAAAAAAAGTGATTCTGATGAAGTTTCCAAATTTTGAAATTTTTTTTTTTCTTTTCGAGATTCTTTGCGCATATAATGCTTTTCTGAGGCTATCAAACTAGCAAAATGAAAGAGAACCAATTATCTCGAATAAGAACGTAAAAAAAGTGATGCTAATAAAGTTTCCAACTTTGAAAACATTTTTTTTTCTTTTCGTGATTCTTTCCGCATAATACGCTTTTCTACAGCTATCAAACTAGTATAATGAAAGAGAACCATTTATCTCGAATAAGAACGGAAAAAAAGTGATTCTAACGAAGTTTTCAAACTTCGAAAAAAATTTTTTTTCTTTTCGAGATTCTTTGCGCATAATATGCTTTTCTGAGGCTATCAAACTAGTATAATGAAAGAGAACCAGTTATCTCAATAAGAATGGAAAAAAAGTGTTTCTAATGAAGTTTCCAAACTTCGAAAAAAAATTTTTTTCATTTCGAGATTCTTTGCGCATAATATGCTTTTCGGAGCCTATAAAACTAATATAATGAAAGAGAACCAGTTATCTCAAATAAGAACGGAAAAAAAGTGATTCTAACGAAGTTTCGAAACTTCGAAAATTTTTTTTTTTCTTTTCGAGATTCTTTGCGCATAATATGCTTTTCTGAGGCTATCAAACTAGTATAATGAAAGAGAACCAGTTATCTCAAATAAGAACGGAAAAAAAGTGATTATAAGGAAGTTTCCAAACTTCGAAAAAAATTTTTTTTACTTTCGAGATTCATTGCGCATAATATGCTTTTCGGAGGGTAATCAAACTAGTATAATGAAAGAGAACCAGTTATCTCAAATAAGAACGGAAAAAACGTGATTCTAACGAAGTTTCGAAACTTCGAAAAAAATTTTTTTTCTTTTCGAGATTCTTTGCGCATAATATGCTTTTCTGAGGCTATCAAACTAGTATAATGAAAGAGAACCAGTTATCTTAAATAAGAACGGAAAAAAAGTGATTCTAACGAAGTTTCCAAACTTCGAAAAAAAATTTTTTTCTTTTCGAGATTCTTTGCGCGTAATATGCTTGTCTGAGGCTATCAAACTAGTATAATGAAAGAGAACCAGTTATCTCAAATAAGAATGTAAAAAAAGTGATTCTAAGGAGGTTTCCAAACTTGGAAAAAAAATTTTTTTCTTTTCGAGATTCTTTGCGCATAATACGCTTTTCTGAGGCTATCAAACTAGTATAATGAAAGAGAACCAGTTATCTCAAATAAGAACGGACAAAAAGTGATTCTAACGAAGTTTCCAAACTTCGAAAAAAAATTTTTTTCTTTTCGAGATTCTTTGCGCATAATATGCTTTTCTGAGGCTATCAAACTAGTATAATGAAAGAGAACCAGTTATCTCAAATAAGAACGGAAAAAAAGTGATTTTAACGAGGTTTCCAAACTTCGAAAAAAATTTTTTTTCTTTTCGAGATTCTTTGCGCATAATATGCTTTTCTGAGGCTATCAAACTAGTATAATGAAAGAGAACCAGTTATCTCAAATAAGAACGGAAAAAAAGTGATTCTAAAGAGGTTTCCAAACTTCGAAAAAAAATTTTTTTCTTTTCGAGATTCTTTGCGCATAATATGCTTTTCTGAGGCTATCAAACTAGTATAATGAAAGAGAACCAGTTATCTCAAATAAGAACGGAAAAAAAGTGATTGTAACGAAGTTTCGAAACTTCGAAAAAAAATTGTTTTCTTTTCGAGATTCTTTGCGCATAATATGCTTTTCTGAGGCTATCAAACTAGTATAATGAAAGAGAACCAGTTATCTTAAAAAAGAACGGAAAAAAAGTAATTCCAACGAAGTTTCCAAACTTCGAAAAAAAATTTTTTTCTTTTCGAGATTCTTTGCGCATAATATGCTTGTCTGAGGCTATCAAACTAGTATAATGAAAGAGAACCAGTTATCTCAAATAAGAACGGAAAAAAAGTGATTGTAACGAAGTTTCGAAACTTCGAAAAAAAATTGTTTTCTTTTCGAGATTCTTTGCGCATAATATGCTTTTCTGAGGCTATCAAACTAGTATAATGAAAGAGAACCAGTTATCTCAAATAAGAACGGAAAAAAAGTGATTTTAACGAGGTTTCCAAACTTCGAAAAAAATTTTTTTTCTTTTCGAGATTCTTTGCGCATAATATGCTTTTCTGAGGCTATCAAACTAGTATAATGAAAGAGAACCAGTTATCTCAAATAAGAACGGAAAAAAAGTGATTCTAACGAGGTTTCCAAACTTCGAAAAAAAATTTTTTTCTTTTCGAGATTCTTTGCGCATAATATGCTTTTCTGAGGCTATCAAACTAGTATAATGAAAGAGAACCAGTTATCTCAAATAAGAACGGAAAAAAAGTGATTGTAACGAAGTTTCGAAACTTCGAAAAAAAATTGTTTTCTTTTCGAGATTCTTTGCGCATAATATGCTTTTCTGAGGCTATCAAACTAGTATAATGAAAGAGAACCAGTTATCTTAAAAAAGAACGGAAAAAAAGTAATTCCAACGAAGTTTCCAAACTTCGAAAAAAAATTTTTTTCTTTTCGAGATTCTTTGCGCATAATATGCTTGTCTGAGGCTATCAAACTAGTATAATGAAAGAGAACCAGTTATCTCAAATAAGAACGAAAAAAAGTGATTCTAACGAGGTTTCCAATCTTCGAAAAAAAATTTTTTTCTTTTCGAGATTCTTTGCGCATAATATGCTTTTCTGAGGCTATCAAACTAGTATAATGAAAGAGAACCAGTTATCTCAAATAAGAACAGAAAAAAAGTGATTCTAACGAAGTTTCCAAACTTCGAAAAAAATTTTTTTTCTTTTCGAGATTCTTTGCGCATAATATGCTTTTCTGAGGCTATCAAACTTGTATAATGAAAGAGAACCAGTTATCTCAAATAAGAAAGGAAAAAGAGTGATTCTA
This sequence comes from Metallyticus violacea, assembly GCA_030762175.1. NCBI lineage: Eukaryota > Metazoa > Arthropoda > Insecta > Mantodea > Metallyticidae > Metallyticus > Metallyticus violacea. Next base: position 80,663,019 of record CM060842.1, on the reverse strand, counting down.
AAGAGGTTTCCAAACTTCGAAAAAAAATTTTTTTCTTTTCGAGATTCTTTGCGCATAATATGCTTTTCTGAGGCTATCAAACTAGTATAATGAAAGAGAACCAGTTATCTCAAATAAGAAAGGTAAAAAAGTGATTCTAACGAAGTTTCCAAACTTCGAAAAAAAATTATTTTCTTTTCGAGATTCTCTGCGCATAATATGCTTGTCTGAGGCTATCAAACTAGTATAACGAGAGATTACCAGTTATCTCAAATAAGAATGGAAAAAAAGTGATTCTAATGAAGTTTCCAAACTTCGAAAAAAATTTGTTTTCTTTTCGAGATTCTTTCCGCATAATATGCTTTTCTACGGGTATCAAACTAGCAAATGGAAAGAGAACCATTTATCTCGAATAAGAACGGAAAAAGAGTAATTCTAACGAAGTTTCCAAACTTCGAAAAAAATTATTTTTCTTTTTCTTACCGCATAATATGCTTTTCTAAGGCTATCAAACAAGTATAATGAAAGAAAACCAGTTATCTCGAATAAGAACGGAAAAAAAAGTGATTCTAATGAAGTTTCCAAACTTCGAAAAAATTTTTTTTTCTTTTCGAGATTCTTTGCGTATATGCTTTTCTGAAGCTATCAAACTAGTATAATGAAAGAGAATCAGTTATCTCAAACAAGTACGGAAAAAAAGTGATTCTAATGAAGTTTCCAAATTTTGAAAATTTTTTTTTTCTTTTCGAGATTCTTTGCGCATATAATGCTTTTCTGAGGCTATCAAACTAGCAAAATGAAAGAGAACCAATTATCTCGAATAAGAACGTAAAAAAAGTGATGCTAATAAAGTTTCCAACTTTGAAAACATTTTTTTTTCTTTTCGTGATTCTTTCCGCATAATACGCTTTTCTACAGCTATCAAACTAGTATAATGAAAGAGAACCATTTATCTCGAATAAGAACGGAAAAAAAGTGATTCTAACGAAGTTTTGAAACTTCGAAAAAAATTTTTTTTCTTTTCGAGATTCTTTGCGCATAATATGCTTTTCTGAGGCTATCAAACTAGTATAATGAAAGAGAACCAGTTATCTCAATAAGAATGGAAAAAAAGTGTTTCTAATGAAGTTTCCAAACTTCGAAAAAAAATTTTTTTCATTTCGAGATTCTTTGCGCATAATATGCTTTTCGGAGCCTATCAAACTAATATAATGAAAGAGAACCAGTTATCTCAAATAAGAACGGAAAAAAAGTGATTCTAACGAAGTTTCGAAACTTCGAAAATTTTTTTTTTTCTTTTCGAGATTCTTTGCGCATAATATGCTTTTCTGAGGCTATCAAACTAGTATAATGAAAGAGAACCAGTTATCTCAAATAAGAACGGAAAAAAAGTGATTATAAGGAAGTTTCCAAACTTCGAAAAAAATTTTTTTTATTTTCGAGATTCATTGCGCATAATATGCTTTTCTGAGGGTAATCAAACTAGTATAATGAAAGAGAACCAGTTATCTCAAATAAGAACGGAAAAAAAGTGATTCTAACGAAGTTTCGAAACTTCGAAAAAAATTTTTTTTCTTTTCGAGATTCTTTGGGCATAATATGCTTTTCTGAGGCTATCAAACTAGTATAATGAAAGAGAACCAGTTATCTTAAATAAGAACGGAAAAAAAGTGATTCTAACGAAGTTTCCAAACTTCGAAAAAAAATTTTTTTCTTTTCGAGATTCTTTGCGCATAATATGCTTGTCTGCGGCTATCAAACTAGTATAATGAAAGAGAACCAGTTATCTCAAATAAGAATGTAAAAAAAGTGATTCTAAGGAGGTTTCCAAACTTGGAAAAAAATTTTTTTTCTTTTCGAGATTCTTTGCGCATAATACGCTTTTCTGAGGCTATCAAACTAGTATAATGAAAGAGAACCAGTTATCTCAAATAAGAACGGAAAAAAAGTGATTTTAACGAGGTTTCCAAACTTCGAAAAAAATTTTTTTTCTTTTCGAGATTCTTTGCGCATAATATGCTTTTCTGAGGCTATCAAACTAGTATAATGAAAGAGAACCAGTTATCTCAAATAAGAACGGAAAAAAAGTGATTGTAACGAAGTTTCGAAACTTCGAAAAAAAATTGTTTTCTTTTCGAGATTCTTTGCGCATAATATGCTTTTCTGAGGCTATCAAACTAGTATAATGAGAGAGAACCAGTTATCTTAAAAAAGAACGGAAAAAAAGTAATTCCAACGAAGTTTCCAAACTTCGAAAAAAAATTTTTCTCTTTTCGAGATTCTTTGCGCATAATATGCTTGTCTGAGGCTATCAAACTAGTATAATGAAAGAGAACCAGTTATCTCAAATAAGAACGAAAAAAAGTGATTCTAACGAGGTTTCCAATCTTCGAAAAAAAATTTTTTTCTTTTCGAGATTCTTTGCGCATAATATGCTTTTCTGAGGCTATCAAACTAGTATAATGAAAGAGAACCAGTTATCTCAAATAAGAACGGAAAAAAAGTGATTCTAACGAAGTTTCCAAACTTCGAAAAAAAATTTTTTTCTTTTCGAGATTCTTTGCGCATAATATGCTTTCTGAGGCTATCAAACTGGTATAATGAAAGAGAACCAGTTATCTCAAATAAGAACGGAAAAAGAGTGATTCTAACGAGGTTTCCAAACTTCGAAAAAAAATTTTTTTCTTTTCGAGATTCTTTGCGCATAATATGCTTTTCTGAGGCTATCAAACTAGTATAATGAAAGAGAACCAGTTATCTCAAATAAGAGCGGAAAAAAAGGGATTCTAACGAAGTTTCCAAACTTCGAAAAATTTTTTTTTTATTTTCGAGATTCATTGCGCATAATATGCTTTTCTGAGGGTAATCAAACTAGTATAATGAAAGAGAACCAGTTATCTCAAATAAGAACGGAAAAAAAGTGATTCTAACGAAGTTTCGAAACTTCGAAAATTTTTTTTTTTTCTTTTCGAGATTCTTTGCGCATAATATGCTTTTCTGAGGCTATCAAACTAGTATAATGAAAGAGAACCAGTTATCTCAAATAAGAACGGAAAAAAAGTGATTCTAAGGAAGTTTCCAAACTTCGAAAAAAATTTTTTTTATTTTCGAGATTCATTGCGCATAATATGCTTTTCTGAGGGTAATCAAACTAGTATAATGAAAGAGAACCAGTTATCTCAAATAAGAACGGAAAAAAAGTGATTCTAACGAAGTTTCGAAATTTCGAAAAAAATTGTTTTTCTTTTCGAGATTCTTTGCGCATAATATGCTTTTCTGAGGCTATCAAACTAGTATAATGAAAGAGAACCAGTTATCTTAAATAAGAACGGAAAAAAAGTCATTCTAACGAAGTTTCCAAACTTCGAAAAAAAATTTTTTTCTTTTCGAGATTCTTTGCGCATAATATGCTTGTCTGAGGCTATCAAACTAGTATAATGAAAGAAAACCAGTTATCTCAAATAAGAATGGAAAAAAAGTGATTCTAACGAAGTTTCCAAACTTCGAAAAAAAATTTTTTTCTTTTCGACATTCTTTGCGCATAATATGCTTTTCTGAGGCTATCAAACTAGTATAACGAAAGAGAACCAGTTATCTCGAATAAGAACGGAAAAAAATTGATTCCAACGAAGTTTCCAATCTTCGAAAAAAATGATTTTTCTTTTCAAGATTCTTTCCGCATAATATGCTTTTCTAAGGCTATAAAACTAGTATAATGAAAGAGAACCATTTATCTCGAATAAGAACGGAAAAAAAGTGATTCTAACGAAGTTTTCAAACTTCGAAAAAAATTTTTTTTCTTTTCGAGATTCTTTGCGCATAATATGCTTTTCTGAGGCTATCAAAATAGTATAATGAAAGAGAACCAGTTATCTCAATAAGAATGGAAAAAAAGTGTTTCTAATGAAGTTTCCAAACTTCGAAAAAAAATTTTTTTCATTTCGAGATTCTTTGCGCATAATATGCTTTTCGGAGCCTATCAAACTAATATAATGAAAGAGAACCAGTTATCTCAAATAAGAACGGAAAAAAAGTGATTCTAACGAAGTTTCGAAACTTCGAAAATTTTTTTTTTCTTTTCGAGATTCTTTGCGCATAATATGCTTTTCTGAGGCTATCAAACTAGTATAATGAAAGAGAACCAGTTATCTCAAATAAGAACGGAAAAAAAGTGATTCTAAGGAAGTTTCCAAACTTCGAAAAAAATTTTTTTTATTTTCGAGAATCATTGCGCATAATATGCTTTTCTGAGGGTAATCAAACTAGTATAATGAAAGAGAACCAGTTATCTCAAATAAGAACGGAAAAAAAGTGATTCTAACGAAGTTTCGAAACTTCGAAAAAAATTTTTTTTCTTTTCGAGATTCTTTGCGCATAATATGCTTTTCTGAGGCTATCAAACTAGTATAATGAAAGAGAACCAGTTATCTTAAATAAGAACGGAAAAAAAGTGATTCTAACGAAGTTTCCAAACTTCGAAAAAAAATTTTTTTCTTTTCGAGATTCTTTGCGCATAATATGCTTGTCTGAGGCTATCAAACTAGTATAATGAAAGAGAACCAGTTATCTCAAATAAGAATGTAAAAAAAGTGATTCTAAGGAGGTTTCCAAACTTGGAAAAAAAATTTTTTTCTTTTCGAGATTCTTTGCGCATAATACGCTTTTCTGAGGCTATCACACTAGTATAATGAAAGAGAACCAGTTATCTCAAATAAGAACGGACAAAAAGTGATTCTAACGAAGTTTCCAAACTTCGAAAAAAAATTTTTTTCTTTTCGAGATTCTTTGCGCATAATATGCTTTTCTGAGGCTATCAAACTAGTATAATGAAAGAGAACCAGTTATCTCAAATAAGAACGGAAAAAAAGTGATTTTAACGAGGTTTCCAAACTTCGAAAAAATTTTTTTTTCTTTTCGAGATTCTTTGCGCATAATATGCTTTTCTGAGGCTATCAAACTAGTATAATGAAAGAGAACCAGTTATCTCAAATAAGAACGGAAAAAAGTGATTCTAACGAGGTTTCCAAACTTCGAAAAAAAATTTTTTTCTTTTCGAGATTCTTTGCGCATAATATGCTTTTCTGAGGCTATCAAACTAGTATAATGAAAGAGAACCAGTTATCTCAAATAAGAACGGAAAAAAAGTGATTGTAACGAAGTTTCGAAACTTCGAAAAAAAATTGTTTTCTTTTCGAGATTCTTTGCGCATAATATGCTTTTCTGAGGCTATCAAACTAGTATAATGAAAGAGAACCAGTTATCTTAAAAAAGAACGGAAAAAAAGTAATTCCAACGAAGTTTCCAAACTTCGAAAAAAAATTTTTTTCTTTTCGAGATTCTTTGCGCATAATATGCTTGTCTGAGGCTATCAAACTAGTATAATGAAAGAGAACCAGTTATCTCAAATAAGAACGAAAAAAAGTGATTCTAACGAGGTTTCCAATCTTCGAAAAAAAATTTTTTTCTTTTCGAGATTCTTTGCGCATAATATGCTTTTCTGAGGCTATCAAACTAGTATAATGAAAGAGAACCAGTTATCTCAAATAAGAACAGAAAAAAAGTGATTCTAACGAAGTTTCCAAACTTCGAAAAAAATTTTTTTTCTTTTCGAGATTCTTTGCGCATAATATGCTTTTCTGAGGCTATCAAACTTGTATAATGAAAGAGAACCAGTTATCTCAAATAAGAAAGGAAAAAGAGTGATTCTAACGAGGTTTCCAAACTTCGAAAAAAAATTTTTTTCTTTTCGAGATTCTTTGCGCATAATATGCTTTTCTGAGGCTATCAAACTAGTATAATGAAAGAGAACCAGTTATCTCAAATAAGAAAGGAAAAAAAGTGATTCTAACGAAGTTTCCAAACTTCGAAAAAAAATTATTTTCTTTTCGAGATTCTCTGCGCATAATATGCTTGTCTGAGGCTATCAAACTAGTATAACGAGAGATTACCAGTTATCTCAAATAAGAATGGAAAAAAAGTGATTCTAATGATGTTTCCAAACTTCGAAAAAAATTTGTTTTCTTTTCGAGATTCTTTCCGCATAATATGCTTTTCTACGGGTATCAAACTAGCAAATGGAAAGAGAACCATTTATCTCGAATAAGAACGGAAAAAGAGTAATTCTAACGAAGTTTCCAAACTTCGAAAAAAATTATTTTTCTTTTTCTTACCGCATAATATGCTTTTCTAAGGCTATCAAACAAGTATAATGAAAGAAAACCAGTTATCTCGAATAAGAACGGAAAAAAAAGTGATTCTAATGAAGTTTCCAAACTTCGAAAAAATTTTTTTTTCTTTTCGAGATTCTTTGCGTATATGCTTTTCTGAAGCTATCAAACTAGTATAATGAAAGAGAATCAGTTATCTCAAACAAGTACGGAAAAAAAGTGATTCTAATGAAGTTTCCAAATTTTGAAAATTTTTTTTTTCTTTTCGAGTTTCTTTGCGCATATAATGCTTTTCTGAGGCTATCAAACTAGCAAAATGAAAGAGAACCAATTATCTCGAATAAGAACGTAAAAAAAGTGATGCTAATAAAGTTTCCAACTTTGAAAACATTTTTTTTTTCTTTTCGTGATTCTTTCCGCATAATACGCTTTTCTACAGCTATCAAACTAGTATAATGAAAGAGAACCATTTATCTCGAATAAGAACGGAAAAAAAGTGATTCTAACGAAGTTTTCAAACTTCGAAAAAAATTTTTTTTCTTTTCGAGATTCTTTGCGCATAATATGCTTTTCTGAGGCTATCAAACTAGTATAATGAAAGAGAACCAGTTATCTCAATAAGAATGGAAAAAAAGTGTTTCTAATGAAGTTTCCAAACTTCGAAAAAAAATTTTTTTCATTTCGAGATTCTTTGCGCATAATATGCTTTTCGGAGCCTATCAAACTAATATAATGAAAGAGAACCAGTTATCTCAAATAAGAACGGAAAAAAAGTGATTCTAACGAAGTTTCGAAACTTCGAAAATTTTTTTTTTTCTTTTCGAGATTCTTTGCGCATAATATGCTTTTCTGAGGCTATCAAACTAGTATAATGAAAGAGAACCAGTTATCTCAAATAAGAACGGAAAAAAAGTGATTATAAGGAAGTTTCCAAACTTCGAAAAAAATTTTTTTTATTTTCGAGATTCATTGCGCATAATATGCTTTTCTGAGGGTAATCAAACTAGTATAATGAAAGAGAACCAGTTATCTCAAATAAGAACGGAAAAAAAGTGATTCTAACGAAGTTTCGAAACTTCGAAAAAAATTTTTTTTCTTTTCGAGATTCTTTGCGCATAATATGCTTTTCTGAGGCTATCAAACTAGTATAATGAAAGAGAACCAGTTATCTTAAATAAGAACGGAAAAAAAGTGATTCTAACGAAGTTTCCAAACTTCGAAAAAAAATTTTTTTCTTTTCGAGATTCTTTGCGCATAATATGCTTGTCTGAGGCTATCAAACTAGTATAATGAAAGAGAACCAGTTATCTCAAATAAGAATGTAAAAAAAGTGATTCTAAGGAGGTTTCCAAACTTGGAAAAAAAATTTTTTTCTTTTCGAGATTCTTTGCGCATAATACGCTTTTCTGAGGCTATCAAACTAGTATAATGAAAGAGAACCAGTTATCTCGAATAAGAACGGAAAAAAATTGATTCCAACGAAGTTTCCAATCTTCGAAAAAAATGATTTTTCTTTTCAAGATTCTTTCCGCATAATATGCTTTTCTAAGGCTATAAAACTAGTATAATGAAAGAGAACCATTTATCTCGAATAAGAACGGAAAAAAAGTGATTCTAACGAAGTTTTCAAACTTCGAAAAAAATTTTTTTTCTTTTCGAGATTCTTTGCGCATAATATGCTTTTCTGAGGCTATCAAACTAGTATAATGAAAGAGAACCAGTTATCTCAATAAGAATGGAAAAAAAGTGTTTCTAATGAAGTTTCCAAACTTCGAAAAAAAATTTTTTTCATTTCGAGATTCTTTGCGCATAATATGCTTTTCGGAGCCTATCAAACTAATATAATGAAAGAGAACCAGTTATCTCAAATAAGAACGGAAAAAAAGTGATTCTAACGAAGTTTCGAAACTTCGAAATTTTTTTTTTTCTTTTCCAGATTCTTTGCGCATAATATGCTTTTCTGAGGCTATCAAACTAGTATAATGAAAGAGAACCAGTTATCTCAAATAAGAACGGAAAAAAAGTGATTCTAAGGAAGTTTCCAAACTTCGAAAAAAATTTTTTTTATTTTCGAGAATCATTGCGCATAATATGCTTTTCTGAGGGTAATCAAACTAGTATAATGAAAGAGAACCAGTTATCTCAAATAAGAACGGAAAAAAAGTGATTCTAACGAAGTTTCGAAACTTCGAAAAAAATTTTTTTTCTTTTCGAGATTCTTTGCGCATAATATGCTTTTCTGAGGCTATCAAACTAGTATAATGAAAGAGAACCAGTTATCTTAAATAAGAACGGAAAAAAAGTGATTCTAACGAAGTTTCCAAACTTCGAAAAAAAATTTTTTTCTTTTCGAGATTCTTTGCGCATAATATGCTTGTCTGAGGCTATCAAACTAGTATAATGAAAGAGAACCAGTTATCTCAATAAGAATGGAAAAAAAGTGTTTCTAATGAAGTTTCCAAACTTCGAAAAAAAATTTTTTTCATTTCGAGATTCTTTGCGCATAATATGCTTTTCGGAGCCTATCAAACTAATATAATGAAAGAGAACCAGTTATCTCAAATAAGAACGGAAAAAAAGTGATTCTAACGAAGTTTCGAAACTTCGAAATTTTTTTTTTTCTTTTCGAGATTCTTTGCGCATAATATGCTTTTCTGAGGCTATCAAACTAGTATAATGAAAGAGAACCAGTTATCTCAAATAAGAACGGAAAAAAAGTGATTCTAAGGAAGTTTCCAAACTTCGAAAAAAATTTTTTTTATTTTCGAGAATCATTGCGCATAATATGCTTTTCTGAGGGTAATCAAACTAGTATAATGAAAGAGAACCAGTTATCTCAAATAAGAACGGAAAAAAAGTGATTCTAACGAAGTTTCGAAACTTCGAAAAAAATTTTTTTTCTTTTCGAGATTCTTTGCGCATAATATGCTTTTCTGAGGCTATCAAACTAGTATAATGAAAGAGAACCAGTTATCTTAAATAAGAACGGAAAAAAAGTGATTCTAACGAAGTTTCCAAACTTCGAAAAAAAATTTTTTTCTTTTCGAGATTCTTTGCGCATAATATGCTTGTCTGAGGCTATCAAACTAGTATAATGAAAGAGAACCAGTTATCTCAAATAAGAATGTAAAAAAAGTGATTCTAAGGAGGTTTCCAAACTTGGAAAAAAAATTTTTTTCTTTTCGAGATTCTTTGCGCATAATACGCTTTTCTGAGGCTATCACACTAGTATAATGAAAGAGAACCAGTTATCTCAAATAAGAACGGACAAAAAGTGATTCTAACGAAGTTTCCAAACTTCGAAAAAAAATTTTTTTCTTTTCGAGATTCTTTGCGCATAATATGCTTTTCTGAGGCTATCAAACTAGTATAATGAAAGAGAACCAGTTATCTCAAATAAGAACGGAAAAAAAGTGATTTTAACGAGGTTTCCAAACTTCGAAAAAAATTTTTTTTCTTTTCGAGATTCTTTGCGCATAATATGCTTTTCTGAGGCTATCAAACTAGTATAATGAAAGAGAACCAGTTATCTCAAATAAGAACGGAAAAAAAGTGATTCTAACGAGGTTTCCAAACTTCGAAAAAAAATTTTTTTCTTTTCGAGATTCTTTGCGCATAATATGCTTTTCTGAGGCTATCAAACTAGTATAATGAAAGAGAACCAGTTATCTCAAATAAGAACGGAAAAAAAGTGATTGTAACGAAGTTTCGAAACTTCGAAAAAAAATTGTTTTCTTTTCGAGATTCTTTGCGCATAATATGCTTTTCTGAGGCTATCAAACTAGTATAATGAAAGAGAACCAGTTATCTTAAAAAAGAACGGAAAAAAAGTAATTCCAACGAAGTTTCCAAACTTCGAAAAAAAATTTTTTTCTTTTCGAGATTCTTTGCGCATAATATGCTTGTCTGAGGCTATCAAACTAGTATAATGAAAGAGAACCAGTTATCTCAAATAAGAACGAAAAAAAGTGATTCTAACGAGGTTTCCAATCTTCGAAAAAAAATTTTTTTCTTTTCGAGATTCTTTGCGCATAATATGCTTTTCTGAGGCTATCAAACTAGTATAATGAAAGAGAACCAGTTATCTCAAATAAGAACAGAAAAAAAGTGATTCTAACGAAGTTTCCAAACTTCGAAAAAAAATTTTTTTCTTTTCGAGATTCTTTGCTATTAATATGCTTTTCTGAGGCTATCAAACTTGTATAATGAAAGAGAACCAGTTATCTCAAATAAGAAAGGAAAAAGAGTGATTCTAACGAGGTTTCCAAACTTCGAAAAAAAATTTTTTTCTTTTCGAGATTCTTTGCGCATAATATGCTTTTCTGAGGCTATCAAACTAGTATAATGAAAGAGAACCAGTTATCTCAAATAAGAAAGGAAAAAAAGTGATTCTAACGAAGTTTCCAAACTTCGAAAAAAAATTATTTTCTTTTCGAGATTCTCTGCGCATAATATGCTTGTCTGAGGCTATCAAACTAGTATAACGAGAGATTACCAGTTATCTCAAATAAGAATGGAAAAAAAGTGATTCTAATGAAGTTTCCAAACTTCGAAAAAAATTTGTTTTCTTTTCGAGATTCTTTCCGCATAATATGCTTTTCTACGGGTATCAAACTAGCAAATGGAAAGAGAACCATTTATCTCGAATAAGAACGGAAAAAGAGTAATTCTAACGAAGTTTCCAAACTTCGAAAAAAATTATTTTTCTTTTTCTTACCGCATAATATGCTTTTCTAAGGCTATCAAACAAGTATAATGAAAGAAAACCAGTTATCTCGAATAAGAACGGAAAAAAAAGTGATTCTAATGAAGTTTCCAAACTTCGAAAAAAATTTTTTTTCTTTTCGAGATTCTTTGCGTATATGCTTTTCTGAAGCTATCAAACTAGTATAATGAAAGAGAATCAGTTATCTCAAACAAGTACGGAAAAAAAGTGATTCTAATGAAGTTTCCAAATTTTGAAAATTTTTTTTTTCTTTTCGAGTTTCTTTGCGCATATAATGCTTTTCTGAGGCTATCAAACTAGCAAAATGAAAGAGAACCAATTATCTCGAATAAGAACGTAAAAAAAGTGATGCTAATAAAGTTTCCAACTTTGAAAACATTTTTTTTTTCTTTTCGTGATTCTTTCCGCATAATACGCTTTTCTACAGCTATCAAACTAGTATAATGAAAGAGAACCATTTATCTCGAATAAGAACGGAAAAAAAGTGATTCTAACGAAGTTTTCAAACTTCGAAAAAAATTTTTTTTCTTTTCGAGATTCTTTGCGCATAATATGCTTTTCTGAGGCTATCAAACTAGTATAATGAAAGAGAACCAGTTATCTCAATAAGAATGGAAAAAAAGTGTTTCTAATGAAGTTTCCAAACTTCGAAAAAAAATTTTTTTCATTTCGAGATTCTTTGCGCATAATATGCTTTTCGGAGCCTATCAAACTAATATAATGAAAGAGAACCAGTTATCTCAAATAAGAACGGAAAAAAAGTGATTCTAACGAAGTTTCGAAACTTCGAAAATTTTTTTTTTTCTTTTCGAGATTCTTTGCGCATAATATGCTTTTCTGAGGCTATCAAACTAGTATAATGAAAGAGAACCAGTTATCTCAAATAAGAACGGAAAAAAAGTGATTATAAGGAAGTTTCCAAACTTCGAAAAAAATTTTTTTTATTTTCGAGATTCATTGCGCATAATATGCTTTTCTGAGGGTAATCAAACTAGTATAATGAAAGAGAACCAGTTATCTCAAATAAGAACGGAAAAAAAGTGATTCTAACGAAGTTTCGAAACTTCGAAAAAAATTTTTTTTCTTTTCGAGATTCTTTGCGCATAATATGCTTTTCTGAGGCTATCAAACTAGTATAATGAAAGAGAACCAGTTATCTTAAATAAGAACGGAAAAAAAGTGATTCTAACGAAGTTTCCAAACTTCGAAAAAAAATTTTTTTCTTTTCGAGATTCTTTGCGCATAATATGCTTGTCTGAGGCTATCAAACTAGTATAATGAAAGAGAACCAGTTATCTCAAATAAGAATGTAAAAAAAGTGATTCTAAGGAGGTTTCCAAACTTGGAAAAAAAATTTTTTTCTTTTCGAGATTCTTTGCGCATAATACGCTTTTCTGAGGCTATCAAACTAGTATAATGAAAGAGAACCAGTTATCTCAAATAAGAACGGACAAAAAGTGATTCTAACGAAGTTTCCAAACTTCGAAAAAAAATTTTTTTCTTTTCGAGATTCTTTGCGCATAATATGCTTTTCTGAGGCTATCAAACTAGTATAATGAAAGAGAACCAGTTATCTCAAATAAGAACGGAAAAAAAGTGATTTTAACGAGGTTTCCAAACTTCGAAAAAAATTTTTTTTCTTTTCGAGATTCTTTGCGCATAATATGCTTTTCTGAGGCTATCAAACTAGTATAATGAAAGAGAACCAGTTATCTCAAATAAGAACGGAAAAAAAGTGATTCTAACGAAGTTTCGAAACTTCGAAAAAAATTTTTTTTCTTTTCGAGATTCTTTGCGCATAATATGCTTGTCTGAGGCTATCAAACTAGTATAATGAAAGAGAACCAGTTATCTCAAATAAGAACGGAAAAAAAGTGATTCTAACGAGGTTTCCAAACTTCGAAAAAAAATTTTTTTCTTTTCGAGATTCTTTGCGCATAATATGCTTTTCTGAGGCTATCAAACTAGTATAATGAAAGAGAACCAGTTATCTCAAATAAGAACGGAAAAAAAGTGATTGTAACGAAGTTTCGAAACTTCGAAAAAAAATTGTTTTCTTTTCGAGATTCTTTGCGCATAATATGCTTTTCTGAGGCTATCAAACTAGTATAATGAAAGAGAACCAGTTATCTTAAAAAAGAACGGAAAAACAGTAATTCCAACGAAGTTTCCAAACTTCGAAAAAAAATTTTTCTCTTTTCGAGATTCTTTGCGCATAATATGCTTGTCTGAGGTTATCAAACTAGTATAATGAAAGAGAACCAGTTATCTCAAATAAGAACGAAAAAAAGTGATTCTAACGAGGTTTCCAATCTTCGAAAAAAAATTTTTTTCTTTTCGAGATTCTTTGCGCATAATATGCTTTTCTGAGGCTATCAAACTAGTATAATGAAAGAGAACCAGTTATCTCAAATAAGAACGGAAAAAAAGTGATTCTAACGAAGTTTCCAAACTTCGAAAAAAAATTTTTTTCTTTTCGAGATTCTTTGCGCATAATATGCTTGTCTGAGGCTATCAAACTGGTATAATGAAAGAGAACCAGTTATCTCAAATAAGAACGGAAAAAGAGTGATTCTAACGAGGTTTCCAAACTTCGAAAAAAAATATTTTTCTTTTCGAGATTCTTTGCGCATAATATGCTTTTCTGAGGCTATCAAACTAGTATAATGAAAGAGAACCAGTTATCTCAAATAAGAGCGGAAAAAAAGGGATTCTAACGAAGTTTCCAAACTTCGAAAAAATTTTTTTTTATTTTCGAGATTCATTGCGCATAATATGCTTTTCTGAGGGTAATCAAACTAGTATAATGAAAGAGAACCAGTTATCTCAAATAAGAACGGAAAAAAAGTGATTCTAACGAAGTTTTCAAACTTCGAAAAAAATTTTTTTTCTTTTCGAGATTCTTTGCGCATAATATGCTTTTCGGAGCCTATCAAACTAATATAATGAAAGAGAACCAGTTATCTCAAATAAGAACGGAAAAAAAGTGATTCTAACGAAGTTTCGAAACTTCGAAAATTTTTTTTTTTTTCTTTTCGAGATTCTTTGCGCATAATATGCTTTTCTGAGGCTATCAAACTAGTATAATGAAAGAGAACCAGTTATCTCAAATAAGAACGGAAAAAAAGTGATTCTAAGGAAGTTTCCAAACTTAGAAAAAAATTTTTTTTATTTTCGAGATTCATTGCGCATAATATGCTTTTCTGAGGGTAATCAAACTAGTATAATGAAAGAGAACCAGTTATGTCAAATAAGAACGGAAAAAAAGTGATTCTAACGAAGTTTCGAAACTTCGAAAAAAATTTTTTTTCTTTTCGAGAATCTTTGCGCATAATATGCTTTTCTGAGGCTATCAAACTAGTATAATGAAAGAGAACCAGTTATCTCAAATAAGAACGGAAAAAAAGTGATTCTAACGAAGTTTCGAAACTTCGAAAAAAATTTTTTTTCTTTTCGAGATTCTTTGCGCATAATATGCTTTTCTGAGGCTATCAAACTAGTATAATGAAAGAGAACCAGTTATCTTAAATAAGAACGGAAAAAAAGTGATTCTAACGAAGTTTCCAAACTTCGAAAAAAAATTTTTTTCTTTTCGAGATTCTTTGCGCATAATATGCTTGTCTGAGGCTATCAAACTAGTATAATGAAAGAGAACCAGTTATCTCAAATAAGAATGTAAAAAAAGTGATTCTAAGGAGGTTTCCAAACTTGGAAAAAAAATTTTTTTCTTTTCGAGATTCTTTGCGCATAATACGCTTTTCTGAGGCTATCAAACTAGTATAATGAAAGAGAACCAGTTATCTCAAATAAGAACGGACAAAAAGTGATTCTAACGAAGTTTCCAAACTTCGAAAAAAAATTTTTTTCTTTTCGAGATTCTTTGCGCATAATATGCTTTTCTGAGGCTATCAAACTAGTATAATGAAAGAGAACCAGTTATCTCAAATAAGAACGGAAAAAAAGTGATTTTAACGAGGTTTCCAAACTTCGAAAAAAATTTTTTTTCTTTTCGAGATTCTTTGCGCATAATATGCTTTTCTGAGGCTATCAAACTAGTATAATGAAAGAGAACCAGTTATCTCAAATAAGAACGGAAAAAAAGTGATTCTAACGAAGTTTCGAAACTTCGAAAAAAATTTTTTTTCTTTTCGAGATTCTTTGCGCATAATATGCTTGTCTGAGGCTATCAAACTAGTATAATGAAAGAGAACCAGTTATCTCAAATAAGAACGGAAAAAAAGTGATTCTAACGAGGTTTCCAAACTTCGAAAAAAAATTTTTTTCTTTTCGAGATTCTTTGCGCATAATATGCTTTTCTGAGGCTATCAAACTAGTATAATGAAAGAGAACCAGTTATCTCAAATAAGAACGGAAAAAAAGTGATTGTAACGAAGTTTCGAAACTTCGAAAAAAAATTGTTTTCTTTTCGAGATTCTTTGCGCATAATATGCTTTTCTGAGGCTATCAAACTAGTATAATGAAAGAGAACCAGTTATCTTAAAAAAGAACGGAAAAACAGTAATTCCAACGAAGTTTCCAAACTTCGAAAAAAAATTTTTCTCTTTTCGAGATTCTTTGCGCATAATATGCTTGTCTGAGGTTATCAAACTAGTATAATGAAAGAGAACCAGTTATCTCAAATAAGAACGAAAAAAAGTGATTCTAACGAGGTTTCCAATCTTCGAAAAAAAATTTTTTTCTTTTCGAGATTCTTTGCGCATAATATGCTTTTCTGAGGCTATCAAACTAGTATAATGAAAGAGAACCAGTTATCTCAAATAAGAACGGAAAAAAAGTGATTCTAACGAAGTTTCCAAACTTCGAAAAAAAATTTTTTTCTTTTCGAGATTCTTTGCGCATAATATGCTTGTCTGAGGCTATCAAACTGGTATAATGAAAGAGAACCAGTTATCTCAAATAAGAACGGAAAAAGAGTGATTCTAACGAGGTTTCCAAACTTCGAAAAAAAATATTTTTCTTTTCGAGATTCTTTGCGCATAATATGCTTTTCTGAGGCTATCAAACTAGTATAATGAAAGAGAACCAGTTATCTCAAATAAGAGCGGAAAAAAAGGGATTCTAACGAAGTTTCCAAACTTCGAAAAAATTTTTTTTTATTTTCGAGATTCATTGCGCATAATATGCTTTTCTGAGGGTAATCAAACTAGTATAATGAAAGAGAACCAGTTATCTCAAATAAGAACGGAAAAAAAGTGATTCTAACGAAGTTTTCAAACTTCGAAAAAAATTTTTTTTCTTTTCGAGATTCTTTGCGCATAATATGCTTTTCGGAGCCTATCAAACTAATATAATGAAAGAGAACCAGTTATCTCAAATAAGAACGGAAAAAAAGTGATTCTAACGAAGTTTCGAAACTTCGAAAATTTTTTTTTTTTTCTTTTCGAGATTCTTTGCGCATAATATGCTTTTCTGAGGCTATCAAACTAGTATAATGAAAGAGAACCAGTTATCTCAAATAAGAACGGAAAAAAAGTGATTCTAAGGAAGTTTCCAAACTTAGAAAAAAATTTTTTTTATTTTCGAGATTCATTGCGCATAATATGCTTTTCTGAGGGTAATCAAACTAGTATAATGAAAGAGAACCAGTTATGTCAAATAAGAACGGAAAAAAAGTGATTCTAACGAAGTTTCGAAACTTCGAAAAAAATTTTTTTTCTTTTCGAGAATCTTTGCGCATAATATGCTTTTCTGAGGCTATCAAACTAGTATAATGAAAGAGAACCAGTTATCTTAAATAAGAACGGAAAAAAAGTGATTCTAACGAAGTTTCCAAACTTCGAAAAAAAATTTTTTTCTTTTCGAGATTCTTTGCGCATAATATGCTTGTCTGAGGCTATCAAACTAGTATAATGAAAGAGAACCAGTTATACCAAATAAGAATGTAAAAAAAGTGATTCTAAGGAGGTTTCCAAACTTGGAAAAAAAATTTTTTTCTTTTCGAGATTCTTTGCGCATAATACGCTTTTCTGAGGCTATCAAACTAGTATAATGAAAGAGAACCAGTTATCTCAAATAAGAACGGACAAAAAGTGATTCTAACGAAGTTTCCAAACTTCGAAAAAAAATTTTTTTCTTTTCGAGATTCTTTGCGCATAATATGCTTTTCTGAGGCTATCAAACTAGTATAATGAAAGAGAACCAGTTATCTCAAATAAGAACGGAAAAAAAGTGATTTTAACGAGGTTTCCAAACTTCGAAAAAAATTTTTTTTCTTTTCGAGATTCTTTGCGCATAATATGCTTTTCTGAGGCTATCAAACTAGTATAATGAAAGAGAACCAGTTATCTCAAATAAGAACGGAAAAAAAGTGATTCTAACGAAGTTTCGAAACTTCGAAAAAAAATTTTTTTCTTTTCGAGATTCTTTGCGCATAATATGCTTGTCTGAGGCTATCAAACTAGTATAATGAAAGAGAACCAGTTATCTCAAATAAGAACGGAAAAAAAGTGATTCTAACGAGGTTTCCAAACTTCGAAAAAAATTTTTTTCTTTTCGAGATTCTTTGCGCATAATATGCTTTTCTGAGGCTATCAAACTAGTATAATGAAAGAGAACCAGTTATCTTAAAAAAGAACGGAAAAAAAGTAATTCCAACGAAGTTTCCAAACTTCGAAAAAAAATTTTTTTCTTTTCGAGATTCTTTGCGCATAATATGCTTGTCTGAGGCTATCAAACTAGTATAATGAAAGAGAACCAGTTATCTCAAATAAGAACGAAAAAAAGTGATTCTAACGAGGTTTCCAATCTTCGAAAAAAAATTTTTTTCTTTTCGAGATTCTTTGCGCATAATATGCTTTTCTGAGGCTATCAAACTAGTATAATGAAAGAGAACCAGTTATCTCAAATAAGAGCGGAAAAAAAGGGATTCTAACGAAGTTTCCAAACTTCGAAAAATTTTTTTTTTATTTTCGAGATTCATTGCGCATAATATGCTTTTCTGAGGGTAATCAAACTAGTATAATGAAAGAGAACCAGTTATCTCAAATAAGAACGGAAAAAAAGTGATTCTAACGAAGTTTTCAAACTTCGAAAAAAATTTTTTTTCTTTTCGAGATTCTTTGCGCATAATATGCTTTTCTGAGGCTATCAAACTAGTATAATGAAAGAGAACCAGTTATCTCAATAAGAATGGAAAAAAAGTGTTTCTAATGAAGTTTCCAAACTTCGAAAAAAAATTTTTTTCATTTCGAGATTCTTTGCGCATAATATGCTTTTCGGAGCCTATCAAACTAATATAATGAAAGAGAACCAGTTATCTCAAATAAGAACGGAAAAAAAGTGATTCTAACGAAGTTTCGAAACTTCGAAAATTTTTTTTTTTCTTTTCGAGATTCTTTGCGCATAATATGCTTTTCTGAGGCTATCAAACTAGTATAATGAAAAAGAACCAGTTATCTCAAATAAGAACGGAAAAAAAGTGATTCTAAGGAAGTTTCCAAACTTCGAAAAAAATTTTTTTTATTTTCGAGATTCATTGCGCATAATATGCTTTTCTGAGGGTAAAAAAACTAGTATAATGAAAGAGAACCAGTTATCTCAAATAAGAACGGAAAAAAAGTGATTCTAACGAAGTTTCGAAACTTCGAAAAAAATTTTTTTTCTTTTCGAGATTCTTTGCGCATAATATGCTTTTCTGAGGCTATCATACTAGTATAATGAAAGAGAACCAGTTATCTTAAATAAGAACGGAAAAAAAGTGATTCTAACGAAGTTTCCAAACTTCGAAAAAAAATTTTTTTCTTTTCGAGATTCTTTGCGCATAATATGCTTGTCTGAGGCTATCAAACTAGTATAATGAAAGAGAACCAGTTATCTCAAATAAGAATGTAAAAAAAGTGATTCTAAGGAGGTTTCCAAACTTCGAAAAAAAATGTTTTTCTTTTCGAGATTCTTTGCGCATAATACGCTTTTCTGAGGCTATCAAACTAGTATAATGAAAGAGAACCAGTTATCTCAAATAAGAACGGACAAAAAGTGATTCTAACGAAGTTTCCAAACTTGGAAAAAAAATTTTTTTCTTTTCGAGATTCTTTGCGCATAATATGCTTTTCTGAGGCTATCAAACTAGTATAATGAAAGAGAACCAGTTATCTCAAATAAGAACGGAAAAAAAGTGATTTTAACGAGGTTTCCAAACTTCGAAAAAAATTTTTTTTCTTTTCGAGATTCTTTGCGCATAATATGCTTTTCTGAGGCTATCAAACTAGTATAATGAAAGAGAACCAGTTATCTCAAATAAGAACGGAAAAAAAGTGATTCTAACGAAGTTTCGAAACTTCGAAAAAAAATTTTTTTCTTTTCGAGATTCTTTGGGCATAATATGCTTGTCTGAGGCTATCAAACTAGTATAATGAAAGAGAACCAGTTATCTCAAATAAGAACGGAAAAAAAGTGATTCTAACGAGGTTTCCAAACTTCGAAAAAAAATTTTTTTCTTTTCGAGATTCTTTGCGCATAATATGCTTTTCTGAGGCTATCAAACTAGTATAATGAAAGAGAACCAGTTATCTCAAATAAGAACGGAAAAAAAGTGATTGTAACGAAGTTTCGAAACTTCGAAAAAAAATTGTTTTCTTTTCGAGATTCTTTGCGCATAATATGCTTTTCTGAGGCTATCAAACAAGTATAATGAAAGAGAACCAGTTATCTTAAAAAAGAACGGAAAAAAAGTAATTCCAACGAAGTTTCCAAACTTCGAAAAAAAATTTTTTTTTTCGAGATTCTTTGCGCATAATATGCTTGTCTGAGGCTATCAAACTAGTATAATGAAAGAGAACCAGTCATCTCAAATAAGAACGAAAAAAAGTGATTCTAACGAGGTTTCCAATCTTCGAAAAAAAATTTTTTTCTTTTCGAGATTCTTTGCGCATAATATGCTTTTCTGAGGCTATCAAACTAGTATAATGAAAGAGAACCAGTTATCTCAAATAAGAACGGAAAAAAAGTGATTCTAACGAAGTTTCCAAACTTCGAAAAAAAATTTTTTTCTTTTCGAGATTCTTTGCGCATAATATGCTTGTCTGAGGCTATCAAACTGGTATAATGAAAGAGAACCAGTTATCTCAAATAAGAACGGAAAAGGAGTGATTCTAACGAGGTTTCCAAACTTCGAAAAAAAATTTTTTTCTTTTCGAGATTCTTTGCGCATAATATGCTTTTCTGAGGCTATCAAACTAGTATAATGAAAGAGAACCAGTTATCTCAAATAAGAGCGGAAAAAAAGGGATTCTAACGAAGTTTCCAAACTTCGAAAAAATTTTTTTTTATTTTCGAGATTCATTGCGCATAATATGCTTTTCTGAGGGTAATCAAACTAGTATAATGAAAGAGAACCAGTTATCTCAAATAAGAACGGAAAAAAAGTGATTCTAACGAAGTTTCGAAACTTCGAAAAAAATTTTTTTTCTTTTCGAGATTCTTTGCGCATAATATGCTTTTCTGAGGCTATCAAACTTGTATAATGAAAGAGAACCAGTTATCTCAAATAAGAAAGGAAAAAAAGTGATTCTAACGAAGTTTCGAAACTTCGAAAAAAATTTTTTTTCTTTTCGAGATTCTTTGCGCATAATATGCTTTTCTGAGGCTATCAAACTAGTATAATGAAAGAGAACCAGTTATCTCAAATAAGAAAGGAAAAAAAGTGATTCTAACGAAGTTTCCAAACTTCGAAAAAAAATTTTTTTCTTTTCGAGATTCTTTGCGCATAATATGCTTGTCTGAGGCTATCAAACTAGTATAACGAGAGATTACCAGCTATCTCAAATAAGAATGGAAAAAAAGTGATTCTAATGAAGTTTCCAAACTTCGAAAAAAATTTGTTTTCTTTTCGAGATTCTTTCCGCATAATATGCTTTTCTACGGGTATCAAACTAGCAAATGGAAAGAGAACCATTTATCTCGAATAAGAACGGAAAAAGAGTAATTCTAACGAAGTTTCCAAACTTCGAAAAAAATTATTTTTCTTTTTCTTACCGCATAATATGCTTTTCTAAGGCTATCAAACAAGTATAATGAAAGAAAAACAGTTATCTCGAATAAGAACGGAAAAAAAAGTGATTCTAATGAAGTTTCCAAACTTCGAAAAAAATTTTTTTTCTTTTCGAGATTCTTTGCGTATATGCTTTTCTGAAGCTATCAAACTAGTATAATGAAAGAGAATCAGTTATCTCAAACAAGTACGGAAAAAAAGTGATTCTAATGAAGTTTCCAAATTTTGAAAATTTTTTTTTTCTTTTCGAGATTCTTTGCGCATATAATGCTTTTCTGAGGCTATCAAACTAGCAAAATGAAAGAGAACCAATTATCTCGAATAAGAACGTAAAAAAAGTGATGCTAATAAAGTTTCCAACTTTGAAAACATTTTTTTTTCTCTTCGTGATTCTTTCCGCATAATACGCTTTTCTACAGCTATCAAACTAGGAAAATGAAAGAGAACCAGTTATCTCGAATAAGAACGGAAAAAAAGTGATTCTAATGAAGTTTCCAAACTTCGAAAAAATTTTTTTTTCTTTTCGAGATTCTTTCCGCATAATATGCTTTTCTACGGGTATCAAACTAGCAAATTGAAAGAGAACCATTTATCTCCAATAAGAACGGAAAAAGAGTAATTCAAACGAAGTTTCCAAACTTCGAAAAAAATTATATTTCTTTTCGAGATTCTTTGCGCATAATATGCTTTTCTGATTCTATCAAACTAGTATAATGAAAGAGAACCAGTTATCTCAAATAAGAACGGAAAAAAGTGATTCTAATAAAGTTTCCAAACTTTGAAAACATTTTCTTTTCTTTTCGAGATTTTTTCCGCTTAATATGCTTTTCTACAGCTATCAAAATAGCAAAATGAAAGAGAACCAGTTATCTGGAATAAGAACGGAAAAAAAGTGATTCTAACGAAGTTTCCCAACTTCGAAAAAAATTATTTTTCTTTTTGAGATTCTTACCGCATATTATGCTTTTCTAAGGCTAAGAAACTAGTATAATGAAAGAGAAACAGTTATCTCAAATAAGAACGGAAAAAAAGTGATTCTAATGATGTTTCCAAACTTTGAAAACATTTTTTTTTCTTTTCGAGATTTTTTCAGCTTAATATGCTTTTCTACAGCTATCAAAATAGCAAAATGGAAGAGAACCAGTTATCTCGAATAAGAACGGAAAAAAAGTGATTCTAACGAAGTTTCCCAACTTCGAAAAAAATTATTTTCTTTTTGAGATTCTTTGCGCATAATATGCTTTTCTGAGGCTATCAAACTAGTATAATGAAAGAGAACCAGTTATCTCAAATAAGAACGGAAAAAAAGTGATTCTAATGAAGTTTCCAAATTTTGAAAATTTTTTATTTCTTTTCGAGATTCTTTGCGCATATTATGTTTTTCTGAAGCTATCAAACTAGTATAATGAAAGATAACCAGTTATCTCAAATAAGAATGGAAAAAAATTGATTCATAAGGATTTTCCAAACATCAAAAAAAATTTTTTTTCTTTTCGAGATTCTTTTCGCAAAATATGCTATTCTCAGGCTATCAAACTAGTATAATGAAAGAGAACCAGTTATCTCAAATAAGAACAGAAAAAAATTGATTCTAATGAAGTTTCCAAATTTTGAAATTTTTTTTTTTTTTTCGAGATTCTTTCGGCATAATATGCTTTTCCACAGCTATCAAAATAGCAAAATGAAAGAGAACCAGTTATCTCGAATAAGAACGGAAAAAAAGTGATTCTAAAGAAGTTTCCAAACTTCGAAAAAATTTTTTTTTCTGTTCGAGAATCTTTGCGCATAATATGCTTTTCTGAGGCTATCAAACTGGTATAATGAAAGAGAACCAGTTATCTCAAATAAGAACAGAAAAAAATTGATTCTAATGAAGTTTCCAAATTTTGAAATTTTTTTTTTTTTTTCGAGATTCTTTCCGCATAATATGCTTTTCCACAGCTATCAAAATAGCAAAATGAAAGAGAACCAGTTATCTCGAATAAGAACGGAAAAAAAGTGATTCTAATGAAGTTTCCAAACTTCGAAAAAAATTTTTTTTCTTTTCGAGATTCTTTGCGCATATGCTTTTCTGAAGCTATCAAACTAGTATAATGAAAGAAAACCAGTTATCTCAAATAAGAATGGAAAAAAATTGATTCTTAAGTATTTTCCAAACATCAAAAAAAATTTTTTTTCTTTTCGAGATTCTTTCCGCATAATATGCTTTTCTAAGCCTATCAAACTAGTATAAAGAAAGAGAACCAGTTATCTCAAATAAGAACGGAAAAAAAGTGATTCTAATGAAGTTTCCAAACTTTGAAAACATTTTTTTTTCTTTTAGAAATCTTTCCGCAAAATGTGCTTTTCTACAGCTATCAAACTAGCAAAATGAAAGAGAACCAGTTATCTCGAATAAGAACGTAAAAAAAGTGATTCTAATGAAGTTTCCAAACTTTGAAAACATTTTTTTTTTCTTTTCGTGATTCTTTCCGCATAATATGCTTTTCTACAGCTATCAAACTAGGAAAATGAAAGAGAACAAATTATCTCGAATAAGAACGGAAAAAAAGTGATTCTAATGAAGTTACCAAACTTCGAAAAAATTTTTTTTTCTTTTCGAGATTCTTTCCGCATAATATGCTTTTCTACAGGTATCAAACTAGCAAATTGAAAGAGAACCATTTATCTCGAATAAGAACGGAAAAAGAGTAATTCTAACGAAGTTTCCAAACTTCGAAAAAAATTATATTTCTTTTCGAGATTCTTTGCGCATAATATGCTTTTCTGATTCTATCAAACTAGTATAATGAAAGAGAATCAGTTATCTCAAACAAGTACGGAAAAAAAGTGATTCTAATGAAGTTTCCAAATTTTGAAAATTTTTTTTTTCTTTTCGAGATTCTTTGCGCATATAATGCTTTTCTGAGGCTATCAAACTAGCAAAATGAAAGAGAACCAATTATCTCGAATAAGAACGTAAAAAAAGTGATGCTAATAAAGTTTCCAACTTTGAAAACATTTTTTTTTCTTTTCGTGATTCTTTCCGCATAATAGGCTTTTCTACAGCTATCAAACTAGTATAATGAAAGAGAACCATTTATCTCGAATAAGAACGGAAAAAAAGTGATTCTAACGAAGTTTTCAAACTTCGAAAAAAATTTTTTTTCTTTTCGAGATTCTTTGCGCATAATATGCTTTTCTGAGGCTATCAAACTAGTATAATGAAAGAGAACCAGTTATCTCAATAAGAATGGAAAAAAAGTGTTTCTAATGAAGTTTCCAAACTACGAAAAAAAATTTTTTTCATTTCGAGATTCTTTGCGCATAATATGCTTTTCGGAGCCTATCAAACTAATATAATGAAAGAGAACCAGTTATCTCAAATAAGAACGGAAAAAAAGTGATTCTAACGAAGTTTCGAAACTTCGAAAATTTTTTTTTTCTTTTCGAGATTCTTTGCGCATAATATGCTTTTCTGAGGGTAATCAAACTAGTATAATGAAAGAGAACCAGTTATCTCAAATAAGAACGGAAAAAAAGTGATTCTAACGAAGTTTCGAAACTTCGAAAAAAAATTGTTTTCTTTTCGAGATTCTTTGCGCATAATATGCTTTTCTGAGGCTATCAAACTAGTATAATGAAAGAGAACCAGTTATCTTAAAAAAGAACGGAAAAAAAGTAATTCCAACGAAGTTTCCAAACTTCGAAAAAAATTTTTTTCTTTTTGAGATTCTTTGCGCATAATATGCTTTTCTGAGGCTATCAAACCAGTATAATGAAAGAGAACCAGTTATCTCAAATAAGAACGGAAAAAAAGTGATTCTAACGAAGTTTCCAAACTTCGAAAAAAAATTTTTTTCTTTTCGAGATTCTTTGCGCATAATATGCTTGTCTGAGGCTATCAAACTGGTATAATGAAAGAGAACCAGTTATCTCAAATAAGAACGGAAAAAGAGTGATTCTAACGAGGTTTCCAAACTTCGAAAAAAAATTTTTTTCTTTTCGAGATTCTTTGCGCATAATATGCTTTTCTGAGGCTATCAAACTAGTATAATGAAAGAGAACCAGTTATCTCAAATAAGAGCGGAAAAAAAGGGATTCTAACGAAGTTTCCAAACTTCGAAAAAATTTTTTTTTATTTTCGAGATTCATTGCGCATAATATGCTTTTCGGAGCCTATCAAACTAATATAATGAAAGAGAACCAGTTATCTCAAATAAGAACGGAAAAAAAGTGATTCTAACGAAGTTTCGAAACTTCGAAAATTTTTTTTTTTCTTTTCGAGATTCTTTGCGCATAATATGCTTTTCTGAGGCTATCAAACTAGTATAATGAAAGAGAACCGGTTATCTCAAATAAGAACGGAAAAAAAGT
Source organism: Metallyticus violacea (assembly GCA_030762175.1). NCBI lineage: Eukaryota > Metazoa > Arthropoda > Insecta > Mantodea > Metallyticidae > Metallyticus > Metallyticus violacea. The sequence continues at coordinate 80,637,782 of CM060842.1, read as the reverse complement.
GATTCTAAGGAAGTTTCCAAACTTCGAAAAAATTTTTTTTTATTTTCGAGATTCATTGCGCATAATATGCTTTTCTGAGGGTAATCAAACTAGTATAATGAAAGAGAACCAGTTATCTCAAATAAGAACGGAAAAAAAGTGATTCTAACGAAGTTTCGAAACTTCGAAAAAAATATTTTTTCTTTTCGAGATTCTTTGCGCATAATATGCTTTTCTGAGGCTATCAAACTAGTATAATGAAAGAGAACCAGTTATCTTAAATAAGAACGGAAAAAAAGTGATTCTAACGAAGTTTCCAAACTTCGAAAAAAAATTTTTTTCTTTTCGAGATTCTTTGCGCATAATATGCTTGTCTGAGGCTATCAAACTAGTATAATGAAAGAGATCCAGTTATCTCAAATAAGAATGTAAAAAAATGATTCTAAGGAGGTTTCCAAACTTGGAAAAAAAAATTTTTTCTTTTCGAGATTCTTTGCGCATGATACGCTTTTCTGAGGCTATCAAACTAGTATAATGAAAGAGAACCAGTTATCTCAAATAAGAACGGACAAAAAGTGATTCTAACGAAGTTTCCAAACTTCGAAAAAAAATTTTTTCTTTTCCAGATTCTTTGCGCATAATATGCTTTTCTGAGGCTATCAAACTAGTATAATGAAAGAGAACCAGTTATCTCAAATAAGAACGGAAAAAAAGTGATTTTAACGAGGTTTCCAAACTTCGAAAAAAATTTTTTTTCTTTTCGAGATTCTTTGCGCATAATATGCTTTTCTGAGGCTATCAAACTAGTATAATGAAAGAGAACCAGTTATCTCAAATAAGAACGGAAAAAAAGTGATTCTAACGAAGTTTCGAAACTTCGAAAAAAAATTTTTTTCTTTTCGAGATTCTTTGCGCATAATATGCTTGTCTGAGGCTATCAAACTAGTATAATGAAAGAGAACCAGTTATCTCAAATAAGAACGGAAAAAAAGTGATTCTAACGAGGTTTCCAAACTTCGAAAAAAATTTTTTTTCTTTTCGAGATTCTTTGCGCATAATATGCTTTTCTGAGGCTATCAAACTAGTATAATGAAAGAGAACCAGTTATCTCAAATAAGAACGGAAAAAAAGTGATTGTAACGAAGTTTCGAAACTTCGAAAAAAATTGTTTTCTTTTCGAGATTCTTTGCGCATAATATGCTTTTCTGAGGCTATCAAACTAGTATAATGAAAGAGAACCAGTTATCTTAAAAAAGAACGGAAAAAAAGTAATTCCAACGAAGTTTCCAAACTTCGAAAAAAAATTTTTTTCTTTTCGAGATTCTTTGCGCATAATATCCTTGTCTGAGGCTATCAAACTAGTATAATGAAAGAGAACCAGTTATCTCAAATAAGAACGAAAAAAAGTGATTCTAACGAGGTTTCCAATCTTCGAAAAAAAATTTTTTTCTTTTCGAGATTCTTTGCGCATAATATGCTTTTCTGAGGCTATCAAACTAGTATAATGAAAGAGAACCAGTTATCTCAAATAAGAACGGAAAAAAAGTGATTCTAACGAAGTTTCCAAACTTCGAAAAAAAATTTTTTTCTTTTCGAGATTCTTTGCGCATAATATGCTTGTATGAGGCTATCAAACTGGTATAATGAAAGAGAACCAGTTATCTCAAATAAGAACGGAAAAAGAGTGATTCTAACGAGGTTTCCAAACTTCGAAAAAAAATTTTTTTCTTTTCGAGATTCTTTGCGCATAATATGCTTTTCTGAGGCTATCAAACTAGTATAATGAAAGAGAACCAGTTATCTCAAATAAGAGCGGAAAAAAAGGGATTCTAACGAAGTTTCCAAACTTCGAAAAAAAATTTTTTTATTTTCGAGATTCATTGCGCATAATATGCTTTTCTGAGGGTAATCAAACTAGTATAATGAAAGAGAACCAGTTATCTCAAATAAGAACGGAAAAAAAGTGATTCTAACGAAGTTTCGAAACTTCGAAAAAAATTTTTTTTCTTTTCGAGAATCTTTGCGCATAATATGCTTTTCTGAGGCTATCAAACTTGTATAATGAAAGAGAACCAGTTATCTCAAATAAGAAAGGAAAAAAAGTGATTCTAACGAAGTTTCGAAACTTCGAAAAAAATTTTTTTTCTTTTCGAGATTCTTTGCGCATAATATGCTTTTCTGAGGCTATCAAACTAGTATAATGAAAGAGAACCAGTTATCTCAAATAAGAAAGGAAAAAAAGTGATTCTAACGAAGTTTCCAAACTTCGAAAAAAAATTTTTTTCTTTTCGAGATTCTTTGCGCATAATATGCTTGTCTGAGGCTATCAAACTAGTATAACGAGAGATTACCAGTTATCTCAAATAAGAATGGAAAAAAAGTGATTCTAATGAAGTTTCCAAACTTCGAAAAAAATTTGTTTTCTTTTCGAGATTCTTTCCGCATAATATGCTTTTCTACGGGTATCAAACTAGCAAATGGAAAGAGAACCATTTATCTCGAATAAGAACGGAAAAAGAGTAATTCTAACGAAGTTTCCAAACTTCGAAAAAAATTATTTTTCTTTTTCTTACCGCATAATATGCTTTTCTAAGGCTATCAAACAAGTATAATGAAAGAAAACCAGTTATCTCGAATAAGAACGGAAAAAAAAGTGATTCTAATGAAGTTTCCAAACTTCGAAAAAAATTTTTTTTCTTTTCGAGATTCTTTGCGTATATGCTTTTCTGAAGCTATCAAACTAGTATAATGAAAGAGAATCAGTTATCTCAAACAAGTACGGAAAAAAAGTGATTCTAATGAAGTTTCCAAATTTTGAAAATTTTTTTTTTCTTTTCGAGATTCTTTGCGCATATAATGCTTTTCTGAGGCTATCAAACTAGCAAAATGAAAGAGAACCAATTATCTCGAATAAGAACGTAAAAAAAGTGATGCTAATAAAGTTTCCAACTTTGAAAACATTTTTTTTTCTTTTCGTGATTCTTTCCGCATAATACGCTTTTCTACAGCTATCAAACTAGGAAAATGAAAGAGAACCAGTTATCTCAAATAAGAACGGAAAAAAAGTGATTTTAACGAGGTTTCCAAACTTCGAAAAAAATTTTTTTTCTTTTCGAGATTCTTTGCGCATAATATGCTTTTCTGAGGCTATCAAACTAGTATAATGAAAGAGAACCAGTTATCTCAAATAAGAACGGAAAAACAGTGATTCTAACGAAGTTTCGAAACTTCGAAAAAAAATTTTTTTCTTTTCGAGATTCTTTGCGCATAATATGCTTGTCTGAGGCTATCAAACTAGTATAATGAAAGAGAACCAGTTATCTCAAATAAGAACGGAAAAAAAGTGATTCTAACGAGGTTTCCAAACTTCGAAAAAAAATTTTTTTCTTTTCGAGATTCTTTGCGCATAATATGCTTTTCTGAGGCTATCAAACTAGTATAATGAAAGAGAACCAGTTATCTCAAATAAGAACGGAAAAAAAGTGATTGTAACGAAGTTTCGAAACTTCGAAAAAAATTGTTTTCTTTTCGAGATTCTTTGCGCATAATATGCTTTTCTGAGGCTATCAAACTAGTATAATGAAAGAGAACCAGTTATCTCAAATAAGAACGGAAAAAAAGTGATTCTAACGAGGTTTCCAAACTTCGAAAAAAAATTTTTTTCTTTTCGAGATTCTTTGCGCATAATATGCTTTTCTGAGGCTATCAAACTAGTATAATGAAAGAGAACCAGTTATCTCAAATAAGAACGGAAAAAAAGTGATTCTAATGAAGTTTCCAAACTTCGAAAAAAATTTTTTTTCTTTTCGAGATTCTTTGCGTATATGCTTTTCTGAAGCTATCAAACTAGTATAATGAAAGAGAATCAGTTATCTCAAACAAGTACGGAAAAAAGTGATTTTAATGAAGTTTCCAAATTTTGAAAATTTTTTTTTTCTTTTCGAGATTCTTTGCGCATATAATGCTTTTCTGAGGCTATCAAACTAGCAAAATGAAAGAGAACCAATTATCTCGAATAAGAACGTAAAAAAAGTGATGCTAATAAAGTTTCCAACTTTGAAAACATTTTTTTTTCTTTTCGTGATTCTTTCCGCATAATACGCTTTTCTACAGCTATCAAACTAGGAAAATGAAAGAGAACCAGTTATCTCGAATAAGAACGGAAAAAAAGTGATTCTAATGAAGTTTCCAAACTTCGAAAAAAATTTTTTTTCTTTTCGAGATTCTTTCCGCATAATATGCTTTTCTACGGGTATCAAACTAGCAAATTGAAAGAGAACCATTTATCTCCAATAAGAACGGAAAAAGAGTAATTCAAACGAAGTTTCCAAACTTCGAAAAAAATTATATTTCTTTTCGAGATTCTTTGCGCATAATATGCTTTTCTGATTCTATCAAACTAGTATAATGAAAGAGAACCAGTTATCTCAAATAAGAACGGAAAAAAGTGATTCTAATAAAGTTTCCAAACTTTGAAAACATTTTCTTTTCTTTTCGAAATTCTTTGCGCATAATGTTTTTCTGAAGCTATCAAACTAGTATAATGAAAGAGAACCAATTATCTCAAATAAGAAAGGAAAAAAATTGATTAATAAGGATTTTCCAAACATCAAAAAAAAATTTTTTTCTTTTCGAGATTCGTTGCGCCTAATATGCTTTTCTATGGCAATCAAACTAGTATAATGAAAGAGAACCAGTTATCTCAAATAAGAACGGAAAAAAAGTGATTCTAACGATGTTTCCAAACTTTGAAAACATTTTTTATTCTTTTCGAGGTTTTTTCCGCTTAATATGCTTTTCTACAGCTATCAAAATAGCAAAATGAAAGAGAACCAGTTATCTCGAATAAGAACGGAAAAAAAGTGATTCTAACGAAGTTTCCCAACTTCGAAAAAAATTATTTTTCTTTTTGAGATTCTTACCGCATATTATGCTTTTCTAAGGCTAAGAAACTAGTATAATGGAAGAGAAACAGTTATCTCAAATAAGAACGGAAAAAAAGTGATTCTAATGATGTTTCCAAACTTTGAAAACATTTTTTTTTCTTTTCGAGATTTTTTCAGCTTAATATGCTTTTCTACAGCTAGCAAAATAGCAAAATGGAAGAGAACCAGTTATCTCGAATAAGAACGGAAAAAAAGTGATTCTAACGAAGTTTCCCAACTTCGAAAAAAATTATTTTTCTTTTTGAGATTCTTTGCGCATAATATGCTTTTCTGAGGCTATCAAACTAGTATAATGAAAGAGAACCAGTTATCTCAAATAAGAACGGAAAAAAAGTGATTCTAATGAAGTTTCCAAATTTTGAAAATTTTTTTTTTCTTTTCGAGATTCTTTGCGCATATTATGTTTTTCTGAAGCTATCAAACTAGTATAATGAAAGATAACCAGTTATCTCAAATAAGAATAGAAAAAAATTTATTCATAAGGATTTCCCAAACATCAAAAAAAATTTTTTTTCTTTTCGAGATTCTTTTCGCAAAATATGCTATTCTCAGGCTATCAAACTAGTATAATGAAAGAGAACCAGTTATCTCAAATAAGAACAGAAAAAAATTGATTCTAATGAAGTTTCCAAATTTTGAAATTTTTTTTTTTTTTTCGAGATTCTTTCGGCATAATATGCTTTTCCACAGCTATCAAAATAGCAAAATGAAAGAGAACCAGTTATCTCGAATAAGAACGGAAAAAAAGTGATTCTAAAGAAGTTTCCAAACTTCGAAAAAAATTTTTTTTCTTTTCGAGATTCTTTGCGCATAATATGCTTTTCTGAGGCTATCAAACTAGTATAATGAAAGAGAACCAGTTATCTCAAATAAGAACAGAAAAAAATTGATTCTAATGAAGTTTCCAAATTTTGAAATTTTTTTTTTTTTTCGAGATTCTTTCCGCATAATATGCTTTTCCACAGCTATCAAAATAGCAAAATGAAAGAGAACCAGTTATCTCGAATAAGAACGGAAAAAAAGTGATTCTAATGAAGTTTCCAAACTTCGAAAAAAATTTTTTTTCTTTTCGAGATTCTTTGCGCATATGCTTTTCTGAAGCTATCAAACTAGTATAATGAAAGAAAACCAGTTATCTCAAATAAGAATGGAAAAAAATTGATTCTTAAGTATTTTCCAAACATCAAAAAAAATTTTTTTTCTTTTCGAGATTCTTTCCACATAATATGCTTTTCTAAGCCTATCAAACTAGTATAAAGAAAGAGAACCAGTTATCTCAAATAAGAACGGAAAAAAAGTGATTCTAATGAAGTTTCCAAACTTTGAAAACATTTTTTTTTCTTTTAGAAATCTTTCCGCATAATGTGCTTTTCTACAGCTATCAAACTAGCAAAATGAAAGAGAACCAGTTATCTCGAATAAGAACGTAAAAAAAGTGATTCTAATGAAGTTTCCAAACTTTGAAAACATTTTTTTTTTCTTTTCGTGATTCTTTCCGCATAATATGCTTTTCTACAGCTATCAAACTAGGAAAATGAAAGAGAACCAATTATCTCGAATAAGAACGGAAAAAAAGTGATTCTAATGAAGTTACCAAACTTCGAAAAAATTTTTTTTTCTTTTCGAGATTCTTTCCGATTAATATGCTTTTCTACAGGTATCAAACTAGCAAATTGAAAGAGAACCATTTATCTCGAATAAGAACGGAAAAAGAGTAATTCTAACGAAGTTTCCAAACTTCGAAAAAAATTATATTTCTTTTCGAGATTCTTTGCGCATAATATGCTTTTCTGATTCTATCAAACTAGTATAATGAAAGAGAACTAGTTATCTCAAATAAGAATGGAAAAAATTGATTCATAAGGATTTTCAAAAGATCAAAAAAAAATTTTCTTTATTGAAGATTCTTTCCGCATAATATGCTTTTCTAAGGCTATCAAACTAGAGTATAATGAAAGAGAACCAGTTATCTCAAATAAGAACGGAAAAAAGTGATTCTAATACAGTTTCCAAATTTTGAAAATTTTTTTTTTCTTTTCGAGATTCCTTGCGCATATAATGATTTTCTGAGGCTATCAAACGAGTATAATGAAAGAAAACCAGTTATCTGAAATAAGAACAGAAAAAAATTGATTCTAATGAAGTTTCCAAATTTTGAATTTTTTTTTTTTTCCAGATTCTTTCCGCATAATATGCTTTTCCACAGCTATCAAACTCGCAAAATGAAAGGGAACCATTTATCTCGAATAAGAACGGAAAAAAAGTGATTCTAACGAAGTTTCCAAATTTCGAAAAAAATTATTTTTCTTTTCGAGGTTCTTTGCGCATAATGTTTTTCCGAAGCTATCAAAATAGTATAATGAAAGAGAACCAATTATCTCAAATAAGAAAGGAAAAAAATTGATTAATAAGTATTTTCCAAACATCAAAAAAAAAATTTTTTCTTTTCGAGATTCTTTCCGCATAATATGCTTTTCTGTTCTATCAAACTAGTATAATGAAAGAGAACCAGTTATCTCAAATAAGAACGGAAAAAAAGTGATTCTAATGATGTTTCCAAACTTTGAAAACATTTTTTTTTCTTTTCGAGATTTTTTCCGCTTAATATACTTTTCTACAGCTATCAAAATAGCAAAATGAAAGAGAACCAGTTATCTCGAATAAGAACGGAAAAAAAGTGATTCTAAGGAAGTTTTAAACTTCGAAAAAAATTATTTTTCTTTTTGAGATTCTTACCGCATAATATGCTTTTCTATGGCTATGAAACTAGTATAATGAAAGAAAACCAGTTATCTCAAATAAGAACGGAAAAATAGTGATTCTAATGAAGTTTCCAAATTTTGAAATTTTTTTTTTTCTTTTCGAGATTCTTTGCGCATATAATGCTTTTCTGAGGCTATCAAACTAGTATAATGAAAGATAACCAGTTATCTCAAATAAGAATGGAAAAAAATTGATTCATAAGGATTTTCCAAACATAAAAAAAAAAATTTTTTCTTTTCGAGATTCTTTTCGCATAATATGCTTTTCTCAGGCTATCATACTAGTATAATGAAAGAGAACCAGTTATCTCAAATAAGAACAGAAAAAAATTGATTCTAATGAAGTTTCCAAATTTTGAAAATTTTTTTTTTTTTCGAGATTCTTTCCGCATAATATGCTTTTCTGAGGCTATCAAACTAGTATAATGAAAGAGAACCAGTTATTTTAAATAAGAACGGAAAAAAAGTGATTCTAACGAAGTTTCCAAACTTCGAAAAAAAATTTTTTTCTTTTCGAGATTCTTTGCGCATAATATGCTTGTCTGAGGCTATCAAACTAGTATAATGAAAGAGAACCAGTTATCTCAAATAAGAATGGAAAAAAAGTGATTCTAAGGAAGGTTCCAAACTTCGAAAAAAAATTTTTTTCTTTTCGAGATTCTTTGCGCATAATACGCTTTTCTGAGGCTATCAAACTAGTATAATGAAAGAGAACCAGTTATCTCAAATAAGAACGGATAAAAAGTGATTCTAACGAAGTTTCCAAACTTCGAAAAAATTTTTTTTTCTTTTCGAGATTCTTTGCGCATAATATGCTTTTCTGAGGCTATCAAACTAGTATAACGAAAGAGAACCAGTTATCTCGAATAAGAACGGAAAAAAATTGATTCCAACGAAGTTTCCAATCTTCGAAAAAAATGATTTTTCTTTTCAAGATTCTTTCCGCATAATATGCTTTTCTAAGGCTATAAAACTAGTATAATGAAAGAGAACCATTTATCTCGAATAAGAACGGAAAAAAAGTGATTCTAACGAATTTTTCAAACTTCGAAAAAATTTTTTTTTCTTTTCGAGATTCTTTGCGCATAATATGCTTTTCTGAGGCTATCAAACTAGTATAATGAAAGAGAACCAGTTATCTCAATAAGAATGGAAAAAAAGTGTTTCTAATGAAGTTTCCAAACTTCGAAAAAAAATTTTTTTCATTTCAAGATTCTTTGCGCATAATATGCTTTTCGGAGGCTATCAAACTAATATAATGAAAGAGAACCAGTTATCTCAAATAAGAACGGAAAAAAAGTGATTCTAACGAAGTTTCGAAACTTCGAAAAAATTTTTTTTTCTTTTCGAGATTCTTTGCGCATAATATGCTTTTCTGAGGCTATCAAACTAGTATAATGAAAGAGAACCAGTTATCTCAAATAAGAACGGAAAAAAAGTGATTCTAAGGAAGTTTCCAAACTTCGAAAAAAATTTTTTTTATTTTCGAGATTCATTGCGCATAATATGCTTTTCTGAGGGTAATCAAACTAGTATAATGAAAGAGAACCAGTTATTTCAAATAAGAACGGAAAAAAAGTGATTCTAACGAAGTTTCGAAACTTCGAAAAAAAATTTTTCTTTTCGAGATTCTTTGCGCATAATATGCTTTTCTGAGGCTATCAAACTAGTATAATGAAAGAGAACCAGTTATCTCAAATAAGAACGGAAAAAAAGTGATTCTAACGAAGTTTCGAAACTTCGAAAATTTTTTTTTTTCTTTTCGAGATTCTTTGCGCATAATATGCTTTTCTGAGGCTATCAAACTAGTATAATGAAAAAGAACCAGTTATCTCAAATAAGAACGGAAAAAAAGTGATTCTAAGGAAGTTTCCAAACTTCGAAAAAATTTTTTTTTATTTTCGAGATTCATTGCGCATAATATGCTTTTCTGAGGGTAATCAAACTAGTATAATGAAAGAGAACCAGTTATCTCAAATAAGAACGGAAAAAAAGTGATTCTAACGAAGTTTCGAAACTTCGAAAAAAATTTTTTTTCTTTTCGAGATTCTTTGCGCATAATATGCTTTTCTGAGGCTATCAAACTAGTATAATGAAAGAGAACCAGTTATCTTAAATAAGAACGGAAAAAAAGTGATTCTAACGAAGTTTCCAAACTTCGAAAAAAAATTTTTTTCTTTTCGAGATTCTTTGCGCATAATATGCTTGTCTGAGGCTATCAAACTAGTATAATGAAAGAGAACCAGCTATCTCAAATAAGAATGTAAAAAAAGTGATTCTAAGGAGGTTTCCAAACTTGGAAAAAAAATTTTTTTCTTTTCGAGATTCTTTGCGCATAATACGCTTTTCTGAGGCTATCAAACTAGTATAATGAAAGAGAACCAGTTATCTCAAATAAGAACGGACAAAAAGTGATTCTAACGAAGTTTCCAAACTTCGAAAAAAAATTTTTTTCTTTTCGAGATTCTTTGCGCATAATATGCTTTTCTGAGGCTATCAAACTAGTATAATGAAAGAGAACCAGTTATCTCAAATAAGAACGGAAAAAAAGTGATTTTAACGAGGTTTCCAAACTTCGAAAAAAATTTTTTTTCTTTTCGAGATTCTTTGCGCATAATATGCTTTTCTGAGGCTATCAAACTAGTATAATGAAAGAGAACCAGTTATCTCAAATAAGAACGGAAAAACAGTGATTCTAATGATGTTTCCAAACTTTGAAAACATTTTTTTTTCTTTTCGAGGTTTTTTCCGCTTAATATGCTTTTCTACAGCTATCAAAATAGCAAAATGAAAGAGAACCAGTTATCTCGAATAAGAACGGAAAAAAAGTGATTCTAACGAAGTTTCCCAACTTCGAAAAAAATTATTTTTCTTTTTGAGATTCTTACCGCATATTATGCTTTTCTAAGGCTAAGAAACTAGTATAATGAAAGAGAAACAGTTATCTCAAATAAGAACGGAAAAAAATTGATTCTAATGTTGTTTCCAAACTTTGAAAACATTTTTTTTTCTTTTCGAGATTTTTTCAGCTTAATATGCTTTTCTACAGCTAGCAAAATAGCAAAATGGAAGAGAACCAGTTATCTCGAATAAGAACGGAAAAAAAGTGATTCTAACGAAGTTTCCCAACTTCGAAAAAAATTATTTTTCTTTTTGAGATTCTTTGCGCATAATATGCTTTTCTGAGGCTATCAAACTAGTATAATGAAAGAGAACCAGTTATCTCAAATAAGAACGGAAAAAAAGTGATTCTAATGAAGTTTCCAAATTTTGAAAATTTTTTTTTTCTTTTCGAGATTCTTTGCGCATATTATGTTTTTCTGAAGCTATCAAACTAGTATAATGAAAGATAACCAGTTATCTCAAATAAGAATGGAAAAAAATTGATTCATAAGGATTTTCCAAACATCAAAAAAAATTTTTTTTCTTTTCGAGATTCTTTTCGCAAAATATGCTATTCTCAGGCTATCAAACTAGTATAATGAAAGAGAACCAGTTATCTCAAATAAGAACAGAAAAAAATTGATTCTAATGAAGTTTCCAAATTTTGAATTTTTTTTTTTTTTTCGAGATTCTTTCGGCATAATATGCTTTTCCACAGCTATCAAAATAGCAAAATGAAAGAGAACCAGTTATCTCGAATAAGAACGGAAAAAAAGTGATTCTAAAGAAGTTTCCAAACTTCGAAAAAAATTTTTTTTCTTTTCGAGATTCTTTGCGCATAATATGCTTTTCAGAGGCTATCAAACTAGTATAATGAAAGAGAACCAGTTATCTCAAATAAGAACAGAAAAAAATTAATTCTAATGAAGTTTCCAAATTTTGAAATTTTTTTTTTTTTTTCGAGATTCTTTCCGCATAATATGCTTTTCCACAGCTATCAAAATAGCAAAATGAAAGAGAACCAGTTATCTCGAATAAGAACGGAAAAAAAGTGATTCTAATGAAGTTTCCAAACTTCGAAAAAAATTTTTTTTCTTTTCGAGATTCTTTGCGCATATGCTTTTCTGAAGCTATCAAACTAGTATAATGAAAGAAAACCAGTTATCTCAAATAAGAATGGAAAAAAATTGATTCTTAAGTATTTTCCAAACATCAAAAAAAATTTTTTTTCTTTTCGAGATTCTTTCCACATAATATGCTTTTCTAAGCCTATCAAACTAGTATAAAGAAAGAGAACCAGTTATCTCAAATAAGAACGGAAAAAAAGTGATTCTAATGAAGTTTCCAAACTTTGAAAACATTTTTTTTTCTTTTAGAAATCTTTCCGCATAATGTGCTTTTCTACAGCTATCAAACTAGCAAAATGAAAGAGAAGCAGTTATCTCGAATAAGAACGTAAAAAAAGTGATTCTTATGAAGTTTCCAAACTTTGAAAACATTTTTTTTTTCTTTTCGTGATTCTTTCCGCATAATATGCTTTTCTACATCTATCAAACTAGGAAAATGAAAGAGAACCAATTATCTCGAATAAGAACGGGAAAAAAGTGATTCTAATGAAGTTACCAAACTTCGAAAAAATTTTTTTTTCTTTTCGAGATTCTTTCCGCATAATATGCTTTTCTACAGGTATCAAACTAGCAAATTGAAACAGAACCATTTATCTCGAATAAGAACGGAAAAAGAGTAATTCTAACGAAGTTTCCAAACTTCGAAAAAAAGTATATTTCTTTTCGAGATTCTTTGCGCATAATATGCTTTTCTGATTCTATCATACTAGTATAATGAAAGAGAACTAGTTATCTCAAATAAGAATGGAAAAAATTGATTCTTAAGGATTTTCAAAAGATCAAAAAAAAATTTTCTTTATTGAAGATTCTTTCCGCATAATATGCTTTTCTAAGGCTATCAAACTAGAGTATAATGAAAGAGAACCAGTTATCTCAAATAAGAACGGAAAAAAGTGATTCTAATAAAGTTTCCAAATTTTGAAAATTTTTTTTTTCTTTTCGAGATTCCTTGCGCATATAATGATTTTCTGAGGCTATCAAACGAGTATAATGAAAGAAAACCAGTTATCTGAAATAAGAACAGAAAAAAATTGATTCTAATGAAGTTTCCAAATTTTGAATTTTTTTTTTTTTTCCAGATTCTTTCCGCATAATATGCTTTTCCACAGCTATCAAACTCGCAAAATGAAAGGGAACCATTTATCTCGAATAAGAACGGAAAAAAAGTGATTCTAACGAAGTTTCCAAATTTCGAAAAAAATTATTTTTCTTTTCGAGGTACTTTGCGCATAATGTTTTTCTGAAGCTATCAAAATAGTATAATGAAAGAGAACCAATTATCTCAAATAAGAAAGGAAAAAAATTGATTAATAAGTATTTTCCAAACATCAAAAAAAAATTTTTTTCTTTTCGAGATTCTTTCCGCATAATATGCTTTTCTGTTCTATCAAACTAGTATAATGAAAGAGAACCAGTTATCTCAAATAAGAACGGAAAAAAAGTGATTCTAATGATGTTTCCAAACTTTGAAAACATTTTTTTTTCTTTTCGAGATTTTTTCCGCTTAATATACTTTTCTACAGCTATCAAAATAGCAAAATGAAAGAGAACCAGTTATCTCGAATAAGAACGGAAAAAAAGTGATTCTAAGGAAGTTTTAAACTTCGAAAAAAATTATTTTTCTTTTTGAGATTCTTACCGCATAATATGCTTTTCTATGGCTATGGAACTAGTATAATGAAAGAAAACCAGTTATCTCAAATAAGAACGGAAAAATAGTGATTCTAATGAAGTTTCCAAATTTTGAAATTTTTTTTTTCTTTTCGAGATTCTTTGCGCATATAATGCTTTTCTGAGGCTATCAAACTAGTATAATGAAAGATAACCAGTTATCTCAAATAAGAATGGAAAAAAATTGATTCATAAGGATTTTCCAAACATAAAAAAAAAAATTTTTTCTTTTCGAGATTCTTTTCGCATAATATGCTTTTCTCAGGCTATCATACTAGTATAATGAAAGAGAACCAGTTATCTCAAATAAGAACAGAAAAAAATTGATTCTAATGAAGTTTCCAAATTTTGAAAAATTTTTTTTTTTTCGAGATTCTTTCCGCATAATATGCTTTTCTGAGGCTATCAAACTAGTATAATGAAAGAGAACCAGTTATTTTAAATAAGAACGGAAAAAAAGTGATTCTAACGAAGTTTCCAAACTTCGAAAAAAAATTTTTTTCTTTTCGAGATTCTTTGCGCATAATATGCTTGTCTGTGGCTATCAAACTAGTATAATGAAAGAGAACCAGTTATCTCAAATAAGAATGGAAAAAAAGTGATTCTAAGGAAGTTTCCAAACTTCGAAAAAAAATTTTTTTCTTTTCGAGATTCTTTGCGCATAATACGCTTTTCTGAGGCTATCAAACTAGTATAATGAAAGAGAACCAGTTATCTCAAATAAGAACGGATAAAAAGTGATTCTAACGAAGTTTCCAAACTTCGAAAAAAATTTTTTTTCTTTTCGAGATTCTTTGCGCATAATATGCTTTTCTGAGGCTATCAAACTAGTATAACGAAAGAGAACCAGTTATCTCGAATAAGAACGGAAAAAAATTGATTCCAACGAAGTTTCCAATCTTCGAAAAAAATGATTTTTCTTTTCAAGATTCTTTCCGCATAATATGCTTTTCTAAGGCTATAAAACTAGTATAATGAAAGAGAACCATTTATCTCGAATAAGAACGGAAAAAAAGTGATTCTAACGAATTTTTCAAACTTCGAAAAAAATTTTTTTTCTTTTCGAGATTCTTTGCGCATAATATGCTTTTCTGAGGCTATCAAACTAGTATAATGAAAGAGAACCAGTTATCTCAATAAGAATGGAAAAAAAGTGTTTCTAATGAAGTTTCCAAACTTCGAAAAAAAATTTTTTTCATTTCAAGATTCTTTGCGCATAATATGCTTTTCGGAGGCTATCAAACTAATATAATGAAAGAGAACCAGTTATCTCAAATAAGAACGGAAAAAAAGTGATTCTAACGAAGTTTCGAAACTTCGAAAAAATTTTTTTTTCTTTTCGAGATTCTTTGCGCATAATATGCTTTTCTGAGGCTATCAAACTAGTATAATGAAAGAGAACCAGTTATCTCAAATAAGAACGGAAAAAAAGTGATTCTAAGGAAGTTTCCAAACTTCGAAAAAAATTTTTTTTATTTTCGAGATTCATTGCGCATAATATGCTTTTCTGAGGGTAATCAAACTAGTATAATGAAAGAGAACCAGTTATCTCAAATAAGAACGGAAAAAAAGTGATTCTAACGAAGTTTCGAAACTTCGAAAAAAAATTTTTCTTTTCGAGATTCTTTGCGCATAATATGCTTTTCTGAGGCTATCAAACTAGTATAATGAAAGAGAACCAGTTATCTCAAATAAGAACGGAAAAAAAGTGATTCTAACGAAGTTTCGAAACTTCGAAAATTTTTTTTTTTCTTTTCGAGATTCTTTGCGCATAATATGCTTTTCTGAGGCTATCAAACTAGTATAATGAAAAAGAACCAGTTATCTCAAATAAGAACGGAAAAAAAGTGATTCTAAGGAAGTTTCCAAACTTCGAAAAAATTTTTTTTTATTTTCGAGATTCATTGCGCATAATATGCTTTTCTGAGGGTAATCAAACTAGTATAATGAAAGAGAACCAGTTATCTCAAATAAGAACGGAAAAAAAGTGATTCTAACGAAGTTTCGAAACTTCGAAAAAAATTTTTTTTCTTTTCGAGATTCTTTGCGCATAATATGCTTTTCTGAGGCTATCAAACTAGTATAATGAAAGAGAACCAGTTATCTTAAATAAGAACGGAAAAAAAGTGATTCTAACGAAGTTTCCAAACTTCGAAAAAAAATTTTTTTCTTTTCGAGATTCTTTGCGCATAATATGCTTGTCTGAGGCTATCAAACTAGTATAATGAAAGAGAACCAGTTATCTCAAATAAGAATGTAAAAAAAGTGATTCTAAGGAGGTTTCCAAACTTGGAAAAAAAATTTTTTTCTTTTCGAGATTCTTTGCGCATAATACGCTTTTCTGAGGCTATCAAACTAGTATAATGAAAGAGAACCAGTTATCTCAAATAAGAACGGACAAAAAGTGATTCTAACGAAGTTTCCAAACTTCGAAAAAAAATTTTTTTCTTTTCGAGATTCTTTGCGCATAATATGCTTTTCTGAGGCTATCAAACTAGTATAATGAAAGAGAACCAGTTATCTCAAATAAGAACGGAAAAAAAGTGATTTTAACGAGGTTTCCAAACTTCGAAAAAAATTTTTTTTCTTTTCGAGATTCTTTGCGCATAATATGCTTTTCTGAGGCTATCAAACTAGTATAATGAAAGAGAACCAGTTATCTCAAATAAGAACGGAAAAACAGTGATTCTAACGAAGTTTCGAAACTTCGAAAAAAAATTTTTTTCTTTTCGAGATTCTTTGCGCATAATATGCTTGTCTGAGGCTATCAAACTAGTATAATGAAAGAGAACCAGTTATCTCAAATAAGAACGGAAAAAAAGTGATTCTAACGAGGTTTCCAAACTTCGAAAAAAAATTTTTTTCTTTTCGAGATTCTTTGCGCATAATATGCTTTTCTGAGGCTATCAAACTAGTATAATGAAAGAGAACCAGTTATCTCAAATAAGAACGGAAAAAATGTGATTGTAACGAAGTTTCGAAACTTCGAAAAAAATTGTTTTCTATTCGAGATTCTTTGCGCATAATATGCTTTTCTGAGGCTATCAAACTAGTATAATGAAAGAGAACCAGTTATCTTAAAAAAGAACGGAAAAAAAGTAATTCCAACGAAGTTTCCAAACTTCGAAAAAAAATTTTTTTCTTTTCGAGATTCTTTGCGCATAATATGCTTGTCTGAGGCTATCAAACTAGTATAATGAAAGAGAACCAGTTATCTCAAATAAGAACGAAAAAAAGTGATTCTAACGAGGTTTCCAATCTTCGAAAAAAAATTTTTTTCTTTTCGAGATTCTTTGCGCATAATATGCTTTTCTGAGGCTATCAAACTAGTATAATGAAAGAGAACCAGTTATCTCAAATAAGAACGGAAAAAAAGTGATTCTAACGAAGTTTCCAAACTTCGAATAAAAATTTTTTTCTTTTCGAGATTCTTTGCGCATAATATGCTTGTCTGAGGCTATCAAACTTGTATAATGAAAGAGAACCAGTTATCTCAAATAAGAACGGAAAAAGAGTGATTCTAACGAGGTTTCCAAAGTTCGAAAAAAAATTTTTTTCTTTTCGAGATTCTTTGCGCATAATATGCTTTTCTGAGGCTATCAAACTAGTATAATGAAAGAGAACCAGTTATCTCAAATAAGAGCGAAAAAAAAGGGATTCTAACGAAGTTTCAAAACTTCGAAAAAATTTTTTTTTATTTTCGAGATTCATTGCGCATAATATGCTTTTCTGAGGGTAATCAAACTAGTATAATGAAAGAGAACCAGTTATCTCAAATAAGAACGGAAAAAAAGTGATTCTAACGAAGTTTCGAAACTTCGAAAAAAATTTTTTTTCTTTTCGAGATTCTTTGCGCATAATATGCTTTTCTGAGGCTATCAAACTTGTATAATGAAAGAGAACCAGTTATCTCAAATAAGAAAGGAAAAAAAGTGATTCTAACGAAGTTTCGAAACTTCGAAAAAATTTTTTTTTCTTTTCGAGATTCTTTGCGCATAATATGCTTTTCTGAGGCTATCAAACTAGTATAATGAAAGAGAACCAGTTATCTCAAATAAGAAAGGAAAAAAAGTGATTCTAACGAAGTTTCCAAACTTCGAAAAAAAATTTTTTTCTTTTCGAGATTCTTTGCGCATAATATGCTTGTCTGAGGCTATCAAACTAGTATAACGAGAGATTACCAGTTATCTCAAATAAGAATGGAAAAAAAGTGATTCTAATGAAGTTTCCAAACTTCGAAAAAAATTTGTTTTCTTTTCGAGATTCTTTCCGCATAATATGCTTTTCTACGGGTATCAAACTAGCAAATGGAAAGAAAACCATTTATCTCGTATAGAGAACGGAAAAAGAGTAATTCTAACGAAGTTTCCAAACTTCGAAAAAAATTATTTTTCTTTTTCTTACCGCATAATATGCTTTTCTAAGGCTATCAAACAAGTATAATGAAAGAAAACCAGTTATCTCGAATAAGAAAGGAAAAAAAAGTGATTCTAATGAAGTTTCCAAACTTCGAAAAAAATTTTTTTTCTTTTCGAGATTCTTTGCGTATATGCTTTTCTGAAGCTATCAAACTAGTATAATGAAAGAGAATCAGTTATCTCAAACAAGTACGGAAAAAAAGTGATTCTAATGAAGTTTCCAAATTTTGAAAATTTTTTTTTTCTTTTCGAGATTCTTTGCGCATATAATGCTTTTCTGAGGCTATCAAACTAGCAAAATGAAAGAGAACCAATTATCTCGAATAAGAACGTAAAAAAAGTGATGCTAATAAAGTTTCCAACTTTGAAAACATTTTTTTTTCTTTTCGTGATTCTTTCCGCATAATACGCTTTTCTACAGCTATCAAACTAGGAAAATGAAAGAGAACCAGTTATCTCGAATAAGAACGGAAAAAAAGTGATTCTAATGAAGTTTCCAAACTTCGAAAAAATTTTTTTTCTTTTCGAGATTCTTTCCGCATAATATGCTTTTCTACGGGTATCAAACTAGCAAATTGAAAGAGAACCATTTATCTCCAATAAGAACGGAAAAAGAGTAATTCAAACGAAGTTTCCAAACTTCGAAAAAAATTATATTTCTTTTCGAGATTCTTTGCGCATAATATGCTTTTCTGATTCTATCAAACTAGTATAATGAAAGAGAACCAGTGATCTCAAATAAGAACGGAAAAAAGTGATTCTAATAAAGTTTCCAAACTTTGAAAACATTTTCTTTTCTTTTCGAAATTCTTTGCGCATAATGTTTTTCTGAAGCTATCAAACTAGTATAATGAAAGAGAACCAATTATCTCAAATAAGAAAGGAAAAAAATTGATTAATAAGGATTTTCCAAACATCAAAAAAAAATTTTTTTCTTTTCGAGATTCGTTGCGCCTAATATGCTTTTCTATGGCAATCAAACTAGTATAATGAAAGAGAACCAGTTATCTCAAATAAGAACGGAAAAAAAGTGATTCTAATGATGTTTCCAAACTTTGAAAACATTTTTTTTTCTTTTCGAGGTTTTTTCCGCTTAATATGCTTTTCTACAGCTATCAAAATAGCAAAATGAAAGGGAACCAGTTATCTCGAATAAGAACGGAAAAAAAGTGATTCTAACGAAGTTTCCCAACTTCGAAAAAAATTATTTTTCTTTTTGAGATTCTTACCGCATATTATGCTTTTCTAAGGCTAAGAAACTAGTATAATGAAAGAGAAACAGTTATCTCAAATAAGAACGGAAAAAAAGTGATTCTAATGATGTTTCCAAACTTTGAAAACATTTTTTTTTCTTTTCGAGATTTTTTCAGCTTAATATGCTTTTCTACAGCTAGCAAAATAGCAAAATGGAAGAGAACCAGTTATCTCGAATAAGAACGGAAAAAAAGTGATTCTAACGAAGTTTCCCAACTTCGAAAAAAATTATTTTTCTTTTTGAGATTCTTTGCGCATAATATGCTTTTCTGAGGCTATCAAACTAGTATAATGAAAGAGAACCAGTTATCTCAAATAAGAACGGAAAAAAAGTGATTCTAATGAAGTTTCCAAATTTTGAAAATTTTTTTTTTCTTTTCGAGATTCTTTGCGCATATTATGTTTTTCTGAACCTATCAAACTAGTATAATGAAAGATAACCAGTTATCTCAAATAAGAATGGAAAAAAATTGATTCATAAGGATTTTCCAAACATCAAAAAAAATTTTTTTTCTTTTCGAGATTCTTTTCGCAAAATATGCTATTCTCAGGCTATCAAACTAGTATAATGAAAGAGAACCAGTTATCTCAAATAAGAACAGAAAAAAATTGATTCTAATGAAGTTTCCAAATTTTGAAATTTTTTTTTTTTTTCGAGATTCTTTCCGCATAATATGCTTTTCCACAGCTATCAAAATAGCAAAATGAAAGAGAACCAGTTATCTCGAATAAGAACGGAAAAAAAGTGATTCTAATGAAGTTTCCAAACTTCGAAAAAATTTTTTTTTCTTTTCGAGATTCTTTGCGCATATGCTTTTCTGAAGCTATCAAACTAGTATAATGAAAGAAAACCAGTTATCTCAAATAAGAATGGAAAAAAATTGATTCTTAAGTATTTTCCAAACATCAAAAAAAATTTTTTTTCTTTTCGAGATTCTTTCCGCATAATATGCTTTTCTAAGCCTATCAAACTAGTATAAAGAAAGAGAACCAGTTATCTCAAATAAGAACGGAAAAAAAGTGATTCTAATGAAGTTTCCAAACTTTGAAAACATTTTTTTTTCTTTTAGAAATCTTTCCGCATAATGTGCTTTTCTACAGCTATCAAACTAGCAAAATGAAAGAGAACCAGTTATCTCGAATAAGAACGTAAAAAAAGTGATTCTAATGAAGTTTCCAAACTTTGAAAACATTTTTTTTTTCTTTTCGTGATTCTTTCCGCATAATATGCTTTTCTACAGCTATCAAACTAGGAAAATGAAAGAGAACCAATTATCTCGAATAAGAACGGAAAAAAAGTGATTCTAATGAAGTTACCAAACTTCGAAAAAAATTTTTTTTCTTTTCGAGATTCTTTCCGCATAATATGCTTTTCTACAGCTATCAAACTAGCAAATTGAAAGAGAACCATTTATCTCGAATAAGAACGGAAAAATAGTAATTCTAATGAAGTTTCCAAACTTCGAAAAAAATTATATTTCTTTCAAGATTCTTTGCGCATAATATGCTTTTCTGATTCTATCAAACTAGTATAATGAAAGAGAACTAGTTATCTCAAATAAGAATGGAAAAAATTGATTCATAAGGATTTTCAAAAGATCAAAAAAAAATTTTCTTTATTGAAGATTCTTTCCGCATAATATGCTTTTCTAAGGCTATCAAACTAGAGTATAATGAAAGAGAACCAGTTATCTCAAATAAGAACGGAAAAAAGTGATTCTAATAAAGTTTCCAAATTTTGAAAATTTTTTTTTTCTTTTCGAGATTCCTTGCGCATATAATGATTTTCTGAGGCTATCAAACGAGTATAATGAAAGGAAACCAGTTATCTCAAATAAGAACGGAAAAAAAGTGATTCTAACGAAGTTTCCAAATTTCGAAAAAAATTATTTTTCTTTTCGAGGTTCTTTGCGCATAATGTTTTTCTGAAGCTATCAAAATAGTATAATGAAAGAGAACCAATTATCTCAAATAAGAAAGGAAAAAAATTGATTAATAAGTATTTTCCAAACATCAAAAAAAAATTTTTTTCTTTTCGAGATTCTTTCCGCATAATATGCTTTTCTGTTCTATCAAACTAGTATAATGAAAGAGAACCAGTTATCTCAAATAAGAACGGAAAAAAAGTGATTATAATGATGTTTCCAAACTTTGAAAACATTTTTTTTCTTTTCGAGATTTTTTCCGCTTAATATACTTTTCTACAGCTATCAAAATAGCAAAATGAAAGAGAACCAGTTATCTCGAATAAGAACGGAAAAAAAGTGATTCTAAGGAAGTTTTAAACTTCGAAAAAAATTATTTTTCTTTTTGAGATTCTTACCGCATAATATGCTTGTCTGAGGCTATCAAACTAGTATAATGAAAGAGAACCAGTTATCTCAAATAAGAATGGAAAAAAAGTGATTCTAAGGAAGTTTCCAAACTTCGAAAAAAATTTTTTTTCTTTTCGAGATTCTTTGCGCATAATACGCTTTTCTGAGGCTATCAAACTAGTATAATGAAAGAGAACCAGTTATCTCAAATAAGAACGGATAAAAAGTGATTCTAACGAAGTTTCCAAACTTCGAAAAAAATTATTTTTCTTTTTGAGATTCTTTGCGCATAATATGCTTTTCTGAGGCTATCAAACTAGTATAATGAAAGAGAACCAGTTATCTCAAATAAGAACGGAAAAAAAGTGATTCTAATGAAGTTTCCAAATTTTGAAAATTTTTTTTTTCTTTTCGACATTCTTTGCGCATATTATGTTTTTCTGAAGCTATCAAACTAGTATAATGAAAGATAACCAGTTATCTCAAATAAGAATGGAAAAAAATTGATTCATAAGGATTTTCCAAACATCAAAAAAAATTTTTTTTCTTTTCGAGATTCTTTTCGCAAAATATGCTATTCTCAGGCTATCAAACTAGTATAATGAAAGAGAACCAGTTATCTCAAATAAGAACAGAAAAAAATTGATTCTAATGAAGTTTCCAAATTTTGAAATTTTTTTTTTTTTTTCGAGATTCTTTCGGCATAATATGCTTTTCCACAGCTATCAAAATAGCAAAATGAAAGAGAACCAGTTATCTCGAATAAGAACGGAAAAAAAGTGATTCTAAAGAAGTTTCCAAACTTCGAAAAAAATTTTTTTTCTTTTCGAGATTCTTTGCGCATAATATGCTTTTCTGAGGCTATCAAACTAGTATAATGAAAGAGAACCAGTTATCTCAAATAAGAACAGAAAAAAATTGATTCTAATGAAGTTTCCAAATTTTGAAATTTTTTTTTTTTTTTCGAGATTCTTTCCGCATAATATGCTTTTCCACAGCTATCAAAATAGCAAAATGAAAGAGAACCAGTTATCTCGAATAAGAACGGAAAAAAAGTGATTCTAATGAAGTTTCCAAACTTCGAAAAAAATTTTTTTTCTTTTCGAGATTCTTTGCGCATATGCTTTTCTGAAGCTATCAAACTAGTATAATGAAAGAAAACCAGTTATCTCAAATAAGAATGGAAAAAAATTGATTCTTAAGTATTTTCCAAACATCAAAAAAAATTTTTTTTCTTTTCGAGATTCTTTCCGCATAATATGCTTTTCTAAGCCTATCAAACTAGTATAAAGAAAGAGAACCAGTTATCTCAAATAAGAACGGAAAAAAAGTGATTCTAATGAAGTTTCCAAACTTTGAAAACATTTTTTTTTCTTTTAGAAATCTTTCCGCATAATGTGCTTTTCTACAGCTATCAAACTAGCAAAATGAAAGAGAACCAGTTATCTCGAATAAGAACGTAAAAAAAGTGATTCTAATGAAGTTTCCAAACTTTGAAAACATTTTTTTTTTCTTTTAGTGATTCTTTCCGCATAATATGCTTTTCTACAGCTATCAAACTAGGAAAATGAAAGAGAACCAATTATCTCGAATAAGAACGGAAAAAAAGTGATTCTAATGAAGTTACCAAACTTCGAAAAAAATTTTTTTTCTTTTCGAGATTCTTTCCGCATAATATGCTTTTCCACAGGTATCAAACTAGCAAATTGAAAGAGAACCATTTATCTCGAATAAGAACGGAAAAATAGTAATTCTAATGAAGTTTCCAAACTTCGAAAAAAATTATATTTCTTTTCGAGATTCTTTGCGCATAATATGCTTTTCTGATTCTATCAAACTAGTATAATGAAAGAGAACTAGTTATCTCAAATAAGAATGGAAAAAATTGATTCATAAGGATTTTCAAAAGATCAAAAAAAAATTTTCTTTATTGAAGATTCTTTCCGCATAATATGCTTTTCTAAGGCTATCAAACTAGAGTATAATGAAAGAGAACCAGTTATCTCAAATAAGAACGGAAAAAAGTGATTCTAATAAAGTTTCCAAATTTTGAAAATTTTTTTTTTCTTTTCGAGGTTCTTTGCGCATAATGTTTTTCTGAAGCTATCAAAATAGTATAATGAAAGAGAACCAATTATCTCAAATAAGAAAGGAAAAAAATTGATTAATAAGTATTTTCCAAACATCAAAAAAAAATTTTTTTCTTTTCGAGATTCTTTCCGCATAATATGCTTTTCTGTTCTATCAAACTAGTATAATGAAAGAGAACCAGTTATCTCAAATAAGAACGGAAAAAAAGTGATTATAATGATGTTTCCAAACTTTGAAAACATTTTTTTTTTCTTTTCGAGATTTTTTCCGCTTAATATACTTTTCTACAGCTATCAAAATAGCAAAATGAAAGAGAACCAGTTATCTCGAATAAGAACGGAAAAAAAGTGATTCTAAGGAAGTTTTAAACTTCGAAAAAAATTATTTTTCTTTTTGAGATTCTTACCGCATAATATGCTTTTCTATGGCTATGAAACTAGTATAATGAAAGAAAACCAGTTATCTCAAATAAGAACGGAAAAATAGTGATTCTAATGAAGTTTCCAAATTTTGAAATTTTTTTTTTTTCTTTTCGAGATTCTTTGCGCATATAATGCTTTTCTGAGGTTATCAAACTAGTATAATGAAAGATAACCAGTTATCTCAAATAAGAATGGAAAAAAATTGATTCATAAGGATTTTCCAAACATAAAAAAAAAAATTTTTTCTTTTCGAGATTCTTTTCGCATAATATGCTTTTCTCAGGCTATCATACTAGTATAATGAAAGAGAACCAGTTATCTCAAATAAGAACAGAAAAAAATTGATTCTAATGAAGTTTCCAAATTTTGAAAAATTTTTTTTTTTTCGAGATTCTTTCCGCATAATATGCTTGTCTGAGGCTATCAAACTAGTATAATGAAAGAGAACCAGTTATCTCAAATAAGAATGGAAAAAAAGTGATTCTAAGGAAGTTTCCAAACTTCGAAAAAAATTTTTTTTCTTTTCGAGATTCTTTGCGCATAATACGCTTTTCTGAGGCTATCAAACTAGTATAATGAAAGAGAACCAGTTATCTCAAATAAGAACGGATAAAAAGTGATTCTAACGAAGTTTCCAAACTTCGAAAAAAATTTTTTTTCTTTTCGAGATTCTTTGCGCATAATATGCTTTTCTGAGGCTATCAAACTAGTATAACGAAAGAGAACCAGTTATCTCGAATAAGAACGGAAAAAAATTGATTCCAACGAAGTTTCCAATCTTCGAAAAAAATGATTTTTCTTTTCAAGATTCTTTCCGCATAATATGCTTTTCTAAGGCTATAAAACTAGTATAATGAAAGAGAACCATTTATCTCGAATAAGAACGGAAAAAAAGTGATTCTAACGAATTTTTCAAACTTCGAAAAAAATTTTTTTTCTTTTCGAGATTCTTTGCGCATAATATGCTTTTCTGAGGCTATCAAACTAGTATAATGAAAGAGAACCAGTTATCTCAATAAGAATGGAAAAAAAGTGTTTCTAATGAAGTTTCCAAACTTCGAAAAAAAATTTTTTTCATTTCAAGATTCTTTGCGCATAATATGCTTTTCGGAGGCTATCAAACTAATATAATGAAAGAGAACCAGTTATCTCAAATAAGAACGGAAAAAAAGTGATTCTAACGAAGTTTCGAAACTTCGAAAAAATTTTTTTTTCTTTTCGAGATTCTTTGCGCATAATATGCTTTTCTGAGGCTATCAAACTAGTATAATGAAAGAGAACCAGTTATCTCAAATAAGAACGGAAAAAAAGTGATTCTAAGGAAGTTTCCAAACTTCGAAAAAATTTTTTTTTATTTTCGAGATTCATTGCGCATAATATGCTTTTCTGAGGGTAATCAAACTAGTATAATGAAAGAGAACCAGTTATCTCAAATAAGAACGGAAAAAAAGTGATTCTAACGAAGTTTCGAAACTTCGAAAAAAAATTTTTCTTTTCGAGATTCTTTGCGCATAATATGCTTTTCTGAGGCTATCAAACTAGTATAATGAAAGAGAACCAGTTATCTCAAATAAGAACGGACAAAAAGTGATTCTAACGAAGTTTCCAAACTTCGAAAAAAAATTTTTTTCTTTTCGAGATTCTTTGCGCATAATATGCTTGTCTGAGGCTATCAAACTAGTATAATGAAAGAGAACCAGTTATCTCAAATAAGAGAGGAAAAAAAGTGATTCTAACGAGGTTTCCAAACTTCGAAAAAAAATTTTTTTCTTTTCGAGATTCTTTGCGCATAATATGCTTTTCTGAGGCTATCAAACTAGTATAATGAAAGAGAACCAGTTATCTCAAATAAGAACGGAAAAAAAGTGATTCTAACGAGGTTTCCAATCTTCGAAAAAAAATTTTTTTCTTTTCGAGATTCTTTGCGCATAATATGCTTTTCTGAGGCTATCAAACTAGTATAATGAAAGAGAACCAGCTATCTCAAATAAGAACGGAAAAAAAGTGATTCTAACGAAGTTTCCAAACTTCGAAAAAAAATTTTTTTCTTTTCGAGATTCTTTGCGCATAATATGCTTGTCTGAGGCTATCAAACTGCTATAATGAAAGAGAACCAGTTATCTCAAATAAGAACGGAAAAAGAGTGATTCTACCGAGGTTTCCAAACTTCGAAAAAAAATTTTTTTCTTTTCGAGATTCTTTGCGCATAATATGCTTTTCTGAGGCTATCAAACTAGTATAATGAAAGAGAACCAGTTATCTCAAATAAGAACGGAAAAAAAGTGATTCTAATGATGTTTCCAAACTTTGAAAACATTTTTTTTTCTTTTCGAGATTTTTTCCGCTTAATATACTTTTCTACAGCTATCAAAATAGCAAAATGAAAGAGAACCAGTTATCTCGAATAAGAACGGAAAAAAAGTGATTCTAAGGAAGTTTTAAACTTCGAAAAAAATTATTTTTCTTTTTGAGATTCTTACCGCATAATATGCTTTTCTATGGCTATGAAACTAGTATAATGAAAGAAAACCAGTTATCTCAAATAAGAACGGAAAAATAGTGATTCTAATGAAGTTTCCAAATTTTGAAATTTTTTTTTTTCTTTTCGAGATTCTTTGCGCATATAATGCTTTTCTGAGGCTATCAAACTAGTATAATGAAAGATAACCAGTTATCTCAAATAAGAATGGAAAAAAATTGATTCATAAGGATTTTCCAAACATAAAAAAAAAAAATTTTTTCTTTTCGAGATTCTTTTCGCATAATATGCTTTTCTCAGGCTATCATACTAGTATAATGAAAGAGAACCAGTTATCTCAAATAAGAACAGAAAAAAATTGATTCTAATGAAGTTTCCAAATTTTGAAAATTTTTTTTTTTTCGAGATTCTTTCCGCATAATATGCTTTTCTGAGGCTATCAAACTAGTATAATGAAAGAGAACCAGTTATTTTAAATAAGAACGGAAAAAAAGTGATTCTAACGAAGTTTCCAAACTTCGAAAAAAAATTTTTTTCTTTTCGAGATTCTTTGCGCATAATATGCTTGTCTGAGGCTATCAAACTAGTATAATGAAAGTGAACCAGTTATCTCAAATAAGAATGGAAAAAAAGTGATTCTAAGGAAGTTTCCAAACTTCGAAAAAAAATTTTTTTCTTTTCGAGATTCTTTGCGCATAATACGCTTTTCTGAGGCTATCAAACTAGTATAATGAAAGAGAACCAGTTATCTCAAATAAGAACGGATAAAAAGTGATTCTAACGAAGTTTCCAAACTTCGAAAAAAATTTTTTTTCTTTTCGAGATTCTTTGCGCATAATATGCTTTTCTGAGGCTATCAAACTAGTATAACGAAAGAGAACCAGTTATCTCGAATAAGAACGGAAAAAAATTGATTCCAACGAAGTTTCCAATCTTCGAAAAAAATGATTTTTCTTTTCAAGATTCTTTCCGCATAATATGCTTTTCTAAGGCTATAAAACTAGTATAATGAAAGAGAACCATTTATCTCGAATAAGAACGGAAAAAAAGTGATTCTAACGAAGTTTTCAAACTTCGAAAAAAATTTTTTTTCTTTTCGAGATTCTTTGCGCATAATATGCTTTTCTGAGGCTATCAAACTAGTATAATGAAAGAGAACCAGTTATCTCAATAAGAATGGAAAAAAAGTGTTTCTAATGAAGTTTCCAAACTTCGAAAAAAATTTTTTTTCATTTCAAGATTCTTTGCGCATAATATGCTTTTCGGAGGCTATCAAACTAATATAATGAAAGAGAACCAGTTATCTCAAATAAGAACGGAAAAAAAGTGATTCTAACGAAGTTTCGAAACTTCGAAAAAATTTTTTTTTCTTTTCGAGATTCTTTGCGCATAATATGCTTTTCTGAGGCTATCAAACTAGTATAATGAAAGAGAACCAGTTATCTCAAATAAGAGAGGAAAAAAAGTGATTCTAACGAGGTTTCCAAACTTCGAAAAAAATTTTTTTTCTTTTCGAGATTCTTTGCGCATAATATGCTTTTTTGAGGCTATCAAACTAGTATAATGAAAGAGAACCAGTTATCTCAAATAAGAACGGAAAAAGTGATTCTAACGAAGTTTCGAAACTTCGAAAAAAAATTTTTTTCTTTTCGAGATTCTTTGCGCATAATATGCTTTTCTGTGGCTATCAAACTAGTATAATGAAAGAGAACCAGTTATCTTAAAAAAGAACGGAAAAAAAGTGATTCTAACGAAGTTTCCAAACTTCGAAAAAAATTTTTTTCTTTTCGAGATTCTTTGCGCATAATATGCTTGTCTGAGGCTATCAAACTAGTATAATGAAAGAGAACCAGTTATCTCAAATAAGAACGGAAAAAAAGTGATTCTAACGAAGTTTCCAAACTTCGAAAAAAATTTTTTTTCTTTTCGAGATTCTTTGCGCATAATATGCTTTTCTGAGGCTATCAAACTATTATAATGAAAGAGAACCAGTTATCTCAAATAAGAACGGAAAAAAAGTGATTCTAACGAGGTTTCCAATCTTCGAAAAAAAATTTTTTTCTTTTCGAGATTCTTTGCGCATAATATGCTTTTCTGAGGCTATCAAACTAGTATAATGAAAGAGAACCAGATATCTCAAATAAGAAAGGAAAAAAAGTGATTCTAACGAAGTTTCCAAACTTCGAAAAAAAATTTTTTTCTTTTCGAGATTCTTTGCGCATAATATGCTTGTCTGAGGCTATCAAACTAGTATAACGAGAGATTACCAGTTATCTCAAATAAGAATGGAAAAAAAGTGATTCTAATGAAGTTTCCAAACTTCGAAAAAAATTTGTTTTCTTTTCGAGATTCTTTCCGCATAATATGCTTTTCTACGGGTATCAAACTAGCAAATGGAAAGAGAACCATTTATCTCGAATAAGAACGGAAAAAGAGTAATTCTAACGAAGTTTCCAAACTTCGAAAAAAATTATTTTTATTTTTCTTACCGCATAATATGCTTTTCTAAGGCTATCAAACAGGTATAATGAAAGAAAACCATTTATCTCGAATAAGAACGGAAAAAAAAGTGATTCTAATGAAGTTTCCAAACTTCGAAAAAAATTTTTTTTCTTTTCGAGATTCTTTGCGCATATGCTTTTCTGAAGCTATCAAACTAGTATAATGAAAGAGAATCAGTTATCTCAAACAAGTACGGAAAAAAAGTGATTCTAATGAAGTTTCCAAATTTTGAAATTTTTTTTTTCTTTTCGAGATTCTTTGCGCATATAATGCTTTTCTGAGGCTATCAAACTAGCAAAATGAAAGAGAACCAATTATCTCGAACAAGAACGTAAAAAAAGTGATGCTAATAAAGTTTCCAACTTTGAAAACCTTTTTTTTTCTTTTCGAGATTCGTTGCGCCTAATATGCTTTTCTATGGCTATCAAACTAGTATAATGAAAGAGAACCAGTTATCTCAAATAAGAACGGAAAAAAAGTGATTCTAATGATGTTTCCACACTTTGAAAACTATTTTTTTTCTTTTCAGATTTTTTCCGCTTAATATGCTTTTCTACAGCTATCAAAATAGCAAAATGAAAGAGAACCAGTTATCTCGAATAAGAACGGATAAAAAGTGATTCTAACGAAGTTTCCCAACTTCGAAAAAAATTATTTTTCTTTTTGAGATTCTTACCGCATAATATGCTTTTCTAAGGCTAAGAAACTAGTATAATGAAAGAGAAACAGTTATATCAAATAAGAACGGAAAAAAAGTGATTCTAATGATGTTTCCAAACTTTGAAAACATTTTTTTTTCTTTTCGAGATTTTTTCAGCTTAATATGCTTTTCTACAGCTATCAAAATAGCAAAATGGAAGAGAACCAGTTATCTCGAATAAGAACGGAAAAAAAGTGATTCTAACGAAGTTTCCAATCTTCGAAAAAAATGATTTTTCTTTTCAAGATTCTTTCCGCATAATATGCTTTTCTAAGGCTATAAAACTAGTATAATGAAAGAGAACCATTTATCTCGAATAAGAACGGAAAAAAAGTGATTCTAACGAATTTTTCAAACTTCGAAAAAAATTTTTTTTCTTTTCGAGATTCTTTGCGCATAATATGCTTTTCTGAGGCTATCAAACTAGTATAATGAAAGAGAACCAGTTATCTCAATAAGAATGGAAAAAAAGTGTTTCTAATGAAGTTTCCAAACTTCGAAAAAAAATTTTTTTCATTTCAAGATTCTTTGCGCATAATATGCTTTTCGGAGGCTATCAAACTAATATAATGAAAGAGAACCAGTTATCTCAAATAAGAACGGAAAAAAAGTGATTCTAACGAAGTTTCGAAACTTCGAAAAAATTTTTTTTTCTTTTCGAGATTCTTTGCGCATAATATGCTTTTCTGAGGCTATCAAACTAGTATAATGAAAGAGAACCAGTTATCTCAAATAAGAACGGAAAAAAAGTGATTCTAAGGAAGTTTCCAAACTTCGAAAAAAATTTTTTTTATTTTCGAGATTCATTGCGCATAATATGCTTTTCTGAGGGTAATCAAACTAGTATAATGAAAGAGAACCAGTTATCTCAAATAAGAACGGAAAAAAAGTGATTCTAACGAAGTTTCGAAACTTCGAAAAAAAATTTTTCTTTTCGAGATTCTTTGCGCATAATATGCTTTTCTGAGGCTATCAAACTAGTATAATGAAAGAGAACCAGTTATCTCAAATAAGAACGGACAAAAAGTGATTCTAACGAAGTTTCCAAACTTCGAAAAAAAATTTTTTTCTTTTCGAGATTCTTTGCGCATAATATGCTTGTCTGAGGCTATCAAACTAGTATAATGAAAGAGAACCAGTTATCTCAAATAAGAGAGGAAAAAAAGTAATTCTAACGAGGTTTCCAAACTTCGAAAAAAAA
Organism: Metallyticus violacea; assembly: GCA_030762175.1. Taxonomy (NCBI): domain Eukaryota; kingdom Metazoa; phylum Arthropoda; class Insecta; order Mantodea; family Metallyticidae; genus Metallyticus; species Metallyticus violacea. Next base: position 80,607,032 of record CM060842.1, on the reverse strand, counting down.
TTTTTTTCTTTTCGAGATTCTTTGCGCATAATATGCTTTTCTGAGGCTATCAAACTAGTATAATGAAAGAGAACCAGTTATCTCAAATAAGAACGGAAAAAGTGATTCTAACGAAGTTTCGAAACTTCGAAAAATAATTTTTTTTTTTCGAGATTCTTTGCGCATAATATGCTTTTCTGTGGCTATCAAACTAGTATAATGAAAGAGAACCAGTTATCTTAAAAAAGAACGGAAAAAAAGTGATTCTAACGAAGTTTCCAAACTTCGAAAAAAAATTTTTTTCTTTTCGAGATTCTTTGCGCATAATATGCTTGTCTGAGGCTATCAAACTAGTATAATGAAAGAGAACCAGTTATCTCAAATAAGAACGGAAAAAAAGTGATTCTAACGAAGTTTCCAAACTTCGAAAAAAATTTTTTTTCTTTTCGAGATTCTTTGCGCATAATATGCTTTTCTGAGGCTATCAAACTAGTATAATGAAAGAGAACCAGTTATCTCAAATAAGAACGGAAAAAAAGTGATTGTAACGAGGTTTCCAATCTTCGAAAAAAAATTTTTTTCTTTTCGAGATTCTTTGCGCATAATATGCTTTTCTGAGGCTATCAAACTAGTATAATGAAAGAGAACCAGCTATCTCAAATAAGAACGGAAAAAAAGTGATTCTAACGAAGTTTCCAAACTTCGAAAAAAAATTTTTTTCTTTTCGAGATTCTTTGCGCATAATATGCTTGTCTGAGGCTATCAAACTGCTATAATGAAAGAGAACCAGTTATCTCAAATAAGAACGGAAAAAGAGTGATTCTACCGAGGTTTCCAAACTTCGAAAAAAAATTTTTTTCTTTTCGAGATTCTTTGCGCATTATATGCTTTTCTGAGGCTATCAAACTAGTATAATGAAAGAGAACCAGTTATCTCAAATAAGAACGGAAAAAAGTGATTCTAATGATGTTTCCAAACTTTGAAAACATTTTTTTTTCTTTTCGAGATTTTTTCCGCTTAATATACTTTTCTACAGCTATCAAAATAGCAAAATGAAAGAGAACCAGTTATCTCGAATAAGAACGGAAAAAAAGTGATTCTAAGGAAGTTTTAAACTTCGAAAAAAATTATTTTTCTTTTTGAGATTCTTACCGCATAATATGCTTTTCTATGGCTATGAAACTAGTATAATGAAAGAAAACCAGTTATCTCAAATAAGAACGGAAAAATAGTGATTCTAATGAAGTTTCCAAATTTTGAAATTTTTTTTTTTCTTTTCGAGATTCTTTGCGCATATAATGCTTTTCTGAGGCTATCAAACTAGTATAATGAAAGATAACCAGTTATCTCAAATAAGAATGGAAAAAAATTGATTCATAAGGATTTTCCAAACATAAAAAAAAAAAATTTTTTCTTTTCGAGATTCTTTTCGCATAATATGCTTTTCTCAGGCTATCATACTAGTATAATGAAAGAGAACCAGTTATCTCAAATAAGAACAGAAAAAAATTGATTCTAATGAAGTTTCCAAATTTTGAAAATTTTTTTTTTTTCGAGATTCTTTCCGCATAATATGCTTTTCTGAGGCTATCAAACTAGTATAATGAAAGAGAACCAGTTATTTTAAATAAGAACGGAAAAAAAGTGATTCTAACGAAGTTTCCAAACTTCGAAAAAAAATTTTTTTCTTTTCGAGATTCTTTGCGCATAATATGCTTGTCTGAGGCTATCAAACTAGTATAATGAAAGAGAACCAGTTATCTCAAATAAGAATGGAAAAAAAGTGATTCTAAGGAAGTTTCCAAACTTCGAAAAAAATTTTTTTTCTTTTCGAGATTCTTTGCGCATAATATGCTTTTCTGAGGCTATCAAACTAGTATAACGAAAGAGAACCAGTTATCTCGAATAAGAACGGAAAAAAATTGATTCCAACGAAGTTTCCAATCTTCGAAAAAAATGATTTTTCTTTTCAAGATTCTTTCCGCATAATATGCTTTTCTAAGGCTATAAAACTAGTATAATGAAAGAGAACCATTTATCTCGAATAAGAACGGAAAAAAAAGTGATTCTAATGAAGTTTCCAAACTTCGAAAAAAATTTTTTTTCTTTTCGAGATTCTTTGCGCATATGCTTTTCTGAAGCTATCAAACTAGTATAATGAAAGAGAATCAGTTATCTCAAACAAGTACGGAAAAAAAGTGATTCTAATGAAGTTTCCAAATTTTGAAATTTTTTTTTTCTTTTCGAGATTCTTTGCGCATATAATGCTTTTCTGAGGCTATCAAACTAGCAAAATGAAAGAGAACCAATTATCTCGAACAAGAACGTAAAAAAAGTGATGCTAATAAAGTTTCCAACTTTGAAAACCTTTTTTTTTCTTTTCGAGATTCGTTGCGCCTAATATGCTTTTCTATGGCTATCAAACTAGTATAATGAAAGAGAACCAGTTATCTCAAATAAGAACGGAAAAAAAGTGATTCTAATGATGTTTCCACACTTTGAAAACATTTTTTTTTCTTTTCAGATTTTTTCCGCTTAATATGCTTTTCTACAGCTATCAAAATAGCAAAATGAAAGAGAACCAGTTATCTCGAATAAGAACGGATAAAAAGTGATTCTAACGAAGTTTCCCAACTTCGAAAAAAATTATTTTTCTTTTTGAGATTCTTACCGCATAATATGCTTTTCTAAGGCTAAGAAACTAGTATAATGAAAGAGAAACAGTTATATCAAATAAGAACGGAAAAAAAGTGATTCTAATGATGTTTCCAAACTTTGAAAACATTTTTTTTTCTTTTCGAGATTTTTTCAGCTTAATATGCTTTTCTACAGCTATCAAAATAGCAAAATGGAAGAGAACCAGTTATCTCGAATAAGAACGGAAAAAAAGTGATTCTAACGAAGTTTCCCAACTTCGAAAAAAATTATTTTTCTTTTTGAGATTCTTTGCGCATAATATGCTTTTCTGAGGCTATCATACTAGTATAATGAAAGAGAACCAGTTATCTCAAATAAGAACAGAAAAAAATTGATTCTAATGAAGTTTCCAAATTTTGAAAATTTTTTTTTTTTTTTCGAGATTCTTTGCGCATATAATGCTTTTCTGAGGCTATCAAACTAGTATAATGAAAGATAACCAGTTATCTCAAATAAGAATGGAAAAAAATTGATTCATAAGGATTTTCCAAACATAAAAAAAAAATATTTTTTCTTTTCGAGATTCTTTTCGCATAATATGCTTTTCTCAGGCTATCATACTAGTATAATGAAAGAGAACCAGTTATCTCAAATAAGAACAGAAAAAAATTGATTCTAATGAAGTTTCCAAATTTTGAAAATTTTTTTTTTTCGAGATTCTTTCCGCATAATATGCTTTTCTGAGGCTATCAAACTAGTATAATGAAAGAGAACCAGTTATCTCAAATAAGAATGGAAAAAAAGTGATTCTAAGGAAGTTTCCAAACTTCGAAAAAAAATTTTTTTCTTTTCGAGATTCTTTGCGCATAATACGCTTTTCTGAGGCTGTCAAACTAGTATAATGAAAGAGAACCAGTTATCTCAAATAAGAACGGATAAAAAGTGATTCTAACGAAGTTTCCAAACTTCGAAAAAATTTTTTTTTCTTTTCGAGATTCTTTGCGCATAATATGCTTTTCTGAGGCTATCAAACTAGTATAACGAAAGAGAACCAGTTATCTCGAATAAGAACGGAAAAAAATTGATTCCAACGAAGTTTCCAATCTTCGAAAAAAATGATTTTTCTTTTCAAGATTCTTTCCGCATAATATGCTTTTCTAAGGCTATAAAACTAGTATAATGAAAGAGAACCATTTATCTCGAATAAGAACGGAAAAAAAGTGAATCTAACGAAGTTTTCAAACTTCGAAAAAAATTTTTTTTCTTTTCGAGATTCTTTGCGCATAATATGCTTTTCTGAGGCTATCAAACTAGTATAATGAAAGAGAACCAGTTATCTCAATAAGAATGGAAAAAAAGTGTTTCTAATGAAGTTTCCAAACTTCGAAAAAAAATTTTTTTCATTTCAAGATTCTTTGCGCATAATATGCTTTTCGGAGGCTATCAAACTAATATAATGAAAGAGAACCAGTTATCTCAAATAAGAACGGAAAAAATATGATTCTAACGAAGTTTCGAAACTTCGAAAAAATTTTTTTTTCTTTTCGAGATTCTTTGCGCATAATATGCTTTTCTGAGGCTATCAAACTAGTATAATGAAAGAGAACCAGTTATCTCAAATAAGAACGGAAAAAAAGTGATTCTAAAGAAGTTTCCAAACTTCGAAAAAAATTTTTTTTCTTTTCGAGATTCTTTGCGCATAATATGCTTTTCTGAGGCTATCAAACTAGTATAACGAAAGAGAACCAGTTATCTCGAATAAGAACGGAAAAAAATTGATTCCAACGAAGTTTCCAATCTTCGAAAAAAATGATTTTTCTTTTCAAGATTCTTTCCGCATAATATGCTTTTCTGAGGCTATAAAACTAGTATAATGAAAGAGAACCATTTATCTCGAATAAGAACGGAAAAAAAGTGATTCTAACGAAGTTTTCAAACTTCGAAAAAAATTTTTTTTCTTTTCGAGATTCTTTGCGCATAATATGCTTTTCTGAGGCTATCAAACTAGTATAATGAAAGAGAACCAGTTATCTCAATAAGAATGGAAAAAAAGTGTTTCTAATGAAGTTTCCAAACTTCGAAAAAAAATTTTTTTCATTTCAAGATTCTTTGCGCATAATATGCTTTTCGGAGGCTATCAAACTAATATAATGAAAGAGAACCAGTTATCTCAAATAAGAACGGAAAAAAAGTGATTCTAACGAAGTTTCGAAACTTCGAAAAAATTTTTTTTTCTTTTCGAGATTCTTTGCGCATAATATGCTTTTCTGTGGCTATCAAACTAGTATAATGAAAGAGAACCAGTTATCTTAAAAAAGAACGGAAAAAAAGTGATTCTAACGAAGTTTCCAAACTTCGAAAAAAAATTTTTTTCTTTTCGAGATTCTTTGCGCATAATATGCTTGTCTGAGGCTATCAAACTAGTATAATGAAAGAGAACCAGTTATCTCAAATAAGAACGGAAAAAAAGTGATTCTAACGAAGTTTCCAAACTTCGAAAAAAATTTTTTTTCTTTTCGAGATTCTTTGCGCATAATATGCTTTTCTGAGGCTATCAAACTAGTATAATGAAAGAGAACCAGTTATCTCAAATAAGAACGGAAAAAAAGTGATTCTAACGAGGTTTCCAATCTTCGAAAAAAAATTTTTTTCTTTTCGAGATTCTTTGCGCATAATATGCTTTTCTGAGGCTATCAAACTAGTATAATGAAAGAGAACCAGATATCTCAAATAAGAAAGGAAAAAAAGTGATTCTAACGAAGTTTCCAAACTTCGAAAAAAAATTTTTTTCTTTTCGAGATTCTTTGCGCATAATATGCTTGTCTGAGGCTATCAAACTAGTATAACGAGAGATTACCAGTTATCTCAAATAAGAATGGAAAAAAAGTGATTCTAATGAAGTTTCCAAACTTCGAAAAAAATTTGTTTTCTTTTCGAGATTCTTTCCGCATAATATGCTTTTCTACGGGTATCAAACTAGCAAATGGAAAGAGAACCATTTATCTCGAATAAGAACGGAAAAAGAGTAATTCTAACGAAGTTTTCAAACTTCGAAAAAAATTATTTTTCTTTTTCTTACCGCATAATATGCTTTTCTAAGGCTATCAAACAGGTATAATGAAAGAAAACCATTTATCTCGAATAAGAACGGAAAAAAAAGTGATTCTAATGAAGTTTCCAAACTTCGAAAAAAATTTTTTTTCTTTTCGAGATTCTTTGCGCATATGCTTTTCTGAAGCTATCAAACTAGTATAATGAAAGAGAATCAGTTATCTCAAACAAGTACGGAAAAAAAGTGATTCTAATGAAGTTTCCAAATTTTGAAATTTTTTTTTTTCTTTTCGAGATTCTTTGCGCATATAATGCTTTTCTGAGGCTATCAAACTAGCAAAATGAAAGAGAACCAATTATCTCGAACAAGAACGTAAAAAAAGTGATGCTAATAAAGTTTCCAACTTTGAAAACCTTTTTTTTTCTTTTCGTGATTCTTTCCGCATAATACGCTTTTCTGTTCTATCAAACTAGTATAATGAAAGAGAACCAGTTATCTCGAATAAGAACGGAAAAAAAGTGATTCTAATGAGTTTCCAAACTTCGAAAAAAATTTTTTTTCTTTTCGAGATTCGTTGCGCCTAATATGCTTTTCTATGGCTATCAAACTAGTATAATGAAAGAGAACCAGTTATCTCAAATAAGAACGGAAAAAAAGTGATTCTAATGATGTTTCCACACTTTGAAAACATTTTTTTTTCTTTTCAGATTTTTTCCGCTTAATATGCTTTTCTACAGCTATCAAAATAGCAAAATGAAAGAGAACCAGTTATCTCGAATAAGAACGGATAAAAAGTGATTCTAACGAAGTTTCCCAACTTCGAAAAAAATTATTTTTCTTTTTGAGATTCTTACCGCATAATATGCTTTTCTAAGGCTAAGAAACTAGTATAATGAAAGAGAAACAGTTATATCAAATAAGAACGGAAAAAAAGTGATTCTAATGATGTTTCCAAACTTTGAAAACATTTTTTTTTCTTTTCGAGATTTTTTCAGCTTAATATGCTTTTCTACAGCTATCAAAATAGCAAAATGGAAGAGAACCAGTTATCTCGAATAAGAACGGAAAAAAAGTGATTCTAACGAAGTTTCCCAACTTCGAAAAAAATTATTTTTTTTTTGAGATTCTTTGCGCATAATATGCTTTTCTGAGGCTATCATACTAGTATAATGAAAGAGAACCAGTTATCTCAAATAAGAACAGAAAAAAATTGATTCTAATGAAGTTTCCAAATTTTGAAATTTTTTTTTTTTTTCGAGATTCTTTGCGCATATAATGCTTATCTGAGGCTATCAAACTAGTATAATGAAAGATAACCAGTTATCTCAAATAAGAATGGAAAAAAATTGATTCATAAGGATTTTCCAAACATAAAAAAAAAATATTTTTTCTTTTCGAGATTCTTTTCGCATAATATGCTTTTCTCAGGCTATCAAACTAGTATAATGAAAGAGAACCAGTTATCTCAAATAAGAATGGAAAAAAAGTGATTCTAAGGAAGTTTCCAAACTTCGAAAAAAAATTTTTTTCTTTTCGAGATTCTTTGCGCATAATACGCTTTTCTGAGGCTATCAAACTAGTATAATGAAAGAGAACCAGTTATCTCAAATAAGAACGGATAAAAAGTGATTCTAACGAAGTTTCCAAACTTCGAAAAAATTTTTTTTTCTTTTCGAGATTCTTTGCGCATAATATGCTTTTCTGAGGCTATCAAACTAGTATAACGAAAGAGAACCAGTTATCTCGAATAAGAACGGAAAAAAATTGATTCCAACGAAGTTTCCAATCTTCGAAAAAAATGATTTTTCTTTTCAAGATTCTTTCCGCATAATATGCTTTTCTAAGGCTATAAAACTAGTATAATGAAAGAGAACCATTTATCTCGAATAAGAACGGAAAAAAAGTGAATCTAACGAAGTTTTCAAACTTCGAAAAAAATTTTTTTTCTTTTCGAGATTCTTTGCGCATAATATGCTTTTCTGAGGCTATGAAACTAGTATAATGAAAGAGAACCAGTTATCTCAATAAGAATGGAAAAAAAGTGTTTCTATTGAAGTTTCCAAACTTCGAAAAAAAATTTTTTTCATTTCAAGATTCTTTGCGCATAATATGCTTTTCGGAGGCTATCAAACTAATATAATGAAAGAGAACCAGTTATCTCAAATAAGAACGGAAAAAAAGTGATTCTAACGAAGTTTCGAAACTTCGAAAAAATTTTTTTTTCTTTTCGAGATTCTTAGCGCATAATATGCTTTTCTGAGGCTATCAAACTAGTATAATGAAAGAGAACCGGTTATCTCAAATAAGAACGGAAAAAAAGTGATTCTAAGGAAGTTTCCAAACTTCGAAAAAAAATTTTTTTATTTTCGAGATTCATTGCGCATAATATGCTTTTCTGAGGGTAATCAAACTAGTATAATGAAAGAGAACCAGTTATCTCAAATAAGAACGGAAAAAAAGTGATTCTAACGAAGTTTCGAAACTTCGAAAAAAAATTTTTTTCTTTTCGAGATTATTTGCGCATAATATGCTTTTCTGGGGCTATCAAACTAGTATAATGAAAGAGAACCAGTTATCTCAAATAAGAACGGAAAAAGTGATTCTAATGAAGTTTCGAAACTTCGAAAAAAAATTTTTTTCTTTTCGAGATTCTTTGCGCATAATATGCTTTTCTGTGGCTATCAAACTAGTATAATGAAAGAGAACCAGTTATCTTAAAAAAGAACGGAAAAAAAGTGATTCTAACAAAGTTTCCAAACTTCGAAAAAAAATTTTTTTCTTTTCGAGATTCTTTGCGCATAATATGCTTGTCTGAGGCTATCAAACTAGTATAATGAAAGAGAACCAGTTATCTCAAATAAGAACGGAAAAAAAGTGATTCTAACGAAGTTTCCAAACTTCGAAAAAAATTTTTTTTTTTTCGAGATTCTTTGCGCATAATATGCTTTTCTGAGGCTATCAAACTAGTATAATGAAAGAGAACCAGTTTCTCAAATAAGAACGGAAAAAAAGTGATTCTAACGAGGTTTCCAATCTTCGAAAAAAAATTTTTTTCTTTTCGAGATTCTTTGCGCATAATATGCTTTTCTGAGGCTATCAAACTAGTATAATGAAAGAGAACCAGCTATCTCAAATAAGAACGGAAAAAAAGTGATTCTAACGAAGTTTCCAAACTTCGAAAAAAAATTTTTTTCTTTTCGAGATTCTTTGCGCATAATATGCTTGTCTGAGGCTATCAAACTGCTATAATGAAAGAGAACCAGTTATCTCAAATAAGAACGGAAAAAGAGTGATTCTAACGAGGTTTCCAAACTTCGAAAAAAAATTTTTTTCTTTTCGAGATTCTTTGCGCATAATATGCTTTTCTGAGGCTATCAAAGTAGTATAATGAAAGAGAACCAGTTATCTCAAATAAGAGCGAAAAAAAAGTGATTCTAACGAAGTTTCCAAACTTCGAAAAAAATTTTTTTTATTTTCGAGATTCATTGCGCATAATATGCTTTTCTGAGGGTAATCAAACTAGTATAATGAAAGAGAACCAGTTATCTCAAATAAGAACGGAAAAAAAGTGATTCTAACGAAGTTTCGAAACTTCGAAAAAAAATTTTTCTTTTCGAGATTCTTTGCGCATAATATGCTTTTCTGAGGCTATCAAACTAGTATAATGAAAGAGAACCAGTTATCTCAAATAAGAACGGACAAAAAGTGATTCTAACGAAGTTTCCAAACTTCGAAAAAAAATTTTTTTCTTTTCGAGATTCTTTGCGCATAATATGCTTGTCTGAGGCTATCAAACTAGTATAATGAAAGAGAACCAGTTATCTCAAATAAGAGAGGAAAAAAAGTGATTCTAACGAGGTTTCCAAACTTCGAAAAAAAATTTTTTTCTTTTCGAGATTCTTTGCGCATAATATGCTTTTCTGAGGCTATCAAACTAGTATAATGAAAGAGAACCAGTTATCTCAAATAAGAACGGAAAAAGTGATTCTAACGAAGTTTCGAAACTTCGAAAAATAATTTTTTTTTTCGAGATTCTTTGCGCATAATATGCTTTTCTGTGGCTATCAAACTAGTATAATGAAAGAGAACCAGTTATCTTAAAAAAGAACGGAAAAAAAGTGATTCTAACGAAGTTTCCAAACTTCGAAAAAAATTTTTTTCTTTTCGAGATTCTTTGCGCATAATATGCTTGTCTGAGGCTATCAAACTAGTATAATGAAAGAGAACCAGTTATCTCAAATAAGAACGGAAAAAAAGTGATTCTAACGAAGTTTCCAAACTTCGAAAAAAATTTTTTTTCTTTTCGAGATTCTTTGCGCATAATATGCTTTTCTGAGGCTATCAAACTAGTATAATGAAAGAGAACCAGTTATCTCAAATAAGAACGGAAAAAAAGTGATTCTAACGAGGTTTCCAATCTTCGAAAAAAAATTTTTTTCTTTTCGAGATTCTTTGCGCATAATATGCTTTTCTGAGGCTATCAAACTAGTATAATGAAAGAGAACCAGCTATCTCAAATAAGAACGGAAAAAAAGTGATTCTAACGAAGTTTCCAAACTTCGAAAAAAAATTTTTTTCTTTTCGAGATTCTTTGCGCATAATATGCTTGTCTGAGGCTATCAAACTGCTATAATGAAAGAGAACCAGTTATCTCAAATAAGAACGGAAAAAGAGTGATTCTACCGAGGTTTCCAAACTTCGAAAAAAAATTTTTTTCTTTTCGAGATTCTTTGCGCATAATATGCTTTTCTGAGGCTATCAAACTAGTATAATGAAAGAGAACCAGTTATCTCAAATAAGAACGGAAAAAAAGTGATTCTAATGATGTTTCCAAACTTTGAAAACATTTTTTTTTCTTTTCGAGATTTTTTCCGCTTAATATACTTTTCTACAGCTATCAAAATAGCAAAATGAAAGAGAACCAGTTATCTCGAATAAGAACGGAAAAAAAGTGATTCTAAGGAAGTTTTAAACTTCGAAAAAAATTATTTTTCTTTTTGAGATTCTTACCGCATAATATGCTTTTCTATGGCTATGAAACTAGTATAATGAAAGAAAACCAGTTATCTCAAATAAGAACGGAAAAATAGTGATTCTAATGAAGTTTCCAAATTTTGAAATTTTTTTTTTTCTTTTCGAGATTCTTTGCGCATATAATGCTTTTCTGAGGCTATCAAACTAGTATAATGAAAGATAACCAGTTATCTCAAATAAGAATGGAAAAAAATTGATTCATAAGGATTTTCCAAACATAAAAAAAAAAAATTTTTTCTTTTCGAGATTCTTTTCGCATAATATGCTTTTCTCAGGCTATCATACTAGTATAATGAAAGAGAACCAGTTATCTCAAATAAGAACAGAAAAAAATTGATTCTAATGAAGTTTCCAAATTTTGAAAATTTTTTTTTTTTCGAGATTCTTTCCGCATAATATGCTTTTCTGAGGCTATCAAACTAGTATAATGAAAGAGAACCAGTTATTTTAAATAAGAACGGAAAAAAAGTGATTCTAACGAAGTTTCCAAACTTCGAAAAAAAATTTTTTTCTTTTCGAGATTCTTTGCGCATAATATGCTTGTCTGAGGCTATCAAACTAGTATAATGAAAGAGAACCAGTTATCTCAAATAAGAATGGAAAAAAAGTGATTCTAAGGAAGTTTCCAAACTTCGAAAAAAAATTTTTTTCTTTTCGAGATTCTTTGCGCATAATACGCTTTTCTGAGGCTATCAAACTAGTATAATGAAAGAGAACCAGTTATCTCAAATAAGAACGGATAAAAAGTGATTCTAACGAAGTTTCCAAACTTCGAAAAAAATTTTTTTTCTTTTCGAGATTCTTTGCGCATAATATGCTTTTCTGAGGCTATCAAACTAGTATAACGAAAGAGAACCAGTTATCTCGAATAAGAACGGAAAAAAATTGATTCCAACGAAGTTTCCAATCTTCGAAAAAAATGATTTTTCTTTTCAAGATTCTTTCCGCATAATATGCTTTTCTAAGGCTATAAAACTAGTATAATGAAAGAGAACCATTTATCTCGAATAAGAACGGAAAAAAAGTGATTCTAACGAAGTTTTCAAACTTCGAAAAAAATTTTTTTTCTTTTCGAGATTCTTTGCGCATAATATGCTTTTCTGAGGCTATCAAACTAGTATAATGAAAGAGAACCAGTTATCTCAATAAGAATGGAAAAAAAGTGTTTCTAATGAAGTTTCCAAACTTCGAAAAAAATTTTTTTTCATTTCAAGATTCTTTGCGCATAATATGCTTTTCGGAGGCTATCAAACTAATATAATGAAAGAGAACCAGTTATCTCAAATAAGAACGGAAAAAAAGTGATTCTAACGAAGTTTCGAAACTTCGAAAAAATTTTTTTTTCTTTTCGAGATTCTTTGCGCATAATATGCTTTTCTGAGGCTATCAAACTAGTATAATGAAAGAGAACCAGTTATCTCAAATAAGAGAGGAAAAAAAGTGATTCTAACGAGGTTTCCAAACTTCGAAAAAAATTTTTTTTCTTTTCGAGATTCTTTGCGCATAATATGCTTTTTTGAGGCTATCAAACTAGTATAATGAAAGAGAACCAGTTATCTCAAATAAGAACGGAAAAAGTGATTCTAACGAAGTTTCGAAACTTCGAAAAAAAATTTTTTTCTTTTCGAGATTCTTTGCGCATAATATGCTTTTCTGTGGCTATCAAACTAGTATAATGAAAGAGAACCAGTTATCTTAAAAAAGAACGGAAAAAAAGTGATTCTAACGAAGTTTCCAAACTTCGAAAAAAAATTTTTTTCTTTTCGAGATTCTTTGCGCATAATATGCTTGTCTGAGGCTATCAAACTAGTATAATGAAAGAGAACCAGTTATCTCAAATAAGAACGGGAAAAAAGTGATTCTAACGAAGTTTCCAAACTTCGAAAAAAATTTTTTTTCTTTTCGAGATTCTTTGCGCATAATATGCTTTTCAAAGGCTATCAAACTAGTATAATGAAAGAGAACCAGTTATCTCAAATAAGAACGGAAAAAAAGTGATTCTAACGAGGTTTCCAATCTTCGAAAAAAAAATTTTTTCTTTTCGAGATTCTTTGCGCATAATATGCTTTTCTGAGGCTATCAAACTAGTATAATGAAAGAGAACCAGATATCTCAAATAAGAAAGGAAAAAAAGTGATTCTAACGAAGTTTCCAAACTTCGAAAAAAAATTTTTTTCTTTTCGAGATTCTTTGCGCATAATATGCTTGTCTGAGGCTATCAAACTAGTATAACGAGAGATTACCAGTTATCTCAAATAAGAATGGAAAAAAAGTGATTCTAATGAAGTTTCCAAACTTCGAAAAAAATTTGTTTTCTTTTCGAGATTCTTTCCGCATAATATGCTTTTCTACGGGTATCAAACTAGCAAATGGAAAGAGAACCATTTATCTCGAATAAGAACGGAAAAAGAGTAATTCTAACGAAGTTTCCAAACTTCGAAAAAAATTATTTTTCTTTTTCTTACCGCATAATATGCTTTTCTAAGGCTATCAAACAGGTATAATGAAAGAAAACCATTTATCTCGAATAAGAACGGAAAAAAAAGTGATTCTAATGAAGTTTCCAAACTTCGAAAAAAATTTTTTTTCTTTTCGAGATTCTTTGCGCATATGCTTTTCTGAAGCTATCAAACTAGTATAATGAAAGAGAATCAGTTATCTCAAACAAGTACGGAAAAAAAGTGATTCTAATGAAGTTTCCAAATTTTGAAATTTTTTTTTTCTTTTCGAGATTCTTTGCGCATATAATGCTTTTCTGAGGCTATCAAACTAGCAAAATGAAAGAGAACCAATTATCTCGAACAAGAACGTAAAAAAAGTGATGCTAATAAAGTTTCCAACTTTGAAAACCTTTTTTTTTCTTTTCGAGATTCGTTGCGCCTAATATGCTTTTCTATGGCTATCAAACTAGTATAATGAAAGAGAACCAGTTATCTCAAATAAGAACGGAAAAAAAGTGATTCTAATGATGTTTCCACACTTTGAAAACATTTTTTTTTCTTTTCAGATTTTTTCCGCTTAATATGCTTTTCTACAGCTATCAAAATAGCAAAATGAAAGAGAACCAGTTATCTCGAATAAGAACGGATAAAAAGTGATTCTAACGAAGTTTCCCAACTTCGAAAAAAATTATTTTTCTTTTTGAGATTCTTACCGCATAATATGCTTTTCTAAGGCTAAGAAACTAGTATAATGAAAGAGAAACAGTTATATCAAATAAGAACGGAAAAAAAGTGATTCTAATGATGTTTCCAAACTTTGAAAACATTTTTTTTTCTTTTCGAGATTTTTTCAGCTTAATATGCTTTTCTACAGCTATCAAAATAGCAAAATGGAAGAGAACCAGTTATCTCGAATAAGAACGGAAAAAAAGTGATTCTAACGAAGTTTCCCAACTTCGAAAAAAATTATTTTTCTTTTTGAGATTCTTTGCGCATAATATGCTTTTCTGAGGCTATCATACTAGTATAATGAAAGAGAACCAGTTATCTCAAATAAGAACAGAAAAAAATTGATTCTAATGAAGTTTCCAAATTTTGAAAATTTTTTTTTTTTTTCGAGATTCTTTGCGCATATAATGCTTTTCTGAGGCTATCAAACTAGTATAATGAAAGATAACCAGTTATCTCAAATAAGAATGGAAAAAAATTGATTCATAAGGATTTTCCAAACATAAAAAAAAAATATTTTTTCTTTTCGAGATTCTTTTCGCATAATATGCTTTTCTCAGGCTATCATACTAGTATAATGAAAGAGAACCAGTTATCTCAAATAAGAACAGAAAAAAATTGATTCTAATGAAGTTTCCAAATTTTGAAAAATTTTTTTTTTCGAGATTCTTTCCGCATAATATGCTTTTCTGAGGCTATCAAACTAGTATAATGAAAGAGAACCAGTTATCTCAAATAAGAATGGAAAAAAAGTGATTCTAAGGAAGTTTCCAAACTTCGAAAAAAAATTTTTTTCTTTTCGAGATTCTTTGCGCATAATACGCTTTTCTGAGGCTGTCAAACTAGTATAATGAAAGAGAACCAGTTATCTCAAATAAGAACGGATAAAAAGTGATTCTAACGAAGTTTCCAAACTTCGAAAAAAATTTTTTTTCTTTTCGAGATTCTTTGCGCATAATATGCTTTTCTGAGGCTATCAAACTAGTATAACGAAAGAGAACCAGTTATCTCGAATAAGAACGGAAAAAAATTGATTCCAACGAAGTTTCCAATCTTCGAAAAAAATGATTTTTCTTTTCAAGATTCTTTCCGCATAATATGCTTTTCTAAGGCTATAAAACTAGTATAATGAAAGAGAACCATTTATCTCGAATAAGAACGGAAAAAAAGTGAATCTAACGAAGTTTTCAAACTTCGAAAAAAATTTTTTTTCTTTTCGAGATTCTTTGCGCATAATATGCTTTTCTGAGGCTATCAAACTAGTATAATGAAAGAGAACCAGTTATCTCAATAAGAATGGAAAAAAAGTGTTTCTAATGAAGTTTCCAAACTTCGAAAAAAAATTTTTTTCATTTCAAGATTCTTTGCGCATAATATGCTTTTCGGAGGCTATCAAACTAATATAATGAAAGAGAACCAGTTATCTCAAATAAGAACGGAAAAAAAGTGATTCTAACGAAGTTTCGAAACTTCGAAAAAATTTTTTTTTCTTTTCGAGATTCTTTGCGCATAATATGCTTTTCTGAGGCTATCAAACTAGTATAATGAAAGAGAACCAGTTATCTTAAATAAGAACGGAAAAAAAGTGATTCTAAGGAAGTTTCCAAACTTCGAAAAAAATTTTTTTTCTTTTCGAGATTCTTTGCGCATAATATGCTTTTCTGAGGCTATCAAACTAGTATAACGAAAGAGAACCAGTTATCTCGAATAAGAACGGAAAAAAATTGATTCCAACGAAGTTTCCAATCTTCGAAAAAAATTATTTTTCTTTTCAAGATTCTTTCCGCATAATATGCTTTTCTGAGGCTATAAAACTAGTATAATGAAAGAGAACCATTTATCTCGAATAAGAACGGAAAAAAAGTGATTCTAACGAAGTTTTCAAACTTCGAAAAAAATTTTTTTTCTTTTCGAGATTCTTTGCGCATAATATGCTTTTCTGAGGCTATCAAACTAGTATAATGAAAGAGAACCAGTTATCTCAATAAGAATGGAAAAAAAGTGTTTCTAATGAAGTTTCCAAACTTCGAAAAAAAATTTTTTTCATTTCAAGATTCTTTGCGCATAATATGCTTTTCGGAGGCTATCAAACTAATATAATGAAAGAGAACCAGTTATCTCAAATAAGAACGGAAAAAAAGTGATTCTAACGAAGTTTCGAAACTTCGAAAAAATTTTTTTTTCTTTTCGAGATTCTTTGCGCATAATATGCTTTTCTGTGGCTATCAAACTAGTATAATGAAAGAGAACCAGTTATCTTAAAAAAGAACGGAAAAAAAGTGATTCTAACGAAGTTTCCAAACTTCGAAAAAAAATTTTTTTCTTTTCGAGATTCTTTGCGCATAATATGCTTGTCTGAGGCTATCAAACTAGTATAATGAAAGAGAACCAGTTATCTCAAATAAGAACGGAAAAAAAGTGATTCTAACGAAGTTTCCAAACTTCGAAAAAATTTTTTTTTCTTTTCGAGATTCTTTGCGCATAATATGCTTTTCTGAGGCTATCAAACTAGTATAATGAAAGAGAACCAGTTATCTCAAATAAGAACGGAAAAAAAGTGATTCTAACGAGGTTTCCAATCTTCGAAAAAAAATTTTTTTCTTTTCGAGATTCTTTGCGCATAATATGCTTTTCTGAGGCTATCAAACTAGTATAATGAAAGAGAACCAGATATCTCAAATAAGAAAGGAAAAAAAGTGATTCTAACGAAGTTTCCAAACTTCGAAAAAAAATTTTTTTCTTTTCGAGATTCTTTGCGCATAATATGCTTGTCTGAGGCTATCAAACTAGTATAACGAGAGATTACCAGTTATCTCAAATAAGAATGGAAAAAAAGTGATTCTAATGAAGTTTCCAAACTTCGAAAAAAATTTGTTTTCTTTTCGAGATTCTTTGCGCATAATATGCTTTTCTGAGGCTATCAAACTAGTATAACGAAAGAGAACCAGTTATCTCGAATAAGAACGGAAAAAAATTGATTCCAACGAAGTTTCCAATCTTCGAAAAAAATGATTTTTCTTTTCAAGATTCTTTCCGCATAATATGCTTTTCTAAGGCTATAAAACTAGTATAATGAAAGAGAACCATTTATCTCGAATAAGAACGGAAAAAAAAGTGATTCTAATGAAGTTTCCAAACTTCGAAAAAAATTTTTTTTCTTTTCGAGATTCTTTGCGCATATGCTTTTCTGAAGCTATCAAACTAGTATAATGAAAGAGAATCAGTTATCTCAAACAAGTACGGAAAAAAAGTGATTCTAATGAAGTTTCCAAATTTTGAAATTTTTTTTTTCTTTTCGAGATTCTTTGCGCATATAATGCTTTTCTGAGGCTATCAAACTAGCAAAATGAAAGAGAACCAATTATCTCGAACAAGAACGTAAAAAAAGTGATGCTAATAAAGTTTCCAACTTTGAAAACCTTTTTTTTTCTTTTCGTGATTCTTTCCGCATAATACGCTTTTCTGTTCTATCAAACTAGTATAATGAAAGAGAACCAGTTATCTCGAATAAGAACGGAAAAAAAGTGATTCTAATGAGTTTCCAAACTTCGAAAAAAATTTTTTTTCTTTTCGAGATTCGTTGCGCCTAATATGCTTTTCTATGGCTATCAAACTAGTATAATGAAAGAGAACCAGTTATCTCAAATAAGAACGGAAAAAAAGTGATTCTAATGATGTTTCCACACTTTGAAAACATTTTTTTTTTTCTTTTCAGATTTTTTCCGCTTAATATGCTTTTCTACAGCTATCAAAATAGCAAAATGAAAGAGAACCAGTTATCTCGAATAAGAACGGATAAAAAGTGATTCTAACGAAGTTTCCCAACTTCGAAAAAAATTATTTTTCTTTTTGAGATTCTTACCGCATAATATGCTTTTCTAAGGCTAAGAAACTAGTATAATGAAAGAGAAACAGTTATATCAAATAAGAACGGAAAAAAAGTGATTCTAATGATGTTTCCAAACTTTGAAAACATTTTTTTTTCTTTTCGAGATTTTTTCAGCTTAATATGCTTTTCTACAGCTATCAAAATAGCAAAATGGAAGAGAACCAGTTATCTCGAATAAGAACGGAAAAAAAGTGATTCTAACGAAGTTTCCCAACTTCGAAAAAAATTATTTTTCTTTTTGAGATTCTTTGCGCATAATATGCTTTTCTGAGGCTATCATACTAGTATAATGAAAGAGAACCAGTTATCTCAAATAAGAACAGAAAAAAATTGATTCTAATGAAGTTTCCAAATTTTGAAAATTTTTTTTTTTTTCGAGATTCTTTGCGCATATAATGCTTTTCTGAGGCTATCAAACTAGTATAATGAAAGATAACCAGTTATCTCAAATAAGAATGGAAAAAAATTGATTCATAAGGATTTTCCAAACATAAAAAAAAAATATTTTTTCTTTTCGAGATTCTTTTCGCATAATATGCTTTTCTCAGGCTATCAAACTAGTATAATGAAAGAGAACCAGTTATCTCAAATAAGAATGGAAAAAAAGTGATTCTAAGGAAGTTTCCAAACTTCGAAAAAAAATTTTTTTCTTTTCGAGATTCTTTGCGCATAATACGCTTTTCTGAGGCTATCAAACTAGTATAATGAAAGAGAACCAGTTATCTCAAATAAGAACGGATAAAAAGTGATTCTAACGAAGTTTCCAAACTTCGAAAAAATTTTTTTTTCTTTTCGAGATTCTTTGCGCATAATATGCTTTTCTGAGGCTATCAAACTAGTATAACGAAAGAGCACCAGTTATGTCGAATAAGAACGGAAAAAAATTGATTCCAACGAAGTTTCCAATCTTCGAAAAAAATGATTTTTCTTTTCAAGATTCTTTCCGCATAATATGCTTTTCTAAGGCTATAAAACTAGTATAATGAAAGAGAACCATTTATCTCGAATAAGAACGGAAAAAAAGTGAATCTAACGAAGTTTTCAAACTTCGAAAAAAATTTTTTTTCTTTTCGAGATTCTTTGCGCATAATATGCTTTTCTGAGGCTATCAAACTAGTATAATGAAAGAGAACCAGTTATCTCAATAAGAATGGAAAAAAAGTGTTTCTATTGAAGTTTCCAAACTTCGAAAAAAAATTTTTTTCATTTCAAGATTCTTTGCGCATAATATGCTTTTCGGAGGCTATCAAACTAATATAATGAAAGAGAACCAGTTATCTCAAATAAGAACGGAAAAAAAGTGATTCTAACGAAGTTTCGAAACTTCGAAAAAATTTTTTTTTCTTTTCGAGATTCTTTGCGCATAATATGCTTTTCTGAGGCTATCAAACTAGTATAATGAAAGAGAACCGGTTATCTCAAATAAGAACGGAAAAAAAGTGATTCTAAGGAAGTTTCCAAACTTCGAAAAAATTTTTTTTTATTTTCGAGATTCATTGCGCATAATATGCTTTTCTGAGGGTAATCAAACTAGTATAATGAAAGAGAACCAGTTATCTCAAATAAGAACGGAAAAAAAGTGATTCTAACGAAGTTTCGAAACTTCGAAAAAAAATTTTTTTCTTTTCGAGATTATTTGCGCATAATATGCTTTTCTGAGGCTATCAAACTAGTATAATGAAAGAGAACCAGTTATCTCAAATAAGAACGGAAAAAGTGATTCTAACGAAGTTTCGAAACTTCGAAAAAAAATTTTTTTCTTTTCGAGATTCTTTGCGCATAATATGCTTTTCTGTGGCTATCAAACTAGTATAATGAAAGAGAACCAGTTATCTTAAAAAAGAACGGAAAAAAAGTGATTCTAACAAAGTTTCCAAACTTCGAAAAAAAATTTTTTTCTTTTCGAGATTCTTTGCGCATAATATGCTTGTCTGAGGCTATCAAACTAGTATAATGAAAGAGAACCAGTTATCTCAAATAAGAACGGAAAAAAAGTGATTCTAACGAAGTTTCCAAACTTCGAAAAAAATTTTTTTTCTTTTCGAGATTCTTTGCGCATAATATGCTTTTCTGAGGCTATCAAACTAGTATAATGAAAGAGAACCAGTTTCTCAAATAAGAACGGAAAAAAAGTGATTCTAACGAGGTTTCCAATCTTCGAAAAAAAATTTTTTTCTTTTCGAGATTCTTTGCGCATAATATGCTTTTCTGAGGCTATCAAACTAGTATAATGAAAGAGAACCAGCTATCTCAAATAAGAACGGAAAAAAAGTGATTCTAACGAAGTTTCCAAACTTCGAAAAAAAATTTTTTTCTTTTCGAGATTCTTTGCGCATAATATGCTTGTCTGAGGCTATCAAACTGCTATAATGAAAGAGAACCAGTTATCTCAAATAAGAACGGAAAAAGAGTGATTCTAACGAGGTTTCCAAACTTCGAAAAAAAATTTTTTTCTTTTCGAGATTCTTTGCGCATAATATGCTTTTCTGAGGCTATCAAAGTAGTATAATGAAAGAGAACCAGTTATCTCAAATAAGAGCGAAAAAAAAGTGATTCTAACGAAGTTTCCAAACTTCGAAAAAAATTTTTTTTATTTTCGAGATTCATTGCGCATAATATGCTTTTCTGAGGGTAATCAAACTAGTATAATGAAAGAGAACCAGTTATCTCAAATAAGAACGGATAAAAAGTGATTCTAACGAAGTTTCGAAACTTCGAAAAAAATTTTTTTTCTTTTCGAGATTCTTTGCGCATAATATGTTTTTCTGAGGCTATCAAACTAGTAGAATGAAAGAGAACCAGTTATCTCAAATAAGAAAGGAAAAACAGTGATTCTAACGAAGTTTCGAAACTTCGAAAAAATTTTTTTTTCTTTTCGAGATTGTTTGCCCATAATATGCTTTTCTGAGGCTATCAAACTAGTATAATGAAAGAGAACCAGTTATCTCAAATAAGAAAGGAAAAAAAGTGATTCTAACGAAGTTTCCAAACTTCGAAAAAAAATTTTTTTCTTTTCGAGATTCTTTGCGCATAATATGCTTGTCTGAGGCTATCAAACTAGTATAACGAGAGATTACCAGTTATCTCAAATAAGAATGGAAAAAAATTGATTCTAATGAAGTTTCCAAACTTCGAAAAAAATTTGTTTTCTTTTCGAGATTCTTTCCGCATAATATGCTTTTCTACGGGTATCAAACTAGCAAATGGAAAGAGAACCATTTATCTCGAATAAGAACGGAAAAAGAGTAATTCTAACGAAGTTTCCAAACTTCGAAAAAAATTATTTTTCTTTTTCTTACCGCATAATATGCTTTTCTAAGGCTATCAAACAGGTATAATGAAAGAAAACCAGTTATCTCGAATAAGAACGGAAAAAAAAGTGATTCTAATGAAGTTTCCAAACTTCGAAAAGATTTTTTTTTCTTTTCGAGATTCTTTGCGCATATGCTTTTCTGAAGCTATCAAACTAGTATAATGAAAGAGAATCAGTTATCTCAAACAAGTACGGAAAAAAAGTGATTCTAATGAAGTTTCCAAATTTTGAAAATTTTTTTTTTTCTTTTCGAGATTCTTTGCGCATATAATGCTTTTCTGAGGCTATCAAACTAGCAAAATGAAAGAGAACCAATTATCTCGAACAAGAACGTAAAAAAAGTGATGCTAATAAAGTTTCCAACTTTGAAAACCTTTTTTTTTCTTTTCGTGATTCTTTCCGCATAATACGCTTTTCTGTTCTATCAAACTAGTATAATGAAAGAGAACCAGTTATCTCGAATAAGAACGGAAAAAAAGTGATTCTAATGAGTTTCCAAACTTCGAAAAAAATTTTTTTTCTTTTCGAGATTCGTTGCGCCTAATATGCTTTTCTATGGCTATCAAACTAGTATAATGAAAGAGAACCAGTTATCTCAAATAAGAACGGAAAAAAAGTGATTCTAATGATGTTTCCACACTTTGAAAACATTTTTTTTTCTTTTCGAGATTTTTTCCGCTTAATATGCTTTTCTACAGCTATCAAAATAGCAAAATGAAAGAGAACCAGTTATCTCGAATAAGAACGGATAAAAAGTGATTCTAACGAAGTTTCCCAACTTCGAAAAAAATTATTTTTCTTTTTGAGATTCTTACCGCATAATATGCTTTTCTAAGGCTAAGAAACTAGTATAATGAAAGAGAAACAGTTATATCAAATAAGAACGGAAAAAAAGTGATTCCAATGATGTTTCCAAACTTTGAAAACATTTTTTTTCTTTTCCAGATTTTTTCAGCTTAATATGCTTTTCTACAGCTATCAAAATAGGAAAATGGAAGAGAACCAGTTATCTCGAATAAGAACGGAAAAAAAGTGATTCTAACGAAGTTTCCCAACTTCGAAAAAAATTATTTTTCTTTTTGAGATTCTTTGCGCATAATATGCTTTTCTGAGGCTATCAAACTAGTATAATGAAAGAGAACCAGTTATCTCAAATAAGAACGGAAAAAAAGTGATTCTAATGAAGTTTCCAAATTTTGAAATTTTTTTTTTCTTTTCGAGATTCTTTGCGCATATAATGCTTTTCTGAGGCTATCAAACTAGTATAATGAAAGATAACCAGTTATCTCAAATAAGAATGGAAAGAAATTAATTCATAAGGATTTTCCAAACATAAAAAAAAAAAATTTTTTCTTTTCGAGATTCTTTTCGCATAATATGCTTTTCTCAGGCTATCATACTAGTATAATGAAAGAGAACCAGTTATCTCAAATAAGAACAGAAAAAAATTGATTCTAATGAAGTTTCCAAATTTTGAAAATTTTTTTTTTTTCGAGATTCTTTCCGAATAATATGCTTTTCTGAGGCTATCAAACTAGTATAATGAAAGAGAACCAGTTATTTTAAATAAGAACGGAAAAAAAGTGATTCTAACGAAGTTTCCAAACTTCGAAAAAAAATTTTTTTCTTTTCGAGATTCTTTGCGCATAATATGCTTGTCTGAGGCTATCAAACTAGTATAATGAAAGAGAACCAGTTATCTCAAATAAGAATGGAAAAAAAGTGATTCTAAGGAAGTTTCCAAACTTCGAAAAAAAATTTTTTTCTTTTCGAGATTCTTTGCGCATAATATGCTTGTCTGAGGCTATCAAACTAGTATAATGAAAGAGAACCAGTTATCTCAAATAAGAATGGAAAAAAAGTGATTCTAACGAAGTTTCCAAACTTCGAAAAAAAATTTTTTTCTTTTCGAGATTCTTTGCGCATAATATGCTTTTCTGAGGCTATCAAACTAGTATAACGAAAGAGAACCAGTTATCTCGAATAAGAACGGAAAAAAATTGATTCCAACGAAGTTTCCAATCTTCGAAAAAAATGATTTTTCTTTTCAAGATTCTTTCCGCATAATATGCTTTTCTAAGGCTATAAAACTAGTATAATGAAAGAGAACCATTTATCTCGAATAAGAACGGAAAAAAAGTGATTCTAACGAAGTTTTCAAACTTCGAAAAAAATTTTTTTTCTTTTCGAGATTCTTTGCGCATAATATGCTTTTCTGAGGCTATCAAACTAGTATAATGAAAGAGAACCAGTTATCTCAATAAGAATGGAAAAAAAGTGTTTCTAATGAAGTTTCCAAACTTCGAAAAAAAATTTTTTTCATTTCAAGATTCTTTGCGCATAATATGCTTTTCGGAGGCTATCAAACTAATATAATGAAAGAGAACCAGTTATCTCAAATAAGAAAGGAAAAAAAGTGATTCTAACGAAGTTTCGAAACTTCGAAAAAATTTTTTTTTCTTTTCGAGATTCTTTGCGCATAATATGCTTTTCTGAGGCTATCAAACTAGTATAATGAAAGGGAACCAGTTATCTCAAATAAGAACGGAAAAAAAGTGATTCTAAAGAAGTTTCCAAACTTCGAAAAAAATTTTTTTTATTTTCGAGATTCATTGCGCATAATATGCTTTTCTGAGGGTAATCAAACTAGTATAATGAAAGAGAACCAGTTATCTCAAATAAGAACGGAAAAAAAGTGATTCTAACGAAGTTTCGAAACTTCGAAAAAAAATTTTTTTCTTTTCGAGATTCTTTGCGCATAATATGCTTTTCTGAGGCTATCAAACTAGTATAATGAAAGAGAACCAGTTATCTTAAATAAGAACGGAAAAAAAGTGATTCTAACGAAGTTTCTAACTTCGAAAAAAAATTGTTTTCTTTTCGAGATTCTTTGCGCATAATATGCTTGTCTGAGGCTATCAAACTAGTATAATGAAAGAGAACCAGTTATCTCAAATAAGAATGGAAAAAAAGTGATTCTAAGTAAGTTTCCAAACTTCGAAAAAAAATTTTTTTCTTTTCGAGATTCTTTGCGCATAATACGCTTTTCTGAGGCTATCAAACTAGTATAATGAAAGAGAACCAGTTATCTCAAATAAGAACGGACAAAAAGTGATTCTAACGAAGTTTCCAAACTTCGAAAAAAAATTTTTTTCTTTTCGAGATTCTTTGCGCATAATATGCTTTTCTGAGGCTATCAAAGTAGTATAATGAAAGAGAACCAGTTATCTCAAATAAGAACGCAAAAAAAGTGATTCTAACGAAGTTTCGAAACTTCGAAAAAAATTTTTTTTCTTTTCGAGATTCTTTGCGCATAATATGCTTTTCAGAGGCTATCAAACTAGTATAATGAAAGAGAACCAGTTATCTTAAAAAAGAACGGAAAAAAAGTGATTCTAACGAAGTTTCCAAACTTCGAAAAAAAAATTTTTTCTTTTCGAGATTCTTTGCGCATAATATGCTTGTCTGAGGCTATCAAACTAGTATAATGAAAGAGAACCAGTTATCTCAAATAAGAACGGAAAAAAAGTGATTCTAACGAAGTTTCCAAACTTCGAGAAAAAATTTTTTTCTTTTCGAGATTCTTTGCGCATAATATGCTTTTCTGAGGCTATCAAACTAGTATAATGAAAGAGAACCAGTTATCTCAAATAAGAACGGAAAAAAAGTGATTCTAACGAGGTTTCTAATCTTCGAAAAAAAATTTTTTTCTTTTCGAGATTCTTTGCGCATAATATGCTTTTCTGAGGCTATCAAAATAGTATAATGAAAGAGAACCAGTTATCTCAAATAAGAACGGAAAAAAAGTGATTCTAACGAAGTTTCCAAACTTCGAAAAAATTTTTTTTTATTTTCGAGATTCATTGCGCATAATATGCTTTTCTGAGGGTAATCAAACTAGTATAATGAAAGAGAACCAGTTATCTCAAATAAGAACGGAAAAAAAGTGATTCTAACGAAGTTTCGAAACTTCGAAAAAAATTTTTTTTCTTTTCGAGATTCTTTGCGCATAATATGCTTTTCTGAGGCTATCAAACTGGTATAATGAAAGAGAACCAGTTATCTCAAATAAGAAAGGAAAAAAAGTGATTCTTACGAAGTTTGGAAACTTCGATAAAATTTTTTTTTCTTTTTGAGATTCTTTGCGCATAATATGCTTTTCTGAGGCTATCAAACTAGTATAATGAAAGAGAACCAGTTATCTCAAATAAGAACGGAAAAAAAGTGATTCTAACGAAGTTTCGAAACTTCGAAAAAAATTTTTTTTCTTTTCGAGATTCTTTGCGCATAATATGCTTTTCTGAGTCTATCAAACTAGTATAATGAAAGAGAACCAGTTATCTCAAATAAGAAAGGAAAAAAAGTGATTCTAACGAAGTTTCGAAACTTCCAAAAAAATTTTTTTTTCTTTTCGAGATTCTTTGCGCATAATATGCTTTTCTGAGGCTATCAAACTAGTATAATGAAAGAGAACCAGTTATCTCAAATAAGAACGGAAAAAAAGTGATTCTAAGGAAGTTTCCAAACTTCGAAAAAAATTTTTTTTATTTTCGAGATTCATTGCGCATAATATGCTTTTCTGAGGGTAATCAAACTAGTATAATGAAAGAGAACCAGTTATCTCAAATAAGAACGGAAAAAAAGTGATTCTAACGAAGTTTCGAAACTTCGAAAAAAATTTTTTTTCTTTTCGAGATTCTTTGCGCATAATATGCTTTTCTTAGGCTATCAAACTAGTATAATTAAAGAGAACCAGTTATCTCAAATAAGAACGGAAAAAAAGTGATTCTAAGGAAGTTTCCAAACTTCGAAAAAAATTTTTTTTATTTTCGAGATTCATTGCGCATAATATGCTTTTCTGAGGGTAATCAAACTAGTATAATGAAAGAGAACCAGTTATCTCAAATAAGAACGGAAAAAAAGTGATTCTAACGAAGTTTCGAAACTTCGAAAAAAATTTTTTTTCTTTTCGAGATTCTTTGCGCATAATATGCTTTTCTTAGGCTATCAAACTAGTATAATGAGAGATAACCAGTTATCTCAAATATGAACGGAAAAAAAGTGATTCTAACGAAGTTTCCAAATTTGGAAAAAATTATTATTATTTTCGAGATTCTTTGCGCATAATATGCTTTTCTGAGGCTATCAAACTAGTATAATGAAAGAGAACCAGTTATCTCAAATAAGAACGGAAAAAGTGATTCTAACGAAGTTTCGAAACTTCGAAAAAAATTTTTTTCTTTTCGAGATTCTTTGCGCATAATATGCTTTTCTGTGGCTATCAAACTAGTATAATGAAAGAGAACCAGTTATCTTAAAAAAGAACGGAAAAAAACTGATTCCAACGAAGTTTCCAAACTTAGAAAAAAATTTTTTTCTTTTCGAGATTCTTTGCGCATAATATGCTTGTCTGAGGCTATCAAACTAGTATAATGAAAGAGAACCAGTTATCTCAAATAAGAACGGAAAAAAAGTGATTCTAACGAAGTTTCCAAACTTCGAAAAAAATTTTTTTTCTTTTCGAGATTCTTTGCGCATAATATGCTTTTCTGAGGCTATCAAACTAGTATAATGAAAGAGAACCAGTTATCTCAAATAAGAGCGGAAAAAAAGTGATTCTAACGAAGTTTCCAAACTTCGAAAAAATTTTTTTTTATTTTCGAGATTCATTGCGCATAATATGCTTTTCTGAGGGTAATCAAACTAGTATAATGAAAGAGAACCAGTTATCTCAAATAAGAACGGAATAAAAGTGATTCTAACGAAGTTTCGAAACTTCGAAAAAAATTTTTTTTCTTTTCGAGATTCTTTGCGCATAATATGCTTTTCTGAGGCTATCAAACTAGTATAATGAAAGAGAACCAGTTATCTCAAATAAGAAAGGAAAAACAGTGATTCTAACGAAGTTTCGAAACTTCGAAAAAATTTTTTTTTCTTTTCGAGATTCTTTGCCCATAATATGCTTTTCTGAGGCTATCAAACTAGTATAATGAAAGAGAACCAGTTATCTGAAATAAGAACAGAAAAAAATTGATTCTAATGAAGTTTCCAAATTTTGAATTTTTTTTTTTTTTTTCGAGATTCTTTCCGCATAATATGCTTTTCCACAGCTATCAAACTCGCAAAATGAAAGGGAACCATTTATCTCGAATAAGAACGGAAAAAAAGTGATTCTAACGAAGTTTCCAAATTTCGAAAAAAATTATATTTCTTTTCGAGGTTCTTTGCGCATAATGTTTTTCTGAAGCTATCAAAATAGTATAATGAAAGAGAACCAATTATCTCAAATAAGAAAGGAAAAAAATTGATTAATAAGGATTTTCCAAACATCAAAAAAAAATTTTTTTCTTTTCGAGATTCTTTCCGCATAATATGCTTTTCTGTTCTATCAAATTAGTATAATGAAAGAGAACCAGTTATCTCAAATAATTACGGAAAAAAAGTGATTCTAATGATGTTTCCAAACTTTGAAAACATTTTTTTTTCTTTTCGAGATTTTTTCCGCTTAATATGCTTTTCTACAGCTATCAAAATAGCAAAATGAAAGAGAACCAGTTATCTTGAATAAGAACGGAAAAAAAGTGATTCTAACGAAGTTTCCCAACTTTGAAAAAAATTATTTTTCTTTTTGAGATTATTCCCGCATAATATGCTTTTCTACGTCTATGAAACTAGTATAATGAAAGAGAACCAGTTATCTCAAATAAGAACAAAAAAAAAGTGATTCTAATGATGTTTCCAATCTTTGAAAACATTTTTTTTTCTTTTCGAAATTTTTTCCGCTTAATATGCTTTTCTACAGCTTTCAAAATAGCAAAATGAAAGAGACCCAGTTATCTCGAATAAGAACGGAAAAAAAGTGATTCTAACGAAGTTTCCCAACTTCGAAAAAAATTATTTTTCTTTTTGAGATTCTTTGCGCATAATATGCTTTTCTGAGGCTATCAAACTAGTATAATGAAA
This sequence comes from Metallyticus violacea, assembly GCA_030762175.1. Classification (NCBI taxonomy): domain Eukaryota; kingdom Metazoa; phylum Arthropoda; class Insecta; order Mantodea; family Metallyticidae; genus Metallyticus; species Metallyticus violacea. Next base: position 80,578,995 of record CM060842.1, on the reverse strand, counting down.
GAGAACCAGTTATGTCAAATAAGAACGGAAAAAAAGTGATTCTAATGAAGTTTCCAAATTTTGAAATTTTTTTTTTCTTTTCGAGATTCTTTGGGCATATAATGCTTTTCTGAGGCTATCAAACTAGTATAATGAAAGATAACCAGTTATCTCAAATAAGAATGGAAAAAAATTGATTCATAAGGATTTTGCAAACATCAAAAAAAAATTTTTTTTCTTTTCGAGATTCTTTTAGTACAATATGCTTTTCTCAGGCTATCAAACTAGTATAATGAAAGAGAACCAGTTATCTGAAATAAGAACAGAAAAAAATTGATTCTAATGAAGTTTCCAAATTTTGAAATTTTTTTTTTTTTTTTTCGGGATTCTTTCCGCATAATATGCTTTTCCACAGCTATCAAACTCGCAAAATGAAAGGGAACCATTTATCTCGAATAAGAACGGAAAAAAAGTGATTCTAACGAAGTTTCCAAACTTCGAAAAAAATTATTTTTCTTTTCGAGATTCTTTCCGCATAATATGTTTTTCTATGGCTATCAAACTAGTATAATGAAAGAGAACCAGTTATCTCAAATAAGAACGGAAAAAAAGTGATTCTAATGATGTTTCCAAACTTTGAAAACATTTTTTTTTCTTTTCGAGATTTTTTCCGCTTAATATACTTTTCTACAGCTATCAAAATAGCAAAATGAATGAGAACCAGTTATCTCGAATAAGAACGGAAAAAAAGTGATTCTAACGAAGTTTTAAACTTCGAAAAAAATTATTTTTCTTTTTGAGATTCTTACCGCATAATATGCTTTTCTATGGCTATGAAACTAGTATAATGAAAGAGAACCAGTTATCTCAAATAAGAACGGAAAAAAAGTGATTCTAATGAAGTTTCCAAATTTTGAAATTTTTTTTTTTCTTTTCGAGATTCTTTGCGCATATAATGCTTTTCTGAGGCTATCAAACTAGTATAATGAAAGATAACCAGTTATCTCAAATAAGAATGGAAAAAAATTGATTCATATGGATTTTCCAAACATAAAAAAAAAATGTTTTTTCTTTTCGAGATTCTTTTCGCATAATATGCTTTTCTCAGGCTATCATACTAGTATAACGAAAGAGAACCAGTTATCTCAAATAAGAACAGAAAAAAAATTGATTCTAATGAAGTTTCCAAATTTTGAAATTTTTTTTTTTTTCGAGATTCTTTCCGCATAATATGCTTTTCCACAGCTATCAAAATAGCAAAATGAAAGAGAACCAGTTATCTCGAATAAGAACGGAAAAATGGTGATTCTAATGAAGTTTCCAAACTTCGAAAAAATTTTTTTTTCTTTTCGAGATTCTTTGCGCATAATATGCTTTTCTGAGGCTATCAGACTAGTATAATGAAAGAGAACCAGTTATCTCAAATAAGAACGGAAAAAAAGTGATTCTAACGAAGTTTCCAAATTTGGAAAAAATTATTATTATTTTCGAGATTCTTTGCGTATAATATGCTTTTCTGAGGCTATCAAAGTAGTATAATGAAAGAGAACCAGTTATCTCAAATAAGAATGGAAAAAAATTGATTCATAATTATTTTTCAAACATCAAAAAAAATTTTTTTTCTTTTCGAGATTCTTTCCGCATAATATGCTTTTCTGAGGCTATCAAACTAGTATAATGAAAGAGAACCAGTTATCTGAAATAAGAACGGAAAAAAAGTGATTCTAATGAAGTTTCCAAATTTTGAAATTTTTTTTTTTCTTTTCGAGATTCTTTGCGCATATAATGCTTTTCTGAGGCTATCAAACTAGTATAATGAAAGATAACCAGTTATCTCAAATAAGAATGGAAAAAAATTGATTCATAAGGATTTTCCAAACATAAAAAAAAAAAATTTTTTCTTTTCGAGATTCTTTTCGCATAATATGCTTTTCTCAGGCTATCATACTAGTATAATGAAAGAGAACCAGTTATCTCAAATAAGAACAGAAAAAAATTGATTCTAATGAAGTTTCCAAATTTTGAAATTTTTTTTTTTTTTTCGAGATTCTTTCCGCATAATATGCTTTTCTGAGGCTATAAACTAGTATAATGAAAGAGAACCAGTTATTTTAAATAAGAACGGAAAAAAAGTGATTCTAACGAAGTTTCCAAACTTCGAAAAAAAATTTTTTTCTTTTCGAGATTCTTTGCGCATAATATGCTTGTCTGAGGCTATCAAACTAGTATAATGAAAGAGAACCAGTTATCTCAAATAAGAATGGAAAAAAAGTGATTCTAAGGAAGTTTCCAAACTTCGAAAAAAAATTTTTTTCTTTTCGAGATTCTTTGCACATAATACGCTTTTCTGAGGCTATCAAACTGGTATAATGAAAGAGAACCAGTTATCTCAAATAAGAACGGATAAAAAGTGATTCTAACGAAGTTTCCAAACTTCGAAAAAAATTTTTTTTCTTTTCGAGATTCTTTGCGCATAATATGCTTTTCTGAGGCTATCAAACTAGTATAACGAAAGAGAACCAGTTATCTCGAATAAGAACGGAAAAAAATTGATTCCAACGAAGTTTCCAATCTTCGAAAAAAATGATTTTTCTTTTCAAGATTCTTTCCGCATAATATGCTTTTCTAAGGCTATAAAACTCATATAATGAAAGAGAACCATTTATCTCGAATAAGAACGGAAAAAAAGTGAATCTAACGAAGTTTTCAAACTTCGAAAAAAATTTTTTTTCTTTTCGAGATTCTTTGCGCATAATATGCTTTTCTGAGGCTATCAAACTAGTATAATGAAAGAGAACCAGTTATCTCAAATAAGAACGGAAAAAAAGTGATTCTAAGGAAGTTTCCAAACTTCGAAAAAAATTTTTTTTATTTTCGAGATTCATTGCGCATAATATGCTTTTCTGAGGGTAATCAAACTAGTATAATGAAAGAGAACCAGTTATCTCAAATAAGAACGGAAAAAAAGTGATTCTAACGAAGTTTCGAAACTTCGAAAAAAAATTTTTTTCTTTTCGAGATTCTTTGCGCATAATATGCTTTTCTGAGGCTATCAAACTAGTATAATGAAAGAGAACCAGTTATCTTAAATAAGAACGGAAAAAAAGTGATTCTAACGAAGTTTCTAACTTCGAAAAAAAATTGTTTTCTTTTCGAGATTCTTTGCGCATAATATGCTTGTCTGAGGCTATCAAACTAGTATAATGAAAGAGAACCAGTTATCTCAAATAAGAATGGAAAAAAAGTGATTCTAAGGAAGTTTCCAAACTTCGAAAAAAAATTTTTTTCTTTTCGAGATTCTTTGCGCATAATACGCTTTTCTGAGGCTATCAAACTAGTATAATGAAAGAGAACCAGTTATCTCAAATAAGAACGGACAAAAAGTGATTCTAACGAAGTTTCCAAACTTCGAAAAAAAATTTTTTTCTTTTCGAGATTCTTTGCGCATAATATGCTTTTCTGAGGCTATCAAACTAGTATAATGAAAGAGAACCAGTTATCTCAATTAAGAACGGAAAAAAAGTGTTCTAACGAGGTTTCCAAACTTCGAAAAAAATTTTTTTTCTTTTCGAGATTCTTTGCGCATAATATGCTTTTCTGAGGCTATCAAACTAGTATAATGAAAGAGAACCAGTTATCTCAAATAAGAACGGAAAAAAAGTGATTCTAACGAAGTTTCGAAACTTCGAAAAAAAATTTTTTTCTTTTCGAGATTCTTTGCGCATAATATGCTTGTCTGAGGCTATCAAACTAGTATAATAAAAGAGAACCAGTTATCTCAAATAAGGGAGGAAAAAAAGTGATTCTAACGAGGTTTCCAAACTTCGAAAAAAAATTTTTTTCTTTCCGAGATTCTTTGCGCATAATATCCTTTTCTGAGGCTATCAAACTAGTATAATGAAAGAGAACCAGTTATCTCAAATAAGAACGGAAAAAGTGATTCTAACGAAGTTTCGAAACTTCGAAAAAAAATTTTTTTCTTTTCGAGATTCTTTGCGCATAATATGCTTTTCTGTGGCTATCAAACTAGTATAATGAAAGAGAACCAGTTATCTTAAAAAAGAACGGAAAAAAAGTGATTCTAACAAAGTTTCCAAACTTCGAAAAAAAAGTTTTTTCTTTTCGAGATTCTTTGCGCATAATATGCTTGTCTGAGGCTATCAAACTAGTATAATGAAAGAGAACCAGTTATCTCAAATAAGAACGGAAAAAAATTGATTCTAACGAAGTTTCCAAACTTCGAAAAAAATTTTTTTTCTTTTCGAGATTCTTTGCCCATAATATGCTTTTCTGAGGCTATCAAACTAGTATAATGAAAGAGAACCAGTTATCTCAAATAAGATCGGAAAAAAAGTGATTCTAACGAGGTTTCCAATCTTCGAAAAAAAATTTTTTTCTTTTCGAGATTCTTTGCGCATAATATGCTTTTCTGAGGCTATCAAACTAGTATAATGAAAGAGAACCAGCTATCTCAAATAAGAACGGAAAAAAAGTGATTCTAACGAAGTTTCCAAACTTCGAAAAAAAATTTTTTTCTTTTCGAGATTCTTTGCGCATATAATGCTTTTCTGAGGCTATCAAACTAGCAAAATGAAAGAGAACCAATTATCTCGAACAAGAACGTAAAAAAAGTGATGCTAATAAAGTTTCCAACTTTGAAAACCTTTTTTTTTCTTTTCGTGATTCTTTCCGCATAATACGCTTTTCTGTTCTATCAAACTAGTATAATGAAAGAGAACCAGTTATCTCGAATAAGAACGGAAAAAAAGTGATTCTAATGAGTTTCCAAACTTCGAAAAAAATTTTTTTTCTTTTCGAGATTCGTTGCGCCTAATATGCTTTTCTATGGCTATCAAACTAGTATAATGAAAGAGAACCAGTTATCTCAAATAAGAACGGAAAAAAAGTGATTCTAATGATGTTTCCACACTTTGAAAACATTTTTTTTTCTTTTCGAGATTTTTTCCGCTTAATATGCTTTTCTACAGCTATCAAAATAGCAAAATGAAAGAGAACCAGTTATCTCGAATAAGAACGGATAAAAAGTGATTCTAACGAAGTTTCCCAACTTCGAAAAAAATTATTTTTCTTTTTGAGATTCTTACCGCATAATATGCTTTTCTAAGGCTAAGAAACTAGTATAATGAAAGAGAAACAGTTATATCAAATAAGAACGGAAAAAAAGTGATTCTAATGATGTTTCCAAACTTTGAAAACATTTTTTTTTCTTTTCGAGATTTTTTCAGCTTAATATGCTTTTCTACAGCTATCAAAATAGGAAAATGAAAGAGAACCAGTTATCTCGAATAAGAACGGAAAAAAAAGTGATTCTAACGAAGTTTCCCAACTTCGAAAAAAATTATTTTTCTTTTTGAGATTCTTTGCGCATAATATGCTTTTCTGAGGCTATCAAACTAGTATAATGAAAGGGAACCAGTTATCTCAAATAAGAACGGAAAAAAAGTGATTCTAATGAAGTTTCCAAATTTTGAAATTTTTTTTTTTCTTTTCGAGATTCTTTGCGCATATAATGCTTTTCTGAGGCTATCAAACTAGTATAATGAAAGATAACCAGTTATCTCAAATAAGAATGGAAAAAAATTGATTCATAAGGATTTTCCAAACATAAAAAAAAAAAATTTTTTCTTTTCGAGATTCTTTTCGCATAATATGCTTTTCTCAGGCTATCATACTAGTATAATGAAAGAGAACCAGTTATCTCAAATAAGAACAGAAAAAAATTGATTCTAATGAAGTTTCCAAATTTTGAAAATTTTTTTTTTTTTCGAGATTCTTTCCGCATAATATGCTTTTCTGAGGCTATCAAACTAGTATAATGAAAGAGAACCAGTTATTTTAAATAAGAACGGAAAAAAAGTGATTCTAAAGAAGTTTCCAAACTTCGAAAAAAAATTTTTTTCTTTTCGAGATTCTTTGCGCATAATATGCTTGTCTGAGGCCATCAAACTAGTATAATGAAAGAGAACCAGTTATCTCAAATAAGAATGGAAAAAAAGTGATTCTAAGGAAGTTTCCAAACTTCGAAAAAAAATTTTTTTCTTTTCGAGATTCTTTGCGCATAATACGCTTTTCTGAGGCTATCAAACTAGTATAATGAAAGAGAACCAGTTATCTCAAATAAGAACGGATAAAAAGTGATTCTAACGAAGTTTCCAAACTTCGAAAAAAATTTTTTTTCTTTTCGAGATTCTTTGCGCATAATATGCTTTTCTGAGGCTATCAAACTAGTATAACGAAAGAGAACCAGTTATCTCGAATAAGAACGGAAAAAAATTGATTCCAACGAAGTTTCCAATCTTCGAAAAAAATGATTTTTCTTTTCAAGATTCTTTCCGCATAATATGCTTTTCTAAGGCTATAAAACTAGTATAATGAAAGAGAACCATTTATCTCGAATAAGAACGGAAAAAAAGTGAATCTAACGAAGTTTTCAAACTTCGAAAAAAATTTTTTTTCTTTTCGAGATTCTTTGCGCATAATATGCTTTTCTGAGGCTATCAAACTAGTATAATGAAAGAGAACCAGTTATCTCAAATAAGAACGGAAAAAAAGTGATTCTAAGGAAGTTTCCAAACTTCGAAAAAAATTTTTTTTATTTTCGAGATTCATTGCGCATAATATGCTTTTCTGAGGGTAATCAAACTAGTATAATGAAAGAGAACCAGTTATCTCAAATAAGAACGGAAAAAAAGTGATTCTAACGAAGTTTCGAAACTTCGAAAAAAATTTTTTTTCTTTTCGAGATTCTTTGCGCATAATATGCTTTTCTGAGGCTATCAAACTAGTATAATGAAAGAGAACCAGTTATCTTAAATAAGAACGGAAAAAAAGTGATTCTAACGAAGTTTGTAACTTCGAAAAAAAATTGTTTTCTTTTCGAGATTCTTTGCGCATAATATGCTTGTCTGAGGCTATCAAACTAGTATAATGAAAGAGAACCAGTTATCTCAAATAAGAAAGGAAAAAAAGTGATTCTAACGAAGTTTCCAAACTTCAAAAAAAAATTTTTTTCTTTTCGAGATTCTTTGCGCATAATATGCTTGTCTGAGGCTATCAAACTAGTATAACGAGAGATTACCAGTTATCTCAAATAAGAATGGAAAAAAAGTGATTCTAATGAAGTTTCCAAACTTCGAAAAAAATTTGTTTTCTTTTCGAGATTCTTTCCGCATAATATGCTTTTCTACGGGTATCAAACTAGCAAATGGAAAGAGAACCATTTATCTCGAATAAGAACGGAAAAAGAGTAATTCTAACGAAGTTTCCAAACTTCGAAAAAAATTATTTTTCTTTTTCTTACCGCATAATACGCTTTTCTAAGGCTATCAAACAGGTATAATGAAAGAAAACCAGTTATCTCGAATAAGAACGGAAAAAAAAGTGATTCTAATGAAGTTTCCAAACTTCGAAAAAAATTTTTTTTCTTTTCGAGATTCTTTGTGCATATGCTTTTCTGAAGCTATCAAACTAGTATAATGAAAGAGAATCAGTTATCTCAAACAAGTACGGAAAAAAAGTGATTCTAATGAAGTTTCCAAATTTTGAAATTTTTTTTTTTTCTTTTCGAGATTCTTTGCGCATAATACGCTTTTCTGAGGCTATCAAACTAGTATAATGAAAGAGAACCAGTTATCTCAAATAAGAACGGACAAAAAGTGATTCTAACGAAGTTTCCAAACTTCGAAAAAAAATTTTTTTATTTTCGAGATTCATTGCGCATAATATGCTTTTCTAAGGGTAATCAAACTAGTATAATGAAAGAGAACCAGTTATCTCAAATAAGAACGGAAAAAGAGTAATTCAAACGAAGTTTCCAAACTTCGAAAAAAATTATTTTTCTTTTTCTTACCGCATAATATGCTTTTCTAACGATATCAAACAGGTATAATGAAAGAAAACCAGTTATCTCGAATAAGAACGGAAAAAAAGTGATTCTAATGAAGTTTCCAAACTTCGAAAAAAATTTTTTTTCTTTTCGAGATTCTTTGCGCATATGCTTTTCTGAAGCTATCAAACTAGTATAAAGAAAGAGAATGAGTTATCTCAAACAAGTACGGAAAAAAAGTGATTCTAATGAAGTTTCCAAATTTTGAAAATTTTTTTTTTTCTTTTCGAGATTCTTTGCGCATATAATGCTTTTCTGAGGCTATCAAACTAGCAAAATGAAAGAGAACCAATTATCTCGAACAAGAACGTAAAAAAAGTGATGTTAATAAAGTTTCCAACTTTGAAAACCTTTTTTTTTCTTTTCGTGATTCTTTCCGCATAATACGCTTTTCTGTTCTATCAAACTAGTATAATGAAAGAGAACCAGTTATCTCGAATAAGAACGGAAAAAAAGTGATTCTAATGAGTTTCCAAACTTCGAAAAAAATTTTTTTTCTTTTCGAGATTCGTTGCGCCTAATATGCTTTTCTATGGCTATCAAACTAGTATAATGAAAGGGAACCAGTTATCTCAAATAAGAACGGAAAAAAAGTGATTCTAATGATGTTTCCACACTTTGAAAACATTTTTTTTTCTTTTCGAGATTTTTTCCGCTTAATATGCTTTTCTACAGCTATCAAAATAGCAAAATGAAAGAGAACCAGTTATCTCGAATAAGAACGGATAAAAAGTGATTCTAACGAAGTTTCCCAACTTCGAAAAAAATTATTTTTCTTTTTGAGATTCTTACCGCATAATATGCTTTTCAAAGGCTAAGAAACTAGTATAATGAAAGAGAAACAGTTATATCAAATAAGAACGGAAAAAAGTGATTCTAATGATGTTTCCAAACTTTGAAAACATTTTTTTTTCTTTTCGAGATTTTTTCAGCTTAATATGCTTTTCTACAGCTATCAAAATAGCAAAATGGAAGAGAACCAGTTATCTCGAATAAGAACGGAAAAAAAGTGATTCTAACGAAGTTTCCCAACTTCGAAAAAAATTATTTTTCTTTTTGAGATTCTTTGCGCATAATATGCTTTTCTGAGGCTATCAAACTAGTATAATGAAAGAGAACCAGTTATCTCAAATAAGAACGGAAAAAAAGTGATTCTAATGAAGTTTCCAAATTTTAAAAATTTTTTTTTTCTTTTCGAGATTCTTTGCGCATATTATGTTTTTCTGAAGCTATCAAACTAGTATAATGAAAGATAACCAGTTATCTCAAATAAGAATGGAAAAAATTGATTCATAAGGATTTTCCAAACATCAAAAAATTTTTTTTTCTTTTCGAGATTCTTTTCGCAAAATATGCTATTCTCAGGCTATCAAACTAGTATAATGAAAGAGAACCAGTTATCTCAAATAAGAACAGAAAAAAATTGATTCTAATGAAGTTTCCAAATTTTGAATTTTTTTTTTTTCTTTTCGAGATTCTTTCGGCATAATATGCTTTTCCACAGCTATCAAAATAGCAAAATGAAAGAGAACCAGTTATCTCGAATAAGAACGGAAAAAAAGTGATTCTAATGAAGTTTCCAAACTTCGAAAAAAATTTTTTTTCTTTTCGAGATTCTTTGCGCATAATATGCTTTTCTGAGGCTATCAAACTAGTATAATGAAAGAGAACCAGTTATCTCAAATAAGAACAGAAAAAAATTGATTCTAATGAAGTTTCCAAATTTTGAAATTTTTTTTTTTTCGAGATTCTTTCCGCATAATATGCTTTTCCACAGCTATCAAAATAGCAAAATGAAAGAGAACCAGTTATCTCGAATAAGAACGGAAAAAAAGTGATTCTAATGAAGTTTCCAAACTTCGAAAACATTTTTTTTTCTTTTAGAATTCTTTTCGCATAATGTGCTTTTCTACAGCTATCAAACTAGCAAAATGAAAGAGAACCATTTATCTCGAATAAGAACGTAAAAAAAGTGATTCTAATGAAGTTTCCAAACTTTGAAAACATTTTTTTTTTCTTTTCGTGATTCTTTCCGCATAATATGCTTTTCTACAGCTATCAAACTAGGAAAATGAAAGAGAACCAGTTATCTCCAATAAGAACGGAAAAAAGTGATTCTAATGAAGTTACCAAACTTCGAAAAAATTTTTTTTTCTTTTCGAGATTCTTTCCGCATAATATGCTTTTCTACAGGTATCAAACTAGCAAATTGAAAGAGAACCATTTATCTCGAATAAGAACGGAAAAAGAGTAATTCTAACGAAGTTTCCAAACTTGGAAAAAAATTATATTTCTTTTCGAGATTCTTTGCGCATAATATGCTTTTCTGATTCTATCAAACTAGTATAATGAAAGAGAACTAGTTATCTCAAATAAGAATGGAAAAAATTGATTCATAAGGATTTTCAAAAGATCAAAAAAAATTTTTCTTTATTGAAGATTCTTTCCGCATAATATGCTTTGCTAAGGCTATCAAACTAGAGTATAATGAAAGAGAACCAGTTATCTCAAATAAGAACGGAAAAAAGTGATTCTAATAAAGTTTCCAAATTTTGAAAATTTTTTTTTTCTTTTCGAGATTCTTTGCGCATATAATGATTTTCTGAGGCTATCAAACGAGTATAATGAAAGAGAACCAGTTATCTGAAATAAGAACACAAAAAAATTGATTCTAATGAAGTTTCCAAATTTTGAATTTTTTTTTTTTTTTTCGAGATTCTTTCCGCATAATATGCTTTTCCACAGCTATCAAACTCGCAAAATGAAAGGGAACCATTTATCTCGAATAAGAACGGAAAAAAAGTGATTCTAACGAAGTTTCCAAATTTCGAAAAAAATTATATTTCTTTTCGAGGTTCTTTGCGCATAATGTTTTTCTGAAGCTATCAAAATAGTATAATGAAAGAGAACCAATTATCTCAAATAAGAAAGGAAAAAAATTGATTAATAAGGATTTTCCAAACATCAAAAAAAAAATTTTTTCTTTTCGAGATTCTTTCCGCATAATATGCTTTTCTGTTCTATCAAATTAGTATAATGAAAGAGAACCAGTTATCTCAAATAATTACGGAAAAAAAGTGATTCTAATGATGTTTCCAAACTTTGAAAACATTTTTTTTTCTTTTCGAGATTTTTTCCGCTTAATATGCTTTTCTACAGCTATGAAAATAGCAAAATGAAAGAGAACCAGTTATCTTGAATAAGAACGGAAAAAAAGTGATTCTAACGAAGTTTCCCAACTTTGAAAAAAATTATTTTTCTTTTTGAGATTATTCCCGCATAATATGCTTTTCTATGTCTATGAAACTAGTATAATGAAAGAGAACCAGTTATCTCAAATAAGAACAAAAAAAAAGTGATTCTAATGATGTTTCTAATCTTTGAAAACATTTTTTTTTCTTTTCGAGATTTTTTCCGCTTAATATGCTTTTCTACAGCTATCAAAATAGCAAAATGAAAGAGAACCAGTTATCTCGAATAAGAACGGATAAAAAGTGATTCTAACGAAGTTTCCCAACTTCGAAAAAAATTATTTTTCTTTTTGAGATTCTTACCGCATAATATGCTTTTCAAAGGCTAAGAAACTAGTATAATGAAAGAGAAACAGTTATATCAAATAAGAACGGAAAAAAGTGATTCTAATGATGTTTCCAAACTTTGAAAACATTTTTTTTTCTTTTCGAGATTTTTTCAGCTTAATATGCTTTTCTACAGCTATCAAAATAGCAAAATGGAAGAGAACCAGTTATCTCGAATAAGAACGGAAAAAAAGTGATTCTAACGAAGTTTCCCAACTTCGAAAAAAATTATTTTTCTTTTTGAGATTCTTTGCGCATAATATGCTTTTCTGAGGCTATCAAACTAGTATAATGAAAGAGAACCAGTTATCTCAAATAAGAACGGAAAAAAAGTGATTCTAATGAAGTTTCCAAATTTTAAAAATTTTTTTTTTCTTTTCGAGATTCTTTGCGCATATTATGTTTTTCTGAAGCTATCAAACTAGTATAATGAAAGATAACCAGTTATCTCAAATAAGAATGGAAAAAATTGATTCATAAGGATTTTCCAAACATCAAAAAATTTTTTTTTCTTTTCGAGATTCTTTTCGCAAAATATGCTATTCTCAGGCTATCAAACTAGTATAATGAAAGAGAACCAGTTATCTCAAATAAGAACAGAAAAAAATTGATTCTAATGAAGTTTCCAAATTTTGAATTTTTTTTTTTCTTTTCGAGATTCTTTCGGCATAATATGCTTTTCCACAGCTATCAAAATAGCAAAATGAAAGAGAACCAGTTATCTCGAATAAGAACGGAAAAAAAGTGATTCTAATGAAGTTTCCAAACTTCGAAAAAAATTTTTTTTCTTTTCGAGATTCTTTGCGCATAATATGCTTTTCTGAGGCTATCAAACTAGTATAATGAAAGAGAACCAGTTATCTCAAATAAGAACAGAAAAAAATTGATTCTAATGAAGTTTCCAAATTTTGAAATTTTTTTTTTTTCGAGATTCTTTCCGCATAATATGCTTTTCCACAGCTATCAAAATAGCAAAATGAAAGAGAACCAGTTATCTCGAATAAGAACGGAAAAAAAGTGATTCTAATGAAGTTTCCAAACTTCGAAAACATTTTTTTTTCTTTTAGAATTCTTTTCGCATAATGTGCTTTTCTACAGCTATCAAACTAGCAAAATGAAAGAGAACCATTTATCTCGAATAAGAACGTAAAAAAAGTGATTCTAATGAAGTTTCCAAACTTTGAAAACATTTTTTTTTTCTTTTCGTGATTCTTTCCGCATAATATGCTTTTCTACAGCTATCAAACTAGGAAAATGAAAGAGAACCAGTTATCTCCAATAAGAACGGAAAAAAGTGATTCTAATGAAGTTACCAAACTTCGAAAAAATTTTTTTTTCTTTTCGAGATTCTTTCCGCATAATATGCTTTTCTACAGGTATCAAACTAGCAAATTGAAAGAGAACCATTTATCTCGAATAAGAACGGAAAAAGAGTAATTCTAACGAAGTTTCCAAACTTGGAAAAAAATTATATTTCTTTTCGAGATTCTTTGCGCATAATATGCTTTTCTGATTCTATCAAACTAGTATAATGAAAGAGAACTAGTTATCTCAAATAAGAATGGAAAAAATTGATTCATAAGGATTTTCAAAAGATCAAAAAAAATTTTTCTTTATTGAAGATTCTTTCCGCATAATATGCTTTGCTAAGGCTATCAAACTAGAGTATAATGAAAGAGAACCAGTTATCTCAAATAAGAACGGAAAAAAGTGATTCTAATAAAGTTTCCAAATTTTGAAAATTTTTTTTTTCTTTTCGAGATTCTTTGCGCATATAATGATTTTCTGAGGCTATCAAACGAGTATAATGAAAGAGAACCAGTTATCTGAAATAAGAACACAAAAAAATTGATTCTAATGAAGTTTCCAAATTTTGAATTTTTTTTTTTTTTTTTCGAGATTCTTTCCGCATAATATGCTTTTCCACAGCTATCAAACTCGCAAAATGAAAGGGAACCATTTATCTCGAATAAGAACGGAAAAAAAGTGATTCTAACGAAGTTTCCAAATTTCGAAAAAAATTATATTTCTTTTCGAGGTTCTTTGCGCATAATGTTTTTCTGAAGCTATCAAAATAGTATAATGAAAGAGAACCAATTATCTCAAATAAGAAAGGAAAAAAATTGATTAATAAGGATTTTCCAAACATCAAAAAAAAAATTTTTTCTTTTCGAGATTCTTTCCGCATAATATGCTTTTCTGTTCTATCAAATTAGTATAATGAAAGAGAACCAGTTATCTCAAATAATTACGGAAAAAAAGTGATTCTAATGATGTTTCCAAACTTTGAAAACATTTTTTTTTCTTTTCGAGATTTTTTCCGCTTAATATGCTTTTCTACAGCTATGAAAATAGCAAAATGAAAGAGAACCAGTTATCTTGAATAAGAACGGAAAAAAAGTGATTCTAACGAAGTTTCCCAACTTTGAAAAAAATTATTTTTCTTTTTGAGATTATTCCCGCATAATATGCTTTTCTATGTCTATGAAACTAGTATAATGAAAGAGAACCAGTTATCTCAAATAAGAACAAAAAAAAAGTGATTCTAATGATGTTTCTAATCTTTGAAAACATTTTTTTTTCTTTTCGAGATTTTTTCCGCTTAATATGCTTTTCTACAGCTATCAAAATAGCAAAATGAAAGAGACCCAGTTATCTCGAATAAGAACGGAAAAAAAGTGATTCTAACGAAGTTTCCCAACTTCGAAAAAAATTATTTTTCTTTTTGAGATTCTTTGCGCATAATATGCTTTTCTGAGGCTATCAAACTAGTATAATGAAAGAGAACCAGTTATGTCAAATAAGAACGGAAAAAAAGTGATTCTAATAAAGTTTCCAAATTTTGAAATTTTTTTTTTTCTTTTCGAGATTCTTTGCGCATATAATGCTTTTCTGAGGCTATCAAACTAGTATAATGAAAGATAACCAGTTATCTCAAATAAGAATGGAAAAAAATTGATTCATAAGGATTTTGCAAACATCAAAAAAAAATTTTTTTTCTTTTCGAGATTCTTTTAGTATAATATGCTTTTCTCAGGCTATCAAACTAGTATAATGAAAGAGAACCAGTTATCTGAAGTAAGAACAGAAAAAAATTGATTCTAATGAAGTTTCCAAATTTTGAAATTTATTTTTTTTTTTTTCGGGATTCTTTCCGCATAATATGCTTTTCCACAGTTATCAAACTCGCAAAATGAAAGGGAACCATTTATCTCGAATAAGAACGGAAAAAAAGTGATTCTAACGAAGTTTCCAAACTTCGAAAAAAATTATTTTTCTTTTCGAGATTCTTTCCGCATAATATGCTTTTCTATGGCTATCAAACTATTATAATGAAAGAGAACCAGTTATCTCAAATAAGAACGGAAAAAAAGTGATTCTAATGATGTTTCCAAACTTTGAAAACATTTTTTTTTCTTTTCGAGATTTTTTCCGCTTAATATACTTTTCTACAGCTATCAAAATAGCAACATGAATGAGAACCAGTTATCTCGAATAAGAACGGAAAAAAAGTGATTCTAATGAAGTTTCCAAATTTTGAAATTTTTTTTTTTCTTTTCGAGATTCTTTGCGCATATAATGCTTTTCTGAGGCTATCAAACTAGTATAATGAAAGATAACCAGTTATCTCAAATAAGAATGGAAAAAAATTGATTCATATGGATTTTCCAAACATAAAAAAAAATGTTTTTTCTTTTCGAGATTCTTTTCGCATAATATGCTTTTCTCAGGCTATCATACTAGTATAACGAAAGAGAACCAGTTATCTCAAATAAGAACAGAAAAAAAATTGATTCTAATGAAGTTTCCAAATTTTGAAATTTTTTTTTTTTTTTCGAGATTCTTTCCGCATAATATGCTTTTCCACAGCTATCAAAATAGCAAAATGAAAGAGAACCAGTTATCTCGAATAAGAACGGAAAAATGGTGATTCTAATGAAGTTTCCAAACTTCGAAAAAATTTTTTTTTCTTTTCGAGATTCTTTGCGCATAATATGCTTTTCTGAGGCTATCAGACTAGTATAATGAAAGAGAACCAGATATCTCAAATAAGAACGGAAAAAAAGTGATTCTAACGAAGTTTCCAAATTTGGAAAAAATTATTATTATTTTCGAGATTCTTTGCGTATAATATGCTTTTCTGAGGCTATCAAAGTAGTATAATGAAAGAGAACCAGTTATCTCAAATAAGAATGGAAAAAAATTGATTCATAAGTATTTTTCAAACATCAAAAAAAAATTTTTTTCTTTTCGAGATTCTTTCCGCATAATATGCTTTTCTGAGGCTATCAAACTAGTATAACGAAAGAGAACCAGTTATCTCGAATAAGAACGGAAAAAAATTGATTCCAACGAAGTTTCCAATCTTCGAAAAAAATGATTTTTCTTTTCAAGATTTTTTCCGCATAATATGCTTTTCTAAGGCTATAAAACTAGTATAATAAAAGAGAACCATTTATCTCGAATAAGAACGGAAAAAAAGTGATTCTAACGAAGTTTTCAAACTTCGAAAAAAATTTTTTTTCTTTTCGAGATTCTTTGCGCATAATATGCATTTCTGAGGCTATCAAACTAGTATAATGAAAGAGAACCAGTTATCTCAATCAGAATGGAAAAAAAGTGTTTCTAATGAAGTTTCCAAACTTCGAAAAAAAATTTTTTTCATTTCGAGATTCTTTGCGCATAATATGCTTTTCGGAGGCTATCAAACTAATATAATGAAAGAGAACCAGTTATCTCAAATAAGAACGGAAAAAAAGTGATTCTAACGAAGTTTCGAAACTTCGAAAAAATTTTTTTTTCTTTTCGAGATTCTTTGCCCATAATATGCTTTTCTGAGGCTATCAAACTAGTATAATGAAAGAGAACCAGTTATCTCAAATAAGAACGGAAAAAAAGTGATTCTAAGGAAGTTTCCAAACTTCGAAAATTTTTTTTTTTATTTTCGAGATTCATTGCGCATAATATGCTTTTCTGAGGGTAATCAAACTAGTATAATGAAAGAGAACCAGTTATCTCAAATAAGAACGGAAAAAAAGTGATTCTAGCGAAGTTTCGAAACTTCGAAAAAAATTTTTTTTCTTTTCGAGATTCTTTGCGCATAATATGCTTTTCTTAGGCTATCAAACTAGTATAATGAAAGAGAACCAGTTATCTTAAATAAGAACGGAAAAAAAGTGATTCTAACGAAGTTTCCAAACTTCGAAAAAAAATTTTTATCTTTTCGAGATTCTTTGCGCATAATATGCTTGTCTGAGGCTATCAAACTAGTATAATGAAAGAGAACCAGTTATCTCAAATAAGAATGGAAAAAAAGTAATTCTAAGGAAGTTTCCAAACTTCGAAAAAAAATTTTTTTCTTTTCGAGATTCTTTGCGCATAATACGCTTTTCTGAGGCTATCAAACTAGTATAATGAAAGAGAACCAGTTATCTCAAATAAGAACGGACAAAAAGTGATTCTAACGAAGTTTCCAAACTTCGAAAAAAAACTTTTTCTTTTCGAGATTCTTTGCGCATAATATGCTTTTCTGAGGCTATCAAACTAGTATAACGAAAGAGAACCAGTTATCTCGAATAAGAACGGAAAAAAATTGATTCCAACGAAGTTTCCAATCTTCGAAAAAAATGATTTTTCTTTTCAAGATTCTTTCCGCATAATATGCTTTTCTAAGGCTATAAAACTAGTATAATGAAAGAGAACCATTTATCTCGAATAAGAACGGAAAAAAAGTGTTCTAACGAAGTTTTCAAACTTCGAAAAAAATTTTTTTTCTTTTCGAGATTCTTTGCGCATAATATGCTTGTCTGAGGCTATCAAACTAGTATAATGAAAGAGAACCAGTTATCTCAAATAAGAACGGACAAAAAGTGATTCTAACGAAGTTTCCAAACTTCGAAAAAAAATTTTTTTCTTTTCGAGATTCTTTGCGCATAATATGCTTTTCAGAGGCTATCAAACTAGTATAATGAAAGAGAACCAGTTATCTCAAATAAGAACGGAAAAAAAGTGATTCTAACGAGGTTTCCAAACTTCGAAAAAAATTTTTTTTCTTTTCGAGATTCTTTGCGCATAATATGCTTTTCTGAGGCTATCAAACTAGTATAATGAAAGAGAACCAGTTATCTCAAATAAGAACGGAAAAAAAGTGATTCTAACGAAGTTTCGAAACTTCGAAAAAAAATTTTTTTCTTTTCGAGATTCTTTGCGCATAATATGCTTGTCTGAGGCTATCAAACTAGTATAATGAAAGAGAACCAGTTATCTCAAATATCTCAAATAAGAACGGAAAAAAAGTGATTCTAATGAGGTTTCCAAACTTCGAAAAAAAATTTTTTTCTTTTCGAGATTCTTTGCGCATAATATGCTTTTCTGAGGCTATCAAAGTAGTATAATGAAAGAGAACCAGTTATCTCAAATAAGAACGCAAAAAAAGTGATTCTAACGAAGTTTCGAAACTTCGAAAAAAATTTTTTTTCTTTTCGAGATTCTTTGCGCATAATATGCTTTTCAGAGGCTATCAAACTAGTATAATGAAAGAGAACCAGTTATCTTAAAAAAGAACGGAAAAAAAGTGATTCTAACGAAGTTTCCAAACTTCGAAAAAAAAATTTTTTCTTTTCGAGATTCTTTGCGCATAATATGCTTGTCTGAGGCTATCAAACTAGTATAATGAAAGAGAACCAGTTATCTCAAATAAGAACGGAAAAAAAGTGATTCTAACGAAGTTTCCAAACTTCGAGAAAAAATTTTTTTCTTTTCGAGATTCTTTGCGCATAATATGCTTTTCTGAGGCTATCAAACTAGCATAATGAAAGAGAACCAGTTATCTCAAATAAGAACGGAAAAAAAGTGATTCTAACGAGGTTTCCAATCTTCGAAAAAAATTTTTTTTCTTTTCGAGATTCTTTGCGCATAATATGCTTTTCTGAGGCTATCAAAATAGTATAATGAAAGAGAACCAGTTATCTCAAATAAGAACGGAAAAAAAGTGATTCTAACGAAGTTTCTAAACTTCGAAAAAAATTTTTTTTATTTTCGAGATTCATTGCGCATAATATGCTTTTCTGAGGGTAATCAAACTAGTATAATGAAAGAGAACCAGTTATCTCAAATAAGAACGGAAAAAAAGTGATTCTAACGAAGTTTCGAAACTTCGAAAAAAAATTTTTTTCTTTTCGAGATTCTTTGCGCATAATATGCTTTTCTGAGGCTATCAAACTGGTATAATGAAAGAGAACCAGTTATCTCAAATAAGAAAGGAAAAAAAGTGATTCTTACGAAGTTTGGAAACTTCGATAAAAATTTTTTTTCTTTTTGAGATTCTTTGCGCATAATATGCTTTTCTGAGGCTATCAAACTAGTATAATGAAAGAGAACCAGTTATCTCAAATAAGAACGGAAAAAAAGTGATTCTAACGAAGTTTCGAAACTTCGAAAAAAATTTTTTTTCTTTTCGAGATTCTTTGCGCATAATATGCTTTTCTGAGTCTATCAAACTAGTATAATGAAAGAGAACCAGTTATCTCAAATAAGAAAGGAAAAAAAGTGATTCTAACGAAGTTTCGAAACTTCCAAAAAAATTTTTTTTCTTTTCGAGATTCTTTGCGCATAATATGCTTTTCTGAGGCTATCAAACTAGTATAATGAAAGAGAACCAGTTATCTCAAATAAGAACGGAAAAAAAGTGATTCTAAGGAAGTTTCCAAACTTCGAAAAAAATTTTTTTTATTTTCGAGATTCATTGCGCATAATATGCTTTTCTGAGGGTAATCAAACTAGTATAATGAAAGAGAACCAGTTATCTCAAATAAGAACGGAAAAAAAGTGATTCTAACGAAGTTTCGAAACTTCGAAAAAATTTTTTTTTCTTTTCGAGATTCTTTGCGCATAATATGCTTTTCTTAGGCTATCAAACTAGTATAATTAAAGAGAACCAGTTATCTCAAATAAGAACGGAAAAAAAGTGATTCTAAGGAAGTTTCCAAACTTCGAAAAAAATTTTTTTTATTTTCGAGATTCATTGCGCATAATATGCTTTTCTGAGGGTAATCAAACTAGTATAATGAAAGAGAACCAGTTATCTCAAATAAGAACGGAAAAAAAGTGATTCTAACGAAGTTTCGAAACTTCGAAAAAAATTTTTTTTCTTTTCGAGATTCTTTGCGCATAATATGCTTTTCTTAGGCTATCAAACTAGTATAATGAGAGATAACCAGTTATCTCAAATATGAACGGAAAAAAAGTGATTCTAACGAAGTTTCCAAATTTGGAAAAAATTATTATTATTTTCGAGATTCTTTGCGCATAATATGCTTTTCTGAGGCTATCAAACTAGTATAATGAAAGAGAACCAGTTATCTCAAATAAGAGCGGAAAAAAAGTGATTCTAACGAAGTTTCCAAACTTCGAAAAAAATTTTTTTTATTTTCGAGATTCATTGCGCATAATATGCTTTTCTGAGGGTAATCAAACTAGTATAATGAAAGAGAACCAGTTATCTCAAATAACAACGGAAAAAAAGTGATTCTAACGAAGTTTCGAAACTTCGAAAAAAATTTTTTTTCTTTTCGAGATTCTTTGCGCATAATATGCTTTTCTGAGGCTATCAAACTAGTATAATGAAAGAGAACCAGTTATCTCAAATAAGAACGGAAAAAAAGTGATTCTAACGAGGTTTCCAATCTTCGAAAAAAAATTTTTTTCTTTTCGAGATTCTTTGCGCATAATATGCTTTTCTGAGGCTATCAAACTAGTATAATGAAAGAGAACCAGTTATCTCAAATAAGAACGGAAAAAAAGTGATTCTAACGAAGTTTCCAAACTTCGAAAAAAATTTTTTTTATTTTCGAGATTCATTGCGCATAATATGCTTTTCTGAGGGTAATCAAACTAGTATAATGAAAGAGAACCAGTTATCTCAAATAAGAACGGAAAAAAAGTGATTCTAACGAAGTTTCGAAACTTCGAAAAAAATTTTTTTTCTTTTCGAGATTCTTTGCGCATAATATGCTTTTCTGAGGCTATCAAACTAGTATAATGAAAGAGAACCAGTTATCTCAAATAAGAAAGGAAAAAAAGTGATTCTAACGAAGTTTCGAAACTTCGAAAAAAATTTTTTTTCTTTTCGAGATTCTTTGCGCATAATATGCTTTTCTGAGGCTATCAAACTAGTATAATGAAAAAGAACCAGTTATCTCAAATAAGAACGGAAAAAAAGTGATTCTAAGGAAGTTTCCAAACTTTGAAAAAAATTTTTTTTCTTTTCGAGATTCTTTGCGCATAATATGCTTTTCTGAGGCTATCAAACTAGTATAATGAAAGAGAACCAGTTATCTCAAATAAGAAAGGAAAAAAAGTGATTCTAACGAAGTTTCCAAACTTCGAAAAAAAATCTTTTTCTTTTCGAGATTCTTTGCGCATAATATGCTTGTCTGAGGCTATCAAACTAGTATAACGAGAGATTACCAGTTATCTCAAATAAGAATGGAAAAAAAGTGATTCTAATGATGTTTCCAAACTTCGAAAAATATTTGTTTTCTTTTCGAGATTCTTTCCGCATAATATGCTTTTCTACGGGTATCAAACTAGCAAATGGAAAGAGAACCATTTATCTCGAATAAGAACGGAAAAAGAGTAATTCTAACGAAGTTTCCGAACTTCGAAAAAAATTATTTTTCTTTTTCTTACCGCATAATATGCTTTTCTAAGGCTATCAAACAGGTATAATGAAACAAAACCAGTTATCTCGAATAAGAACGGAAAAAAAGTGATTCTAATGAAGTTTCCAAACTTCGAAAAAAATTTTTTTTCTTTTCGAGATTCTTTGCGCATATGCTTTTCTGAACCTATCAAACTAGTATAATGAAAGAGAATCAGTTATCTCAAATAAGAACGGAAAAAAAGTGATTCTAATGATGTTTCCAAACTTTGAAAACATTTTTTTTTCTTTTCGAGATATTTTCCGCTTTAATACTTTTCTACAGCTATCAAAATAGCAAAATGAAAGAGAACCAGTTATCTCGAATAAGAACGGAAAAAAAGTGATTCTAACGAAGTTTTAAACTTCGAAAAAAATTATTTTTCTTTTTGAGATTCTTACCGCATAATATGCTTTTCTATGGCTATGAAACTAGTATAATGAAAGAGAACCAGTTATCTCAAATAAGAACGGAAAAAAAGTGATTCTAATGAAGTTTCCAAATTTTGAAATTTTTTTTTTTCTTTTCGAGATTCTTTGCGCATATAATGCTTTTCTGAGGCTATCAAACTAGTATAATGAAAGATAACCAGTTATCTCAAATAAGAATGGAAAAAAATTGATTCATATGGATTTTCCAAACATAAAAAAAAATGTTTTTTCTTTTCGAGATTCTTTTCGCATAATATGCTTTTCTCAGGCTATCATACTAGTATAACGAAAGAGAACCAGTTATCTCAAATAAGAACAGAAAAAAATTGATTCTACTGAAGTTTCCAAATTTTGAAATTTTTTTTTTTTTTTCGAGATTCTTTCCGCATAATATGCTTTTCCACAGCTATCAAAATAGCAAAATGAAAGAGAACCAGTTATCTCGAATAAGAACGGAAAAATGGTGATTCTAATGAAGTTTCCAAACTTCGAAAAAATTTTTTTTTCTTTTCGAGATTCTTTGCGCATAATATGCTTTTCTGAGGCTATCAGACTAGTATAATGAAAGAGAACCAGTTATCTCAAATAAGAACGGAAAAAAAGTGATTCTAACGAAGTTTCCAAATTTGGAAAAAATTATTATTATTTTCGAGATTCTTTGCGTATAATATGCTTTTCTGAGGCTATCAAAGTAGTATAATGAAAGAGAACCAGTTATCTCAAATAAGAATGGAAAAAAATTGATTCATAAGTATTTTTCAAACATCAAAAAAAAATTTTTTTCTTTTCGAGATTCTTTCCGCATAATATGCTTTTCTGAGGCTATCAAACTAGTATAACGAAAGAGAACCAGTTATCTCGAATAAGAACGGAAAAAAATTGATTCCAACGAAGTTTCCAATCTTCGAAAAAAATGATTTTTCTTTTCAAGATTTTTTCCGCATAATATGCTTTTCTAAGGCTATAAAACTAGTATAATAAAAGAGAACCATTTATCTCGAATAAGAACGGAAAAAAAGTGATTCTAACGAAGTTTTCAAACTTCGAAAAAAATTTTTTTTCTTTTCGAGATTCTTTGCGCATAATATGCATTTCTGAGGCTATCAAACTAGTATAATGAAAGAGAACCAGTTATCTCAATCAGAATGGAAAAAAAGTGTTTCTAATGAAGTTTCCAAACTTCGAAAAAAAATTTTTTTCATTTCGAGATTCTTTGCGCATAATATGCTTTTCGGAGGCTATCAAACTAATATAATGAAAGAGAACCAGTTATCTCAAATAAGAACGGAAAAAAAGTGATTCTAACGAAGTTTCGAAACTTCGAAAAAATTTTTTTTTCTTTTCGAGATTCTTTGCCCATAATATGCTTTTCTGAGGCTATCAAACTAGTATAATGAAAGAGAACCAGTTATCTCAAATAAGAACGGAAAAAAAGTGATTCTAAGGAAGTTTCCAAACTTCGAAAATTTTTTTTTTTATTTTCGAGATTCATTGCGCATAATATGCTTTTCTGAGGGTAATCAAACTAGTATAATGAAAGAGAACCAGTTATCTCAAATAAGAACGGAAAAAAAGTGATTCTAGCGAAGTTTCGAAACTTCGAAAAAAATTTTTTTTCTTTTCGAGATTCTTTGCGCATAATATGCTTTTCTTAGGCTATCAAACTAGTATAATGAAAGAGAACCAGTTATCTTAAATAAGAACGGAAAAAAAGTGATTCTAACGAAGTTTCCAAACTTCGAAAAAAAATTTTTATCTTTTCGAGATTCTTTGCGCATAATATGCTTGTCTGAGGCTATCAAACTAGTATAATGAAAGAGAACCAGTTATCTCAAATAAGAATGGAAAAAAAGTAATTCTAAGGAAGTTTCCAAACTTCGAAAAAAAATTTTTTTCTTTTCGAGATTCTTTGCGCATAATACGCTTTTCTGAGGCTATCAAACTAGTATAATGAAAGAGAACCAGTTATCTCAAATAAGAACGGACAAAAAGTGATTCTAACGAAGTTTCCAAACTTCGAAAAAAAACTTTTTCTTTTCGAGATTCTTTGCGCATAATATGCTTTTCTGAGGCTATCAAACTAGTATAACGAAAGAGAACCAGTTATCTCGAATAAGAACGGAAAAAAATTGATTCCAACGAAGTTTCCAATCTTCGAAAAAAATGATTTTTCTTTTCAAGATTCTTTCCGCATAATATGCTTTTCTAAGGCTATAAAACTAGTATAATGAAAGAGAACCATTTATCTCGAATAAGAACGGAAAAAAAGTGTTCTAACGAAGTTTTCAAACTTCGAAAAAAATTTTTTTTCTTTTCGAGATTCTTTGCGCATAATATGCTTGTCTGAGGCTATCAAACTAGTATAATGAAAGAGAACCAGTTATCTCAAATAAGAACGGACAAAAAGTGATTCTAACGAAGTTTCCAAACTTCGAAAAAAAATTTTTTTCTTTTCGAGATTCTTTGCGCATAATATGCTTTTCAGAGGCTATCAAACTAGTATAATGAAAGAGAACCAGTTATCTCAAATAAGAACGGAAAAAAAGTGATTCTAACGAGGTTTCCAAACTTCGAAAAAATTTTTTTTTCTTTTCGAGATTCTTTGCGCATAATATGCTTTTCTGAGGCTATCAAACTAGTATAATGAAAGAGAACCAGTTATCTCAAATAAGAACGGAAAAAAAGTGATTCTAACGAAGTTTCGAAACTTCGAAAAAAAATTTTTTTCTTTTCGAGATTCTTTGCGCATAATATGCTTGTCTGAGGCTATCAAACTAGTATAATGAAAGAGAACCAGTTATCTCAAATATCTCAAATAAGAACGGAAAAAAAGTGATTCTAACGAGGTTTCCAAACTTCGAAAAAAAATTTTTTTCTTTTCGAGATTCTTTGCGCATAATATGCTTTTCTGAGGCTATCAAAGTAGTATAATGAAAGAGAACCAGTTATCTCAAATAAGAACGCAAAAAAAGTGATTCTAACGAAGTTTCGAAACTTCGAAAAAAATTTTTTTTCTTTTCGAGATTCTTTGCGCATAATATGCTTTTCAGAGGCTATCAAACTAGTATAATGAAAGAGAACCAGTTATCTTAAAAAAGAACGGAAAAAAAGTGATTCTAACGAAGTTTCCAAACTTCGAAAAAAAAATTTTTTCTTTTCGAGATTCTTTGCGCATAATATGCTTGTCTGAGGCTATCAAACTAGTATAATGAAAGAGAACCAGTTATCTCAAATAAGAACGGAAAAAAAGTGATTCTAACGAAGTTTCCAAACTTCGAGAAAAAATTTTTTTCTTTTCGAGATTCTTTGCGCATAATATGCTTTTCTGAGGCTATCAAACTAGCATAATGAAAGAGAACCAGTTATCTCAAATAAGAACGGAAAAAAAGTGATTCTAACGAGGTTTCCAATCTTCGAAAAAAATTTTTTTTCTTTTCGAGATTCTTTGCGCATAATATGCTTTTCTGAGGCTATCAAAATAGTATAATGAAAGAGAACCAGTTATCTCAAATAAGAACGGAAAAAAAGTGATTCTAACGAAGTTTCCAAACTTCGAAAAAAATTTTTTTTATTTTCGAGATTCATTGCGCATAATATGCTTTTCTGAGGGTAATCAAACTAGTATAATGAAAGGGAACCAGTTATCTCAAATAAGAACGGAAAAAAAGTGATTCTAACGAAGTTTCGAAACTTCGAAAAAAAATTTTTTTCTTTTCGAGATTCTTTGCGCATAATATGCTTTTCTTAGGCTATCAAACTAGTATAATGAGAGATAACCAGTTATCTCAAATATGAACGGAAAAAAAGTGATTCTAACGAAGTTTCCAAATTTGGAAAAAATTATTATTATTTTCGAGATTCTTTGCGCATAATATGCTTTTCTGAGGCTATCAAACTAGTATAATGAAAGAGAACCAGTTATCTCAAATAAGAGCGGAAAAAAAGTGATTCTAACGAAGTTTCCAAACTTCGAAAAAAATTTTTTTTATTTTCGAGATTCATTGCGCATAATATGCTTTTCTGAGGGTAATCAAACTAGTATAATGAAAGAGAACCAGTTATCTCAAATAACAACGGAAAAAAAGTGATTCTAACGAAGTTTCGAAACTTCGAAAAAAATTTTTTTTCTTTTCGAGATTCTTTGCGCATAATATGCTTTTCTGAGGCTATCAAACTAGTATAATGAAAGAGAACCAGTTATCTCAAATAAGAACGGAAAAAAAGTGATTCTAACGAGGTTTCCAATCTTCGAAAAAAAATTTTTTTCTTTTCGAGATTCTTTGCGCATAATATGCTTTTCTGAGGCTATCAAACTAGTATAATGAAAGAGAACCAGTTATCTCAAATAAGAACGGAAAAAAAGTGATTCTAACGAAGTTTCCAAACTTCGAAAAAAATTTTTTTTATTTTCGAGATTCATTGCGCATAATATGCTTTTCTGAGGGTAATCAAACTAGTATAATGAAAGAGAACCAGTTATCTCAAATAAGAACGGAAAAAAAGTGATTCTAACGAAGTTTCGAAACTTCGAAAAAAATTTTTTTTCTTTTCGAGATTCTTTGCGCATAATATGCTTTTCTGAGGCTATCAAACTAGTATAATGAAAGAGAACCAGTTATCTCAAATAAGAAAGGAAAAAAAGTGATTCTAACGAAGTTTCGAAACTTCGAAAAAAATTTTTTTTCTTTTCGAGATTCTTTGCGCATAATATGCTTTTCTGAGGCTATCAAACTAGTATAATGAAAAAGAACCAGTTATCTCAAATAAGAACGGAAAAAAAGTGATTCTAAGGAAGTTTCCAAACTTTGAAAAAAATTTTTTTTCTTTTCGAGATTCTTTGCGCATAATATGCTTTTCTGAGGCTATCAAACTAGTATAATGAAAGAGAACCAGTTATCTCAAATAAGAAAGGAAAAAAAGTGATTCTAACGAAGTTTCCAAACTTCGAAAAAAAATCTTTTTCTTTTCGAGATTCTTTGCGCATAATATGCTTGTCTGAGGCTATCAAACTAGTATAACGAGAGATTACCAGTTATCTCAAATAAGAATGGAAAAAAAGTGATTCTAATGATGTTTCCAAACTTCGAAAAATATTTGTTTTCTTTTCGAGATTCTTTCCGCATAATATGCTTTTCTACGGGTATCAAACTAGCAAATGGAAAGAGAACCATTTATCTCGAATAAGAACGGAAAAAGAGTAATTCTAACGAAGTTTCCGAACTTCGAAAAAAATTATTTTTCTTTTTCTTACCGCATAATATGCTTTTCTAAGGCTATCAAACAGGTATAATGAAACAAAACCAGTTATCTCGAATAAGAACGGAAAAAAAGTGATTCTAATGAAGTTTCCAAACTTCGAAAAAAATTTTTTTTCTTTTCGAGATTCTTTGCGCATATGCTTTTCTGAACCTATCAAACTAGTATAATGAAAGAGAATCAGTTATCTCAAATAAGAACGGAAAAAAAGTGATTCTAATGATGTTTCCAAACTTTGAAAACATTTTTTTTTCTTTTCGAGATATTTTCCGCTTTAATACTTTTCTACAGCTATCAAAATAGCAAAATGAAAGAGAACCAGTTATCTCGAATAAGAACGGAAAAAAAGTGATTCTAACGAAGTTTTAAACTTCGAAAAAAATTATTTTTCTTTTTGAGATTCTTACCGCATAATATGCTTTTCTATGGCTATGAAACTAGTATAATGAAAGAGAACCAGTTATCTCAAATAAGAACGGAAAAAAAGTGATTCTAATGAAGTTTCCAAATTTTGAAATTTTTTTTTTTCTTTTCGAGATTCTTTGCGCATATAATGCTTTTCTGAGGCTATCAAACTAGTATAATGAAAGATAACCAGTTATCTCAAATAAGAATGGAAAAAAATTGATTCATATGGATTTTCCAAACATAAAAAAAAATGTTTTTTCTTTTCGAGATTCTTTTCGCATAATATGCTTTTCTCAGGCTATCATACTAGTATAACGAAAGAGAACCAGTTATCTCAAATAAGAACAGAAAAAAATTGATTCTACTGAAGTTTCCAAATTTTGAAATTTTTTTTTTTTTTTCGAGATTCTTTCCGCATAATATGCTTTTCCACAGCTATCAAAATAGCAAAATGAAAGAGAACCAGTTATCTCGAATAAGAACGGAAAAATGGTGATTCTAATGAAGTTTCCAAACTTCGAAAAAATTTTTTTTTCTTTTCGAGATTCTTTGCGCATAATATGCTTTTCTGAGGCTATCAGACTAGTATAATGAAAGAGAACCAGTTATCTCAAATAAGAACGGAAAAAAAGTGATTCTAACGAAGTTTCCAAATTTGGAAAAAATTATTATTATTTTCGAGATTCTTTGCGTATAATATGCTTTTCTGAGGCTATCAAAGTAGTATAATGAAAGAGAACCAGTTATCTCAAATAAGAATGGAAAAAAATTGATTCATAAGTATTTTTCAAACATCAAAAAAAAATTTTTTTCTTTTCGAGATTCTTTCCGCATAATATGCTTTTCTGAGGCTATCAAACTAGTATAACGAAAGAGAACCAGTTATCTCGAATAAGAACGGAAAAAAATTGATTCCAACGAAGTTTCCAATCTTCGAAAAAAATGATTTTTCTTTTCAAGATTTTTTCCGCATAATATGCTTTTCTAAGGCTATAAAACTAGTATAATAAAAGAGAACCATTTATCTCGAATAAGAACGGAAAAAAAGTGATTCTAACGAAGTTTTCAAACTTCGAAAAAAATTTTTTTTCTTTTCGAGATTCTTTGCGCATAATATGCATTTCTGAGGCTATCAAACTAGTATAATGAAAGAGAACCAGTTATCTCAATCAGAATGGAAAAAAAGTGTTTCTAATGAAGTTTCCAAACTTCGAAAAAAAATTTTTTTCATTTCGAGATTCTTTGCGCATAATATGCTTTTCGGAGGCTATCAAACTAATATAATGAAAGAGAACCAGTTATCTCAAATAAGAACGGAAAAAAAGTGATTCTAACGAAGTTTCGAAACTTCGAAAAAATTTTTTTTTCTTTTCGAGATTCTTTGCCCATAATATGCTTTTCTGAGGCTATCAAACTAGTATAATGAAAGAGAACCAGTTATCTCAAATAAGAACGGAAAAAAAGTGATTCTAAGGAAGTTTCCAAACTTCGAAAATTTTTTTTTTTATTTTCGAGATTCATTGCGCATAATATGCTTTTCTGAGGGTAATCAAACTAGTATAATGAAAGAGAACCAGTTATCTCAAATAAGAACGGAAAAAAAGTGATTCTAGCGAAGTTTCGAAACTTCGAAAAAAATTTTTTTTCTTTTCGAGATTCTTTGCGCATAATATGCTTTTCTTAGGCTATCAAACTAGTATAATGAAAGAGAACCAGTTATCTTAAATAAGAACGGAAAAAAAGTGATTCTAACGAAGTTTCCAAACTTCGAAAAAAAATTTTTATCTTTTCGAGATTCTTTGCGCATAATATGCTTGTCTGAGGCTATCAAACTAGTATAATGAAAGAGAACCAGTTATCTCAAATAAGAATGGAAAAAAAGTAATTCTAAGGAAGTTTCCAAACTTCGAAAAAAAATTTTTTTCTTTTCGAGATTCTTTGCGCATAATACGCTTTTCTGAGGCTATCAAACTAGTATAATGAAAGAGAACCAGTTATCTCAAATAAGAACGGACAAAAAGTGATTCTAACGAAGTTTCCAAACTTCGAAAAAAAACTTTTTCTTTTCGAGATTCTTTGCGCATAATATGCTTTTCTGAGGCTATCAAACTAGTATAACGAAAGAGAACCAGTTATCTCGAATAAGAACGGAAAAAAATTGATTCCAACGAAGTTTCCAATCTTCGAAAAAAATGATTTTTCTTTTCAAGATTCTTTCCGCATAATATGCTTTTCTAAGGCTATAAAACTAGTATAATGAAAGAGAACCATTTATCTCGAATAAGAACGGAAAAAAAGTGTTCTAACGAAGTTTTCAAACTTCGAAAAAAATTTTTTTTCTTTTCGAGATTCTTTGCGCATAATATGCTTGTCTGAGGCTATCAAACTAGTATAATGAAAGAGAACCAGTTATCTCAAATAAGAACGGACAAAAAGTGATTCTAACGAAGTTTCCAAACTTCGAAAAAAAATTTTTTTCTTTTCGAGATTCTTTGCGCATAATATGCTTTTCAGAGGCTATCAAACTAGTATAATGAAAGAGAACCAGTTATCTCAAATAAGAACGGAAAAAAAGTAATTCTAACGAGGTTTCCAAACTTCGAAAAAAATTTTTTTTCTTTTCGAGATTCTTTGCGCATAATATGCTTTTCTGAGGCTATCAAACTAGTATAATGAAAGAGAACCAGTTATCTCAAATAAGAACGGAAAAAAAGTGATTCTAACGAAGTTTCGAAACTTCGAAAAAAAATTTTTTTCTTTTCGAGATTCTTTGCGCATAATATGCTTGTCTGAGGCTATCAAACTAGTATAATGAAAGAGAACCAGTTATCTCAAATATCTCAAATAAGAACGGAAAAAAAGTGATTCTAACGAGGTTTCCAAACTTCGAAAAAAAATTTTTTTCTTTTCGAGATTCTTTGCGAATAATATGCTTTTCTGAGGCTATCAAAGTAGTATAATGAAAGAGAACCAGTTATCTCAAATAAGAACGCAAAAAAAGTGATTCTAACGAAGTTTCGAAACTTCGAAAAAAATTTTTTTTCTTTTCGAGATTCTTTGCGCATAATATGCTTTTCAGAGGCTATCAAACTAGTATAATGAAAGAGAACCAGTTATCTTAAAAAAGAACGGAAAAAAAGTGATTCTAACGAAGTTTCCAAACTTCGAAAAAAAAATTTTTTCTTTTCGAGATTCTTTGCGCATAATATGCTTGTCTGAGGCTATCAAACTAGTATAATGAAAGAGAACCAGTTATCTCAAATAAGAACGGAAAAAAAGTGATTCTAACGAAGTTTCCAAACTTCGAGAAAAAATTTTTTTCTTTTCGAGATTCTTTGCGCATAATATGCTTTTCTGAGGCTATCAAACTAGCATAATGAAAGAGAACCAGTTATCTCAAATAAGAACGGAAAAAAAGTGATTCTAACGAGGTTTCCAATCTTCGAAAAAAATTTTTTTTCTTTTCGAGATTCTTTGCGCATAATATGCTTTTCTGAGGCTATCAAAATAGTATAATGAAAGAGAACCAGTTATCTCAAATAAGAACGGAAAAAAAGTGATTCTAACGAAGTTTCCAAACTTCGAAAAAAATTTTTTTTATTTTCGAGATTCATTGCGCATAATATGCTTTTCTGAGGGTAATCAAACTAGTATAATGAAAGGGAACCAGTTATCTCAAATAAGAACGGAAAAAAAGTGATTCTAACGAAGTTTCGAAACTTCGAAAAAAAATTTTTTTCTTTTCGAGATTCTTTGCGCATAATATGCTTTTCTGAGGCTATCAAACTGGTATAATGAAAGAGAACCAGTTATCTCAAATAAGAAAGGAAAAAAAGTGATTCTTACGAAGTTTGGAAACTTCGATAAAAATTTTTTTTCTTTTTGAGATTCTTTGCGCATAATATGCTTTTCTGAGGCTATCAAACTAGTATAATGAAAGAGAACCAGTTATCTCAAATAAGAACGGAAAAAAAGTGATTCTAACGAAGTTTCGAAACTTCGAAAAAAATTTTTTTTCTTTTCGAGATTCTTTGCGCATAATATGCTTTTCTGAGTCTATCAAACTAGTATAATGAAAGAGAACCAGTTATCTCAAATAAGAAAGGAAAAAAAGTGATTCTAACGAAGTTTCGAAACTTCCAAAAAAATTTTTTTTCTTTTCGAGATTCTTTGCGCATAATATGCTTTTCTGAGGCTATCAAACTAGTATAATGAAAGAGAACCAGTTATCTCAAATAAGAACGGAAAAAAAGTGATTCTAAGGAAGTTTCCAAACTTCGAAAAAAATTTTTTTTATTTTCGAGATTCATTGCGCATAATATGCTTTTCTGAGGGTAATCAAACTAGTATAATGAAAGAGAACCAGTTATCTCAAATAAGAACGGAAAAAAAGTGATTCTAACGAAGTTTCGAAACTTCGAAAAAATTTTTTTTTCTTTTCGAGATTCTTTGCGCATAATATGCTTTTCTTAGGCTATCAAACTAGTATAATTAAAGAGAACCAGTTATCTCAAATAAGAACGGAAAAAAAGTGATTCTAAGGAAGTTTCCAAACTTCGAAAAAAATTTTTTTTATTTTCGAGATTCATTGCGCATAATATGCTTTTCTGAGGGTAATCAAACTAGTATAATGAAAGAGAACCAGTTATCTCAAATAAGAACGGAAAAAAAGTGATTCTAACGAAGTTTCGAAACTTCGAAAAAAATTTTTTTTCTTTTCGAGATTCTTTGCGCATAATATGCTTTTCTTAGGCTATCAAACTAGTATAATGAGAGATAACCAGTTATCTCAAATATGAACGGAAAAAAAGTGATTCTAACGAAGTTTCCAAATTTGGAAAAAATTATTATTATTTTCGAGATTCTTTGCGCATAATATGCTTTTCTGAGGCTATCAAACTAGTATAATGAAAGAGAACCAGTTATCTCAAATAAGAGCGGAAAAAAAGTGATTCTAACGAAGTTTCCAAACTTCGAAAAAAATTTTTTTTATTTTCGAGATTCATTGCGCATAATATGCTTTTCTGAGGGTAATCAAACTAGTATAATGAAAGAGAACCAGTTATCTCAAATAACAACGGAAAAAAAGTGATTCTAACGAAGTTTCGAAACTTCGAAAAAAATTTTTTTTCTTTTCGAGATTCTTTGCGCATAATATGCTTTTCTGAGGCTATCAAACTAGTATAATGAAAGAGAACCAGTTATCTCAAATAAGAACGGAAAAAAAGTGATTCTAACGAGGTTTCCAATCTTCGAAAAAAAATTTTTTTCTTTTCGAGATTCTTTGCGCATAATATGCTTTTCTGAGGCTATCAAACTAGTATAATGAAAGAGAACCAGTTATCTCAAATAAGAACGGAAAAAAAGTGATTCTAACGAAGTTTCCAAACTTCGAAAAAAATTTTTTTTATTTTCGAGATTCATTGCGCATAATATGCTTTTCTGAGGGTAATCAAACTAGTATAATGAAAGAGAACCAGTTATCTCAAATAAGAACGGAAAAAAAGTGATTCTAACGAAGTTTCGAAACTTCGAAAAAAATTTTTTTTCTTTTCGAGATTCTTTGCGCATAATATGCTTTTCTGAGGCTATCAAACTAGTATAATGAAAGAGAACCAGTTATCTCAAATAAGAAAGGAAAAAAAGTGATTCTAACGAAGTTTCGAAACTTCGAAAAAAATTTTTTTTCTTTTCGAGATTCTTTGCGCATAATATGCTTTTCTGAGGCTATCAAACTAGTATAATGAAAGAGAACCAGTTATCTCAATTAAGAACGGAAAAAAAGTGATTCTAAGGAAGTTTCCAAACTTTGAAAAAAATTTTTTTTCTTTTCGAGATTCTTTGCGCATAATATGCTTTTCTGAGGCTATCAAACTAGTATAATGAAAGAGAACCAGTTATCTCAAATAAGAAAGGAAAAAAAGTGATTCTAACGAAGTTTCCAAACTTCGAAAAAAAATCTTTTTCTTTTCGAGATTCTTTGCGCATAATATGCTTGTCTGAGGCTATCAAACTAGTATAACGAGAGATTACCAGTTATCTCAAATAAGAATGGAAAAAAAGTGATTCTAATGAAGTTTCCAAACTTCGAAAAATATTTGTTTTCTTTTCGAGATTCTTTCCGCATAATATGCTTTTCTACGGGTATCAAACTAGCAAATGGAAAGAGAACCATTTATCTCGAATAAGAACGGAAAAAGAGTAATTCTAACGAAGTTTCCGAACTTCGAAAAAAATTATTTTTCTTTTTCTTACCGCATAATATGCTTTTCTAAGGCTATCAAACAGGTATAATGAAACAAAACCAGTTATCTCGAATAAGAACGGAAAAAAAGTGATTCTAATGAAGTTTCCAAACTTCGAAAAAAATTTTTTTTCTTTTCGAGATTCTTTGCGCATATGCTTTTCTGAAGCTATCAAACTAGTATAATGAAAGAGAATCAGTTATCTCAAATAAGAACGGAAAAAAAGTGATTCTAATGATGTTTCCAAACTTTGAAAACATTTTTTTTTCTTTTCGAGATATTTTCCGCTTTAATACTTTTCTACAGCTATCAAAATAGCAAAATGAAAGAGAACCAGTTATCTCGAATAAGAACGGAAAAAAAGTGATTCTAACGAAGTTTTAAACTTCGAAAAAAATTATTTTTCTTTTTGAGATTCTTACCGCATAATATGCTTTTCTATGGCTATGAAACTAGTATAATGAAAGAGAACCAGTTATCTCAAATAAGAACGGAAAAAAAGTGATTCTAATGAAGTTTCCAAATTTTGAAATTTTTTTTTTTCTTTTCGAGATTCTTTGCGCATATAATGCTTTTCTGAGGCTATCAAACTAGTATAATGAAAGATAACCAGTTATCTCAAATAAGAATGGAAAAAAATTGATTCATATGGATTTTCCAAACATAAAAAAAAATGTTTTTTCTTTTCGAGATTCTTTTCGCATAATATGCTTTTCTCAGGCTATCATACTAGTATAACGAAAGAGAACCAGTTATCTCAAATAAGAACAGAAAAAAATTGATTCTACTGAAGTTTCCAAATTTTGAAATTTTTTTTTTTTTTTCGAGATTCTTTCCGCATAATATGCTTTTCCACAGCTATCAAAATAGCAAAATGAAAGAGAACCAGTTATCTCGAATAAGAACGGAAAAATGGTGATTCTAATGAAGTTTCCAAACTTCGAAAAAATTTTTTTTTCTTTTCGAGATTCTTTGCGCATAATATGCTTTTCTGAGGCTATCAGACTAGTATAATGAAAGAGAACCAGTTATCTCAAATAAGAACGGAAAAAAAGTGATTCTAACGAAGTTTCCAAATTTGGAAAAAATTATTATTATTTTCGAGATTCTTTGCGTATAATATGCTTTTCTGAGGCTATCAAAGTAGTATAATGAAAGAGAACCAGTTATCTCAAATAAGAATGGAAAAAAATTGATTCATAAGTATTTTTCAAACATCAAAAAAAAATTTTTTTCTTTTCGAGATTCTTTCCGCATAATATGCTTTTCTGAGGCTATCAAACAAGTATAACGAAAGAGAACCAGTTATCTCGAATAAGAACGGAAAAAAATTGATTCCAACGAAGTTTCCAATCTTCGAAAAAAATGATTTTTCTTTTCAAGATTTTTTCCGCATAATATGCTTTTCTACGGCTATAAAACTAGTATAATGAAAGAGAACCATTTATCTCGAATAAGAACGGAAAAAAAGTGATTCTAACGAAGTTTCGAAACTTCGAAAAAAATTTTTTTTCTTTTCGAGATTCTTTGCGCATAATATGCTTTTCTGAGGCTATCAAACTGGTATAATGAAAGAGAACCAGTTATCTCAAATAAGAAAGGAAAAAAAGTGATTCTAACGAAGTTTGGAAACTTCGAAAAAAATTTTTTTTCTTTTTGAGATTCTTTGCGCATAATATGCTTTTCTGAGGCTATCAAACTAGTATAATGAAAGAGAACCAGTTATCTCAAATAAGAACGGAAAAAAAGTGATTCTAACGAAGTTTCGAAACTTCGAAAAAATTTTTTTTTCTTTTCGAGATTCTTTGCGCATAATATGCTTTTCTGAGGCTATCAAACTAGTATAATGAAAGAGAACCAGTTATCTCAAATAAGAAAGGAAAAAAAGTGATTCTAACGAAGTTTCGAAACTTCCAAAAAAATTTTTTTTCTTTTCGAGATTCTTTGCGCATAATATGCTTTTCTGAGGCTATCAAACTAGTATAATGAAAGAGAACCAGTTATCTCAAATAAGAACGGAAAAAAAGTGATTCTAAGGAAGTTTCCAAACTTCGAAAAAATTTTTTTTTATTTTCGAGATTCATTGCGCATAATATGCTTTTCTGAGGGTAATCAAACTAGTATAATGAAAGAGAACCAGTTATCTCAAATAAGAACGGAAAAAAAGTGATTCTAACGAAGTTTCGAAACTTCGAAAAAAATTTTTTTTCTTTTCGAGATTCTTTGCGCATAATATGCTTTTCTTAGGCTATCAAACTAGTATAATGAAAGAGAACCAGTTATCTCAAATAAGAACGGAAAAAAAGTGATTCTAAGGAAGTTTCCAAACTTCGAAAAAAATTTTTTTTATTTTCGAGATTCATTGCGCATAATATGCTTTTCTGAGGGTAATCAAACTAGTATAATGAAAGAGAACCAGTTATCTCAAATAAGAACGGAAAAAAAGTGATTCTAACGAAGTTTCGAAACTTCGAAAAAATTTTTTTTCTTTTCGAGATTCTTTGAGCATAATATGCTTTTCTTAGGCTATCAAACTAGTATAATGAAAGAGAACCAGTTATCTCAAATAAGAACGGAAAAAAAGTGATTCTAACGAAGTTTCCAAATTTGGAAAAAATTATTATTATTTTCGAGATTCTTTGCGCATAATATGCTTTTCTGAGGCTATCAAACTAGTATAATGAAAGAGAACCAGTTATCTCAAATAAGAGCGGAAAAAAAGTGATTCTAACGAAGTTTCCAAACTTCGAAAAAAATTGTTTTTATTTTCGAGATTCATTGCGCATAATATGCTTTTCTGAGGGTAATCAAACTAGTATAATGAAAGAGAACCAGTTATCTCAAATAACAACGGAAAAAAAGTGATTCTAACGAAGTTTCGAAACTTCGAAAAAAATTTTTTTTCTTTTCGAGATTCTTTGCGCATAATATGCTTTTCTGAGGCTATCAAACTAGTATAATGAAAGAGAACCAGTTATCTCAAATAAGAACGGAAAAAAAGTGATTCTAACGAGGTTTCCAATCTTCGAAAAAAAATTTTTTTCTTTTCGAGATTCTTTGCGCATAATATGCTTTTCTGAGGCTATCAAACTAGTATAATGAAAGAGAACCAGTTATCTCAAATAAGAACGGAAAAAAAGTGATTCTAACGAAGTTTCCAAACTTCGAAAAAAATTTTTTTTATTTTCGAGATTCATTGCGCATAATATGCTTTTCTGAGGGTAATCAAACTAGTATAATGAAAGAGAACCAGTTATCTCAAATAAGAACGGAAAAAAAGTGATTCTAACGAAGTTTCGAAACTTCGAAAAAAATTTTTTTTCTTTTCGAGATTCTTTGCGCATAATATGCTTTTCTGAGGCTATCAAACTAGTATAATGAAACAGAACCAGTTATCTCAAATAAGAAAGGAAAAAAAGTGATTCTAACGAAGTTTGGAAACTTCGAAAAAAATTTTTTTTCTTTTTGAGATTCTTTGCGCATAATATGCTTTTCTGAGGCTATCAAACTAGTATAATGAAAGAGAACCAATTATCTCAAATAAGAACGGAAAAAAAGTGATTCTAACGAAGTTTCGAAACTTCGAAAAAATTTTTTTTTCTTTTCGAGATTCTTTGCGCATAATATGCTTTTCTGAGGCTATCAAACTAGTATAATGAAAGAGAACCAGTTATCTCAAATAAGAAAGGAAAAAAAGTGATTCTAACGAAGTTTCGAAACTTCGAAAAAAAATTTTTTTCTTTTCGAGATTCTTTGCGCATAATATGCTTTTCTGAGGCTATCAAACTAGTATAATGAAAGAGAACCAGTTATCTCAAATAAGAACGGAAAAAAAGTGATTCTAAGGAAGTTTCCAAACTTTGAAAAAAATTTTTTTTCTTTTCGAGATTCTTTGCGCATAATATGCTTTTCTGAGGCTATCAAACTAGTATAATGAAAGAGAACCAGTTATCTCAAATAAGAAAGGAAAAAAAGTGATTATAACGAAGTTTCCAAACTTCGAAAAAAAATTTTTTTCTTTTCGAGATTCTTTGCGCATAATATGCTTGTCTGAGGCTATCAAACTACTATAACGAGAGATTACCAGTTATCTCAAATAAGAATGGAAAAAAAGTGATTCTAATGAAGTTTCCAAACTTCGAAAAATATTTGTTTTCTTTTCGAGATTCTTTCCGCATAATATGCTTTTCTACGGGTATCAAACTAGCAAATGGAAAGAGAACCATTTATCTCGAATAAGAACGGAAAAAGAGTAATTCTAACGAAGTTTCCGAACTTCGAAAAAAATTATTTTTCTTTTTCTTACCGCATAATATGCTTTTCTAAGGCTATCAAACAGGTATAATGAAACAAAACCAGTTATCTCGAATAAGAACGGAAAAAAAGTGATTGTAATGAAGTTTCCAAACTTCGAAAAAAATTTTTTTTCCTTTCGAGATTCTTTGCGCATATGCTTTTCTGAAGCTATCAAACTAGTATAATGAAAGAGAATCAGTTATCTCAAATAAGAACGGAAAAAAAGTGATTCTAATGATGTTTCCAAACTTTGAAAACATTTTTTTTTCTTTTCAAGATTTTTTCCGCTTAATATACTTTTCTACAGCTATCAAAATAGCAAAATGAAAGAGAACCAGTTATCTCGAATAAGAACGGAAAAAAAGTGATTCTAACGAAGTTTTAAACTTCGAAAAAAATTATTTTTCTTTTTGAGATTCTTACCGCATAATATGCTTTTCTATGGCTATGAAACTAGTATAATGAAAGAGAACCAGTTATCTCAAATAAGAACGGAAAAAAAGTGATTCTAATGAAGTTTCCAAATTTTGAAATTTTTTTTTTTCTTTTCGAGATTCTTTGCGCATATAATGCTTTTCTGAGGCTATCAAACTAGTATAATGAAAGATAACCAGTTATCTCAAATAAGAATGGAAAAAAATTGATTCATATGGATTTTCCAAACATAAAAAAAAATGTTTTTTCTTTTCGAGATTCTTTTCGCATAATATGCTTTTCTCAGGCTATCATACTAGTATAACGAAAGAGAACCAGTTATCTCAAATAAGAACAGAAAAAAATTGATTCTAATGAAGTTTCCAAATTTTGAAATTTTTTTTTTTTTTTTCGAGATTCTTTCCGCATAATATTCTTTTCCACAGCTATCAAAATAGCAAAATGAAAGAGAACCAGTTATCTCGAATAAGAACGGAAAAATGGTGATTCTAATGAAGTTTCCAAACTTCGAAAAAATTTTTTTTTCTTTTCGAGATTCTTTGCGCATAATATGCTTTTCTGAGGCTATCAGACTAGTATAATGAAAGAGAACCAGTTATCTCAAATAAGAACGGAAAAAAAGTGATTCTAACGAAGTTTCCAAATTTGGAAAAAATTATTATTATTTTCGAGATTCTTTGCGTATAATATGCTTTTCTGAGGCTATCAAAGTAGTATAATGAAAGAGAACCAGTTATCTCAAATAAGAATGGAAAAAAATTGATTCATAAGTATTTTTCAAACATCAAAAAAAAATTTTTTTCTTTTCGAGATTCTTTCCGCATAATATGCTTTTCTGAGGCTATCAAACAAGTATAACGAAAGAGAACCAGTTATCTCGAATAAGAACGGAAAAAAATTGATTCCAACGAAGTTTCCAATCTTCGAAAAAAATGATTTTTCTTTTCAAGATTTTTTCCGCATAATATGCTTTTCTAAGGCTATAAAACTAGTATAATGAAAGAGAACCATTTATCTCGAATAAGAACGGAAAAAAAGTGATTCTAACGAAGTTTTCAAACTTCGAAAAAATTTTTTTTTCTTTTCGAGATTCTTTGCGCATAATATGCATTTCTGAGGCTATCAAACTAGTATAATGAAAGAGAACCAGTTATCTCAATCAGAATGGAAAAAAAGTGTTTCTAATGAAGTTTCCAAACTTCGAAAAAAAATTTTTTTCATTTCGAGATTCTTTGCGCATAATATGCTTTTCGGAGGCTATCAAACTAATATAATGAAAGAGAACCAGTTATCTCAAATAAGAACGGAAAAAAAGTGATTCTAACGAAGTTTCGAAACTTCGAAAAAATTTTTTTTCTTTTCGAGATTCTTTGCCCATAATATGCTTTTCTGAGGCTATCAAACTAGTATAATGAAAGAGAACCAGTTATCTCAAATAAGAACGGAAAAAAAGTGATTCTAAGGAAGTTTCCAAACTTCGAAAATTTTTTTTTTTATTTTCGAGATTCATTGCGCATAATATGCTTTTCTGAGGGTAATCAAACTAGTATAATGAAAGAGAACCAGTTATCTCAAATAAGAACGGAAAAAAAGTGATTCTAGCGAAGTTTCGAAACTTCGAAAAAAATTTTTTTTCTTTTCGAGGTTCTTTGCGCATAATATGCTTTTCTTAGGCTATCAAACTAGTATAATGAAAGAGAACCAATTATCTTAAATAAGAACGGAAAAAAAGTGATTCTAACGAAGTTTCCAAACTTCGAAAAAAAATTTTTATCTTTTCGAGATTCTTTGCGCATAATATGCTTGTCTGAGGCTATCAAACTGGTATAATGAAAGAGAACCAGTTATCTCAAATAAGAATGGAAAAAAAGTAATTCTAAGGAAGTTTCCAAACTTCGAAAAAAAATTTTTTTCTTTTCGAGATTCTTTGCGCATAATACGCTTTTCTGAGGCTATCAAACTAGTATAATGAAAGAGAACCAGTTATCTCAAATAAGAACGGAAAAAAATTGATTCCAACGAAGTTTCCAATCTTCGAAAAAAATGATTTTTCTTTTCAAGATTCTTTCCGCATAATATGCTTTTCTAAGGCTATAAAACTAGTATAATGAAAGAGAACCATTTATCTCGAATAAGAACGGAAAAAAAGTGTTCTAACGAAGTTTTCAAACTTCGAAAAAAATTTTTTTTCTTTTCGAGATTCTTTGCGCATAATATGCTTGTCTGAGGCTATCAAACTAGTATAATGAAAGAGAACCAGTTATCTCAAATAAGAACGGACAAAAAGTGATTCTAACGAAGTTTCCAAACTTCGAAAAAAAAATTTTTTCTTTTCGAGATTCTTTGCGCATAATATGCTTTTCAGAGGCTATCAGACTAGTATAATGAAAGAGAACCAGTTATCTCAAATAAGAACGGAAAAAAAGTGATTCTAACGAAGTTTCCATATTTGGAAAAAATTATTATTATTTTCGAGATTCTTTGCGTATAATATGCTTTTAATATGCGTATAATATGCTTTTCTGAGGCTATGAAAGAGAACCAGTTATCTCAAATAAGAATGGAAAAAAATTGATTCATAAGTATTTTTCAAACATCAAAAAAAAATTTTTTTCTTTTCGAGATTCTTTCCGCATAATATGCTTTTCTGAGGCTATCAAACAAGTATAACGAAAGAGAACCAGTTATCTCGAATAAGAACGGAAAAAAATTGATTCCAACGAAGTTTCCAATCTTCGAAAAAAATGATTTTTCTTTTCAAGATTTTTTCCGCATAATATGCTTTTCTAAGGCTATAAAACTAGTATAATGAAAGAGAACCATTTATCTCGAATAAGAACGGAAAAAAAGTGATTCTAACGAAGTTTCGAAACTTCGAAAAAAATTTTTTTTCTTTTCGAGATTCTTTGCGCATAATATGCTTTTCTGAGGCTATCAAACTAGTATAATGAAAGAGAACCAGTTATCTCAAATAAGAACGGAAAAAAAGTGATTCTAACGAAGTTTCCAAACTTCGAAAAAATTTTTTTTTATTTTCGAGATTCATTGCGCATAATATGCTTTTCTGAGGCTATCAAACTAGTATAATGAAAGAGAACCAGTTATCTCAAATAAGAACGGAAAAAAAGTGATTCTAACGAAGTTTCGAAACTTCGAAAAAAATTTTTTTTCTTTTCGAGATTCTTTGCGCATAATATGCTTTTCTTAGGCTATCAAACTAGTATAATGAAAGAGAACCAGTTATCTCAAATAAGAAAGGAAAAAAAGTGATTCTAACGAAGTTTCGAAACTTCCAAAAAATGTTTTTTCTTTACGAGATTCTTTGCGCATAATATGCTTTTCTGAGGCTATCAAACTAGTATAATGAAAGAGAACCAGTTATCTCAAATAAGAACGGAAAAAAAGTGATTCTAAGGAAGTTTCCAAACTTCGAAAAAATTTTTTTTTATTTTCGAGATTCATTGCGCATAATATGCTTTTCTGAGGGTAATCAAACTAGTATAATGAAAGAGAACCAGTTATCTCAAATAAGAACGGAAAAAAAGTGATTCTAACGAAGTTTCGAAACTTCGAAAAAAATTTTTTTTTTTTCGAGATTCTTTGCGCATAATATGCTTTTCTTAGGCTATCAAACTAGTATAATGAAAGAGAACCAGTTATCTCAAATAAGAACGGAAAAAAGTGATTCTAACGAAGTTTCCAAATTTGGAAAAAATTATTATTATTTTCGAGATTCTTTGCGCATAATATGCTTTTCTGAGGCTATCAAACTAGTATAATGAAAGAGAACCAGTTATCTCAAATAAGAACGGAAAAAGAGTAATTCTAACGAAGTTTCCGAACTTCGAAAAAAATTATTTTTCTTTTTCTTACCGCATAATATGCTTTTCTAAGGCTATCAAACAGGTATAATGAAACAAAACCAGTTATCTCGAATAAGAACGGAAAAAAAGTGATTCTAATGAAGTTTCCAAACTTCGAAAAAAATTTTTTTTCTTTTCGAGATTCTTTGCGCATATGCTTTTCTGAAGCTATCAAACTAGTATAATGAAAGAGAATCAGTTATCTCAAACAAGTACGGAAAAAAAGTGATTCTAATGAAGTTTCCAAATTTTGAAAATTTTTTTTTCTTTTCGAGATTCTTTGCGCATATAATGCTTTTCTGAGTCTATCAAACTAGCAAAATGAAAGAGAACCAATTATCTCGAATAAGAACGTAAAAAAAGTGATGCTAATAAAGTTTCCAACTTTGAAAACATTTTTTTTTCTTTTCGTGATTCTTTCCGCATAATACGTTTTTCTACAGCTATCAAAATAGGAAAATGAAAGAGAACCAGTTATCTCGAATAAGAACGGAAAAAAAGTGATTCTAATGAAGTTTCCAAACTTCGAAAAAATTTTTTTTTCTTTTCGAGATTCTTTCCGCATAATATGCTTTTCTACGGGTATCAAACTAGCAAATTGAAAGAGAACCATTTATCTCGAATAAGAACGGAAAAAGAGTAATTCAAACGAAGTTTCCAAACTTCGAAAAAAATTATATTTCTTTTCGAGATTCTTTGTGCATAATATGCTTTTCTGATTCTATCAAACTAGTATAATGAAAGAGAACTAGTTATCTCAAATAAGAATGGAAAAAATTGATTCATAAGGATTTTCAAAAGATCAAAAAAAAATTTTCTTTATTGAAGATTCTTTCCGCATAATATGCTTTACTAAGGCTATCAAACTAGTATAATGAAAGAGAACCAGTTATCTCAAATAAGAACGGAAAAAAGTGATTCTAATAAAGTTTCCAAACTTTGAAAACATTTTTTTTTCTTTTCGAAATTCTTTGCGCATAATGTTTTTCTGAAGCTATCAAACTAGTATAATGAAAGAGAACCAATTATCTCAAATAAGAAAGGAAAAAAATTGATTAATAAGGATTTTCCAAACATCAAAAAAAATTTTTTTTCTTTTCGAGATTCTTTCCGCATAATATGCTTTTCTGTTCTATCAAACTAGTATAATGAAAGAGAACCAGTTATCTCGAATAAGAACGGAAAAAAAGTGATTCTAATGAGTTTCCAAACTTCGAAAAAAATTTTTTATCTTTTCGAGATTCGTTGCGCCTAATATGCTTTTCTATGGCTATCAAACTAGTATAATGAAAGAGAACCAGTTATCTCAAATAAGAACGGAAAAAAAGTGATTCTAATGATGTTTCCAAACTTTGAAAACATTTTTTTTTCTTTTCGAGATTTTTTCCGCTTAATATGCTTTTCTACAGCTATCAAAATAGCAAAATGGAAGAGAACCAGTTATCTCGAATAAGAACGGAAAAAAAGTGATTCTAACGAAGTTTCCCAACTTCGAAAAAAATTATTTTTCTTTTTGAGATTCTTTGCGCATAATATGCTTTTCTGAGGCTATCAAACTAGTATAATGAAAGAGAACCAGTTATCTCAAATAAGAACGGAAAAAAAGTGATTCTAATGAAGTTTCCAAATTTTGAAAATTTTTTTTTTCCTTTCGAGATTCCTTGCGCATATTATGTTTTTCTGAAGTTATCAAACTATTATAATGAAAGATAACCAGTTATCTCAAATAAGAATGGAAAAAAATTGATTCATAAGGATTTTCCAAACATCAAAAAAAATTTTTTTTCTTTTCGAGATTCTTTTCGCAAAATATGCTATTCTCAGGCTATCAAACTAGTATAATGAAAGAGAAGCAGTTATCTCAAATAAGAACGGAAAAAAAGTGATTCTAATGAGTTTCCAAACTTCGAAAAAAAATTTTTTCTTTTCGAGATTCTTTGCGCATTATATGCTTTTCTATGGCTATCAAACTAGTATAATGAAAGAGAACCAGTTATCTCAAATAAGAACGGAAAAAAAGTGATTCTAATGAAGTTTCCAAACTTCGAAAAAAATTTTTTTTCTTTTCGAGATTCTTTGCGCATATGCTTTTCTGAAGCTATCAAACTAGTATAATGAAAGAGAATCAGTTATCTCAAACAAGTACGGAAAAAAAGTGATTCTAATGAAGTTTCCAAATTTTGAAAATTTTTTTTTCTTTTCGAGATTCTTTGCGCATATAATGCTTTTCTGAGTCTATCAAACTAGCAAAATGAAAGAGAACCAATTATCTCGAATAAGAACGTAAAAAAAGTGATGCTAATAAAGTTTCCAACTTTGAAAACATTTTTTTTTCTTTTCGTGATTCTTTCCGCATAATACGTTTTTCTACAGCTATCAAAATAGGAAAATGAAAGAGAACCAGTTATCTCGAATAAGAACGGAAAAAAAGTGATTCTAATGATGTTTCCAAACTTTGAAAACATTTTTTTTTCTTTTCGAGATTTTTTCCGCTTAATATGCTTTTCTACAGCTATCAAAATAGCAAAATGAAAGAGAACCAGTTATCTCGAATAAGAACGGAAAAAAAGTGATTCTAACGAAGTTTTCCAACCTCGAAAAAAATTATTTTTCTTTTTGAGATTCTTACCGCATAATATGCTTTTCTATGGCTATGAAACTAGTATAATGAAAGGGAAACAGTTATCTCAAATAAGAACGGAAAAAAAGTGATTCTAACGAAGTTTTCAAACTTCGAAAATTTTTTTTTTTCTTTTCTAGATTCTTTGTGCATAATAT
The DNA here is from genome assembly GCA_030762175.1 of Metallyticus violacea. NCBI lineage: Eukaryota > Metazoa > Arthropoda > Insecta > Mantodea > Metallyticidae > Metallyticus > Metallyticus violacea. Next base: position 80,534,119 of record CM060842.1, on the reverse strand, counting down.
GCTTTTCTGAGGCTATCAAACTAGTATAATGAAAGATAACCAGTTATCTCAAATTAGAATGGAAACAAATTGATTCATAAGGAAGTTTCCAAACTTCGAAAAAAATTTTTTTTCTTTTCGAGATTCTTTGCGCATAATATGCTTTTCTCAGGCTATCAAACTAGTATAATGAAAGAGAACCAGTTATCTCAAATAAGAACAGAAAAAAATTGATTCTAATGAAGTTTCCAAATTTTGAAAAATTTTTTTTTTTTCGAGATTCTTTCCGCATAATATGCTTTTCCACAGCTATCAAAATAGCAAAATGAAAGAGAACCAGTTATCTCGAATAAGAACGGAAAAAAAGTGATTCTAATGAAGTTTCCAAACTTCGAAAAAAAATTTTTTTCTTTTCGAGATTCTTTGCGCATATGCTTTTCTGAAGCTATCAAACTAATATAATGAAAGAAAACCAGTTATCTCAAATAAGAATGGAAAAAAATTGATTCTTAAGTATTTTCCAAACATCAAAAAAATTTTTTTTCTTTTCGAGATTCTTTCCGCATAATATGCTTTTCTAAGCCTATCAAACTAGTATAAAGAAAGAGAACCAGTTATCTCAAATAAGAACGGAAAAAAAGTGATTCTAATGAAGTTTCCAAACTTTGAAAACATTTTTTTTTCTTTTAGAATTCTTTCCGCATAATGTGCTTTTCTACAGCTATCAAACTAGCAAAATGAAAGAGAACCAGTTATCTCGAATAAGAACGTAAAAAAAGTGATTCTAATGAAGTTTCCAAACTTTGAAAACATTTTTTTTTTCTTTTCGTGATTCTTTCCGCATAATATGCTTTTCTACAGCTATCAAACTAGGAAAATGAAAGAGAACCAGTTATCTTGAATAAGAACGGAAAAAAAGTGATTCTAATGAAGTTACCAAACTTCGAAAAAATTTTTTTTTCTTTTCGAGATTCTTTCCGCATAATATGCTTTTCTACAGGTATCAAACTAGCAAATTGAAAGAGAACCATTTATCTCGAATAAGAACGGAAAAAGAGTAATTCTAACGAAGTTGCCAAACTTCGAAAAAAATTATATTTCTTTTCGAGATTCTTTGCGCATAATATGCTTTTCTGATTCTATCAAACTAGTATATTGAAAGAGAACTAGTTATCTCAAATAAGAATGGAAAAAATTGATTAATAAGGATTTTCAAAAGATCAAAAAAAAATTTTCTTTATTGAAGATTCTTTCCGCATAATATGCTTTTCTAAGGCTATCAAACTAGAGTATAATGAAAGAGAACCAGTTATCTCAAATAAGAACGGAAAAAAGTGATTCTAATAAAGTTTCCAAATTTTGAAAATTTTTTTTTTCTTTTCGAGATTCTTTGCGCATAATGTTTTTCTAAAGCTATCAAAATAGTATAATGAAAGAGAACCAATTATCTCAAATAAGAAAGGAAAAAAACTGATTAATAACGATTTTCCAAACATCAAAAAAAAAATTTTTTCTTTTCCAGATTCTTTCCGCGTAATATGCTTTTCTGTTCTATCAAACTAGTATAATGAAAGAGAACCAGTTAATTCGAATAAGAACGGAAAAAAAGTGATTCTAATGATGTTTCCAAACTTTGAAAACTTTTTTTTTTCTTTTCGAGATTTTTTCCGCTTAATATGCATTTCTACAGCTATCAAAATAGCAAAATGAAAGAGAACCAGTTATCTCGAATAAGAACGGAAAAAAAGTGATTCTAATGAAGTTTCCAAATTTTGAAAATATTTTTTTTCTTTTCGAGATTCTTTGCGCATATAATGCTTTTCTGAGGCTATCAAACTAGTATAATGAAAGATAACCAGTTATCTCAAATAAGAATGGAAAAAAATTGATTCATAAGGATTTTCCAAACATAAAAAAAAAATATTTATTCTTTTCGAGATTCTTTTCGCAATATATGCTTTTCTCAGGCTATCATACTAGTATAATGAAAGAGAACCAGTTATCTCAAATAAGAACAGAAAAAAATTGATTCTAATGAAGTTTCCAAATTTTGAATTTTTTTTTTTTTTTTCCAGATTCTTTCCGCATAATATGCTTTTCCACAGCTATCAAAATAGCAAAATGAAAGAGAACCAGTTATCTCGAATAAGAACGGAAAAAAAGTGATTCTAACGAAGTTTCCAAATTTGGAAAAAATTATTATTATTTTCGAGATTCTTTGCGTATAATATGCTTTTCTGAGGCTATCAAAGTAGTATAATGAAAGAGAACCAGTTATCTCAAAAAAGAATGGAAAAAAATTGATTAATAAGGATTTTCCATACATCAAAATATAATTTTTTTCTTTTCGAGATTCTTTCCGCATAATATGCATTTCTGTTCTATCAAACTAGTATAATGAAAGAGAACCAGTTATCTCGAATAAGAACGGAAAAAAAGTGATTCTAATGAGTTTCCAAACTTTGAAAACATTTTTTTTTCTTTTGGAGATTTTTTCCCCTTTATATGCTTTTCTACAGCTATCAAAATAGCAAAATGAAAGAGAACCAGTTATCTCGAATAAGAACGGAAAAAAAGTGATTCTAACGAAGTTTCCCAACTTCGAAAAAAATTATTTTTCTTTTTGAGATTCTTACCGCATTATATGCTTTTCTAATGCTATGAAACTAGTATAATGAAAGAGAAACAGTTATGTCAAATAAGAACGGAAAAAAAGTGATTCTAATTAAGTTTCCAAATTTTGAAATTTTTTTTTTTCTATTCGAGATTCTTTGCGCATATAATGCTTTTCTGAGGCTATCAAACTAGTATAATGAAAGATAACCAGTTATCTCAAATAAGAATGGAAAAAAATTGATTCAAAGGATATTCCAAACATCAAAAAAAAAATTTTTTTTCTTTTCGAGATTCTTTTCGCATAATATGCTTTTCTAAGGCTATCAAACTAGTATAATGAAAGAGAACCAGTTATCTCATATAAGAACAGAAAAAAATTGACTCTAATGAAGTTTCCAAATTTTGAAATTTTTTTTTTTTTCGAGATTATTTGCGCATAATATTCTTTTCTACAGCTATCAAACTAGCAAAATGAAATAGAACCATTTATCTCGAATAAGAACGGAAAAAAAGTGATTCTAACGAAGTTTCCAAACTTCGAAAAAAATTATTTTTCTTTTCGAGATTCTTTGCGCATAATATGCTTTTCTGAGGCTATCAAACTAGTATAATGAAAGAGAATCAGTTATCTAGAATAAGAACGGAAAAAAAGTGTTTCTAATGAAGTTTCCAAACTTCGAAAAAAAATTTTTTTCTTTTCGAGATTATTTCGCATAATATGCTTTTCTACAGCTATCAAACTAGCAAAATGCAAGAGAACCAGTTATCTCGAATAAGAACGGGAAAAAAGTGATTCTAACGAAGTTTCCAAACTTTGAAAAAAATTATTTTTCTTTTTGAGATTCTTTGCGCATGATATGCATTTCTGAGGCTATCAAACACTTATAATGAGAGAGAAGCAATTATCTCAAATAAGAATATAAAAAATTTGATTAATAAGGATTTTCCAAACATCAGAAAAATTTTTTTTTCTTTTCGAGATTCTTTCCGCATAATATGCTTTTCTGAGGCTATCAAACTACTATAATGAAAGACAACTAGTTATCTCCAATAAGAATGGAAAAAAATTGATTCATAAGGATTTTCAAAACATCTAAAAAAAAATTTCTTCTTTTTGAGAGTCTTTCCGCATAATATGCTTTTCTACAGGTATCAAACTAGTATAATGAAAGAGAACCAGTTATCTCAAATAAGAACGGAAAAAAAGTGATTCTAATGAAGTTTCCAAATTTTGAAATTTTTTTTTTTTCTTTTCGAGATTCTTTGCGCATATTATGTTTTTCTGAAGCTATCAAACTAGTATAATGAAAGATAACCAGTTATCTCAAATAAGAATGGAAAAAAATTGATTCATAAGGATTTTCCAAACATCAAAAAAAATTTTTTTTCTTTTCGAGATTCTTTTCGCAAAATATGCTATTCTCAGGCTATCAAACTAGTATAATGAAAGAGAACCAGTTATCTCAAATAAGAACGAAAAAAATTGATTCTAATGAAGTTTCCAAATTTAGAAATTTTTTTTTTTTTCGAGATTCTTTCCGCATAATATGCTTTTCCACAGCTATCAAACTAGCAAAATGAAAGAGAACCAGTTATCTCGAATAAGAACGTAAAAAAAGTGATTCTAATGAAGTTTCCAAACTTTGAAAACATTTTTTTTTTCTTTTCGTGATTCTTTCCGCATAATATGCTTTTCTACAGCTATCAAACTAGCAAATTGAAAGAGAACCATTTATCTCGAATAAGAACGGAAAAAGAGTAATTCTAACGAAGTTTCCAAACTTCGAAAAAAATTATATTTCTTTTCGAGATTCTTTGCGCATAATATGCTTTTCTGATTCTATCAAACTAGTATAATGAAAGAGAACTAGTTATCTCAAATAAGAATGGAAAAAATTGATTCATAAGGATTTTCAAAAGATCAAAAAAAAATTTTCTTTATTGAAGATTCTTTCCGCATAATATGCTTTTCTAAGGCTATCAAACTAGAGTATAATGAAAGAGAACCAGTTATCTCAAATAAGAACGGAAAAAAGTGATTCTAATTAAGTTTCCAAATTTTGAAATTTTTTTTTTTCTTTTCGAGATTCTTTGCGCATATAATGATTTTCTGAGGCTATCAAACGAGTATAATGAAAGAGAACCAGTTATCTGAAATAAGAACAGAAAAAAATTGATTCTAATGAAGTTTCCAAATTTTGAATTTTTTTTTTTTCGAGATTCTTTCCGCATAATATGCTTTTCCACAGCTATCAAACTCGCAAAATGAAAGGGAACCATTTATCTCGAATAAGAACGGAAAAAAAGTGATTCTAACGAAGTTTCCAAATTTCGAAAAAAATTATTTTTCTTTTCGAGGTTCTTTGCGCATAATGTTTTTCTGAAGCTATCAAAATAGTATAATGAAAGAGAACCAATTATCTCAAATAAGAAAGGGAAAAAATTGATTAATAAGGATTTTCCAAACATCAAAACAAAATTTTTTCTTTTCGAGATTCTTTCCGCATAATATGCTTTTCTGTTCTATCAAAAAAGTATAATGAAAGAGAACCAGTTATCTCAAATAATTACGGAAAAAAAGTGATTCTAATGATGTTTCCAATCTTTGAAAACATTTTTTTTTCTTTTCGAGATTATTTCCGCTTAATATGCTTTTCTACAGCTATCAAAATAGCACAATGAAAGAGACCCAGTTATCTCGAATAAGAACGGAAAAAAAGTGATTCTAACGAAGTTTCCCAACTTCGAAAAAAATTATTTTTCTTTTTGAGATTCTTTGCGCATAATATGCTTTTCTGAGGCTATCAAACTAGTATAATGAAAGAGAACCAGTTATGTCAAATAAGAACGGAAAAAAAGTGATTGTAATGAAGTTTTCAAATTTTGAAATTTTTTTTTTTCTTTTCGAGATTCTTTGCGCATATAATGCTTTTCTGAGGCTATCAAACTAGTATAATGAAAGATAACCAGTTATCTCAAATAAGAATGGAAAAAAATTGATTCACAAGGATTTTGCAAACATCAAAAAAAATGTTTTTTTCTTTTCGAGATTCTTTTAGTATAATATGCTTTTCTCAGGCTATCATACTAGTATAATGAAAGAGAACCAGTTATCTGAAATAAGAACAGAAAAAAATTGATTCTAATGAAGTTTCCAAATTTTGAAATTTTTTTTTTTTTTTTCGAGATTCTTTCCGCATAATATGCTTTTCCACAGCTATAAAACTCGCAAAATGAAAGGGAACCATTTATCTCAAATAAGAACGGAAAAAAAGTGATTCTAACGAAGTTTCCAAACTTGGAAAAAAATTATTTTTCTTTTCGAGATTCTTTCCGCATAATATGCTTTTCTATGGCTATCAAACTAGTATAATGAAAGAGAACCAGTTATCTCAAATAAGAACGGAAAAAAAGTGATTCTAATGATGTTTCCAAACTTTGAAAACATTTTTTTTTCTTTTCGAGATTTTTTCCGCTTAATATACTTTTCTACAGCTATCAAAATAGCAAAATGAAAGAGAACCAGTTATCTCGAATAAGAACGGAAAAAAAGTGATTCTAACGAAGTTTTAAACTTCGAAAAAAATTATTTTTCTTTTTGAGATTCTTACCGCATAATATGCTTTTCTATGGCTATGAAACTAGTATAATGAAAGAGAACCAGTTATCTCAAATAAAAACGGAAAAATAGTGATTCTAATGAAGTTTCCAAATTTTGAAATTTTTTTTTTTCTTTTCGAGATTCTTTGCGCATATAATGCTTTTCTGAGGCTATCAAACTAGTATAATGAAAGATAACCAGTTGTCTCAAATAAGAATGGAAAAAAATTGATTCATAAGGATTTTCCAAACATAAAAAAAAAATATTTTTTCTTTTCGAGATTCTTTTCGCATAATATGCTTTTCTCAGGCTATCATACTAGTATAATGTAAGAGAACCAGTTATCTCAAATAAGTACAGAAAAAAATTGATTCTAATGAAGTTTCCAAATTTTGAAATTTTTTTTTTTTTTTCGAGATTCTTTCCGCATAATATGCTTTTCCACAGCTATCAAAATAGCAAAATGAAAGAGAACCAGTTATCTCAATAAGAATGGAAAAAAAGTGTTTCTAATGAAGTTTCCAAACTTCGAAAAAAAATTTTTTTCATTTCGAGATTCTTTGAGCATAATATGCTTTTCGGAGGCGATCAAACTAATATAATGAAAGAGAACCAGTTATCTCAAATAAGAACGGAAAAAAAGTGATTCTAAAGAAGTTTCGAAACTTCGAAAAAAATTTTTTTTCTATTCGAGATTCTTTGCGCATAATATGCTTTTCTGAGGCTATCAAACTAGTATAATGAAAGAGAACCAGTTATCTCAAATAAGAACGGAAAAAAAGTGATTCTAAGGAAGTTTCCAAACTTCGAAAAAAATTTTTTTTATTTTCGAGATTCATTGCGCATAATATGCTTTTCTGAGGGTAATCAAACTAGTATAATGAAAGAGAACCAGTTATCTCAAATAAGAATGGAAAAAATTGATTAATAAGGATTTTCAAAAGATCAAAAAAAAATTTTCTTTATTGAAGATTCTTTCCGCATAATATGCTTTTCTAAGGCTATCAAACTAGAGTATAATGAAAGAGAACCAGTTATCTCAAATAAGAACGGAAAAAAGTGATTCTAATAAAGTTTCCAAATTTTGAAAATTTTTTTTTTCTTTTCGAGATTCTTTGCGCATAATGTTTTTCTGAAGCTATCAAAATAGTATAATGAAAGAGAACCAATTATCTCAAATAAGAAAGGAAAAAAATTGATTAATAAGGATTTTCCAAACATCAAAAAAAATTTTTTTTCTTTTCCAGATTCTTTCCGCGTAATATGCTTTTCTGTTCTATCAAACTAGTATAATGAAAGAGAACCAGTTATCTCGAATAAGAACGGAAAAAAAGTGATTCTAATGATGTTTCCAAACTTTGAAAACTTTTTTTTTCTTTTCGAGATTTTTTCCGCTTAATATGCATTTCTACAGCTATCAAAATAGCAAAATGAAAGATAACCAGTTATCTCGAATAAGAACGGAAAAAAAGTGATTCTAATGAAGTTTCCAAATTTTGAAAATATTTTTTTTCTTTTCGAGATTCTTTGCGCATATAATGCTTTTCTGAGGCTATCAAACTAGTATAATGAAAGATAACCAGTTATCTCAAATAAGAATGGAAAAAAATTGATTCATAAGGATTTTCCAAACATAAAAAAAAAAATATTTATTCTTTTCGAGATTCTTTTCGCAATATATGCTTTTCTCAGGCTATCATACTAGTATAATGAAAGAGAACCAGTTATCTCAAATAAGAACAGAAAAAAATTGATTCTAATGAAGTTTCCAAATTTTGAATTTTTTTTTTTTTTTCCAGATTCTTTCCGCATAATATGCTTTTCCACAGCTATCAAAATAGCAAAATGAAAGAGAACCAGTTATCTCGAATAAGAACGGAAAAAAAGTGATTCTAACGAAGTTTCCAAATTTGGAAAAAATTATTATTATTTTCGAGATTCTTTGCGTATAATATGCTTTTCTGAGGCTATCAAAGTAGTATAATGAAAGAGAACCAGTTATCTCAAATAAGAATGGAAAAAAATTGATTAATAAGGATTTTCCATACATCAAAATATAATTTTTTTCTTTTCGAGATTCTTTCCGCATAATATGCATTTCTGTTCTATCAAACTAGTATAATGAAAGAGAACCAGTTATCTCGAATAAGAACGGAAAAAAAGTGATTCTAATGAGTTTCCAAACTTTGAAAACATTTTTTTTTCTTTTGGAGATTTTTTCCCCTTTATATGCTTTTCTACAGCTATCAAAATAGCAAAATGAAAGAGAACCAGTTATCTCGAATAAGAACGGAAAAAAAGTGATTCTAACGAAGTTTCCCAACTTCGAAAAAAATTATTTTTCTTTTTGAGATTCTTACCGCATTATATGCTTTTCTAATGCTATGAAACTAGTATAATGAAAGAGAAACAGTTATGTCAAATAAGAACGGAAAAAAAGTGATTCTAATTAAGTTTCCAAATTTTGAAATTTTTTTTTTTCTATTCGAGATTCTTTGCGCATATAATGCTTTTCTGAGGCTATCAAACTAGTATAATGAAAGATAACCAGTTATCTCAAATAAGAATGGAAAAAAATTGATTCAAAGGATATTCCAAACATTAAAAAAAAAATTTTTTTTCTTTTCGAGATTCTTTTCGCATAATATGCTTTTCTAAGGCTATCAAACTAGTATAATGAAAGAGAACCAGTTATCTCATATAAGAACAGAAAAAAATTGATTCTAATGAAGTTTCCAAATTTTGAAATTTTTTTTTTTTTCGAGATTATTTGCGCATAATATTCTTTTCTACAGCTATCAAACTAGCAAAATGAAATAGAACCATTTATCTCGAATAAGAACGGAAAAAAAGTGATTCTAACGAAGTTTCCAAACTTCGAAAAAAATTATTTTTCTTTTCGAGATTCTTTGCGCATAATATGCTTTTCTGAGGCTATCAAACTAGTATAATGAAAGAGAATCAGTTATCTCGAATAAGAACGGAAAAAAAGTGTTTCTAATGAAGTTTCCAAACTTCGAAAAAAAATTTTTTTCTTTTCGAGATTATTTCGCATAATATGCTTTTCTACAGCTATCAAACTAGCAAAATGCAAGAGAACCAGTTATCTCGAATAAGAACGGGAAAAAAGTGATTCTAACGAAGTTTCCAAACTTTGAAAAAAATTATTTTTCTTTTTGAAATTCTTTGCGCATGATATGCATTTCTGAGGCTATCAAACCCTTATAATGAGAGAGAAGCAATTATCTCAAATAAGAATATAAAAAATTTGATTAATAAGGATTTTCCAAACATCAGAAAAATTTTTTTTTCTTTTCGAGATTCTTTCCGCATAATATGCTTTTCTGAGGCTATCAAACTACTATAATGAAAGACAACTAGTTATCTCCAATAAGAATGGAAAAAAATTGATTCATAAGGATTTTCAAAACATCTAAAAAAAAATTTCTTCTTTTTGAGATTCTTTCCGCATAATATGCTTTTCTACAGGTATCAAACTAGTATAATGAAAAAGAACCAGTTATCTCAAATAAGAACGGAAAAAAAGTGATTCTAATGAAGTTTCCAAATTTTGAAATTTTTTTTTTTCTTTTCGAGATTCTTTGCGCATATTATGTTTTTCTGAAGCTATCAAACTAGTATAATGAAAGATAACCAGTTATCTCAAATAAGAATGGAAAAAAATTGATTCATAAGGATTTTCCAAACATCAAAAAAAATTTTTTTTCTTTTCGAGATTCTTTTCGCAAAATATGCTATTCTCAGGCTATCAAACTAGTATAATGAAAGAGAACCAGTTATCTCAAATAAGAACGAAAAAAATTGATTCTAATGAAGTTTCCAAATTTAGAAATTTTTTTTTTTTTTCGAGATTCTTTCCGCATAATATGCTTTTCCACAGCTATCAAAATAGCAAAATGAAAGAGAACCAGTTATCTCGAATAAGAACGGAAAAAAAGTGATTCTAATGAAGTTTCTAAACTTCGAAAAAAATTTTTTTTCTTTTCGAGATTCTTTGCGCATAATATGCTTTTCTGAGGCTATCAAACTAGTATAATGAAAGAGAACCAGTTATCTGAAATAAGAACAGAAAAAAATTGATTCTAATGAAGTTTCCAAATTTTGAAATTTTTTTTTTTTTTTTCGAGATTCTTTCCGCATAATATGCTTTTCCACAGCTATCAAAATAACAAAATGAAAGAGAACCAGTTATCTCGAATAAGAACGGAAAAAAAGTGATTCTAATGAAGTTTCCAAACTTCGAAAAAAATTTTTTTTCTTTTCGAGATTCTTTGCGCATATGCTTTTCTGAAGCTATCAAACTAGTATAATGAAAGAAAACCAGTTATCTCAAATAAGAATGGAAAAAAATTGATTCTTAAGCATTTTCCAAACATCAAAAAAAATTTTTTTTCTTTTCGAGATTCTTTCCGCATAATATGCTTTTCTAAGCCTATCAAACTAGTATAAAGAAAGAGAACCAGTTATCTCAAATAAGAACGGAAAAAAAGTGATTCTAATGAAGTTTCCAAACTTTGAAAACATTTTTTTTTCTTTTAGAATTCTTTCCGCATAATGTGCTTTTCTACAGCTATCAAACTAGCAAAATGAAAGAGAACCAGTTATCTCGAATAAGAACGTAAAAAAAGTGATTCTAATGAAGTTTCCAAACTTTGAAAACATTTTTTTTTTTCTTTTCGTGATTCTTTCCGCATAATATGCTTTTCTACAGCTATCAAACTAGCAAATTGAAAGAGAACCATTTATCTCGAATAAGAACGGAAAAAGAGTAATTCTAACGAAGTTTCCAAACTTCGAAAAAAATTATATTTCTTTTCGAGATTCTTTGCGCATAATATGCTTTTCTGATTCTATCAAACTAGTATAATGAAAGAGAACTAGTTATCTCAAATAAGAATGGAAAAAATTGATTCATAAGGATTTTCAAAAGATCAAAAAAAAATTTTCTTTATTGAAGATTCTTTCCGCATAATATGCTTTTCTAAGGCTATCAAACTAGAGTATAATGAAAGAGAACCAGTTATCTCAAATAAGAACGGAAAAAAGTGATTCTAATTAAGTTTCCAAATTTTGAAAATTTTTTTTTTCTTTTCGAGATTCTTTGCGCATATAATGATTTTCTGAGGCTATCAAACGAGTATAATGAAAGAGAACCAGTTATCTGAAATAAGAACAGAAAAAAATTGATTCTAATGAAGTTTCCAAATTTTGAATTTTTTTTTTTTTCGAGATTCTTTCCGCATAATATGCTTTTCCACAGCTATCAAACTCGCAAAATGAAAGGGAACCATTTATCTCGAATAAGAACGGAACAAAAGTGATTCTAACGAAGTTTCCAAATTTCGAAAAAAATTATTTTTCTTTTCGAGGTTCTTTGCGCATAATGTTTTTCTGAAGCTATCAAAATAGTATAATGAAAGAGAACCAATTATCTCAAATAAGAAAGGAAAAAAATTGATTAATAAGGATTTTCCAAACATCAAAACAAAATTTTTTCTTTTCGAGATTCTTTCCGCATAATATGCTTTTCTGTTCTATCAAACTAGTATAATGAAAGAGAACCAGTTATCTCAAATAATTACGGAAAAAAAGTGATTCTAATGATGTTTCCAAACTTTGAAAACATTTTTTTTTTCTTTTCGAGATTTTTTCCGCTTAATATGCTTTTCTACAGCTATCAAAATAGCAAAATGAAAGAGAACCAGTTATCTTGAATAAGAACGGAAAAAAAAGTGATTCTAACGAAGTTTCCCAACTTTGAAAAAAATTATTTTTCTTTTTGAGATTCTTACCGCATAATATGCTTTTCTATGTCTATGAAACTAGTATAATGAAAGAGAACCAGTTATCTCAAATAAGAACGGAAAAAAAGTGATTCTAATGATGTTTCCAATCTTTGAAAACATTTTTTTTTCTTTTCGAGATTTTTTCCGCTTAATATGCTTTTCTACAGCTATAAAACTCGCAAAATGAAAGGGAACCATTTATCTCAAATAAGAACGGAAAAAAAGTGATTCTAACGAAGTTTCCAAACTTGGAAAAAATTATTTTTCTTTTCGATATTCTTTCCGCATAATATGCTTTTCTATGGCTATCAAACTAGTATAATGAAAGAGAACCAGTTATCTCAAATAAGAACGGAAAAAAAGTGATTCTAATGATGTTTCCAAACTTTGAAAACATTTTTTTTTCTTTTCGAGATTTTTTCCGCTTAATATACTTTTCTACAGCTATCAAAATAGCAAAATGAAAGAGAACCAGTTATCTCGAATAAGAACGGAAAAAAAGTGATTCTAACGAAGTTTTAAACTTCGAAAAAAATTATTTTTCTTTTTGAGATTCTTACCGCATAATATGCTTTTCTATGGCTATGAAACTAGTATAATGAAAGAGAACCAGTTATCTCAAATAAAAACGGAAAAATAGTGATTCTAATGAAGTTTCCAAATTTTGAAATTTTTTTTTTTCTTTTCGAGATTCTTTGCGCATATAATGCTTTTCTGAGGCTATCAAACTAGTATAATGAAAGATAACCAGTTATCTCAAATAAGAATGGAAAAAAATTGATTCATAAGGATTTTCCAAACATAAAAAAAAAATATTTTTTCTTTTCGAGATTCTTTTCGCATAATATGCTTTTCTCAGGCTATCATACTAGTATAATGAAAGAGAACCAGTTATCTCAAATAAGTACAGAAAAAAATTGATTCTAATGAAGTTTCCAAATTTTGAAATTTTTTTTTTTTTTTTCGAGATTCTTTCCGCATAATATGCTTTTCCACAGCTATCAAAATAGCAAAATGAAAGAGAACCAGTTATCTCAATAAGAATGGAAAAAAAGTGTTTCTAATGAAGTTTCCAAACTTCGAAAAAAATTTTTTTTCATTTCGAGATTCTTTGCGCATAATATGCTTTTCGGAGGCTATCAAACTAATATAATGAAAGAGAACCAGTTATCTCAAATAAGAACGGAAAAAAAGTGATTCTAACGAAGTTTCGAAACTTCGAAAAAAGTTTTTTTTCTATTCGAGATTCTTTGCGCATAATATGCTTTTCTGAGGCTATCAAACTAGTATAATGAAAGAGAACCAGTTATCTCAAATAAGAACGGAAAAAAAGTGATTCTAAGGAAGTTTCCAAACTTCGAAAAAAATTTTTTTTATTTTCGAGATTCATTGCGCATAATATGCTTTTCTGAGGGTAATCAAACTAGTATAATGAAAGAGAACCAGTTATCTCAAATAAGAACGGAAAAAAAGTGATTCTAACGAAGTTTCGAAACTTCGAAAAAAATTTTTTTTCTTTTCGAGATTCTTTGCGCATAATATGCTTTACTTAGGCTATCAAACTAGTATAATGAAAGAGAACCAGTTATCTTAAATAAGAACGGAAAAAAAGTGATTCTAACGAAGTTTCCAAACTTAGAAAAAAAATTTTTTTCTTTTCGAGATTCTTTGCGCATAATATGCTTGTCTGAGGCTATCAAACTAGTATAATGAAAGAGAACCAGTTATCTCAAATAAGAATGGAAAAAAAGTAATTCTAAGGAAGTTTCCAAACTTCGAAAAAAATTTTTTTTCTTTTCGAGATTCTTTGCGCATAATACGCTTTTCTGAGGCTATCAAACTAGTATAATGAAAGAGAACCAGTTATCTCAAATAAGAACGGACAAAAAGTGATTCTAACGAAGTTTCCAAACTTCGAAAAAAAATTTTTTTCTTTTCGAGATTCTTTGCGCATAATATGCTTTTCTGAGGCTATCAAACTAGTATAACGAAAGAGAACCAGTTATCTCGAATAAGAACGGAAAAAAATTGATTCCAACGAAGTTTCCAATCTTCGAAAAAAATGATTTTCTTTTCAAGATTCTTTCCGCATAATATGCTTTTCTAAGGCTATAAAACTAGTATTATGAAAGAGAACCATTTATCTCGAATAAGAACGGAAAAAAAGTGTTCTAACGAAGTTTTCAAACTTCGAAAAAAATTTTTTTTCTTTTCGAGATTCTTTGCGCATAATACGCTTTTCTGAGGCTATCAAACTAGTATAATGAATGAGAACCAGTTATCTCAAATAAGAACGGACAAAAAGTGAAAATAACGAAGTTTCCAAACTTCGAAAAAAAATTTTTTTCTTTTCGAGATTCTTTGCGCATTATATGCTTTTCTGAGGCTATCAAACTAGTATAATGAAAGAGAACCAGTTATCTCAAATAAGAACGGAAAAAAAGTGATTCTAACGAGGTTTCCAAACTTCGAAAAAAATTTTTTTTTTTTCGAGATTCTTTGCGCATAATATGCTTTTCTGAGGCTATCAAACTAGTATAATGAAAGAGAACCAGTTATCTCAAATAAGAACGGAAAAAAAGTGATTCTAACGAAGTTTCGAAACTTCGAAAAAAAATTTTTTTCTTTTCGAGATTCTTTGCGCATAATATGCTTGTCTGAGGCTATCAAACTAGTATAATGAAAGAGAACCAGTTATCTCAAATAAGAACGGAAAAAAAGTGATTCTAACGAGGTTTCCAAACTTCGAAAAAAAATTTTTTTCTTTTCGAGATTCTTTGCGCATAATATGCTTTTCTGAGGCTATCAAACTAGTATAATGAAAGAGAACCAGTTATCTCAAATAAGAACGGAAAAAAAGTGATTCTAACGAAGTTTCGAAACTTCGAAAAAAAATTTTTTTCTTTTCGAGATTCTTTGCGCATAATATGCTTTTCAGAGGCTATCAAACTAGTATAATGAAAGAGAACCAGTTATCTTAAAAAAGAACGGAAAAAAAGTGATTCTAACGAAGTTTCCAAACTTCGAAAAAAAATTTTTTTCTTTTCGAGATTCTTTGCGCATAATATGCTTGTCTGAGGCTATCAAACTAGTATAATGAAAGAGAACCAGTTATCTCAAATAAGAACGGAAAAAAAGTGATTCTAACGAAGTTTCCAAACTTCGAAAAAAAATTTTTTTCTTTTCGAGATTCTTTGCGCATAATATGCTTTTCTGAGGCTATCAAACTAGTATAATGAAAGAGAACCAGTTATCTCAAATAAGAACGGAAAAAAAGTGATTCTAACGAGGTTTCCAATCTTCGAAAAAAAATTTTTTTCTTTTCGAGATTCTTTGCGCATAATATGCTTTTCTGAGGCTATCAAACTAGTATAATGAAAGAGAACCAGTTATCTCAAATAAGAACGGAAAAAAAGTGATTCTAACGAAGTTTCCAAACTTCGAAAAAAATTTTTTTCTTTTCGAGATTCTTTGCGCATAATATGCTTGTCTGAGGCTATCAAACTGGTATAATGAAAGAGAACCAGTTATCTCAAATAAGAACGGAAAAAGAGTGATTCTAACGAGGTTTCCAAACTTCGAAAAAAAATTTTTTTCTTTTCGAGATTCTTTGCGCATAATATGCTTTTCTGAGGCTATCAAACTAGTATAATGAAAGAGAACCAGTTATCTCAAATAAGAGCGGAAAAAAAGTGATTCTAACAAGTTTCCAAACTTCGAAAAAATTTTTTTTTATTTTCGAGATTCATTGCGCATAATATGCTTTTCTGAGGGTAATCAAACTAGTATAATGAAAGAGAACCAGTTATTTCAAATAAGAACGGAAAAAAAGTGATTCTAACGAAGTTTCGAAACTTCGAAAAAAATTTTTTTTTTTTTTGAAATTCTTTGCGCATAATATGCTTTTCTGAGGCTATCAAACTAGTATAATGAAAGAGAACCAGTTATCTCAAATAAGAAAGGAAAAAAAGTGATTGTAACGAAGTTTGGAAACTTCGAAAAAAATTTTTTTTCTTTTCGAGATTCTTTGCGCATAATATGCTTTTCTGAGGCTATCAAACTAGTATAATGAAAGAGAACCAGTTATCTCAAATAAGAAAGGAAAAAAAGTTATTCTAACGAAGTTTCCAAACTTCGAAAAAAAATTTTTTTCTTTTCGAGATTCTTTGCGCATATGCTTTTCTGAAGCTATCAAACTAGTATAATGAAAGAGAATCAGTTATCTCAAACAAGTACGGAAAAAAAGTGATTTTAATGAAGTTTCCAAATTTTGAAAATTTTTTTTTTCTTTTCGAGATTCTTTGCGCATATAATGCTTTTCTGAGGCTATCAAACTAGCAAAATGAAAGAGAACCAATTATCTCGAATAAGAACGTAAAAAAAGTGATGCTAATAAAGTTTCCAACTTTGAAAACATTTTTTTTTCTTTTCGTGATTCTTTCCGCATAATACGCTTTTCTACAGCTATCAAACTAGGAAAATGAAAGAGAACCAGTTATCTCGAATAAGAACGGAAAAAAAGTGATTCTAATGAAGTTTCCAAACTTCGAAAAAAATTTTTTTTCTTTTCGAGATTCTTTCCGCATAATATGCTTTTCTACGGGTATCAAACTAGCAAATTGAAAGAGAACCATTTATCTCGAATAAGAACGGAAAAAGAGTATTTCAAACGAAGTTTCCAAACTTCGAATAAAATTATATTTCTTTTCGAGATTCTTTGCGCATAATATGCTTTTCTAATTCTATCAAACTAGTATAATGAAACAGAACTAGTTATCTCAAATAAGAATGGAAAAAATTGATTCATAAGGATTTTCAAAAGATCAAAAAAAAATTTTCTTTATTGAAAATTCTTTCCGCATAATATGCTTTTCTAAGGCTATCAAACTAGTATAATGAAAGAGAACCAGTTATCTCAAATAAGAACGGAAAAAAGTGATTCTAATAAAGTTTCCAAACTTTGAAAACATTTTTTTTTCTTTTCGAAATTCTTTGCGCATAATGTTTTTCTGAAGCTATCAAACTAGTATAATGAAAGAGAACCAATTATCTCAAATAAGAAAGGAAAAAAATTGATTAATAAGGATTTTCCAAACATCAAAAAAAAATTTTTTTCTTTTCGAGATTCTTTCCGCATAATATGCTTTTCTGTTCTATCAAACTAGTATAATGAAAGAGAACCAGTTATCTCGAATAAGAACGGAAAAAAAGTGATTCTAATGAGTTTCCACACTTCGAAAAAAATTTTTTTTTCTTTTCGAGATTCGTTGCGCCTAATATGCTTTTCTATGGCTATCAAACTAGTATAATGAAAGAGAACCAGTTATCTCAAATAAGAACGGAAAAAAGTGATTCTAATGATGTTTCCAAACTTTGAATACATTTTTTTTTCTTTTCGAGATTTTTTCCGCTTAATATGCTTTTCTACAGCTATCAAAATAGCAAAATGGAAGAGAACCAGTTATGTCAAATAAGAACGGAAAAAAAGTGATTCTAATGAAGTTTCCAAATTTTGAAAATATTTTTTTTCTTTTCGAGATTCTTTGCGCATATAATACTTTTCTGAGGCTATCAAACTAGTATAATGAAAGATAACCAGTTATCTCAAATAAGAATGGAAAAAAATGATTCATAAGGATTTTCCAAACATAAAAAAAAAAATATTTTTTCTTTTCGAGATTCTTTTCGCAATATATGCTTTTCTCAGGCTATCATGCTAGTATAATGAAAGAGAACCAGTTATCTCAAATAAGAACAGAAAAAAATTGATTCTAATGAAGTTTCCAAATTTTGAAATTTTTTTTTTTTTTTTTCGAGATTCCTTCCGCATAATATGCTTTTCCACAGCTATCAAAATAGCAAAATGAAAGAGAACCAGTTATCTCGAATAAGAACGGAAAAAAAGTGATTCTAACGAAGTTTCCAAATTTGGAAAAAATTATTATTATTTTCGAGATTCTTTGCGTATAATATGCTTTTCTGAGGCTATCAAAGTAGTATAATGAAAGAGAACCAGTTATCTCAAATAAGAATGGAAAAAAATTGATTAATAAGGATTTTCCATACATCAAAAAATAATTTTTTTCTTTTCGAGATTCTTTCCGCATAATATGCATTTCTGTTCTATCAAACTAGTATAATGAAAGAGAACCAGTTATCTCGAATAAGAACGGAAAAAAAGTGATTCTAATGAGTTTCCAAACTTTGAAAACATTTTTTTTTCTTTTGGAGATTTTTTCCCCTTAATATGCTTTTCTACAGCTATCAAAATAGCAAAATGAAAGAGAACCAGTTATCTCGAATAAGAACGGAAAAAAAGTGATTCTAAGGAAGTTTCCAAACTTCGAAAAAAAATTTTTTTTTTCGAGATTCTTTGCGCATAATATGCTTTTCTGAGGCTATCAAACTAGTATAATGAAAGAGAACCAGTTATCTCAAATAAGAACAGAAAAAAATTGATTCTAATGAAGTTTCCAAATTTTGAAAAAAAATTTTTTTTTTCGAGATTCTTTCCGCATAATATGCTTTTCCACAGCTATCAAAATAGCAAAATGAAAGAGAACCAGTTATCTCGAATAAGAACGGAAAAAAAGTGATTCTAATGAAGTTTCCAAACTTCGAAAAAAATTTTTTTTCTTTTCGAGATTCTTTCCGCATAATATGCTTTTCCACAGCTATCAAAATAGCAAAATGATAGAGAACCAGTTATCTCAAATAAGAACGGAAAAAAGTGATTCTAATAAGTTTCCAAATTTTGAAAATTTTTTTTTTCTTTTCGAGATTCTTTGCGCATAATGTTTTTCTGAAGCTATCAAAATAGTATAATGAAAGAGAACCAATTATCTCAAATAAGAAAGGAAAAAAAATTGATTAATAAGGATTTTCCAAACATCAAAAAAAAATTTTTTTCTTTTCGAGATTCTTTCCGCATAATATGCTTTTCTGTTCTATCAAACTAGTATAATGAAAGAGAACCAATTATCTCGAATAAGAACGGAAAAAAAGTGATTCTAATGAGTTTCCAAACTTCGAAAAAAAATTTTTTCTTTTCGAGATTCTTTGCGCATTATATGCTTTTCTATGGCTATCAAACTAGTATAATGAAAGAGAACCAGTTATCTCAAATAAGAACGGAAAAAAAGTGATTCTAATGATGTTTCCAAACTTTGAAAACATTTTTTTTTTCTTTTCGAGATTTTTCCCGGTTAATATGCTTTTCTACAGCTATCAAAATAGCAAAATGAAAGAGAACCAGTTATCTCGAATAAGAACGGGAAAAAAGTGATTCTAACGAAGTTTTCCAACCTCGAAAAAAATTATTTTTCTTTTTGAGATTCTTACCGCATAATATGCTTTTCTATTGCTATGAAACTAGTATAATGAAAGAGAACCAGTTATCTCAAATAAGAACGGAAAAAAAGAGATTCTAATGAAGTTTCCAAATTTTGAAAATATTTTTTTTCTTTTCGAGATTCTTTGCGCATATAATGCTTTTCTGAGGCTATCAAACTAGTATAATGAAAGATAACCAGTTATCTCAAATAAGAATGGAAAAAAATTGATTCATAAGGATTTTCCAAACATAAAAAAAAAAATATTTTTTCTTTTCGAGATTCTTTTCGCAATATATGCTTTTCTCAGGCTATCATACTAGTATAATGAAAGAGAACCAGTTATCTCAAATAAGAACAGAAAAAAATTGATTCTAATGAAGTTTCCAAATTTTGAAATTTTTTTTTTTTTTTTCGAGATTCTTTCCGCATAATATGCTTTTCCACAGCTATCAAAATAGCAAAATGAAAGAGAACCAGTTATCTCGAATAAGAACGGAAAAAAAGTGATTCTAATGAGTTTCCAAACTTTGAAAACATTTTTTATTCTTTTGGAGATTTTTTCCCCTTAATATGCTTTTCTACAGCTATCAAAATAGCAAAATGAAAGAGAACCAGTTATCTCGAATAAGAACGGAAAAAAAGTGATTCTAACGAAGTTTCCCAACTTCGAAAAAAATTATTTTTCTTTTTGAGATTCTTACCGCATTATATGCTTTTCTAAGGCTATGAAACTAGTATAATGAAAGAGAAACAGTTATGTCAAATAAGAACGGAAAAAAAGTGATTCTAATTAAGTTTCCAAATTTTGAAATTTTTTTTTTTCTTTTCGAGATTCTTTGCTCATATAATGCTTTTCTGAGGCTATCAAACTAGTATAATGAAAGATAACCAGTTATCTCAAATAAGAATGGAAAAAAATTGATTCAAAGGATATTCCAAACATCAAAAAAAAAATTTTTTTTCTTTTCGAGATTCTTTTCGCATAATATGCTTTTCTAAGGCTATCAAACTAGCAAAAGGAAAGAGAACCAGTTATCTCGAATAAGAACGGGAAAAAAGTGATTCTAAGGAAGTTTCCAAACTTTGAAAAAAATTATTTTTCTTTTTGAGATTCTTTGCTCATGATATGCATTTCTGAGGCTATCAAACCCTTATAATGAAAGAGAAGCAATTATCTCAAATAAGAATGTAAAAAATTTGATTAATAAGGATTTTCCAAACATCAAAAAAAATTTTTTTTCTTTTCGAGATTCTTTCCGCATAACATGCTTTTCTGAGGCTATCAAACTACTATAATGAAAGACAACTAGTTATCTCCAATAAGAATGGAAAAAAAATTGATTCATAAGGATTTTCAAAACATCTAAAAAAAAATTTCTTCTTTTTGAGATTCTTTCCGCATAATATGCTTTTCTACAGCTATCAAACTAGCAAAATGAAAGAGAACCAGTTATCTCGTATAAGAACGGAAAAAAAGTGATTCTAATGAAGTTTCCAAACTTCGAAAAAAATTTTTTTCTTTTGGAGATTCTTTGCGCATAATATGCTTTTCTGAGGCTATCAAACTAGTACAATGAAAGAGAACCAGTTATCTCGAATAAGAACGGAAAAAAGTGATTCTAATGTTTCCAAATTTCGAAAATTTTTTTTTTTATTTTCGAGATTCTTTCCGCTAAATATGCTTTTCTACAGCTATCAAACTAGTATAATGAAAGAGAACCAGTTAACTGAAATAAGTACGGAAAAAAGTGATTCTAATGAAGTTTCCAAACTTCGAAAAAAATTTTTTTTCTTTTCGAGATTCTTTGCCCATATGCTTTTCTGAAGTTATCAAACTGGCAAAATGAAAGAGAACCAGTTATCTCGAATAAGAACGTAAAAAAAGTGATTCTAATGAAGTTTCCAAACTTTGAAAACATTTTATTTTTTTCGTGATTCTTTCCGCATAATATGCTTTTCTACAGCTATCAAACTAGGAAAACGAAAGAGAACCAGTTATCTCGAATAAGAACGGAAAAAAAGTGATTCTAATGAAGTTTCTAAACTTCGAAAAAATTTTTTTTTCTTTTCGAGATTCTTTCCGCGTAATATGCTTTTCTACAGGTATCAAACTAGCAAATTGAAAGAGAACCATTTATCGCGAATAAGAACGGAAAAAGAGTAATTCTAACGAAGTTTCCAAACTTCGAAAAAAATTATATTTCTCTTCGACATTCTTTGCGCATAATATGCTTTTCTGATTCTATCAAACTAGTATAATGAAAGAGAACTAGTTATGTCGAATAAGAACGGAAAAAAAGTGATTCTAATGAAGTTCCCAAACTTTGAAAAAAATTTTTTTTCTTTTGGAGATTCTTTGCGCATAATATGCTTTTCTGAGGCTATCAATCTAGTATAATGAAAGAGAACCAGTTATCTCGAATAAGAACGGAAAAAAAGTGATTCTAATGAATTTTCCATTCTTCGAAAAATTTTTTATTTCTTTTCGAGATTCTTTGCGCATAATATGCTTTTCTGAGGCTATCAAAGTGGTATAATGAAAGAAAACCAGTTATCTCGAATAAGAACGGAAAAAAAGTGATTCAAAGAAGTTACCAAACTTCGAAAAAAATTTTTTTTCTTTTCGAGATTCTTTGCGCATATTATGCTTTTCTACAGCTATCAAACTAGTATAATGGAAGACAACCAGTTATCTCGAATAAGAACTGAAAACAAGTGATTCTAATGAAGTATCAAATTATGAAAAACTTTTTTTTTCTTTTCGAGATTCTTTGTGCATAATATGCTTTTCTACAGCTATCAAACTAGCAAAATGAAAGAGAACCAGTTATCTCGTATAAGAACGGAAAAAAAGTGATTCTAATATAGATTCCAAACTTCATAAAAATTTTTTTCTTTTCGAGATTCTTTCCGCATAATATGCTTTTCTGAGGCTATCAAACTACTATAATGAAAGAGAACTAGTTATCTGCAATAAGAATGGAAAAAAATTGATTCATAAGGATTTTCAAAACATCAAAAAAAAAATTTCTTCTTTTTGAGATTCTTTCGTCATAATATGCTTTTCTACAGGTATCAAACTAGCAAAATGAAAGAGAACCATTTATCTCGTATAAGAACGGAAAAAAAATGATTCTAACGAAGTTTCCAAACTCCGAAAAAAATTATTTTTCTCTTCGAGATTCTCTGCGCATAATATGCTTTTCTGAGGCTATCAAACTAGTATATTGAAAGAGAACCAGTTATCTCAAATAAGAACGGAAGAAAGTGATTGATTCTAATGAAGTTTCCAAATTTCGAAAAAAAAATTTTTTATTTTCGAGATTCTTTCCGCTAAATATGCTTTTCTACAGCTATCAAACTAGCAAAATGAAAGAGAACAATTTATCTCGATTAAGAACGGAAAAAAAGTGATTCTAACGAAGTTACCAAACTTCGAAAATAATTTTTTTTCTTTTCGAGATTCTTTGCGCATAATATGGTTTTTTGAGGCTATCAAACTAGTATAATGAAAGAGAACCAGTTATCTCAAATAAGAACGGAAAAAAGTGATTCTAATGAAGTTCCCAATTTTCGAAATTTTTTTTTTTTCTTTTCGAGATTCTTTCCGCTAAATATGCTTTTCTACAGCTATCAAACTAGCAAAATGTAAGGGAACCATTTATCTCGAATAAGAACGGAAAAAATGTGATTCTAATGAAGTTTCCAAACTTCGATAAAAATTATTTTTCTTTTCGAGATTCTTTGCGCATAATATTCTTTTCTATAGCTATCAAACTAGAAAATTGAAAGAGAACCATTTATCTCGAATAAGAACGGAAAAAAAGTGATTCTAATGAAGTTTCCAAATTTCGAAAAAAATTGTTTTTCTTTTCGATATTCTTTCCGCATAATATGCTTTTCTACAGCTATCAAACTAGCAAATTGAAAGAGAACCATTTATCTCGAATAAGAACGGAAAAAAAGTGATTCTAACGAAGTTTCCCAACTTCGAAAAAGATTATATTTCTTTTCGAGATTCTTTGCGCATAATATGCTTTTCTGATTCTATCAAACTAGTATAATGAAAGAGAACTAGTTATCTCAAGTAAGAATGGAAAAAATTGATTCATAAGGATTTTCAAAAGATCAAAAAAAATTTTTCTTTATTGAAGATTCTTTCCGCATAATATGCTTTTCTAAGGCTATCAAACCAGTATAATGAAAGAGAACCAGTTATCTCTAATAAGAACGGAAAAAATGTGATTCTAATAAAGTTTCCAAACTTTGAAAACATTTTTTTTTCTTTTCGAGATTCTTTCCGCATAATATGCTTTTCTACAGCTATCAAACTAGCAAATTGAAAGAGAACCATTTATCTCGAATAAGAACGGAAAAAAAGTGATTCTAACGAAGTTTCCAATCCTCCATAAACATGATTTTTCTTTTCAAGATTCTTTCCGCATAATATGCTTTTCTAAGGCTATAAAACTAGTATAATGAAAGAGAACTAGTTATCTCAAATAAGAACGGAAAAAAAGTGATTCTAATGAAGTTTCCAAAGTTCCAAAAAATTATTTTTCTTTTCGAGATTCTTTCCGCATAATATGCTTTTCTACAGCTATCATCTAGCAAATTGAAAGAGAACCATTTATCTCGAATAAGAACGGAAAAAAAGTGATTCTAACGAAGTTTCCCAACTTCGAAAAAAATTTTTTTCTTTTTGACATTCTTACCGCATAACATGCTTTTCTAAGGCTATCAAACAGGTATAATGAAAGAAAAGCAATTATCTCCAATAAGAACGGAAAAAAAGTGATTCTAATGAAGTTTCCAAACTTCGAAAAAAATTATTTTTCTTTTCGAGATTCTTTGCGCATAATATTCTTTTCTACAGCTATCAAACAGGCAAATTGAAAGAGAACCATTTATCTCGAATAAGAACGGAAAAAAATTGATTCTAATGAAGTTTCCAAATTTCGAAAAAAATTGTTTTTCTTTTCGAGATTCTTTCGGCATAATATGCTTTTCTACAGCTATCAAACTAGCAAATTGAAAGAGAACCATTTGTCTCGAATAAGAACGGAAAAAAAGTGATTCTAACGAAGTTTCCCAACTTCGAAAAAGATTATTTTTCTTTTTGACATTCTTACCGCATAATATGCTTATCTAAGTCTATCAAACAGGTATAATGAAAGAAAACCAGTTATCTCGAATAAGAACGGAAAAAAATTTATTCTAATGAAGTTTCCAAACTTAGAAAAAAATTTTTTTTCTTTTCGAGATTCTTTGCGCATATGCTTTTCTGAAGCTATCAAACTAGTATAATGAAAGAGAACCAGTTATCTCAAACAAGTACGGAAAAAAAGTGATTCTAATGAAGTTTCCAAATTTTGAAAACATTTTTTTTTCTTTTAGAATTCTTTCCGCATAATGTGCTTTTCTACAGCTATCAAACTAGGAAAATGAAAGAGAACCAGTTATCTCGAATAAGAACGGAAAAAAAGTGATTCTAATGAAGTTTCCAAACTTCGAAAAAATTTTTTTTTCTTTTCGAGATTCTTTCCGCATAATATGCTTTTCTACGGGTATCAAACTAGCAAATTGAAAGAGAACCATTTATCTCGAATAAGAACGGAAAAAGAGTAATTCTAACGAAGTTTCCAAACTTCGAAAAAAATTATATTTCTTTTCGAGATTCTTTGCGCATAATATGCTTTTCTGATTCTATCAAACTAGCATAATGAAAGAGAACTAGTTATCTCAAATAAGAATGGCAAAAATTGATTCATAAGGATTTTAAAAAGATCAAAAAAAATTTTTCTTTATTGAAGATTCTTTCCGCATAATATGCTTTTCTGAGGCTATCAAACCCTTATAATGCAAGAGAACCAATTATCTCAAATAAGAAAGCAAAAAAATTGATTAATAAGGATTTTACAAACATCAAAAAAAATTGTTTTTCTTTTCGAGATTCTTTCCGCATAATATGCTTTTCTGAGGCTACCAACTACTATAATGAAAGAGAACTAGTTATCTCCAATAAGAATGGAAAAAAATTGATTCATAAGGATTTTCAAAACATCAAAAAAATAATTTTCTTCTTTTTGAGATTCTTTCCGCATAATATGCTTTTCTACAGGTATCAAACTAGCAAAATGAAAGAGAACCATTTATCTCGTATAAGAACGGAAAAAAAATGATTCTAACGAAGGTTCCAAACTTCGAAAAAAATTATTTTTCTTTTCGAGATTCTTTGCGCATAATATGCTTTTCTGAGGCTATCAAACTAGTATATTGAAAGAGAACCAGTTATCTCAAATAAGAACGGAAGAAAGTGATTGATTCTAATGAAGTTTCCAAATTTTGAAAAAATTTTTTTTTCTTTTCGAGATTCTTTCCGCTAAATATGCTTTTAGACAGCTATCAAACTAGCAAAATGAAACAGAACCATTTATCTCGAATAAGAACTGAAAAAAAGTGATTCTAACGAAGTTTCCAAACTTCGAAAATAATTTTTTTTCTTTTCGAGATTCTTTGCGCATAATATGGTTTTCTGAGGCTATCAAAATAGTGTAATGAAAGAGAACCAGTTATCTCAAATAAGAACGGAAAAAAATGATTCTAATGAAGTTTCCAAATTTCGAAAAAAGTTTCTTTTCTTTTCGAGATTCTTTCCGCTAAATATGCTTTTCTACAGCTACCAAACTAGCAAAATGAAAGAGAACCATTTATTTCGAATAAGAACGGAAAAAAAGTGATTCTAAAGAAGTTTCCAAATTGTGAAATTTTTTTTTTCTTTTCGAGATTCTTTGCGAATATAATGCTTTTCTGAAGCTATCAAACTAGTATAATGAAAGATAACCAGTTATCTCAAATAAGAATGGAAAAAAATTGATTCATAAGGATATTCCAAACATAAAAAAAAAATTTTTTTTTCTTTTCGAGATTCTTTTCGCATAATATGCTTTTCTAAGGCTATCAAACTAGTATAATGAAAGGCAACCAGTTATCTCAAATAAGAACGGAAAAAAGTGATTCTATTGAAGTTTCCAAACTTCGAAAAAAATTATTTTTCTTTTCGAGATTCTTTGCGCAAAATATGCTTTTCTAAGGCTATCAAACTAGTATAATGAAAGAGAACCAGTTATCTCGAATAAGAACGGAAAAAAATTCATTCCAACGAAGTTTCCAATCTTCGAAAATAATGATTTTTCTTTTCAAGATTCTTTCCGCATAATATGCTTTTCTCAGGCTATAACTAGTATAATGAAAGAGAACCAGTTATCTATAATAAGAACGGCAAAAAAGTGATTCTAATGAGGTTTCCAAATATCGAAAAAATTTTTTTGCTTTTCGAGATTCTTTCCGCTAAAAATGCTTTTCTACAGCTATCAAACTAGCAAAATGAAAGAGAACCATTTATCTCGAATAAGAACGGAAAAAAAGTGATTCTAACGAAGTTTCCAAACTTCGAAAAAAATTATTTTTCTTTTCGAGATTCTTTGCGCATAATGTTTTTCTGAAGCTATCAAACTAGTATAATGAAAGAGAACCAATTATCTCAAATAAGAAAGGAAAAAAATTGATTCATAAGGATTTTCCAAACATCAAAAAAAATTTTTTTCTCTTCGAGATTCTTTCCGCATAATATGCTTTTCTGATGCTATCAAACTAGCATAGTGAAAGAGAACCAGTTATCTCGAATGAGAACGGAAAAAAAGTGATTCTAATGAAATTTCCAAACTTCGAAAAAAAATTTTTTTCTTTTCGAGATTCTTTGCGCATAATATGCTTTTCTATGTCTATCAAAATAGTATAATGAAAGAGAACCAGTTATCTCAAATAAGAACGGAAAAAAAATGATTCTAATGATGTTTCCAAACTTTAAAAGCCTTTTTTTTTTTTTCCAGATTCTTTCCGCTTAATATGCTTTTTTACAGCTATCAAAATAGCAAAATGAAAGAGAACCATTTTTCTCGAAAAAGAACGGAAAAAAAGTGATTCTAACGAAGTTTCCAAATTTGGAAATAATTATCATTATTTTCGAGATTCTTTGCGTATAATATGCTTTTCTGAGGCTATCAATGTAGTATAATGAAAGAGAACCAGTTATCTCAAATAAGAATGGAAAAAAATTGATTCATAAGGATTTTTCAAACATCAAAGAAAAATTTTTTTCTTTTCGAGATTCTTTCCGCATAAAATGCTTTTCTGAGGCTATCAAACTAGTTTAATGAAAGAGAACTAGGTATCTCAAATAAGAATGGAAAAAAATCGATTCATAAGGATTTTCCAAAAATCAAAAAAAAATTTTTTCTTTTCGAGATTCTTTCCGCTTATTATGCTTTTCTGAGGCTATCAAACCAGTATAATGAAAGAGAACCAGTTATCTCAAATAAGAACGGAAAAAAAGTGATTCTAACCAAGTTTCCAAAGTTTGAAAAAAATTATTTTTCTTTTTGAGATTCTTTGCGCATAATATGCTTTTCTGAGGCTATCAAACCCTTATAATGAAAGAGAACCAATTATCTCAAATAAGAATGCAAAAAAATTGATTAATAAGGATTTTCCAAACATCAAAAAAAATTTTTTTTCTTTTCGAGATTCTTTCCGCATAATATGCTTTTCTGGGGCTATCAAACTACTATAATGAAAGGAAACTAGTTATCTCCAATAAGAATGGAAAAAAATTGATTCATAAGGAATTTCAAAACATCAAAAAAAAAATTTCTTCTTTTCGAGATGCTTTCCGCTAAATATGCTTTTCTACAGCTATCAAACTAGCAAAATAAAAGAACCATTTATCTCGAAAAAGAACGGAAGAAAAGTGATTATAACGAAGTTTCCAAATTTGGAAAAAATTATTATTATTTTCGAGATTCTTTGCGTATAATATGCTTTTCTGAGGCTATCAAAGTAGTATAATGAAAGAGAACCAGTTATCTCAAATAAGAATGGAAAAAAATTGATTCATAAGGATGTTTCAAACATCAAAAAAAATTTTTTTTCTTTTCGAGATTCTTTCCGCTTATTATGCTTTTCTGAGGCTATCAAACTAGTATAATGAAAGAGAACCAGTTATCTCGAATAAGAACGGAAAAAAAGTGATTCTAATGAAGTTTCCAAACTTTGAAAACATTTTTTTTTCTTTTCGTGATTCTTTCCGCATAATATGCTTTTCTACAGCTATCAAACTAGGAAAATGAAAGAGAACCAGTTATCTCGAATAAGAACGGAAAAAAGTGATTCTAATGAAGTTTCCAAATTCGAAAAAAATTATATTCCTTTTCGAGATTCTTTGCGCATAATATGCTTTTTTGAGTCTATCAAACTAGTATTATGAAAGAGAACTAGTTATCTCAAATAAGAATGGAAAAAATTGATTCATAAGGATTTTAAAAACATCAAAAAAAATTTTCCTTTATTCAAGATTCTTTCCGCATAATATGCTTTTCTAAGGATATCAAACTAGTATAATGAAAGAGAACCAGTTATCTCAAATAAGAACGGAAAAAAAGTGATTCTAATGAAGTTTCCAAATTTCGAAAAAATTTTTTTTTCTTTTCGAGATTCTTTCCGCATAATATGCTTTTCTACAGCTATCAAAGTAGCAAATTGAAAGAGAACCATTTTGCTCGAAAAAGAACGGAAAAAAAGTGATTCTAACGAAGTTTCCAAATTTGGAAAAAATTATTATTATTTTCGAGATTCTTTGCGTATAATATGCTTTTCTGAGGCTATCAAATTAGTATAATGAAAGAGAACCAGTTATCTCAAATAAGAATGGAAAAAAATTGATTCATAAGGATTTTTCAAACATCAAAAAATATTTTTTTCTTTTCGAGATTCTTTCCGCATAATATGCTTTTTTTAGGCTATCAAACTAGTATAATGAAAGAGAACTAGTTATCTCAAATAAGAATGGAAAAAAATCGATTCATAAGGATTTTCCAAAAATCAAAAAAAAATTTTTTTCTTTTCGAGATTCTTTCCGCAAAATATGCTTTTCTGAGGCTATCAAACTAGTATAACGAATGAGAACCAGTTATCTCGAATAAGAACGAAAAAAATTGATTCCAACGAAGTTACCAATCTTCGAAAAAAATTATTTTTCTTTTCGAGATTCTTTGCGCATAATATGCTTTTCTGAGGCTATCAAACTAGTATATTGAAAGAAAACCAGTTATCTCAAATAAGAACGGAAGAAATAGATTGATTCTAATGAAGTTTCCAAATTTCGAAAAATTTTTTTTTTCTTTTCGAGATTCTTTACGCATAATATGCTTTTCTGCGGCTATCAAACTAGTATAATGAAAGAGAACCAGTTATCTCAAATAAGAATGGAAAAAAAGTGATTCTAACGAAGTTTCCAAACTTCGAAAAAAAATTTTTTTCTTTTCGAGATTCTTTGCGCATAATATGCTTGTCTGAGGCTATCAACTTAGTATAATGAAAGAGAACCAGATATCTCAAATAAGAATGGAAAAAAAGTGATTCTAAGGAAGTTTCCAAACTTCGAAAAAAAATTTTTTTCTTTTCGATATTCTTTGCGCATAATATGCTTTTCTGAAGCTATCAAACTAGTATAATGAAAGAGAACCAGTTATCTCAAATAAGAACGGAAAAAAAGTGATTCTAACGAGGTTTCCAAACTTCGAAAAAACATTTTTTTCTTCTCGAGATTCTTTGCGCATAATATGCTTTTCTGAGGCTATCAAACTAGTATAATGAAATAAAATCAGTTATCTCAAATAAGAACGGAAAAAAAGTGATTCTAACGAAGTTTCCAAACTTCGAAAAAAAATTTTTTTCTTTTCGAGATTCTTTGCCCATAATATGCTTTTCTGAGGCTATCAAACTAGTATAATGAAAGAGTACCAGTTATCTCAAATAAGAACGGAAAAAAAGTGATTCTAACGAAGTTTAGAAAACTCGAAAAAAATTTTTTTTCTTTTCGAGATTCTTTGCGCATAATATGCTTTTCTGAGGCTATCAAACTAGTATAATGAAAGAGAACCAGTTATCTCAAATAAGAAAGGAAAAAAAGTGATTCTAACGAAGCTTCCAATCTTGGAAAAAAAAAATTTTTTCGAGATTCTTTGCGCATAATATGCTTGTCTGAGGCTATCAAACTAGTATAACGAGAGATTACCAGTTATCTCAAATAAGAACGGAAAAAAAGTGATTCTAACGAAATTTCCAAACTTCGAAAAAAAATTTTTTTCTTTTGGAGATTCTTTGCGCATAATATGCTTTTCTGAGGCTATCAAACTAGTATAATGAAAGAGAACCAGTTATCTCATATAAGAATGGACAAAAAGTGATTCTAACGAAGTTTCCAAACTTCGAAAAAAAATTTTTTTCTTTTCGAGATTCTTTGCGCATAATATGCTTGTCTGAGGCTATCAAACTAGTATAATGAAAGAGAACCAGATATCTCAAATAAGAATGGAAAAAAAGTGATTCTAAGGAAGTTTCCAAACTTCGAAAAAAAATTTTTTTCTTTTCGATATTCTTTGCGCATAATATGCTTTTCTGAGGCTATCAAACTGGTATAATGAAAGAGAACCAGTTATCTCAAATAAGAACGGAAAAAAAGTTATTCTAACGAGGTTTCCAAACTTCGAAAAAAATTTTTTTTCTTTTCGAGATTCTTTGCGGATAATATGCTTTTCTGAGGCTATCAAACTAGTATAATGAAAGAGAATCAGTTATCTCAAATAAGAACGGAAAAAAAGTGATTCTAACGAAGTTTCCAAACTTCGAAATAAATTTTTTTTCTTTTCGAGATTCTTTGCGCATAACACGCTTTTCTGAGGCTATCAAACTAGTATAATGAAAGAGAACCAGTTATCTCAAATAAGAACGGAAAAAAAGTGATTCTAACGAAGTTTCGAAACTTCGAAAACAATTTTTTTTCTTTTCGAGATTCTTTGCGCATAATATGCTTTTCTGAGGCTATCAAACTATAATAATGAAAGAGAACCAGTTATCTCAAATAAGAACGGAAAAAAAGTGATTCTAACGAAGTTTCCAAACTTCGAAAATTTTTTTTTTATTTTCGAGATTCATTGCGCATAATATGCTTTTCTGAGGGTAATCAAACTAGTATAATGAAAGAGAACCAGTTATCTCAAATAAGAACGGAAAAAAAGTGATTCTAACGAAGTTTCGAAACTTCGAAAAAATTTTTTTTTCTTTTTGAGATTCTTTGCGCATAATATGCTTTTCTGAGGCTATCAAACTAGTATAATGAAAGAGAACCAGTTATCTTAAATAAGAACAGAAAAAAAGTGATTCTAATGAAGTTTCCAAACTTCGAAAAAAAATTTTTTTCTTTTTGAGATTCTTTGCGCATAATATGCTTGTCTGAGGCTATCAAACTAGTATAATGAAAGAGAACCAGTTATCTCAAATAAGAACGGAAAAAAAGTGATTCTAACGAAGTTTCCAAACTTCGAAAAAAAATTTTTTTCTTTTCGAGATTCTTTGCGCATAATATGCTTGTCTGAGGCTATCAAACTAGTATAATGAAAGAGAACCAAATATCTCAAATAAGAACGGGAAAAAAGTGATTCTAACGAGGTTTCGAAACTTCGAAAAAAATTTTTTTTCTTTTCGAGATTCTTTGCGCATAATATGCTTTTCTGAGGCTATCTAACTAGTATAATGAAAGAGAACCAGTAATCTTAAATAAGAACGGAAAAAAAGTGATTCTAACGAGGTTTCCAAACTTCGAAAAAAAAATTTTTTCTTTTCGAGATTCTTTGCGCATAATATGCTTGTCTAAGGCTATCAAATTAGTATAATGAAAGAGAACAAGTTATCTCAAATAAGAATGGAAAAAAAGTGATTCTAAGGAAGTTTCCAAACTTCGAAAAAAAATTTTTTTCTTTTCGAGATTCTTTGCGCATAATATGCTTGTCTGAGGCTATCAAACTAGTATAATGAAAGAGAACCAGTTATCTCAAATAAGAACGGAAAAAAAGTGATTCTAACGAAGTTTCCAAACTTCGAAAAAAAATTTTTTTCTTTTCGAGATTCTTTGCGCATAATATGCTTCTCTGAGGCTATCAAACTAGTATAACGAGAGATTAACAGTTACCTCAAATAAGAATGGAAAAAAAGTGATTCTAATGAAGTTTCCAAACTTCGAAAAAAAAATTTATTCTTTTCGAGATTTTGTGCGCATAATATGCTTTTATGAGGCTATCATACTAGTATAATGAAAGAGAACCAGTTATCTCAAATAAGAACGGAAAAAAAGTGATTCTAACGAAATTTCCAAACATCGAAAAAAATTTTTTTCTTTTGGAGATTCTTTACGCATAATATGCTTTTCTGCGGCTATCAAACTAGTATAATGAAAGAGAACCAGTTATCTCAAATAAGAATGGAAAAAAAGTGATTCTAACGAAGTTTCCAAATTTCGAAAAAAATTTTTTTTCTTTTCGAGATTCTTTGCGCATAATATGCTTGTGTTAGGCTATCAAACTAGTATAATGAAAGAGAACCAGATATCTCATATAAGAACAGAAAAAAATTGATTCTAATGAAGTTTCCAAACTTCGAAAAAAATTATTTTCTTTTCGAGATTCTTTGCGCATAATATTCTTTTCTACAGCTATCAAACTAGCAAATTGAAAGAGAACCATTTATCTCGAATAAGAACGGAAAAAAAGTGATTCTAACGAAGATTCCAAACTTCGAAAAAAATTATTTTTCTTTTCGAGATTCTTTGCGCATAATATGCTTTTCTGAGGCTATCAAACTAGTATAATGAAAGAGAATCAGTTATCTCGAATAAGAACGGAAAAAAAGTGTTTCTAATGAAGTTTCCAAACTTCGAAAAAAATTTTTTTTCTTTTCGAGATTATTTCGCATAATATGCTTTTCTAAGGCTATCATACTAGTATAATGAAAGAGAACCAGTTATCTCGAATAAGAACGGAAAAAAAGTGATTCTAACGAAGTTTCCAAACTTTGAAAAAAATTATTTTTCTTTCGAGATTCTTTGCGCATAATATGCTTTTCTGAGGCTATCAAACCCTTATAATGAAAGGATAATCGTGATTATCTCAAATAAGAATGCAAAAAAATTGATTAATAAGGATTTTCCAAACATCAAAAAAAATTGTCTATCAAACTAGTATAATGAAAGAGAACTAGTTATCTCAAATAAGAATGGAAAAAATTGATTCATAAGGATTTTCAAAACATCAAAAAAAAAATTTCTTTATTCAAGAATCTTTCCGCATAATATGCTTTTCTAAGGCTATCAAACTAGTATAATGAAAGAGAACCAGTTATCTCAAATAAGAACGGAAAAAAAGTGATTCTAATGAAGTTTCCAAACTTTGAAAACATTTTTTTTTCCTTTTCGAGATTCTTTCCGCATAATATGCTTTTCTACAGCTATCAAACTAGCAAAATGAAAGAGAACCAGTTATCTCGTATAAGAACGGAAAAAAAGTGATTCTAATGAAGTTTCCAAACTTCGAAACAAATTTTTTTCTTTTGGAGATTCTTTGCGCATAATATGCTTTTCTGAGGCTATCAAACTAGTACAATGAAAGAGAACCAGTTATCTCGAATAAGAACGGAAAAAATTGATTCTAATGAAGTTTCCAAATTTCGAAAAAAAGATTCTTTGCGCATATTGCTTTTCCGAGGCTATCAAACTAGTATAAAGAAAGAGAACCAGTAATCTCGAATAAGAACGGAAAAAAAGCGAATCTAATGAAGTTCCAAACTTCGAAAAAAATTTTTTTCTTTTCGAGATTCTTTGCGCATAATATGCTTTTCTGAGGCTATCAAACTATTATAATGAAAGAGAACCAGTTATCTCGAATAAGAACGGAAAAAAAGTGATTCTAATGAAGTTTCCAAACTTCGAAAAAATTTTTTTTTCTTTTCGAGATTCTTTGCGCATAATATGGTTTTCTGAGGCTATCAAACTAGTATAATGAAAGAGAACCAGTTATCTCAAATAAGAACGGAAAAAAGTGATTCTAATATTTCCAAATTTCGAAAAAATTTTTTTTTCTTTTCGAGATTCTTTCCGCTAAATATGCTTTTCTACAGCTATCAAACTAGTATAATGAAAGAGAACCAGTTAACTCAAATAAGTACGGAAAAAATGTGATTCTAATGAAGTTTCCAAACTTCGAAAAAAATTTTTTTTCTTTTCGAGATTCTTTGCCCATATGCTTTTCTGAAGCTATCAAACTAGCAAAATGAAAGAGAACCAGTTATCTCGAATAAGAACGTAAAAAAGTGATTCTAATGAAGTTTCCAAACTTTGAAAACATTTTTTTTTTTTCGTGATTCTTTCCGCATAATATGCTTTTCTACAGCTATCAAACTTGGAAAATGAAAGAGAACCAGTTATCTGGAATAAGAACGGAAAAAAAGTGATTCTAATAAAGATTCCAAACTTC
Organism: Metallyticus violacea; assembly: GCA_030762175.1. Taxonomy (NCBI): domain Eukaryota; kingdom Metazoa; phylum Arthropoda; class Insecta; order Mantodea; family Metallyticidae; genus Metallyticus; species Metallyticus violacea. The sequence continues at coordinate 80,499,360 of CM060842.1, read as the reverse complement.
GAAAAAAAAAATTTTTCTTTTCGAGATTCTTTCCGCATAATATGCTTTTCTGAGGCTATCAAACTACTATAATGGAAGAGAACTAGTTATCTCCAATAAGAATGGAAAAAAATTTATTCATAAGGATTTTCAAAACATCAAAAAAAAAATTTTCTTCTTTTTGAGATTCTATCCGCATAATATGATTTTCTGAGGCTATCAAACTAGTATATTGAAAGAGAACCTGTTAACTCAAATAAGAACGGAAAAAAGTGATTGATTCTAATGAAGTTTCCAAATTTCGAAAAATTTTTTTTTTCTTTTTGAGATTCTTTCCGCATAATATGCTTTTCTGAGGCTATAACTAGTATAATGAAAGAGAACCAGTTATCTATAATAAGAACGGCAAAAAAGTGATTCTAATGAGGTTTCCAAATATCGAAAAAAATTTTTTGCTTTTCGATTTTCTTTCCGCTAAAAATGCTTTTCTACAGCTATCAAACTAGCAAAATGAAAGAGAACCATTTATCTCGAATAAGAACGGAAAAAAAGTGATTCTAACGAAGTTTCCAAACTTCGAAAAAAATTATTTTTCTTTTCGAGATTCTTTGCGCATAATGTTTTTCTGAAGCTATCAAACTAGTATAATTAAAGAGAACCTATTATCTCAAATAATAAAGGAAAAAAATTGATTCATAAAGATTTTCCAAACATCAAAAAATTTTTTTTCTTTTCGAGATTCTTTCCGCATAATATGCTTTTCTGGTGCTATCAAACTAGCATAATGAAAGAGAACCAGTTATCTCGAATAAGAACGGAAAAAAAGTGATTCTAATGATGTTTCCAAACTTCGAAAATAAAATTTTTTCTTTTCGAGATTCTTTCCGCATAATATGCTTTTCTACAGGTATCAAACTAGCAAAATGAAAGAGAACCATTTATCTCGTATAAGAACGGAAAAAAAAATGATTCTAACGAAGTTTCCAAACTTCGAAAAAAATAATTTCCTTTTCGAGATTCTTTGCGCATAATATGCTTTTCTGAGGCTATCAAACTAGTATATTGAAAGAGAACCAGTTATCTCAAATAAGAACGGAAGAAAGTGATTGATTCTAATGAAGGTTCCAAATTTCGAAAAAATTTTTTTTTCTTTTCGAGATTCTTTCCGCTAAATATGCTTTTCTACGCCTATCAAACTAGCAAAATGAAAGAACCATTTATCTCGAATAAGAACGGAAAAAAAGTGATTCTAACGAAGTTTCCTAAATTCGAAAATAATTTTTTTCTTTTCGAGATTCTTTGCGCATAATATGGTTTTCTGAGGCTATCAAACTAGTATAATGAAAGAGAACCAGTTATCTCAAATAAGAACGGAAAAAAGTGATTCTAATGATTTCCAAATTTCGAAAAAATTTTTTTTTCTTTTCGAGATTCTTTCCGCTAAATATGCTTTTCTACAGCTATCAAACTATCATAATGAAAGAGAACCATTTATCTCGAAAAAGAACGGAAGAAAAGTGATTATAACGAAGTTTCCAAATTTGGAAAAAATTATTATTGTTTTCGAGATTCTTTGCGTATAATATGCTTTTCTGAGGCTATCAAAGTAGTATAATGAAAGAGAACCAGTTATCTCAAATAAGAATGGAAAAAAATTGATTCATAAGGATTTCCAAACATCAAAAAAAAATTTTTTTCTTTTCCAGATTCCTTCCGCTTATTATGCTTTTCTGAGGCTATCAAACTAGTATAATGAAAGAGAACCAGTTATCTCAAATAAGAACGGAAAAATAGTGATTCTAATGAAGTTTCCAAACTTTGAAAACATTTTTTTTTTTTTTTCGAGATTCTTTCCGCATAATATGCTTTTCTAAGGCTATCAAACTAGCAAATTGAAAGAGAACCATTTATCTCGAATAAGAACGGAAAAAGAGTAATTCTAACGAAGTTTCCATCCTTCGAAAAAAATTATATTTCTTTTCGAGATTCTTTCCGCATAATATGCTTTTCTGAGGCTATCAAACTAGTATATTGAAAGAGAACCAATTATCTCAAATAAGAACGTAAGAAAGTGATTGATTGTAATGAAATTTCCAAATTTCGAAAAATTTTTTTTTTCTTTTCGAGATTCTTTCCGCTAAATATGCTTTTCTACAGCTATTAACTAGCAAAATGAAAGAGAACCATTTATTTCGAATAAGAACGGAAAAAAAGTGATTCTAACGAAGTTTCCAAACTTCGAAAAAAATTATTTTTCTTTTCCAGATTCTTTGCGCATAATATGCTTTTCTGAGGCTATCAAACTAGTATAATGAAAGAGAACCAGTTATCTCAAATAAGAACGGAAGAAAGTGATTCAAATGAAGTTTCCAAATTTCGAAAAATTTTTTTTTTTCTTTTCGAGATACTTTCCACTAAAAATGCTTTTCTACATTTATCAAACTAGCAAATTGAAAGAGAACCATTTATGTCGAATAAGAACGGAAAAAAAGTGATTCTAACGAAGTTTCCAAACTTCGAAAAAAAATATTTTTCTTTCCGAGATTCTTTGCGCATAATATGCTTTTCTGAGGCTATCAAACTATTATAATGAAAGAGAACTATTTATCTCAAATAAGAATGGAAAAAAATTGATTCATAAGGTTTTTCAAAACATCAAAAAAAAAATTTCTTCCTTTCGAGATTCTTTCGCATAATATCCTTTTCTACAGGTATCAAACTAGCAAAATGAAAGAGAACCATTTATCTCGTATAAGAACGGAAAAAAAGTAATTCTAACGAAGTTTCCAAACTATGAAAAAAATTATTTTTCTTTTCGAGATTCTTGGCGCATAATATGCTTTTCTGAGGCTATCAAACTAGTATATTGAAAGAGAACCAGTTATCTCAAATAAGAACGGAAGAAAGTGATTGATTCTAATGAAGTTTCCAAATTTCGAAAAATTTTTTTTTTTTATTTTCGAGATTCTTTCCGCTAAATATGCTTTTCTACAGCTATCAATCTAGCAAAATGAAAGAGAACCATTTATCTCAAATAACAACGGAAAAAAAGTGATTCTAACGAAGTTTCCAAACTTCGAAAAAAATTACTTTTCTTTTCGTGATTCTTTGCCCATAATATGCTTTTCTGAGGCTATCAAACTAGTATAATGAAAGAGAACCAGTTATCTCAAATAAGAACGGAAGAAAGTGATTCAAATGAACTTTCCAAATTTCGAAAAAAGTTTTTTTTCTTTTCGAGATACTTTCCCCTAAATATGCTTTTCTACATTTATCAAACTAGCAAAATGAAAGAGAACCATTTATGTCGAATAAGAACGGAAAAAAGTGATTCTAACGAAGTTTCCAAACTTTGAAAAAAATTATTTTTCTTTTCGAGATTCTTTGCGCATATAATTCTTTTCTAAGGCTATCAAACTAGTATAATGAAAGATAACCAGTTATCTCAAATAAGAACAGAAAAAAACTGATTCTAATGAAGTTTCCAAATTTAAAAAAAAATTTTTTTCTTTTCGAGATTCTTTCCGCATAATATGCTTTTCTACAGCTATCAAAGTAGCAAAATGAAAGGGAACCAGTTATCCCGAATAAGAACGGAAAAAAAGTGATTCTAATGAAGTTTCCAAACTTCGAAAAAAATTATTTTTCTTTTCGAGATTCTTTGCGCATAATATTCTTTTCTACAGCTATGAAACTAGCAAATTAAAAGAGAACCATTTATTTCGAATAAGAACGGAAAAAAAGTGTTTCTAACGAAGTTTCCAAACATGAAAAAAAAATTTTTTTCTTTTCGAGATTCTTTCCGCATAATATGCTTTTCTAAGCCTATCAAACTAGTATAATGAAAGATAACCATAATCTCGAATAAGAACGGAAAAAAAGTGATTCTAATGAAGTTTCGAAACTTCGAAAAAAAATTTTTTTCTTTTCGAGATTCTTTGCGCATAATATGCTTTTCTGAGGCTATCAAATTAATATAATGAAAGAGAACCAGTTATCTCAAATAAGAACGGAAAAAAAAGTGATTCTAACGATGTTTCCAAACTTCGAAAATAATTTTTTTTCTTTTCGAGATTCTTTGCGCATAATATGGTTTACTGAGGCTATCAAACTAGTATAATGAAAGAGAACCAGTTATCTCAAATAAGAACGGAAAAAAGTGATTCTAATGAAGTTTCCAAATTTTGAAATTTTTTTTTTCTTTTCGATATTCTTTGCGCATATAATTCTTTTCTAAGGCTATCAAACTAGTATAATGAAAGATAACCAGTTATCTCAAATAAGAATGGAAAAAAATTGATTCATAAGGATTTTCCATACATCAAAAAAAATTTTTTTTCCTCTCGAGATTCTTTTCGCATAATATGCTTTTCTACAGCTATCAAAGTAGCAAAATGAAAAGGAACCAGTTATCCCGAATAAGAACGGAAAAAAGGTGATTCTAATGAAGTTTCCAAACTTCGAAAAAAATTATTTTTCTTTTCGAGATTCTTTGCGCATAATATTCTTTTCTACGGCTATCAAACTAGCAAATTGAAAGAGAACCATTTATCTCGAATAAGAACGGAAAAAAGTGATTCTAACGAAGTTTCCCAACTTCGAAAAAAATTATTTTTCTTTTTGATATTCTTAACGCATAATATGCTTTTCTAAGGCTATCAAACAGGTATAATGAAAGAATACCAGTTATCTCGAATAAGAACAAAAAAAAAATTATTCTAATGAAGTTTCCAAACTTTGAAAACATTTTTTTTTCTTTTAGAATTCTTTCCGCATAATGTGCTTTTCTACAGCTATCAAACTAGTATAAAGAAAGAGAACCAGTTATCTCAAATAAGAACGGAAAAAAAGTGATTCTAATGAAGCTTCCAAACTCTGAAAACATTTTTTTTTCTTTTAGAATTCTTTCCGCATAATACGCTTTTCTACAGCTATCATACTAGGAAAATGAAAGAGTACTAGTTATCTCGATAAGAACGGAAAAAAAGTGATTCTAATGAAGTTTCCAAACTTCGAAAAAAATTTTTTTTCTTTTCGAGATTCTTTCCGCATAATATGCCTTTCTACGGGTATCAAACTAGCAAATTGAAGGAGAACTATTTATCTCGAATAAGAACGGAAAAAGAGTAATTTTACCGAAGTTTCCAAACTTCGAAAAAAAATTTTTTTCTTTTCGAGATTCTTCGCGGATAATATGCTTTTCTGAGGCTATCAATTTAGTATAATGAAAGGGAACCAGTTATCTCAAATAAGAACGGAAAAAATTGATTCTAATGAAGTTTCCAAATTTCGAAAAAAATTGTTTTTCTTTTCTAGTTTCTTTCCGCATAATATGCTTTTCTACAGCTATCAAACTAGCAAATTGAAAGAGAACCATTTATCTCGAATAAGAACGGAAGAAAAGTGATTCTAACGAAGTTTCCCAACTTCGAAAAAAATTATGTTTCTTTTTGACATTCTTACCGCATAATATGCTTTTCTGAAGCTATCAAAAGAGTATAATGAAAGAGAACCAGTTATCTCAAACAAGTACGGAAAAAAAGTGATTCTAATGAAGTTTCCAAATTTTGAAAATTTTTTTTTTTCTTTTCGAGATTCTTTGCGCATAATATGCTTTTCTACATCTATCAAACTAGGAAAATGAAAGAGAAACAGTTATCTCGAATAAGAACGGAAAAAAAGTGATTCAAATGAAGATTCCAAACTTCAAAAAAAAATTTTTTTCTTTTCGAGATTCTTTCCGCATAATATGCTTTTCTACAGGTATCAAACTAACAAATTAAAGAGAACCATTTATCTCGAATAAGAACGGAAAAAGAGTAATTCTAACGAATTTTCCAAACTTCGAAAAAAATTATATTTCTTTTCGAGATTCTTTGCGCATAATATGCTTTTCTGATTCTATCAAACTAGTATAATGAAAGAGAACTAGTTATCTCAAATAAGAATGGAAAAAATGTATTCATAAGGATTTTCAAAAGATCAAAAAAAAATTTTCTTTATTGAAGATTCTTTCCGCATAATATGCTTTTTTAAGGCTATCAAACTAGTATAATGAAAGATAACCAGTTATCTCAAATAAGAACGGAAAAAAAGTGATTCTAATAAAGTTTCCAACTTTGAAAACATTTATTTTCTTTTCGAGATTCTTTCCGCATAATATGCTTTTCTGAGGCTATCAAACTAGTATATTGAAAGAGAACCAGTTATCTGCAATAAGAACGTAAGAAAGTGATTGATTCTAATGAAATTTCCAAATTTCGAAATTTGTTTTTTTCTTTTCGAGATTATTTCCGCTAAATATGCTTTTCTACAGCTATCAAACTAGCAAAATGAAAGAGAACCATTTATCTCGAATAAGAACGGAAAAAAAGTGATTCTAACTAAGTGTCCAAACTTCGAAAAAAATTATTTTTCTTTTCGAGATTCTTTGCGCATAATATGCTTTTCTGAGGCTATGAAACTAGTATAATGAAAGAGAACCAGTTATCTCAAAAAAGAATGAAAAAAATTTATTCATAAGGATTTTCCAAACATGAAACAAAATTTTTTTTCTTTTCGAGATTCTTTCCGCATAATATGCTTTTCTAAGCCTATCAAATTAGTATAATGAAAGAGAACCATAATCTCGAATAAGAACGGAAAAAAAGTGATTCTAATGAAGTTTCGAAACTTCGAAAAAAATTTTTTTTCTTTTCGAGATTCTTTGCGCATAATATGCTTTTCTGAGGCGATCAAACTAATAAAATGAAAGAGAACCAGTTATCTCAAATAAGAACGGAAAAAAGTGATTCTAATGAAGTTTCCAGTTTTTGAGAATTTTTTTTTTCTTTTCGAGATTCTATGCGCGTATAATTCTTTTCTGAGGCTATCAAACTAGTATAATGAAAGATAACCAGTTATCTCAAATAAGAATGGAAAAAAATTGATTCATAAGGATTTTCCAAACATCAAAAAAAATTTTTTTTCTTCTCGAGATTCTTTTCGCATAATATGCTTTTCTAAGGCAATCAAACTAGTATAATGAAAGAGAACCAGTTATCTCAAATAAAAACGGATAAAAAATGATTCTAATGAAGTTTCCAAACTTTGAAAACATTTTTTTTTCTTTTAGAATTCTTTCCGCATAATGTGCTTTTCTACAGCTATCAAACTAGTATAAAGAAAGAGAACCATTTATCTCAAATAAGAACGGAAAAAAAGTGATTCTAATGAAGTTTCCAAACTTTGAAAACATTTTTTTTTCTTTTAGAATTTTTTCCGCATAATGTGCCTTTCTACAGCTATCAAACTAGCAAAATGAAAGAGAACCAGTTATCTCGAATAAGAAGGTAAAAAAAGTGATTCTAATGAAGTTTCCAAACTTTGAAAACATTTTTTATTCTTTTCGTGATTCTTTCCGAATAATACGCTTTTCTACAGCTATCAAACTAGGAAAATGAAAGAGTACCAGTTATCTCGAATAAGAACGGAAAAAAATTGATTCTAATGGTTTCCAAACTTCGAAAAAAATTTTTTTTCTTTTAGAGATTCTTTCCGCATAATATGCTTTTCTACGGGTATCAAACTAGCAAATTGAAAGAGAACCATTTATCTCGAATAAGAACTTCGAAAATAATTTTTTTTCTTTTCGAGATTCTTTGCGCATAATATGGTTTACTGAGGCTATCAAACTAGTATAATGAAAGAGAACCAGTTATCTCAAATAAGAACGGAAAAAAGTGTTTCTAATGAAGTTTCCAAATTTTGAAAATTTTTTTTTTCTTTTCGAGATTCTTTGCGCATATAATTCTTTTCTGAGGCTATCAAACTAGTATAATGAAAGATAACCAGTTATCTCAAATAAGAATGGAAAAAAATTGATTCATAAGGATTTTCCAAACATGAAAAAACAATTTTTATCTTTTCGAGATTCTTTCTGCATAATATGCTTTTCTGACGCGATCAAACTAATATAATGAAAGAGAACCAGTTATCTCAAATAAGAACAAAAAAAAAACTGATTCTAATAAAGTTTCCAAATTGTGAAAAATTTTTTTTTTCTTTTCGAGATTCTTTCCGCATAATATGCTTTTCTACAGCTATCAAACTAGCAAAATGTAAGGGAACCAGTTATCCCGAATAAGACCGGAAAAAAATTGATTCTAATGAAGTTTCCAAACTTCGATAAAAATTATTTTTCTTTTCGAGATTCTTTGCGCATAATATTCTTTTCTACAGCTATCAAACTAGCAAATTGAAAGAGAACCATTTATCTCGAATAAGAACGGAAAAAAAGTGATTCTAATGAAGTTTCCAAATTTCGAAAAAAATTGTTTTTCTTTTCGAGATTCTTTCCGCATAATATGCTTTTCTACAGCTATCAAACTAGCAAATTGAAAGAGAACCATTTATCTCGAATAAGAACGGAAAAAAAGTGATTCTAACGAAGTTTCCCAACTTCGAAAAAGATTATTTTTCTTTTTGACATTATTACCGCATAATATGCTTTTCTAAGGCTATCAAACAGGTATAATGAAAGAAAACCAGTTATCTCGAATAAGAACGGAAAAAAAGTGATTCTAATGAAGTTTCCAAACTTCGAAAAAAATTTTTTTTCTTTTCGAGATTCTTTGCGCATATGCTTTTCTGAAGCTATCAACCTAGTATAATGAAAGAGAACCAGTTATCTCAAACAAGTACGAAAAAAAAGTGATTCTAATGAAGTTTCCAAATTTTGAAAATTTTTTTTTTCTTTTCGAGATTCTTTGCGCATATAATGCTTTTCTGAGGCTATCAAACTAGTATAATGAAAGATAACCAGTTATCTCAAATAAGAATGGAAAAAAATTGATTCATAAGGAATTTCCAAACATCAAAAAAAAATTTTTTTTCTTTTCGAGATTCTTTCCGCATAATATGCTTTTCTAAGGCTATCAAACTAGTATAAAGAAAGAGAACCAGTTATCTCCAATACGAACGGAAAAAAAGTGATTCTAATGAAGTTTCCAAACTTTGAAAACATTTTTTTTTCTTTTAGAACTCTTTCCGCATAATGTGCTTTTCTACAGCTATCAAACTAGGAAAATGAAAGAAAACCAGTTATCTCGAATAAGAACGGAAAAAAAGGGATTCTAATGAAGTTTCCAAACTTCGAAAAAAATTTTTTTTCTTTTCGAGATTCTTTCCGCATAATATGCTTTTCTACGGGTATCAAACTAGCAAATTGAAAGAGAACCATTTATCTCGAATAAGAACTTCGAAAATAATTTTTTTTCTTTTCGAGATTCTTTGCGCATAATATGGTTTACTGAGGCTATCAAACTAGTATAATGAAAGAGAACCAGTTATCTCGAATAAGAACGGAAAAAAAGTGATTCTAATGAAGTTTCCAAATTTTGAAAATTTTTTTTTTCATTTCGAATTTCTTTGCGCATATAATTCTTTTCTAAGCCTATCAAACTAGTATAATGAAAGAGAACCATAATCTCGAATAAGAACGGAAAAAAGGTGATTCTAATGATGTTTCGAAACTTCGAAAAAAATTTTTTTTCTTTTCGAGATTCTTTGCGCATAATGTGCTTTTCTGACGCTATCAAATTAATATAATGTAGGAGTACCAGTTATCTCAAATAAGAACAGAAAAAAACTGATTCTAATGAAGTTTCCAAATTTTGAAAAATTTTTTTTTCTTTTCGAGATTCTTTCCGCATAATATGCTTTTCTACAGCTATCAAACTAGCAAAATGAAAGGGAACCAGTTATCCCGAATAAGACCGGAAAAAAAGTGATTCTAATGAAGTTTCAAAACTTCGAAAAAAATTATTTTTCTTTTCGAGATTCTTTGCGCATAATATTCTTTTCTACAGCTATCAAACTAGCAAATTGAAAGATAACCAGTTATCTCAAATAAGAATGGAAAAAAATTGATTCATAAGGATTTTCCAAACATGAAAAAAACATTTTTTTCTTTTCGAGATTCTTTCCGCATAATATGCTTTTCTAAGCCTATCAAACTAGTATAATGAAAGAGAACCATAATCTCGAATAAGAACGGAAAAAAAGTGATTCTAATGAAGTTTCGAAACTTCGAAAAAATTTTTTTTTCTTTTCGAGATTCTTTGCGCATAATATGCTTTTCTGAGGCTATCAAACTAATATAATGAAAGAGAACCAGTTATCTCAAATAAGAACGGAAAAAAAGTGATTCTAACGATGTTTCCAAACTTCGAAAATAATTTTTTTTCTTTTCGAGATTCTTTGCGCATAATATGGTTCACTGAGTTTATCAAACTAGTATAATGAAAGAGAACCAGTTATCTCAAATAAGAATGGAAAAAAGTGATTCTAATGAAGTTTCCAAATTTTGAAAATTTTTTTTTTCTTTTCGAGATTCTTTGCGCATATAATTCTTTTCTAAGGCTATCAAACTAGTATAATGAAAGATAACCAGTTATCTCAAATAAGAATGGAAAAAAATTGTTTCATAAGGATTTTCCAAACATCAAAAAAAAATTTTTTTCCTCTCGAGATTCTTTTCGCATAATATGCTTTTATAAGGCTATCAAACTAGTATAATAAAAGAGAACCAGTTATCTCAAATAAGAACAGAAAAAACTGATTCTAATTAAGTTTCCAAATTTAAAAAAAATTTTTTTTCATTTCGAGATTTTTTTTTCTTTTCGAGATGCTTTTCTACAGCTATCAAAGTAGCAAAATGAAAGGGAACCAGTTATCCCGAATAAGAACGGAAAAAAGTGATTCTAATGAAGTTTCCAAACTTCGAAAAAAATTATTTTTCTTTTCGAGATTCTTTGCGCATAATATTCTTTTCTACAGCTATCAAACTAGCAAATTGAAAGAGAACCATTTATCTCGAATAAGAACGGAAAAAAAGTGATTCTAACGAAGTTTCCAAACTTCGAAAAAAATTGTTTTTCTTTTGGAGATTCTTTGCGCATAATATGCTTTTCTACAGCTATCAAACTAGCAAATTGAAAGAGAACCATTTATCTCGAATAAGAACGGAAAAAAAGTGATTCTAACCAAGTTTCCCAACTTCCTAAAATATTATTTTTCTTTTTGACGTTCTTACCGCATAATATGCTTTTCTAAGGCTATCAAACAGGTATAATGAAACAATACCAGTTATCTCGAATAAGAACGGGAAAAAAAATGATTCTAATGAAGTTTCCAAACTTTGAAAACATTTTTTTTTCTTTTAGAATTCTTTCCGCATAATGTGCTTTTCTACAGCTATCAAACTAGTATAAAGAAAGAGAACCATTTATCTCAAATAAGAACGGAAAAAAAGTGATTCTAATGAAGTTTCCAAACTTTGAAAACATTTTTTTTTTCTTTTAGAATTCTTTCAGCATAATGTGCCTTTCTACAGCTATCAAACTAGCAAAATGAAAGAGAACCAGTAAGCTCGAATAAGAACGTAAAAAAAGTGATTCTAATGAAGTTTCCAAACTTTGAAAACATTTTTTTTTCTTTTCGTGATTCTTTCCGCATAATACGCTTTTGTACAGCTATCAAACTAGGAAAATGAAAGAGTACCAGTTATCTCGAATAAGAACGGAAAAAAAGTGATTCTAATGAAGTTTCCAAACTTCGAAAAAATTTTTTTTTCTTTTAGAGATTCTTTCCGCATAATATGCTTTTCTACGGGTATCAAACTAGCAAATTGAAAGAGAACCATTTATCTCGAATAACAACTTCGAAAATAATTTTTTTCTTTTCGAGATTCTTTGCGCATAATATGGTTTACTGAGGCTATCAAACTAGTATAATGAAAGAGAACCAGTTATCTCAAATAAGAACGGAAAAAAGTGATTCTAATGAAGTTTCCAAATTTTTGAAAATTTTTTTTTTCTTTTCGAGATTCTTGGCGCATATAATTCTTTTCTAAGCCTATCAAGCTAGTATAATGAAAGAGAACCATAATCTCGAATAAGAACGGAAAAAAAATGATTCTAATGATGTTTCGAAACTTCGAAAAAATTTTTTTTTCTTTTCGAGATTCTTTGCGCATAATATGCTTTTCTGACGCGATCAAATTAATATAATGTAGGAGAACCAGTTATCTCAAATAAGAACAGAAAAAAACTAATTCTAATGAAGTTTCCAAATTTTGAAAATTTTTTTTTTCTTTTCGAGATTCTTTCCGCATAATATGCTTTTCTACAGCTATCAAACTAGCAAAATGTAAGGGAACCAGTTATCCCGAATAAGACCGGAAAAAAAGTGATTCTAATGAAGTTTCCAAACTTCGAAAAAAATTATTTTTCTTCTCGAGATTCTTTGCGCATAATATTCTTTTCTACAGCTATCAAACTAGCAAATTGAAAGAAAACCATTTATCTCGAATAAGAACGGAAAAAAATTGATTCTAATGAAGTTTCCAAATTTCGAAAAAAATTGTTTTACTTTTCGAGATTCTTTCCGCATAATATGCTTTTCTACAGCTATCAAACTAGCAAATTGAAAGAGAACCATTTATCTCGAATAAGAACGGAAAAAAAGTGATTCTAACGAAGTTTCCCAACTTCGAAAAAGATTATTTTTCTTTTTGACATTCTTACCGCATAATATGCTTTTCTAAGTCTATCAAACAGGTATAATGAAAGAAAACCAGTTATCTCGAATAAGAACGGAAAAAAAGTGATTCTAATGAAGTTTCCAAACTTCGAAAAAAATTTTTTTTCTTTTCGAGATTCTTTGCGCATATGCTTTTCTGAAGCTATCAAACTAGTATAATGAAAGAGAACCAGTTATCTCAAACAAGAATGGAAAAAAATTGATTCATAAGGATTTTCCAAACATCCAAAAAAAATTTTTTTTCATTTCGAGATTCTTTCCGCATAATATACTTTTCTAAGGCTATCAAACTAGTATAAAGAAAGAGAACCAGTTATCTCCAATACGAACGGAAAAAAAGTTATTCTAATGAAGTTTCCAAACTTTGAAAACCTTTTTTTTCTTTTAGAATTCTTTCCGCATAATGTGCTTTTCTACAGCTATCAAACTAGGAAAATGAAAGAAAACCAGTTATCTCGAATAAGAACGGAAAAAAAGTGATTCTAATGAAGTTTCCAAACTTCGAAAATATTTTTTTTTCTTTTCGAGATTCTTTCCGCATAATATGCTTTTCTACGGGTATCAAACTAGCAAATTGAAAGAGAACCATTTATCTCGAATAAGAACGGAAAAAGAGTAATTCTAACGAAGTTTCCAAACTTCGAAAAAAATTATATTTCTTTTCGAGATTCTTTGCGCATAATATGCTTTTTTGATTCTATCAAACTAGTATAATGAAAGAGAACGAGTTATCTCAAATAAGAACGGAAAAAAAGTGATTCTAACCAAAATTCCTAACTTTGAAAAAAATTACTTTTCTTTTTGAGATTCTTTGGGCATAATATGCTTTTCTGATACTATTAAACCCTTATAATGAAAGAGAACCAATTATCTCAAATAAGAATGCAAAAAAATTGATTAATAAGGATTTTCCAAACATCAAAAAAAAAATTTCTTCTTTTCGAGATTCTTTCCGCATAATATGCTTTTCTACAGGTATCAAACTAGCAAAATGAAAGAGAACCATTTATCTCGTATAAGAACGGAAAAAAAAGTGATTCTAACGAAGTTTCCAAACTTCGAAAAAAATAATTTCCTTTTCGAGATTCTTTGCGCATAATATGCTTTTCTGAGGCTATCAAACTAGTATATTGAAAGAGAACCAGTTATCTTAAATAAAAACGGAAGAAAGTGATTGATTCTAACGAAGTTTCCAAACTTCGAAAATAATTTTTTTTCTTTTCGAGATTCCTTGCGCATATAATGCTTTTCTGAGGCTATCTAACTAGTATAATGAAAGATAACCAGTTATCTCAAATAAGAATGGAAAAAATTTTATTCTTAAGGATTTTCCAAACATCAAAAAAAAATTTTTTTTCTTTTCCAGATTCTTTCGGCATAATATGCTTTTCTAAGGCTATCAAACTAGTATAAAGAAAGAGAACCAGTTATCTCAAATAAGAACGGAAAAAAAGTGATTCTAATGAAGTTTCCAAACTTTGAAAACATTTTTATTTCTTTTAGAATTCTTTCCGCATAATGTGCTTTTCTACAGCTATCAAACTATCAAAATGAAAGAGAACCAGTTATCTCGAATAAGAACGTAAAAAAAGGGATTCTAATGAAGTTTCCAAACTTTGAAAACATTATTTTTTCTTTTCGTGATTCTTTCCGCATAATATGCTTTTCTACAGCTATCAAACTAGGAAAATGAAAGAGAACCAGTTATCTCGAATAAGAACGGAAAAAAAGTGATTCTAATGAAGTCTCCAAACTTCGAAAAAAATTATATTTCTTTTCGAGATTCTTTGCGCATAATATGCTTTTCTGATTCTATCAAACTAGTATAATGAAAGAGAACTAATTATCTCAAATAAGAATGGAAAAAAATTGATTCATAAGGATTTTCAAAAGATCAAAAAAAAATTTTCTTTATTGAAGATTCTTTCCGCATAATATGCTTTTCTAAGGCTATCAAACTAGTATAATGAAAGAGAACCAGTTATCTCAAATAAGAACGGAAAAAAAGTGATTCTAATAAAGTTTCGATACTTTGAAAACATTTTTTTTTCTTTTCGAGATTCTTTGCGCATAATATGCTTTTCTGAGGCTATCAAACTAGTATAATGAAAGAGAACCATTTATGTCGAAAAAGAACGGATAAAAAGTGATTCTAACGAAGTTTCCAAACTTCGAAAAAAATTATTTTTCTTTTCGAGATTCTTTGCCCATAATATGCTTTTCTGAGGCTATCAAACTAGTATAATGAAAGATAACCAGTTATCTCAAATAAGAATGGAAAAAAATTGATTCATAAGGAATTTCCAAACACGAAAAAAATTTTTTTTTCTTTTCGAGATTCTTTCCGCATAATATGCTTTTCTAAGCCTATCAAACTAGTATAATGAAAGAGAACCATAATCTCGAATAAGAACGGAAAAAAAGTGATTCTAATGAAGTTTCGAAATTTCGAAAAAATTTTTTTTTCTTTTCGAGATTCTTTGCGCATAATATGCTTTTCTGAGGCGATCAAACTAATATAATGAAAGAGAACCAGTTATCTCAAATAAGAACGAAAAAAAAGTGATTCTAACGATGTTTCCAAACTTCGAAAAAATTTTTTTTTCTTTTAGAGATTCTTTGCGCATAATATGGTTCACTGAGGCTATCAAACTAGTATAATGAAAGAGAACCAGTTATCTCAAATAAGAACAGAAACAAACTGGTTCTAATCAAGTTTCCAAATTTTGAAAATTTTTTTTTTCTTTTCGAGATTCTTTCCGCATAATATGCTTTTCTACAGCTATCAAACTAGCAAAATGTAAGGGAACCAGTTATCCCGAATAAGACCGGAAAAAAAGTGATTCTAATGAAGTTTCCAAACTTCGATAAAAATTATTTTTCTTTTCGAGATTCTTTGCGCATAATATTCTTTTCTACAGCTATCAAACTAGAAAATTGAAAGAGAACCATTTATCTCGAATAAGAACGGAAAAAAAGTGATTCTAATGAAGTTTCTAAATTTCGAAAAAAATTGTTTTTCTTTTCGAGATTCTTTCCGCATAATATGCTTTTCTACAGCTATCAAACTAGCAAATTGAAAGAGAACCATTTATCTCGAATAAGAACGGAAAAAAGTGATTCTAACGAAGTTTCCCTACTTCGAAAAAGATTATTTTTCTTTTTGACATTCTTACCGCATAATATGCTTTTCTAAGGCTATCAAACAGGTATAATGAAAGAAAACCATTTATCTCGAATAAGAACGGAAAAAGAGTATTTCTAACGAAGTTTCCAAACTTCGAAAAAAAT
Source organism: Metallyticus violacea (assembly GCA_030762175.1). Taxonomy (NCBI): domain Eukaryota; kingdom Metazoa; phylum Arthropoda; class Insecta; order Mantodea; family Metallyticidae; genus Metallyticus; species Metallyticus violacea. The sequence goes on along the minus strand of CM060842.1, from coordinate 80,483,508 downwards.
TATATTTCTTTTCGAGATTCTTTGCGCATAATATGCTTTTCTGATTCTATCAAACCAGTATAATGAAAGAGACCTAGTTATCTCAAGTAAGAATGGAAAAAATTGATTCATAAGGATTTTCAAAAGATTAAAAAAAAATTTTCTTTATTGAAGATTCTTTCCGCATAATATGCTTTTCTAAGGCTATCAAACCAGTATAATGAAAGAGAACCAGTTATCTCTAATAAGAACGGAAAAAATGTGATTCTAATAAAGTTTGCAAACTTTGAAAACATTTTTTTTTCTTTTCGAGATTCTTTCCGCATAATATGCTTTTCTACAGCTATCAAACTAGCAAATTGAAAGAGAACCATTTATCTCGAATAAGAACGGAAAAAAAGTGATTCTAACGAAGTTTCCAATCTTCCAAAAAAATGATTTTTCTTTTCAAGATTCTTTCCGCATAATATGCTTTTCTAAGGCTATAAAACTAGTATAATGAAAGAGAACCAGTTATCTCAAATAAGAACGGAAAAAAAGTGATTCTAATGAAGTTTCCAAAGTTCGAAACAATTATTTTTCTTTTCGAGATTCTTTCCGCATAATATGCTTTTGTACAGCTATCAAACTAGCAAATTGAAAGAGAACCATTTATCTCGAATAAGAACGGAAAAAAAGTGATTCTAACGAAGTTTCCCAACTTCGAAAAAAATTTTTTTCTTTTTGACATTCTTACCGCATAACATGCATTTCTAAGGCTATCAAACAGGTATAATGAAAGAAAAGCAATTATCTCCAATAAGAACGGAAAAAAAGTGATTCTAATGAAGTTTCCAAACTTCGAAAAAAATTATTTTTCTTTTCGAGATTCTTTGCGCATAATATTCTTTTCTACAGCTATCAAACAGGCAAATTGAAAGAGAACCATTTATCTCGAATAAGAACGGAAAAAAATTGATTCTAATGAAGTTTCCAAATTTCGAAAAAAGTTGTTTTTCTTTTCGAGATTCTTTCCGCATAATATGCTTTTCTACAGCTATCAAACTAGCAAATTGAAAGAGAACCATTTGTCTCGAATAAGAACGGAAAAAAAGTGATTCTAACGAAGTTTCCCAACTTCGAAAAAGATTATTATTCTTTTTGACATTCTTACCGCATAATATGCTTTTCTAAGTCTATCAAACAGGTATAATGAAAGAAAACCAGTTATCTCGAATAAGAACGGAAAAAAATTGATTCTAATGAAGTTTCCAAACTTCGAAAAAAATTTTTTTTCTTTTCGAGATTCTTTGCGCATATGCTTTTCTGAAGCTATCAAACTAGTATAATGAAAGAGAACCAGTTATCTCAAATAAGAATGGAAAAAAATTGATTCATAAGGATGTTTCAAACATCAAAAAAAATTTTTTTTCTTTTCGAGATTCTTTCCGCTTATTATGCTTTTCTGAGGCTATCAAACTAGTATAATGAAAGAGAACCAGTTATCTCAAATAAGAACGGAAAAAAAGTGATTCTAATGAAGTTTCCAAACTTTGAAAACATTTTTTTTTTTTTCGAGATTCTTTCCGCATAATATGCTTTTGTAAGGCTATCAAACTTGTGTAATGAAAGAGAACCAGTTATCTCAAATAAGAATGGAAAAAAATTGATTCATAAGAATTTTCCAAATATCAAAAAAGATTTTTTTTCTTTTCGAGATTCTTTCCGCATTATATGCTTTTCTAAGGCTATCAAACTAGTATAATGAAAGAGAACCAGTTATCTCGAATAAGAACGGAAAAAAAGTGATTCTAATGAAGTTTCCAAACTTCGAAAAAAATTTTTTTTCTTTTCAAGATTCTTTGCGCATAATATGCTTTTCTACAGCTATCAAACTAGCAACATGAAAGAGAACCAGTTATCTCGAATAAGAACCAAAAAAAAGTGATTCTAATGAAGTTTCCAAACTTTGAAAACATTTTTTTTTCTTTTCGTGATTCTTTCCGCATAATATGCATTTTACAGCTATCAAACTAGGAAAATGAAAGAGAACCAGTTATCTCGAATAAGAACGGAAAAAAGTGATTCTAATGAAGTTTCCAAATTCGAAAAAAATTATATTTCTTTTCGAGATTCTTTGCGCATAATATGCTTTTCTGAGTCTATCAAACTAGTATAATGAAAGAGAACTAGTTATCTCAAATAAGAATGGAAAAAATTGATTCATAAGGATTTTAAAAACATCAAAAAAAATTTTCCTTTATTCAAGATTCTTTCCGCATAATATGCTTTTCTAAGGATATCAAACTAGTATAATGAAAGAGAACCAGTTATCTCAAATAAGAACGGAAAAAAAGTGATTCTAATGAAGTTTCCAAATTTCGAAAAAATTTTTTTTTCTTTTCGAGATTCTTTGCGCATATAATTCTTTTCTGAGGCTATCAAACTAGTATAATGAAAGATAACCAGTTATCTCAAATAAGAATGGAGAAAAATTGATTCATAAGGATTTTTCAAACATCAAAAAAAAATTTTTTTTCTTTTCTGGATTCTTTCCGCATAATATGCTTTTCTAAGGCTATCAAACTAGTATAAAGAAAGAGAACCAGTTGTCTCCAATACGAACGGAAAAAAAGTGATTCTAATGAAGTTTCCAAACTTTGAAAACATTTTTTTTCTTTTAGAATTCTTTCCGCATAATGTGCTTTTCTACAGCTATCAAACTAGGAAAATGAAAGAGAACCAGTTATCTCGAATAAGAACGGAAAAAAAGTGATTCTAATGAAGTTTCCAAACTTCGAAAAATTTTTTTTTTCTTTTCGAGATTCTTTCCGCATAATATGCTTTTCTACGGGTATCAAACTAGCAAATTGAAAGAGAACCATTTATCTCGAATAAGAACGGAAAAAGAGTAATTCTAACGAAGTTTCCAAACTTCGAAAAAAATTATATTTCTTTTCGAGATTCTTTGCGCATAATATGCTTTTCTGATTCTATCAAACTAGCATAATGAAAGAGAACTAGTTATCTCAAATAAGAATGGAAAAAATTGATTCATAAGGATTTTAAAAAGATCAAAAAAAATTTTTCTTTATTGAAGATTCTTTCCGCATAATATGCTTTTCTGAGGCTATCAAACCCTTATAATGCAAGAGAACCAATTATCTCAAATAAGAAAGCAAAAAAATTGATTAATAAGAATTTTCCAAACATCAAAAAAAATTTTTTTTCTTTTCGAGATTCTTTCCGCATAATATGCTTTTCTGAGGCTACCAACTACTATAATGAAAGAGAACTAGTTATCTCCAATAAGAATGGAAAAAAATTGATTCATAAGGATTTTCAAAACATCAAAAAAATAATTTTCTTCTTTTTGAGATTCTTTCCGCATAATATGCTTTTCTACAGGTATCAAACTAGCAAAATGAAAGAGAACCATTTATCTCGTATAAGAATGGAAAAAAATTGATTCATAAGGATATTCCAAACATAAAAAAAAAAATTTTTTTTCTTTTCGAGATTCTTTTCGCATAATATGCTTTTCTAAGGCTATCAAACTAGTATAATGAAAGGGAACCAGTTATCTCAAATAAGAACGGAAAAAAGTGATTCTATTGAAGTTTCCAAACTTCGAAAAAAATTATTTTTCTTTTCGAGATTCTTTGCGCAAAATATGCTTTTCTAAGACTATCAAACTAGTATAATGAAAGAGAACCAGTTATCTCGAATAAGAACGGAAAAAAATTCATTCCAACGAAGTTTCCAATCTTCGAAAAAAATGATTTTTCTTTTCAAGATTCTTTCCGCATAATATGCTTTTCTCAGGCTATAACTAGTATAATGAAAGAGAACCAGTTATCTATAATAAGAACGGCAAAAAAGTGATTCTAATGAGGTTTCCAAATATCGAAAAAATTTTTTTGCTTTTCGAGATTCTTTCCGCTAAAAATGCTTTTCTACAGCTATCAAACTAGCAAAATGAAAGAGAACCATTTATCTCGAATAAGAACGGAAAAAAAGTGATTCATAAGGATTTTCCAAACATCAAAAAAAAATTTTTTCTCTTCGAGATTCTTTCCGCATAATATGCTTATCTGATGCTATCAAACTAGCATAATGAAAGAGAACCAGTTATCTCGAATGAGAACGGAAAAAAAGTGATTCTAATGAAGTTTCCAAACTTCGAAAAAAAATTTTTTTCTTTTCGAGATTCTTTGCGCATAATATGCTTTTCTATGTCTATCAAAATAGTATAATGAAAGAGAACCAGTTATCTCAAATAAGAACGGAAAAAAAATGATTCTAATGATGTTTCCAAACTTTGAAAGCCTTTTTTTTTTTTCCAGATTCTTTCCGCTTAATATGCTTTTTTACAGCTATCAAAATAGCAAAATGAAAGAGAACCATTTTTCTCGAAAAAGAACGGAAAAAAAGTGATTCTAACGAAGTTTCCAAATTTGGAAATAATTATCATTATTTTCGAGATTCTTTGCGTATAATATGCTTTTCTGAGGCTATCAATGTAGTATAATGAAAGAGAACCAGTTATCTCAAATAAGAATGGAAAAAAATTGATTCATAAGGATTTTTCAAACATCAAAGAAAAATTTTTTTCTTTTCGAGATTCTTTCCGCATAAAATGCTTTTCTGAGGCTATCAAACTAGTTTAATGAAAGAGAACTAGTTATCTCAAATAAGAATGGAAAAAAATCGATTCATAAGGATTTTCCAAAAATCAAAAAAAAATATTTTCTTTTCGAGATTCTTTCCGCTTATTATGCTTTTCTGAGGCTATCAAACCAGTATAATGAAAGAGAACCAGTTATCTCAAATAAGAACGGAAAAAAAGTGATTCTAACCAAGTTTCCAAACTTTGAAAAAAATTATTTTTCTTTTTGAGATTCTTTGCGCATAATATGCTTTTCTGAGGCTATCAAGCCCTTATAATGAAAGAGAACCAATTATCTCAAATAAGAATGCAAAAAAATTGATTAATAAGGATTTTCCAAACATCAAACAAAATTTTTTTTCTTTTCGAGATTCTTTCCGCATAATATGCTTTTCTGGGGCTATCAAACTACTGTAATGAAAGGAAACTAGTTATCTCCAATAAGAATGGAAAAAAATTGATTCATAAGGATTTTCAAAACATCAAAAAAAAAATTTCTTCTTTTCGAGATTCTTTCCACTAAATATGCTTTTCTACAGCTATCAAACTAGCAAAATGAAAGAACCATTTATCTCGAAAAAGAACGGAAGAAAAGTGATTATAACGAAGTTTCCAAATTTGGAAAAAATTATTATTATTTTCGAGATTCTTTGCGTATAATATGCTTTTCTGAGGCTATCAAAGTAGTATAATGAAAGAGAACCAGTTATCTCAAATAAGAATGGAAAAAAATTGATTCATAAGGATGTTTCAAACATCAAAAAAAATTTTTTTTCTTTTCGAGATTCTTTCCGCTTATTATGCTTTTCTGAGGCTATCAAACTAGTATAATGAAAGAGAACCAGTTATCTCAAATAAGAACGGAAAAAAAGTGATTCTAATGAAGTTTCCAAACTTTGAAAACATTTTTTTTTTTTTCGAGATTCTTTCCGCATAATATGCTTTTGTAAGGCTATCAAACTAGTGTAATGAAAGAGAACCAGTTATCTCAAATAAGAATGGAAAAAAATTGATTCATAAGAATTTTCCAAATATCAAAAAAGATTTTTTTTCTTTTCGAGATTCTTTCCGCATTATATGCTTTTCTAAGGCTATCAAACTAGTATAATGAAAGAGAACCAGTTATCTCGAATAAGAACGGAAAAAAAGTGATTCTAATGAAGTTTCCAAACTTTGAAAACATTTTTTTTTCTTTTCGTGATTCTTTTCGCATAATATGCTTTTTACAGCTATCAAACTAGGAAAATGAAAGAGAACCAGTTATCTCGAATAAGAACGGAAAAAAGTGATTCTAATGAAGTTTCCAAATTCGAAAAAAATTATATTTCTTTTCGAGATTCTTTGCGCATAATATGCTTTTCTGAGTCTATCAAACTAGTATAATGAAAGAGAACTAGTTATCTCAAATAAGAATGGAAAAAATTGATTCATAAGGATTTTAAAAACATCAAAAAAAATTTTCCTTTATTCAAGATTCTTTCCGCATAATATGCTTTTCTAAGGATATCAAACTAGTATAATGAAAGAGAACCAGTTATCTCAAATAAGAACGGAAAAAAAGTGATTCTAATGAAGTTTCCAAATTTCGAAAAAATTTTTTTTTCTTTTCGAGATTCTTTCCGCATAATATGCTTTTCTACAGCTATCAAAGTAGCAAATTGAAAGAGAACCATTTTGCTCGAAAAAGAACGGAAAAAAAGTGATTCTAACGAAGTTTCCAAATTTGGAAAAAATTATTATTATTTTCGAGATTCTTTGCGTATAATATGCTTTTCTGAGGCTATCAAATTAGTATAATGAAAGAGAACCAGTTATCTCAAATAAGAATGGAAAAAAATTGATTCATAAAGATTTTTCAAACATCAAAAAAAATTTTTTTCTTTTCGAGATTCTTTCCGCATAATATACTTTTTATAGGCTATCAAACTAGTATAATGAAAGACAACTAGTTATCTCAAATAAGAATGGAAAAAAATCGATTAATAAGGATTTTCCAAAAATCAAAAAAAAATTTTTTTCTTTTCGAGATTCTTTCCGCTTATGCTTTTCTGAGGCTATCAAAGCAGTATAATGAAAGAGAACCAGTTATCTCAAATAAGAAAGGAAAAAAAGTGATTCTAACGAAGTTTCCAAACTTCGAAAAAAAATTTTTTTCTTTTCGAGATTCTTTGTGCATAATATGCTTTTCTGAGGCTATCAAACTAGTATAATGAAAGAGAACCAGTTATCTGAAATAAGAAAGGAAAAAAAGTGATTCTAACGAAGCTTCCAAACTTGGAAAAAAATTTTTTTTTTCGAGATTCTTTGCGCATAATATGCTTGTCTGAGGCTATCAAACTAGTATAACGAGAGATTACCAGTTATCTCAAATAAGAACGGAAAAAAAGTGATTCTAACGAAATTTCCAAACTTCGAAAAAAAAATTTTTTCTTTTGGAGATTCTTTGCGCATAATATGCTTTTCTGAGGCTATCAAACTAGTATAATGAAAGAGAACCAGTTATCTCAAATAAGAACGGAAAAAAAGTTATTCTAACGAGGTTTCCAAACTTCGAAAAAAAATTTTTTTCTTTTCGAGATTCTTTGCGGATAATATGCTTTTCTGAGGCTATCAAACTAGTATAATGAAAGAGAATCAGTTATCTCAAATAAGAACGGAAAAAAAGTGATTCTAACGAAGTTTCCAAACTTCGAAAAAATTTTTTTTTCTTTTCGAGATTCTTTGCGCATAACACGCTTTTCTGAGGCTATCAAACTAGTATAATGAAAGAGAACCAGTTATCTCAAATAAGAACGGAAAAAAAGTGATTCTAACGAAGTTTCGAAACTTCGAAAAAAATTTTTTTTCTTTTCCAGATTCTTTGCGCATAATATGCTTTTCTGAGGCTATCAAACTATAATAATGAAAGAGAACCAGTTATCTCAAATAAGAACGGAAAAAAAGTGATTCTAACGAAGTTTCCAAACTTCGAAAATTTTTTTTTTATTTTCGAGATTCATTGCGCATAATATGCTTTTCTGAGGGTAATCAAACTAGTATAATGAAAGAGAACCAGTTATCTCAAATAAGAACGGAAAAAAAGTGATTCTAACGAAGTTTCGAAACTTCAAAAAAAATTTTTTTTCTTTTTGAGATTCTTTACGCATAATATGCTTTTCTGAGGCTATCAAACTAGTATAATGAAAGATAACCAGTTATCTTAAATAAGAACAGATAAAAAGTGATTCTAACGAAGTTTCCAAACTTCGAAAAAAAATTTTTTTTTTTCTAGATTCTTTGCGCATAATATGCTTGTCTGAGGCTATCAAACTAGTATAATGAAAGAGAATCAGTTATCTCAAATAAGAACGGAAAAAAAGTGATTCTAACGAAGTTTCCAAACTTCGAAAAAAAATTTTTTTCTTTTCGAGATTCTTTGCGCATAATATGCTTGTCTGAGGCTATCAAACTAGTATAATGAAAGAGAACCAGTTATCTCAAATAAGAACGGGAAAAAAGTGATTCTAACGAGGTTTCGAAACTTCGAAAAATTTTTTTTTCTTTTCGAGATTCTTTGCGCATAATATGCTTTTCTGAGGCTATCAAACTAGTATAATGAAAGATAACCAGTTATCTCAAATAAGAATGGAAAAAAATTGATTCTTAAGGATTTTCCAAACATCAAAAAAATTTTTTTTTTCTTTTCGAGATTCTTTCCGCATAATATGCTTTTCTAAGGCTATCAAACTAGTATAAAGAAAGAGAACCAGTTATCTCAAATAAGAACGGGAAAAAAGTGATTCTAATGAAGTTTCCAAACTTTGAAAACATTTTTTTTTCTTTTAGAATTCTTTCCGCATAATGTGCTTTTCTACAGCTATCAAACTAGCAAAATGAAAGAGAACCAGTTATCTCGAATAAGAGCGTAAAAAAAGTGATTCTAAAGAAGTTTCCAAACTTTGAAAACATTTTTTTTTCTTTTCGTGATTCTTTCCGCATAATATGCTTTTCTACAGCTATCAAACTAGGAAAATGAAAGAGAACCAGTTATCTCGAATAAGAACGGAAAAAAAGTGATTCTAATGAAGTTTCCAAACTTCGAAAAAAATTTTTTTTCTTTTCGAGATTCTTTCCGCATAATATGCTTTTCTACAGGTATCAAACTAGCAAATTGAAAGAGAACCATTTATCTCGAATAAGAACGGAAAAAGAGTAATTCCAACGAAGTTTCCAAACTTCGAAAAAAATTATATTTCTTTTCGAGATTCTTTGCGCATAATATTCTTTTCTACAGCTATCAAACTAGCAAATTAAAAGAGAACCATTTATCTCGAATAAGAACGGATAAAAAGTGATTCTAACGAAGTTTCCACACTTTGAAAAAAATTATTTTTCTCTTTGAGATTCTTGCCGCATAATATGCTTTTCTAAGGCTATCATACTAGTATAATGAAAGAGAACCAGTTATCTCGAATAAGAACGGAAAAAAAGTGATTCTAACGAAGTTTCCAAACTTTGAAAAAAATTATTTTTCTTTTTGAGATTCTTTGCGCATAATATGCTTTTCTGAGGCTATCAAACCCTTATAATGAAAGAGAACCAATTATCTCAAATAAGAATGAAAAAAAATGGATTAATAAGGATATTCCAAACATCAAAAAAAATTTTTTTTCTTTTCGAGATTCTTTCCGCATAATATGCTTTTCTGAGGCAATCAAACTACTATAATGAAATAGAACTATTTATCTCCAATAAGAATGGAAAAAAATTGATTCATAAAAATTATCAAAACATCAAAAAAAAATTTCTTCTTTTCGAGATTCTTTGCGCATAATATGCATTTCTGAGGCTATCAAACCCTTATAATGAAAGAGAACCAATTATCTCAAATAAGAATGCAAAAAAATTGATTAATAAGGATTTTCCAAACATCAAAAATAATTGTCTATCAAACTAGTATAATGAAAGAGAACTAGTTATCTCAAATAAGAATGGAAAAAATTGATTCATAAGGATTTTCAAAACATCAAAAAAAAAATTTCTTTATTCAAGATTCTTTCCGCATAATATGCTTTTCTAAGGCTATCAAACTAGTATAATGAAAGAGAACCAGTTATCTCAAATAAGAACGGAAAAAAAGTGATTCTAATGAAGTTTCCAAACTTTGAAAACATTTTTTTTTCCTTTTCGAGATTCTTTCCGCATAATATGCTTTTCTACAGCTATCAAACTAGTACAATGAAAGAGAACCAGTTATCTCGTATAAGAACGGAAAAAAAGTGATTCTAATGAAGTTTCCAAATTTCGAAAAAAATTTTTTTCTTTTGGAGATTCTTTGCGCATAATATGCTTTTCTGAGGCTATCAAACTAGTACAATGAAAGAGAACCAGTTATCTCGAATAAGAACGGAAAAAATTGATTCTAATGAAGTTTCCAAATTTCGAAAAAAAGATTCTTTGCGCATATTGCTTTTCCGAGGCTATCAAACTAGTATAAAGAAAGAGAACCAGTAATCTCGAATAAGAACGAAAAAAAGAGAATCTAAAAAAGTTCCCAAACTTCGAAAAAAATTTTTTTCTTTTCGAGATTCTTTGCACATAATATGCTTTTCTGAGGCTATCAAAATATTATAATGAAAGAGAACCAGTTATCTCGAATAAGAACGGAAAAAAAGTGATTCTAATGAAGTTTCCAAACTTCGAAAAAAATTTTTTTCTTTTCGAGATTCTTTGCGCATAATATGGTTTTCTGAGGCTATCAAACTAGTATAATGAAAGAGAACCAGTTATCTCAAATAAGAACGGAAAAAAGTGATTCTAATATTTCCAAATTTCGAAAAAATTTTTTTTTCTTTTCGAGATTCTTTCCGCTAAATATGCTTTTCTACAGCTATCAAACTAGTATAATGAAAGAGAACCAGTTAACTCAAATAAGTACGGAAAAAATGTAATTCTAATGAAGTTTCCAAACTTCGAAAAAAATTTTTTTTCTTTTCGAGATTCTTTCCGCATAATATACATTTTATAGGCTATCAAACTAGTATAATGAAAGACAACTAGTTATCTCAAATAAGAATGGAAAAAAATCGATTAATAAGGATTTTCCAAAAATCAAAAAAAAATTTTTTTCTTTTCGAGATTCTTTCCGCTTATGCTTTTCTGAGGCTATCAAAGCAGTATAATGAAAGAGAACCAGTTATCTCAAATAAGAAAGGAAAAAAAGTGATTCTAACGAAGTTTCCAAACTTCGAAAAAAAATTTTTTTCTTTTCGAGATTCTTTGCGCATAATATGCTTTTCTGAGGCTATCAAACTAGTATAATGAAAGAGAACCAGTTATCTCAAATAAGAACGGAAAAAAGTGATTCTAATATTTCCAAATTTCGAAAAAATTTTTTTTTCTTTTCGAGATTCTTTCCGCTAAATATGCTTTTCTACAGCTATCAAACTAGTATAATGAAAGAGAACCAGTTAACTCAAATAAGTACGGAAAAAATGTAATTCTAATGAAGTTTCCAAACTTCGAAAAAAATTTTTTTTCTTTTCGAGATTCTTTCCGCATAATATACATTTTATAGGCTATCAAACTAGTATAATGAAAGACAACTAGTTATCTCAAATAAGAATGGAAAAAAATCGATTAATAAGGATTTTCCAAAAATCAAAAAAAAATTTTTTTCTTTTCGAGATTCTTTCCGCTTATGCTTTTCTGAGGCTATCAAAGCAGTATAATGAAAGAGAACCAGTTATCTCAAATAAGAAAGGAAAAAAAGTGATTCTAACGAAGTTTCCAAACTTCGAAAAAAAATTTTTTTCTTTTCGAGATTCTTTGCGCATAATATGCTTTTCTGAGGCTATCAAACTAGTATAATGAAAGAGAACCAGTTATCTGAAATAAGAAAGGAAAAAAAGTGATTCTAACGAAGCTTCCAAACTTGGAAAAAAATTTTTTTTTTCGAGATTCTTTGCGCATAATATGCTTGTCTGAGGCTATCAAACTAGTATAACGAGAGATTACCAGTTATCTCAAATAAGAACGGAAAAAAAGTGATTCTAACGAAATTTCCAAACTTCGAAAAAAAAATTTTTTCTTTTGGAGATTCTTTGCGCATAATATGCTTTTCTGAGGCTATCAAACTAGTATAATGAAAGAGAACCAGTTATCTCAAATAAGAACGGAAAAAAAGTTATTCTAACGAGGTTTCCAAACTTCGAAAAAAAATTTTTTTCTTTTCGAGATTCTTTGCGGATAATATGCTTTTCTGAGGCTATCAAACTAGTATAATGAAAGAGAATCAGTTATCTCAAATAAGAACGGAAAAAAAGTGATTCTAACGAAGTTTCCAAACTTCGAAAAAATTTTTTTTTCTTTTCGAGATTCTTTGCGCATAACACGCTTTTCTGAGGCTATCAAACTAGTATAATGAAAGAGAACCAGTTATCTCAAATAAGAACGGAAAAAAAGTGATTCTAACGAAGTTTCGAAACTTCGAAAAAAATTTTTTTTCTTTTCCAGATTCTTTGCGCATAATATGCTTTTCTGAGGCTATCAAACTATAATAATGAAAGAGAACCAGTTATCTCAAATAAGAACGGAAAAAAAGTGATTCTAACGAAGTTTCCAAACTTCGAAAATTTTTTTTTTATTTTCGAGATTCATTGCGCATAATATGCTTTTCTGAGGGTAATCAAACTAGTATAATGAAAGAGAACCAGTTATCTCAAATAAGAACGGAAAAAAAGTGATTCTAACGAAGTTTCGAAACTTCAAAAAAAATTTTTTTTCTTTTTGAGATTCTTTACGCATAATATGCTTTTCTGAGGCTATCAAACTAGTATAATGAAAGATAACCAGTTATCTTAAATAAGAACAGAAAAAAAGTGATTCTAACGAAGTTTCCAAACTTCGAAAAAAAATTTTTTTTTTTCTAGATTCTTTGCGCATAATATGCTTGTCTGAGGCTATCAAACTAGTATAATGAAAGAGAATCAGTTATCTCAAATAAGAACGGAAAAAAAGTGATTCTAACGAAGTTTCCAAACTTCGAAAAAAAATTTTTTTCTTTTCGAGATTCTTTGCGCATAATATGCTTGTCTGAGGCTATCAAACTAGTATAATGAAAGAGAACCAGTTATCTCAAATAAGAACGGGAAAAAAGTGATTCTAACGAGGTTTCGAAACTTCGAAAAATTTTTTTTTCTTTTCGAGATTCTTTGCGCATAATATGCTTTTCTGAGGCTATCAAACTAGTATAATGAAAGATAACCAGTTATCTCAAATAAGAATGGAAAAAAATTGATTCTTAAGGATTTTCCAAACATCAAAAAAATTTTTTTTTTCTTTTCGAGATTCTTTCCGCATAATATGCTTTTCTAAGGCTATCAAACTAGTATAAAGAAAGAGAACCAGTTATCTCAAATAAGAACGGGAAAAAAGTGATTCTAATGAAGTTTCCAAACTTTGAAAACATTTTTTTTTCTTTTAGAATTCTTTCCGCATAATGTGCTTTTCTACAGCTATCAAACTAGCAAAATGAAAGAGAACCAGTTATCTCGAATAAGAGCGTAAAAAAAGTGATTCTAAAGAAGTTTCCAAACTTTGAAAACATTTTTTTTTCTTTTCGTGATTCTTTCCGCATAATATGCTTTTCTACAGCTATCAAACTAGGAAAATGAAAGAGAACCAGTTATCTCGAATAAGAACGGAAAAAAAGTGATACTAATGAAGTTTCCAAACTTCGAAAAAAATTTTTTTTCTTTTCGAGATTCTTTCCGCATAATATGCTTTTCTACAGGTATCAAACTAGCAAATTGAAAGAGAACCATTTATCTCGAATAAGAACGGAAAAAGAGTAATTCCAACGAAGTTTCCAAACTTCGAAAAAAATTATATTTCTTTTCGAGATTCTTTGCGCATAATATTCTTTTCTACAGCTATCAAACTAGCAAATTAAAAGAGAACCATTTATCTCGAATAAGAACGGATAAAAAGTGATTCTAACGAAGTTTCCACACTTTGAAAAAAATTATTTTTCTCTTTGAGATTCTTGCCGCATAATATGCTTTTCTAAGGCTATCATACTAGTATAATGAAAGAGAACCAGTTATCTCGAATAAGAACGGAAAAAAAGTGATTCTAACGAAGTTTCCAAACTTTGAAAAAAATTATTTTTCTTTTTGAGATTCTTTGCGCATAATATGCTTTTCTGAGGCTATCAAACCCTTATAATGAAAGAGAACCAATTATCTCAAATAAGAATGAAAAAAAATGGATTAATAAGGATATTCCAAACATCAAAAAAAATTTTTTTTCTTTTCGAGATTCTTTCCGCATAATATGCTTTTCTGAGGCAATCAAACTACTATAATGAAATAGAACTATTTATCTCCAATAAGAATGGAAAAAAATTGATTCATAAAAATTATCAAAACATCAAAAAAAAATTTCTTCTTTTCGAGATTCTTTGCGCATAATATGCATTTCTGAGGCTATCAAACCCTTATAATGAAAGAGAACCAATTATCTCAAATAAGAATGCAAAAAAATTGATTAATAAGGATTTTCCAAACATCAAAAATAATTGTCTATCAAACTAGTATAATGAAAGAGAACTAGTTATCTCAAATAAGAATGGAAAAAATTGATTCATAAGGATTTTCAAAACATCAAAAAAAAAATTTCTTTATTCAAGATTCTTTCCGCATAATATGCTTTTCTAAGGCTATCAAACTAGTATAATGAAAGAGAACCAGTTATCTCAAATAAGAACGGAAAAAAAGTGATTCTAATGAAGTTTCCAAACTTTGAAAACATTTTTTTTTCCTTTTCGAGATTCTTTCCGCATAATATGCTTTTCTACAGCTATCAAACTAGCAAAATGAAAGAGAACCAGTTATCTCGTATAAGAACGGAAAAAAAGTGATTCTAATGAAGTTTCCAAATTTCGAAAAAAATTTTTTTCTTTTGGAGATTCTTTGCGCATAATATGCTTTTCTGAGGCTATCAAACTAGTACAATGAAAGAGAACCAGTTATCTCGAATAAGAACGGAAAAAATTGATTCTAATGAAGTTTCCAAATTTCGAAAAAAAGATTCTTTGCGCATATTGCTTTTCCGAGGCTATCAAACTAGTATAAAGAAAGAGAACCAGTAATCTCGAATAAGAACGAAAAAAAGAGAATCTAAAAAAGTTCCCAAACTTCGAAAAAAATTTTTTTCTTTTCGAGATTCTTTGCACATAATATGCTTTTCTGAGGCTATCAAAATATTATAATGAAAGAGAACCAGTTATCTCGAATAAGAACGGAAAAAAAGTGATTCTAATGAAGTTTCCAAACTTCGAAAAAAATTTTTTTCTTTTCGAGATTCTTTGCGCATAATATGGTTTTCTGAGGCTATCAAACTAGTATAATGAAAGAGAACCAGTTATCTCAAATAAGAACGGAAAAAAGTGATTCTAATATTTCCAAATTTCGAAAAAATTTTTTTTTCTTTTCGAGATTCTTTCCGCTAAATATGCTTTTCTACAGCTATCAAACTAGTATAATGAAAGAGAACCAGTTAACTCAAATAAGTACGGAAAAAATGTAATTCTAATGAAGTTTCCAAACTTCGAAAAAAATTTTTTTTCTTTTCGAGATTCTTTGCCCATATGCTTTTCTGAAGCTATCAAACTAGCAAAATGAAAGAGAACCAGTTATCTCGTATAAGAACGGAAAAAAAGTGATTCTAACGAAGTTTCCCAACTTCGAAAAAGATTATTTTTCTTTTTGACATTCTTACCCCATAATATGCTTTTCTAAGGCTATCAAACAGGTATAATGAAAGAAAACCATTTATCTCGAATAAGAACGGAAAAAGAGTATTTCTAACGAAGTTTCCAAACTTCGAAAAAAATTATATTTCTTTTCGAGATTCTTTGCGCATAATATGCTTTTCTGATTCTATCAAACTAGTATAATGAAAGAGAACTAGTTATCTCAAGTAAGAATGGAAAAAATTGATTCATAAGGATTTTCAAAAGATCAAAAAAAAATTTTCTTTATTGAAGATTCTTTCCGCATAATATGCTTTTCTAAGGCTATCAAACCAGTATAATGAAAGAGAACCAGTTATCTCTAATAAGAACGGAAAAAATGTGATTCTAATAAAGTTTGCAAACTTTGAAAACATTTTTTTTTCTTTTCGAGATTCTTTCCGCATAATATGCTTTTCTACAGCTATCAAACTAGCAAATTGAAAGAGAACCATTTATCTCGAATAAGAACGGAAAAAAAGTGATTCTAACGAAGTTTCCCAACTTCGAAAAAAATTTTTTTCTTTTTGACATTCTTACCGCATAACATGCTTTTCTAAGGCTATCAAACAGGTATAATGAAAGAAAAGCAATTATCTTAAATAAGAACGGAAAAAAAGTGATTCTAATGAAGTTTCCAAACTTCGAAAAAAATTATTTTTCTTTTCGAGATTCTTTGCGCATAATATTCTTTTCTACAGCTATCAAACTAGAAAATTGAAAGAGAACCATTTATCTCGAATAAGAACGGAAAAATAGTGATTCTAATGAAGTTTCTAAATTTCGAAAAAAATTGTTTTTCTTTTCGAGATTCTTTCCGCATAATATGCTTTTCTACAGCTATCAAACTAGCAAATTGAAAGAGAACCATTTATCTCGAATAAGAACGGAAAAAAAGTAATTCTAACGAAGTTTCCCAACTTCGAAAAAGATTATTTTTCTTTTTGACATTCTTACCCCATAATATGCTTTTCTAAGGCTATCAAACAGGTATAATGAAAGAAAACCATTTATCTCGAATAAGAACGGAAAAAGAGTATTTCTAACGAAGTTTCCAAACTTCGAAAAAAATTATATTTCTTTTCGAGATTCTTTGCGCATAATATGCTTTTCTGATTCTATCAAACTAGTATAATGAAAGAGAACTAGTTATCTCAAATAAGAATGGAAAAAATTGATTCATAAGGATTTTCAAAAGATCAAAAAAAAATTTTCTTTATTGAAGATTCTTTCCGCATAATATGCTTTTCTAAGGCTATCAAACCAGTATAATGAAAGAGAACCAGTTATCTCTAATAAGAACGTAAAAAAGTGATTCTAATGAAGTTTCCAAACTTTGAAAACATTTTTTTTTTTTCGTGATTCTTTCCGCATAATATGCTTTTCTACAGCTATCAAACTAGGAAAATGAAAGAGAACCAGTTATCTGGAATAAGAACGGAAAAAAAGTGATTCTAATGAAGTTTCCAAACTTCGAAAAATTTTTTTTTTCTTTTCGAGATTCTTTCCGCGTTATATGCTTTTCTACAGCTATCAAACTAGCAAAATGAAAGAGAACCAGTTATCTCGTATAAGAACGGAAAAAAAGTGATTCTAATAAAGATTCCAAACTTCGAAAAAAAAAATTATTCTTTTCGAGATTCTTTCCGCATAATATGCTTTTCTGAGGCTATCAAACTACTATAATGGAAGAGAACTAGTTATCTCCAATAAGAATGGAAAAAAATTTATTCATAAGGATTTTCAAAACATCAAAAAAAAAATTTTCTTCTTTTTGAGATTCCTTCCGCATAATATGCTTTTCTACAGGTATCAAACTAGCAAAATGAAAGAGAACCATTTATCTCGTATAAGAACGGAAAAAAAAATGATTCTAACGAAGTTTCCAAACTTCGAAAAAAATTATTTTTCTTTTCGAGATTCTTTGCGCATAATATGCATTTCTGAGGCTATCAAACTAGTATATTGAAAGAGAACCTGTTATCTCAAATAAGAACGGAAAAAAGTGATTGATTCTAATGAAGTTTCCAAATTTCGAAAAAATTTTTTTTTCTTTTCGAGATTCTTTCCGCTAAATATGCTTTTCTACAGCTACCAAACTAGCAAAATGAAAGAGAACCATTTATCTCGAATAAGAACGGAAAAAAAGTGATTCTAATGAAGTTTCCAAATTGTGAAATTTTTTTTTCTTTTCGAGATTCTTTGCGAATATAATGCTTTTCTGAAGCTATCAAACTAGTATAATGAAAGATAACCAGTTATCTCAAATAAGAATGGAAAAAAATTGATTCATAAGGATATTCCAAACATAAAAAAAAATTTTTTTTTTTCTTTTCGAAATTCTTTTCGCATAATATGCTTTTCTAAGGCTATCAAACTAGTATAATGAAAGAGAACCAGTTAACTGAAATAAGTACGGAAAAAAGTGATTCTAATGAAGTTTCCAAACTTCGAAAAAAAATTTTTTTCTTTTCGAGATTCTTTGCGAATAATATGCTTTTCCACAGCTATCAAACTAGCAAAATGAAAGGGAACCAGTTATCTCAAATAAGAACGGAAGAAAGTGATTGATTCTAATGAAGGTTCCAAATTTCGAAAAAATTTTTTTTTCTTTTCGAGATTCTTTCCGCTAAATATGCTTTTCTACGCCTATCAAACTAGCAAAATGAAAGAACCATTTATCTCGAATAAGAACGGAAAAAAAGTGATTCTAACGAAGTTTCCAAAATTCGAAAATAATTTTTTTCTTTTCGAGATTCTTTGCGCATAATATGGTTTTCTGAGGCTATCAAACTAGTATAATGAAAGAGAACCAGTTGTCTCAAATAAGAACGGAAAAAAGTGATTCTAATGATTTCCAAATTTCGAAAAAATTTTTTTTTCTTTTCGAGATTCTTTCCGCTAAATATGCTTTTCTACAGCTATCAAACTATCATAATGAAAGAGAACCATTTATCTCGAAAAAGAACGGAAGAAAAGTGATTATAACGAAGTTTCCAAATTTGGAAAAAATTATTATTGTTTTCGAGATTCTTTGCGTATAATATGCTTTTCTGAGGCTATCAAAGTAGTATAATGAAAGAGAACCAGTTATCTCAAATAAGAATGGGAAAAAATTGATTCATAAGGATTTCCAAACATCAAAAAAAAATTTTTTTCATTTCGAGATTCCTTCCGCTTATTATGCTTTTCTGAGGCTATCAAACTAGTATAATGAAAGAGAACCAGTTATCTCAAATAAGAACGGCAAAATAGTGATTCTAATGAAGTTTCCAAACTTTTAAAACATTTTTTTTTTTTTCCAGATTCTTTCCGCATAATATGCTTTTCTAAGGCTATCAAACTAGCAAATTGAAAGAGAACCATTTATCTCGAATAAGAACGGAAAAAGAGTAATTCTAACGAAGTTTCCATCCTTCGAAAAAAATTATATTTCTTTTCGAGATTCTTTCCGCATAATATGCTTTTCTGAGGCTATCAAACTAGTATATTGAAAGAGAACCAATTATCTGAAATAAGAACGTAAGAAAGTGATTGATTCTAATGAAATTTCCAAATTTCGAAAAATTTTTTTTTTCTTTTCGAGATTCTTTCCGCTAAATATGCTTTTCTACAGCTATTAACTAGCAAAATGAAAGAGAACCATTTATTTCAAATAAGAACGGAAAAAAAGTGATTATAACGAAGTTTCCAAACTTCGAAAAAAATTATTTTTCTTTTCCAGATTCTTTGCGCATAATATGCTATTCTGAGGCTATCAAACTAGTATAATGAAAGAGAACCAGTTATCTCAAATAAGAACGGAAGAAAGTGATTCAAATGAAGTTTCCAAATTTCGAAAAATTTTTTTTTTTCTTTTCGAGATACTTTCCACTAAAAATGCTTTTCTACATTTATCAAACTAGCAAATTGAAAGAGAACCATTTATGTCGAATAAGAACGGAAAAAAAGTGATTCTAACGAAGTTTCCAAACTTCGAAAAAAAATATTTTTCTTTTCGAGATTCTTTGCGCATAATATGCTTTTCTGAGGCTATCAAACTATTATAATGAAAGAGAACTATTTATCTCAAATAAGAATGGAAAAAAATTGATTCATAAGGTTTTTCAAAACATCAAAAAAAAAATTTCTTCTTTTCGAGATTCTTTCGCATAATATCCTTTTCTACCGGTATCAAACTAGCAAAATGAAAGAGAACCATTTATCTCGTATAAGAACGGAAAAAAAGTAATTCTAACGAAGTTTCCAAACTATGAAAAAAATGATTTTTCTTTTCGAGATTCTTGGCGCATAATATGCTTTTCTGAGGCTATCAAACTAGTATATTGAAAGAGAACCAGTTATCTCAAATAAGAACGGAAGAAAGTGATTGATTCTAATGAAGTTACCAAATTTCGAAAATTTTTTTTTTTTTATTTTCGAGATTCTTTCCGCTAAATATGCTTTTCTACAGCTATCAAACTAGCAAAATGAAAGAGAACCATTTATCTCGAATAAGAACGGGAAAAAAGTGATTCTAACGAAGTTTCCAAACTTCGAAAAAAATTACTTTTCTTTTCGTGATTCTTTGCCCATAATATGCTTTTCTGAGGCTATCAAACTAGTATAATAAAAGAGAACCAGTTATCTCAAATAAGAACGGAAGAAAGTGATTCAAATGAAGTTTCCAAATTTCGAAAAAAGTTTTTTTTCTTTTCGAGATACTTTCCCCTAAATATGCTTTTCTACATTTATCAAACTAGCAAAATGAAAGAGAACCATTTATGTCGAATAAGAACGGAAAAAAAAGTGATTCTAACGAAGTTTCCAAACTTTGAAAAAAATTATTTTTCTTTTCGAGATTCTTTGCGCATATAATTCTTTTCTAAGGCTATCAAACTAGTATAATGAAAGATAACCAGTTATCTCAAATAAGAACAGAAAAAAACTGATTCTAATGAAGTTTCCAAATTTAAAAAAAAATTTTTTTCTTTTCGAGATTCTTTCCGCATAATATGCTTTTCTACAGCTATCAAAGTAGCAAAATGAAAGGGAACCAGTTATCCCGAATAAGAACGGAAAAAAAGTGATTCTAATGAAGTTTCCAAACTTCGAAAAAAATTATTTTTCTTTTCGATATTCTTTGCGCATAATATTCTTTTCTACAGCTATGAAACTAGCAAATTAAAAGAGAACCATTTATCTCGAATAAGAACGGAAAAAAAGTGATTCTAACGAAGTTTCCAAACATGAAAAAAAAATTTTTTTCTTTTCGAGATTCTTTCCGCATAATATGCTTTTCTAAGCCTATCAAACTAGTATAATGAAAGATAACCATAATCTCGAATAAGAACGGAAAAAAAGTGATTCTAATGAAGTTTCGAAACTTCGAAAAAAATTTTTTTTCTTTTCGAGATTCTTTGCGCATAATATGCTTTTCTGAGGCTATCAAATTAATATAATGAAAGAGAACCAGTTATCTCAAATAAGAACGGAAAAAAAAGTGATTCTAACGATGTTTCCAAACTTCGAAAATAATTTTTTTTCTTTTCGAGATTCTTTGCGCATAATATGGTTTACT
The DNA here is from genome assembly GCA_030762175.1 of Metallyticus violacea. Lineage (NCBI taxonomy): Eukaryota > Metazoa > Arthropoda > Insecta > Mantodea > Metallyticidae > Metallyticus > Metallyticus violacea. The sequence continues at coordinate 80,462,547 of CM060842.1, read as the reverse complement.
GAGGCTATCAAACTAGTATAATGAAAGAGAACCAGTTATCTCAAATAAGAACGGAAAAAAGTGATTCTAATGAAGTTTCCAAATTTTGAAATTTTTTTTTTCTTTTCGAGATTCTTTGCGCATATAATTCTTTTCTAAGGCTATCAAACTAGTATAATGAAAGATAACCAGTTATCTCAAATAAGAATGGAAAAAAATTGATTCATAAGGATTTTCCAAACATCAAAAAAAATTTTTTTTCCTCTCGAGATTCTTTTCGCATAATATTCTTTTCTACGGCTATCAAACTAGCAAATTGAAAGAGAACCATTTATCTCGAATAAGAACGGAAAAAAAGTGATTCTAACGAAGTTTCCCAACTTCGAAAAAAATTATTTTTCTTTTTGATATTCTTAACGCATAATATGCTTTTCTAAGGCTATCAAACAGGTATAATGAAAGAATACCAGTTATCTCGAATAAGAACGGAAAAAAAATGATTCTAATGAAGTTTCCAAACTTTGAAAACATTTTTTTTTTCTTTTAGAATTCTTTCCGCATAATGTGCTTTTCTACAGCTATCAAACTAGTATAAAGAAAGAGAACCAGTTATCTCAAATAAGAACGGAAAAAAAGTGATTCTAATGAAGCTTCCAAACTTTGAAAACATTTTTTTTTCTTTTAGAATTCTTTCCGCATAATACGCTTTTCTACAGCTATTATACTAGGAAAATGAAAGAGTACTAGTTATCTCGATAAGAACGGAAAAAAAGTGATTCTAATGAAGTTTCCAAACTTCGAAAAAAATTTTTTTTCTTTTCGAGATTCTTTCCGCATAATATGCCTTTCTACGGGTATCAAACTAGCAAATTGAAGGAGAACTATTTATCTCGAATAAGAACGGAAAAAGAGTAATTCTACCGAAGTTTCCAAACTTCGAAAAAAAATTTTTTTCTTTTCGAGATTCTTTGCGGATAATATGCTTTTCTGAGGCTATCAATTTAGTATAATGAAAGGGAACCAGTTATCTCAAATAAGAACGAAAAAAAATTGATTCTAATGAAGTTTCCAAATTTCGAAAAAAATTGTTTTTCTTTTCTAGTTTCTTTCCGCATAATATGCTTTTCTACAGCTATCAAACTAGCAAATTGAAAGAGAACCATTTATCTCGAATAAGAACGGAAGAAAAGTGATTCTAACGAAGTTTCCCAACTTCGAAAAAAATTATTTTTCTTTTTGACATTCTTACCGCATAATATGCTTTTCTGAAGCTATCAAAAGAGTATAATGAAAGAGAACCAGTTATCTCAAACAAGTACGGAAAAAAAGTGATTCTAATGAAGTTTCCAAATTTTGAAAATTTTTTTTTTTTCTTTTCGAGATTCTTTGCGCATAATATGCTTTTCTACATCTATCAAACTAGGAAAATGAAAGAGAAACAGTTATCTCGAATAAGAACGGAAAAAAAGTGATTCAAATGAAGATTCCAAACTTCAAAAAAAAATTTTTTTCTTTTCGAGATTCTTTCCGCATAATATGCTTTTCTACAGGTATCAAACTAACAAATTAAAGAGAACCATTTATCTCGAATAAGAACGGAAAAAGAGTAATTCTAACGAATTTTCCAAACTTCGAAAAAAATTATATTTCTTTTCGAGATTCTTTGCGCATAATATGCTTTTCTGATTCTATCAAACTAGTATAATGAAAGAGAACTAGTTATCTCAAATAAGAATGGAAAAAATGTATTCATAAGGATTTTCAAAAGATCAAAAAAAATTTTTCTTTATTGAAGATTCTTTCCGCATAATATGCTTTTTTAAGGCTATCAAACTAGTATAATGAAAGAGAACCAGTTATCTCAAATAAGAACGGAAAAAAAGTGATTCTAATAAAGTTTCCAAACTTTGAAAACATTTTTTTTTCTTTTCGAGATTCTTTCCGCATAATATGCTTTTCTGAGGCTATCAAACTAGTATATTGAAAGAGAACCAGTTATCTGCAATAAGAACGTAAGAAAGTGATTGATTCTAATGAAATTTCCAAATTTCGAAATTTTTTTTTTTCTTTTCGAGATTATTTCCGCTAAATATGCTTTTCTACAGCTATCAAACTAGCAAAATGAAAGAGAACCATTTATCTCGAATAAGAACGGAAAAAAAGTGATTCTAACGAAGTGTCCAAACTTCGAAAAAAATTATTTTTCTTTTCGAGATTCTTTGCGCATAATATGCTTTTCTGAGGCTATGAAACTAGTATATTGAAAGAGAACCAGTTATCTGCAATAAGAACGTAAGAAAGTGATTGATTCTAATGAAATTTCCAAATTTCGAAATTTTTTTTTTTCTTTTCGAGATTATTTCCGCTAAATATGCTTTTCTACAGCTATCAAACTAGCAAAATGAAAGAGAACCATTTATCTCGAATAAGAACGGAAAAAAAGTGATTCTAACGAAGTGTCCAAACTTCGAAAAAAATTATTTTTCTTTTCGAGATTCTTTGCGCATAATATGCTTTTCTGAGGCTATGAAACTAGTATAATGAAAGAGAACCAGTTATCTCAAATAAGAACGGAAGAAAGTGATTCAAATGAAGTTTCCAAATTTCGAAAAAATTTTTTTTTCTTTTCGAGATACTTTCCACTAAAAATGCTTTTCTACATTTATCAAACTAGCAAATTGAAAGACAACCATTTATGTCGAATAAGAAGGGAAAAAAAGTGATTCTAACGAAGTTTCCAAATTTCGAAAAAAATTATTTTTCTTTTCGAGATTCTTTGCGCATAATATGCTTTTCTGAGGCTATCAAACTAGTATAATGAAATATAACCAGTTATCTCAAAAAAGAATGAAAAAAATTTATTCATAAGGATTTTCCAAACATGAAACAAAATTTTTTTTCTTTTCGAGATTCTTTCCGCAAAATATGCTTTTCTAATCCTATCAAACTAGTATAATGAAAGAGAACCATAATCTCGAATAAGAACGGAAAAAAAGTGATTCTAATGAAGTTTCGAAACTTCGAAAAAAATTTTTTTTCTTTTCGAGATTCTTTGCGCAGAATATGCTTTTCTGAGGCGATCAAACTAATATAATGAAAGAGAACCAGTTATCTCAAATAAGAACGGAAAAAAAGTGATTCTAACGATGTTTCCAAACTTCGAAAAAAATTTTTTTTCTTTTCGAGATTCTTTGCGCATAATATAGTTCACTGAGGCTATCAAACTAGTATAATGAAAGAGAACCAGTTATCTCAAATAAGAACGGAAAAAAGTGATTCTAATGAAGTTTCCAGTTTTTGAGAATTTTTTTTTTCTTTTCGAGATTCTATGCGCGTATAATTCTTTTCTGAGGCTATCAAACTAGTATAATGAAAGATAACCAGTTATCTCAAATAAGAATGGAAAAAAATTGATTCATAAGGATTTTCCAAACATCAAAAAAAATTTTTTTTCTTCTCGAGATTCTTTTCGCATAATATGCTTTTCTAAGGCAATCAAACTAGTATAATGAAAGAGAACCAGTTATCTCAAATAAGAACGGAAAAAAAGTGATTCTAATGAAGTTTCCAAACTTTGAAAACATTTTTTTTTCTTTTAGAATTCTTTCCGCATAATGTGCTTTTCTACAGCTATCAAACTAGTATAAAGAAAGAGAACCATTTATCTCAAATAAGAACGGAAAAAAAGTGATTCTAATGAAGTTTCCAAACTTTGAAAACATTTTTTTTTCTTTTAGAATTTTTTCCGCATAATGTGCCTTTCTACAGCTATCAAACTAGCAAAATGAAAGAGAACCAGTTATCTCGAATAAGAAGGTAAAAAAAGTGATTCTAATGAAGTTTCCAAACTTTGAAAACATTTTTTTTTCTTTTCGTGATTCTTTCCGAATAATACGCTTTTCTACAGCTATCAAACTAGGAAAATGAAAGAGTACCAGTTATCTCGAATAAGAACGGAAAAAAATTGATTCTAATGGTTTCCAAACTTCGAAAAAAATTTTTTTTCTTTTAGAGATTCTTTCCGCATAATATGCTTTTCTACGGGTATCAAACTAGCAAATTGAAAGAGAACCATTTATCTCGAATAAGAACTTCGAAAATAATTTTTTTTCTTTTCGAGATTCTTTGCGCATAATATGGTTTACTGAGGCTATCAAACTAGTATAATGAAAGAGAACCAGTTATCTCAAATAAGAACGGAAAAAAGTGTTTCTAATGAAGTTTCCAAATTTTGAAAATTTTTTTTTTCTTTTCGAGATTCTTTGCGCATATAATTCTTTTCTGACGCTATCAAACTAGTATAATGAAAGATAACCAGTTATCTCAAATAAGAATGGAAAAAAATTGATTCATAAGGATTTTCCAAACATGAAAAAACAATTTTTATCTTTTCGAGATTCTTTCTGCATAATATGCTTTTCTGACGCGATCAAACTAATATAATGAAAGAGAACCAGTTATCTCAAATAAGAACAGAAAAAAACTGATTCTAATAAAGTTTCCAAATTGTGAAAAATTTTTTTTTTCTTTTCGAGATTCTTTCCGCATAATATGCTTTTCTACAGCTATCAAACTAGCAAAATGTAAGGGAACCAGTTATCCCGAATAAGACCGGAAAAAAGTGATTCTAATGAAGTTTCCAAACTTCGATAAAAATTATTTTTCTTTTCGAGATTCTTTGCGCATAATATTCTTTTCTACAGCTATCAAACTAGCAAATTGAAAGAGAACCATTTATCTCCAATAAGAACGGAAAAAAAGTGATTCTAATGAAGTTTCCAAATTTCGAAAAAAATTGTTTTTCTTTTCGAGATTCTTTCCGCATAATATGCTTTTCTACAGCTATCAAACTAGCAAATGGAAAGAGAACCATTTATCTCGAATAAGAACGGAAAAAAAGTGATTCTAACGAAGTTTCCCAACTTCGAAAAAGATTATTTTTCTTTTTGACATTATTACCGCATAATATGCTTTTCTAAGGCTATCAAACAGGTATAATGAAAGAAAACCAGTTATCTCGAATAAGAACGGAAAAAAAGTGATTCTAATGAAGTTTCCAAACTTCGAAAAAAATTTTTTTTCTTTTCGAGATTCTTTGCGCATATGCTTTTCTGAAGCTATCAAACTAGTATAATGAAAGAGAACCAGTTATCTGAAACAAGTACGAAAAAAAAGTGATTCTAATGAAGTTTCCAAATTTTGAAAATTTTTTTTTTCTTTTCGAGATTCTTTGCGCATATAATGCTTTTCTGAGGCTATCAAACTAGTATAATGAAAGATAACCAGTTATCTCAAATAAGAATGGAAAAAAATTGATTCATAAGGAATTTCCAAACATCAAAAAAAAATTTTTTTTCTTTTCGAGATTCTTTCCGCATAATATGCTTTTCTAAGGCTATCAAACTAGTATAAAGAAAGAGAACCAGTTATCTCCAATACGAACGGAAAAAAAGTGATTCTAATGAAGTTTCCAAACTTTGAAAACATTTTTTTTTCTTTTAGAACTCTTTCCGCATAATGTGCTTTTCTACAGCTATCAAACTAGGAAAATGAAAGAGAACCAGTTATCTCGAATAAGAACGGAAAAAAAGTGATTCTAATGAAGTTTCCAAACTTCGAAAAAAAATTTTTTTCTTTTCGAGATTCTTTCCGCATAATATGCTTTTCTACGGGTATCAAACTAGCAAATTGAAAGAGAACCATTTATCTCGAATAAGAACTTCGAAAATAATTTTTTTTCTTTTCGAAATTCTTTGATCATAATATGGTTTACTGAGGCTATCAAACTAGTATAATGAAAGAGAACCAGTTATCTCGAATAAGAACGGAAAAAAAGTGATTCTAATGAAGTTTCCAAATTTTGAAAATTTTTTTTTTCTTTTCGAATTTCTTTGCGCATATAATTCTTTTCTAAGCCTATCAAACTAGTATAATGAAAGAGAACCATAATCTCGAATAAGAACGGAAAAAAAGTGATTCTAATGATGTTTCGAAACTTCGAAAAAAATTTTTTTTCTTTTCGATATTCTTTGCGCATAATGTGCTTTTCTGACGCTATCAAATTAATATAATGTAGGAGAACCAGTTATCTCAAATAAGAACAGAAAAAAAGTGATTCTAATGAAGTTTCCAAACTTCGAAAAAAATTATTTTTCTTTTCGAGATTCTTTGCGCATAATATTCTTTTCTACAGCTATCAAACTAGCAAATTGAAAGATAACCAGTTATCTCAAATAAGAATGGAAAAAAATTGATTCATAAGGATTTTCCAAACATGAAAAAAACATTTTTTTCTTTTCGAGATTCTTTCCGCATAATATGCTTTTCTAAGCCTATTAAACTAGTATAATGAAAGAGAACCATAATCTCGAATAAGAACGGAAAAAAAGTGATTCTAATGAAGTTTCGAAACTTCGAAAAAATTTTTTTTTCTTTTCGAGATTCTTTGCGCATAATATGCTTTTCTGAGGCTATCAAACTAATATAATGAAAGAGAACCAGTTATCTCAAATAATAACGGAAAAAAAGTGATTCTAACGATGTTTCCAAACTTCGAAAATAATTTTTTTTCTTTTCGAGATTCTTTGCGCATAATATGGTTCACTGAGGTTATCAAACTAGTATAATGAAAGAGAACCAGTTATCTCAAATAAGAACGGAAAAAAGTGATTCTAATGAAGTTTCCAAATTTTGAAAAATTTTTTTTTCTTTTCGAGATTCTTTGCGCATATAATTCTTTTCTAAGGCTATCAAACTTGTATAATGAAAGATAACCAGTTATCTCAAATAAGAATGGAAAAAAATTGTTTCATAAGGATTTTCCAAACATCAAAAAAAAATTTTTTTCCTCTCGAGATTCTTTTCGCATAATATGCTTTTATAAGGCTATCAAACTAGTATAATGAAAGAGAACCAGTTATCTCAAATAAGAACAGAAAAAACTGATTCTAATTAAGTTTCGAAACTTTGAAAACATTTTTTTTTTCTTTTAGAATTCTTTCCGCATAATGTGCTTTTCTACAGCTATCAAACTAGTATAAAGAAAGAGAACCATTTATCTCAAATAAGAACGGAAAAAAAGTGATTCTAATGAAGTTTCCAAACTTTGAAAACATTTTTTTTTTCTTTTAGAATTCTTTCAGCATAATGTGCCTTTCTACAGCTATCAAACTAGCAAAATGAAAGAGAACCAGTAAGCTCGAATAAGAACGTAAAAAAAGTGATTCTAATGAAGTTTCCAAACTTTGAAAACATTTTTTTTTCTTTTCGTGATTCTTTCCGCATAATACGCTTTTCTACAGCTATCAAACTAGGAAAATGAAAGAGTACCAGTTATCTCGAATAAGAACGGAAAAAAAATGATTCTAATGAAGTTTCCAAACTTCGAAAAAATTTTTTTTCTTTTAGAGATTCCTTCCGCATAATATGCTTTTCTACGGGTATCAAACTAGCAAATTGAAAGAGAACCATTTATCTCGAATAAGAACTTCGAAAATAATTTTTTTCTTTTCGAGATTCTTTGCGCATAATATGGTTTACTGAGGCTATCAAACTAGTATAATGAAAGAGAACCAGTTATCTCAAATAAGAACGGAAAAAAGTGATTCTAATGAAGTTTCCAAATTTTTGAAAATTTTTTTTTTTCTTTTCGAGATTCTTTGCGCATATAATTCTTTTCTAAGCCTATCAAACTAGTATAATGAAAGAGAACCAGTTATCTCAAATGAGAACAGAAAAAAACTAATTCTAATGAAGTTTCCAAATTTTGAAAATTTTTTTTTTCTTTTCGAGATTCTTTCCGCATAATATGCTTTTCTACAGCTATCAAACTAGCAAAATGTAAGGGAACCAGTTATCCCGAATAAGACCGGAAAAAAAGTGATTCTAATGAAGTTTCCAAACTTCGAAAAAAATTATTTTTCTTCTCGAGATTCTTTGCGCATAATATTCTTTTCTACAGCTATCAAACTAGCAAATTGAAAGAAAACCATTTATCTCGAATAAGAACGGAAAAAAATTGATTCTAATGAAGTTTCCAAATTTCGAAAAAAATTGTTTTACTTTTCGAGATTCTTTCCGCATAATATGCTTTTCTACAGCTATCAAACTAGCAAATTGAAAGAGAACCATTTATCTCGAATAAGAACGGAAAAAAAGTGATTCTAACGAAGTTTCCCAACTTCGAAAAAGATTATTTTTCTTTTTGACATTCTTACCGCATAATATGCTTTTCTAAGTCTATCAAACAGGTATAATGAAAGAAAACCAGTTATCTCGAATAAGAACGGAAAAAAAGTGATTCTAATGAAGTTTCCAAACTTCGAAAAAAATTTTTTTTCTTTTCGAGATTCTTTACGCATAATATGCTTTCTACAGGTACCAAACTAGCAAATTGAAAGAGAACAATTTATCTCGAATAAGAACGGAAAAAGAGTAATTCTAACGAAGTTTCCAAACTTCGAAAAAAATTATATTTCTTTTCGAGATTCTTTGCGCATAATATGCTTTTCTGATTCTATCAAACTAGTATAATGAAAGAGAACTAGTTATCTCAAATAAGAATGGAAAAAAATTGATTCATAAGGATTTTCAAAAGATCACAAAAAAATTTTCTTTATTGAAGATTCTTTCCGCATAATATGCTTTTCTAAGGCTATCAAACTAGTATAATGAAAGAGAACCAGTTATCTCAAATAAGAACGGAAAAAAAGTGATTCTAAAGAAGTTTCAATACTTTGAAAACATTTTTTTTTCTTTTCGAGATTCTTTGCGCATAATATGCTTTTCTGAGGCTATCAAACTAGTATAATGAAAGATAACCATTTATGTAGAAAAAGAACGGAAAAAAAGTGATTCTAACGAAGTTTCCAAACTTCGAAAAAAATTATTTTTCTTTTCGAGATTCTTTGCGCATAATATGCTTTTCTGAGGCTATCAAACTAGTATAATGAAAGATAACCAGTTATCTCAAATAAGAATGGAAAAAAGTTGATTCATAAGGAATTTCCAAACATGAAAAAAAATTTTTTTTCTTTTCGAGATTCTTTGCGCATAATATGCTTTTCTGAGGCGATCAAACTAATATAATGAAAGAGAACCAGTTATCTCAAATAAGAACAGAAAAAAACTGGTTCTAATCAAGTTTCCAAATTTTGAAAATTTTTTTTTCTTTTCGAGATTCTTTCCGCATAATATGCTTTTCTACAGCTATCAAACTAGCAAAGTGTAAGGGAACCAGTTATCCCGAATAAGACCGGAAAAAAAGTGATTCTAATGAAGTTTCCAAACTTCGATAAAAATTATTTTTCTTTTCGAGATTCTTTGCGCATAATATTCTTTTCTACAGCTATCAAACTAGAAAATTGAAAGAGAACCATTTATCTCGAATAAGAACGGAAAAATAGTGATTCTAATGAAGTTTCTAAATTTCGAAAAAAATTGTTTTTCTTTTCGAGATTCTTTCCGCATAATATGCTTTTCTACAGCTATCAAACTAGCAAATTGAAAGAGAACCATTTATCTCGAATAAGAACGGAAAAAAAGTAATTCTAACGAAGTTTCCCAACTTCGAAAAAGATTATTTTTCTTTTTGACATTCTTACCCCATAATATGCTTTTCTAAGGCTATCAAACAGGTATAATGAAAGAAAACCATTTATCTCGAATAAGAACGGAAAAAGAGTATTTCTAACGAAGTTTCCAAACTTCGAAAAAAATTATATTTCTTTTCGAGATTCTTTGCGCATAATATGCTTTTCTGATTCTATCAAACTAGTATAATGAAAGAGAACTAGTTATCTCAAGTAAGAATGGAAAAAATTGATTCATAAGGATTTTCAAAAGATCAAAAAAAAATTTTCTTTATTGAAGATTCTTTCCGCATAATATGCTTTTCTAAGGCTATCAAACCAGTATAATGAAAGAGAACCAGTTATCTCTAATAAGAACGGAAAAAATGTGATTCTAATAAAGTTTGCAAACTTTGAAAACATTTTTTTTTCTTTTCGAGATTCTTTCCGCATAATATGCTTTTCTACAGCTATCAAACTAGCAAATTGAAAGAGAACCATTTATCTCGAATAAGAACGGAAAAAAAGTGATTCTAACGAAGTTTCCAATCTTCCAAAAAAATGATTTTTCTTTTCAAGATTCTTTCCGCATAATATGCTTTTCTAAGGCTATAAAACTAGTATAATGAAAGAGAACCAGTTATCTCAAATAAGAACGGAAAAAAAGTGATTCTAATGAAGTTTCCAAAGTTCGAAACAATTATTTTTCTTTTCGAGATTCTTTCCGCATAATATGCTTTTCTACAGCTATCAAACTAGCAAATTGAAAGAGAACCATTTATCTCGAATAAGAACGGAAAAAAAGTGATTCTAACGAAGTTTCCCAACTTCGAAAAAAATTTTTTTCTTTTTGACATTCTTACCGCATAACATGCTTTTCTAAGGCTATCAAACAGGTATAATGAAAGAAAAGCAATTATCTTAAATAAGAACGGAAAAAAAGTGATTCTAATGAAGTTTCCAAACTTCGAAAAAAATTATTTTTCTTTTCGAGATTCTTTGCGCATAATATTCTTTTCTACAGCTATCAAACTAGAAAATTGAAAGAGAACCATTTATCTCGAATAAGAACGGAAAAATAGTGATTCTAATGAAGTTTCTAAATTTCGAAAAAAATTGTTTTTCTTTTCGAGATTCTTTCCGCATAATATGCTTTTCTACAGCTATCAAACTAGCAAATTGAAAGAGAACCATTTATCTCGAATAAGAACGGAAAAAAAGTAATTCTAACGAAGTTTCCCAACTTCGAAAAAGATTATTTTTCTTTTTGACATTCTTACCCCATAATATGCTTTTCTAAGGCTATCAAACAGGTATAATGAAAGAAAACCATTTATCTCGAATAAGAACGGAAAAAGAGTATTTCTAACGAAGTTTCCAAACTTCGAAAAAAATTATATTTCTTTTCGAGATTCTTTGCGCATAATATGCTTTTCTGATTCTATCAAACTAGTATAATGAAAGAGAACTAGTTATCTCAAGTAAGAATGGAAAAAATTGATTCATAAGGATTTTCAAAAGATCAAAAAAAAATTTTCTTTATTGAAGATTCTTTCCGCATAATATGCTTTTCTAAGGCTATCAAACCAGTATAATGAAAGAGAACCAGTTATCTCTAATAAGAACGTAAAAAAGTGATTCTAATGAAGTTTCCAAACTTTGAAAACATTTTTTTTTTTTCGTGATTCTTTCCGCATAATATGCTTTTCTACAGCTATCAAACTAGGAAAATGAAAGAGAACCAGTTATCTGGAATAAGAACGGAAAAAAAGTGATTCTAATGAAGTTTCCAAACTTCGAAAAATTTTTTTTTTCTTTTCGAGATTCTTTCCGCGTTATATGCTTTTCTACAGCTATCAAACTAGCAAAATGAAAGAGAACCAGTTATCTCGTATAAGAACGGAAAAAAAGTGATTCTAATAAAGATTCCAAACTTCGAAAAAAAAAATTATTCTTTTCGAGATTCTTTCCGCATAATATGCTTTTCTGAGGCTATCAAACTACTATAATGGAAGAGAACTAGTTATCTCCAATAAGAATGGAAAAAAATTTATTCATAAGGATTTTCAAAACATCAAAAAAAAAATTTTCTTCTTTTTGAGATTCCTTCCGCATAATATGCTTTTCTACAGGTATCAAACTAGCAAAATGAAAGAGAACCATTTATCTCGTATAAGAACGGAAAAAAAAATGATTCTAACGAAGTTTCCAAACTTCGAAAAAAATTATTTTTCTTTTCGAGATTCTTTGCGCATAATATGCTTTTCTGAGGCTATCAAACTAGTATATTGAAAGAGAACCTGTTATCTCAAATAAGAACGGAAAAAAGTGATTGATTCTAATGAAGTTTCCAAATTTCGAAAAAATTTTTTTTTCTTTTCGAGATTCTTTCCGCTAAATATGCTTTTCTACAGCTACCAAACTAGCAAAATGAAAGAGAACCATTTATCTCGAATAAGAACGGAAAAAAAGTGATTCTAATGAAGTTTCCAAATTGTGAAATTTTTTTTTCTTTTCGAGATTCTTTGCGAATATAATGCTTTTCTGAAGCTATCAAACTAGTATAATGAAAGATAACCAGTTATCTCAAATAAGAATGGAAAAAAATTGATTCATAAGGATATTCCAAACATAAAAAAAAATTTTTTTTTTTCTTTTCGAAATTCTTTTCGCATAATATGCTTTTCTAAGGCTATCAAACTAGTATAATGAAAGAGAACCAGTTAACTGAAATAAGTACGGAAAAAAGTGATTCTAATGAAGTTTCCAAACTTCGAAAAAAAATTTTTTTCTTTTCGAGATTCTTTGCGAATAATATGCTTTTCCACAGCTATCAAACTAGCAAAATGAAAGGGAACCAGTTATCTCAAATAAGAACGGAAGAAAGTGATTGATTCTAATGAAGGTTCCAAATTTCGAAAAAATTTTTTTTTCTTTTCGAGATTCTTTCCGCTAAATATGCTTTTCTACGCCTATCAAACTAGCAAAATGAAAGAACCATTTATCTCGAATAAGAACGGAAAAAAAGTGATTCTAACGAAGTTTCCAAAATTCGAAAATAATTTTTTTCTTTTCGAGATTCTTTGCGCATAATATGGTTTTCTGAGGCTATCAAACTAGTATAATGAAAGAGAACCAGTTGTCTCAAATAAGAACGGAAAAAAGTGATTCTAATGATTTCCAAATTTCGAAAAAATTTTTTTTTCTTTTCGAGATTCTTTCCGCTAAATATGCTTTTCTACAGCTATCAAACTATCATAATGAAAGAGAACCATTTATCTCGAAAAAGAACGGAAGAAAAGTGATTATAACGAAGTTTCCAAATTTGGAAAAAATTATTATTGTTTTCGAGATTCTTTGCGTATAATATGCTTTTCTGAGGCTATCAAAGTAGTATAATGAAAGAGAACCAGTTATCTCAAATAAGAATGGGAAAAAATTGATTCATAAGGATTTCCAAACATCAAAAAAAAATTTTTTTCATTTCGAGATTCCTTCCGCTTATTATGCTTTTCTGAGGCTATCAAACTAGTATAATGAAAGAGAACCAGTTATCTCAAATAAGAACGGCAAAATAGTGATTCTAATGAAGTTTCCAAACTTTTAAAACATTTTTTTTTTTTTCCAGATTCTTTCCGCATAATATGCTTTTCTAAGGCTATCAAACTAGCAAATTGAAAGAGAACCATTTATCTCGAATAAGAACGGAAAAAGAGTAATTCTAACGAAGTTTCCATCCTTCGAAAAAAATTATATTTCTTTTCGAGATTCTTTCCGCATAATATGCTTTTCTGAGGCTATCAAACTAGTATATTGAAAGAGAACCAATTATCTGAAATAAGAACGTAAGAAAGTGATTGATTCTAATGAAATTTCTAAATTTCGAAAAATTTTTTTTTTCTTTTCGAGATTCTTTCCGCTAAATATGCTTTTCTACAGCTATTAACTAGCAAAATGAAAGAGAACCATTTATTTCGAATAAGAACGGAAAAAAAGTGATTATAACGAAGTTTCCAAACTTCGAAAAAAATTATTTTTCTTTTCCAGATTCTTTGCGCATAATATGCTATTCTGAGGCTATCAAACTAGTATAATGAAAGAGAACCAGTTATCTCAAATAAGAACGGAAGAAAGTGATTCAAATGAAGTTTCCAAATTTCGAAAAATTTTTTTTTTTCTTTTCGAGATACTTTCCACTAAAAATGCTTTTCTACATTTATCAAACTAGCAAATTGAAAGAGAACCATTTATGTCGAATAAGATCGGAAAAAAAGTGATTCTAACGAAGTTTCCAAACTTCGAAAAAAAATATTTTTCTTTTCGAGATTCTTTGCGCATAATATGCTTTTCTGAGGCTATCAAACTATTATAATGAAAGAGAACTATTTATCTCAAATAAGAATGGAAAAAAATTGATTCATAAGGTTTTTCAAAACATCAAAAAAAAAATTTCTTCTTTTCGAGATTCTTTCGCATAATATCCTTTTCTACCGGTATCAAACTAGCAAAATGAAAGAGAACCATTTATCTCGTATAAGAACGGAAAAAAAGTAATTCTAACGAAGTTTCCAAACTATGAAAAAAATGATTTTTCTTTTCGAGATTCTTGGCGCATAATATGCTTTTCTGAGGCTATCAAACTAGTATATTGAAAGAGAACCAGTTATCTCAAATAAGAACGGAAGAAAGTGATTGATTCTAATGAAGTTACCAAATTTCGAAAATTTTTTTTTTTTTTATTTTCGAGATTCTTTCCGCTAAATATGCTTTTCTACAGCTATCAAACTAGCAAAATGAAAGAGAACCATTTATCTCGAATAAGAACGGGAAAAAAGTGATTCTAACGAAGTTTCCAAACTTCGAAAAAAATTACTTTTCTTTTCGTGATTCTTTGCCCATAATATGCTTTTCTGAGGCTATCAAACTAGTATAATAAAAGAGAACCAGTTATCTCAAATAAGAACGGAAGAAAGTGATTCAAATGAAGTTTCCAAATTTCGAAAAAAGTTTTTTTTCTTTTCGAGATACTTTCCCCTAAATATGCTTTTCTACATTTATCAAACTAGCAAAATGAAAGAGAACCATTTATGTCGAATAAGAACGGAAAAAAAAGTGATTCTAACGAAGTTTCCAAACTTTGAAAAAAATTATTTTTCTTTTCGAGATTCTTTGCGCATATAATTCTTTTCTAAGGCTATCAAACTAGTATAATGAAAGATAACCAGTTATCTCAAATAAGAACAGAAAAAAACTGATTCTAATGAAGTTTCCAAATTTAAAAAAAAATTTTTTTCTTTTCGAGATTCTTTCCGCATAATATGCTTTTCTACAGCTATCAAAGTAGCAAAATGAAAGGGAACCAGTTATCCCGAATAAGAACGGAAAAAAAGTGATTCTAATGAAGTTTCCAAACTTCGAAAAAAATTATTTTTCTTTTCGATATTCTTTGCGCATAATATTCTTTTCTACAGCTATGAAACTAGCAAATTAAAAGAGAACCATTTATCTCGAATAAGAACGGAAAAAAAGTGATTCTAACGAAGTTTCCAAACATGAAAAAAAATTTTTTTTCTTTTCGAGATTCTTTCCGCATAATATGCTTTTCTAAGCCTATCAAACTAGTATAATGAAAGATAACCATAATCTCGAATAAGAACGGAAAAAAAGTGATTCTAATGAAGTTTCGAAACTTCGAAAAAAATTTTTTTTCTTTTCGAGATTCTTTGCGCATAATATGCTTTTCTGAGGCTATCAAATTAATATAATGAAAGAGAACCAGTTATCTCAAATAAGAACGGAAAAAAAAGTGATTCTAACGATGTTTCCAAACTTCGAAAATAATTTTTTTTCTTTTCGAGATTCTTTGCGCATAATATGGTTTACTGAGGCTATCAAACTAGTATAATGAAAGAGAACCAGTTATCTCAAATAAGAACGGAAAAAAGTGATTCTAATGAAGTTTCCAAATTTTGAAATTTTTTTTTTCTTTTCGAGATTCTTTGCGCATATAATTCTTTTCTAAGGCTATCAAACTAGTATAATGAAAGATAACCAGTTATCTCAAATAAGATTGGAAAAAAATTGATTCATAAGGATTTTCCAAACATCAAAAAAAATTTTTTTTCCTCTCGAGATTCTTTTCGCATAATATTCTTTTCTACGGCTATCAAACTAGCAAATTGAAAGAGAACCATTTATCTCGAATAAGAACGGAAAAAAAGTGATTCTAACGAAGTTTCCCAACTTCGAAAAAAATTATTTTTCTTTTTGATATTCTTAACGCATAATATGCTTTTCTAAGGCTATCAAACAGGTATAATGAAAGAATACCAGTTATCTCGAATAAGAACGGAAAAAAAATGATTCTAATGAAGTTTCCAAACTTTGAAAACATTTTTTTTTTCTTTTAGAATTCTTTCCGCATAATGTGCTTTTCTACAGCTATCAAACTAGTATAAAGAAAGAGAACCAGTTATCTCAAATAAGAACGGAAAAAAAGTGATTCTAATGAAGCTTCCAAACTTTGAAAACATTTTTTTTTCTTTTAGAATTCTTTCCGCATAATACGCTTTTCTACAGCTATTATACTAGGAAAATGAAAGAGTACTAGTTATCTCGATAAGAACGGAAAAAAAGTGATTCTAATGAAGTTTCCAAACTTCGAAAAAAATTTTTTTTCTTTTCGAGATTCTTTCCGCATAATATGCCTTTCTACGGGTATCAAACTAGCAAATTGAAGGAGAACTATTTATCTCGAATAAGAACGGAAAAAGAGTAATTCTACCGAAGTTTCCAAACTTCGAAAAAAAATTTTTTTCTTTTCGAGATTCTTTGCGGATAATATGCTTTTCTGAGGCTATCAATTTAGTATAATGAAAGGGAACCAGTTATCTCAAATAAGAACGAAAAAAAATTGATTCTAATGAAGTTTCCAAATTTCGAAAAAAATTGTTTTTCTTTTCTAGTTTCTTTCCGCATAATATGCTTTTCTACAGCTATCAAACTAGCAAATTGAAAGAGAACCATTTATCTCGAATAAGAACGGAAGAAAAGTGATTCTAACGAAGTTTCCCAACTTCGAAAAAAATTATTTTTCTTTTTGACATTCTTACCGCATAATATGCTTTTCTGAAGCTATCAAAAGAGTATAATGAAAGAGAACCAGTTATCTCAAACAAGTACGGAAAAAAAGTGATTCTAATGAAGTTTCCAAATTTTGAAAATTTTTTTTTTTTCTTTTCGAGATTCTTTGCGCATAATATGCTTTTCTACATCTATCAAACTAGGAAAATGAAAGAGAAACAGTTATCTCGAATAAGAACGGAAAAAAAGTGATTCAAATGAAGATTCCAAACTTCAAAAAAAAATTTTTTTCTTTTCGAGATTCTTTCCGCATAATATGCTTTTCTACAGGTATCAAACTAACAAATTAAAGAGAACCATTTATCTCGAATAAGAACGGAAAAAGAGTAATTCTAACGAATTTTCCAAACTTCGAAAAAAATTATATTTCTTTTCGAGATTCTTTGCGCATAATATGCTTTTCTGATTCTATCAAACTAGTATAATGAAAGAGAACTAGTTATCTCAAATAAGAATGGAAAAAATGTATTCATAAGGATTTTCAAAAGATCAAAAAAAATTTTTCTTTATTGAAGATTCTTTCCGCATAATATGCTTTTTTAAGGCTATCAAACTAGTATAATGAAAGAGAACCAGTTATCTCAAATAAGAACGGAAAAAAAGTGATTCTAATAAAGTTTCCAAACTTCGAAAAAAATTATTTTTCTTTTCCAGATTCTTTGCGCATAATATGCTATTCTGAGGCTATCAAACTAGTATAATGAAAGAGAACCAGTTATCTCAAATAAGAACGGAAGAAAGTGATTCAAATGAAGTTTCCAAATTTCGAAAAATTTTTTTTTTTCTTTTCGAGATACTTTCCACTAAAAATGCTTTTCTACATTTATCAAACTAGCAAATTGAAAGAGAACCATTTATGTCGAATAAGAACGGAAAAAAAGTGATTCTAACGAAGTTTCCAAACTTCGAAAAAAAATATTTTTCTTTTCGAGATTCTTTGCGCATAATATGCTTTTCTGAGGCTATCAAACTATTATAATGAAAGAGAACTATTTATCTCAAATAAGAATGGAAAAAAATTGATTCATAAGGTTTTTCAAAACATCAAAAAAAAAATTTCTTCTTTTCGAGATTCTTTCGCATAATATCCTTTTCTACCGGTATCAAACTAGCAAAATGAAAGAGAACCATTTATCTCGTATAAGAACGGAAAAAAAGTAATTCTAACGAAGTTTCCAAACTATGAAAAAAATGATTTTTCTTTTCGAGATTCTTGGCGCATAATATGCTTTTCTGAGGCTATCAAACTAGTATATTGAAAGAGAACCAGTTATCTCAAATAAGAACGGAAGAAAGTGATTGATTCTAATGAAGTTACCAAATTTCGAAAATTTTTTTTTTTTATTTTCGAGATTCTTTCCGCTAAATATGCTTTTCTACAGCTATCAAACTAGCAAAATGAAAGAGAACCATTTATCTCGAATAAGAACGGGAAAAAAGTGATTCTAACGAAGTTTCCAAACTTCGAAAAAAATTACTTTTCTTTTCGTGATTCTTTGCCCATAATATGCTTTTCTGAGGCTATCAAACTAGTATAATAAAAGAGAACCAGTTATCTCAAATAAGAACGGAAGAAAGTGATTCAAATGAAGTTTCCAAATTTCGAAAAAAGTTTTTTCTCTTTTCGAGATACTTTCCCCTAAATATGCTTTTCTACATTTATCAAACTAGCAAAATGAAAGAGAACCATTTATGTCGAATAAGAACGGAAAAAAAAGTGATTCTAACGAAGTTTCCAAACTTTGAAAAAAATTATTTTTCTTTTCGAGATCTTTGCGCATATAATTCTTTTCTAAGGCTATCAAACTAGTATAATGAAAGATAACCAGTTATCTCAAATAAGAACAGAAAAAAACTGATTCTAATGAAGTTTCCAAATTTAAAAAAAAATTTTTTTCTTTTCGAGATTCTTTCCGCATAATATGCTTTTCTACAGCTATCAAAGTAGCAAAATGAAAGGGAACCAGTTATCCCGAATAAGAACGGAAAAAAAGTGATTCTAATGAAGTTTCCAAACTTCGAAAAAAATTATTTTTCTTTTCGATATTCTTTGCGCATAATATTCTTTTCTACAGCTATGAAACTAGCAAATTAAAAGAGAACCATTTATCTCGAATAAGAACGGAAAAAAAGTGATTCTAACGAAGTTTCCAAACATGAAAAAAAAATTTTTTTCTTTTCGAGATTCTTTCCGCATAATATGCTTTTCTAAGCCTATCAAACTAGTATAATGAAAGATAACCATAATCTCGAATAAGAACGGAAAAAAAGTGATTCTAATGAAGTTTCGAAACTTCGAAAAAAATTTTTTTTCTTTTCGAGATTCTTTGCGCATAATATGCTTTTCTGAGGCTATCAAATTAATATAATGAAAGAGAACCAGTTATCTCAAATAAGAACGGAAAAAAAAGTGATTCTAACGATGTTTCCAAACTTCGAAAATAATTTTTTTTCTTTTCGAGATTCTTTGCGCATAATATGGTTTACTGAGGCTATCAAACTAGTATAATGAAAGAGAACCAGTTATCTCAAATAAGAACGGAAAAAAGTGATTCTAATGAAGTTTCCAAATTTTGAAATTTTTTTTTTCTTTTCGAGATTCTTTGCGCATATAATTCTTTTCTAAGGCTATCAAACTAGTATAATGAAAGATAACCAGTTATCTCAAATAAGAATGGAAAAAAATTGATTCATAAGGATTTTCCAAACATCAAAAAAAATTTTTTTTCCTCTCGAGATTCTTTTCGCATAATATTCTTTTCTACGGCTCTCAAACTAGCAAATTGAAAGAGAACCATTTATCTCGAATAAGAACGGAAAAAAAGTGATTCTAACGAAGTTTCCCAACTTCGAAAAAAATTATTTTTCTTTTTGATATTCTTAACGCATAATATGCTTTTCTAAGGCTATCAAACAGGTATAATGAAAGAATACCAGTTATCTCGAATAAGAACGGAAAAAAAATGATTCTAATGAAGTTTCCAAACTTTGAAAACATTTTTTTTTTCTTTTAGAATTCTTTCCGCATAATGTGCTTTTCTACAGCTATCAAACTAGTATAAAGAAAGAGAACCAGTTATCTCAAATAAGAACGGAAAAAAAGTGATTCTAATGAAGCTTCCAAACTTTGAAAACATTTTTTTTTCTTTTAGAATTCTTTCCGCATAATACGCTTTTCTACAGCTATTATACTAGGAAAATGAAAGAGTACTAGTTATCTCGATAAGAACGGAAAAAAAGTGATTCTAATGAAGTTTCCAAACTTCGAAAAAAATTTTTTTTCTTTTCGAGATTCTTTCCGCATAATATGCCTTTCTACGGGTATCAAACTAGCAAATTGAAGGAGAACTATTTATCTCGAATAAGAACGGAAAAAGAGTAATTCTACCGAAGTTTCCAAACTTCGAAAAAAAATTTTTTTCTTTTCGAGATTCTTTGCGGATAATATGCTTTTCTGAGGCTATCAATTTAGTATAATGAAAGGGAACCAGTTATCTCAAATAAGAACGAAAAAAAATTGATTCTAATGAAGTTTCCAAATTTCGAAAAAAATTGTTTTTCTTTTCTAGTTTCTTTCCGCATAATATGCTTTTCTACAGCTATCAAACTAGCAAATTGAAAGAGAACCATTTATCTCGAATAAGAACGGAAGAAAAGTGATTCTAACGAAGTTTCCCAACTTCGAAAAAAATTATTTTTCTTTTTGACATTCTTACCGCATAATATGCTTTTCTGAAGCTATCAAAAGAGTATAATGAAAGAGAACCAGTTATCTCAAACAAGTACGGAAAAAAAGTGATTCTAATGAAGTTTCCAAATTTTGAAAATTTTTTTTTTTTCTTTTCGAGATTCTTTGCGCATAATATGCTTTTCTACATCTATCAAACTAGGAAAATGAAAGAGAAACAGTTATCTCGAATAAGAACGGAAAAAAAGTGATTCAAATGAAGATTCCAAACTTCAAAAAAAAATTTTTTTCTTTTCGAGATTCTTTCCGCATAATATGCTTTTCTACAGGTATCAAACTAACAAATTAAAGAGAACCATTTATCTCGAATAAGAACGGAAAAAGAGTAATTCTAACGAATTTTCCAAACTTCGAAAAAAATTATATTTCTTTTCGAGATTCTTTGCGCATAATATGCTTTTCTGATTCTATCAAACTAGTATAATGAAAGAGAACTAGTTATCTCAAATAAGAATGGAAAAAATGTATTCATAAGGATTTTCAAAAGATCAAAAAAAATTTTTCTTTATTGAAGATTCTTTCCGCATAATATGCTTTTTTAAGGCTATCAAACTAGTATAATGAAAGAGAACCAGTTATCTCAAATAAGAACGGAAAAAAAGTGATTCTAATAAAGTTTCCAAACTTTGAAAACATTTTTTTTTCTTTTCGAGATTCTTTCCGCATAATATGCTTTTCTGAGGCTATCAAACTAGTATATTGAAAGAGAACCAGTTATCTGCAATAAGAACGTAAGAAAGTGATTGATTCTAATGAAATTTCCAAATTTCGAAATTTTTTTTTTTCTTTTCGAGATTATTTCCGCTAAATATGCTTTTCTACAGCTATCAAACTAGCAAAATGAAAGAGAACCATTTATCTCGAATAAGAACGGAAAAAAAGTGATTCTAACGAAGTGTCCAAACTTCGAAAAAAATTATTTTTCTTTTCGAGATTCTTTGCGCATAATATGCTTTTCTGAGGCTATGAAACTAGTATATTGAAAGAGAACCAGTTATCTGCAATAAGAACGTAAGAAAGTGATTGATTCTAATGAAATTTCCAAATTTCGAAATTTTTTTTTTTCTTTTCGAGATTATTTCCGCTAAATATGCTTTTCTACAGCTATCAAACTAGCAAAATGAAAGAGAACCATTTATCTCGAATAAGAACGGAAAAAAAGTGATTCTAACGAAGTGTCCAAACTTCGAAAAAAATTATTTTTCTTTTCGAGATTCTTTGCGCATAATATGCTTTTCTGAGGCTATGAAACTAGTATAATGAAAGAGAACCAGTTATCTCAAATAAGAACGGAAGAAAGTGATTCAAATGAAGTTTCCAAATTTCGAAAAAATTTTTTTTTCTTTTCGAGATACTTTCCACTAAAAATGCTTTTCTACATTTATCAAACTAGCAAATTGAAAGACAACCATTTATGTCGAATAAGAACGGAAAAAAAGTGATTCTAACGAAGTTTCCAAATTTCGAAAAAAATTATTTTTCTTTTCGAGATTCTTTGCGCATAATATGCTTTTCTGAGGCTATCAAACTAGTATAATGAAATATAACCAGTTATCTCAAAAAAGAATGAAAAAAATTTATTCATAAGGATTTTCCAAACATGAAACAAAATTTTTTTTCTTTTCGAGATTCTTTCCGCATAATATGCTTTTCTAATCCTATCAAACTAGTATAATGAAAGAGAACCATAATCTCGAATAAGAACGGAAAAAAAGTGATTCTAATGAAGTTTCGAAACTTCGAAAAAAATTTTTTTTCTTTTCGAGATTCTTTGCGCCGAATATGCTTTTCTGAGGCGATCAAACTAATATAATGAAAGAGAACCAGTTATCTCAAATAAGAACGGAAAAAAAGTGATTCTAACGATGTTTCCAAACTTCGAAAAAAATTTTTTTTCTTTTCGAGATTCTTTGCGCATAATATAGTTCACTGAGGCTATCAAACTAGTATAATGAAAGAGAACCAGTTATCTCAAATAAGAACGGAAAAAAGTGATTCTAATGAAGTTTCCAGTTTTTGAGAATTTTTTTTTTCTTTTCGAGATTCTATGCGCGTATAATTCTTTTCTGAGGCTATCAAACTAGTATAATGAAAGATAACCAGTTATCTCAAATAAGAATGGAAAAAAATTGATTCATAAGGATTTTCCAAACATCAAAAAAAATTTTTTTTCTTCTCGAGATTCTTTTCGCATAATATGCTTTTCTAAGGCAATCAAACTAGTATAATGAAAGAGAACCAGTTATCTCAAATAAGAACGGAAAAAAAGTGATTCTAATGAAGTTTCCAAACTTTG
The DNA here is from genome assembly GCA_030762175.1 of Metallyticus violacea. NCBI lineage: Eukaryota > Metazoa > Arthropoda > Insecta > Mantodea > Metallyticidae > Metallyticus > Metallyticus violacea. Next base: position 80,439,812 of record CM060842.1, on the reverse strand, counting down.
AAAACATTTTTTTTTCTTTTAGAATTCTTTCCGCATAATGTGCTTTTCTACAGCTATCAAACTAGTATAAAGAAAGAGAACCATTTATCTCAAATAAGAACGGAAAAAAAGTGATTCTAATGAAGTTTCCAAACTTTGAAAACATTTTTTTTTCTTTTAGAATTTTTTCCGCATAATGTGCCTTTCTACAGCTATCAAACTAGCAAAATGAAAGAGAACCAGTTATCTCGAATAAGAAGGTAAAAAAAGTGATTCTAATGAAGTTTCCAAACTTTGAAAACATTTTTTTTTCTTTTCGTGATTCTTTCCGAATAATACGCTTTTCTACAGCTATCAAACTAGGAAAATGAAAGAGTACCAGTTATCTCGAATAAGAACGGAAAAAAATTGATTCTAATGGTTTCCAAACTTCGAAAAAAATTTTTTTTCTTTTAGAGATTCTTTCCGCATAATATGCTTTTCTACGGGTATCAAACTAGCAAATTGAAAGAGAACCATTTATCTCGAATAAGAACTTCGAAAATAATTTTTTTTCTTTTCGAGATTCTTTGCGCATAATATGGTTTACTGAGGCTATCAAACTAGTATAATGAAAGAGAACCAGTTATCTCAAATAAGAACGGAAAAAAGTGTTTCTAATGAAGTTTCCAAATTTTGAAAATTTTTTTTTTCTTTTCGAGATTCTTTGCGCATATAATTCTTTTCTGACGCTATCAAACTAGTATAATGAAAGATAACCAGTTATCTCAAATAAGAATGGAAAAAAATTGATTCATAAGGATTTTCCAAACATGAAAAAACAATTTTTATCTTTTCGAGATTCTTTCTGCATAATATGCTTTTCTGACGCGATCAAACTAATATAATGAAAGAGAACCAGTTATCTCAAATAAGAACAGAAAAAAACTGATTCTAATAAAGTTTCCAAATTGTGAAAAATTTTTTTTTTCTTTTCGAGATTCTTTCCGCATAATATGCTTTTCTACAGCTATCAAACTAGCAAAATGTAAGGGAACCAGTTATCCCGAATAAGACCGGAAAAAAGTGATTCTAATGAAGTTTCCAAACTTCGATAAAAATTATTTTTCTTTTCGAGATTCTTTGCGCATAATATTCTTTTCTACAGCTATCAAACTAGCAAATTGAAAGAGAACCATTTATCTCCAATAAGAACGGAAAAAAAGTGATTCTAATGAAGTTTCCAAATTTCGAAAAAAATTGTTTTTCTTTTCGAGATTCTTTCCGCATAATATGCTTTTCTACAGCTATCAAACTAGCAAATGGAAAGAGAACCATTTATCTCGAATAAGAACGGAAAAAAAGTGATTCTAACGAAGTTTCCCAACTTCGAAAAAGATTATTATTCTTTTTGACATTATTACCGCATAATATGCTTTTCTAAGGCTATCAAACAGGTATAATGAAAGAAAACCAGTTATCTCGAATAAGAACGGAAAAAAAGTGATTCTAATGAAGTTTCCAAACTTCGAAAAAAATTTTTTTTCTTTTCGAGATTCTTTGCGCATATGCTTTTCTGAAGCTATCAAACTAGTATAATGAAAGAGAACCAGTTATCTGAAACAAGTACGAAAAAAAAGTGATTCTAATGAAGTTTCCAAATTTTGAAAATTTTTTTTTTCTTTTCGAGATTCTTTGCGCATATAATGCTTTTCTGAGGCTATCAAACTAGTATAATGAAAGATAACCAGTTATCTCAAATAAGAATGGAAAAAAATTGATTCATAAGGAATTTCCAAACATCAAAAAAAAATTTTTTTTCTTTTCGAGATTCTTTCCGCATAATATGCTTTTCTAAGGCTATCAAACTAGTATAAAGAAAGAGAACCAGTTATCTCCAATACGAACGGAAAAAAAGTGATTCTAATGAAGTTTCCAAACTTTGAAAACATTTTTTTTTCTTTTAGAACTCTTTCCGCATAATGTGCTTTTCTACAGCTATCAAACTAGGAAAATGAAAGAGAACCAGTTATCTCGAATAAGAACGGAAAAAAAGTGATTCTAATGAAGTTTCCAAACTTCGAAAAAAAATTTTTTTCTTTTCGAGATTCTTTCCGCATAATATGCTTTTCTACGGGTATCAAACTAGCAAATTGAAAGAGAACCATTTATCTCGAATAAGAACTTCGAAAATAATTTTTTTTCTTTTCGAAATTCTTTGATCATAATATGGTTTACTGAGGCTATCAAACTAGTATAATGAAAGAGAACCAGTTATCTCGAATAAGAACGGAAAAAAAGTGATTCTAATGAAGTTTCCAAATTTTGAAAATTTTTTTTTTCTTTTCGAATTTCTTTGCGCATATAATTCTTTTTTTCTAAGCCTATCAAACTAGTATAATGAAAGAGAACCATAATCTCGAATAAGAACGGAAAAAAAGTGATTCTAATGATGTTTCGAAACTTCGAAAAAAATTTTTTTTCTTTTCGATATTCTTTGCGCATAATGTGCTTTTCTGACGCTATCAAATTAATATAATGTAGGAGAACCAGTTATCTCAAATAAGAACAGAAAAAAAGTGATTCTAATGAAGTTTCCAAACTTCGAAAAAAATTATTTTTCTTTTCGAGATTCTTTGCGCATAATATTCTTTTCTACAGCTATCAAACTAGCAAATTGAAAGATAACCAGTTATCTCAAATAAGAATGGAAAAAAATTTATTCATAAGGATTTTCCAAACATGAAAAAAACATTTTTTTCTTTTCGAGATTCTTTCCGCATAATATGCTTTTCTAAGCCTATTAAACTAGTATAATGAAAGAGAACCATAATCTCGAATAAGAACGGAAAAAAAGTGATTCTAATGAAGTTTCGAAACTTCGAAAAAATTTTTTTTTCTTTTCGAGATTCTTTGCGCATAATATGCTTTTCTGAGGCTATCAAACTAGTATAATGAAAGAGAACCAGTTATCTCAAATAAGAACGGAAAAAAGTGATTCTAATGAAGTTTCCAAATTTTGAAAAATTTTTTTTTCTTTTCGAGATTCTTTGCGCATATAATTCTTTTCTAAGGCTATCAAACTTGTATAATGAAAGATAACCAGTTATCTCAAATAAGAATGGAAAAAAATTGTTTCATAAGGATTTTCCAAACATCAAAAAAAAATTTTTTTCCTCTCGAGATTCTTTTCGCATAATATGCTTTTATAAGGCTATCAAACTAGTATAATGAAAGAGAACCAGTTATCTCAAATAAGAACAGAAAAAACTGATTCTAATTAAGTTTCGAAACTTTGAAAACATTTTTTTTTCTTTTAGAATTCTTTCCGCATAATGTGCTTTTCTACAGCTATCAAACTAGTATAAAGAAAGAGAACCATTTATCTCAAATAAGAACGGAAAAAAAGTGATTCTAATGAAGTTTCCAAACTTTGAAAACATTTTTTTTTTCTTTTAGAATTCTTTCAGCATAATGTGCCTTTCTACAGCTATCAAACTAGCAAAATGAAAGAGAACCAGTAAGCTCGAATAAGAACGTAAAAAAAGTGATTCTAATGAAGTTTCCAAACTTTGAAAACATTTTTTTTTCTTTTCGTGATTCTTTCCGCATAATACGCTTTTCTACAGCTATCAAACTAGGAAAATGAAAGAGTACCAGTTATCTCGAATAAGAACGGAAAAAAAGTGATTCTAATGAAGTTTCCAAACTTCGAAAAAATTTTTTTTCTTTTAGAGATTCCTTCCGCATAATATGCTTTTCTACGGGTATCAAACTAGCAAATTGAAAGAGAACCATTTATCTCGAATAAGAACTTCGAAAATAATTTTTTTCTTTTCGAGATTCTTTGCGCATAATATGGTTTACTGAGGCTATCAAACTAGTATAATGAAAGAGAACCAGTTATCTCAAATAAGAACGGAAAAAAGTGATTCTAATGAAGTTTCCAAATTTTTGAAAATTTTTTTTTTTCTTTTCGAGATTCTTTGCGCATATAATTCTTTTCTAAGCCTATCAAACTAGTATAATGAAAGAGAACCAGTTATCTCAAATGAGAACAGAAAAAAACTAATTCTAATGAAGTTTCCAAATTTTGAAAATTTTTTTTTTCTTTTCGAGATTCTTTCCGCATAATATGCTTTTCTACAGCTATCAAACTAGCAAAATGTAAGGGAACCAGTTATCCCGAATAAGACCGGAAAAAAAGTGATTCTAATGAAGTTTCCAAACTTCGAAAAAAATTATTTTTCTTCTCGAGATTCTTTGCGCATAATATTCTTTTCTACAGCTATCAAACTAGCAAATTGAAAGAAAACCATTTATCTCGAATAAGAACGGAAAAAAATTGATTCTAATGAAGTTTCCAAATTTCGAAAAAAATTGTTTTACTTTTCGAGATTCTTTCCGCATAATATGCTTTTCTACAGCTATCAAACTAGCAAATTGAAAGAGAACCATTTATCTCGAATAAGAACGGAAAAAAAGTGATTCTAACGAAGTTTCCCAACTTCGAAAAAGATTATTTTTCTTTTTGACATTCTTACCGCATAATATGCTTTTCTAAGTCTATCAAACTGGTATAATGAAAGAAAACCAGTTATCTCGAATAAGAACGGAAAAAAAGTGATTCTAATGAAGTTTCCAAACTTCGAAAAAAAATTTTTTTCTTTTCGAGATTCTTTACGCATAATATGCTTTCTACAGGTACCAAACTAGCAAATTGAAAGAGAACAATTTATCTCGAATAACAACGGAAAAAGAGTAATTCTAACGAAGTTTCCAAACTTCGAAAAAAATTATATTTCTTTTCGAGATTCTTTGCGCATAATATGCTTTTCTGATTCTATCAAACTAGTATAATGAAAGAGAACTAGTTATCTCAAATAAGAATGGAAAAAAATTGATTCATAAGGATTTTCAAAAGATCACAAAAAAATTTTCTTTATTGAAGATTCTTTCCGCATAATATGCTTTTCTAAGGCTATCAAACTAGTATAATGAAAGAGAACCAGTTATCTCAAATAAGAACGGAAAAAAAGTGATTCTAATAAAGTTTCAATACTTTGAAAACATTTTTTTTTCTTTTCGAGATTCTTTGCGCATAATATGCTTTTCTGAGGCTATCAAACTAGTATAATGAAAGATAACCATTTATGTAGAAAAAGAACGGAAAAAAAGTGATTCTAACGAAGTTTCCAAACTTCGAAAAAAATTATTTTTCTTTTCGAGATTCTTTGCGCATAATATGCTTTTCTGAGGCTATCAAACTAGTATAATGAAAGATAACCAGTTATCTCAAATAAGAATGGAAAAAAGTTGATTCATAAGGAATTTCCAAACATGAAAAAAAATTTTTTTTCTTTTCGAGATTCTTTGCGCATAATATGCTTTTCTGAGGCGATCAAACTAATATAATGAAAGAGAACCAGTTATCTCAAATAAGAACGGAAAAAAAGTGATTCTAACGATGTTTCCAAACTTCGAAAAAAATTTTTTTTCTTTTAGAGATTCTTTGCGCATAATATGGTTCACTGAGGCTATCAAACTAGTATAATGAAAGAGAACCAGTTATCTCAAATAAGAACAGAAAAAAACTGGTTCTAATCAAGTTTCCAAATTTTGAAAATTTTTTTTTCTTTTCGAGATTCTTTCCGCATAATATGCTTTTCTACAGCTATCAAACTAGCAAAGTGTAAGGGAACCAGTTATCCCGAATAAGACCGGAAAAAAAGTGATTCTAATGAAGTTTCCAAACTTCGATAAAAATTATTTTTCTTTTCGAGATTCTTTGCGCATAATATTCTTTTCTACAGCTATCAAACTAGAAAATTGAAAGAGAACCATTTATCTCGAATAAGAACGGAAAAATAGTGATTCTAATGAAGTTTCTAAATTTCGAAAAAAATTGTTTTTCTTTTCGAGATTCTTTCCGCATAATATGCTTTTCTACAGCTATCAAACTAGCAAATTGAAAGAGAACCATTTATCTCGAATAAGAACGGAAAAAAAGTAATTCTAACGAAGTTTCCCAACTTCGAAAAAGATTATTTTTCTTTTTGACATTCTTACCCCATAATATGCTTTTCTAAGGCTATCAAACAGGTATAATGAAAGAAAACCATTTATCTCGAATAAGAACGGAAAAAGAGTATTTCTAACGAAGTTTCCAAACTTCGAAAAAAATTATATTTCTTTTCGAGATTCTTTGCGCATAATATGCTTTTCTGATTCTATCAAACTAGTATAATGAAAGAGAACTAGTTATCTCAAGTAAGAATGGAAAAAATTGATTCATAAGGATTTTCAAAAGATCAAAAAAAATTTTTCTTTATTGAAGATTCTTTCCGCATAATATGCTTTTCTAAGGCTATCAAACCAGTATAATGAAAGAGAACCAGTTATCTCTAATAAGAACGGAAAAAATGTGATTCTAATAAAGTTTGCAAACTTTGAAAACATTTTTTTTTCTTTTCGAGATTCTTTCCGCATAATATGCTTTTCTACAGCTATCAAACTAGCAAATTGAAAGAGAACCATTTATCTCGAATAAGAACGGAAAAAAAGTGATTCTAACGAAGTTTCCAATCTTCCAAAAAAATGATTTTTCTTTTCAAGATTCTTTCCGCATAATATGCTTTTCTAAGGCTATAAAACTAGTATAATGAAAGAGAACCAGTTATCTCAAATAAGAACGGAAAAAAAGTGATTCTAATGAAGTTTCCAAAGTTCGAAACAATTATTTTTCTTTTCGAGATTCTTTCCGCATAATATGCTTTTCTACAGCTATCAAACTAGCAAATTGAAAGAGAACCATTTATCTCGAATAAGAACGGAAAAAAAGTGATTCTAACGAAGTTTCCCAACTTCGAAAAAAATTTTTTTCTTTTTGACATTCTTACCGCATAACATGCTTTTCTAAGGCTATCAAACAGGTATAATGAAAGAAAAGCAATTATCTTAAATAAGAACGGAAAAAAAGTGATTCTAATGAAGTTTCCAAACTTCGAAAAAAATTATTTTTCTTTTCGAGATTCTTTGCGCATAATATTCTTTTCTACAGCTATCAAACAGGCAAATTGAAAGAGAACCATTTATCTCGAATAAGAACGGAAAAAAATTGATTCTAATGAAGTTTCCAAATTTCGAAAAAAATTGTTTTTCTTTTCGAGATTCTTTCCGCATAATATGCTTTTCTACAGCTATCAAACTAGCAAATTGAAAGAGAACCATTTATCTCGAATAAGAACGGAAAAAAAGTGATTCTAACGAAGTTTCCCAACTTCGAAAAAGATTATTTTTCTTTTTGACATTCTTACCGCATAATATGCTTTTCTAAGTCTTTCAAACAGGTATAATGAAAGAAAACCAGTTATCTCGAATAAGAACGGAAAAAAATTGATTCTAATGAAGTTTCCAAACTTCGAAAAAAATTTTTTTTCTTTTCGAGATTCTTTGTGCATATGCTTTTCTAAAGCTAACAAACTAGTATAATGAAAGAGAACCAGTTATCTCAAACAAGTACGGAAAAAAAGTGATTCTAATGAAGTTTCCAAATTTTGAAATTTTTTTTTTTCTTTTCGAGATTCTTTGCGCATATAATGCTTTTCTGAGGCTATCAAACTAGTATAATGAAAGATAACCAGTTATCTCAAATAAGAATGGAGAAAAATTGATTCATAAGGATTTTTCAAACATCAAAAAAAAATTTTTTTCTTTTCTGGATTCTTTCCGCATAATATGCTTTTCTAAGGCTATCAAACTAGTATAAAGAAAGAGAACCAGTTATCTCCAATACGAACGGAAAAAAAGTGATTCTAATGAAGTTTCCAAATTTTGAAAATTTTTTTTTTTTCTTTTAGAATTCTTTCCGCATAATGTGCTTTTCTACAGCTATCAAACTAGGAAAATGAAAGAGAACCAGTTATCTCGAATAAGAACGGAAAAAAAGTGATTCTAATGAAGTTTCCAAACTTCGAAAAAATTTTTTTTTCTTTTCGAGATTCTTTCCGCATAATATGCTTTTCTACGGGTATCAAACTAGCAAATTGAAAGAGAACCATTTATCTCGAATAAGAACGGAAAAAGAGTAATTCTAACGAAGTTTCCAAACTTCAAAAAAAATTTTTTTTCTTTTCGAGATTCTTTCCGCATAATACGCTTTTCTGAGGCTACCAACTACTATAATGAAAGAGAACTAGTTATCTCCAATAAGAATGGAAAAAAATTGATTCATAAGGATTTTCAAAACATCAAAAAAATAATTTTCTTCTTTTTGAGATTCTTTCCGCATAATATGCTTTTCTACAGGTATCAAACTAGCAAAATGAAAGAGAACCATTTATCTCGTATAAGAACGGAAAAAAAATGATTCTAACGAAGGTTCCAAACTTCGAAAAAAATTATTTTTCTTTTCGAGATTCTTTGCGCATAATATGCTTTTCTGAGGCTATCAAACTAGTATATTGAAAGAGAACCAGTTATCTCAAATAAGAACGGAAGAAAGTGATTGATTCTAATGAAGTTTCCAAATTTCGAAAAAATTTTTTTTTCTTTTCGAGATTCTTTCCGCTAAATGTGCTTTTAGACAGCTATCAAACTAGCAAAATGAAACACAACCATTTATCTCGAATAAGAACTGAAAAAAAGTGATTCTAACGAAGTTTCCAAACTTCGAAAATAATTTTTTTTCTTTTCGAGATTCTTTTTCGCATAATATGGTTTTCTGAGGCTATCAAACTAGCAAAATGTAAGGGAACCAGTTATCCCGAATAAGACCGGAAAAAAAGTGATTCTAATGAAGTTTCCAAACTTCGAAAAAAATTATTTTTCTTCTCGAGATTCTTTGCGCATAATATTCTTTTCTACAGCTATCAAACTAGCAAATTGAAAGAAAACCATTTATCTCGAATAAGAACGGAAAAAAATTGATTCTAATGAAGTTTCCAAATTTCGAAAAAAATTGTTTTACTTTTCGAGATTCTTTCCGCATAATATGCTTTTCTACAGCTATCAAACTAGCAAATTGAAAGAGAACCATTTATCTCGAATAAGAACGGAAAAAAAGTGATTCTAACGAAGTTTCCCAACTTCGAAAAAGATTATTTTTCTTTTTGACATTCTTACCGCATAATATGCTTTTCTAAGTCTATCAAACAGGTATAATGAAAGAAAACCAGTTATCTCGAATAAGAACGGAAAAAAAGTGATTCTAATGAAGTTTCCAAACTTCGAAAAAAATTTTTTTTCTTTTCGAGATTCTTTGCGCATATGCTTTTCTGAAGCTATCAAACTAGTATAATGAAAGAGAACCAGTTATCTCAAACAAGAATGGAAAAAAATTGATTCATAAGGATTTTCCAAACATCCAAAAAAAATTTTTTTTCATTTCGAGATTCTTTCCGCATAATATACTTTTCTAAGGCTATCAAACTAGTATAAAGAAAGAGAACCAGTTATCTCCAATACGAACGGAAAAAAAGTTATTCTAATGAAGTTTCCAAACTTTGAAAACATTTTTTTTCTTTTAGAATTCTTTCCGCATAATGTGCTTTTCTACAGCTATCAAACTAGGAAAATGAAAGAGAACCAGTTATCTCGAATAAGAACGGAAAAAAAGTGATTCTAATGAAGTTTCCAAACTTCGAAAAAATTTTTTTTTCTTTTCGAGATTCTTTCCGCATAATATGCTTTTCTACGGGTATCAAACTAGCAAATTGAAAGAGAACCATTTATCTCGAATAAGAACGGAAAAAGAGTAATTCTAACGAAGTTTCCAAACTTCGAAAAAAATTATATTTCTTTTCGAGATTCTTTGCGCATAATATGCTTTTCTGATTCTATCAAACTAGTATAATGAAAGAGAACCAGTTATCTCAAATAAGAACAGAAAAAAAGTGATTCTAACCAAGATTCCTAACTTTGAAAAAAATTACTTTTCTTTTTTGAGATTCTTTGGGCATAATATGCTTTTCTGAGGCTATTAAACCCTTATAATGAAAGAGAACCAATTATCTCAAATAAGAATGCAAAAAATTGATTAATAAGGATTTTCCAAACATCAAAAAAAAAATTTCTTCTTTTCGAGATTCTTTCCGCATAATATGCTTTTCTACAGGTATCAAACTAGCAAAATGAAAGACAACCATTTATCTCGTATAAGAACGGAAAAAAAAGTGATTCTAACGAAGTTTCCAAACTTCGAAAAAAATAATTTCCTTTTCGAGATTCTTTGCGCATAATATGCTTTTCTGAGGCTATCAAACTAGTATAATGAAAGATAACCAGTTATCTTAAATAAGAATGGAAAAAAGTTGATTCATAAGGAATTTCCAAACATGAAAAAAATTTTTTTTTCTTTTCGAGATTCTTTGCGCATAATATGCTTTTCTGAGGCGATCAAACTAATATAATGAAAGAGAACCAGTTATCTCAAATAAGAACGGAAAAAAAGTGATTCTAACGATGTTTCCAAACTTCGAAAAAAATTTTTTTTCTTTTAGAGATTCTTTGCGCATAATATGGTTCACTGAGGCTATCAAACTAGTATAATGAAAGAGAACCAGTTATCTCAAATAAGAACAGAAAAAAACTGGTTCTAATCAAGTTTCCAAATTTTGAAAATTTTTTTTTCTTTTCGAGATTCTTTCCGCATAATATGCTTTTCTACAGCTATCAAACTAGCAAAATGTAAGGGAACCAGTTATCCCGAATAAGACCGGAAAAAAAGTGATTCTAATGAAGTTTCCAAACTTCGATAAAAATTATTTTTCTTTTCGAGATTCTTTGCGCATAATATTCTTTTCTACAGCTATCAAACTATAAAATTGAAAGAGAACCATTTATCTCGAATAAGAACGGAAAAAAAGTGATTCTAATGAAGTTTCTAAATTTCGAAAAAAATTGTTTTTCTTTTCGAGATTCTTTCCGCATAATATGCTTTTCTACAGCTATCAAACTAGCAAATTGAAAGAGAACCATTTATTTCGAATAAGAACGGAAAAAAAGTGATTCTAACGAAGTTTCCCAACTTCGAAAAAGATTATTTTTCTTTTTGACATTCTTACCGCATAATATGCTTTTCTAAGGCTATCAAACAGGTATAATGAAAGAAAACCATTTATCTCGAATAAGAACGGAAAAAGAGTATTTCTAACGAAGTTTCCAAACTTCGAAAAAAATTATATTTCTTTTCGAGATTCTTTGCGCATAATATGCTTTTCTGATTCTATCAAACTAGTATAATGAAAGAGAACTAGTTATCTCAAGTAAGAATGGAAAAAATTGATTTATAAGGATTTTCAAAAGATCAAAAAAAAATTTTCTTTATTGAAGATTCTTTCCGCATAATATGCTTTTCTAAGGCTATCAAACCAATATAATGAAAGAGAACCAGTTATCTCTAATAAGAACGGAAAAAATGTGATTCAAATAAAGTTTGCAAACTTTGAAAACATTTTTTTTTCTTTTCGAGATTCTTTCCGCATAATATGCTTTTCTACAGCTATCAAACTAGCAAATTGAAAGAGAAACATTTATCTCGAATAAGAACGGAAAAAAAGTGATTCTAACGAAGTTTCCAATCTTCCAAAAAAATGATTTTTCTTTTCAAGATTCTTTCCGCATAATATGCTTTTCTAAGGCTATAAAACTAGTATAATGAAAGAGAACCAGTTATCTCAAATAAGAACGGAAAAAAAGTGATTCTAATGAAGTTTCCAAAGTTCGAAACAATAATTTTTCTTTTCGAGATTCTTTCCGCATAATATGCTTTTCTACAGCTATCAAACTAGCAAATTGAAAGAGAACCATTTATCTCGAATAAGAACGGAAAAAAAGTGATTCTAACGAAGTTTCCCAACTTCGAAAAAAATTTTTTTCTTTTTGACATTCTTACCGCATAACATGCTTTTCTAAGGCTATCAAACAGGTATAATGAAAGAAAAGCAATTATCTTAAATAAGAACGGAAAAAAAGTGATTCTAATGAAGTTTCCAAACTTCGAAAAAAATTATTTTTCTTTTCGAGATTCTTTGCGCATAATATTCTTTTCTACAGCTATCAAACAGGCAAATTGAAAGAGAACCATTTATCTCGAATAAGAACGGAAAAAAATTGATTCTAATGAAGTTTCCAAATTTCGAAAAAAATTGTTTTTCTTTTCAAAATTCTTTCCGCATAATATGCTTTTCTACAGCTATCAAACTAGCAAATTGAAAGAGAACCATTTGTCTCGAATAAGAACGGAAAAAAAGTGATTCTAACGAAGTTTCCCAACTTCGAAAAAGATTATTTTTCTTTTTGACATTCTTACCGCATAATATGCTTTTCTAATTCTATCAAACAGGTATAATGAAAGAAAACCAGTTATCTCGAATAAGAACGGAAAAAAATTGATTCTAATGAAGTTTCCAAACTTCGAAAAAAATTTTTTTCTTTTCGAGATTCTTTGCGCATATGCTTTTCTGAAGCTATCAAACTAGTATAATGAAAGAGAACCAGTTATCTCAAACAAGTACGGAAAAAAAGTGATTCTAATAAAGTTTCCAAATTTTGAAATTTTTTTTTTTTCTTTTCGAGATTCTTTGCGCATATAATGCTTTTCTGAGGCTATCAAACTAGTATAATGAAAGATAACCAGTTATCTCAAATAAGAATGGAGAAAAATTGATTCATAAGGATTTTTCAAACATCAAAAAAAATTTTTTTTTCTTTTCTGGATTCTTTCCGCATAATATGCTTTTCTAAGGCTATCAAACTAGTATAAAGAAAGAGAACCAGTTATCTCCAATACGAACGGAAAAAAAGTGATTCTAATGAAGTTTCCAAATTTTGAAAACATTTTTTTTTCTTTTAGAATTCTTTCCGCATAATGTGCTTTTCTACAGCTATCAAACTAGGAAAATGAAAGAGAACCAGTTATCTCGAATAAGAACGGAAAAAAAGTGATTCTAATGAAGTTTCCAAACTTCGAAAAAGTTTTTTTTTCTTTTCGAGATTCTTTCCGCATAATATGCTTTTCTACGGGTATCAAACTAGCAAATTGAAAGAGAACCATTTATCTCGAATAAGAACGGAAAAAGAGTAATTCTAACGAAGTTTCCAAACTTCGAAAAAAATTTTTTTTCTTTTCGAGATTCTTTCCGCATAATATGCTTTTCTGAGGCTACCAACTACTATAATGAAAGAGAACTAGTTATCTCCAATAAGAATGGAAAAAAATTGATTCATAAGGATTTTCAAAACATCAAAAAAATAATTTTCTTCTTTTTGAGATTCTTTCCGCATAATATGCTTTTCTACAGGTATCAAACTAGCAAAATGAAAGAGAACCATTTATCTCGTATAAGAACGGAAAAAAAATGATTCTAACGAAGGTTCCAAACTTCGAAAAAAATTATTTTTCTTTTCGAGATTCTTTGCGCATAATATGCTTTTCTGAGGCTATCAAAATAGTATATTGAAAGAGAACCAGTTATCTCAAATAAGAACGGAAGAAAGTGATTGATTCTAATGAAGTTTCCAAATTTCGAAAAAATTTTTTTTTCTTTTCGAGATTCTTTCCGCTAAATGTGCTTTTAGACAGCTATCAAACTAGCAAAATGAAACAGAACCATTTATCTCGAATAAGAACTGAAAAAAATTGATTCTAACGAAGTTTCCAAACTTCGAAAATAATTTTTTTTCTTTTCGAGATTCTTTTTCGCATAATATGGTTTTCTGAGGCTATCAAAATAGTATAATGAAAGAGAACCAGTTATCTCAAATAAGAACGGAAAAAAGTGATTCTAATGAAGTTTCCAAATTTCGAAAAAATTTTCTTTTCTTTTCGAGATTCTTTCCGCTAAATATGCTTTTCTACAGCTACCAAACTAGCAAAATGAAAGAGAACCATTTATTTCGAATAAGAACGGAAAAAAAGTGATTCTAAAGAAGTTTCCAAATTGTGAAATTTTTTTTTTCTTTTCGAGATTCTTTGCGAATATAATGCTTTTCTGAAGCTATCAAACTAGTATAATGAAAGATAACCAGTTATCTCAAATAAGAATGGAAAAAAATTGATTCATAAGGATATTCCAAACATAAAAAAAAATTTTTTTTTTCTTTTCGAGATTCTTTGCGCATAATATGCTTTTCTATGTCTATCAAAATAGTATAATGAAAGAGAACCAGTTATCTCAAATAAGAACGGAAAAAAAAATGATTCTAATGATGTTTCCAAACTCTGAAAGCCTTTTTTTTCTTTTCCAGATTCTTTCCGTTTAATATGCTTTTTTACAGCTATCAAAATAGCAAAATGAAAGAGAACCATTTTTCTCGAAAAAGAACGGAAAAAAAGTGATTCTAACGAAGTTTCCAAATTTGGAAATAATTATCATTATTTTCGAGATTCTTTGCGTATAATATGCTTTTCTGAGGCTATCAATGTAGTATAATGAAAGAGAACCAGTTATCTCAAATAAGAATGGAAAAAAATTGATTCATAAGGATTTTTCAAACATCAAAGAAAAAATTTTTTCTTTTCGAGATTCTTTCCGCATAAAATGCTTTTCTGAGGCTATCAAACTAGTTTAATGATAGAGAACTAGTTATCTCAAATAAGAATGGAAAAAAATCGATTCATAAGGATTTTCCAAAAATCAAAAAAAAATTTTTTCTTTTCGAGATTCTTTCCGCTTATTATGCTTTTCTGAGGCTATCAAACCAGTATAATGAGAGAGAACCAGTTATCTCAAATAAGAACGGAAAAAAAGTGATTCTAACCAAGTTTCCAAACTTTGAAAAAAATTATTTTTCTTTTTGAGATTCTTTGCGCATAATATGCTTTTCTGAGGCTATCAAACCCTTATAATGAAAGAGAACCAATTATCTCAAATAAGAATGCAAAAAAATTGATTAATAAGGATTTTCCAAACATCAAACAAAATTTTTTTTTTTTCGAGATTCTTTCCGCATAATATGCTTTTCTGGGGCTATCAAACTACTATAATGAAAGGAAACTAGTTATCTCCAATAAGAATGGAAAAAAATTGATTCATAAGGATTTTCAAAACATCAAAAAAAAAATTTCTTCTTTTCGAGATTCTTTCCGCTAAATATGCTTTTCTACAGCTATCAAACTAGCAAAATGAAAGAACCATTTATCTCGAAAAAGAACGGAAGAAAAGTGATTATAACGAAGTTTCCAAATTTGGAAAAAATTATTATTATTTTCGAGATTCTTTGCGTATAATATGCTTTTCTGAGGCTATCAAAGTAGTATAATGAAAGAGAACCAGTTATCTCAAATAAGAACGGAAAAAAAGTGATTCTAATGAAGTTTCCAAACTTTGAAAACATTTTTTTTTTTTTCGAGATTCTTTCCGCATAATATGCTTTTGTAAGGCTATCAAACTAGTGTAATGAAAGAGAACCAGTTATCTCAAATAAGAATGGAAAAAAATTGATTCATAAGAATTTTCCAAATATCAAAAAAGATTTTTTTTCTTTTCGAGATTCTTTCCGCATTATATGCTTTTCTAAGGCTATCAAACTAGTATAATGAAAGAGAACCAGTTATCTCGAATAAGAACGGAAAAAAAGTGATTCTAATGAAGTTTCCAAACTTCGAAAAAAATTTTTTTTCTTTTCAAGATTCTTTGCGCATAATATGCTTTTCTACAGCTATCAAACTAGCAACATGAAAGAGAACCAGTTATCTCGAATAAGAACCAAAAAAAAGTGATTCTAATGAAGTTTCCAAACTTTGAAAACATTTTTTTTTCTTTTCGTGATTCTATTCGCATAATATGCTTTTTACAGCTATCAAACTAGGAAAATGAAAGAGAACCAGTTATCTCGAATAAGAACGGAAAAAAGTGATTCTAATGAAGTTTCCAAATTCGAAAAAAATTATATTTCTTTTCGAGATTCTTTGCGCATAATATGCTTTTCTGAGTCTATCAAACTAGTATAATGAAAGAGAACTAGTTATCTCAAATAAGAATGGAAAAAATTGATTCATAAGGATTTTAAAAACATCAAAAAAAATTTTCCTTTATTCAAGATTCTTTCCGCATAATATGCTTTTCTAAGGATATCAAACTAGTATAATGAAAGAGAACCAGTTATCTCAAATAAGAACGGAAAAAAAGTGATTCTAATGAAGTTTCCAAATTTCGAAAAAATTTTTTTTTCTTTTCGAGATTCTTTCCGCATAATATGCTTTTCTACAGCTATCAAAGTAGCAAATTGAAAGAGAACCATTTTGCTCGAAAAAGAACGGAAAAAAAGTGATTCTAACGAAGTTTCCAAATTTGGAAAAAATTATTATTATTTTCGAGATTTTTTGCGTATAATATGCTTTTCTGAGGCTATCAAATTAGTATAATGAAAGAGAACCAGTTATCTCAAATAAGAATGGAAAGTAATTGATTCATAAGGATTTTTCAAACATCAAAAAAAATTTTTTTCTTTTCGAGATTCTTTCCGCATAATATGCTTTTTTTAGGCTATCAAACTAGTATAATGAAAGAGAACTAGTTATCTCAAATAAGAATGGAAAAAAATCGATTCATAAGGATTTTCCAAAAATCAAAAAAAAAATTTTTTCTTTTCGAGATTCTTTCCGCTTATGCTTTTCTGAGGCTATCAAAGCAGTATAATGAAAGAGAACCAGTTATCTCAAATAAGAACGGAAAAAAAGTGATTCTAATGGAGTTTCCAAACTTAGAAAACATTTTTTTTTCTTTTCGAGATTCTTTCCGCAAAATATGCTTTTCTAAGGCTATCAAACTAGTACAACGAAAGAGAACCAGTTATCTCGAATAAGAACGGAAAAAAATTGATTCCAACGAAGTTACCAATCTTCGAAAAATATTATTTTTCTTTTCGAGATACTTTGCGCATAATATGCTTTTCTGAGGCTATCAAACTAGTATATTGAAAGAGAACCAGTTATCTCAAATAAGAACGGAAGAAATAGATTGATTCTAATGAAGTTTCCAAATTTCGAAAATTTTTTTTTTCTTTTCTAGATTCTATCCGCTAAATATGCTTTTCTACAGCTATCAAACTAGCAAAATGAAAGAGAACCAGTTATCTCAAATAAGAACGGAAAAAAAGTGATTTTAACGAAGTTTAGAAAACTCGAAAAAATTTTTTTTTCTTTTCGAGATTCTTTGCGCATAATATGCTTTTCTGAGGCTATCAAACTAGTATAATGAAAGAGAACCAGTTATCTGAAATAAGAAAGGAAAAAAAGTGATTCTAACGAAGCTTCCAAACTTGGAAAAAAATTTTTTTTTTCGAGATTCTTTGCGCATAATATGCTTGTCTGAGGCTATCAAACTAGTATAACGAGAGATTACCAGTTATCTCAAATAAGAACGGAAAAAAAGTGATTCTAACGAAATTTCCAAACTTCGAAAAAAAAATTTTTTCTTTTGGACATTCTTTGCGCATAATATGCTTTTCTGAGGCTATCAAACTAGTATAATGAAAGAGAACCAGTTATCTCATATAAGAATGGAAAAAAAGTGATTCTAACGAAGTTTCCAAACTTCGAAAAAAAATTTTTTTCTTTTCGAGATTCTTTGCGCATAATATGCTTGTCTGAGGCTATCAAACTAGTATAATGAAAGAGAACCAGATATCTCAAATAAGAATGGAAAAAAAGTGATTCTAAGGAAGTTTCCAAACTTCGAAAAAAATTTTTTTTCTTTTCGATATTCTTTGCGCATAATATGCTTTTCTGAGGCTATCAAACTAGTATAATGAAAGAGAACCAGTTATCTCAAATAAGAACGGAAAAAAAGTTATTCTAACGAGGTTTCCAAACTTCGAAAAAAAATTTTTTTCTTTTCGAGATTCTTTGCGGATAATATGCTTTTCTGAGGCTATCAAACTAGTATAATGAAAGAGAATCAGTTATCTCAAATAAGAACGGAAAAAAAGTGATTCTAACGAAGTTTCCAAACTTCGAAAAAAATTTTTTTTCTTTTCGAGATTCTTTGCGCATAACACGCTTTTCTGAGGCTATCAAACTAGTATAATGAAAGAGAACCAGTTATCTCAAATAAGAACGGAAAAAAAGTGATTCTAACGAAGTTTCGAAACTTCGAAAAAAATTTTTTTTCTTTTCCAGAAACTTTGCGCATAATATGCTTTTCTGAGGCTATCAAACTATAATAATGAAAGAGAACCAGTTATCTAAAATAAGAACGGAAAAAAAGTGATTCTAACGAAGTTTCCAAACTTCGAAAATTTTTTTTTTATTTTCGAGATTCATTGCGCATAATATGCTTTTCTGAGGGTAATCAAAATAGTATAATGAAAGAGAATCAGTTATCTCAAATAAGAACGGAAAAAAAGTGATTCTAATGGAGTTTCCAAACTTAGAAAACATTTTTTTTTCTTTTCGAGATTCTTTCCGCAAAATATGCTTTTCTAAGGCTATCAAACTAGTATAACGAAAGAGAACCAGTTATCTCGAATAAGAACGGAAAAAAATTGATTCCAACGAAGTTACCAATCTTCGAAAAAAATTATTTTTCTTTTCGAGATTCTTTGCGCATAATATGCTTTTCTGAGGCTATCAAACTAGTATATTGAAACAGAACCAGTTATCTCAAATAAGAACGGAAGAAATAGATTGATTCCAACGAAGTTTCCAATCTTCGAAAACAATGATTTTTCTTTTCAAGTTTCTTTCCGCACAATATGCTTTTCCAAGGCTATAAAACTAGTATAATGAAAGAGAACCAGTTATCTCAAATAAGAACGGAAAAAAAGTGATTCCCATGAAATTTCCAAACTTCGAAAAATTTTTTTTTTCTTTTCCAGATTCTTTGCGCATAATATGCTTTTCTGAGGCTATCAATTTAGTATAATGAAAGGGAACCAGTTATCTCAAATAAGAACGGAAAAAAAGTGATTCTAATGAAGTTTCCAAACTTCGAAAGATATTACTTTTCTTTTCGAGATTCTTTGCGCATAATATGCTTTTCTATGGCTACCAAACTAGTATAATGAAAGAGAACCAGTTATCTCAAATAAGAACGGAAAAAAAGTGATTCTAATAATGTTTCCAAACTTTGAAAACATTTTTGTTTCTTTTCCAGATTCTTTCCGCTTAATATGCTTTTTTACAGCTATCAAAATAGCAAAATGAAAGAGAACCAGTTATCTCCAATAAGAACGGAAAAAAAGTGATTCTAATGAAGTTTCCAAACTTCGAAAAAAATTTTTTTTCTTTTCGAGATTCTTTGCGCATAATATGCTTTTCTGAGGCTATCAAACTAGTATAATGAAAGAGAACCAGTTATCTCAAATAAGAACGGAAAAAAAGTGATTCTAATGAAGTTTCCAAATTTCGAAAATTTTTTTTTTCTTTTCGAGATTCTTTCCGCATAATATGCTTTTCTACAGCTATCAAAGTAGCAAATTGAAAGAGATCCATTTTTCTCGAAAAAGAACGGAAAAAAAGTGATTCTAACGAAGTTTCCAAATTTGGAAAAAATTATTATTATTTTCGTAATTCTTTGCGTATAATATGCTTTTCTGAGGCTATCAAAGTAGTATAATGAAAGAGAACCAGTTATCTCAAATAAGCATGGAAAAAAATTGATTCATAAGCATTTTTCAAACATCAAAAAAAATTTTTTTCTTTTCGAGATTCTTTCCGCATAATATGCTTTTCTGAGGCTATCAAACTAGTATAATGAAAGAGAACTAGTTATCTCAAATAAGAATGGAAAAAAATCGATTCATAAGGATTTTCCAAAAATCAAAAAAAAAATTTTTTCTTTTCGAGATTCTTTCCGCTTATTATGCTTTTCTGAGGCTATCAAACCAGTATAATGAAAGAGAACCAGTTATCTCAAATAAGAACGGAAGAAAGTGATTGATTCTAATGAAGTTTCCAAATTTCGAAAAATTTTTTTTTACTTTTCGAGATTCTTTCCGCTAAATATGCTTTTCTACAGCTATCAAACTAAAAAAATGAAAGAGAACCATTTATCCCGAATAAGTACCGAAAAAAGTGATTCTAAAGAAGTTTCCAAACTTCGAAAATAATTTTTTTTCTTTTCGAGATTCTTTGCGCATAATATGGTTTTCTGAGGCTATCAAACTAGTATAATGAAAGAGAACCAGTTATCTCAAATAAGAATGGGAAAAAATTGATTCATAAGGATTTTTCAAACATCAAAAAAAAAATTTTTCTTTTCGAGATTCTTTCCGCTTATTATGCTTTTCTGAGGCTATCAAACTAGTATAATGAAAGAGAACCAGTTATCTCAAATAAGAACGGAAAAAAAGTGATTCTAATGAAGTTTCCAAACTTTGAATCATTTTTTTTTTCTTTTCGAGATTCTTTCCGCATAATATGCTTTTCTAAGGCTATCAAACTAGTGTAATGAAAGAGAACCAGTTATCTCAAATAAGAATGGAAAAAAATTGATTCATACGAATTTTCCAAATATCAAAAAAAAATTTTTTTTCTTTTCGAGATTCTTTCCGCATTATATGCTTTTCTAAGGCTATCAAATTAGTATAATGAAAGAGAACCAGTTATCTCGAATAAGAACGGAAAAAAAGTGATTCTAATGAAATTTCCAAACTTCGAAAAAAAATTTTTTTCTTTTCGAGATTCTTTGCGCATAATATGCTTTTCCACAGCTATCAAACTAGCAAAATGAAAGAAAACCAGTTATCTCGAATAAGAACCAAAAAAAAGTGATTCTAATGAAGTTTCCAAACTTCGAAAACATTTTTTTTTCTTTTCGTGATTCTTTCCGCATAATATGCTTTTCTACAGCTATCAAACTAGGAAAATGAAAGAGAACCAGTTATCTCGAATAAGAACGGAAAAAAAGTGATTCAAATGAAGTTTCCAAACTTCGAAAAAAAATTTTTTTTTTTCGAGATTCTTTCCGCATAATATGCTTTTCTACAGATATAAAATTAGCAAATTGAAAGAGAACCATTTATCTCGAATAAGAACGGAAAAAGAGTAATTCTAATGAACTTTCCAAACTTCGAAAAAAAATTTTTTTCTTTTCGAGATTCTTTGCTTGTAATATGCTTTTCTACAGCTATCAAACTAGCAAAATGAAAGAGAACCAGTTATCTCGAATAAGAACCAAAAAAAAGTGATTCTAATGAAGTTTCCAAACTTTGAAAACATTTTTTTTTCTTTTCGTGATTCTTTCCGCATAATATGCTTTTCTACAGCTATCAAACTAGGAAAATGAAAGAGAACCAGTTATCTCGAATAAGAACGGAAAAAAAGTGATTTAAATGAAGTTTCCAAACTTCGAAAAAAATTATTTTTCTTTTTGAGATTCTTTCCGCATAATATGCTTTACTAAGGCTATCATACTAGTATAATGAAAGAGAACCAGTTATCTCGAATTAGAACGGAAAAAAAGTGATTCAAATGAAGTTTCCAAACTTCGAAAAAAATTATATTTCTTTTCGAGATTCTTTGCGCATAATATGCTTTTCTGAGTCTATCAAACTAGTATAATGAAAGAGAACTAGTTATCTCAAATAAGAATGGAAAAAATTGATTCATAAGGATTTTCAAAACATCAAAAAAAATTTTTCTTTATTCAAGATTCTGTCCGCATAATATGCTTTTCTAAGGCTTTCAAACTAGTATAATGAAAGAGAACCAGTTATCTCAAATAAGAACGGAAAAAAATTGATTCCAACGAAGTTTCCAATCTTCGAAAACAATGATTTTTCTTTTCAAGATTCTTTCCGCACAATATGCTTTTCCAAGGCTATAAAACAAGTATAATGAAAGGGAACCAGTTATCTCAAATAAGAACGGAAAAAAAGTGATTCTAATGAAGTTTCCAAACTTCGAAAGAAATTATTTTTCTTTTCGAGATTCTTTGCGCATATGCTTTTCTGAAGCTATCAAACTAGTATAATGAAAGAGAACCAGTTATCTCAAACAAGTACGGAAAAAAAGTGATTCTAATGAAGTTTCCAAATTTTGAAAATTTTTTTTTTCTTTTCGAGATTCTTTGCGCATATAATGCTTTTCTGAGGCTATCAAACTAGTATAATGAAAGATAACCAGTTATCTCAAATAAGATTGGAAAAAAATTGATTATTAAGGATTTTCCAAACATCAAAAAAAAATTTTTTTTCTTTTCGAGATTCTTTCCGCATAATATGCTTTTCTAAGGCTATCAAACTAGTATAAAGAAAGAGAACCAGTTATCTCAAATAAGAACGGAAAAAAAGTGATTCTAATGAAGTTTCCAAACTTTGAAAACATTTGTTTTTCTTTTAGAATTCTTTCCGCATAATGTGCTTTTCTACAGCTATCAAACTAGCAAAATGAAAGAGAACCAGTTATCTCGAATAAGAACGTAAAAAAAGTGATTCTAATGAAGTTTCCAAATATCGAATAAAAATTTTTTGCTTTTCGAGATTCTTTCCGCTATAAATGCTTTTCTACAGCTATCAAACTAGCAAAATGAAAGAGAACCATTTATCTCGAATAAGAACGGAAAAAAAGTGATTCTAACGAAGTTTCCAAACTTCGAAAAAAATTATTTTTCTTTTCGAGATTTTTTGCGCATAATGTTTTTCTGAAGCTATCAAAATAGTATAATGAAAGAGAACCAATTATCTCAAATAAGAAAGGAAAAAAATTGATTAATAAGGATTTTCGAAACATCAAAAAAAAATTTTTTTCTTTTCTAGATTCTTTGCGCATAATATGCTTTTCTATGGCTATCAAACTAGTATAATGAAAGAGAAACAGTTATCTCAAATAAGAACGGAAAAAAAGTGATTCTAATGATGTTTCCAAACATTGAAAACATTTTTTTTTCTTTTCGAGATTTTTTCCGCTTAATATCCTTTTCTACAGCTATCAAAATAGCAAAATGAAAGAGAACCAGTTATCTCGAATAAGAACGGAAAAAAAGTGATCCTAACGAAGTTTCCCAAATTCGAAAAAAATTATTTTTCTTTTTGAGATTCTTGCCGCATAATATGCTTTTCTAAGGCTATGAAACTAGTATAATGAAAGAGAAACAGTTATCTCAAATAAGAACGGAAAAAGAGTGATTCTAATGAAGTTTCCAAATTTTGAAAATTTTTTTTTTCGAGATTCTTTCCGCATAATATGCTTTTCCACAGCTATCAAACTAGTATAATGAAAGAGAATCAGTTATCTCGAATAAGAACGGAAAAAAAGTGATTTTAATGAAGTTTCCAAACTTCGAAAAAAATTTTTTTCTTTTCGAGATTATTTCGCATAATATGCTTTTCTACAGGTATCAAACTAGCCAAATGAAAGTGAACCATTTATCTCGTATAAGAACGGAAAAAAAAGATTCTAACGAAGTTTCCAAACTTTGAAAAAAATTATTTTTCTTTTTGAGATTCTTTCCGATAAATATGCTTTTCTACTACTATCAAACTAGCAAAATGAAAGAGAACCATTTATTCTGAATAAGAACGGAAAAAAAGTTATTCTGATGAAGTTTCCAAATTTTGAAAATTTTTTTTTCTTTTCGAGATTCTTTGCGCATATAATGCTTTTCTGAGGCTATCAAACTAGTATAATGAAAGATAACCAGTTATCTCAAATAAGAATGGAAAAAAATTGATTCATAAGGATTTTCCAAACATCAAAAAAAATTTTTTTCTTTTCGAGATTCTTTCCGCTTATTATGCTTTTCTGAGGCTATCAAACTAGTATAATGAAAGAGAACCAGTTATCTCAAATAAGAACGGAAAAAAGTGATTCTAATGAAGTTTCCAAACTTTGAAAAACCTTTTTTTTTCTTTTCGAGATTCTTTCCGCATAATATGCTTTTCTACAGCTATCATACTAGTATAATGAAAGAGAACCAGTTATCTCGAATAAGAACGGAAAAAAAGTGATTCAAATGAAGTTTCCATACTTCGAAAAAAATTATATTTCTTTTCGAGATTCTTTGCGCATAATATGCTTTTCTGAGTTTATCAAACTAGTATAATGAAAGAGAACTAGTTATCTCAAATAAGAATGGAAAAAATTGATTCATAAGGATTTTTAAAACATCAAAAAAAATTTTTCTTTATTCAAGATTCTTTCCGCATAATATGCTTTTCTACAGCTATCAAACTAGCAAAATGAAAGAGAACCAGTTATCTCGAATAAGAACCAAAAAAAAGTGATTCTAATGAAGTTTCCAAACTTTGAAAACATTTTTTTTTTTCTTTTCGTGATTCTTTCCGCATAATATGCTTTTCTAAAGCTATCAAACCAGTATAATGAAAGAGAACCAATTATCTCAAATAAGAATGCAAAAAAATTGATTCATAAGGATTTTCCAAACATCAAAAAAAAAGTTTCTTCTTTTCGAGATTCTTTCCGCATAATATGCTTTTCTGAGGCTATCAAAATAGTATAATGAAAGAGAACTAGTTATCTCAAAAAAGAATGGAAAAAAATTGATTTATAATGTTTTTAAAAACATCAAAAAAAAAATTTCTTCTTTTCGAGATTCTTTCCGCATAATATGCTTTTCTATAGGTATCAAACTAGCAAAATGAAAGAGAACCATTTATCTCGTATAAGAACGGAAAAAAAGTGATTCTAACGAAGTATAAACTTCGAGAAAAATTATTATTCTTTTCGAGATTCTTTGCGCATAATATGCTTTTCTGAGGCTATAAACTAGTATATTGAAAGAGAACCAGTTATCTCAAATAAGAACGGAAGAAATTGATTGATTCTAATGAAGTTTCCAAATTTCGAAATTTTTTTTTTTCTTTTCGAGATTCTTTCCGCTAAATATGCTTTTCTACAGCTATCAAACTAGCAAAATGATAGAGAACCATTTATCTCGAATAAGAACGGAAAAAAAGTGATTCTATCGAAGTTTCCCAACTTCGAAAAAAATTATTTTTCTTTTTGAGATTCTTACCGCATAATATGCTTTTCTAAGGCTATGAAACTAGTATAATGAAAGAGAAACAGTTATCTCAAATAAGAAAGGAAAAAAATGATTCTAACGAAGTTTTCAAACTTCGAAAATTTTTTTTTTTCTTTTCGAGATTCTTTGCGCATAATATGCTTTTCTGAGGCTATCAAACTAGTATAATGAAAGAGATCCAGTTATCTCAAATAAGAAAGGAAAAAAATTGATTAATAAAGATTATCCAAACATCAAAAAAAAATTTTTTTCTTTTCGAGAATCTTCCCGCATAATATGCTTTTCTGTTCTATCAAACTAGTATAATGAAAGAGAACCAGTTATCTCGAATAAGAACGGAAAAAAAGTGATTCTATTGAGTTTCCAAACTTCGAAAAAAATTTTTTTTCCTTTCGAGATTCTTTGCGCATAATATTTCTTTTCTATGGCTATCAAACTAGTATAATGAAAGAGAACCAGTTATCTCAAATAAGAACGGTAAAAAAAAGTGATTCTAATGATGTTTCCAAACATTGAAAACATTTTTTTTTCTTTTCGAGATTTTTTCCGCTTAATATCCTTTTCTACAGCTATCAAAATAGCAAAATGAAAGAGAACCAGTTATCTCGAATAAGAACGGAAAAAAAGTGATTCTAACGAAGTTTCCCAAATTCGAAAAAAATTATTTTTCTTTTTGAGATTCTTGCCGCATAATATGCTTTTCTAAGGCTATGAAACTAGTATAATGAAAGAGAAACAGTTATCTCAAATAAGAACGGAAAAAAAGTGATTTTAATGAAGTTTCCAAACTTCGAAAAAAATTTTTTTCTTTTCGAGATTATTTCGCATAATATGCTTTTCTACAGGTATCAAACTAGCCAAATGAAAGTGAACCATTTATCTCGTATAAGAACGGAAAAAAAAGATTCTAACGAAGTTTCCAAACTTTGAAAAAAATTATTTTTCTTTTTGAGATTCTTTCCGCTAAATATGCTTTTCTACTACTATCAAACTAGCAAAATGAAAGAGAACCATTTATTCTGAATAAGAACGGAAAAAAAGTTATTCTGATGAAGTTTCCAAATTTTGAAAATTTTTTTTTCTTTTCGAGATTCTTTGCGCATATAATGCTTTTCTGAGGCTATCAAACTAGTATAATGAAAGATAACCAGTTATCTCAAATAAGAATGGAAAAAAATTGATTCATAAGGATTTTCCAAACATCAAAAAAAAATTTTTTTTCTTTTCGAGATTCTTTTCGCATAATATGCTTTTCTAAGGCTATCAAACTAGTATAATGAAAGAGAACCAGTTATCTCTTATAAGAAGAGAAAAAAATTAATTCTAATGAAGTTTCCAAATATTGAAAAATTTTTTTTTTTTTTTCGAGATTCTATGCGCATAATATGCTTTTCCACAGCTATCAAACTAGCAAAATGAAAGGGAACCAGTTATCCCGAATAAGAACGGAAAAAAGTGATTCTAATGAAGTTTCCAAACTTCGAAAAAAATTATTTTTCTTTTCCAGATTCTTTGCACATAATATTCTTTTCTACAGCTATCAAACTAGCAAATTAAAAGAGAACCATTTATCTCGAATAAGAACGGAAAAAAAGTGATTCTAACGAAGTTTCCAAACTTCGAAAAAAATTATTTTTCTTTTCCAGATTCTTTGCGCATAATATGCTTTTCTGTGGCTATCAAATTAGTATAATGAAAGAGAATCAGTTATCTCGAATAAGAACGGAAAAAAAGTGATTCTAATGAAGTTTCCAAACTTCGAAAAAATATTTTTTTCTTTTCGAGATTATTTCGCATAATATACTTTTCTACAGCTATCAAACTAGCAAAATGAAAGAGAACCAGTTATCTCGAATAAGAACGGATAAAAAGTGATTCTAACGAAGTTTCCAAACTTTGAAAAAAATTATTTTTCTTTTTGAGATTCTTGCCGCATAATATGCTTTTCTAAGGCTATCATACTAGTATAATGAAAGAGAACCAGTTATCTCGAATAAGAACGGAAGAAAAGTGATTCTAACGAAGTTTCCAAACTTTGAAAAAAATTATTTTTCTTTTTGAGATTCTTTGCGCATAATATGCTTTTCTGAGGCTATCAAACCCTTATAATGAAAGAGAACTATTATCTCAAATAAGAATGCAAAAAAATTGATTAATAAGGATGTTCCAAACATCAAAAAAAATTTTTTTTCTTTTCGAGATTCTTTGCGCATAATATGGTTTTATACAGGTATCAAACTAGCAAAATGAATGAGAACCATTTATCCCGAATAAGAACGGAAAAAAAGTGATTCTAACAAAGTTTCCAAACTTCGAAAATAATTTTTTTTCTTTTCGAGATTCTTTGCGCATAATATGGTTTTCTGATGCTATCAAACTAGTATAATGAAAGAGAACCCGTTATCTCAAATAAGAACGGAAAAAAGTGATTCTAATGAAGTTTCCAAATTTCGAAAAAAATTTTTTTTCTTTTCGAGATTCTTTCCGCTAAATATCCTTTTCTACAGCTATCAAACTAGCAAAATGAAAGAGAACCATTTATCTCGAAAAAGAACGGAAAAAAAGTGATTATAACGAAGTTTCCAAATTTGGAAAAAATTATTATTATTTTCGAGATTCTTTGCATATAATATGCTTTTCTGAGGCTATCAAAGTAGTACAATGAAAGAGAACCAGTTATCTCAAATAAGAATGGAAAAAAATTGATTCAAAAGGATTTTTCAAACATCAAAAAAAAATTTTTTTCTTTTCGAGATTCTTTCCGCTTATTATGCTTTTCTGAGGCTATCAAACTAGTATAATGACAGAGAACCAGTTATCTTAATTAAGAACGGAAAAAAAGTGATTCTAATGAAGTTTCCAAACTTTGAAAACATTTTTTTATCTTTTCGAGATTCTTTCCGCATAATATGCTTTTCTAAGGCTATCAAACTAGTGTAATGAAAGAGAACCAGTTATCTCAAATAAGAATGGAAAAAAATTGATTCATAAGAAATTTCCAAATATCAAAAAAAAATTTTTTTCTTTTCGAGATTCTTTCCGCATTATATGCTTTTCTAAGGCTATCAAACTAGTATGATGAAAGAGAACCAGGTATCTCGAATAAGAACGGAAAAAAAGTGATTCTAATGAAGTTTCCAAACTTCGAAAAAAAATTTGTTTTTTTCGAGATTCTTTGCACATAATATGCTTTTCTACAGCTATCAAACTAGCAAAATGAAAGAGAACCAGTTATCTCGAATAAGAACCAAAAAAAAAGTGATTCTAATGAAGTTTCCAAACTTTGAAAACATTTTTTTTTTCTTTTCGTGATTCTTTCCGCATAATATGCTTTTCTACAGCTATCAAACTAGGAAAATGAAAGAGAACCAGTTATCTCGAATAAGAACGGAAAAAAAGTGATTCAAATGAAGTTTCGAAACTTCGAAAAAAATTTTTTTTCTTTTCGAGATTCTTTATGCATAATATGCTTTTCTACAGATATCAAACTAGGAAATTGAAAGAGAACCATTTATCTCGAATAAGAACGGAAAAAGAGTAATTCTAGCGAAGTTTCCAAATTTCGAAAAAAATTATATTTCTTTTCGAGATTCTTTGCGCATAATATGCTTTTCTGAATCTATCAAACTAGTATAATGAAAGAGAACTAGTTATCTCAAATAAGAATGGAAAAAATTGATTCATAAGAATTTTCAAAACATCAAAAAAAATTTTTCTTTATTCAAGATTCTTTCCGCATAATATGCTTTTCTAAGGCTTTCAAACTAGTATAATGAAAGAGAACCAGTTGTCTCAAATAAGAACGGAAAAAAAGTGATTCTAATGAAGTTTCCAAACTTTGAAAACATTTTTTTTTTTCGAGATTCTTTCCGCATTATATGCTTTTCTAAGGCTATCAAACTAGTATAATGAAAGAGAACCAGTTATCTCGAATAAGAACGGAAAAAAAGTGATTCTATCGAAGTTTCCAAACTTTGAAAAAAATTATTTTTCTTTTTGAGATTCTTTGCGCATAATATGCTTTTCTGAGGCTATCAAACCCTTATAATGAAAGAGAACCAATTATCTCATATAAGAATGCAAAAAAATTGATTAATAAGGATCTTCCAAACATCAAAAAAAATTTTTTTTCTTTTCGAGATTCTTTCCGCATAATATGCTTTTCTGAGGCTATCAAACTACTATAATGAAATAGAACTAGTTATCTCCTACAAGAATGGAAAAAAATTGATTCATAAGACTTTTCAAAACATCAAAAAAAAAATTTCTTCTTTTCGAGATTCTGTCCGCATAATATGCTTTTCAACAGGTATCAAACTAGCAAAATGAAAGAGAACCATTTATCTCGTATAAGAACGCAAAAAAAAATGATTCTAACGAAGTTTCCAAACTTCGAAAAAAATTATTTTTCTTTTCGAGATTCTTTGCGCATAATATGCTTTTCTGAGGCTATCAAACTAGTATATTGAAAGAGAACCAGTTATCTGAAATAAGAACGGAAGAAAGTGATTGATTCTAATGAAGTTTCCAAATTTCGAAAAAATTTTTTTTTTTTTTTTTCGAGATTCTTTCCGCTAAATATGCTTTTCTACAGCTATCAAACTAGCAAAATGAAAGAGAACCATTTATCCCGAATAAGAACGGAAAAAAAGTGATTCTAACGAAGTTTCCAAACTTCGAAAATAATTTTTTTTCTTTTAGAGATTCTTTGCGCATAATATGGTTTTCTGAACCTATCAAACTAGTATAATGAAGGAGAACCAGTTATCTCAAATAAGCACGGAAAAAAGTGATTCTAATGAAGTTTCCAAATTTCGAAAAATTTTTTTTTTCTTTTTGAGATTCTTTCCGCTAAATATGCTTTTCTACAGCTATCAAACTAGCAAAATGAAAGAGAACCATTTATCTCGAAAAAGAACGGAAAAAAAGTGATTATAACGAAGTTTCCAAATTTGGAAAAAATTATTATTATTTTCGAGATTCTTTGCGTATAATATGCTTTTCTGGGGCTATCAAAGTAGTATAATGAAAGAGAACCAGTTATCTCAAATAAGAATGGAAAAAAATTGATTCATAAGGATTTTTCAAACATCAAAAAAAAATTTTTTTCTTTTCGAGATTCTTTCCGCATTATATGCTTTTCTAAGGCTATCAAACTAGTATAATGAAAGAGAACCAGTTATCTCGAATAAGAACGGAAAAAAGTAATTCTAATGAAGTTTCCAAACTTCGAAAAATATTTTTTTTCTTTTCGAGATTCTTTGCCATTAATATGCTTTTCTACAGCTATCAAACTAGCAAAATGAAAGAGAACCAGTTATCTCGAATAAGAACCAAAAAAAAGTGATTCTAATGAAGTTTCCGAACTTTGAAAACATTTTTTTTTCTTTTCGTGATTCTTTGCGCATATAATGGTTTTCTGAGGCTATCAAACTAATATAATGAAAGATAACCAGTTATCTCAAATAAGAATGGAAAAAAATTGATTCTTAAAGATTTTCCAAACATCAAAAAAAAATTTTTTTTCTTTTCCAGATTCTTTCCGCATAATATGCTTTTCTAAGGCTATCAAACTAGTATAAAGAAAGAGAACCAGTTATCACAAATAAGAACGGAAAAAAAGTGATTCTAATGAAGTTTCCAAACTTTGAAAACATTTTTTTTTCTTTTAGAATTCTTTCCGCATAATGTGCATTTCTACAGCTATTAGAACTAGTAAAATTAAAGAGAACCAGTTATCTCGAATAAGAACGTAAAAAAAGTGATTCTAATGAAGTTTCCAAACTTTGAAAACCTTTTTTTTTCTTTTCTTGAATCTTTCCGCATAATATGCTTTTCTACAGCTATCAAACTAGGAAAATGAAAGAGAACCAGTTATCTCGAATAAGAACGGAAAAAAAGTGATTCTAATAAAGTTTCCAAATTTCGAAAATTTTTTTTCTTTTCGAGATTCTTTCTGCATAATACGCTTTTCTACAGGTATCAAACTAGCAAATTGAAAGAGAACCATTTATCTCGAATAAGAACGGAAAAAGAGTAATTCTAACGAAGTTTCCAAACTTCGAAAATAATTATAATTCTTTTCGAGATTCTTTGCGCATAATATGATTTTCTGATTCTATCATACTAGTATAATGAAAGAGAACTAGTTATCTCAAATAAGAATGCAAAACATTGATTCATATGAATTTTCAAAAGATGAAAAAAAAATTTTCTTTATTGAAGATTCTTTCCGCATAATATGCTTTTCTAAGGCTATCAAACTAGTATAATGAAAGAGTACCAGTTATCTCAAATAAGAACGGATAAAAAGTGATTCTAATAAAGTTTCCAAACTTTAAAAACATTTTTTTTTCTTTTCGAATTTCTTTCCGCATAATATGTTTTTCTAAGGCTATCAAACTAGTATAATGAAAGAGAACCAGTTATCTCGAATAAGAACGGAAAAAAATTGATTCCAACGAAGTTTCCAATCATCGAAAAAAATGATTTTTCTTTTCAAGATTCTTTCCGCAAATATGCTTTTCTAAGGCTATAAAACTAGTATAATGAAAGAGAACCAGTTATCTCAAATAAGAACGGAAAAAAAGTGATTCTAATGAAGTTTCCAAAGTTCGAAAAAAATTTTTTTTCTTTTCGAGATTCTTTAAGGATAATATGCTTTTCTGAGTATATCAATTTAGTATAATGAAAGGGAATCAGTTATCTCAAATAAGAACGGAAAAAAAGTTATTCTAATGCAGTTTCCAAACTTCGAAAAGAATTATTTTTCTTTTCGAGATTCTTTGCGCAAAATGTGCTTTTCTGAGGCTATCAAACTAGTATAATGAAAGAGAACCATTTATCTATAATAAGAACGGAAAAAAAGTTATTCAAATAAAGTTTCCAAATATCGAAAAAAATTTTTTGCTTTTCGAGATTCTTTCCGCTATAAATGCTTTTCTACAGCTATCAAACTAGCAAAATGAAAGAGAACCATTTATCTCGAATAATAACGGAAAAAAGTGATTCTAACGAAGTTTCCAAACTTCGAAAAAAATTATTTTTCTTTTCGAGATTCTTTGCGCATAATGTTTTTCTGAAGCTAACAAACTAGTATAATGAAAGAGAACCAATTATCTCAAATAAGAAAGGAAAAAAATTGATTAATAAGGATTTTCCAAACATCAAAAAAAAATTTTTTTCTTTTCGAGATTCTTTCCGCATAATATGCTTTTCTGTTCTATCAAACTAGTATAATGAAAGAGAACCAGTTATCTAGAATAAGAACGGAAAAAAAGTGATTCTAATGGGTTTCCAAACTTCGAAAAAAAATTTTTTTCCTTTGGAGATTCTTTGCGCATAATATGCTTTTCTATGGCTATCAAACTAGTATAATGAAAGAAAACCAGTTATCTCAAATAAGAACGGAAAAAAAGTGATTCTAAAGATGTTTCCAAACTTTGAAATCATTTTTTTTTCTTTTCGAGATTTTTTCCGCTTAATATGCTTTTCTACAGCTATCAAAATAGCAAAATGAAAGAGAACCAGTTATCTCGAATAAGAACGGAAACAAAGTGATTCTAACGAAGTTTCCCAAATTCGAAAAAAATTATTTTTCTTTTTGAGATTCTTACCGCATAATATGCTTTTCTAAGGCTATGAAACTAGTATAATGAAAGAGGAACAGTTATCTCAAATAAGAACGGAAAAAAAGTGATTCTAACGAAGTTTTCAAACTTCTAAATTTTTTTTTTTCGAGATTCTTTGCGCATAATATGCTTTTCTGAGGCTATCAAACTAGTATAATGAAAGAGAACCAGTATTCTCAAATAAGAACGGAAAAAAAGTGATTCTAATGAAGTTTCCAAATTTTGAAAATTTTTTTTTTTCTTTTCGAGATTCTTTGCGCATATAATGCTTTTCTGAGGCTATCAAACTAGTATAATGAAAGATAACCAGTTATCTCAAATAAGAATGGAAAAAAATTGATTCATAATGATTTTCCAAACATCAAAAAAAAATTTTTTTTCTTTTCGAGATTCTTTTCGCATAATATGCTTTTCTGAGGCTATCAAACTAGTATAATGAAAGAGAACCAGTTATCTCAAATAAGAACAGAAAAAAATTGATTCTAATGAAGTTTCCAAATTTTGAAATTTTTTTTTTTTTTTTTCGGGATTCTTTCCGAATAATATGCTTTTCCACAGCTATGAAACACGCAAAATGAAAGGCAACCAGTTATCCCGAATTGAAACGGAAAAAAAGTGATTCTAATGCAGTTTCCAAACTTCGAAAAAAATTATTTTTCTTTTCGAGATTCTTTGCGCATAATATTCCTTTCTACAGCTATCAAACTAGCAAATTGAAAGAGAACCATTTATCTCCAACAAGAAAGGAAAAATAGTGATTCTAACGAAGTTTCCAAACTTCGAAAAAAAAATTTTTCTTTTCGAGATTCTTTGCGCATAATATGCTTTTCTGAGGCTATCAAACTAGTATAATGAAAGAGAATCAGTTATCTCGAATAAGAACGGAAAAAAAGTGATTCTAATGAAGTTTCCAAAGTTCGATAAAAAATTTTTTTCTTTTCGAGAATATTTCGCATAATATGCTTTTCTACAGGTATCAAACTAGCAAAATGAAAGAGAACCATTTATCTCGTATAAGAACGGAAAAAAAAATGATTCTAACGAAGTTTCCAAACTTTGAAAAAAATTATTTTTCTTTTCGAGATTCTTTGCGCATAATATTCTTTTCTACAGCTATCAAACTAGCAAATTAAAAGAGAACCATTTATCTCGAATAAGAACGGATAAAAAGTGATTCTAACGAAGTTTCCAAACTTTGAAAAAAATTATTTTTCTCTTTGAGATTCTTGCCGCATAATATGCTTTTCTAAGGCTATCATAGTAGTATAATGAAAGAGAACCAGTTATCTCTAATAAGAACGGAAAAAAAGTGATTCTAACGAAGTTTCCAAACTTTGAAAAAAATTATTTTTCTTTTTGAGATTCTTTGCGCATAATATACTTTTCTGAGGCTATCAAACCCTTATAATGAAAGAGAACCAATTATCTCAAATAAGAATGCAAAAAAATTGATTAATAAGGATGTTCCAAACATCAAAAAAATTTTTTTTTCTTTTCGAGATTCTTTCCGCATAATATGATTTTCTGAGGCTATCAAACTACTATAATGAAATAGAACTATTTATCTCCAATAAGAATGGAAAAAAATTGATTCATAAAGATTTTCAAAACATCAAAAAAAAATTTCTGCTTTTCGAGATTCTTTCCGCATAATATGCTTTTATACAGGTATCAAACTAGCAAAATGAAAGAGAACCATTTATCTCGTATAAGAACGGAAAAAAATGATTGTAACGAAGTTTCCAAACTTCGAAAAAAATTATTTTTCCTTTCGAGATTCTTTGTGCATAATATGCTTTTCTGAGGCTATCAAACTAGTATATTGAAAGAGAACCAGTTATCTCAAATAAGAACGGAAGAAAGTTATTGATTCTAATGAAGTTTCCAAATTTCGAAATTTTTTTTTTTTCTTTTCGAGATTCTTTCCGTTAAATATGCTTTTCTACAGCTATCAAACTAGCAAAATGAAAGACAACCATTTATCTCGAAAAAGAACGGAAAAAAAGTGATTATAAC
This sequence comes from Metallyticus violacea, assembly GCA_030762175.1. Taxonomy (NCBI): domain Eukaryota; kingdom Metazoa; phylum Arthropoda; class Insecta; order Mantodea; family Metallyticidae; genus Metallyticus; species Metallyticus violacea. The sequence continues at coordinate 80,405,278 of CM060842.1, read as the reverse complement.
GAAATTTCCAAATTTGGAAAAAATTATTATTATTTTCGAGATTCTTTCCGCTTATTATGCTTTTCTGAGGCTATCAAACTAGTATAATGAAAGAGAACCAGTTATCTCAAATAAGAACGGAAAAAAAGTGATTCTAATGAAGTTTCCAAACTTTGAAAACATTTTTTTTTCTTTTCGAGATTATTTGCGGATAATATGCTTTTCCGAGGCTATCAATTTAGTATAATGAAAGGGAATCAGTTATCACAAATAAGAACGGAAAAAAAAAAATTCTAATGAAGTTTCCAAATTTCGAAAAAAATTATTTTTCTTTTCGAGATTCTTTGGGCAAAATATGCTTTTCTGAGGCTATCAAACTAGTATAATGAAAGAGAACCAGTTATCTATAATAAGAACGGAAAAAAGTGATTCTAATAAGGTTTCCAAACTTCGAAAAAATTTTTTTTTCTTTTGGAGATTCTTTGCGCATAATATGCTTTTCTGAGGCTATCAAACTAGTATAAAGAAAGAGAACCAGTTATCTCGAATAAGAACGCAAAAAAAGTGATTCTAATGAGTTTCCAAACTTCGAAAAAAATTTTTTTTCTTTTCGAGGTTCTTTGCGCATAATGTTTTTCTGAAGCTATCAAACTAGTATAATGAAAGAGAACCAGTTATCTCAAATAAGAACGGAAAAAAAGTGATTCTAATGATGTTTTCAAACTTTGAAAACATTTTTTTTTCTTTTCGAGATTTTTTCCCCTTAATATGCTTTTCTACAGGTATCAAAATAGCAAAATGAAAGAGAACCAGTTATCTCGAATAAGAACGGGAAAAAAAAGTGATTCTAACGAAGTTTCCCAACTTCGAAAAAAATTATTTTTCTTTTTGAGATTCTTACTGCATAATATGCTTTTCTAAGGCTATGAAACTAGTATAATGAAAAAGAAACAGTTATCTCAAATAAGAACGGAAAAAAAGTGATTCTAACGAAGTTTCCCAACTTCGAAAAAAATTATTTTTCTTTTTGAGATTCTTACCGCATAATATGCTTTTCTAAGGCTATGAAACTAGTATAATGAAAGAGAAACAGTTATCTCGAATAAGAAAGGAAAAAAAGTGATTCTAACGAAGTTTTCAAACTTCGAAAATTTTTTTTTTCTTTTCGAGATTCTTTGCGCATAATATGCTTTTCTGAAGCTATCAAACTAGTATAATGAAAGAGAACCAGTTATCTCAAATAAGAACGGAAAAAAAGTGATTCTAACGAAGTTTCCAAACTTCGAAAAAAATTATTTTTCTTTTCGAGATTCTTTGCGCATAATATGCTTTTCTGAGGCTATCAAACTAGTATAATGAAAGAGAACCATTTATTCTGAATAAGAACGGAAAAAAAGTAATTCTAATGAAGTTTCCAAATTTTGAAAATTTTTTTTTCTTTTCGAGATTCTTTGCGCATATAATGCTTTTCTGAGGCTATCAAACTAGTATAATGAAAGATAACAATTTATCTCAAATAACAATGGAAAAAAATTGATTCATAAGGATTTTCCAAACATCAAAAAAAAATGTTTTTTCTTTTCGAGATTCTTTTCGCATAATATGCTTTTCTAAGACTATCAAACTAGTATAATGAAAGAGAACCAGTTATCTCATATAAGAACAGAAAAAAATTGATTCTAATGAAGTTTCCAAATTTTGAATTTTTTTTTTTTTTTTTCGAGATTCTTTGCGCATAATATGCTTTTCCACAGCTATCAAACTAGCAAATTAAAAGAGAACCATTTATCTCGAATAAGAACGGAAAAAAAGTGATTCTAATGAAGTTTCCAAACTTCGAAAAAAAATTTTTTTCTTTTCGAGATTATTTCGCATAATATACTTTTCTACAGCTATCAAACTAGCAAAATGAGGGAGAACCAGTTATCTTGAATAAGAACGGATAAAAAGTGATTCTAACGAAGTTTCCAAACCTGGAAAAAAATTATTTTTCTTTTTGAGATTCTTTCCGCATAATATGCTTTTCTAAGGCTATCATACTAGTATAATGAAAGAGAACCAGTTATCTCGAATAAGAACGGAAAAAAAGTGATTCTAACGAAGTTTCCAAACTTTGAAAAAAATTATTTTTCTTTTTGAGATTCTTTGCGCATAATATGCATTTCTGAGGCTATCAAAACCTTATAATGAAAGAGAACCAATTATCTCAAATAAGAATGCAAAAAAATTGATTCATAAGGATTTTCAAAACATCAAAAAAAAATTCCTTTTTTTCGAGATTTTTTCCGCATAATATGCTTTTCTACAGGTATCAAATTAGCAAAATGAAAGAAAACCATTTATCTCGTATAAGAACGGAAAAAAAATGATTCTAACGAAGTTTCCAATCTTCGAAAAAAATAATTTTTCTTTTCGAGATTCTTTGCGCATAATATGCTTTTCTGAGGCTATCAAACTAGTATATTATAAGAGAACCAGTTATCTCAAATAAGAACGGAAGAAAGTGATTGATTCTAATGAAGTTTCCAAATTTCGAAAAAATTTTTTTTTTCTTTTCGAGATTCTTTCCACTAAATATTCTTTTCTACAGCTATCAAACTAGCAAAATGAAAGAGAACCATTTATCCCGAATAAGAACCGAAAAAAAGTGATTCTAATGAAGTTTCCAAACTTCGATAATAATTTTTTTTCTTTTCGAGATTCTTTGCGCATAATATGGTTTTCTGAGGCTATCAAACTAGTATAATGAAAGAGAACCAGTTATCTCAAATAAGAATGGAAAAAAATTGATTCATAAGGATTTTTCAAACATTAAAAAAAAATTTTTTTCTTTTCGAGATTCTTTCCGCTTATTATGTTTTTCTGAGGCTATCAAACTAGTATAATGAAAGAGAACCAGTTATCTCAAATAAGAACGGAAAAAAAGTGATTCTAATGAGGTTTCCAAACTTCGAAAAAAATTTTTTTTCTTTTCGAGATTCTTTGCCCATAATAAGCTTTTCTACACCTATCAAACTTGCAAAATGAAAGAGAACCAATTATCTCGAATAAGAACGGAAAAAAAGTGATTCAAATGAAGTTTCCAAACTTCGAAAAAAATTTTTTTTCTTTTCGAGATTCTTTCCGCATAATATGCTTTTCTACAGATATCAAACTAGCAAATTGAAAGAGAACCATTTATCTCGAGTAAGAACGGAAAAAGAGTAATTCTAATGAAGTTTCCAAACTTCGAAAAAAATTATAATATCTTTTCGAGATTCTTTGCGCATAATATGCTTTTCTGAGTCTATCAAACTAGTATAATGAAAGAGAACTAGTTATCTCAAATAAGAATGGAAAAAATTGATTCATAAGGATTTTCAAAACATCAAAAAAAATTTTTCTTTATTCAAGATTCTTTCCGCATAATGTGCTTTTCTAAGGCTTTCAAACTAGTATAATGAAAGAGAACCAGTTATCTCAAATAAGAACGGAAAAAAAGTGATTCTTATGAAGTTTCCAAACTTTAAAACATTTTTTTCCTTTTCGAGATTCTTTCCGCATAATATGCTTTTCTAAGGCTATCAAACTAGTATAATGAAAGAGAACCAGTTATCTCGAATAAGAACGGAAAAAAATTGATTCCAACGAAGTTTCCAATCTTCGAAAACAATGATTTTTCTTTTCAAGATTCTTTCCGCACAATATGCTTTTCCAAGGCTACCAAACTAGTATAATGAAAGAGAACCAGTTATCTCAAATAAGAACGGAAAAAAAGTGATTCTAATGATGTTTCCAAACTTTAAAAACATTTTTTTTTTCTTTTCCAGATTCTTTCCGCTTAATATGCTTTTTTACAGCTATCAAAATAGCAAAATGAAAGAGAACCAGTTATCTCGAATAAGAACGGAAAAAAAGTGATTCTAATGAAGTTTCCAAACTTTGAAAACATTTTTTTTTTCTTTTCGTGATTCTTTCCGCATAATATGCTTTTCTACAGCTATCAAACTAGGAAAATGAAAGAGAACCAGTTATCTCGAATAAGAACGGAAAAAAAGTGATTCAAATGAAGTTTCGAAACTTCGAAAAAAATTTTTTTTCTTTTCGAGATTCTTTCCGCATAATATGCTTTTCTACAGATATCAAACTAGGAAATTGAAAGAGAACCATTTATCTCGAATAAGAACGGAAAAAGAGTAATTCTAGCGAAGTTTCCAAATTTCGAAAAAAATTATATTTCTTTTCGAGATTCTTTGCGCATAATATGCTTTTCTGAATCTATCAAACTAGTATAATGAAAGAGAACTAGTTATCTCAAATAAGAATGGAAAAAATTGATTCATAAGAATTTTCAAAACATCAAAAAAAATTTTTCTTTATTCAAGATTCTTTCCGCATAATATGCTTTTCTAAGGCTTTCAAACTAGTATAATGAAAGAGAACCAGTTGTCTCAAATAAGAACGGAAAAAAAGTGATTCTAATGAAGTTTCCAAACTTTGAAAACATTTTTTTTTTTCGAGATTCTTTCCGCATTATATGCTTTTCTAAGGCTATCAAACTAGTATAATGAAAGAGAACCAGTTATCTCGAATAAGAACGGAAAAAAAGTGATTCTATCGAAGTTTCCAAACTTTGAAAAAAATTATTTTTCTTTTTGAGATTCTTTGCGCATAATATGCTTTTCTGAGGCTATCAAACCCTTATAATGAAAGAGAACCAATTATCTCATATAAGAATGCAAAAAAATTGATTAATAAGGATCTTCCAAACATCAAAAAAAATTTTTTTTCTTTTCGAGATTCTTTCCGCATAATATGCTTTTCTGAGGCTATCAAACTACTATAATGAAATAGAACTAGTTATCTCCTACAAGAATGGAAAAAAATTGATTCATAAGACTTTTCAAAACATCAAAAAAAAAATTTCTTCTTTTCGAGATTCTGTCCGCATAATATGCTTTTCAACAGGTATCAAACTAGCAAAATGAAAGAGAACCATTTATCTCGTATAAGAACGCAAAAAAAAATGATTCTAACGAAGTTTCCAAACTTCGAAAAAAATTATTTTTCTTTTCGAGATTCTTTGCGCATAATATGCTTTTCTGAGGCTATCAAACTAGTATATTGAAAGAGAACCAGTTATCTGAAATAAGAACGGAAGAAAGTGATTGATTCTAATGAAGTTTCCAAATTTCGAAAAAATTTTTTTTTTTTTTTTCGAGATTCTTTCCGCTAAATATGCTTTTCTACAGCTATCAAACTAGCAAAATGAAAGAGAACCATTTATCCCGAATAAGAACGGAAAAAAAGTGATTCTAACGAAGTTTCCAAACTTCGAAAATAATTTTTTTTCTTTTAGAGATTCTTTGCGCATAATATGGTTTTCTGAACCTATCAAACTAGTATAATGAAGGAGAACCAGTTATCTCAAATAAGCACGGAAAAAAGTGATTCTAATGAAGTTTCCAAATTTCGAAAAATTTTTTTTTTCTTTTTGAGATTCTTTCCGCTAAATATGCTTTTCTACAGCTATCAAACTAGCAAAATGAAAGAGAACCATTTATCTCGAAAAAGAACGGAAAAAAAGTGATTATAACGAAGTTTCCAAATTTGGAAAAAATTATTATTATTTTCGAGATTCTTTGCGTATAATATGCTTTTCTGGGGCTATCAAAGTAGTATAATGAAAGAGAACCAGTTATCTCAAATAAGAATGGAAAAAAATTGATTCATAAGGATTTTTCAAACATCAAAAAAAAATTTTTTTCTTTTCGAGATTCTTTCCGCATTATATGCTTTTCTAAGGCTATCAAACTAGTATAATGAAAGAGAACCAGTTATCTCGAATAAGAACGGAAAAAAGTAATTCTAATGAAGTTTCCAAACTTCGAAAAATATTTTTTTTCTTTTCGAGATTCTTTGCCATTAATATGCTTTTCTACAGCTATCAAACTAGCAAAATGAAAGAGAACCAGTTATCTCGAATAAGAACCAAAAAAAAGTGATTCTAATGAAGTTTCCGAACTTTGAAAACATTTTTTTTTCTTTTCGTGATTCTTTGCGCATATAATGGTTTTCTGAGGCTATCAAACTAATATAATGAAAGATAACCAGTTATCTCAAATAAGAATGGAAAAAAATTGATTCTTAAAGATTTTCCAAACATCAAAAAAAAATTTTTTTTCTTTTCCAGATTCTTTCCGCATAATATGCTTTTCTAAGGCTATCAAACTAGTATAAAGAAAGAGAACCAGTTATCACAAATAAGAACGGAAAAAAAGTGATTCTAATGAAGTTTCCAAACTTTGAAAACATTTTTTTTTCTTTTAGAATTCTTTCCGCATAATGTGCATTTCTACAGCTATTAGAACTAGTAAAATTAAAGAGAACCAGTTATCTCGAATAAGAACGTAAAAAAAGTGATTCTAATGAAGTTTCCAAACTTTGAAAACCTTTTTTTTTCTTTTCTTGAATCTTTCCGCATAATATGCTTTTCTACAGCTATCAAACTAGGAAAATGAAAGAGAACCAGTTATCTCGAATAAGAACGGAAAAAAAGTGATTCTAATAAAGTTTCCAAATTTCGAAAATTTTTTTTCTTTTCGAGATTCTTTCTGCATAATACGCTTTTCTACAGGTATCAAACTAGCAAATTGAAAGAGAACCATTTATCTCGAATAAGAACGGAAAAAGAGTAATTCTAACGAAGTTTCCAAACTTCGAAAATAATTATAATTCTTTTCGAGATTCTTTGCGCATAATATGATTTTCTGATTCTATCATACTAGTATAATGAAAGAGAACTAGTTATCTCAAATAAGAATGCAAAACATTGATTCATATGAATTTTCAAAAGATGAAAAAAAAATTTTCTTTATTGAAGATTCTTTCCGCATAATATGCTTTTCTAAGGCTATCAAACTAGTATAATGAAAGAGTACCAGTTATCTCAAATAAGAACGGATAAAAAGTGATTCTAATAAAGTTTCCAAACTTTAAAAACATTTTTTTTTCTTTTCGAATTTCTTTCCGCATAATATGTTTTTCTAAGGCTATCAAACTAGTATAATGAAAGAGAACCAGTTATCTCGAATAAGAACGGAAAAAAATTGATTCCAACGAAGTTTCCAATCATCGAAAAAAATGATTTTTCTTTTCAAGATTCTTTCCGCAAATATGCTTTTCTAAGGCTATAAAACTAGTATAATGAAAGAGAACCAGTTATCTCAAATAAGAACGGAAAAAAAGTGATTCTAATGAAGTTTCCAAAGTTCGAAAAAAATTTTTTTTCTTTTCGAGATTCTTTAAGGATAATATGCTTTTCTGAGTATATCAATTTAGTATAATGAAAGGGAATCAGTTATCTCAAATAAGAACGGAAAAAAAGTTATTCTAATGCAGTTTCCAAACTTCGAAAAGAATTATTTTTCTTTTCGAGATTCTTTGCGCAAAATGTGCTTTTCTGAGGCTATCAAACTAGTATAATGAAAGAGAACCATTTATCTATAATAAGAACGGAAAAAAAGTTATTCAAATAAAGTTTCCAAATATCGAAAAAAATTTTTTGCTTTTCGAGATTCTTTCAGCTATAAATGCTTTTCTACAGCTATCAAACTAGCAAAATGAAAGAGAACCATTTATCTCGAATAATAACGGAAAAAAGTGATTCTAACGAAGTTTCCAAACTTCGAAAAAAATTATTTTTCTTTTCGAGATTCTTTGCGCATAATGTTTTTCTGAAGCTAACAAACTAGTATAATGAAAGAGAACCAATTATCTCAAATAAGAAAGGAAAAAAATTGATTAATAAGGATTTTCCAAACATCAAAAAAAAATTTTTTTCTTTTCGAGATTCTTTCCGCATAATATGCTTTTCTGTTCTATCAAACTAGTATAATGAAAGAGAACCAGTTATCTAGAATAAGAACGGAAAAAAAGTGATTCTAATGGGTTTCCAAACTTCGAAAAAAAATTTTTTTCCTTTGGAGATTCTTTGCGCATAATATGCTTTTCTATGGCTATCAAACTAGTATAATGAAAGAAAACCAGTTATCTCAAATAAGAACGGAAAAAAAGTGATTCTAAAGATGTTTCCAAACTTTGAAATCATTTTTTTTTCTTTTCGAGATTTTTTCCGCTTAATATGCTTTTCTACAGCTATCAAAATAGCAAAATGAAAGAGAACCAGTTATCTCGAATAAGAACGGAAACAAAGTGATTCTAACGAAGTTTCCCAAATTCGAAAAAAATTATTTTTCTTTTTGAGATTCTTACCGCATAATATGCTTTTCTAAGGCTATGAAACTAGTATAATGAAAGAGGAACAGTTATCTCAAATAAGAACGGAAAAAAAGTGATTCTAACGAAGTTTTCAAACTTCTAAATTTTTTTTTTTCGAGATTCTTTGCGCATAATATGCTTTTCTGAGGCTATCAAACTAGTATAATGAAAGAGAACCAGTATTCTCAAATAAGAACGGAAAAAAAGTGATTCTAATGAAGTTTCCAAATTTTGAAAATTTTTTTTTTTCTTTTCGAGATTCTTTGCGCATATAATGCTTTTCTGAGGCTATCAAACTAGTATAATGAAAGATAACCAGTTATCTCAAATAAGAATGGAAAAAAATTGATTCATAATGATTTTCCAAACATCAAAAAAAAATTTTTTTTCTTTTCGAGATTCTTTTCGCATAATATGCTTTTCTGAGGCTATCAAACTAGTATAATGAAAGAGAACCAGTTATCTCAAATAAGAACAGAAAAAAATTGATTCTAATGAAGTTTCCAAATTTTGAAATTTTTTTTTTTTTTTTTCGGGATTCTTTCCGAATAATATGCTTTTCCACAGCTATGAAACACGCAAAATGAAAGGCAACCAGTTATCCCGAATTGAAACGGAAAAAAAGTGATTCTAATGCAGTTTCCAAACTTCGAAAAAAATTATTTTTCTTTTCGAGATTCTTTGCGCATAATATTCCTTTCTACAGCTATCAAACTAGCAAATTGAAAGAGAACCATTTATCTCCAACAAGAAAGGAAAAATAGTGATTCTAACGAAGTTTCCAAACTTCGAAAAAAAAATTTTTCTTTTCGAGATTCTTTGCGCATAATATGCTTTTCTGAGGCTATCAAACTAGTATAATGAAAGAGAATCAGTTATCTCGAATAAGAACGGAAAAAAAGTGATTCTAATGAAGTTTCCAAAGTTCGATAAAAATTTTTTTTCTTTTCGAGAATATTTCGCATAATATGCTTTTCTACAGGTATCAAACTAGCAAAATGAAAGAGAACCATTTATCTCGTATAAGAACGGAAAAAAAAATGATTCTAACGAAGTTTCCAAACTTTGAAAAAAATTATTTTTCTTTTCGAGATTCTTTGCGCATAATATTCTTTTCTACAGCTATCAAACTAGCAAATTAAAAGAGAACCATTTATCTCGAATAAGAACGGATAAAAAGTGATTCTAACGAAGTTTCCAAACTTTGAAAAAAATTATTTTTCTCTTTGAGATTCTTGCCGCATAATATGCTTTTCTAAGGCTATCATAGTAGTATAATGAAAGAGAACCAGTTATCTCTAATAAGAACGGAAAAAAAGTGATTCTAACGAAGTTTCCAAACTTTGAAAAAAATTATTTTTCTTTTTGAGATTCTTTGCGCATAATATACTTTTCTGAGGCTATCAAACCCTTATAATGAAAGAGAACCAATTATCTCAAATAAGAATGCAAAAAAATTGATTAATAAGGATGTTCCAAACATCAAAAAAATTTTTTTTTCTTTTCGAGATTCTTTCCGCATAATATGATTTTCTGAGGCTATCAAACTACTATAATGAAATAGAACTATTTATCTCCAATAAGAATGGAAAAAAATTGATTCATAAAGATTTTCAAAACATCAAAAAAAAATTTCTGCTTTTCGAGATTCTTTCCGCATAATATGCTTTTATACAGGTATCAAACTAGCAAAATGAAAGAGAACCATTTATCTCGTATAAGAACGGAAAAAAATGATTGTAACGAAGTTTCCAAACTTCGAAAAAAATTATTTTTCCTTTCGAGATTCTTTGTGCATAATATGCTTTTCTGAGGCTATCAAACTAGTATATTGAAAGAGAACCAGTTATCTCAAATAAGAACGGAAGAAAGTTATTGATTCTAATGAAGTTTCCAAATTTCGAAATTTTTTTTTTTTCTTTTCGAGATTCTTTCCGTTAAATATGCTTTTCTACAGCTATCAAACTAGCAAAATGAAAGACAACCATTTATCTCGAAAAAGAACGGAAAAAAAGTGATTATAACGAAATTTCCAAATTTGGAAAAAATTATTATTATTTTCGAGATTCTTTCCGCTTATTATGCTTTTCTGAGGCTATCAAACTAGTATAATGAAAGAGAACCAGTTATCTCAAATAAGAACGGAAAAAAAGTGATTCTAATGAAGTTTCCAAACTTTGAAAACATTTTTTTTTCTTTTCGAGATTCTTTGCGGATAATATGCTTTTCCGAGGCTATCAATTTAGTATAATGAAAGGGAATCAGTTATCACAAATAAGAACGGAAAAAAAAAAATTCTAACGAAGTTTCCAAACTTCGAAAATAATTTTTTTTCTTTTAGAGATTCTTTGCGCATAATATGGTTTTCTGAACCTATCAAACTAGTATAATGAAGGAGAACCAGTTATCTCAAATAAGCACGGAAAAAAGTGATTCTAATGAAGTTTCCAAATTTCGAAAAATTTTTTTTTTCTTTTTGAGATTCTTTCCGCTAAATATGCTTTTCTACAGCTATCAAACTAGCAAAATGAAAGAGAACCATTTATCTCGAAAAAGAACGGAAAAAAAGTGATTATAACGAAGTTTCCAAATTTGGAAAAAATTATTATTATTTTCGAGATTCTTTGCGTATAATATGCTTTTCTGGGGCTATCAAAGTAGTATAATGAAAGAGAACCAGTTATCTCAAATAAGAATGGAAAAAAATTGATTCATAAGGATTTTTCAAACATCAAAAAAAAATTTTTTTCTTTTCGAGATTCTTTCCGCATTATATGCTTTTCTAAGGCTATCAAACTAGTATAATGAAAGAGAACCAGTTATCTCGAATAAGAACGGAAAAAAGTAATTCTAATGAAGTTTCCAAACTTCGAAAAATATTTTTTTTCTTTTCGAGATTCTTTGCCATTAATATGCTTTTCTACAGCTATCAAACTAGCAAAATGAAAGAGAACCAGTTATCTCGAATAAGAACCAAAAAAAAGTGATTCTAATGAAGTTTCCGAACTTTGAAAACATTTTTTTTTCTTTTCGTGATTCTTTGCGCATATAATGGTTTTCTGAGGCTATCAAACTAATATAATGAAAGATAACCAGTTATCTCAAATAAGAATGGAAAAAAATTGATTCTTAAAGATTTTCCAAACATCAAAAAAAAATTTTTTTTCTTTTCCAGATTCTTTCCGCATAATATGCTTTTCTAAGGCTATCAAACTAGTATAAAGAAAGAGAACCAGTTATCACAAATAAGAACGGAAAAAAAGTGATTCTAATGAAGTTTCCAAACTTTGAAAACATTTTTTTTTCTTTTAGAATTCTTTCCGCATAATGTGCATTTCTACAGCTATTAGAACTAGTAAAATTAAAGAGAACCAGTTATCTCGAATAAGAACGTAAAAAAAGTGATTCTAATGAAGTTTCCAAACTTTGAAAACCTTTTTTTTTCTTTTCTTGAATCTTTCCGCATAATATGCTTTTCTACAGCTATCAAACTAGGAAAATGAAAGAGAACCAGTTATCTCGAATAAGAACGGAAAAAAAGTGATTCTAATAAAGTTTCCAAATTTCGAAAATTTTTTTTCTTTTCGAGATTCTTTCTGCATAATACGCTTTTCTACAGGTATCAAACTAGCAAATTGAAAGAGAACCATTTATCTCGAATAAGAACGGAAAAAGAGTAATTCTAACGAAGTTTCCAAACTTCGAAAATAATTATAATTCTTTTCGAGATTCTTTGCGCATAATATGATTTTCTGATTCTATCATACTAGTATAATGAAAGAGAACTAGTTATCTCAAATAAGAATGCAAAACATTGATTCATATGAATTTTCAAAAGATGAAAAAAAAATTTTCTTTATTGAAGATTCTTTCCGCATAATATGCTTTTCTAAGGCTATCAAACTAGTATAATGAAAGAGTACCAGTTATCTCAAATAAGAACGGATAAAAAGTGATTCTAATAAAGTTTCCAAACTTTAAAAACATTTTTTTTTCTTTTCGAATTTCTTTCCGCATAATATGTTTTTCTAAGGCTATCAAACTAGTATAATGAAAGAGAACCAGTTATCTCGAATAAGAACGGAAAAAAATTGATTCCAACGAAGTTTCCAATCATCGAAAAAAATGATTTTTCTTTTCAAGATTCTTTCCGCAAATATGCTTTTCTAAGGCTATAAAACTAGTATAATGAAAGAGAACCAGTTATCTCAAATAAGAACGGAAAAAAAGTGATTCTAATGAAGTTTCCAAAGTTCGAAAAAAATTTTTTTTCTTTTCGAGATTCTTTAAGGATAATATGCTTTTCTGAGTATATCAATTTAGTATAATGAAAGGGAATCAGTTATCTCAAATAAGAACGGAAAAAAAGTTATTCTAATGCAGTTTCCAAACTTCGAAAAGAATTATTTTTCTTTTCGAGATTCTTTGCGCAAAATGTGCTTTTCTGAGGCTATCAAACTAGTATAATGAAAGAGAACCATTTATCTATAATAAGAACGGAAAAAAAGTTATTCAAATAAAGTTTCCAAATATCGAAAAAAATTTTTTGCTTTTCGAGATTCTTTCCGCTATAAATGCTTTTCTACAGCTATCAAACTAGCAAAATGAAAGAGAACCATTTATCTCGAATAATAACGGAAAAAAGTGATTCTAACGAAGTTTCCAAACTTCGAAAAAAATTATTTTTCTTTTCGAGATTCTTTGCGCATAATGTTTTTCTGAAGCTAACAAACTAGTATAATGAAAGAGAACCAATTATCTCAAATAAGAAAGGAAAAAAATTGATTAATAAGGATTTTCCAAACATCAAAAAAAAATTTTTTTCTTTTCGAGATTCTTTCCGCATAATATGCTTTTCTGTTCTATCAAACTAGTATAATGAAAGAGAACCAGTTATCTAGAATAAGAACGGAAAAAAAGTGATTCTAATGGGTTTCCAAACTTCGAAAAAAAATTTTTTTCCTTTGGAGATTCTTTGCGCATAATATGCTTTTCTATGGCTATCAAACTAGTATAATGAAAGAAAACCAGTTATCTCAAATAAGAACGGAAAAAAAGTGATTCTAAAGATGTTTCCAAACTTTGAAATCATTTTTTTTTCTTTTCGAGATTTTTTCCGCTTAATATGCTTTTCTACAGCTATCAAAATAGCAAAATGAAAGAGAACCAGTTATCTCGAATAAGAACGGAAACAAAGTGATTCTAACGAAGTTTCCCAAATTCGAAAAAAATTATTTTTCTTTTTGAGATTCTTACCGCATAATATGCTTTTCTAAGGCTATGAAACTAGTATAATGAAAGAGGAACAGTTATCTCAAATAAGAACGGAAAAAAAGTGATTCTAACGAAGTTTTCAAACTTCTAAATTTTTTTTTTTCGAGATTCTTTGCGCATAATATGCTTTTCTGAGGCTATCAAACTAGTATAATGAAAGAGAACCAGTATTCTCAAATAAGAACGGAAAAAAAGTGATTCTAATGAAGTTTCCAAATTTTGAAAATTTTTTTTTTTCTTTTCGAGATTCTTTGCGCATATAATGCTTTTCTGAGGCTATCAAACTAGTATAATGAAAGATAACCAGTTATCTCAAATAAGAATGGAAAAAAATTGATTCATAATGATTTTCCAAACATCAAAAAAAAATTTTTTTTCTTTTCGAGATTCTTTTCGCATAATATGCTTTTCTGAGGCTATCAAACTAGTATAATGAAAGAGAACCAGTTATCTCAAATAAGAACAGAAAAAAATTGATTCTAATGAAGTTTCCAAATTTTGAAATTTTTTTTTTTTTTTTTCGGGATTCTTTCCGAATAATATGCTTTTCCACAGCTATGAAACACGCAAAATGAAAGGCAACCAGTTATCCCGAATTGAAACGGAAAAAAAGTGATTCTAATGCAGTTTCCAAACTTCGAAAAAAATTATTTTTCTTTTCGAGATTCTTTGCGCATAATATTCCTTTCTACAGCTATCAAACTAGCAAATTGAAAGAGAACCATTTATCTCCAACAAGAAAGGAAAAATAGTGATTCTAACGAAGTTTCCAAACTTCGAAAAAAAAATTTTTCTTTTCGAGATTCTTTGCGCATAATATGCTTTTCTGAGGCTATCAAACTAGTATAATGAAAGAGAATCAGTTATCTCGAATAAGAACGGAAAAAAAGTGATTCTAATGAAGTTTCCAAAGTTCGATAAAAAATTTTTTTCTTTTCGAGAATATTTCGCATAATATGCTTTTCTACAGGTATCAAACTAGCAAAATGAAAGAGAACCATTTATCTCGTATAAGAACGGAAAAAAAAATGATTCTAACGAAGTTTCCAAACTTTGAAAAAAATTATTTTTCTTTTCGAGATTCTTTGCGCATAATATTCTTTTCTACAGCTATCAAACTAGCAAATTAAAAGAGAACCATTTATCTCGAATAAGAACGGATAAAAAGTGATTCTAACGAAGTTTCCAAACTTTGAAAAAAATTATTTTTCTCTTTGAGATTCTTGCCGCATAATATGCTTTTCTAAGGCTATCATAGTAGTATAATGAAAGAGAACCAGTTATCTCTAATAAGAACGGAAAAAAAGTGATTCTAACGAAGTTTCCAAACTTTGAAAAAAATTATTTTTCTTTTTGAGATTCTTTGCGCATAATATACTTTTCTGAGGCTATCAAACCCTTATAATGAAAGAGAACCAATTATCTCAAATAAGAATGCAAAAAAATTGATTAATAAGGATGTTCCAAACATCAAAAAAATTTTTTTTTCTTTTCGAGATTCTTTCCGCATAATATGATTTTCTGAGGCTATCAAACTACTATAATGAAATAGAACTATTTATCTCCAATAAGAATGGAAAAAAATTGATTCATAAAGATTTTCAAAACATCAAAAAAAAATTTCTGCTTTTCGAGATTCTTTCCGCATAATATGCTTTTATACAGGTATCAAACTAGCAAAATGAAAGAGAACCATTTATCTCGTATAAGAACGGAAAAAAATGATTGTAACGAAGTTTCCAAACTTCGAAAAAAATTATTTTTCCTTTCGAGATTCTTTGTGCATAATATGCTTTTCTGAGGCTATCAAACTAGTATATTGAAAGAGAACCAGTTATCTCAAATAAGAACGGAAGAAAGTTATTGATTCTAATGAAGTTTCCAAATTTCGAAATTTTTTTTTTTTCTTTTCGAGATTCTTTCCGTTAAATATGCTTTTCTACAGCTATCAAACTAGCAAAATGAAAGACAACCATTTATCTCGAAAAAGAACGGAAAAAAAGTGATTATAACGAAATTTCCAAATTTGGAAAAAATTATTATTATTTTCGAGATTCTTTCCGCTTATTATGCTTTTCTGAGGCTATCAAACTAGTATAATGAAAGAGAACCAGTTATCTCAAATAAGAACGGAAAAAAAGTGATTCTAATGAAGTTTCCAAACTTTGAAAACATTTTTTTTTCTTTTCGAGATTCTTTGCGGATAATATGCTTTTCCGAGGCTATCAATTTAGTATAATGAAAGGGAATCAGTTATCACAAATAAGAACGGAAAAAAAAAAATTCTAATGAAGTTTCCAAATTTCGAAAAAAATTATTTTTCTTTTCGAGATTCTTTGGGCAAAATATGCTTTTCTGAGGCTATCAAACTAGTATAATGAAAGAGAACCAGTTATCTATAATAAGAACGGAAAAAAGTGATTCTAATAAGGTTTCCAAACTTCGAAAAAATTTTTTTTTCTTTTGGAGATTCTTTGCGCATAATATGCTTTTCTGAGGCTATCAAACTAGTATAAAGAAAGAGAACCAGTTATCTCGAATAAGAACGCAAAAAAAGTGATTCTAATGAGTTTCCAAACTTCGAAAAAAATTTTTTTTCTTTTCGAGGTTCTTTGCGCATAATGTTTTTCTGAAGCTATCAAACTAGTATAATGAAAGAGAACCAGTTATCTCAAATAAGAACGGAAAAAAAGTGATTCTAATGATGTTTTCAAACTTTGAAAACATTTTTTTTTCTTTTCGAGATTTTTTCCCCTTAATATGCTTTTCTACAGGTATCAAAATAGCAAAATGAAAGAGAACCAGTTATCTCGAATAAGAACGGGAAAAAAAAGTGATTCTAACGAAGTTTCCCAACTTCGAAAAAAATTATTTTTCTTTTTGAGATTCTTACTGCATAATATGCTTTTCTAAGGCTATGAAACTAGTATAATGAAAAAGAAACAGTTATCTCAAATAAGAACGGAAAAAAAGTGATTCTAACGAAGTTTCCCAACTTCGAAAAAAATTATTTTTCTTTTTGAGATTCTTACCGCATAATATGCTTTTCTAAGGCTATGAAACTAGTATAATGAAAGAGAAACAGTTATCTCGAATAAGAAAGGAAAAAAAGTGATTCTAACGAAGTTTTCAAACTTCGAAAATTTTTTTTTTCTTTTCGAGATTCTTTGCGCATAATATGCTTTTCTGAAGCTATCAAACTAGTATAATGAAAGAGAACCAGTTATCTCAAATAAGAACGGAAAAAAAGTGATTCTAACGAAGTTTCCAAACTTCGAAAAAAATTATTTTTCTTTTCGAGATTCTTTGCGCATAATATGCTTTTCTGAGGCTATCAAACTAGTATAATGAAAGAGAACCATTTATTCTGAATAAGAACGGAAAAAAAGTAATTCTAATGAAGTTTCCAAATTTTGAAAATTTTTTTTTCTTTTCGAGATTCTTTGCGCATATAATGCTTTTCTGAGGCTATCAAACTAGTATAATGAAAGATAACAATTTATCTCAAATAACAATGGAAAAAAATTGATTCATAAGGATTTTCCAAACATCAAAAAAAAATGTTTTTTCTTTTCGAGATTCTTTTCGCATAATATGCTTTTCTAAGACTATCAAACTAGTATAATGAAAGAGAACCAGTTATCTCATATAAGAACAGAAAAAAATTGATTCTAATGAAGTTTCCAAATTTTGAATTTTTTTTTTTTTTTTTCGAGATTCTTTGCGCATAATATGCTTTTCCACAGCTATCAAACTAGCAAATTAAAAGAGAACCATTTATCTCGAATAAGAACGGAAAAAAAGTGATTCTAATGAAGTTTCCAAACTTCGAAAAAAAATTTTTTTCTTTTCGAGATTATTTCGCATAATATACTTTTCTACAGCTATCAAACTAGCAAAATGAGGGAGAACCAGTTATCTTGAATAAGAACGGATAAAAAGTGATTCTAACGAAGTTTCCAAACCTGGAAAAAAATTATTTTTCTTTTTGAGATTCTTTCCGCATAATATGCTTTTCTAAGGCTATCATACTAGTATAATGAAAGAGAACCAGTTATCTCGAATAAGAACGGAAAAAAAGTGATTCTAACGAAGTTTCCAAACTTTGAAAAAAATTATTTTTCTTTTTGAGATTCTTTGCGCATAATATGCATTTCTGAGGCTATCAAAACCTTATAATGAAAGAGAACCAATTATCTCAAATAAGAATGCAAAAAAATTGATTCATAAGGATTTTCAAAACATCAAAAAAAAATTCCTTTTTTTCGAGATTTTTTCCGCATAATATGCTTTTCTACAGGTATCAAATTAGCAAAATGAAAGAAAACCATTTATCTCGTATAAGAACGGAAAAAAAATGATTCTAACGAAGTTTCCAATCTTCGAAAAAAATAATTTTTCTTTTCGAGATTCTTTGCGCATAATATGCTTTTCTGAGGCTATCAAACTAGTATATTATAAGAGAACCAGTTATCTCAAATAAGAACGGAAGAAAGTGATTGATTCTAATGAAGTTTCCAAATTTCGAAAAAATTTTTTTTTTCTTTTCGAGATTCTTTCCACTAAATATTCTTTTCTACAGCTATCAAACTAGCAAAATGAAAGAGAACCATTTATCCCGAATAAGAACCGAAAAAAAGTGATTCTAATGAAGTTTCCAAACTTCGATAATAATTTTTTTTCTTTTCGAGATTCTTTGCGCATAATATGGTTTTCTGAGGCTATCAAACTAGTATAATGAAAGAGAACCAGTTATCTCAAATAAGAATGGAAAAAAATTGATTCATAAGGATTTTTCAAACATTAAAAAAAAATTTTTTTCTTTTCGAGATTCTTTCCGCTTATTATGTTTTTCTGAGGCTATCAAACTAGTATAATGAAAGAGAACCAGTTATCTCAAATAAGAACGGAAAAAAAGTGATTCTAATGAGGTTTCCAAACTTCGAAAAAAATTTTTTTTCTTTTCGAGATTCTTTGCCCATAATAAGCTTTTCTACACCTATCAAACTTGCAAAATGAAAGAGAACCAATTATCTCGAATAAGAACGGAAAAAAAGTGATTCAAATGAAGTTTCCAAACTTCGAAAAAAATTTTTTTTCTTTTCGAGATTCTTTCCGCATAATATGCTTTTCTACAGATATCAAACTAGCAAATTGAAAGAGAACCATTTATCTCGAGTAAGAACGGAAAAAGAGTAATTCTAATGAAGTTTCCAAACTTCGAAAAAAATTATAATATCTTTTCGAGATTCTTTGCGCATAATATGCTTTTCTGAGTCTATCAAACTAGTATAATGAAAGAGAACTAGTTATCTCAAATAAGAATGGAAAAAATTGATTCATAAGGATTTTCAAAACATCAAAAAAAATTTTTCTTTATTCAAGATTCTTTCCGCATAATGTGCTTTTCTAAGGCTTTCAAACTAGTATAATGAAAGAGAACCAGTTATCTCAAATAAGAACGGAAAAAAAGTGATTCTTATGAAGTTTCCAAACTTTAAAACATTTTTTTCCTTTTCGAGATTCTTTCCGCATAATATGCTTTTCTAAGGCTATCAAACTAGTATAATGAAAGAGAACCAGTTATCTCGAATAAGAACGGAAAAAAATTGATTCCAACGAAGTTTCCAATCTTCGAAAACAATGATTTTTCTTTTCAAGATTCTTTCCGCACAATATGCTTTTCCAAGGCTACCAAACTAGTATAATGAAAGAGAACCAGTTATCTCAAATAAGAACGGAAAAAAAGTGATTCTAATGATGTTTCCAAACTTTAAAAACATTTTTTTTTTCTTTTCCAGATTCTTTCCGCTTAATATGCTTTTTTACAGCTATCAAAATAGCAAAATGAAAGAGAACCAGTTATCTCGAATAAGAACGGAAAAAAAGTGATTCTAATGAAGTTTAAAAACTTCGAAAAAAAATTTTTTTCTTTTCGAGATTCTTTGCGCATAATATGCTTTTCTGAGGCTATCAAACTAGCATAATGAAAGAGAACCCGTTATCTCAAATAAGAACGGAAAAAAAGTGATTCTAATGAAGTTTCCAAATTTCGGAAAATTTTTTTTTTCTTTTCGAGATTCTTTCCGCATAATATGCTTTTCTACAGCTATCAAAGTAGCAAATTGAAAGAGAACCATTTTTCTCGAAAAAGAACGAAAAAAAAGTGATTCTAACGAAGTTTCCAAATTTGGAAAAAATTATTATTATTTTTGAGATTCTTTGCGTTTAATATGCTTTTCTGAGGCTATCAAAGTAGTATAATGAAAGAGAACCAGTTATCTCGAATAAGCATGGAAAAAAATTGATTCATAAGGATTTTTCAAACATCAAAAAAAATTTTTTTTTTTTCGAGATTCTTTCCGCATAATATGCTTTTCTGAGGCTATCAAACTAGTATAATGAAAGAGAACTAGTTATCTCAAATAAGAATGGAAAAAAATCGATTCATAAGGATTTTCCAAAAATCAAAAAAAAAATTTTTCTTTTCGAGATTCTTTTCGCTTATTATGCTTTTCTGTGGCTATCAAACCAGTATAATGAAAGAGAACCAGTTAACTCAAAGAAGAACGGAAAAAAAGATATTCTAATGAAGTTTCCAAACTTTGAAAATATTTTTTTTACTTTTAGAATTCTTTCCGCATAATGTGCTTTTCTACAGCTATCAAACTAGCAAAATGAAAGAGAACCAGTTATCTCGAATAAGAACGTAAAAAAAGTGATTCTAATGAAGTTTCCAAACTTTGAAAACATTTTTTTTCCTTTTCGTGATTCTTTCCGCATAATATGCTTTTCTACAGCTATCAAACTAGGAAAATGAAAGAGAACCAGTTATCTCGAATAAGAACGGAAAAAAAGTGATTCTAATGAAGTTTCCAAACTTCGAAAAAAATTTTTTTTCTTTTCGAGATTCTTTCCGCATAATATGCTTTTCTACAGGTATCAAACTAGCAAATTGAAAGAGAACCATTTATCTCGAATAAGAACGGAAAAAGAGTAATTCTAACGAAGTTTCCAAACTTCGAAAAAAATTATATTTCTTTTCGAGATTCTTTGCGCATAATATGCTTTTCTGATTCTTTCAAACTAGTATAATGAAAGAGAACTAGTTATCTCAAATAAGAATGGAAAAAATTGATTCATAAGGATTTTCAAAAGACCAAAAAAAAAATTTTCTTTATTGAAGATTCTTTCCGCATAATATGCTTTTCTAAGGCTCTCAAACTAGTATAATGAAAGAGAAACAGTTATCTCAAATAAGAACGGAAAAAAAGTGATTCTAATAAAGTTTCCAATCTTCGAAAAAAATGATTTTTCTTTTCAAGATTCTTTCCGCATAATATGCTTTTCTAAGGCTATAAAACTAGTATAATGAAAGAGAACCAGTTATCTCAAATAAGAACGGAAAAAAAGTGATTCTAATGACGTTTCCAAACTTCGAAAAAATTTTTTTTTTTTTCCAAATTCTTTGCGGATAATATGCTTTTCTGAGGCTATCAATTTAGTATAATGAAAGCGAATCAGTTATCTCAAATAAGAACGGAAAAAAATGATTCTAATGAAGTTTCCAAACTTCGAAAAAAATTATTTTTCTTTTCGAGATTCTTTGCGCAAAATATGCTTTTCTGACGCTATCAAACTAGTATAATGAAAGAGAACCAGTTATCTATAATAAGAACGAAAAAAAAGTGATTCTAATAAGGTTTCCAAATATCGAATAAAAATTTTATGCTTTCGAGATTCTTTCCGCTATAAATGCTTTTCTATAGCTATCAAACTAGCAAAATGAAAGAGAACCATTTATCTCGAATAAGAACGGAAAAAAAGTGATTCTAATGAAGTTTCCAAACTTCGAAAAAAATTATTTTTCTTTTCGAGATTCTTTGCGCATAATGTTTTTCTGAAGCTATCAAACTAGTATAATGAAAGAGAACCAATTATCTCAAATAAGAAAGGAAAAAAATTGATCAATAAGGATTTTCGAAACATCAAAAAACATTTTTTTTCTTTTCGAGATTCTTTCCGCATAATATGCTTTTCTGTTCTATCAAACTAGTATAATGAAAGAGAACCAGTTATTTCGAATAAGAACGGAAAAAAAGTGATTCTAATGAGTTTCCAAACTTCGAAAAAAAATTTTTTTCTTTTCTAGATTCTTTGCGCATAATATGCTTTTCTATGGCTATCAAACTAGTATAATGAAAGAGAACCAGTTATCTCAAATAAGAACGAAAAAAAAAACTGATTCTAATGATGTTTTCAAACTTTGAAAACATTTTTTTTTCTTTTCGAGATTTTTTCCGCTTAATATGCTTTTCTACAGCTATCAAAATAGCAAAATGATAGAACCAGTTATCTCGAATAAGAACGGAAAAAAAGTGATTCTAACGAAGTTTCCCAACTTCGAAAAAAATTACTTTTCTTTTTGAGATTCTTACCGCATAATATGCTTTTCTAAGGCTATGAAACTAGTATAATGAAAGAGAAACATTTATCTCAAATAAGAACGGAAAAAAAGTGATTCTAACGAAGTTTTCAAACTTGGAAAAAATTTTTTTTTCTTTTCGAGATTCTTTGCGCATAATATGCTTTTCTGAGGCTATCAAACTAGTATAATGAAAAAGAACCAGTTATCTCAAATAAGAACGGAAAAAAGGTGATTCTAATGAAGTTTCCAAATTTTGAATTTTTTTTTTTTTTCTTTTCGAGATTCTTTGCGAATAATATGCTTTTCCACAACTATCAAACTCGCAAAATGAAAGGGAACCAGTTATCCCGAATAAGAACGGAAAAAAAGTGATTCTAATGAAGTTTCCAAACTTCGAAAAAAATTATTTTTCTTTTCGAGATTCTTTGCGCATATTCTTTTCTACAGCTATCAAATTAGCAATTTGAAAGAGAACCATTTATCTCGAATAAGAACGGAAAAAAGTGATTCTAACGAAGTTTCCAAACATCGAAAAAAATTATTTTTCTTTTCCAGATTCTTTGCGCATAACATGCTTTTCTGAGGCTATCAAACAAGTATAATGAAAGAGAATCAGTTATCTCGAATAAGAACGGAAAAAAAGTGATTATAATGAAGTTTCCAAACTTTGAAAAAAATTATTTTTCTTTTTGAGATTCTTTCCGCATAATATGCTTTTCTAAGGCTATCAAACTAGTATAATGAAAGAGAACCAGTTATCTCATATAAGAACAGAAAAAATTTGATTCTAATGAAGTTTCCTAATTTTGAAAAAAAATTTTTTTTTTCGAGATTCTTTGCGCATAATATGCTTTTCCACAGCTATCAAACTAGCAAAAAGAAAGGGAACCAGTTATCCCGAATAAGAACGGAAAAAAAGTGATTCTAATGAAGTTTCCAAACTTCGAAAAAAATTATTATTCTTTTCGAGATTCTTTGCGCATAATATTCTTTTCTACAGCTATCAAACTAGCAAATTAAAAGAGAACCATTTATCTCGAATAAGAACGGAAAAAAAGTGATTCTAATGAAGTTTCCAAACTTCGAAAAAAAATTTTTTTCTTTTCGAGATTATTTCGCATAATATACTTTTCTACAGCTATCAAACTAGCAAAATGAGGGAGAACCAGTTATCTCGAATAAGAACGGATAAAAAGTGATTCTAACGAAGTTTCCAAACTTTGAAAAAAATTATTTTTCTTTTTGAGATTCTTTCCGCAAAATATGCTTTTCTAAGGATATCATACTAGTATAATGAAAGAGAACCAGTTATCTCGAATAAGAACGGAAAAAAAGTGATTCTAACGAAGTTTCCAAACTTTGAAAAAAATTATTTTTCTTTTTGAGATTCTTTGCGCATAATATGCTTTTCTGAGGCTATCAAACCCTTATAATGAAAGAGAACCAATTATCTCAAATAAGAATGCAAAAAAATTGATTAATAAGGATGTTCCAAACATCAAAAAAAATTTTTTTTCTTTTCGAGATTCTTTCCGCATAATATGCTTTTCTGAGGCTATCAAACTACTATAATGAAATAGAACTAGTTATCTCCAATAAGAATGGAAAAAAATTGATTCATAAGGATTTTCAAAACATCAAAAAAAAAATTTCTTTTTTTCGAGATTCTTTCCGCATAATATGCTTTTCTACAGGTATCAAACTAGCAAAATGAAAGAGAACCATTTATCTCGTATAAGAACGGAAAAAAAATGATTCTAAGGAAGTTTCCAAACTTCGAAAAAAAGTATTTTTCTTTTCGAGATTCTTTGCGCATAATATGCTTTTCTGAGGCTATCAAACTAGTATATTGAAAGAGAACCAGTTATCTCAAATAAGAACAGAAAAAAATTGATTCTAATGAAGTTTCCAAATTTTGAATTTTTTTTTTTTTTTTTCGAGATTCTTTCCGTATAATATGCTATTCCACAGCTATGAAACTCGCAAAATGAAAGGCAACCAGTTATCCCGAATAAGAACGGAAAAAAAGTGATTCTAATGCAGTTTCCAAACTTCGAAAAAAATTATTTTTCTTTTCGAGATTCTTTGCGCATAATATTCTTTTCTACAGCTATCAAACTAGCAAATTGAAAGAGAACCATTTATCTCGAATAAGAACGGAAAAATAGTGATTTTAACGAAGTTTCCAAACTTCGAAAAAAAAATTTTTCTTTTCGAGATTCTTTGCGCATAATATGCTTTTCTGAGGCTATCAAACTAGTATAATGAAAGAGAATCAGTTATCTCGAATAAGAACGGAAAAAAAGTGATTCTAGTGAAGTTTCCAAACTTCGAAAAAAAATTTTTTTCTTTTCGAGAATATTTCGCATAATATGCTTTTCTACAGGTAACAAACTAGCAAAATGAAAGAGAACCATTTATCTCGTATAAGAACGGAAAAAAAATGATTCTAACGAAGTTTCCAAACTTTGAAAAAAATTATTTTTCTTTTCGAGATTCTTTGCGCATAATATTCTTTTCTACAGCTATCAAACTAGAAAAATTAAAAGAGAACCATTTATCTCGAATAAGAACGGATAAAAAGTGATTCTAACGAATTTTCCAAACTTTGAAAAAAATTATTTTTCTCTTTGAGATTCTTGCCGCATAATATGCTTTTCTAAGGTTATCATAGTAGTATAATGAAAGAGAACCAGTTATCTCGAATAAGAACGGAAAAAAAGTGATTCTAACGAAGTTTCCAAACTTTGAAAAAAATTATTTTTCTTTTTGAGATTCTTTGCGCATAATATGCTATTCTGAGGCCTTCAAACCCTTATAATGAAAGAGAACCAATTATCTCAAATAAGAATGCAAAAAAATTGATTAATAAGGATGTTCCAAACATCAAAAAAATTTTTTTTTCTTTTCGAGATTCTTTCCGCATAATATGCTTTTCTGAGGCTATCAAACTACTATAATGAAATAGAACTATTTATCTCCAATAAGAATGGAAAAAAATTGATTCATAAAGATTTTCAAAACATCAAAAAAAAATTTCTTCTTTTCGAGATTCTTTCCGCATGATATGCTTTTATACAGGTATCAAACTAGCAAAATGAAAGAGAACCATTTATCTCGTATAAGAACGGAAAAAAATGATTCTAATAAGGTTTCCAAACTTCGAAAAAAATTATTTTTCCTTTCGAGATTCTTTGTGCATAATATGCTTTTCTGAGGCTATCAAACTAGTATATTGAAAGAGAACCAGTTATCTCAAATAAGAACGGAAGAAAGTGATTGATTCTAATGAAGTTTCCAAATTTCGAAAATTTTTTTTTTTTTCTTTTCGAGATTCTTTCCGTTAAATATGCTTTTCTACAGCTATCAAACTAGCAAAATGAAAGAGAACCATTTATCCCGAATAAGAACGGAAAAAAAGTGATTCTAACGAAGTTTCCAAACTTCGAAAATAATTTTTTTTCTTTTCGAGATTCTTTGCGCATAATATGGTTTTCTGAGGCTATCAAACTTGTATAATGAAAGAGAACCAGTTATCTGAAATAAGAACGGAAAAAAGTGATTCTAATGAAGTTTCCAAATTTCGAAAAATTTTTTTTTTCTTTTCGAGATTCTTTCCGCTACATATGCTTTTCTACAGCTATCAAACTAGCAAAATGAAAGAGAACCATTTATCTCGAAAAAGAACGGAAAAAAAGTGATTATAACGAAGTTTCCAAATTTGGAAAAACTTATTATTATTTTCGAGATTCTTTGCGTATAATATGCTTTTCTGAGGCTATCAAAGTAGTATAATGAAAGAGAACCAGTTATCTCAAATAAGAAAGGAAAAAAATTGATTCATACGGATTTTTCAAACATCAAAAAATTTTTTTTCTTTTCGAGATTCTTTCCGCTTATTATGCTTTTCTGAGGCTATCAAACTAGTATAATGAAAGAGAACTAGTTATCTCAAATAAGAACGGAAAAAAAGTGATTCTAATGAAGTTTCCAAACTTTGAAAACATTTTTTTTTCTTTTCGAGATTCTTTGCGCAAAATATGCTTTTCTGAGGCTATCAAACTAGTATAACGAAAGAGAACCAGTTATCTATAATAAGAACGGAAAAAAGTGATTCTAATAAGGTTTCGAAACTTCGAAAAATTTTCTTTTTCTTTTGGAGATTCTTTGATCATAATATGCTTTTCTGAGGCTATCAAACTAGTATAAAGAAAGAGAACCAGTTATCTCGAATAAGAACGCAAAAAAGTGATTCTAATGAGTTTCTAAACTTCGAAAAAAAATTTTTTTCTTTTCGAGGTTCTTTGCGCATAATGTTTTTCTGAAGCTATCAAACTAGTATAATGAAAGAGAACCAATTATCTCAATTAAGAAAGGAAAAAAATTGATTAATAAGGATTTTCGAAACATCAAAAAAAATTTTTTTCTTTTCGAGATTCTTTCCGCATAATATGCTTTTCTGTTCTATCAAACTAGTATAATGAAAGAGAACCAGTTATCTCGAATAAGAACGGAAAAAAAGTGATTCTAATGAGTTTCCAAACTTCGAAAAAAATTTTTTTCTTTTCTAGATTCTTTGCGCATAATATGCTTTTCTTTGGCTATCAAACTAGTATAATGAAAGAGAACCAGTTATCTCAAATAAGAACGGAAAAAAAGTGATTCTAATGATGTTTTCAAACTTTGAAAACATTTTTTTTTCTTTTCGAGATTTTTTCCGCTTAATATGCTTTTCTACAGCTATCAAAATAGCAAAATGAAAGAGAACCAGTTATCTCGAATAAGAACGGAAAAAAAAGTGATTCTAACGAAGTTTCCCAACTTCGAAAAAAATTATTTTTCTTTTTGAGATTCTTACCGCATAATATGCTTTTCTAAGTCTATGAAACTGGTATAATGAAAAAGAAACAGTTATCTCAAATAAGAATGGAAAAAAAGTGATTCTAACGAAGTTTCCCAACTTCGAAAAAAATTATTTTTCTTTTTGAGATTCTTACCGCATAATATGCTTTTCTAAGGCTATGAAACTAGTATAATGAAAGAGAAACAGTTATCTCAAATAAGAAAGGAAAAAAAGTGATTCTAACGAAGTTTTCAAACTTCGAAAATTTTTTTTTTCTTTTCGAGATTCTTTGCGCATAATATGCTTTTCTGAGGCTATCAAACTAGTATAATGAAAGAGAACCAGTTATCTCAAATAGGAACGGAAAAAAAGTGATTCTAACGAAGTTTCCAAACTTCGAAAAAAATTATTTTTCTTTTCGAGATTCTTTGCGCATAATATGCTTTTCTGAGGCTATCAAACTAGTATAATGAAAGAGAATCAGTTATCTCGAATAAGAACGGAAAAAAAGTGAATCTAACGAAGTTTCCAAACTTTGAAAAAAATTATTTTTCTTTTTGAGATTCTTTCCGCTAAATATGCTTTTCTACAGCTATCAAACTAGCAAAATGAAAGAGAACCATTTATTCTGAATAAGAACGGAAAAAAAGTAATTCTAATGAAGTTTCCAAATTTTGAAAATTTTTTTTTCTATTCGAGATTCTTTGCGCATATAATGCTTTTCTGAGGCTATCAAACTAGTATAATGAAAGATAACAATTTATCTCAAATAACAATGGAAAAAAATTGATTCATAAGGATTTTCCAAACATCAAAAAAAAATTTTTTTTCTTTTCGAGATTCTTTTCGCATAATATGCTTTTCTAAGACTATCAAACTAGAATAATGAAAGAGAACCAGTTATCTCATATAAGAACAGAAAAAAATTGATTCTAATGAAGTTTCCAAATTTTGAAATTTTTTTTTTTTTTTTCAAGATTCTTTGCGCATAATATGCTTTTCCACAGCTATCAAACTAGCAAATTAAAAGAAAACCAGTTATCTCGAATAAGAACGGATAAAAAGTGATTCTAAAGAAGTTTCCAAACCTGGAAAAAAATTATTTTTCTTTTTGAGATTCTTTCCACATAATATGCTTTGCTAAGGCTATCATACTAGTATAATGAAAGAGAACCAGTTATCTCGAATAAGAACGGAAAAAAAGTGATTCTAACGAAGTTTCCAAACTTTGAAAAAAATTATTTTTCTTTTTGAGATTCTTTGCGCATAATATGCATTTCTGAGGCTATCAAAACCTTATAATGAAAGAGAACCAATTATCTCAATTAAGAATGCAAAAAAATTGATTAATAAGGATGTTCCAAACATCAAAAAATTTTTTTTTTCTTTTCGAGATTCTTTCCGCATAATATGCCTATCTGAGGGTATCAAACTACTATAATGAAATAGAACTAGTTATCTCCAATAAGAATGGAAAAAAATTTATTCATAAGGATTTTCAAAACATCAAAAAAAAATTCCTTTTTTTCGAGATTTTTTCCGCATAATATGCTTTTCTACAGGTATCAAACTAGCAAAATGAAAGAAAACCATTTATCTCGTATAAGAACGGAAAAAAAATGATTCTAACGAAGTTTCCAAACTTCGAAAAAAATTATTTTTCTTTTCGAGATTCTTTGCGCATAATATGCTTTTCTGAGGCTATCAAACTAGTATATTGAAAGAGAACCAGTTATCTCAAATAAGAACGAAAGAAAGTGATTGATTCTAATGAAGTTTCCAAATTTCGAAAAGATTTTTTTTTCTTTTCGAGATTCTTTCCGCATAATATGCTTTTCTAAGGCTATCAAACTAATGTAATGAAAGAGAACCAGTTATCTCAAATAAGAATGGAAAAAAATTGATTCATAAGGATTTTTCAAACATTAAAAAAAAATTTTTTTCTTTTCGAGATTCTTTCCGCTTATTATGCTTTTCTGAGGCTATCAAACTAGTATAATGAAAGAGAACAAGTTATCTCAAATAAGAACGGGAAAAAAGTGATTCTAATGAAGTTTCCAAACTTTGAAAAGATTTTTTTTTCTTTTCGAGATTCTTTCCGCATAATATGCTTTTCTAAGGCTATCAAACTAATGTAATGAAAGAGAACCAGTTATCTCAAATAAGAATGGAAAAAAATTGATTCATAAGAATTTTCCAAATATCAAAAAAATTTTTTTTTCTTTTCAAGATTCTTTCCATATTATATGCTTTTCTAAGGCTATCAAACTAGTATAATGAAAGAGAACCAGTTATCTCGAATAAGAACGGAAAAAAAGTGATTCTAATGAAGTTTCCAAACTTCGAAAAAAATTATTTTCTTTTCGAGATTCTTTGCGCATAATGTTTTTCTGAAGCTATCAAACTAGTATAATGAAAGAGAACCAATTATCTCAAATAAGAAAGGAAAAAAATTGATTAATAAGGATTTTCGAAACATCAAAAAAAAATTTTTTTCTTTTCGAGATTCTTTCCGCATAATATGCTTTTCTGTTCTATCAAACTAGTATAATGAACGAGAACCAGTTATCTCGAATAAGAACGGAAAAAAAGTGATTCTAATGAGTTTCCAAACTTCGAAAAAAAATTTTTTTCTTTTCTAGATTCTTTGCGCATAATATGCTTTTCTATGGCTATCAAACTAGTATAATGAAAGAGAACCAGTTATCTCAAATAAGAACGGAAAAAAAACTGATTCTAATGATGTTTTCAAACTTTGAAAACATTTTTTTTTTTTTTTCGAGATTTTTTCCGCTTAATATGCTTTTCTACAGCTATCAAAATAGCAAAATGAAAGAGAACCAGTTATCTCGAATAAGAACGGAAAAAAAGTGATTCTAACGAAGTTTCCCAACTTCGAAAAAAATTACTTTTCTTTTTGAGATTCTTACCGCATAATATGCTTTTCTGAGGCTATCAAACTAGTATAATGAAAGAGAACCAGTTATCTCAAATAAGAACGGAAAAAAGGTGATTCTAATGAAGTTTCCAAATTTTGAATTTTTTTTTTTTCTTTTCGAGATTCTTTGCGCATATAATGCTTTTCTGAGGCTATCAAACTAGTATATTGAAAGATAACCAGTTATCTCAAATAAGAATAGAAAAAAATTGATTCATAAGGATTTTCCAAACATCAAAAAAAAATTTTTTTTCTTTTCGAGATTCTTTTCGCATAATATGCTTTTCTAAGGCTATCAAACTAGTATAATGAAAGAGAACCAGTTATCTCAAATAAGAACAGAAAAAAATTGATGGTAATGAAGTTTCCAAATTTTGAAATTTTTTTTTTTTTTCGAGATTCTTTCCGCATAATATGCTTTTCCACAGCTATCAAACTCGCAAAATGAAAGGGAACCAGTTATCCCGAATAAGAACGGAAAAAAGGTGATTCTAATGAAGTTTCCAACTTCGAAAAAAATTATTTTTCTTTTCGAGATTCTTTGCGCATATTCTTTTCTACAGCTATCAAATTAGCAATTTGAAAGAGAACCATTTATCTCGAATAAGAACGGAAAAAAAGTAATTCTAACGAAGTTTCCAAACTTCGAAAAAAATTATTTTTCTTTTCGAGATTCTTTGCGCATAATATGCTTTTCTGAGGCTATCAAACTAGTATATTGAAAGAGAACCAGTTATCTCAAATAAGAACAGAAAAAAATTGATTCTAATGAAGTTTCCAAATTTTGAATTTTTTTTTTTTTTTTTCGAGATTCTTTCCGTATAATATGCTTTTCCACAGCTATGAAACTCGCAAAATGAAAGGCAACCAGTTATCCCGAATAAGAACGGAAAAAAAGTGATTCTAATGCAGTTTCCAAACTTCGAAAAAAATTATTTTTCTTTTCGAGATTCTTTGCGCATAATATTCTTTTCTACAGCTATCAAACTAGCAAATTGAAAGAGAACCATTTATCTCGAATAAGAACGGAAAAATAGTGATTTTAACGAAGTTTCCAAACTTCGAAAAAAAAATTTTTCTTTTCGAGATTCTTTGCGCATAATATGCTTTTCTGAGGCTATCAAACTAGTATAATGAAAGAGAACCAGTTATCTCAAATAAGAACAGAAAAAATGTGATTCTAACGAAGTTTCCAAACTTCGAAAAAAATTATTTTTCTTTTCGAGATTCTTTGCGCATAATATGCTTTTCTGAGGCTATCAAACTAGTATAATGAAAGAGAATCAGTTATCTCGAATAAGAACGGAAAAAAAGTGAATCTAACGAAGTTTCCAAACTTTGAAAAAAATTATTTTTCTTTTTGAGATTCTTTCCGCTAAATATGCTTTTCTACAGCTATCAAACTAGCAAAATGAAAGAGAACCATTTATTCTGAATAAGAACGGAAAAAAAGTAATTCTAATGAAGTTTCCAAATTTTGAAAATTTTTTTTTCTATTCGAGATTCTTTGCGCATATAATGCTTTTCTGAGGCTATCAAACTAGTATAATGAAAGATAACAATTTATCTCAAATAACAATGGAAAAAAATTGATTCATAAGGATTTTCCAAACATCAAAAAAAAATTTTTTTTCTTTTCGAGATTCTTTTCGCATAATATGCTTTTCTAAGACTATCAAACTAGAATAATGAAAGAGAACCAGTTATCTCATATAAGAACAGAAAAAAATTGATTCTAATGAAGTTTCCAAATTTTGAAATTTTTTTTTTTTTTTTCAAGATTCTTTGCGCATAGTATGCTTTTCCACAGCTATCAAACTAGCAAATTAAAAGAAAACCAGTTATCTCGAATAAGAACGGATAAAAAGTGATTCTAAAGAAGTTTCCAAACCTGGAAAAAAATTATTTTTCTTTTTGAGATTCTTTCCACATAATATGCTTTTCTAAGGCTATCATACTAGTATAATGAAAGAGAACCAGTTATCTCGAATAAGAACGGAAAAAAAGTGATTCTAACGAAGTTTCCAAACTTTGAAAAAAATTATTTTTCTTTTTGAGATTCTTTGCGCATAATATGCATTTCTGAGGCTATCAAAACCTTATAATGAAAGAGAACCAATTATCTCAATTAAGAATGCAAAAAAATTGATTAATAAGGATGTTCCAAACATCAAAAAAATTTTTTTTTCTTTTCGAGATTCTTTCCGCATAATATGCCTATCTGAGGGTATCAAACTACTATAATGAAATAGAACTAGTTATCTCCAATAAGAATGGAAAAAAATTGATTCATAAGGATTTTCAAAACATCAAAAAAAAATTCCTTTTTTTCGAGATTTTTTCCGCATAATATGCTTTTCTACAGGTATCAAACTAGCAAAATGAAAGAAAACCATTTATCTCGTATAAGAACGGAAAAAAAATGATTCTAACGAAGTTTCCAAACTTCGAAAAAAATTATTTTTCTTTTCGAGATTCTTTGCGCATAATATGCTTTTCTGAGGCTATCAAACTAGTATATTGAAAGAGAACCAGTTATCTCAAATAAGAACGAAAGAAAGTGATTGATTCTAATGAAGTTTCCAAATTTCGAAAAGATTTTTTTTTCTTTTCGAGATTCTTTCCGCATAATATGCTTTTCTAAGGCTATCAAACTAATGTAATGAAAGAGAACCAGTTATCTCAAATAAGAATGGAAAAAAATTGATTCATAAGGATTTTTCAAACATTAAAAAAAAATTTTTTTCTTTTCGAGATTCTTTCCGCTTATTATGCTTTTCTGAGGCTATCAAACTAGTATAATGAAAGAGAACAAGTTATCTCAAATAAGAACGGGAAAAAAGTGATTCTAATGAAGTTTCCAAACTTTGAAAAGATTTTTTTTTCTTTTCGAGATTCTTTCCGCATAATATGCTTTTCTAAGGCTATCAAACTAATGTAATGAAAGAGAACCAGTTATCTCAAATAAGAATGGAAAAAAATTGATTCATAAGAATTTTCCAAATATCAAAAAAATTTTTTTTTCTTTTCAAGATTCTTTCCATATTATATGCTTTTCTAAGGCTATCAAACTAGTATAATGAAAGAGAACCAGTTATCTCGAATAAGAACGGAAAAAAAGTGATTCTAATGAAGTTTCCAAACTTCGAAAAAATTTTTTTTTCTTTTCGAGATTCTTTGCCCATAATATGCTTTTCTACACCTATCAAACTAGCAAAATGAAAGAGAACCAGTTATCTCGAATGAGAACGGAAAAAAAGTGATTCAAATAAAGTTTCCAAACTTCGAAAAAAATTTTTTTTCTTTTCGAGATTCTTTGCGCATAATATGCTTTTCTATGGCTACCAAACTAGTATAATGAAAGAGAACCAGTTATCTCAAATAAGAACGGATAAAAAGTGATTCTAATGATGTTTCCAAACTTTGAAAACATTTTTTTTTCTTTTCCAGATTCTTTCCGTTTAATATGCTTCTTTACAGCTATCAAAATAGCAAAATGAAAGAGAACCAGTTATCTCGAATAAGAACGGAAAAAAAGTGATTCTAATGAAGTTTCCAAACTTCGAAAAAAAATTTTTTTCTTTTCGAGATTCTTTGCGCATAATATGCTTTTCTGAGGCTATCAAACTAGCATAATGAAAGAGAACCCGTTATCTCAAATAAGAACGGAAAAAAAGTGATTCTAATGAAGTTTCCAAATTTCGGAAAATTTTTTTTTTCTTTTCGAGATTCTTTGCGCATAATATGCTTTTCTGAGGCTATCAAACTAGTATAATGAAAGAGAACCAGTTATCTCAAATAAGAACGGAAAAAAAGTGATTCTAACGAAGTTTCCAAACTTCGAAAAAAATTATTTTTCTTTTCGAGATTCTTTGCGCATAATATGCTTTTCTGAGGCTATCAAACTAGTATAATGAAAGAGAATCAGTTATCTCGAATAAGAACGGAAAAAAAGTGAATCTAACGAAGTTTCCAAACTTTGAAAAAAATTATTTTTCTTTTTGAGATTCTTTCCGCTAAATATGCTTTTCTACAGCTATCAAACTAGCAAAATGAAAGAGAACCATTTATTCTGAATAAGAACGGAAAAAAAGTAATTCTAATGAAGTTTCCAAACTTCGAAAAAAATTTTTTTTCTTTTCGAGATTCTTTGCCCATAATATGCTTTTCTACACCTATCAAACTAGCAAAATGAAAGAGAACCAGTTATCTCGAATGAGAACGGAAAAAAAGTGATTCAAATAAAGTTTCCAAACTTCGAAAAAAATTTTTTTTCTTTTCGAGATTCTTTGCGCATAATATGCTTTTCTATGGCTACCAAACTAGTATAATGAAAGAGAACCAGTTATCTCAAATAAGAACGGATAAAAAGTGATTCTAATGATGTTTCCAAACTTTGAAAACATTTTTTTTTTCTTTTCCAGATTCTTTCCGTTTAATATGCTTCTTTACAGCTATCAAAATAGCAAAATGAAAGAGAACCAGTTATCTCGAATAAGAACGGAAAAAAAGTGATTCTAATGAAGTTTCCAAACTTCGAAAAAAAATTTTTTTCTTTTCGAGATTCTTTGCGCATAATATGCTTTTCTGAGGCTATCAAACTAGCATAATGAAAGAGAACCCGTTATCTCAAATAAGAACGGAAAAAAAGTGATTCTAATGAAGTTTCCAAATTTCGGAAAATTTTTTTTTTCTTTTTGAGATTCTTTCCGCATAATATGCTTTTCTACAGCTATCAAAGTAGCAAATTGAAAGAGTACCATTTTTCTCGAAAAAGAACGGAAAAAAAGTGATTCTAACGAAGTTTCCAAATTTGGAAAAAATTATTATTATTTTTGAGATTCTTTGCGTTTAATATGCTTTTCTGAGGCTATCAAAGTAGTATAATGAAAGAGAACCAGTTATCTCAAATAAGCATGGAAAAAAATTCATTCATAAGGATTTTTCAAACATCAAAAAAAAATTTTTTTTTTTTCGAGATTCTTTCCGCATAATATGCTTTTCTGAGGCTATCAAACTAGTATACTGAAAGAGAACTAGTTATCTCAAATAAGAATGGAAAAAAATCGATTCATAAGGATTTCCCAAAAATCAAAAAAAAAATTTTTTCTTTTCGAGATTCTTTCCGCTTATTATGCTTTTCTGAGGCTATCAAACCAGTATAATGAAAGAGAACCAGTTAACTCAAAGAAGAACGGAAAAAAAGATATTCTAATGAAGTTTCCAAACTTTGAAAATATTTTTTTTTCTTTTAGAATTCTTTCCGCATAATGTGCTTTTCTACAGCTATCAAACTAGCAAAATGAAAGAGAACCAGTTATCTCGAATAAGAACGGAAAAAAAGTGATTCTAATGAAGTTTCCAAACTTCGAAAAAAATTTTTTTTCTTTTCGAGATTCTTTCCGCATAATATGCTTTTCTACAGGTATCAAACTAGCAAATTGAAAGAGAACCATTTATCTCGAATAAGAACGGAAAAAGAGTAATTCTAACGAAGTTTCCAAACTTCGAAATAAATTATATTTCTTTTCGAGATTCTTTGCGCATAATATGCTTTTCTGATTCTTTCAAACTAGTATAATGAAAGAGAACTAGTTATCTCAAATAAGAATGAAAAAAATTGATTCATAAGGATTTTCAAAAGACCAAAAAAAAATTTTTCTTTATTGAAGATCCTTTCCGCATAATATGCTTTTCTAAGGCTATCAAACTAGTATAATGAAAGAGAAACAGTTATATCAAATAAGAACGGAAAAAAAGTGATTCTAATAAAGTTTCCAAACTTTGAAAACATTTTTTTTCTTTTCGGGATTCTTTCCGCATAATATGCTTTTCTAAGGCTATCAAACTAGTATAATGAAAGAGAACCAGTTATCTCGAATAAGAACGGAAAAAAATTGATTCCAACGAAGTTTCCAATCTTCGAAAAAAATGATTTTTCTTTTCAAGATTCTTTCCGCATAATATGCTTTTCTAAGGCTATAAAACTAGTATAATGAAAGAGAACCAGTTATCTCAAATAAGAACGGAAAAAAAGTGATTCTAATGACGTTTCCAAAGTTCGAAAAAATTTTTTTTTCTTTTCGAGTTTCTTTGCGGATAATATGCTTTTCTGAGGCTATCAATTTAGTATAATGAAAGCGAATCAGTTATCTCAAATAAGAACGGAAAAAAAGTGATTCTAATGAAGTTTCCACACTTCGAAAAACATTATTTTTCTTTTCGAGATTCTTTGCGCAAAATATGCTTTTCTGAGGCTATCAAACTAGTATAATGAAAGAGAACCAGTTATCTATAATAAGAACGAAAAAAAAAGTGCTTCTAATAAGGTTTCCAAATATCGAATAAAAATTTTTTGCTTTCGAGATTCTTTCCGCTATAAATGCTTTTCTGCAGCTATCAAACTAGCAAAATGAAAGAGAACCATTTATCTCGAATAAGCACGGAAAAAAAGTGATTCTAACGAAGTTTCCAAACTTCGAAAAAAATTATTTTCTTTTCGAGATTCTTTGCGCATAATGTTTTTCTGAAGCTATCAAACTAGTATAATGAAAGAGAACCAATTATCTCAAATAAGAAAGGAAAAAAATTGATTAATAAGGATTTTCGAAACATCAAAAAAAATTTTTTTTCTTTTCGAGATTCTTTCCGCATAATATGCTTTTCTGTTCTATCAAACTAGTATAATGAAAGAGAACCAGTTATCTCGAATAAGAACGGAAAAAAAGTGATTCTAATGAGTTTCCAAACTTCGAAAAAAATTTTTTTTCTTTTCGAGATTCTTTGCGCATAATATGCTTTTCTATGGCTACCAAACTAGTATAATGAAAGAGAACCAGTTATCTCAAATAAGAACGGATAAAAAGTGATTCTAATGATGTTTCCAAACTTTGAAAACATTTTTTTTTCTTTTCCAGATTCTTTCCGTTTAATATGCTTCTTTACAGCTATCAAAATAGCAAAATGAAAGAGAACCAGTTATCTCGAATAAGAACGGAAAAAAAGTGATTCTAATGAAGTTTCCAAACTTCGAAAAAAAATTTTTTTCTTTTCGAGATTCTTTGCGCATAATATGCTTTTCTGAGGCTATCAAACTAGCATAATGAAAGAGAACCCGTTATCTCAAATAAGAACGGAAAAAAAGTGATTCTAATGAAGTTTCCAAATTTCGGAAAATTTTTTTTTTCTTTTTGAGATTCTTTCCGCATAATATGCTTTTCTACAGCTATCAAAGTAGCAAATTGAAAGAGAACAAGTTATCTCAAATAAGAACGGGAAAAAAGTGATTCTAATGAAGTTTCCAAACTTTGAAAAGATTTTTTTTTCTTTTCGAGATTCTTTCCGCATAATATGCTTTTCTAAGGCTATCAAACTAATGTAATGAAAGAGAACCAGTTATCTCAAATAAGAATGGAAAAAAATTGATTCATAAGAATTTTCCAAATATCAAAAAAATTTTTTTTTCTTTTCAAGATTCTTTCCATATTATATGCTTTTCTAAGGCTATCAAACTAGTACAATGAAAGAGAACCAGTTATCTCAAATAAAAATGGAAAAAAATTGATTCATAAGGATTTTTCAAGCATCAAAAAAAAATTTTTTCTTTTCGAGATTCTTTCCGCTTATTATGCTTTTCTGAGGCTATCAAAGTAGTATAATGAAAGAGAACCAGTTATCTCAAATAAGAACGGAAAAAAAGTGATTCTAATGAAGTTTCCAAAATTTGAAAACATTTTTTTTTCTTTTCGAGATTCTTTCCGCATAATATGCTTTTCTAAGGCTATCAAACTAGTTTAATGAAAGAGAACCAGTTATCTCAAATACAAATGGAAAAAATTTGATTCATAAGAATTTTCAAAACATCAAAAAAAATTTTTCTTTATTCAAGATTCTTTCCGCATAATATGCTTTTCTAAGGCTTTCAAACTAGTATAATGAAAGAGAACCAGTTATCTCAAATAAGAACGGAAAAAAAGTGATTCTAATGAAGTTTCCAAACTTTAAAACATTTTTTTTTCTTTTCGAGATTCTTTCCGCATAATATGCTTTTCTAAGGCTATCAAACAAGTATAATGAAAGAGAACCAGTTATCTCATATAAGAACAGAAAAAAATTGATTCTAATAAAGTTTCCAAATTTTGAATTTTTTTTTTTTTTTTTTCGACATTCTTTGCGCATAATATGCTTTTCCACAGCTATCAAACTAGCAAATTAAAAGAGAACCATTTATCTCGAATAAGAACGGAAAAAAAGTGATTCTAATGAAGTTTCCAAACTTCGAAAAAAAATTTTTTTCTTTTCGAGATTATTTCGCATAATATACTTTTCTACAGCTATCAAACTAGCAAAATGAGGGAGAACCAGTTATCTCGAATAAGAACGGATAAAAAGTGATTCTAACGAAGTTTCCAAACCTGGAAAAAAATTATTTTTCTTTTTGAGATTCTTTCCGCATAATATGCTTTTCTAAGGCTATCATACCTAGTATAATGAAAGAGAACCAGTTATCTCGAATAAGAACGGAAAAAAAGTGATTCTAACGAAGTTTCCAAACTTTGAAAAAAATTATTTTTCTTTTTGAGATTCTTTGCGCATAATATGCATTTCTGAGGCTATCAAAACCTTATAATGAAAGAGAACCATTTATCTCAAATAAGAATGCAAAAAAATTGATTAATAAGGATGTTCCAAACATCAAAAAAATTTTTTTTTTTTTCGAGATTCTTTCCGCATAATATGCTTTTCTGAGGGTATCAAACTACTATAATGAAATAGAACTAGTTATCTCCAATAAGAATGGAAAAAAATTGATTCATAAGGATTTTCAAAACATCAAAAAAAAATTCCTTTTTTTCGAGATTTTTTCCGCATAATATGCTTTTCTACAGGTATCAAACTAGCAAAATGAAAGAAAACCATTTATCTCGTATAAGAACGGAAAAAAAATGATTCTAACGAAGTTTCCAAACTTCGAAAAAAATTATTTTTCTTTTCGAGATTCTTTGCGCATAATATGCTTTTCTGAGGCTATCAAACTAGTATATTGAAAGAGAACCAGTTATCTCAAATAAGAACGGAAGAAAGTGATTGATTCTAATGAAGTTTCCAAATTTCGAAAATTTTTTTTTTCTTTTCGAGATTCTTTCCACTAAATATTCTTTTCTACAGCTATCAAACTAGCAAAATGAAAGAGAACCATTTATCCCGAATAAGAACCGAAAAAAAGTGATTCTAATGAAGTTTCCAAACTTCGATAATAATTTTTTTTCTTTTCGAGATTCTTTGCGCATAATATGGTTTTCTGAGGCTATCAAACTAGTATAATGAAAGAGAACCAGTTATCTCAAATAAGAATGGAAAAAAATTGATTCATAAGGATTTTTCAAACATTAAAAAAAAATTTTTTTCTTTTCGAGATTCTTTCCGCTTATTATGATTTTCTGAGGCTATCAAACTAGTATAATGAAATAGAACCAGTTATCTCAAATAAGAACGGAAAAAAAGTGATTCTAATGAGGTTTCCAAACTTCGAAAAAAATTTTTTTTCTTTTCGAGATTCTTTGCCCATAATATGCTTTTCTACACCTATCAAACTTGCAAAATGAAAGAGAACCAATTATCTCGAATAAGAACGGAAAAAAAGTGATTCAAATGAAGTTACCAAACTTCGAAAAAAATTTTTTTTCTTTTCGAGATTCTTTCCGCATAATATGCTTTTCTACAGGTATCAAACTAGCAAAATGAAAGAGAACCATTTATCTCGTATAAGAACGGAAAAAAAATGATTCTAACGAAGTTTCCAAAAATCGAAAAAAAGTATTTTTCTTTTCGAGATTCTTTGCGCATAATATGCTTTTCTGAGGCTATCAAACTAGTATATTGAAAGAGAACCAGTTATCTCAAATAAGAATGCAAGAAAGTGATTGATTCTAATGAAGTTTCCAAATTTCGAAAAATTTTTTTTTCTTTTCCAGATTCTTTCCGCTAAATATGCTTTTCTACAGCTATCAAACTAGCAAAATGAAAGAGAACCACCTATCCCGAATAAGAACCGAAAAAGAGTGATTCTAAAGCAGTTTCCAAACTTCGAAAATAATTTTTTTTCTTTTCGAGATTCTTTGCGCATAATATGGTTTTCTGAGGCTATCAAACTAGTATAATGAAAGAGAACCAGTTATCTCAAATAAAAATGGAAAAAAATTGATTCATAATGATTTTTCAAGCATCAAAAAAAAATTTTTTTCTTTTCGAGATTCTTTCCGCTTATTATGCTTTTCTGAGGCTATCAAAGTAGTATAATGAAAGAGAACCAGTTATCTCAAATAAGAACGGAAAAAAAGTGATTCTAATGAAGTTTCCAAAATTTGAAAACATTTTTTTTTCTTTTCGAGATTCTTTCCGCATAATATGCTTTTCTAAGGCTATCAAACTAGTTTAATGAAAGAGAACCAGTTATCTCAAATACAAATGGAAAAAAATTGATTCATAAGAATTTTCAAAACATCAAAAAAAATTTTTCTTTATTCAAGATTCTTTCCGCATAATATGCTTTTCTAAGGCTTTCAAACTAGTATAATGAAAGAGAACCAGTTATCTCAAATAAGAACGGAAAAAAAGTGATTCTAATGAAGTTTCCAAACTTTAAAACATTTTTTTTTCTTTTCGAGATTCTTTCCGCATAATATGCTTTTCTAAGGCTATCAAACAAGTATAATGAAAGAGAACCAGTTATCTCATATAAGAACAGAAAAAAATTGATTCTAATGAAGTTTCCAAATTTTGAATTTTTTTTTTTTTTTTCGACATTCTTTGCGCATAATATGCTTTTCCACAGCTATCAAACTAGCAAATTAAAAGAGAACCATTTATCTCGAATAAGAACGGAAAAAAAGTGATTCTAATGAAGTTTCCAAACTTCGAAAAAAAATTTTTTTCTTTTCGAGATTATTTCGCATAATATACTTTTCTACAGCTATCAAACTAGCAAAATGAGGGAGAACCAGTTATCTCGAATAAGAACGGATAAAAAGTGATTCTAACGAAGTTTCCAAACCTGGAAAAAAATTATTTTTCTTTTTGAGATTCTTTCCGCATAATATGCTTTTCTAAGGCTATCATACTAGTATAATGAAAGAGAACCAGTTATCTCGAATAAGAACGGAAAAAAAGTGATTCTAACGAAGTTTCCAAACTTTGAAAAAAATTATTTTTCTTTTTGAGATTCTTTGCGCATAATATGCATTTCTGAGGCTATCAAAACCTTATAATGAAAGAGAACCAATTATCTCAAATAAGAATGCAAAAAAATTGATTAATAAGGATGTTCCAAACATCAAAAAAATTTTTTTTTTTTTCGAGATTCTTTCCGCATAATATGCTTTTCTGAGGGTATCAAACCACTATAATGAAATAGAACTAGTTATCTCCAATAAGAATGGAAAAAAATTGATTCATAAGAATTTTCAAAACATCAAAAAAAAATTTTCTTTATTCAAGATTCTTTCCGCATAATATGCTTTTCTAAGGCTTTCAAACTAGTATAATGAAAGAGAACCAGTTATCTCAAATAAGAACGGATAAAAAGTGATTCTAATGATGTTTCCAAACTTTGAAAACATTTTTTTTTCTTTTCCAGATTCTTTCCGTTTAATATGCTTCTTTACAGCTATCAAAATAGCAAAATGAAAGAGAACCAGTTATCTCGAATAAGAACGGAAAAAAAGTGATTCTAATGAAGTTTCCAAACTTCGAAAAAAAATTTTTTTCTTTTCGAGATTCTTTGCGCATAATATGCTTTTCTGAGGCTATCAAACTAGCATAATGAAAGAGCACCCGTTATCTCAAATAAGAACGGAAAAAAAGTGATTCTAATGAAGTTTCCAAATTTCGGAAAATTTTTTTTTTCTTTTTGAGATTCTTTCCGCATAATATGCTTTTCTACAGCTATCAAAGTAGCAAATTGAAAGAGTACCATTTTTCTCGAAAAAGAACGGAAAAAAAGTGATTCTAACGAAGTTTCCAAATTTGGAAAAAATTATTATTATTTTTGAGATTCTTTGCGTTTAATATGCTTTTCTGAGGCTATCAAAGTAGTATAATGAAAGAGAACCAGTTATCTCAAATAAGCATGGAAAAAAATTCATTCATAAGGATTTTTCAAACATCAAAAAAAAATTTTTTTTTTTTCGAGATTCTTTCCGCATAATATGCTTTTCTGAGGCTATCAAACTAGTATACTGAAAGAGAACTAGTTATCTCAAATAAGAATGGAAAAAAATCGATTCATAAGGATTTTTCAAACATTAAAAAAAAATTTTTTTCTTTTCGAGATTCTTTCCGCTTATTATGCTTTTCTGAGGCTATCAAACTAGTATAATGAAAGAGAACAAGTTATCTCAAATAAGAACGGGAAAAAAGTGATTCTAAAGAAGTTTCCAAACCTGGAAAAAAATTATTTTTCTTTTTGAGATTCTTTGCGCATAATATGCATTTCTGAGGCTATCAAAACCTTATAATGAAAGAGAACCAATTATCTCAATTAAGAATGCAAAAAAATTGATTAATAAGGATGTTCCAAACATCAAAAAAATTTTTTTTTCTTTTCGAGATTCTTTCCGCATAATATGCCTATCTGAGGGTATCAAACTACTATAATGAAATAGAACTAGTTATCTCCAATAAGAATGGAAAAAAATTGATTCATAAGGATTTTCAAAACATCAAAAAAAAATTCCTTTTTTTCGAGATTTTTTCCGCATAATATGCTTTTCTACAGGTATCAAACTAGCAAAATGAAAGAAAACCATTTATCTCGTATAAGAACGGAAAAAAAATGATTCTAACGAAGTTTCCAAACTTCGAAAAAAATTATTTTTCTTTTCGAGATTCTTTGCGCATAATATGCTTTTCTGAGGCTATCAAACTAGTATATTGAAAGAGAACCAGTTATCTCAAATAAGAACGAAAGAAAGTGATTGATTCTAATGAAGTTTCCAAATTTCGAAAAGATTTTTTTTTCTTTTCGAGATTCTTTCCGCATAATATGCTTTTCTAAGGCTATCAAACTAATGTAATGAAAGAGAACCAGTTATCTCAAATAAGAATGGAAAAAAATTGATTCTTAAGGATTTTTCAAACATTAAAAAAAAATTTTTTTCTTTTCGAGATTCTTTCCGCTTATTATGCTTTTCTGAGGCTATCAAACTAGTATAATGAAAGAGAACAAGTTATCTCAAATAAGAACGGGAAAAAAGTGATTCTAATGAAGTTTCCAAACTTTGAAAAGATTTTTTTTTCTTTTCGAGATTCTTTCCGCATAATATGCTTTTCTAAGGCTATCAAACTAATGTAATGAAAGAGAACCAGTCATCTCAAATAAGAATGGAAAAAAATTGATTCATAAGAATTTTCCAAATATCAAAAAAATTTTTTTTTCTTTTCAAGATTCTTTCCATATTATATGCTTTTCTAAGGCTATCAAACTAGTATAATGAAAGAGAACCAGTTATCTCGAATAAGAACGGAAAAAAAGTGATTCTAATGAAGTTTCCAAACTTCGAAAAAAATTTTTTTTCTTTTCGAGATTCTTTGCCCATAATATGCTTTTCTACACCTATCAAACTAGCAAAATGAAAGAGAACCAGTTATCTCGAATGAGAACGGAAAAAAAGTGATTCAAATAAAGTTTCCAAACTTCGAAAAAAATTTTTTTTCTTTTCGAGATTCTTTGCGCATAATATGCTTTTCTATGGCTACCAAACTAGTATAATGAAAGAGAACCAGTTATCTCAAATAAGAACGGATAAAAAGTGATTCTAATGATGTTTCCAAACTTTGAAAACATTTTTTTTTCTTTTCCAGATTCTTTCCGTTTAATATGCTTCTTTACAGCTATCAAAATAGCAAAATGAAAGAGAACCAGTTATCTCGAATAAGAACGGAAAAAAAGTGATTCTAATGAAGTTTCCAAACTTCGAAAAAAAATTTTTTTCTTTTCGAGATTCTTTGCGCATAATATGCTTTTCTGAGGCTATCAAACTAGCATAATGAAAGAGAACCCGTTATCTCAAATAAGAACGGAAAAAAAGTGATTCTAATGAAGTTTCCAAATTTCGGAAAATTTTTTTTTTCTTTTTGAGATTCTTTCCGCATAATATGCTTTTCTACAGCTATCAAAGTAGCAAATTGAAAGAGTACCATTTTTCTCGAAAAAGAACGGAAAAAAAGTGATTCTAACGAAGTTTCCAAATTTGGAAAAAATTATTATTATTTTTGAGATTCTTTGCGTTTAATATGCTTTTCTGAGGCTATCAAAGTAGTATAATGAAAGAGAACCAGTTATCTCAAATAAGCATGGAAAAAAATTCATTCATAAGGATTTTTCAAACATCAAAAAAAAATTTTTTTTTTTTCGAGATTCTTTCCGCATAATATGCTTTTCTGAGGCTATCAAACTAGTATACTGAAAGAGAACTAGTTATCTCAAATAAGAATGGAAAAAAATCGATTCATAAGGATTTTTCAAACATTAAAAAAAAATTTTTTTCTTTTCGAGATTCTTTCCGCTTATTATGCTTTTCTGAGGCTATCAAACTAGTATAATGAAAGAGAACAAGTTATCTCAAATAAGAACGGGAAAAAAGTGATTCTAAAGAAGTTTCCAAACCTGGAAAAAAA
Source organism: Metallyticus violacea (assembly GCA_030762175.1). Taxonomy (NCBI): domain Eukaryota; kingdom Metazoa; phylum Arthropoda; class Insecta; order Mantodea; family Metallyticidae; genus Metallyticus; species Metallyticus violacea. The sequence continues at coordinate 80,360,881 of CM060842.1, read as the reverse complement.
TTATTTTTCTTTTTGAGATTCTTTGCGCATAATATGCATTTCTGAGGCTATCAAAACCTTATAATGAAAGAGAACCAATTATCTCAATTAAGAATGCAAAAAAATTGATTAATAAGGATGTTCCAAACATCAAAAAAATTTTTTTTTCTTTTCGAGATTCTTTCCGCATAATATGCCTATCTGAGGGTATCAAACTACTATAATGAAATAGAACTAGTTATCTCCAATAAGAATGGAAAAAAATTGATTCATAAGGATTTTCAAAACATCAAAAAAAAATTCCTTTTTTTCGAGATTTTTTCCGCATAATATGCTTTTCTACAGGTATCAAACTAGCAAAATGAAAGAAAACCATTTATCTCGTATAAGAACGGAAAAAAAATGATTCTAACGAAGTTTCCAAACTTCGAAAAAAATTATTTTTCTTTTCGAGATTCTTTGCGCATAATATGCTTTTCTGAGGCTATCAAACTAGTATATTGAAAGAGAACCAGTTATCTCAAATAAGAACGAAAGAAAGTGATTGATTCTAATGAAGTTTCCAAATTTCGAAAAGATTTTTTTTTCTTTTCGAGATTCTTTCCGCATAATATGCTTTTCTAAGGCTATCAAACTAATGTAATGAAAGAGAACCAGTTATCTCAAATAAGAATGGAAAAAAATTGATTCTTAAGGATTTTTCAAACATTAAAAAAAAATTTTTTTCTTTTCGAGATTCTTTCCGCTTATTATGCTTTTCTGAGGCTATCAAACTAGTATAATGAAAGAGAACAAGTTATCTCAAATAAGAACGGGAAAAAAGTGATTCTAATGAAGTTTCCAAACTTTGAAAAGATTTTTTTTTCTTTTCGAGATTCTTTCCGCATAATATGCTTTTCTAAGGCTATCAAACTAATGTAATGAAAGAGAACCAGTCATCTCAAATAAGAATGGAAAAAAATTGATTCATAAGAATTTTCCAAATATCAAAAAAATTTTTTTTTCTTTTCAAGATTCTTTCCATATTATATGCTTTTCTAAGGCTATCAAACTAGTATAATGAAAGAGAACCAGTTATTTCGAATAAGAACGGAAAAAAAGTGATTCTAATGAAGTTTCCAAACTTCGAAAAAAATTTTTTTTCTTTTCGAGATTCTTTGCCCATAATATGCTTTTCTACACCTATCAAACTAGCAAAATGAAAGAGAACCAGTTATCTCGAATGAGAACGGAAAAAAAGTGATTCAAATAAAGTTTCCAAACTTCGAAAAAAATTTTTTTTCTTTTCGAGATTCTTTGCGCATAATATGCTTTTCTATGGCTACCAAACTAGTATAATGAAAGAGAACCAGTTATCTCAAATAAGAACGGATAAAAAGTGATTCTAATGATGTTTCCAAACTTTGAAAACATTTTTTTTTCTTTTCCAGATTCTTTCCGTTTAATATGCTTCTTTACAGCTATCAAAATAGCAAAATGAAAGAGAACCAGTTATCTCGAATAAGAACGGAAAAAAAGTGATTCTAATGAAGTTTCCAAACTTCGAAAAAAAATTTTTTTCTTTTCGAGATTCTTTGCGCATAATATGCTTTTCTGAGGCTATCAAACTAGCATAATGAAAGAGAACCCGTTATCTCAAATAAGAACGGAAAAAAAGTGATTCTAATGAAGTTTCCAAATTTCGGAAAATTTTTTTTTTCTTTTTGAGATTCTTTCCGCATAATATGCTTTTCTACAGCTATCAAAGTAGCAAATTGAAAGAGTACCATTTTTCTCGAAAAAGAACGGAAAAAAAGTGATTCTAACGAAGTTTCCAAATTTGGAAAAAATTATTATTATTTTTGAGATTCTTTGCGTTTAATATGCTTTTCTGAGGCTATCAAAGTAGTATAATGAAAGAGAACCAGTTATCTCAAATAAGCATGGAAAAAAATTCATTCATAAGGATTTTTCAAACATCAAAAAAAAATTTTTTTTTTTTCGAGATTCTTTCCGCATAATATGCTTTTCTGAGGCTATCAAACTAGTATACTGAAAGAGAACTAGTTATCTCAAATAAGAATGGAAAAAAATCGATTCATAAGGATTTTTCAAACATTAAAAAAAAATTTTTTTCTTTTCGAGATTCTTTCCGCTTATTATGCTTTTCTGAGGCTATCAAACTAGTATAATGAAAGAGAACAAGTTATCTCAAATAAGAACGGGAAAAAAGTGATTCTAATGAAGTTTCCAAACTTTGAAAAGATTTTTTTTTCTTTTCGAGATTCTTTCCGCATAATATGCTTTTCTAAGGCTATCAAACTAATGTAATGAAAGAGAACCAGTTATCTCAAATAAGAATGGAAAAAAATTGATTCATAAGAATTTTCCAAATATCAAAAAAATTTTTTTTTCTTTTCAAGATTCTTTCCATATTATATGCTTTTCTAAGGCTATCAAACTAGTACAATGAAAGAGAACCAGTTATCTCAAATAAAAATGGAAAAAAATTTATTCATAAGGATTTTTCAAGCATCAAAAAAAAATTTTTTTCTTTTCGAGATTCTTTCCGCTTATTATGCTTTTCTGAGGCTATCAAAGTAGTATAATGAAAGAGAACCAGTTATCTCAAATAAGAACGGAAAAAAAGTGATTCTAATGAAGTTTCCAAAATTTGAAAACATTTTTTTTTCTTTTCGAGATTCTTTCCGCATAATATGCTTTTCTAAGGCTATCAAACTAGTTTAATGAAAGAGAACCAGTTATCTCAAATACAAATGGAAAAAAATTGATTCATAAGAATTTTCAAAACATCAAAAAAAATTTTTCTTTATTCAAGATTCTTTCCGCATAATATGCTTTTCTAAGGCTTTCAAACTAGTATAATGAAAGAGAACCAGTTATCTCAAATAAGAACGGAAAAAAAGTGATTCTAATGAAGTTTCCAAACTTTAAAACATTTTTTTTTCTTTTCGAGATTCTTTCCGCATAATATGCTTTTCTAAGGCTATCAAACAAGTATAATGAAAGAGAACCAGTTATCTCATATAAGAACAGAAAAAAATTGATTCTAATAAAGTTTCCAAATTTTGAATTTTTTTTTTTTTTTTTCGACATTCTTTGCGCATAATATGCTTTTCCACAGCTATCAAACTAGCAAATTAAAAGAGAACCATTTATCTCGAATAAGAACGGAAAAAAAGTGATTCTAATGAAGTTTCCAAACTTCGAAAAAAAATTTTTTTCTTTTCGAGATTATTTCGCATAATATACTTTTCTACAGCTATCAAACTAGCAAAATGAGGGAGAACCAGTTATCTCGAATAAGAACGGATAAAAAGTGATTCTAACGAAGTTTCCAAACCTGGAAAAAAATTATTTTTCTTTTTGAGATTCTTTCCGCATAATATGCTTTTCTAAGGCTATCATACTAGTATAATGAAAGAGAACCAGTTATCTCGAATAAGAACGGAAAAAAAGTGATTCTAACGAAGTTTCCAAACTTTGAAAAAAATTATTTTTCTTTTTGAGATTCTTTGCGCATAATATGCATTTCTGAGGCTATCAAAACCTTATAATGAAAGAGAACCATTTATCTCAAATAAGAATGCAAAAAAATTGATTAATAAGGATGTTCCAAACATCAAAAAAATTTTTTTTTTTTTCGAGATTCTTTCCGCATAATATGCTTTTCTGAGGGTATCAAACTACTATAATGAAATAGAACTAGTTATCTCCAATAAGAATGGAAAAAAATTGATTCATAAGGATTTTCAAAACATCAAAAAAAAATTCCTTTTTTTCGAGATTTTTTCCGCATAATATGCTTTTCTACAGGTATCAAACTAGCAAAATGAAAGAAAACCATTTATCTCGTATAAGAACGGAAAAAAAATGATTCTAACGAAGTTTCCAAACTTCGAAAAAAATTATTTTTCTTTTCGAGATTCTTTGCGCATAATATGCTTTTCTGAGGCTATCAAACTAGTATATTGAAAGAGAACCAGTTATCTCAAATAAGAACGGAAGAAAGTGATTCATTCTAATGAAGTTTCCAAATTTCGAAAAATTTTTTTTTTCTTTTCGAGATTCTTTCCACTAAATATTCTTTTCTACAGCTATCAAACTAGCAAAATGAAAGAGAACCATTTATCCCGAATAAGAACCGAAAAAAAGTGATTCTAATGAAGTTTCCAAACTTCGATAATAATTTTTTTTCTTTTCGAGATTCTTTGCGCATAATATGGTTTTCTGAGGCTATCAAACTAGTATAATGAAAGAGAACCAGTTATCTCAAATAAGAATGGAAAAAAATTGATTCATAAGGATTTTTCAAACATTAAAAAAAAATTTTTTTCTTTTCGAGATTCTTTCCGCTTATTATGATTTTCTGAGGCTATCAAACTAGTATAATGAAAGAGAACCAGTTATCTCAAATAAGAACGGAAAAAAAGTGATTCTAATGAGGTTTCCAAACTTCGAAAAAAATTTTTTTTCTTTTCGAGATTCTTTGCCCATAATATGCTTTTCTACACCTATCAAACTTGCAAAATGAAAGAGAACCAATTATCTCGAATAAGAACGGAAAAAAAGTGATTCAAATGAAGTTACCAAACTTCGAAAAAAATTTTTTTTCTTTTCGAGATTCTTTCCGCATAATATGCTTTTCTACAGGTATCAAACTAGCAAAATGAAAGAGAACCATTTATCTCGTATAAGAACGGAAAAAAAATGATTCTAACGAAGTTTCCAAAAATCGAAAAAAAGTATTTTTCTTTTCGAGATTCTTTGCGCATAATATGCTTTTCTGAGGCTATCAAACTAGTATATTGAAAGAGAACCAGTTATCTCAAATAAGAATGCAAGAAAGTGATTGATTCTAATGAAGTTTCCAAATTTCGAAAAATTTTTTTTTCTTTTCCAGATTCTTTCCGCTAAATATGCTTTTCTACAGCTATCAAACTAGCAAATTGAAAGAGAACCACCTATCCCGAATAAGAACCGAAAAAGAGTGATTCTAAAGCAGTTTCCAAACTTCGAAAATAATTTTTTTTCTTTTCGAGATTCTTTGCGCATAATATGGTTTTCTGAGGCTATCAAACTAGTATAATGGAAGAGAACCAGTTATCTCAAATAAAAATGGAAAAAAATTGATTCATAAGGATTTTTCAAGCATCAAAAAAAAATTTTTTTCTTTTCGAGATTCTTTCCGCTTATTATGCTTTTCTGAGGCTATCAAAGTAGTATAATGAAAGAGAACCAGTTATCTCAAATAAGAACGGAAAAAAAGTGATTCTAATGAAGTTTCCAAAATTTGAAAACATTTTTTTTTCTTTTCGAGATTCTTTCCGCATAATATGCTTTTCTAAGGCTATCAAACTAGTTTAATGAAAGAGAACCAGTTATCTCAAATACAAATGGAAAAAAATTGATTCATAAGAATTTTCAAAACATCAAAAAAAATTTTTCTTTATTCAAGATTCTTTCCGCATAATATGCTTTTCTAAGGCTTTCAAACTAGTATAATCAAAGAGAACCAGTTATCTCAAATAAGAACGGAAAAAAAGTGATTCTAATGAAGTTTCCAAACTTTAAAACATTTTTTTTTCTTTTCGAGATTCTTTCCGCATAATATGCTTTTCTAAGGCTATCAAACAAGTATAATGAAAGAGAACCAGTTATCTCATATAAGAACAGAAAAAAATTGATTCTAATGAAGTTTCCAAATTTTGAATTTTTTTTTTTTTTTTCGACATTCTTTGCGCATAATATGCTTTTCCACAGCTATCAAACTAGCAAATTAAAAGAGAACCATTTATCTCGAATAAGAACGGAAAAAAAGTGATTCTAATGAAGTTTCCAAACTTCGAAAAAAAATTTTTTTCTTTTCGAGATTATTTCGCATAATATACTTTTCTACAGCTATCAAACTAGCAAAATGAGGGAGAACCAGTTATCTCGAATAAGAACGGATAAAAAGTGATTCTAACGAAGTTTCCAAACCTGGAAAAAAATTATTTTTCTTTTTGAGATTCTTTCCGCATAATATGCTTTTCTAAGGCTATCATACTAGTATAATGAAAGAGAACCAGTTATCTCGAATAAGAACGGAAAAAAAGTGATTCTAACGAAGTTTCCAAACTTTGAAAAAAATTATTTTTCTTTTTGAGATTCTTTGCGCATAATATGCATTTCTGAGGCTATCAAAACCTTATAATGAAAGAGAACCAATTATCTCAAATAAGAATGCAAAAAAATTGATTAATAAGGATGTTCCAAACATCAAAAAAATTTTTTTTTTTTTCGAGATTCTTTCCGCATAATATGCTTTTCTGAGGGTATCAAACCACTATAATGAAATAGAACTAGTTATCTCCAATAAGAATGGAAAAAAATTGATTCATAAGAATTTTCAAAACATCAAAAAAAAATTTTCTTTATTCAAGATTCTTTCCGCATAATATGCTTTTCTAAGGCTTTCAAACTAGTATAATGAAAGAGAACCAGTTATCTCAAATAAGAACGGATAAAAAGTGATTCTAATGATGTTTCCAAACTTTGAAAACATTTTTTTTTCTTTTCCAGATTCTTTCCGTTTAATATGCTTCTTTACAGCTATCAAAATAGCAAAATGAAAGAGAACCAGTTATCTCGAATAAGAACGGAAAAAAAGTGATTCTAATGAAGTTTCCAAACTTCGAAAAAAAATTTTTTTCTTTTCGAGATTCTTTGCGCATAATATGCTTTTCTGAGGCTATCAAACTAGCATAATGAAAGAGAACCCGTTATCTCAAATAAGAACGGAAAAAAAGTGATTCTAATGAAGTTTCCAAATTTCGGAAAATTTTTTTTTTCTTTTTGAGATTCTTTCCGCATAATATGCTTTTCTACAGCTATCAAAGTAGCAAATTGAAAGAGTACCATTTTTCTCGAAAAAGAACGGAAAAAAAGTGATTCTAACGAAGTTTCCAAATTTGGAAAAAATTATTATTATTTTTGAGATTCTTTGCGTTTAATATGCTTTTCTGAGGCTATCAAAGTAGTATAATGAAAGAGAACCAGTTATCTCAAATAAGCATGGAAAAAAATTCATTCATAAGGATTTTTCAAACATCAAAAAAAAATTTTTTTTTTTTCGAGATTCTTTCCGCATAATATGCTTTTCTGAGGCTATCAAACTAGTATACTGAAAGAGAACTAGTTATCTCAAATAAGAATGGAAAAAAATCGATTCATAAGGATTTTTCAAACATTAAAAAAAAATTTTTTTCTTTTCGAGATTCTTTCCGCTTATTATGCTTTTCTGAGGCTATCAAACTAGTATAATGAAAGAGAACAAGTTATCTCAAATAAGAACGGGAAAAAAGTGATTCTAATGAAGTTTCCAAACTTTGAAAAGATTTTTTTTTCTTTTCGAGATTCTTTCCGCATAATATGCATTTCTAAGGCTATCAAACTAATGTAATGAAAGAGAACCAGTTATCTCAAATAAGAATGGAAAAAAATTGATTCATAAGAATTTTCCAAATATCAAAAAAATTTTTTTTTCTTTTCAAGATTCTTTCCATATTATATGCTTTTCTAAGGCTATCAAACTAGTATAATGAAAGAGAACCAGTTATCTCAAATAAAAATGGAAAAAAATTGATTCATAAGGATTTTTCAAGCATCAAAAAAAAATTTTTTTCTTTTCGAGATTCTTTCCGCTTATTATGCTTTTCTGAGGCTATCAAAGTAGTATAATGAAAGAGAACCAGTTATCTCAAATAAGAACGGAAAAAAAGTGATTCTAATGAAGTTTCCAAAATTTGAAAACATTTTTTTTTCTTTTCGAGATTCTTTCCGCATAATATGCTTTTCTAAGGCTATCAAACTAGTTTAATGAAAGAGAACCAGTTATCTCAAATACAAATGGAAAAAAATTGATTCATAAGAATTTTCAAAACATCAAAAAAAATTTTTCTTTATTCAAGATTCTTTCCGCATAATATGCTTTTCTAAGGCTTTCAAACTAGTATAATGAAAGAGAACCAGTTATCTCAAATAAGAACGGAAAAAAAGTGATTCTAATGAAGTTTCCAAACTTTAAAACATTTTTTTTTCTTTTCGAGATTCTTTCCGCATAATATGCTTTTCTAAGGCTATCAAACAAGTATAATGAAAGAGAACCAGTTATCTCATATAAGAACAGAAAAAAATTGATTCTAATAAAGTTTCCAAATTTTGAATTTTTTTTTTTTTTCGACATTCTTTGCGCATAATATGCTTTTCCACAGCTATCAAACTAGCAAATTAAAAGAGAACCATTTATCTCGAATAAGAACGGAAAAAAAGTGATTCTAATGAAGTTTCCAAACTTCGAAAAAAATTTTTTTTCTTTTCGAGATTATTTCGCATAATATACTTTTCTACAGCTATCAAACTAGCAAAATGAGGGAGAACCAGTTATCTCGAATAAGAACGGATACAAAGTGATTCTAACGAAGTTTCCAAACCTGGAAAAAAATTATTTTTCTTTTTGAGATTCTTTCCGCATAATATGCTTTTCTAAGGCTATCATACTAGTATAATGAAAGAGAACCAGTTATCTCGAATAAGAACGGAAAAAAAGTGATTCTAACGAAGTTTCCAAACTTTGAAAAAAATTATTTTTCTTTTTGAGATTCTTTGCGCATAATATGCATTTCTGAGGCTATCAAAACCTTATAATGAAAGAGAACCAATTATCTCAAATAAGAATGCAAAAAAATTGATTAATAAGGATGTTCCAAACATCAAAAAAATTTTTTTTTTTTTCGAGATTCTTTCCGCATAATATGCTTTTCTGAGGGTATCAAACTACTATAATGAAATAGAACTAGTTATCTCCAATAAGAATGGAAAAAAATTGATTCATAAGGATTTTCAAAACATCAAAAAAAAATTCCTTTTTTTCGAGATTTTTTCCGCATAATATGCTTTTCTACAGGTATCAAACTAGCAAAATGAAAGAAAACCATTTATCTCGTATAAGAACGGAAAAAAAATGATTCTAACGAAGTTTCCAAACTTCGAAAAAAATTATTTTTCTTTTCGAGATTCTTTGCGCATAATATGCTTTTCTGAGGCTATCAAACTAGTATATTGAAAGAGAACCAGTTATCTCAAATAAGAACGGAAGAAAGTGATTGATTCTAATGAAGTTTCCAAATTTCGAAAAATTTTTTTTTTCTTTTCGAGATTCTTTCCACTAAATATTCTTTTCTACAGCTATCAAACCAGCAAAATGAAAGAGAACCATTTATCCCGAATAAGAACCGAAAAAAAGTGATTCTAATGAAGTTTCCAAACTTCGATAATAACTTTTTATCTTTTCGAGATTCTTTGCGCATAATATGGTTTTCTGAGGCTATCAAACTAGTATAATGAAAGAGAACCAGTTATCTCAAATAAGAATGGAAAAAAATTGATTCATAAGGATTTTTCAAACATTAAAAAAAAATTTTTTTCTTTTCGAGATTCTTTCCGCTTATTATGATTTTCTGAGGCTATCAAACTAGTATAATGAAAGAGAACCAGTTATCTCAAATAAGAACGGAAAAAAAGTGATTCTAATGAGGTTTCCAAACTTCGAAAAAAATTTTTTTTCTTTTCGAGATTCTTTGCCCATAATATGCTTTTCTACACCTATCAAACTTGCAAAATGAAAGAGAACCAATTATCTCGAATAAGAACGGAAAAAAAGTGATTCAAATGAAGTTACCAAACTTCGAAAAAAATTTTTTTTCTTTTCGAGATTCTTTCCGCATAATATGCTTTTCTACAGGTATCAAACTAGCAAAATGAAAGAGAACCATTTATCTCGTATAAGAACGGAAAAAAAATGATTCTAACGAAGTTTCCAAAAATCGAAAAAAAGTATTTTTCTTTTCGAGATTATTTGCGCATAATATGCTTTTCTGAGGCTATCAAACTAGTATATTGAAAGAGAACCAGTTATCTCAAATAAGAATGCAAGAAAGTGATTGATTCTAATGAAGTTTCCAAATTTCGAAAATTTTTTTTTTCTTTTCCAGATTCTTTCCGCTAAATATGCTTTTCTACAGCTATCAAACTAGCAAAATGAAAGAGAACCACCTATCCCGAATAAGAACCGAAAAAGAGTGATTCTAAAGCAGTTTCCAAACTTCGAAAATAATTTTTTTTCTTTTCGAGATTCTTTGCGCATAATATGGTTTTCTAAGGCTATCATACTAGTATAATGAAAGAGAACCAGTTATCTCGAATAAGAACGGAAAAAAAGTGATTCTAACGAAGTTTCCAAACTTTGAAAAAAATTATTTTTCTTTTTGAGATTCTTTGCGCATAATATGCATTTCTGAGGCTATCAAAACCTTATAATGAAAGAGAACCATTTATCTCAAATAAGAATGCAAAAAAATTGATTAATAAGGATGTTCCAAACATCAAAAAAATTTTTTTTTTTTTCGAGATTCTTTCCGCATAATATGCTTTTCTGAGGGTATCAAACTACTATAATGAAATAGAACTAGTTATCTCCAATAAGAATGGAAAAAAATTGATTCATAAGGATTTTCAAAACATCAAAAAAAAATTCCTTTTTTTCGAGATTTTTTCCGCATAATATGCTTTTCTACAGGTATCAAACTAGCAAAATGAAAGAAAACCATTTATCTCGTATAAGAACGGAAAAAAAATGATTCTAACGAAGTTTCCAAACTTCGAAAAAAATTATTTTTCTTTTCGAGATTCTTTCCGCATAATATGCTTTTCTAAGGCTATCAAACAAGTATAATGAAAGAGAACCAGTTATCTCATATAAGAACAGAAAAAAATTGATTCTAATGAAGTTTCCAAATTTTGAATTTTTTTTTTTTTTTTCGACATTCTTTGCGCATAATATGCTTTTCCACAGCTATCAAACTAGCAAATTAAAAGAGAACCATTTATCTCGAATAAGAACGGAAAAAAAGTGATTCTAATGAAGTTTCCAAACTTCGAAAAAAAATTTTTTTCTTTTCGAAATTATCTCGCATAATATACTTTTCTACAGCTATCAAACTAGCAAAATGAGGGAGAACCAGTTATCTCGAATAAGAACGGATAAAAAGTGATTCTAACGAAGTTTCCAAACCTGGAAAAAAATTATTTTTCTTTTTGAGATTCTTTCCGCATAATATGCTTTTCTAAGGCTATCATACTAGTATAATGAAAGAGAACCAGTTATCTCGAATAAGAACGGAAAAAAAGTGATTCTAACGAAGTTTCCAAACTTTGAAAAAAATTATTTTTCTTTTTGAGATTCTTTGCGCATAATATGCATTTCTGAGGCTATCAAAACCTTATAATGAAAGAGAACCAATTATCTCAAATAAGAATGCAAAAAAATTGATTAATAAGGATGTTCCAAACATCAAAAAAATTTTTTTTTTTTTCGAGATTCTTTCCGCATAATATGCTTTTCTGAGGGTATCAAACCACTATAATGAAATAGAACTAGTTATCTCCAATAAGAATGGAAAAAAATTGATTCATAAGGATTTTCAAAACATCAAAAAAAAATTCCTTTTTTTCGAGATTTTTTCCGCATAATATGCTTTTCTACAGGTATCAAACTAGCAAAATGAAAGAAAACCATTTATCTCGTATAAGAACGGAAAAAAAATGATTCTAACGAAGTTTCCAAACTTCGAAAAAAATTATTTTTCTTTTCGAGATTCTTTGCGCATAATATGCTTTTCTGAGGCTATCAAACTAGTATATTGAAAGAGAACCAGTTATCTCAAATAAGAACGGAAGAAAGTGATTGATTCTAATGAAGTTTCCAAATTACGAAAAATTTTTTTTTTCTTTTCGAGATTCTTTCCACTAAATATTCTTTTCTACAGCTATCAAACTAGCAAAATGAAAGAGAACCATTTATCCCGAATAAGAACCGAAAAAAAGTGATTCTAATGAAGTTTCCAAACTTCGATAATAATTTTTTTTCTTTTCGAGATTCTTTGCGCATAATATGGTTTTCTGAGGCTATCAAACTAGTATAATGAAAGAGAACCAGTTATCTCAAATAAGAATGGAAAAAAATTGATTCATAAGGATTTTTCAAACATTAAAAAAAAATTTTTTTCTTTTCGAGATTCTTTCCGCTTATTATGATTTTCTGAGGCTATCAAACTAGTATAATGAAAGAGAACCAGTTATCTCAAATAAGAACGGAAAAAAAGTGATTCTAATGAGGTTTCCAAACTTCGAAAAAAATTTTTTTTCTTTTCGAGATTCTTTGCCCATAATATGCTTTTCTACACCTATCAAACTTGCAAAATGAAAGAGAACCAATTATCTCGAATAAGAACGGAAAAAAAGTGATTCAAATGAAGTTACCAAACTTCGAAAAAAATTTTTTTTCTTTTCGAGATTCTTTCCGCATAATATGCTTTTCTACAGATATCAAACTAGCAAATTGAAAGAGAACCATTTATCTCGAGTAAGAACGGAAAAAGAGTAATTCTAATGAAGTTTCCAAACTTCGAAAAAAATTATAATATCTTTTCGAGATTCTTTGCGCATAATATGCTTTTCTGAGTCTATCAAACTAGTATAATGAAAGAGAACTAGTTATCTCAAATAAGAATGGAAAAAATTGATTCATAAGGATTTTCAAAACATCAAAAAAAATTTTTCTTTATTCAAGATTCTTTCCGCATAATATGCTTTTCTAAGGCTTTCAAACTAGTATAATGAAAGAGAACCAGTTATCTCAAATAAGAACGGAAAAAAAGTGATTCTAATGAAGTTTCCAAACTTTAAAACATTTTTTTCCTTTTCGAGATTCTTTCCGCATAATATGCTTTTCTAAGGCTATCAAACTAGTATAATGAAAGAGAACCAGTTATCTCGAATAAGAACGGAAAAAAATTAATTCCAACGAAGTTTCCAATCTTCGAAATCAATGATTTTTCTTTTCAAGATTCTTTCCGCACAATATGCTTTTCCAAGGCTACCAAACTAGTATAATGAAAGAGAACCAGTTATCTCAAATAAGAACGGAAAAAAAGTGATTCTAATGATGTTTCCAAACTTTGAAAACATTTTTTTTTCTTTTCCAGATTCTTTCCGCTTAATATGCTTTTTTACAGCTATCAAAATAGCAAAATGAAAGAGAACCAGTTATCTCGAATAAGAACGGAAAAAAAGTGATTCTAATGAAGTTTCCAAACTTCGAAAAAAATTTTTTTTCTTTTCGAGATTCTTTGCGCATAATATGCTTTTCTGAGGCTATCAAACTAGCATAATGAAAGAGAACCCGTTATCTCAAATAAGAACGGAAAAAAAGTGATTCTAATGAAGTTTCCAAATTTCGGAAAATTTTTTTTTTCTTTTCGAGATTCTTTCCGCATAATATGCTTTTCTACAGCTATCAAAGTAGCAAATTGAAAGAGAACCATTTTTCTCGAAAAAGAACGAAAAAAAAGTGATTCTAACGAAGTTTCCAAATTTGGAAAAAATTATTATTATTTTTGAGATTCTTTACGTTTAATATGCTTTTCTAAGGCTATCAAAGTAGTATAATGAAAGAGAACCAGTTATCTCAAATAAGCATGGAAAAAAATTGATTCATAAGGATTTTTCAAACATCAAAAAAATTTTTTTTTTTTTCGAGATTCTTTCGGCATAATATGCTTTTCTGAGGCTATCAAACTAGTATAATGAAAGAGAACTAGTTATCTCAAATAAGAATGGAAAAAAATCGATTCATAAGGATTTTCCAAAAATCAAAAAAAAAATTTTTCTTTTCGAGATTCTTTTCGCTTATTATGCTTTTCTGTGGCTATCAAACCAGTATAATGAAAGAGAACCAGTTAACTCAAAGAAGAACGGAAAAAAAGATATTCTAATGAAGTTTCCAAACTTTGAAAATATTTTTTTTACTTTTAGAATTCTTTCCGCATAATGTGCTTTTCTACAGCTATCAAACTAGCAAAATGAAAGAGAACCAGTTATCTCGAATAAGAACGTAAAAAAAGTGATTCTAATGAAGTTTCCAAACTTTGAAAACATTTTTTTTCCTTTTCGTGATTCTTTCCGCATAATATGCTTTTCTACAGCTATCAAACTAGGAAAATGAAAGAGAACCAGTTATCGGAAAAAGAACGGAAAAAAAGTGATTCTAATGAAGTTTCCAAACTTCGAAAAATTTTTTTTTTCTTTTCGAGATTCTTTCCGCATAATATGCTTTTCTACAGGTATCAAACTAGCAAATTGAAAGAGAACCATTTATCTCGAATAAGAACGGAAAAAGAGTAATTCTAACGAAGTTTCCAAACTTCGAAAAAAATTATATTTCTTTTCGAGATTCTTTGCGCATAATATGCTTTTCTGATTCTTTCAAACTAGTATAATGAAAGAGAACTAGTTATCTCAAATAAGAATGGAAAAAATTGATTCATAAGGATTTTCAAAAGACCAAAAAAAAAATTTTCTTTATTGAAGATTCTTTCCGCATAATATGCTTTTCTAAGGCTATCAAACTAGTATAATGAAAGAGAAACAGTTATCTCAAATAAGAACGGAAAAAAAGTGATTCTAATAAAGTTTCCAATCTTCGAAAAAAATGATTTTTCTTTTCAAGATTCTTTCCGCATAATATGCTTTTCTAAGGCTATAAAACAAGTATAATGAAAGAGAACCAGTTATCTCAAATAAGAACGGAAAAAAAGTGATTCTAATGACGTTTCCAAAGTTCGAAAAAATTTTTTTTTCTTTTCGAGATTCTTTGCGGATAATATGCTTTTCTGAGGCTATCAATTTAGTATAATGAAAGCGAATCAGTTATCTCAAATAAGAACGGAAAAAAGTGATTCTAATGAAGTTTCCAAACTTCGAAAAAAATTATTTTTCTTTTCGAGATTCTTTGCGCAAAATATGCTTTTCTGACGCTATCAAACTAGTATAATGAAAGAGAACCAGTTATCTATAATAAGAACGAAAAAAAAAAGTGATTCTAATAAGGTTTCCAAATATCGAATAAAAATTTTTTGCTTTCGAGATTCTTTCCGCTATAAATGCTTTTCTATAACTATCAAACTAGCAAAATGAAAGAGAACCATTTAT
Organism: Metallyticus violacea; assembly: GCA_030762175.1. NCBI lineage: Eukaryota > Metazoa > Arthropoda > Insecta > Mantodea > Metallyticidae > Metallyticus > Metallyticus violacea. Next base: position 80,345,812 of record CM060842.1, on the reverse strand, counting down.
CTCGAATAAGAACGGAAAAAAAGTGATTCTAATGAGTTTCCAAACTTCGAAAAACAAATTTTTTCTTTTCTAGATTCTTTGCGCATAATATGCTTTTCTATGGCTATCAAACTAGTATAATGAAAGAGAACCAGTTATCTCAAATAAGAACGTAAAAAAAAACTGATTCTAATGATGTTTTCAAACTTTGAAAACATTTTTTTTTCTTTTCGAGATTTTTTCCGCTTAATATGCTTTTCTACAGCTATCAAAATAGCAAAATGATAGAACCAGTTATCTCGAATAAGAACGGAAAAAAAGTGATTCTAACGAAGTTTCCCAACTTCGAAAAAAATTACTTTTCTTTTTGAGATTCTTACCGCATAATATGCTTTTCTAAGGCTATGAAACTAGTATAATGAAAGAGAAACATTTATCTCAAATAAGAACGGAAAAAAAGTGATTCTAACGAAGTTTTCAAACTTGGAAAAAATTTTTTTTTCTTTTCGAGATTCTTTGCGCATAATATGCTTTTCTGAGGCTATCAAACTAGTATAATGAAAGAGAACCAGTTATCTCAAATAAGAACGGAAAAAAGGTGATTCTAATGAAGTTTCCAAATTTTGAATTTTTTTTTTTTTTCTTTTCGAGATTCTTTGAGAATAATATGCTTTTCCACAACTATCAAACTCGCAAAATGAAAGGGAACCAGTTATCCCGAATAAGAAGGGAAAAAAAGTGATTCTAATGAAGTTTCCAAACTTCGAAAAAAATTATTTTTCTTTTCGAGATTCTTTGCGCATATTCTTTTCTACAGCTATCAAATTAGCAATTTGAAAGAGAACCATTTATCTCGAATAAGAACGGAAAAAAGTGATTCTAACGAAGTTTCCAAACATCGAAAAAAATTATTTTTCTTTTCCAGATTCTTTGCGCATAACATGCTTTTCTGAGGCTATCAAACAAGTATAATGACAGAGAATCAGTTATCTCGAATAAGAACGGAAAAAAAGTGATTATAATGAAGTTTCCAAATTTTGAATTTTTTTTTTTTCTTTTCGAGATTCTTTGCGCATATAATGCTTTTCTGAGGCTATCAAACTAGTATAATGAAAGATAACCAGTTATCTCAAATAACAATGGAAAAAAATTTATTCATAAGGATTTTCCAAACATCAAAAAAAAATTTTTTCCTTTTCGAGATTCTTTTCGCATAATATGCTTTTCTAAGGCTATCAAACTAGTATAATGAAAGAGAACCAGTTATCTCATATAAGAACAGAAAAAATTTGATTCTAATGAAGTTTCCAAATTTTGAAAAAAAATTTTTTTTTTCGAGATTCTTTGCGCATAATATGCTTTTCCACAGCTATCAAACTAGCAAAAAGAAAGGGAATCAGTTATCCCGAATAAGAACGGAAAAAAAGTGATTCTAATGAAGTTTCCAAACTTCGAAAAAAATTATTATTCTTTTCGAGATTCTTTGCGCATAATATTCTTTTCTACAGCTATCAAACTAGCAAATTAAAAGAGAACCATTTATCTCGAATAAGAACGGAAAAAAAGTGATTCCAATGAAGTTTCCAAACTTTGAAAAAATTATTTTTCTTTTTGAGATTCTTTCCGCAAAATATGCTTTTCTAAGGATATCATACTAGTATAATGAAAGAGAACCAGTTATCTCGAATAAGAACGGAAAAAAAGTGATTCTAACGAAGTTTCCAAACTTTGAAAAAAATTATTTTTCTTTTTGAGATTCTTTGCGCATAATATGCTTTTCTGAGGCTATCAAACCCTTATAATGAAAGACAACCAATTATCTCAAATAAGAATGCAAAAAAATTGATTAATAAGGATGTTCCAAACATCAAAAAAAATTTTTTTTCTTTTCGAGATTCTTTCCGCATAATATGCTTTTCTGAGGCTATCAAACTACTATAATGAAATAGAACTAGTTATCTCCAATAAGAATGGAAAAAAATTGATTCATAAGGATTTTCAAAACATCAAAAAAAAAATTTCTTTTTTTCGAGATTCTTTCCGCATAATATGCTTTTCTACAGGTATCAAACTAGCAAAATGAAAGAGAACCATTTATCTCGTATAAGAACGGAAAAAAAATGATTCTAACGAAGTTTCCAAACTTCGAAAAAAAGTATTTTTCTTTTCGAGATTCTTTGCGCATAATATGCTTTTCTGAGGCTATCAAACTAGTATATTGAAAGAGAACCAGTTATCTCAAATAAGAACAGAAAAAAATTGATTCTAATGAAGTTTCCAAATTTTGAAATTTTTTTTTTTTTTTTCGAGATTCTTTCCGTATAATATGCTTTTCCACAGCTATGAAACTCGCAAAATGAAAGGCAACCAGTTATCCCGAATAAGAACGGAAAAAAAGTGATTCTAATGCAGTTTCCAAACTTCGAAAAAAATTATTTTTCTTTTCGAGATTCTTTGCGGATAATATTCTTTTCTACAGCTATCTAACTAGCAAATTGAAAGAGAACCATTTATCTCGAATAAGAACGGAAAAATAGTGATTTTAACGAAGTTTCCAAACTTCGAAAAAAAAATTTTTCTTTTCGAGATTCTTTGCGCATAATATGCTTTTCTGAGGCTATCAAACTAGTATAATGAAAGAGAATCAGTTATCTCGAATAAGAACGGAAAAAAAGTGATTCTAGTGAAGTTTCCAAACTTCGAAAAAAATTTTTTTCTTTTCGAGAATATTTCGCATAATATGCTTTTCTACAGGTAACAAACTAGCAAAATGAAAGAGAACCATTTATCTCGTATAAGAACGGAAAAAAAATGATTCTAACGAAGTTTCCAAACTTTGAAAAAAATTATTTTTCTTTTCGAGATTCTTTGCGCATAATATTCTTTTCTACAGCTATCAAACTAGCAAATTAAAAGAGAACCATTTATCTCGAATAAGAACGGATAAAAAGTGATTCTAACGAATTTTCCAAACTTTGAAAAAAATTATTTTTCTCTTTGAGATTCTTGCCGCATAATATGCTTTTCTAAGGCTATCATAGTAGTATAATGAAAGAGAAACCAGTTATCTCGAATAAGAACGGAAAAAAAGTGATTCTAACGAAGTTTCCAAACTTTGAAAAAAATTATTTTTCTTTTTGAGATTCTTTGCGCATAATATGCTATTCTGAGGCCTTCAAACCCTTATAATGAAAGAGAACCAATTATCTCAAATAAGAATGCAAAAAAATTGATTAATAAGGATGTTCCAAACATCAAAAAAATTTTTTTTTCTTTTCGAGATTCTTTCCGCATAATATGCTTTTCTGAGGCTATCAAACTACTATAATGAAATAGAACTATTTATCTCCAATAAGAATGGAAAAAAATTGATTCATAAAGATTTTCAAAACATCAAAAAAAAATTTCTTCTTTTCGAGATTCTTTCCGCATAATATGCTTTTATACAGGTATCAAACTAGCAAAATGAAAGCGAACCATTTATCTCGTATAAGAACGGAAAAAAATGATTCTAATAAGGTTTCCAAACTTCGAAAAAAATTATTTTTCCTTTCGAGATTCTTTGTGCATAATATGCTTTTCTGAGGCTATCAAACTAGTATATTGAAAGAGAACCAGTTATCTCAAATAAGAACGGAAGAAAGTGATTGATTCTAATGAAGTTTCCAAATTTCGAAAATTTTTTTTTTTTCTTTTCGAGATTCTTTCCGTTAAATATGCTTTTCTACAGCTATCAAACTAGCAAAATGAAAGAGAACCATTTATCCCGAATAAGAACGGAAAAAAAGTGATTCTAACGAAGTTTCCAAACTTCGAAAATAATTTTTTTTCTTTTCGAGATTCTTTGCGCATAATATGGTTTTCTGAGGCTATCAAACTAGTATAATGAAAGAGAACCAGTTATCTCAAATAAGAACGGAAAAAAGTGATTCTAATGAAGTTTCCAAATTTCGAAAAATTTTTTTTTTCTTTTCGAGATTCTTTCCGCTACATATGCTTTTCTACAGCTATCAAACTAGCAAAATGAAAGAGAACCATTTATCTCGAAAAAGAACGGAAAAAAAGTGATTATAACGAAGTTTCCAAATTTGGAAAAACTTATTATTATTTTCGAGATACTTTGCGTATAATATGCTTTTCTGAGGCTATCAAAGTAGTATAATGAAAGAGAACCAGTTATCTCAAATAAGAAAGGAAAAAAATTGATTCATAAGGATTTTTCAAACATCAAAAAAAATTTTTTTCTTTTCGAGATTCTTTCCGCTTATTATGCTTTTCTGAGGCTATCAAACTAGTATAATGAAAGAGAACCAGTTATCTCAAATAAGAACGGAAAAAAAGTGATTCTAATGAAGTTTCCAAACTTTGAAAACATTTTTTTTTTCTTTTCGAGATTCTTTGCGCAAAATATGCTTTTCTGAAGCTATCAAAATAGTATAATGAAAGAGAACCAGTTATCTATAATAAGAACGGAAAAAAGTGATTCTAATAAGGTTTCCAAACTTCGAAAAAATTTTTTTTTCTTTTGGAGATTCTTTGCGCATAATATGCTTTTCTGAGGCTATCAAACTAGTATAAAGAAAGAGAACCAGTTATCTCGAATAAGAACGGAAATAAAGTGATTCTAATGAGTTTCCAAACTTCGAAAAAAAATTTTTTTCTTTTCTAGATTCTTTGCGCATAATATGCTTTTCTTTGGCTATCAAACTAGTATAATGAAAGAGAACCCGTTATCTCAAATAAGAACGGAAAAAAAGTGATTCTAATGATGTTTTCAAACTTTGAAAATATTTTTTTTTCTTTTCGAGATTTTTTCCGCTTAATATGCTTTTCTACAGCTATCAAAATAGCAAAATGAAAGAGAACCAGTTATCTCGAATAAGAACGGAAAAAAAAGTGATTCTAACGAAGTTTCCCAACTTCGAAAAAAATTATTTTTCTTTTTGAGATTCTTACCGCATAATATGCTTTTCTAAGGCTATGAAACTGGTATAATGAAAAAGAAACAGTTATCTCAAATAAGAACGGAAAAAAAGTGATTCTAACGAAGTTTCCCAACTTCGAAAAAAATTATTTTTCTTTTTGAGATTCTTACCGCATAATATGCTTTTCTAAGGCTATGAAACTAGTATAATGAAAGAGAAACAGTTATCTCAAATAAGAAAGGAAAAAAAGTGATTCTAACGAAGTTTTCAAACTTCGAAATTTTTTTTTTTCTTTTCGAGATTCTTTGCGCATAATATGCTTTTCTGAGGCTATCAAACTAGTATAATGAAAGAGAACCAGTTATCTCAAATAAGAACGGAAAAAAAGTGATTCTAACGAAGTTTCCAAACTTCGAAAAAAATTATTTTTCTTTTCGAGATTCTTTGCGCATAATATGCTTTTCTGAGGCTATCAAACTAGTATAATGAAAGAGAATCAGTTATCTCGAATAAGAACGGAAAAAAAGTGAATCTAACGAAGTTTCCAAACCTTGAAAAAAATTATTTTTCTTTTTGAGATTCTTTCCGCTAAATATGCTTTTCTACAGCTATAAAACTAGCAAAATGAAAGAGAACCATTTATTCTGAATAAGAACGGAAAAAAAGTAATTCTAATGAAGTTTCCAAATTTTGAAAATTTTTTTTTCTATTCGAGATTCTTTGCGCATATAATGCTTTTCTGAGGCTATCAAACTGGTATAATGAAAGATAACAATTTATCTCAAATAACAATGGAAAAAAATTGATTCATAAGGATTTTCCAAACATCAAAAAAAAATTTTTTTTCTTTTCGAGATTCTTTTCGCATAATATGCTTTTCTAAGACTATCAAACTAGAATAATGAAAGAGAACCAGTTATCTCATATAAGAACAGAAAAAAATTGATTCTAATGATGTTTCCAAATTTTGAAAATTTTTTTTTTTTTTTTCGAGATTCTTTGCGCATAATATGCTTTTCCACAGCTATCAAACTAGCAAATTAAAAGAAAACCATTTATCTCGAATAAGAACGGAAAAAAAGTGATTCTAATGAAGTTTCCAAACTTCGAAAAAAAATTTTTTTCTTTTCGAGATTATTTCGCATAATATACTTTTCTACAGCTATCAAACTAGCAAAATGAGGGAGAACCAGTTATCTCGAATAAGAACGGATAAAAAGTGATTCTAACGAAGTTTCCAAACCTGGAAAAAAATTATTTTTCTTTTTGAGATTCTTTCCACATAATATGCTTTTCTAAGGCTATCATACTAGTATAATGAAAGAGAACCAGTTATCTCGAATAAGAACGGAAAAAAAGTGATTCTAACGAAGTTTCCAAACTTTGAAAAAAATTATTTTTCTTTTTGAGATTCTTTGCGCATAATATGCATTTCTGAGGCTATCAAAACCTTATAATGAAAGAGAACCAATTATCTCAATTAAGAATCCAAAAAAATTGATTAATAAGGATGTTCCAAACATCAAAAAAATTTTTTTTTCTTTTCGAGATTCTTTCCGCATTATATGCCTATCTGAGGGTATCAAACTACTATAATGAAATAGAACTAGTTATCTCCAATAAGAATGGAAAAAAATTGATTCATAAGGATTTTCAAAACATCAAAAAAAAATTCCTTTTTTTCGAGATTTTTTCCGCATAATATGCTTTTCTACAGGTATCAAACTAGCAAAATGAAAGAAAACCATTTATCTCGTATAAGAACGGAAAAAAAATGATTCTAACGAAGTTTCCAAACTTCGAAAAAATTATTTTTCTTTTCGAGATTCTTTGCGCATAATATGCTTTTCTGAGGCTATCAAACTAGTATATTGAAAGAGAACCAGTTATCTCAAATAAGAACGGAAGAAAGTGATTGATTCTAATGAAGTTTCCAAATTTCGAAAAGATTTTTTTTTCTTTTCGAGATTCTTTCCGCATAATATGCTTTTCTAAGGCTATCAAACTAATGTAATGAAAGAGAACCAGTTATCTCAAATAAGAATGGAAAAAAATTGATTCATAAGAATTTTCCAAATATCAAAAAAATTTTTTTTTCTTTTCAAGATTCATTCCATATTATATGCTTTTCTAAGGCTATCAAACTAGTATAATGAAAGAGAACCAGTTATCTCGAATAAGAACGGAAAAAAAGTGATTCTAATGAAGTTTCCAAACTTCGAAAAAATTTTTTTTTCTTTTCGAGATTCTTTGCCCATAATATGCTTTTCTACACCTATCAAACTAGCAAAATGAAAGAGAACCAGTTATCTCGAATGAGAACGGAAAAAAAGTGATTCAAATAAAGTTTCCAAACTTGGAAAAAAATTTTTTTTCTTTTCGAGATTCTTTCCGCATAATATGCTTTTCTACAGATATCAAACTAGCAAATTGAAAGAGAACCATTTATCTCGAGTAAGAACGGAAAAAGGGTAATTCTAATGAAGTTTCCAAACTTCGAAAAAAATTATAATATCTTTTCGAGATTCTTTGCGCATAATATGCTTTTCTGAGTCTATCAAACTAGTATAATGAAAGAGAACTAGTTATCTCAAATAAGAATGGAAAAAATTGATTCATAAGGATTTTCAAAACATCAAAAAAATTTTTTCTTTATTCAAGATTCTTTCCGCATAATATGCTTTTCTAAGGCTTTCAAACTAGTATAATGAAAGAGAACCAGTTATCTCAAATAAGAACGGAAAAAAAGTGATTCTAATGAAGTTTCCAAACTTTAAAACTTTTTTTTTCTTTTCGAAATTCTTTCCGCATAATATGCTTTTCTAAGGCTATCAAACTAGTATAATGAAAGAGAACCAGTTATCCCGAATAAGAACGGAAAAAAATTGATTCCAACGAAGTTTCCAATCTTCGAAAACAATGATTTTTCTTTTCAAGATTCTTTCCGCACAATATGCTTTTCCAAGACTATAAAACTAGTATAATGAAAGAGAACCAGTTATCTCAAATAAGAACGGAAAAAAGTGATTCTAATAAAGTTTCCAAACTTCGAAAGAAATTATTTTTCTTTTCGAGATTCTTTGCGCATAATATGCTTTTCTGAGGGTATCAATTTAGCATAATGAAAGGGAACCAGTTATCTCAATTAAGAACGGAAAAAAAGTGATTCTAATGAAGTTTCCAAACTTCGAAAGAAATTATTTTTCTTTTCGAGATTCTTTGCGCATAATATGCTTTTCTATGGCTACCAAACTAGTATAATGAAAGAGAACCAGTTATCTCAAATAAGAACGGATAAAAAGTGATTCTAATGATGTTTCCAAACTTTGAAAACATTTTTTTTTCTTTTCCAGATTCTTTCCGTTTAATATGCTTTTTACAGCTATCAAAATAGCAAAATGAAAGAGAACCAGTTATCTCGAATAAGAACGGAAAAAAAGTGATTCTAATGAAGTTTCCAAACTTCGAAAAAAAATTTTTTTCTTTTCGAGATTCTTTGCGCATAATATGCTTTTCTGAGGCTATCAAACTAGCATAATGAAAGAGAACCCGTTATCTCAAATAAGAACGGAAAAAAAGTGATTCTAATGAAGTTTCCAAATTTCGGAAAATTTTTTTTTTCTTTTCGAGATTCTTTCCGCATAATATGCTTTTCTACAGCTATCAAAGTAGCAAATTGAAAGAGTACCATTTTTCTCGAAAAAGAACGGAAAAAAAGTGATTCTAACGAAGTTTCCAAATTTGGAAAAAATTATTATTATTTTTGAGATTCTTTGCGTTTAATATGCTTTTCTGAGGCTATCAAAGTAGTATAATGAAAGAGAACCAGTTATCTCAAATAAGCATGGAAAAAAATTGATTCATAAGGATTTTTCAAACATCAAAAAAAATTTTTTTTTTTTTTCGAGATTCTTTCCGCATAATATGCTTTTCTGAGGCTATCAAACTAGTATAATGAAAGAGAACTAGTTATCTCAAATAAGAATGGAAAAAAATCGATTCATAAGGATTTCCCAAAAATCAAAAAAAAAATTTTTTCTTTTCGAGATTCTTTCCGCTTATTATGCTTTTCTGAGGCTATCAAACCAGTATAATGAAAGAGAACCAGTTAACTCAAAGAAGAACGGAAAAAAAGATATTCTAATGAAGTTTCCAAACTTTGAAAATATTTTTTTTTCTTTTAGAATTCTTTCCGCATAATGTGCTTTTCTACAGCTATCAAACTAGCAAAATGAAAGAGAACCAGTTATCTCGAATAAGAACGGAAAAAAAGTGATTCTAATGAAGTTTCCAAACTTCGAAAAAAATTTTTTTTCTTTTCGAGATTCTTTCCGCATAATATGCTTTTCTACAGGTATCAAACTAGCAAATTGAAAGAGAACCATTTATCTCGAATAAGATCGGAAAAAGAGTAATTCTAACGAAGTTTCCAAACTTCGAAAAAAATTATATTTCTTTTCGAGATTCTTTGCGCATAATATGCTTTTCTGATTCTTTCAAACTAGCATAATGAAAGAGAACTGGTTATCTCAATTAAGAATGAAAAAAATTGATTCATAAGGATTTTCAAAAGACCAAAAAAAAATTTTTCTTTATTGAAGATTCTTTCCGCATAATATGCTTTTCTAAGGCTATCAAACTAGTATAATGAAAGAGAAACAGTTATCTCAAATAAGAACGGAAAAAAAGTGATTCTAATAAAGTTCCCAAACTTTGAAAACATTTTTTTTCTTTTCGGGATTCTTTCCGCATAATATGCTTTTCTAAGGCTATCAAACTAGTATAATGAAAGAGAACCAATTATCTCAAATAAAAATGCAAAAAAATTGATTAATAAGGATGTTCCAAACATCAAAAAAAATTTTTTTTCTTTTCGAGATTCTTTCCGCATAATATGCTTTTCTACAGGTATCAAACTAGCAAAATGAAAGAGAACCATTTATCTCGTATAAGAACGGAAAAAAAATGATTCTAACGAAGTTTCCAAAAATCGAAAAAAAGTATTTTTCTTTTCGAGATTCTTTGCGCATAATATGCTTTTCTGAGGCTATCAAACTAGTATATTGAAAGAGAACCAGTTATCTCAAATAAGAATGCAAGAAAGTGATTGATTCTAATGAAGATTCCAAATTTCGAAAAAATTTTTTTTCTTTTCGAGATTCTTTCCGCTAAATATGCTTTTCTACAGCTATCAAACTAGCAAAATGAAAGAGAACCACCTATCCCGAATAAGAACCGAAAAAGAGTGATTCTAAAGCAGTTTCCAAACTTCGAAAATAATTTTTTTTCTTTTCGAGATTCTTTGCGCATAATATGGTTTTCTGAGGCTATCAAACTAGTATAATGAAAGAGAACCAGTTATCTCAAATAAGAATGGAAAAAAATTGATTCATAAGGATTTTTCAAGCATCAAAAAAAAATTTTTTTCTTTTCGAGATTCTTTCCGCTTATTATGCTTTTCTGAGGCTATCAAAGTAGTATAATGAAAGAGAACCAGTTATCTCAAATAAGAACGGAAAAAAAGTGATTCTAATGAAGTTTCCAAAATTTGAAAACATTTTTTTTTCTTTTCGAGATTCTTTCCGCATAATATGCTTTTCTAAGGCTATCAAACTAGTTTAATGAAAGAGAACCAGTTATCTCAAATACAAATGGAAAAAAATTGATTCATAAGAATTTTCAAAACATCAAAAAAAATTTTTCTTTATTCAAGATTCTTTCCGCATAATATGCTTTTCTAAGGCTTTCAAACTAGTATAATGAAAGAGAACCAGTTATCTCAAATAAGAACGGAAAAAAAGTGATTCTAATGAAGTTTCCAAACTTTAAAACATTTTTTTTTTCTTTTCGAGATTCTTTCCGCATAATATGCTTTTCTAAGGCTATCAAACAAGTATAATGAAAGAGAACCAGTTATCTCGAATAAGAACGGAAAAAAATTGATTCCAACGAAGTTTCCAATCTTCGAAAACAATGATTTTTCTTTTCAAGATTCTTTCCGCACAATATGCTTTTCCAAGGCTATAAAACTAGTATAATGAAAGAGAACCAGTTATCTCAAATAAGAACGGAAAAAAGTGATTCTAATGAAGTTTCCAAACTTCGAAAAAAATTTTTTTTCTTTTCGAGATTCTTTGCGCATAATATGCTTTTCTGAAGCTATCAATTTATTATAATGAAAGGGAACCAGTTATCTCAAATAAGAACGGAAAAAAAGTGATTCTAATGAAGTTTTCAAACTTCGAAAGAAATTATTTTTCTTTTCGAGATTCTTTGCGCATAATATGCTTTTCTATGGCTACCAAACTAGTATAATGAAAGAGAACCAGTTATCTCAAATAAGAACGGAAAAAAAGTGATTCTAATGATGTTTCCAAACTTTGAAAACATTTTTGTTTCTTTTCCAGATTCTTTCCGCTTAATATGCTTTTTTACAGCTATCAAAGTAGCAAATTGAAAGAGAACCATTTTTCTCGAAAAAGAACTGAAAAAAAGTGATTCTAACGAAGTTTCCAAATTTGGAAAAAATTATTATTATTTTCGAGATTCTTTGCGTATAATATGCTTTTCTGAGGCTATCAAAGTAGTATAATGAAAGAGAACCAGTTATCTCAAATAAGCATGGAAAAAAATTGATTCATAAGCATTTTTCAAACATCAAAAAAAAATTTTTTTCTTTTCGATATTCTTTCCGCATAATATGCTTTTCTGAGGCTATCAAACTAGTATAATGAAAGACAACTAGTTATATCAAATAAGAATGGAAAAAAATCGATTCATAAGGATTTTCCAAAAATCAAAAAAAAAAATTTTTCTTTTCGAGATTCTTTCCGCTTATTATGCTTTTCTGAGGCTATCAAACCAGTATAATGAAAGAGAACCAGTTATCTCAAATAAGAACGGAAGATAGTGATTGATTCTAATGAAGTTTCCAAATTTCGAAAAATTTTTTTTTCTTTTCGAGATTCTTTCCGCTAAATATGCTTTTCTACAGCTATCAAACTAGCAAAATGAAAGAGAACCATTTATCTCAAATAAGAATGGAAAAAAATTGATTCATAAGAATTTTCCAAATATCAAAATAAATTTTTTTTTCTTTTCGAGATTCTTTCCGCATTATATGCTTTTCTAAGGCTATCAAACTAGTATAATGAAAGAGAACCAGTTATCTCGAATAAGAACGGAAAAAAAGTGATTCTAATGAAGTTTCCAACCTTCGAAAAAAATTTTTTTTCTTTTCGAGATTCTTTGCGCATAATATGCTTTTCTACAGCTATCAAACTAGCAAAATGAAAGAGAACCAGTTATCTCGAATAAGAACCAAAAAAAAGTGATTCTAATGAAGTTTCCAAACTTTGAAAACATTTTTTTTTCTTTTCGTGATTCTTTCCGCATAATATGCTTTTCTACAGCTATCAAACTAGGAAAATGAAAGAGAACCAGTTATCTCGAATAAGAACGGAAAAAAAGTGATTCAAATGAAGTTTCCAAACTTCGAAAAAAATTTTTTTTTTTTCGAGATTCTTTCCGCATAATATGCTTTTCTACAGATATCAAACTAGCAAATTGAAAGAGAACCATTTATCTCGAATAAGAACAGAAAAAGAGTAATTCTAATGAACTTTCCAAACTTCGAAAAAAATTTTTTTTCTTTTGGAGATTCTTTGCGCGTAATATGCTTTTCTACAGCTATCAAACTAGCAAAATGAAAGAGAACCAGTTATCTCGAATAAGAACCAAAAAAAAGTGATTCTAATGAAGTTTCCAAACTTTGAAAACATTTTTTTTTCTTTTCGTGATTCTTTCCGCATAATATGCTTTTCTACAGCTATCAAACTAGGAAAATGAAAGAGAACCAGTTATCTCGAATAAGAACGGAAAAAAAGTGATTTAAATGAAGTTTCCAAACTTCGAAAAAAATTATTTTTCTTTTTGAGATTCTTTCCGCATAATATGCTTTTCTAAGGCTATCATACTAGTATAATGAAAGAGAACCAGTTATCTCGAATAAGAACGGAAAAAAAGTGATTCAAATGAAGTTTCCAAACTTCGAAAAAAAGTATATTTCTTTTCGAGATTCTTTGCGCATAATATGCTTTTCTGAGTCTATCAAACTAGTATAATGAAAGAGAACTAGTTATCTCAAATAAGAATGGAAAAAATTGATTCATAAGTATTTTCAAATCATCAAAAAAAATTTTTCTTTATTCAAGATTCTTTCCGCATAATATGCTTTTCTAAGGCTTTCAAACTAGTATAATGAAAGAGAACCAGTTATCTCAAATAAGAACGGAAAAAAAGTGATTCTAATGAAGTTTCCAAACTTTAAAACATTTTTTTTTTCTTTTCGAGATTCTTTCCGCATAATATGCTTTTCTAAGGCTATCAAACTAGTATAGTGAAAGAGAACCAGTTATCTCGAATAAGAACGGAAAAAAATTGATTCCAACGAAGTTTCCAATCTTCGAAAACAATGATTTTTCTTTTCAAGATTTTTTCCGCACAATATGCTTTTCCAAGGCTATAAAACAAGTATAATGAAAGAGAACCAGTTATCTCAAATAAGAACGGAAAAAAAGTGATTCTAATAAAGTTTGCAAACTTCGAAAAAATTTTTTTTTCTTTTCCAGATTCTTTGCGCATAATATGTTTTTCTGAGGCTATCAATTTAGTATAATGAAAGGGAACCAGTTTTCTCAAATAAGAACGGAAAAAAAGTGATTCTAATGAAGTTTCCAAACTTCGAAAGAAATTATTTTTCTTTTCGAGATTCTTTGCGCATATGCTTTTCTGAAGCTATCAAACTAGTATAATGAAAGAGAACCAGTTATCTCAAACAAGTACGGAAAATTGGTGATTCTAATGAAGTTTCCAAATTTTGAAAATTTTTTTTTCTTTTCGAGATTCTTTGCGCATATAATGCTTTTCTGAGGCTATCAAACTAGTATAATGAAAGATAACCAGTTATCTCAAATAAGAATGGAAAAAATTGATTATTAAGGATTTTCCAAACATCAAAAAAAAATTTTTTTTCTTTTCGAGATTCTCTCCGCATAATATGCTTTTCTAAGGCTATCAAACTAGTATAAAGAAAGAGAAACAGTTATCTCAAATAAGAACGGAAAAAAAAGTGATTCTAATGAAGTTTCCAAACTTTGAAAACATTTTTTTTTTTTTAGAATTCTTTCCGCATAATGTGCTTTTCTACAGCTATCAAACTAGCAAAATGAAAGAGAACCAGTTATCTCGAATAAGAACGTAAAAAAAGTGATTCTAATGAAGTTTCCAAATATCGAATAAAAATTTTTTGCTTTTCGAGATTCTTTCCACTATAAATGCTTTTCTACAGCTATCAAACTAGCAAAATGAAACAGAACCATTTATCTCGAATAAGAACGGAAAAAAAGTGATTCTAACGAAGTTTCCAAACTTCGAAAAAAATTATTTTTCTTTTCGAGAATCTTTGCGCATAATGTTTTTCTGAAGCTATCAAAATAGTATAATGAAAGAGAACCAATTATCTCAAATAAGAAAGGAAAAAAATTGATTAATAAGGATTTTCGAAACATAAAAAAAAAATTTTTTTCTTTTCGAGATTCTTTCCGCATAATAAGCTTTTCTGTTCTATCAAACTAGCATAATGAAAGAGAACCAGTTATCTCGAATAAGAACGGAAAAAAAGTGATTCTAATGAGTTTCCAAACTTCGAAAAAAAAATTTTTTTCTTTTCTAGATTCTTTCCGCATAATATTCTTTTATAAGGCTATCAAACTAGTATAGTGAAAGAGAACCAGTTATCTCGAATAAGAACGGAAAAAAATTGATTCCAACGAAGTTTCCAATCTTCGAAAAAAATGATTTTTCTTTTCAAGAGTCTTTCCGCATAATATGCTTTTCTAAGGCTATAAAACTAGTATAATGACAGAGAACCAGTTATCTCAAATAAGAACGGAAAATAAGTGATTCTAATGAGGTTTCCAAAGTTCGAAAAAATTTTTTTTTCTTTTCTAGATTCTTTGAGGATAATATGCTTTTCTGAGGCTATCAATTTAGTATAATGAAAGCGAATCAGTTATCTCAAATAAGAACGAAAAAAGTGATTCTAATGAAGTTTCCAAACTTCGAAAAAAATTATTTTTCTTTTCGAGATTCTTTGCGCATAATGTTTTTCTGAAGCTATCAAAATAGTATAATGAAAGAGAACCAATTATCTCAAATAAGAAAGGAAAAAAATTGATTAATAAAAATTTTCGAAAAATCAAAAAAAATTTTTTTTCTTTTCGAGATTCTTTCCGCATAATATGCTTTTCTGTTCTATCAAACTAGTATAATGAAAGAGAACCAGTTATCTCGAATAAGAACGGAAAAAAAGTGATTCTAATGAGTTTCCAAACTTTGAAAAAAATTATTTTTCTTTTTGAGATTCTTTCCGCTAAATATGCTTTTCTACAGCTATCAAACTAGCAAAATGAAAGAGAACCAGTTATCTCATATAGGAACAGAAAAAAATTGATTCTAATGAAGTTTCCAAATTTTGAAAAAAAAATTATTTTTTTCGAGTTTCTTTGCGCATAATATGCTTTTCTGAGGCTATCAAACCCTTATAATGAAAGAGAACCAATTATCTCAAATAAGAATGCAAAAAAATTGATTAATAAGGATGTTCCAAACATCAAAAAATTTTTTTTTTCTTTTCGAGATTCTTTCCGCATAATATGCTTTTCTGAGGCTATCAAACTACTATAATGAAATAGAACTAGTTATCTCCAATAAGAATGGAAAAAAATTGATTCATAAGGATTTTCAAAACATCAAAAAAAAATTTCTTTTTTTCCAGATTCTTTCCGCATAATATGCTTTTCTACAGGTATCAAACTAGTAAAATGAAAGAGAACCATTTATTTCGTATAACAACGGAAAAAAAATGATTCTAACGAAGTTTCCAAACTTCGAAAAAAATTATTTCTCTTTTCGAGATTCTTTGCTCATAATATGCTTTTCTGAGGCTATCAAACTAGTATATTGAAAGAGAACCAGTTATCTGGAATAAGAACGGAAAAAAAGTGATTTAAATGAAGTTTCCAAACTTCGAAAAAAATTATTTTTCTTTTTGAGATTCTTTCCGCATAATATGCTTTTCTAAGGCTATCATACTAGTATAATGAAAGAGAACCAGTTATCTCGAATAAGAACGGAAAAAAAGTGATTCAAATGAAGTTTCCAAACTTCGAAAAAAAGTATATTTCTTTTCGAGATTCTTTGCGCATAATATGCTTTTCTGAGTCTATCAAACTAGTATAATGAAAGAGAACTAGTTATCTCAAATAAGAATGGAAAAAATTGATTCATAAGTATTTTCAAATCATCAAAAAAAATTTTTCTTTATTCAAGATTCTTTCCGCATAATATGCTTTTCTAAGGCTTTCAAACTAGTATAATGAAAGAGAACCAGTTATCTCAAATAAGAACGGAAAAAAAGTGATTCTAATGAAGTTTCCAAACTTTAAAACATTTTTTTTTTCTTTTCGAGATTCTTTCCGCATAATATGCTTTTCTAAGGCTATCAAACTAGTATAGTGAAAGAGAACCAGTTATCTCGAATAAGAACGGAAAAAAATTGATTCCAACGAAGTTTCCAATCTTCGAAAACAATGATTTTTCTTTTCAAGATTTTTTCCGCACAATATGCTTTTCCAAGGCTATAAAACAAGTATAATGAAAGAGAACCAGTTATCTCAAATAAGAACGGAAAAAAAGTGATTCTAATAAAGTTTGCAAACTTCGAAAAAATTTTTTTTTCTTTTCCAGATTCTTTGCGCATAATATGTTTTTCTGAGGCTATCAATTTAGTATAATGAAAGGGAACCAGTTTTCTCAAATAAGAACGGAAAAAAAGTGATTCTAATGAAGTTTCCAAACTTCGAAAGAAATTATTTTTCTTTTCGAGATTCTTTGCGCATATGCTTTTCTGAAGCTATCAAACTAGTATAATGAAAGAGAACCAGTTATCTCAAACAAGTACGGAAAATTGGTGATTCTAATGAAGTTTCCAAATTTTGAAAATTTTTTTTTCTTTTCGAGATTCTTTGCGCATATAATGCTTTTCTGAGGCTATCAAACTAGTATAATGAAAGATAACCAGTTATCTCAAATAAGAATGGAAAAAAATTGATTATTAAGGATTTTCCAAACATCAAAAAAAAATTTTTTTTCTTTTCGAGATTCTCTCCGCATAATATGCTTTTCTAAGGCTATCAAACTAGTATAAAGAAAGAGAACCAGTTATCTCAAATAAGAACGGAAAAAAAAGTGATTCTAATGAAGTTTCCAAACTTTGAAAACATTTTTTTTTTTTTAGAATTCTTTCCGCATAATGTGCTTTTCTACAGCTATCAAACTAGCAAAATGAAAGAGAACCAGTTATCTCGAATAAGAACGTAAAAAAAGTGATTCTAATGAAGTTTCCAAATATCGAATAAAAATTTTTTGCTTTTCGAGATTCTTTCCACTATAAATGCTTTTCTACAGCTATCAAACTAGCAAAATGAAACAGAACCATTTATCTCGAATAAGAACGGAAAAAAAGTGATTCTAACGAAGTTTCCAAACTTCGAAAAAAATTATTTTTCTTTTCGAGAATCTTTGCGCATAATGTTTTTCTGAAGCTATCAAAATAGTATAATGAAAGAGAACCAATTATCTCAAATAAGAAAGGAAAAAAATTGATTAATAAGGATTTTCGAAACATAAAAAAAAAATTTTTTTCTTTTCGAGATTCTTTCCGCATAATAAGCTTTTCTGTTCTATCAAACTAGCATAATGAAAGAGAACCAGTTATCTCGAATAAGAACGGAAAAAAAGTGATTCTATTGAGTTTCCAAACTTCGAAAAAAAAATTTTTTTCTTTTCTAGATTCTTTCCGCATAATATTCTTTTATAAGGCTATCAAACTAGTATAGTGAAAGAGAACCAGTTATCTCGAATAAGAACGGAAAAAAATTGATTCCAACGAAGTTTCCAATCTTCGAAAAAAATGATTTTTCTTTTCAAGAGTCTTTCCGCATAATATGCTTTTCTAAGGCTATAAAACTAGTATAATGACAGAGAACCAGTTATCTCAAATAAGAACGGAAAATAAGTGATTCTAATGAGGTTTCCAAAGTTCGAAAAATTTTTTTTTTCTTTTCTAGATTCTTTGAGGATAATATGCTTTTCTGAGGCTATCAATTTAGTATAATGAAAGCGAATCAGTTATCTCAAATAAGAACGAAAAAAGTGATTCTAATGAAGTTTCCAAACTTCGAAAAAAATTATTTTTCTTTTCGAGATTCTTTGCGCATAATGTTTTTCTGAAGCTATCAAAATAGTATAATGAAAGAGAACCAATTATCTCAAATAAGAAAGGAAAAAAATTGATTAATAAAAATTTTCGAAAAATCAAAAAAAATTTTTTTTCTTTTCGAGATTCTTTCCGCATAATATGCTTTTCTGTTCTATCAAACTAGTATAATGAAAGAGAACCAGTTATCTCGAATAAGAACGGAAAAAAAGTGATTCTAATGAGTTTCCAAACTTTGAAAAAAATTATTTTTCTTTTTGAGATTCTTTCCGCAAAATATGCTTTTCTACAGCTATCAAACTAGCAAAATGAAAGAGAACCAGTTATCTCATATAGGAACAGAAAAAAATTGATTCTAATGAAGTTTCCAAATTTTGAAAAAAAAATTATTTTTTTCGAGTTTCTTTGCGCATAATATGCTTTTCTGAGGCTATCAAGCCCTTATAATGAAAGAGAACCAATTATCTCAAATAAGAATGCAAAAAAATTGATTAATAAGGATGTTCCAAACATCAAAAAATTTTTTTTTTCTTTTCGAGATTCTTTCCGCATAATATGCTTTTCTGAGGCTATCAAACTACTATAATGAAATAGAACTAGTTATCTCCAATAAGAATGGAAAAAAATTGATTCATAAGGATTTTCAAAACATCAAAAAAAAATTTCTTTTTTTCCAGATTCTTTCCGCATAATATGCTTTTCTACAGGTATCAAACTAGTAAAATGAAAGAGAACCATTTATTTCGTATAACAACGGAAAAAAAATGATTCTAACGAAGTTTCCAAACTTCGAAAAAAATTATTTCTCTTTTCGAGATTCTTTGCTCATAATATGCTTTTCTGAGGCTATCAAACTAGTATATTGAAAGAGAACCAGTTATCTGGAATAAGAACGGAAAAAAAGTGATTTAAATGAAGTTTCCAAACTTCGAAAAAAATTATTTTTCTTTTTGAGATTCTTTCCGCATAATATGCTTTTCTAAGGCTATCATACTAGTATAATGAAAGAGAACCAGTTATCTCGAATAAGAACGGAAAAAAAGTGATTCAAATGAAGTTTCCAAACTTCGAAAAAAAGTATATTTCTTTTCGAGATTCTTTGCGCATAATATGCTTTTCTGAGTCTATCAAACTAGTATAATGAAAGAGAACTAGTTATCTCAAATAAGAATGGAAAAAATTGATTCATAAGTATTTTCAAATCATCAAAAAAAATTTTTCTTTATTCAAGATTCTTTCCGCATAATATGCTTTTCTAAGGCTTTCAAACTAGTATAATGAAAGAGAACCAGTTATCTCAAATAAGAACGGAAAAAAAGTGATTCTAATGAAGTTTCCAAACTTTAAAACATTTTTTTTTTCTTTTCGAGATTCTTTCCGCATAATATGCTTTTCTAAGGCTATCAAACTAGTATAGTGAAAGAGAACCAGTTATCTCGAATAAGAACGGAAAAAAATTGATTCCAACGAAGTTTCCAATCTTCGAAAACAATGATTTTTCTTTTCAAGATTTTTTCCGCACAATATGCTTTTCCAAGGCTATAAAACAAGTATAATGAAAGAGAACCAGTTATCTCAAATAAGAACGGAAGAAAGTGATTGAATCTAAAGAAGTTTCCAAATTTCGAAAAAAATTTTTTTTCTTTTCGAGATTCTTTCCGCTAAATATGCTTTTCTACAGCTATCAAACTAGCAAAATGAAAGAGAACCATTTATCCCGTATAAGAACCGAAAAAAAGTGATTCTAAAGAAGTTTCCAAACTTCGAAAATAATTTTTTTTCTTTTCGAGATTCTTTGCGCATAATATGGTTTTCTGAGGCTATCAAACTAGTATAATGAAAGAGAACCAGTTATCTCAAATAAGAATGGAAAAAAATTGATTCATAAGGATTTTTCAAACATCAAAAAAAAATTTTTTTCTTTTCGAGATTCTTTCGCATAATATGCTTTTCCAAGGCTATCAAAGTAGTGTAATGAAAGAGAACCAGTTATCTCAAATAAGAATGGAAAAAAATTGATTCATAAGAATTTTCCAAATATCAAAAAAAAATTTTTTTTCTTTTCGAGATTCTTTGCGTATAATATGCTTTTCTACAGCTATCAAACTAGCAAAATGAAAGAGAACCAGTTATCTCGAATAAGAACCAAAAAAAGCGATTCTAATGAAGTTTCCAAACTTTGAAAACATTTTTTTTTCTTTTCGTGATTCTTTCCGCATAATATGCTTTTCTACAGCTATCAAACTAGGAAAATGAAAGAGAACCAGTTATCTCGAATAAGAACGGAAAAAAAGTGATTCAAATGAAGTTTCCAAACTTCGAAAAAAATTTTTTTTCTTTTCGAGATTCTTTCCGCATAATATGCTTTTCTACAGATATCAAACTAGCAAATTGAAAGAGAACCATTTATCTCGAATAAGAACGGAAAAAGAGTAATTCTAACGAAGTTTCCAAACTTCGAAAAAAATTATATTTCTTTTCGAGATTCTTTGCGCATAATATGCTTTTCTGAGTTTATCAAACTAGTATAATGAAAGAGAACTAGTTATCTCAAATAAGAATGGAAAAAATTGATTCATAAGGATTTTCAAAACATCATAAAAAATTTTTCTTTATTCAAGATTCCTTCCGCATAATATGCTTTTCTAAGGCTTTCAAACTAGTATAATGAAAGAGAACCAGTTATCTCAAATAAGAACGGAAAAAAAGTGATTCTAATGAAGTTTCCAAACTTTAAAACATTTTTTTTTCTTTTCGAGATTCTTACCGCATAATATGCTTTTCTAAGGCTATCAAACTAGTATAATGAAAGAGAACCAGTTATCTCGAATAAGAACGGAAAAAAATTGATTCCAACGAAGTTTCCAATCTTCGAAAACCATGATTTTTCTTTTCAAGATTCTTTCCGCACAATATGCTTTTCCAAGGCTATAAAACTAGTATAATGAAAGAGAACCAGTTATCTCAAAAAAGAACGGAAAAAAAGTGATTCTAATGAAGTTTGCAAACTTCGAAAAAACTTTTTTTTTCTTTTCGAGATTCTTTGCGCATAATATGCTTTTCTGAGGCTATCAATTTAGTATAATGAAAGGGAACCAGTTATCTCAAATAAGAACGGAAAAAAAGTGATTCTAATGAAGTTTCCAAACTTCGAAAGAAATTATTTTTCTTTTCGAGATTCTTTGCGCATAATATGCTTTTCTGAGGCTATCAAACTAGTATAATGAAAGAGAACCAGTTATCTCAAATAAGAACGGAAAAAAGATATTCTAATGAAGTTTCCAAATTTCGAACAAATTTTTTTTTTCTTTTCGAGATTCTTTCCGCATAATATGCTTTTCTACAGCTATCAAACTAGCAAATTGAAAGAGAACCATTTATCACGAATAAGAACGGAAAAAAAGTGATTCTAACGAAGTTTCCACACTTCGAAAAAAATTATTTTTCTTTTCGAGATTCTTTGCGCATAATATGCTTTTCTGAGGCTATCAAACTAGTATAATGAAAGAGAACCAATTATCTCAAATAAGAATGCAAAAAAATTAATTCATAAGGATTTTCCAAACATCAAAAAAAATTTTTTCTTCTTTTCGAGATTCTTTCCGCATAATATGCTTTTCTGAGGCTATCAAACTAGTATAATGAAAGAGAACTAGTTATCTCAAAAAAGAATGGAAAAAATTGATTTATAATGTTTTTCAAAACATCAAAAAAAAAATTTCTTCTTTTCGAGATTCTTTCCGCATAATATGCTTTTCTATAGGTATTAAACTAGCAAAATGAAAGAGAACCATTTATCTCGTATAAGAACGGAAAAAAAGTGATTCTAACGAAGTATAAACTTCGAGAAAAATTATTATTCTTTTCGAGAATCTTTGCGCATAATATGCTTTTCTGAGGCTATCAAACTAGTGTAATGAAAGAGAACCAGTTATCTCAAATAAGAATGGAAAAAAATTGATTCATAAGAATTTTCCAAATATCAAAATAAAATTTTTTTTCTTTTCGAGATTCTTTCCGCATTATATGCTTATCTAAGGCTATCAAACTAGTATAATGAAAGAGACCCAGTTATCTCGAATAAGAACGGAAAAAAAGTGATTCTAATGAAGTTTCCAAACTTCGAAAAAAATTTTTTTTCTTTTCGAGATTCGTTGCGCATAATATGCTTTTCTACAGCTATCAAACTAGCAAAATGAAAGAGAACCATTTATCTCGAATAAGAACCAAAAAAAAGTGATTCTAATGAAGTTTCCAAACTTTGAAAACATTTTTTTTTCTTTTCGTGATTCTTTCCGCATAATATGCTTTTCTACAGCTATCAAACTAGGAAAATGAAAGAGAACCAGTTATCTCGAATAAGAACGGAAAAAAAGTGATTCAAATGAAGTTTCCAAACTTCGAAAAAATTTTTTTTTTTTTCGAGATTCTTTCCGCATAATATGCTTTTCTACAGATATCAAACTAGCAAATTGAAAGAGAACCATTTATCTCGAATAAGAACGGAAAAAGAGTAATTCTAATGAACTTTCCAAACTTCGAAAAAAAATTTTTTTCTTTTCGAGATTCTTTGCGCGTAATATGCTTTTCTACAGCTATCAAACTAGCAAAATGAAAGAGAACCAGTTATCTCGAATAAGAACCAAAAAAAAGTGATTCTAATAAAGTTTCCAAACTTTGAAACATTTTTTTTTTTTCTTTTCGTGATTCTTTCCGCATAATATGCTTTTCTACAGCTATCAAACTAGGAAAATGAAAGAGAACCAGTTATCTCGAATAAGAACGGAAAAAAAGTGATTTAAATGAAGTTTCCAAACTTCGAAAAAAATTATATTTCTTTTCGAGATTCTTTGCGCATAATATGCTTTTCTGAGTCTATCAAACTAGTATAATGAAAGAGAACTAGTTATCTCAAATAAGAATGGAAAAAATTGATTCATAAGTATTTTCAAATCATCAAAAAAAATTTTTCTTTATTCAAGATTCTTTCCGCATAATATGCTTTTCTAAGGCTTTCAAACTAGTATAATGAAAGAGAACCAGTTATCTCAAATAAGAACGGAAAAAAAGTGATTCTAATGAAGTTTCCAAACTTTAAAACATTTTTTTTTTTTCTTTTCAAGATTCTTTCCGCATAATATGCTTTTCTAAGGCTATCAAACTAGTATAGTGAAAGAGAACCAGTTATCTCGAATAAGAACGGAAAAAAATTGATTCCAACGAAGTTTCCAATCTTCGAAAACAATGATTTTTCTTTTCAAGATTCTTTCCGCACAATATGCTTTTCCAAGGCTATAAAACAAGTATAATGAAAGAGAACCAATTATCTCAAATAAGAACGGAAAAAAAGTGATTCTAATAAAGTTTGCAAACTTTGAAAAAATTTTTTTTTTCTTTTCAGATTCTTTGCGCATAATATGCTTTTCTGAGGCTATCAATTTAGTATAATGAAAGGGAACCAGTTTTCTCAAATAAGAACGGAAAAAAAGTGATTCTAATGAAGTTTCCAAACTTCGAAAGAAATTATTTTTCTTTTCGAGATTCTTTGCGCATATGCTTTTCTGAAGCTATCAAACTAGTATAATGAAAGAGAACCAGTTATCTCAAACAAGTACGGAAAATTGGTGATTCTAAAGAAGTTTCCAAATTTTGAAAATTTTTTTTTTTCTTTTCGAGATTCTTTGCGCATATAATGCTTTTCTGAGGCTATCAAACTAGTATAATGAAAGATAACCAGTTATCTCAAATAAGAATGGAAAAAAATTGATTATTAAGGATTTTCCAAACATCAAAAAAAAATTTTTTTTCATTTCGAGATTCTCTCCGCATAATATGCTTTTCTAAGGCTATCAAACTAGTATAAAGAAAGAGAACCAGTTATCTCAAATAAGAACGGAAATAAAGTGATTCTAATGAAGTTTCCAAACTTTGAAAACATTTTTTTTTTTTTTAGAATTCTTTCCGCATAATGTGCTTTTCTACAGCTATCAAACTAGCAAAATGAAAGAGAACCAGTTATCTCGAATAAGAACGTAAAAAAAGTGATTCTAATGAAGTTTCCAAATATCGAATAAAAATTTTTTGCTTTTCGAGATTCTTTCCGCTATAAATGCTTTTCTACAGCTATCAAACTAGCAAAATGAAACAGAACCATTTATCTCGAATAAGAACGGAAAAAAAGTGATTCTAACGAAGTTTCCAAACTTCGAAAAAAATTATTTTTCTTTTCGAGAAACTTTGCGCATAATGTTTTTCTGAAGCTATCAAAATAGTATAATGAAAGAGAACCAATTATCTCAAATAAGAAAGGAAAAAAATTGATTAATAAGGATTTTCGAAACATCAAAAATAATTTTTTTTCTTTTCGAGATTCTTTCCGCATAATAAGCTTTTCTGTTCTATCAAACTAGCATAATGAAAGAGAACCAGTTATCTCGAATAAGAACGTAAAAAAAGTGATTCTAATGAGTTTCCAAACTTCGAAAAAAAATTTTTTTCTTTTCTAGATTCTTTGCGCATAATATGCTTTTCTATGGCTATCAAACTAGTATAATGAAAGAGAACCAGTTATCTCAAATAAGAACGTAAAAAAAGTGATTCTAATGAAGTTTCCAAACTTTGAAAACATTTTTTTTTCTTTTCGTGATTCTTTCCGCATAATATGCTTTTCAACAGCTATCAAACTAGGAAAATGAAAGAGAACCAGTTATCTCGAATAAGAACGGAAAAAAAGTGATTCTAATGAAGTTTCCAAACTTCGAAAAAAAATTTTTTTCTTTTCGAGATTCTTTCCGCATAATATGCTTTTCTACAGGTATCAAACTAGCAAATTGAAAGAGAAACATTTATCTCGAATAAGAACGGAAAAAGAGTAATTCTAACGAAGTTTCCAAACTTCGAAAAAAATTATATTTCTTTTCGAGATTCTTTGCGCATAATATGCTTTTCTGATTGTTTCAAACTAGTATAATGAAAGAGAACTAGTTATCTCAAATAAGAATGGAAAAATTTGATTCATAAGGATTTTCAAAAGATCAAAAAAAAATTTTCTTTATTGAAGATTCTTTCCGCATAATATGCTTTTCTAAGGCTATCAAACTAGTATAATGAAAGAGAAACAGTTATCTCAAATAAGAACGGAAAAAAGTGATTCTAATAAAGTTTCCAAACTTTGAAAACATTTTTTTTTCTTTTCGAGATTCTTTCCGCATAATATTCTTTTATAAGGCTATCAAACTAGTATAGTGAAAGAGAACCAGTTATCTCGAATAAGAACGGAAAAAAATTGATTCCAACGAAGTTTCCAATCTTCGAAAAAAATGATTTTTCTTTTCAAGTATCTTTCCGCATAATATGCTTTTCTAAGGCTATAAAACTAGTATAATGACAGAGAACCAGTTATCTCAAATAAGAACGGAAAATAAGTGATTCTAATGAGGTTTCCAAAGTTCGAAAAATTTTTTTTTTCTTTTCTAGATTCTTTGAGGATAATATGCTTTTCTGAGGCTATCAATTTAGTATAATGAAAGCGAATCAGTTATCTCAAATAAGAACGGAAAAAAGTGATTCTAATGAAGTTTCCAAACTTCGAAAAAATTATTTTTCTCTTCGAGATTCTTTGCGCATAATGTTTTTCTGAAGCTATCAAAATAGTATAATGAAAGAGAACCAATTATCTCAAATAAGAAAGGAAAAAAATTGATTAATAAAAATTTTCGAAAAATCAAAAAAAATTTTTTTTCTTTTCGAGATTCTTTCCGCATAATATGCTTTTCTGTTCTATCAAACTAGTATAATGAAAGAGAACCAGTTATCTCGAATAAGAACGGAAAAAAAGTGATTCTAATGAGTTTCCAAACTTGGAAAAAAAAATTTTTTCTTTTCTAGATTCTTTGCGCATAATATGCTTTTCTATGGCTATCAAACTAGTATAATGAAACAGAACCAGTTATCTCAAATAAGAACGGAAAAAAGTGACTCTAATGATGTTTTCAAACTTTGAAAACATTTTATTTTCTTTTCGAGATTTTTTCTGCTTAATATGCTTTTCTACAGCTATCAAAAAAGCAAAATGAAAGAGAACCAGTTATCTCGAATAAGAACGGAAAAAAAGTGATTCTAACGAAGTTTCCCAACTTCGAAAAAAATTATTTTTCTTTTTGAGATTCTTACCGCATAATATGCTTTTCTAAGGCTATGAAACTAGTATAATGAAAGAGAAACAGTTATCTCAAATAAGAACGGAAAAAAAGGTATTCTAACGAAGTTTTCAAACTTGGAAAAATTTTTTTTTGCTTTTCGAGATTCTTTGCGCATAATATGGTTTTCTGAGGCTATCAAACTAGTATAATGAAAGAGAACCAGTTATCTCAAATAAGAACGGAAAAAAAGTGATTCTAATGAAGTTTCCAAATTTTGATTTTTTTTTTTTTCTTTTCGAGATTCTTTGCGCATATAATGCTTTTCTGAGGCTATCAAACTAGTATAATGAAAGATAACCAGCTATCTCAAATAAGAATGGAAAAAATTGATTCATAAGGATTTTCCAAACATCAAAAAAAAATTTTTTTTCTTTTCGAGATTCTTTTCGCATAAAATGCTTTTCTAAGGCTATCAAACTAGTATAATGAAAGAGAACCAGTTATCTCAAATAAGAACAGAAAAAAATTGATTGTAATGAAGTTTCCAAATTTTGAAATTTTTTTTTTTTTTTTTTCGAGATTCTTTCCGCATAATATGCTTTTCCACAGCTATCAAACTCGCAAAATGAAAGGGAACCAGTTATCCCGAATAAGAACGGAAAAAAAGTGATTCTAATGAAGTTTCCAAACTTCGAAAAAAATTATTTTTCTTTTCGAGATTCTTTGCGCATATTCTTTTCTACAGCTATCAAACTAGCAAATTGAAAGAGAACCATTTATCTCGAATAAGAACGGAAAAAAAGTGATTCTAACGAAGTTTCCAAACTTCGAAAAAAATTATTTTTCTTTTCGAGATTCTTTGCGAATAATATGCTTTTCTGAGGCTATCAAACTAGTATAATGAAAGAGAATCAATTATCTCGAATAAGAACGGAAAAAAAGTGATTATAATGAGGTTTCCAAACTTCGAAAAAAAAATTTTTTCTTTTCGAGATTATTTCGCATAATATGCTTTTCTACAGCTATCAAACTAGCAAAATAAAAGAGAACCAGTTATCTCGAATAAGAACGGAAAAAAAGTGATTCTAACGAAGTTTCCAAACTTTGAAAAAAATTATTTTTCTTTTTGAGATTCTTTCCGCATAATATGCTTTTCTAAGGCTATCATACTAGTATAACGAAAGAGAACCAGTTATACCGAATAAGAACGGAAAAAAAGTGATTCTAACGAAGTTTCCAAACTTTGAAAAAAATTATTTTTCTTTTTGAGATTCTTTCCGCTAAATATGCTTTTCTACAGCTATCAAACTAGCAAAATGAAAGAGAACCAGTTATCTCATATAAGAACAGAAAAAAATTGATTCTAATGAAGTTTCCAAATTTTGAAAAAAAAATTATTTTTTTCGAGATTCTTTGCGCATAATATGCTTTTCTACAGCTATCAAACTAGCAAATTAAAAGAGAACCATTTATCTCGAATAAGAACGGAAAAAAAGTGATTCTAATGAAGTTTCCAAACTTCGAAAAAAAATTTTTTTCTTTTCGAGATTATTTCGCATAATATACTTTTCTACAGCTATCAAACTAGCAAAATGAGGGAGAACCAGTTATCTCGAATAAGAACGGATAAAAAGTGATTCCAACGAAGTTTCCAAACTTTGAAAAAAATTATTTTTCTTTTTGAGATTCTTTGCGCATAATATGCTTTTATGAGGCTATCAAACCCTTATAATGAAAGAGAACCAATTATCTCAAATAAGAATGCAAAAAAATTGATTAATAAGGATGTTCCAAACATCAAATAAATTTTTTTTTCTTTTCGAGGTTCTTTCCGCATAATATGCTTTTCTGAGGCTATAAAACTACTATAATGAAATAGAACTAGTTATCTCCAATAAGAATGGAAAAAAATTGATTCATAAGGATTTTCAAAACATCAAAAAAAAATTTCTTTTTTTCGAGATTCTTTCCGCATAATATGCTTTTCTACAGGTATCAAACTAGTAAAATGAAAGAGAACCATTTATTTCGTATAAGAACGGAAAAAAAATGATTCTAACGAAGTTTCCAAACTTCGAAAAAAATTATTTCTCTTTTCGAGATTCTTTGCTCATAATATGCTTTTCTGAGGCTATCAAACTAGTATATTGAAAGAGAACCAGTTATCTCAAATAAGAACGGAAGAAAGTGATTGAATCTAAAGAAGTTTCCAAATTTCGAAAAAAATTTTTTTTCTTTTCGAGATTCTTTCCGCTAAATATGCTTTTCTACAGCTATCAAACTAGCAAAATGAAAGAGAACCATTTATCCCGTATAAGAACCGAAAAAAAGTGATTCTAAAGAAGTTTCCAAACTTCGAAAATAATTTTTTTTCTTTTCGAGATTCTTTGCGCATAATATGGTTTTCTGAGGCTATCAAACTAGTATAATGAAAGAGAACCAGTTATCTCAAATAAGAATGGAAAAAAATTGATTCATAAGGATTTTTCAAACATCAAAAAAAAATGTTTTTCTTTTCGAGATTCTTTCCGCTTATTATCCTTTTCTGAGGCTATCAAATTAGTATAATGAAAGAGAACCAGTTATCTCAAATAAGAACGGAAAAAAAGTGATTCTAATGAAGTTTCCAAACTTTGGAAACATTTTTTTTTCTTTTCGAGATTCTTTCGCATAATATGCTTTTCCAAGGCTATCAAAGTAGTGTAATGAAAGAGAACCAGTTATCTCAAATAAGAATGGAAAAAAATTTATTCATAAGAATTTTCCAAATATCAAAAAAAAATTTTTTTTCTTTTCGAGATTCTTTCCGCATTATATGCTTTTCTAAGGCTATCAAACTAGTATAATGAAAGAGAACCAGTTATCTCGAATAAGAACGGAAAAAAGTGATTCTAATGAAGTTTCCAAGCTTCGAAAAAAAATTTTTTTCTTTTCGAGATTCTTTGCGTATAATATGCTTTTCTACAGCTATCAAACTAGCAAAATGAAAGAGAACCAGTTATCTCGAATAAGAACCAAAAAAAAGTGATTCTAATGAAGTTTCCAAACTTTGAAAACATTTTTTTTTCTTTTCGTGATTCTTTCCGCATAATATGCTTTTCTACAGCTATCAAACTAGGAAAATGAAAGAGAACCAGTTATCTCGAATAAGAACGGAAAAAAAGTGATTCAAATGAAGTTTCCAAACTTCGAAAAAAATTTTTTTTCTTTTCGAGATTCTTTCCGCATAATATGCTTTTCTACAGATATCAAACTAGCAAATTGAAAGAGAACCATTTATCTCGAATAAGAACGGATAAAGAGTAATTCTAACGAAGTTTCCAAACTTCGAAAAAAATTATATTTCTTTTCGAGATTCTTTGCGCATAATATGCTTTTCTGAGTTTATCAAACTAGTATAATGAAAGAGAACTAGTTATCTCAAATAAGAATGGAAAAAATTGATTCATAAGGATTTTTAAATCATCAAAAAAAATTTTTCTTTATTCAAGATTCTTTCCGCATAATATGCTTTTCTAAGGCTTTCAAACTAGTATAATGAAAGAGAACCAGTTATCTCAAATAAGAACGGAATAAAAGTGATTCTAATGAAGTTTCCAAACTTTAAAACATTTTTTTTTCTTTTCGAGATTCTTACCGCATAATATGCTTTTCTAAGGCTATCAAACTAGTATAATGAAAGAGAACCAGTTATCTCGAATAAGAACGGAAAAAAATTGATTCCAACGAAGTTTCCAATCTTCGAAAACAATGATTTTTCTTTTCAAGATTCTTTCCGCACAATATGCTTTTCCAAGGCTATAAAACTAGTATAATGAAAGAGAACCAGTTATCTCAAAAAAGAACGGAAAAAAAGTGATTCTAATGAAGTTTGCAAACTTCGAAAAAAAATTTTTTTTCTTTTCGAGATTCTTTGCGCATAATATGCTTTTCTGAGGCTATCAATTTAGTATAATGAAAGGGAACCAGTTATCTCAAATAAGAACGGAAAAAAAGTGATTCTAATGAAGTTTCCAAACTTCGAAAGAAATTATTTTTCTTTTCGAGATTCTTTGCGCATAATATGCTTTTCTGAGGCTATCAAACTAGTATAATGAAAGAGAACCAGTTATCTCAAATAAGAACGGAAAAAAAGGTATTCTAATGAAGTTTCCAAAATTCGAACAAATTTTTTTTTTCTTTTCGAGATTCTTTCCGCATAATATGCTTTTCTACAGCTATCAAACTAGCAAATTGAAAGAGAACCATTTATCACGAATAAGAACGGAAAAAAAGTGATTCTAACGAAGTTTCCAAACTTCGAAAAAAATTATTTTTCTTTTCGAGATTCTTTGCGCATAATATGATTTTCTGAGGCTATCAAACTAGTATAATGAAAGAGAACCAATTATCTCAAATAAGAATGCAAAAAAATTGATTCATAA
Source organism: Metallyticus violacea (assembly GCA_030762175.1). NCBI lineage: Eukaryota > Metazoa > Arthropoda > Insecta > Mantodea > Metallyticidae > Metallyticus > Metallyticus violacea. Next base: position 80,315,004 of record CM060842.1, on the reverse strand, counting down.
GGATTTTCCAAACATCAAAAAAAATTTTTTCTTCTTTTCGAGATTCTTTCCGCATAATATGCTTTTCTGAGGCTATCAAACTAGTATAATGAAAGAGAACTAGTTATCTCAAAAAAGAATGGAAAAAATTGATTTATAATGTTTTTCAAAACATCAAAAAAAAATTTCTTCTTTTCGAGATTCTTTCCGCATAATATGCTTTTCTATAGGTATTAAACTAGCAAAATGAATGAGAAACATTTATCTCGTATAAGAACGGAAAAAAAGTGATTCTAACGAAGTATAAACTTCGAGAAAAATTATTATTCTTTTCGAGATTCTTTGCGCATAATATGCTTTTCTGAGGCTATCAAACTAGTTTATTGAAAGAGAACCAGTTATCTCAAATAAGAACGGAAGAAAGTGATTGATTCTAATGAAGTTTCCAAATTTCGAAAATTTTTTTTTTTCTTTTCGAGATTCTTTCCGCTAAATATGCTTTAATACAGCTATCAAACTAGCAAAATGATAGAGAACCATTTATCTCGAATAAGAACGGAAAAAAAGTGATTCTATCGAAGTTTCCAAACTTCGAAAAAAATTATTTTTCTTTTCGAGATTCTTTGCGCATAATATGCTTTTCTGAGGCTATCAAACTAGTGTAATGAAAGAGAACCAGTTATCTCAAATAAGAATGGAAAAAAATTGATTCATAAGAATTTTCCAAATATCAAAATAATTTTTTTTTTCTTTTCGAGATTCTTTCCGCATTATATGCTTTTCTAAGGCTATCAAACTAGTATAATGAAAGAGAACCAGTTATCTCGAATAAGAACGGAAAAAAAGTGATTCCAATGAAGTTTCCAAACTTCGAAAAAAATTTTTTTTCTTTTCGAGATTCTTTGCGCATAATATGCTTTTCTACAGCTATCAAACTAGCAAAATGAAAGAGAACCATTTATCTCGAATAAGAACCAAAAAAAAGTGATTCTAATGAAGTTTCCAAACTTTGAAAACATTTTTTTTTCTTTTCGTGATTCTTTCCGCATAATATGCTTTTCTACAGCTATCAAACTAGGAAAATGAAAGAGAACCAGTTATCTCGAATAAGAACGGAAAAAAGTGATTCAAATGAAGTTTCCAAACTTCGAAAAAAATTTTTTTTTTTTCGAGATTCTTTCCGCATAATATGCTTTTCTACAGCTATCAAACTAGCAAAATGAAAGAGAACCAGTTATCTCGAATAAGAACCAAAAAAAAGTGATTTAAATGAAGTTTCCAAACTTCGAAAAAAATTATTTTTCTTTTTGAGATTCTTTCCGCATAATATGCTTTTCTAAGGCTATCATACTATTATAATGAAAGAGAACCAGTTATCTCGAATAAGAACGGAAAAAAAGTGATTCAAATGAAGTTTCCAAACTTCGAAAAAAATTATATTTCTTTTCGAGATTCTTTGCGCATAATATGCTTTTCTGAGTCTATCAAACTAGTGTAATGAAAGAGAACTAGTTATCTCAAATAAGAATGGAAAAAATTGATTCATAAGTATTTTCAAATCATCAAAAAAAATTTTTCTTTATTCAAGATTCTTTCCGCATAATATTCTTTTCTAAGGCTTTCAAACTAGTATAATGAAAGAGAACCAGTTATCTCAAATAAGAACGGAAAAAAAGTGATTCTAATGAAGTTTCCAAACTTTAAAACATTTTTTTTTTCTTTTCGAGATTCTTTCCGCATAATATGCTTTTCTAAGGCTATCAAACTAGTATAGTGAAAGAGAACCAGTTATCTCGAATAAGAACGGAAAAAAATTGATTCCAACGAAGTTTCCAATCTTCGAAAACAATGATTTTTCTTTTCAAGATTCTTTCCGCACAATATGCTTTTCCAAGGCTATAAAACAAGTATAATGAAAGAGAACCAGTTATCTCAAATAAGAACGGAAAAAAAGTGATTCTAATGAGTTTCCAAACTTCGAAAAAAAATTTTTTTCTTTTCTAGATTCTTTGCGCATAATATGCTTTTCTATGGCTATCAAACTAGTATAATGAAAGAGAACCAGTTATCTCAAATAAGAAAGGAAAAAAGTGACTCTAATGATGTTTTCAAACTTTGAAAACATTTTAATTTCTTTTCGAGATTTTTTCTGCTTAATATGCTTTTCTACAGCTATCAAAATAGCAAAATGAAAGAGAACCAGTTATCTCGAATAAGAACGGAAAAAAAGTGATTCTAACGAAGTTTCCGAACTTCGCAAAAAATTTTTTTTCTTTTTGAGATTCTTACCGCATAATATGCTTTTCTAAGGCTATGAAACTAGTATAATGAAAGAGAAACAGTTATCTCAAATAAGAACGGAAAAAAAGGTATTCTAACGAAGTTTTCAAAATTGGAAAATTTTTTTTTTGCTTTTCGAGATTCTTTGCGCATAATATGGTTTTCTGAGGCTATCAAACTAGTATAATGAAAGAGAACCAGTTATCTCAAATAAGAACGGAAAAAAAGTGATTCTAATGAAGTTTCCAAATTTTGAAATTTTTTTTTTTCTTTTCGAGATTCTTTGCGCATATAATGCTTTTCTGAGGCTATCAAACTAGTATAATGAAAGATAACCAGCTATCTCAAATAAGAATGGAAAAAAATTGATTCATAAGGATTTTCCAAACATCAAAAAAAAATTTTTTTTCTTTTCGAGATTCTTTTCGCATAATATGCTTTTCTAAGGCTATCAAACTAGTATAATGAAAGAGAACCAGTTATCCTGAATAAGAACGGAAAAAAAGTGATTCTAATGAAGTTTCCAAACTTCGAAAAAAATTATTTTTCTTTTCGAGATTCTTTGCGCATATTCTTTTCTACAGCTATCAAACTAGCAAATTGAAAGAGAACCATTTATCTCGAATAAGAACGGAAAAAAAGTGATTCTAACGAAGTTTCCAAACTTCGAAAAAAATTATTTTTCTTTTCCAGATTCTTTGCGAATAATATGCTTTTCTGAGGCTATCAAACTAGTATAATGAAAGAGAATCAGTTATCTCGAATAAGAACGGAAAAAAAGTGATTATAATGAGGTTTCCAAACTTCGAAAAAAAAATTTTTTCTTTTCGAGATTATTTCGCATAATATGCTTTTCTACAGCTATCAAACTAGCAAAATGAAAGAGAACCAGTTATCTCGAATAAGAACGGAAAAAAAGTGATTCTAACGAAGTTTCCAAACTTTGAAAAAAATTATTTTTCTTTTTGAGATTCTTTCCGCATAATATGCTTTTCTAAGGCTATCATACTAGTATAACGAAAGAGAACCAGTTATCTCGAATAAGAACGGAAAAAAAGTGATTCTAACGAAGTTTCCAAACTTTGAAAAAAATTATTTTTCTTTTTGAGATTCTTTCCGCTAAATATGCTTTTCTACAGCTATCAAACTAGCAAAATGAAAGAGAACCAGTTATCTCATATAAGAACAGAAAAAAATTGATTCTAATGAAGTTTCCAAATTTTGAAAAAAAAATTATTTTTTTCGAGATTCTTTGCGCATAATATGCTTTTCCACAGCTATCAAACTAGCAAAAAGAAAGGGAACCAGTTATCCCGAATAAGAACGGAAAAAAAGTGATTCTAATGAAGTTTCCAAACTTCGAAAAAAATTATTTTTCTTTTCGAGATTCTTTGCGCATAATATTCTTTTCTACAGCTATCAAACTAGCAAATTAAAAGAGAACCATTTATCTCGAATAAGAACGGAAAAAAAGTGATTCTAATGAAGTTTCCAAACTTCGAAAAAAAATTTTTTTCTTTTCGAGATTATTTCGCATAATATACTTTTCTACAGCTATCAAACTAGCAAAATGAGGGAGAACCAGTTATCTCGAATAAGAACGGATAAAAAGTGATTCTAACGAAGTTTCCAAACTTTGAAAAAAATTATTTTTCTTTTTGAGATTCTTTGCGCATAATATGCTTTTATGAGGCTATCAAACCCTTATAATGAAAGAGAACCAATTATCTCAAATAAGAATGCAAAAAAATTGATTAATAAGGATGTTCCAAACATCAAAAATTTTTTTTTTCTTTTCGAGATTCTTTCCGCATAATATGCTTTTCTGAGGCTATCAAACTACTATAATGAAATAGAATTAGTTATCTCCAATAAGAATGGAAAAAAATTGATTCATAAGGATTTTCAAAACATCAAAAAAAAATTTCTTTTTTTCGAGATTCTCTCCGCATAATATGCTTTTCTACAGGTATCAAACTAGTAAAATGAAAGAGAACCATTTATTTGGTATAAGAACGGAAAAAAAATGATTCAAACGAAGTTTCCAAACTTCGAAAAAAATTATTTCTCTTTTCGAGATTCTTTGCTCATAATATGCTTTTCTGAGGCTATCAAACTAGTATATTGAAAGAGAACCAGTTATCTCAAATAAGAACGGAAGAAAGTGATTGAATCTAAAGAAGTTTCCAAATTTCGAAAAAAATTTTTTTTCTTTTCGAGATTCTTTCCGCTAAATATGCTTTTCTACAGCTATCAAACTAGCAAAATGAAAGAGAACCATTTATCCCGTATAAGAACCGAAAAAAAGTGATTCTAAAGAAGTTTCCAAACTTCGAAAATAATTTTTTTTCTTTTCGAGATTCTTTGCGCATAATATGGTTTTCTGAGGCTATCAAACTAGTATAATGAAAGAGAACCAGTTATCTCAAATAAGAATGGAAAAAAATTGATTCATAAGGATTTTTCAAACATCAAAAAAAAATGTTTTTCTTTTCGAGATTCTTTCCGCTTATTATCCTTTTCTGAGGCTATCAAATTAGTATAATGAAAGAGAACCAGTTATCTCAAATAAGAACGGAAAAAAAGTGATTATAATGAAGTTTCCAAACTTTGAAAACATTTTTTTTTCTTTTCGAGATTCTTTCGCATAATATGCTTTTCTAAGGCTATCAAAGTAGTGTAATGAAAGAGAACCAGTTATCTCAAATAAGAATGGAAAAAAATTGATTCATAAGAATTTTCCAAATATCAAAAAAAAATTTTTTTTCTTTTCGAGATTCTTTCCGCATTATATGCTTTTCTAAGGCTATCAAACTAGTATAATGAAAGAGAACCAGTTATCTCGAATAAGAACGGAAAAAAGTGATTCTAATGAAGTTTCCAAACTTCGAAAAAAAATTTTTTTCTTTTCGAGATTCTTTGCGTATAATATGCTTTTCTACAGCTATCAAACTAGCAAAATGAAAGAGAACCAGTTATCTCGAATAAGAACCAAAAAAAAGTGATTCTAATGAAGTTTCCAAACTTTGAAAACATTTTTTTTTCTTTTCGTGATTCTTTCCGCATAATATGCTTTTCTACAGCTATCAAACTAGGAAAATGAAAGAGAACCAGTTATCTCGAATAAGAACGGAAAAAAAGTGATTCAAATGAAGTTTCCAAACTTCGAAAAAAAATTTTTTTCTTTTCGAGATTCTTTCCGCATAATATGCTTTTCTACAGATATCAAACTAGCAAATTGAAAGATAACCATTTATCTCGAATAAGAACGGAAAAAGAGTAATTCTAACGAAGTTTCCAAACTTCGAAAAAAATTATATTTCTTTTCGAGATTCTTTGCGCATAATATGCTTTTCTGAGTCTATCAAACTAGTATAATGAAAGAGAACTAGTTATCTCAAATAAGAATGGAAAAAATTGATTCATAAGGATTTTCAAAACATCAAAAAAAATTTTTCTTTATTCAAGATTCTTTCCGCATAATATGCTTTTCTAAGGCTTTCAAACTAGTATAATGAAAGAGAACCAGTTATCTCAAATAAGAACGGAAAAAAAGTGATTCTAATGAAGTTTCCAAACTTTAAAACATTTTTTTTTTCTTTTCGAGATTCTTACCGCATAATATGCTTTTCTAAGGCTATCAAACTAGTATAATGAAAGAGAACCAGTTATCTCGAATAAGAACGGAAAAAAATTGATTCCAACGAAGTTTCCAATCTTCGAAAACAATGATTTTTCTTTTCAAGATTCTTTCCGCACAATATGCTTTTCCAAGGCTATAAAACTAGTATAATGAAAGAGAACCAGTTATCTCAAAAAAGAACGGAAAAAAAGTGATTCTAATGAAGTTTGCAAACTTCGAAAAAAATTTTTTTTTCTTTTCGAGATTCTTTGCGCATAATATGCTTTTCTGAGGCTATCAATTTAGTATAATGAAAGGGAACCAGTTATTTCAAATAAGAACGGAAAAAAAGTGATTCTAATGAAGTTTCCAAACTTCGAAAGAAATTATTTTTCTTTTCGAGATTCTTTGCGCATAATATGCTTTTCTATGGCTACCAAACTAGTATAATGAAAGAGAACCAGTTATCTCAAATAAGAACGGAAAAAAAGTGATTCTAATGATGTTTGCAAACTTTGAAAACATTTATTTCTTTTCCAGATTCTTTCCGCTTAATATGCTTTTTTACAGCTATCAAAATAGCAAAATGAAAGAGAACCAGTTATCTCGAATAAGAACGGAAAAAAAGTGATTCTAATGAAGTTTCCAAACTTCGAAAAAAATTTTTTTTCTCTTCGAGATTCTTTGCGCATAATATGCTTTTCTGAGGCTATCAAACTAGTATAATGAAAGAGAACCAGTTATCTCAAATAAGAACGGAAAAAAAGTGATTCTAATGAAGTTTCCAAATTTCGAATGATTTTTTTTTTTCTTTTCGAGATTCTTTCCGCATAATATGCTTTTCTACAGCTATCAAAGTAGCAAATTGAAAGAGAACCATTTTTCTCGAAAAAGAACGGAAAAAAAGTGATTCTAACGAAGTTTCCAAATTTAGAAAAAATTGTTATTATTTTTGAGATTCTTTGCGTATAATATGCTTTTCTGAGGCTATCAAAGTAGTATAATGAAAGAGAACCAGTTATCTCAAATAAGCATGGAAAAAAATTGATTCATAAGGATTTTTCAAACATGAAAAAAAAAATTTTTTCTTTTCGACATTCTTTCCGCATAATATGCTTTTCTGAGGCTATCAAACTAGTATAATGAAAGAGAACCAGTTATCTCAAATAAGAACGGAAAAAATGGGATTCTAACGATGTTTCCAAACTTCGAAAATAATTTTTATTCTTTTCGGGATTCTTTGCGCATAATATGGTTTACTGAGGCTATCAAATTAGTATAATGAAAGAGAACCAGTTATCTCAAATAAGAACGGAAAAAAGGGATTCTAATGAAGTTTCCAAATTTTGAAAATTTTTTTATTCTTTTCGAGATTCTTTGCGCATAATATGGTTTTCTGAGGCTATCAAACTAGTATAATGAAAGAGAACCAGCTATCTCAAATAAGAACGGAAAAAAAGTGATTCTAATGAAGTTTCCCAACTTCGAAAAAAATTATTTTTCTTTTTGACATTCTTACCGCATAATATGCTTTTCTAAGGCAATCAAACAGGTATAATGAGAGAAAACCAGTTATCTCGAATAAGAACGGAAAAAAAGTGATTCTAATGAAGTTTCCAAACTTCGAAAAAAAATTTTTTTCTTTTCGAGATTCTTTGCGCATATGCTTTTCTGAAGCTATCAAACTAGTATAATGAAAGAGAACTAGTTATCTAAAATAAGAATGGAAAAAATTGATTGATAAGGATTTTCAAAAGATCAAAAAAAAATTTTCTTTATTGAAAATTCTTCCCGCATAATATGCTTTTCTAAGGCTATCAAACTAGTATAATGAAAGAGAACCAGTTATCTCAAATAAGAACGGAAAAAAGTGATTCTAATAAAGTTTCCAAACTTTGAAAACATTTTTTTTTCTTTTCGAGATTCTTTCCGCATAATATGCTTTTCTAAGGCTATCAAACTAGTATAATGAAAGAGAACCAGTTATCTCGAATAAGAACGGAAAAAAAAATGATTCTAATGAAGTTTCCAAAGTTCGAAAAATTTTTTTTTTCTTTTCGAGATTCTTTGCGTAAATATGCTTTTCTGAGGCTATCAATTTAGTATAATGAAAGGGAATCAGTTATCTCAAATAAGAACGGAAAAAAAGTGATTCTAACGAAGTTTCCAAACTTCGAAAAAAATTACTTTTCTTTTCGAGATTCTTTGCGCATAATGTTTTTCTGAAGCTATCAAACTAGTATAATGAAAGAGAACGAATTATCTCAAATAAGAAAGGAAAAAAATTGATTAATAAGGATTTTCCAAACATCAAAAAAAAATTTTTTTCTTTTCGAGATTCTTTCCGCATAATATGCTTTTCTGTTCTATCAAACTAGTATGATGAAAGAGAACCAGTTATCTCGAATAAAAACGGAATAAAAGTGATTCTAATGAGTTTCCAAACTTCGAAAAAAAATTTTTTTCTTTTCGAGATTCTTTGGGCATAATATGCTTTTCTATGGCTATCAATTTAGTATAATGAAAGAGAACCAGTTATCTCAAATAAGAACGGAAAAAAAGTGATTCTAATGAAGTTTCCCAACTTCGAAAAAAATTATTTTTCTTTTTGACATTCTTACCGCATAATATGCTTTTCTAAGGCAATCAAACAGGTATAATGAAAGAAAACCAGTTATCTCGAATAAGAACGGAAAAAAAGTGATTCTAATGAAGTTTCCAAACTTCGAAAAAAAATTTTTTTCTTTTCGAGATTCTTTGCGCATATGCTTTTCTGAAGCTATCAAACTAGTATAATGAAAGAGAACTAGTTATCTCAAATAAGAATGAAAAAAACTGATTAATAAGGATTTTCCAAACATCAAAAAAAAATTTTTTCTTTTCGAGATTCTTTCCGCATAATATGCTTTTCTGCGACTATAAAACTAGTATAATGAAAGAGAACCAGTTATCTCGAATAAGAACGGAAAAAAGTGATTCTAACGAAGTTTCCCAACTTCGAAAAAAATTAATTTTCTTTTTGAGATTCTTACAGCATAATATGCTTTTTAAGGCTATGAAACTAGTATAATGAAAGAGAAACAGTTATCTCAAATAAGAACGGAAAAAAAGTGATTCTAACGAAGTTTTCAAACTTCGAAAAATTTTTTTTTCTTTTCGAGATTCTTTCCGCATAATATGCTTTTCTACAGCTATCAAACTAGTAAATTGAAAGATAACCATTTATCACGAATAAGAACGGAAAAAATGTGATTCTAACGAAGTTTCCAAACTTCGAAAAAAATTATTTTTCTTTTTGAGATTCTTTCCGCATAATATGCTTTTCTGAGGCTATCAAACTAGTATAATGATAGAGAACCAATTATCTCAAATAAGAATGCAAAAAAAATTGATTCATAAGGATTTTCCAAACATCAAAAAAACATTTTTTTTCTTTTCGAGATTCTTTCCGCATAATATGCTTTTCTGAGGCTATCAAACTAGTATAATGAAAGAGAACTAGTTATCTCAAATAAGAATGGAAAAAAATTTATTCATAAAGTTTTTCAAAACATCAAAAAAAAATTTTCTTCTTTTCGAGATTCTTTCCGCATAATATGCTTTTCTACAGGTATCAAACTAGCAAAATGAAAGAGAATAATTTATCTCGTATAAGAACGGAAAAAAAGTGATTCTAACGAAGTTTCCAAACTTCGAAAAAAATTATTTTTCTTTTCGAGATTCTTTGCGCATAATATGCTTTTCTGAGGCTATCAAACTAGTATATTGAAAGAGAACCAGTTATCTCAAATAAGAACGGAAGAAAGTGATTGATTCTAATGAAGTTTCCAAATTTCGAAAACCTTTTTTTTTCTTTTCGAGATTCTTTCCGCTAAATATGCTTTTCTACAGCTATCAAACTAGCAAAATGAAAGAGAACCATTTATCTCGAATAAGAACGGAAAAAGTGATTCTAACGAAGTTTCCAAACTTCGAAAAAAATTATTTTTCTTTTCGAGATTCTTTGCGCATAATATGCTTTTCTGAGGCTATCAAACTAGTATAATGAAAGAGAACCAGTTATCTCAAATAAGAACGGAAGAAAGTGATTCAAATAAAGTTTCCAAATTTCGAACAAATTTTTTTTTCTTTTCGAGATACTTTCCACTAAATATGCTTTTCTACATTTATCAAACTAGCAAAATGAAAGAGAACCATTTATGTCGAATAAGAACGGAAAAAAAGTGATTCTAACGAAGTTTCCAAACTTCGAAAAAAATTATTTTTCTTTTCGAGATTCTTTGCGCATAATATGCTTTTCTGAGGCTATCAAACTAGTATAATGAAAGAAAACCAGTTATCTCAAACAAGAACGGAAAAAAAGTGATTCTAATGAAGTTTCCAAATTTTGAAAAAAATTCTTTTTCTCTTCGAGATTCTTTCCGCATAATATGCTTTTCTACAGCTATCAAACTAGCAAATTGAAAGAGAACCATTTATCTCGAATAAGAACGGACAAAAAGTGATTCTAACGAAGTTTCCCAACTTCGAAAAAAATTATTTTTCTTTTTGACATTCTTACCGCATAATATGCTTTTCTAAGGCTATCAAACAGGTATAATGAAAGAAAACCAGTTATCTCGAATTAGAACGGAAAAAAAGTGATTCTAATGAAGTTTCCAAACTTCGAAAAAAAATTTTTTTCTTTTCGAGATTCTTTGCGCATATGCTTTTCTGAAGCTATCAAACTAGTATAATGAAAGAGAACCAGTTATCTCAAACAACTACGGAAAAAAAGTGATTCTAATGAAGTTTCCAAATTTTGAAAATTTTTTTTTTTCTTTTCGAGAATCTTTGCGCATATAATGCTTTTCTGAGGCTATCAAACTAGTATAATGAAAGAGAACCAGTTATCTCAAATAAGAACGGAAAAAAGTGATTCTAATAAAGTTTCCAAATTATGAAAATTTTTTTTTGTATTCGAGATTCTTTGCGCATATAATGCTTTTCTGAGGCTATCAAACTAGTATTTTGAAAGATAACCAGTTATCTTAAAATAAGAATGGAAAAAAATTGATTCATACGGATTTTCCAAACATGAAAAAAAATTTTTTTTCTTTTCGAATTTTCTTTCCGCATAATATGCTTTTCTAAGGCTATCAAACTAGTATAATGAAAGAGAACCATAATCTCGAATAAGAACGGAAAAAAAGTGATTCTAATGAAGTTTCGAAACTTCGAAAAAAATTTTTTTTCTTTCCGAGATTCTTTGCCCATAATATGCTTTTCTGAGGCTATCAAACTAGTATAATGAAAGAGAACCAGTTATCTCAAATAACAACGGAAAAAAGTGATTCTAATGAAGTTACGAAATTTTGAAAATTTTTTTATTCTATTCGAGATTCTTTGCGCATACAATTCTTTTCTGAGGCTATCTAACTAGTATAATGAAAGATAACCAGTTATCTCAAATAAGAATATAAAAAAATTGATTCATAAGGATTTTCCAAACATCAAAAAAAAATTTTTTTTCTTCTCGAGATTCTTTTCGCATAATATGATTTCTAAGGCTATCAAACTAGTATAATGAAAGAGAACCAGTTATCTCAAATAAGAACAGAAAAAAACTGATTGTAATGAAGTTTTAAAATTTTGAAAAATTTTTTTTTTCTTTTCGAGATTCTTTCCGCATAATATGCTTTTCTAAGGCTATCAAACTAGTATAATGAAAGAGAACCATAATCTCGAATAAGAACGGAAAAAAAGTGATTCTAATGAAGTTTCGAAACTTCGAAAAGAAATTTTTTTCTTTTCGAGATTCTTTGCGCATAATATGCTTTTCTGAGGCTATCAAACTAGTATAATGAAAGAGAACCAGTTATCTCAAATAAGAACGGAAAAAAAGGGATTCTAACGATGTTTCCAAACTTCGAAAATAATTTTTATTCTTTTCGGTATTCTTTGCGCATAATATGGTTTACTGAGGCTATCAAATTAGTATAATGAAAGAGAACCAGTTATCTCAAATAAGAACGGAAAAAAGTGATTCTAATGAAGTTTCAAAATTTTGAAAATTTTTTTATTCTTTTCGAGATTCTTTGCGCATAATATGGTTTTCTAAGGCTATCAAACTAGTATAATGAAAGAGAACCATAATCTCGAATAAGAACGGAAAAAAAGTGATTCTAATGAAGTTTCCCAACTTCGAAAAAAATTATTTTTCTTTTTGACATTCTTACCGCATATAATGCTTTTCTAAGGCAATCAAACAGGTATAATGAGAGAAAACCAGTTATCTCGAATAAGAACGGAAAAAAAGTGATTCTAATGAAGTTTCCAAACTTCGAAAAAAAATTTTTTTCTTTTCGAGATTCTTTGCGCATATGCTTTTCTGAAGCTATCAAACTAGTATAATGAAAGAGAACTAGTTATCTAAAATAAGAATGGAAAAAATTGATTGATAAGGATTTTCAAAAGATCAAAAAAAAATTTTCTTTATTGAAGATTCTTCCCGCATAATATGCTTTTCTAAGGCTATCAAACTAGTATAATGAAAGAGAACCAGTTATCTCAAATAAGAACGGAAAAAAAGTGATTCTAATAAAGTTTCCAAACTTTGAAAACATTTTTTTTTCTTTTCGAGATTCTTTCCGCATAATATGCTTTTCTAAGGCTATCAAACTAGTATAATGAAAGAGAACCAGTTATCTCGAATAAGAACGGGAAAAAAAATGATTCTAATGAAGTTTCCAAAGTTCGAAAAATTTTTTTTTTCTTTTCGAGATTCTTTGCGCATATGCTATTCTGAAGCTATCAAACTAGTATAATGAAAGAGAACTAGTTATCTCAAATAAGAATGGAAAAAATTGATTGATAAGGATTTTCAAAAGATCAAAAAAAATTTTCTTTATTGAAGATTCTTCCCGCATAATATGCTTTTCTAAGGCTATCAAACTAGTATAATGAAAGAGAACCAGTTATCTCGAATAAGAACGGGAAAAAAAAATGATTCTAATGAAGTTTCCAAAGTTCGAAAAAATTTTTTTTTCTTTTCGAGATTCTTTGCGTAAATATGCTTTTCTGAGGCTATCAATTTAGTATAATGAAAGGGAATCAGTTATCTGAAATAAGAACGGAAAAAAAGTGATTCTAACGAAGTTTCCAAACTTCGAAAAAAATTATTTTTCTTTTCGAGATTCTTTGCGCATAATTTTTTTCTGAAGCTATCAAACTAGTATAATGAAAGAGAACCAATTATCTCAAATAAGAAAGGAAAAAAATTGATTAATAAGGATTTTCCAAACATCAAAAAAAAATTTTTTTCTTTTCGAGATTCTTTCCGCATAATATGCTTTTCTGCGACTATAAAACTAGTATAATGAAAGAGAACCAGTTATCTCGAATAAGAACGGAAAAAAGTGATTCTAACGAAGTTTCCCAACTTCGAAAAAAATTAATTTTCTTTTTGAGATTCTTACAGCATAATATGCTTTTTAAGGCTATGAAACTAGTATAATGAAAGAGAAACAGTTATCTCAAATAAGAACGGAAAAAAAAGTGATTCTAACGAAGTTTTCAAACTTCGAAAAATTTTTTTTTCTTTTCGAGATTCTTTCCGCATAATATGCTTTTCTACAGCTATCAAACTAGTAAATTGAAAGAGAACCATTTATCACGAATAAGAACGGAAAAAATGTGATTCTAACGAAGTTTCCAAACTTCGAAAAAAATTATTTTTCTTTTCGAGATTCTTTGCGCATAATATGCTTTTCTGAGGCTATCAAACTAGTATAATGATAGAGAACCAATTATCTCAAATAAGAATGCAAAAAAAATTGATTCATAAGGATTTTCCAAACATCAAAAAAAATTTTTTTTCTTTTCGAGATTCTTTCCGCATAATATGCTTTTCTGAGGCTATCAAACTAGTATAATGAAAGAGAACTAGTTATCTCAAATAAGAATGGAAAAAAATTGATTCATAAAGTTTTTCAAAACATCAAAAAAAAATTTTCTTCTTTTCGAGATTCTTTCCGCATAATATGCTTTTCTACAGGTATCAAACTAGCAAAATGAAAGAGAACCATTTATCTCGTATAAGAACGGAAAAAAAGTGATTCTAAAAAGTTTCCAAACTTCGAAAAAAATTATTTTTCTTTTCGAGATTCTTTGCGCATAATATGCTTTTCTGAGGCTATCAAACTAGTATATTGAAAGAGAACCAGTTATCTCAAATAAGAACGGAAGAAAGTGATTGATTCTAATGAAGTTTCCAAATTTCGAAAACCTTTTTTTTTCTTTTCGAGATTCTTTCCGCTAAATATGCTTTTCTACAGCTATCAAACTAGCAAAATGAAAGAGAACCATTTATCTCGAATAAGAACGGAAAAAGTGATTCTAACGAAGTTTCCAAACTTCGAAAAAAATTATTTTTCTTTTCGAGATTCTTTGCGCATAATATGCTTTTCTGAGGCTATCAAACTAGTATAATGAAAGAAAACCAGTTATCTCAAACAAGAACCGAAAAAAAGTGATTCTAATGAAGTTTCCAAATTTCGAAAAAAATTCTTTTTCTCTTCGAGATTCTTTCCGCATAATATGCTTTTCTACAGCTATCAAACTAGCAAATTGAAAGAGAACCATTTATCTCGAATAAGAACGGACAAAAAGTGATTCTAACGAAGTTTCCCAACTTCGAAAAAAATTATTTTTCTTTTTGACATTCTTACCGCATAATATGCTTTTCTAAGGCTATCAAACAGGTATAATGAAAGAAAACCAGTTATCTCGAATTAGAACGGAAAAAAAGTGATTCTAATGAAGTTTCCAAACTTCGAAAAAAAATTTTTTTCTTTTCGAGATTCTTTGCGCATGTGCTTTTCTGAAGCTATCAAACTAGTATAATGAAAGAGAACCAGTTATCTCAAACAACTACGGAAAAAAAGTGATTCTAATGAAGTTTCCAAATTTTGAAAATTTTTTTTTTTTTCTTTTCGAGAATCTTTGCGCATATAATGCTTTTCTGAGGCTATCAAACTAGTATAATGAAAGAGAACCAGTTATCTCAAATAAGAACGGAAAAAAGTGATTCTAATAAAGTTTCCAAATTTTGAAATTTTTTTTTTGTTTTCGAGATTCTTTGCGCATATAATGCTTTTCTGAGGCTATCAAACTAGTATAATGAAAGATAACCAGTTATCTTAAAATAAGAATGGAAAAAAATTGATTCATACGGATTTTCCAAACATGAAAAAAAAATTTTTTTCTTTTCGAATTTTCTTTCCGCATAATATGCTTTTCTAAGGCTATCAAACTAGTATAATGAAAGAGAACCATAATCTCGAATAAGAACGGAAAAAAAGTGATTCTAATGAAGTTTCGAAACTTCGAAAAAAATTTTTTTTCTTTCCGAGATTCTTTGCCCATAATATGCTTTTCTGAGGCTATCAAACTAGTATAATGAAAGAGAACCAGTTATCTCAAATAAGAACGGAAAAAAAGTGATTCTAACGATGTTTCCAAACTTCGAAAATAATTTTTTTTCTTTTCGAGATACTTTGCGCATAATATGGTTTACTGAGGCTATCAAACTAGTATAATGAAAGAGAACCAGTTATCTCAAATAAGAACGGAAAAAAGTGATTCTAATGAAGTTTCCAAATTTTGAAAATTTTTTTATTCTATTCGAGATTCTTTGCGCATATAATTCTTTTCTGAGGCTATCAAACTAGTATAATGAAAGATAACCAGTTATCTCAAATAAGAATGGAAAAAAATTGATTCATAAGGATTTTCCAAACATCAAAAAAAAATTTTTTTTCTTCTCGAGATTCTTTTCGCATAATATGATTTCTAAGGCTATCAAACTAGTATAATGAAAGAGAACCAGTTATCTCAAATAAGAACAGAAAAAAATTGATTGTAATGAAGTTTTCAAATTTTGAAAAATTTTTTTTTTCTTTTCGAGATTCTTTCCGCATAAAATGCTTTTCTACAGCTATCAAACTAGCATAATGAAAGGGAACCAGTTATCCCGAATAAGAACGGAAAAAAAGTGATTCTAATGAAGTTTCCAAACTTCGAAAAAAATTATTTTTCTTTTCGAGATTCTTTGCACATAATATTCTTTTCTACAGCTATCAAACTAGCAAATTGAAAGAGAACCATTTATCTCGAATAAGAACGGAAAAAAAGTGATTCTAACGAAGTTTCCAAACTTCGAAAAAAATTATTTTTCTTTTCGAGATTCTTTGCGCATGATATGGTTTTCTGAGGCTATCAAACTAGTATAATGAAAGAGAACCAGTTATCTCAAATAAGAACGGAAAAAAGTGATTCTAATAAAGTTTCCAAATTTCGAAAAAAAAATTTTTTATTTTCGATATTCTTTCCGCATAAATGCTTTTCTACAGCTATCAAACTAGCAAATTGAAAGAGAACCATTAATAAGAACGGAAAATAAGTGATTCTAATGAAGTTTCCAAATTTTGAATTTTTTTTTTTTTCTTTTCGAGATTCTTTGCGCATATAATGCTTTTCTGAGGCTATCAAAATAGTATAATGAAAGATAACCAGTTATCTCAAATAAGAATGGAAAAAAATTGATTTTTAGGATTTTCCAAACATCAAAAAATAATTTTTTTTCTTTTCGAGATTCTTTCCGCATAATATGCTTTTCTGCGACTATAAAACTAGTATAATGAAAGAGAACCAGTTATCTCGAATAAGAACGGAAAAAAAGTGATTCTAATGAAGTTTCCAAACTTCGAAAAAAAATTTTTTTCTTTTCGAAATTCTTTGCGCATAATATGCTTTTCTATGGCTATCAAACTAGTATAATGAAAGAGAACCAGTTATCTCAAATAAGAACGGAAAAAAAGGGATTCTAATGATGTTTTCTAACTTTGAAAACATTTTTTTTTCTTTTCGAGATTCTTTCCGCTTACTATGCTTTTCTACAGCTATCAAAATAGCAAAATGAAAGAGAACCAGTTATCTCGAATAAGAACGGAAAAAAAAGTGATTCTAACGAAGTTTCCCAACTTCGAAAAAAAATATTTTTCTTTTTGAGATTCTTACCGCATAATATGCTTTTCTAAGGCAATCAAACTAGTATAATAAAAGAGAACCAGTTATCTCAAATAAGAACGGAAAAAAGTGATTCTAATGAAGTTTCTAAACTTTGAAAACATTTTTTTTTTCGAGATTCTTTGCGCATAATATGCTTTTCTAAGGCTATCAAACTAGTATAATGAAAGACAACCAGTTATCTCAAATAAGAAAAGAAAAAAATGATTCTAACGCAGTTTCCAAATTTTGAAAATTTTTTTTTTCTTTTCGAGATTCTTTCCGCATAATATGCTTTTCTATGGCTATTAATTAAGTATAATGAAAGAGAACCAGTTATCTCAAATAAGAACGGAAAAAAAGTGATTCTAATGATGTTTCCAAACTTTGAAAACATTTTTTTTTCTTTTGGAGACTTTTTCCGCTTATTATTCTTTTCTACAGCTATCAAAATAGCAAAATGAAAGAGAACCAGTTATCTCGAATAAGAACGGAAAAAAGTGATTCTAACGAAGTTTCCCAACTTCGAAAAAAATTATTTTTCTTTTTGAGATTCTTACCGCATAATATGCTTTTTAAGGCTATGAAACTAGTATAATGAAAGAGAAACAGTTATCTCAAATAAGAACGGAAAAATAGTGATTCTAACGAAGTTTTCAAACTTCGAAAAATTTTTTTTTCTTTTCGAGATTCTTTCCGCATAATATGCTTTTCTACAGCTATCAAACTAGTAAATTTAAAGACAACCATTTATCACGAATAAGAACGGAAAAAATGTGATTCTAACGAAGTTTCCAAACTTCGAAAAAAATTATTTTTCTTTTCGAGATTCTTTGCGCATAATATGCTTTTCTGAGGCTATCAAACTAGTATAATGAAAGAGAACCAATTATCTCAAATAAGAATGCAAAAAAAATTGATTCATAAGGATTTTCCAAACATCAAAAAAAAATTTTCTTCTTTTCGAGATTCTTTCCGCATAATATGCTTTTCTACAGGTATCAAACTAGCAAAATGAAAGAGAACCATTTATCTCGTATAAGAACGGAAAAAAAGTGATTCTAACGAAGTTTCCAAACTTCGAAAAAAATTATTTTTCTTTTCGAGATTCTTTGCGCATAATATGCTTTTCTGAGGCTATCAAACTAGTATATTGAAAGAGAACCAGTTATCTCAAATAAGAACGGAAGAAAGTGATTGATTCTAATGAAGTTTCCAAATTTCGAAAACCTTTTTTTTTCTTTTCGAGATTCTTTCCGCTAAATATGCTTTTCTACAGCTATCAAACTAGCAAAATGAAAGAGAACCATTTATCTCGAATAAGAACGGAAAAAGTGATTCTAACGAAGTTTCCAAACTTCGAAAAAAATTATTTTTCTTTTCGAGATTCTTTGCGCATAATATGCTTTTCTGAGGCTATCAAACTAGTATAATGAAAGAGAACCAGTTATCTCAAATAAGAACGGAAGAAAGTGATTCAAATGAAGTTTCCAAATTTCGAACAATTTTTTTTTTTTCGAGATACTTTCCACTAAATATGCTTTTCTACATTTATCAAACTAGCAAAATGAAAGAGAACTATTTATGTCGAATAAGAACGGAAAAAAAGTGATTCTAACGAAGTTTCCAAACTTCGAAAAAAATTATTTTTCTTTTCGAGATTCTTTGCGCATAATATGCTTTTCTGAGGCTATCAAACTAGTATAATGAAAGAAAACCAGTTATCTCAAACAAGAACGGAAAAAAAGTGATTCTAATGAAGTTTCCAAATTTCGAAAAAAATTCTTTTTCTCTTCGAGATTCTTTCCGCATAATATGCTTTTCTACAGCTATCAAACTAGCAAATTGAAAGAGAACCATTTATCTCGAATAAGGACGGACAAAAAGTGATTCTAACGAAGTTTCCCAACTGCGAAAAAAATTATTTTTCTTTTTGACATTCTTACCGCATAATATGCTTTTCTAAGGCTATCAAACAGGTATAATGAAAGAAAACCAGTTATCTCGAATTAGAACGGAAAAAAAGTGATTCTAATGAAGTTTCCAAACTTCGAAAAAAAATTTTTTTCTTTTCGAGATTCTTTGCGCATATGCTTTTCTGAAGCTATCAAACTAGTATAATGAAAGAGAACCAGTTATCTCAAACAACTACGGAAAAAAAGTGATTCTAATGAAGTTTCCAAATTTTGAAAAATTTTTTTTGTCTTTTCGAGAATCTTTGCGCATATAATGCTTTTCTGAGGCTATCAAACTAGTATAATGAAAGAGAACCAATTATCTCAAACAAGAATGGAAAAAAATTGATTCATAAGGATTTTCCAAACATCAAAAAAAATTTTTTTTTCTTTTTGAGATTCTTTCCGCATAATATGCTTTTCTAAGGCTATCATACTATTATAATGAATAAGAACCAGTTATCTCAAATAAGAACGGAAAAAAGTGATTCTAATGAAGTTTCCAAATTTCGAAAAAAATTTTTTTTCTTCTCGAGATTCTTTTCGCATAATATGGTTTCTAAGGCTATCAAACTAGTATAATGAAAGAGAACCAGTTATCTCAAATAAGAACAGAAAAAAACTGATTCTAATGAAGTTTCATTTTTGAAAAATTTTTTTTTTCTTTTCGAGATTCTTTCCGCATAATATGCTTTTCTACAGCTATCAAACTAGCAAAATGAAAGGGAACCAGTTATCCCGAATAAGAACGGAAAAAAAGTGATTCTAATGAAGTTTCGAAACTTCGAAAAAAATTATTTTTCATTTCGAGATTCTTTGCGCATAATATTCTTTTCTACAGCTATCAAACTAGCAAATTGAAAGAGAACCATTTATCTCGAATAAGAACGGAAAAAACTGATTCTAACGAAGTTTCCAAACTTCGAAAAAAATTATTATTCTTTTCGAGATTCTTTGCGCATAATATGGTTTTCTGAGTCTATCAAACTAGTATAATGAAAGAAAACCAGTTATCTCAAATAAGAACGGAAAAAGGTGATTCTAATAAAGTTTCCAAATTTTGAAATTTTTTTTTTCTTTTCGAGATTCTTTGCGCATATAATGCTTTTCTGAGGCTATCAAACTAGTATAATGAAAGATAACCAGTTATCTCTAATAAGAATGGAAAAAAATTGATTCATAAGGATTTTCCAAACATCAAAAAAAAATTTTTTTTCTTTTCGAAATTCTTTGCGCATAATATGCTTTTCTGAGGCTATCAAACTAGTATAATGAAAGATAACCAGTTATCTCAAATAAGAATGGAAAAAAATTGATTCATAAGGATTTTCCAAACATTCAAAAAAAATTTTTTTCTTTTCGAGATTCTTTCCGCATAATATGCTTTTCTAAGCCTATCAAACTAGTATAATGAAAGAGAACCAGTTATCTCAAATAAGAACGGAAAAAAAGTGATTCTAATGAAGTTTCCAAACTTTGAAAATATTTTTTTTCTTTTAGAATTCTTTCCGCATAATGTGCTTTTCTACAGCTATCAAACTAGCAAAATGAAAGAGAACCAGTTATCTCGAATAAGAACGTAAAAAAAGTGATTCTAATGAAGTTTCCAAACTTTGAAAACATTTTTTTTCTTTTCGTGATTCTTTCCGCATAATATGCTTTTCTACAGCTATCAAACTAGGAAAATGAAAGAGAACCAGTTATTTCGAATAAGAACGGAAAAAAAGTGATTCTAATGAAATTTCCAAACTTCGAAAAAAAATTTTTTTCTTTTCGAGATTCTTTCCGCATAATATGCTTTTCTACGGGTATCAAACTAGCAAATTGAAAGAGAACCATTTATCTCGAATAAGAACGGAAAAAGAGTAATTCTAACGAAGTTTCCAAACTTCGAAAAAAATTATATTACTTTTCGAGATTCTTTGCGCATAATATGCGTTTCTGATTCTATCAAACTAGTATAATGAAAGAGAACTAGTTATCTCAAATAAGAATGGAAAAAATTGATTCATAAGGATTTTCAAAAGATCAAAAAAAATTTTCTTTATTGAAGATTCTTTCTGCATAATATGCTTTTCTAAGGCTATCAAAGTAGTATAATGGAAGAGAACCAGTTATCTCAAATAAGAACGGAAAAAAAGTGATTCTAATAAAGTTTCCAAACTTTGAAAACATTTTTTTTTCTTTTCGAGATTCTTTCCGCATAATATGCTTTTCTAAGGCTATCAAACTAGTATAATGAAAGAGAACCAGTTTTCTCGAATAAAAACGGAGAAAAAAGTGATTCTAATGAAGTTTCCAAATTTCGAAAAAATTTTTTTTTCTTTTCGAGATTCTTATCGGATAATATGCTTTTCTGAGGCTATCAATTTAGTATAATGAAAGGGAATCAGTTATCTCAAATAAGAACGGAAAAAAAGTGATTCTAACAAAGTTTCCCAACTTCGAAAAAAATTATTTTTCTTTTTGAGATTCTTACCGCATAATATGCTTTTCTAAGGCTATGAAACTAGTATAATCAAAGAGAAACAGTTATCTCAAATAAGAACGGAAAAAAATGATTCTAACGAAGTTTTCAAACTTCGAAAAAATTTTTTTTTCTTTTCGAGATTCTTTCCGCATAATATGCTTTTCTGAGGCTATCAAACTAGTAAATTGAAAGAGAACCATTTATCACGAATAAGAACGGAACAAATGTGATTCTAACGAAGTTTCCAAACTTCGAAAAAAGTTATTTTTCTTTTCGAGATTCTTTGCGCATAATATGCTTTTCTGAGGCTATCAAACTAGTATAATGAAAGAGAACTAGTTATCTCAAATAAGAATGGAAAAAAATTGATTCATAAGGTTTTTCAAAACATCAAAAAAAAAATTTCTTCTTTTCGAGATTCTTTGCCCATAATATGCTTTTCTGAATCTATCAAACTAGTATATTGAAAGAGAACCAGTTATCTCAAATGAGAACGGAAGACAGTGATTGATTCTAATGAAGTTTCCAAATTTCGAAAAACTTTTTTTTTCTCTTCGAGATTCTTTCCGCTAAATATGCTTTTCTATAGCTATCAATCTAGCAAAATGAAAGAGAACCATTTATCTCGAATAAGAACGGAAAAAGTGATTCTAACGAAGTTTCCAAACTTCGAAAAAAATTATTTTTCTTTTCGAGATTCTTTGCGCATAATATGCTTTTCTGAGGCTATCAAACTAGTATAATGAAAGATAACCTTTTATCTCAAATAAGAATGGAAAAAAATTGATTCATATTGATTTTCCAAACATGAAAAAAATTTTGTTTCTTTTCGAGATTCTTTCCGCATAATATGCTTTTCTAAGGCTATCAAACTAGTATAATGAAAGGGAACCATAATCTCGAATAAGAACGGAAAAAAAGTGATTCTAATGAAGTTTCGAAACTTCGAAAAAAATTTTTTTTCTTTTCGAGATTCTTTGCGCATAATATGCTTTTCTGAGGCTATCAAACTAGTATAATGAAAGAGAACCAGTTATCTCAAATAAGAACGGAAAAAAAGGGATTCTAACGATGTTTCCAAACTTCGAAAATAATTTTTATTCTTTTCGGGATACTTTGCGCATAATATGGTTTACTGAGCCTATCAAATTAGTATAATGAAAGAGAACCAGTTATCTCAAATAAGAACGGAAAAAAGTGATTCTAATGAAGTTTCCAAATTTTGAAAATTGTTTTATTCTTTTCGAGATTCTTTGCGCATAATATGGTTTTCTGAGGCTATCAAACTAGTATAATGAAAGAGAACCAGTTATCTCAAATAAGAACGGAAAAAAAGTGATTCTAATGAAGTTTCCCAACTTCGAAAAAAATTATTTTTCTTTTTGACATTCTTACCGCATAATTTGCTTTTCTAAGGCAATCAAACAGGTATAATGAAAGAAAACCAGTTATCTCGAATAAGAACGGAAAAAGAGTGATTCTAATGAAGTTTCCAAACTTCGAAAAAAAATTTTTTTCTTTTCGAGATTCTTTGCGCATATGCTTTTCTGAAGCTATCAAACTAGTATAATGAAAGAGAACTAGTTATCTCAAATAAGAATGGAAAAAATTGATTGATAAGGATTTTCAAAAGATCAAAAAAAAATTTTCTTCATTGAAGATTCTTCCCGCATAATATGCTTTTCTAAGGCTATCAAACTAGTATAATGAAAGAGAACCAGTTATCTCAAATAAGAACGGAAAAAAAGTGATTCTAATAAAGTTTCCAAACTTTGAAAACATTTTTTTTTCTTTTCGAGATTCTTTCCACATAATATGCTTTTCTAAGGCTATCAAACTAGTATAATGAAAGAGAACCAGTTATCTCGAATAAGAACGGAAAAAAAAATGACTCTAATGAAGTTTCCAAAGTGCGAACAAATTTTTTTTTCTTTTCGAGATACTTTCCACTAAATATGCTTTTCTACATTTATCAAACTAGCAAAATGAAAGAGAACCATTTATGTCGAATAAGAACGGAAAACAAGTGATTCTAACGAAGTTTCCAAACTTCGAAAAAAATTATTTTTCTTTTCGAGATTCTTTGCGCATAATATGCTTTTCTGAGGCTATCAAACTAGTATAATGAAAGAAAACCAGTTATCTCAAACAAGAACGGAAAAAAAGTGATTCTAATGAAGTTTCCAAATTTCGAAAAAAATTCTTTTTCTCTTCGAGATTCTTTCCGCATAATATGCTTTTCTACAGCTATCAAACTAGCAAATTGAAAGAGAACCATTTATATCGAATAAGAACGGACAAAAAGTGATTCTAACGAAGTTTCCCAACTTCGAAAAAAATTATTTTTCTTTTTGACATTCTTACCGCATAATATGCTTTTCTAAGGCTATCAAACAGGTATAATGAAAGAAAACCAGTTATCTCGAATTAGAACGGAAAAAAAGTGATTTTATGAAGTTTCCAAACTTCGAAAAAAAATTTTTTTTCTTTTCGAGATTCTTTGCGCATATGCTTTTCTGAAGCTATCAAACTAGTATAATGAAAGAGAACCAGTTATCTCAAACAACTACGGAAAAAAAGTGATTCTAATGAAGTTTCCAAATTTTGAAAAATTTTTTTTTTTCTTTTCGAGAATCTTTGCGCATATAATGCTTTTCTGAGGCTATCAAACTAGTATAATGAAAGAGAACCAGTTATCTCAAATAAGAACGGAAAAAAGTGATTCTAATAAAGTTTCCAAATTTTGAAATTTTTTTTTTGTTTTCGAGATTCTTTGCGCATATAATGCTTTTCTGAGGCTATCAAACTAGTATAATGAAAGATAACCAGTTATCTTAAAATAAGAATGGAAAAAAATTGATTCATATGGATTTTCCAAACATGAAAAAAAAATTTTTTTCTTTTCGAGATTCTTTCCGCATAATATGCTTTTCTAAGGCTATCAAACTAGTATAATGAAAGAGAACCATAATCTCGAATAAGAACGGAAAAAAAGTGATTCTAATGAAGTTTCGAAACTTCGAAAAAAATTTTTTTTCTTTTCGAGATTCTTTGCCCATAATATGCTTTTCTGAGGCTATCAAACTAGTATAATGAAAGAGAACCAGTTATCTCAAATAAGAACGGAAAAAAAAGTGATTCTAACGATGTTTCCAAACTTCGAAAATAATTTTTTTTCTTTTCGAGATACTTTGCGCATAATATGGTTTACTGAGGCTATCAAACTAGTATAATGAAAGAGAACCAGTTATCTCAAATAAGAACGGAAAAAAGTGGTTCTAATGAAGTTTCCAAATTTTGAAAATTTTTTTATTCTAATCGAGATTCTTTGCGCATATAATTCTTTTCTGAGGCTATCAAACTAGTATAATGAAAGATAACCAGTTATCTCAAATAAGAATGGAAAAAAATTGATTAATAAGGATTTTCCAAACATCAAAAAAAAATTTTTTTTCTTCTCGAGATTCTTTTCGCATAATATGATTTCTAAGGCTATCAAACTAGTATAATGAAAGAGAACCAGTTAACTCAAATAAGAACAGAAAAAAACTGATTCTAATGAAGTTTTCAAATTTTGAAAAATTTTTTTTTTCTTTTCGAGATTCTTTCCGCATAATATGCTTTTCTACAGCTATCAAACTAGCAAAATGAAAGGGAACCAGTTATCCCGAATAAGAACGGAAAAAAAGTGATTCTAATGAAGTTTCCAAACTTCGAAAAAAATTATTTTTCTTTTCGAGATTCTTTGCGCATGATATGGTTTTCTGAGGCTATCAAAGTAGTATAATGAAAGAGAACCAGTTATCTCAAATAAGAACGGAAAAAAGTGATTGTAATAAAGTTTCCAAATTTCGAAAAAAAAATTTTTTATTTTCGAGATTCTTTCCGCATAAATGCTTTTCTACAGCTATCAAACTAGCAAATTGAAAGAGAACCATTAATAAGAACGGAAAATAAGTGATTCTAATGAAGTTTCCAAATTTTGAATTTTTTTTTTTTTTTCTTTTCGAGATTCTTTGCGCATATAATGCTTTTCTGAGGCTATCAAACTAGTATAATGAAAGATAACCAGTTATCTCAAATAAGAATGGAAAAAAATTGATTTTTAGGATTTTCCAAACATCAAAAAAAAATTTTTTTTCTTTTCGAGATTCTTTCCGCATAATATGCTTTTCTGCGACTATAAAACTAGTATAATGAAAGAGAACCAGTTATCTCGAATAAGAACGGAAAAAAATTGATTCTAATGAAGTTTCCAAACTTCGAAAAAAAAATTTTTTCTTTTCGAAATTCTTTGCGCACAATATGCTTTTTTATGGCTATCAAACTAGTATAATGAAAGAGAACCAGTTATCTCAAATAAGAACGGAAAAAAAGTGATTCTAATGATGTTTTCTAACTTTGAAAACATTTTTTTTTCTTTTCGAGATTCTTTCCGCTTACTATGCTTTTCTACAGCTATCAAAATAGCAAAATGAAAGAGAACCAGTTATCTCGAATAAGAACGGAAAAAAAAGTGATTCTAACGAAGTTTCCCAACTTCGAAAAAAAATATTTTTCTTTTTGAGATTCTTACCGCATAATATGCTTTTCTAAGGCTATCAAACTAGTATAATGAAAGAGAACCAGTTATCTCAAATAAGAACGGAAAAAAGTGATTCTAATGAAGTTTCCAAACTTTGAAAACATTTTTTTTTTTCGAGATTCTTTGCGCATAATATGCTTTTCTAAGGCTATCAAACTAGTATAATGAAAGACAACCAGTTATCTCAAATAAGAAAAGAAAAAAGTGATTCTAATAAAGTTTCCAAATTTTGAAATTTTTTTTTTTTTTTTGTTTTCGAGATTCTTTGCGCATATAATGCTTTTCTGAGGCTATCAAACTAGTATAATGAAAGATAACCAGTTATCTTAAAATAAGAATGGAGAAAAATTGATTCATACGATTTTCCAAACATGAAAAAAAAATTTTTTTCTTTTCGAGATTCTTTCCGCATAATATGCTTTTCTAAGGCTATCAAACTAGTATAATGAAAGAGAACCATAATCTCGAATAAGAACGGAAAAAAAGTGATTCTAACGAAGTTTCGAAACTTCGAAAAAAATTTTTTTTCTTTTCGAGATTCTTTGCCCATAATATGCTTTTCTGAGGCTATCAAACTAGTATAATGAAAGAGAACCAGTTATCTCAAATAAGAACGGGAAAAAAAGTGATTCTAACGATGTTTCCAAACTTCGAAAATAATTTTTTTTCTTTTCGAGATACTTTGCGCATAATATGGTTTACTGAGGCTATCAAACTAGTATAATGAAAGAGAACCAGTTATCTCAAATAAGAACGGAAAAAAGTGATTCTAATGAAGTTTCCAAATTTTGAAAATTTTTTTATTCTATTCGAGATTCTTTGCGCATATAATTTTTTCTGAGGCTATCAAACTAGTATAATAAAAGATAACCAGTTATCTCAAATAAGAATGGAAAAAAATTGATTCATAAGGATTTTCCAAACATCAAAAAAAAATTTTTTTTCTTCTCGAGATTCTTTTCGCATAATATGATTTCTAAGGCTATCAAACTAGTATAATGAAAGAGAACCAGTTATCTCAAATAAGAACAGAAAAAAACTGATTCTAATGAAGTTTTCAAATTTTGAAAATTTTTTTTTTTCTTTTCGAGATTCTTTCCGCATAATATGCTTTTCTACAGCTATCAAACTAGCAAATTGAAAGGGAACCAGTTATCCTGAATAAGAACGGAAAAAAAGTGATTCTAATGAGGTTTCCAAACTTCGAAAAAAATTATTTTTCTTTTCGAGATTCTTTGCGCATGATATGGTTTTCTGAGGCTATCAAACTAGTATAATGAAAGAGAACCAGTTATCTCAAATAAGAACGGAAAAAAGTGATTGTAATAAAGTTTCCAAATTTCGAAAAAAAAATTTTTTATTTTCGAGATTCTTTCCGCATAAATGCTTTTCTACAGCTATCAAACTAGCAAATTGAAAGAGAACCATTAATAAGAACGGAAAATAAGTGATTCTAATGAAGTTTCCAAATTTTGAATTTTTTTTTTTTTTCTTTTCGAGATTCTTTGCGCATATAATGCTTTTCTGAGGCTATCAAACTAGTATAATGAAAGAGAACCAGTTATCTCAAATAAGAATGGAAAAAAATTGATTCATAAGGATTTTCCAAAATTTCAAAAAAAATTTTTTTCTTTTCGAGATTCTTTCCGCATAATATGCTTTTCTAAGGCTATCAAACTAGTATAATGAAAGAGAACTAATCTCGAAATAGAACGGAAAAAAAGTGATTCTAATGAAGTTTCGAAACTTCGAAAAAAAATTTTTTTCTTTTCGAGATTCCTTGCGCATAATATGCTTTTCTACTGCTATCAAACTAGCAAAATGAAAGGGAACCAGTTATCCCGAATAAGAACGGAAAAAAGTGATTCTAATGAAGTTTCCAAACTGCGAAAAAAATTTTTTTTCTTTTCGAGATTCTTTGCGCATAATATTCTTTTCTACAGCTATCAAATTGCAAATTGAAAGAGAACCATTAATAAGAACGGAAAATAAGTGATTCTAATGAAGTTTCCAAATTTTGAAAATTTTTTTCTTCTTTTCGAGATTCTTTGCGCATATAATGTGCTTCTGAGGCTATAAAACTAGTATAATGAAAGATAACCAGTTATCTCAAATAAGAATGGAAAAAAATTGATTTTTAGGATTTTCCAAACATCAAAAAAAAAATTTTTTTCTTTTCGAGATTCTTTCCGCATAATATGCTTTTCTGCGACTATCAAACTAGTATAATGAAAGAGAACCAGTTATCTCGAATAAGAACGGAAAAAAAGTGATTCTAATGAAGTTTCCAAACTTCGAAAAAAATTTTTTTCTTTTCGAAATTCCTAGCGCATAATATGCTTTTCTATGGCTATCAAACTAGTATAATGAAAGAGAACCAGTTATCTCAAATAAGAACGGAAAAAAAGTGATTCTAATGATGTTTCCTAACTTTGAAAACATTTTTTTTTCTTTTCGAGATTCTTTCAGCTTAATATGCTTTTCTACAGCTATCAAAATAGCAAAATGAAAGAGAACCAGTTATCTCAAATAAGAACGAAAAAAAAGTGATTCTAACGAAGTTTCCCAACTTCGAAAAAAATTATTTTTCTTTTTGAGATTCTTACCGCATAATATGCTTTTCTAAGGCTATCAAACTAGTATAATGAAAGAGAACCAGTTATCTCAAATAAGAACGGAAAAAAAGTGATTCTAATGAAGTTTCTAAACTTTGAAAACATTTTTTTTCTTTTCGAGATTCTTTGCGCATAATATGCTTTTCTAAGGCTATCAAACTAGTATAATGAAAGACAACCAGTTATCTCAAATATGAACAGAAAAAAATGATTCTAACGAAGTTTCCATATTTTGAAAAATTTTTTTTTTCTTTTCGATATTCTTTCCGCATAATATGCTTTTCTACAGCTATCAAACTAGCAAAATGAAAGGGAACCAGTTATCCCGAATAAGAACGGAAAAAAAGTTATTCTAATGAAGTTTCCAAACTTCGAAAAAAATTATTTTTCTTTTCGAGATTCTTTGCGCATAATATTGTTTTGTACTGCTATCAAACTAGCAAATTGAAAGAGCACCATTTATCTCGAATAAGAATGGAAAAAAAGTGATTCTAACGAAGTTTCCAAACTTCGAAAAAAATTCTTTTTCTTTTCGAGATTCTTTGCGCATAATATGGTTTTTTGAGGTTATCAAACTAGTATAAGGAAAGAGAACCAGTTATCTCAAATAAGAATGGAAAAAAATTGATTCATAAGCATTTTCCAAACATCAAAAAAAATTTTTTTTCTTTTTGAGATTCTTTCCACATAATATGCTTTTCTAAGGCTATCATACTAGTATAATGAATAAGAACCAGTTATCTCAAATAAGAACGGAAAAAAAGTGATTCTAATGAAGTTTCCAAACTTCGAAAATTTTTTTTTTTCTTTTCGAGATTCTTTGCGCATAATATGCTTATCTGAGGCTATCAAACTAGTATAATGAAAGAGAACCAGTTATCTCAAATAAGAACGGAAAAAAGTGATTCTAATGAAGTTTCCAAATTTCGAAAAAAATTTTTTTTCTTCTCGAGATTCTTTTCGCATAATATGGTTTCTAAGGCTATCAAACTAGGATAATGAAAGAGAACCAGTTATCTCAAATAAGAACAGAAAAAAACTTTTTCTAATGAAGTTTTCAAATTTGGAAAAATTTTTTTTTCTTTTCGAGATTCTTTCCGCATAATATGCTTTTCTACAGCTATCAAACTAGCAAAATGAAAGGGAACCAGTTATCCCGAATAAGAACGGAAAAAAGTGATTATAATGAAGTTTCCAAACTTCGAAAAAAATAATTTTTCTTTTCGAGATTCTTTGCGCACAATATGCTTTTCTGAGGCTATCAAACTAGTATATTGAAAGATAACCAGTTATCTCAAATAGAATGGAAAAAAATTTATTCATAAGGATTTTCCAAACATGAAAAAAAAATTTTTTTCTTTTCGAGATTCTTTCCGCATAATATGCTTTTCTAAGGCTATCAATCTAGTATAATGAAAGAGAACCATAATCTCGAATAAGAACGGAAAAAAGTGATTCTAATGATGTTTCGAAACTTCGAAAAAAAATTTTTTTCTTTTCGAGATTCTTTGCGCATAATATGCTTTTCTGAGGCTATCAAACTAGTATAATGAAAGAGAACCAGTTATCTCAAATAAGAACGGAAAAAAAGTTATTCTAACGATGTTTCCAAACTTCGAAAATAATTTTTTTTCTTTTCGAGATTCTTTGCGCATAATATGGTTTACTGAGGCTATCAAACTAGTATAATGAAAGAGAACCAGTTATCTCAAATATTAACGGAAAAAAGTGATTCTAATGAAGTTTCCAAATTTTGAAAATTTTTTTATTGTTTTCGAGATTCCTTGCGCATATAATTCTTTTCTGAGGCTATCAAACTAGTATAATGAAAGATAACCAGTTATCTCAAATAAGAATGGAAAAAAATTGATTCATAAGGATTTTCCAAACATCAAAAAAAATTTTTTTTCTTCTCGAGATTCTTTTCGCATAATATGGTTTCTAAGGCTATCAAACTAGTATAATGAAAGAGAACCAGTTATCTCAAATAAGAACAGAAAAAAACTGATTCTAATGAAGTTTTCAAATTTTGAAAAATGTTTTTTTTCTTTTCGAGATTCTTTCCGCATAATATGCTTTTCTACAGCTATCAAACTAGCAAAATGAAAGGGAACCAGTTATCCCGATTAAGAACGGAAAAAAAGTGATTCTAATGAAGTTTCCAAACTTCGAAAATAATTATTTTTCTTTCCAGATTCTTTGCGCATAATATTCTTTTCTACAGCTATCAAACTAGCAAATTGAAAGAGAACCATTTATCTCGAATAAGAACGGAAAAAAAGTGATTCTAACGAAGTTTCCAAACTTCGAAAAAAATTATTTTTCTTTTCGAGATTCTTTGCGCATAATATGGTTTTCTGAGGCTATCAAACTAGTATAATGAAAGAGAACCAGTTATCTCAAATTAGAACGGAAAAAAGTGATTCTAATAAAGTTTCCAAATTTTGAAATTTTTTTTTTCTTTTCGAGATTCTTTGCGCATATAATGCTTTTCTGAGGCTATCAAACTAGTATAATGAAAGATAACCAGTTATCTCATATAAGAATGGAAAAAAATTGATTCATAAGGATTTTCCAAACATTCAAAAAAAAATGATTTCTTTTCGAGATTCTTTGCGCATAATATTCTTTTCTACAGCTATCAAACTAGCAAATTGAAAGAGAACCATTTATCTCGAATAAGAACGGAAAAAAAGTGATTCTAACGAAGTTTCCAAACTTCGAAAAAAATTATTTTTCTTTTCGAGATTCTTTGCGCATAATATGGTTTTCTGAGGCTATCAAACTAGTATAATGAAAGAGAACCAGTTATCTCAAATAAGAACGGAAAAAAGTGATTCTAATAAAGTTTCCAAATATTGAAATTTTTTTTTTCTTTTCGAGATTCTTTGCGCATATAATGCTTTTCTGAGGCTATCAAACTAGTATAATGAAAGATAACTAGTTATCTCAAATAAGAATGGAAAAAAATTCATTCATAAGGATTTTCCAAACATCAAAAAAAAATTTTTTTTCTTCTCGAGATTCTTTTCGCATAATATGCTTTTCTAAGGCTATTAAACTAGTATAATGAAAGAGAACCAGTTACCTCAAATAAGAACAGAAAAAAACTGATTCTAATGAAGTTTCCAAATTTTGAAAAAAAAATTTTTTCTTTTCGAGATTCCTTGCGCATAATATGCTTTTCTACAGCTATCAAACTAGCAAAATGAAAGGGAACCAGTTATCCCGAATAAGAACGGAAAAAAAGTGATTCTAATGAAGTTTCCAAACTTCGAAAAAAATTATTTTTCTTTTCGAGATTCTTTGCGCATAATATTCTTTTCTACAGCTATCAAACTAGCAAATTGAAAGAGAACCATTTATCTCGAATAAGAACGGAAAAAAATGATTCTAACGAAGTTTCAAAACTTCGAAAAAAGTTATTTTTCTTTTCGAGATTCTTTGCGCATAATATGCTTTTATGAGGCTATCAAACTAGTATAATGAAAGAGAATCAGTTATCTCGAATAAGAACGGAAGAAATGTGATTCTAACGAAGTTTCCAAACTTCGAAAAAAATTATTTTTCTTTTCGAGTTTCTTTGCGCATAATATGGTTTTCTGAGGCTATCAAACTAGTATAATGAAAGAGAACCAGTTATCTCAAATAAGAACGGAAAAAAGTGATTCTAATAAAGTTTCCAAATTTTGAAATTTTTTTTTTCTTCTCGAGATTCTTTTCGCATAATATGCTTTTCTAAGGCTATTAAACTAGTATAATGAAAGAGAACCAGTTACCTCAAATAAGAACAGAAAAAAACTGATTCTAATGAAGTTTCCAAATTTTGAAAAAAAATTTTTTTCTTTTCGAGATTCTTTCCGCATAATATGCTTTTCTACAGCTATCAAACTAGCAAAATGAAAGGGAACCAGTTATCCCGAATAAGAAAGGAAAAAAAGTGATTCTAATGAAGTTTCCAAACTTCGAAAAAAATTATTTTTCTTTTCGAGATTCTATGCGCATAATATTCTTTTCTGAGGCTATCAAACTAGTGTAATGAAAGAGAACCAGTTATCTGACATAAGAACGGAAGAAATTGATTCAAATGAAGTTTCCAAATTTCGAAAATTTTTTTTTTCTTTTCGAGATACTTTCCACTAAATATGCTTTTCTACATTTATCAAACTAGCAAAATGAAAGAGAACCATTTATGTCGAATAAGAACGGAAAAAATGTGATTCTAACGAAGTTTCCAGACTTCGAAAAAAATAATTTTTCTTTTCGAGATTCTTTGCGCACAATATGCTTTTCTGAGGCTATCAAACTAGTATAATGAAAGATAACCAGTTATCTCAAATAGAATGGAAAAAAATTGATTCATAAGGATTTTCCAAACATGAAAAAAAAATTTTTTTCTTTTCGAGATTCCTTGCGCATAATATGGTTTACTGAGGCTATCAAACTAGTATAATGAAACAGAACCAGTTATCTCAAATAAGAATGGAAAAAAAGTGATTCATAAGAATTTTCCAAACATCAAAAAAAATTTTTTTTCTTCTCGAGATTCTTTTCGCATAATATGGTTTCTAAGGCTATCAAACTAGTATAATGAAAGAGAACCAGTTATCTCAAATAAGAACAGAAAAAAACTGATTCTAATGAAGTTTTCAAATTTTGAAAAATTTTTTTTTTTCTTTTCGAGATTCTTTCCGCATAATATGCTTTTCTACAGCTATCAAACTAGCAAAATGAAAGGGAACCAGTTATCCCGATTAAGAACGGAAAAAAAGTGATTCTAATGAAGTTTCCAAACTTTGAAAAAAATTATTTTTCTTTCCAGATTCTTTGCGCATAATATTCTTTTCTACAGCTATCAAACCAGCAAATTGAAAGAGAACCATTTATCTCGAATAAGAACGGAAAAAATGTGATTCTAACGAAGTTTCCAAACTTCGAAAAAAATTATTTTTCTTTTCGAGATTCTTTGCGCATAATATGGTTTTCTGAGGCTATCAAACTAGTATAATGAAAGAGAACCAGTTATCTCAAATTAGAACGGAAAAAAGTGATTCTAATAAAGTTTCCAAATTTTGAAATTTTTTTTTTCTTTTCGAGATTATTTGCGCATAATATGGTTTTCTGAGGCTATCAAACTAGTATAATGAAAGAGAACCAGTTATCTCAAATAAGAATGGAAAAAAATTGATTCATAAGGATTTTCCAAAATTTCAAAAAAAATTTTTTTCTTTTCGAGATTCTTTCCGCATAATATGCTTTTCTAAGGCTATCAAACTAGTATAATGAAAGAGAACTAATCTCGAAATAGAACGGAAAAAAAGTGATTCTAATGAAGTTTCGAAACTTCGAAAAAAAATTTTTTTCTTTTCGAGATTCCTTGCGCATAATATGCTTTTCTACTGCTATCAAACTAGCAAAATGAAAGGGAACCAGTTATCCCGAATAAGAACGGAAAAAAAGTGATTCTAATGAAGTTTCCAAACTTCGAAAAAAATTTTTTTTCTTTTCGAGATTCTTTGCGCATAATATTCTTTTCTACAGCTATCAAATTGCAAATTGAAAGAGAACCATTAATAAGAACGGAAAATAAGTGATTCTAATGAAGTTTCCAAATTTTGAAAATTTTTTTCTTCTTTTCGAGATTCTTTGCGCATATAATGCTTTTCTGAGGCTATAAAACTAGTATAATGAAAGATAACCAGTTATCTCAAATAAGAATGGAAAAAAATTGATTTTTAGGATTTTCCAAACATCAAGAAAAAAATTTTTTTCTTTTCGAGATTCTTTCCGCATAATATGCTTTTCTGCGACTATCAAACTAGTATAATGAAAGAGAACCAGTTATCTCGAATAAGAACGGAAAAAAAGTGATTCTAATGAAGTTTCCAAACTTCGAAAAAAATTTTTTTCTTTTCGAAATTCCTAGCGCATAATATGCTTTTCTATGGCTATCAAACTAGTATAATGAAAGAGAACCAGTTATCTCAAATAAGAACGGAAAAAAAGTGATTCTAATGATGTTTCCAAACTTTGAAAACATTTTTTTTTCTTTTCGAGATTCTTTCAGCTTAATATGCTTTTCTACAGCTATCAAAATAGCAAAATGAAAGAGAACCAGTTATCTCAAATAAGAACGAAAAAAAAGTGATTCTAACGAAGTTTCCCAACTTCGAAAAAAATTATTTTTCTTTTTGAGATTCTTACCGCATAATATGCTTTTCTAAGGCTATCAAACTAGTATAATGAAAGAGAACCAGTTATCTCAAATAAGAACGGAAAAAAAGTGATTCTAATGAAGTTTCCAAACTTTGAAAACATTTTTTTTCTTTTCGAGATTCTTTGCGCATAATATGCTTTTCTAAGGCTATCAAACTAGTATAATGAAAGACAACCAGTTATCTCAAATAAGAACAGAAAAAAATGATTCTAACGAAGTTTCCAAATTTTGAAAAATTTTTTTTTTTCTTTTCGATATTCTTTCCGCATAATATGCTTTTCTACAGCTATCAAACTAGCAAAATGAAAGGGAACCAGTTATCCCGAATAAGAACGGAAAAAAAGTTATTCTAATGAAGTTTCCAAACTTCGAAAAAAATTATTTTTCTTTTCTAGATTCTTTGCGCATAATATTGTTTTGTACTGCTATCAAACTAGCAAATTGAAAGAGCACCATTTATCTCGAATAAGAATGGAAAAAAAGTGATTCTAAAGAAGTTTCCAAACTTCGAAAAAAATTCTTTTTCTTTTCGAGATTCTTTGCGCATAATATGGTTTTCTGAGGTTATCAAACTAGTATAAGGAAAGAGAACCAGTTATCTCAAATAAGAATGGAAAAAAATTGATTCATAAGGATTTTCCAAACATCAAAAAAAATTTTTTTTCTTTTTGAGATTCTTTCCACATAATATGCTTTTCTAAGGCTATCATACTAGTATAATGAATAAGAACCAGTTATCTCAAATAAGAACGGAAAAAAAGTGATTCTAATGAAGTTTCCAAACTTCGAAAAATTTTTTTTTTCTTTTCGAGATTCTTTGCGCATAATATGCTTATCTGAGGCTATCAAACTAGTATAATGAAAGAGAACCAGTTATCTCAAATAAGAACGGAAAAAAGTGATTCTAATGAAGTTTCCAAATTTCGAAAAAAATTTTTTTTCTTCTCGAGATTCTTTTCGCATAATATGGTTTCTAAGGCTATCAAACTAGGATAATGAAAGAGAACCAGTTATCTCAAATAAGAACAGAAAAAAACTTTTTCTAATGAAGTTTTCAAATTTGGAAAAATTTTTTTTTCTTTTCGAGATTCTTTCCGCATAATATGCTTTTCTACAGCTATCAAACTAGCAAAATGAAAGGGAACCAGTTATCCCGAATAAGAACGGAAAAAAGTGATTATAATGAAGTTTCCAAACTTCGAAAAAAATAATTTTTCTTTTCGAGATTCTTTGCGCACAATATGCTTTTCTGAGGCTATCAAACTAGTATAATGAAAGATAACCAGTTATCTCAAATAGAATGGAAAAAAATTTATTCATAAGGATTTTCCAAACATGAAAAAAAAATTTTTTTCTTTTCGAGATTCTTTCCGCATAATATGCTTTTCTAAGGCTATCAATCTAGTATAATGAAAGAGAACCATAATCTCGAATAAGAACGGAAAAAAGTGATTCTAATGATGTTTCGAAACTTCGAAAAAAATTTTTTTTCTTTTCGAGATTCTTTGCGCATAATATGCTTTTCTGAGGCTATCAAACTAGTATAATGAAAGAGAACCAGTTATCTCGAATAAGAACGGAAAAAAAGTTATTCTAACGATGTTTCCAAACTTCGAAAATAATTTTTTTTCTTTTCGAGATTCTTTGCGCATAATATGGTTTACTGAGGCTATCAAACTAGTATAATGAAAGAGAACCAGTTATCTCAAATATTAACGGAAAAAAGTGATTCTAATGAAGTTTCCAAATTTTGAAAATTTTTTTATTGTTTTCGAGATTCCTTGCGCATATAATTCTTTTCTGAGGCTATCAAACTAGTATAATGAAAGATAACCAGTTATCTCAAATAAGAATGGAAAAAAATTGATTCATAAGGATTTTCCAAACATCAAAAAAAATTTTTTTTCTTCTCGAGATTCTTTTCGCATAATATGGTTTCTAAGGCTATCAAACTAGTATAATGAAAGAGAACCAGTTATCTCAAATAAGAACAGAAAAAAACTGATTCTAATGAAGTTTTCAAATTTTGAAAAATTTTTTTTTTCTTTTCGAGATTCTTTCCGCATAATATGCTTTTCTACAGCTATCAAACTAGCAAAATGAAAGGGAACCAGTTATCCCGATTAAGAACGGAAAAAAAGTGATTCTAATGAAGTTTCCAAACTTCGAAAATAATTATTTTTCTTTCCAGATTCTTTGCGCATAATATTCTTTTCTACAGCTATCAAACTAGCAAATTGAAAGAGAACCATTTATCTCGAATAAGAACGGAAAAAAAGTGATTCTAACGAAGTTTCCAAACTTCGAAAAAAATTATTTTTCTTTTCGAGATTCTTTGCGCATAATATGGTTTTCTGAGGCTATCAAACTAGTATAATGAAAGAGAACCAGTTATCTCAAATTAGAACGGAAAAAAGTGATTCTAATAAAGTTTCCAAATTTTGAAATTTTTTTTTTCTTTTCGAGATTCTTTGCGCATATAATGCTTTTCTGAGGCTATCAAACTAGTATAATGAAAGATAACCAGTTATCTCATATAAGAATGGAAAAAAATTGATTCATAAGGATTTTCCAAACATTCAAAAAAAAATGATTTCTTTTCGAGATTCTTTGCGCATAATATTCTTTTCTACAGCTATCAAACTAGCAAATTGAAAGAGAAACATTTATCTCGAATAAGAACGGAAAAAAAGTGATTCTAACGAAGTTTCCAAACTTCGAAAAAAATTATTTTTCTTTTCGAGATTCTTTGCGCATAATATGGTTTTCTGAGGCTATCAAACTAGTATAATGAAAGAGAACCAGTTATCTCAAATAAGAACGGAAAAAAGTGATTCTAATAAAGTTTCCAAATATTGAAATTTTTTTTTCTTTTCGAGATTCTTTGCACATATAATGCTTTTCTGAGGCTATCAAACTAGTATAATGAAAGATAACTAGTTATCTCAAATAAGAATGGAAAAAAATTCATTCATAAGGATTTTCCAAACATCAAAAAAAAATTTTTTTTCTTCTCGAGATTCTTTTCGCATAATATGCTTTTCTAAGGCTATTAAACTAGTATAATGAAAGAGAACCAGTTACCTCAAATAAGAACAGAAAAAAACTGATTCTAATGAAGTTTCCAAATTTTGAAAAAAAATTTTTTTCTTTTCGAGATTCCTTGCGCATAATATGCTTTTCTACAGCTATCAAACTAGCAAAATGAAAGGGAACCAGTTATCCCGAATAAGAACGGAAAAAAAGTGATTCTAATGAAGTTTCCAAACTTCGAAAAAAATTATTTTTCTTTTCGAGATTCTTTGCGCATAATATTCTTTTCTACAGCTATCAAACTAGCAAATTGAAAGAGAACCATTTATCTCGAATAAGAACGGAAAAAAATGATTCTAACGAAGTTTCAAAACTTCGAAAAAAGTTATTTTTCTTTTCGAGATTCTTTGCGCATAATATGCTTTTATGAGGCTATCAAACTAGTATAATGAAAGAGAATCAGTTATCTCGAATAAGAACGGAAGAAATGTGATTCTAACGAAGTTTCCAAACTTCGAAAAAATTATTTTTCTTTTCGAGTTTCTTTGCGCATAATATGGTTTTCTGAGGCTATCAAACTAGTATAATGAAAGAGAACCAGTTATCTCAAATAAGAACGGAAAAAAGTGATTCTAATAAAGTTTCCAAATTTTGAAATTTTTTTTTTCTTCTCGAGATTCTTTTCGCATAATATGCTTTTCTAAGGCTATTAAACTAGTATAATGAAAGAGAACCAGTTACCTCAAATAAGAACAGAAAAAAACTGATTCTAATGAAGTTTCAAAATTTTGAAAAAAAATTTTTTTCTTTTCGAGATTCTTTCCGCATAATATGCTTTTCTACAGCTATCAAACTAGCAAAATGAAAGGGAACCAGTTATCCCGAATAAGAAAGGAAAAAAAGTGATTCTAATGAAGTTTCCAAACTTCGAAAAAAATTATTTTTCTTTTCGAGATTCTATGCGCATAATATTCTTTTCTGAGGCTATCAAACTAGTGTAATGAAAGAGAACCAGTTATCTGACATAAGAACGGAAGAAATTGATTCAAATGAAGTTTCCAAATTTCGAAAATTTTTTTTTTTCTTTTCGAGATACTTTCCACTAAATATGCTTTTCTACATTTATCAAACAAGCAAAATGAAAGAGAACCATTTATGTCGAATAAGAACGGAAAAAATGTGATTCTAACGAAGTTTCCAGACTTCGAAAAAAATAATTTTTCTTTTCGAGATTCTTTGCGCACAATATGCTTTTCTGAGGCTATCAAACTAGTATAATGAAAGATAACCAGTTATCTCAAATAGAATGGAAAAAAATTGATTCATAAGGATTTTCCAAACATGAAAAAAAATTTTTTTTCTTTTCGAGATTCTTTCCGCATAATATGCTTTTCTAAGGCTATCAATCTAGTATAATGAAAGAGAACCATAATCTCGAATAAGAACGGAAAAAAAGGGATTCTAATGAAGTTTCGAAACTTCGAAAAAAATTTTTTTTCTTTTCGAGATTCTTTGCGCATAATATGCTTTTCTGAGGCTATCAAACTAGTATAATGAAAGAGAACCACTTATCTCAAATAAGAACGGAAAAAAAGTTATTCTAACGATGTTTCCAAACTTCGAAAATAATTTTTTTTCTTTTCGAGATTCTTTGCGCATAATATGGTTTACTGAGGCTATCAAACTAGTATAATGAAACAGAACCAGTTATCTCAAATATGAACGGAAAAAAGTGATTCTAATGAAGTTTCCAAATTTTGAAAATTTTTTTATTCTTTTCGAGATTCTTTGCGCATATAATTCTTTTCTGAGGCTATCAAACTAGTATAATGAAAGATAACCAGTTATCTCAAATAAGAATGGAAAAAAATTGATTCATAAGGATTTTCCAAACATCAAAAAAAATTTTTTTTCTTCTCGAGATTCTTTTCGCATAATATGGTTTCTAAGGCTATCAAACTAGTATAATGAAAGAGAACCAGTTATCTCAAATAAGAACAGAAAAAAACTGATTCTAATGAAGTTTTCAAATTTTGAAAAAATTTTTTTTTTCTTTTCGAGATTCTTTCCGCATAATATGCTTTTCTACAGCTATCAAACTAGCAAAATGAAAGGGAACCAGTTATCCCGATTAAGAACGGAAAAAAAGTGATTCTAATGAAGTTTCCAAACTTTGAAAAAAATTATTTTTCTTTCCAGATTCTTTGCGCATAATATTCTTTTCTACAGCTATCAAACCAGCAAATTGAAAGAGAACCATTTATCTCGAATAAGAACGGAAAAAAAGTGATTCTAACGAAGTTTCCAAACTTCGAAAAAAATTATTTTTCTTTTCGAGATTCTTTGCGCATAATATGGTTTTCTGAGGCTATCAAACTAGTATAATGAAAGAGAACCAGTTATCTCAAATTAGAACGGAAAAAAGTGATTCTAATAAAGTTTCCAAATTTTGAAATTTTTTTTTTCTTTTCGAGATTCTTTGCGCATATAATGCTTTTCTGAGGCTATCAAACTAGTATAATAAAAGATAACCAGTTATCTCAAATAAGAATGGAAAAAAATTGATTCATAAGGATTTTCCAAACATTCAAAAAAAATTTTTTTCTTTTCGAGATTCTTTCCGCATAATATGCTTTTCTAAGGCTATCAAACTAGTATAATGAAAGAGAACCGTAATCTCGAATAAGAACGGAAAAATGTGATTCTAATGATGTTTCGAAACTTCGAAAAAAATCTTTTTTCTTTTCGAGATTCCTTGCGCATAATATGCTTTTCTACAGCTATCAAACTAGCAAAATGAAAGGGAACCAGTTATCCCGAATAAGAACGGAAAAAAAGTGATTCTAATGAAGTTTCCAAACTTCGAAAAAAATTATTTTTCTTTTCGAGATTCTTTGCGCATAATATTCTTTTCTACAGCTATCAAACTAGCAAATTGAAAGAGAACCATTTATCTCGAATAAGAACGGAAAAAAAGTGATTCTAACGAAGTTTCAAAACTTCGAAAAAAGTTATTTTTCTTTTCGAGATTCTTTGCGCATAATATGCTTTTATGAGGCTATCAAACTAGTATAATGAAAGAGAATCAGTTATCTCGAATAAGAACGGAAGAAAAGTGATTCTAATGAAGTTTCCAAACTTCGAAAAAAAAAAATTTTCTTTTCCAGATTCTTTCGCATAATATGCTTTTCTACAGCTATCAAACTAGCAAAATGAAAGAGAACCAGTTATCTCGAATAAGAACGGATAAAAAGTGATTCTAATGAAGTTTCCAAATTTCGAAAAATTTTTTTTTTTTTTCGAGATTCTTTCCGCATAAATGCTTTTCTACAGCTATCAAACTAGCAAATTCAAAGAGAACCATTAATAAGAACGGAAAATAAGTGATTCTAATGAAGTTTCCAAATTTTGAAATTTTTTTTTTTCTTTTCGAGATTCTTTGCGCATATAATGCTTTTCTGAGGCTATCAAACTAGTATAATGAAAGATAACCAGTTATCTCAAATAAGAATGGAAAAAAATTGATCGTTAGGATTTTCCAAACATCAAAAAAAAATTTTTTTTCTTTTCGAGATTCTTTCCGCATAATATGCTTTTCTGCGACTATCAAACTAGTGTAATGAAAGAGAACCAGTTATCTCGAATAAGAACGGAAAAAAAGTGATTCTAATGAAGTTTCCAAACTTCGAAAAAAAATTTTTTTCTTTTCGAAATTCTTTGCGCATAATATGCTTTTCTATGGCTATCAAACTAGTATAATGAAAGAGAACCAGTTATCTCAAATAAGATCGGAAAAAAAGTGATTCTAATGAAGTTTCCAAACTTTGAAAACATTTTTTTTTTCTTTTCGATATTCTTTGCGCATAATATGCTTTTCTAAGGCTATCAAACTAGTATAATGAAAGACAACCAGTTATCTCAAATAAGAACAGAAAAAAAATGATTCTAACGAAGTTTCCAAATTTTGAAAAATTTTTTTTTTCTTTTCGAGATTCTTTCCGCATAATATGCTTTTCTACAGCTATCAAACTAGCAAAATGAAAGGGAACCAGTTATCCCGAATAAGAACAGAAAAAAAGTGATTCTAATGAAGTTTCCAAACTTCGAAAAAAATTATTTTTCTTTTCGAGATTCTTTGCCCATAATATTCTTTTCTACAGCTATCAAACTAGCAAATTGAAAGAGCACCATTTATCTCGAATAAGAACGGAAAAAAAGTGATTCTAACGAAGTTTCCAAACTTCGAAAATAATTATTTTTCTTTTCGAGATTCTTTGCGCATAATATGCTTTTCTGAGGTTATCAAACTAGTATAAGGAAAGAGAACCAGTTATCTCAAATAAGAATGGAAAAAAATTAATTCATATGGATTTTCCAAACATCAAAAAAAAATTTTTTTTCTTTTCGAGATTCTTTCCGCATAATATGCTTTTCTACAGCTATCAAACTAGTATAATGAAAGAGAAGCAGTTATCTCGAATAAGAACGGAAAAAAAGAGATTCTAATGAAATTTCCAAACTTCGAAAAAAATTTTTTTTCTTTTCGAGATTCTTTGCGCATTATATGCTTTTCTGAGTCTATCAAACTAGTATAATGAAAGAGAACCAGTTATCTCAAATAAGAATGGAAAAAATTGATTCATAAGGATTTTCCAAACATCAAAAAAATCTTTTTTTCTTTTCGAGATTCTTTCCGCATAATATGCTTTTCTGAGGCTATCGAACTAGTATAATGAAAGAGAACTAGTTATCTCAAATAAGAATGGAAAAAATTGATTCATGAGAATTTTCAAAACATCAAAAAAAAAATTTCTTTTTTCGAGATTCTTT
The DNA here is from genome assembly GCA_030762175.1 of Metallyticus violacea. Taxonomy (NCBI): domain Eukaryota; kingdom Metazoa; phylum Arthropoda; class Insecta; order Mantodea; family Metallyticidae; genus Metallyticus; species Metallyticus violacea. The sequence goes on along the minus strand of CM060842.1, from coordinate 80,272,372 downwards.
CCGCATAATATGCTTTTCTAAGGCTATCAAACTAGTATAATGAAAGAGAACCAGTTATCTCAAATAAGAACGGAAAAAAAGTGATTCTAATGAAGTTTCCAAACTTTGAAAATATTTTTTTTTTTCTTTTCGAGATTCTTTCCGCATAATATGTTTTTCTAAGTCTATCAAAGTAGTATAATGAAAGAGAACCAGTTATCTCGAATAAGAACGGAAAAAAAGTGATTCCAACGAAGTTTCCAATCTTCGAAAAAAATGATTTTTCTTTTCAAGATTCTTTCCGCATAATATGCTTTTCTACAGCTATCAAACTAGCAAATTGAAAGTGAACCATTTATCTCAAATAAGAACAAAAAAAAAGTGATTCTAATGAAGTTTCCAAATTTCGAAAAAATTTCTTTTTCTTTTCGAGATTCTTTCCGCTAAATATGCTTTTCTACAACTATCAAACTAGCAAAATGAAAGAGAACCGTTTATCTCGAATAAGAACGGAAAAATAGTGATTCTAACGAAGTTTCCAAACTTCGAAAAAAATTAATTTTCTTTTCGAGATTCTTTGCGCATATGCTTTTCTGAGGCTATTAAACTCATATAATGAAAGAGAACCAGTTATCTCAAATAAGAACAGAAAAAAACTGATTCTAATGAAGTTTCCAAATTTTGAAAAATTTTTTTTTTTCTTTTCGAGATTCTTTCCGCATAATATTCTTTTCTGAGGCTATCAAACTAGTATAATGAAAGAGAACCATTTATCTCGAATAAGAACGTAAAAAAATTGATTCTAATGAAGTTTCCACACTTCGATTAAAATTTTTTTTTCTTTTCGAGTTTCTTTGCGCATAATATGATTTTCTACAGCTATCAAACTAGCAAGTTGAAAGAGAACCATTTATCTCAAATAAGAACGGAAAAAGAGTGATTCTAACGAAGTTTCCAAACTTCGAAAAAAATTATTTTTCTTTTCGAGAATCTTTGCGCATAATATGCTTTTCTGAGGCTATCAAACTAGTATAATGAAAGAGAAGCAGTTATCTCAAATAAGAATGGAAAAAAATTGATAAATAAGATTTTCCAAACATCAAAAAAAAATTTTTTTCTTTTCGAGATTCTTTCCGCATAATATGGTTTTCTACAACTATCAAACTAGCAAAATGAGAGAGAACCAGTTATCTCGAATAAGAACGGAAAAAAAGTGATTCTAATGAAGTTTCCAAATTTCGAAAAAAAATTTTTTTCTTTTCGAGATTCTTTACGCAAGTAGTATGGACCCCGCGGCGGACGCCTAATTGACGTCACATCCGGTTTTAGTTCAAGGTCATATTTTGTATTGCGTTGTAGTGTGTGGGTATGTTGTAAAGCGTCCGCCGAGGGGTACACTTTTTGGATTGTACACACTACAAGGGAATACAAAATATGACGTTGAAGTGAAACCGGATGTGACGTGTGAGGCGTCCGGCGCGGGGTGCATTTTTTTTTTTGAGTATTTTTTTTTTTCAGTATTTTTATTGAAGGTTTCAGTTACATGGTAGGAGTACATACAATTATACGATACAGATAGATAATATATTGGAGTACATATAATATTACAAGTACAGATACATGATTAATGGTACATTGTTATAAAAATTTTTTTTGTTGAGTATTTTCATTGAAGGTTTCAGTTACATGGTAGGAGTACGTACAATTATACGATACAGATACAAAATATATTGGAGTACATATAATTGTAGAATATTGATTGAGTACATACAATTACACGATATAGATACATAGTATATTGGAATACATATAATTGTATTTGGATAAGTACAGATACATGATTAATACATTGATACAGAGGGATACAGAAATAGGTGATAGAAGAGTAATGTGAATGATGCAAAGGAGAATATACAAGTAGAGCATATGACGTAGGTAGCACATATTGCACTGAAATGCGTTTGTTACTTTTTGACGACGACGACGATAAAGTCGAAGGTTGTGAGACAAATATTTTGTTGTTCTTGGTCCATGGTCCTGCACGTTAGGTGAGTTTATTGTTGTGGAGGACGAATTGTTCGCAGAAGTAGAACCTGTTTGAGATAGGTGCTTTGTTGACGCTGGAGAAGTTGAAGTGGAAGGCGATGGGTATGTTGCTATGTTTGGCGATGCGAATGGTTACGGTTCTGTGCGACTTGTGTCCGGCGATGTGGGTAGATTGGATGGTTAAGGCGTCTCGCGCGTCTTCGATGTAGAAGTGCAGCAAGAGGTTGTTTCCTGCAAGAATAAGAAGAAGAGGGTAAGTATATTAGAAAAAAGGAGAAAAAAAAAGAAATAAAAATATTGAGAATAGTACATGAGAGGTGAGTGAATGTAATGTGGTACTTACCAACTTGGAAGTAATCTGTGTGCATGGGTGCGAGTCCTTGGGCAGCTCCAGAAAGTCGATGATGTGTTTGCGATTACCGTTTGGCAGTGTTTCTGTACCGTTGTACACGACGTAGAACGGTGCTTCGTTGAGTGCTGTTATTTGTTCCTGCGTGAGATCGTTGTACGACGTAGGCAGCCAGACCTGCTTTCCGTCCTGGAGTCGTAGTACAGTTTTTACTCCGTATTGAGTGTTGAGGGAGCGTACGCCGACAACAGCGTATGGTTGCTTGTAGGTGAGGTCTCGCACGGAGATGAAAGTTGGAATGTGTCCCAAGTTGGTGAGGTCTTGCAGAACAGTTCGTTGCATGATGCTGACGCGCCGACGACTAGGTAGGGAATAAGTGCGGGAAAGGAAGTGTTGTGGGTATAAAGTGTGTGGAGAGGAGGGGGGTGAGCGTTTGTGATTGGTTGAAAGAAAGGCACGTGAACCGTAAGCATTAGGGAGAGAATGATGTAATGTGGTGCAAGTGTGAGCACGTGGTAACGTGTTAGGAGGCGTTTTCGTCGTCGTCGTCGTTGTTGTTGTTGTTGTTGTTGTTACTGGGTTGTTGGTTAATGCTGTCCACGAGGAGACTTTTATATTTGTGATGGAGTTTGACGATATTATTCCATTCCTGTAGAAATATGGCGATGCCGGTTTTCTTTTCTATGTTATTGAAGATTATTGCAGGGGTGCCGAACACGTGTTTGAAATGCAACGTGTGGTTATCGTTGATTTTTATTTTGACTTTGCGACGTTTGTTTTTCTCTGCGTTGTCGGTGATGGTGGTAGGGTCGAGATGTTGGATTATTTGCGGTCCGAGTTCCTCTACCAGTTTGCTCCACTGGTTGACACCTTGGAGGGTGACGAATTGATCTTTGCCGCACTTGGAAATGGTGATGACGTGGGCTCCTGGCGGTCCGGCGATGGAGAGGAACTTGGAATGCTTGGCGTTGATGAGGTGTATGTGTCCGGCGCACCTGAAAAAATGAAAAAAATAGAGAATTGTGTTTGGTAGGGTAGCGGTGGGGAGAAAGAAATAGGTATGACAGGAACGGTACTTACATGTTTTCTGCTTGCCGTTTGCAGGACGAGTGCGGGCGAGGGGCTATGCGTTTAGAGTATATGGACTTTTTTCAGAGGCTGACAGGATTGATGCGCAGAGGTGCACCGCGCATGTCGTTTGTAGGATTGTAGGATGAGACGGTCGTTGTAGTCGTAATGTCGGATTCTAAACTTGGGATAGAAGAGAGATGTTGGTAAGTTGCAGCATCGGTGGGATACGTATGCGACGGCGTAGTGACCGCACGTTGCGCTGTCGTCGCCTTGCAGGCGACGGCAATTGTAGGTCCACATGTTGCCGCAATTGCGTGCTAGAAAATGTTGGAAGGCTGGCAAGAGCGGGGGCAAACCGTAACTGTCGAAATATTCTCCCCGTCCGTTTTTGTTTATAAATATGCTAATCCAGTGCTTTCCCGGTCGAGTGCTAGGATCGGTGTTTGCGACGAGAGCTATGGGTAGTTTGGCGAAGGTGGGAGGTAAACGATCGGAGGGGAATACTCCTGCGAAGTGTTTGTACTTTTTGAGAATGTCGTTTATCTGTTTGGTGTTCATGATATTAGTATGGATCTGTGCACGTCGATTTCCAAGGTTCTGTAGAGTTCCGACATGAGTAGTATGCAGACTGGTTCTGGCAAAGCCTTACGAAATTCCATTTTTATAGAGACATTACCGTGATGAAGACCGGAAGCATAGTCTTTGTTGGCGGTCATATCGGCGGTTAGGTCGAAAGCGAAGATGGTGTAACCGTTTGGATATGCGGGTCTGTTGATGATTGTGCCCTTGTTTTTGAAGTGTATGCCCAGTCCGTCTTGGAGAGTTTGAAAGCAGTCGAGGAAGTGCCCTTCGTCGAAATTGGGTTGTAGTGGTTGAGAGGGGAACGGTTGATTATTGACGAAGAGTTGAAGCGCCGCGAGATCGAAGTGTTGGAAATGATAGGGGTTTTTGGAGACGTCACCGGTGTAGGCCTTATCGCTGGTCATGGCGATGATGATTCTGCGCGGTATTTTTCCGACGAGAACGTCGTTAAATTGTGCTCCGGTGTTTCCCTTGGGTATATTGAGGGTTTGAAAGTCGACGTCCTTGAAGTGATATTTGGCGTTGCTTTTGGCGAGAATTGACTGGTGGGCAAGTTTGATGGTGGGGCTGGGTCTGACCTGCTTGAGATGGAGTTTAGTGGACACGATTTTGGTGTATCCTTTGAAAAGTGGGTTTTTGGAGAATAGGTGGAATTGCGGAGTGGAAGGGGTGAGTTTGACGGTGAGATTGACGTTATTGAGTAGCAGAAGGTTTTGATTGAAGATTCCGCTAGAGAGGCATCCCATGAGCTGCACCAGTTTGCTGTTTTTGGTGTATTCCTTTCGCCACTTTATTCCCTCGTTGTTATCGAAATCGTTTAGTTTGCCAGGGGTGTCCAGGGCCCATAGAGACGATTGCAATCTTCCGTTCATGACGTCGGTGGAGTAATTGAGTAGGGTTTCCAGATAGGTTTTGAACGGATACCCCGTTTGAGGCATGGAGATGTTCACGTTATTGAGAGACACGCTTACCTGGCTGAAAAGGGAATTGAGAGAATTGTTGACGAAGGTGACGTCACCGGCATCGGTAATATCGGTACCGTCCTCCTTGACGATTTTGACGAATGCTTCTAGAATGACGTAAGACAGGTCCAGGTAATCGTCGCCATTTCCAGAGTAATGGAAGGTTATGGGCGAGTTTGGGGATATGGTGTTTTGAGGGTTGAGAGCGATGGTTCTGTACTCCTCTACGTTGGTTTGAACCGGCAGCTCGCGAAAGATGTCCAATTCCGAATTCATGTATACGGTACCCATTACGAAAATATGTCGTGGACCTTTGATTGCTTGGTTTTGCGTTTGTGCTTGCACCGTCGTTTGGTCTTGCGTTTAGGGCGTCTAGCCTTAGACTGTGTTCGTTTTTTTTTTGGTAGGGAGTTTTATTCTGGGGCGCTTTCTTCCAGAGCCGAGCATGGTATTTATTTTAGCGTCTGCCTTTCGCTTGAGATTACTGCCGGCCTCCTTAAGTCGGTTTCGGAAGGCCTCCTTGGGCGTTGCGGAGGTGTTGGCAACGTCGGAGATGACATTTGCACCCATTCTGAGGGCTTCTTTTCCTACGGCTTTGGCACCGCTCTTTAGTATGGGGAATAGGGATCGAAACAGTCCGCCTAGAGCGCTGAAAAGTCCGCTTCCCTTTTGGTAACGGTTGCCTCTGTAAAGGACGAAGTCGCGATTGTCTAATCCGCTACCGGCCTGATTTAAGTAGTATTGATAGATGACATTATCGTTGTGGTTCATGTCGGTTGTATTTCGATCTGAAGGAGAGAACTAAAGCCGAAGAAAATCCGTCTGCAAATGGCAGGAGATCGCCAAAACCATCCCTTAAATCTACGGTGATCGTGTTGAAATCCTGTTGGAGCAACGGTACCCAGTTGAGAGGAAAGAAAGATTTTTCGACTGTGAGTCTCTTGGCCGATTCGGATTCGAATTCCAAAACCGTGCTGTCCACCACTTGGGCGAAGGTATCGCCCACCATTTGCGGGGCGATTAGATTGCAGTAGACGAAGACTTCGTAAGGGATTCCCATGAACGGGTCCGCGTCATACGCCGGCGTTGGATGTTGCACGATGTCGACGTTGGGAACAAATCCGAGCATTTTGGACACGTTAGGTGAAGGAATGAGCTGCGTGAGCGCGCGTCTGTGCTTGGGGATGTTTGGCCGAGATACGCTTGGGTTGGTATCGGCGACGGGAGGGGGTGGCGCGGCGCCCGAAGACGCCGGAGCGGGGGGAGGCGTGGGTTTGGGTTTGGGTTTTGTGGGTGGCTTGGCGACAGGTTTAGGGGTGGGGGGCGGTTTGGGTTTGGGTTTCCTGGGTGCATCGGACATGGGCTGATCGGACGCTCCTTCTCTGTTTGCGTTTACGTTTAAGAGTTCAAACGGCGTGACGTGACCTTCGTTCATATTGAGGTCAAACGGTTGATCTGGTAGTGAGGGTGCATCGGACATGGGCTGGTCGGACGCTTCCTCTTCGTTTATCTTTAAGAGTTGGAACGGTGTGACGTGCTCTTCGTTCATGTTTAAGAGTCCCAACGGTGGATCTGGTAGGGTGTTGACGATAGACCGCTTAGCCTGTTCGATGACCTGGCGGTTGACGACGACGCGACCGTCCCTTAAGCCGAAGACGTTGCTTATGTTTTCGCTGTTTTCAAAAGCACGGTTGAAGGTTTGTACCATTTCAGCCGGGTCCATGCGTATCTCGTTTTTGAGACGAAACCAGAAAGGGACATCTATTATGTGGGGTACGCCATCCACGTAAGTGGAATGCGTTCCGCGGAAGACGCAGGTGTTGTTGAGGTTGTAGAAACTGATTGGATATCGAAGCTTGGTTAGAGCCACTTCCCACTCCCCACGCAATGCCACCCTTTCCGGCAACAGGTTGGAAAAGCGAGACGTGGTGTTGTCGGCAAAGCGCTCCATGGACGCGTTGCTAGCGAGCGTGATCGAAAACGGTTTTTGTCTGATCATATCGATGTAACGTCGGAATGCTTTACCCAGGAATTCAATTTGTCCGGATATCCTTTCCACTTGACGAGTACCTGTTTACTGGTGCCCCTACCCCTAGTGGCTAGTATTTTATCGACTTTGTAGGTTTCGGGTAGGTTGACCTTTTGAAGTTCTTGAGAGTAAAATATTCCCTGCACGCGTTCACCAGCCAAGTCCTTAATCTTATAAACCACGGGGGTGCTTAGCACAACGTCGTAAATTTGGAATATTTCGTCCGTCCAATTCTGTTCATAGCCCTTGTCGAATTTCATCTTTTCCCTAGATATGCGAACGTGATCGCCCACGCGAAATTTTGGTTTAGGGCGAGCCCGCGGTCTGCTGCTGTTGCCGTATAGATTTTCATACACTGTAAAAACGTTGGTTTTGTTGACGTCAGCCGGAGTCATCTTTATGGATCTGTGGTGCGAGGTATTGTACGAATGTAAGAGTGCGGGCAGCACGTTGACGTACGCGAAGGTGTTTTTGTGCGTAAAGTAGCGCCACATTTTGGTTTTTAATGTTCGGTTAAAGCGTTCCACTACACTGGCCTTCACATTGTTGTTCGTTGTGTAGTGTTGGACGCCGTGGTGTGTGAGAAACTCGCGAAACGTTTTGTTGGTGAATTCGGTGCCCTTGTCAGTTTGCAATACTTTGGGGATTCGCTTGTGCTTGGCGAATATGGAACCGAACGCCTTGGCAACGTTTTTCCCAAACTTGGCCTCTAGAGGTACAGCCCAAGCATATTTGGAAAATACGTCAATTACGGTGAGTATGTAAGAGTAAGGTTCGTTGTATCGCTTGATACCGGTCATGACGTTTAGGTCCGCCTCCCACAGGTCGTCGATGTTTGTGACGTGATAATTTCTGGTGGGAAATTTCTTTCTGACCTGCCTGTGCAGGGTGTAACTCTCCTTTCCCCTGAGAAAGGCTTCTATTGTACGTTTGGAAATGCCCGTGGCCCTGCGGAGTTTTTCGGCAGTGCCCAGCCCCGCGTAATGGTCGATGTGATCGTAAATGTCCTGCAAATCCATAATTAGTACAGCGTCTCCCAATCTAGATCGTCTTCCTCTTGTGCGTTTGATTTACGGGAACGCGGTCTGAGTCCGTACCTGTTGGTGAAATGAGCAACGTTGCGAGCCCTTTTAAGCTTCTTCTTTTCTGCAGAGTCCTGAGGCAGCGTCACCTTTTTGGAGGAATGTTCCGTCTTTGGCTTCTTTTTTGGATCAAACGTGTCTGTTAGTAGACTGTCGTTGAAATCATAGTTTCCGTTCACCTCTCGTTCCCTATGTGTATTTTCGTGCGGAGCCCTGAGTTTTGAAACCAGGTCGTAATAGTTGGCCAACTTGTACTTCATGAAGCTCCACTTTTGCTGCGGGGTCAGTTTGGAGCGCTGCAATTGAGTGATGTCTTTGGAAATGGACGTTATGGCCTTGTCTATGACGTGCAGTCTCTTTGCACTCTCCGGTTGAGACTGCAGGAGCATTATTTGCTTCGCGTGCCTCATGACGATATTAACGCGCTAGCTATCGAACCTAGCACGGGGAGAAGAAAAGCAGGTAGGAATCCTCCCTTTTGCGTCAGGATGTTCTTCTTCTTCTTCAACGACACCTTCTTGTTGACTAATTTTCTCCACGTTGTTTTATGTCTTTTTAAGCGTTTCTTACACGCTGGAGAAATGCATACCCGCCCTTTGTTAACGTTGTACACGCATTCGGAGATTGCCTTGATTAATTCGGGGCTTGCCTGTTTGAGCATAATTTTGCGCGCGGCCGGTTTGGCCTTGCTCAAGGCGACCAGATTATTGCATTGTTTTGCGATGAGCGGGGAGGTTAGTTTTCGTATTTTTGCCTTCATCGTCGAAACCTTAATAATACTTGAGACGACGACCACCGCGATATTTATAGGGAGACAAAACAAGATGGGTCCTCTCCTGGCAGCACTCCGGTTCTATACCTGTATCTGTCCGGAGTGTACTGCGTACAGTCCAATACCAAGTAACCGTGAGGATTTTCGGTAGCCTTCTGAAATGCCTCTAGCAAGAATTTGGAGTTTCGCGGTTCCATCTGTTGAAATAGTCTGTCTATCTGCATCTTGTCTCTGTTATTCTTGAACACCACGATGTAATTGGCGTTTAGCGAGATTGTGCGAAATTTCCTGCCCTGGGGGAATATGTTTTGCAGAATGTATATGACCCCAAAGTTTCTGTGGTGCGAATCTTTGGTGAACAAATTGGATACTTCTGTGCTATCGCTCTCGTACATCATGTCGTCGATGACCACGAGATCTCCCTCCCTGATGCTGCACATGTTAGGAACGCCCGCGTGTGTCACTACGTTAAACGTGCAATGGTTGAATTCGGAGCCCAACTTGGGCGGATACTCGCGTGGATGACACCATACGACCCTTTTTGGTACCTTATCGAACACTCGTTCTGCGTTGGCAATGGCGCGCTTAACAAATGTGGACTTCCCGCAGCGCGACGGTCCCGCAACCTGTATGGTGCTTGGAAACGTAAATTTCTCTGGTTCTGTCATTTCCACATCCCTACCCGGATGCGTCTTTTTGAACCTACCCTTGTTGGGAATTACCTCTCCCAAAGACACATCTGTCATTTCCACGTTTCTGCCGGGGTTCGCTCGCTTAAACCTGCCCGTGTTGGTAATCACCTCACCCAAGGATACGTCTTCCATCTCTACGTTACTACCGGAGTTTGTTCGCTTAAACCTACCCCTGTCTGGCACCACTTCTCCCATGGAAACGTCCTTCATGTTTACGTTTCTTCCCGGATAGCACCGCTTAAATCTTTCCTTGTTGGGGACCACGGGTGGAATCGTGTCAAACGAAAAAAACTCTGGCGGTTCCAGATTGAAATTGAAATCCCCTGTAGGTTCCGTAAAACGACGCTTGGAGCTCTCATCGAAACACATATTATTCAACTTGCGTTTGCGCGGTAAAAGCGCGTGCCAATTCACGGGTTTCATCTTTTCGCAGGATATTACGGCGTGCCAAGGGACGTAGGGGTTTCTGACTTTCTTACGTCTTCTCTTGCGAACCGGAGACAGCAATACCTTAGGCTTCATCATGTACTCGGTTTCTCCCTGGTCATATCGGGCAAATTTAGGCTGAATTTCATCCTCGCTGTCATTTTCCTCCTCTTGTTCTTCTCTCCGTTTCTCTTGGTGCTTTCTTTTGGTTGCCATATTATGTGCGAGCGTCGTTCATCCTCCTTCTTTTATAACCGTAAGGATACGTCTCGCCGGTTAGCGGGTCCTGCACACGCTTGTCAACAACCATGCGAAACGTTTTGATCGAAGGTTCCGTCACAACCGTCCATAGACGCTTTCTGGCGATGTTGCGGCCTGCTATAAGTACAGATGCGTCGTTATGCGAATGGGCCATGCTCCGAATGACACTGCCGTTAACTTTGCTTAAGGTGCCGGAATTTAGGGTGATCCCCTTTACCTTGCACACTGAATGTTCTTTGTCGTTACATTTAACGTCAAACATGTAGCTCTTTGGTCCCGTGGATGCAAATCTCCAAATGTATGCGTCCTGTCCGTATTTTGACAATTCATCCGTCATATTGCCCAAAAAAGGTCCTGTTTTTGGAAGCCATTCGCCGGGTTTATAGGTCGCTATTACGGAGTCTGTGTCGAAGTAGCACACGCGCTGCCCCAACTTACGCAAGTATGAATACAGTTCTAGACGAGCGTGGGCTGTGGTGTAGGCGGCAATGACAACATTTGTAGTGAAATTCTGTTTGGGACTTCGCTCATCGTACCTCCAAACAACGCACATAATGTCGTCTGTGGCAGGCAGGTACGTTTGTACTTCCACGCCTGCATCGTTCAAGAGCTGAATAAGGCGAGCGTGGGAGTTTACAAGTTCGTTGGTGGGAAGGTTGTCGTGCTGACCGTATTTTCCCCAAAAAGAGTTTAACATCAGCTTTGCCAGCTCTCTCCTACCCGGATTGTCACACATGGCATTTGGATCCAAAGACACCCCCTCTTGCTCCAAAAACATTTTCACAAACGCGTCCTTCTTTTCTGGCGTGTTGCACTCCAAAGGCCAGCCGGAAGCTTCCGTCTTCATTTTCAAAAATTGATTCACGTAATCCTCAAAGAGTCCCTTTTGGTGCGGTCCATATTTAACCATTTCGTATTCCCATATTTCGTACGTTTGCAAGAGCACGTAGCCTTCCTTCAGTGCAACTTTAACCTCGTCAATCACCCACGTGACCTGCAAAGACCTCTCCTCGTCACTGTGGTTGCACTCCTCTTGACATTTTGCTTCTGCGCAGGTCATGCACAGAGGAAAAAGCAATTTTCCATCAACCCGCACGGGTAATACAGGATGATAAATTCCAGAGGGCGGTAGTATTTTACATTTTATTATACCACCCTGTACATTCTCCAAATTAGGAAATGTATCTACGTGTAGCTTTGGATGTCCAACCGGGTAGGCTTTGGTCTTATTAACAAAAGGATACAGACTGCAAACGTCAAAATAAAACATTTTTTCATCCCCAAGCGTCTCCTTATACACCTTCGTACAATTTGTCCTTCCCCCAAAGAATGCATCCCTAGGATTCAGAGGTTGCGGATGCGATTTAGAGTACGACTTCACAAAATCGGCTAGTTCACAGTTGGACTTTGTCATGTCGTTAAATTCACATTCCAACATTTCAATCAAATTGTAACCGGCATTCTTTATTTTTCGCGACACTCGCTTCGTGTCCTCATACCTAGAGCCCATGGTTTCGTTGCCGGTGCCGTTCACGACAGAATGTCGATTGGGAAAACAGCGCGTGCAACCGTGGTAGAAGCAACCGTGAAAAAAGTACACACACTTACTCTCCTCTCTGTATCCGTCTACTTTGTGACCCATCACTTTCACTTCTCTGCAGCGAAACGCGTGCTGAATGACCACGTTTTGCTGGTGCTCCAACCACGACAGCCAAATGCATGCTATTCGTGATTGTTTTCTGCCAGACGGTATCCACCTACGGGAATTATGGGAATGGTATTTGGCGTCATAAAGCGCTTTCTGTACACGTTCATGCACGCATGTGCAATTGTAACACATTCTCTGAAGGGATCTATATCATTTTCGTCCATGAATTCCCTTCTAAATTTGGACACTCCCCCGTATAGCAGAAACACGTCTGTTTTGCAGTATGATACCATTTCCTTTTCCATGTTAAACACGTAACCGGAGGCCAGCTTTTCCGCGTACCACTCCTCAAACGCCTTACGCCCGTGAACGGACATGCCCTCGGGACAGTAATACTTTTGATCGGGAATGGGGCCCTGGTAGTTTTCATTTTCCTTGGTGTTAAATAAATAAGGAAAATAACCCTTGCTATCGGCTAGATTAAACGTCTTTGGAAATCTGGCCAAAGGCATGGGAATAAAGTTCAGCGAGTCTAAAAACGTTATCTTGTCATGCTTCATCCTGTATATACGCGTACCCGTAATAATTAGTTCTGGTGTCCACCCGAGGTTCCCAATCATGTACTTGAGTATAAATTGACCATCGTAAGACCTGAGGTTGTGGGCAATGACGGTAACGTCCCAGAAATCGAACCTACTCTGGGTAATGTGATCAAATAGTTGCTTAACCGGATCTGTTCTAAATACCCACTCCTTTATACCGCATTGCGAACAATAGTTCATTTTATGTGTCACGTCCATGCATACAGAACATCCCTGGTACAAAACGCATAGATTTGGTAGGTGTTCAAATGTGTCAACATTACTCATATACGGAGTGTTTTGCGTGCATTCAAAATCTATAAACATGAAGATAAATCTATTTTTCTTCTTACTAGAAATATCAGATTTATAAGGTTGAATGTAGCACAAGTGATTTGCATCCACATGGCACTTGCACGCGTTACAAAATTTTTCATTGCACTTATGCGACGTCTTCCTACGTCGGCTATTAACCAGTTTGTTGCAGGATAGACACACCTTTTCAATGTCGCAAACAGACACATTCTTAGGATAATATGACCCCTTCAATAAGTGGTTATTATAACATTCCTCGCCCCTAAAACTCCTGTGACACGAGTTACACTCCCTAATGACAGTATCTGTCGATTTGCACTCCAGGTGACATTTGGTGCATTTCAAATCGCAGCGGTGCCTCTCTTTTTTATTCACAGATACGTAATTACACTGACGGCAGTAAAACTTGCACGAAAATGCTCTGTGCAGGTCCACTATAGCGTTAAAGTGTTCATCATGTAACAATAAGTCGAGGTGTTTTTCAGAGTTCGCATTCCACTTGTACAACACGTTCTTTCCCGAATGACCCCCAAACACGGTAATGTTATATTCCCGCAGTTTACGTGCAAAACTTTCAACGTCTTGCAGAGTGTAAGCACCATCGCGGGATCCTACATGTTGGCACAATTCTAACGCCTTCTCCTTTTGAATGCGTTGAAAACGTCTAACCGCACGATAATTATCATCTCCGTCAACTTTAGCCTTACACACAACAATGGCTCTAGGTAAACACAATGTGTCATTATTTTTAATCTCAATAATTCCTTTATTCCTGCTACATATTTCGCAGGGTTTGAAGCACGAACCCTGCACCTCTTTGGTCCACACGCAGTTAATGTTCAATGGTCCTCTTATCAAGAATTCCCTATTACTCTGCATAACCCTCTCTATTGATTTTATTATAGCCTCCGGATTTATTTGATCAAACCTGCGAACGCTCATATTAAATGGAGCAGAGGGATGTCTAGAATCACTAATAGATAACCCCATGTACCCGGGTTCATTGTTCAACAGGTTTTCATTTAAAAAGTTCAACAACCCCTGGAACGTTTCAGAAATCCACAGTTCAGGATTTGCATTTTCAGGCATGGGTCGCACGGTTACAACGGTTTCCGAAAATCCTGAATAAAACTTATTCACCGAACGCTTGCGATGCTGAGCAATGTCAAATAACGGTGGTTCACTTACCAACATCTCCTCCTCCATCCCACTATCGTTAGGCAGGTCAACGTTGCCGTCGTTAGAAGGTAGGGAAATATCACCTTCGAAATAAGACAGAAAGTCCTCGTCGTTGTCCGAAGGAATAGGAAAGTCCTCTTGAAAATAAGGCGACAGGTCCTCGTTTTCCATCATACCACGTTAGCAAGTAAACCTTTAAAGTAAACGTGAAATATATCGTTTTAACGTTATATACAATTTGCGCAACGCTCCACATCTATCTATCTATCTATCTATCTATCTATCTATCTATCTATCTATCTATCTATCTATCTATCTATCTATCTATCTATCTATCTATCTATCTATCTATCTATCTATCTATCTATCTATCTATCTATCTATCTATCTATCTATCTATCTATCTATCTATCTATCTATCTATCTATCTATCTATCTATCTATCTATCTATCTATCTATCTATCTATCTATCTATCTATCTATCTATCTATCTATCTATCTATCTATCTATCTATCTATCTATCTATCTATCTATCTATCTATCTATCTATCTATCTATCTATCTATCTATCTATCTATCTATCTATCTATCTATCTATCTATCTATCTATCTATCTATCTATCTATCTATCTATCTATCTATCTATCTATCTATCTATCTATCTATCTATCTATCTATCTATCTATCTATCTATCTATCTATCTATCTATCTATCTATCTATCTATCTATCTATCTATCTATCTATCTATCTATCTATCTATCTATCTATCTATCTATCTATCTATCTATCTATCTATCTATCTATCTATCTATCTATCTATCTATCTATCTATCTATCTATCTATCTATCTATCTATCTATCTATCTATCTATCTATCTATCTATCTATCTATCTATCTATCTATCTATCTATCTATCTATCTATCTATCTATCTATCTATCTATCTATCTATCTATCTATCTATCTATCTATCTATCTATCTATCTATCTATCTATCTATCTATCTATCTATCTATCTATCTATCTATCTATCTATCTATCTATCTATCTATCTATCTATCTATCTATCTATCTATCTATCTATCTATCTATCTATCTATCTATCTATCTATCTATCTATCTATCTATCTATCTATCTATCTATCTATCTATCTATCTATCTATCTATCTATCTATCTATCTATCTATCTATCTATCTATCTATCTATCTATCTATCTATCTATCTATCTATCTATCTATCTATCTATCTATCTATCTATCTATCTATCTATCTATCTATCTATCTATCTATCTATCTATCTATCTATCTATCTATCTATCTATCTATCTATCTATCTATCTATCTATCTATCTATCTATCTATCTATCTATCTATCTATCTATCTATCTATCTATCTATCTATCTATCTATCTATCTATCTATCTATCTATCTATCTATCTATCTATCTATCTATCTATCTATCTATCTATCTATCTATCTATCTATCTATCTATCTATCTATCTATCTATCTATCTATCTATCTATCTATCTATCTATCTATCTATCTATCTATCTATCTATCTATCTATCTATCTATCTATCTATCTATCTATCTATCTATCTATCTATCTATCTATCTATCTATCTATCTATCTATCTATCTATCTATCTATCTATCTATCTATCTATCTATCTATCTATCTATCTATCTATCTATCTATCTATCTATCTATCTATCTATCTATCTATCTATCTATCTATCTATCTATCTATCTATCTATCTATCTATCTATCTATCTATCTATCTATCTATCTATCTATCTATCTATCTATCTATCTATCTATCTATCTATCTATCTATCTATCTATCTATCTATCTATCTATCTATCTATCTATCTATCTATCTATCTATCTATCTATCTATCTATCTATCTATCTATCTATCTATCTATCTATCTATCTATCTATCTATCTATCTATCTATCTATCTATCTATCTATCTATCTATCTATCTATCTATCTATCTATCTATCTATCTATCTTTTCAGTTGTGTAATGCCTTTATAATAGTGTATTAATAATTTGAATACATGCATTAAATATGAGTTTAATTATGCAATAATAAATAACACTTACGGTGGCATCACACACGGCGTACATGAAGTGTCGTTTTCACCGTTACGTTTACACTTGCAGTCACTATCATCACAGCAAGCAATATACAGCGTTAGCAATATGGACAATATGGTTGCTATTAAAATTCCAATCAACATCACCTCATAGTCCTGCATGGCTTTGTAAAGCGTACACAAGAATCAAGCTAATGCACACAGTAAACAATTCTTTTTTACCACTTTACAAACAATATATATATATATGTACCCGCTAGAACTCTCGAACCCATGCCTTGCTCAGTCATATACCGTGAGTGCTGCACTCTGCGAGAAAAAAAATGTGGTACGTCATTTGTAATTGCTATTCCCCTACTGCAAGTTACAGTGACGGTAGGCGGTGTCGATCCCCTGCCCTGCGCAATGATATACCGCAAGTGCTCCACTCTGCGCTGGGAAAGGGGAAATGTACATCATTTTTGTATTTGCTATTCCCCTACTGCAAGTTACAGTGACGGTAAGCGATGTCGATCCCCTGTCCTGCGCAATGATATACCGCAAGTGCTTCACTCTACACCGGGTGAGGGGAAATGTGCTACGTCATTTCATTGCTATTCCCCTACTGCAAGTTACAGCGGCGGTAAACGGTGTCGATCCCCTGCCCTGCGCAATGATATACCGCAAGTGCTTCACTCTACGCCGGGTAAGGGGAAATGTGCTACGTCATTTCATTGCTATTCCCCTACTGCAAGTTACAGCGGCAGTGAGCGGTGTCGATCCCCTGCCCTGCAAAATGATATACCGCAAGTGCTCCACTCTGCGCTGGGAAAGGGGAAATGTGCTACGTCATTTTGTAATTGCTATTCCCCTACTGCAAGTTACAGTGACGGTAGGCAGTGTCGATCCCCTGCCCTGCGCAATGATATACCGCAAGTGCTCCACTCTGCGCTGGGAAAGGAAAATGTGCTACGTCATTCCCAAGACGATAGTACATGTGCACTTGCAGCGTGTGGACTTTCCAATCTAGTAAGAGCATCCGGTGGTTAACTAGCTGGTGCAAGTCTGACACTAACAACGTCCGGTTTCGATCGCTGCGGTCTGTTGATAACTTCCATTGTTTTTCCTATGATACCACTGCATCCGGTCTACATCCGGTTTCGATTGCTGCACACTGCTGATAACCTCCATTGTTTTTCCAACGATAACACTGCATCCGGTTGCAACAATCCATTATCTCTTCCCCCAGACTTTCGCTACGTCCGCTTTATGGAGCACGGGACCTCACCACATACGTCATACGTCTTCAATAAAACATTGCCGCTTTTCCTCTATCACATTCAGTGCTTGACTGCTGCTGCTGCTCCTGTTGCACATGCCACGAAGTGTACCGCAGTGAAAACAAGTTTTCAACGTCTTACACATACACACATTTGTGTAAGTATTATTACCGTTATTTATCGTAGTACTTATGTGTTATACTTAAAGTGGTGCATTAATTCATTTTTTTTTTGTTTAATACTGCACACCATATTTCATTGTTTATAATTTCATTGTTTTATTATATGTGTTTTTGTATACATTCATTTCAGTTGCTAAACGATTTCCATGCTAAAAGGATCAACGCAGTTTTTTTACCATTAATCCTGAATTCATTCCTGTAAGTAGTATTTATTCATTTATTACATATATGTAGGTGTTTGTAGTATTACTCACATTATTATTATTATTATTATTATTATTATTATTATTATTATTATTATTATTATTATTATTATTATTATTATTGCTCCTTCACGTCCAGTCCTTGCATACAATGGTGTAAAGTACGCGCTGGTGCATATTCTGTTATTTTTTTCAATATGGATGTTTTGTTAACGCTGCACGTAACGTGTACTGTTATTATTTTTGTGTTGTGTCTTTCATATTAATAACGTTCCTCTTTTGTTTTTTCTTATAGTTTGTTAACGCTGCACGTAACATCATTACTCTGTGTACTGTTATTATTTTTGTGTTGTGTCTTTCATATTAATAACGTTCCTCTTTTGTTTTTCTTATAGTTTGTTAACGCTGCACGTAACATCATTACTCTGTGTATGTTATTATTTTTGTGTTGTGTCTTTCATATTAATAACGTTCCTTTTTTTGTTTTTTCTTATAGACGTCGTGCTGTTTACAGTTTTTTCATTTTTTTCTTTCCTGCTTCTACGTGGTGGTTGCTGTGGTACATGATAAAAGGACTGGTGATTTGTCGCAGCATCGTTGTGTATCCATCGTAAGTGTTCATTTATAGTCATTGTTAATACTTTCACGTACACATTTATATTACTCTTTTTCCTTTATTTTCGTTTCTTATGCACAGATGTCATTGTCAAGCTGCTTTGCAGAGGAGTGCCAACCCTGCTTTACCGTCACCTGTCCCTTGTGTTCTAGTAAAACCTGTGCTGGCAGTGCATTCAATTTATCCATCACTTTCATAGCTTCAAAAGTAACACCCCTTCCTACACCTCCATTTGCCATTAAATGCGCGTACTGTAACTACCCCTTTGAATTTACACATAATGATGTGCGTCCCACGCGCGTAGATCTGCATTTACCCTTTTGGAAACGCTCCATAAAGTGCTGTAGAATTTTTTGCATTTTCCCAGGTTTCACAAACGTTAACTGCAGCCACGATTGTTCATTTGCTGCTATTCGAAATCCATATTTTGTACTCGATTGCTGTTTTAACTTTTTACACTTCACACTCGAACCACCATTATGGTGGTATCATGGGCACACACAAATAAAACACGATCCGCGTTTACACTTTGCAAACACAGACACTATAACTTATTGGGATATTTCTAGTTGGCACTCGCACTTTAACGATCCTCATTCCCCTTAATTGTAGCACGCACTTTTATTTTGTTTTTGCAGATTATGGCCTCTGCATCTTCCTTATCATTTACCCTCAATCCTGACATCGTTCCTCTCACCTCAAAATACCGCATTGTTAAACACCTGTTCCCGTCTTACACCGTTTTGCAATCCTTTGAACCTAACTACTTTCCATCTTCCTTCATCTTTGTACTATACTAGAATTCTTCATTTCCGAGGGTACTTGCTGTACCATTGTAGGATCATATATCGGGCATTTGCTCGACGGGTACAACTATGTAGACCAATTTCCCACTTTCTTTGTCGCGTTTTCCAAAGATGATGATGACACTTGGGAGTCAAAACCATTTTTGTCAAATTTTCTGTTTACAAATCATGGCGAATTTTACGTTTACTTTGAACACTCGTTTGAGTTTAAAAATATTCTCTTCACTAACACGCGCTCGTATATGCACGGTGTGTTTCACTATGATGAGTGGCATGCCATTTTTAACGGAGAATCATATTTCTTTAATACCGTTTTTTTAATCGTGCAATTGGATGTACCGGTACATCACATAGACTGCTGGTACGACGTCCTGTGTTTAGTATTTTCCAATCAACTGTTCTTGCATAACTTTGCTCTTACAGCTCTTTTTGATAACAAAAACAAATTTCGCTTAAAATTTATCAAAGACCAGCAGAGACTGTCTACAGTATGGTATTCATTACCATCCATGGACAGATTAGTTTTAATGAAAAAATGGCACAGCAACTACCCAGTTGACATCCTATCCGATTACCCTCCCGCAAATGAATGCACCTGCATGGTTTGCTGCCCTTCACCCCCTTCCCTAAAAGCTTTGGCTTTTCACTCTCTTTCTTTAAATTACTCTTCCTTCTCATTAACCCCTCCTTCCTAATTTGTAGATGAGCTCTTTCGCGGCGATTGGCAACGATCCAGTGGGAGTCGCGCTGTTACAATGGCAGCAGTCCCCACCACTCCAACAACTGCCACCATCACCACCTCCACAACAACAACAACAGCAACAACACCAACTGCAGCACCGTGATAATTATATAATGTTAATAGAAGAAAGAATTGTCGCACTAGAAAGACAAAATTTTGTTCTTAGTGAAAAACTTAAAGCCATGGAAAACACTTTTCATGTTGATTCAAATACACTAATACATATGCCCACTCTTATTACCTACTTACCCAAAAAAACAACAATTTTAAGTAACATGTATGTAGATTCATACATACCACCACCTCCACCAGTAATCCCCCTACAACCGGGGAGACATGTTTTCTTCAACAGTACTGACGTAAAAGAAAACTTCAAAATATACTGTACATAATTTTGCACTTTTTTCATTTCATTTCATTTTTATTCATTATTATATATATTTCATGCTTTTCATTAATTTAAATATATTTTCTTATTTATATTACATATATATTTTATAACATGTATTTATATTTAATTATTTATTTATACATATATATTTTTCCCATAAGTGTTTATTGTTTATCTTTTTATTTTTTCCCATAAGTGTTTATACCAATTGTTTATCTTTTTTCTACTTATATTATATATTGTATTGTAAAAAAGTCTTATGTAAATATATTGTTTATAACGAGAAAAAACTTTTATTATCAATCATACATATATATATTTTTCCATATTTTTTTTGTACCTATTATGCTACTTATATATTAAATACTCTATAGTAAAAGTCGTATATATTTTATAACCTACCTTATTTTGTGTCATATTCAAATCCCTCCTCAACCCCTTCTTCCATTCCTCCTCCTACACCTTCCCCTTCTTCTTCTTCTTCTTCTTCTTCTTCTTCTTCTTCTTCTTCTGCTTCAGTGTCATATAGATTTGCATAGTTTTCAAATTCTACATCTTCATTAACATCACCTATACACGCCTTACCCAATTTACCTATTAAACCCTTCAACCCTTCAAACTCATCATACAACTTTTTCACGTTTACCTTTATTCGACCTACCAATTCCTGCTGCTTACTCACATTCTCCTTCTTCTCTTCCATTTCCCTCTTCATCCTCTCCATATTATCCATCATTTCTCTCATCCTCTCTTCCATTTCTTCCTTATCCTTTATCGCTACATCCAATTGTCGACTCATTCCTCTCATCTTATCTTCACACTCCTTTCTCATCTTGCTCTTCACCCCATTAATACTCTTCTTACACCTATCCATTGCCGCCTTCCTTATACTATTCACCGATACTTTCCCCACTTCACTTCCACATTGTGAACTTATTTTCAAATTACCTTCTGCACTCCAATGCGAACCACGCTTCACCCTACCTTTTACTCTTCTACCCCCCACCTCCAAATTCCATTCTCCATCCCCACATTCCCCAAATAAATACACATAATTATCCATAAAATAACTATTCATTTCGTTCATTACACTATACGCCACTACCAATTCACTCTCCTCTTCCGACAGCCTCCACTTCAAATCCAAACCCTCCGGCAAATCTACCGCTTTCATCATCATTTCGCAATCCAACATCTCCACCCTCATAGTAACATTACCGCCTGCATACATCACTATAGGTTTACCGTAATATTCGCACTTCTTACCCTTCCTCCTCCCCTTCACACAGTCGCACCCCTCGCTCAACACATACCCCTCTGGACATTCAACCTGACCCATCTCAAATTCACCGTAATACAAATAACCACACCGACCACCCTTCTCACATCTAGTTACAGGCCTCAAACAATTATATACATTCTTCACACCTTCCATATTCATTATACTCGCATTAAATCTACACCCCATCCCCTCTTTGTACCTACACGTACAATTTAACAACAATTCATTATCCTTATCGCATATCAACCCCTTATTCAAAGATCCTGTCACATCATCCACCTTAAAACCACATCTACCAAAACTTATGCAATTATCCTCCGCTTTCACCATCCGCTCCGCACTCGCAACCCATGCAAGTACCATAAACGTCGCCAACACGTTCATCTTTGCAAATAACCCACCCTCCTACCTTCCTTCCCTTTTTATTCACATCCTCCACACAGTGCTCGCACGCCTTATTCTCAACAATCGCTTTATTCCTTTTCAGATGAATGCATTCCTCAAGTACGTCAGAAACTCGCGCAGGCTATGCACCTTAACTCAACCTGAAATCACAGTTATCGCAGCTCTCCCACCCAATCAACTACTCCTCTTTCCACCCATTGACGTCGACCTCATGTGGCCCCTACTAAACCCACATTGTAAAAACGTCTTCCAAAGTTTCAGACGCTGCACCTCCCATTACAACCTACCCCATCATCGCACCCTCATCGACGGACCTCCACCCTTCATTTACCTCTGTCCTCTTTGCACAAAAGATAAATAACATCATACCCAATCTTTCTTCTCTATCACCTACTCTCTTCTCTTTACAGCCCAACATGCAACGCAACAAACGCGTCAGAGTCATCGAAGTATGGTCGCCCACTCTAATCAATGTCCAAACCGGCACATTACTCCCCTACTGCCTCCAATGCCTCGCCAAAAGAACGTGTCGCAACAATGCAATACCCGTCCCCTTCCCTCACATCCCACAACTACACTCAACCCAATGCGACACATGCGACCAGTATCGACCCAACAAAAAGTATTATGTAAGATGGCCACACTACCAAAAACAAAGCCATATGTAACGCCAAACAAGAATGTAACAACAAATGTAATAACAAATTAAAGTAATAAAAACAATTACATCAACATGTCTCATATTTTATTCATTTCTATATAAATGTACCCCGCGCCGGACGCCTCACACGTCACATCCGGTTTCACTTCAACGTCATATTTTGTATTCCCTTGTAGTGTGTACAATCCAAAAAGTGTACCCCTCGGCGGACGCTTTACAACATACCCACACACTACAACGCAATACAAAATATGACCTTGAACTAAAACCGGATGTGACGTCAATTAGGCGTCCGCCGCGGGGTCCATACTACTTACGCATAATATGCTTTTCTACAGCTATCAAAATAGCAAATTGAAAGAGAACCATTTATCTCGAATAAGAACGGAAAAAAAGTGATTTTAACGAGGTTTCCCAACTTCGAAAAAAATTAGTTTTCTTTTTGAGATTCTTACCGCATAATATGCTTTTCTAAGGCTATCAAACTAGTATAATGAAAGAGAACCAGTTATCTCAAATAAGAACGGAAAAAAAGTGATTCTAATGAAGTTTCCAAACTTCGAAAAAAAAATTTTTTCTTTTCGAGATTCTTTAGCATTAATATGCTTTTCTGAGGCTATCAAACTAGTATAATGAAAGAGAACCAGTTATCTCAAATAAGAATGAAAAAAATTGATTCATAAAGATTTTCCAAACATCAAAAAAAAAAAATTTTTTTCTTTTTGAGATTCTTACCGCATAATATGCTTTTCTAAGGCTATCAAACTAGTATAATGAAAGAGAACCAGTTATCTCAAATAAGAACGGAAAAAAAGTGATTCTAATGAAGTTTCCAAACTTCGAAAAAAAAATTTTTCTTTTCGAGATTCTTTAGCATTAATATGCTTTTCTGAGGCTATCAAACTAGTATAATGAAAGAGAACCAGTTATCTCAAATAAGAATGAAAAAAATTGATTCATAAAGATTTTCCAAACATCAAAAAAAAAAATTTTTTTCTTTTCGAGATTCTTTCCGCATAATATACTTTTCTGAGGCTATCAAACTAGTATAATTAAAGAGAACCAGTTATCTAGAATAAGAACGGAAAAAAAGTGATTCTAATGAAGTATCCAACTTCGAAAAAAAAATTTTTTTTTTCGAGATTCTTTCCCATAATATGCTTTTCTACAGCTATCAAACTAGTATAATGAAAGAGAACCAACTAAACTAAACTAAATTTAAACAAAACTAAACTAAAATAAATTAATCTAAACTAAACTATAAATTAAACTATAATCCAAACTAAATTATTAACTAAAATATAAACTAAACTAAACTAAACTAACCTGTAAAATAAACAAAATAAAACTAAACGAAACTAAACTAAACTAAACTAAACTAACCAACCCAACCTAACCTCACCAAAATAAAAATAAACTACACTAACCTAAATTAACCCAAAAAAAACCAAATTATACTAAATTCAAATAAGCTAAACTAAACTCAACTAAATTAACCTAACCTAACCTAACCTAAACTAAACTAAACTAAACTAAACTACACTGAACTAAACTAAACTAAACTATAAATTAAACTATAAACTAAGCTAAACTAAACTATAAATTAAACTATAAACTAAACAAAACTAAACTATAAACTAAACTAAACTAAATTAACTTAACCTAACAAACCTACCATAACCTAACCCAACCTAAACTAAACTAAACTGTCCTAACCTAACCTAACATAACCTACCTTAAACTAAACTGAACTAAACAAATTAAAATAAACTAAACTTAATTAACTATAAACTAAACTGTAAACTTAACTAAAATAAATTATAAAATTAACCATAAACTAAACTAAATTTACTAAACTATAAACTAAACTAAACTTAACTAAACTAAACAAAACCAAACTTAACTAACCTAACGTAACCTAACCTAACCTAAACTAAACTAAACTAAGCTAACCTAACCTAACCTATCCTAACCTAAACTAAACAAGAGTAAACTATAAACTAAACTAAACTATAAACTAAATTTTAAACTAAACTAAACCTAAATATAAACTAAACTATAAAATTAATAAACCAAATTATAAACTAAACTATAAACTAAACTAAACTAAAATAAACTAAACTAAACTAAACTATAAACTAAACTTAACTAAACTAACCTAACATAACCTAACTTAACCTAAACTAAACTAAATTAAACTAAGCTAAGCTAAGCTAACCTAACGTAACGTAAACGAAATTAAACTAACTAAAACTAAACTACACTAAAGTAAACTAAACTAAACTATAAACTAAACAATAAACTAAACTATAAACTAAACTAAACTAAAGTAAACTAAACTAACCTAATCTATAAACTAAACTGTAAACTAAACTAACCTAAACTATAAACTAAACTAAACTAAACTATAAACTAAATTAAACTAAATTAAAACAAACTAAATTAAACTTATCTAACCTAACCTAACATAACATAACCTAAACTAAACTAAACTAACCTAATCTAACCTAACCTAATTTAAACTAATCTAAACTAAACTTAACTATACTTAACTAAACCAAACTATAAACTAAACTATATACTAAATTAAACTAAACTATAAAGTAAACTAAACTAAAATAACCTAACCTAACCTAAACTAAACTAAACTAAACTAACCTAACCTAACCTAAACTAAACTAAACTAAACCAAACTAAACCAAACTAAACTGAACTAACCTAACCTAACCTAACCTAAACTAAACTATAAACTAAACTAAACTAACCTATCCTAACCTAATGTAAACTAAACAAAAATAAACTAACCTACCTAACCTAACCTAAACTTAAATAAACTATAAACTAAACTATAAACAGAACTATAAAATAAACTATAAACTAAACTAAACTGTAAAATAAACTAAACTAAACTAAACTAAACTAAACTAAACTAACCATAATACAAATAAACTAAACTAATCTAACCAAACCTGACCTAAACCAAACTAAACTAAATTGAACTAACCAAACCTAACCTAACCAAAACTAAACTAAACTAAATTAATAACTAAACTATAAACTAAACTAAACTATAAACTAAACTAAACAGCACTATAAACTAAAATAAACTAAAATAAACCAACCTAACCTAATCTTTCCTAAGCTAGACTAAACTAAACTAACCTAACCTAACCAAACCTAAACTCAACAAAACGAAACTAAATTTAACTAAACTAAACTAAACTAAATTAAGCTATTAACTAAACTAAACTATAAAATAAACTATAAACTAAAAAAAACTAAATTATAAATTAAACTTAACTAAACTAAACTAAATTAAACTAACCTAAGCTAAACTAAACTAAATTAGCTTTAACTAAAGTAAACTTAATTAAACTATAAACTAAACTAAACTATAAACTAAACTAAACTAAACTATAAACAAAACTAAACTAAACTGAACTAAACTAACCTAACCTAACCTAAACAAAACTAAACTAAACTAAACTAAACTAACCTAACCTAAGCTAACCTAAACTAAACTAAAGTATACACTAAACTAAACTATAAACTAAACTAAACTAAACTAATCTATACATTAACTAAACTAAACAATACTAAACTAAACTATAAATTAAACTAAACTAAACAAAACTAAAGTAAACTAACCTAACCTAACTTAACCTAAATTAAACTAAACTAAACTAACCTAACCTAACCTCACCTAACCTAAACTAAACTATACTAAACTAAATTCAAATACACTAAACTAAACTAAACTAACCTAACATAACCTAACCTAACCTAAATTAAACTAAATTAAACTATCTTAACCAAATTTAACCAAAACTAAACTAAACTAAAGTAAAAAAAACTAAACTAAATAAATCTAAACTATAAACTAAACAATAAACTAAAATAAAATATAAACTAAATTAAACTAAATGATAAACTAAACTCTACTAAACTAATATAAACTAAATTAACCTAACCTAACCTAACCTAAAATAAACAAAACTAAACTAACCTTACCTAACCTAACTTAAACTAAACTAAACTAAACTAAGCTAACCTAACCTAACCTAAACTAATTTAACTTAACCTAACCTAGACGAAACCAAACTAAACTAAACCTAACTAAACTAACTAAACTAAACTAAACTAAACTAAACTGAACTATAAACTAAACTATAATCTAATCTAAACTAAATTAACTAAACTAAACTAACCTAACCTAACCTAACCTAAATTAAACCAAAGAAAACTAAACTAACGTAACCTAACCTAAATTTAACTTTAACTTTATTTAACCTAAACTAAATTCAAATAAACTAAACTAAACTAAAGTAACCTAACCTAACCCTACCTATACTAAACTAAACTAAACTAACCTAACCTAACCTAACCTAAACTAAACTAAAGTAAACTAAACTAAAATAAACTAAAGTAAATTAACTAAACTATAAACTAAACTATACACTAAACTTACCTAAATTATTAACAAAAATAAATTATACTAAACTAAACTATACTAAACTAACCTAAGCTAACCTAACCAAACCTAAACTAAACTAAACTAAACTAAACTAATCTAACCTAACCTAACCTAACCTAAACTAAACTAAACTAAATTAAGGTAACCTAACCTAAACTAACCAAAATAAACTAAACTAAACTAAATAAACTAAACTAAACTAAATTAAACTAACCTAAGCTAAACTAAACTAAATTAAATTAAAATAAACTAAACTAAATTAAACTATTAGCAAAACTAAACTACATTATAAACTAAATTATAAACTAAACTAAATTAAACTAAACTATAAACGAAACTAAACTAAACTATCCTAAGCTAACGTAACTTTACCTAAACTAAACTAAACTAACCTAACCTAATCTAAATTAACTAAACTAAACTATAAACTAAACTAAATTATAAACTAAACTAAACTAAACTAAACTATCCTAACCTAACCTAACCTAACCTAAACTAAACTAACATAACCTAACCTAAACTTACCTAACATAACCTAAACTAAAATAAACTAAACTTAACTAAACAACCTAACCGAACATAACCGAACTTAACCTAAACTAAACAAAACTAAACTAAACTTACGTAACCTAAGCTAACCTTACCTAACTTAACCTAAACTAAACTATAAACTTAAACGAAACTAAACTATAAACTAAACTAAACTAAACTATCCTACCCTAACTTAACCTAACCTAACCTAAACTAAACTAAACTAACCTAACTTAATATAAACTAAACTAAACTAAACTAATCTACAAATTAACTAAACTAAACTAAACTAAACTAAACTAAACTAACCTAACCTAACCTAAACTAAACTATAAACTAAACTAAACTAAACTATAAATTAAACTAAACTAAACTATCCTAAACTAACCTAACTTAACCTAAACTAAACTAAACTACCCAAACTAACCTAACCTAATCTAAACTAAACTAAACAAAACTATAAACTAAACTAAATTATAAACTAAACTAAACTCAACCATCCTACCCTAACTTAACCTAACCTAACCTAAACTAAACTAAACTGACCTAACTTAATATAATCTAAACTAAACTAAACTAATTTACAAATTAACTAAACTAAACTAAACTAAATTAAACTAAACTAACCTAACCTAACCTAAATTAGCCTATCATAAAGTAAAGTAAAGTAAACTAAACTAACCTAACCTATCCTAACCTAAATTAAACTAAACTAAATTCACTAAACTAATATACACTAACCTAACCTAACCAAAACTAAACTAAACTAAACCAAAATGTAAACTAAACTATAAAATAAATTAAACTAAACTAAACTAAAATAAACTAAACTAACCTAACTTAACATAACCTAACCTAACCTAACCTAAATTAAACTAAACTAACCTAACCTAACATAATATAAACTAAACTAAACTAAATTCACTAAACTAAACTTAACTAAACTACACTAACCTAACCTAGCCTAACCTAAACTAAACTAAACTAAACTATAAACTAAAATATAAACTAAATTTAACTAAAATAAACTAAACTTAACTAAATTAAACTAACCTAATGTAAACTAACCTAACCTAACATAAACTAAACTAACTAAACTACCCTAACCTAACCTAACCTAAACTAAACTAAATTAAACTAAAATAAACCAAACTAAATTATACTATATACTAAACTAAACTAAACTACAAACTAAACAAAAATAAACTAAACTAAACTATAAACTAAAATATAAACTAAACTATAAACTAAACTAAACTAAACTATAAACTAAACTAAACTAAAGTAAATTAAACTAAACTAAACTAAACTAAACTAAACTATAAACTAAACTTAACTAAACTAAACTTAACAAAAATAACCTAACCAAACCTAACTTAACCTAAATTAAACTAAACTAAACTAACCTAACCTAACCTAAATTAAACTAAACCAAAATAAACTAAATTCAAATAAACTAAACTAAACTAATCTAACCTAACCTAACCTAACCTAAATTAAAGTAAACTAAACTAACCTAACCTATCCTAACCAAAACTAAACTAAACTAAACTAAAATAAACTAAATTAAACAAATCTAAACTATAAACTAAACTATAAACTAAAATAAACTATAAACCAAACTCTACTAAACGAAAATAAACTAAACTAACCTAACCTAACCTAACCTAACCTAACCTAACCTAAAATAAAATAAACAAAACTAAACTAACCTAACCTAACCGAACCTAACTTAACCTAAGGTAACCTAGACGAAAGCAAACTAAACTAATCTGAACTTAACTAAACTATAAATTAAACTATTAGCAAAACTAAACTAAATTATAAATTAAACTATAAACTAATTTAAACTAAACTACTAAATTAAAATAAACTATAAACTAAACTATAAACTAAACTAAATGAAATTATAAACTAAACTATACTAAACTAAACTAAACAAAGCTAAACTAACCTAATCTACCCTAACGAAACCTAAGCTAAACTCAACTAAACTAAACTAGTCTAACCTAAGCTAACCTAAACTAAATTATAAATTAAACTATTAGCAAAACTAAACTATATTATAAACTAAACTATACACTAAACTAAACTAAGCGATAAACTAAACTATAAACTTAACTAAACTAAACTAACCTAACCTAACCTAACCAAAATAAAAATAAACTAATCTAAACTAACCTAACCTAAATTAAACTAAACTAAATTCAAATAAACTAAAATAATCTAAACTAAACTAAACTAAAATAACCTAACCTAACCTAACCAAAACTAAACCAAATTAAACTAAACTAAAATAAACTAAACTAAACTAAAGCATAAACTAAACTATAAACTAAACTAAACTATACACTAAACTACAAAATATACTATATTAAACTATAAACTAAACTATAAACTAAACTAAACAACCATATAAACTAAAGAAAACTAAACTAAACTAACCTCACCTAACCTAACTTAAGCTAAACTAAACTTAACAAAACTAACCTAACCTAACCTAATCTAAACTAAACTAAACTAACCTAACCTAACCCAAACTAAAATAAACTAAACTAAAATAAACTAAACTAAACTATAAATTAAAATAAACTATAAACTAAGATATAAACTAAACTAAACTAAACTATACTAAACTAAACTAAACTAAACTAACCTAACCTAACCTAATCAAACCTAAGCTAAACTAAACTAAACTAAACTAATCTAACCTAACCTAACCTAACCTAAACTAAACTAAACTAACCTATCCTAAATTAAACTAAACTAAACTAACCTAACTTAACCTAACTAAACTAAACTAAACTAATCTAAATTCAAATATACTAAACTAAACTAACCTAACCTAACCTAAATTAACTAAATAAACTAAACGAAACTAAACTAAACTAAATTAAACTAACCTAACCTAACCTAACCTAACCTAAACTAAACTTAACTAAACTAAACTATCCTAACCTAACCTAAACTAAACCAAAATAAAATAAACTAAACTAAACTAACATACCCTAACCTAAACTAAAACTAAATTCAAATAAACTAAACTAAATTAAACTAACCTAAACTAACCTAACCTAACATAACCTAAACTAAACTAAACCAAAGTAAACTAACTTAACCTAACATAACCAAACTAATCTAAATTTAACTAAACTATAAACAAAACTAAACTAACCTAAACTAAACTAAACTAAACTAACCGAACCTAAGCTTTCGTAACCTAATCTAACGTAAGCTAAACTTGACTAAACTAACTTAACCTACCCTAAACTAACCTAAACTAAAGTAAACTATACTAAACTAAATTAAACTAAACTTAACTAAACAAAATTTAAATATTAATTAAACTTAAAATATAAACTAAACTATAAACTAAACTATAAATTAAACTAAACTAACCTAAGCTAAACTAAACTTAACAAAACTAACCTAACCTAACCTAACCTAACCTAAACTAAACTAAACTAACCTAACCTAACCAAAACTAAAATAAACTAAAATAAATAAACTAAACTAAACTAAACAATAAACTAAGCTATAAATTAACTAAACTAAACTATAAACTAAACTAAACTAAACTATAAATTAAACTAAACTAAACTATCCTAAACTAACCTAACTAAACCTAAACTAAACTAAACTACCCTAATTTAACCAAGCCTAAACTAACTTAAACTAAACTAAACTATAAACTAAACTAAATTATAAACTAAACTAAACTCAACCATCCTACCCTAACTTATCCTAACTTAACCTAAACTAAACTAAACTGACCTAACTTAATATAATCTAAACTAAACTAAACTAATTTACAAATTAACTAAACTCAACTAAACTAAACTAATTTAAACTAACCTAACCTAACCTAAGCTAAACTAGCCTATCCTAAAGTAAAGTAAACTAAACTAAACTAACCTAACCTATCCTAACCTAAACTAAACTAAACTAAATTCACTAAACTAATATACACTAACCTAACCTAACAGAAACTAAACTAAAATAAACTGTAAACTAAACTATAAAATAAATTAAACTAAACTAAACTAAACTAAACTAACCTAATTTAACATAAGCTAAAATAGCCTAAACTAACTAAACTAAACTAACCTAACCTATTATAAAATAAACTAAACTAAACTAAATTCACTAAACTAAACTAAACTAAACCACACTAACCTAACCTAACCTAAACTAAACTAAACTAAACTAAACTATAAACTAAACTATAAACTAAATTTAAGTAAAATAAACTAAACTTAACTAAATTAAACTAACCTAATGTAAACTAACCTAACCTAATATAAACTAAACTTACTAAACTAACCTAACCTAACCTAACCTAAACTAAACTAAACTAAATTAAACTAAAATAAACCAAACTAAATTATAATATATACTAAACTAAACTAAACTATAAAGTAAACTATAAACTAAACTATAAACTAAACTAAACTAAACTATAAACTAAATTAAACTAAACTATAAACTAAACTAAACTAAACTAAACTAAACTAAATTCAAATAAACTAAACTAATCTAAACTTAACTAAACAACCTAACCTAACCTAACCAAAACTAAACCATATTAAACTAAACTAAAATAAACTAAAGTAAACTAAACTATAAACTAAACTATAAACTAAACTATAAACTACACTAAACTAAACTATAAACTAAACTAAACTAAACTATAAACTAAACTATAAACTAAACTAAACAACCATATAAACTAAAGAAAACTAAACTAAACTAACCTAACCTAACCTAAACTAACCTAAGCTAAATTAAACTTAACAACACTAACCTAACCTAACCTAACATAAACTAAACTAAACTAACCTAACCTAACCAAAACGAAAATAGACTAAACTAAAATAAACTAAACTAAACTAAACTATAAACTAAGCTATAAATTATCTAAACCAAATTATAAACTAAACTGAACTATACTAAACTAAACTAAACTGAACTAACCTAACCTAACCAAACCTAAGCTAAACTAAACTAATCTAACCTTTACTAACCTAACCTAAACTAAACTAAACTAACCTAACCTAACCTAACCTAAATGAAACTAAACTAAACTAACCTAACTTAACCTAACTAAACTAAACTAAACTAACCTAAATTCATATATACTAAACTAAACCTAACTCACCTAACCTAACCTAAATTAAGTAAACTAAACTAAACGAAACTAAACTAAACTAAACTAAACTAAACTATAAACTAAACTATAAACTAAACTTAACTAAACTAAACTTAACAAAAATAACATAACCAAACCTAACTTAACCTAAATTAAACTAAACTAAACTAACCTAACCTAACCTAAATTAAACTAAACTAAAATAAACTAAATTCAAATAAACTAAACTAAACTATTCTAACCTAACCTAACCTAACCTAAATTAAAGTAAACTAAACTAACCTAACCTATCCTAACCAAAACTAAACTAAACTAAACTAAAATAAACTAAATTAAACAAATCTAAACTATAAACTAAACTATAAACTAAAATAAACTATAAACCAAACTCTACTAAACGAAAATAAACTAAACTAACCTAACCTAACCTAACCTAACCTAACCTAACCTAAAATAAAATAAACAAAACTAAACTAACCTAACCTAACCGAACCTAACTTAACCTAAGGTAACCTAGACGAAAGCAAACTAAACTAATCTGAACTTAACTAAACTATAAATTAAACTATTAGCAAAACTAAACTAAATTATAAATTAAACTATAAACTAATTTAAACTAAACTACTAAATTAAAATAAACTATAAACTAAACCATAAACTAAACTAAATGAAATTATAAACTAAACTATACTAAACTAAACTAAACAAAGCTAAACTAACCTAATCTACCCTAACGAAACCTAAGCTAAACTAAACTAAACTAAACTAGTCTAACCTAAGCTAACCTAAACTAAATTATAAATTAAACTATTAGCAAAACTAAACTATATTATAAACTAAACTATACACTAAATTAAACTAAGCGATAAACTAAACTATAAACTTAACTAAACTAAACTAACCTAACCTAACCTAACCAAAATAAAAATAAACTAATCTAAACTAACCTAACCTAAATTAAACTAAACTAAATTCAAATAAACTAAAATAATCTAAACTAAACTAAACTAAAATAACCTAACCTAACCTAACCAAAACTAAACCAAATTAAACTAAACTAAAATAAACTAAACTAAACTAAAGCATAAACTAAACTATAAACTAAACTAAACTATACACTAAACTACAAACTATACTAAATTAAACTATAAACTAAACTATAAACTAAACTAAACAACCATATAAACTAAAGAAAACTAAACTAAACTAACCTCACCTAACCTAACTTAAGCTAAACTAAACTTAACAAAACTAACCTAACCTAACCTAATCTAAACTAAACTAAACTAACCTAACCTAACCCAAACTAAAATAAACTAAACTAAAATAAACTAAACTAAATTATAAATTAAAATAAACTATAAACTAAGATATAAACTAAACTAAACTAAACTATACTAAACTAAACTAAACTAAACTAACCTAACCTAACCTAATCAAACCTAAGCTAAACTAAACTAAACTAAACTAATCTAACCTAACCTAACCTAACCTAAACTAAACTAAACTAACCTATCCTAAATTAAACTAAACTAAACTAACCTAACTTAACCTAACTAAACTAAACTAAACTAATCTAAATTCAAATATACTAAACTAAACTAACCTAACCTAACCTAAATTAACTAAATAAACTAAACGAAACTAAACTAAACTAAATTAAACTAACCTAACCTAACCTAACCTAACATAACCTAAACTAAACTTAACTAAACTAAACTATCCTAACCTAACCTAAACTAAACCAAAATAAAATAAACTAAACTAAACTATCCTACCCTAACCTAAACTAAAACTAAATTCAAATAAACTAAACTAAATTAAACTAACCTAAACTAACCTAACCTAACATAACCTAAACTAAACTAAACCAAAGTAAACTAACTTAACCTAACATAACCAAACTAATCTAAATTTAACTAAACTATAAACAAAACTAAACTAACCTAAACTAAACTAAACTAAACTAACCGAACCTAACCTATCCTAACCTGATCTAACGTAAGCTAAACTTAACTAAACTAACCTAACCTACCCTAAACTAACCTAAACTAATGTAAACTATACTAAACTAAATTAAACTAAACTTAACTAAACAAAATTAAAATATTAATTAAACTTAAAATATAAACTAAACAATAAACTAAACTATAAATTAAATAAAACTAAACTAAACTAAATTATACCTAACTAAACTAACCTAAATTAAACTAAACTAACCTAAGCTAAACCAAATTAAACTAAACTAACCCAACCTCACCTAACCTAAACTAACATAAACTAAGCTAAACTAACCTAACGTAACCTAACCTAAACTAAACTAAACCAAATTAAATTCAAATAAACTAAACTAAACTAAACTAACCTAACCTAACCTAAACTAAACTAAACTAAACTAAACTAAACTAAACTAAACTATAAACTAAAGTATACTAAACTAAACTACACTATCCTAACCTAACCTAACCTAAACAAAACTAAATTATACTAACCTAACCTAACCAAAACTAAACTAAACTACAAACTAAACTAAAATAAACTAATTTATAAATTAACTAAACTAAACTATCCTAAACTAACCTAACTAAACCTAAACTAAACTAAACTACCCTAATTTAACCAAGCCTAAACTAACTTAAACTAAACTAAACTATAAACTAAACTAAATTATAAACTAAACTAAACTCAACCATCCTACCCTAACTTATCCTAACCTAACCTAAACTAAACTAAACTGACCTAACTTAATATAATCTAAACTAAACTAAACTAATTTACAAATTAACTAAACTCAACTAAACTAAACTAATTTAAACTAACCTAACCTAACCTAAGCTAAACTAGCCTATCCTAAAGTAAAGTAAACTAAACTAAACTAACCTAACCTATCCTAACCTAAACTAAACTAAACTAAATTCACTAAACTAATATACACTAACCTAACCTAACAGAAACTAAACTAAAATAAACTGTAAACTAAACTATAAAATAAATTAAACTAAACTAAACTAAACTAAACTAACCTAATTTAACATAAGCTAAAATAGCCTAAACTAACTAAACTAAACTAACCTAACCTATTATAAAATAAACTAAACTAAACTAAATTCACTAAACTAAACTAAACTAAACTACACTAACCTAACCTAACCTAAACTAAACTAAACTAAACTATAAACTAAGCTATAAACTAAATTTAAGTAAAATAAACTAAACTTAACTAAATTAAACTAACCTAATGTAAACTAACCTAACCTAATATAAACTAAACTTACTAAACTAACCTAACCTAACCTAACCTAAACTAAACTAAACTAAATTAAACTAAAATAAACCAAACTAAATTATAATATATACTAAACTAAACTAAACTATAAAGTAAACTATAAACTAAACTATAAACTAAACTAAACTAAACTATAAACTAAATTAAACTAAACTATAAACTAAACTAAACTAAACTAAACTAAACTAAGTTCAAATAAACTAAACTAATCTAAACTTAACTAAACAACCTAACCTAACCTAACCAAAACTAAACCAAATTAAACTAAACTAAAATAAACTAAAGTAAACTAAACTATAAACTAAACTATAAACTAAACTATAAACTACACTAAACTAAACTATAAACTAAACTAAACTAAACTATAAACTAAACTATAAACTAAACTAAACAACCATATAAACTAAAGAAAACTAAACTAAACAAACCTAACCTAACCTAACCTAACCTAACCTAAATTAAAGTAAACTAAACTAACCTAACCTATCCTAACCAAAACTAAACTAAACTAAACTAAAATAAACTAAATTAAACAAATCTAAACTGTAAACTAAACTATAAACTAAAATAAACTATAAACCAAACTCTACTAAACGAAAATAAACTAAACTAACCTAACCTAACCTAACCTAACCTAACCTAAAATAAAATAAACAAAACTAAACTAACCTAACCTAACCGAACCTAACTTAACCTAAGGTAACCTAGACGAAAGCAAACTAAACTAATCTGAACTTAACTAAACTATAAATTAAACTATTAGCAAAACTAAACTAAATTATAAATTAAACTATAAACTAATTTAAACTAAACTACTAAATTAAAATAAACTATAAACTAAACTATAAACTAAACTAAATGAAATTATAAACTAAACTATACTAAACTAAACTAAACAAAGCTAAACTAACCTAATCTACCCTAACGAAACCTAAGCTAAACTAAACTAAACTAAACTAGTCTAACCTAAGCTAACCTAAACTAAATTATAAATTAAACTATTAGCAAAACTAAACTATATTATAAACTAAACTATACACTAAATTAAACTAAGCGATAAACTAAACTATAAACTTAACTAAACTAAACTAACCTAACCTAACCTAACCAAAATAAAAATAAACTAATCTAAACTAACCTAACCTAAATTAAACTAAACTAAATTCAAATAAACTAAAATAATCTAAACTAAACTAAACTAAAATAACCTAACCTAACCTAACCAAAACTAAACCAAATTAAACTAAACTAAAATAAACTAAACTAAACTAAAGCATAAACTAAACTATAAACTAAACTAAACTATACACTAAACTACAAACTATACTAAATTAAACTATAAACTAAACTATAAACTAAACTAAACAACCATATAAACTAAAGAAAACTAAACTAAACTAACCTCACCTAACCTAACTTAAGCTAAACTAAACTTAACAAAACTAACCTAACCTAACCTAATCTAAACTAAACTAAACTAACCTAACCTAACCCAAACTAAAATAAACTAAACTAAAATAAACTAAACTAAATTATAAATTAAAATAAACTATAAACTAAGATATAAACTAAACTAAACTAAACTATACTAAACTAAACTAAACTAAACTAACCTAACCTAACCTAATCAAACCTAAGCTAAACTAAACTAAACTAAACTAATCTAACCTAACCTAACCTAACCTAAACTAAACTAAACTAACCTATCCTAAATTAAACTAAACTAAACTAACCTAACTTAACCTAACTAAACTAAACTAAACTAATCTAAATTCAAATATACTAAACTAAACTAACCTAACCTAACCTAAATTAACTAAATAAACTAAACGAAACTAAACTAAACTAAATTAAACTAACCTAACCTAACCTAACCTAACATAACCTAAACTAAACTTAACTAAACTAAACTATCCTAACCTAACCTAAACTAAACCAAAATAAAATAAACTAAACTAAACTATCCTACCCTAACCTAAACTAAAACTAAATTCAAATAAACTAAACTAAATTAAACTAACCTAAACTAACCTAACCTAACATAACCTAAACTAAACTAAACCAAAGTAAACTAACTTAACCTAACATAACCAAACTAATCTAAATTTAACTAAACTATAAACAAAACTAAACTAACCTAAACTAAACTAAACTAAACTAACCGAACCTAACCTATCCTAACCTGATCTAACGTAAGCTAAACTTAACTAAACTAACCTAACCTACCCTAAACTAACCTAAACTAATGTAAACTATACTAAACTAAATTAAACTAAACTTAACTAAACAAAATTAAAATATTAATTAAACTTAAAATATAAACTAAACAATAAACTAAACTATAAATTAAATAAAACTAAACTAAACTAAATTATACCTAACTAAACTAACCTAAATTAAACTAAACTAACCTAAGCTAAACCAAATTAAACTAAACTAACCCAACCTCACCTAACCTAAACTAACATAAACTAAGCTAAACTAACCTAACGTAACCTAACCTAAACTAAACTAAACCAAATTAAATTCAAATAAACTAAACTAAACTAAACTAACCTAACCTAACCTAAACTAAACTAAACTAAACTAAACTAAACTAAACTAAACTATAAACTAAAGTATACTAAACTAAACTACACTATCCTAACCTAACCTAACCTAAACAAAACTAAATTATACTAACCTAACCTAACCAAAACTAAACTAAACTACAAACTAAACTAAAATAAACTAATTTATAAATTAACTAAACTAAACTATCCTAAACTAACCTAACTAAACCTAAACTAAACTAAACTACCCTAATTTAACCAAGCCTAAACTAACTTAAACTAAACTAAACTATAAACTAAACTAAATTATAAACTAAACTAAACTCAACCATCCTACCCTAACTTATCCTAACCTAACCTAAACTAAACTAAACTGACCTAACTTAATATAATCTAAACTAAACTAAACTAATTTACAAATTAACTAAACTCAACTAAACTAAACTAATTTAAACTAACCTAACCTAACCTAAGCTAAACTAGCCTATCCTAAAGTAAAGTAAACTAAACTAAACTAACCTAACCTATCCTAACCTAAACTAAACTAAACTAAATTCACTAAACTAATATACACTAACCTAACCTAACAGAAACTAAACTAAAATAAACTGTAAACTAAACTATAAAATAAATTAAACTAAACTAAACTAAACTAAACTAACCTAATTTAACATAAGCTAAAATAGCCTAAACTAACTAAACTAAACTAACCTAACCTATTATAAAATAAACTAAACTAAACTAAATTCACTAAACTAAACTAAACTAAACTACACTAACCTAACCTAACCTAAACTAAACTAAACTAAACTATAAACTAAGCTATAAACTAAATTTAAGTAAAATAAACTAAACTTAACTAAATTAAACTAACCTAATGTAAACTAACCTAACCTAATATAAACTAAACTTACTAAACTAACCTAACCTAACCTAACCTAAACTAAACTAAACTAAATTAAACTAAAATAAACCAAACTAAATTATAATATATACTAAACTAAACTAAACTATAAAGTAAACTATAAACTAAACTATAAACTAAACTAAACTAAACTATAAACTAAATTAAACTAAACTATAAACTAAACTAAACTAAACTAAACTAAACTAAGTTCAAATAAACTAAACTAATCTAAACTTAACTAAACAACCTAACCTAACCTAACCAAAACTAAACCAAATTAAACTAAACTAAAATAAACTAAAGTAAACTAAACTATAAACTAAACTATAAACTAAACTATAAACTACACTAAACTAAACTATAAACTAAACTAAACTAAACTATAAACTAAACTATAAACTAAACTAAACAACCATATAAACTAAAGAAAACTAAACTAAACAAACCTAACCTAACCTAAACTAACCTAAGCTAAATTAAACTTAACAAAACTAACCTAACCTAACCTAACATAAACTAAACTAAACTAACCTAACCTAACCAAAACGAAAATAGACTAAACTAAAATAAACTAAACTAAACTAAACTATAAACTAAGC
This sequence comes from Metallyticus violacea, assembly GCA_030762175.1. Taxonomy (NCBI): domain Eukaryota; kingdom Metazoa; phylum Arthropoda; class Insecta; order Mantodea; family Metallyticidae; genus Metallyticus; species Metallyticus violacea. The sequence continues at coordinate 80,232,236 of CM060842.1, read as the reverse complement.
TATAAATTATCTAAACTAAATTATAAACTAAACTGAACTATACTAAACTAAACTAAACTAAACTAACCAAACAAACCAAACCTAAGCTAAACTAAACTAAACTAATCTAACCTTTACTAACCTAACCTAAACTAAACTAAACTAACCTAACCTAACCTAACCTAAATGAAACTAAACTAAACTAACCTAACTTAAACTAACTAAACTAAACTAAACTAACCTAAATTCATATATACTAAACTAAACCTAACTCACCTAACCTAAATTAAGTAAACTAAACTAAACGAAACTAAACTAAACTAAATTAAACTAACCTAACCTAAACTAAACTAAACTATCCTAACCTAACCTAAACTAAACCAAAATAAATAAACTAAACTAATCTAACCTACCCTAACCTAAACTAAACTAAATTCAAATAAATTAAACTAAACTAAACTAACCTAAAATAACCTAACCTAACATAACCTAAACTAAAATAAACCAAAGTAAACCAACCTAACCTAACCTAACAAAAACTAATCTAAATTAAACTAAACTATAAACAAAACTAAACTAACCTAAACTAAACTAAACTAAAATAACCGAACGTAACCTATTCTAACCTAAACTAAAGTAAACTATACTAAACTAAATTAAACTAAACTTAACTAAACAAATTTAAAATATTAATGAAACATAAAATATAAACTTAACTACAAATTAAACTATAAATTAAACTAAACTAAACTAAACTAAACTAAATTATACCTAACTAACCTAACCTAAACTAAATTAAACTAAACTATAAACGAAACTAAACTATCCTATACTAACGTAACGTAACCTAAACTAAACTAAACTAACCTAACCTAACCTAATCTAAACTAAACTATACTATAAACTGAACCAAAATAAAACTAAACTAAACTAAACTAAATAAACTAAACTCAACCAAATTAATCTAACCTAACGTAAACTAACTAAATTAGATTTAAATAAACTAAATGTAATTAAACAATAAACTAAACTAAACTAAACTATAAACTAAACTGAACTAAACTATAAACTAACCTAAACTAAACTAAACTATCGTATCCTAACCTAACCTAACGTAACATAAACTAAACTATACTAAATAAACCTAACCTAACTTAAACTAAACGGAACTAAACTATAAACTTAACTAAACTATAAACTAAACTACACTAAACTAAAATATAAACTAAACTAAACTAAACTAAACCAAACTACCCTAACCTAACCTAACGAAAATAAAAATAAACTAATCTAACCTAACCTAAGCTAAACTATACATAACTAAATTCAAATAAACTAAACTAATTTAACTAAACTAAACTAACCTAACCTAGCCTAACCAAAACTAAACCAAATTAACCTAAAATAAAATAAACTAAACTAAACTAAACTATAAACCTAACTATAAAATAAACTAAACTAAACTATAAACTAAACTAAACTAAACTAAACCATAAAGTAAACTATAAACTAAACTAAACAACCATTTAAACTAAAGAAAACTAAACTAACCTAACCTAACCTAACCTAACCTAACCTATGCTAAACTAAACTTAACAAAACTAACCTCACCTAACCTAAACTAAACTAAACTAACCTAACCTAACCAAAACTAAAATAAACTAAACTATAAAATAAAATAAACTATAAACTAAGCTATAAACTAAACTAAACTAAATTATAAATTAAACTAAACTATAGTAAACTAAACTAAACTAAACTTACCTAACCTAACCTAATCTAAATTAAACTAAACTAAACTAACCTAACTTAACCTAACTAAAGTAAACTAAACTAACCTAAATTCAAATATACTAAACTAAACTAACCTAACCTAACCTAAATTAACTAAACTAAACTAAACGAAACTAAACTATACTAAATTAAACTAACCTAACCTAACCTAACCTAACCTAACCTAAACTAAACTAAACTAAACTATCCTAACCTAAGTTAACCTAAACTAAACCAAAACTAAATAAACTAAACTAAACTAACCTACCCTAACCTAAACTAAACTAAACGAATCTAAACTAACCAAAATAAACTAAACTAAACTAAACTAACCTAAACTAACCTAACCTAACATCACCTAAATTAAACTAAACCAAAGTAAACTAACCTAACCTAACCTAACCAAAACTAATCTAAATTAAACTAAACTATAAACAAAATTAAACTAACCTTAACTAAACTAAACTAACCGAACCTAACCTATCCTAACCTGATCTAACGTAAGCTAAACTAAACTAAACTAACCTAACCTACCCTAAACTAACCTAAACTAATGTAAACTATACTAAACTAAATTAAACTAAACTTAACTAAACAAAATTAAAATATTAATTAAACTTAAAATATAAACTAAACTATAAACTAAACTATAAATTAAATAAAACTAAACTAAACTAAATTATACCTAACTAAACTAACCTAAATTAAACTAAACTAACCTAAGCTAAACCAAATTAAACTAAACTAACCCAACCTAACCTAACCTAAACTAACATAAACTAAGCTAAACTAACCTAACGTAACCTAACCTAAACTAAACTAAACCAAATTAAATTCAAATAAACTAAACTAAACTAAACTAACCTAACCTAACCTAAACTAAACTAAACTAAACTAAACTAAACTAAACTATAAACTAAAGTATACTAAACTAAACTACACTATCCTAACCTAACCTAACCTAACCAAAACTAAACTAAACTATAAACTAAACTAAAATAAACTAATTTATAAATTAACTAAACAAACTATACTAAAATAAAATAACCTAAACTAACTTAACCTAACCTAGCCTAACCTAAACTAAGCTAAGCTAATCTAACCTAACGCAAGCTAACCTAAACGAAACTAAAATAAATAAACTAAACTAAACTAAACTAAACAAAACCTTACAAATCTAAACTAAACTAAACTAAAGTATAAACTAAAGTATCAACTAAACTAAACTATAAACTTAACTATAAACTAAACTAAACTAAAGTAAACTAAACTAAACTAAACTAAACCAAACTAAACTATAAACTAAACTATAAACTAAACTTAACTAAACTAAATTAAACAAAATACCCTAACCTAACCTAACTTAACCTAAATTAAACTAAACTAAACTAACCTAACCTATCTTAACCTAAACTAAACTAAACTAAACTAAATTCAAATAAACTAAACTAAACTAAATCTAACCTAACCTAACCTAACCTAAATTAAAGTAAACTAAACTAACCTAACCTATCCTAATCAAAACTAAAATAAACTAAACTAAATAAATCTAAATTATAAACTAAACTATAAATTAAAATAAACTATAAACTAAACTCTACTCAACTAAACTAAACTAAACTAAGCTAACCTAACCTAACCTAACCTAACCGAACCTAACTTAACCTAAGATAACCTAGACGAAAGTAAACTAAACTAAACTGATTTTAACAAAACTATAAATTAAACTATTAGCAAAATAAAATTAAATTATAAACCAAAGTATAAACTAAACTAAACTAAACTATTAATTAAAATAAACTATATAATAATCTATAAACTAAACTATACTAAACTATAAACTAAATTAAACTAAATTAACTAAAATAAACTAAACTATAAATTAAAATTAACTAAACTAAACCAAATTCAACTAACCTAACCTAAACTAAACTAAATTAGATTTTACTAAACTAAACTAAATTAACCTATAAACTAAATTTAACTAAACTAAACTAAATTAATCTAACCTAACTTAACCTAACCTAACCTATACGAAACTAAACTAAAATAAACAAAACTACACTAAACCTAACTAAACAAAACTAAACTAAAATTAACCAAACTAAACTAAACTATAAATAAAACTATAAACTAAACTAAACTAAATTATAAACTAAACGATAAACTAAACGAAACTAAATTAAACTAAGCTAAACTAAATTAAACTAAACTAAACTAAACTATAAACTAAACTATAAACTAAACTATAAACTAATTTAAACTAAACCATATACTAAACTATAAACTAAACTAAAATAAACTAAACTATAAACTAAACTAAACTAAAGTGAATTAAAATAAACTAAACCAACCTAGCGTAACCTAACGTAACCTAGCTGAGCTAAGCTAACCTAACCTAAACGAAACTGAACTAAACTAAACTAAACAAAAATATTCTAAATTAAACTAAACTAAACTAATATGTAAACTAAACGATAAATTAATTTAAACTAAACTATACACTAAACTACAAACTAATACAAAATAAACTAACCTATAAACTAATCTAAAGTAAACTGAATTAAAATAAACTAAATCAGCCTAACGTAACCTAACTTAACCTAACCTAAACTAAACTTTATTAAACTAATCTAACCTAACATAAACTAAACTAAAATAAACTAAATTCAAATAAACTAAACTAAACTAAACTAACCTAACCTAACCTTAACTAAACTAAACTAAATTAAACTAACTTAAGCAAACCTAACCTAACCAAAACTAAGCTAAAGTAAACTAAACTTAACTAAACTAAACTATAACCTAAACTATAAACTAAAATAAACTAAAAACTAAACTAAACTAAATTATACTAAACTAAACTAAACTAACCTAACCTAACCTAACCAAACCTAAGCTAAACTAAATTAAACTAAACTAACCTAACCTACCCTAACCTAACATAAACTAAACTAAACTAACTTAACCTAACCTAACCTGACCTAACGTAACCTAAATTAAACTAAGCTAAACTAACCTAACCTAACCCAAACTAAACTAAACTAAATTCAAATAAACTAAACTAAACTAACCTAACTTAACCTAACTAAACTAAACTAAACTAACCTAACCTAACGTAAACTAAACTAAACTTAACTAAAATATAAACTAAACTATAAACTAATTTAAACTAAACTATACACTAAACTATAAACTAAACTAAAATAAACTGAACTATAAACTGAACTAAACTAAAGTGAATTAAAATAAACTAAACCAACCTAACGTAAATTAACGTAACCTAGCTGAGTTAAGCTAACCTAACCTAAACGAAACTAAACTAAACTAAACTAAACAAAAATATTCTAAATTAAACTAAACTAAAGTAAAATGTAAACTAAAGGATAAATTAATTTAAACTAAACTATACACTAAACTACAAACTAATACAAAATAAACTAACCTATAAACTAATCTAAACTAAACTGAATTAAAATAAACTAAATCAGCCTAACGTAACCTAACTTAACCTAACCTAAACTAAACTAAAGTAAACTAAACTAACCTAACCTAAACTAAATTAAATTAACTAAATTCAAATAAACTAAACTAAACCAAACTAACCTAACCTAACCTTAACTAAACTAAACTAAACTAAACTAACCTAAACTAACCTAACCTAACCAAAACTAAAGTAAACTAAACTTAACTAAACTAAACTATAACCTAAACTATAAACTAAAATAAACTAAAAACTAAACTAAACTAAATTATACAAAATTAAACAAAACTAACCTAACCTAACCTTAACTAAACTAAACTAAACTAACCTAAGCTAACCTAACCTAACCAAAATTAACTAAAGTAAACTAAACTAAAGTAAACTAAACTATAAACTAAACTATAAACTAAAATAAACTATAAACTAAATTAAACTAAATTATACTAAACTAAACTAAACTAACCTAACCAAACCTAACCAAACCTAAGCTAAACTAAACTAAACTAAACTAACCTAACCTAACCTAACATAACCTAACCTAACATAAACTAAAATAAACTAACTTAACCTAATCTAACCTAACGTAACCTAAATTAAACTAAGCTAAACTAACCTAACGTAACCTAAACTACCTAAATTCAAATAAACTAAACCAAACTAAACTAATCTAACTTAACCTAACTAAACATCTCTAAACTAACCTAACGTAACCTAAATTAAACTAAACTAAACTAAACTATAAACTAAAGTAAACTAAACTAAACTCCACTAAACTAAACTGTAAACTAAACTATAATTTAATCTACTAACTAAATTAAACTAAACTAAACTAAACTAAATTATAAGCTAAACTATAAAATAATCTATAAACTAAACTAAACTAAACTATAAACTAAATTAAACTAAATTAACTAAACTAAACTAAACTATAAATTAAAATTAACTAAACTAAACCAAATTCAACCAACCTAACCTAAACTAAACTAAATTAGATTTTACTATCCTAAACTAAATTAACCTATAAACTAAATTTAACTAAACTAAACTAAATTAATCTAGCCTAACTTAACCTAACCTAACCTATACGAAACTAAACTAAAATAAACAAAACTAAACTAAACCTAACTAAACAAAACTAAACTAAAATTAACCAAACTAAACTAAACTAAACCAAAATGTAAACTTAACTATAAAATAAATTAAACTAAACTAAACTAAACTAAACTAACCTAACTTAACATAACCTAACCTAACCTAACCTAAACTAAACTAAACTAACCTAACCTAACATAATATAAACTAAACTAAAGTAAATTCACTAAACTAAACTAAACTAAACTACACTAACCTAACCTAGCCCAACCTAAACTAAACTAAACTAAACTATAAACTAAAATATAAACTAAATATAACTAAAATAAACTAAACTTAACTAAATTAAACTAACCTAATGTAAACTAACCTAACCTAACATAAACTAAACTAACTAAACTAACCTAACCTAACCTAACCTAAACTAAACTAAATTAAACTAAAATAAACCAAACTAAATTATACTATATACTAAACTAAACTAAACTACAAACTAAACAAAAATAAACTAAACTAAACTATAAACTAAAATATAAACTAAATTATAAACTAAACTAAACTAAACTATAAACTAAACTAAACTAAAGTAAACTAAACTAAACTAAACTAAACTAAACTATAAACTAAACTATAAACTAAACTTAACTAAACTAAACTTAACAAAAATAACCTAACCAAACCTAACTTAACCTAAATTAAACTAAACTAAACTAACCTAACCTAACCTAAATTAAACTAAACTAAAATAAACTAAATTCAAATAAACTAAACTAAACTAATCTAACCTAACCTAACCTAACCTAAATTAAAGTAAACTAAACTAACCTAACTAATCCTTACCAAAACTAAACTAAACTAAACTAAAATAAACTAAATTAAACAAATCTAAACTATAAACTAAACTATAAACTAAAATAAAATATAAACCAAACTCTACTAAACGAAAATAAACTAAACTAACCTAACCAAACCTAACCTAACCTAACCTAACCTAAAATAAAATAAACAAAACTAAACTAACCTAACCGAACCTAACTTAACCTAAGGTAACCTAGACGATAGCAAACTAAACTAAACTGAACTTAACTAAACTATAAATTAAACTATTAGCAAAACTAAACTAAATTATAAACTAAACTATAAACAAATTTAAACTAAACTACCAAATTAAAATAAACTATAAACTAAACTATAAACTAAACTAAATTAAATTATAAACTAAACTATACTAAACTAAACTAAACTAAGCTAAACTAACCTAATCTACCCTAACGAAATCTAAGCTAAAGTAAACTAAACTAAACTAGTCCAACCTAAGCTAACCTAAACTAAATTATAAATTAAACTATTAGCAAAACTAAACTATATTATAAACTAAACTATACACTAAATTAAACTAAGCCATAAACTAAACTACAAACTAAACTAAACTAAACTAACCTATCCTAACCTAACCGAAATAAAAATAAACTAATCTAACCTAACCTAACCTAAATTAAACTAAACTAAATTCAAATAAACTAAAATAATCTAAACTATACTAAACTAAAATAACCTAACCTAACCTAACCAAAACTAAACCAAATTAAACTAAACTAAAATAAACTAAACTAAACTAAAGCATAAACTAAACTATAAACTAAACTAAACTATAAACTAAACTATAAACTAAACTAAATTAAACTGTAAACTAAACTATAAACTAAACTAAACAACCATATAAACTAAAGAAAACTAAACTAAACTAACCTAACCTAACCTAAGCTAAACTAAACTTAACAAAACTTACCTAACCTAACCTAACCTAAACTAAACTAAACTAACCTAACCTAACCCAAACTAAAATAAACTAAACTAAACTAAACTATAAACCAAAATAAACTATAACCTAAGATATAAACTAAACTAAACTAAATTACAAACTAAACTAAACTATACTATACTAAACTAAACTAAACTAACCTAACCTAACCTAATCAAACCTAAGCTAAACTAAACTAAACTAAACTAATCTAACCTAACCTAAACTAACCTAAACTAAACTAACCTATCCTAAATTAAACTAAACTAACGTAACTTAACCTAACTAAACTAAACTAAACTAAACTAATCTAAATTCAAATATACTAAACTAAACTTACCTAACCTAACCTAAATTAACTTAACTAAACTAAACGAAACTAAACTAAACTAAATTAAACTAACCTAACCTAACCTACCATAACATAACCTAAACTAAACCTCAACTAAACTATCCTAACCTAAATTAAACCAAAATAAAATAAACTAAACTAAACTAACCTACCCTAACCTAAACTAAAACTAAATTCAAATAAACTAAACTAAATTAAACTAACCTAAACTAACATAACCTAACATAACCTAAACTAAACTAAACCAAAGTAAACTAACTTAACCTAACATAACCAAACTAATCTAAATTTAACTAAACTATAAGCAAAACTAAACTAACCTAAACTAAACTAAACTAAACTAACCGAACCTAAGCTTTCGTAACCTAATCTAACGTAAGCTAAACTAAACTAAACTAACTAAACCTACCCTAAACTAACCTAAACTAAAGTAAACTAAACTAAACTTAACTAAACAAAATTTAAATATTAATTAAACTTAAAATATAAACTAAACTATATATTAAACTATAAATTAAACTAAACTAACCTAAGCTAAACTAAACTTAACAAAGCTAACCTAACCTAACCTAACCTAAACTAAACTAAACTAACCTAACCTAACCAAAACTAAAATAAACTAAAATAAATAAACTAAACTAAACTAAACAATAAACTAAGCTATAAATTAACTAAACTAAACTATAAACTAAACTAAACTAAACTATAAATTAAACTAAACTAAACTATCCTAAACTAACCTAACTAAACCTAAACTAAACTAAACTACCCTAATTTAACCTAGCCTAAACTAACTTAAACTAAACTAAACTATAAACTAAACTAAATTATAAAATAAACTAAACTCAACCATCCTACCCTAACTTATCCTAACTTAACCTAAACTAAACTAAACTGACCTAACTTAATATAATCTAAACTAAACTAAACTAATTTACAAATTAACTAAACTCAAATAAACTAAACTAAATTAAACTAACCTAACCTAACCTAACCTAAGCTAAACTAGCCTATCCTAAAGTAAAGTAAAGTAAACTAAACTAACCTAACCTATCCTAACCTAAACTAAACTAAACTAAATTCACTAAACTAATATACACTAACCTAACCTAACAGAAACTAAACAAAACTAAAATAAACTGTAAACTAAACTATAAAATAAATTAAATTAAACTAAACTAAAATAAAGTAAACTAACCTAACTTAACATAAGCTAACCTAACCTAAACTAAACTAAAATAACCTAACCTATTATAAAATAAACTAAACTAAACTAAATTCACTAAACTAAACTAAACTTAACTACACTAACCTAACCTAAACTAAACTAAACTAAACTAAACTATAAACTAAACTATAAACTAAATTTAAGTAAAATAAACTAAACTTAACTAAATTAAACTAACCTAATGTAAACTAACCTAACCTAATATAAACTGATCTTACTAAACTAACCTAACCTAACCTAACCTAAACTAAACTAAACTAAATTAAACTAAAATAAACCAAATTAAATTATACTATATACTAAACTAAACTAAACTATAAAGTAAACTATAAACTAAACTATAAACTAAACTAAACTAAACTATAAACTAAATTAAACTAAACTATAAACTAAACTAAACTAAACTAAACTAAATTCAAATAAACTAAACTAATCTAAACTTAACTAAACTAACCTAACCTAACCTAACCAAAACTAAACCAAATTAAACTAAACTAAAATAAACTAAAGTAAACTAAACTATAAACTAAACTATAAACTACACTAAACTAAACTATAAACTAAACTATAAAGTAAACTAAACTAAACTATAAACTATACTATAAACTAAACTAAACAACCATATAAACTAAAGAAAACTAAACTAAACTAACCTAACCTAACCTAAACTAACCTAAGCTAAATTAAACTTAACAAAACTAACCTAACCTAACCTAACCTAACCTAAACTAAACTAAACTAACCTAACCTAACCAAAACGAAAATAAACTAAACTAAAATAAACTAAACTAAACTAAACTATAAACTAAGCTATAAATTAACTAAACTAAATTATAAACTAAACTAAACTATACTAAACTAAACTAAACTAAACTAACCTAACCTAACCAAACCTAAGCTAAACTAAACTAAACTAAACTAATCTAACCCTTACTAACCTAACCTAAACTAAAGTAAACTAACCTTACCTAACCTAACCTAAATGAAACTAAACTAAACTAACCTAACTTAAACTAACTAAACTAAACTAAACTAACCTAAATTCAAATATACTAAACTAAACCTAACTCACCTAACCTAACCTAAATTAAGTAAACTAAACTAAACGAAACTAAACTAAACTAAATTAAACTAACCTAACCTAACCTAACCTAACCTAAACTAAACTAAACTATCCTAACCTAACCTAAACTAAACCAAAATAAAATAAACTAAACTAAACTAACCTACCCTAACCTAAACTAAACTAAATTCAAATAAATTAAACTAAACTAAACTAACCTAAAATAACCTAACCTAACATAACCTAAACTAAAATAAACCAAAGTAAACTAACCTAACCTAACCTAACAAAAACTAATCTAAATTAAACTAAACTATAAACAAAACTAAACTAACCTAAACTAAACTAAACTAAACTAACCGAACGTAACCTATTCTAACCTAAACTAAAGTAAACTATACTAAACTAAATTAAACTAAACTTAACTAAACAAATTTAAAATATTAATGAAACATAAAATATAAACTTAACTACAAACTAAACTATAAATTAAACTAAACTAAACTAAACTAAACTAAATTATACCTAACTAACCTAACCTAAACTAAATTAAACTAAACTATAAACGAAACTAAACTATCCTAAACTAACCTAACCTAACCTAACCTAACCTAAACTAAACTAAACTAAACTAACCTAATCAAAACTAAACAAAACTAAACTAATTTATAAATTAACTAAACTAAACTAAACTAAACTAAACTAACCTAAACTAACCTAAGCTAAACTAGCCTATCCTAAATTAAACTAAAATAAACTAACCTAACCTACCTAACCAAAATTAAATTAAACTAAACTAAACTAAATAAACTAAACTAAACTAAATTAAACTAACCTAACCTAAACTAAACTAATTTAGATTTAAATAAACTAAACTAAATTAAATTATTAAATAAAATAAACTAAACTATAAACTAAACTAAACTAAACTATAAACTGAACTAAACTAAACTAAACTATCCTATCCTAACCTAACCTAACCTAACATAAATTAAACTATACTAAATAAACCTAACCTAACTTAAACTAAACTAAACTAAACTAAACTATAAACTAAATAAAACTATAAACTAAACTATAAACTAAACTGAACTAAACTAAACTATAAACTACATTAAACTAAACTATAAACTAAATTATAAAGTATACTAAACTAAACTAGACTAAAGTATAAATTAACAAAACTAAACTAAACTAACCTAACCTAACCTTACCTAAACTAAACTAAACTAACCTAACTTAATTTAAACTATACTAAACTAAAATAAACTAAACTAAATTAAACTAAGCTAAGCTAAGCTAACATAACGTAAACTAAACTAAACTAAACTAATCTAAACTAAACTAAACTAAACTAAACTATAAACTAAACTATAAACTAAACTATAAACTATATTAAACTAAACCATCCAATATTAACCTAACCCAACCTAACCTAAAATAAACTACACCAAAAAAAACTAAACTAAACCAACCTAACCTAAAATAACCTAACATAGCCTAACCTAAATTAAACTAAACTAAAATAAAATAAACTAAACTATAAACTAAACTAAACTGAATTAAAATATACTAAACCACCCTAACGTAAACTAACCTAACCTAACCTAAACTAAACTAAACTAAACTAACCTAAACTAAAGTAAATCAAATTAAACTAAACTAAACTAAACTATAAACTAAACTATAAACTAAGCTAAAAACTAAACTAAATTAAAATAAATTAAACTAAACTAAATTAAACTAACCTAACCTAACCTAACCTAAAATAAACTAAACTAAACTAACCTTAGGTAACCTAACCTAAACTAAACTAATCTAAACTAAACTAAACTAAATTAAACTAAATTAAACTAAACTAATTTAAATTATAAACTAAACTAAACTATAAACTAAACTAAAGTAAACTAAACTAAACTATAAACTAAATTATAAACCAAACAATAAAGTAAAAGTAAACTAAATTTTAAACTAAAATAAACTATACTAAACTAATCTAAACTAACCTAACCTAACTTAACCTAACCTAAACTAACCTTAACTAAACTATACTAACCTAAATAAAACTATAAACTACATTATAAACTAAACTATAAACTCAACTTAACTACACTAACTAAAATAAACTAAAATAACGCAACCTAACCTAACCTAACCTAAACTAAACTAAACTAACCTAACCTAACCTAACCTAAACTAACCTAAACTAAACTAAATTCACTAAAATAAACTAAACTTAACTACACTAACCTAACCTAACCTAAACTAAACTAAATAAAACAAAACTAAACTAAACTATATACTAAACTATAAAATAAATTAAACTAAAATAAACTAAACTAAACTGAATTAAACTAACCTATTCTAAACTAACCTAACCTAACATAAACTAAACTAAACTAGACTAACCTATCCTAACATAACCTAAGCTAACCTAACCAAAAATAAACTAAAATAATCTAACATATCCTAACCTAAATTAATTTAAACTAAACTGAACTAAATTAAACTATAAACTAAAATATAAACTAAACTAAACAAAACTATATACAAAACTTAACTAAACTAACCTAACCTAACCTAACCTAAACTAAACTAACCTAACCTAACCTAACCAAACCTCACCCAACCTAATCTAACCTAAACTAAACTCCACTAAACTAAACTGTAAACTAAACTATAATTTAATCTACTAACTAAATTAAACTAAACTAAACTAAACTAAATTATAAACTAAACTATAAAATAATCTATAAACTAAACTAAACTAAACTATAAACTAAATTAAACTAAATTAACTAAACTAAACTAAACTATAAATTAAAATTAACTAAACTAAACCAAATTCAACCAACCTAACCTAAACTAAACTAAATTAGATTTTACTAAACTAAACTAAATTAACCTATAAACTAAATTTAACTAAACTAAACTAAATTAATCTAGCCTAACTTAACCTAACCTAACCTATACGAAACAAAACTAAAATAAACAAAACTAAACTAAACCTAACTAAACAAAACTAAACTAAAATTAACCAAACTAAACTAAACTAAACCAAAATGTAAACTAAACTATAAAATAAATTAAACTAAACTAAACTAAAATAAACTAAACTAACCTAACTTAACATAACCTAACCTAACCTAACCTAAACTAAACTAAACTAACCTAACCTAACATAATATAAACTAAACTAAAGTAAATTCACTAAACTAAACTAAACTAAACTACACTAACCTAACCTAGCCTAACCTAAACTAAACTAAACTAAAATATAAACTAAATTTAACTAAAATAAACTAAACTTAACTAAATTAAACTAACCTAATGTAAACTAACCTAACCTAACATAAACTAAACTAACTAAACTAACCTAACCTAACCTAACCTAAACTAAACTAAATTAAACTAAAATAAACCAAACTATACTATATACTATATGTACTATATACTAAACTAAACTAAACTACAAACTAAACAAAAATAAACTAAACTAAACTATAAACTAAAATATAAACTAAACTATAAACTAAACTAAACTAAAATATAAACTAAACTAAACTAAAGTAAACTAAACTAAACTAAACTAAACTATAAACTAAACTATAAACTAAACTTAACTAAACTAAACTTAACAAAAATAACCTAACCAAACCTAACTTAACCTAAATTAAACTAAACTAAACTAACCTAACCTAAATTAAACTAAACTAAAATAAACTAAATTCAAATAAACTAAACTAAACTAATCTAACCAAACCTAACCTAACCTAAATTAAAGTAAACTAAACTAACCTAACCTATCCTAACCAAAACTAAACTAAACTAAACTAAAATAAACTAAATTAAACAAATCTAAACTATAAACTAAACTATAAACTAAAATAAACTATAAACCAAACTCTACTAAACGAAAATAAACTAAATTAACCTAACCTAACCTAACCTAAAATAAAATAAACAAAACTAAACTAACCTAACCTAACCGAACCTAACTTAACCTAAGGTAACCTAGACGAAAGCAAACTAAACTAAACTGAACTTAACTAAACTATAAATTAAACTATTAGCAAAACTAAACTAAATTATAAACTAAACTATAAACTAATTTAAACTAAACTACTAAATTAAAATAAACTATAAACTAAACTATAAACTAAACTAAATTAAATTATAAACTAAACTATACTAAACTAAACTAAACTAAGCTAAACTAACCTAATCTACCCTAACGAAATCTAAGCTAAACTAAACTAAACTAAACTAGTCCAACCTAAGCTAACCTAAACTAAATTATAAATTAAACTATTAGCAAAACTAAACTATATTATAAACTAAACTATACACTAAACTAAACTAAGCCATAAACTAAACTATAAACTAAACTAAACTAAACTAACCTATCCTAACCTAACCGAAATAAAAATAAACTAATCTAACCTAACCTAACCTAAATTAAACTAAACTAAATTCAAATAAACTAAAATAATCTAAACTATACTAAACTAAAATAACCTAACCTAACCTAACCAAAACTAAACCAAATTAAACTAAACTAAAATAAACTAAACTAAACTAAAGCATAAACTAAACTATAAACTAAACTAAACTATAAACTAAACTATAAACTAAACTAAATTAAACTATGAACTAAACTATAAACTAAACTAAACAACCATATAAACTAAAGAAAACTAAACTAAACTAACCTAACCTAACCTAAGCTAAACTCAACTTAACAAAACTAACCTAACCTAACCTAATCTAAACTAAACTAAACTAACCTAACCTAACCCAAACTAAAATAAACTAAACTAAAATAAACTAAACTAAACTATAAACTAAAATAAACTATAAACTAAGATATAAACTAAACTAAACGAAATTATAAACTAAACTAAACTATACTAAACTAAACTAAACTAAACTAACCTAACCTAACCTATACAAACCTAAGCTAAACTAAACTAAACTAAACTAATCTAACCTAACCTAACCTAACCTAAACTAAACTAACCTCTCCTAAATTAAACTAAACTAAACTATCCTAACTTAACCTAACTAAACTAAACTAAACTAATCTAAATTCAAATATACTAAACTAAACTAACCTAACCTAACCTAAACTAACTTAACTAAACTACACCAAACTAAACTAAACTAAATTAAACTAACCTAACCTAACCTAACATAACATAACCTAAACCTAACTTTACTAAACTAAACTATCCTAACCTAACCTAAACTAAACCAAAATAAAATAAACTAAACTAAACTAACCTACCCTAACCTAAACTAAAACTAAATTCAAATAAACTAAACTAAATTAAACTAACCTAAACTAACATAACCTAACATAACCTAAACTAAACTAAACCAAAGTAAACTAACTTAACCTAACATAACCAAACTAATCTAAATTTAACTAAACTATAAGCAAAACTAAACTAACCTAAACTAAACTAAACTAAACTAACCGAACCTAAGCTTTCGTAACCTAATCTAACGTAAGCTAAACTAAACTAAACTAACTTAACCTACCCTAAACTAACCAAAACTAAAGTAAACTAAACTAAACTAAATTAAACTAAACTTAACTAAACAAAATTTAAATATTAATTAAACTTAAAATATAAACTAAACTATATATTAAACTATAAATTAAACTAAATTAACCTAAGCTAAACTAAACTTAACAAAGCTAACCTAACCTAACCTAACCTAAACTAAACTAAACTAACTTAACCTAACCAAAACTAAAATAAACTAAAATAAATAAACTAAACTAAACTAAACAATAAACTAAGCTATAAATTAACTAAACTAAACTATAAACTAAACTAAACTAAACTATAAATTAAACTAAACTAAACTATCCTAAACTAACCTAACTAAACCTAAACTAAACTAAACTACCCTAATTTAACCTAGCCTAAACTAACTTAAACTAAACTAAACTATAAACTAAACTAAATTATAAAATAAACTAAACTCAACCATCCTACCCTAACTTATCCTAACCTAACCTAAATTAAACTAAACTGACCTAACTTAATATAATCTAAACTAAACTAAACTAATTTACAAATTAACTAAACTCAAATAAACTAAACTAAATTAAACTAACCTAACCTAACCTAAGCTAAACTAGCCTATCCTAAAGTAAAGTAAACTAAACTAAACTAACCTAACCTATCCTAACCTAAACTAAACTAAACTAAATTCACTAAACTAAAATACACTAACCTGACCTAACAGAAACTAAACTAAACTAAAATAAACTGTAAACTAAACTATAAAATAAATTAAATTAAACTAAACTAAAATAAAGTAAACTAACCTAACTTAACATAAGCTAACCTAACCTAAACTAAACTAAACTAAACTAACCTAACCTATTATAAAATAAACTAAACTAAACTAAATTCACTAAACTAAACTAAACTTAACTACACTAACCTAACCTAAACTAAACTAAACTAAACTAAACTATAAACTAAACTATAAACTAAATTTAAGTAAAATAAACTAAACTTAACTAAATTAAACTAATCTAATGTAAACTAACCTAACCTAATATAAACTAATCTTACTAAACTAACCTAACCTAACCTAACCTAAACTAAACTAAACTAAATTAAACTAAAATAAACCAAATTAAATTATACTATATACTAAACTAAACTAAACTATAAAGTAAACTATAAACTAAACTATAAACTAAACTAAACTAAACTATAAACTAAATTAAACTAAACTATATACTAAACTAAACTAAACTAAACTAAAGTAAATTCAAATAAACTAAACTAATCTAAACTTAACTAAACTAACCTAACCTAACCTAAAATAAACTAAACTAAACTAACCTTAGGTAACCTAACCTAAACTAAACTAAACTAAACTAAATTAAACTAAATTAAACTAAACTAATTTAAATTATAAACTAAACTAAACTATAAACTAAACTAAAGTAAACTAAACTAAACTATAAACTAAATTATAAACCAAACAATAAAGTAAAAGTAAACTAAATTTTAAACTAAAATAAACTATACTAAACTAATCTAAACTAACCTAACCTAACTTAACCTAACCTAAACTAACCTTAACTAAACTATACTAACCTAAATAAAACTATAAACTACATTATAAACTAAACTATAAACTCAACTTAACTACACTAACTAAAATAAACTAAAATAACGCAACCTAACCTAACCTAACCTAAACTAAACTAAACTAACCTAACCTAACCTAACCTAAACTAACCTAAACTAAACTAAATTCACTAAAATAAACTAAACTTAACTACACTAACCTAACCTAACCTAAACTAAACTAAACTAAACAAAACTAAACTAAACTATATACTAAACTATAAAATAAATTAAACTAAAATAAACTAAACTAAACTGAATTAAACTAACCTATTCTAAACTAACCTAACCTAACATAAACTAAACTAAACTAGACTAACCTATCCTAACATAACCTAAGCTAACCTAACCAAAAATAAACTAAAATAATCTAACATATCCTAACCTAAATTAATTTAAACTAAACTGAACTAAATTAAACTATAAACTAAAATATAAACTAAACTAAACAAAACTATATACAAAACTTAACTAAACTAACCTAACCTAACCTAACCTAAACTAAACTAACCTAACCTAACCTAACCAAACCTCACCCAACCTAATCTAACCTAAACTAAACTCCACTAAACTAAACTGTAAACTAAACTATAATTTAATCTACTAACTAAATTAAACTAAACTAAACTAAACTAAATTATAAACTAAACTATAAAATAATCTATAAACTAAACTAAACTAAACTATAAACTAAATTAAACTAAATTAACTAAACTAAACTAAACTATAAATTAAAATTAACTAAACTAAACCAAATTCAACCAACCTAACCTAAACTAAACTAAATTAGATTTTACTAAACTAAACTAAATTAACCTATAAACTAAATTTAACTAAACTAAACTAAATTAATCTAGCCTAACTTAACCTAACCTAACCTATACGAAACAAAACTAAAATAAACAAAACTAAACTAAACCTAACTAAACAAAACTAAACAAAATTAACCAAACTAAACTAAACTAAACCAAAATGTAAACTAAACTATAAAATAAATTAAACTAAACTAAACTAAAATAAACTAAACTAACCTAACTTAACATAACCTAACCTAACCTAAACTAAACTAAAATAACCTAACCTAACATAATATAAACTAAACTAAAGTAAATTCACTAAACTAAACTAAACTAAACTACACTAACCTAACCTAGCCTAACCTAAACTAAACTAAACTAAACTATAAACTAAAATATAAACTAAATTTAACTAAAATAAACTAAACTTAACTAAATTAAACTAACCTAATGTAAACTAACCTAACCTAACATAAACTAAACTAACTAAACTAACCTAACCTAACCTAACCTAAACTAAACTAAATTAAACTAAAATAAACCAAACTATACTATATACTATATATACTATATACTAAACTAAACTACAAACTAAACAAAAATAAACTAAACTAAACTATAAACTAAAATATAAACTAAACTATAAACTAAACTAAACTAAAATATAAACTAAACTAAACTAAAGTAAACTAAACTAAACTAAACTAAACTAAACTAAACTATAAACTAAACTATAAACTAAACTTAACTAAACTAAACTTAACAAAAATAACCTAACCAAACCTAACTTAACCTAAATTAAACTAAACTAAACTAACCTAACCTAAATTAAACTAAACTAAAATAAACTAAATTCAAATAAACTAAACTAAACTAATCTAACCAAACCTAACCTAACCTCAATTAAAGTAAACTAAACTAACCTAACCTATCCTAACCAAAACTAAACTAAACTAAACTAAAATAAACTAAATTAAACAAATCTAAACTATAATCTAAACTATAAACTAAAATAAACTATAAACCAAACTCTACTAAACGAAAATAAACTAAATTAACCTAACCTAACCTAACCTAACCTAAAATAAAATAAACAAAACTAAACTAACCTAACCTAACCGAACCTAACTTAACCTAAGGTAACCTAGACGAAAGCAAACTAAACTAAACTGAACTTAACTAAACTATAAATTAAACTATTAGCAAAACTAAACTAAATTATAAACTTAACTATAAACTAATTTAAACTAAACTACTAAATTAAAATAAACTATAAACTAAACTATAAACTAAACTAAATTAAATTATAAACTAAACTATACTAAACTAAACTAAACTAAGCTAAACTAACCTAATCTACCCTAACGAAATCTAAGCTAAACTAAACTAAACTAAACTAGTCCAACCTAAGCTAACCTAAACTAAATTATAAATTAAACTATTAGCAAAACTAAACTATATTATAAACTAAACTATACACTAAACTAAACTAAGCCATAAACTAAACTATAAACTAAACTAAACTAAACTAACCTATCCTAACCTAACCGAAATAAAAATAAACTAATCTAACCTAACCTAACCTAAATTAAACTAAACTAAATTCAAATAAACTAAAATAATCTAAACTATACTAAACTAAAATAACCTAACCTAACCTAACCAAAACTAAACCAAATTAAACTAAACTAAAATAAACTAAACTAAACTAAAGCATAAACTAAACTATAAACTAAACTAAACTATAAACTAAACTATAAACTAAACTAAATTAAACTATAAACTAAACTATAAACTAAACTAAACAACCATATAAACTAAAGAAAACTAAACTAAACTAACCTAACCTAACCTAAGCTAAACTAAACTTAACAAAACTAACCTAACCTAACCTAATCTAAACTAAACTAAACTAACCTAACCTAACCCAAACTAAAATAAACTAAACTAAAATAAACTAAACTAAACTAAACTATAAACTAAAATAAACTATAAACTAAGATATAAACTAAACTAAACTAAATTATAAACTAAACTAAACTATACTAAACTAAACTAAACTAAACTAACCTAACCTAACCTAATCAAACCTATGCTAAACTAAACTAAACTAAACTAATCTAACCTAACCTAACCTAACCTAAACTAAACTAACCTCTCCTAAATTAAACTAAACTAAACTATCCTAACTTAACCTAACTAAACTAAACTAAACTAATCTAAATTCAAATATACTAAACTAAACTAACCTAACCTAACCTAAATTAACTTAACTAAACTAAACGAAACTAAACTAAACTAAATTAAACTAACCTAACCTAACCTAACCTAACATAACCTAAACTAAACTTTACTAAACTAAACTATCCTAACCTAACCTAAACTAAACCAAAATAAAATAAACTAAACTAAACTAACCTACCCTAACCTAAACTAAAACTAAATTCAAATAAACTAAACTAAATTAAACTAACCTAAACTAACATAACCTAACATAACCTAAACTAAACTAAACCAAAGTAAACTAACTTAACCTAAAATAACCAAACTAATCTAAATTTAACTAAACTATAAACAAAACTAAACTAACCTAAACTAAACTAAACTAAACTAACAGAACCTAAGCTTTCGTAACCTAATCTAACGTAAGCTAAACTAAACTAAACTAACTTAACCTACCCTAAACTAACCTAAACTAAAGTAAACTAAACTAAACTAAATTAAACTAAACTTAACTAAACAAAATTTAAATATTAATTAAACTTAAAATATAAACTAAACTATAAATTAAACTATAAATTAAACTAAACTAACCTAAGCTAAACTAAACTTAACAAAACTAACCTAACCTAACCTAACCTAAACTAAACTAAACTAACCTAACCTAACCAAAACAAAAATAAACTAAAATAAATAAACTAAACTAAACTAAACAATAAACTAAGCTATAAATTAACTAAACTAAACTATAAACTAAACTAAACTAAACTATAAATTAAACTAAACTAAACTATCCTAAACTAACCTAACTAAACCTAAACTAAACTAAACTACCCTAATTTAACCTAGTCTAAACTAACTTAAACTAAACTAAACTATAAACTAAACTAAATTATAAACTAAACTAAACTCAACCATCCTACCCTAACTTATCCTAACCTAACCTAAACTAAACTAAACTGACCTAACTTAATATAATCTAAACTAAACTAAACTAATTTACAAATTAACTAAACTCAAATAAACTAAACTAAATTAAACTAACCTAACCTAACCTAAGCTAAACTAGCCTATCCTAAAGTAAAGTAAACTAAACTAAACTAACCTAACCTATCCTAACCTAAACTAAACTAAACTAAATTCACTAAACTAATATACACTAACCTAACCTAACAGAAACTAAACTAAACTAAAATAAACTGTAAACTAAACTATAAAATAAATTAAATTAAACTAAACTAAAATGAAGTAAACTAACCTAACTTAACATAAGCTAACCTAACCTAAACTATACTAAACTAAACTAACCTAACCTATTATAAAATAAACTAAACTAAACTAAATTCACTAAACTAAACTAAACTTAACTACACTAACCTAACCTAAACTTAACTAAACTAAACTAAACTATAAACTAAACTATAAACTAAATTTAAGTAAAATAAACTACACTTAACTAACCTAATGTAAACTAACCTAACCTAATATAAACTAAACTTACTAAACTAACCTAACCTAACCTAACCTAAACTAAACTAAACTAAATTAAACTAAAATAAACCAAATTAAATTATAATATATAATAAACTAAACTAAACTATAAAGTAAACTATAAACTAAACTATAAACTAAACTAAACTAAACTATAAACTAAATTAAACTAAACTATAAACTAAACTAAATTAAATTCAAATAAACTAAACTAATCTAAACTTAACTAAACTAACCTAACCTAACCTAACCAAAAGTAAACCAAATTAAACTAAACTAAAATAAACTAAAGTAAACTAAACTAAAAACTAAACTATAAACTACACTAAACTAAACTATAAACTAAACTATAAAGTAAACTAAACTAAACTATAAACTAAACTATAAACTAAACTAAACAACCATATAAACTAAAGAAAACTAAACTAAACTAACCTAACCTAACCTAAACTAAACTAAGCTAAATTAAACTTAACAAAACTAACCTAACCTAACCTAACCTAAACTAAACTAAACTAACCTAACCTAACCAAAACGAAAATAAACTAAACTAAAATAAACTAAGCTAAACTAAACTATAAACTAAGCTATAAATTATTAAACTAAATTATAAACTAAACTAAACTATACTAAACTAAACTAAACTAACCTAACCTAACCAAACCTAAGCTAAACTAAACTAAACTAAACTAATCTAACCTTTACTAACCTAACCTAAACTAAACTAAACTAACCTAACCTAACCTAACCTAAATGAAACTAAACTAAACTAACCTAACTTAAACTAACTAAACTAAACTAAACTAACCTAACCTAACCTAACCTAAATGAAACTAAACTAAACTAACCTAACTTAAACTAACTAAACTAAACTAAACTAACCTAAATTCAAATATACTAAACTAAACCTAACTCACCTAACATAACCTAAATTAAGTAAACTAAACTAAACGAAACTAAACTAAACTAAATAAAACTAACCTAACCTAACCTAACCTAAACTAAACTAAACTAAACTATCCTAACCTAACCTAAACTAAACCAAAATAAAATAAACTAAACTAAACTAACCTACCCTAACCTAAACTAAACTAAATTCAAATAAATTAAACTAAACTAAACTAACCTAAAATAACCTAACCTAATATAACCTAAACTAAAATAAACCAAAGTAAACTAACCTAACCTAACCTAAAAAAACTAATCTAAATTAAACTAAACTATAAACAAAACTAAACTAACCTAAACTAAACTAACCTAAACTAACCGAACGTAACCTATTCTAACCTAAACTAAAGTAAACTATACTAAACTAAATTAAACTAAACTTAACTAAACAAATTTAAAATATTAATGAAACATAAAATATAAACTTAACTACAAACTAAACTATAAATTAAACTAAACTAAACTAAACTAAACTAAATTATACCTAACTAACCTAACCTAAACTAAATTAAACTAAACTATAAACGAAACTAAACTATCCTAAACTAACGTAACGTAACCTAAACTAAACTAAACTAAACTAACCTAACCTAACCTAACCTAATCTAAACTAAACTATACTGTAAAATAAACTAAAGTATAAACTAAACTAAACTATCCTAAACTAACCTAACCTAACCTAACCTAACCTAAACTAAACTAAACTAAACTAACCTAATCAAAACTAAACAAAACTAAACTAATCTATAAATTAACTAAACTAAACTAAACTAAACTAACCTAAACTAACCTAAGCTAAACTAGCCTATCCTAAACTAAATTAAACTAAACTAACCTAACCTAACCTAACCTAACCTAAATTAAACTATATTCACTAAACTAAACTACACTAACTTAACCTAAACTAAACTAAACTAAACTAAACTAAACTAAACTGTAAACTAAGTTATAAACTAAATTAAACTAAACTAAACTAAAATAAACTAAACTAACCTAAGGTAACATATCCTAACCTAGCCTAAACTAAACTAAACTAAACTAACCTAACCTAACCTAACCTAACCTAAACTAAACTACACTAAATTCACTAAACTAAGCTAAACTAAACTACACTAACCTAACCTAACCTAAACTAAACTAAATAAAACTAAATTAAAATAAAATAAAATAAAATAAACTTAATTAAACTAACCTAATCTAAACTAACCTAAATAACATAAACTAAACTTACTAAACTAACCTAACCTAACCTAAACTAAACTAGCCTAAATTAAACTAAAATAAACAAAACCAAATTATACTATATACTAAACTAAACTAAACTATGAATTAAACTAAAGTAAACTAAACTAAACTATAAACTAACTATAAACTAAACAATAAACTGAACTAAACTAAACTATAAACTAAACTAAACTAAACTAAAGTATACTAAATTAATCTACCCTAACCTAACCTAACCAAAACTAAAATAAACTAAACTAAACTTACCTAACCTATCCTAACCTAACCTAACCTAACCTAAATTAAACTAAATTATAAACTAAACTATAAACTAAACTAAATTAATTATAAACTAAAGTAAAGTAAACATTACTACACTATCCTAACCTCACCTAACCTAACCTAAACAAATCTAAATTGAACTATAAACTAAACTAAACTAATCTATAAATTAACTAAACATACTATACTAAAATAAACTAAACTAAACTAACCTAATCTAACCTAACGAAACCTAAGCTAAATTAAACCAAATTACCCTAATCTAACCTAAGCTAACCTAAACTAAACTAAACTAAACTGACATATCCTAACGTAACCTAACCTAAACTAAATTGAACTAAACTAAACTAACCTAACATAACCAAAACTAAATTAAACTAAACTAAATTCAAATAAACTAAACTAAACTGAACTAAACTAAACTAACCTAACCTAACCAAAATAAAACTAAACTAAACTAAACTAAATAAACTAAACTCAACTAAATTAATCTAACCTAACGTAAACTAACTAAATTAGATTTAAATAAACTAAATGTAATTAAACTATAAACTAAACTAAACTAAACTATAAACTAAACTGAACTAAACTATAAACTAACCTAAACTAAACTAAACTATCCTATCCTAACCTAACCTAACCTAACATAAACTAAACTATACTAAATAAACCTAACTTAAACTAAACGGAACTAAACTATAAACTTAACTAAACTATAAACTAAACTACACTAAACTAAACTATAAACTAAACTAAACTAAACTAAACTACCCTAACCTAACCTAACGAAAATAAAAATAAACTAATCTAACCTAACCTAAACTAAACTATACATAACTAAATTCAAATAAACTAAACTAATTTAACTAAACTAAACTAACCAAACCTAGCCTAACCAAAACTAAACATTTTTAACCTAAACTAAAATAAACTAAACTAAACTAAACTATAAACCTAACTATAAAATAAACTAAACTAAACTATAAACTAAACTAAACTAAACTAAACCATAAAATAAACTATAAAATAAACTAAACAACCATTTAAACTAAAGAAAACTAAACTAAACTAACCTAATCTAACCTAACCTAACCTAACCTAACCTATGCTAAACTAAACTTAACAAAACTAACCTCACCTAAACTAAACTAAACTAAACTAACCCAACCTAACCAAAACTAAAATAAACTAAACTAAACTAAACTATAAACTAAAATAAACTATAAACTAAGCTATAAACTAAACTAAACTAAATTATAAATTAAACTAAACTATAGTAAACTAAACTAAACTAAACTAACCTAACCTAACCTAATCTAAATTAAACTAAACTAAAATAACCTAACTTAACCTAACTAAACTAAACTAAACTAACCTAAATTCAAATATACTAAACTAAACTAACCTAACCTAACCTAAATTAACTAAACTAAACTAAACGAAACTAAACTAAACTAAATTAAACTAACCTAACCTAACCTAACCTAAACTAAACTAAACTAAACTATCCTAACCTAAGTTCACCTAAACTAAACCAAAACTAAATAAACTAAACTAAACTAACCTACCCTAACATAAACTAAACTAAACTAATCTAAACTAACCAAAATAAACTAAACTAAACTAAACTAAACTAACTTAACTAACCTAACCTAACATCACCTAAATTAAACTAAACCAAAGTAAACTAACCTAACCTAACCTAACCAAAACTAATCTAAATTAAACTAAACTATAAACAAAACTAAACTAACCTTAACTAAACTAAACTAACCGAACCTAACCTATCCTAAGCTGATCTAACGTAAGCTAAACTAAACTAAACTAACCTAACCTACCCTAAACTAACCTAAACTAATGTAAACTATACTAAACTAAATTAAACTAAACTTAACTAAACAAAATTAAAATATTAATTAAACTTAAAATATAAACTAAACTATAAACTAAACTATAAATTAAATAAAACTAAACTAAACTAAATTATACCTAACTAAACTAACCTAAATTAAACTAAACTAACCTAAGCTAAACTAAATTAAACTAAACTAACCCAACCTAACCTAACCTAAACTATCCTAAAGTAAGCTACACTAACCTTAACCTAACCTAAACTAAACTAAACTAAACTAAATTCAAATAAACTAAACTAAAATAAACTAACCTAACCTAACCTAACTAAACTAAACTAAACTAACCTAACCTAACCTAAACTAAACTAAACTAAACTAAACTAAACTAAACTATAAACTAAAGTAAACTAAACTAAACTACACTATCCTAACCTAACCTAACCTAAACAAAACTAAATTATACTAACCTATCCTAACCAAAACTAAACTAAACTATAAACTAAACTAAAATAAACTAATTTATTAATTAACTAAACAAACTATACTAAATAAAATATACTAAACTTACCTAACCTAACCTAACCTAGCCTAACCTAAACTAAGCTAAGCTAATCTAACCTAACGCAAGCTACCCTAAACGAAACTAAACTAAATAAACTAAACTAAACTAAACTAAACAAAACCTTACAAATCTAAACTAAACTAAACTAAACTATAAACTAAAGTATAAACTAAACTAAACTATAAACTAAACTATAAACTAAACTAAACTAAAGTAAACTAAACTAAACTAAACTAAACTAAACTATAAACTAAACTATAAACTAAACTTAACTAAACTAAATTAAACAAAATACCCTAACCTAACCTAACTTAACCTAAATTAAACTAAACTAAACTAACCTAACCTATCTTAACCTAAACTAAACTAAACTAAACTAAATTCAAATAAACTAAACTAAACTAAATCTAACCTAACCTAACCTAACCTAAATTAAAGTAAACTAAACTAACCTAACCTATCCTAACCAAAACTAAAATAAACTAAAATAAACTAAACTAAATAAATCTAAACTATAAACTAAACTATAAATTAAAATAAACTATAAACTAAACTCTACTAAACTAAACTAAACTAAACTAAGCTAACGTAACCTAACCTAACCGAACCTAACTTAACCTAAGCTAACCTAGACGAAAGTAAACTAAACTAAATTGATTTTAACTAAACTATAAATTAAACTATTAGCAAAATAAAATTAAATTATAAACCAAACTATAAACTAAACTAAACTAAATTATAAATTAAAATAAACTATAAAATAATCTATAAACTAAACTAAACTATAAACTAAATTAAACTAAATTAACTAAAATAAACTAAACTATAAATTAAAATTAACTAAACTAAACCAAATTCAACCAACCTAACCTAAACTAAACTAAATTAGATTTTACTAAACTAAACTAAATTAACCTATAAACTAAATTTAACTAAACTAAACTAAATTAATCTAACCTAACTTAACCTAACCTAACCTATACGAAACTAAACTAAAATAAACAAAACTACACTAAACCTAACTAAACAAAACTAAACTAAAATTAACCAAACTAAACTAAACTATAAATAAAACTATAAACTAAACTAAACTAAATTATAAACTAAACGATAAACTACACGAAACTAAATTAAACTAAGGTAAACTAAATTAAACTAAACTAAACTAAACTAAACTATAAACTAAACTATAAACTAATTTAAAATAAACCATACACTAAACTATAAACTAAACTAAAATAAACTGAACTATAAACTAAACTAAACTAAAGTGAATTAAAATAAACTGAACCAACCTAACGTAACCTAACGTAACCTAGCTGAGCTAAGCTAACCTAACCTAAACGAAACTGAACTAAACTAAACTAAACAAAAATATTCTAAATTAAACTAAACTTAACTAAAAAGTAAACTAAACGATAAATTAATTTGAACTAAACTATACACTAAACTACAAACTAATACAAAATAAACTAACCTATAAACTAATCTAAATCTAAACTGAATTAAAATAAACTAAATCAGCCTAACGTAACCTAACTTAACCTAACCTAAACTAAACTTTATTAAACTAACATAACCTAACCTAAACTAAACTAAAATAAACTAAATTCAAATAAACTAAACTAAACTAAACTAACCTAACCTAACCTTAACTAAACTAAACTAAATTAAACTAACCTAAGAAAACCTAACCTAACCAAAACTAAGCTAAAGTAAACTAAACTTAACTAAACTAAACTATAACCTAAACTATAAACTAAAATAAACTAAAAACTAAACTAAACTAAATTATACTAAACTAAATTAAACTAACCTAACCTAACCTAACCAAACCTAAGCTGAACTAAATTAAACTAAACTAACCTAACCTAACCTAACCTGACATAAACTAAACTAAACTAACTTAACCTAACCTAACCTAACGTAACCTAAATTAAACTAAGCTAAACTAACCTAACCTAACCCAAACTAAACTAAACTAAATTCAAATAAACTAAACTAACCTAACCTAACTTAACCTAACTAAACTAAACTAAACTAACCTAACCTAACGTAAACTAAACTAAACTTAACTAAACTATAAACTAAACTATAAACTAATTTAAACTAAACTATACACTAAACTATAAACTAAACTAAAATAAACTGAACTATAAACTAAACTAAACTAAAGTGAATTAAAATAAACTAAACCAACCTAACGTAAATTAACGTAACCTAGCTGAGTTAAGCTAACCTAACCTAAACGAAACTAAACTAAACTAAACAAAAATATTCTAAATTAAACTAAACTAAAGTAAAATGTAAACTAAAGGATAAATTAATTTAAACTAAACTATACACTAAACTACAAACTAATACAAAATAAACTAACCTATAAACTAATCTAAACTAAACTGAATTAAAATAAACTAAATCAGCCTAACGTAACCTAACTTAACCTAACCCAAACTAAACTAAAGTAAACTAAACTAACCTAACCTAACCTAAACTAAATTAAATTAACTAAATTCAAATAAACTAAACTAAACTAAACTAACCTAACCTAACCTTAACTAAACTAAACTAAACTAAACTAACCTAAGCTAACCTAACCTAACACAAACCAAAGTAAACTAAACTTAACTAAACTAAACTATAACCTAAACTATAAACTAAAATAAACTAAAAACTAAACTAAACTAAATTATATAAAATTAAACAAAACTAACCTAACCTAACCCTAACTAAACTAAACTAAACTAAACTAACCTAAGCTAACCTAACCTAACCAAAATTAACTAAAGTAAACTAAACTAAAGTAAACTAAACTATAAACTAAACTATAAACTAAAATAAACTATAAACTAAATTAAACTAAATTATACTAAACTAAACTAAACTAACCTAACCAAACCTAACCAAACCTAAGCTAAACTAAACTAAACTAAACTAACCTAACCTAACCTAACCTAACATAACCTAACCTAATATAAACTAAAATAAACTAACTTAACCTAATCTAACCTAACGTAACCTAAATTAAACTAAGCTAAACTAACCTAACCTAACCTAAACTACCTAAATTCAAATAAACTAAACCAAACTAAACTAATCTAACTTAACCTAACTAAACATCTCTAAACTAACCTAACGTAACCTAAACTAAACTAAACTAAACTAAACTATAAACTAAAGTAAACTAAACTAAACTACACTATCCTAACCTAACCTAACCTAACCTAAACAAAACTAAATTAAACTAACATAACCTAACGTAAACTAAACTAAACTAAACTAAACTAAACTAATCTATAAATTAACTAAACAAACTATACTAAAATAAACTAAACTAAACTAACCTAACCTAACCTAAGCTAGCCTAAAATAGCCTAACCTAAACTAAGCTAAGCTAACCTAACGTAACGTAAGCTAACCTAAACGAAACTAAACTAAATAAACTAAACTAAACTAAACTAAACAAAACTATACAAATCTAAACAAAACTAAACTATAAACTAAACTATAAACTAAACTATAAACTAAACTAAACTAAACTATAAACTAAACTAAATTATAAACTAAACTATAAACTAAAATAAATTAAACTAAACTAAACTGTAAAATAAACAAAACTAAACTTAACCAAACCTAACCTAACTAAACTAAACTAAACTAAACTAGAAATAAATTAAAATAAACTGAAATAAACTAAATTAAGCAGTTAACTAAACTAAAATATAAACTAAACTATAAACTAAAATAAACTAAACTATAAATTAAACTTAACTAAACTAAACTAAATTAAACTAACCTAACCTAAACTAAACTAAATTAGATTTTACTAAACTACACTAAATTAAACTATAAACTAAACTAAACTATAAACAAAACTAAACTAAGCGAACCTAACTTAACCTAACCTAAACTAAACTAAACTAGAAATAAATTAAAATAAACTGAACTAAACTAAATTAAGCAGTTAACTAAACTAAAATATAAACTAAACTATAAACTAAAATAAACTAAACTATAAATTAAACTTAACTAAACTAAACTAAATTAAACTAACCTAAACTAAACTAAATTAGATTTTACTAAACTACCCTAAATTAAACTATAAACTAAACTAAACTATAAACAAAACTAAACTAAACGAACCTAACTTAACCTAACCTAAACAAAACTAAACTAAACTAAACTAACCTAACCGAACCTAACGTAAACTAAACTAAAGTATAAACTAAACTAAACTATAAACTAAACTAAACTACACTAATCTATAAATTAACTAAATTAAGCTATACTAAAATAAACTAATCTAATCCCACCTAACCTAACCTAACCTAGCCTAACCTAGCCTAACCAAGGATAACCTAAACTAAACTCTAGTAAACTAAATTAAGCTAAAATACAATAAACTAAACTAAACTAAACTAATCTAAACTAAACTAAAATGTAACCTATACTATAAACTAAATTAAACTAAACTATACACTAAACTATAAACTAAACTAAAATAAACTAAACTATGAAAAAAACTAAACTGAATTAAAATAAACTAAACAGACCTATCGTAACGCAACCTAACCTAAACTTAACTAAACCAAAATAAATTAACCTAACCTAACCTACACTGAAATAAACTAAATTCACTAATCTAAATTAAACTAACCCTCACTAACCTAACCTACCCTAACCTAAACTAACCTAAACTAAAGTAAATGAAACTAAACTAAACTAAACTAAACTATAATAAACTAAACTAAACTAAATTAAACTAACCTAACCTAAGCTAATCTAACCTAACCTAAACCAAACTAAACTAAACTATCCTAAACTAACCTACACTAAACTAAACTAAACTAAACTACAATAAATTATAAACTAAACTAAACAAAACTATATACTAAAATAAAGTAAACTAAACCAAATTAAACTATTAACTAAACTATACACTAAACAATAAAGTAAAGTAATGTAAACTAAATTATAAACTCAACTAAACTAAACTATTCTAAAATAAACTAACTTAACCTATATTAACATAACTTAACCTAACCTAAACTAAACTAAACTAACCTAAACTAAACTATACTAAACTACACTAAATTAAACTATATACTAAACATTAAACTAAACTAAACTATAAATTAAACTATAAACTAAACTAAACTAAACTATAAATTAAACTAAACTAAATTAAACTAAACTAAAAAATACTAAACTAACCTAACCTAACCTAACATAAACTAACCTAAAATAAACAAAACTAAACTAACCTAACCTAACCTAAATTAACCTAACCTAAATTAAACCAAACTAAACTAAGCTAACCTTACCTAACCTAAACTAACCTTACTTAACCTAACCTAGACGAAACCAAACTAAATAAAACTAAACATATCTAAACTAAACTATATAACTAAAAAAAACTAAACTAAACTAAACTATATTAAACTAAACTATAAACTAAACTAAACTAAACGAAACTAAACTAAACTAAACTAACCTAACTAAATTAAACTAATCTAAATTAACCTCACCTAAGCTAACCTAAACTAAACTATACTAAACTAAATTGAAACTAAACCAATATAAACTAAACTAAATAAATCTAAACTATATACTAAACTATAAAATAAAATAAACTATATTCTAAACTAAAATAAACTAATTTATAAATTAACTAAACAAACTATACTAAAATAAAATAAACTAAACTAACCTAACCTAACCTAACCTAGACTAACCTAAACTAAGCTAAGCTAAGCTAACCTAACGCAAGCTAACCTAAGCGAAACTAAACTAAATAAACTAAACTAAACTAAACTAAACAAAACCTTACAAATCTAAACTAAACTAAACTAAACTATAAACTACATTATAAACTAAACTAAACTAAACTATAAACTAAACTAAACTAAAGAAAATTAAACTAAACTAAACTAAACTAAACTAAACTATAAACTAAACTATAAACTAAACTTAACTAAACTAAATTAAACAAAATAACCTAACCTAACCTAACTTAACCTAAATTAAACTAAACTAAACTAACCTAACCTATCTTAACCTAAACTAAACTAAACTAAACTAAATTCAAATAAACTAAACTAAACTAAATCTAACCTAACCTAACCGAACCTAAATTAAAGTAAACTAAAGTAACCTAACCTATCCTAACCAAAACTAAAATAAACTAAAATAAACTAAACTAAATAAATCTAAACTATTAACTAAACTATAAACTAAAATAAACTATAAACTAAACTCTACTAAACTAAACTAAACTAAACTAAGCTAACCTAACCTAACCTAACCGAACCTAACTTAACCTAAGCTAACCTAGACGAAAGTAAACTAAACTAAACTGAACTTAACTAAACTATAAATTAAACTATTAGCAAAATAAAATTAAATTATTAACCAAACTCTAAACTAAACTAAACTAAACTATAAATTAAAATAAACTATAAAATAATCTATAAACTAAACTAAACTAAACTATAAACTAAATTAAACTAAATTAACTAAAATAAACTAAACTATAAATTAAAATTAACTAAACTAAACCAAATTCAACCAACCTAACCTAAACTAAACTAAATTAGATTTTACTAAACTAAACTAAATTAACCTATAAACTAAATTTAACTAAACTAAACTAAATTAATCTAACCTAACTTAACTTAACCTAACCTAT
Source organism: Metallyticus violacea (assembly GCA_030762175.1). Classification (NCBI taxonomy): domain Eukaryota; kingdom Metazoa; phylum Arthropoda; class Insecta; order Mantodea; family Metallyticidae; genus Metallyticus; species Metallyticus violacea. The sequence continues at coordinate 80,198,236 of CM060842.1, read as the reverse complement.
ACGAAACTAAACTAACATAAACAAAACTAAACTAAACCTAAATAAACAAAACTAAACTAAAATTAACCAAACTAAACTAAACTATAAATAAAACTATAAACTAAACTAAACTAAATTATAAACTAAACTAAACTATTGTAAACTAAACTAAACTAAGCTAAACTAACCTAATCTTACCGAACAAAACCTACGCTAAAGTAAACTAAATTAAACTAATCTAACCTAAGCTAACCTAAACTAAATTATAAATTTATCTATTAGCAAAACTAAACTAAATTATAAACTAAATTATAAACTAAACTAAACTAAACTATAAATTAAAATAAAATATAAACTAAACTATAAAGTAAAATAAATGAAATTATAAACTAAACTAAACTACACTATACTAAATTGAACTAAGGTAAACTAACCTAATCTAACCTAACCAAACCTAAGCAAAAGTAAACTAAACTAAACTAATCTAACCTAACCTAACCTAAATTAAACTAAACCAAACTAACCTAACATAACCTAAACTAAATTAAACTAAACTAAATTCAAATAAACTAAACTAAACTGAACTAAACTAAACTAACCTAACCTAACCAAAACTAAACTAAACTAAAATAAACTAAACTAAACTAAACTAAACTAAACAAACTAAACTAAACTAAATTAATCTAACCTAACGTAAACTAACTAAATTAGATTTAAATAAACTAAACTAAATTAAACTATAAACTTAACTAAACTAAACTATAAAGTAAACTAAACTAAACTATAAACTAACCTAAACTAAAGTATACTGTCCTATCCTAACCTATCCTAACCTATTATAAACTAAACTATACTAAATAAACATAACCTAACTTAAACTAAACTAAACTAAACTATAAACTAAACTAAACTAAACTAAACACTAAACTAAATTAAACTAAACTATAAACTAAACTATACACTAAACTAAACTAAGCCATAAACTAAACTATAAACTAAACTATAAACTAAACTAAACTAAACTAACCTAACCTAACCTAACCTAAATTAAACTAAACAAAACTAAACTAATCTAACATAACCTAAACTAAACTAAACTAAACTAAACTAACCTAACCTAACCTTACCTATACTAAACTTAACTAAACTAACCTAAGCTAACCTAACCTAACCAAAACTAAACTAAAGTAAACTAAACTAAACTAAATTAAAAACTTAACTATAAACTAAACTAAACTAAACTAAATTATAAACTAAACTAAACTATACTAACTAAACTATACTAAATTAACCTAACCTAACCAAACCTAAACTAAATAAATCTAACCTAACCTAACCTAACCTAAACTAAACTAAACTAAATTAAGCTAACCTAACCTAACCTAACCTAAATTAAACTAAAATAAACTAACCTAACCTAACCTAACCAAAACTAAATTAAACTAAACTAAACTAAATAAACTAAACTAAACTAAATTAAACTAACCTAACCTAAACTAAACTAATTTAGATTAAAATAAACTAAACTAAATTAAATTATAAAATAAAATAAACTAAACTATAAACTAAACTAAACTAAACTATAAACTGAACTAAACTAAACTAAACTATCCTATCCTAACCTAACCTAACCTAACATAAATTAAACTATACTAAATAAACCTAACCTAACTTAAACTAAACTAAACTAAACTAAACTATAAACTAAACTATAAACTGAACTAAACTAAACTAAACTATAAACTACATTAAACTAAACTATAAACTAAATTATAAAGTAAACTAAACTAAACCATAAACTAAACTGGACTAAACTATAAACTAAACCAAACTAAACTAAACTAACCTAACCTAACCTTACCTAAACTAAACTAAACTCACCTAACTTAATTTAAACTATACTAAACTAAAATAAACTAAACTAAATTAAACTAAGCTAAGCTAAGCAAACCTAACGTAAACTAAACTAAACTAAACTAATCTAAACTAAACTAAACTATACTAAACTATAGACTAAACTATAAACTAAACTATAAACTAAAGTAAACTAAACTATCCAATATTAACCTAACCCAACCTAACCTAAAATAAACTACACTAAAATAAACTAAACTAAACCAACCTAACCTAAACTAACCTAACATAGCCTAACCTAAATTAAACTAAACTAAAATAAAATAAACTAAACTATAAACTAAACTAAACTGAATTAAAATAAACTAAACCACCCTAACGTAAACTAACCTAACCTAACCTAAACTAAACTAAACTAAACTAACCTAAACTAAAGTAAATCAAATTAAACTAAACTAAACTAAACTATAAACTAAACTATAAACTAAGCTAAAAACTAAACTAAATTAAAATAAATTAAACTAAACTAAATTAAACTAACCTAACATAACCAAACCTAACCTAAACAAACTAAACTAAACTAACCTTAGGTAACCTAACCTAAACTAAACTAAACTAAACTAAATTAAACTAAATTAAACTAAACTAAATTAAATTATAAACTAAACTAAACTAAACTATAAACTAAACTAAAGTAAACTAAACTAAACTATAAACTAAATTATAAACCAAACAATAAAGTAAAAGTAAACTAAATTTTAAACTAAAATAAACTATACTAAACTAATCTAAAGTAACCTAACCTAACTTAACCTAACGTAAACTAACCTTAACTAAACTATACTAACCTAAATAAAACTATAAACTACATTATAAACTAAACTATAAACTAAACTTAACCTCACTAAACTAAAATAAACTAAAATAACCCAACCTAACCTAACCTAACCTAACCTAACCTAAACTAACCTAAACTAAACTAAATTCACTAAAATAAACTAAACTTAACTACACTAACCTAACCTAACCTAAACTAAACTAAAATAACCAAAACTAAACTAAACTATAAACTAAACTATAAAATAAATTAAACTAAAATAAACTAAACTAAACTGAATTAAACTAACCTATTCTAAACTAACCTAACCTAACATAAACTAAACTAAACTAGACTAACCTATCCTAACCTAACCTAAGCTAACCTAACCAAAAATAAACTAAAATAATCTAACATATCCTAACCTAAATTAATTTAAACTAAACTGAACTAAATTAAACTATAAACTAAAATATAAACTAAACTAAATTAAATTATAAACTAAACTAAACTATACTATACTAAACTAAAGTAAGCTAAACTAACCTAATCTACCCGAACAAAACCTAAGCTAAACTAAACTAAACTAAACTAATCTAACCTAAGCTAACCTAAACTAAATTATAAATTTAACTATTAGCAAAACTAAACTAAATTATAAACTAAATTATAAACTAAACTAAACTATAAATTAAAATAAATTATAAACTAAACTATAAACTAAACTAAATTAAATTATAAACTAAACTAAATTACACTATACTAAATTAAACTAAGGTAAACTAACCTAATCTAATCTGACCAAACCTAAGCAAAAGTAAACTAAACTAAACTAATCTAACCTAAGCTAACCTAAACTAAACTAAACTAAACTAACCTAACCTAACGTAACCTAACCTAACCTAACCTAAATTAAACTAAACTAACCTAACATAACCTAAACTAAATTAAACTAAACTAAATTCAAATAAACTAAACTAAACTGACCTAGACTAAACTAACCTAACCTAACCAAAACTAAACTAAACTAAAATAAACTAAACTAAACAAAACTAAACTAAATAAACTAAACTAAACTAAATTATTCTAACCTAACGTAAACTAACTAAATTAGATTTAAATAAACTAAACTAACTTAAACTATAAACTAAACTAAACTAAACTATAAAGTAAACTAAACTAAACTATAAACTAACCTAAACTAAAGTAAACTATCCTATCCTAACCTAACCTAACCACTTATAAACTAAACTATACTAAATAAACATAATGTAACTTAAACTAAACTAAACTAAACTATAAACTAAACTATGAACTAAACTAAACTAAACTAAACACTAAACTAAATTAAACTAAACTATAAACTAAACTATACACTAAACTGAACTAAGCCATAAACTAAACTATAAACTAAACTATAAACTAAACTAAACTAAACTAACCTAACCTAACCTAACCTAAATTAAACTAAACAAAACTAAACTAATCTAACATAACCTAAACTAAACTAAACTAAACTAAACTAACCTAACCTAACCTTACCTATACTAAACTTAACTAAACTAACCTAAGCTAACCTAACCTAACAAAAACTAAACTAAAGTAAACTAAACTAAACTAAATTAAAAACTTAACTATAAACTAAACTAAACTAAATTATAAACTAAATTAACTATACTAACTAAACTATACTAAATTAACCTAACCTAACCAAACCTAAACTAAATAAATCTAACCTAACCTAACCTAAACTAAACTAAACTAAATTAAGCTAACCTAACCTAACCTAACCTAAATTAAACTAAAATAAACTAACCTAACCTAACCTAACCAAAACTAAATTAAACTAAACTAAACTAAATAAACTAAACTAAACTAAATTAAACTAACCTAACCTAAACTAAACTAATTTAGATTAAAATAAACTAAACTAAATTAAATTATAAAATAAAATAAACTAAACTATAAACTAAACTAAACTAAACTATAAACTGAACTAAACTAAACTAAACTATCCTATCCTAACCTAACCTAACCTAACATAAATTAAACTATACTAAATAAACCTAACCTAACTTAAACTAAACTAAACTAAACTAAACTATAAACTAAACTATAAACTGAACTAAACTAAACTAAAATATAAACTACATTAAACTAAACTATAAACTAAATTATAAAGTAAACTAAACTAAACCATAAACTAAACTGGACTAAACTATAAACTAAACAAAACTAAACTAAACTAACCTAACCTAACCTTACCTAAACTAAACTAAACTCACCTAACTTAATTTAAACTATACTAAACTAAAATAAACTAAACTAAATTAAACTAAGCTAAGCTAAGCAAACCTAACGTAAACTAAACTAAACTAAACTAATCTAAACTAAACTAAACTATACTAAATTATAGACTAAACTATAAACTAAACTATAAACTAAAGTAAACTAAACTATCCAATATTAACCTAACCCAACCTAACCTAAAATAAACTACACTAAAATAAACTAAACTAAACCAACCTAACCTAAACTAACCTAACATAGCCTAACCTAAATTAAACTAAACTAAAATAAAATAAACTAAACTATAAACTAAACTAAACTGAATTAAAATAAACTAAACCACCCTAACGTAAACTAACCTAACCTAACCTAAACTAAACTAAACTAAACTAACCTAAACTAAAGTAAATCAAATTAAACTAAACTAAACTAAACTATAAACTAAACTATAAACTAAGCTAAAAACTAAACTAAATTAAAATAAATTAAACTAAACTAAATTAAACTAACCTAACATAACCAAACCTAACCTAAACAAACTAAACTAAACTAACCTTAGGTAACCTAACCTAAACTAAACTAAGCTAAACTAAACTAAACTAAATTAAACTAAATTAAACTAAACTAAATTAAATTATAAACTAAACTAAACTAAACTATAAACTAAACTAAAGTAAACTAAACTAAACTATAAACTAAATTATAAACCAAACAATAAAGTAAAAGTAAACTAAATTTTAAACTAAAATAAACTATACTAAACTAATCTAAAGTAACCTAACCTAACTTAACCTAACCTAAACTAACCTTAACTAAACTATACTAACCTAAATAAAACTATAAACTACATTATAAACTAAACTATAAACTAAACTTAACTACACTAAACTAAAATAAACTAAAATAACCCAACCTAACCTAACCTAACCTAAACTAAACTAAACTAACCTAACCTAACCTAACCTAAACTAACCTAAACTAAACTAAATTCACTAAAATAAACTAAACTTAACTACACTAACCTAACCTAACCTAAACTAAACTAAAATAACCAAAACTAAACTAAACTATAAACTAAACTATAAAATAAATTAAACTAAAATAAACTAAACTAAACTGAATTAAACTAACCTATTCTAAACTAACCTAACCTAACATAAACTAAACTAAACTAGACTAACCTATCCTAACCTAACCTAAGCTAACCTAACCAAAAATAAACTAAAATAATCTAACATATCCTAACCTAAATTAATTTAAACTAAACTGAACTAAATTAAACTATAAACTAAAATATAAACTAAATTAAATTAAATTATAAACTAAACTAAACTATACTATACTAAACTAAAGTAAACTAAACTAACCTAATCTACCCGAACAAAACCTAAGCTAAACTAAACTAAACTAAACTAATCTAACCTAAGCTAACCTAAACTAAATTATAAATTTAACTATTAGCAAAACTAAACTAAATTATAAACTAAATTATAAACTAAACTAAACTATAAATTAAAATAAATTATAAACTAAACTATAAACTAAACTAAATTAAATTATAAACTAAACTAAATTACACTATACTAAATTAAACTAAGGTAAACTAACCTAATCTAATCTGACCAAACCTAAGCAAAAGTAAACTAAACTAAACTAATCTAACCTAAGCTAACATAAACTAAACTAAACTAAACTAACCTAACCTAACGTAACCTAACCTAACCTAACCTAAATTAAACTAAACTAACCTAACATAACCTAAACTAAATTAAACTAAACTAAATTCAAATAAACTAAACTAAACTGACCTAGACTAAACTAACCTAACCTAACCAAAACTAAACTAAACTAAAATAAACTAAACTAAACAAAACTAAACTAAATAAACTAAACTAAACTAAATTATTCTAACCTAACGTAAACTAACTAAATTAGATTTAAATAAACTAAACTAAATTAAACTATAAACTAAACTAAACTAAACTATAAAGTAAACTAAACTAAACTATAAACTAACCTAAACTAAAGTAAACTATCCTATCCTAACCTAACCTAACCACTTATAAACTAAACTATACTAAATAAACATAATGTAACTTAAACTAAACTAAACTAAACTATAAACTAAACTATAAACTAAACTAAACTAAACTAAACACTAAACTAAATTAAACTAAACTATAAACTAAACTATACACTAAACTGAACTAAGCCATAAACTAAACTATAAACTAAACTAAACTAAACTATAAACTAAACTAAACTAAACAAACCTAACCTAACCTAACCTAAATTAAACTAAACTAAATTCAAATAAACTAAAATAATCTAAACTAAACTAAACTAACCTAACCTAACCTAACCTAACCTAACCAAAACTAAACCAAATTAAACTAAACTAAACTAAAGCATAAACAAAACTATAAACTAAACTAAACTAAACTATAAACTAAACTATAAACTAAACTAAATTAAACTGTAAACTAAACTATAAACTAAACTAAACAACCATATAAACTAAAGAAAACTAAACTAAACAACCATATAAACTAAAGAAAACTAAACTAAACTAACCTAACCTAACCTAACCTAAGCTAAACTAAACTTAACAAAACTAACCTAACCTAACCTAAACTAAATAAAACTCACCTAACCTAACCAAAACTAAACTAAACTAAACTAAAATAAACTAAACTAAACTAAACTATAAACTAAAATAAACTATAAACTAAGCTATAAACTAAACTAAACTAAATTATAAACTAAACTAAACTATACTAAACTAAACTAAACTAAACTAACCTAACCTAACCTAATCAAACCTAAGCTAAACTAAACTAAACTAAACTAATCTAACCTAACCTAACCTAACCTAACCTAAACTAAACTAAACTAACCTAACCTAAATTAAACTAAACTAAACTAACCTAACTTAACCTAACTAAACTAAACTAAACTAACCTAAATTCAAATATACTAAACTAAACTTACCTAACCTAACCTAAATTAACTAACCTAAACTAAACGAAACTAAACTAAACTAAATTAAACTAACCTAACCTAACCTAACCTAACATAACCTAAACTAAACTAAACTAAACTAAACTATCCTAACCTAACCTAAACTAAACCAAAATAAAATAAACGAAACTAAACTAACCTACCATAACCTAAACTAAAACTAAATTCAAATAAACTAAACTAAATTAAACTAACCTAAACTAACCTAACCTAACATATGCTAAACTAAACTAAACCAAAGTAAACTAACTTAACCTAACCTAACCAAAACTAATCTAAATCAACTAAACTATAAACAAAACTAAACTAACCTAAACTAAACTAAACTAAACTAACCGAACCTAACTTTCGTAACCTAATATAACGTAAGTTAAAATAAACTAAACTAACCTAACCTACCCTAAACTAACCTAAACTAAAGTAAACTATACTAAACTAAATTAAACTAAACTTAACTAAACAAAATGAAAATATTAATTAAACTTAAAATATAAACTAAACTATAAACTAAACCATTAATTAAACTAAACTAAACTAAACTAAATTATACCTAACCAACCTAACCTAAACTAAATTAAACTAAACTATAAACGAATCTAAACTAAACTATCCTAAGCTAACCTAACTTAACCTAAACTAAACTAAACTAACCTAACCTAACCTAATCTAAACTAAACTAAACTAAACTATACACTAAACTAAACTAAGCCATAAACTAAACTACAAACTAAACTAAACTATAAATTAAAATAAACTATAAACTAAACTATAAACTAAACTAAACTACACTATACTAAACTAAACTAAGGTAAACTAACCTAATCTAACCTAACCAAAACTAATCTAAAAATAGACTAAACTATAAACAAAACTAAACTAACTTAAACTAAAATAAACTAAACTAACCGAACCTAACTTATCCTAACGTAAACTAACGTAAGCTAAGCTAAACTAAACTAACGTAACCTACCGTAAACTAACCTAAACTAAAGTAAACTATACTAAACTAAATTAAACTAAACTTAACTAAACAAAATTAAAATATTAATTAAACTTAAAATATAAACTAAACTATAAATTAAACTATAAATTAAACTAAACTAAACTAAACTAAATTATACCTAACTAACCTAACCTAAACTAAATTAAACTAAACTATAAACGAAACTAAACTAAACTATCCTAAGCTAACTTAACTTAACCTAAACTAAACTAAACTAACCTAACCTAATCTAAACTAAACTAAACTATAAACTAAACTAAATTATAAACTAAACTAAACTATCCTAACCTAACCTAACCTAGCCTAAACTCAACTAACCTAACCTAACCTAACCTTACCTAACATAACCTAAACTAAAATAAACTAAACTTAACTAAACAACCTAACCGAACATAACCGAACTTAACCTAAACTAAACAAAACTAAACTAAACTTACCTAACCTAAGCTAACCTAAACTAACTTAACCTAAACTAAACTATAAACTAAAACTAAACTAAACTATAAACTAAACTAAACTAAACTACCGTAACCTAACCTAATCTAAACTAAACTAAACTAAACTATAAACTAAACTAAATTATAAACTAAACTAAACTGAACTATCCTACCCTAACTTAACCTAACCTAACCTAAACTAAACTAAACTGACCTAACTTAATATAAACTAAACTAAACTAATCTACAAATTAACTAAACTAAACTAAACTAAACTAAACTAAACTAACCTAACCAAACCTAAACTAAACTATAAACTAAAGTAAACTAAACTATAAATTAAACTAAACTAAACTATCATAAACTAACCTAACTTAACCTAAACTAAACTAAACTACCCTAACTTAACCTAACCTAATCTAAATTAAACTAAACTAAACTATAAACTAAACTAAATTATAAACTAAACTAAACTCAACCATCCTACCCTAACTTAACCTAACCTAACCTAAACTAAACTAAACTGACCTAACTTAATATAATCTAAACTAAACTAAACTAAACTAATTTACAAATTAACTAAACTAAACTAAACTAAATTAAACTAAACTAACCTAACCTAAGCTAAACTAGCCTATCCTAAAGTAAAGTAAAGTAAACTAAACTAACCTAACCTATCCTAACCTAAATTAAACTAAACTAAATTCACTAAACTAATATACACTAACCTAACCTAACCAAAACTAAACTAAACTAAACCAAAATGTAAACTAAACCATAAAATAAATTAAACTAAACTAAACTAAAATAAACTAAACTAACCTAACTTAACATAACCTAACCTAACCTAAACTAAACTAAACTAAACTAACCTTACCTAACATAATATAAACTAAACTAAACTAAATTCACTAAACTAAACTAAACTAAACTACACTAACTTAACCTAAACTAAACTAAACTAAACTAAACTATAAATTAAACTGTAAACTAAATTTAACTAAAATAAACTAAACTTAACTAAATTAAACTAACCTAATGTAAACTAACCTAACCTAACATAAACTAAACTAACTAAACTAACCTAATCTAACCTAACCTAAACTAAACTAAATTAAACTAAAATAAACCAAACTAAATTAAAGTTTATACTAAACTAAACTAAACTACAAACTAAATAAAAATAAACTAAACTAAACTATTAACTAAAATATAAACTAAACTAAACTAAACTATAAACTAAACTAAACTAAAGTAAACTAAACTAAACTAAACTAAACTAAACTATAAACTAAACTATATACTAAACTTAACTAAATTAACTTAACAAAAATAACCTAACCAAACCTAACTTAACCTAAATTAAACTAAATTAAACTAACCTAACCTAACCTAACTTAAACTAAAATAAAATAAACTAAATTCAAATAAACTAAACTAAACTAATCTAACCTAACCTAACCTAAATTAAAGTAAACTAAACTAACCTAACCTATCCTAACCAAAACTAAACTAAACTAAACTAAACTAAAATAAACTAAACTAAACAAATCTAAACTATAAACTAAACTATAAACTAAAATAAACTATAAACTAAACTCTACTAAACGAAAATAAACTAAAGTAATCTAACCTAACCTAACCTAACCTAAAATAAAATAAACAAAACTAAACTAACCTAACCTAACCGAACCTAACTTAACCTAAGCTAACCTAGACCAAAGCAAACTAAACTAAACTGAACTTAACTAAACTATAAATTAAACTATTAGCAAAACTAAACTAAATTATAAACTAAACTATAAAGTAAACTAAATTAAATTATAAACTTAACTGTACTAAACTAAACTAAACTAAGCTAAACTAACCTAATCTACCCTAACGAAACCTAAGCTAAACTAAACTAAACTAAACTAGTCTAACCTAAGCTAACCTAAACTAAATTATAAATTAAACTATTAGGAAAACTAAACTAAATTATAAACTAAACTATACACTAAACTAAACTAAGCCATAAACTAAACTATAAACTAAACTAAACTATAAACTAAACTAAAATAACTAACCTAACCTAACCTAACCAAAATAAAAATAAACTAATCTAACATAACCTAACCTAAATTAAACTAAACTAAATTCAAATAAACTAAAATAATCTAAACTAAACTAAACTAACCTAACCTAACCTAACCAAAACTAAACCAAATTAAACTAAAATAAAATAAACTAAACTAAACTAACCTACCCTAACCTTAACTAAACTAAATTCAAATAAATTAAACTAAACTAAACTAACCTAAAATAACCTAACCTAACATAACCTAAACTAAAATAAACCAAAGTAAACTAACCTAACCTAACCTAACAAAAACTAATCTAAATTAAACTAAACTATAAACAAAACTAAACTAACCTAAACTAAACTAAACTAAACTAACCGAACGTAACCTATTCTAACCTAAACTAAAGTAAACTATACTAAACTAAATTAAACTAAACTTAACTAAACAAATTTAAAATATTAATGAAACATAAAATATAAACTTAACTACAAACTAAACTATAAATTAAACTAAACTAAACTAAACTAAATTATACCTAACTAACCTAACCTAAACTAAATTAAACTAAACTATAAACGAAACTAAACTATCCTAAACTAACGTAACGTAACGTAACCTAATCTAAACTAAACTATACTGTAAAATAAACTAAAGTATAAACTAAACTAAACTATCCTAAACTAACCTAACCTAACCTAACCTAACCTAAACTAAACTAAACTAAACTAACCTAATCAAAACTAAACAAAACTAAACTATTCTATAAATTAACTAAACTAAACTAAACTAAACTAAACTAACCTAAACTAACCTAAGCTAAACTAGCCTATCCTAAATTAAACTAAAATAAACTAACCTAACCTACCTAACCAAAACTAAATTAAACTAAACTAAACTAAATAAACTAAACTAAACTAAATTAAACTAACCTAACCTAAACTAAACTAATTTAGATTTAAATAAACTAAACTAAATTAAATTATTAAATAAAATAAACTAAACTATAAACTAAACTAAACTAAACTATAAACTGAACTAAACTAAACTAAACTATCCTATCCTAACCTAACCTAACCTAACATAAATTAAACATTACTAAATAAACCTAACCTAACTTAAACTAAACTAAACTAAACTATAAACTAAATAAAACTATAAACTAAACTATAAACTAAACTAAACTAAACTAAACTATAAACTACATTAAACTAAACTATAAACTAAATTATAAAGTATACTAAACTAAACTAGACTAAAGTATAAACTAAACAAAACTAAACTAAACTAACCTAACCTAACCTTACCTAAACTAAACTAAACTAACCTAACTTAATTTAAACTATACTAAACTAAAATAAACTAAACTAAATTAAACTAAACTAAGCTAAGCTAACATAACGTAAACTAAACTAATCTAAACTAAACTAAATTAAACTAAACTATAAACTAAACTATAAACTATATTAAACTAAACTATCCAATATTAACCTAACCCAACCTAACCTAAAATAAACTACACCAAAAAAAACTAAACTAAACCAACCTAACCTAAAATAACCTAACATAGCCTAACCTAAATTAAACTAAACTAAAATAAAATAAACTAAACTATAAACTAAACTAAACTGAATTAAAATATACTAAACCACCCTAACGTAAACTAACCTAACCTAACCTAAACTAAACTAAACTAAACTAACCTAAACTAAAGTAAATCAAATTAAACTAAACTAAACTAAACTATAAACTAAACTATAAACTAAGCTAAAAACTAAACTAAATTAAAATAAATTAAACTAAACTAAATTAAACTAACCTAACCTAACCTAACCTAACCTAAAATAAACTAAACTAAACTAACCTTAGGTAACCTAACCTAAACTAAACTAAACTAAACTAAACTAAACTAAATTAAACTAAATTAAACTAAACTAATTTAAATTATAAACTAAACTAAACTATAAACTAAACTAAAGTAAACTAAACTAAACTATAAACTAAATTATAAACCAAACAATAAAGTAAAAGTAAACTAAATTTTAAACTAAAATAAACTATACTAAACTAATCTAAACTAACCTAACCTAACTTAACCTAACATAAACTAACCTTAACTAAACTATACCTACCTAAATAAAACTATAAACTACATTATAAATTAAACTATAAACTCAACTTAACTACACTAACTAAAATAAACTAAAATAACGCAACCTAACCTAACCTAACCTAAACTAAACTAAACTAACCTAACCTAACCTAACCTAAACTAACCTAAACTAAACTAAATTCACTAAAATAAACTAAACTTAACTACACTAACCTAACCTAACCTAAACTAAACTAAACTAAACAAAACTAAACTAAACTATATACTAAACTATAAAATAAATTAAACTAAAATAAACTAAACTAAACTGAATTAAACTAACCTATTCTAAACTAACCTAACCTAACATAAACTAAACTAAACTAGACTAACCTATCCTAACCTAACCTAAGCTAACCTAACCAAAAATAAACTAAAATAATCTAACATATCCTAACCTAAATTAATTTAAACTAAACTGAACTAAATTAAACTATAAACTAAAATATAAACTAAACTAAACAAAACTATATACAAAAATTAACTAAACTAACCTAACCTAACCTAACCTAAACTAAACTAACCTAACCTAACCTAACCTAACCTTACCAAACCTAATCTAACCTAAACTAAACTCCACTAAACTAAACTGCAAACTAAACTATAATTTCATCTACTAACTAAATTAAACTAAACTAAACTAAACTAAATTATAAACTAAACTATAAAATAATCTATAAACTAAACTAAACTAAACTATAAACTAAATTAAACTAAATTAACTAAACTAAACTAAACTATAAATTAAAATTAACTAAACTAAACCAAATTCAACCAACCTAACCTAAACTAAACTAAATTAGATTTTACTAAACTAAACTAAATTAACCTATAAACTAAATTTAACTAAACTAAACTAAATTAATCTAGCCTAACTTAACCTAACCTAACCTATACGAAACTAAACTAAAATAAACAAAACTAAACTAAACCTAACTAAACAAAACTAAACTAAAATTAACCAAACTAAACTAAACTAAACCAAAATGTAAACTAAACTATAAAATAAATTAAACTAAACTAAACTAAAATAAACTAAACTAACCTAACTTAACATAACCTAACCTAACCTAACCTAAACTAAACTAAACTAACCTAACCTAACATAATATAAACTAAACTAAAGTAAATTCACTAAACTAAACTAAACTAAACTACACTAACCTAACCTAGCCTAACCTAAACTAAACTAAACTAAACTATAAACTAAAATATAAACTAAATTTAACAAAAATAAACTAAACTTAACTAAATTAAACTAACCTAATGTAAACTAACCTAACCTAACATAAACTAAACTAACTAAACTAACCTAACCTAACCTAAACTAAACTAAATTAAACTAAAATAAACCAAACTAAATTATACTATATACTAAACTAAACTAAACTACAAACTAAACAAAAATAAACTAAACTAAACTATAAACTAAAATATAAACTAAACTATAAACTAAACTAAACTAAACTATAAACTAAACTAAACTAAAGTAAACTAAACTAAACTAAACTAAACTAAACTAAACTATAAACTAAACTATAAACTAAACTTAACTAAACTAAACTTAACAAAAATAACCTAACCAAACCTAACTTAACCTAAATTAAACTAAACTAAACTAACCTAACCTAACCTAAATTAAACTAAACTAAAATAAACTAAATTCAAATAAACTAAACTAAACTAATCTAACCTAACCTAACCTAACCTAAATTAAAGGGAACTAAACTAACCTAACCTATCCTAACCAAAACTAAACTAAACTAAACTAAAATAAACTAAATTAAACAAATCTAAACTATAAACTAAACTATAAACTAAAATAAACTATAAACCAAACTCTACTAAACGAAAATAAACTAAATTAACCTAACCTAACCTAACCTAACCTAACCTAAAATAAAATAAACAAAACTAAACTAACCTAACCTAACCGAACCTAACTTAACCTAAGGTAACCTAGACGAAAGCAAACTAAACTAAACTGAACTTAACTAAACTATAAATTAAACTATTAGCAAAACTAAACTAAATTATAAACTAAACTATAAACTAATTTAAACTAAACTACTAAATTAAAATAAACTATAAACTAAACTATAAACTAAACTAAATTAAATTATAAACTAAACTATACTAAACTAAACTAAACTAAACTACACTAACCTAACCTAGCCTAACCTAAATTAAACTAAACTAAACTATAA
The DNA here is from genome assembly GCA_030762175.1 of Metallyticus violacea. NCBI lineage: Eukaryota > Metazoa > Arthropoda > Insecta > Mantodea > Metallyticidae > Metallyticus > Metallyticus violacea. The sequence continues at coordinate 80,182,417 of CM060842.1, read as the reverse complement.
ACTAAAATATAAACTAAATTTAACAAAAATAAACTAAACTTAACTAAATTAAACTAACCTAATGTAAACTAACCTAACCTAACATAAACTAAACTAACTAAACTAACCTAACCTAACCTAACCTAAACTAAACTAAATTAAACTAAAATAAACCAAACTAAATTATACTATATACTAAACTAAACTAAACTACAAACTAAACAAAAATAAACTAAACTAAACTATAAACTAAAATATAAACTAAACTATAAACTAAACTAAACTAAACTATAAACTAAACTAAACTAAACTAAACTAAACTAAACTAAACTAAACTAAACTATAAACTAAACTATAAACTAAACTTAACTAAACTAAACTTAACAAAAATAACCTAACCAAACCTAACTTAACCTAAATTAAACTAAACTAAACTAACCTAACCTAACCTAAATTAAACTAAACTAAAATAAACTAAATTCAAATAAACTAAACTAAACTAATCTAACCTAACCTAACCTAACCTAAATTAAAGTAAACTAAACTAACCTAACCTATCCTAACCAAAACTAAACTAAACTAAACTAAAATAAACTAAATTAAACAAATCTAAACTATAAACTAAACTATAAACTAAAATAAACTATAAACCAAACTCTACTAAACGAAAATAAACTAAATTAACCTAACCTAACCTAACCTAACCTAACCTAACCTAAAATAAAATAAACAAAACTAAACTAACCTAACCTAACCGAACCTAACTTAACCTAAGGTAACCTAGACGAAAGCAAACTAAACTAAACTGAACTTAACTAAACTATAAATTAAACTATTAGCAAAACTAAACTAAATTATAAACTAAACTATAAACTAATTTAAACTAAACTACTAAATTAAAATAAACTGTAAACTAAACTATAAACTAAACTAAATTAAATTATAAACTAAACTATACTAAACTAAACTAAACTAAGCTAAACTAACCTAATCTACCCTAACGAAATCTAAGCTAAACTAAACTAAATTAAACTAGTCCAACCTAAGCAAACCTAAACTAAATTATAAATTAAACTATTAGCAAAACTAAACTATATTATAAACTAAACTATACACTAAACTAAACTAAGCCATAAACTAAACTATAAACTAAACTAAACTAAACTAAACTAACCTATCCTAACATAATCGAAATAAAAATAAACGAATCTAACCTAACCTAACCTAAATTAAACTAAACTAAATTCAAATAAACTAAAATAATCTAAACTATACTAAACTAAAATAGCCTAACCTAACCTAACCAAAACTAAACCAAATTAAACTAAACTAAAATAAACTAAACTAAACTAAAGCATAAACTAAACTATAAACTAAACTAAACTATAAACTAAACTAAATTAAACTATAAACTAAACTATAAACTAAACTAAACAACCATATAAACTAAAGAAAACTAAACTAAACTAACCTAACCTAACCTAAGCTAAACTAAACTTAACAAAACTAACCTAACCTAACCTAATCTAAACTAAACTAAACTAACCTAACCTAACCCAAACTAAAATAAACTAAACTAAAATAAACTAAACTAAACTATAAACTAAAATAAATTATAAACTAAGATATAAACTAAACTAAACTAAATTATAAACTAAACTAAACTATACTAAACTAAACTAAACTAAACTAACCTAACCTAACCTAATCAAACCTAAGCTAAACTAAACTAAACTAAACGAATCTAACCTAACCTAACCTAACCTAAACTAAACTAACCTCTCCTAAATTAAACTAAACTAAACTAACCTAACTTAACCTAACTAAACTAAACTAAACTAATCTAAATTCAAATATACTAAACTAAACTAACCTAACCTAACCTAAATAAACTTAACTAAACTAAACGAAACTAAACTAAACTAAATTAAACTAACCTAACCTAACCTAATCTAACATAACCTAAACTAAACTTTACTAAACTAAACTATCCCAACCTAACCTAAATTAAACCAAAATAAAATAAACTAAACTAAACTAACCTACCCTAACCTAAACTAAAACTAAATTCAAATAAACTAAACTAAATTAAACTAACCTAAACTAACATAACCTAACATAACCTAAACTAAACTAAACCAAAGTAAACTAACTTAACCTAAAATAACCAAACTAATCTAAATTTAACTAAACTATAAACAAAACTAAACTAACCTAAACTAAACTAAACTAAACTAACCGAACCTAAGCTTTCGTAACCTAATCTAACGTAAGCTAAACTAAACTAAACTAACTTAACCTACCCTAAACTAACCTAAACTAAAGTAAACTAAACTAAACTAAATTAAATTAAACTTAACTAAACAAAATTTAAATATTAATTAAACTTAAAATATAAACTAAACTATAAATTAAACTATAAATTAAACTAAACTAACCTAAGCTAAACTAAACTTAACAAAACTAACCTAACCTAACCTAACCTAAACTAAACTAAACTAACCTAACCTAACCAAAACTAAAATAAACTAAAATAAATAAACTAAACTAAACTAAACAATAAACTAAGCTATAAATTAACAAAACAAAACTATAAAATAAACTAAACTAAACTATAAATTAAACTAAACTAAACTATCCTAAACTAACCTAACTAAACCTAAACTAAACTAAACTACCCTAATTTAACCTAGCCTAAACTAACTTAAACTAAACTAAACTATAAACTAAACTAAATTATAAACTAAACTAAACTCAACCATCCTACCCTAACTTATCCTAACCTAACCTAAACTAAACTAAACTGACCTAACTTAATATAATCTAAACTAAACTAAACTAATTTACAAATTAACTAAACTCAAATAAACTAAACTAAATTAAACTAACCTAACCTAACCTAAGCTAAACTAGCCTATCCTAAAGTAAAGTAAACTAAACTAAACTAACCTAACCTATCCTAACCTAAACTAAACTAAACTAAATTCACTAAACTAATATACACTAACCTAACCTAACAGAAACTAAACTAAACTAAAATAAAATAAATTAAACAAATCTAAACTATAAACTAAACTATAAACTAAAATAAACTATAAACCAAACTCTACTAAACGAAAATAAACTAAATTAACCTAACCTAACCTAACCTAACCTAAAATAAAATAAACAAAACTAAACTAACCTAACCTAACCGAACCTAACTTAACCTAAGGTAACCTAGACGAAAGCAAACTAAACTAAACTGAACTTAACTAAACTATAAATTAAACTATTAGCAAAACTAAACTAAATTATAAACTAAACTATAAACTAATTTAAACTAAACTACTAAATTAAAATAAACTATAAACTAAACTATAAACTAAACTAATTTAAATTATAAACTAAACTATACTAAACTAAACTAAACTAAACTACACTAACCTAACCTAGCCTAACCTAAATTAAACTAAACTAAACTATAAACTAAAATATAAACTAAATTTAACAAAAATAAACTAAACTTAACTAAATTAAACTAACCTAATGTAAACTAACCTAACCTAACATAAACTAAACTAACTAAACTAACCTAACCTAACCTAACCTAAACTAAACTAAATTAAACTAAAATAAACCAAACTAAATTATACTATATACTAAACTAAACTAAACTACAAACTAAACAAAAATAAACTAAACTAAACTATAAACTAAAATATAAACTAAACTATAAACTAAACTAAACTAAACTATAAACTAAACTAAACTAAAGTAAACTAAACTAAACTAAACTAAACTAAACTATAAACTAAACTATAAACTAAACTTAACTAAACTAAACTTAACAAAAATAACCTAACCAAACCTAACTTAACCTAAATTAAACTAAACTAAACTAACCTAACCTAACCTAAATTAAACTAAACTAAAATAAACTAAATTCAAATAAACTAAACTAAACTAATCTAACCTAACCTAACCTAACCTAAATTAAAGTAAACTAAACTAACCTAACCTATCCTAACCAAAACTAAACTAAACTAAACTAAAATAAACTAAATTAAACAAATCTAAACTATAAACTAAACTATAAACTAAAATAAACTATAAACCAAACTCAACTAAACGAAAATAAACTAAATTAACCTAACCTAACCTAACCTAACCTAAAATAAAATAAACAAAACTAAACTAACCTAACCTAACCGAACCTAACTTAACCTAAGGTAACCTAGACGAAAGCAAACTAAACTAAACTGAACTTAACTAAACTATAAATTAAACTATTAGCAAAACTAAACTAAATTATAAACTAAACTATAAACTAATTTAAACTAAATTACTAAATTAAAATAAACTGTAAACTAAACTATAAACTAAACTAAATTAAATTATAAACTAAACTATACTAAACTAAACTAAACTAAGCTAAACTAACCTAATCTACCCTAACGAAATCTAAGCTAAACTAAACTAAACTAAACTAGTCCAACCTAAGCTAACCTAAACTAAATTATAAATTAAACTATTAGCAAAACTAAACTATATTATAAAAAAAACTATACACTAAACTAAACTAAGCCATAAACTAAACTATAAACTAAACTAAACTAAACTAAACTAACCTATCCTAACATAACCGAAATAAAAATAAACGAATCTAATCTAACCTAACCTAAATTAAACTAAACTAAATTCAAATAAACTAAAATAATCTAAACTATACTAAACTAAAATAACCTAACCTAACCTAACCAAAACTAAACCAAATTAAACTAAACTAAAATAAACTAAACTAAACTAAAGCATAAACTAAACTATAAACTAAACTAAACTATAAACTAAACTATAAACTAAACTAAATTAAACTATAAACTAAACTATAAACTAAACTAAACAACCATATAAACTAAAGAAAACTAAACTAAACTAACCTAACCTAACCTAAGCTAAACTAAACTTAACAAAACTAACCTAACCTAACCTAATCTAAACTAAACTAAACTAACCTAACCTAACCCAAACTAAAATAAACTAAACTAAAATAAACTAAACTAAACTAAACTATAAACTAAAATAAACTATAAACTAAGATATAAACTAAACTAAACTAAATTATAAACTAAACTAAACTATACTAAACTAAACTAAACTAAACTAACCTAACCTAACCTAATCAAACCTAAGCTAAACTAAACTAAACTAAACTAATCTAACCTAACCTAACCTAACCTAAACTAAACTAACCTCTCCTAAATTAAACTAAACTAAACTAACCTAACTTAACCTAACTAAACTAAACTAAACTAATCTAAATTCAAATATACTAAACTAAACTAACCTAACCTAACCTAAAGTAACTTAACTAAACTAAACGAAACTAAACTAAACTAAATTAAACTAACCTAACCTAACCTAACCTAACATAACCTAAACTAAACTTTACTAAACTAAACTATCCCAACCTAACCTAAATTAAACCAAAATAAAATAAACTAAACTAAACTAACCTACCCTAACCTAAACTAAAACTAAATTCAAATAAACTAAACTAAATTAAACTAACCTAAACTAACATAACCTAACATAACCTAAACTAAACTAAACCAAAGTAAACTAACTTAACCTAAAATAACCAAACTAATCTAAATTTAACTAAACTATAAACAAAACTAAACTAACCTAAACTAAACTAAACTAAACTAACCGAACCTAAGCTTTCGTAACCTAATCTAACGTAAGCTAAACTAAACTAAACTAACTTAACCTACCCTAAACTAACCTAAACTAAAGTAAACTAAACTAAACTAAATTAAATTAAACTTAACTAAACAAAATTTAAATATTAATTAAACTTAAAATATAAAATAAACTATAAATTAAACTATAAATTAAACTAAACTAACCTAAGCTAAACTAAACTTAACAAAACTAACCTAACCTAACCTAACCTAAACTAAACTAAACTAACCTAACCTAACCAAAACTAAAATAAACTAAAATAAATAAACTAAACTAAACTAAACAATAAACTAAGCTATAAATTAACTAAACTAAACTATAAAATAAACTAAACTAAACTATAAATTAAACTAAACTAAACTATCCTAAACTAACCTAACTAAACCTAAACTAAACTAAACTACCCTAATTTAACCTAGCCTAAACTAACTTAAACTAAACTAAACTATAAACTAAACTAAATTATAAACTAAACTAAACTCAACCATCCTACCCTAACTTATCCTAACCTAACCTAAACTAAACTAAACTGACCTAACTTAATATAATCTAAACTAAACTAAACTAATTTACAAATTAACTAAACTCAAATAAACTAAACTAAATTAAACTAACCTAACCTAACCTAAGCTAAACTAGCCTATCCTAAAGTAAAGTAAACTAAACTAAACTAACCTAACCTATCCTAACCTAAACTAAACTAAACTAAATTCACTAAACTAATATAAACTAACCTAACCTAACAGAAACTAAACTAAACTAAAATAAACTGTAAACTAAACTATAAAATAAATTAAATTAAACTAAACTAAAATAAAGTAAACTAACCTAACTTAACATAAGCTAACCTAACCTAAACTAAACTAAACTAAACTAACCTAACCTATTATAAAATAAACTAAACTAAACTAAATTCACTAAACTAAACTAAACTTAACTACACTAACCTAACCTAAACTAAACTAAACTAAACTAAACTAAACTATAAACTAAACTATAAACTAAATTTAAGTAAAATAAACTAAACTTAACTAACCTAATGTAAACTAACCTAACCTAATATAAACTAAACTTACTAAACTAACCTAACCTAACCTAACATAAACTAAACTAAACTAAATTAAACTAAAATAAACCAAATTAAATTATACTATATAATAAACTAAACTAAACTATAAAGTAAACTATAAACTAAACTATAAACTAAACTAAACTAAACTATAAACTAAATTAAACTAAACTATAAACTAAACTAAACTAAATTCAAATAAACTAAACTAATCTAAACTTAACTAAACTAACCTAACCTAACCTAACCAAAAATAAACCAAATTAAACTAAACTAAAATAAACTAAAGTAAACTAAACTATAAACTAAACTATAAACTACACTAAACTAAACTATAAACTAAACTATAAAGTAAACTAAACTAAACTATAAACTAAACTATAAACTAAACTAAACAACCATATAAACTAAAGAAAACTAAACTAAACTAACCTAACCTAACCTAAACTAACCTAAGCTAAATTAAACTTAACAAAACTAACCTAACCTAACCTAACCTAAACTAAACTAAACTAACCTAACCTAACCAAAACGAAAATAAACTAAACTAAAATAAACTAACCTAAACTAAACTATAAACTAAGCTATAAATTAACTAAACTAAATTATAAACTAAACTAAAATATACTAAACTAAACTAAACTAAACTAACCTAACCTAACCAAACCTAAGCTAAACTAAACTAAACTAAACTAATCTAACCTTTACTAACCTAACCTAAACTAAACTAAACTAACCTAACCTAACCTAACCTAAATGAAACTAAACTAAACTAACCTAACTTAAACTAACTAAACTAAACTAAACTAACCTAAATTCAAATATACTAAACTAAACCTAACTCACCTAACCTAACCTAAATTAAGTAAACTAAACTAAACGAAACTAAACTAAACTAAATTAAACTAACCTAACCTAACCTAACCTAAACTAAACTAAACTAAACTATCCTAACCTAACCTAAACTAAACCAAAATAAAATAAACTAAACTAAACTAACCTACCCTAACCTAAACTAAACTAAATTCAAATAAATTAAACTAAACTAAACTAACCTAAAATAACCTAACCTAATATAACCTAAACTAAAATAAACCAAAGTAAACTAACCTAACCTAACCTAACAAAAACTAATCTAAATTAAACTAAACTATAAACAAAACTAAACTAACCTAAACTAAACTAAACTAAACTAACCGAACGTAACCTATTCTAACCTAAACTAAAGTAAACTATACTAAACTAAATTAAACTTAACTTAACTAAACAAATTTAATATATTAATGAAACATAAAATATAAACTTAACTACAAACTAAACTATAAATTAAACTAAACTAAACTAAACTAAACTAAATTATACCTAACTAACCTAACCTAAACTAAATTAAACTAAACTATAAACGAAACTAAAATATCCTAAACTAACGTAACGTAACCTAAACTAAACTAAACTAAACTAACCTAACCTAACCTAACCTAATCTAAACTAAACTATACTGTAAACTAAACTAAAGTATAAACTAAACTAAAGTATCCTAAACTAACCTAACCTAACCTAACCTAACCTAACCTAAACTAAACTAAACTAAACTAACCTAATCAAAACTAACCTAAGCTAAACTAGCCTATCCTAAACTAAACTAAACTAAACTAACCTAACCTAACCTAACCTAACCTAAATTAAACTATATTCACTAAACTAAACTACACTAACTTAACCTAAACTAAACGAAACTAAACTAAACTAAACTAAACTGTAAACTAAGTTATAAACTAAATTAAACTAAACTAAACTAAAATAAACTAAACTAACCTAACCTAACGTAACCTAACCTAGCCTAAACTAAACTAAACTAAACTAACCTAATCTAACCTAACCTAACCTAAACTAAACTACACTAAATTCACTAAACTAAGCTAAACTAAACTACACTAACCTAACCTAACCTAAACTAAACTAAATAAAACTAAATTAAAATAAAATAAAATAAAATAAACTTAATTAAACTAACCAAATCTAAACTAACCTAAATAACATAAACTAAACTTACTAAACTAACCTAACCTAACCTAAACTAAACTAGCCTAAATTAAACTAAAATAAACAAAACCAAATTATACTATATACTAAACTAAACTAAACTAAAGTAAAGTAAACTTAACTCCACTATCCTAACCTCACCTAACCTAACCTAAACAAATCTAAATTAAACTATAATCTAAACTAAACTAATCTATAAATTAACTAAACATACTATACTAAAATAAACTAAACTAAACTAACCTAATCTAACCTAACGAAACCTAAGCTAAATTAAACCAAATTACCCTAATCTAACCTAAGCTAACCTAAACTAAACTAAACTAAACTGACATATACTAACGTAACCTAACCTAACCTAAATTGTACTAAACTAAACTAACCTAACATAACCAAAACTAAATTAAACTAAACTAAATTCAAATAAACTAAACTAAACTGAACTAAACTAAACTAACCTAACCTAACCAAAATAAAACTAAACTAAACTAAACTAAATAAACTAAACTCAACTAAATTAATCTAACCTAACGTAAACTAACTAAATTAGATTTAAATAAACTAAATGTAATTAAACTATAAACTAAACTAAACTAAACTATAAACTAAACTGAACTAAACTATAAACTAACCTAAACTAAACTAAACTATCCTATCCTAACCTAACCTAACCTAACATAAACTAAACTATACTAAATAAACCTAACTTAAACTAAACGGAACTAAACTATAAACTTAACTAAACTATAAACTAAACTACACTAAACTAAACTATAAACTAAACTAAACTAAACTAAACTACCCTAACCTAACCTAACGAAAATAAAAATAAACTAATCTAACCTAACCTAAACTCAACTATACATAACTAAACTCAAATAAACTAAACTAATTTAACTAAACTAAACTAACCAAACCCAGCCTAACCAAAACTAAACCAAATTAACCTAAACTAAAATAAACTAAACTAAACTAAACTATAAACCTAACTATAAAATAAACTAAACTAAACTATAAACTAAACTAAACTAAACTAAACCATAAAATAAACTATAAACTAAATTAAACAACCATTTAAACTAAAGAAAACTAAACTAAACTAACCTAATCTAACCTAACCTAACCTAACCTAACCTATGCTAAACTAAACTTAACAAAACTAACCTCACCTAACCTAAACTAAACTAAACTAACCCAACCTAACCAAAACTAAACTAAACTAAACTAAACTAAACTATAAACTAAAATAAACTATAAACTAAGCTATAAACTAAACTAAACTAAATTATAAATTAAACTAAACTATAGTAAACTAAACTAAACTAAACTAACCTAACCTAACCTAATCTAAATTAAACTAAACTAAAATAACCTAACTTAACCTAACTAAACTAAACTAAACTAACCTAAATTCAAATATACTAAACTAAACTAACCTAACCTAACCTAAATTAACTAAACTAAACTAAACGAAACTAAACTAAACTAAATTAACCTAACCTAACCTAACCTAACCTAACCTAACCTAAACTAAACTAAACTAAACTATCCTAACCTAAGTTCACCTAAACTAAACCAAAACTAAATAAACTAAACTAAACTAACCTACCCTAACATAAACTAAACTAAACTAATCTAAACTAACCAAAATAAACTAAACTAAACTAAACTAAACTAACCTAAACTAACCTAACCTAACATCACCTAAATTAAACTAAACCAAAGTAAACTAACCTAACCTAACCTAACCAAAACTAATCTAAATTAAACTAAACTATAAACAAAACTAAACTAACCTTAACTAAACTAAACTAACCGAACCTAACCTATCCTAAGCTGATCTAACGTAAGCTAAACTAACTTAAACTAACCTAACCTACCCTAAACTAACCTAAACTAATGTAAACTATACTAAACTAAATTAAACTAAACTTAACTAAACAAAATTAAAATATTAATTAAACTTAAAATATAAACTAAACTATAAACTAAACTATAAATTAAATAAAACTAAACTAAACTAAATTATACCTAACTAAACTAACCTAAATTAAACTAAACTAACCTAAGCTAAACTAAATTAAACTAAACTAACCCATCCTAACCTAACCTAAACTATCCTAAAGAAAGCTACACTAACCTAACGTAACCTAACCTAAACTAAACTAAACTAAACTAAATTCAAATAAACTAAACTAAAATAAACTAACCTAACCTAACCTAACTAAACTAAACTAAACTAACCTAACCTAACCTAAACTAAACTAAACTAAACTAAACTAAACTAAACTAAACTAAACTATAAACTAAAGTAAACTAAACTAAACTACACTATCCTAACCTAACCTAACCTAAACAAAACTAAATTATACTAACCTAACCTAACCAAAACTAAACTAAACTATAAACTAAACTAAAATAAACTAATTTATTAATTAACTAAACAAACTATATTAAAATAAAATATACTAAACTTACCTAACCTAACCTAACCTAGCCTAACCTAAACTAAGCTAAGCTAATCTAACCTAACGCAAGCTACCCTAAACGAAACTAAACTAAATAAACTAAACTAAACTAAACTAAACAAAACCTTACAAATCTAAACTAAACTAAACTAAACTATAAACTAAAGTATAAACTAAACTAAACTATAAACTAAACTATAAACTAAACTAAACTAAAGTAAACTAAACTAAACTAAACTAAACTATAAACTAAACTATAAACTAAACTTAACTAAACTAAATTAAACAAAATACCGTAACCTAACCTAACTTAACCTAAATTAAACTAAACTAAACTAACCTAACCTATCTTAAATTAAACTAAACTAAACTAAACTAAATTCAAATAAACTAAACTAAATCTAACCTAACCTAACCTAACCTAAATTAAAGTAAACTAAACTAACCTAACCTATCCTAACCAAAACTAAAATAAACTAAAATAAACTAAACTAAATAAATCTAAACTATAAACTAAACTATAAATTAAAATAAACTATAAACTAAACTCTACTAAACTAAACTAAACTAAACTAAGCTAACGTAACCTAACCTAACCGAACCTAACTTAACCTAAGCTAACCTAGACGAAAGTAAACTAAACTAAATTGATTTTAACTAAACTATAAATTAAACTATTAGCAAAATAAAATTAAATTATAAACCAAACTATAAACTAAACTAAACTAAATTATAAATTAAAATAAACTATAAAATAATCTATAAACTAAACTAAACTAAACTATAAACTAAATTAAACTAAATTAACTAAAATAAACTAAACTATAAATTAAAATTAACTAAACTAAACCAAATTCAACCAACCTAACCTAAACTAAACTAAATTAGATTTTACTAAACTAAACTAAATTAACCTATAAACTAAATTTAACTAAACTAAACTAAATTAATCTAACCTAACTTAACCTAACCTAACCTATACGAAACTAAACTAAAATAAACAAAACTACACTAAACCTAACTAAACAAAACTAAACTAAAATTAACCAAACTAAACTAAACTATAAATAAAACTATAAACTAAACTAAACTAAATTATAAACTAAACGATAAACTAAACGAAACTAAATTAAACTAAGCTAAACTAAATTAAACTAAACTAAACTAAACTAAACTATAAACTAAACTATAAACTAATTTAAAATAAACCATACACTAAACTATAAACTAAACTAAAATAAACTGAACTATAAACTAAACTAAACTAAAGTGAATTAAAATAAACCGAACCAACCTAACGTAACCTAACGTAACCTAGCTGAGCTAAGCTAACCTAACATAAACGAAACTGAACTAAACTAAACTAAAGAAAAATATTCTAAATTAAATTAAACTTAACTATAAAGTAAACTAAACGATAAATTAATTTAAACTAAACTGTACACTAAACTACAAACTAATACAAAATAAACTAACCTATAAACTAATCTAAATCTAAACTGAATTAAAATAAACTAAATCAGCCTAACGTAACCTAACTTAACCTAACCTAAACTAAACTTTATTAAACTAACATAACCTAACCTAAACTAAACTAAAATAAACTAAATTCAAATAAACTAAACTAAACTAAACTAACCTAACCTAACCTTAACTAAACTAAACTAAATTAAACTAACTTAAGCAAACCTAACCTAACCAAAACTAAGCTAAAGTAAACTAAACTTAACTAAACTAAACTATAACCTAAACTATAAACTAAAATAAACTAAAAACTAAACTAAACTAAATTATACTAAACTAAACTAAACTAACTTAACCTAACCTAACCAAACCTAAGCTGAACTAAATTAAACTAAACTAACCTAACATAACCCAACCTGACATAAACTAAACTAAACTAACTTAACCTAACCTAACCTAACGTAACCTAAATTAAACTAAGCTAAACTAACCTAACCTAACCCAAACTAAAATAAACTAAATTCAAATAAACTAAACTAAACTAACCTAACTTAACCTAACTAAACTAAACTAAACTAACCTAACCTAACGTAAACTAAACTAAACTTAACTAAACTAAACTGTAAACTAATTTAAACTAAACTATACACTAAACTATAAACTAAACTAAAATAAACTGAACTATAAACTAAACTAAACTAAAGTGAATTAAAATAAACTAAACCAACCTAACGTAAATTAACGTAACCTAGCTGAGTTAAGCTAACCTAACCTAAACGAAACTAAACTAAACTAAACTAAACAAAAATATTCTAAATTAAACTAAACTAAAGTAAAATGTAAACTAAAGGATAAATTAATTTAAACTAAACTATACACTAAACTACAAACTAATACAAAATAAACTAACCTATAAACTAATCTAAACTAAACTGAATTAAAATAAACTAAATCAGCCTAACGTAACCTAACTTAACCTAACCCAAACTAAACTAAAGTAAACTAAACTAACCTAACCTAACCTAAACTAAATTAAATTAACTAAATTCAAATAAACTAAACTAAACTAAACTAACCTAACCTAACCTTAACTAAACTAAACTAAACTAAACTAACCTAAGCTAACCTAACCTAACCAAAACCAAAGTAAACTAAACTTAACTAAACTAAACTATAACCTAAACTATAAACTAAAATAAACTAAAAACTAAACTAAACTAAATTATATAAAATTAAACAAAACTAACCTAACCTAACCCTAACTAAACTAAACTAAACTAAACTAACCTAAGCTAACCTAACCTAACCAAAATTAACTAAAGTAAACTAAACTATAAACTAAACTATAAACTAAAATAAACTATAAACTAAATTAAACTAAATTATACTAAACTAAACTAAACTAAACTAACCAAACCTAACCAAACCTAAGCTAAACTAAACTAAACTAAACTAACCTAACCTAACCTAACATAACCTAACCTAACATAAACTAAAATAAACTAACTTAACCTAATCTAACCTAACGTAACCTAAATTAAACTAAGCTAAACTAACCTAACCTAACCTAAACTACCTAAATTCAAATAAACTAAACCAAACAAAACTAATCTAACTTAACCTAACTAAACATCTCTAAACAAACCCAACGTAACCTAAACTAAACTAAACTAAACTAAACTATAAACTAAAGTAAACTAAACTAAACTACACTATCCTAACCTAACCTAACCTAACCTAAACAAAACTAAATTAAACTAACATAACCTAACGTAAACTAAACTAAACTATAAACTAAACTAAACTAAACTAAACTAATCTATAAATTAACTAAACAAACTATACTAAAATAAACTAAACTAAACTAACCTAACCTAACCTAAGCTAGCCTAAAATAGCCTAACCTAAACTAAGCTAAGTAAACCTAACGTAACGTAAGCTAACCTAAACGAAACTAAACTAAATAAACTAAACTAAACTAAACTAAACAAAACTATACAAATCTAAACAAAACTAAACTATAAACTAAACTATAAACTAAACTATAAACTAAACTAAACTAAACTATAAACTAAACTAAATTATAAACTAAACTATAAACTAAACTAAATTAAACTAAACTAAACTGTAAAATAAACAAAACTAAACTTAACCAAACCTAACCTAACTAAACTAAACTAAACTAAACTAGAAATAAATTAAAATAAACTGAAATAAACTAAATTAAGCAGTTAACTAAACTAAAATATAAACTAAACTATAAACTAAAATAAACTAAACTATAAATTAAAGTTAACTAAACTAAACTAAATTAAACTAACCTAACCTAAACTAAACTAAATTAGATTTTACTAAACTACACTAAATTAAACTATAAACTAAACTAAACTATAAACAAAACTAAACTAAACGAACCTAACTTAACCTAACCTAAACTAAACTAAACTAAACTAGAAATAAATTAAAATAAACTGAACTAAACTAAATTAGGCAGTTAACTAAACTAAAATATAAACTAAACTATAAACTAAAATAAACTAAACTATAAATTAAACTTAACTAAACTAAACTAAATTAAACTAACCTAAACTAAACTAAATTAGATTTTACTAAACTACCCTAAATTAAACTATAAACTAAACTAAACTATAAACAAAACTAAACTAAACGAACCTAACTTAACCTAACCTAAACAAAACTAAACTAAACTAAACTAACCTAACCGAACCTAACGTAAACTAAACTAAAGTATAAACTAAACTAAACTATAAACTAAACTAAACTACACTAATCTATAAATTAACTAAATTAAGCTATACTAAAATAAACTAATCTAATCCCACCTAACCTAACCTAACCTAGCCTAACCTAGCCTAACCTAGCCTAACCAAGGATAACCTAAACTAAACTCTAGTAAACTAAATTAAGCTAAAATACAATAAACTAAACTAAACTAAACTAATCTAAACTAAACTAAAATGTAACCTATACTATAAACTAAATTAAACTAAACTATACACTAAACTATAAACTAAACTAAAATAAACTAAACTATGAAAAAAACTAAACTGAATTAAAATAAACTAAACAGACCTATCGTAACGCAACCTAACCTAAACTTAACTAAACCAAAATAAATTAACCTAACCTAACCTACACTGAAATAAACTAAATTCACTAATCTAAATTAAACTAACCCTCACTAACCTAACCTACCCTAACCTAAACTAACCTAAACTAAAGTAAATGAAACTAAACTAAACTAAACTAAACTATAATAAACTAAACTAAACTAAATTAAACTAACCTAACCTAAGCTAATCTAACCTAACCTAAACCAAACTAAACTAAACTATCCTAAACTAACCTACACTAAACTAAACTAAACTAAACTACAATAAATTATAAACTAAACTAAACAAAACTATATACTAAAATAAAGTAAACTAAACCAAATTAAACTATTAACTAAACTATACACTAAACAATAAAGTAAAGTAAAGTAAACTAAATTATAAACTCAACTAAACTAAACTATTCTAAAATAAACTAACTTAACCTATATTAACATAACTTAACCTAACCTAAACTAAACTAAACTAACCTAAACTAAACTATACTAAACTACACTAAATTAAACTATATACTAAACATTAAACTAAACTAAACTATAAATTAAACTATAAACTAAACTAAACTAAACTATAAATTAAACTAAACTAAATTAAACTAAACTAAAAAATACTAAACTAACCTAACCTAACCTAACATAAACTAACCTAAAATAAACAAAACTAAACTAACCTAACCTAACCTAAATTAACCTAACCTAAATTAAACCAAACTAAACTAAGCTAACCTTACCTAACCTAAACTAACCTTACTTAACCTAACCTAGACGAAACCAAACTAAATAAAACTAAACATATCTAAACTAAACTATATAACTAAAAAAAACTAAACTAAACTAAACTATATTAAACTAAACTATAAACTAAACTAAACTAAACGAAACTAAACTAAACTAAACTAACCTAACTAAATTAAACTAATCTAAATTAACCTCACCTAAGCTAACCTAAACTAAACTATACTAAACTAAATTGAAACTAAACCAATATAAACTAAACTAAATAAATCTAAACTATATACTAAACTATAAAATAAAATAAACTATATTCTAAACTAAAATAAACTAATTTATAAATTAACTAAACAAACTATACTAAAATAAAATAAACTAAACTAACCTAACCTAACCTAACCTAGACTAACCTAAACTAAGCTAAGCTAAGCTAACCTAACGCAAGCTAACCTAAGCGAAACTAAACTAAATAAACTAAACTAAACTAAACTAAACAAAACCTTACAAATCTAAACTAAACTAAACTAAACTATAAACTACATTATAAACTAAACTAAACTAAACTATAAACTAAACTAAACTAAAGAAAATTAAACTAAACTAAACTAAACTAAACTAAACTATAAACTAAACTATAAACTAAACTTAACTAAACTAAATTAAACAAAATAACCTAACCTAACCTAACTTAACCTAAATTAAACTAAACTAAACTAACCTAACCTATCTTAACCTAAACTAAACTAAACTAAACTAAATTCAAATAAACTAAACTAAACTAAATCTAACCTAACCTAACCGAACCTAAATTAAAGTAAACTAAAGTAACCTAACCTATCCTAACCAAAACTAAAATAAACTAAAATAAACTAAACTAAACAAATCTAAACTATTAACTAAACTATAAACTAAAATAAACTATAAACTAAACTCTACTAAACTAAACTAAACTAAACTAAGCTAACCTAACCTAACCTAACCGAACCTAACTTAACCTAAGCTAACCTAGACGAAAGTAAACTAAACTAAACTGAACTTAACTAAACTATAAATTAAACTATTAGCAAAATAAAATTAAATTATTAACCAAACTCTAAACTAAACTAAACTAAACTATAAATTAAAATAAACTATAAAATAATCTATAAACTAAACTAAACTAAACTATAAACTAAATTAAACTAAATTAACTAAAATAAACTAAACTATAAATTAAAATTAACTAAACTAAACCAAATTCAACCAACCTAACCTAAACTAAACTAAATTAGATTTTACTAAACTAAACTAAATTAACCTATAAACTAAATTTAACTAAACTAAACTAAATTAATCTAACCTAACTTAACTTAACCTAACCTATACGAAACTAAACTAACATAAACAAAACTAAACTAAACCTAAATAAACAAAACTAAACTAAAATTAACCAAACTAAACTAAACTATAAATAAAACTATAAACTAAACTAAACTAAATTATAAACTAAACTAAACTATTGTAAACTAAACTAAACTAAGCTAAACTAACCTAATCTTACCGAACAAAACCTACGCTAAAGTAAACTAAATTAAACTAATCTAACCTAAGCTAACCTAAACTAAATTATAAATTTATCTATTAGCAAAACTAAACTAAATTATAAACTAAATTATAAACTAAACTAAACTAAACTATAAATTAAAATAAAATATAAACTAAACTATAAAGTAAAATAAATGAAATTATAAACTAAACTAAACTACACTATACTAAATTGAACTAAGGTAAACTAACCTAATCTAACCTAACCAAACCTAAGCAAAAGTAAACTAAACTAAACTAATCTAACCTAACCTAACCTAAATTAAACTAAACCAAACTAACCTAACATAACCTAAACTAAATTAAACTAAACTAAATTCAAATAAACTAAACTAAACTGAACTAAACTAAACTAACCTAACCTAACCAAAACTAAACTAAACTAAAATAAACTAAACTAAACTAAACTAAACTAAACAAACTAAACTAAACTAAATTAATCTAACCTAACGTAAACTAACTAAATTAGATTTAAATAAACTAAACTAAATTAAACTATAAACTTAACTAAACTAAACTATAAAGTAAACTAAACTAAACTATAAACTAACCTAAACTAAAGTATACTGTCCTATCCTAACCTATCCTAACCTATTATAAACTAAACTATACTAAATAAACATAACCTAACTTAAACTAAACTAAACTAAACTATAAACTAAACTAAACTAAACTAAACACTAAACTAAATTAAACTAAACTATAAACTAAACTATACACTAAACTAAACTAAGCCATAAACTAAACTATAAACTAAACTATAAACTAAACTAAACTAAACTAACCTAACCTAACCTAACCTAAATTAAACTAAACAAAACTAAACTAATCTAACATAACCTAAACTAAACTAAACTAAACTAAACTAACCTAACCTAACCTTACCTATACTAAACTTAACTAAACTAACCTAAGCTAACCTAACCTAACCAAAACTAAACTAAAGTAAACTAAACTAAACTAAATTAAAAACTTAACTATAAACTAAACTAAACTAAACTAAATTATAAACTAAACTAAACTATACTAACTAAACTATACTAAATTAACCTAACCTAACCAAACCTAAACTAAATAAATCTAACCTAACCTAACCTAACCTAAACTAAACTAAACTAAATTAAGCTAACCTAACCTAACCTAACCTAAATTAAACTAAAATAAACTAACCTAACCTAACCTAACCAAAACTAAATTAAACTAAACTAAACTAAATAAACTAAACTAAACTAAATTAAACTAACCTAACCTAAACTAAACTAATTTAGATTAAAATAAACTAAACTAAATTAAATTATAAAATAAAATAAACTAAACTATAAACTAAACTAAACTAAACTATAAACTGAACTAAACTAAACTAAACTATCCTATCCTAACCTAACCTAACCTAACATAAATTAAACTATACTAAATAAACCTAACCTAACTTAAACTAAACTAAACTAAACTAAACTATAAACTAAACTATAAACTGAACTAAACTAAACTAAACTATAAACTACATTAAACTAAACTATAAACTAAATTATAAAGTAAACTAAACTAAACCATAAACTAAACTGGACTAAACTATAAACTAAACCAAACTAAACTAAACTAACCTAACCTAACCTTACCTAAACTAAACTAAACTCACCTAACTTAATTTAAACTATACTAAACTAAAATAAACTAAACTAAATTAAACTAAGCTAAGCTAAGCAAACCTAACGTAAACTAAACTAAACTAAACTAATCTAAACTAAACTAAACTATACTAAACTATAGACTAAACTATAAACTAAACTATAAACTAAAGTAAACTAAACTATCCAATATTAACCTAACCCAACCTAACCTAAAATAAACTACACTAAAATAAACTAAACTAAACCAACCTAACCTAAACTAACCTAACATAGCCTAACCTAAATTAAACTAAACTAAAATAAAATAAACTAAACTATAAACTAAACTAAACTGAATTAAAATAAACTAAACCACCCTAACGTAAACTAACCTAACCTAACCTAAACTAAACTAAACTAAACTAACCTAAACTAAAGTAAATCAAATTAAACTAAACTAAACTAAACTATAAACTAAACTATAAACTAAGCTAAAAACTAAACTAAATTAAAATAAATTAAACTAAACTAAATTAAACTAACCTAACATAACCAAACCTAACCTAAACAAACTAAACTAAACTAACCTTAGGTAACCTAACCTAAACTAAACTAAGCTAAACTAAACTAAACTAAATTAAACTAAATTAAACTAAACTAAATTAAATTATAAACTAAACTAAACTAAACTATAAACTAAACTAAAGTAAACTAAACTAAACTATAAACTAAATTATAAACCAAACAATAAAGTAAAAGTAAACTAAATTTTAAACTAAAATAAACTATACTAAACTAATCTAAAGTAACCTAACCTAACTTAACCTAACGTAAACTAACCTTAACTAAACTATACTAACCTAAATAAAACTATAAACTACATTATAAACTAAACTATAAACTAAACTTAACTACACTAAACTAAAATAAACTAAAATAACCCAACCTAACCTAACCTAACCTAACCTAAACTAACCTAAACTAAACTAAATTCACTAAAATAAACTAAACTTAACTACACTAACCTAACCTAACCTAAACTAAACTAAAATAACCAAAACTAAACTAAACTATAAACTAAACTATAAAATAAATTAAACTAAAATAAACTAAACTAAACTGAATTAAACTAACCTATTCTAAACTAACCTAACCTAACATAAACTAAACTAAACTAGACTAACCTATCCTAACCTAACCTAAGCTAACCTAACCAAAAATAAACTAAAATAATCTAACATATCCTAACCTAAATTAATTTAAACTAAACTGAACTAAATTAAACTATAAACTAAAATATAAACTAAACTAAATTAAATTATAAACTAAACTAAACTATACTATACTAAACTAAAGTAAGCTAAACTAACCTAATCTACCCGAACAAAACCTAAGCTAAACTAAACTAAACTAAACTAATCTAACCTAAGCTAACCTAAACTAAATTATAAATTTAACTATTAGCAAAACTAAACTAAATTATAAACTAAATTATAAACTAAACTAAACTATAAATTAAAATAAATTATAAACTAAACTATAAACTAAACTAAATTAAATTATAAACTAAACTAAATTACACTATACTAAATTAAACTAAGGTAAACTAACCTAATCTAATCTGACCAAACCTAAGCAAAAGTAAACTAAACTAAACTAATCTAACCTAAGCTAACCTAAACTAAACTAAACTAAACTAACCTAACCTAACGTAACCTAACCTAACCTAACCTAAATTAAACTAAACTAACCTAACATAACCTAAACTAAATTAAACTAAACTAAATTCAAATAAACTAAACTAAACTGACCTAGACTAAACTAACCTAACCTAACCAAAACTAAACTAAACTAAAATAAACTAAACTAAACAAAACTAAACTAAATAAACTAAACTAAACTAAATTATTCTAACCTAACGTAAACTAACTAAATTAGATTTAAATAAACTAAACTAAATTAAACTATAAACTAAACTAAACTAAACTATAAAGTAAACTAAACTAAACTATAAACTAACCTAAACTAAAGTACACTATCCTATCCTAACCTAACCTAACCACTTATAAACTAAACTATACTAAATAAACATAATGTAACTTAAACTAAACTAAACTAAACTATAAACTAAACTATGAACTAAACTAAACTAAACTAAACACTAAACTAAATTAAACTAAACTATAAACTAAACTATACACTAAACTGAACTAAGCCATAAACTAAACTATAAACTAAACTATAAACTAAACTAAACTAAACTAACCTAACCTAACCTAACCTAAATTAAACTAAACAAAACTAAACTAATCTAACATAACCTAAACTAAACTAAACTAAACTAAACTAACCTAACCTAACCTTACCTATACTAAACTTAACTAAACTAACCTAAGCTAACCTAACCTAACAAA
Organism: Metallyticus violacea; assembly: GCA_030762175.1. Lineage (NCBI taxonomy): Eukaryota > Metazoa > Arthropoda > Insecta > Mantodea > Metallyticidae > Metallyticus > Metallyticus violacea. The sequence goes on along the minus strand of CM060842.1, from coordinate 80,160,194 downwards.
AACTAAACTAAAGTAAACTAAACTAAACTAAATTAAAAACTTAACTATAAACTAAACTAAACTAAATTATAAACTAAATTAACTATACTAACTAAACTATACTAAATTAACCTAACCTAACCAAACCTAAACTAAATAAATCTAACCTAACCTAACCTAAACTAAACTAAACTAAATTAAGCTAACCTAACCTAACCTAACCTAAATTAAACTAAAATAAACTAACCTAACCTAACCTAACCAAAACTAAATTAAACTAAACTAAACTAAATAAACTAAACTAAACTAAATTAAACTAACCTAACCTAAACTAAACTAATTTAGATTAAAATAAACTAAACTAAATTAAATTATAAAATAAAATAAACTAAACTATAAACTAAACTAAACTAAACTATAAACTGAACTAAACTAAACTAAACTATCCTATCCTAACCTAACCTAACCTAACATAAATTAAACTATACTAAATAAACCTAACCTAACTTAAACTAAACTAAACTAAACTAAACTATAAACTAAACTATAAACTGAACTAAACTAAACTAAAATATAAACTACATTAAACTAAACTATAAACTAAATTATAAAGTAAACTAAACTAAACCATAAACTAAACTGGACTAAACTATAAACTAAACAAAACTAAACTAAACTAACCTAACCTAACCTTACCTAAACTAAACTAAACTCACCTAACTTAATTTAAACTATACTAAACTAAAATAAACTAAACTAAATTAAACTAAGCTAAGCTAAGCAAACCTAACGTAAACTAAACTAAACTAAACTAATCTAAACTAAACTAAACTATACTAAACTATAGACTAAACTATAAACTAAACTATAAACTAAAGTAAACTAAACTATCCAATATTAACCTAACCCAACCTAACCTAAAATAAACTACACTAAAATAAACTAAACTAAACCAACCTAACCTAAACTAACCTAACATAGCCTAACCTAAATTAAACTAAACTAAAATAAAATAAACTAAACTATAAACTAAACTAAACTGAATTAAAATAAACTAAACCACCCTAACGTAAACTAACCTAACCTAACCTAAACTAAACTAAACTAAACTAACCTAAACTAAAGTAAATCAAATTAAACTAAACTAAACTAAACTATAAACTAAACTATAAACTAAGCTAAAAACTAAACTAAATTAAAATAAATTAAACTAAACTAAATTAAACTAACCTAACATAACCAAACCTAACCTAAACAAACTAAACTAAACTAACCTTAGGTAACCTAACCTAAACTAAACTAAGCTAAACTAAACTAAACTAAATTAAACTAAATTAAACTAAACTAAATTAAATTATAAACTAAACTAAACTAAACTATAAACTAAACTAAAGTAAACTAAACTAAACTATAAACTAAATTATAAACAAAACAATAAAGTAAAAGTAAACTAAATTTTAAACTAAAATAAACTATACTAAACTAATCTAAAGTAACCTAACCTAACTTAACCTAACCTAAACTAACCTTAACTAAACTATACTAACCTAAATAAAACTATAAACTACATTATAAACTAAACTATAAACTAAACTTAACTACACTAAACTAAAATAAACTAAAATAACCCAACCTAACCTAACCTAACCTAAACTAAACTAAACTAACCTAACCTAACCTAACCTAAACTAACCTAAACTAAACTAAATTCACTAAAATAAACTAAACTTAACTACACTAACCTAACCTAACCTAAACTAAACTAAACTAAACAAAACTAAACTAAACTATATACTAAACTATAAAATAAATTAAACTAAAATAAACTAAACTAAACTGAATTAAACTAACCTATTCTAAACTAACCTAACCTAACATAAACTAAACTAAACTAGACTAACCTATCCTAACCTAACCTAAGCTAACCTAACCAAAAATAAACTAAAATAATCTAACATATCCTAACCTAAATTAATTTAAACTAAACTGAACTAAATTAAACTATAAACTAAAATATAAACTAAACTAAACAAAACTATATACAAAAATTAACTAAACTAACCTAACCTAACCTAAACTAAACTAACCTAACCTAACCTAACCAAACCTTACCAAACCTAATCTAACCTAAACTAAACTCCACTAAACTAAACTGCAAACTAAACTATAATTTCATCTACTAACTAAATTAAACTAAACTAAACTAAACTAAATTATAAACTAAACTATAAAATAATCTATAAACTAAACTAAACTAAACTATAAACTAAATTAAACTAAATTAACTAAACTAAACTAAACTATAAATTAAAATTAACTAAACTAAACCAAATTCAACCAACCTAACCTAAACTAAACTAAATTAGATTTTACTAAACTAAACTAAATTAACCTATAAACTAAATTTAACTAAACTAAACTAAATTAATCTAGCCTAACTTAACCTAACCTAACCTATACGAAACTAAACTAAAATAAACAAAACTAAACTAAACCTAACTAAACAAAACTAAACTAAAATTAACCAAACTAAACTAAACTAAACCAAAATGTAAACTAAACTATAAAATAAATTAAACTAAACTAAACTAAAATAAACTAAACTAACCTAACTTAACATAACCTAACCTAACCTAACCTAAACTAAACTAAACTAACCTAACCTAACATAATATAAACTAAACTAAAGTAAATTCACTAAACTAAACTAAACTAAACTACACTAACCTAACCTAGCCTAACCTAAACTAAACTAAACTAAACTATAAACTAAAATATATACTAAATTTAACAAAAATAAACTAAACTTAACTAAATTAAACTAACCTAATGTAAACTAACCTAACCTAACATAAACTAAACTAACTAAACTAACCTAACCTAACCTAACCTAAACTAAACTAAATTAAACTAAAATAAACCAAACTAAATTATACTATATACTAAACTAAACTAAACTACAAACTAAACAAAAATAAACTAAACTAAACTATAAACTAAAATATAAACTAAACTATAAACTAAACTAAACTAAACTATAAACTAAACTAAACTAAAGTAAACTAAACTAAACTAAACTAAACTAAACTAAACTATAAACTAAACTATAAACTAAACTTAACTAAACTAAACTTAACAAAAATAACCTAACCAAACCTAACTTAACCTAAATTAAACTAAACTAAACTAACCTAACCTAACCTAAATTAAACTAAACTAAAATAAACTAAATTCAAATAAACTAAACTAAACTAATCTAACCTAACCTAACCTAACCTAAATTAAAGGGAACTAAACTAACCTAACCTATCCTAACCAAAACTAAACTAAACTAAACTAAAATAAACTAAATTAAACAAATCTAAACTATAAACTAAACTATAAACTAAAATAAACTATAAACCAAACTCTACTAAACGAAAATAAACTAAATTAACCTAACCTAACCTAACCTAACCTAACCTAAAATAAAATAAACAAAACTAAACTAACCTAACCTAACCGAACCTAACTTAACCTAAGGTAACCTAGACGAAAGCAAACTAAACTAAACTGAACTTAACTAAACTATAAATTAAACTATTAGCAAAACTAAACTAAATTATAAACTAAACTATAAACTAATTTAAACTAAACTACTAAATTAAAATAAACTATAAACTAAACTATAAACTAAACTAAATTAAATTATAAACTAAACTATTCTAAACTAAACTAAACTAAACTACACTAACCTAACCTAGCCTAACCTAAATTAAACTAAACTAAACTATAAACTAAAATATAAACTAAATTTAACAAAAATAAACTAAACTTAACTAAATTAAACTAACCTAATGTAAACTAACCTAACCTAACATAAACTAAACTAACTAAACTAACCTAACCTAACCTAACCTAAACTAAACTAAATTAAACTAAAATAAACCAAACTAAATTATACTATATACTAAACTAAACTAAACTACAAACTAAACAAAAATAAACTAAACTAAACTATAAACTAAAATATAAACTAAACTATAAACTAAACTAAACTAAACTATAAACTAAACTAAACTAAACTAAACTAAACTAAACTAAACTAAACTAAACTATAAACTAAACTATAAACTAAACTTAACTAAACTAAACTTAACAAAAATAACCTAACCAAACCTAACTTAACCTAAATTAAACTAAACTAAACTTACCTAACCTAACCTAAATTAAACTAAACTAAAATAAACTAAATTCAAATAAACTAAACTAAACTAATCTAACCTAACCTAACCTAACCTAAATTAAAGTAAACTAAACTAACCTAACCTATCCTAACCAAAACTAAACTAAACTAAACTAAAATAAACTAAATTAAACAAATCTAAACTATAAACTAAACTATAAACTAAAATAAACTATAAACCAAACTCAACTAAACGAAAATAAACTAAATTAACCTAACCTAACCTAACCTAACCTAAAATAAAATAAACAAACCTAAACTAACCTAACCTAACCGAACCTAACTTAACCTAAGGTAACCTAGACGAAAGCAAACTAAACTAAACTGAACTTAACTAAACTATAAATTAAACTATTAGCAAAACTAAACTAAATTATAAACTAAACTATAAACTAATTTAAACTAAATTACTAAATTAAAATAAACTGTAAACTAAACTATAAACTAAACTAAATTAAATTATAAACTAAACTATACTAAACTAAACTAAACTAAGCTAAACTAACCTAATCTACCCTAACGAAATCTAAGCTAAACTAAACTAAATTAAACTAGTCCAACCTAAGCAAACCTAAACTAAATTATAAATTAAACTATTAGCAAAACTAAACTATATTATAAACTAAACTATACACTAAACTAAACTAAGCCATAAACTAAACTATAAACTAAACTAAACTAAACTAAACTAACCTATCCTAACATAACCGAAATAAAAATAAACGAATCTAACCTAACCTAACCTAAATTAAACTAAACTAAATTCAAATAAACTAAAATAATCTAAACTATACTAAACTAAAATAACCTAACCTAACCTAACCAAAACTAAACCAAATTAAACTAAACTAAAATAAACTAAACTAAACTAAAGCATAAACTAAACTATAAACTAAACTAAACTATAAACTAAACTATAAACTAAACTAAATTAAACTATGAACTAAACTATAAACTAAACTAAACAACCATATAAACTAAAGAAAACTAAACTAAACTAACCTAACCTAACCTAAGCTAAACTAAACTTAACAAAACTAACCTAACCTAACCTAATCTAAACTAAACTAAACTAACCTAACCTAACCCAAACTAAAATAAACTAAACTAAAATAAACTAAACTAAACTAAACTATAAACTAAAATAAACTATAAACTAAGATATAAACTAAACTAAACTAAATTATAAACTAAACTAAACTATACTAAACTAAACTAAACTAAACTAACCTAACCTAACCTAATCAAACCTAAGCTAAACTAAACTAAACTAAACTAATCTAACCTAACCTAACCTAACCTAAACTAAACTAACCTCTCCTAAATTAAACTAAACTAAACTAACCTAACTTAACCTAACTAAACTAAACTAAACTAATCTAAATTCAAATATACTAAACTAAACTAACCTAACCTAACCTAAATTAACTTAACTAAACTAAACGAAACTAAACTAAACTAAATTAAACTAACCTAACCTAACCTAACCTAACATAACCTAAACTAAACTTTACTAAACTAAACTATCCCAACCTAACCTAAATTAAACCAAAATAAAATAAACTAAACTAAACTAACCTACCCTAACCTAAACTAAAACTAAATTCAAATAAACTAAACTAAATTAAACTAACCTAAACTAACATAACCTAACATAACCTAAACTAAACTAAACCAAAGTAAACTAACTTAACCTAAAATAACCAAACTAATCTAAATTTAACTAAACTATAAACAAAACTAAACTAACCTAAACTAAACTAAACTAAACTAACCGAACCTAAGCTTTCGTAACCTAATCTAACGTAAGCTAAACTAAACTAAACTAACTTAACCTACCCTAAACTAACCTAAACTAAAGTAAACTAAACTAAACTAAATTAAATTAAACTTAACTAAACAAAATTTAAATAGTAATTAAACTTAAAATATAAAATAAACTATAAATTAAACTATAAATTAAACTAAACTAACCTAAGCTAAACTAAACTTAACAAAACTAACCTAACCTAACCTAACCTAAACTAAACTAAACTAACCTAACCTAACCAAAACTAAAATAAACTAAAATAAATAAACTAAACTAAACTAAACAATAAACTAAGCTATAAATTAACTAAACTAAACTATAAAATAAACTAAACTAAACTATAAATTAAACTAAACTAAACTATCCTAAACTAACCTAACTAAACCTAAACTAAACTAAACTACCCTAATTTAACCTAGCCTAAACTAACTTAAACTAAACTAAACTATAAACTAAACTAAATTATAAACTAAACTAAACTCAACCATCCTACCCTAACTTATCCTAACCTAACCTAAACTAAAGTAAACTGACCTAACTTAATATAATCTAAACTAAACTAATTTACAAATTAACTAAACTCAAATAAACTAAACTAAATTAAACTAACCTAACCTAACCTAAGCTAAACTAGCCTATCCTAAAGTAAAGTAAACTAAACTAAACTAACCTAACCTATCCTAACCTAAACTAAACTAAACTAAATTCACTAAACTAATATAAACTAACCTAACCTAACAGAAACTAAACTAAACTAAAATAAACTGTAAACTAAACTATAAAATAAATTAAATTAAACTAAACTAAAATAAAGTAAACTAACCTAACTTAACATAAGCTAACCTAACCTAAACTAAACTAAACTAAACTAACCTAACCTATTATAAAATAAACTAAACTAAACTAAATTCACTAAACTAAACTAAACTTAACTACACTAACCTAACCTAAACTAAACTAAACTAAACTAAACTAAACTATAAACTAAACTATAAACTAAATTTAAGTAAAATAAACTAAACTTAACTAACCTAATGTAAACTAACCTAACCTAATATAAACTAAACTTACTAAACTAACCTAACCTAACCTAACATAAACTAAACTAAACTAAATTAAACTAAAATAAACCAAATTAAATTATACTATATAATAAACTAAACTAAACTATAAAGTAAACTATAAACTAAACTATAAACTAAACTAAACTAAACTATAAACTAAATTAAACTAAACTATAAACTAAACTAAACTAAATTCAAATAAACTAAACTAATCTAAACTTAACTAAACTAACCTAACCTAACCTAACCAAAAATAAACCAAATTAAACTAAACTAAAATAAACTAAAGTAAACTAAACTATAAACTGAACTATAAACTACACTAAACTAAACTATAAACTAAACTATAAAGTAAACTAAACTAAACTATAAACTAAACTATAAACTAAACTAAACAACCATATAAACTAAAGAAAACTAAACTAAACTAACCTAACCTAACCTAAACTAACCTAAGCTAAATTAAACTTAACAAAACTAACCTAACCTAACCTAACCTAAACTAAACTAAACTAACCTAACCTAACCAAAACGAAAATAAACTAAACTAAAATAAACTAACCTAAACTAAACTATAAACTAAGCTATAAATTAACTAAACTAAATTATAAACTAAACTAAAATATACTAAACTAAACTAAACTAAACTAACCTAACCTAACCAAACCTAAGCTAAACTAAACTAAACTAAACTAATCTAACCTTTACTAACCTAACCTAAACTAAACTAAACTAACCTAACCTAACCTAACCTAAATGAAACTAAACTAAACTAACCTAACTTAAACTAACTAAACTAAACTAAACTAACCTAAATTCAAATATACTAAACTAAACCTAACTCACCTAACCTAACCTAAATTAAGTAAACTAAACTAAACGAAACTAAACTAAACTAAATTAAACTAACCTAACCTAACCTAACCTAAACTAAACTAAACTAAACTATCCTAACCTAACCTAAACTAAACCAAAATAAAATAAACTAAACTAAACTAACCTACCCTAACCTAAACTAAACTAAATTCAAATAAATTAAACTAAACTAAACTAACCTAAAATAACCTAACCTAATATAACCTAAACTAAAATAAACCAAAGTAAACTAACCTAACCTAACCTAACAAAAACTAATCTAAATTAAACTAAACTATAAACAAAACTAAACTAACCTAAACTAAACTAAACTAAACTAACCGAACGTAACCTATTCTAACCTAAACTAAAGTAAACTATACTAAACTAAATTAAACTTAACTTAACTAAACAAATTTAAAATATTAATGAAACATAAAATATAAACTTAACTACAAACTAAACTATAAATTAAACTAAACTAAACTAAACTAAACTAAATTATACCTAACTAACCTAACCTAAACTAAATTAAACTAAACTATAAACGAAAGTAAAATATCCTAAACTAACGTAACGTAACCTAAACTAAACTAAACTAAACTAACCTAACCTAACCTAACCTAATCTAAACTAAACTATACTGTAAACTAAACTAAAGTATAAACTAAACTAAAGTATCCTAAACTAACCTAACCTAACCTAACCTAACCTAACCTAAACTAAACTAAACTAAACTAACCTAATCAAAACTAACCTAAGCTAAACTAGCCTATCCTAAACTAAACTAAACTAAACTAACCTAACCTAACCTAACCTAACCTAAATTAAACTATATTCACTAAACTAAACTACACTAACTTAACCTAAACTAAACGAAACTAAACTAAACTAAACTAAACTGTAAACTAAGTTATAAACTAAATTAAACTAAACTAAACTAAAATAAACTAAACTAACCTAACCTAACGTAACCTAACCTAGCCTAAACTAAACTAAACTAAACTAACCTAATCTAACCTAACCTAACCTAAACTAAACTACACTAAATTCACTAAACTAAGCTAAACTAAACTACACTAACCTAACCTAACCTAAACTAAACTAAATAAAACTAAATTAAAATAAAATAAAATAAAATAAACTTAATTAAACTAACCAAATCTAAACTAACCTAAATAACATAAACTAAACTTACTAAACTAACCTAACCTAAACTAAACTAAACTAGCCTAAATTAAACTAAAATAAACAAAACCAAATTATACTATATACTAAACTAAACTAAACTAAAGTAAAGTAAACTTAACTACACTATCCTAACCTCACCTAACCTAACCTAAACAAATCTAAATTAAACTATAATCTAAACTAAACTAATCTATAAATTAACTAAACATACTATACTAAAATAAACTAAACTAAACTAACCTAATCTAACCTAACGAAACCTAAGCTAAATTAAACCAAATTACCCTAATCTAACCTAAGCTAACCTAAACTAAACTAAACTAAACTGACATATACTAACGTAACCTAACCTAACCTAAATTGAACTAAACTAAACTAACCTAACATAACCAAAACTAAATTAAACTAAACTAAATTCAAATAAACTAAACTAAACTGAACTAAACTAAACTAACCTAACCTAACCAAAATAAAACTAAACTAAACTAAACTAAATAAACTAAACTCAACTAAATTAATCTAACCTAACGTAAACTAACTAAATTAGATTTAAATAAACTAAATGTAATTAAACTATAAACTAAACTAAACTAAACTATAAACTAAACTGAACTAAACTATAAACTAACCTAAACTAAACTAAACTATCCTATCCTAACCTAACCTAACCTAACATAAACTAAACTATACTAAATAAACCTAACTTAAACTAAACGGAACTAAACTATAAACTTAACTAAACTATAAACTAAACTACACTAAACTAAACTATAAACTAAACTAAACTAAACTAAACTACCCTAACCTAACCTAACGAAAATAAAAATAAACTAATCTAACCTTACCTAAACTCAACTATACATAACTAAACTCAAATAAACTAAACTAATTTAACTAAACTAAACTAACCAAACCCAGCCTAACCAAAACTAAACCAAATTAACCTAAACTAAAATAAACTAAACTAAACTAAACTATAAACCTAACTATAAAATAAACTAAACTAAACTATAAACTAAACTAAACTAAACCATAAAATAAACTATAAACTAAATTAAACAACCATTTAAACTAAAGAAAACTAAACTAAACTAACCTAATCTAACCTAACCTAACCTAACCTAACCTATGCTAAACTAAACTTAACAAAACTAACCTCACCTAACCTAAACTAAACTAAACTAACCCAACCTAACCAAAACTAAAATAAACTAAACTAAACTAAACTATAAACTAAAATAAACTATAAACTAAGCTATAAACTAAAATAAACTAAATTATAAATTAAACTAAACTATAGTAAACTAAACTAAACTAAACTAACCTAACCTAACCTAATCTAAATTAAACTAAACTAAAATAACCTAACTTAACCTAACTAAACTAAACTAAACTAACCTAAATTCAAATATACTAAACTAAACTAACCTAACCTAACCTAAATTAACTAAACTAAACTAAACGAAACTAAACTAAACTAAATTAAACTAACCTAACCTAACCTAACCTAACCTAACCTAAACTAAACTAAACTAAACTATCCTAACCTAAGTTCACCTAAACTAAACCAAAACTAAATAAACTAAACTAAACTAACCTACCCTAACATAAACTAAACTAAACTAATCTAAACTAACCAAAATAAACTAAACTAAACTAAACTAAACTAACCTAAACTAACCTAACCTAACATCACCTAAATTAAACTAAACCAAAGTAAACTAACCTAACCTAACCTAACCAAAACTAATCTAAATTAAACTAAACTATAAACAAAACTAAACTAACCTTAACTAAACTAAACTAACCGAACCTAACCTATCCTAAGCTGATCTAACGTAAGCTAAACTAACTTAAACTAACCTAACCTACCCTAAACTAACCTAAACTAATGTAAACTATACTAAACTAAATTAAACTAAACTTAACTAAACAAAATTAAAATATTAATTAAACTTAAAATATAAACTAAACTATAAACTAAACTATAAATTAAATAAAACTAAACTAAACTAAATTATACCTAACTAAACTAACCTAAATTAAACTAAACTAACCTAAGCTAAACTAAATTAAACTAAACTAACCCATCCTAACCTAACCTAAACTATCCTAAAGTAAGCTACACTAACCTAACGTAACCTAACCTAAACTAAACTAAACTAAACTAAATTCAAATAAACTAAACTAAAATAAACTAACCTAACCTAACCTAACTAAACTAAACTAAACTAACCTAACCTAACCTAAACTAAACTAAACTAAACTAAACTAAACTAAACTATAAACTAAAGTAAACTAAACTAAACTACACTATCCTAACCTAACCTAACCTAAACAAAACTAAATTATACTAACCTAACCTAACCAAAACTAAACTAAACTATAAACTAAACTAAAATAAACTAATTTATTAATTAACTAAACAAACTATATTAAAATAAAATATACTAAACTTACCTAACCTAACCTAACCTAGCCTAACCTAAACTAAGCTAAGCTAATCTAACCTAACGCAAGCTACCCTAAACGAAACTAAACTAAATAAACTAAACTAAACTAAACTAAACAAAACCTTACAAATCTAAACTAAACTAAACTAAACTATAAACTAAATTATAAACTAAACTAAACTATAAACTAAACTATAAACTAAACTAAACTAAAGTAAACTAAACTAAACTAAACTAAACTAAACTATAAACTAAACTATAAACTAAACTTAACTAAACTAAATTAAACAAAATACCGTAACCTAACCTAACTTAACCTAAATTAAACTAAACTAAACTAACCTAACCTATCTTAAATTAAACTAAACTAAACTAAACTAAATTCAAATAAACTAAACTAAACTAAATCTAACCTAACCTAACCTAACCTAAATTAAAGTAAACTAAACTAACCTAACCTATCCTAACCAAAACTAAAATAAACTAAAATAAACTAAACTAAATAAATCTAAACTATAAACTAAACTATAAATTAAAATAAACTATAAACTAAACTCTACTAAACTAAACTAAACTAAACTAAGCTAACGTAACCTAACCTAACCGAACCTAACTTAACCTAAGCTAACCTAGACGAAAGTAAACTAAACTAAATTGATTTTAACTAAACTATAAATTAAACTATTAGCAAAATAAAATTAAATTATAAACCAAACTATAAACTAAACTAAACTAAATTATAAATTAAAATAAACTATAAAATAATCTATAAACTAAACTAAACTAAACTATAAACTAAATTAAACTAAATTAACTAAAATAAACTAAACTATAAATTAAAATTAACTAAACTAAACCAAATTCAACCAACCTAACCTAAACTAAACTAAATTAGATTTTACTAAACTAAACTAAATTAACCTATAAACTAAATTTAACTAAACTAAACTAAATTAATCTAACCTAACTTAACCTAACCTAACCTATACGAAACTAAACTAAAATAAACAAAACTACACTAAACCTAACTAAACAAAACTAAACTAAAATTAACCAAACTAAACTAAACTATAAATAAAACTATAAACTAAACTAAACTAAATTATAAACTAAACGATAAACTAAACGAAACTAAATTAAACTAAGCTAAACTAAATTAAACTAAACTAAACTAAACTAAACTATAAACTAAACTATAAACTAATTTAAAATAAACCATACACTAAACTATAAACTAAACTAAAATAAACTGAACTATAAACTAAACTAAACTAAAGTGAATTAAAATAAACCGAACCAACCTAACGTAACCTAACGTAACCTAGCTGAGCTAAGCTAACCTAACATAAACGAAACTGAACTAAACTAAACTAAAGAAAAATATTCTAAATTAAATTAAACTTAACTATAAAGTAAACTAAACGATAAATTAATTTAAACTAAACTGTACACTAAACTACAAACTAATACAAAATAAACTAACCTATAAACTAATCTAAATCTAAACTGAATTAAAATAAACTAAATCAGCCTAACGTAACCTAACTTAACCTAACCTAAACTAAACTTTATTAAACTAACATAACCTAACCTAAACTAAACTAAAATAAACTAAATTCAAATAAACTAAACTAAACTAAACTAACCTAACCTAACCTTAACTAAATTAGATTTTACTAAACTACACTAAATTAAACTATAAACTAAACTAAACTATAAACAAAACTAAACTAAACGAACCTAACTTAACCTAACCTAAACTAAACTAAACTAAACTAGAAATAAATTAAAATAAACTGAACTAAACTAAATTAAGCAGTTAACTAAACTAAAATATAAACTAAACTATAAACTAAAATAAACTAAACTATAAATTAAACTTAACTAAACTAAACTAAATTAAACTAACCTAAACTAAACTAAATTAGATTTTACTAAACTACCCTAAATTAAACTATAAACTAAACTAAACTATAAACAAAACTAAACTAAACGAACCTAACTTAACCTAACCTAAACAAAACTAAACTAAACTAAACTAACCTAACCGAACCTAACGTAAACTAAACTAAAGTATAAACTAAACTAAACTATAAACTAAACTAAACTACACTAATCTATAAATTAACTAAATTATGCTATACTAAAATAAACTAATCTAATCCCACCTAACCTAACCTAACCTAGCCTAACCTAGCCTAACCAAGGATAACCTAAACTAAACTCTAGTAAACTAAATTAAGCTAAAATACAATAAACTAAACTAAACTAAACTAATCTAAACTAAACTAAAATGTAACCTATACTATAAACTAAATTAAACTAAACTATACACTAAACTATAAACTAAACTAAAATAAACTAAACTATGAAAAAAACTAAACTGAATTAAAATAAACTAAACAGACCTATCGTAACGCAACCTAACCTAAACTTAACTAAACCAAAATAAATTAACCTAACCTAACCTACACTGAAATAAACTAAATTCACTAATCTAAATTAAACTAACCCTCACTAACCTAACCTACCCTAACCTAAACTAACCTAAACTAAAGTAAATGAAACTAAACTAAACTAAACTAAACTATAATAAACTAAACTAAACTAAATTAAACTAACCTAACCTAAGCTAATCTAACCTAACCTAAACCAAACTAAACTAAACTATCCTAAACTAACCTACACTAAACTAAACTAAACTAAACTACAATAAATTATAAACTAAACTAAACAAAACTATATACTAAAATAAAGTAAACTAAACCAAATTAAACTATTAACTAAACTATACACTAAACAATAAAGTAAAGTAAAGTAAACTAAATTATAAACTCAACTAAACTAAACTATTCTAAAATAAACTAACTTAACCTATATTAACATAACTTAACCTAACCTAAACTAAACTAAACTAACCTAAACTAAACTATACTAAACTACACTAAATTAAACTATATACTAAACATTAAACTAAACTAAACTATAAATTAAACTATAAACTAAACTAAACTAAACTATAAATTAAACTAAACTAAATTAAACTAAACTAAAAAATACTAAACTAACCTAACCTAACCTAACATAAACTAACCTAAAATAAACAAAACTAAACTAACCTAACCTAACCTAAATTACCCTAACCTAAATTAAACCAAACTAAACTAAGCTAACCTTACCTAACCTAAACTAACCTTACTTAACCTAACCTAGACGAAACCAAACTAAATAAAACTAAACATATCTAAACTAAACTATATAACTAAAAAAAACTAAACTAAACTAAACTATATTAAACTAAACTATAAACTAAACTAAACTAAACGAAACTAAACTAAACTAAACTAACCTAACTAAATTAAACTAATCTAAATTAACCTCACCTAAGCTAACCTAAACTAAACTATACTAAACTAAATTGAAACTAAACCAATATAAACTAAACTAAATAAATCTAAACTATATACTAAACTATAAAATAAAATAAACTATATTCTAAACTAAAATAAACTAATTTATAAATTAACTAAACAAACTATACTAAAATAAAATAAACTAAACTAACCTAACCTAACCTAACCTAGACTAACCTAAACTAAGCTAAGCTAAGCTAACCTAACGCAAGCTAACCTAAGCGAAACTAAACTAAATAAACTAAACTAAACTAAACTAAACAAAACCTTACAAATCTAAACTAAACTAAACTAAACTATAAACTACATTATAAACTAAACTAAACTAAACTATAAACTAAACTAAACTAAAGAAAATTAAACTAAACTAAACTAAACTAAACTAAACTATAAACTAAACTATAAACTAAACTTAACTAAACTAAATTAAACAAAATAACCTAACCTAACCTAACTTAACCTAAATTAAACTAAACTAAACTAACCTAACCTATCTTAACCTAAACTAAACTAAACTAAACTAAATTCAAATAAACTAAACTAAACTAAATCTAACCTAACCTAACCGAACCTAAATTAAAGTAAACTAAAGTAACCTAACCTATCCTAACCAAAACTAAAATAAACTAAAATAAACTAAACTAAACAAATCTAAACTATTAACTAAACTATAAACTAAAATAAACTATAAACTAAACTCTACTAAACTAAACTAAACTAAACTAAGCTAACCTAACCTAACCTAACCGAACCTAACTTAACCTAAGCTAACCTAGACGAAAGTAAACTAAACTAAACTGAACTTAACTAAACTATAAATTAAACTATTAGCAAAATAAAATTAAATTATTAACCAAACTCTAAACTAAACTAAACTAAACTATAAATTAAAATAAACTATAAAATAATCTATAAACTAAACTAAACTAAACTATAAACTAAATTAAACTAAATTAACTAAAATAAACTAAACTATAAATTAAAATTAACTAAACTAAACCAAATTCAACCAACCTAACCTAAACTAAACTAAATTAGATTTTACTAAACTAAACTAAATTAACCTATAAACTAAATTTAACTAAACTAAACTAAATTAATCTAACCTAACTTAACTTAACCTAACCTATACGAAACTAAACTAACATAAACAAAACTAAACTAAACCTAAATAAACAAAACTAAACTAAAATTAACCAAACTAAACTAAACTATAAATAAAACTATAAACTAAACTAAACTAAATTATAAACTAAACTAAACTATTGTAAACTAAACTAAACTAAGCTAAACTAACCTAATCTTACCGAACAAAACCTACGCTAAAGTAAACTAAATTAAACTAATCTAACCTAAGCTAACCTAAACTAAATTATAAATTTATCTATTAGCAAAACTAAACTAAATTATAAACTAAATTATAAACTAAACTAAACTAAACTATAAATTAAAATAAAATATAAACTAAACTATAAAGTAAAATAAATGAAATTATAAACTAAACTAAACTACACTATACTAAATTGAACTAAGGTAAACTAACCTAATCTAACCTAACCAAACCTAAGCAAAAGTAAACTAAACTAAACTAATCTAACCTAACCTAACCTAAATTAAACTAAACCAAACTAACCTAACATAACCTAAACTAAATTAAACTAAACTAAATTCAAATAAACTAAACTAAACTGAACTAAACTAAACTAACCTAACCTAACCAAAACTAAACTAAACTAAAATAAACTAAACTAAACTAAACTAAACTAAACAAACTAAACTAAACTAAATTAATCTAACCTAACGTAAACTAACTAAATTAGATTTAAATAAACTAAACTAAATTAAACTATAAACTTAACTAAACTAAACTATAAAGTAAACTAAACTAAACTATAAACTAACCTAAACTAAAGTATACTGTCCTATCCTAACCTATCCTAACCTATTATAAACTAAACTATACTAAATAAACATAACCTAACTTAAACTAAACTAAACTAAACTATAAACTAAACTAAACTAAACTAAACACTAAACTAAATTAAACTAAACTATAAACTAAACTATACACTAAACTAAACTAAGCCATAAACTAAACTATAAACTAAACTATAAACTAAACTAAACTAAACTAACCTAACCTAACCTAACCTAAATTAAACTAAACAAAACTAAACTAATCTAACATAACCTAAACTAAACTAAACTAAACTAAACTAACCTAACCTAACCTTACCTATACTAAACTTAACTAAACTAACCTAAGCTAACCTAACCTAACCAAAACTAAACTAAAGTAAACTAAACTAAACTAAATTAAAAACTTAACTATAAACTAAACTAAACTAAACTAAATTATAAACTAAACTAAACTATACTAACTAAACTATACTAAATTAACCTAACCTAACCAAACCTAAACTAAATAAATCTAACCTAACCTAACCTAACCTAAACTAAACTAAACTAAATTAAGCTAACCTAACCTAACCTAACCTAAATTAAACTAAAATAAACTAACCTAACCTAACCTAACCAAAACTAAATTAAACTAAACTAAACTAAATAAACTAAACTAAACTAAATTAAACTAACCTAACCTAAACTAAACTAATTTAGATTAAAATAAACTAAACTAAATTAAATTATAAAATAAAATAAACTAAACTATAAACTAAACTAAACTAAACTATAAACTGAACTAAACTAAACTAAACTATCCTATCCTAACCTAACCTAACCTAACATAAATTAAACTATACTAAATAAACCTAACCTAACTTAAACTAAACTAAACTAAACTAAACTATAAACTAAACTATAAACTGAACTAAACTAAACTAAACTATAAACTACATTAAACTAAACTATAAACTAAATTATAAAGTAAACTAAACTAAACCATAAACTAAACTGGACTAAACTATAAACTAAACCAAACTAAACTAAACTAACCTAACCTAACCTTACCTAAACTAAACTAAACTCACCTAACTTAATTTAAACTATACTAAACTAAAATAAACTAAACTAAATTAAACTAAGCTAAGCTAAGCAAACCTAACGTAAACTAAACTAAACTAAACTAATCTAAACTAAACTAAACTATACTAAACTATAGACTAAACTATAAACTAAACTATAAACTAAAGTAAACTAAACTATCCAATATTAACCTAACCCAACCTAACCTAAAATAAACTACACTAAAATAAACTAAACTAAACCAACCTAACCTAAACTAACCTAACATAGCCTAACCTAAATTAAACTAAACTAAAATAAAATAAACTAAACTATAAACTAAACTAAACTGAATTAAAATAAACTAAACCACCCTAACGTAAACTAACCTAACCTAACCTAAACTAAACTAAACTAAACTAACCTAAACTAAAGTAAATCAAATTAAACTAAACTAAACTAAACTATAAACTAAACTATAAACTAAGCTAAAAACTAAACTAAATTAAAATAAATTAAACTAAACTAAATTAAACTAACCTAACATAACCAAACCTAACCTAAACAAACTAAACTAAACTAACCTTAGGTAACCTAACCTAAACTAAACTAAACTAAACTAAACTAAATTAAACTAAATTAAACTAAACTAAATTAAATTATAAACTAAACTAAACTAAACTATAAACTAAACTAAAGTAAACTAAACTAAACTATAAACTAAATTATAAACCAAACAATAAAGTAAAAGTAAACTAAATTTTAAACTAAAATAAACTATACTAAACTAATCTAAAGTAACCTAACCTAACTTAACCTAACGTAAACTAACCTTAACTAAACTATACTAACCTAAATAAAACTATAAACTACATTATAAACTAAACTATAAACTAAACTTAACTACACTAAACTAAAATAAACTAAAATAACCCAACCTAACCTAACCTAACCTAACCTAACCTAAACTAACCTAAACTAAACTAAATTCACTAAAATAAACTAAACTTAACTACACTAACCTAACCTAACCTAAACTAAACTAAAATAACCAAAACTAAACTAAACTATAAACTAAACTATAAAATAAATTAAACTAAAATAAACTAAACTAAACTGAATTAAACTAACCTATTCTAAACTAACCTAACCTAACATAAACTAAACTAAACTAGACTAACCTATCCTAACCTAACCTAAGCTAACCTAACCAAAAATAAACTAAAATAATCTAACATATCCTAACCTAAATTAATTTAAACTAAACTGAACTAAATTAAACTATAAACTAAAATATAAACTAAACTAAATTAAATTATAAACTAAACTAAACTATACTATACTAAACTAAAGTAAGCTAAACTAACCTAATCTACCCGAACAAAACCTAAGCTAAACTAAACTAAACTAAACTAATCTAACCTAAGCTAACCTAAACTAAATTATAAATTTAACTATTAGCAAAACTAAACTAAATTATAAACTAAATTATAAACTAAACTAAACTATAAATTAAAATAAATTATAAACTAAACTATAAACTAAACTAAATTAAATTATAAACT
This sequence comes from Metallyticus violacea, assembly GCA_030762175.1. Classification (NCBI taxonomy): domain Eukaryota; kingdom Metazoa; phylum Arthropoda; class Insecta; order Mantodea; family Metallyticidae; genus Metallyticus; species Metallyticus violacea. Next base: position 80,140,675 of record CM060842.1, on the reverse strand, counting down.
AAACTAAATTACACTATACTAAATTAAACTAAGGTAAACTAACCTAATCTAATCTGACCAAACCTAAGCAAAAGTAAACTAAACTAAACTAATCTAACCTAAGCTAACCTAAACTAAACTAAACTAAACTAACCTAACCTAACGTAACCTAACCTAACCTAACCTAAATTAAACTAAACTAACCTAACATAACCTAAACTAAATTAAACTAAACTAAATTCAAATAAACTAAACTAAACTGACCTAGACTAAACTAACCTAACCTAACCAAAACTAAACTAAACTAAAATAAACTAAACTAAACAAAACTAAACTAAATAAACTAAACTAAACTAAATTATTCTAACCTAACGTAAACTAACTAAATTAGATTTAAATAAACTAAACTAACTTAAACTATAAACTAAACTAAACTAAACTATAAAGTAAACTAAACTAAACTATAAACTAACCTAAACTAAAGTAAACTATCCTATCCTAACCTAACCTAACCACTTATAAACTAAACTATACTAAATAAACATAATGTAACTTAAACTAAACTAAACTAAACTATAAACTAAACTATGAACTAAACTAAACTAAACTAAACACTAAACTAAATTAAACTAAACTATAAACTAAACTATACACTAAACTGAACTAAGCCATAAACTAAACTATAAACTAAACTATAAACTAAACTAAACTAAACTAACCTAACCTAACCTAACCTAAATTAAACTAAACAAAACTAAACTAATCTAACATAACCTAAACTAAACTAAACTAAACTAAACTAACCTAACCTAACCTTACCTATACTAAACTTAACTAAACTAACCTAAGCTAACCTAACCTAACAAAAACTAAACTAAAGTAAACTAAACTAAACTAAATTAAAAACTTAACTATATACTAAACTAAACTAAATTATAAACTAAATTAACTATACTAACTAAACTATACTAAATTAACCTAACCTAACCAAACCTAAACTAAATAAATCTAACCTAACCTAACCTAAACTAAACTAAACTAAATTAAGCTAACCTAACCTAACCTAACCTAAATTAAACTAAAATAAACTAACCTAACCTAACCTAACCAAAACTAAATTAAACTAAACTAAACTAAATAAACTAAACTAAACTAAATTAAACTAACCTAACCTAAACTAAACTAATTTAGATTAAAATAAACTAAACTAAATTAAATTATAAAATAAAATAAACTAAACTATAAACTAAACTAAACTAAACTATAAACTGAACTAAACTAAACTAAACTATCCTATCCTAACCTAACCTAACCTAACATAAATTAAACTATACTAAATAAACCTAACCTAACTTAAACTAAACTAAACTAAACTAAACTATAAACTAAACTATAAACTGAACTAAACTAAACTAAAATATAAACTACATTAAACTAAACTATAAACTAAATTATAAAGTAAACTAAACTAAACCATAAACTAAACTGGACTAAACTATAAACTAAACAAAACTAAACTAAACTAACCTAACCTAACCTTACCTAAACTAAACTAAACTCACCTAACTTAATTTAAACTATACTAAACTAAAATAAACTAAACTAAATTAAACTAAGCTAAGCTAAGCAAACCTAACGTAAACTAAACTAAACTAAACTAATCTAAACTAAACTAAACTATACTAAACTATAGACTAAACTATAAACTAAACTATAAACTAAAGTAAACTAAACTATCCAATATTAACCTAACCCAACCTAACCTAAAATAAACTACACTAAAATAAACTAAACTAAACCAACCTAACCTAAACTAACCTAACATAGCCTAACCTAAATTAAACTAAACTAAAATAAAATAAACTAAACTATAAACTAAACTAAACTGAATTAAAATAAACTAAACCACCCTAACGTAAACTAACCTAACCTAACCTAAACTAAACTAAACTAAACTAACCTAAACTAAAGTAAATCAAATTAAACTAAACTAAACTAAACTATAAACTAAACTATAAACTAAGCTAAAAACTAAACTAAATTAAAATAAATTAAACTAAACTAAATTAAACTAACCTAACATAACCTAACCTAACCTAAACAAACTAAACTAAACTAACCTTAGGTAACCTAACCTAAACTAAACTAAGCTAAACTAAACTAAACTAAATTAAACTAAATTAAACTAAACTAAATTAAATTATAAACTAAACTAAACTAAACTATAAAGTAAACTAAACTAAACTATAAACTAAATTATAAACCAAACAATAAAGTAAAAGTAAACTAAATTTTAAACTAAAATAAACTATACTAAACTAATCTAAAGTAACCTAACCTAACTTAACCTAACCTAAACTAACCTTAACTAAACTATACTAACCTAAATAAAACTATAAACTACATTATAAACTAAACTATAAACTAAACTTAACTACACTAAACTAAAATAAACTAAAATAACCCAACCTAACCTAACCTAACCTAAACTAAACTAAACTAACCTAACCTAACCTAACCTAAACTAACCTAAACTAAACTAAATTCACTAAAATAAACTAAACTTAACTACACTAACCTAACCTAACCTAAACTAAACTAAAATAACCAAAACTAAACTAAACTATAAACTAAACTATAAAATAAATTAAACTAAAATAAACTAAACTAAACTGAATTAAACTAACCTATTCTAAACTAACCTAACCTAACATAAACTAAACTAAACTAGACTAACCTATCCTAACCTAACCTAAGCTAACCTAACCAAAAATAAACTAAAATAATCTAACATATCCTAACCTAAATTAATTTAAACTAAACTGAACTAAATTAAACTATAAACTAAAATATAAACTAAATTAAATTAAATTATAAACTAAACTAAACTATACTATACTAAACTAAAGTAAGCTAAACTAACCTAATCTACCCGAACAAAACCTAAGCTAAACTAAACTAAACTAAACTAATCTAACCTAAGCTAACCTAAACTAAATTATAAATTTAACTATTAGCAAAACTAAACTAAATTATAAACTAAATTATAAACTAAACTAAACTATAAATTAAAATAAATTATAAACTAAACTATAAACTAAACTAAATTAAATTATAAACTAAACTAAATTACACTATACTAAATTAAACTAAGGTAAACTAACCTAATCTAATCTGACCAAACCTAAGCAAAAGTAAACTAAACTAAACTAATCTAACCTAAGCTAACATAAACTAAACTAAACTAAACTAACCTAACGTAACCTAACCTAACCTAACCTAAATTAAACTAAACTAACCTAACATAACCTAAACTAAATTAAACTAAACTAAATTCAAATAAACTAAACTAAACTGACCTAGACTAAACTAACCTAACCTAACCAAAACTAAACTAAACTAAAATAAACTAAACTAAACAAAACTAAACTAAATAAACTAAACTAAACTAAATTATTCTAACCTAACGTAAACTAACTAAATTAGATTTAAATAAACTAAACTAAATTAAACTATAAACTAAACTAAACTAAACTATAAAGTAAACTAAACTAAACTATAAACTAACCTAAACTAAAGTAAACTATCCTATCCTAACCTAACCTAACCACTTATAAACTAAACTATACTAAATAAACATAATGTAAGTTAAACTAAACTAAACTAAACTATAAACTAAACTATAAACTAAACTAAACTAAACTAAACACTAAACTAAATTAAACTAAACTATAAACTAAACTATACACTAAACTGAACTAAGCCATAAACTAAACTATAAACTAAACTAAACTAAACAATAAACTAAACTAAACTAAACAAACCTAACCTAACCTAACCTAAATTAAACTAAACTAAATTCAAATAAACTAAAATAATCTAAACTAAACTAAACTAACCTAACCTAACCTAACCTAACCTAACCTAACCAAAACTAAACCAAATTAAACTAAACTAAACTAAAGCATAAACAAAACTATAAACTAAACTAAACTAAACTATAAACTAAACTATAAACTAAACTAAATTAAACTGTAAACTAAACTATAAACTAAACTAAACAACCATATAAACTAAAGAAAACTAAACTAAACTAACCTAACCTAACCTAACCTAAGCTAAACTAAACTTAACAAAACTAACCTAACCTAACCTAAACTAAATAAAACTCACCTAACCTAACCAAAACTAAACTAAACTAAACTAAAATAAACTAAACTAAACTAAACTATAAACTAAAATAAACTATAAACTAAGCTATAAACTAAACTAAACTAAATTATAAACTAAACTAAACTATACTAAACTAAACTAAACTAAACTAACCTAACCTAACCTAATCAAACCTAAGCTAAACTAAACTAAACTAAACTAATCTAACCTAACCTAACCTAACCTAACCTAAACTAAACTAAACTAACCTAACCTAAATTAAACTAAACTAAACTAACCTAACTTAACCTAACTAAACTAAACTAAACTAACCTAAATTCAAATATACTAAACTAAACTTACCTAACCTAACCTAAATTAACTAACCTAAACTAAACGAAACTAAACTAAACTAAATTAAACTAACCTAACCTAACCTAACCTAACATAACCTAAACTAAACTAAACTAAACTAAACTATCCTAACCTAACCTAAACTAAACCAAAATAAAATAAACGAAACTAAACTAACCTACCATAACCTAAACTAAAACTAAATTCAAATAAACTAAACTAAATTAAACTAACCTAAACTAACCTAACCTAACATATGCTAAACTAAACTAAACCAAAGTAAACTAACTTAACCTAACCTAACCAAAACTAATCTAAATCAACTAAACTATAAACAAAACTAAACTAACCTAAACTAAACTAAACTAAACTAACCGAACCTAACTTTCGTAACCTAATATAACGTAAGTTAAAATAAACTAAACTAACCTAACCTACCCTAAACTAACCTAAACTAAAGTAAACTATACTAAACTAAATTAAACTAAACTTAACTAAACAAAATGAAAATATTAATTAAACTTAAAATATAAACTAAACTATAAACTAAACCATTAATTAAACTAAACTAAACTAAACTAAATTATACCTAACCAACCTAACCTAAACTAAATTAAACTAAACTATAAACGAATCTAAACTAAACTATCCTAAGCTAACCTAACTTAACCTAAACTAAACTAAACTAACCTAACCTAACCTAATCTAAACTAAACTAAACTAAACTATACACTAAACTAAACTAAGCCATAAACTAAACTACAAACTAAACTAAACTAAACTATAAATTAAAATAAACTATAAACTAAACTATAAACTAAACTAAACTACACTATACTAAACTAAACTAAGGTAAACTAACCTAACCTAACCTAACCTAAACTAACCTAAACTAAACTAAATTCACTAAAATAAACTAAACTTAACTACACTAACCTAACCTAACCTAAACTAAACTAAAATAACCAAAACTAAACTAAACTATAAACTAAACTATAAAATAAATTAAACTAAAATAAACTAAACTAAACTGAATTAAACTAACCTATTCTAAACTAACCTAACCTAACATAAACTAAACTAAACTAGACTAACCTATCCTAACCTAACCTAAGCTAACCTAACCAAAAATAAACTAAAATAATCTAACATATCCTAACCTAAATTAATTTAAACTAAACTGAACTAAATTAAACTATAAACTAAAATATAAACTAAATTAAATTAAATTATAAACTAAACTAAACTATACTATACTAAACTAAAGTAAGCTAAACTAACCTAATCTACCCGAACAAAACCTAAGCTAAACTAAACTAAACTAAACTAATCTAACCTAAGCTAACCTAAACTAAATTATAAATTTAACTATTAGCAAAACTAAACTAAATTATAAACTAAATTATAAACTAAACTAAACTATAAATTAAAATAAATTATAAACTAAACTATAAACTAAACTAAATTAAATTATAAACTAAACTAAATTACACTATACTAAATTAAACTAAGGTAAACTAACCTAATCTAATCTGACCAAACCTAAGCAAAAGTAAACTAAACTAAACTAATCTAACCTAAGCTAACATAAACTAAACTAAACTAAACTAACCTAACCTAACGTAACCTAACCTAACCTAACCTAAATTAAACTAAACTAACCTAACATAACCTAAACTAAATTAAACTAAACTAAATTCAAATAAACTAAACTAAACTGACCTAGACTAAACTAACCTAACCTAACCAAAACTAAACTAAACTAAAATAAACTAAACTAAACAAAACTAAACTAAATAATCTAAACTAAACTAAATTATTCTAACCTAACGTAAACTAACTAAATTAGATTTAAATAAACTAAACTAAATTAAACTATAAACTAAACTAAACTAAACTATAAAGTAAACTAAACTAAACTATAAACTAACCTAAACTAAAGTAAACTATCCTATCCTAACCTAACCTAACCACTTATAAACTAAACTATACTAAATAAACATAATGTAACTTAAACTAAACTAAACTAAACTATAAACTAAACTATGAACTAAACTAAACTAAACTAAACACTAAACTAAATTAAACTAAACTATAAACTAAACTATACACTAAACTGAACTAAGCCATAAACTAAACTATAAACTAAACTAAACTAAACTATAACCTATACTAAACTAAACAAACCTAACCTAACCTAACCTAAATTAAACTAAACTAAATTCAAATAAACTAAAATAATCTAAACTAAACTAAACTAACCTAACCTAACCTAACCTAACCTAACCAAAACTAAACCAAATTAAACTAAACTAAACTAAAGCATAAACAAAACTATAAACTAAACTAAACTAAACTATAAACTAAACTATAAACTAAACTAAATTAAACTGTAAACTAAACTATAAACTAAACTAAACAACCATATAAACTAAAGAAAACTAAACTAAACAACCATATAAACTAAAGAAAACTAAACTAAACTAACCTAACCTAACCTAACCTAAGCTAAACAAAACTTAACAAAACTAACCTAACCTAACCTAAACTAAATAAAACTCACCTAACCTAACCAAAACTAAACTAAACTAAACTAAAATAAACTAAACTAAACTAAACTATAAACTAAAATAAACTATAAACTAAGCTATAAACTAAACTAAACTAAATTATAAACTAAACTAAACTATACTAAACTAAACTAAACTAAACTAACCTAACCTAACCTAATCAAACCTAAGCTAAACTAAACTAAACTAAACTAATCTAACCTAACCTAACCTAACCTAACCTAAACTAAACTAAACTAACCTAACCTAAATTAAACTAAACTAAACTAACCTAACTTAACCTAACTAAACTAAACTAAACTAACCTAAATTCAAATATACTAAACTAAACTTACCTAACCTAACCTAAATTAACTAACCTAAACTAAACGAAACTAAACTAAACTAAATTAAACTAACCTAACCTAACCTAACCTAACTTAACCTAAACTAAACTAAACTACCCTAACTTAACCTAACCTAATATAAATTAAACTAAACTAAACTATAAACTAAACTAAATTATAAACTAAACTAAACTCAACCATCCTACCCTAACTTAACCTAACCTAACCTAAACTAAACTAAACTGACCTAACTTAATATAATCTAAACTAAACTAAACTAAACTAATTTACAAATTACTAAACTAAACTAAACTAAATTAAACTAAACTAACCTAACCTAAGCTAAACTAGCCTATCCTAAAGTAAAGTAAAGTAAACTAAACTAACCTAACCTATCCTAACCTAAATTAAACTAAACTAAATTCACTAAACTAATATACACTAACCTAACCTAACCAAAACTAAACTAAACTAAACCAAAATGTAAACTAAACCATAAAATAAATTAAACTAAACTAAACTAAAATAAACTAAACTAACCTAACTTAACATAACCTAACCTAACCTAAACTAAACTAAACTAAACTAACCTTACCTAACATAATATAAACTAAACTAAACTAAATTCACTAAACTAAACTAAACTAAACTACACTAACTTAACCTAACCTAAACTAAACTAAACTAAACTATAAATTAAACTGTAAACTAAATTTAACTAAAATAAACTAAACTTAACTAAATTAAACTAACCTAATGTAAACTAACCTAACCTAACATAAACTAAACTAACTAAACTAACCTAATCTAACCTAACCTAAACTAAACTAAATTAAACTAAAATAAACCAAACTAAATTAAAGTTTATACTAAACTAAACTAAACTACAAACTAAATAAAAGTAAACTAAACTAAACTATTAACTAAAATATAAACTAAACTAAACTAAACTATAAACTAAACTAAACTAAAGTAAACTAAACTAAACTAAACTAAACTATAAACTAAACTATATACTAAACTTAACTAAACTAAACTTAACAAAAATAACCTAACCAAACCTAACTTAACCTAAATTAAACTAAATTAAACTAACCTAACCTAACCTAACTTAAACTAAAATAAAATAAACTAAATTCAAATAAACTAAACTAAACTAATCTAACCTAACCTAACCTAAATTAAAGTAAACTAAACTAACCTAACCTATCCTAACCAAAACTAAACTAAACTAAACTAAACTAAAATAAACTAAACTAAACAAATCTAAACTATAAACTAAACTATAAACTAAAATAAACTATAAACTAAACTCTACTAAACGAAAATAAACTAAAGTAACCTAACCTAACCTAACCTAAAATAAAATAAACAAAACTAAACTAACCTAACCTAACCGAACCTAACTTAACCTAAGCTAACCTAGACCAAAGCAAACTAAACTAAACTGAACTTAACTAAACTATAAATTAAACTATTAGCCAAACTAAACTAAATTATAAACTAAACTATAAAGTAAACTAAATTAAATTATAAACTTAACTGTACTAAACTAAACTAAACTAAGCTAAACTAACCTAATCTACCCTAACGAAACCTAAGCTAAACTAAACTAAACTAAACTAGTCTAACCTAAGCTAACCTAAACTAAATTATAAATTAAACTATTAGGAAAACTAAACTAAATTATAAACTAAACTATACACTAAACTAAACTAAGCCATAAACTAAACTATAAACTAAACTAAACTATAAACTAAACTAAAATAACTAACCTAACCTAACCTAACCAAAATAAAAATAAACTAATCTAACATAACCTAACCTAAATTAAACTAAACTAAATTCAAATAAACTAAAATAATCTAAACTAAACTAAACTAACCTAACCTAACCTAACCAAAACTAAACCAAATTAAACTAAAATAAAATAAACTAAACTAAACTAACCTACCCTAACCTTAACTAAACTAAATTCAAATAAATTAAACTAAACTAAACTAACCTAAAATAACCTAACCTAACATAACCTAAACTAAAATAAACCAAAGTAAACTAACCTAACCTAACCTAACAAAAACTAATCTAAATTAAACTAAACTATAAACAAAACTAAACTAACCTAAACTAAACTAAACTAAACTAACCGAACGTAACCTATTCTAACCTAAACTAAAGTAAACTATACTAAACTAAATTAAACTAAACTTAACTAAACAAATTTAAAATATTAATGAAACATAAAATATAAACTTAACTACAAACTAAACTATAAATTAAACTAAACTAAACTAAACTAAATTATACCTAACTAACCTAACCTAAACTAAATTAAACTAAACTATAAACGAAATTAAACTATCCTAAACTAACGTAACGTAACGTAACCTAATCTAAACTAAACTATACTGTAAAATAAACTAAAGTATAAACTAAACTAAACTATCCTAAACTAACCTAACCTAACCTAACCTAACCTAAACTAAACTAAACTAAACTAACCTAATCAAAACTAAACAAAACTAAACTATTCTATAAATTAACTAAACTAAACTAAACTAAACTAAACTAACCTAAACTAACCTAAGCTAAACTAGCCTATCCTAAATTAAACTAAAATAAACTAACCTAACCTACCTAACCAAAACTAAATTAAACTAAACTAAACTAAATAAACTAAACTAAACTAAATTAAACTAACCTAACCTAAACTAAACTAATTTAGATTTAAATAAACTAAACTAAATTAAATTATTAAATAAAATAAACTAAACTATAAACTAAACTAAACTAAACTATAAACTGAACTAAACTAAACTAAACTATCCTATCCTAACCTAACCTAACCTAACATAAATTAAACATTACTAAATAAACCTAACCTAACTTAAACTAAACTAAACTAAACTATAAACTAAATAAAACTATAAACTAAACTATAAACTAAACTAAACTAAACTAAACTATAAACTACATTAAACTAAACTATAAACTAAATTATAAAGTATACTAAACTAAACTAGACTAAAGTATAAACTAAACAAAACTAAACTAAACTAACCTAACCTAACCTTACCTAAACTAAACTAAACTAACCTAACTTAATTTAAACTATACTAAACTAAAATAAACTAAACTAAATTAAACTAAGCTAAGCTAAGCTAACATAACGTAAACTAAACTAAACTAAACTAATCTAAACTAAACTAAATTAAACTAAACTATAAACTAAACTATAAACTATATTAAACTAAACTATCCAATATTAACCTAACCCAACCTAACCTAAAATAAACTACACCAAAAAAAACTAAACTAAACCAACCTAACCTAAAATAACCTAACATAGCCTAACCTAAATTAAACTAAACTAAAATAAAATAAACTAAACTATAAACTAAACTAAACTGAATTAAAATATACTAAACCACCCTAACGTAAACTAACCTAACCTAACCTAAACTAAACTAAACTAAACTAACCTAAACTAAAGTAAATCAAATTAAACTAAACTAAACTAAACTATAAACTAAACTATAAACTAAGCTAAAAACTAAACTAAATTAAAATAAATTAAACTAAACTAAATTAAACTAACCTAACCTAACCTAACCTAACCTAAAATAAACTAAACTAAACTAACATTAGGTAACCTAACCTAAACTAAACTAAACTAAACTAAACTAAACTAAATTAAACTAAATTAAACTAAACTAATTTAAATTATAAACTAAACTAAACTATAAACTAAACTAAAGTAAACTAAACTAAACTATAAACTAAATTATAAACCAAACAATAAAGTAAAAGTAAACTAAATTTTAAACTAAAATAAACTATACTAAACTAATCTAAACTAACCTAACCTAACTTAACCTAACATAAACTAACCTTAACTAAACTATACCTACCTAAATAAAACTATAAACTACATTATAAATTAAACTATAAACTCAACTTAACTACACTAACTAAAATAAACTAAAATAACGCAACCTAACCTAACCTAACCTAAACTAAACTAAACTAACCTAACCTAACCTAACCTAAACTAACCTAAACTAAACTAAATTCACTAAAATAAACTAAACTTAACTACACTAACCTAACCTAACCTAAACTAAACTAAACTAAACAAAACTAAACTAAACTATATACTAAACTATAAAATAAATTAAACTAAAATAAACTAAACTAAACTGAATTAAACTAACCTATTCTAAACTAACCTAACCTAACATAAACTAAACTAAACTAGACTAACCTATCCTAACCTAACCTAAGCTAACCTAACCAAAAATAAACTAAAATAATCTAACATATCCTAACCTAAATTAATTTAAACTAAACTGAACTAAATTAAACTATAAACTAAAATATAAACTAAACTAAACAAAACTATATACAAAAATTAACTAAACTAACCTAACCTAACCTAACCTAAACTAAACTAACCTAACCTAACCTAACCTAACCTTACCAAACCTAATCTAACCTAAACTAAACTCCACTAAACTAAACTGCAAACTAAACTATAATTTCATCTACTAACTAAATTAAACTAAACTAAACTAAACTAAATTATAAACTAAACTATAAAATAATCTATAAACTAAACTAAACTAAACTATAAACTAAATTAAACTAAATTAACTAAACTAAACTAAACTATAAATTAAAATTAACTAAACTAAACCAAATTCAACCAACCTAACCTAAACTAAACTAAATTAGATTTTACTAAACTAAACTAAATTAACCTATAAACTAAATTTAACTAAACTAAACTAAATTAATCTAGCCTAACTTAACCTAACCTAACCTATACGAAACTAAACTAAAATAAACAAAACTAAACTAAACCTAACTAAACAAAACTAAACTAAAATTAACCAAACTAAACTAAACTAAACCAAAATGTAAACTAAACTATAAAATAAATTAAACTAAACTAAACTAAAATAAACTAAACTAACCTAACTTAACATAACCTAACCTAACCTAACCTAAACTAAACTAAACTAACCTAACCTAACATAATATAAACTAAACTAAAGTAAATTCACTAAACTAAACTAAACTAAACTACACTAACCTAACCTAGCCTAACCTAAACTAAACTAAACTAAACTATAAACTAAAATATAAACTAAATTTAACAAAAATAAACTAAACTTAACTAAATTAAACTAACCTAATGTAAACTAACCTAACCTAACATAAACTAAACTAACTAAACTAACCTAACCTAACCTAAACTAAACTAAATTAAACTAAAATAAACCAAACTAAATTATACTATATACTAAACTAAACTAAACTACAAACTAAACAAAAATAAACTAAACTAAACTATAAACTAAAATATAAACTAAACTATAAACTAAACTAAACTAAACTATAAACTAAACTAAACTAAAGTAAACTAAACTAAACTAAACTAAACTAAACTAAACTATAAACTAAACTATAAACTAAACTTAACTAAACTAAACTGAACAAAAATAACCTAACCAAACCTAACTTAACCTAAATTAAACTAAACTAAACTAACCTAAACTAACCTAAATTAACCTAACTAAACTAAACTAAACTAACCTAAATTCAAATATACTAAACTAAACTTAACTCACCTAACCTAACCTAAATTAAGTAAACTAAACTAAACGAAACTAAACTAAACTAAATTAAACTAACCTAACCTAACCTAACCTAAACTAAACTAAACTATCCTAACCTAACCTAAACTAAACCAAAATAAAATAAACTAAACTAAACTAACCTACCTTAACCTAAACTAAACTAAATTCAAATAAATGAAACTAAACTAAACTAACCTAAAATAACCTAACCTAACATAACCTAAACTAAACTAAACCAAAGTAAACTAACCTAACCTAACCTAACAAAAATTAATCTAAATTAAACTAAACTATAAACAAAACTATAAATTAAATTTAACTAAAATAAACTAAACTTAACTAAATTAAACTAACCTAATGAAAACTAACCTAACCTAACATAAACTAAACTTACTAAACTAACCTAACCTAACCTAACCTAAACTAAACTAAACTAAATTAAACTAAAATAAACCAAACTAAATTATACTATATACTAAACTAAACTAAACTATAAAGTACACTATAAACTAAACTATAAACTAAACTAAACTAAAGTAAAGTAAACTAAACTAAACTAAACTAAACAAAAATAACCTAACCAAACCTAACTTAATCTAAATTAAACTAAACTAAACTAACCTAACCTAACTTAATCTAAACTAAACTAAACTAAATTCAAATAAACTAAACTAAACTAATCTTACCTAACCTAACCTAACCTAAATTAAAGTAAACTAAACCAACCTAACCTATCCTAACGAAAATTAAACTAAACTAAACTAAAATAAACTAAACTAAACAAACCTAAACTATAAACTAAACTATAAACTAAAACAAACTATAAACTAAACTCTACTAAACTATAATAAACTAAACTAACCTAACCTAACCTAACCTAAAATAAAATAAACAAAACTAAACTAACCTAACCTAACCTAACCTAACTTAACCTAAGCTAACCTAGACGAAAGCAAATTAAACTAAACTGAACTTAACTAAACTATACATTAAACTATTAGCAAAACTAAACTAAATTATAAACTAAACCATAAACTAAACTAAACTAAACTATAAATTAAAATAAACTATAAACTAAACTATAAACTAAACTAAATTAAATTGTAAACTAAACTATACTAAACTATACTAAACTAAGCTAAACTAACCTAATCTACCCTAACCAAACCTAAGCTAAACTAAACTAAACTAAACTAGTCTAACGTAAGCTAACCTAAACTAAATTATAAATTAAACTATTAGCAAAACTAAACTAAATTATAAACTAAACTATAAACTAAACTAAACTAAACTATATATTAAAATAAACTATAAACTAAACTATAAACAGAACTAAATTAAATTATAAACTAAACTAAAGTACACTATACTAAACTAAACTAAGGTAAACTAACCTAATCTAACCTAACCAAACTTAAGGTAAAGTAAACAAAACTAAACTAATCTTACTTAAGCTAACCTAAACTAAACTTAACTAACCTAACCTAACGTAACCTAACGTAACCTAAATTAAACTAAACTAAACTAACCTAACATAACTTAAACTAAATTAAACTAAACCAAATTCATATAAACTAAACTAAACTGAACTAAACTTAACTAACCTAACATAACCAAAACTAAACTAAACTAAACTAAATAAACTAAGCTAAACTAATTTAATCTAACCTAACGAAAACTAACTAAATTAGATTTAAATAAACTAAACTAAATTAAACTATAAACAAAACTAAACCTAACTATAAACTAAACTAAACTAAACTATAAACTAACCTAAACTAAACTAAACTATCCTATCCTAACCTAACATAACCTAACTAAACTATACTAAATAAACGTAACCTAACTTAAACTAAACTAAACTAAATTATAAACTTAACTAAACTATAAACTAAACTATAAATTAAACTAAATTAAACTAAATATAAACTAAATTAAACTAAACTAAAAACAAAACTATAAACTAAACTAAACTAAACTTAACTAACCTAACCTAACCTAACTAAAATAAAAATAAACTAATCTAACCTAACCTAAACTAAACTAAACTAAACTAAATTCAAATAAACTAAACTAATCTAAACTTAGCTAAACTAACCTAACCTAACCTAACATAAACTAAACCAAATTAAACTAAACTAAAATAAACTAAAGGAAACTAAACTATAAACTAAACTATAAACTACATTAAACTAAACCATAAACTAAACTATAAAATAAACTAAACTAAACTATAAACTAAACTAAACAACCATATAAACTAAAGAAAAATAAACTATACTAACCTAACCTAAACTAACCTAAGCTAAACTAAACTTAACCAAACTAACCTATCCTAACCTAACCTAAACTAAACTAACCTAACCTAACCTAACCAAAACTAAAATAATCTAAAATAAATAAACTAAACTAAACTATAAACTGAGCTATAAATTAACTAAACTAAACTATAAACTAAACTAAACTAAACTATAAATTAAACTAAACTAAACTATCCTAAAGTAACCTAACTTAACCTAAACTAAACTAAACTACCCTAACTTAACTTAGCCTAAACTAACTTAAACTAAACTAAACTAAATTATAAACTAAACTAAACTCAACCATCCTACCCTAACTTAACCTAACCTAACCTAAACTAAACTAAACTGACCTAACTTAATATAATCTAAACTAAACTAAACTAATTTACAAATTAACTAAACTCAACTAAACTAAACTAAATTAAACTAACCTAAACTAACCTAAGCTAAACTAGCCTATCCTAAAGTAAAGTAAACTAAACTAAACTAACCTAACCTATCCTAACCTAAATTAAACTAAACTAAATTCACTAAACTAATATACACTAACCTAACCTAACCAAAACTAAATTAAACTAAACTAAACTATAATAAACTAAACTAACCTAACTTAACATAACCTAACCTAACCTAAACTAAACTAAACTAAACTAACCTAACATAACATAAAATAAACTAAACTAAACTAAATTCACTAAACTAAACTAAACTAAACTACACTAACCTACCCTAACCTAACCTAAACTAAACTAAACTAAACTAAACTATAAACTAAACTATAAATTAAATTTAACTAAAATAAACTAAACTTAACTAAATTAAACTAACCTAATGAAAACTAACCTAACCTAACATAAACTAAACTTACTAAACTAACCTAACCTAACCTAACCCAAACTAAACTCAACTAAACTAAATTAAAATAAAGTAAACTAATCTAAACTTAACTAAACTAACCTAACCTAACCAAAACTAAACCAAAATAAACTAAACTAAAATAAACTATAAACTAAGCTATAAACTAAACTAAACTAAATTATAAACTAAACTAAACTATACTAAACTAAACTAAACTAAACTAACCTAACCTAATCAAATTTAAGCTAAACTAAACTAAATTAAACTAAACTAAACTAACCTAACTTAACCTATCTAAAATAAACTAAACTAACCTAAATTCAAATATACTAAACTAAACTAACCTAACCTAACATAACCTAAACTAAACTAAACTAAACTAAACTATCCTAACCTAACCTAAACTAAACCAAACTAAAATAAACTAAACTAAACTAACCTACCCTAACTTAAACTAAAACTAAATTCAAATAAACTAAACTAAATTAAACTAACCTAAACTAACCTAACCTAACATAACCTAAACTAAACTAAACCAAAGTAAACTAACTTAACCTAACCTAACCAAACTAATCTAAATTTGACTAAACTATAAACAAAACCAAACTAACCTAAACTAAACTAAACTAAACTAACCGAACCTAACCTTTCGTAACCTAATGTAACGTAAGCTAAACTAAACTAAACTAACCTAACCTACCCTAAACTAACCTAAACTAAAGTAAACTATACTAAACTAAATTAAATTAACTTAACGAAAAAAATGAAAATATTAATTAAACTTAAAATATAAACTAAACTATAAACTAAACTATAAATGAAACTAACCTAAACTAAATTAAACTAAACTATAAACGAAACTAAACTAAACTATCCTAAGCTAACCTAACTTAACCTAAACTAAACTAAACTAAACTAACCTAACCTAACCTAATCTAAACTAAACTAAGTTAAATTATAAACTAAACTAAACTACATTATACTAAACTAAACAAAGGAAAACTAACCTAATCTAACCTAACCAAAACTAATCTAAAAATAGACTAAACTATAAACAAAACTAAACTAACCTAAACTAAAATAAACTAAACTAAACGAACCTAACCTATCCTAACGTAATCTAAGGTAAGCTAAGCTAAACTAAAGTAACGTAACCTACCGTAAACGAACCTAAACTAAAGTAAACTATACTAAACTAAATTAAACTAAACTTAACTAAACAAAATTAAAATATTGATTAAACTTAAAATATAAACTAAACTATAAACCAAACTATAAATTAAACTAAACTAAACTAAACTAAATTATACCTAACTAACCTATCCTAAACTAAATTAAACTAAACTATAAACGAAACTAAACTAAACTATCCTAAGCTAACGTAACTTAACCTAAACTAAACTAAACTAACCTAACCTAATCTAAACTAAACTAAACTAAACTATAAACTAAACTAAATTATAAACTAAACTAAAGTAAACTAAACTATCCTAACCTAACCTAACCTAACCTAAACTAAACTAACCTAACCTAACCTAACCTTACCTAACATAACCTAAACTAAAATAAACTAAACTTAACTAAAAAACCTAACCGAACATAACCTAACCTAACCTAAACTAAACAAAACTAAACTAAACTTACCTAACCTAAGCTAACCTAACCTAACTTAACCTAAACTAAACTATAAACTAAAACTAAACTAAACTATAAACTAAACTAAACTAAACTACCCTAACCTAACCTAATCTAAACTAAACTAAACTAAACTATAAACTAAACTAAATCATAAACTAAACTAAACTGAACTAACCTAACTTAACCTAAACTAAACTAAACTACCCTAACTTAACCTAACCTAATCTAAACTAAACTAAACTAAACTAAACTCAACCATCCTACCCTAACTTAACCTAACCTAACGTAAACTAAACTAAACTGACCTAACTTAATATAATCTAAACTAAACTAAACTAATTCACAAATTAACTAAACTAAACTAAACTATCCTAAACTAACCTAACTTAACCTAAACTAAACTAAACTACCCTAACTTAACCTAACCTAATCTAAACTAAATTAAACTAAACTATAAACTAAACTAAACTCAACCGTCCTACCCTAACTTAACCTAACCTAACGTAAACTAAACTAAACTGACCTAACTTAATATAATCTAAACTAAACTAAACTAATTTACAAATTAACTAAACTAAACTAAACTAAACTAAACTAACCTAACCTAACTTAAGCAAGACTAGCCTTTCCTAAAGTAAAGTAAAGAAAACTAAACTAACCTAACCTATCCTAACCTAAACTAAACTAAACTAAATTCACTAAACTAATATACACTAACCTAACCTAACCAAAACTAAACTAAACTAAACTAAACTGTATACTAAACTATAAAATAAATTAAAATAAACTAAACTAAAATAAACTAAACTAACCTAACTTAACATAACCTAACCTAACCTAAACTACACTAAACTAAACTAACCTAACCTAACATAATATAAACTAAACTAAACTAAATTCACAAAACTAAACTAAACTAAACTACACTAACCTAACCTAACCTAACCTAACTTAAACTAAACTAACTAAATTAACCTAGACTAACCTAACCTAAACTAAACTATAAACTAAACTAAACTAAAGTAAACTAAACTAAACTAAACTAAACTAAACTAAACTAAACTATAAACTAAACTATAAAGTAAACTTAAATAAACTATACTTAACAAAAATAACCTAACCAAACCTAACTTAACCTAAATTAAACTAAACTAAACTAACCTAACCTAACCTAAATTAAACTGAACTAAAATAAACTAAATTCAAATAAAGTAAACTAAACTAATCTAACCTAACTTAACCTAAAATAAAGTAAACTAAACTAACCTAACCTATCCTAACCACAACTAAACTAAACTAAACTAAGCTAAAATAAACTAAACTAAACAAATCTAAACTATAAAATAAACTATAAACTAAAATAAACTATAAACTAAACTCTACTAAACTAAAATAAACTAAACTAACCTAACGTAACCTAACCTAACCTAAAATAAAATAAACAAAACTAAACTAACCTAACCTAACCGAACCTAACTTAACCTAAGCTAACCTAGACGAAAGCAAACTAAACTAAACTGAACTTAACTAAACTATAAATTAAACTATTAGCAAAACTAAACTAAATTATAAATTAAACTATAAACTAATTTAAACTAAACTATAAATTAAAATAAACTATAAACTAAACTAAATTAAATTATAAACTAAACTATACTAAACTAAACTAAACTAAGCTAAACTAACCTAATCTACCCTAACGAAACCTAAGCTAAACTAAACTAAAGTAGTCTAACCTATGCTAACCTAAATTAAATTTTAAATTAAAGTATTAGCAAAACTAAACTAAATTATAAACTAAACTATAAACTAAACTAAACAAAACTATAAATTAAAGTAAACTATAAACTAAACTATAAACTAAATTAAATTAAATTATAAACTAAACTAAAGTACACTATACTAAACTAAACTAAGGTAAACTAACCTAATCTAACCTAACCAAACCTAAGGTAAAGTAAACTAACCTAACTAATCTAACTTAAGCTAACCTAAACTAAACTAAACTAACCTAACCTAACGTAACCTAAGGTAACTTAAATTAAACTAAACTAAACTAACCTAACATAACCTAAACTACATTAAACTAAAATAAATTCATATAAACTAAACTGAACTAAACTAAACTAACCTAACCTTACCAAAACTAAACTAAACTAAAATAAACTAAATAAACAAAGCTAAACTAAATTAATCTAACCTAACGAAAAATAACTAAATTAGATTTAAATAAACTGAACTAAATTAAACTGTAAACAAAACTAAACTTAACTATAAACTAAACTAAACTAAACTAAACTATCCTATCCTAACCAACCCTAACCTAACATAAACTAAACTATACTAAATAAACCTAACCTAACTTAAACTAAACTAAACTAAATTATAAACTTATCTAAACTATAAACTAAATTATAAACTAAACTAAACTAAACTAAATTATAAACTAAATTAAACTAAACTGAAAACTAAACTATAAACTAAATTAAATTAAACTAAACTAACCTAACCTAACCTAACCAAAATAAAAATAAACTAATCTAACCTAACCTAAACTAAACTAAACTAAATTCAAATAAACTAAACTAATCTAAACTTAACTTAACTAACCTAACCTAACCTAACCAAAACTAAACCAAATTAAACTAAACTAAAATAAACTAAAGTAAACTAAACTATAAACTAAACTATAAACTACACTAAACTAAACCATAAACTAAACTATAAACTCAACTAAACTAAACTATAAATTAAACTAAACAACCATGTAAACTAAAGAAAAATAAACTATACAAACTAACCTAACCTAAACTAACCTAACCTAAACTAAACTAAACTAACCTAACCTAACCAAAACTAAAATAAACTAAAGTAAATAAACTAAACTAAACTAAAGTATAAACTAAGCTATAAATTAACTAAACTAAACTATAAACTAAACTAAACTAAACTATAAATTAAACTAAACTAAACTATCCTAAAGTAACCTAACTTAACCTAACTAAACTAAACTACCCTAACTTAACCTTGCCTAAAGTAACTTAAACTAAACTAAACTAAATTATAAACTAAACTAAATTCAACCATCCTACCCTAACTTAACCTAACCTAACCTAAACTAAACTTAACTGACCTAACTTAATATAATCTAAACTAAACTAAACTAATTTACAAATTAACTAAACTCAACTAAACTAAACCACATTAAACTAACCTAACCTAACCTAAGCTAAACTAGCCTATCCTAAAGTAAAGTAAATTAAACTAAACTAACCTAACCTATCCCCACCTAAAATAAACTAAACTAAATTCACTAAACTAATATACACTAACCTAACCTAACCAAAACTAAACTAAACTAAACTAAACTGTAAACTAAACTATAAAATAAATTAAACTAAACTAAACTAAAATAAACTAAACTAACCTAACTTAACATAACCTAACCTAACCTAAACTAAACTAAACTAAACTACACTAACCTAACGTAACCTAACCTAAACTAAACTAAACTAAACTATAAACTAAATTTAACTAAAATAAACTAAACTTAACTAAATTAAACCAACCTAATGTAAACTAACCTAACCTAACATAAACTAAACTTACTAAACTAACCTAACCTAACCTAAACTAAACTAAACTAAATTAAACTAAAATAAACCAAACTAAATTATACTATATACTAAACTAAACTAAACTATAAAGTAAACTATATAGTAAACTATAAACTAAAATAAACTAAACTATAAACTAAACTAAAGTAAAGTAAACTAAACTAAACTAAACTAAACTAAACTATAAACTAAACTATAAACTAAACTTAACTAAACTAAACTAAACAAAAATAACCTAACCAAACCTAACTAATCGAAATTAAACTAAACTAAACTAACCTAACCTAACTTAAACTAAACTAAACTAAACTAAATTCAAATAAACTACACTAAACTAATCTTACCTAACCTAACCTAACTTAAATTAAAGTAAACTAAACCAACCTAACCTATTCTAACCAAAACTAAATTAAAGTAAACTAAAATAAACTAAACTAAACAAATCTAAACTATAAACTAAACTATAAACTAAAATAAACTATAAACTAAACTCTACTAAACTAAAATAAACTAAACTAACCTAACCTAACCTAACCTAAAATAAAATAAACAAAACTAAACTAAAATAACCTAACCGAACCTAACTTAACCTAAGCTAACCTAGACGAAAGCAAACTAAACTAAACTGAACTTAACTAAACTATACATTAAAATATCAGCAAAACTAAACTAAATTATAAACTAAACTATAAACTAAACTAAACTAAACTATAAATTAAAATAAACTATAAACTAAACTATAAACTAAACTAAATTAAATTGTAAACTAAACTATTCTAAACTAAGCTAAAATAACCTAATCTACCCTAACCAAACCTAAGCTAAACTAAACTAAACTAGTCTAACGTAAGCTAACCTAAACTAAATTATAAATTAAACTATTAGCAAAACTAAACTAAATTATAAACTAAACTATACACTAAACTAAACTAAACTAGAAATTAAAATAAACTATAAACTAAATTATAAACTAAACTAAATTAAATTATAAACTAAACTAAAGTACACTATACTAAACAAAACTAAGGTAAACTAACCTAATCTAACCTAACCAAACCTAAGGTAAAGTAAACTAAACTAAACTAATCTAACCTAAGCTAAGCTAAACTAAACTAAACTAAACTAACCTAACCTAACGTAACCTAAATTAAACTAAACTATACTAACCTAACATAACCTAATCTAAATTAAACTAAACTAAATTCAAATAAACTAAACTAAACTGAACTAAACTAAACTAACCTAACCTAACCAAAACTAAACTAAACTAAACTAAACTAAACTAAATAAACTAAGCTAAAATAAATTAATCTAACCTAACGTAAACTTACTAAACTAGATTTAAATAAACTAAACTAAATTAAACTATAAACAAAACTAAACTAAACTATAAACTAACATAAACTAAACTAAACTATCCTATACTAACCTAACCTAACCTAACATAAACTAAACTATACTAAATAAACCTAACATAACTTAAACTAAACTAAACTAAACTATAAACTTAACTAAATTATAAACTAAACTATAAACTAAACTAAATTAAACTAAACTAAACTATAAACTAAATTAAACTAAACTATAAACTAAACAATAAACTAAACTATACTAAACTAACCTAACCTAACCTAACCAAAATAAAAATAAACTAATCTAACCTAACCTAAACTAAACTAAACTAAACTAAATTCAAATAAACTAAACTAATCTAAACTTAACTAAACTAACCTAACCTAACCTAACTAAAACTAAACCAAATTAAACTAAACTAAAATAAACTAAAGTAAACTAAACTATAAACTAAACTATAAACTACACTAAACTAAACTATAAACTAAACTAAACTAAATTATAAACTAAACTATAAACTAAACTAAACAACCATATAAACTAAAGAAAATTAAACTAAACTAACCTAACCTAACCTAACGTAAAGTAACCTAAGCTAAACTAAACTTAACAAAACTAACCTAACCTAACTTAACCTAAACTAATTTAAACTAACCTAAACTAACCAAAACTAAAATAAATTAAACTAAAATAAACTATAATAAACTAAACTATAAACTAAGCTATAAATTAACTAAACTAAATTATAAACTAAACTAAACTATACTAAACTAAACTAAACTAATCTAACCTTACCTAACCCAAACTAAACTTAACTAAACTAACCTAACCTAAGCTAACCTAAATGAAACTAAAATAAACTAACCTAACTTAACCTAACTAAACTAAACTAACCTAAATTCAAATATACTAAACTAAACTTAACTCACCTAACCTAACCTAAATTAAGTAAACTAAACTAAACGAAACTAAACTAAAATAAATTAAACTATAAACTAAATTTAACTAAAATAAACTAAACTTAACTAAATTAAACTAACCTAATGTAAACTAACCTAACCTAACATAAACTAAACTTACTAAACTAACCTAACCTAACCTAACCTAAACTAAACTAAACTAAATTAAACTAAATAAACCAAACTAAATTATATTATATACTAATCTAAACTAAACTATAAACTAAAGTAAACTAAAGTAAACTAAACTAAACTAAACTAAACTAAACTAAACTAAAAACTAAACTATAAACTAAAATAAACTATAAAGTAAACTCTACTAAACTAAAATAAACTAAACTAACCTAACCTAACCTAACCTACCCTAAAATAAAATAAACAAAACTAAACTAACCTAACCTAACCGAACCTAACTTAACCTAAGCTAACCTAGACGAAAGCAAACTGAACTAAACTGAACTAAATTAAACTATAAATTAAACTATTAGCAAAACTAAACTAAATTATAAACTAAACTATAAAATAATTTAAACTAAACTATAAATTAAAATAAACTATAAACTAAACTATAAACTAAACTAAATTAAATTATAAACTAAACTATACTAAACTAAACTAAACTAAGCTAAACTAACCTAATCTACCCTAACGAAACCTAAGCTAAACTAAACTAAACTAAACTAGTCTAACCTAAGCTAACCTAAACTAAATTATAAATTAAAATATTAGCAAAACTAAACTAAATTATAAACTAATCTATACACTAAACTAAACTAAGCCATAAACTAAACTATAAAATAAACTAAACCAAACTAACCTAACCTAACCTAACCAAATTAAAAATAAACTAATCTAACCTAACCTAACCTAAATTAAACTAAACTAAATTCAAATAAACTAAAATAATCTAAACTAAACTAAACTAACCTAACCTAACCTAACCTAACCAAAACAAACCAAATTAAACTAAACTAAAATATACTAAATTAAACTAAAGCATAAACTAAACTATAAACTAAACTAAACTATAAACTAAACTATAAACTAAACTAAATTAAACTATAAACTAAACTATAAACTAAACTAAACTAACCTAATCTAACCTAACCTAAGCTAAACTAAACTTAACAAAACTAACCTAACCTAACCTAAACTAAACTAAACTAACCTAACCTAACCAAAACTAAAATAAAGTAAACTAAAATAAACTAAACTAAACTAAACTATAATCGAAAATAAACTATAAACTAAGCTATAAACTAAACTAAACTAAATTATAAACTAAACTAAACTATACTAAACTAAACTAAACTAAACTAACCTAACCTAACCTAATCAAACCTAAGCTAAACTAAACTAAACTAAATTAATCTAACCTAATCTAACCTAACCTAAACTAAACTAACCTAACCTAAATTAAACTAAACTAAACTAACCTAACTTAACCTAACTAAACTAAACTAAACTAACCTAAATTCAAATATACTAAACTAAACTAACCTAACCTAACCTAAATTAACTAAACTAAACTAAACGAAACTAAACTAAACTAAATTAAACTAACCTAAATTAACCTAACCTAACATAACCTAAACTAAACTAAACTAAACTAATCTATCCTAACCTAACCTAAACTAAACCAAAATAAAATAAACTAAACTAAACTAACCTACTCTAACCTAAACTAAAACTAATATCAAATAAACTAAACTAAATTAAACTAACCTAAACTAACCTAACCTAAGCTAAACTAAATTAAACTAAACTAACCGAACCTTACCTAACCTAAACTTACCTAAACTAAGCTAAACTAACCTAACGTAACCTAACCTAAACTAACCTAAACTAAACTAAATTCAAATAAACTAAACTAAACTAAACTAACCTAACTGAACCTAACTAAACTAAACTTAACTAACCTAACCTAACCTAAACTAAACTAAACTAAACTATAAACTAAAGTAAACTAAATTAAACTACACTATCCTAACCTAACCTAACCTAAAAAAACTAAATTATACTAACCTAACCTAACCAAAACTAAACTAAACTATAAACTAAACTAAAATAAACTAATTTATAAATTAACTAAACAAACTATACTAAAAAAATTAAACTAAACTAACCTAACCTAACCTAACCTAGCCTAACCTAAACTAAGCTAAGCTAAGCTAACCTAACGCAAGCTAACCTAAACGAAACTAAACTAAATAAACTAAACTAAACTAAACTAAACAAAATCTTACAAATCTAAACTAAACTAAACTAAACTTTAAACTAAAGTATAAACTAAACTAAACAAAACTATAAGCTAAATTATAAACTAAACTAAACTAAACTATAAACTAAACTAAACTAAAGTAAACTAAACTAAACTAAACTAAACTAAACTACAAACTAAACTATAAACTAAACTTAACTAAACTAAATTAAACAAAATAACCTAACCTAA
This sequence comes from Metallyticus violacea, assembly GCA_030762175.1. Taxonomy (NCBI): domain Eukaryota; kingdom Metazoa; phylum Arthropoda; class Insecta; order Mantodea; family Metallyticidae; genus Metallyticus; species Metallyticus violacea. The sequence goes on along the minus strand of CM060842.1, from coordinate 80,114,472 downwards.
CCTAACTTAACCTAAATTAAACTAAACTAAACTAACCTAACCTATCTTAACCTAAACTAAACTAAACTAAATTCAAATAAACTAAACTAAACTAAATCTAACCTAACCTAACCTAACCTAAATTAAAGTAAACTAAACTAACCTAACCTATCCTAACCAAAACTAAAATAAACTAAAATAAACTAAATTAAATAAATCTAAACTATAAACTAAACTATAAACTAAAATAAACTTTATACTAAACTCTACTAAACTAAACTAAACTAAACTAAGCTAACCTAACCTAACCTAACCGAACCTAACTTAATCTAAGCTAACCTAGACGAAAGTAAACTAAACTAAACTGAACTTAACTAAACTATAAATTAAACTATTAGCAAAATAAAATTAAATTATAAACTAAACTATAAACTAAACTAAACTAAACTATAAATTAAAATAAACTATACACTAAACTATAAACTAAACTAAATTAAATTATAAACTAAACTAAACTATACTAAACTAAACTAAGCTAAACTAACCTAATCTACCCGAAAAAAACCTAAGCTAAACTAAACTAAACTAATCAAACCTAAGCTAACCTAAACTAAATTATAAATTTAACTATTAGCAAAACTAAACTAAATTATAAACTAAATTATAAACTAAACTAAACTAAACTATAAATTAAAATAGAATATAAACTAAACTATAAACTAAACTAAATTAAATTATAAACTAAACTAAACTACACTATACTAAATTAAACTAAGGTAAACTAACCTAATCTAACCTAACCAAACCTAAGCAAAAGTAAACTAAAGTAAACTAATCTAACCTAAGCTAACCTAAACTAAACTAAACTGAACTAACCTAACCTAACGTAACCTAACCTAAACTAACCTATATTAAACTAAACTAAACACACCTAACATAACCTAAACTAAATTAAACTAAACTAAATTCAAATAAACTGAACTAAACTGAACTAAACTAAAGTAACCTAACCTAACAAAAACTAAACTAAACTAAAATAAACTAAAATAAACTAAACTAAACTAAACTAAATAAAATAAACTAAACTAAATTAATCTAACCTAACGTAAACTAACTAAATTAGATTTAAATAAACTAAACTAAATGAAACTATAAGCTAAATTAAACTAAACTATAAAGTAAACTAAACTAAACTATAAACTAAACTAAATTAAACTAAACTATAAACTAAACTATAAACTAAACTAAACTAAACTAAACACTAAACTAAATTAAACTAAACTATAAACTAAACTATACACTAAACTAAACTAAACCATAAACTAAAGTATAAACTAAACTAAACTAAACTATAAATTAAACTAAACTAAACTAACCTAACCTAACCTAACCAAAATAAAAATAAACTAATTTAACCTAACCTAACCTAAATTAAACTAACCTAAATTGAAATAAACTAAAATAATCTAAACTAAACAAAACTAACCTAACCTAACCTAACCTAACCAAAACTAAACCAAATTAAACTAAATTAAAATAAACTAAACTAAACTAAAGCATAAACTAAACTATAAACTAAACTAAACTAAACTATAAAATAAACTAATAACTAAACTAAATTAAACTATAAACTAAACTATAAACTAAACTAAACAACCATATAAACTAAAGAAAACTAAACTAAACTAACCTAACCTAACCTAACGTAAGCTAAACTAAACTTAACAAAACTAACCTAACCTAAACTAAACTAAACTAACCTAACCTAACCAAAACTAAAATAAACTAAACTAAAATAAACTAAACTAAACTAAACTATAAACTAAAATAAACTATAAACTAAGCTATAAACTAAACTAAACTAAATTATAAACTAAACTAAACTAAACTATACTAAACTAAACTAAACTAAACTAACCTAACCTAACCTAATCAAACCTAAGCTAAACTAAACTAAACTAAACTAATCTAACTTAACCTAACCTAACCTAAACTAAGCTAAACTAACCTAACCTAAATTAAACTAAACTAAACTAACCTAACTTAACCTAACTAAACTAAACTAAACTAACCTAAATTCAAATATACTAAACTAAACTAAGCTAACCTAACCTAAATTAATTAAAATAAACTAAACGAAGCTAAACTAAATTAAATTAAACTAACCTAACCTAACCTAACATAACTTAAACTAAACTAAACTAAACTAAACTATCCTAACCTAACCTAAACTAAACCAAAATAAAATAAACTAAACTAAAATAACCCACCCTAACCTAAACTAAAACTAAATTCAAATAAACTAAACTAAACTAAACTAACCGAACCTAACCTTTCGTAACCTAATCTAACGTAATCTAAACTAAACTAAACTAACCTAACCTACCCTAAACTAACCTAAATTAAAGTAAACTATACTAAACTAAATTAAACTAAACTTAACTAAACAAAATAAAAATATTTATTAAACTTAAAATATAAACTAAACTATACACTAAACTATAAATTAAACTAAACTAAACTAAACTAAACTAAATTATACCTAACTAACCTAGCCTAAACTAAATTAAACTAAACTATAAACGAATCTAAACTAAACTATCCTAAGTTAACCTAACCTAACCTAATATAAACTAAACTAAACTATGGGGGTGTAGTGGTTACCATACTTGCCTCCTACTCCCAAAACGCGGGTTCCAACCCGGCCAGGATCGATGGATTTTTTCGGGGCGTAAAAATCCTAAGCATGGCTTCCTTCGGAAGGGAAGTAAAGCCGTGGGTCCCGTGTCGTACATTTACGGCACGAAAAAGAATTTCAAGCCTGAAAGAGAGGCCTCTGAGCAAAATTTGTCGGCCGTTTCACGCCCTGAGATGAATGGGACGCTGATGACCTGAGCTGTTAAAGAGCGTCCGTAAATAAATTAATAAAAAAAAAAAAAAAAACTAAACTAAACTATACACTAAACTAAACTAAGCCATAAACTAAACTATAAACTACACTAAACTAAACTATAAACTAAACTATAAACTAAACTAAACTAAACTATAAACTAAACTAAACAACCACATAAACTAAAGAAAAATGAACTATACTAACCTAACCTAACCTAACCTAAACTAACCTAAGCTAAACTAAACTTAACAAAACTAACCTAACCTAATCTAAACTAAACTAAACTAACCTAACCTAACCAAAACTAAAATAAACTAAAATAAATAAACTAAACTAAACTAAACTATAAACTAAGCTATAAATTAACTAAACTAAACTATAAACTAAACTAAACTAAACTAAACTATAAATTAAACTAAACTAAATTATCCTAAGGAAACCTAACTTAACCTAAACTAAACTAAACTACCCTAACTTAACCTAGCCTAAACTAACTTAAACTAAACTAAACTAAATTATAAACTAAACTAAACTCAACCATCCTACCCTAACTCAACCTAACCTAACCTAAATTAACTAAACTGACCTAACTTAATATAATCTAAACTAAACTAAACTAATTTACAAATTAACTAAACTCAACTAAACTAAACTAAATTAAACTAACCTAACCTAACCTAAGCTAAACTAGCCTATCCTAAAGTAAAGTAAACTAAAATAAACTAACCTAACCTATCCTAACCTAAACTAAACTAAACTAAATTCACTAAACTAATATACACTAACCTAACCTAACCAAAACTAAACTAAACTAAACTAAACTAAACTGTAAATTAAACTATAAAATAAATTAAACTAAACTAAACTAAAATAAACTAAACTAACCTAACTTAACATAACCTAACCTAACCTAAACTAAACTAAACTAAACAAACCTAACCTAACATAAAATAAAATAAACTAAACTAAATTCACTAAACTAAACTAAACTAAACTACACTAACCTAACGTAACGTAACCTAAACTAATCTAAACTAAACTAAACTATAAACTAAACTATAAACTAAATTTAACTAAAATAAACTAAACTTAACTAAATTAAACTAACCTTATGTAAACTAACCTAACCTAACATAAACTAAACTTACTAAACTAACCTAACCTCACCTAACCTAAACTAAACTAAACTAAATTAAACTAAAATAAACCAAACTAAATTATACTATATACTAAACCAAACTAAACTATAAAGTAAACTATAAACTAAACTATAAACTAAACTATAAACTAAACTAAATTAAACTAAATTAAACTAAACTAAACTAACCTAACCTAACTTAAACTAAACTAAACTAAACTAAATTCAAATAAACTAAACTAAACTAATCTTACCTAACCTAACCTAACCTAAATTAAAGTAAACTAAACCAACCTAACCTATCCTAACCAAAACTAAACTAAACTAAACTAAAATAAAATAAACTAAACTAAACAAATCTAAACTATAAACTAAACTATAAACTAAAATAAACTATAAACTAAACTCTACTAAACTAAAATAAACTAAACTAACCTAACCTAACCTAACCTAACTTAACCTAAGCTAAACTAGACGAAAGCAAACTAAACTAAACTGAACTTAACTAAACTATACATTAAACTATTAGCAAAACTAAACTAAATTATAAACTAAACCTTAAACTAAACTAAACTAAACTATAAATTAAAATAAACTATACACTAAACTATAAACTAAACTAAATTAAATTATAAACTAAACAATACTAAACTATACTAAACTAAGCTAAACATACCTAATCTACCCTAACCAAACCTAAGCTAAACTAAACTAAACTAAACTAGTTTAACGTAAGCTAGCGTAAACTAAATTATAAATTAAACTATTAGCAAAACTAAACTAAATTATAAACTAAACTATAAACTAAACTAAACTATAAATTAAAATAAACTATAAACTAAACTATAAACTAAATTAATTAAATTATAAACTAAACTAAAGTACACTATTCTAAACTAAACTAAGGTAAACTAACCTAATCTAACCTAACCAAACCTAAGGTAAAGTAAACTAAACTAAACTAATCTAACCTAAGCTAACCTAAACTAAACAAAACTAAACTAACCTAACCTAACGTAACCTAACGTAACCTAAATTAAACTAAACTAAACTAACCTAACATAACCTAATCTAAATTAAACTAAACTAAATTCAAATAAACTAAACTAAACTGAACTATACTAAACTAACCTAACCTAACCAAAACTAAACTAAACTAAACTAAACTAAACTAAATAAACTAAGCTAAAATAGATTAATCTAACCTAAAGTAAACTTACTAAACTAGATTTAAATAAACTAAACTAAATTAAACTATAAACAAAAGTAAACTAAAATATGAACTAAACTGAACTAAACTATAAACTAACATAAACTAAACTAAACTATCCTATCCTAACCTAACCTAACCTAACCTAACATAAACTAAACTATACTAAATAAACCTAACCTAACTTATACTAAACTAAACTAAACTATAAACTTAACTAAATTATAAACTAAACTATAAACTAAACTAAATTAAACTAAACTAAACTATAAACTAAATTAAACTAAACTCTAAACTAAACTATAAACTAAACTATACCAAACTAACCTAACCTAACCAAAATAAAAATAAACTAATCTAACCTAACCTAAACTAAACTAAACTAAACTAAATTCAAATAAACTAAACTAATCTAAACTTAACTAAACTAACCTAACCTAACCTAACCAAAACTAAACCAAATTAAACTAAACTAAAATAAACTAATGTAAACTGAACTATAAACTAAACTAAAAACTACACTAAACTAAACTATAAACTAAACTATAAACTAAACTAAACTGAACTATAAACTAAACTAAACAACCATATAAACTAAAGAAAACTAAACTAAACTAACCTAACCTAACCTAACCTAAACTAACCTAAGCTAAACTAAACTTAACAAAACTAACCTAACCTAACTTAACCTAAACTAATTTAAACTAACCTAAACTAACCAAAACTTAAATAAATTAAACTAAACTAAACTAAACTAAACTATAAACTAAGCTATAAATTAACTAAACTAAATTACAAACTAAACTAAACTATACTAAACTAAATTAAACTAATCTAACCTTACCTAACCCAACCTAAACTAAACTAAACTTACCTAACCTAACTTAACCTAAATGAAACTAAACTAAACTAACCTAACTTAACCTAACTAAACTAAACTAAACTAACCTAAATTCAAATATACTAAACTAAACTTAACTCACCTAACCTAACCTAAATTAAGTGAACTAAACTAAACGAAACTATACTAAACTAAATTAAACTAACCTAACCTAACCTAACCTAAACTAAACTAAACTAAACTATTCTAGCCTAACCTAAACTAAACTAAACCAAAATAAAAAAAACTAAACTAAACTAACCTACCCTAACCTAAACTAAACTAAATTCAAATAAATTAAACTAAACTAAACTAACCTAAAATAACCTAACCTAACATAACCTAAACTAAACTAAACCAAAGTAAACTAACCTAACCTAACCTAACAAAAATTAATCTAAATTAAACTAAACTATAAACAAAACTAAACTAACCTAAACTAAACTAAACTAAACTAACCGAACCTAACCTATTCTAACCTAATCTAACCTAATTTAAACTAAACTAAACTAACCTAACCTACCCTAAACTAACCTAAACAAAAGTAAACTATACTAAACTAAATTAAACTAAACTTAACTAAACAAATTTAAAATATTAATTAAACATAAAATATAAATTTAACTATAAACTAAACTATAAATTAAACTAAACTAAACTAAACTAAACTAAATTATACCTAACTAACCTAACCTAAATTAAATTAAACTAAACTATAAACGAAACTAAACTAAACTAACCCAATCAAAACTAAACAAAACTAAACTAATTTATAAATTAACTAAACTAAACTAAACTAAACTAAACTAACCTAAACTAACCTAAGCTAAACTAACCTATCCTAAACTAAACTAAACTAACCTAACCTAACCTAACCTAACCTAACCTAAATTAAACTATATTCACTAAACTAAACTACACTAACCTAACCTAAACTAAACTAAACTAAACTAAACTAAACTGTAAACTAAACTATAAACTAAATTAAACTAAACTAACCTAACCTAATTTAACCTAACCTAGACTAAACTAAACTAAACTAAACTAACCTAACCTAACCTAAACTAAACTAAACTAAATTCACTAAACTAAGTTAAACTAAACTACACTAACCTAACCTAACCTAAACTAAACTAAACTATAAACTAAACTACAAACTAAATTAAACTAAAATAAAATAAACTAAACTAAATTAAACTAACCTAATCTAAACTAACCTAACCTAACATAAACTAAAATTACTAAACTAACCTAACCTAGCCTAACCTAAACTAAACTAAACTAAACTAAACTAAACTAAACTAAGCTAAACTAACCTAATCTACCCGAACAAAACCTAAGCTAAAGTAAACTAAACTGAACTAATCTAACCTAAGCTAACCTATCCTAAACTATACTAAACTAACCTAACCTAACCTAAGCTAACCTAACCTAACCTAAATTAAACTAAATTATAAATTTAACTATTAGCAAAACTAAACTAAATTATAAACTAAATTATAAACTAAACTAAACTCAACTATAAATTAAAATAAAATATAAACTAAACTAAATTAAATTATAAACTAAACTAAACTACACTATACTAAATTAAACTAAGGTAAACTAACCTAATCTAACCTAACCAAACCTAAGCAAAAGTAAACTAAACTGAACTAATATAACCTAAGCTAACCTAAACTAAACTAAAATAAACTAATCTAACCTAACGTAACCTAACGTAACCTAACCTAAATTAAACTAAACTAAACTTACCTAACATAACCTAAACTAAATTAAACTAAACTAAATTCAAATAAACTAAACTAAACTAAACTTAACTAAACTAACCTAACCTAACCAAAACTAAACTAAACTAAAATAAACTAAACTAAACTATAAACTAAATTAAACTAAACTCTAAACTAAACTATAAACTAAACTATACCAAACTAACCTAACCTAACCAAAATAAAAATAAACTAATCTAACCTAACCTAAACTAAACTAAACTAAACTAAATTCAAATAAACTAAACTAATCTAAACTTAACTAAACTAACCTAACCTAACCTAACCAAAACTAAACCAAATTAAACTAAACTAAAATAAACTAATGTAAACTGAACTATAAACTAAACTAAAAACTACACTAAACTAAACTATAAACCAAAACTAAACTAAACTAAAATAAACTAAACTAAACTAAACTAAATAAACTAAATTAAACTAAACTAAACTATAAAGTAAACTAAACTAAACTATAAACTAACCTAAACTAAAGTAAACTATCCTATCCTAACCTAACCTAACCTAACATAATCTAAACTATACTAAATAAACATAACCTAACTTAAACTAAACTAAAATATAAACTAAACTATAAACTATACTAAACTAAACTAAACACTAAACTAAATTAAACTAAAGTATAAACTAAACTATACAACTAAACTAATCTAAGCCATAAACTAAACTATAAACTAAACTAAACTAAACTATAAACTAAACTAAACTAAACTAACCTAACCTAACCTAACCAAAATAAAAATAAACTAATCTAACCTAACCTTACCTAAGTTAAACTAAAATAAATTCAAATAAACTAAAATAATCTAAATTAAACTAAACTAACCTAACCTAACCCAACCTAACCAAAACTAAACCAAATTAAACTAAACTAAAATAAACTAAACTAAACTAAAGCATAAACTAAACTATAAACTAAACTAAACTATAAACTAAACTAAATTAAACTATACACTAAACTATAAACTAAACTAAACAACCATATAAACTAAAGAAAAAACTAAACTAAACTAAACAAACCTAACCTAACCAAAACTAAAATAAACTAAACTAAAATAAACTAAACTAAACTAAACTAAACTATAAACTAAAATAAACTATAAACTAAGCTATAAACTAAACTAAACTAAATTATAAACTAAATTAAACTATACTAAACTAAACTAAACTAAACTAACCTAACCTAATCAAACCTAAGCTAAACTAAACTAAACTAAACTAATCTAACCTAACCAAACTTAACCTAACTAAACTAAACTAAACTAATCTAAATACAAATATACTAAACTAAACTAACCTAACCTAACCTAAATTAACTAAACTAAACTAAACGAAACTAAACTAAACTAAATTAAACTAACCTAACCTAACCTAACCTAACATAACCTAAACTAAACTAAACTAAACTATCCGAACCTAACCTAAACTAACCCAAAATAAAATAAACTAAACTAAACTAACCTACCCTAACCTAAATTAAAACTAAATTCAAATAAACTAAACTAAAATAAACTAACCTAAACAAACCTAACGTAACATATACTAAACTAAACTAAACCAAAGTAAACTAACTTAACCTAACCTAACCAAAACTAATCTTAATTAAACTAAACTATAAACAAAGCTAAACTAACCTAAACTAAACTATACTAAACTAACCGAACCTAACCTTTCGTAACCTAATCTAACGTAAGCTAAACTAAACTAAACTAACCTAACCTACCCTAAACTAACCTAAATTAAGTAAACTATACTAAAATAAATTAAACTAAACTTAACTAAACAAAATGAAAATATTAATTAAACTTAAAATATAAACTAAACTATAAACTAAACTATAAATTAAACTAAACTAACCTAACCTAAACTAAATTATACTAAACTATAAACGAATCTAAACTAAACTATCCTAAGTTAACCTAACCTAACCTAAGCTAAACTAAACTAAACTAAACTATACACTAAACTAAACTAAGCCATAAACTAAACTATAAAGTATACTAAACTAAACTATAAATTAAAATAAACTATAAACTAAACTATAAACTATACTAAATTAAATTATAAACTAAACTAAAGTACACCATACTAAACTAAACTAAGGTAATCTAACCTAATCTAACCTAACCAAACCTAAGGTAAAGTAAATTAAACTAAACTAATCTAACCTAAGCTAACCTAAACTAAACTAAACTAAACTAACCTAACCTAACGTAACCTAACGTAACCTAAATTAAACTAAACTAAACTAACCTAACATAACCTAATCTAAATTAAACTAAACTAAATTCAAATAAACTAAACTAAACTGAACTAAACTAAACTAACCTAATCTAACCAAAACTCAACTAAACTAAACTAAACTAAACTAACTAAACTAAGTTAAAATAAATTAATCTAACCTAACGTAAACTTACTAAACTAGATTTAAATAAACTAAACTAAATTAAACTATAAACAAAAGTAAACTAAACTATAAACTAAACTAAACTAAACTATAAACTAACATAAACTAAACTAAACTATCCTGTCCTAACCTAACCTAACACAAACTAAACTATGCTAAATAAACCTAACCTAACTTAAACTAAACTAAACTAAACTATAAACTTATCTAAATTGTAAACTAAACTATAAACTAAACTAAATTAAACTAAACTAAACTATAAACTAAATTAAACTAAACTATAAACTAAACTATAAACTAAACTAAACTAAACTAACCTAACCTAACCTAACCAAAATAAAAATAAACTAATCTAACCTAACTTAAACTAAACTAAACTGAACTAAATTCAAATAAACTAAACTAATGTAAACTAAATTAAACTAAACTATAAACTAAATTATAAACTACACTAAACTAAACTATAAACTAAACTATAAACTAAACTAAACTAAAATATAAACTAAACTATAAACTAAACTAAACAACCATATAAACTAAAGAAAACTAAACTAAACTAACCTAACCTAACCTAACCTAAACTAACCTAAGCTAAACTAAACTTAACAAAAGTAACCTAACCTAACCTAACCTAAACTAATTTAAACTAACCTAAACTAACCAAAACTAAAATAAACTAAATTAAAATAAACAAAACTAAACTAAACTATACTAAACTAACCTAACTTAACCTAACCAAAATAAAAATAAACTAATCTAACCTAACATAAACTAAACTAAACTAAATTCAAATAAACTAAACTAATCTAACCTTAACTAAACTAACATAACCTAACCTAACCAAAACTAAACCAAATTAAACTAAACTAAAATAAACTAAAATAAACTAAACTATAAACTAAACTATAAACTACACTAAACTAAACTATAAACTAAACTATATACTAAACTAAACTAAACTATAAACTAAACTATAAACTAAACTAAACAACCATATAATCTAAAGAAAACTAAACTAAACTAACCTAACCTAACCTAACCTAAACTAACCTAAGCTAAACTAAACTTAACAAAACTAATCTAACCTAACTTAACCTAAACTAATTTAAACTAACCTAAACTAACCAAAACTAAAATAAATTAAACTAAACTAAACTAACCTATAAACTAAGCTATAAATTAACTAAACTAAATTATGAACTAAACTAAACTATACTAAACTAAATTAAACTAATCTAACCTTACCTAACCCAACCTAAACTAAACTAAACTAACCTAACCTAACCTAACCTAAATGAAACTAAACTAAACTAACCTAACTAAACCTAACTAAACTAAACTAAACTAACCTAAATTCAAATATACTAAACTAAACTTAACTCACCTAACCTAACCTAAATTAAGTAAACTAAACTAAACGAAACTAAACTAAACTAAATTAAACTAACCTAACCTAACCTAACCTAACCTAAACTAAACTAAACTAAACTATTCTAACCTCACCTAACCTAAACTAAACCAAAATAAAACAAACTAAACTAAACTAACCTACCCTAACCTAAACTAAACTAAATTCAAATAAATTAAACTAAACTAAACTAACCTAAAATAACCTAAACTAACATAACCTAAACTAAACTAAACCAAAGTTAACTAACCTAACCTAACCTGGCAAAAACTAATTCAAATTAAACTAAACTATAAACAAAACTAAACTAACCTAAACTAAACTAAACTAAACTAACCGAACCTACCCTAAACTAACCTAAACAAAAGTAAACTATACTAAACTAAATTAACCTAAACTTAAGTAAACAAATTTAAAATATTAATTAAACATAAAATATAAAGTTAACTATAAACTAAACTATAAATTAAACTAAACTAAACTAAACTAAACTAAATTATACCTAACTAACCTAAACTAAACTAAATTAAACTAAACTATAAACGAAACTAAACTAAACTATCCTAAGCTAACGTAACGTAACCTAAACTAAACTAAACTATAAACTAAACTATAAACTAAATTAAACTAAAATAAAATAAAATAAACTAAATTAAACTAACCTAATCTAAACTAACGTAACCTAACATAAACTAAACTTACAAAACTATCCTAAACTAAACTAACCTAACCTAATCAAAACTAAACTAAACTAAACTTATCTATAAATTAACTAAACTAAACTAAACTAAACTAAACTAACCTAACCTAAGCTAAACTAGCCTATCCTAAACTAAACTAAACTAAACTAACCTAACCTAACCTAACCTAAATTAAACTATATTCACTAAACTAAACTACACTAACCTAACCTAAACTAAACTAAACTAAACTAAACTGTAAGCTAAACTATAAACTAAATTAAACTAAACTAAACTAAAATAAACTAAACTAACCTAACCTAACATAACCTAACCTAGGCTAAACTAAACTAAACTAAACTAACCTAACCTAATCTAAACTAATCTTAACTAAATTCACTAAACTAAGTTAAACTAAACTACACTAACCTAACCTAACCTAAACTAAACTAAACTATAAACTAAACTATAAACTAAATTAAACTAAAATAAAATAAACTAAACTAAATTAAACTAACCTAATCTAAACTAACCTAACCTAACATAAACGAAACTTACTAAACTAACCTAACCTAATCTAACCTAAACTAAACTAAACTAAATTAGTCTAAAATAAAGAAAACTAAATTATACTATACACTAAACTATACTAAACTATGAACTAAACTAAAGTAAACTAAACTAAACTCTAAACTGAACTATAAACTAAACAATAAACTAAACTAAACTAAACTATAAACTAAACTAAAGTAAACTAAATTAACCTACCCTAACCTAAGGTAACCAAAACTAAAATAAACTAAACTAAACTTACCTAACCTATTCTAACCTAACCTAACCTAACCTAACCTAAACTAAACTAAATTATAAACTAAACTATAAACTAAACTATAAACTAAACTAAACTAAATTATAAACTAAAGTAAAGTAAACTTAACTACACGATCCTAACCTTACCTAACCTAACCTAAACAAAACTAAACCAAACTAACCTAACCTAAACTAAACCAAACTATAAACTAAGCTATAAATTAACTACACTAAATTATAAACTAAACTAAATTATACTAAACTAAACTAAACTGAACTAACCTAACCTAACCAAAACTAAGCTAAACTAAACTAAACTCTTCTAACCTTACCTAACCTAACCTAAACTAAACTAAACTAACCTAATCTAACCTAACCTAAATGAAACTAAAATAAACTAACCTAACTTAACCTAACTAAACTAAACTAAACTAACCTAAATTCAAATATACTGAACTAATCTTAACTCACCTAACCTAACCTAAATTAAGTAAACTAAACTAAACGAAACTAAACTAAACAAAATAAACTAACCTAACCTAACCTAAACTAAACTAAACTATCCTAACTTAACCTAAACTAAATCAAAATAAAATAAACTAAACTAAACTAACCTACCCTAACCTAAACTAAACTAAATTAAACTAAACTAAACTAAACTAAACTAACCTAAAATAACCTAACCTAACATAACCTAAACTAAACTAAACCAAAGTAAACTAACCTAACCCAACCAAAACTAATTTAGATTAAACTAAACTATAAACAAAACTGAACTAACCTAAACTAAACTAAACTAAACTAACCGAACCTAACCTATTCTAACGTAATCTAACCTAATTTAAACTAAACTAAACTAACCTAACCCACCCTAAACTAACCTAAACTAAAGTAAACTATACTAAACTAAATTAAACTAAACTTAACTAAACAAATTTAAAATATTAATTAAACATAAAATATAAACTTAACTATAAATTAACTATAAATTAAATTAAACTAAACTAAGCTAAACTAAATTATACCCAACTAACGTAACCTAAACTAAATAAAACTAAATTATAAACGAAACTAAACTAAACTATTCTAAGCTAACGTAACGTAACCTAAACTAAACTAAACTAAACTAACCTAACCTAATCTAAACTAAACTAAACTATAAACTAAACTAAATTATAATCTAAACTAAACTATTTTAAACTATCCTAACCTAACCTAACCTAACCTAAACTAAACTAAACTAAACTAACCTAACCTAATCAAAACTAAACTAAACTAAACTAAACTAACCTAACCTAAACTAAGCTAAACTAGCCTATCCTAAACTAAACTAAAATAACCTAACGTAACCTAACCTAAATTAAACTAAATTCACTAAACTAAACTACACTAACCTAACCTAAACTGAGCTAAACTAAACTAAACTAAACTGTAAATTAAACTATAAACTAAATTAAACTGAACTAAACTAAAATAAACTAAACTAACCTAACCTAACCTAACCTAACCTAGCCTAAACTAAACTAAACTAAACTAACCTAACCTAACCTAAACTAAACTAAATTAAATTCACTAAACTAAGCTAAAATAAACTACACTAACCTAGCCTAAAATAAACGTAACTAAACTAAACTATAAACTAAACTATAAACTAAATTAAACTAAAATAAAATAAAATAAACTAAATTAAACTAACCTAATCTAAACTAACCTAACCTAACATAAACTAAACTTACTAAACTAACCTAACCTAACCTAACCTAAACTAAACTAAAATAAATTAAACTAAAATAAACAAAACTAAATTATACTATATACTAAACCAAACTAAACTATGAACTAAACTAAAGTAAACTAAACTAAACGATAAACTTAACTATAAACTAAACAATAAACTAAACTAAACTAAACTATAAACTAAACTAAACTAAACTAAACTAAAGTAAACTAAATTAACCTACCCTAACCTAACCTAACTAAAATTAAAATAAACTACACTAAACTTACCTAACCTATCCTAACCTAACCTAACCTAACCTAAACTAAACTAAATTATAAACTAAGCTATAAATCAAACTATAAACTAAACTAAACTAAACTATAAAGTAAAGTAAAGTAAACTTAACTACACTATCCTAACCTTACCTAACCTAACCTAAACAAAACTAAACTAAACTAACCTAACCTAAACTAAACTAAACTATAAACTAAACTAAACAAACTAATCTATAAATTAACTAAACAAACTATACTAAAATAAACTAAACTAAACTAACCTAATCTAACCTAACCTAGCCGAACCTAGCCTAACCTAAATTAAGCTAATCTGACCTAACCTAACTTAAGGTAACCTAAACGAAAATAAACTAAGTAAACTAAACTAAACTAAACATAACTATACAAATCTAAACTAAACTAAACTAAACTATAAACTAAACTAAACTATAAACTAAACTAAATTAAATTATAAACTAAACTATTAACTAAACTAAATTAAACTAAACTAAACTGTAAAATAAACAAAACTAAACTAAACTAAACTAAACTAACCTAACGTAACCTAACCTAACCAAAATAAAAATAAATTAAACTTACCTAACCAAACCTAACCTTAACTAAACTAAACTAAACTGAACTAACCTAAACTAACCTAACCTAACCAAAACTAAACTAAACTGAACTAAACTAATAACTAAACTATAAACTAAACTAAACTAAACCATAAACTAAACTAAACAGCACTATTAACTAAACTAAACCCAAATAAACCAACCTAACCTAACCATTCCTAAGCTAAACTTTACTAAACTAAACTAACCTAACCTAACCTAACCTAACTTAGCCTAACGTCAACTAAACTAAACTAAACTAAAGTAAACAAAATAAGCTAAGCTAAGCTAAGCTAACCTAACCTAAACGAAACTAAACTAAAATAAAATAAACTAAAATAAAATAAACAAAACTAAACTAAACTAACCTAAACTGAAAACTAAACTATAAACTAAATTGTACTAAACTATACACTAAACTATAATCTAAACTAAACTAAACGAAAATAAACTAAACTATAAACTAAACTAAACTGAATTAAAATAAATTAAACCAACCTTACGTAACCTAACCTAACCTAACCTTACCAAAACTAAACTAAACTGAACTAAACTAATAACTAAACTAAACAGCACTGTTAACTAAACTAAACTAAACTAACCTAACCTAACCATTCCTAAGCTAAACTTTACTAAACTAAACTAACCTAACCTAATCTAACCTAACTTAGCCTAACGTCAACTAAACTAAACTAAACTAAAGTAAACAAAATAAGCTAAGCTAAGCTAAGCTAACCTAACCTAAACGAAACTAAACTAAACTAAACTAAAATAAAATAAACTAAAATAAAATAAACAAAACTAAAAAAAACTAAACTAAACTAAACTAAACTGAAAACTAAACTATAAACTAAATTGTACTAAACTATACACTAAACTATAAACTAAACTAAATTAAACGAAAATAAACTAAACTATAAACTAAACTAAACTGAATTAAAATAAATTAAACCAACCTTACGTAACCTAACCTAACCTAACCTAAACTATACTAACGTAAATTAACCCAACCTAACCTAAACTGAACTAAACTAAATTCACTAAACCAAACTAAACTAAACCTCACTAACCTAACCTACCCTAACCTAAACTAACCTAAACTAAAGTAAATCAAACTAAACTATAAACTAAACTAAACTAAGATATAAACTAAAGTAAAGTAAACTTAACTACACTATCCTAACCTTACCTAACCTAACCTAAACAAATCTAAACTAAACTAACCTAACCTAAACTAAACTAAACTATAAACTAAACTTAACTAAACTAATCTATAAATTAACTAAACAAACTATACTAAAATAAACTAAACTAAACTAACCTAATCTAACCTAACCTAACCTAACCTAGCCTAACATAAATTAAGCTAAGCTAACCTAACCTAACGTAAGCTAACCTAAACGAAATTAAACTAAATAAACTAAACTTAACTAAACTAAACTAAACATAACTATACAAATCTAAACTAAACTAAACTAAACTATAAACTAAACTATAAACTAAACTAAACTATAAATTAAACTAAATGAAATTTTAAACTAAACTATTAAATAAACTAAATTAAACTAAACTAATCTGCAAAATAAACAAAACTAAACTAAACTAAACTAAACTAACCTAACCTAACCTAGCCTAACGTAAACTAAACTAAACTAAAATAAACTAAAGAAAATAAGCTAAGCTAAGCTAAACGAAACTAAACTAAACTAAAATAAAATAAAATAAACTAAAATAAAATTTACAAAACTAAACTGAAAACTAAACTATAAACTAAATTGTACTAAACTATACACTAAACAATAAACTAAACTAAACGAAAATAAACTAAACCATAAACTAAACTAAACTGAATTAAAATAAATTAAACCAACCTTAGGTAACCTAACCTAACCTAACCTAAACTATATTAAACAAAATTAACCCAACCTAACCTAAACTGAACTAAACTAAATTCACTAAACTAAACTAAATTAAACCTCACTAACCTAACCTACCCTATCCTAAAATAACCTAAACTAAAGTAAATCAAACTAAACTAAACTAAACTATAAACGAAACTAAACTATACTAAACTAAACTAAACAAAACTAACCTAACCTAACCTAATCTAAACTAAACTAAGCTAAACTATACACTAAACTAAAGTAAGCCATAAACTAAACTATAAACTAAACTAAACTAAACTATAAATTAAAATAAACAATAAACTAAACTATAATCTAAACTAAATTAAATTATAAACTAAACTAAACTACACTATACTAAACTAAACAAAGGAAAACTAACCTAATCTAACCTAACCAAAACTAATCTAAAAATTGACTAAACTATAAACAAAACTAAACTAACCTAAACTAAAATAAACTAAACTAACCGAACCTAACCTATCCTAACGTAATCTAAGGTAAGCTAAGCTAAACTAAACTAACGTAACCTACCGTAAACTAACCTAAACTAAAGTAAACTATACTAAACTAAATTAAACTAAACTTAACTAAACAAAATTAAAGTAGTAATTAAACTTAAAATATAAACTAAACTATAAACTAAAATATAAATTAAACTAAACTAAACTAAATTATACCTAACTAACCTAACCTAAACTAAATTAAACTAAACTATAAACGAAACTAAACTAAACTATCCTAAGCTAACGTAACTTAACCTAAACTAAACTAAACTAACCTAACCTAATCTAAACTAAACTAAACTAAACTATAAACTAAACTAAATTATAAGCTAAACTAAACTAAACTATCCTAACCTAACCTAACCTAAACTAAACTAACCTAACCTAACCTAACCTAACCTTACCTAACATAACCTAAACTAAAATAAACTAAACTTAACTAAACAACCTAACCGAACATAACCTAACCTAACCTAAACTAAACAAAACTAAACTAAACTTACCTAACCTAAGCTAACCTAACCTAACATAACCTACATTAAACTATAAACTAAAACTAAACTAAACTATAAACTAAACTAAACTAAACTACCCTAACCTAACCTAATCTAAACTAAACTAAACTAAACTATAAACTAAACTAAATTATAAACTAAACTAAACTGAACTATCCTACCCTAACTTAACCTAACCTAACGTAAACTAAACTAAACTGACCTAACTTGATTTAAACTAAACTAAACTAAACTAATCTACAAATTAACTAAACTAAACTAAACTAAACTAAACTAACCTAACCTAACCTAAACTAAACTATAAACTAAACTAAACTAAACTATAAATTAAACCAAACTAAACTATCCTAAACTAACCTAACTTAACCTAAACTAAACTAAACTACCCTAACTTAACCTAACCTAATCTAAACTAAACTAAACTAAACTATAAACTAAACTAAACTCAACCATTTTACCCTAACTTAACCTAACCTAACCTAAACTAAACTAAACTGACTTAACTTAATATAATCTAAACTAAACTAAACTAATTTACAAATTAACTAAACTAAACTAAACTAAACTAAACTAAACTAACCTAACCTAACCTAAGCTAAACTAGCCTATCCTAAAGTAAAGTAAAGTAAACTAAACTAACCTAACCTATCCTAACCTAAAATAACTAAACTAAATTCACTAAACTAATATACAGTAACCTAACCTAACCAAAACTAAACTAAACTAAACTAAACTGTAAATTAAACTATAAAATAAATTTAACTAAACTAAACTAAAATAAACTAAACTAACCTAACTTAACATAACCTAACCTAACCTAAACTAAACTAAACTAAATTAACCAAATCTAACATAATATAAACTAAACTAAATTAAATTCACTAAACTAAACTAAACTAAACTACACTAACCTAACCTAACCTAACCTAACCTAAACTAAACTAAACTATAAACTAAACCATAAACTAAATTTAACTAAAATAAACTAAACTTAACTAAATTAAACTAACCTAATGTAAACTAACCTAACCTAACTTAAACTAAACTAACTAAACTAACCTAACCTAACCTAACCTAAATTAAATTATAAACTAAACTAAACTAAAGTAAACTAAACTAAACGAAATAAAACTAAACTAAACTATAAAGTAAACTATAAAGTAAACTTAAATAAACTAAACTTAACAAAAATAACCTAACCAAACCTAACTTAACCTAAATTAAACTAAACTAAACTAACCTAACCTAACCTAAATTAAGCTGAACTAAAATAAACTAAATTCAAATAAACTAAACTAATCTAACCTAAACTAACCAAAATTAAAGTAAACTAAACTAACCTAACCTATCCTAACCAAAACTAAACTAAACTAAACTAAACTAAAATAAACTAAACTAAACAAGTCTAAACTATAAACTAAACTATAAACTAAAATAAACTATAAACTAAACTCTACTAAACTAAAATAAACTAAACTAACCTAACCTAACCTAACCTAACCTAAAATAAAATAAACAAAACTAAACTAACCTAACCTAACCGAACCTAACTTAACCTAAGCTAACCTAGACGAAAGCAAACTAAACTAAACTGAAGTTAACTAAACTATAAATTAAACTATTAGCAAAACTAAACTAAATTATAAACTATAAACTAATTTAAACTAAACTATAAATTAAAATAAACTATAAACTAAACTATAAACTAAACTAAATTCAATTATAAACTAAACTATACTAAACTAAACTAAACTAAGGTAAACTAACCTAATCTACCTAACGAAACCTAAGCTAAACTAAACTAAACTAAACTAGTCTAACCTATGCTAACCTAAACTAAATTATAAATTAAACTATTAGCAAAACTAAACTATATTATAAACTAAACTATAAACTAAACTAAACTAAACTATAAATTAAAGTAAACTATAAACTAAACCATAAACTAAATTAAATTAAATTATAAACTAAACTAAAGTACACTATACTAAACTAAACTAAGGTAAACTAACCTAATCTAACCTAACCAAACCTAAGGTAAAGTAAACAAAACTAAACTAATCTTACTTAAGCTAACCTAAACTAAACTTAACTAACCTAACCTAACGTAACCTAACGTAACCTAAATTAAACTAAACTAAACTAACCTAACATAACCTAAACTAAATTAAACTAAACCAAATTCATATAAACTAAACTAAACTGAACTAAACTTAACTAACCTAACATAACCAAAACTAAACTAAACTAAACTAAATAAACTAAGCTAAACTAATTTAATCTAACCTAACGAAAACTAACTAAATTAGATTTAAATAAACTAAACTAAATTAAACTATAAACAAAACTAAACTTAACTATAAACTAAACTAAACTAAACTATAAACTAACCTAAACTAAACTAAACTATCCTATCCTAACCTAACATAACCTAACTAAACTATACTAAATAAACGTAACCTAACTTAAACTAAACTAAACTAAATTATAAACTTAACTAAACTATAAACTAAACTATAAATTAAACTAAACTAAACTAAATATAAACTAAATTAAACTAAACTAAAAACAAAACTATAAACTAAACTAAACTAAACTTAACTAACCTAACCTAACCTAACTAAAATAAAAATAAACTAATCTAACCTAACCTAAACTAAACTAAACTAAACTAAATTCAAATAAACTAAACTAATCTAAACTTAGCTAAACTAACCTAACCTAACCTAACATAAACTAAACCAAATTAAACTAAACTAAAATAAAGTAAACTAAACTATAAACTAAACTATAAACTACATTAAACTAAACCATAAACTAAACTATAAACTAAACTAAACTAAACTATAAACTAAACTAAACAACCATATAAACTAAAGAAAAATAAACTATATTAACCTAACCTAAACTAACCTAAGCTAAACTAAACTTAACCAAACCAACCTATCCTAACCTAACCTAAACTAAACTAACCTAACCTAACCTAACCAAAACTAAAATAATCTAAAATAAATAAACTAAACTAAACTATAAACTGAGCTATAAATTAACTAAACTAAACTATAAACTAAACTAAACTAAACTATAAATTAAACTAAACTAAACTATCCTAAAGTAACCTAACTTAACCTAAACTAAACTAAACTACCCTAACTTAACCTAGCCTAAACTAACTTAAACTAAACTAAACTAAATTATAAACTAAACTAAACTCAACCATCCTACCCTAACTTAACCTAACCTAACCTAAACTAAACTAAACTGACCTAACTTAATATAATCTAAACTAAACTAAACTAATTTACAAATTAACTAAACTCAACTAAACTAAACTAAATTAAACTAACCTAAACTAACCTAAGCTAAACTAGCCTATCCTAAAGTAAAGTAAACTAAACTAAACTAACCTAACCTATCCTAACCTAAATTAAACTAAACTAAATTCACTAAACTAATATACACTAACCTAACCTAACCAAAACTAAACTAAACTAAACTAAACTGTAAACTAAACTATAAAATAAATTAAACTAATCTAAACTATAATAAACTAAACTAACCTAACTTAACATAACCTAACCTAACCTAAACTAAACTAAACTAAACTAACCTAACATAACATAAAATAAACTAAACTAAACTAAATTCACTAAACTAAACTAAACTAAACTACACTAACCTATCCTAACCTAACCTAAACTAAACTAAACTAAACTAAACTATAAACTAAACTATAAATTAAATTTAACTAAAATAAACTAAACTTAACTAAATTAAACTAACCTAATGAATACTAACCTAACCTAACATAAACTAAACTTATTAAACTAACCTAACCTAACCTAACCTAAACTAAACTAAACTAAATTAAACTAAAATAAACCAAACTAAATTATACTATATACTAAACTAAACTAAACTATAAAGTACACTATAAACTAAATTATAAACTAAACTAAACTAAAGTAAAGTAAACTAAACTAAACTAAACTAAACAAAAATAACCTAACCAAACCTAACTTAATCTAAATTAAACTAAACTAAACTAACCTAACCTAACTTAATCTAAACTAAACTAAACTAAATTCAAATAAACTAAACTAAACTAATCTTACCTAACCTAACCTAACCTAAATTAAAGTAAACTAAACCAACCTAACCTATCCTAACCAAAATTAAACTAAACTAAACTAAAATAAACTAAACTAAACAAACCTAAACTATAAACTAAACTATAAACTAAAACAAACTATAAACTAAACTCTACTAAACTATAATAAACTAAACTAACCTAACCTAACCTAACCTAAAATAAAATAAACAAAACTAAACTAACCTAACCTAACCGAACCTAACTTAACCTAAGCTAACCTAGACGAAAGCAAATTAAACTAAACTGAACTTAACTAAACTATACATTAAACTATTAGCAAAACTAAACTAAATTATATACTAAACTATAAACTAAACTAAACTAAACTATAAATTAAAATAAACTATAAACTAAACTATAAACTAAACTAAATTAAATTGTAAACTAAACTATACTAAACTATACTAAACTAAGCTAAACTAACCTAATCTACCCTAACCAAACCTAAGCTAAACTAAACTAAACTAAACTAGTCTAACGTAAGCTAACCTAAACTAAATTATAAATTAAACTATTAGCAAAACTAAACTAAATTATAAACTAAACTATAAACTAAACTAATCTAAACTATATATTAAAATAAACTATAAACTAAACTATAAACAGAACTAAATTAAATTATAAACTAAACTAAAGTACACTATACTAAACTAAACTAAGGTAAACTAACCTAATCTAACCTAACCAAACCTAAGGTAAAGTAAACAAAACTAAATTAATCTTACTTAAGCTAACCTAAACTAAACTTAACTAACCTAACCTAACGTAACCTAACGTAACCTAAATTAAACTAAACTAAACTAACCTAACATAACCTAAACTAAATTAAACTAAACCAAATTCATATAAACTAAACTAAACTGAACTAAACTTAACTAACCTAACATAACCAAAACTAAACTAAACTAAACTAAATAAACTAAGCTAAACTAATTTAATCTAACCTAACGAAAACTAACTAAATTAGATTTAAATAAACTAAACTAAATTAAACTATAAACAAAACTAAACTTAACTATAAACTAAACTAAACTAAACTATAAACTAACCTAAACTAAACTAAACTATCCTATCCTAACCTAACATAACCTAACTAAACTATACTAAATAAACGTAACCTAACTCAAACTAAACTAAACTAAATTATAAACTTAACTAAACTATAAACTAAACTATAAATTAAACTAAACTAAACTAAATATAAACTAAATTAAACTAAACTAAAAACAAAACTATAAACTAAACTAAACTAAACTTAACTAACCTAACCTAACCTAACTAAAATAAAAATAAACTAATCTAACCTAACCTAAACTAAACTAAACTAAACTAAATTCAAATAAACTAAACTAATCTAAACTTAGCTAAACTAACCTAACCTAACCTAACATAAACTAAACCAAATTAAACTAAACTAAAATAAACTAAAGGAAACTAAACTATAAACTAAACTATAAACTATATTAAACTAAACCATAAACTAAACTATAAACTAAACTAAACTAAACTATAAACTAAACTAAACAACCATATAAACTAAAGAAAAATAAACTATACTAACCTAACCTAAACTAACCTAAGCTAAACTAAACTTAACCAAACTAACCTATCCTAACGTAACCTAAACTAAACTAACCTAACCTAACCTAACCAAAACTAAAATAATCTAAAATAAATAAACTAAACTAAACTATAAACTGAGCTATAAATTAACTAAACTAAACTATAAACTAAACTAAACTAAACTATAAATTAAACTAAACTAAACTATCCTAAAGAAACCTAACTTAACCTAAACTAAACTAAACTACCCTAACTTAACCTAGCCTAAACTAACTTAAACTAAACTAAACTAAATTATAAACTAAACTAAACTCAACCATCCTACCCTAACTTAACCTAACCTAACCTAAACTAAACTAAACTGACCTAACTTAATATAATCTAAACTAAACTAAACTAATTTACAAAATAACTAAACTCAACTAAACTAAACTAAATTAAACTAACCTAAACTAACCTAAGCTAAACTAGCCTATCCTAAAGTAAAGTAAACTAAACTAAACTAACCTAACCTATCCTAACCTAAATTAAACTAAACTAAATTCACTAAACTAATATACAGTAACCTAACCTAACCAAAACTAAATTAAACTAAACTAAACTATAATAAACTAAACTAACCTAACTTAACATAACCTAACCTAACCTAAACTAAACTAAACTAAACTAACCTAACATAACATAAAATAAACTAAACTAAATTCACTAAACTAAACTAAACTAAACTACACTAACCTATGCTAACCTAACCTAAACTAAACTAAACTAAACTAAACTATAAACTAAACTATAAATTAAATTTAACTAAAATAAACTAAACTTAACTAAATTAAACTAACCTAATGAAAACTAACCTAACCTAACATAAACTAAACTTACTAAACTAACCTAACCTAACCTAACCTAAACTAAACTAAACTAAATTAAACTAAAATAAACCAAACTAAATTATACTATATACTAAACTAAACTATAAAGTACACTATAAACTAAACTATAAACTAAAATAAACTAAACTATAAACTAAACTAAACTAAATTAAAGTAAACTAAACTAAACTAAACTAAACAAAAATAACCTAACCAAACCTAACTTAATCTAAATTAAACTAAACTAAACTAACCTAACCTAACTTAATCTAAACTAAACTAAACTAAATTCAAATAAACTAAACTAAACTAATCTTACCTAACCTAACCTAACCTAAATTAAAGTAAACTAAACCAACCTAACCTATCCTAACCAAAATTAAACTAAACTAAACTAAAATAAACTAAACTAAACAAACCTAAACTATAAACTAAACTATAAACTAAAATAAACTATAAAATAAACTCTACTAAACTATAATAAACTAAACTAACCTAACCTAACCTAACCTAAAATAAAATAAACAAAACTAAACTAACCTAACCTAACCGAACCTAACTTAACCTAAGCTAACCTAGACGAAAGCAAATTAAACTAAACTGAACTTAACTAAACTATACATTAAACTATTAGCAAAACTAAACTAAATTATAAACTAAACTATAAACTAAACTAAACTAAACTATAAGTTAAAATAAACTATAAACTAAACTATAAACTGAACTAAATTAAATTATAAACTAAACTAATGTACAATATACTAAACTAAACTAAGGTAAACTAACCTAATCTAACCTAACCAAACCTACGGTAAAGTAAACTAAACTAAACTAATCTAACCTAAGCTAACCTAAACTGAACTAAACTAAACTAACCTAACCTAACGTAACCTAACGTATCCTAAATTAAACTAAACTGAACTGACCTAACATAACCAAATCTAAAAAAAACTAAAATAAATAAACTAAACTAAACTATAAACTTAGCTATAAATTAACTAAACTAAACTATAAACTAAACTAAACTATAAATAAAATTAAACTAAATTATCCTAAAGTAACCTAACATAACCTAACCTAAACTAACCTAAGCTAAACTAAACTTAACAAAACTAAGCTAACCTAACTTAACCTAAACTAATTCAAACTAACCTAAACTAACCAAAACTAAAATAAACTAAACTAAAATAAACTAAACTAAACTATAAACTAAGCTATAAATTAACTAAACTAAATTATAAACTAAACTAAACTAAATTAAACTAACCTAACCTAAGCTAACCTAAACTAAACTAAACTATTCTAACCTAACCTAACCTAAACTAAACCAAAATAAAATAAGCTAAATTAAACTAACCTACCCTAACCTAAACTAAACTAAATTCAAATAAATTAAACTAAACTAAACTAACCTAAAATAACCTAACCTAACATAACGTAAACTAAACTAAACCAAAGTAAACTAACCTAACCTAGCCTAACAAAAACTAATCTAAATTAAACTAAACTATAAACAAAACTAAACTAAACTAAACTAAACTAAACTAATCTAACCGAACCTAACCTATTCTAACCTAATCTAACCTAATTTAAACTAAACTAAACTAACCTAACATACCCTAAACTAACCTAAACTAAAGTAAACTATACTAAACTAAATTAAACTAAACTTAACTAAACAAATTTAAAATATTAATTAAACATAAAATATAAACTTAACTATAATCTAAACTTATAAATTAAACTAAACTAAACTAAATTATACCTAACTAACCTTACCTAAACTAAATTAAACTAAACTATGAACGAAACTGAACTAAACTATCCTAAGCTAACGTAACGTAACATAAACTAAACTAAACTAAACTATACTATATACTAAACTAAAGTATAAACTAAACTAAACTAAACTAAACTATCCTAACCTAACCTAACCTAACCTAAACTAAACTAAACTAATCTAACCTAACCTAACCAAAACTAAATTAAACTAAACTAAACTAAATAAACTAAACTAAACTAAATTAAACTAACCTAACCTAAACTAAACTAATTTAGATTTAAATAAACTAAACTAAATTAAATTATTAAATAAAATAAACTAAACTATAAACTAAACTAAACTAAACTATAAACTGAACTAAACTAAACTAAACTATCCTATCCTAACCTAACCTAACCTAACATAAATTAAACATTACTAAATAAACCTAACCTAACTTAAACTAAACTAAACTAAACTATAAACTAAATAAAACTATAAACTAAACTATAAACTAAACTAAACTAAACTAAACTATAAACTACATTAAACTAAACTATAAACTAAATTATAAAGTATACTAAACTAAACTAGACTAAAGTATAAACTAAACAAAACTAAACTAAACTAACCTAACCTAACCTTACCTAAACTAAACTAAACTAACCTAACTTAATTTAAACTATACTAAACTAAAATAAACTAAACTAAATTAAACTAAGCTAAGCTAAGCTAACATAACGTAAACTAAACTAAACTAAACTAATCTAAACTAAACTAAATTAAACTAAACTATAAACTAAACTATAAACTATATTAAACTAAACTATCCAATATTAACCTAACCCAACCTAACCTAAAATAAACTACACCAAAAAAAACTAAACTAAACCAACCTAACCTAAAATAACCTAACATAGCCTAACCTAAATTAAACTAAACTAAAATAAAATAAACTAAACTATAAACTAAACTAAACTGAATTAAAATATACTAAACCACCCTAACGTAAACTAACCTAACCTAACCTAAACTAAACTAAACTAAACTAACCTAAACTAAAGTAAATCAAATTAAACTAAACTAAACTAAACTATAAACTAAACTATAAACTAAGCTAAAAACTAAACTAAATTAAAATAAATTAAACTAAACTAAATTAAACTAACCTAACCTAACCTAACCTAACCTAAAATAAACTAAACTAAACTAACATTAGGTAACCTAACCTAAACTAAACTAAACTAAACTAAACTAAACTAAATTAAACTAAATTAAACTAAACTAATTTAAATTATAAACTAAACTAAACTATAAACTAAACTAAAGTAAACTAAACTAAACTATAAACTAAATTATAAACCAAACAATAAAGTAAAAGTAAACTAAATTTTAAACTAAAATAAACTATACTAAACTAATCTAAACTAACCTAACCTAACTTAACCTAACATAAACTAACCTTAACTAAACTATACCTACCTAAATAAAACTATAAACTACATTATAAATTAAACTATAAACTCAACTTAACTACACTAACTAAAATAAACTAAAATAACGCAACCTAACCTAACCTAACCTAAACTAAACTAAACTAACCTAACCTAACCTAACCTAAACTAACCTAAACTAAACTAAATTCACTAAAATAAACTAAACTTAACTACACTAACCTAACCTAACCTAAACTAAACTAAACTAAACAAAACTAAACTAAACTATATACTAAACTATAAAATAAATTAAACTAAAATAAACTAAACTAAACTGAATTAAACTAACCTATTCTAAACTAACCTAACCTAACATAAACTAAACTAAACTAGACTAACCTATCCTAACCTAACCTAAGCTAACCTAACCAAAAATAAACTAAAATAATCTAACATATCCTAACCTAAATTAATTTAAACTAAACTGAACTAAATTAAACTATAAACTAAAATATAAACTAAACTAAACAAAACTATATACAAAAATTAACTAAACTAACCTAACCTAACCTAACCTAAACTAAACTAACCTAACCTAACCTAACCTAACCTTACCAAACCTAATCTAACCTAAACTAAACTCCACTAAACTAAACTGCAAACTAAACTATAATTTCATCTACTAACTAAATTAAACTAAACTAAACTAAACTAAACTAAATTATAAACTAAACTATAAAATAATCTATAAACTAAACTAAACTAAACTATAAACTAAATTAAACTAAATTAACTAAACTAAACTAAACTATAAATTAAAATTAACTAAACTAAACCAAATTCAACCAACCTAACCTAAACTAAACTAAATTAGATTTTACTAAACTAAACTAAATTAACCTATAAACTAAATTTAACTAAACTAAACTAAATTAATCTAGCCTAACTTAACCTAACCTAACCTATACGAAACTAAACTAAAATAAACAAAACTAAACTAAACCTAACTAAACAAAACTAAACTAAAATTAACCAAACTAAACTAAACTAAACCAAAATGTAAACTAAACTATAAAATAAATTAAACTAAACTAAACTAAAATAAACTAAACTAACCTAACTTAACATAACCTAACCTAACCTAACCTAAACTAAACTAAACTAACCTAACCTAACATAATATAAACTAAACTAAAGTAAATTCACTAAACTAAACTAAACTAAACTACACTAACCTAACCTAGCCTAACCTAAACTAAACTAAACTAAACTATAAACTAAAATATAAACTAAATTTAACAAAAATAAACTAAACTTAACTAAATTAAACTAACCTAATGTAAACTAACCTAACCTAACATAAACTAAACTAACTAAACTAACCTAACCTAACCTAAACTAAACTAAATTAAACTAAAATAAACCAAACTAAATTATACTATATACTAAACTAAACTAAACTACAAACTAAACAAAAATAAACTAAACTAAACTATAAACTAAAATATAAACTAAACTATAAACTAAACTAAACTAAACTATAAACTAAACTAAACTAAAGTAAACTAAACTAAACTAAACTAAACTAAACTAAACTATAAACTAAACTATAAACTAAACTTAACTAAACTAAACTGAACAAAAATAACCTAACCAAACCTAACTTAACCTAAATTAAACTAAACTAAACTAACCTAAACTAACCTAAATTAACCTAACTAAACTAAACTAAACTAACCTAAATTCAAATATACTAAACTAAACTTAACTCACCTAACCTAACCTAAATTAAGTAAACTAAACTAAACGAAACTAAACTAAACTAAATTAAACTAACCTAACCTAACCTAACCTAAACTAAACTAAACTATCCTAACCTAACCTAAACTAAACCAAAATAAAATAAACTAAACTAAACTAACCTACCTTAACCTAAACTAAACTAAATTCAAATAAATGAAACTAAACTAAACTAACCTAAAATAACCTAACCTAACATAACCTAAACTAAACTAAACCAAAGTAAACTAACCTAACCTAACCTAACAAAAATTAATCTAAATTAAACTAAACTATAAACAAAACTATAAATTAAATTTAACTAAAATAAACTAAACTTAACTAAATTAAACTAACCTAATGAAAACTAACCTAACCTAACATAAACTAAACTTACTAAACTAACCTAACCTAACCTAACCTAAACTAAACTAAACTAAATTAAACTAAAATAAACCAAACTAAATTATACTATATACTAAACTAAACTAAACTATAAAGTACACTATAAACTAAACTATAAACTAAACTAAACTAAAGTAAAGTAAACTAAACTAAACTAAACTAAACAAAAATAACCTAACCAAACCTAACTTAATCTAAATTAAACTAAACTAAACTAACCTAACCTAACTTAATCTAAACTAAACTAAACTAAATTCAAATAAACTAAACTAAACTAATCTTACCTAACCTAACCTAACCTAAATTAAAGTAAACTAAACCAACCTAACCTATCCTAACGAAAATTAAACTAAACTAAACTAAAATAAACTAAACTAAACAAACCTAAACTATAAACTAAACTATAAACTAAAACAAACTATAAATTAAACTCTACTAAACTATAATAAACTAAACTAACCTAACCTAACCTAACCTAAAATAAAATAAACAAAACTAAACTAACCTAACCTAACCTAACCTAACTTAACCTAAGCTAACCTAGACGAAAGCAAATTAAACTAAACTGAACTTAACTAAACTATACATTAAACTATTAGCAAAACTAAACTAAATTATAAACTAAACTATAAACTAAACTAAACTAAACTATAAATTAAAATAAACTATAAACTAAACTATAAACTAAACTAAATTAAATTATAAACTAAACTATACTAAACTATACTAAACTAAGCTAAACTAACCTAATCTACCCTAACCAAACCTAAGCTAAACTAAACTAAACTAAACTAGTCTAACGTAAGCTAACCTAAACTAAATTATAAATTAAACTATTAGCAAAACTAAACTAAATTATAAACTAAACTATAAACTAAACTAAACTAAACTATATATTAAAATAAACTATAAACTAAACTATAAACAGAACTAAATTAAATTATAAACTAAACTAAAGTACACTATACTAAACTAAACTAAGGTAAACTAACCTAATCTAACCTAACCAAACTTAAGGTAAAGTAAACAAAACTAAACTAATCTTACTTAAGCTAACCTAAACTAAACTTAACTAACCTAACCTAACGTAACCTAACGTAACCTAAATTAAACTAAACTAAACTAACCTAACATAACTTAAACTAAATTAAACTAAACCAAATTCATATAAACTAAACTAAACTGAACTAAACTTAACTAACCTAACATAACCAAAACTAAACTAAACTAAACTAAATAAACTAAGCTAAACTAATTTAATCTAACCTAACGAAAACTAACTAAATTAGATTTAAATAAACTAAACTAAATTAAACTATAAACAAAACTAAACCTAACTATAAACTAAACTAAACTAAACTATAAACTAACCTAAACTAAACTAAACTATCCTATCCTAACCTAACATAACCTAACTAAACTATACTAAATAAACGTAACCTAACTTAAACTAAACTAAACTAAATTATAAACTTAACTAAACTATAAACTAAACTATAAATTAAACTAAATTAAACTAAATATAAACTAAATTAAACTAAACTAAAAACAAAACTATAAACTAAACTAAACTAAACTTAACTAACCTAACCTAACCTAACTAAAATAAAAATAAACTAATCTAACCTAACCTAAACTAAACTAAACTAAACTAAATTCAAATAAACTAAACTAATCTAAACTTAGCTAAACTAACCTAACCTAACCTAACATAAACTAAACCAAATTAAACTAA
This sequence comes from Metallyticus violacea, assembly GCA_030762175.1. Lineage (NCBI taxonomy): Eukaryota > Metazoa > Arthropoda > Insecta > Mantodea > Metallyticidae > Metallyticus > Metallyticus violacea. The sequence continues at coordinate 80,082,044 of CM060842.1, read as the reverse complement.
ACTAAAATAAACTAAAGGAAACTAAACTATAAACTAAACTATAAACTACATTAAACTAAACCATAAACTAAACTATAAAATAAACTAAACTAAACTATAAACTAAACTAAACAACCATATAAACTAAAGAAAAATAAACTATACTAACCTAACCTAAACTAACCAAAGCTAAACTAAACTTAACCAAACTAACCTATCCTAACCTAACCTAAACTAAACTAACCTAACCTAACCTAACCAAAACTAAAATAATCTAAAATAAATAAACTAAACTAAACTATAAACTGAGCTATAAATTAACTAAACTAAACTATAAACTAAACTAAACTAAACTATAAATTAAACTAAACTAAACTATCCTAAAGTAACCTAACTTAACCTAAACTAAACTAAACTACCCTAACTTAACTTAGCCTAAACTAACTTAAACTAAACTAAACTAAATTATAAACTAAACTAAACTCAACCATCCTACCCTAACTTAACCTAACCTAACCTAAACTAAACTAAACTGACCTAACTTAATATAATCTAAACTAAACTAAACTAATTTACAAATTAACTAAACTCAACTAAACTAAACTAAATTAAACTAACCTAAACTAACCTAAGCTAAACTAGCCTATCCTAAAGTAAAGTAAACTAAACTAAACTAACCTAACCTATCCTAACCTAAATTAAACTAAACTAAATTCACTAAACTAATATACACTAACCTAACCTAACCAAAACTAAATTAAACTAAACTAAACTATAATAAACTAAACTAACCTAACTTAACATAACCTAACCTAACCTAAACTAAACTAAACTAAACAAACCTAACATAACATAAAATAAACTAAACTAAACTAAATTCACTAAACTAAACTAAACTAAACTACACTAACCTACCCTAACCTAACCTAAACTAAACTAAACTAAACTAAACTATAAACTAAACTATAAATTAAATTTAACTAAAATAAACTAAACTTAACTAAATTAAACTAACCTAATGAAAACTAACCTAACCTAACATAAACTAAACTTACTAAACTAACCTAACCTAACCTAACCCAAACTAAACTCAACTAAACTAAATTAAAATAAACTAAACTAATCTAAACTTAACTAAACTAACCTAACCTAACCAAAACTAAACCAAAATAAACTAAACTAAAATAAACTATAAACTAAGCTATAAACTAAACTAAACTAAATTATAAACTAAACTAAACTATACTAAACTAAACTAAACTAAACTAACCTAACCTAATCAAATTTAAGCTAAACTAAACTAAATTAAACTAAACTAAACTAACCTAACTTAACCTATCTAAAATAAACTAAACTAACCTAAATTCAAATATACTAAACTAAACTAACCTAACCTAACATAACCTAAACTAAACTAAACTAAACTAAACTATCCTAACCTAACCTAAACTAAACCAAACTAAAATAAACTAAACTAAACTAACCTACCCTAACTTAAACTAAAACTAAATTCAAATAAACTAAACTAAATTAAACTAACCTAAACTAACCTAACCTAACATAACCTAAACTAAACTAAACCAAAGTAAACTAACTTAACCTAACCTAACCAAACTAATCTAAATTTGACTAAACTATAAACAAAACCAAACTAACCTAAACTAAACTAAACTAAACTAACCGAACCTAACCTTTCGTAACCTAATGTAACGTAAGCTAAACTAAACTAAACTAACCTAACCTACCCTAAACTAACCTAAACTAAAGTAAACTATACTAAACTAAATTAAATTAACTTAACGAAAAAAATGAAAATATTAATTAAACTTAAAATATAAACTAAACTATAAACTAAACTATAAATGAAACTAACCTAAACTAAATTAAACTAAACTATAAACGAAACTAAACTAAACTATCCTAAGCTAACCTAACTTAACCTAAACTAAACTAAACTAAACTAACCTAACCTAACCTAATCTAAACTAAACTAAGTTAAATTATAAACTAAACTAAACTACATTATACTAAACTAAACAAAGGAAAACTAACCTAATCTAACCTAACCAAAACTAATCTAAAAATAGACTAAACTATAAACAAAACTAAACTAACCTAAACTAAAATAAACTAAACTAAACGAACCTAACCTATCCTAACGTAATCTAAGGTAAGCTAAGCTAAACTAAAGTAACGTAACCTACCGTAAACGAACCTAAACTAAAGTAAACTATACTAAACTAAATTAAACTAAACTTAACTAAACAAAATTAAAATATTGATTAAACTTAAAATATAAACTAAACTATAAACCAAACTATAAATTAAACTAAACTAAACTAAACTAAATTATACCTAACTAACCTATCCTAAACTAAATTAAACTAAACTATAAACGAAACTAAACTAAACTATCCTAAGCTAACGTAACTTAACCTAAACTAAACTAAACTAACCTAACCTAATCTAAACTAAACTAAACTAAACTATAAACTAAACTAAATTATAAACTAAACTAAAGTAAACTAAACTATCCTAACCTAACCTAACCTAACCTAAACTAAACTAACCTAACCTAACCTAACCTTACCTAACATAACCTAAACTAAAATAAACTAAACTTAACTAAAAAACCTAACCGAACACAACCTAACCTAACCTAAACTAAACAAAACTAAACTAAACTTACCTAACCTAAGCTAACCTAACCTAACTTAACCTAAACTAAACTATAAACTAAAACTAAACTAAACTATAAACTAAACTAAACTAAACTACCCTAACCTAACCTAATCTAAACTAAACTAAACTAAACTATAAACTAAACTAAATCATAAACTAAACTAAACTGAACTAACCTAACTTAACCTAAACTAAACTAAACTACCCTAACTTAACCTAACCTAATCTAAACTAAACTAAACTAAACTAAACTCAACCATCCTACCCTAACTTAACCTAACCTAACGTAAACTAAACTAAACTGACCTAACTTAATATAATCTAAACTAAACTAAACTAATTCACAAATTAACTAAACTAAACTAAACTATCCTAAACTAACCTAACTTAACCTAAACTAAACTAAACTACCCTAACTTAACCTAACCTAATCTAAACTAAATTAAACTAAACTATAAACTAAACTAAACTCAACCGTCCTACCCTAACTTAACCTAACCTAACGTAAACTAAACTAAACTGACCTAACTTAATATAATCTAAACTAAACTAAACTAATTTACAAATGAACTAAACTAAACTAAACTAAACTAAACTAACCTAACCTAACTTAAGCAAGACTAGCCTTTCCTAAAGTAAAGTAAAGAAAACTAAACTAACCTAACCTATCCTAACCTAAACTAAACTAAACTAAATTCACTAAACTAATATACACTAACCTAACCTAACCAAAACTAAACTAAACTAAACTAAACTGTATACTAAACTATAAAATAAATTAAAATAAACTAAACTAAAATAAACTAAACTAACCTAACTTAACATAACCTAACCTAACCTAAACTACACTAAACTAAACTAACCTAACCTAACATAATATAAACTAAACTAAACTAAATTCACAAAACTAAACTAAACTAAACTACACTAACCTAACCTAACCTAACCTAACTTAAACTAAACTAACTAAATTAACCTAGACTAACCTAACCTAAACTAAACTATAAACTAAACTAAACTAAAGTAAACTAAACTAAACTAAACTAAACTAAACTAAACTAAACTAAACTATAAACTAAACTATAAAGTAAACTTAAATAAACTATACTTAACAAAAATAACCTAACCAAACCTAACTTAACCTAAATTAAACTAAACTAAACTAACCTAACCTAACCTAAATTAAACTGAACTAAAATAAACTAAATTCAAATAAAGTAAACTAAACTAATCTAACCTAACTTAACCTAAAATAAAGTAAACTAAACTAACCTAACCTATCCTAACCACAACTAAACTAAACTAAACTAAGCTAAAATAAACTAAACTAAACAAATCTAAACTATAAAATAAACTATAAACTAAAATAAACTATAAACTAAACTCTACTAAACTAAAATAAACTAAACTAACCTAACGTAACCTAACCTAACCTAAAATAAAATAAACAAAACTAAACTAACCTAACCTAACCGAACCTAACTTAACCTAAGCTAACCTAGACGAAAGCAAACTAAACTAAACTGAACTTAACTAAACTATAAATTAAACTATTAGCAAAACTAAACTAAATTATAAATTAAACTATAAACTAATTTAAACTAAACTATAAATTAAAATAAACTATAAACTAAACTAAATTAAATTATAAACTAAACTATACTAAACTAAACTAAACTAAGCTAAACTAACCTAATCTACCCTAACGAAACCTAAGCTAAACTAAACTAAAGTAGTCTAACCTATGCTAACCTAAATTAAATTTTAAATTAAAGTATTAGCAAAACTAAACTAAATTATAAACTAAACTATAAACTAAACTAAACAAAACTATAAATTAAAGTAAACTATAAACTAAACTATAAACTAAATTAAATTAAATTATAAACTAAACTAAAGTACACTATACTAAACTAAACTAAGGTAAACTAACCTAATCTAACCTAACCAAACCTAAGGTAAAGTAAACTAACCTAACTAATCTAACTTAAGCTAACCTAAACTAAACTAAACTAACCTAACCTAACGTAACCTAAGGTAACTTAAATTAAACTAAACTAAACTAACCTAACATAACCTAAACTACATTAAACTAAACTAAATTCATATAAACTAAACTGAACTAAACTAAACTAACCTAACCTTACCAAAACTAAACTAAACTAAAATAAACTAAATAAACAAAGCTAAACTAAATTAATCTAACCTAACGAAAAATAACTAAATTAGATTTAAATAAACTGAACTAAATTAAACTGTAAACAAAACTAAACTTAACTATAAACTAAACTAAACTAAACTAAACTATCCTATCCTAACCAACCCTAACCTAACATAAACTAAACTATACTAAATAAACCTAACCTAACTTAAACTAAACTAAACTAAATTATAAACTTATCTAAACTATAAACTAAATTATAAACTAAACTAAACTAAACTAAATTATAAACTAAATTAAACTAAACTGAAAACTAAACTATAAACTAAATTAAATTAAACTAAACTAACCTAACCTAACCTAACCAAAATAAAAATAAACTAATCTAACCTAACCTAAACTAAACTAAACTAAATTCAAATAAACTAAACTAATCTAAACTTAACTTAACTAACCTAACCTAACCTAACCAAAACTAAACCAAATTAAACTAAACTAAAATAAACTAAAGTAAACTAAACTATAAACTAAACTATAAACTACACTAAACTAAACCATAAACTAAACTATAAACTCAACTAAACTAAACTATAAATTAAACTAAACAACCATGTAAACTAAAGAAAAATAAACTATACAAACTAACCTAACCTAAACTAACCTAACCTAAACTAAACTAAACTAACCTAACCTAACCAAAACTAAAATAAACTAAAGTAAATAAACTAAACTAAACTAAAGTATAAACTAAGCTATAAATTAACTAAACTAAACTATAAACTAAACTAAACTAAACTATAAATTAAACTAAACTAAACTATCCTAAAGTAACCTAACTTAACCTAACTAAACTAAACTACCCTAACTTAACCTTGCCTAAAGTAACTTAAACTAAACTAAACTAAATTATAAACTAAACTAAATTCAACCATCCTACCCTAACTTAACCTAACCTAACCTAAACTAAACTTAACTGACCTAACTTAATATAATCTAAACTAAACTAAACTAATTTACAAATTAACTAAACTCAACTAAACTAAACCATATTAAACTAACCTAACCTAACCTAAGCTAAACTAGCCTATCCTAAAGTAAAGTAAATTAAACTAAACTAACCTAACCTATCCCCACCTAAAATAAACTAAACTAAATTCACTAAACTAATATACACTAACCTAACCTAACCAAAACTAAACTAAACTAAACTAAATTGTAAACTAAACTATAAAATAAATTAAACTAAACTAAACTAAAATAAACTAAACTAACCTAACTTAACATAACCTAACCTAACCTAAACTAAACTAAACTAAACTACACTAACCTAACGTAACCTAACCTAAACTAAACTAAACTAAACTATAAACTAAATTTAACTAAAATAAACTAAACTTAACTAAATTAAACCAACCTAATGTAAACTAACCTAACCTAACATAAATTAAACTTACTAAACTAACCTAACCTAACCTAAACTAAACTAAACTAAATTAAACTAAAATAAACCAAACTAAATTATACTATATACTAAACTAAACTAAACTATAAAGTAAACTATATAGTAAACTATAAACTAAAATAAACTAAACTATAAACTAAACTAAAGTAAAGTAAACTAAACTAAACTAAACTAAACTAAACTATAAACTAAACTATAAACTAAACTTAACTAAACTAAACTAAACAAAAATAACCTAACCAAACCTAACTAATCGAAATTAAACTAAACTAAACTAACCTAACCTAACTTAAACTAAACTAAACTAAACTAAATTCAAATAAACTACACTAAACTAATCTTACCTAACCTAACCTAACTTAAATTAAAGTAAACTAAACCAACCTAACCTATTCTAACCAAAACTAAATTAAAGTAAACTAAAATAAACTAAACTAAACAAATCTAAACTATAAACTAAACTATAAACTAAAATAAACTATAAACTAAACTCTACTAAACTAAAATAACCTAAACTAACCTAACCTAACCTAACCTAAAATAAAATAAACAAAACTAAACTAAACTAACCTAACCGAACCTAACTTAACCTAAGCTAACCTAGACGAAAGCAAACTAAACTAAACTGAACTTAACTAAACTATACATTAAAATATCAGCAAAACTAAACTAAATTATAAACTAAACTATAAACTAAACTAAACTAAACTATAAATTAAAATAAACTATAAACTAAACTATAAACTAAACTAAATTAAATTGTAAACTAAACTATTCTAAACTAAGCTAAAATAACCTAATCTACCCTAACCAAACCTAAGCTAAACTAAACTAAACTAGTCTAACGTAAGCTAACCTAAACTAAATTATAAATTAAACTATTAGCAAAACTAAACTAAATTATAAACTAAACTATACACTAAACTAAACTAAACTAGAAATTAAAATAAACTATAAACTAAATTATAAACTAAACTAAATTAAATTATAAACTAAACTAAAGTACACTATACTAAACAAAACTAAGGTAAACTAACCTAATCTAACCTAACCAAACCTAAGGTAAAGTAAACTAAACTAAACTAATCTAACCTAAGCTAAGCTAAACTAAACTAAACTAAACTAACCTAACCTAACGTAACCTAAATTAAACTAAACTATACTAACCTAACATAACCTAATCTAAATTAAACTAAACTAAATTCAAATAAACTAAACTAAACTGAACTAAACTAAACTAACCTAACCTAACCAAAACTAAACTAAACTAAACTAAACTAAACTAAATAAACTAAGCTAAAATAAATTAATCTAACCTAACGTAAACTTACTAAACTAGATTTAAATAAACTAAACTAAATTAAACTATAAACAAAACTAAACTAAACTATAAACTAACATAAACTAAACTAAACTATCCTATACTAACCTAACCTAACCTAACATAAACTAAACTATACTAAATAAACCTAACATAACTTAAACTAAACTAAACTAAACTATAAACTTAACTAAATTATAAACTAAACTATAAACTAAACTAAATTAAACTAAACTAAACTATAAACTAAATTAAACTAAACTATAAACTAAACAATAAACTAAACTATACTAAACTAACCTAACCTAACCTAACCAAAATAAAAATAAACTAATCTAACCTAACCTAAACTAAACTAAACTAAACTAAATTCAAATAAACTAAACTAATCTAAACTTAACTAAACTAACCTAACCTAACCTAACTAAAACTAAACCAAATTAAACTAAACTAAAATAAACTAAAGTAAACTAAACTATAAACTAAACTATAAACTACACTAAACTAAACTATAAACTAAACTAAACTAAATTATAAACTAAACTATAAACTAAACTAAACAACCATATAAACTAAAGAAAATTAAACTAAACTAACCTAACCTAACCTAACGTAAAGTAACCTAAGCTAAACTAAACTTAACAAAACTAACCTAACCTAACTTAACCTAAACTAATTTAAACTAACCTAAACTAACCAAAACTAAAATAAATTAAACTAAAATAAACTATAATAAACTAAACTATAAACTAAGCTATAAATTAACTAAACTAAATTATAAACTAAACTAAACTATACTAAACTAAACTAAACTAATCTAACCTTACCTAACCCAAACTAAACTAAACTAAACTAACCTAACCTAAGCTAACCTAAATGAAACTAAAATAAACTAACCTAACTTAACCTAACTAAACTAAACTAACCTAAATTCAAATATACTAAACTAAACTTAACTCACCTAACCTAACCTAAATTAAGTAAACTAAACTAAACGAAACTAAACTAAAATAAATTAAACTATAAACTAAATTTAACTAAAATAAACTAAACTTAACTAAATTAAACTAACCTAATGTAAACTAACCTAACCTAACATAAACTAAACTTACTAAACTAACCTAACCTAACCTAACCTAAACTAAACTAAACTAAATTAAACTAAATAAACCAAACTAAATTATATTATATACTAATCTAAACTAAACTATAAACTAAAGTAAACTAAAGTAAACTAAACTAAACTAAACTAAACTAAACTAAACTAAAAACTAAACTATAAACTAAAATAAACTATAAAGTAAACTCTACTAAACTAAAATAAACTAAACTAACCTAACCTAACCTAACCTACCCTAAAATAAAATAAACAAAACTAAACTAACCTAACCTAACCGAACCTAACTTAACCTAAGCTAACCTAGACGAAAGCAAACTGAACTAAACTGAACTAAATTAAACTATAAATTAAACTATTAGCAAAACTAAACTAAATTATAAACTAAACTATAAAATAATTTAAACTAAACTATAAATTAAAATAAACTATAAACTAAACTATAAACTAAACTAAATTAAATTATAAACTAAACTATACTAAACTAAACTAAACTAAGCTAAACTAACCTAATCTACCCTAACGAAACCTAAGCTAAACTAAACTAAACTAAACTAGTCTAACCTAAGCTAACCTAAACTAAATTATAAATTAAAATATTAGCAAAACTAAACTAAATTATAAACTAATCTATACACTAAACTAAACTAAGCCATAAACTAAACTATAAAATAAACTAAACCAAACTAACCTAACCTAACCTAACCAAATTAAAAATAAACTAATCTAACCTAACCTAACCTAAATTAAACTAAACTAAATTCAAATAAACTAAAATAATCTAAACTAAACTAAACTAACCTAACCTAACCTAACCTAACCAAAACAAACCAAATTAAACTAAACTAAAATATACTAAACTAAACTAAAGCATAAACTAAACTATAAACTAAACTAAACTATAAACTAAACTATAAACTAAACTAAATTAAACTATAAACTAAACTATAAACTAAACTAAACTAACCTAATCTAACCTAACCTAAGCTAAACTAAACTTAACAAAACTAACCTAACCTAACCTAAACTAAACTAAACTAACCTAACCTAACCAAAACTAAAATAAAGTAAACTAAAATAAACTAAACTAAACTAATCTATAATCGAAAATAAACTATAAACTAAGCTATAAACTAAACTAAACTAAATTATAAACTAAACTAAACTATACTAAACTAAACTAAACTAAACTAACCTAACCTAACCTAATCAAACCTAAGCTAAACTAAACTAAACTAAATTAATCTAACCTAATCTAACCTAACCTAAACTAAACTAACCTAACCTAAATTAAACTAAACTAAACTAACCTAACTTAACCTAACTAAACTAAACTAAACTAACCTAAATTCAAATATACTAAACTAAACTAACCTAACCTAACCTAAATTAACTAAACTAAACTAAACGAAACTAAACTAAACTAAATTAAACTAACCTAAATTAACCTAACCTAACATAACCTAAACTAAACTAAACTAAACTAATCTATCCTAACCTAACCTAAACTAAACCAAAATAAAATAAACTAAACTAAACTAACCTACTCTAACCTAAACTAAAACTAATATCAAATAAACTAAACTAAATTAAACTAACCTAAACTAACCTAACCTAAGCTAAACTAAATTAAACTAAACTAACCGAACCTTACCTAACCTAAACTTACCTAAACTAAGCTAAACTAACCTAACGTAACCTAACCTAAACTAACCTAAACTAAACTAAATTCAAATAAACTAAACTAAACTAAACTAACCTAACTGAACCTAACTAAACTAAACTTAACTAACCTAACCTAACCTAAACTAAACTAAACTAAACTATAAACTAAAGTAAACTAAATTAAACTACACTATCCTAACCTAACCTAACCTAAAAAAACTAAATTATACTAACCTAACCTAACCAAAACTAAACTAAACTATAAACTAAACTAAAATAAACTAATTTATAAATTAACTAAACAAACTATACTAAAAAAATTAAACTAAACTAACCTAACCTAACCTAACCTAGCCTAACCTAAACTAAGCTAAGCTAAGCTAACCTAACGCAAGCTAACCTAAACGAAACTAAACTAAATAAACTAAACTAAACTAAACTAAACAAAATCTTACAAATCTAAACTAAACTAAACTAAACTTTAAACTAAAGTATAAACTAAACTAAACAAAACTATAAGCTAAATTATAAACTAAACTAAACTAAACTATAAACTAAACTAAACTAAAGTAAACTAAACTAAACTAAACTAAACTAAACTACAAACTAAACTATAAACTAAACTTAACTAAACTAAATTAAACAAAATAACCTAACCTAACCTAACTTAACCTAAATTAAACTAAACTAAACTAACCTAACCTATCTTAACCTAAACTAAACTAAACTAAATTCAAATAAACTAAACTAAACTAAATCTAACCTAACCTAACCTAACCTAAATTAAAGTAAACTAAACTAACCTAACCTATCCTAACCAAAACTAAAATAAACTAAAATAAACTAAATTAAATAAATCTAAACTATAAACTAAACTATAAACTAAAATAAACTTTATACTAAACTCTACTAAACTAAACTAAACTAAACTAAGCTAACCTAACCTAACCTAACCGAACCTAACTTAATCTAAGCTAACCTAGACGAAAGTAAACTAAACTAAACTGAACTTAACTAAACTATAAATTAAACTATTAGCAAAATAAAATTAAATTATAAACTAAACTATAAACTAAACTAAACTAAACTATAAATTAAAATAAACTATACACTAAACTATAAACTAAACTAAATTAAATTATAAACTAAACTAAACTATACTAAACTAAACTAAGCTAAACTAACCTAATCTACCCGAAAAAAACCTAAGCTAAACTAAACTAAACTAATCAAACCTAAGCTAACCTAAACTAAATTATAAATTTAACTATTAGCAAAACTAAACTAAATTATAAACTAAATTATAAACTAAACTAAACTAAACTATAAATTAAAATAGAATATAAACTAAACTATAAACTAAACTAAATTAAATTATAAACTAAACTAAACTACACTATACTAAATTAAACTAAGGTAAACTAACCTAATCTAACCTAACCAAACCTAAGCAAAAGTAAACTAAAGTAAACTAATCTAACCTAAGCTAACCTAAACTAAACTAAACTGAACTAACCTAACCTAACGTAACCTAACCTAAACTAACCTATATTAAACTAAACTAAACACACCTAACATAACCTAAACTAAATTAAACTAAACTAAATTCAAATAAACTGAACTAAACTGAACTAAACTAAAGTAACCTAACCTAACAAAAACTAAACTAAACTAAAATAAACTAAAATAAACTAAACTAAACTAAACTAAATAAAATAAACTAAACTAAATTAATCTAACCTAACGTAAACTAACTAAATTAGATTTAAATAAACTAAACTAAATGAAACTATAAGCTAAATTAAACTAAACTATAAAGTAAACTAAACTAAACTATAAACTAAACTAAATTAAACTAAACTATAAACTAAACTATAAACTAAACTAAACTAAACTAAACACTAAACTAAATTAAACTAAACTATAAACTAAACTATACACTAAACTAAACTAAACCATAAACTAAAGTATAAACTAAACTAAACTAAACTATAAATTAAACTAAACTAAACTAACCTAACCTAACCTAACCAAAATAAAAATAAACTAATTTAACCTAACCTAACCTAAATTAAACTAACCTAAATTGAAATAAACTAAAATAATCTAAACTAAACAAAACTAACCTAACCTAACCTAACCTAACCAAAACTAAACCAAATTAAACTAAATTAAAATAAACTAAACTAAACTAAAGCATAAACTAAACTATAAACTAAACTAAACTAAACTATAAAATAAACTAATAACTAAACTAAATTAAACTATAAACTAAACTATAAACTAAACTAAACAACCATATAAACTAAAGAAAACTAAACTAAACTAACCTAACCTAACCTAACGTAAGCTAAACTAAACTTAACAAAACTAACCTAACCTAAACTAAACTAAACTAACCTAACCTAACCAAAACTAAAATAAACTAAACTAAAATAAACTAAACTAAACTAAACTATAAACTAAAATAAACTATAAACTAAGCTATAAACTAAACTAAACTAAATTATAAACTAAACTAAACTAAACTATACTAAACTAAACTAAACTAAACTAACCTAACCTAACCTAATCAAACCTAAGCTAAACTAAACTAAACTAAACTAATCTAACTTAACCTAACCTAACCTAAACTAAGCTAAACTAACCTAACCTAAATTAAACTAAACTAAACTAACCTAACTTAACCTAACTAAACTAAACTAAACTAACCTAAATTCAAATATACTAAACTAAACTAAGCTAACCTAACCTAAATTAATTAAAATAAACTAAACGAAGCTAAACTAAATTAAATTAAACTAACCTAACCTAACCTAACATAACTTAAACTAAACTAAACTAAACTAAACTATCCTAACCTAACCTAAACTAAACCAAAATAAAATAAACTAAACTAAAATAACCCACCCTAACCTAAACTAAAACTAAATTCAAATAAACTAAACTAAACTAAACTAACCGAACCTAACCTTTCGTAACCTAATCTAACGTAATCTAAACTAAACTAAACTAACCTAACCTACCCTAAACTAACCTAAATTAAAGTAAACTATACTAAACTAAATTAAACTAAACTTAACTAAACAAAATAAAAATATTTATTAAACTTAAAATATAAACTAAACTATACACTAAACTATAAATTAAACTAAACTAAACTAAACTAAACTAAATTATACCTAACTAACCTAGCCTAAACTAAATTAAACTAAACTATAAACGAATCTAAACTAAACTATCCTAAGTTAACCTAACCTAACCTAATATAAACTAAACTAAACTATGGGGGTGTAGTGGTTACCATACTTGCCTCCTACTCCCAAAACGCGGGTTCCAACCCGGCCAGGATCGATGGATTTTTTCGGGGCGTAAAAATCCTAAGCATGGCTTCCTTCGGAAGGGAAGTAAAGCCGTGGGTCCCGTGTCGTACATTTACGGCACGAAAAAGAATTTCAAGCCTGAAAGAGAGGCCTCTGAGCAAAATTTGTCGGCCGTTTCACGCCCTGAGATGAATGGGACGCTGATGACCTGAGCTGTTAAAGAGCGTCCGTAAATAAATTAATAAAAAAAAAAAAAAAAAACTAAACTAAACTATACACTAAACTAAACTAAGCCATAAACTAAACTATAAACTACACTAAACTAAACTATAAACTAAACTATAAACTAAACTAAACTAAACTATAAACTAAACTAAACAACCACATAAACTAAAGAAAAATGAACTATACTAACCTAACCTAACCTAACCTAAACTAACCTAAGCTAAACTAAACTTAACAAAACTAACCTAACCTAATCTAAACTAAACTAAACTAACCTAACCTAACCAAAACTAAAATAAACTAAAATAAATAAACTAAACTAAACTAAACTATAAACTAAGCTATAAATTAACTAAACTAAACTATAAACTAAACTAAACTAAACTAAACTATAAATTAAACTAAACTAAATTATCCTAAGGAAACCTAACTTAACCTAAACTAAACTAAACTACCCTAACTTAACCTAGCCTAAACTAACTTAAACTAAACTAAACTAAATTATAAACTAAACTAAACTCAACCATCCTACCCTAACTCAACCTAACCTAACCTAAATTAACTAAACTGACCTAACTTAATATAATCTAAACTAAACTAAACTAATTTACAAATTAACTAAACTCAACTAAACTAAACTAAATTAAACTAACCTAACCTAACCTAAGCTAAACTAGCCTATCCTAAAGTAAAGTAAACTAAAATAAACTAACCTAACCTATCCTAACCTAAACTAAACTAAACTAAATTCACTAAACTAATATACACTAACCTAACCTAACCAAAACTAAACTAAACTAAACTAAACTAAACTGTAAATTAAACTATAAAATAAATTAAACTAAACTAAACTAAAATAAACTAAACTAACCTAACTTAACATAACCTAACCTAACCTAAACTAAACTAAACTAAACAAACCTAACCTAACATAAAATAAAATAAACTAAACTAAATTCACTAAACTAAACTAAACTAAACTACACTAACCTAACGTAACGTAACCTAAACTAATCTAAACTAAACTAAACTATAAACTAAACTATAAACTAAATTTAACTAAAATAAACTAAACTTAACTAAATTAAACTAACCTTATGTAAACTAACCTAACCTAACATAAACTAAACTTACTAAACTAACCTAACCTCACCTAACCTAAACTAAACTAAACTAAATTAAACTAAAATAAACCAAACTAAATTATACTATATACTAAACCAAACTAAACTATAAAGTAAACTATAAACTAAACTATAAACTAAACTATAAACTAAACTAAATTAAACTAAATTAAACTAAACTAAACTAACCTAACCTAACTTAAACTAAACTAAACTAAACTAAATTCAAATAAACTAAACTAAACTAATCTTACCTAACCTAACCTAACCTAAATTAAAGTAAACTAAACCAACCTAACCTATCCTAACCAAAACTAAACTAAACTAAACTAAAATAAAATAAACTAAACTAAACAAATCTAAACTATAAACTAAACTATAAACTAAAATAAACTATAAACTAAACTCTACTAAACTAAAATAAACTAAACTAACCTAACCTAACCTAACCTAACTTAACCTAAGCTAAACTAGACGAAAGCAAACTAAACTAAACTGAACTTAACTAAACTATACATTAAACTATTAGCAAAACTAAACTAAATTATAAACTAAACCTTAAACTAAACTAAACTAAACTATAAATTAAAATAAACTATACACTAAACTATAAACTAAACTAAATTAAATTATAAACTAAACAATACTAAACTATACTAAACTAAGCTAAACATACCTAATCTACCCTAACCAAACCTAAGCTAAACTAAACTAAACTAAACTAGTTTAACGTAAGCTAGCGTAAACTAAATTATAAATTAAACTATTAGCAAAACTAAACTAAATTATAAACTAAACTATAAACTAAACTAAACTATAAATTAAAATAAACTATAAACTAAACTATAAACTAAATTAATTAAATTATAAACTAAACTAAAGTACACTATTCTAAACTAAACTAAGGTAAACTAACCTAATCTAACCTAACCAAACCTAAGGTAAAGTAAACTAAACTAAACTAATCTAACCTAAGCTAACCTAAACTAAACAAAACTAAACTAACCTAACCTAACGTAACCTAACGTAACCTAAATTAAACTAAACTAAACTAACCTAACATAACCTAATCTAAATTAAACTAAACTAAATTCAAATAAACTAAACTAAACTGAACTATACTAAACTAACCTAACCTAACCAAAACTAAACTAAACTAAACTAAACTAAACTAAATAAACTAAGCTAAAATAGATTAATCTAACCTAAAGTAAACTTACTAAACTAGATTTAAATAAACTAAACTAAATTAAACTATAAACAAAAGTAAACTAAAATATGAACTAAACTGAACTAAACTATAAACTAACATAAACTAAACTAAACTATCCTATCCTAACCTAACCTAACCTAACCTAACATAAACTAAACTATACTAAATAAACCTAACCTAACTTATACTAAACTAAACTAAACTATAAACTTAACTAAATTATAAACTAAACTATAAACTAAACTAAATTAAACTAAACTAAACTATAAACTAAATTAAACTAAACTCTAAACTAAACTATAAACTAAACTATACCAAACTAACCTAACCTAACCAAAATAAAAATAAACTAATCTAACCTAACCTAAACTAAACTAAACTAAACTAAATTCAAATAAACTAAACTAATCTAAACTTAACTAAACTAACCTAACCTAACCTAACCAAAACTAAACCAAATTAAACTAAACTAAAATAAACTAATGTAAACTGAACTATAAACTAAACTAAAAACTACACTAAACTAAACTATAAACTAAACTATAAACTAAACTAAACTGAACTATAAACTAAACTAAACAACCATATAAACTAAAGAAAACTAAACTAAACTAACCTAACCTAACCTAACCTAAACTAACCTAAGCTAAACTAAACTTAACAAAACTAACCTAACCTAACTTAACCTAAACTAATTTAAACTAACCTAAACTAACCAAAACTTAAATAAATTAAACTAAACTAAACTAAACTAAACTATAAACTAAGCTATAAATTAACTAAACTAAATTACAAACTAAACTAAACTATACTAAACTAAATTAAACTAATCTAACCTTACCTAACCCAACCTAAACTAAACTAAACTTACCTAACCTAACTTAACCTAAATGAAACTAAACTAAACTAACCTAACTTAACCTAACTAAACTAAACTAAACTAACCTAAATTCAAATATACTAAACTAAACTTAACTCACCTAACCTAACCTAAATTAAGTGAACTAAACTAAACGAAACTATACTAAACTAAATTAAACTAACCTAACCTAACCTAACCTAAACTAAACTAAACTAAACTATTCTAGCCTAACCTAAACTAAACTAAACCAAAATAAAAAAAACTAAACTAAACTAACCTACCCTAACCTAAACTAAACTAAATTCAAATAAATTAAACTAAACTAAACTAACCTAAAATAACCTAACCTAACATAACCTAAACTAAACTAAACCAAAGTAAACTAACCTAACCTAACCTAACAAAAATTAATCTAAATTAAACTAAACTATAAACAAAACTAAACTAACCTAAACTAAACTAAACTAAACTAACCGAACCTAACCTATTCTAACCTAATCTAACCTAATTTAAACTAAACTAAACTAACCTAACCTACCCTAAACTAACCTAAACAAAAGTAAACTATACTAAACTAAATTAAACTAAACTTAACTAAACAAATTTAAAATATTAATTAAACATAAAATATAAATTTAACTATAAACTAAACTATAAATTAAACTAAACTAAACTAAACTAAACTAAATTATACCTAACTAACCTAACCTAAATTAAATTAAACTAAACTATAAACGAAACTAAACTAAACTAACCCAATCAAAACTAAACAAAACTAAACTAATTTATAAATTAACTAAACTAAACTAAACTAAACTAAACTAACCTAAACTAACCTAAGCTAAACTAACCTATCCTAAACTAAACTAAACTAACCTAACCTAACCTAACCTAACCTAACCTAAATTAAACTATATTCACTAAACTAAACTACACTAACCTAACCTAAACTAAACTAAACTAAACTAAACTAAACTGTAAACTAAACTATAAACTAAATTAAACTAAACTAACCTAACCTAATTTAACCTAACCTAGACTAAACTAAACTAAACTAAACTAACCTAACCTAACCTAAACTAAACTAAACTAAATTCACTAAACTAAGTTAAACTAAACTACACTAACCTAACCTAACCTAAACTAAACTAAACTATAAACTAAACTACAAACTAAATTAAACTAAAATAAAATAAACTAAACTAAATTAAACTAACCTAATCTAAACTAACCTAACCTAACATAAACTAAAATTACTAAACTAACCTAACCTAGCCTAACCTAAACTAAACTAAACTAAACTAAACTAAACTAAACTAAGCTAAACTAACCTAATCTACCCGAACAAAACCTAAGCTAAAGTAAACTAAACTGAACTAATCTAACCTAAGCTAACCTATCCTAAACTATACTAAACTAACCTAACCTAACGTAAGCTAACCTAACCTAACCTAAATTAAACTAAATTATAAATTTAACTATTAGCAAAACTAAACTAAATTATAAACTAAATTATAAACTAAACTAAACTCAACTATAAATTAAAATAAAATATAAACTAAACTAAATTAAATTATAAACTAAACTAAACTACACTATACTAAATTAAACTAAGGTAAACTAACCTAATCTAACCTAACCAAACCTAAGCAAAAGTAAACTAAACTGAACTAATATAACCTAAGCTAACCTAAACTAAACTAAAATAAACTAATCTAACCTAACGTAACCTAACGTAACCTAACCTAAATTAAACTAAACTAAACTTACCTAACATAACCTAAACTAAATTAAACTAAACTAAATTCAAATAAACTAAACTAAACTAAACTAAACTAACCTAACCTAACCAAAACTAAACTAAACTAAAATAAACTAAACTAAACTATAAACTAAATTAAACTAAACTCTAAACTAAACTATAAACTAAACTATACCAAACTAACCTAACCTAACCAAAATAAAAATAAACTAATCTAACCTAACCTAAACTAAACTAAACTAAACTAAATTCAAATAAACTAAACTAATCTAAACTTAACTAAACTAACCTAACCTAACCTAACCAAAACTAAACCAAATTAAACTAAACTAAAATAAACTAATGTAAACTGAACTATAAACTAAACTAAAAACTACACTAAACTAAACTATAAACCAAAACTAAACTAAGCTAAAATAAACTAAACTAAACTAAACTAAATAAACTAAATTAAACTAAACTAAACTATAAAGTAAACTAAACTAAACTATAAACTAACCTAAACTAAAGTAAACTATCCTATCCTAACCTAACCTAACCTAACATAATCTAAACTATACTAAATAAACATAACCTAACTTAAACTAAACTAAAATATAAACTAAACTATAAACTATACTAAACTAAACTAAACACTAAACTAAATTAAACTAAAGTATAAACTAAACTATACAACTAAACTAATCTAAGCCATAAACTAAACTATAAACTAAACTAAACTAAACTATAAACTAAACTAAACTAAACTAACCTAACCTAACCTAACCAAAATAAAAATAAACTAATCTAACCTAACCTTACCTAAGTTAAACTAAAATAAATTCAAATAAACTAAAATAATCTAAATTAAACTAAACTAACCTAACCTAACCCAACCTAACCAAAACTAAACCAAATTAAACTAAACTAAAATAAACTAAACTAAACTAAAGCATAAACTAAACTATAAACTAAACTAAACTATAAACTAAACTAAATTAAACTATACACTAAACTATAAACTAAACTAAACAAAAATATAAACTAAAGAAAAAACTAAACTAAACTAAACAAACCTAACCTAACCAAAACTAAAATAAACTAAACTAAAATAAACTAAACTAAACTAAACTAAACTATAAACTAAAATAAACTATAAACTAAGCTATAAACTAAACTAAACTAAATTATAAACTAAATTAAACTATACTAAACTAAACTAAACTAAACTAACCTAACCTAATCAAACCTAAGCTAAACTAAACTAAACTAAACTAATCTAACCTAACCAAACTTAACCTAACTAAACTAAACTAAACTAATCTAAATACAAATATACTAAACTAAACTAACCTAACCTAACCTAAATTAACTAAACTAAACTAAACGAAACTAAACTAAACTAAATTAAACTAACCTAACCTAACCTAACCTAACATAACCTAAACTAAACTAAACTAAACTATCCGAACCTAACCTAAACTAACCCAAAATAAAATAAACTAAACTAAACTAACCTACCCTAACCTAAATTAAAACTAAATTCAAATAAACTAAACTAAATTAAACTAACCTAAACAAACCTAACGTAACATATACTAAACTAAACTAAACCAAAGTAAACTAACTTAACCTAACCTAACCAAAACTAATCTTAATTAAACTAAACTATAAACAAAACTAAACTAACCTAAACTAAACTATACTAAACTAACCGAACCTAACCTTTCGTAACCTAATCTAACGTAAGCTAAACTAAACTAAACTAACCTAACCTACCCTAAACTAACCTAAATTAAGTAAACTATACTAAAATAAATTAAACTAAACTTAACTAAACAAAATGAAAATATTAATTAAACTTAAAATATAAACTAAACTATAAACTAAACTATAAATTAAACTAAACTAACCTAACCTAAACTAAATTATACTAAACTATAAACGAATCTAAACTAAACTATCCTAAGTTAACCTAACCTAACCTAAGCTAAACTAAACTAAACTAAACTATACACTAAACTAAACTAAGCCATAAACTAAACTATAAAGTATACTAAACTAAACTATAAATTAAAATAAACTATAAACTAAACTATAAACTATACTAAATTAAATTATAAACTAAACTAAAGTACACCATACTAAACTAAACTAAGGTAATCTAACCTAATCTAACCTAACCAAACCTAAGGTAAAGTAAACTAAACTAAACTAATCTAACCTAAGCTAACCTAAACTAAACTAAACTAAACTAACCTAACCTAACGTAACCTAACGTAACCTAAATTAAACTAAACTAAACTAACCTAACATAACCTAATCTAAATTAAACTAAACTAAATTCAAATAAACTAAACTAAACTGAACTAAACTAAACTAACCTAATCTAACCAAAACTCAACTAAACTAAACTAAACTAAACTAACTAAACTAAGTTAAAATAAATTAATCTAACCTAACGTAAACTTACTAAACTAGATTTAAATAAACTAAACTAAATTAAACTATAAACAAAAGTAAACTAAACTATAAACTAAACTAAACTAAACTATAAACTAACATAAACTAAACTAAACTATCCTGTCCTAACCTAACCTAACACAAACTAAACTATGCTAAATAAACCTAACCTAACTTAAACTAAACTAAACTAAACTATAAACTTATCTAAATTGTAAACTAAACTATAAACTAAACTAAATTAAACTAAACTAAACTATAAACTAAATTAAACTAAACTATAAACTAAACTATAAACTAAACTAAACTAAACTAACCTAACCTAACCAAAATAAAAATAAACTAATCTAACCTAACTTAAACTAAACTAAACTGAACTAAATTCAAATAAACTAAACTAATGTAAACTAAATTAAACTAAACTATAAACTAAATTATAAACTACACTAAACTAAACTATAAACTAAACTATAAACTAAACTAAACTAAAATATAAACTAAACTATAAACTAAACTAAACAACCATATAAACTAAAGAAAACTAAACTAAACTAACCTAACCTAACCTAACCTAAACTAACCTAAGCTAAACTAAACTTAACAAAAGTAACCTAACCTAACCTAACCTAAACTAATTTAAACTAACCTAAACTAACCAAAACTAAAATAAACTAAATTAAAATAAACAAAACTAAACTAAACTATACTAAACTAACCTAACTTAACCTAACCAAAATAAAAATAAACTAATCTAACCTAACATAAACTAAACTAAACTAAATTCAAATAAACTAAACTAATCTAACCTTAACTAAACTAACATAACCTAACCTAACCAAAACTAAACCAAATTAAACTAAACTAAAATAAACTAAAATAAACTAAACTATAAACTAAACTATAAACTACACTAAACTAAACTATAAACTAAACTATATACTAAACTAAACTAAACTATAAACTAAACTATAAACTAAACTAAACAACCATATAATCTAAAGAAAACTAAACTAAACTAACCTAACCTAACCTAACCTAAACTAACCTAAGCTAAACTAAACTTAACAAAACTAATCTAACCTAACTTAACCTAAACTAATTTAAACTAACCTAAACTAACCAAAACTAAAATAAATTAAACTAAACTAAACTAACCTATAAACTAAGCTATAAATTAACTAAACTAAATTATGAACTAAACTAAACTATACTAAACTAAATTAAACTAATCTAACCTTACCTAACCCAACCTAAACTAAACTAAACTAACCTAACCTAACCTAACCTAAATGAAACTAAACTAAACTAACCTAACTAAACCTAACTAAACTAAACTAAACTAACCTAAATTCAAATATACTAAACTAAACTTAACTCACCTAACCTAACCTAAATTAAGTAAACTAAACTAAACGAAACTAAACTAAACTAAATTAAACTAACCTAACCTAACCTAACCTAACCTAAACTAAACTAAACTAAACTATTCTAACCTCACCTAACCTAAACTAAACCAAAATAAAACAAACTAAACTAAACTAACCTACCCTAACCTAAACTAAACTAAATTCAAATAAATTAAACTAAACTAAACTAACCTAAAATAACCTAAACTAACATAACCTAAACTAAACTAAACCAAAGTTAACTAACCTAACCTAACCTGGCAAAAACTAATTCAAATTAAACTAAACTATAAACAAAACTAAACTAACCTAAACTAAACTAAACTAAACTAACCGAACCTACCCTAAACTAACCTAAACAAAAGTAAACTATACTAAACTAAATTAACCTAAACTTAAGTAAACAAATTTAAAATATTAATTAAACATAAAATATAAAGTTAACTATAAACTAAACTATAAATTAAACTAAACTAAACTAAACTAATTTAAATTATACCTAACTAACCTAAACTAAACTAAATTAAACTAAACTATAAACGAAACTAAACTAAACTATCCTAAGCTAACGTAACGTAACCTAAACTAAACTAAACTATAAACTAAACTATAAACTAAATTAAACTAAAATAAAATAAAATAAACTAAATTAAACTAACCTAATCTAAACTAACGTAACCTAACATAAACTAAACTTACAAAACTATCCTAAACTAAACTAACCTAACCTAATCAAAACTAAACTAAACTAAACTTATCTATAAATTAACTAAACTAAACTAAACTAAACTAAACTAACCTAACCTAAGCTAAACTAGCCTATCCTAAACTAAACTAAACTAAACTAACCTAACCTAACCTAACCTAAATTAAACTATATTCACTAAACTAAACTACACTAACCTAACCTAAACTAAACTAAACTAAACTAAACTGTAAGCTAAACTATAAACTAAATTAAACTAAACTAAACTAAAATAAACTAAACTAACCTAACCTAACATAACCTAACCTAGGCTAAACTAAACTAAACTAAACTAACCTAACCTAATCTAAACTAATCTTAACTAAATTCACTAAACTAAGTTAAACTAAACTACACTAACCTAACCTAACCTAAACTAAACTAAACTATAAACTAAACTATAAACTAAATTAAACTAAAATAAAATAAACTAAACTAAATTAAACTAACCTAATCTAAACTAACCTAACCTAACATAAACGAAACTTACTAAACTAACCTAACCTAATCTAACCTAAACTAAACTAAACTAAATTAGTCTAAAATAAAGAAAACTAAATTATACTATACACTAAACTATACTAAACTATGAACTAAACTAAAGTAAACTAAACTAAACTCTAAACCGAACTATAAACTAAACAATAAACTAAACTAAACTAAACTATAAACTAAACTAAAGTAAACTAAATTAACCTACCCTAACCTAACCTAACCAAAACTAAAATAAACTAAACTAAACTTACCTAACCTATTCTAACCTAACCTAACCTAACCTAACCTAAACTAAACTAAATTATAAACTAAACTATAAACTAAACTATAAACTAAACTAAACTAAATTATAAACTAAAGTAAAGTAAACTTAACTACACGATCCTAACCTTACCTAACCTAACCTAAACAAAACTAAACTAAACTAACCTAACCTAAACTAAACCAAACTATAAACTAAGCTATAAATTAACTACACTAAATTATAAACTAAACTAAATTATACTAAACTAAACTAAACTGAACTAACCTAACCTAACCAAAACTAAGCTAAACTAAACTAAACTCTTCTAACCTTACCTAACCTAACCTAAACTAAACTAAACTAACCTAATCTAACCTAACCTAAATGAAACTAAAATAAACTAACCTAACTTAACCTAACTAAACTAAACTAAACTAACCTAAATTCAAATATACTGAACTAATCTTAACTCACCTAACCTAACCTAAATTAAGTAAACTAAACTAAACGAAACTAAACTAAACAAAATAAACTAACCTAACCTAACCTAAACTAAACTAAACTATCCTAACTTAACCTAAACTAAATCAAAATAAAATAAACTAAACTAAACTAACCTACCCTAACCTAAACTAAACTAAATTAAACTAAACTAAACTAAACTAAACTAACCTAAAATAACCTAACCTAACATAACCTAAACTAAACTAAACCAAAGTAAACTAACCTAACCCAACCAAAACTAATTTAGATTAAACTAAACTATAAACAAAACTGAACTAACCTAAACTAAACTAAACTAAACTAACCGAACCTAACCTATTCTAAGGTAATCTAACCTAATTTAAACTAAACTAAACTAACCTAACCCACCCTAAACTAACCTAAACTAAAGTAAACTATACTAAACTAAATTAAACTAAACTTAACTAAACAAATTTAAAATATTAATTAAACATAAAATATAAACTTAACTATAAATTAACTATAAATTAAATTAAACTAAACTAAGCTAAACTAAATTATACCCAACTAACGTAACCTAAACTAAATAAAACTAAATTATAAACGAAACTAAACTAAACTATTCTAAGCTAACGTAACGTAACCTAAACTAAACTAAACTAAACTAACCTAACCTAATCTAAACTAAACTAAACTATAAACTAAACTAAATTATAATCTAAACTAAACTATTTTAAACTATCCTAACCTAACCTAACCTAACCTAAACTAAACTAAACTAAACTAACCTAACCTAATCAAAACTAAACTAAACTAAACTAAACTAACCTAACCTAAACTAAGCTAAACTAGCCTATCCTAAACTAAACTAAAATAACCTAACGTAACCTAACCTAAATTAAACTAAATTCACTAAACTAAACTACACTAACCTAACCTAAACTGAGCTAAACTAAACTAAACTAAACTGTAAATTAAACTATAAACTAAATTAAACTAAACTAAACTAAAATAAACTAAACTAACCTAACCTAACCTAACCTAACCTAGCCTAAACTAAACTAAACTAAACTAACCTAACCTAACCTAAACTAAACTAAATTAAATTCACTAAACTAAGCTGAAATAAACTACACTGACCTAGCCTAAAATAAACGTAACTAAACTAAACTATAAACTAAACTATAAACTAAATTAAACTAAAATAAAATAAAATAAACTAAATTAAACTAACCTAATCTAAACTAACCTAACCTAACATAAACTAAACTTACTAAACTAACCTAACCTAACCTAACCTAAACTAAACTAAAATAAATTAAACTAAAATAAACAAAACTAAATTATACTATATACTAAACCAAACTAAACTATGAACTAAACTAAAGTAAACTAAACTAAACGATAAACTTAACTATAAACTAAACAATAAACTAAACTAAACTAAACTATAAACTAAACTAAACTAAACTAAACTAAAGTAAACTAAATTAACCTACCCTAACCTAACCTAACTAAAATTAAAATAAACTACACTAAACTTACCTAACCTATCCTAACCTAACCTAACCTAACCTAAACTAAACTAAATTATAAACTAAGCTATAAATCAAACTATAAACTAAACTAAACTAAACTATAAAGTAAAGTAAAGTAAACTTAACTACACTATCCTAACCTTACCTAACCTAACCTAAACAAAACTAAACTAAACTAACCTAACCTAAACTAAACTAAACTATAAACTAAACTAAACAAACTAATCTATAAATTAACTAAACAAACTATACTAAAATAAACTAAACTAAACTAACCTAATCTAACCTAACCTAACCGAACCTAGCCTAACCTAAATTAAGCTAATCTGACCTAACCTAACTTAAGGTAACCTAAACGAAAATAAACTAAGTAAACTAAACTAAACTAAACATAACTATACAAATCTAAACTAAACTAAACTAAACTATAAACTAAACTAAACTATAAACTAAACTAAATTAAATTATAAACTAAACTATTAACTAAACTAAATTAAACTAAACTAAACTGTAAAATAAACAAAACTAAACTAAACTAAACTAAACTAACCTAACGTAACCTAACCTAACCAAAATAAAAATAAATTAAACTTACCTAACCAAACCTAACCTTAACTAAACTAAACTAAACTGAACTAACCTAAACTAACCTAACCTAACCAAAACTAAACTAAACTGAACTAAACTAATAACTAAACTATAAACTAAACTAAACTAAACCATAAACTAAACTAAACAGCACTATTAACTAAACTAAACCCAAATAAACCAACCTAACCTAACCATTCCTAAGCTAAACTTTACTAAACTAAACTAACCTAACCTAACCTAACCTAACTTAGCCTAACGTCAACTAAACTAAACTAAACTAAAGTAAACAAAATAAGCTAAGCTAAGCTAAGCTAACCTAACCTAAACGAAACTAAACTAAAATAAAATAAACTAAAATAAAATAAACAAAACTAAACTAAACTAACCTAAACTGAAAACTAAACTATAAACTAAATTGTACTAAACTATACACTAAACTATAATCTAAACTAAACTAAACGAAAATAAACTAAACTATAAACTAAACTAAACTGAATTAAAATAAATTAAACCAACCTTACGTAACCTAACCTAACCTAACCTTACCAAAACTAAACTAAACTGAACTAAACTAATAACTAAACTAAACAGCACTGTTAACTAAACTAAACTAAACTAACCTAACCTAACCATTCCTAAGCTAAACTTTACTAAACTAAACTAACCTAACCTAATCTAACCTAACTTAGCCTAACGTCAACTAAACTAAACTAAACTAAAGTAAACAAAATAAGCTAAGCTAAGCTAAGCTAACCTAACCTAAACGAAACTAAACTAAACTAAACTAAAATAAAATAAACTAAAATAAAATAAACAAAACTAAACAAAACTAAACTAAACTAAACTAAACTGAAAACTAAACTATAAACTAAATTGTACTAAACTATACACTAAACTATAAACTAAACTAAATTAAACGAAAATAAACTAAACTATAAACTAAACTAAACTGAATTAAAATAAATTAAACCAACCTTACGTAACCTAACCTAACCTAACCTAAACTATACTAACGTAAATTAACCCAACCTAACCTAAACTGAACTAAACTAAATTCACTAAACCAAACTAAACTAAACCTCACTAACCTAACCTACCCTAACCTAAACTAACCTAAACTAAAGTAAATCAAACTAAACTATAAACTAAACTAAACTAAGATATAAACTAAAGTAAAGTAAACTTAACTACACTATCCTAACCTTACCTAACCTAACCTAAACAAATCTAAACTAAACTAACCTAACCTAAACTAAACTAAACTATAAACTAAACTTAACTAAACTAATCTATAAATTAACTAAACAAACTATACTAAAATAAACTAAACTAAACTAACCTAATCTAACCTAACCTAACCTAACCTAGCCTAACATAAATTAAGCTAAGCTAACCTAACCTAACGTAAGCTAACCTAAACGAAATTAAACTAAATAAACTAAACTTAACTAAACTAAACTAAACATAACTATACAAATCTAAACTAAACTAAACTAAACTATAAACTAAACTATAAACTAAACTAAACTATAAATTAAACTAAATGAAATTTTAAACTAAACTATTAAATAAACTAAATTAAACTAAACTAATCTGCAAAATAAACAAAACTAAACTAAACTAAACTAAACTAACCTAACCTAACCTAGCCTAACGTAAACTAAACTAAACTAAAATAAACTAAAGAAAATAAGCTAAGCTAAGCTAAACGAAACTAAACTAAACTAAAATAAAATAAAATAAACTAAAATAAAATTTACAAAACTAAACTGAAAACTAAACTATAAACTAAATTGTACTAAACTATACACTAAACAATAAACTAAACTAAACGAAAATAAACTAAACCATAAACTAAACTAAACTGAATTAAAATAAATTAAACCAACCTTAGGTAACCTAACCTAACCTAACCTAAACTATATTAAACAAAATTAACCCAACCTAACCTAAACTGAACTAAACTAAATTCACTAAACTAAACTAAATTAAACCTCACTAACCTAACCTACCCTATCCTAAAATAACCTAAACTAAAGTAAATCAAACTAAACTAAACTAAACTATAAACGAAACTAAACTATACTAAACTAAACTAAACAAAACTAACCTAACCTAACCTAATCTAAACTAAACTAAGCTAAACTATACACTAAACTAAAGTAAGCCATAAACTAAACTATAAACTAAACTAAACTAAACTATAAATTAAAATAAACAATAAACTAAACTATAATCTAAACTAAATTAAATTATAAACTAAACTAAACTACACTATACTAAACTAAACAAAGGAAAACTAACCTAATCTAACCTAACCAAAACTAATCTAAAAATTGACTAAACTATAAACAAAACTAAACTAACCTAAACTAAAATAAACTAAACTAACCGAACCTAACCTATCCTAACGTAATCTAAGGTAAGCTAAGCTAAACTAAACTAACGTAACCTACCGTAAACTAACCTAAACTAAAGTAAACTATACTAAACTAAATTAAACTAAACTTAACTAAACAAAATTAAAGTAGTAATTAAACTTAAAATATAAACTAAACTATAAACTAAAATATAAATTAAACTAAACTAAACTAAATTATACCTAACTAACCTAACCTAAACTAAATTAAACTAAACTATAAACGAAACTAAACTAAACTATCCTAAGCTAACGTAACTTAACCTAAACTAAACTAAACTAACCTAACCTAATCTAAACTAAACTAAACTAAACTATAAACTAAACTAAATTATAAGCTAAACTAAACTAAACTATCCTAACCTAACCTAACCTAAACTAAACTAACCTAACCTAACCTAACCTAACCTTACCTAACATAACCTAAACTAAAATAAACTAAACTTAACTAAACAACCTAACCGAACATAACCTAACCTAACCTAAACTAAACAAAACTAAACTAAACTTACCTAACCTAAGCTAACCTAACCTAACATAACCTACATTAAACTATAAACTAAAACTAAACTAAACTATAAACTAAACTAAACTAAACTACCCTAACCTAACCTAATCTAAACTAAACTAAACTAAACTATAAACTAAACTAAATTATAAACTAAACTAAACTGAACTATCCTACCCTAACTTAACCTAACCTAACGTAAACTAAACTAAACTGACCTAACTTGATTTAAACTAAACTAAACTAAACTAATCTACAAATTAACTAAACTAAACTAAACTAAACTAAACTAACCTAACCTAACCTAAACTAAACTATAAACTAAACTAAACTAAACTATAAATTAAACCAAACTAAACTATCCTAAACTAACCTAACTTAACCTAAACTAAACTAAACTACCCTAACTTAACCTAACCTAATCTAAACTAAACTAAACTAAACTATAAACTAAACTAAACTCAACCATTTTACCCTAACTTAACCTAACCTAACCTAAACTAAACTAAACTGACTTAACTTAATATAATCTAAACTAAACTAAACTAATTTACAAATTAACTAAACTAAACTAAACTAAACTAAACTAAACTAACCTAACCTAACCTAAGCTAAACTAGCCTATCCTAAAGTAAAGTAAAGTAAACTAAACTAACCTAACCTATCCTAACCTAAAATAACTAAACTAAATTCACTAAACTAATATACAGTAACCTAACCTAACCAAAACTAAACTAAACTAAACTAAACTGTAAATTAAACTATAAAATAAATTTAACTAAACTAAACTAAAATAAACTAAACTAACCTAACTTAACATAACCTAACCTAACCTAAACTAAACTAAACTAAATTAACCAAATCTAACATAATATAAACTAAACTAAATTAAATTCACTAAACTAAACTAAACTAAACTACACTAACCTAACCTAACCTAACCTAACCTAA
Organism: Metallyticus violacea; assembly: GCA_030762175.1. Taxonomy (NCBI): domain Eukaryota; kingdom Metazoa; phylum Arthropoda; class Insecta; order Mantodea; family Metallyticidae; genus Metallyticus; species Metallyticus violacea. Next base: position 80,051,344 of record CM060842.1, on the reverse strand, counting down.
ACTAAACTAAACTATAAACTAAACCATAAACTAAATTTAACTAAAATAAACTAAACTTAACTAAATTAAACTAACCTAATGTAAACTAACCTAACCTAACTTAAACTAAACTAACTAAACTAACCTAACCTAACCTAACCTAAATTAAATTATAAACTAAACTAAACTAAAGTAAACTAAACTAAACGAAATAAAACTAAACTAAACTATAAAGTAAACTATAAAGTAAACTTAAATAAACTAAACTTAACAAAAATAACCTAACCAAACCTAACTTAACCTAAATTAAACTAAACTAAACTAACCTAACCTAACCTAAATTAAGCTGAACTAAAATAAACTAAATTCAAATAAACTAAACTAATCTAACCTAAACTAACCAAAATTAAAGTAAACTAAACTAACCTAACCTATCCTAACCAAAACTAAACTAAACTAAACTAAACTAAAATAAACTAAACTAAACAAGTCTAAACTATAAACTAAACTATAAACTAAAATAAACTATAAACTAAACTCTACTAAACTAAAATAAACTAAACTAACCTAACCTAACCTAACCTAACCTAAAATAAAATAAACAAAACTAAACTAACCTAACCTAACCGAACCTAACTTAACCTAAGCTAACCTAGACGAAAGCAAACTAAACTAAACTGAAGTTAACTAAACTATAAATTAAACTATTAGCAAAACTAAACTAAATTATAAACTATAAACTAATTTAAACTAAACTATAAATTAAAATAAACTATAAACTAAACTATAAACTAAACTAAATTCAATTATAAACTAAACTATACTAAACTAAACTAAACTAAGGTAAACTAACCTAATCTACCTAACGAAACCTAAGCTAAACTAAACTAAACTAAACTAGTCTAACCTATGCTAACCTAAACTAAATTATAAATTAAACTATTAGCAAAACTAAACTATATTATAAACTAAACTATAAACTAAACTAAACTAAACTATAAATTAAAGTAAACTATAAACTAAACCATAAACTAAATTAAATTAAATTATAAACTAAACTAAAGTACACTATACTAAACTAAACTAAGGTAAACTAACCTAATCTAACCTAACCAAACCTAAGGTAAAGTAAACAAAACTAAACTAATCTTACTTAAGCTAACCTAAACTAAACTTAACTAACCTAACCTAACGTAACCTAACGTAACCTAAATTAAACTAAACTAAACTAACCTAACATAACCTAAACTAAATTAAACTAAACCAAATTCATATAAACTAAACTAAACTGAACTAAACTTAACTAACCTAACATAACCAAAACTAAACTAAACTAAACTAAATAAACTAAGCTAAACTAATTTAATCTAACCTAACGAAAACTAACTAAATTAGATTTAAATAAACTAAACTAAATTAAACTATAAACAAAACTAAACTTAACTATAAACTAAACTAAACTAAACTATAAACTAACCTAAACTAAACTAAACTATCCTATCCTAACCTAACATAACCTAACTAAACTATACTAAATAAACGTAACCTAACTTAAACTAAACTAAACTAAATTATAAACTTAACTAAACTATAAACTAAACTATAAATTAAACTAAACTAAACTAAATATAAACTAAATTAAACTAAACTAAAAACAAAACTATAAACTAAACTAAACTAAACTTAACTAACCTAACCTAACCTAACTAAAATAAAAATAAACTAATCTAACCTAACCTAAACTAAACTAAACTAAACTAAATTCAAATAAACTAAACTAATCTAAACTTAGCTAAACTAACCTAACCTAACCTAACATAAACTAAACCAAATTAAACTAAACTAAAATAAAGTAAACTAAACTATAAACTAAACTATAAACTACATTAAACTAAACCATAAACTAAACTATAAACTAAACTAAACTAAACTATAAACTAAACTAAACAACCATATAAACTAAAGAAAAATAAACTATATTAACCTAACCTAAACTAACCTAAGCTAAACTAAACTTAACCAAACCAACCTATCCTAACCTAACCTAAACTAAACTAACCTAACCTAACCTAACCAAAACTAAAATAATCTAAAATAAATAAACTAAACTAAACTATAAACTGAGCTATAAATTAACTAAACTAAACTATAAACTAAACTAAACTAAACTATAAATTAAACTAAACTAAACTATCCTAAAGTAACCTAACTTAACCTAAACTAAACTAAACTACCCTAACTTAACCTAGCCTAAACTAACTTAAACTAAACTAAACTAAATTATAAACTAAACTAAACTCAACCATCCTACCCTAACTTAACCTAACCTAACCTAAACTAAACTAAACTGACCTAACTTAATATAATCTAAACTAAACTAAACTAATTTACAAATTAACTAAACTCAACTAAACTAAACTAAATTAAACTAACCTAAACTAACCTAAGCTAAACTAGCCTATCCTAAAGTAAAGTAAACTAAACTAAACTAACCTAACCTATCCTAACCTAAATTAAACTAAACTAAATTCACTAAACTAATATACACTAACCTAACCTAACCAAAACTAAACTAAACTAAACTAAACTGTAAACTAAACTATAAAATAAATTAAACTAATCTAAACTATAATAAACTAAACTAACCTAACTTAACATAACCTAACCTAACCTAAACTAAACTAAACTAAACTAACCTAACATAACATAAAATAAACTAAACTAAACTAAATTCACTAAACTAAACTAAACTAAACTACACTAACCTATCCTAACCTAACCTAAACTAAACTAAACTAAACTAAACTATAAACTAAACTATAAATTAAATTTAACTAAAATAAACTAAACTTAACTAAATTAAACTAACCTAATGAATACTAACCTAACCTAACATAAACTAAACTTATTAAACTAACCTAACCTAACCTAACCTAAACTAAACTAAACTAAATTAAACTAAAATAAACCAAACTAAATTATACTATATACTAAACTAAACTAAACTATAAAGTACACTATAAACTAAATTATAAACTAAACTAAACTAAAGTAAAGTAAACTAAACTAAACTAAACTAAACAAAAATAACCTAACCAAACCTAACTTAATCTAAATTAAACTAAACTAAACTAACCTAACCTAACTTAATCTAAACTAAACTAAACTAAATTCAAATAAACTAAACTAAACTAATCTTACCTAACCTAACCTAACCTAAATTAAAGTAAACTAAACCAACCTAACCTATCCTAACCAAAATTAAACTAAACTAAACTAAAATAAACTAAACTAAACAAACCTAAACTATAAACTAAACTATAAACTAAAACAAACTATAAACTAAACTCTACTAAACTATAATAAACTAAACTAACCTAACCTAACCTAACCTAAAATAAAATAAACAAAACTAAACTAACCTAACCTAACCGAACCTAACTTAACCTAAGCTAACCTAGACGAAAGCAAATTAAACTAAACTGAACTTAACTAAACTATACATTAAACTATTAGCAAAACTAAACTAAATTATATACTAAACTATAAACTAAACTAAACTAAACTATAAATTAAAATAAACTATAAACTAAACTATAAACTAAACTAAATTAAATTGTAAACTAAACTATACTAAACTATACTAAACTAAGCTAAACTAACCTAATCTACCCTAACCAAACCTAAGCTAAACTAAACTAAACTAAACTAGTCTAACGTAAGCTAACCTAAACTAAATTATAAATTAAACTATTAGCAAAACTAAACTAAATTATAAACTAAACTATAAACTAAACTAATCTAAACTATATATTAAAATAAACTATAAACTAAACTATAAACAGAACTAAATTAAATTATAAACTAAACTAAAGTACACTATACTAAACTAAACTAAGGTAAACTAACCTAATCTAACCTAACCAAACCTAAGGTAAAGTAAACAAAACTAAATTAATCTTACTTAAGCTAACCTAAACTAAACTTAACTAACCTAACCTAACGTAACCTAACGTAACCTAAATTAAACTAAACTAAACTAACCTAACATAACCTAAACTAAATTAAACTAAACCAAATTCATATAAACTAAACTAAACTGAACTAAACTTAACTAACCTAACATAACCAAAACTAAACTAAACTAAACTAAATAAACTAAGCTAAACTAATTTAATCTAACCTAACGAAAACTAACTAAATTAGATTTAAATAAACTAAACTAAATTAAACTATAAACAAAACTAAACTTAACTATAAACTAAACTAAACTAAACTATAAACTAACCTAAACTAAACTAAACTATCCTATCCTAACCTAACATAACCTAACTAAACTATACTAAATAAACGTAACCTAACTCAAACTAAACTAAACTAAATTATAAACTTAACTAAACTATAAACTAAACTATAAATTAAACTAAACTAAACTAAATATAAACTAAATTAAACTAAACTAAAAACAAAACTATAAACTAAACTAAACTAAACTTAACTAACCTAACCTAACCTAACTAAAATAAAAATAAACTAATCTAACCTAACCTAAACTAAACTAAACTAAACTAAATTCAAATAAACTAAACTAATCTAAACTTAGCTAAACTAACCTAACCTAACCTAACATAAACTAAACCAAATTAAACTAAACTAAAATAAACTAAAGGAAACTAAACTATAAACTAAACTATAAACTATATTAAACTAAACCATAAACTAAACTATAAACTAAACTAAACTAAACTATAAACTAAACTAAACAACCATATAAACTAAAGAAAAATAAACTATACTAACCTAACCTAAACTAACCTAAGCTAAACTAAACTTAACCAAACTAACCTATCCTAACGTAACCTAAACTAAACTAACCTAACCTAACCTAACCAAAACTAAAATAATCTAAAATAAATAAACTAAACTAAACTATAAACTGAGCTATAAATTAACTAAACTAAACTATAAACTAAACTAAACTAAACTATAAATTAAACTAAACTAAACTATCCTAAAGAAACCTAACTTAACCTAAACTAAACTAAACTACCCTAACTTAACCTAGCCTAAACTAACTTAAACTAAACTAAACTAAATTATAAACTAAACTAAACTCAACCATCCTACCCTAACTTAACCTAACCTAACCTAAAATAAACTAAACTGACCTAACTTAATATAATCTAAACTAAACTAAACTAATTTACAAAATAACTAAACTCAACTAAACTAAACTAAATTAAACTAACCTAAACTAACCTAAGCTAAACTAGCCTATCCTAAAGTAAAGTAAACTAAACTAAACTAACCTAACCTATCCTAACCTAAATTAAACTAAACTAAATTCACTAAACTAATATACAGTAACCTAACCTAACCAAAACTAAATTAAACTAAACTAAACTATAATAAACTAAACTAACCTAACTTAACATAACCTAACCTAACCTAAACTAAACTAAACTAAACTAACCTAACATAACATAAAATAAACTAAACTAAATTCACTAAACTAAACTAAACTAAACTACACTAACCTATGCTAACCTAACCTAAACTAAACTAAACTAAACTAAACTATAAACTAAACTATAAATTAAATTTAACTAAAATAAACTAAACTTAACTAAATTAAACTAACCTAATGAAAACTAACCTAACCTAACATAAACTAAACTTACTAAACTAACCTAACCTAACCTAACCTAAACTAAACTAAACTAAATTAAACTAAAATAAACCAAACTAAATTATACTATATACTAAACTAAACTATAAAGTACACTATAAACTAAACTATAAACTAAAATAAACTAAACTATAAACTAAACTAAACTAAATTAAAGTAAACTAAACTAAACTAAACTAAACAAAAATAACCTAACCAAACCTAACTTAATCTAAATTAAACTAAACTAAACTAACCTAACCTAACTTAATCTAAACTAAACTAAACTAAATTCAAATAAACTAAACTAAACTAATCTTACCTAACCTAACCTAACCTAAATTAAAGTAAACTAAACCAACCTAACCTATCCTAACCAAAATTAAACTAAACTAAACTAAAATAAACTAAACTAAACAAACCTAAACTATAAACTAAACTATAAACTAAAATAAACTATAAAATAAACTCTACTAAACTATAATAAACTAAACTAACCTAACCTAACCTAACCTAAAATAAAATAAACAAAACTAAACTAACCTAACCTAACCGAACCTAACTTAACCTAAGCTAACCTAGACGAAAGCAAATTAAACTAAACTGAACTTAACTAAACTATACATTAAACTATTAGCAAAACTAAACTAAATTATAAACTAAACTATAAACTAAACTAAACTAAACTATAAGTTAAAATAAACTATAAACTAAACTATAAACTGAACTAAATTAAATTATAAACTAAACTAATGTACAATATACTAAACTAAACTAAGGTAAACTAACCTAATCTAACCTAACCAAACCTACGGTAAAGTAAACTAAACTAAACTAATCTAACCTAAGCTAACCTAAACTGAACTAAACTAAACTAACCTAACCTAACGTAACCTAACGTATCCTAAATTAAACTAAACTGAACTGACCTAACATAACCAAATCTAAAAAAAACTAAAATAAATAAACTAAACTAAACTATAAACTTAGCTATAAATTAACTAAACTAAACTATAAACTAAACTAAACTATAAATAAAATTAAACTAAATTATCCTAAAGTAACCTAACATAACCTAACCTAAACTAACCTAAGCTAAACTAAACTTAACAAAACTAAGCTAACCTAACTTAACCTAAACTAATTCAAACTAACCTAAACTAACCAAAACTAAAATAAACTAAACTAAAATAAACTAAACTAAACTATAAACTAAGCTATAAATTAACTAAACTAAATTATAAACTAAACTAAACTAAATTAAACTAACCTAACCTAAGCTAACCTAAACTAAACTAAACTATTCTAACCTAACCTAACCTAAACTAAACCAAAATAAAATAAGCTAAATTAAACTAACCTACCCTAACCTAAACTAAACTAAATTCAAATAAATTAAACTAAACTAAACTAACCTAAAATAACCTAACCTAACATAACGTAAACTAAACTAAACCAAAGTAAACTAACCTAACCTAGCCTAACAAAAACTAATCTAAATTAAACTAAACTATAAACAAAACTAAACTAAACTAAACTAAACTAAACTAATCTAACCGAACCTAACCTATTCTAACCTAATCTAACCTAATTTAAACTAAACTAAACTAACCTAACATACCCTAAACTAACCTAAACTAAAGTAAACTATACTAAACTAAATTAAACTAAACTTAACTAAACAAATTTAAAATATTAATTAAACATAAAATATAAACTTAACTATAATCTAAACTTATAAATTAAACTAAACTAAACTAAATTATACCTAACTAACCTTACCTAAACTAAATTAAACTAAACTATGAACGAAACTGAACTAAACTATCCTAAGCTAACGTAACGTAACATAAACTAAACTAAACTAAACTATACTATATACTAAACTAAAGTATAAACTAAACTAAACTAAACTAAACTATCCTAACCTAACCTAACCTAACCTAAACTAAACTAAACTAATCTAACCTAACCTAACCAAAACTAAATTAAACTAAACTAAACTAAATAAACTAAACTAAACTAAATTAAACTAACCTAACCTAAACTAAACTAATTTAGATTTAAATAAACTAAACTAAATTAAATTATTAAATAAAATAAACTAAACTATAAACTAAACTAAACTAAACTATAAACTGAACTAAACTAAACTAAACTATCCTATCCTAACCTAACCTAACCTAACATAAATTAAACATTACTAAATAAACCTAACCTAACTTAAACTAAACTAAACTAAACTATAAACTAAATAAAACTATAAACTAAACTATAAACTAAACTAAACTAAACTAAACTATAAACTACATTAAACTAAACTATAAACTAAATTATAAAGTATACTAAACTAAACTAGACTAAAGTATAAACTAAACAAAACTAAACTAAACTAACCTAACCTAACCTTACCTAAACTAAACTAAACTAACCTAACTTAATTTAAACTATACTAAACTAAAATAAACTAAACTAAATTAAACTAAGCTAAGCTAAGCTAACATAACGTAAACTAAACTAAACTAAACTAATCTAAACTAAACTAAATTAAACTAAACTATAAACTAAACTATAAACTATATTAAACTAAACTATCCAATATTAACCTAACCCAACCTAACCTAAAATAAACTACACCAAAAAAAACTAAACTAAACCAACCTAACCTAAAATAACCTAACATAGCCTAACCTAAATTAAACTAAACTAAAATAAAATAAACTAAACTATAAACTAAACTAAACTGAATTAAAATATACTAAACCACCCTAACGTAAACTAACCTAACCTAACCTAAACTAAACTAAACTAAACTAACCTAAACTAAAGTAAATCAAATTAAACTAAACTAAACTAAACTATAAACTAAACTATAAACTAAGCTAAAAACTAAACTAAATTAAAATAAATTAAACTAAACTAAATTAAACTAACCTAACCTAACCTAACCTAACCTAAAATAAACTAAACTAAACTAACATTAGGTAACCTAACCTAAACTAAACTAAACTAAACTAAACTAAACTAAATTAAACTAAATTAAACTAAACTAATTTAAATTATAAACTAAACTAAACTATAAACTAAACTAAAGTAAACTAAACTAAACTATAAACTAAATTATAAACCAAACAATAAAGTAAAAGTAAACTAAATTTTAAACTAAAATAAACTATACTAAACTAATCTAAACTAACCTAACCTAACTTAACCTAACATAAACTAACCTTAACTAAACTATACCTACCTAAATAAAACTATAAACTACATTATAAATTAAACTATAAACTCAACTTAACTACACTAACTAAAATAAACTAAAATAACGCAACCTAACCTAACCTAACCTAAACTAAACTAAACTAACCTAACCTAACCTAACCTAAACTAACCTAAACTAAACTAAATTCACTAAAATAAACTAAACTTAACTACACTAACCTAACCTAACCTAAACTAAACTAAACTAAACAAAACTAAACTAAACTATATACTAAACTATAAAATAAATTAAACTAAAATAAACTAAACTAAACTGAATTAAACTAACCTATTCTAAACTAACCTAACCTAACATAAACTAAACTAAACTAGACTAACCTATCCTAACCTAACCTAAGCTAACCTAACCAAAAATAAACTAAAATAATCTAACATATCCTAACCTAAATTAATTTAAACTAAACTGAACTAAATTAAACTATAAACTAAAATATAAACTAAACTAAACAAAACTATATACAAAAATTAACTAAACTAACCTAACCTAACCTAACCTAAACTAAACTAACCTAACCTAACCTAACCTAACCTTACCAAACCTAATCTAACCTAAACTAAACTCCACTAAACTAAACTGCAAACTAAACTATAATTTCATCTACTAACTAAATTAAACTAAACTAAACTAAACTAAACTAAATTATAAACTAAACTATAAAATAATCTATAAACTAAACTAAACTAAACTATAAACTAAATTAAACTAAATTAACTAAACTAAACTAAACTATAAATTAAAATTAACTAAACTAAACCAAATTCAACCAACCTAACCTAAACTAAACTAAATTAGATTTTACTAAACTAAACTAAATTAACCTATAAACTAAATTTAACTAAACTAAACTAAATTAATCTAGCCTAACTTAACCTAACCTAACCTATACGAAACTAAACTAAAATAAACAAAACTAAACTAAACCTAACTAAACAAAACTAAACTAAAATTAACCAAACTAAACTAAACTAAACCAAAATGTAAACTAAACTATAACATAAATTAAACTAAACTAAACTAAAATAAACTAAACTAACCTAACTTAACATAACCTAACCTAACCTAACCTAAACTAAACTAAACTAACCTAACCTAACATAATATAAACTAAACTAAAGTAAATTCACTAAACTAAACTAAACTAAACTACACTAACCTAACCTAGCCTAACCTAAACTAAACTAAACTAAACTATAAACTAAAATATAAACTAAATTTAACAAAAATAAACTAAACTTAACTAAATTAAACTAACCTAATGTAAACTAACCTAACCTAACATAAACTAAACTAACTAAACTAACCTAACCTAACCTAAACTAAACTAAATTAAACTAAAATAAACCAAACTAAATTATACTATATACTAAACTAAACTAAACTACAAACTAAACAAAAATAAACTAAACTAAACTATAAACTAAAATATAAACTAAACTATAAACTAAACTAAACTAAACTATAAACTAAACTAAACTAAAGTAAACTAAACTAAACTAAACTAAACTAAACTAAACTATAAACTAAACTATAAACTAAACTTAACTAAACTAAACTGAACAAAAATAACCTAACCAAACCTAACTTAACCTAAATTAAACTAAACTAAACTAACCTAAACTAACCTAAATTAACCTAACTAAACTAAACTAAACTAACCTAAATTCAAATATACTAAACTAAACTTAACTCACCTAACCTAACCTAAATTAAGTAAACTAAACTAAACGAAACTAAACTAAACTAAATTAAACTAACCTAACCTAACCTAACCTAAACTAAACTAAACTATCCTAACCTAACCTAAACTAAACCAAAATAAAATAAACTAAACTAAACTAACCTACCTTAACCTAAACTAAACTAAATTCAAATAAATGAAACTAAACTAAACTAACCTAAAATAACCTAACCTAACATAACCTAAACTAAACTAAACCAAAGTAAACTAACCTAACCTAACCTAACAAAAATTAATCTAAATTAAACTAAACTATAAACAAAACTATAAATTAAATTTAACTAAAATAAACTAAACTTAACTAAATTAAACTAACCTAATGAAAACTAACCTAACCTAACATAAACTAAACTTACTAAACTAACCTAACCTAACCTAACCTAAACTAAACTAAACTAAATTAAACTAAAATAAACCAAACTAAATTATACTATATACTAAACTAAACTAAACTATAAAGTACACTATAAACTAAACTATAAACTAAACTAAACTAAAGTAAAGTAAACTAAACTAAACTAAACTAAACAAAAATAACCTAACCAAACCTAACTTAATCTAAATTAAACTAAACTAAACTAACCTAACCTAACTTAATCTAAACTAAACTAAACTAAATTCAAATAAACTAAACTAAACTAATCTTACCTAACCTAACCTAACCTAAATTAAAGTAAACTAAACCAACCTAACCTATCCTAACGAAAATTAAACTAAACTAAACTAAAATAAACTAAACTAAACAAACCTAAACTATAAACTAAACTATAAACTAAAACAAACTATAAACTAAACTCTACTAAACTATAATAAACTAAACTAACCTAACCTAACCTAACCTAAAATAAAATAAACAAAACTAAACTAACCTAACCTAACCTAACCTAACTTAACCTAAGCTAACCTAGACGAAAGCAAATTAAACTAAACTGAACTTAACTAAACTATACATTAAACTATTAGCAAAACTAAACTAAATTATAAACTAAACTATAAACTAAACTAAACTAAACTATAAATTAAAATAAACTATAAACTAAACTATAAACTAAACTAAATTAAATTGTAAACTAAACTATACTAAACTATACTAAACTAAGCTAAACTAACCTAATCTACCCTAACCAAACCTAAGCTAAACTAAACTAAACTAAACTAGTCTAACGTAAGCTAACCTAAACTAAATTATAAATTAAACTATTAGCAAAACTAAACTAAATTATAAACTAAACTATAAACTAAACTAAACTAAACTATATATTAAAATAAACTATAAACTAAACTATAAACAGAACTAAATTAAATTATAAACTAAACTAAAGTACACTATACTAAACTAAACTAAGGTAAACTAACCTAATCTAACCTAACCAAACTTAAGGTAAAGTAAACAAAACTAAACTAATCTTACTTAAGCTAACCTAAACTAAACTTAACTAACCTAACCTAACGTAACCTAACGTAACCTAAATTAAACTAAACTAAACTAACCTAACATAACTTAAACTAAATTAAACTAAACCAAATTCATATAAACTAAACTAAACTGAACTAAACTTAACTAACCTAACATAACCAAAACTAAACTAAACTAAACTAAATAAACTAAGCTAAACTAATTTAATCTAACCTAACGAAAACTAACTAAATTAGATTTAAATAAACTAAACTAAATTAAACTATAAACAAAACTAAACCTAACTATAAACTAAACTAAACTAAACTATAAACTAACCTAAACTAAACTAAACTATCCTATCCTAACCTAACATAACCTAACTAAACTATACTAAATAAACGTAACCTAACTTAAACTAAACTAAACTAAATTATAAACTTAACTAAACTATAAACTAAACTATAAATTAAACTAAATTAAACTAAATATAAACTAAATTAAACTAAACTAAAAACAAAACTATAAACTAAACTAAACTAAACTTAACTAACCTAACCTAACCTAACTAAAATAAAAATAAACTAATCTAACCTAACCTAAACTAAACTAAACTAAACTAAATTCAAATAAACTAAACTAATCTAAACTTAGCTAAACTAACCTAACCTAACCTAACATAAACTAAACCAAATTAAACTAAACTAAAATAAACTAAAGGAAACTAAACTATAAACTAAACTATAAACTACATTAAACTAAACCATAAACTAAACTATAAAATAAACTAAACTAAACTATAAACTAAACTAAACAACCATATAAACTAAAGAAAAATAAACTATACTAACCTAACCTAAACTAACCTAAGCTAAACTAAACTTAACCAAACTAACCTATCCTAACCTAACCTAAACTAAACTAACCTAACCTAACCTAACCAAAACTAAAATAATCTAAAATAAATAAACTAAACTAAACTATAAACTGAGCTATAAATTAACTAAACTAAACTATAAACTAAACTAAACTAAACTATAAATTAAACTAAACTAAACTATCCTAAAGTAACCTAACTTAACCTAAACTAAACTAAACTACCCTAACTTAACTTAGCCTAAACTAACTTAAACTAAACTAAACTAAATTATAAACTAAACTAAACTCAACCATCCTACCCTAACTTAACCTAACCTAACCTAAACTAAACTAAACTGACCTAACTTAATATAATCTAAACTAAACTAAACTAATTTACAAATTAACTAAACTCAACTAAACTAAACTAAATTAAACTAACCTAAACTAACCTAAGCTAAACTAGCCTATCCTAAAGTAAAGTAAACTAAACTAAACTAACCTAACCTATCCTAACCTAAATTAAACTAAACTAAATTCACTAAACTAATATACACTAACCTAACCTAACCAAAACTAAATTAAACTAAACTAAACTATAATAAACTAAACTAACCTAACTTAACATAACCTAACCTAACCTAAACTAAACTAAACTAAACTAACCTAACATAACATAAAATAAACTAAACTAAACTAAATTCACTAAACTAAACTAAACTAAACTACACTAACCTACCCTAACCTAACCTAAACTAAACTAAACTAAACTAAACTATAAACTAAACTATAAATTAAATTTAACTAAAATAAACTAAACTTAACTAAATTAAACTAACCTAATGAAAACTAACCTAACCTAACATAAACTAAACTTACTAAACTAACCTAACCTAACCTAACCCAAACTAAACTCAACTAAACTAAATTAAAATAAACTAAACTAATCTAAACTTAACTAAACTAACCTAACCTAACCAAAACTAAACCAAAATAAACTAAACTAAAATAAACTATAAACTAAGCTATAAACTAAACTAAACTAAATTATAAACTAAACTAAACTATACTAAACTAAACTAAACTAAACTAACCTAACCTAATCAAATTTAAGCTAAACTAAACTAAATTAAACTAAACTAAACTAACCTAACTTAACCTATCTAAAATAAACTAAACTAACCTAAATTCAAATATACTAAACTAAACTAACCTAACCTAACATAACCTAAACTAAACTAAACTAAACTAAACTATCCTAACCTAACCTAAACTAAACCAAACTAAAATAAACTAAACTAAACTAACCTACCCTAACTTAAACTAAAACTAAATTCAAATAAACTAAACTAAATTAAACTAACCTAAACTAACCTAACCTAACATAACCTAAACTAAACTAAACCAAAGTAAACTAACTTAACCTAACCTAACCAAACTAATCTAAATTTGACTAAACTATAAACAAAACCAAACTAACCTAAACTAAACTAAACTAAACTAACCGAACCTAACCTTTCGTAACCTAATGTAACGTAAGCTAAACTAAACTAAACCTACCTAACCTACCCTAAACTAACCTAAACTAAAGTAAACTATACTAAACTAAATTAAATTAACTTAACGAAAAAAATGAAAATATTAATTAAACTTAAAATATAAACTAAACTATAAACTAAACTATAAATGAAACTAACCTAAACTAAATTAAACTAAACTATAAACGAAACTAAACTAAACTATCCTAAGCTAACCTAACTTAACCTAAACTAAACTAAACTAAACTAACCTAACCTAACCTAATCTAAACTAAACTAAGTTAAATTATAAACTAAACTAAACTACATTATACTAAACTAAACAAAGGAAAACTAACCTAATCTAACCTAACCAAAACTAATCTAAAAATAGACTAAACTATAAACAAAACTAAACTAACCTAAACTAAAATAAACTAAACTAAACGAACCTAACCTATCCTAACGTAATCTAAGGTAAGCTAAGCTAAACTAAAGTAACGTAACCTACCGTAAACGAACCTAAACTAAAGTAAACTATACTAAACTAAATTAAACTAAACTTAACTAAACAAAATTAAAATATTGATTAAACTTAAAATATAAACTAAACTATAAACCAAACTATAAATTAAACTAAACTAAACTAAACTAAATTATACCTAACTAACCTATCCTAAACTAAATTAAACTAAACTATAAACGAAACTAAACTAAACTATCCTAAGCTAACGTAACTTAACCTAAACTAAACTAAACTAACCTAACCTAATCTAAACTAAACTAAACTAAACTATAAACTAAACTAAATTATAAACTAAACTAAAGTAAACTAAACTATCCTAACCTAACCTAACCTAACCTAAACTAAACTAACCTAACCTAACCTAACCTTACCTAACATAACCTAAACTAAAATAAACTAAACTTAACTAAAAAACCTAACCGAACATAACCTAACCTAACCTAAACTAAACAAAACTAAACTAAACTTACCTAACCTAAGCTAACCTAACCTAACTTAACCTAAACTAAACTATAAACTAAAACTAAACTAAACTATAAACTAAACTAAACTAAACTACCCTAACCTAACCTAATCTAAACTAAACTAAACTAAACTATAAACTAAACTAAATCATAAACTAAACTAAACTGAACTAACCTAACTTAACCTAAACTAAACTAAACTACCCTAACTTAACCTAACCTAATCTAAACTAAACTAAACTAAACTAAACTCAACCATCCTACCCTAACTTAACCTAACCTAACGTAAACTAAACTAAACTGACCTAACTTAATATAATCTAAACTAAACTAAACTAATTCACAAATTAACTAAACTAAACTAAACTATCCTAAACTAACCTAACTTAACCTAAACTAAACTAAACTACCCTAACTTAACCTAACCCAATCTAAACTAAATTAAACTAAACTATAAACTAAACTAAACTCAACCGTCCTACCCTAACTTAACCTAACCTAACGTAAACTAAACTAAACTGACCTAACTTAATATAATCTAAACTAAACTAAACTAATTTACAAATTAACTAAACTAAACTAAACTAAACTAAACTAACCTAACCTAACTTAAGCAAGACTAGCCTTTCCTAAAGTAAAGTAAAGAAAACTAAACTAACCTAACCTATCCTAACCTAAACTAAACTAAACTAAATTCACTAAACTAATATACACTAACCTAACCTAACCAAAACTAAACTAAACTAAACTAAACTGTATACTAAACTATAAAATAAATTAAAATAAACTAAACTAAAATAAACTAAACTAACCTAACTTAACATAACCTAACCTAACCTAAACTACACTAAACTAAACTAACCTAACCTAACATAATATAAACTAAACTAAACTAAATTCACAAAACTAAACTAAACTAAACTACACTAACCTAACCTAACCTAACCTAACTTAAACTAAACTAACTAAATTAACCTAGACTAACCTAACCTAAACTAAACTATAAACTAAACTAAACTAAAGTAAACTAAACTAAACTAAACTAAACTAAACTAAACTAAACTATAAACTAAACTATAAAGTAAACTTAAATAAACTATACTTAACAAAAATAACCTAACCAAACCTAACTTAACCTAAATTAAACTAAACTAAACTAACCTAACCTAACCTAAATTAAACTGAACTAAAATAAACTAAATTCAAATAAAGTAAACTAAACTAATCTAACCTAACTTAACCTAAAATAAAGTAAACTAAACTAACCTAACCTATCCTAACCACAACTAAACTAAACTAAACTAAGCTAAAATAAACTAAACTAAACAAATCTAAACTATAAAATAAACTATAAACTAAAATAAACTATAAACTAAACTCTACTAAACTAAAATAAACTAAACTAACCTAACGTAACCTAACCTAACCTAAAATAAAATAAACAAAACTAAACTAACCTAACCTAACCGAACCTAACTTAACCTAAGCTAACCTAGACGAAAGCAAACTAAACTAAACTGAACTTAACTAAACTATAAATTAAACTATTAGCAAAACTAAACTAAATTATAAATTAAACTATAAACTAATTTAAACTAAACTATAAATTAAAATAAACTATAAACTAAACTAAATTAAATTATAAACTAAACTATACTAAACTAAACTAAACTAAGCTAAACTAACCTAATCTACCCTAACGAAACCTAAGCTAAACTAAACTAAAGTAGTCTAACCTATGCTAACCTAAATTAAATTTTAAATTAAAGTATTAGCAAAACTAAACTAAATTATAAACTAAACTATAAACTAAACTAAACAAAACTATAAATTAAAGTAAACTATAAACTAAACTATAAACTAAATTAAATTAAATTATAAACTAAACTAAAGTACACTATACTAAACTAAACTAAGGTAAACTAACCTAATCTAACCTAACCAAACCTAAGGTAAAGTAAACTAACCTAACTAATCTAACTTAAGCTAACCTAAACTAAACTAAACTAACCTAACCTAACGTAACCTAAGGTAACTTAAATTAAACTAAACTAAACTAACCTAACATAACCTAAACTACATTAAACTAAACTAAATTCATATAAACTAAACTGAACTAAACTAAACTAACCTAACCTTACCAAAACTAAACTAAACTAAAATAAACTAAATAAACAAAGCTAAACTAAATTAATCTAACCTAACGAAAAATAACTAAATTAGATTTAAATAAACTGAACTAAATTAAACTGTAAACAAAACTAAACTTAACTATAAACTAAACTAAACTAAACTAAACTATCCTATCCTAACCAACCCTAACCTAACATAAACTAAACTATACTAAATAAACCTAACCTAACTTAAACTAAACTAAACTAAATTATAAACTTATCTAAACTATAAACTAAATTATAAACTAAACTAAACTAAACTAAATTATAAACTAAATTAAACTAAACTGAAAACTAAACTATAAACTAAATTAAATTAAACTAAACTAACCTAACCTAACCTAACCAAAATAAAAATAAACTAATCTAACCTAACCTAAACTAAACTAAACTAAATTCAAATAAACTAAACTAATCTAAACTTAACTTAACTAACCTAACCTAACCTAACCAAAACTAAACCAAATTAAACTAAACTAAAATAAACTAAAGTAAACTAAACTATAAACTAAACTATAAACTACACTAAACTAAACCATAAACTAAACTATAAACTCAACTAAACTAAACTATAAATTAAACTAAACAACCATGTAAACTAAAGAAAAATAAACTATACAAACTAACCTAACCTAAACTAACCTAACCTAAACTAAACTAAACTAACCTAACCTAACCAAAACTAAAATAAACTAAAGTAAATAAACTAAACTAAACTAAAGTATAAACTAAGCTATAAATTAACTAAACTAAACTATAAACTAAACTAAACTAAACTATAAATTAAACTAAACTAAACTATCCTAAAGTAACCTAACTTAACCTAACTAAACTAAACTACCCTAACTTAACCTTGCCTAAAGTAACTTAAACTAAACTAAACTAAATTATAAACTAAACTAAATTCAACCATCCTACCCTAACTTAACCTAACCTAACCTAAACTAAACTTAACTGACCTAACTTAATATAATCTAAACTAAACTAAACTAATTTACAAATTAACTAAACTCAACTAAACTAAACCACATTAAACTAACCTAACCTAACCTAAGCTAAACTAGCCTATCCTAAAGTAAAGTAAATTAAACTAAACTAACCTAACCTATCCCCACCTAAAATAAACTAAACTAAATTCACTAAACTAATATACACTAACCTAACCTAACCAAAACTAAACTAAACTAAACTAAACTGTAAACTAAACTATAAAATAAATTAAACTAAACTAAACTAAAATAAACTAAACTAACCTAACTTAACATAACCTAACCTAACCTAAACTAAACTAAACTAAACTACACTAACCTAACGTAACCTAACCTAAACTAAACTAAACTAAACTATAAACTAAATTTAACTAAAATAAACTAAACTTAACTAAATTAAACCAACCTAATGTAAACTAACCTAACCTAACATAAACTAAACTTACTAAACTAACCTAACCTAACCTAAACTAAACTAAACTAAATTAAACTAAAATAAACCAAACTAAATTATACTATATACTAAACTAAACTAAACTATAAAGTAAACTATATAGTAAACTATAAACTAAAATAAACTAAACTATAAACTAAACTAAAGTAAAGTAAACTAAACTAAACTAAACTAAACTAAACTATAAACTAAACTATAAACTAAACTTAACTAAACTAAACTAAACAAAAATAACCTAACCAAACCTAACTAATCGAAATTAAACTAAACTAAACTAACCTAACCTAACTTAAACTAAACTAAACTAAACTAAATTCAAATAAACTACACTAAACTAATCTTACCTAACCTAACCTAACTTAAATTATAGTAAACTAAACCAACCTAACCTATTCTAACCAAAACTAAATTAAAGTAAACTAAAATAAACTAAACTAAACAAATCTAAACTATAAACTAAACTATAAACTAAAATAAACTATAAACTAAACTCTACTAAACTAAAATAAACTAAACTAACCTAACCTAACCTAACCTAAAATAAAATAAACAAAACTAAACTAAACTAACCTAACCGAACCTAACTTAACCTAAGCTAACCTAGACGAAAGCAAACTAAACTAAACTGAACTTAACTAAACTATACATTAAAATATCAGCAAAACTAAACTAAATTATAAACTAAACTATAAACTAAACTAAACTAAACTATAAATTAAAATAAACTATAAACTAAACTATAAACTAAACTAAATTAAATTGTAAACTAAACTATTCTAAACTAAGCTAAAATAACCTAATCTACCCTAACCAAACCTAAGCTAAACTAAACTAAACTAGTCTAACGTAAGCTAACCTAAACTAAATTATAAATTAAACTATTAGCAAAACTAAACTAAATTATAAACTAAACTATACACTAAACTAAACTAAACTAGAAATTAAAATAAACTATAAACTAAATTATAAACTAAACTAAATTAAATTATAAACTAAACTAAAGTACACTATACTAAACAAAACTAAGGTAAACTAACCTAATCTAACCTAACCAAACCTAAGGTAAAGTAAACTAAACTAAACTAATCTAACCTAAGCTAAGCTAAACTAAACTAAACTAAACTAACCTAACCTAACGTAACCTAAATTAAACTAAACTATACTAACCTAACATAACCTAATCTAAATTAAACTAAACTAAATTCAAATAAACTAAACTAAACTGAACTAAACTAAACTAACCTAACCTAACCAAAACTAAACTAAACTAAACTAAACTAAACTAAATAAACTAAGCTAAAATAAATTAATCTAACCTAACGTAAACTTACTAAACTAGATTTAAATAAACTAAACTAAATTAAACTATAAACAAAACTAAACTAAACTATAAACTAACATAAACTAAACTAAACTATCCTATACTAACCTAACCTAACCTAACATAAACTAAACTATACTAAATAAACCTAACATAACTTAAACTAAACTAAACTAAACTATAAACTTAACTAAATTATAAACTAAACTATAAACTAAACTAAATTAAACTAAACTAAACTATAAACTAAATTAAACTAAACTATAAACTAAACAATAAACTAAACTATACTAAACTAACCTAACCTAACCTAACCAAAATAAAAATAAACTAATCTAACCTAACCTAAACTAAACTAAACTAAACTAAATTCAAATAAACTAAACTAATCTAAACTTAACTAAACTAACCTAACCTAACCTAACTAAAACTAAACCAAATTAAACTAAACTAAAATAAACTAAAGTAAACTAAACTATAAACTAAACTATAAACTACACTAAACTAAACTATAAACTAAACTAAACTAAATTATAAACTAAACTATAAACTAAACTAAACAACCATATAAACTAAAGAAAATTAAACTAAACTAACCTAACCTAACCTAACGTAAAGTAACCTAAGCTAAACTAAACTTAACAAAACTAACCTAACCTAACTTAACCTAAACTAATTTAAACTAACCTAAACTAACCAAAACTAAAATAAATTAAACTAAAATAAACTATAATAAACTAAACTATAAACTAAGCTATAAATTAACTAAACTAAATTATAAACTAAACTAAACTATACTAAACTAAACTAAACTAATCTAACCTTACCTAACCCAAACTAAACTAAACTAAACTAACCTAACCTAAGCTAACCTAAATGAAACTAAAATAAACTAACCTAACTTAACCTAACTAAACTAAACTAACCTAAATTCAAATATACTAAACTAAACTTAACTCACCTAACCTAACCTAAATTAAGTAAACTAAACTAAACGAAACTAAACTAAAATAAATTAAACTATAAACTAAATTTAACTAAAATAAACTAAACTTAACTAAATTAAACTAACCTAATGTAAACTAACCTAACCTAACATAAACTAAACTTACTAAACTAACCTAACCTAACCTAACCTAAACTAAACTAAACTAAATTAAACTAAATAAACCAAACTAAATTATATTATATACTAATCTAAACTAAACTATAAACTAAAGTAAACTAAAGTAAACTAAACTAAACTAAACTAAACTAAACTAAACTAAAAACTAAACTATAAACTAAAATAAACTATAAAGTAAACTCTACTAAACTAAAATAAACTAAACTAACCTAACCTAACCTAACCTACCCTAAAATAAAATAAACAAAACTAAACTAACCTAACCTAACCGAACCTAACTTAACCTAAGCTAACCTAGACGAAAGCAAACTGAACTAAACTGAACTAAATTAAACTATAAATTAAACTATTAGCAAAACTAAACTAAATTATAAACTAAACTATAAAATAATTTAAACTAAACTATAAATTAAAATAAACTATAAACTAAACTATAAACTAAACTAAATTAAATTATAAACTAAACTATACTAAACTAAACTAAACTAAGCTAAACTAACCTAATCTACCCTAACGAAACCTAAGCTAAACTAAACTAAACTAAACTAGTCTAACCTAAGCTAACCTAAACTAAATTATAAATTAAAATATTAGCAAAACTAAACTAAATTATAAACTAATCTATACACTAAACTAAACTAAGCCATAAACTAAACTATAAAATAAACTAAACCAAACTAACCTAACCTAACCTAACCAAATTAAAAATAAACTAATCTAACCTAACCTAACCTAAATTAAACTAAACTAAATTCAAATAAACTAAAATAATCTAAACTAAACTAAACTAACCTAACCTAACCTAACCTAACCAAAACAAACCAAATTAAACTAAACTAAAATATACTAAACTAAACTAAAGCATAAACTAAACTATAAACTAAACTAAACTATAAACTAAACTATAAACTAAACTAAATTAAACTATAAACTAAACTATAAACTAAACTAAACTAACCTAATCTAACCTAACCTAAGCTAAACTAAACTTAACAAAACTAACCTAACCTAACCTAAACTAAACTAAACTAACCTAACCTAACCAAAACTAAAATAAAGTAAACTAAAATAAACTAAACTAAACTAAACTATAATCGAAAATAAACTATAAACTAAGCTATAAACTAAACTAAACTAAATTATAAACTAAACTAAACTATACTAAACTAAACTAAACTAAACTAACCTAACCTAACCTAATCAAACCTAAGCTAAACTAAACTAAACTAAATTAATCTAACCTAATCTAACCTAACCTAAACTAAACTAACCTAACCTAAATTAAACTAAACTAAACTAACCTAACTTAACCTAACTAAACTAAACTAAACTAACCTAAATTCAAATATACTAAACTAAACTAACCTAACCTAACCTAAATTAACTAAACTAAACTAAACGAAACTAAACTAAACTAAATTAAACTAACCTAAATTAACCTAACCTAACATAACCTAAACTAAACTAAACTAAACTAATCTATCCTAACCTAACCTAAACTAAACCAAAATAAAATAAACTAAACTAAACTAACCTACTCTAACCTAAACTAAAACTAATATCAAATAAACTAAACTAAATTAAACTAACCTAAACTAACCTAACCTAAGCTAAACTAAATTAAACTAAACTAACCGAACCTTACCTAACCTAAACTTACCTAAACTAAGCTAAACTAACCTAACGTAACCTAACCTAAACTAACCTAAACTAAACTAAATTCAAATAAACTAAACTAAACTAAACTAACCTAACTGAACCTAACTAAACTAAACTTAACTAACCTAACCTAACCTAAACTAAACTAAACTAAACTATAAACTAAAGTAAACTAAATTAAACTACACTATCCTAACCTAACCTAACCTAAAAAAACTAAATTATACTAACCTAACCTAACCAAAACTAAACTAAACTATAAACTAAACTAAAATAAACTAATTTATAAATTAACTAAACAAACTATACTAAAAAAATTAAACTAAACTAACCTAACCTAACCTAACCTAGCCTAACCTAAACTAAGCTAAGCTAAGCTAACCTAACGCAAGCTAACCTAAACGAAACTAAACTAAATAAACTAAACTAAACTAAACTAAACAAAATCTTACAAATCTAAACTAAACTAAACTAAACTTTAAACTAAAGTATAAACTAAACTAAACAAAACTATAAGCTAAATTATAAACTAAACTAAACTAAACTATAAACTAAACTAAACTAAAGTAAACTAAACTAAACTAAACTAAACTAAACTACAAACTAAACTATAAACTAAACTTAACTAAACTAAATTAAACAAAATAACCTAACCTAACCTAACTTAACCTAAATTAAACTAAACTAAACTAACCTAACCTATCTTAACCTAAACTAAACTAAACTAAATTCAAATAAACTAAACTAAACTAAATCTAACCTAACCTAACCTAACCTAAATTAAAGTAAACTAAACTAACCTAACCTATCCTAACCAAAACTAAAATAAACTAAAATAAACTAAATTAAATAAATCTAAACTATAAACTAAACTATAAACTAAAATAAACTTTATACTAAACTCTACTAAACTAAACTAAACTAAACTAAGCTAACCTAACCTAACCTAACCGAACCTAACTTAATCTAAGCTAACCTAGACGAAAGTAAACTAAACTAAACTGAACTTAACTAAACTATAAATTAAACTATTAGCAAAATAAAATTAAATTATAAACTAAACTATAAACTAAACTAAACTAAACTATAAATTAAAATAAACTATACACTAAACTATAAACTAAACTAAATTAAATTATAAACTAAACTAAACTATACTAAACTAAACTAAGCTAAACTAACCTAATCTACCCGAAAAAAACCTAAGCTAAACTAAACTAAACTAATCAAACCTAAGCTAACCTAAACTAAATTATAAATTTAACTATTAGCAAAACTAAACTAAATTATAAACTAAATTATAAACTAAACTAAACTAAACTATAAATTAAAATAGAATATAAACTAAACTATAAACTAAACTAAATTAAATTATAAACTAAACTAAACTACACTATACTAAATTAAACTAAGGTAAACTAACCTAATCTAACCTAACCAAACCTAAGCAAAAGTAAACTAAAGTAAACTAATCTAACCTAAGCTAACCTAAACTAAACTAAACTGAACTAACCTAACCTAACGTAACCTAACCTAAACTAACCTATATTAAACTAAACTAAACACACCTAACATAACCTAAACTAAATTAAACTAAACCAAATTCAAATAAACTGAACTAAACTGAACTAAACTAAAGTAACCTAACCTAACAAAAACTAAACTAAACTAAAATAAACTAAAATGAACTAAACTAAACTAAACTAAATAAAATAAACTAAACTAAATTAATCTAACCTAACGTAAACTAACTAAATTAGATTTAAATAAACTAAACTAAATGAAACTATAAGCTAAATTAAACTAAACTATAAAGTAAACTAAACTAAACTATAAACTAAACTAAATTAAACTAAACTATAAACTAAACTATAAACTAAACTAAACTAAACTAAACACTAAACTAAATTAAACTAAACTATAAACTAAACTATACACTAAACTAAACTAAACCATAAACTAAAGTATAAACTAAACTAAACTAAACTATAAATTAAACTAAACTAAACTAACCTAACCTAACCTAACCAAAATAAAAATAAACTAATTTAACCTAACCTAACCTAAATTAAACTAACCTAAATTGAAATAAACTAAAATGATCTAAACTAAACAAAACTAACCTAACCTAACCTAACCTAACCAAAACTAAACCAAATTAAACTAAATTAAAATAAACTAAACCAAACTAAAGCATAAACTAAACTATAAACTAAACTAAACTAAACTATAAAATAAACTAATAACTAAACTAAATTAAACTATAAACTAAACTATAAACTAAACTAAACAACCATATAAACTAAAGAAAACTAAACTAAACTAACCTAACCTAACCTAACGTAAGCTAAACTAAACTTAACAAAACTAACCTAACCTAAACTAAACTAAACTAACCTAACCTAACCAAAACTAAAATAAACTAAACTAAAATAAACTAAACTAAACTAAACTATAAACTAAAATAAACTATAAACTAAGCTATAAACTAAACTAAACTAAATTATAAACTAAACTAAACTAAACTATACTAAACTAAACTAAACTAAACTAACCTAACCTAACCTAATCAAACCTAAGCTAAACTAAACTAAACTAAACTAATCTAACTTAACCTAACCTAACCTAAACTAAGCTAAACTAACCTAACCTAAATTAAACTAAACTAAACTAACCTAACTTAACCTAACTAAACTAAACTAAACTAACCTAAATTCAAATATACTAAACTAAACTAAGCTAACCTAACCTAAATTAATTAAAATAAACTAAACGAAGCTAAACTAAATTAAATTAAACTAACCTAACCTAACCTAACATAACCTAAACTAAACTAAACTAAACTAAACTATCCTAACCTAACCTAAACTAAACCAAAATAAAATAAACTAAACTAAAATAACCCACCCTAACCTAAACTAAAACTAAATTCAAATAAACTAAACTAAACTAAACTAACCGAACCTAACCTTTCGTAACCTAATCTAACGTAATCTAAACTAAACTAAACTAACCTAACCTACCCTAAACTAACCTAAATTAAAGTAAACTATACTAAACTAAATTAAACTAAACTTAACTAAACAAAATAAAAATATTTATTAAACTTAAAATATAAACTAAACTATACACTAAACTATAAATTAAACTAAACTAAACTAAACTAAACTAAATTATACCTAACTAACCTAGCCTAAACTAAATTAAACTAAACTATAAACGAATCTAAACTAAACTATCCTAAGTTAACCTAACCTAACCTAATATAAACTAAACTAAACTATGGGGGTGTAGTGGTTACCATACTTGCCTCCTACTCCCAAAACGCGGGCTCCAACCCGGCCAGGATCGATGGATTTTTTCGGGGCGTAAAAATCCTAAGCATGGCTTCCTTCGGAAGGGAAGTAAAGCCGTGGGTCCCGTGTCGTACATTTACGGCACGAAAAAGAATTTCAAGCCTGAAAGAGAGGCCTCTGAGCAAAATTTGTCGGCCGTTTCACGCCCTGAGATGAATGGGACGCTGATGACCTGAGCTGTTAAAGAGCGTCCGTAAATAAATTAATAAAAAAAAAAAAAAAAAACTAAACTAAACTATACACTAAACTAAACTAAGCCATAAACTAAACTATAAACTACACTAAACTAAACTATAAACTAAACTATAAACTAAACTAAACTAAACTATAAACTAAACTAAACAACCACATAAACTAAAGAAAAATGAACTATACTAACCTAACCTAACCTAACCTAAACTAACCTAAGCTAAACTAAACTTAACAAAACTAACCTAACCTAATCTAAACTAAACTAAACTAACCTAACCTAACCAAAATTAAAATAAACTAAAATAAATAAACTAAACTAAACTAAACTATAAACTAAGCTATAAATTAACTAAACTAAACTATAAACTAAACTAAACTAAACTAAACTATAAATTAAACTAAACTAAATTATCCTAAGGAAACCTAACTTAACCTAAACTAAACTAAACTACCCTAACTTAACCTAGCCTAAACTAACTTAAACTAAACTAAACTAAATTATAAACTAAACTAAACTCAACCATCCTACCCTAACTCAACCTAACCTAACCTAAATTAACTAAACTGACCTAACTTAATATAATCTAAACTAAACTAAACTAATTTACAAATTAACTAAACTCAACTAAACTAAACTAAATTAAACTAACCTAACCTAACCTAAGCTAAACTAGCCTATCCTAAAGTAAAGTAAACTAAAATAAACTAACCTAACCTATCCTAACCTAAACTAAACTAAACTAAATTCACTAAACTAATATACACTAACCTAACCTAACCAAAACTAAACTAAACTAAACTAAACTAAACTGTAAATTAAACTATAAAATAAATTAAACTAAACTAAACTAAAATAAACTAAACTAACCTAACTTAACATAACCTAACCTAACCTAAACTAAACTAAACTAAACAAACCTAACCTAACATAAAATAAAATAAACTAAACTAAATTCACTAAACTAAACTAAACTAAACTACACTAACCTAACGTAACGTAACCTAAACTAATCTAAACTAAACTAAACTATAAACTAAACTATAAACTAAATTTAACTAAAATAAACTAAACTTAACTAAATTAAACTAACCTTATGTAAACTAACCTAACCTAACATAAACTAAACTTACTAAACTAACCTAACCTCACCTAACCTAAACTAAACTAAACTAAATTAAACTAAAATAAACCAAACTAAATTATACTATATACTAAACCAAACTAAACTATAAAGTAAACTATAAACTAAACTATAAACTAAACTATAAACTAAACTAAATTAAACTAAATTAAACTAAACTAAACTAACCTAACCTAACTTAAACTAAACTAAACTAAACTAAATTCAAATAAACTAAACTAAACTAATCTTACCTAACCTAACCTAACCTAAATTAAAGTAAACTAAACCAACCTAACCTATCCTAACCAAAACTAAACTAAACTAAACTAAAATAAAATAAACTAAACTAAACAAATCTAAACTATAAACTAAACTATAAACTAAAATAAACTATAAACTAAACTCTACTAAACTAAAATAAACTAAACTAACCTAACCTAACCTAACCTAACTTAACCTAAGCTAAACTAGACGAAAGCAAACTAAACTAAACTGAACTTAACTAAACTATACATTAAACTATTAGCAAAACTAAACTAAATTATATACTAAACCTTAAACTAAACTAAACTAAACTATAAATTAAAATAAACTATACACTAAACTATAAACTAAACTAAATTAAATTATAAACTAAACAATACTAAACTATACTAAACTAAGCTAAACATACCTAATCTACCCTAACCAAACCTAAGCTAAACTAAACTAAACTAAACTAGTTTAACGTAAGCTAGCGTAAACTAAATTATAAATTAAACTATTAGCAAAACTAAACTAAATTATAAACTAAACTATAAACTAAACTAAACTATAAATTAAAATAAACTATAAACTAAACTATAAACTAAATTAATTAAATTATAAACTAAACTAAAGTACACTATTCTAAACTAAACTAAGGTAAACTAACCTAATCTAACCTAACCAAACCTAAGGTAAAGTAAACTAAACTAAACTAATCTAACCTAAGCTAACCTAAACTAAACAAAACTAAACTAACCTAACCTAACGTAACCTAACGTAACCTAAATTAAACTAAACTAAACTAACCTAACATAACCTAATCTAAATTAAACTAAACTAAATTCAAATAAACTAAACTAAACTGAACTATACTAAACTAACCTAACCTAACCAAAACTAAACTAAACTAAACTAAACTAAACTAAATAAACTAAGCTAAAATAGATTAATCTAACCTAAAGTAAACTTACTAAACTAGATTTAAATAAACTAAACTAAATTAAACTATAAACAAAAGTAAACTAAAATATGAATTAAACTGAACTAAACTATAAACTAACATAAACTAAACTAAACTATCCTATCCTAACCTAACCTAACCTAACCTAACATAAACTAAACTATACTAAATAAACCTAACCTAACTTATACTAAACTAAACTAAACTATAAACTTAACTAAATTATAAACTAAACTATAAACTAAACTAAATTAAACTAAACTAAACTATAAACTAAATTAAACTAAACTCTAAACTAAACTATAAACTAAACTATACCAAACTAACCTAACCTAACCAAAATAAAAATAAACTAATCTAACCTAACCTAAACTAAACTAAACTAAACTAAATTCAAATAAACTAAACTAATCTAAACTTAACTAAACTAACCTAACCTAACCTAACCAAAACTAAACCAAATTAAACTAAACTAAAATAAACTAATGTAAACTGAACTATAAACTAAACTAAAAACTACACTAAACTAAACTATAAACTAAACTATAAACTAAACTAAACTGAACTATAAACTAAACTAAACAACCATATAAACTAAAGAAAACTAAACTAAACTAACCTAACCTAACCTAACCTAAACTAACCTAAGCTAAACTAAACTTAACAAAACTAACCTAACCTAACTTAACCTAAACTAATTTAAACTAACCTAAACTAACCAAAACTTAAATAAATTAAACTAAACTAAACTAAACTAAACTATAAACTAAGCTATAATATAACTAAACTAAATTACAAACTAAACTAAACTATACTAAACTAAATTAAACTAATCTAACCTTACCTAACCCAACCTAAACTAAACTAAACTTACCTAACCTAACTTAACCTAAATGAAACTAAACTAAACTAACCTAACTTAACCTAACTAAACTAAACTAAACTAACCTAAATTCAAATATACTAAACTAAACTTAACTCACCTAACCTAACCTAAATTAAGTGAACTAAACTAAACGAAACTATACTAAACTAAATTAAACTAACCTAACCTAACCTAACCTAAACTAAACTAAACTAAACTATTCTAGCCTAACCTAAACTAAACTAAACCAAAATAAAAAAAACTAAACTAAACTAACCTACCCTAACCTAAACTAAACTAAATTCAAATAAATTAAACTAAACTAAACTAACCTAAAATAACCTAACCTAACATAACCTAAACTAAACTAAACCAAAGTAAACTAACCTAACCTAACCTAACAAAAATTAATCTAAATTAAACTAAACTATAAACAAAACAAAACTAACCTAAACTAAACTAAACTAAACTAACCGAACCTAACCTATTCTAACCTAATCTAACCTAATTTAAACTAAACTAAACTAACCTAACCTACCCTAAACTAACCTAAACAAAAGTAAACTATACTAAACTAAATTAAACTAAACTTAACTAAACAAATTTAAAATATTAATTAAACATAAAATATAAATTTAACTATAAACTAAACTATAAATTAAACTAAACTAAACTAAACTAAACTAAATTATACCTAACTAACCTAACCTAAATTAAATTAAACTAAACTATAAACGAAACTAAACTAAACTAACCCAATCAAAACTAAACAAAACTAAACTAATTTATAAATTAACTAAACTAAACTAAACTAAACTAAACTAACCTAAACTAACCTAAGCTAAACTAACCTATCCTAAACTAAACTAAACTAACCTAACCTAACCTAACCTAACCTAACCTAAATTAAACTATATTCACTAAACTAAACTACACTAACCTAACCTAAACTAAACTAAACTAAACTAAACTAAACTGTAAACTAAACTATAAACTAAATTAAACTAAACTAACCTAACCTAATTTAACCTAACCTAGGCTAAACTAAACTAAACTAAACTAACCTAACCTAACCTAAACTAAACTAAATTCACTAAACTAAGTTAAACTAAACTACACTAACCTAACCTAACCTAAACTAAACTAAACTATAAACTAAACTACAAACTAAATTAAACTAAAATAAAATAAACTAAACTAAATTAAACTAACCTAATCTAAACTAACCTAACCTAACATAAACTAAAATTACTAAACTAACCTAACCTAGCCTAACCTAAACTAAACTAAACTAAACTAAACTAAACTAAGCTAAACTAACCTAATCTACCCGAACAAAACCTAAGCTAAAGTAAACTAAACTGAACTAATCTAACCTAAGCTAACCTATCCTAAACTATACTAAACTAACCTAACCTAACGTAAGCTAACCTAACCTAACCTAAATTAAACTAAATTATAAATTTAACTATTAGCAAAACTAAACTAAATTATAAACTAAATTATAAACTAAACTAAACTCAACTATAAATTAAAATAAAATATAAACTAAACTAAATTAAATTATAAACTAAACTAAACTACACTATACTAAATTAAACTAAGGTAAACTAACCTAATCTAACCTAACCAAACCTAAGCAAAAGTAAACTAAACTGAACTAATATAACCTAAGCTAACCTAAACTAAACTAAAATAAACTAATCTAACCTAACGTAACCTAACGTAACCTAACCTAAATTAAACTAAACTAAACTTACCTAACATAACCTAAACTAAATTAAACTAAACTAAATTCAAATAAACTAAACTAAACTAAACTTAACTAAACTAACCTAACCTAACCAAAACTAAACTAAACTAAAATAAACTAAACTAAACTATAAACTAAATTAAACTAAACTCTAAACTAAACTATAAACTAAACTATACCAAACTAACCTAACCTAACCAAAATAAAAATAAACTAATCTAACCTAACCTAAACTAAACTAAACTAAACTAAATTCAAATAAACTAAACTAATCTAAACTTAACTAAACTAACCTAACCTAACCTAACCAAAACTAAACCAAATTAAACTAAACTAAAATAAACTAATGTAAACTGAACTATAAACTAAACTAAAAACTACACTAAACTAAACTATAAACCAAAACTAAACTAAGCTAAAATAAACTAAACTAAACTAAACTAAATAAACTAAATTAAACTAAACTAAACTATAAAGTAAACTAAACTAAACTATAAACTAACCTAAACTAAAGTAAACTATCCTATCCTAACCTAACCTAACCTAACATAATCTAAACTATACTAAATAAACATAACCTAACTTAAACTAAACTAAAATATAAACTAAACTATAAACTATACTAAACTAAACTAAACACTAATCTAAATTAAACTAAAGTATAAACTAAACTATACAACTAAACTAATCTAAGCCATAAACTAAACTATAAACTAAACTAAACTAAACTATAAACTAAACTAAACTAAACTAACCTAACCTAACCTAACCAAAATAAAAATAAACTAATCTAACCTAACCTTACCTAAGTTAAACTAAAATAAATTCAAATAAACTAAAATAATCTAAATTAAACTAAACTAACCTAACCTAACCCAACCTAACCAAAACTAAACCAAATTAAACTAAACTAAAATAAACTAAACTAAACTAAAGCATAAACTAAACTATAAACTAAACTAAACTATAAACTAAACTAAATTAAACTATACACTAAACTATAAACTAAACTAAACAACCATATAAACTAAAGAAAAAACTAAACTAAACTAAACAAACCTAACCTAACCAAAACTAAAATAAACTAAACTAAAATAAACTAAACTAAACTAAACTAAACTATAAACTAAAATAAACTATAAACTAAGCTATAAACTAAACTAAACTAAATTATAAACTAAATTAAACTATACTAAACTAAACTAAACTAAACTAACCTAACCTAATCAAACCTAAGCTAAACTAAACTAAACTAAACTAATCTAACCTAACCAAACTTAACCTAACTAAACTAAACTAAACTAATCTAAATACAAATGTACTAAACTAAACTAACCTAACCTAACCTAAATTAACTAAACTAAACTAAACGAAACTAAACTAAACTAAATTAAACTAACCTAACCTAACCTAACCTAACATAACCTAAACTAAACTAAACTAAACTATCCGAACCTAACCTAAACTAACCCAAAATAAAATAAACTAAACTAAACTAACCTACCCTAACCTAAATTAAAACTAAATTCAAATAAACTAAACTAAATTAAACTAACCTAAACAAACCTAACGTAACATATACTAAACTAAACTAAACCAAAGTAAACTAACTTAACCTAACCTAACCAAAACTAATCTTAATTAAACTAAACTATAAACAAAACTAAACTAACCTAAACTAAACTATACTAAACTAACCGAACCTAACCTTTCGTAACCTAATCTAACGTAAGCTAAACTAAACTAAACTAACCTAACCTACCCTAAACTAACCTAAATTAAGTAAACTATACTAAAATAAATTAAACTAAACTTAACTAAACAAAATGAAAATATTAATTAAACTTAAAATATAAACTAAACTATAAACTAAACTATAAATTAAACTAAACTAACCTAACCTAAACTAAATTATACTAAACTATAAACGAATCTAAACTAAACTATCCTAAGTTAACCTAACCTAACCTAAGCTAAACTAAACTAAACTAAACTATACACTAAACTAAACTAAGCCATAAACTAAACTATAAAGTATACTAAACTAAACTATAAATTAAAATAAACTATAAACTAAACTATAAACTATACTAAATTAAATTATAAACTAAACTAAAGTACACCATACTAAACTAAACTAAGGTAAACTAACCTAATCTAACCTAACCAAACCTAAGGTAAAGTAAACTAAACTAAACTAATCTAACCTAAGCTAACCTAAACTAAACTAAACTAAACTAACCTAACCTAACGTAACCTAACGTAACCTAAATTAAACTAAAGTAAACTAACCTAACATAACCTAATCTAAATTAAACTAAACTAAATTCAAATAAACTAAACTAAACTGAACTAAACTAAACTAACCTAATCTAACCAAAACTCAACTAAACTAAACTAAACTAAACTAACTAAACTAAGTTAAAATAAATTAATCTAACCTAACGTAAACTTACTAAACTAGATTTAAATAAACTAAACTAAATTAAACTATAAACAAAAGTAAACTAAACTATAAACTAAACTAAACTAAACTATAAACTAACATAAACTAAACTAAACTATCCTGTCCTAACCTAACCTAACACAAACTAAACTATGCTAAATAAACCTAACCTAACTTAAACTAAACTAAACTAAACTAAACTATAAACTTATCTAAATTGTAAACTAAACTATAAACTAAACTAAATTAAACTAAACTAAACTATAAACTAAATTAAACTAAACTATAAACTAAACTATAAACTAAACTAAACTAAACTAACCTAACCTAACCTAACCAAAATAAAAATAAACTAATCTAACCTAACTTAAACTAAACTAAACTGAACTAAATTCAAATAAACTAAACTAATGTAAACTAAATTAAACTAAACTATAAACTAAACTATAAACTACACTAAACTAAACTATAAACTAAACTATAAACTAAACTAAACTAAAATATAAACTAAACTATAAACTAAACTAAACAACCATATAAACTAAAGAAAACTAAACTAAACTAACCTAACCTAACCTAACCTAAACTAACCTAAGCTAAACTAAACTTAACAAAAGTAACCTAACCTAACCTAACCTAAACTAATTTAAACTAACCTAAACTAACCAAAACTAAAATAAACTAAATTAAAATAAACAAAACTAAACTAAACTATACTAAACTAACCTAACTTAACCTAACCAAAATAAAAATAAACTAATCTAACCTAACATAAACTAAACTAAACTAAATTCAAATAAACTAAACTAATCTAACCTTAACTAAACTAACATAACCTAACCTAACCAAAACTAAACCAAATTAAACTAAACTAAAATAAACTAAAATAAACTAAACTATAAACTAAACTATAAACTACACTAAACTAAACTATAAACTAAACTATATACTAAACTAAACTAAACTATAAACTAAACTATAAACTAAACTAAACAACCATATAATCTAAAGAAAACTAAACTAAACTAACCTAACCTAACCTAACCTAAACTAACCTAAGCTAAACTAAACTTAACAAAACTAATCTAACCTAACTTAACCTAAACTAATTTAAACTAACCTAAACTAACCAAAACTAAAATAAATTAAACTAAACTAAACTAACCTATAAACTAAGCTATAAATTAACTAAACTAAATTATGAACTAAACTAAACTATACTAAACTAAATTAAACTAATCTAACCTTACCTAACCCAACCTAAACTAAACTAAACTAACCTAACCTAACCTAACCTAAATGAAACTAAACTAAACTAACCTAACTAAACCTAACTAAACTAAACTAAACTAACCTAAATTCAAATATACTAAACTAAACTTAACTCACCTAACCTAACCTAAATTAAGTAAACTAAACTAAACGAAACTAAACTAAACTAAATTAAACTAACCTAACCTAACCTAACCTAACCTAAACTAAACTAAACTAAACTATTCTAACCTCACCTAACCTAAACTAAACCAAAATAAAACAAACTAAACTAAACTAACCTACCCTAACCTAAACTAAACTAAATTCAAATAAATTAAACTAAACTAAACTAACCTAAAATAACCTAACCTAACATAACCTAAACTAAACTAAACCAAAGTTAACTAACCTAACCTAACCTGGCAAAAACTAATTCAAATTAAACTAAACTATAAACAAAACTAAACTAACCTAAACTAAACTAAACTAAACTAACCGAACCTACCCTAAACTAACCTAAACAAAAGTAAACTATACTAAACTAAATTAACCTAAACTTAAGTAAACAAATTTAAAATATTAATTAAACATAAAATATAAAGTTAACTATAAACTAAACTATAAATTAAACTAAACTAAACTAAACTAATTTAAATTATACCTAACTAACCTAAACTAAACTAAATTAAACTAAACTATAAACGAAACTAAACTAAACTATCCTAAGCTAACGTAACGTAACCTAAACTAAACTAAACTATAAACTAAACTATAAACTAAATTAAACTAAACTAAAATAAAATAAACTAAATTAAACTAACCTAATCTAAACTAACGTAACCTAACATAAACTAAACTTACAAAACTATCCTAAACTAAACTAACCTAACCTAATCAAAACTAAACTAAACTAAACTTATCTATAAATTAACTAAACTAAACTAAACTAAACTAAACTAACCTAACCTAAGCTAAACTAGCCTATCCTAAACTAAACTAAACTAAACTAACCTAACCTAACCTAACCTAAATTAAACTATATTCACTAAACTAAACTACACTAACCTAACCTAAACTAAACTAAACTAAACTAAACTGTAAGCTAAACTATAAACTAAATTAAACTAAACTAAACTAAAATAAACTAAACTAACCTAACCTAACATAACCTAACCTAGGCTAAACTAAACTAAACTAAACTAACCTAACCTAATCTAAACTAATCTTAACTAAATTCACTAAACTAAGTTAAACTAAACTACACTAACCTAACCTAACCTAAACTAAACTAAACTATAAACTAAACTATAAACTAAATTAAACTAAAATAAAATAAACTAAACTAAATTAAACT
This sequence comes from Metallyticus violacea, assembly GCA_030762175.1. Taxonomy (NCBI): domain Eukaryota; kingdom Metazoa; phylum Arthropoda; class Insecta; order Mantodea; family Metallyticidae; genus Metallyticus; species Metallyticus violacea. Next base: position 80,014,641 of record CM060842.1, on the reverse strand, counting down.
AACCTAATCTAAACTAACCTAACCTAACATAAACGAAACTTACTAAACTAACCTAACCTAATCTAACCTAAACTAAACTAAACTAAATTAGTCTAAAATAAAGAAAACTAAATTATACTATACACTAAACTATACTAAACTATGAACTAAACTAAAGTAAACTAAACTAAACTCTAAACTGAACTATAAACTAAACAATAAACTAAACTAAACTAAACTATAAACTAAACTAAAGTAAACTAAATTAACCTACCCTAACCTAACCTAACCAAAACTAAAATAAACTAAACTAAACTTACCTAACCTATTCTAACCTAACCTAACCTAACCTAAACTAAACTAAATTATAAACTAAACTATAAACTAAACTATAAACTAAACTAAACTAAATTATAAACTAAAGTAAAGTAAACTTAACTACACGATCCTAACCTTACCTAACCTAACCTAAACAAAACTAAACTAAACTAACCTAACCTAAACTAAACCAAACTATAAACTAAGCTATAAATTAACTACACTAAATTATAAACTAAACTAAATTATACTAAACTAAACTAAACTGAACTAACCTAACCTAACCAAAACTAAGCTAAACTAAACTAAACTCTTCTAACCTTACCTAACCTAACCTAAACTAAACTAAACTAACCTAATCTAACCTAACCTAAATGAAACTAAAATAAACTAACCTAACTTAACCTAACTAAACTAAACTAAACTAACCTAAATTCAAATATACTGAACTAATCTTAACTCACCTAACCTAACCTAAATTAAGTAAACTAAACTAAACGAAACTAAACTAAACAAAATAAACTAACCTAACCTAACCTAAACTAAACTAAACTATCCTAACTTAACCTAAACTAAATCAAAATAAAATAAACTAAACTAAACTAACCTACCCTAACCTAAACTAAACTAAATTAAACTAAACTAAACTAAACTAAACTAACCTAAAATAACCTAACCTAACATAACCTAAACTAAACTAAACCAAAGTAAACTAACCTAACCCAACCAAAACTAATTTAGATTAAACTAAACTATAAACAAAACTGAACTAACCTAAACTAAACTAAACTAAACTAACCGAACCTAACCTATTCTAACGTAATCTAACCTAATTAAAACTAAACTAAACTAACCTAACCCACCCTAAACTAACCTAAACTAAAGTAAACTATACTAAACTAAATTAAACTAAACTTAACTAAACAAATTTAAAATATTAATTAAACATAAAATATAAACTTAACTATAAATTAACTATAAATTAAATTAAACTAAACTAAGCTAAACTAAATTATACCCAACTAACGTAACCTAAACTAAATAAAACTAAATTATAAACGAAACTAAACTAAACTATTCTAAGCTAACGTAACGTAACCTAAACTAAACTAAACTAAACTAACCTAACCTAATCTAAACTAAACTAAACTATAAACTAAACTAAATTATAATCTAAACTAAACTATTTTAAACTATCCTAACCTAACCTAACCTAACCTAAACTAAACTAAACTAAACTAACCTAACCTAATCAAAACTAAACTAAACTAAACTAAACTAACCTAACCTAAACTAAGCTAAACTAGCCTATCCTAAACTAAACTAAAATAACCTAACGTAACCTAACCTAAATTAAACTAAATTCACTAAACTAAACTACACTAACCTAACCTAAACTGAGCTAAACTAAACTAAACTAAACTGTAAATTAAACTATAAACTAAATTAAACTAAACTAAACTAAAATAAACTAAACTAACCTAACCTAACCTAACCTAACCTAGCCTAAACTAAACTAAACTAAACTAACCTAACCTAACCTAAACTAAACTAAATTAAATTCACTAAACTAAGCTAAAATAAACTACACTAACCTAGCCTAAAATAAACGTAACTAAACTAAACTATAAACTAAACTATAAACTAAATTAAACTAAAATAAAATAAAATAAACTAAATTAAACTAACCTAATCTAAACTAACCTAACCTAACATAAACTAAACTTACTAAACTAACCTAACCTAACCTAACCTAAACTAAACTAAAATAAATTAAACTAAAATAAACAAAACTAAATTATACTATATACTAAACCAAACTAAACTATGAACTAAACTAAAGTAAACTAAACTAAACGATAAACTTAACTATAAACTAAACAATAAACTAAACTAAACTAAACTATAAACTAAACTAAACTAAACTAAACTAAAGTAAACTAAATTAACCTACCCTAACCTAACCTAACTAAAATTAAAATAAACTACACTAAACTTACCTAACCTATCCTAACCTAACCTAACCTAACCTAAACTAAACTAAATTATAAACTAAGCTATAAATCAAACTATAAACTAAACTAAACTAAACTATAAAGTAAAGTAAAGTAAACTTAACTACACTATCCTAACCTTACCTAACCTAACCTAAACAAAACTAAACTAAACTAACCTAACCTAAACTAAACTAAACTATAAACTAAACTAAACAAACTAATCTATAAATTAACTAAACAAACTATACTAAAATAAACTAAACTAAACTAACCTAATCTAACCTAACCTAACCGAACCTAGCCTAACCTAAATTAAGCTAATCTGACCTAACCTAACTTAAGGTAACCTAAACGAAAATAAACTAAGTAAACTAAACTAAACTAAACATAACTATACAAATCTAAACTAAACTAAACTAAACTATAAACTAAACTAAACTATAAACTAAACTAAATTAAATTATAAACTAAACTATTAACTAAACTAAATTAAACTAAACTAAACTGTAAAATAAACAAAACTAAACTAAACTAAACTAAACTAACCTAACGTAACCTAACCTAACCAAAATAAAAATAAATTAAACTTACCTAACCAAACCTAACCTTAACTAAACTAAACTAAACTGAACTAACCTAAACTAACCTAACCTAACCAAAACTAAACTAAACTGAACTAAACTAATAACTAAACTATAAACTAAACTAAACTAAACCATAAACTAAACTAAACAGCACTATTAACTAAACTAAACCCAAATAAACCAACCTAACCTAACCATTCCTAAGCTAAACTTTACTAAACTAAACTAACCTAACCTAACCTAACCTAACTTAGCCTAACGTCAACTAAACTAAACTAAACTAAAGTAAACAAAATAAGCTAAGCTAAGCTAAGCTAACCTAACCTAAACGAAACTAAACTAAAATAAAATAAACTAAAATAAAATAAACAAAACTAAACTAAACTAACCTAAACTGAAAACTAAACTATAAACTAAATTGTACTAAACTATACACTAAACTATAATCTAAACTAAACTAAACGAAAATAAACTAAACTATAAACTAAACTAAACTGAATTAAAATAAATTAAACCAACCTTACGTAACCTAACCTAACCTAACCTTACCAAAACTAAACTAAACTGAACTAAACTAATAACTAAACTAAACAGCACTGTTAACTAAACTAAACTAAACTAACCTAACCTAACCATTCCTAAGCTAAACTTTACTAAACTAAACTAACCTAACCTAATCTAACCTAACTTAGCCTAACGTCAACTAAACTAAACTAAACTAAAGTAAACAAAATAAGCTAAGCTAAGCTAAGCTAACCTAACCTAAACGAAACTAAACTAAACTAAACTAAAATAAAATAAACTAAAATAAAATAAACAAAACTAAACAAAACTAAACTAAACTAAACTGAAAACTAAACTATAAACTAAATTGTACTAAACTATACACTAAACTATAAACTAAACTAAATTAAACGAAAATAAACTAAACTATAAACTAAACTAAACTGAATTAAAATAAATTAAACCAACCTTACGTAACCTAACCTAACCTAACCTAAACTATACTAACGTAAATTAACCCAACCTAACCTAAACTGAACTAAACTAAATTCACTAAACCAAACTAAACTAAACCTCACTAACCTAACCTACCCTAACCTAAACTAACCTAAACTAAAGTAAATCAAACTAAACTATAAACTAAACTAAACTAAGATATAAACTAAAGTAAAGTAAACTTAACTACACTATCCTAACCTTACCTAACCTAACCTAAACAAATCTAAACTAAACTAACCTAACCTAAACTAAACTAAACTATAAACTAAACTTAACTAAACTAATCTATAAATTAACTAAACAAACTATACTAAAATAAACTAAACTAAACTAACCTAATCTAACCTAACCTAACCTAACCTAGCCTAACATAAATTAAGCTAAGCTAACCTAACCTAACGTAAGCTAACCTAAACGAAATTAAACTAAATAAACTAAACTTAACTAAACTAAACTAAACATAACTATACAAATCTAAACTAAACTAAACTAAACTATAAACTAAACTATAAACTAAACTAAACTATAAATTAAACTAAATGAAATTTTAAACTAAACTATTAAATAAACTAAATTAAACTAAACTAATCTGCAAAATAAACAAAACTAAACTAAACTAAACTAAACTAACCTAACCTAACCTAGCCTAACGTAAACTAAACTAAACTAAAATAAACTAAAGAAAATAAGCTAAGCTAAGCTAAACGAAACTAAACTAAACTAAAATAAAATAAAATAAACTAAAATAAAATTTACAAAACTAAACTGAAAACTAAACTATAAACTAAATTGTACTAAACTATACACTAAACAATAAACTAAACTAAACGAAAATAAACTAAACCATAAACTAAACTAAACTGAATTAAAATAAATTAAACCAACCTTAGGTAACCTAACCTAACCTAACCTAAACTATATTAAACAAAATTAACCCAACCTAACCTAAACTGAACTAAACTAAATTCACTAAACTAAACTAAATTAAACCTCACTAACCTAACCTACCCTATCCTAAAATAACCTAAACTAAAGTAAATCAAACTAAACTAAACTAAACTATAAACGAAACTAAACTATACTAAACTAAACTAAACAAAACTAACCTAACCTAACCTAATCTAAACTAAACTAAGCTAAACTATACACTAAACTAAAGTAAGCCATAAACTAAACTATAAACTAAACTAAACTAAACTATAAATTAAAATAAACAATAAACTAAACTATAATCTAAACTAAATTAAATTATAAACTAAACTAAACTACACTATACTAAACTAAACAAAGGAAAACTAACCTAATCTAACCTAACCAAAACTAATCTAAAAATTGACTAAACTATAAACAAAACTAAACTAACCTAAACTAAAATAAACTAAACTAACCGAACCTAACCTATCCTAACGTAATCTAAGGTAAGCTAAGCTAAACTAAACTAACGTAACCTACCGTAAACTAACCTAAACTAAAGTAAACTATACTAAACTAAATTAAACTAAACTTAACTAAACAAAATTAAAGTAGTAATTAAACTTAAAATATAAACTAAACTATAAACTAAAATATAAATTAAACTAAACTAAACTAAATTATACCTAACTAACCTAACCTAAACTAAATTAAACTAAACTATAAACGAAACTAAACTAAACTATCCTAAGCTAACGTAACTTAACCTAAACTAAACTAAACTAACCTAACCTAATCTAAACTAAACTAAACTAAACTATAAACTAAACTAAATTATAAGCTAAACTAAACTAAACTATCCTAACCTAACCTAACCTAAACTAAACTAACCTAACCTAACCTAACCTAACCTTACCTAACATAACCTAAACTAAAATAAACTAAACTTAACTAAACAACCTAACCGAACATAACCTAACCTAACCTAAACTAAACAAAACTAAACTAAACTTACCTAACCTAAGCTAACCTAACCTAACATAACCTACATTAAACTATAAACTAAAACTAAACTAAACTATAAACTAAACTAAACTAAACTACCCTAACCTAACCTAATCTAAACTAAACTAAACTAAACTATAAACTAAACTAAATTATAAACTAAACTAAACTGAACTATCCTACCCTAACTTAACCTAACCTAACGTAAACTAAACTAAACTGACCTAACTTGATTTAAACTAAACTAAACTAAACTAATCTACAAATTAACTAAACTAAACTAAACTAAACTAAACTAACCTAACCTAACCTAAACTAAACTATAAACTAAACTAAACTAAACTATAAATTAAACCAAACTAAACTATCCTAAACTAACCTAACTTAACCTAAACTAAACTAAACTACCCTAACTTAACCTAACCTAATCTAAACTAAACTAAACTAAACTATAAACTAAACTAAACTCAACCATTTTACCCTAACTTAACCTAACCTAACCTAAACTAAACTAAACTGACTTAACTTAATATAATCTAAACTAAACTAAACTAATTTACAAATTAACTAAACTAAACTAAACTAAACTAAACTAAACTAACCTAACCTAACCTAAGCTAAACTAGCCTATCCTAAAGTAAAGTAAAGTAAACTAAACTAACCTAACCTATCCTAACCTAAAATAACTAAACTAAATTCACTAAACTAATATACAGTAACCTAACCTAACCAAAACTAAACTAAACTAAACTAAACTGTAAATTAAACTATAAAATAAATTTAACTAAACTAAACTAAAATAAACTAAACTAACCTAACTTAACATAACCTAACCTAACCTAAACTAAACTAAACTAAATTAACCAAATCTAACATAATATAAACTAAACTAAATTAAATTCACTAAACTAAACTAAACTAAACTACACTAACCTAACCTAACCTAACCTAACCTAAACTAAACTAAACTATAAACTAAACCATAAACTAAATTTAACTAAAATAAACTAAACTTAACTAAATTAAACTAACCTAATGTAAACTAACCTAACCTAACTTAAACTAAACTAACTAAACTAACCTAACCTAACCTAACCTAAATTAAATTATAAACTAAACTAAACTAAAGTAAACTAAACTAAACGAAATAAAACTAAACTAAACTATAAAGTAAACTATAAAGTAAACTTAAATAAACTAAACTTAACAAAAATAACCTAACCAAACCTAACTTAACCTAAATTAAACTAAACTAAACTAACCTAACCTAACCTAAATTAAGCTGAACTAAAATAAACTAAATTCAAATAAACTAAACTAATCTAACCTAAACTAACCAAAATTAAAGTAAACTAAACTAACCTAACCTATCCTAACCAAAACTAAACTAAACTAAACTAAACTAAAATAAACTAAACTAAACAAGTCTAAACTATAAACTAAACTATAAACTAAAATAAACTATAAACTAAACTCTACTAAACTAAAATAAACTAAACTAACCTAACCTAACCTAACCTAACCTAAAATAAAATAAACAAAACTAAACTAACCTAACCTAACCGAACCTAACTTAACCTAAGCTAACCTAGACGAAAGCAAACTAAACTAAACTGAAGTTAACTAAACTATAAATTAAACTATTAGCAAAACTAAACTAAATTATAAACTATAAACTAATTTAAACTAAACTATAAATTAAAATAAACTATAAACTAAACTATAAACTAAACTAAATTCAATTATAAACTAAACTATACTAAACTAAACTAAACTAAGGTAAACTAACCTAATCTACCTAACGAAACCTAAGCTAAACTAAACTAAACTAAACTAGTCTAACCTATGCTAACCTAAACTAAATTATAAATTAAACTATTAGCAAAACTAAACTATATTATAAACTAAACTATAAACTAAACTAAACTAAACTATAAATTAAAGTAAACTATAAACTAAACCATAAACTAAATTAAATTAAATTATAAACTAAACTAAAGTACACTATACTAAACTAAACTAAGGTAAACTAACCTAATCTAACCTAACCAAACCTAAGGTAAAGTAAACAAAACTAAACTAATCTTACTTAAGCTAACCTAAACTAAACTTAACTAACCTAACCTAACGTAACCTAACGTAACCTAAATTAAACTAAACTAAACTAACCTAACATAACCTAAACTAAATTAAACTAAACCAAATTCATATAAACTAAACTAAACTGAACTAAACTTAACTAACCTAACATAACCAAAACTAAACTAAACTAAACTAAATAAACTAAGCTAAACTAATTTAATCTAACCTAACGAAAACTAACTAAATTAGATTTAAATAAACTAAACTAAATTAAACTATAAACAAAACTAAACTTAACTATAAACTAAACTAAACTAAACTATAAACTAACCTAAACTAAACTAAACTATCCTATCCTAACCTAACATAACCTAACTAAACTATACTAAATAAACGTAACCTAACTTAAACTAAACTAAACTAAATTATAAACTTAACTAAACTATAAACTAAACTATAAATTAAACTAAACTAAACTAAATATAAACTAAATTAAACTAAACTAAAAACAAAACTATAAACTAAACTAAACTAAACTTAACTAACCTAACCTAACCTAACTAAAATAAAAATAAACTAATCTAACCTAACCTAAACTAAACTAAACTAAACTAAATTCAAATAAACTAAACTAATCTAAACTTAGCTAAACTAACCTAACCTAACCTAACATAAACTAAACCAAATTAAACTAAACTAAAATAAAGTAAACTAAACTATAAACTAAACTATAAACTACATTAAACTAAACCATAAACTAAACTATAAACTAAACTAAACTAAACTATAAACTAAACTAAACAACCATATAAACTAAAGAAAAATAAACTATATTAACCTAACCTAAACTAACCTAAGCTAAACTAAACTTAACCAAACCAACCTATCCTAACCTAACCTAAACTAAACTAACCTAACCTAACCTAACCAAAACTAAAATAATCTAAAATAAATAAACTAAACTAAACTATAAACTGAGCTATAAATTAACTAAACTAAACTATAAACTAAACTAAACTAAACTATAAATTAAACTAAACTAAACTATCCTAAAGTAACCTAACTTAACCTAAACTAAACTAAACTACCCTAACTTAACCTAGCCTAAACTAACTTAAACTAAACTAAACTAAATTATAAACTAAACTAAACTCAACCATCCTACCCTAACTTAACCTAACCTAACCTAAACTAAACTAAACTGACCTAACTTAATATAATCTAAACTAAACTAAACTAATTTACAAATTAACTAAACTCAACTAAACTAAACTAAATTAAACTAACCTAAACTAACCTAAGCTAAACTAGCCTATCCTAAAGTAAAGTAAACTAAACTAAACTAACCTAACCTATCCTAACCTAAATTAAACTAAACTAAATTCACTAAACTAATATACACTAACCTAACCTAACCAAAACTAAACTAAACTAAACTAAACTGTAAACTAAACTATAAAATAAATTAAACTAATCTAAACTATAATAAACTAAACTAACCTAACTTAACATAACCTAACCTAACCTAAACTAAACTAAACTAAACTAACCTAACATAACATAAAATAAACTAAACTAAACTAAATTCACTAAACTAAACTAAACTAAACTACACTAACCTATCCTAACCTAACCTAAACTAAACTAAACTAAACTAAACTATAAACTAAACTATAAATTAAATTTAACTAAAATAAACTAAACTTAACTAAATTAAACTAACCTAATGAATACTAACCTAACCTAACATAAACTAAACTTATTAAACTAACCTAACCTAACCTAACCTAAACTAAACTAAACTAAATTAAACTAAAATAAACCAAACTAAATTATACTATATACTAAACTAAACTAAACTATAAAGTACACTATAAACTAAATTATAAACTAAACTAAACTAAAGTAAAGTAAACTAAACTAAACTAAACTAAACAAAAATAACCTAACCAAACCTAACTTAATCTAAATTAAACTAAACTAAACTAACCTAACCTAACTTAATCTAAACTAAACTAAACTAAATTCAAATAAACTAAACTAAACTAATCTTACCTAACCTAACCTAACCTAAATTAAAGTAAACTAAACCAACCTAACCTATCCTAACCAAAATTAAACTAAACTAAACTAAAATAAACTAAACTAAACAAACCTAAACTATAAACTAAACTATAAACTAAAACAAACTATAAACTAAACTCTACTAAACTATAATAAACTAAACTAACCTAACCTAACCTAACCTAAAATAAAATAAACAAAACTAAACTAACCTAACCTAACCGAACCTAACTTAACCTAAGCTAACCTAGACGAAAGCAAATTAAACTAAACTGAACTTAACTAAACTATACATTAAACTATTAGCAAAACTAAACTAAATTATATACTAAACTATAAACTAAACTAAACTAAACTATAAATTAAAATAAACTATAAACTAAACTATAAACTAAACTAAATTAAATTGTAAACTAAACTATACTAAACTATACTAAACTAAGCTAAACTAACCTAATCTACCCTAACCAAACCTAAGCTAAACTAAACTAAACTAAACTAGTCTAACGTAAGCTAACCTAAACTAAATTATAAATTAAACTATTAGCAAAACTAAACTAAATTATAAACTAAACTATAAACTAAACTAATCTAAACTATATATTAAAATAAACTATAAACTAAACTATAAACAGAACTAAATTAAATTATAAACTAAACTAAAGTACACTATACTAAACTAAACTAAGGTAAACTAACCTAATCTAACCTAACCAAACCTAAGGTAAAGTAAACAAAACTAAATTAATCTTACTTAAGCTAACCTAAACTAAACTTAACTAACCTAACCTAACGTAACCTAACGTAACCTAAATTAAACTAAACTAAACTAACCTAACATAACCTAAACTAAATTAAACTAAACCAAATTCATATAAACTAAACTAAACTGAACTAAACTTAACTAACCTAACATAACCAAAACTAAACTAAACTAAACTAAATAAACTAAGCTAAACTAATTTAATCTAACCTAACGAAAACTAACTAAATTAGATTTAAATAAACTAAACTAAATTAAACTATAAACAAAACTAAACTTAACTATAAACTAAACTAAACTAAACTATAAACTAACCTAAACTAAACTAAACTATCCTATCCTAACCTAACATAACCTAACTAAACTATACTAAATAAACGTAACCTAACTCAAACTAAACTAAACTAAATTATAAACTTAACTAAACTATAAACTAAACTATAAATTAAACTAAACTAAACTAAATATAAACTAAATTAAACTAAACTAAAAACAAAACTATAAACTAAACTAAACTAAACTTAACTAACCTAACCTAACCTAACTAAAATAAAAATAAACTAATCTAACCTAACCTAAACTAAACTAAACTAAACTAAATTCAAATAAACTAAACTAATCTAAACTTAGCTAAACTAACCTAACCTAACCTAACATAAACTAAACCAAATTAAACTAAACTAAAATAAACTAAAGGAAACTAAACTATAAACTAAACTATAAACTATATTAAACTAAACCATAAACTAAACTATAAACTAAACTAAACTAAACTATAAACTAAACTAAACAACCATATAAACTAAAGAAAAATAAACTATACTAACCTAACCTAAACTAACCTAAGCTAAACTAAACTTAACCAAACTAACCTATCCTAACGTAACCTAAACTAAACTAACCTAACCTAACCTAACCAAAACTAAAATAATCTAAAATAAATAAACTAAACTAAACTATAAACTGAGCTATAAATTAACTAAACTAAACTATAAACTAAACTAAACTAAACTATAAATTAAACTAAACTAAACTATCCTAAAGAAACCTAACTTAACCTAAACTAAACTAAACTACCCTAACTTAACCTAGCCTAAACTAACTTAAACTAAACTAAACTAAATTATAAACTAAACTAAACTCAACCATCCTACCCTAACTTAACCTAACCTAACCTAAAATAAACTAAACTGACCTAACTTAATATAATCTAAACTAAACTAAACTAATTTACAAAATAACTAAACTCAACTAAACTAAACTAAATTAAACTAACCTAAACTAACCTAAGCTAAACTAGCCTATCCTAAAGTAAAGTAAACTAAACTAAACTAACCTAACCTATCCTAACCTAAATTAAACTAAACTAAATTCACTAAACTAATATACAGTAACCTAACCTAACCAAAACTAAATTAAACTAAACTAAACTATAATAAACTAAACTAACCTAACTTAACATAACCTAACCTAACCTAAACTAAACTAAACTAAACTAACCTAACATAACATAAAATAAACTAAACTAAATTCACTAAACTAAACTAAACTAAACTACACTAACCTATGCTAACCTAGCCTAAACTAAACTAAACTAAACTAACCTAACCTAACCTAAACTAAACTAAATTAAATTCACTAAACTAAGCTAAAATAAACTACACTAACCTAGCCTAAAATAAACGTAACTAAACTAAACTATAAACTAAACTATAAACTAAATTAAACTAAAATAAAATAAAATAAACTAAATTAAACTAACCTAATCTAAACTAACCTAACCTAACATAAACTAAACTTACTAAACTAACCTAACCTAACCTAACCTAAACTAAACTAAAATAAATTAAACTAAAATAAACAAAACTAAATTATACTATATACTAAACCAAACTAAACTATGAACTAAACTAAAGTAAACTAAACTAAACGATAAACTTAACTATAAACTAAACAATAAACTAAACTAAACTAAACTATAAACTAAACTAAACTAAACTAAACTAAAGTAAACTAAATTAACCTACCCTAACCTAACCTAACTAAAATTAAAATAAACTACACTAAACTTACCTAACCTATCCTAACCTAACCTAACCTAACCTAAACTAAACTAAATTATAAACTAAGCTATAAATCAAACTATAAACTAAACTAAACTAAACTATAAAGTAAAGTAAAGTAAACTTAACTACACTATCCTAACCTTACCTAACCTAACCTAAACAAAACTAAACTAAACTAACCTAACCTAAACTAAACTAAACTATAAACTAAACTAAACAAACTAATCTATAAATTAACTAAACAAACTATACTAAAATAAACTAAACTAAACTAACCTAATCTAACCTAACCTAACCGAACCTAGCCTAACCTAAATTAAGCTAATCTGACCTAACCTAACTTAAGGTAACCTAAACGAAAATAAACTAAGTAAACTAAACTAAACTAAACATAACTATACAAATCTAAACTAAACTAAACTAAACTATAAACTAAACTAAACTATAAACTAAACTAAATTAAATTATAAACTAAACTATTAACTAAACTAAATTAAACTAAACTAAACTGTAAAATAAACAAAACTAAACTAAACTAAACTAAACTAACCTAACGTAACCTAACCTAAACAAAATAAAAATAAATTAAACTTACCTAACCAAACCTAACCTTAACTAAACTAAACTAAACTGAACTAACCTAAACTAACCTAACCTAACCAAAACTAAACTAAACTGAACTAAACTAATAACTAAACTATAAACTAAACTAAACTAAACCATAAACTAAACTAAACAGCACTATTAACTAAACTAAACCCAAATAAACCAACCTAACCTAACCATTCCTAAGCTAAACTTTACTAAACTAAACTAACCTAACCTAACCTAACCTAACTTAGCCTAACGTCAACTAAACTAAACTAAACTAAAGTAAACAAAATAAGCTAAGCTAAGCTAAGCTAACCTAACCTAAACGAAACTAAACTAAAATAAAATAAACTAAAATAAAATAAACAAAACTAAACTAAACTAACCTAAACTGAAAACTAAACTATAAACTAAATTGTACTAAACTATACACTAAACTATAATCTAAACTAAACTAAACGAAAATAAACTAAACTATAAACTAAACTAAACTGAATTAAAATAAATTAAACCAACCTTACGTAACCTAACCTAACCTAACCTTACCAAAACTAAACTAAACTGAACTAAACTAATAACTAAACTAAACAGCACTGTTAACTAAACTAAACTAAACTAACCTAACCTAACCATTCCTAAGCTAAACTTTACTAAACTAAACTAACCTAACCTAATCTAACCTAACTTAGCCTAACGTCAACTAAACTAAACTAAACTAAAGTAAACAAAATAAGCTAAGCTAAGCTAAGCTAACCTAACCTAAACGAAACTAAACTAAACTAAACTAAAATAAAATAAACTAAAATAAAATAAACAAAACTAAACAAAACTAAACTAAACTAAACTAAACTGAAAACTAAACTATAAACTAAATTGTACTAAACTATACACTAAACTATAAACTAAACTAAATTAAACGAAAATAAACTAAACTATAAACTAAACTAAACTGAATTAAAATAAATTAAACCAACCTTACGTAACCTAACCTAACCTAACCTAAACTATACTAACGTAAATTAACCCAACCTAACCTAAACTGAACTAAACTAAATTCACTAAACCAAACTAAACTAAACCTCACTAACCTAACCTACCCTAACCTAAACTAACCTAAACTAAAGTAAATCAAACTAAACTATAAACTAAACTAAACTAAGATATAAACTAAAGTAAAGTAAACTTAACTACACTATCCTAACCTTACCTAACCTAACCTAAACAAATCTAAACTAAACTAACCTAACCTAAACTAAACTAAACTATAAACTAAACTTAACTAAACTAATCTATAAATTAACTAAACAAACTATACTAAAATAAACTAAACTAAACTAACCTAATCTAACCTAACCTAACCTAACCTAGCCTAACATAAATTAAGCTAAGCTAACCTAACCTAACGTAAGCTAACCTAAACGAAATTAAACTAAATAAACTAAACTTAACTAAACTAAACTAAACATAACTATACAAATCTAAACTAAACTAAACTAAACTATAAACTAAACTATAAACTAAACTAAACTATAAATTAAACTAAATGAAATTTTAAACTAAACTATTAAATAAACTAAATTAAACTAAACTAATCTGCAAAATAAACAAAACTAAACTAAACTAAACTAAACTAACCTAACCTAACCTAGCCTAACGTAAACTAAACTAAACTAAAATAAACTAAAGAAAATAAGCTAAGCTAAGCTAAACGAAACTAAACTAAACTAAAATAAAATAAAATAAACTAAAATAAAATTTACAAAACTAAACTGAAAACTAAACTATAAACTAAATTGTACTAAACTATACACTAAACAATAAACTAAACTAAACGAAAATAAACTAAACCATAAACTAAACTAAACTGAATTAAAATAAATTAAACCAACCTTAGGTAACCTAACCTAACCTAACCTAAACTATATTAAACAAAATTAACCCAACCTAACCTAAACTGAACTAAACTAAATTCACTAAACTAAACTAAATTAAACCTCACTAACCTAACCTACCCTATCCTAAAATAACCTAAACTAAAGTAAATCAAACTAAACTAAACTAAACTATAAACGAAACTAAACTATACTAAACTAAACTAAACAAAACTAACCTAACCTAACCTAATCTAAACTAAACTAAGCTAAACTATACACTAAACTAAAGTAAGCCATAAACTAAACTATAAACTAAACTAAACTAAACTATAAATTAAAATAAACAATAAACTAAACTATAATCTAAACTAAATTAAATTATAAACTAAACTAAACTACACTATACTAAACTAAACAAAGGAAAACTAACCTAATCTAACCTAACCAAAACTAATCTAAAAATTGACTAAACTATAAACAAAACTAAACTAACCTAAACTAAAATAAACTAAACTAACCGAACCTAACCTATCCTAACGTAATCTAAGGTAAGCTAAGCTAAACTAAACTAACGTAACCTACCGTAAACTAACCTAAACTAAAGTAAACTATACTAAACTAAATTAAACTAAACTTAACTAAACAAAATTAAAGTAGTAATTAAACTTAAAATATAAACTAAACTATAAACTAAAATATAAATTAAACTAAACTAAACTAAATTATACCTAACTAACCTAACCTAAACTAAATTAAACTAAACTATAAACGAAACTAAACTAAACTATCCTAAGCTAACGTAACTTAACCTAAACTAAACTAAACTAACCTAACCTAATCTAAACTAAACTAAACTAAACTATAAACTAAACTAAATTATAAGCTAAACTAAACTAAACTATCCTAACCTAACCTAACCTAAACTAAACTAACCTAACCTAACCTAACCTAACCTTACCTAACATAACCTAAACTAAAATAAACTAAACTTAACTAAACAACCTAACCGAACATAACCTAACCTAACCTAAACTAAACAAAACTAAACTAAACTTACCTAACCTAAGCTAACCTAACCTAACATAACCTACATTAAACTATAAACTAAAACTAAACTAAACTATAAACTAAACTAAACTAAACTACCCTAACCTAACCTAATCTAAACTAAACTAAACTAAACTATAAACTAAACTAAATTATAAACTAAACTAAACTGAACTATCCTACCCTAACTTAACCTAACCTAACGTAAACTAAACTAAACTGACCTAACTTGATTTAAACTAAACTAAACTAAACTAATCTACAAATTAACTAAACTAAACTAAACTAAACTAAACTAACCTAACCTAACCTAAACTAAACTATAAACTAAACTAAACTAAACTATAAATTAAACCAAACTAAACTATCCTAAACTAACCTAACTTAACCTAAACTAAACTAAACTACCCTAACTTAACCTAACCTAATCTAAACTAAACTAAACTAAACTATAAACTAAACTAAACTCAACCATTTTACCCTAACTTAACCTAACCTAACCTAAACTAAACTAAACTGACTTAACTTAATATAATCTAAACTAAACTAAACTAATTTACAAATTAACTAAACTAAACTAAACTAAACTAAACTAAACTAACCTAACCTAACCTAAGCTAAACTAGCCTATCCTAAAGTAAAGTAAAGTAAACTAAACTAACCTAACCTATCCTAACCTAAAATAACTAAACTAAATTCACTAAACTAATATACAGTAACCTAACCTAACCAAAACTAAACTAAACTAAACTAAACTGTAAATTAAACTATAAAATAAATTTAACTAAACTAAACTAAAATAAACTAAACTAACCTAACTTAACATAACCTAACCTAACCTAAACTAAACTAAACTAAATTAACCAAATCTAACATAATATAAACTAAACTAAATTAAATTCACTAAACTAAACTAAACTAAACTACACTAACCTAACCTAACCTAACCTAACCTAAACTAAACTAAACTATAAACTAAACCATAAACTAAATTTAACTAAAATAAACTAAACTTAACTAAATTAAACTAACCTAATGTAAACTAACCTAACCTAACTTAAACTAAACTAACTAAACTAACCTAACCTAACCTAACCTAAATTAAATTATAAACTAAACTAAACTAAAGTAAACTAAACTAAACGAAATAAAACTAAACTAAACTATAAAGTAAACTATAAAGTAAACTTAAATAAACTAAACTTAACAAAAATAACCTAACCAAACCTAACTTAACCTAAATTAAACTAAACTAAACTAACCTAACCTAACCTAAATTAAGCTGAACTAAAATAAACTAAATTCAAATAAACTAAACTAATCTAACCTAAACTAACCAAAATTAAAGTAAACTAAACTAACCTAACCTATCCTAACCAAAACTAAACTAAACTAAACTAAACTAAAATAAACTAAACTAAACAAGTCTAAACTATAAACTAAACTATAAACTAAAATAAACTATAAACTAAACTCTACTAAACTAAAATAAACTAAACTAACCTAACCTAACCTAACCTAACCTAAAATAAAATAAACAAAACTAAACTAACCTAACCTAACCGAACCTAACTTAACCTAAGCTAACCTAGACGAAAGCAAACTAAACTAAACTGAAGTTAACTAAACTATAAATTAAACTATTAGCAAAACTAAACTAAATTATAAACTATAAACTAATTTAAACTAAACTATAAATTAAAATAAACTATAAACTAAACTATAAACTAAACTAAATTCAATTATAAACTAAACTATACTAAACTAAACTAAACTAAGGTAAACTAACCTAATGTACCTAACGAAACCTAAGCTAAACTAAACTAAACTAAACTAGTCTAACCTATGCTAACCTAAACTAAATTATAAATTAAACTATTAGCAAAACTAAACTATATTATAAACTAAACTATAAACTAAACTAAACTAAACTATAAATTAAAGTAAACTATAAACTAAACCATAAACTAAATTAAATTAAATTATAAACTAAACTAAAGTACACTATACTAAACTAAACTAAGGTAAACTAACCTAATCTAACCTAACCAAACCTAAGGTAAAGTAAACAAAACTAAACTAATCTTACTTAAGCTAACCTAAACTAAACTTAACTAACCTAACCTAACGTAACCTAACGTAACCTAAATTAAACTAAACTAAACTAACCTAACATAACCTAAACTAAATTAAACTAAACCAAATTCATATAAACTAAACTAAACTGAACTAAACTTAACTAACCTAACATAACCAAAACTAAACTAAACTAAACTAAATAAACTAAGCTAAACTAATTTAATCTAACCTAACGAAAACTAACTAAATTAGATTTAAATAAACTAAACTAAATTAAACTATAAACAAAACTAAACTTAACTATAAACTAAACTAAACTAAACTATAAACTAACCTAAACTAAACTAAACTATCCTATCCTAACCTAACATAACCTAACTAAACTATACTAAATAAACGTAACCTAACTTAAACTAAACTAAACTAAATTATAAACTTAACTAAACTATAAACTAAACTATAAATTAAACTAAACTAAACTAAATATAAACTAAATTAAACTAAACTAAAAACAAAACTATAAACTAAACTAAACTAAACTTAACTAACCTAACCTAACCTAACTAAAATAAAAATAAACTAATCTAACCTAACCTAAACTAAACTAAACTAAACTAAATTCAAATAAACTAAACTAATCTAAACTTAGCTAAACTAACCTAACCTAACCTAACATAAACTAAACCAAATTAAACTAAACTAAAATAAAGTAAACTAAACTATAAACTAAACTATAAACTACATTAAACTAAACCATAAACTAAACTATAAACTAAACTAAACTAAACTATAAACTAAACTAAACAACCATATAAACTAAAGAAAAATAAACTATATTAACCTAACCTAAACTAACCTAAGCTAAACTAAACTTAACCAAACCAACCTATCCTAACCTAACCTAAACTAAACTAACCTAACCTAACCTAACCAAAACTAAAATAATCTAAAATAAATAAACTAAACTAAACTATAAACTGAGCTATAAATTAACTAAACTAAACTATAAACTAAACTAAACTAAACTATAAATTAAACTAAACTAAACTATCCTAAAGTAACCTAACTTAACCTAAACTAAACTAAACTACCCTAACTTAACCTAGCCTAAACTAACTTAAACTAAACTAAACTAAATTATAAACTAAACTAAACTCAACCATCCTACCCTAACTTAACCTAACCTAACCTAAACTAAACTAAACTGACCTAACTTAATATAATCTAAACTAAACTAAACTAATTTACAAATTAACTAAACTCAACTAAACTAAACTAAATTAAACTAACCTAAACTAACCTAAGCTAAACTAGCCTATCCTAAAGTAAAGTAAACTAAACTAAACTAACCTAACCTATCCTAACCTAAATTAAACTAAACTAAATTCACTAAACTAATATACACTAACCTAACCTAACCAAAACTAAACTAAACTAAACTAAACTGTAAACTAAACTATAAAATAAATTAAACTAATCTAAACTATAATAAACTAAACTAACCTAACTTAACATAACCTAACCTAACCTAAACTAAACTAAACTAAACTAACCTAACATAACATAAAATAAACTAAACTAAACTAAATTCACTAAACTAAACTAAACTAAACTACACTAACCTATCCTAACCTAACCTAAACTAAACTAAACTAAACTAAACTATAAACTAAACTATAAATTAAATTTAACTAAAATAAACTAAACTTAACTAAATTAAACTAACCTAATGAATACTAACCTAACCTAACATAAACTAAACTTATTAAACTAACCTAACCTAACCTAACCTAAACTAAACTAAACTAAATTAAACTAAAATAAACCAAACTAAATTATACTATATACTAAACTAAACTAAACTATAAAGTACACTATAAACTAAATTATAAACTAAACTAAACTAAAGTAAAGTAAACTAAACTAAACTAAACTAAACAAAAATAACCTAACCAAACCTAACTTAATCTAAATTAAACTAAACTAAACTAACCTAACCTAACTTAATCTAAACTAAACTAAACTAAATTCAAATAAACTAAACTAAACTAATCTTACCTAACCTAACCTAACCTAAATTAAAGTAAACTAAACCAACCTAACCTATCCTAACCAAAATTAAACTAAACTAAACTAAAATAAACTAAACTAAACAAACCTAAACTATAAACTAAACTATAAACTAAAACAAACTATAAACTAAACTCTACTAAACTATAATAAACTAAACTAACCTAACCTAACCTAACCTAAAATAAAATAAACAAAACTAAACTAACCTAACCTAACCGAACCTAACTTAACCTAAGCTAACCTAGACGAAAGCAAATTAAACTAAACTGAACTTAACTAAACTATACATTAAACTATTAGCAAAACTAAACTAAATTATATACTAAACTATAAACTAAACTAAACTAAACTATAAATTAAAATAAACTATAAACTAAACTATAAACTAAACTAAATTAAATTGTAAACTAAACTATACTAAACTATACTAAACTAAGCTAAACTAACCTAATCTACCCTAACCAAACCTAAGCTAAACTAAACTAAACTAAACTAGTCTAACGTAAGCTAACCTAAACTAAATTATAAATTAAACTATTAGCAAAACTAAACTAAATTATAAACTAAACTATAAACTAAACTAATCTAAACTATATATTAAAATAAACTATAAACTAAACTATAAACAGAACTAAATTAAATTATAAACTAAACTAAAGTACACTATACTAAACTAAACTAAGGTAAACTAACCTAATCTAACCTAACCAAACCTAAGGTAAAGTAAACAAAACTAAATTAATCTTACTTAAGCTAACCTAAACTAAACTTAACTAACCTAACCTAACGTAACCTAACGTAACCTAAATTAAACTAAACTAAACTAACCTAACATAACCTAAACTAAATTAAACTAAACCAAATTCATATAAACTAAACTAAACTGAACTAAACTTAACTAACCTAACATAACCAAAACTAAACTAAACTAAACTAAATAAACTAAGCTAAACTAATTTAATCTAACCTAACGAAAACTAACTAAATTAGATTTAAATAAACTAAACTAAATTAAACTATAAACAAAACTAAACTTAACTATAAACTAAACTAAACTAAACTATAAACTAACCTAAACTAAACTAAACTATCCTATCCTAACCTAACATAACCTAACTAAACTATACTAAATAAACGTAACCTAACTCAAACTAAACTAAACTAAATTATAAACTTAACTAAACTATAAACTAAACTATAAATTAAACTAAACTAAACTAAATATAAACTAAATTAAACTAAACTAAAAACAAAACTATAAACTAAACTAAACTAAACTTAACTAACCTAACCTAACCTAACTAAAATAAAAATAAACTAATCTAACCTAACCTAAACTAAACTAAACTAAACTAAATTCAAATAAACTAAACTAATCTAAACTTAGCTAAACTAACCTAACCTAACCTAACATAAACTAAACCAAATTAAACTAAACTAAAATAAACTAAAGGAAACTAAACTATAAACTAAACTATAAACTATATTAAACTAAACCATAAACTAAACTATAAACTAAACTAAACTAAACTATAAACTAAACTAAACAACCATATAAACTAAAGAAAAATAAACTATACTAACCTAACCTAAACTAACCTAAGCTAAACTAAACTTAACCAAACTAACCTATCCTAACGTAACCTAAACTAAACTAACCTAACCTAACCTAACCAAAACTAAAATAATCTAAAATAAATAAACTAAACTAAACTATAAACTGAGCTATAAATTAACTAAACTAAACTATAAACTAAACTAAACTAAACTATAAATTAAACTAAACTAAACTATCCTAAAGAAACCTAACTTAACCTAAACTAAACTAAACTACCCTAACTTAACCTAGCCTAAACTAACTTAAACTAAACTAAACTAAATTATAAACTAAACTAAACTCAACCATCCTACCCTAACTTAACCTAACCTAACCTAAAATAAACTAAACTGACCTAACTTAATATAATCTAAACTAAACTAAACTAATTTACAAAATAACTAAACTCAACTAAACTAAACTAAATTAAACTAACCTAAACTAACCTAAGCTAAACTAGCCTATCCTAAAGTAAAGTAAACTAAACTAAACTAACCTAACCTATCCTAACCTAAATTAAACTAAACTAAATTCACTAAACTAATATACAGTAACCTAACCTAACCAAAACTAAATTAAACTAAACTAAACTATAATAAACTAAACTAACCTAACTTAACATAACCTAACCTAACCTAAACTAAACTAAACTAAACTAACCTAACATAACATAAAATAAACTAAACTAAATTCACTAAACTAAACTAAACTAAACTACACTAACCTATGCTAACCTAACCTAAACTAAACTAAACTAAACTAAACTATAAACTAAACTATAAATTAAATTTAACTAAAATAAACTAAACTTAACTAAATTAAACTAACCTAATGAAAACTAACCTAACCTAACATAAACTAAACTTACTAAACTAACCTAACCTAACCTAACCTAAACTAAACTAAACTAAATTAAACTAAAATAAACCAAACTAAATTATACTATATACTAAACTAAACTATAAAGTACACTATAAACTAAACTATAAACTAAAATAAACTAAACTATAAACTAAACTAAACTAAATTAAAGTAAACTAAACTAAACTAAACTAAACAAAAATAACCTAACCAAACCTAACTTAATCTAAATTAAACTAAACTAAACTAACCTAACCTAACTTAATCTAAACTAAACTAAACTAAATTCAAATAAACTAAACTAAACTAATCTTACCTAACCTAACCTAACCTAAATTAAAGTAAACTAAACCAACCTAACCTATCCTAACCAAAATTAAACTAAACTAAACTAAAATAAACTAAACTAAACAAACCTAAACTATAAACTAAACTATAAACTAAAATAAACTATAAAATAAACTCTACTAAACTATAATAAACTAAACTAACCTAACCTAACCTAACCTAAAATAAAATAAACAAAACTAAACTAACCTAACCTAACCGAACCTAACTTAACCTAAGCTAACCTAGACGAAAGCAAATTAAACTAAACTGAACTTAACTAAACTATACATTAAACTATTAGCAAAACTAAACTAAATTATAAACTAAACTATAAACTAAACTAAACTAAACTATAAGTTAAAATAAACTATAAACTAAACTATAAACTGAACTAAATTAAATTATAAACTAAACTAATGTACAATATACTAAACTAAACTAAGGTAAACTAACCTAATCTAACCTAACCAAACCTACGGTAAAGTAAACTAAACTAAACTAATCTAACCTAAGCTAACCTAAACTGAACTAAACTAAACTAACCTAACCTAACGTAACCTAACGTATCCTAAATTAAACTAAACTGAACTGACCTAACATAACCAAATCTAAAAAAAACTAAAATAAATAAACTAAACTAAACTATAAACTTAGCTATAAATTAACTAAACTAAACTATAAACTAAACTAAACTATAAATAAAATTAAACTAAATTATCCTAAAGTAACCTAACATAACCTAACCTAAACTAACCTAAGCTAAACTAAACTTAACAAAACTAAGCTAACCTAACTTAACCTAAACTAATTCAAACTAACCTAAACTAACCAAAACTAAAATAAACTAAACTAAAATAAACTAAACTAAACTATAAACTAAGCTATAAATTAACTAAACTAAATTATAAACTAAACTAAACTAAATTAAACTAACCTAACCTAAGCTAACCTAAACTAAACTAAACTATTCTAACCTAACCTAACCTAAACTAAACCAAAATAAAATAAGCTAAATTAAACTAACCTACCCTAACCTAAACTAAACTAAATTCAAATAAATTAAACTAAACTAAACTAACCTAAAATAACCTAACCTAACATAACGTAAACTAAACTAAACCAAAGTAAACTAACCTAACCTAGCCTAACAAAAACTAATCTAAATTAAACTAAACTATAAACAAAACTAAACTAAACTAAACTAAACTAAACTAATCTAACCGAACCTAACCTATTCTAACCTAATCTAACCTAATTTAAACTAAACTAAACTAACCTAACATACCCTAAACTAACCTAAACTAAAGTAAACTATACTAAACTAAATTAAACTAAACTTAACTAAACAAATTTAAAATATTAATTAAACATAAAATATAAACTTAACTATAATCTAAACTTATAAATTAAACTAAACTAAACTAAATTATACCTAACTAACCTTACCTAAACTAAATTAAACTAAACTATGAACGAAACTGAACTAAACTATCCTAAGCTAACGTAACGTAACATAAACTAAACTAAACTAAACTATACTATATACTAAACTAAAGTATAAACTAAACTAAACTAAACTAAACTATCCTAACCTAACCTAACCTAACCTAAACTAAACTAAACTAATCTAACCTAACCTAACCAAAACTAAATTAAACTAAACTAAACTAAATAAACTAAACTAAACTAAATTAAACTAACCTAACCTAAACTAAACTAATTTAGATTTAAATAAACTAAACTAAATTAAATTATTAAATAAAATAAACTAAACTATAAACTAAACTAAACTAAACTATAAACTGAACTAAACTAAACTAAACTATCCTATCCTAACCTAACCTAACCTAACATAAATTAAACATTACTAAATAAACCTAACCTAACTTAAACTAAACTAAACTAAACTATAAACTAAATAAAACTATAAACTAAACTATAAACTAAACTAAACTAAACTAAACTATAAACTACATTAAACTAAACTATAAACTAAATTATAAAGTATACTAAACTAAACTAGACTAAAGTATAAACTAAACAAAACTAAACTAAACTAACCTAACCTAACCTTACCTAAACTAAACTAAACTAACCTAACTTAATTTAAACTATACTAAACTAAAATAAACTAAACTAAATTAAACTAAGCTAAGCTAAGCTAACATAACGTAAACTAAACTAAACTAAACTAATCTAAACTAAACTAAATTAAACTAAACTATAAACTAAACTATAAACTATATTAAACTAAACTATCCAATATTAACCTAACCCAACCTAACCTAAAATAAACTACACCAAAAAAAACTAAACTAAACCAACCTAACCTAAAATAACCTAACATAGCCTAACCTAAATTAAACTAAACTAAAATAAAATAAACTAAACTAAACTAAACTATAAACTAAACTAAACTGAATTAAAATATACTAAACCACCCTAACGTAAACTAACCTAACCTAACCTAAACTAAACTAAACTAAACTAACCTAAACTAAAGTAAATCAAATTAAACTAAACTAAACTAAACTATAAACTAAACTATAAACTAAGCTAAAAACTAAACTAAATTAAAATAAATTAAACTAAACTAAATTAAACTAACCTAACCTAACCTAACCTAACCTAAAATAAACTAAACTAAACTAACATTAGGTAACCTAACCTAAACTAAACTAAACTAAACTAAACTAAACTAAATTAAACTAAATTAAACTAAACTAATTTAAATTATAAACTAAACTAAACTATAAACTAAACTAAAGTAAACTAAACTAAACTATAAACTAAATTATAAACCAAACAATAAAGTAAAAGTAAACTAAATTTTAAACTAAAATAAACTATACTAAACTAATCTAAACTAACCTAACCTAACTTAACCTAACATAAACTAACCTTAACTAAACTATACCTACCTAAATAAAACTATAAACTACATTATAAATTAAACTATAAACTCAACTTAACTACACTAACTAAAATAAACTAAAATAACGCAACCTAACCTAACCTAACCTAAACTAAACTAAACTAACCTAACCTAACCTAACCTAAACTAACCTAAACTAAACTAAATTCACTAAAATAAACTAAACTTAACTACACTAACCTAACCTAACCTAAACTAAACTAAACTAAACAAAACTAAACTAAACTATATACTAAACTATAAAATAAATTAAACTAAAATAAACTAAACTAAACTGAATTAAACTAACCTATTCTAAACTAACCTAACCTAACATAAACTAAACTAAACTAGACTAACCTATCCTAACCTAACCTAAGCTAACCTAACCAAAAATAAACTAAAATAATCTAACATATCCTAACCTAAATTAATTTAAACTAAACTGAACTAAATTAAACTATAAACTAAAATATAAACTAAACTAAACAAAACTATATACAAAAATTAACTAAACTAACCTAACCTAACCTAACCTAAACTAAACTAACCTAACCTAACCTAACCTAACCTTACCAAACCTAATCTAACCTAAACTAAACTCCACTAAACTAAACTGCAAACTAAACTATAATTTCATCTACTAACTAAATTAAACTAAACTAAACTAAACTAAACTAAATTATAAACTAAACTATAAAATAATCTATAAACTAAACTAAACTAAACTATAAACTAAATTAAACTAAATTAACTAAACTAAACTAAACTATAAATTAAAATTAACTAAACTAAACCAAATTCAACCAACCTAACCTAAACTAAACTAAATTAGATTTTACTAAACTAAACTAAATTAACCTATAAACTAAACTTAACTAAACTAAACTAAATTAATCTAGCCTAACTTAACCTAACCTAACCTATACGAAACTAAACTAAAATAAACAAAACTAAACTAAACCTAACTAAACAAAACTAAACTAAAATTAACCAAACTAAACTAAACTAAACCA
The DNA here is from genome assembly GCA_030762175.1 of Metallyticus violacea. Lineage (NCBI taxonomy): Eukaryota > Metazoa > Arthropoda > Insecta > Mantodea > Metallyticidae > Metallyticus > Metallyticus violacea. The sequence goes on along the minus strand of CM060842.1, from coordinate 79,987,487 downwards.
AAATGTAAACTAAACTATAACATAAATTAAACTAAACTAAACTAAAATAAACTAAACTAACCTAACTTAACATAACCTAACCTAACCTAACCTAAACTAAACTAAACTAACCTAACCTAACATAATATAAACTAAACTAAAGTAAATTCACTAAACTAAACTAAACTAAACTACACTAACCTAACCTAGCCTAACCTAAACTAAACTAAACTAAACTATAAACTAAAATATAAACTAAATTTAACAAAAATAAACTAAACTTAACTAAATTAAACTAACCTAATGTAAACTAACCTAACCTAACATAAACTAAACTAACTAAACTAACCTAACCTAACCTAAACTAAACTAAATTAAACTAAAATAAACCAAACTAAATTATACTATATACTAAACTAAACTAAACTACAAACTAAACAAAAATAAACTAAACTAAACTATAAACTAAAATATAAACTAAACTATAAACTAAACTAAACTAAACTATAAACTAAACTAAACTAAAGTAAACTAAACTAAACTAAACTAAACTAAACTAAACTATAAACTAAACTATAAACTAAACTTAACTAAACTAAACTGAACAAAAATAACCTAACCAAACCTAACTTAACCTAAATTAAACTAAACTAAACTAACCTAAACTAACCTAAATTAACCTAACTAAACTAAACTAAACTAACCTAAATTCAAATATACTAAACTAAACTTAACTCACCTAACCTAACCTAAATTAAGTAAACTAAACTAAACGAAACTAAACTAAACTAAATTAAACTAACCTAACCTAACCTAACCTAAACTAAACTAAACTATCCTAACCTAACCTAAACTAAACCAAAATAAAATAAACTAAACTAAACTAACCTACCTTAACCTAAACTAAACTAAATTCAAATAAATGAAACTAAACTAAACTAACCTAAAATAACCTAACCTAACATAACCTAAACTAAACTAAACCAAAGTAAACTAACCTAACCTAACCTAACAAAAATTAATCTAAATTAAACTAAACTATAAACAAAACTATAAATTAAATTTAACTAAAATAAACTAAACTTAACTAAATTAAACTAACCTAATGAAAACTAACCTAACCTAACATAAACTAAACTTACTAAACTAACCTAACCTAACCTAACCTAAACTAAACTAAACTAAATTAAACTAAAATAAACCAAACTAAATTATACTATATACTAAACTAAACTAAACTATAAAGTACACTATAAACTAAACTATAAACTAAACTAAACTAAAGTAAAGTAAACTAAACTAAACTAAACTAAACAAAAATAACCTAACCAAACCTAACTTAATCTAAATTAAACTAAACTAAACTAACCTAACCTAACTTAATCTAAACTAAACTAAACTAAATTCAAATAAACTAAACTAAACTAATCTTACCTAACCTAACCTAACCTAAATTAAAGTAAACTAAACCAACCTAACCTATCCTAACGAAAATTAAACTAAACTAAACTAAAATAAACTAAACTAAACAAACCTAAACTATAAACTAAACTATAAACTAAAACAAACTATAAACTAAACTCTACTAAACTATAATAAACTAAACTAACCTAACCTAACCTAACCTAAAATAAAATAAACAAAACTAAACTAACCTAACCTAACCTAACCTAACTTAACCTAAGCTAACCTAGACGAAAGCAAATTAAACTAAACTGAACTTAACTAAACTATACATTAAACTATTAGCAAAACTAAACTAAATTATAAACTAAACTATAAACTAAACTAAACTAAACTATAAATTAAAATAAACTATAAACTAAACTATAAACTAAACTAAATTAAATTGTAAACTAAACTATACTAAACTATACTAAACTAAGCTAAACTAACCTAATCTACCCTAACCAAACCTAAGCTAAACTAAACTAAACTAAACTAGTCTAACGTAAGCTAACCTAAACTAAATTATAAATTAAACTATTAGCAAAACTAAACTAAATTATAAACTAAACTATAAACTAAACTAAACTAAACTATATATTAAAATAAACTATAAACTAAACTATAAACAGAACTAAATTAAATTATAAACTAAACTAAAGTACACTATACTAAACTAAACTAAGGTAAACTAACCTAATCTAACCTAACCAAACTTAAGGTAAAGTAAACAAAACTAAACTAATCTTACTTAAGCTAACCTAAACTAAACTTAACTAACCTAACCTAACGTAACCTAACGTAACCTAAATTAAACTAAACTAAACTAACCTAACATAACTTAAACTAAATTAAACTAAACCAAATTCATATAAACTAAACTAAACTGAACTAAACTTAACTAACCTAACATAACCAAAACTAAACTAAACTAAACTAAATAAACTAAGCTAAACTAATTTAATCTAACCTAACGAAAACTAACTAAATTAGATTTAAATAAACTAAACTAAATTAAACTATAAACAAAACTAAACCTAACTATAAACTAAACTAAACTAAACTATAAACTAACCTAAACTAAACTAAACTATCCTATCCTAACCTAACATAACCTAACTAAACTATACTAAATAAACGTAACCTAACTTAAACTAAACTAAACTAAATTATAAACTTAACTAAACTATAAACTAAACTATAAATTAAACTAAATTAAACTAAATATAAACTAAATTAAACTAAACTAAAAACAAAACTATAAACTAAACTAAACTAAACTTAACTAACCTAACCTAACCTAACTAAAATAAAAATAAACTAATCTAACCTAACCTAAACTAAACTAAACTAAACTAAATTCAAATAAACTAAACTAATCTAAACTTAGCTAAACTAACCTAACCTAACCTAACATAAACTAAACCAAATTAAACTAAACTAAAATAAACTAAAGGAAACTAAACTATAAACTAAACTATAAACTACATTAAACTAAACCATAAACTAAACTATAAAATAAACTAAACTAAACTATAAACTAAACTAAACAACCATATAAACTAAAGAAAAATAAACTATACTAACCTAACCTAAACTAACCTAAGCTAAACTAAACTTAACCAAACTAACCTATCCTAACCTAACCTAAACTAAACTAACCTAACCTAACCTAACCAAAACTAAAATAATCTAAAATAAATAAACTAAACTAAACTATAAACTGAGCTATAAATTAACTAAACTAAACTATAAACTAAACTAAACTAAACTATAAATTAAACTAAACTAAACTATCCTAAAGTAACCTAACTTAACCTAAACTAAACTAAACTACCCTAACTTAACTTAGCCTAAACTAACTTAAACTAAACTAAACTAAATTATAAACTAAACTAAACTCAACCATCCTACCCTAACTTAACCTAACCTAACCTAAACTAAACTAAACTGACCTAACTTAATATAATCTAAACTAAACTAAACTAATTTACAAATTAACTAAACTCAACTAAACTAAACTAAATTAAACTAACCTAAACTAACCTAAGCTAAACTAGCCTATCCTAAAGTAAAGTAAACTAAACTAAACTAACCTAACCTATCCTAACCTAAATTAAACTAAACTAAATTCACTAAACTAATATACACTAACCTAACCTAACCAAAACTAAATTAAACTAAACTAAACTATAATAAACTAAACTAACCTAACTTAACATAACCTAACCTAACCTAAACTAAACTAAACTAAACTAACCTAACATAACATAAAATAAACTAAACTAAACTAAATTCACTAAACTAAACTAAACTAAACTACACTAACCTACCCTAACCTAACCTAAACTAAACTAAACTAAACTAAACTATAAACTAAACTATAAATTAAATTTAACTAAAATAAACTAAACTTAACTAAATTAAACTAACCTAATGAAAACTAACCTAACCTAACATAAACTAAACTTACTAAACTAACCTAACCTAACCTAACCCAAACTAAACTCAACTAAACTAAATTAAAATAAACTAAACTAATCTAAACTTAACTAAACTAACCTAACCTAACCAAAACTAAACCAAAATAAACTAAACTAAAATAAACTATAAACTAAGCTATAAACTAAACTAAACTAAATTATAAACTAAACTAAACTATACTAAACTAAACTAAACTAAACTAACCTAACCTAATCAAATTTAAGCTAAACTAAACTAAATTAAACTAAACTAAACTAACCTAACTTAACCTATCTAAAATAAACTAAACTAACCTAAATTCAAATATACTAAACTAAACTAACCTAACCTAACATAACCTAAACTAAACTAAACTAAACTAAACTATCCTAACCTAACCTAAACTAAACCAAACTAAAATAAACTAAACTAAACTAACCTACCCTAACTTAAACTAAAACTAAATTCAAATAAACTAAACTAAATTAAACTAACCTAAACTAACCTAACCTAACATAACCTAAACTAAACTAAACCAAAGTAAACTAACTTAACCTAACCTAACCAAACTAATCTAAATTTGACTAAACTATAAACAAAACCAAACTAACCTAAACTAAACTAAACTAAACTAACCGAACCTAACCTTTCGTAACCTAATGTAACGTAAGCTAAACTAAACTAAACTAACCTAACCTACCCTAAACTAACCTAAACTAAAGTAAACTATACTAAACTAAATTAAATTAACTTAACGAAAAAAATGAAAATATTAATTAAACTTAAAATATAAACTAAACTATAAACTAAACTATAAATGAAACTAACCTAAACTAAATTAAACTAAACTATAAACGAAACTAAACTAAACTATCCTAAGCTAACCTAACTTAACCTAAACTAAACTAAACTAAACTAACCTAACCTAACCTAATCTAAACTAAACTAAGTTAAATTATAAACTAAACTAAACTACATTATACTAAACTAAACAAAGGAAAACTAACCTAATCTAACCTAACCAAAACTAATCTAAAAATAGACTAAACTATAAACAAAACTAAACTAACCTAAACTAAAATAAACTAAACTAAACGAACCTAACCTATCCTAACGTAATCTAAGGTAAGCTAAGCTAAACTAAAGTAACGTAACCTACCGTAAACGAACCTAAACTAAAGTAAACTATACTAAACTAAATTAAACTAAACTTAACTAAACAAAATTAAAATATTGATTAAACTTAAAATATAAACTAAACTATAAACCAAACTATAAATTAAACTAAACTAAACTAAACTAAATTATACCTAACTAACCTATCCTAAACTAAATTAAACTAAACTATAAACGAAACTAAACTAAACTATCCTAAGCTAACGTAACTTAACCTAAACTAAACTAAACTAACCTAACCTAATCTAAACTAAACTAAACTAAACTATAAACTAAACTAAATTATAAACTAAACTAAAGTAAACTAAACTATCCTAACCTAACCTAACCTAAACTAAACTAACCTAACCTAACCTAACCTTACCTAACATAACCTAAACTAAAATAAACTAAACTTAACTAAAAAACCTAACCGAACATAACCTAACCTAACCTAAACTAAACAAAACTAAACTAAACTTACCTAACCTAAGCTAACCTAACCTAACTTAACCTAAACTAAACTATAAACTAAAACTAAACTAAACTATAAACTAAACTAAACTAAACTACCCTAACCTAACCTAATCTAAACTAAACTAAACTAAACTATAAACTAAACTAAATCATAAACTAAACTAAACTGAACTAACCTAACTTAACCTAAACTAAACTAAACTACCCTAACTTAACCTAACCTAATCTAAACTAAACTAAACTAAACTAAACTCAACCATCCTACCCTAACTTAACCTAACCTAACGTAAACTAAACTAAACTGACCTAACTTAATATAATCTAAACTAAACTAAACTAATTCACAAATTAACTAAACTAAACTAAACTATCCTAAACTAACCTAACTTAACCTAAACTAAACTAAACTACCCTAACTTAACCTAACCTAATCTAAACTAAATTAAACTAAACTATAAACTAAACTAAACTCAACCGTCCTACCCTAACTTAACCTAACCTAACGTAAACTAAACTAAACTGACCTAACTTAATATAATCTAAACTAAACTAAACTAATTTACAAATGAACTAAACTAAACTAAACTAAACTAAACTAACCTAACCTAACTTAAGCAAGACTAGCCTTTCCTAAAGTAAAGTAAAGAAAACTAAACTAACCTAAGCTATCCTAACCTAAACTAAACTAAACTAAATTCACTAAACTAATATACACTAACCTAACCTAACCAAAACTAAACTAAACTAAACTAAACTGTATACTAAACTATAAAATAAATTAAAATAAACTAAACTAAAATAAACTAAACTAACCTAACTTAACATAACCTAACCTAACCTAAACTACACTAAACTAAACTAACCTAACCTAACATAATATAAACTAAACTAAACTAAATTCACAAAACTAAACTAAACTAAACTACACTAACCTAACCTAACCTAACCTAACTTAAACTAAACTAACTAAATTAACCTAGACTAACCTAACCTAAACTAAACTATAAACTAAACTAAACTAAAGTAAACTAAACTAAACTAAACTAAACTAAACTAAACTAAACTAAACTATAAACTAAACTATAAAGTAAACTTAAATAAACTATACTTAACAAAAATAACCTAACCAAACCTAACTTAACCTAAATTAAACTAAACTAAACTAACCTAACCTAACCTAAATTAAACTGAACTAAAATAAACTAAATTCAAATAAAGTAAACTAAACTAATCTAACCTAACTTAACCTAAAATAAAGTAAACTAAACTAACCTAACCTATCCTAACCACAACTAAACTAAACTAAACTAAGCTAAAATAAACTAAACTAAACAAATCTAAACTATAAAATAAACTATAAACTAAAATAAACTATAAACTAAACTCTACTAAACTAAAATAAACTAAACTAACCTAACGTAACCTAACCTAACCTAAAATAAAATAAACAAAACTAAACTAACCTAACCTAACCGAACCTAACTTAACCTAAGCTAACCTAGACGAAAGCAAACTAAACTAAACTGAACTTAACTAAACTATAAATTAAACTATTAGCAAAACTAAACTAAATTATAAATTAAACTATAAACTAATTTAAACTAAACTATAAATTAAAATAAACTATAAACTAAACTAAATTAAATTATAAACTAAACTATACTAAACTAAACTAAACTAAGCTAAACTAACCTAATCTACCCTAACGAAACCTAAGCTAAACTAAACTAAAGTAGTCTAACCTATGCTAACCTAAATTAAATTTTAAATTAAAGTATTAGCAAAACTAAACTAAATTATAAACTAAACTATAAACTAAACTAAACAAAACTATAAATTAAAGTAAACTATAAACTAAACTATAAACTAAATTAAATTAAATTATAAACTAAACTAAAGTACACTATACTAAACTAAACTAAGGTAAACTAACCTAATCTAACCTAACCAAACCTAAGGTAAAGTAAACTAACCTAACTAATCTAACTTAAGCTAACCTAAACTAAACTAAACTAACCTAACCTAACGTAACCTAAGGTAACTTAAATTAAACTAAACTAAACTAACCTAACATAACCTAAACTACATTAAACTAAACTAAATTCATATAAACTAAACTGAACTAAACTAAACTAACCTAACCTTACCAAAACTAAACTAAACTAAAATAAACTAAATAAACAAAGCTAAACTAAATTAATCTAACCTAACGAAAAATAACTAAATTAGATTTAAATAAACTGAACTAAATTAAACTGTAAACAAAACTAAACTTAACTATAAACTAAACTAAACTAAACTAAACTATCCTATCCTAACCAACCCTAACCTAACATAAACTAAACTATACTAAATAAACCTAACCTAACTTAAACTAAACTAAACTAAATTATAAACTTATCTAAACTATAAACTAAATTATAAACTAAACTAAACTAAACTAAATTATAAACTAAATTAAACTAAACTGAAAACTAAACTATAAACTAAATTAAATTAAACTAAACTAACCTAACCTAACCTAACCAAAATAAAAATAAACTAATCTAACCTAACCTAAACTAAACTAAACTAAATTCAAATAAACTAAACTAATCTAAACTTAACTTAACTAACCTAACCTAACCTAACCAAAACTAAACCAAATTAAACTAAACTAAAATAAACTAAAGTAAACTAAACTATAAACTAAACTATAAACTACACTAAACTAAACCATAAACTAAACTATAAACTCAACTAAACTAAACTATAAATTAAACTAAACAACCATGTAAACTAAAGAAAAATAAACTATACAAACTAACCTAACCTAAACTAACCTAACCTAAACTAAACTAAACTAACCTAACCTAACCAAAACTAAAATAAACTAAAGTAAATAAACTAAACTAAACTAAAGTATAAACTAAGCTATAAATTAACTAAACTAAACTATAAACTAAACTAAACTAAACTATAAATTAAACTAAACTAAACTATCCTAAAGTAACCTAACTTAACCTAACTAAACTAAACTACCCTAACTTAACCTTGCCTAAAGTAACTTAAACTAAACTAAACTAAATTATAAACTAAACTAAATTCAACCATCCTACCCTAACTTAACCTAACCTAACCTAAACTAAACTTAACTGACCTAACTTAATATAATCTAAACTAAACTAAACTAATTTACAAATTAACTAAACTCAACTAAACTAAACCACATTAAACTAACCTAACCTAACCTAAGCTAAACTAGCCTATCCTAAAGTAAAGTAAATTAAACTAAACTAACCTAACCTATCCCCACCTAAAATAAACTAAACTAAATTCACTAAACTAATATACACTAACCTAACCTAACCAAAACTAAACTAAACTAAACTAAACTGTAAACTAAACTATAAAATAAATTAAACTAAACTAAACTAAAATAAACTAAACTAACCTAACTTAACATAACCTAACCTAACCTAAACTAAACTAAACTAAACTACACTAACCTAACGTAACCTAACCTAAACTAAACTAAACTAAACTATAAACTAAATTTAACTAAAATAAACTAAACTTAACTAAATTAAACCAACCTAATGTAAACTAACCTAACCTAACATAAACTAAACTTACTAAACTAACCTAACCTAACCTAAACTAAACTAAACTAAATTAAACTAAAATAAACCAAACTAAATTATACTATATACTAAACTAAACTAAACTATAAAGTAAACTATATAGTAAACTATAAACTAAAATAAACTAAACTATAAACTAAACTAAAGTAAAGTAAACTAAACTAAACTAAACTAAACTAAACTATAAACTAAACTATAAACTAAACTTAACTAAACTAAACTAAACAAAAATAACCTAACCAAACCTAACTAATCGAAATTAAACTAAACTAAACTAACCTAACCTAACTTAAACTAAACTAAACTAAACTAAATTCAAATAAACTACACTAAACTAATCTTACCTAACCTAACCTAACTTAAATTAAAGTAAACTAAACCAACCTAACCTATTCTAACCAAAACTAAATTAAAGTAAACTAAAATAAACTAAACTAAACAAATCTAAACTATAAACTAAACTATAAACTAAAATAAACTATAAACTAAACTCTACTAAACTAAAATAAACTAAACTAACCTAACCTAACCTAACCTAAAATAAAATAAACAAAACTAAACTAAACTAACCTAACCGAACCTAACTTAACCTAAGCTAACCTAGACGAAAGCAAACTAAACTAAACTGAACTTAACTAAACTATACATTAAAATATCAGCAAAACTAAACTAAATTATAAACTAAACTATAAACTAAACTAAACTAAACTATAAATTAAAATAAACTATAAACTAAACTATAAACTAAACTAAATTAAATTGTAAACTAAACTATTCTAAACTAAGCTAAAATAACCTAATCTACCCTAACCAAACCTAAGCTAAACTAAACTAAACTAGTCTAACGTAAGCTAACCTAAACTAAATTATAAATTAAACTATTAGCAAAACTAAACTAAATTATAAACTAAACTATACACTAAACTAAACTAAACTAGAAATTAAAATAAACTATAAACTAAATTATAAACTAAACTAAATTAAATTATAAACTAAACTAAAGTACACTATACTAAACAAAACTAAGGTAAACTAACCTAATCTAACCTAACCAAACCTAAGGTAAAGTAAACTAAACTAAACTAATCTAACCTAAGCTAAGCTAAACTAAACTAAACTAAACTAACCTAACCTAACGTAACCTAAATTAAACTAAACTATACTAACCTAACATAACCTAATCTAAATTAAACTAAACTAAATTCAAATAAACTAAACTAAACTGAACTAAACTAAACTAACCTAACCTAACCAAAACTAAACTAAACTAAACTAAACTAAACTAAATAAACTAAGCTAAAATAAATTAATCTAACCTAACGTAAACTTACTAAACTAGATTTAAATAAACTAAACTAAATTAAACTATAAACAAAACTAAACTAAACTATAAACTAACATAAACTAAACTAAACTATCCTATACTAACCTAACCTAACCTAACATAAACTAAACTATACTAAATAAACCTAACATAACTTAAACTAAACTAAACTAAACTATAAACCTAACTAAATTATAAACTAAACTATAAACTAAACTAAATTAAACTAAACTAAACTATAAACTAAATTAAACTAAACTATAAACTAAACAATAAACTAAACTATACTAAACTAACCTAACCTAACCTAACCAAAATAAAAATAAACTAATCTAACCTAACCTAAACTAAACTAAACTAAACTAAATTCAAATAAACTAAACTAATCTAAACTTAACTAAACTAACCTAACCTAACCTAACTAAAACTAAACCAAATTAAACTAAACTAAAATAAACTAAAGTAAACTAAACTATAAACTAAACTATAAACTACACTAAACTAAACTATAAACTAAACTAAACTAAATTATAAACTAAACTATAAACTAAACTAAACAACCATATAAACTAAAGAAAATTAAACTAAACTAACCTAACCTAACCTAACGTAAAGTAACCTAAGCTAAACTAAACTTAACAAAACTAACCTAACCTAACTTAACCTAAACTAATTTAAACTAACCTAAACTAACCAAAACTAAAATAAATTAAACTAAAATAAACTATAATAAACTAAACTATAAACTAAGCTATAAATTAACTAAACTAAATTATAAACTAAACTAAACTATACTAAACTAAACTAAACTAATCTAACCTTACCTAACCCAAACTAAACTAAACTAAACTAACCTAACCTAAGCTAACCTAAATGAAACTAAAATAAACTAACCTAACTTAACCTAACTAAACTAAACTAACCTAAATTCAAATATACTAAACTAAACTTAACTCACCTAACCTAACCTAAATTAAGTAAACTAAACTAAACGAAACTAAACTAAAATAAATTAAACTATAAACTAAATTTAACTAAAATAAACTAAACTTAACTAAATTAAACTAACCTAATGTAAACTAACCTAACCTAACATAAACTAAACTTACTAAACTAACCTAACCTAACCTAACCTAAACTAAACTAAACTAAATTAAACTAAATAAACCAAACTAAATTATATTATATACTAATCTAAACTAAACTATAAACTAAAGTAAACTAAAGTAAACTAAACTAAACTAAACTAAACTAAACTAAACTAAAAACTAAACTATAAACTAAAATAAACTATAAAGTAAACTCTACTAAACTAAAATAAACTAAACTAACCTAACCTAACCTAACCTACCCTAAAATAAAATAAACAAAACTAAACTAACCTAACCTAACCGAACCTAACTTAACCTAAGCTAACCTAGACGAAAGCAAACTGAACTAAACTGAACTAAATTAAACTATAAATTAAACTATTAGCAAAACTAAACTAAATTATAAACTAAACTATAAAATAATTTAAACTAAACTATAAATTAAAATAAACTATAAACTAAACTATAAACTAAACTAAATTAAATTATAAACTAAACTATACTAAACTAAACTAAACTAAGCTAAACTAACCTAATCTACCCTAACGAAACCTAAGCTAAACTAAACTAAACTAAACTAGTCTAACCTAAGCTAACCTAAACTAAATTATAAATTAAAATATTAGCAAAACTAAACTAAATTATAAACTAATCTATACACTAAACTAAACTAAGCCATAAACTAAACTATAAAATAAACTAAACCAAACTAACCTAACCTAACCTAACCAAATTAAAAATAAACTAATCTAACCTAACCTAACCTAAATTAAACTAAACTAAATTCAAATAAACTAAAATAATCTAAACTAAACTAAACTAACCTAACCTAACCTAACCTAACCAAAACAAACCAAATTAAACTAAACTAAAATATACTAAACTAAACTAAAGCATAAACTAAACTATAAACTAAACTAAACTATAAACTAAACTATAAACTAAACTAAATTAAACTATAAACTAAACTATAAACTAAACTAAACTAACCTAATCTAACCTAACCTAAGCTAAACTAAACTTAACAAAACTAACCTAACCTAACCTAAACTAAACTAAACTAACCTAACCTAACCAAAACTAAAATAAAGTAAACTAAAATAAACTAAACTAAACTAAACTATAATCGAAAATAAACTATAAACTAAGCTATAAACTAAACTAAACTAAATTATAAACTAAACTAAACTATACTAAACTAAACTAAACTAAACTAACCTAACCTAACCTAATCAAACCTAAGCTAAACTAAACTAAACTAAATTAATCTAACCTAATCTAACCTAACCTAAACTAAACTAACCTAACCTAAATTAAACTAAACTAAACTAACCTAACTTAACCTAACTAAACTAAACTAAACTAACCTAAATTCAAATATACTAAACTAAACTAACCTAACCTAACCTAAATTAACTAAACTAAACTAAACGAAACTAAACTAAACTAAATTAAACTAACCTAAATTAACCTAACCTAACATAACCTAAACTAAACTAAACTAAACTAATCTATCCTAACCTAACCTAAACTAAACCAAAATAAAATAAACTAAACTAAACTAACCTACTCTAACCTAAACTAAAACTAATATCAAATAAACTAAACTAAATTAAACTAACCTAAACTAACCTAACCTAAGCTAAACTAAATTAAACTAAACTAACCGAACCTTACCTAACCTAAACTTACCTAAACTAAGCTAAACTAACCTAACGTAACCAAACCTAAACTAACCTAAACTAAACTAAATTCAAATAAACTAAACTAAACTAAACTAACCTAACTGAACCTAACTAAACTAAACTTAACTAACCTAACCTAACCTAAACTAAACTAAACTAAACTATAAACTAAAGTAAACTAAATTAAACTACACTATCCTAACCTAACCTAACCTAAAAAAACTAAATTATACTAACCTAACCTAACCAAAACTAAACTAAACTATAAACTAAACTAAAATAAACTAATTTATAAATTAACTAAACAAACTATACTAAAAAAATTAAACTAAACTAACCTAACCTAACCTAACCTAGCCTAACCTAAACTAAGCTAAGCTAAGCTAACCTAACGCAAGCTAACCTAAACGAAACTAAACTAAATAAACTAAACTAAACTAAACTAAACAAAATCTTACAAATCTAAACTAAACTAAACTAAACTTTAAACTAAAGTATAAACTAAACTAAACAAAACTATAAGCTAAATTATAAACTAAACTAAACTAAACTATAAACTAAACTAAACTAAAGTAAACTAAACTAAACTAAACTAAACTAAACTACAAACTAAACTATAAACTAAACTTAACTAAACTAAATTAAACAAAATAACCTAACCTAACCTAACTTAACCTAAATTAAACTAAACTAAACTAACCTAACCTATCTTAACCTAAACTAAACTAAACTAAATTCAAATAAACTAAACTAAACTAAATCTAACCTAACCTAACCTAACCTAAATTAAAGTAAACTAAACTAACCTAACCTATCCTAACCAAAACTAAAATAAACTAAAATAAACTAAATTAAATAAATCTAAACTATAAACTAAACTATAAACTAAAATAAACTTTATACTAAACTCTACTAAACTAAACTAAACTAAACTAAGCTAACCTAACCTAACCTAACCGAACCTAACTTAATCTAAGCTAACCTAGACGAAAGTAAACTAAACTAAACTGAACTTAACTAAACTATAAATTAAACTATTAGCAAAATAAAATTAAATTATAAACTAAACTATAAACTAAACTAAACTAAACTATAAATTAAAATAAACTATACACTAAACTATAAACTAAACTAAATTAAATTATAAACTAAACTAAACTATACTAAACTAAACTAAGCTAAACTAACCTAATCTACCCGAAAAAAACCTAAGCTAAACTAAACTAAACTAATCAAACCTAAGCTAACCTAAACTAAATTATAAATTTAACTATTAGCAAAACTAAACTAAATTATAAACTAAACTAAACTAAACTATAAATTAAAATAGAATATAAACTAAACTATAAACTAAACTAAATTAAATTATAAACTAAACTAAACTACACTATACTAAATTAAACTAAGGTAAACTAACCTAATCTAACCTAACCAAACCTAAGCAAAAGTAAACTAAAGTAAACTAATCTAACCTAAGCTAACCTAAACTAAACTAAACTGAACTAACCTAACCTAACGTAACCTAACCTAAACTAACCTATATTAAACTAAACTAAACACACCTAACATAACCTAAACTAAATTAAACTAAACTAAATTCAAATAAACTGAACTAAACTGAACTAAACTAAAGTAACCTAACCTAACAAAAACTAAACTAAACTAAAATAAACTAAAATGAACTAAACTAAACTAAACTAAATAAAATAAACTAAACTAAATTAATCTAACCTAACGTAAACTAACTAAATTAGATTTAAATAAACTAAACTAAATGAAACTATAAGCTAAATTAAACTAAACTATAAAGTAAACTAAACTAAACTATAAACTAAACTAAATTAAACTAAACTATAAACTAAACTATAAACTAAACTAAACTAAACTAAACACTAAACTAAATTAAACTAAACTATAAACTAAACTATACACTAAACTAAACTAAACCATAAACTAAAGTATAAACTAAACTAAACTAAACTATAAATTAAACTAAACTAAACTAACCTAACCTAACCTAACCAAAATAAAAATAAACTAATTTAACCTAACCTAACCTAAATTAAACTAACCTAAATTGAAATAAACTAAAATAATCTAAACTAAACAAAACTAACCTAACCTAACCTAACCTAACCAAAACTAAACCAAATTAAACTAAATTAAAATAAACTAAACTAAACTAAAGCATAAACTAAACTATAAACTAAACTAAACTAAACTATAAAATAAACTAATAACTAAACTAAATTAAACTATAAACTAAACTATAAACTAAACTAAACAACCATATAAACTAAAGAAAACTAAACTAAACTAACCTAACCTAACCTAACGTAAGCTAAACTAAACTTAACAAAACTAACCTAACCTAAACTAAACTAAACTAACCTAACCTAACCAAAACTAAAATAAACTAAACTAAAATAAACTAAACTAAACTAAACTATAAACTAAAATAAACTATAAACTAAGCTATAAACTAAACTAAACTAAATTATAAACTAAACTAAACTAAACTATACTAAACTAAACTAAACTAAACTAACCTAACCTAACCTAATCAAACCTAAGCTAAACTAAACTAAACTAAACTAATCTAACTTAACCTAACCTAACCTAAACTAAGCTAAACTAACCTAACCTAAATTAAACTAAACTAAACTAACCTAACTTAACCTAACTAAACTAAACTAAACTAACCTAAATTCAAATATACTAAACTAAACTAAGCTAACCTAACCTAAATTAATTAAAATAAACTAAACGAAGCTAAACTAAATTAAATTAAACTAACCTAACCTAACCTAACATAACCTAAACTAAACTAAACTAAACTAAACTATCCTAACCTAACCTAAACTAAACCAAAATAAAATAAACTAAACTAAAATAACCCACCCTAACCTAAACTAAAACTAAATTCAAATAAACTAAACTAAACTAAACTAACCGAACCTAACCTTTCGTAACCTAATCTAACGTAATCTAAACTAAACTAAACTAACCTAACCTACCCTAAACTAACCTAAATTAAAGTAAACTATACTAAACTAAATTAAACTAAACTTAACTAAACAAAATAAAAATATTTATTAAACTTAAAATATAAACTAAACTATACACTAAACTATAAATTAAACTAAACTAAACTAAACTAAACTAAATTATACCTAACTAACCTAGCCTAAACTAAATTAAACTAAACTATAAACGAATCTAAACTAAACTATCCTAAGTTAACCTAACCTAACCTAATATAAACTAAACTAAACTATGGGGGTGTAGTGGTTACCATACTTGCCTCCTACTCCCAAAACGCGGGCTCCAACCCGGCCAGGATCGATGGATTTTTTCGGGGCGTAAAAATCCTAAGCATGGCTTCCTTCGGAAGGGAAGTAAAGCCGTGGGTCCCGTGTCGTACATTTACGGCACGAAAAAGAATTTCAAGCCTGAAAGAGAGGCCTCTGAGCAAAATTTGTCGGCCGTTTCACGCCCTGAGATGAATGGGACGCTGATGACCTGAGCTGTTAAAGAGCGTCCGTAAATAAATTAATAAAAAAAAAAAAAAAAACTAAACTAAACTATACACTAAACTAAACTAAGCCATAAACTAAACTATAAACTACACTAAACTAAACTATAAACTAAACTATAAACTAAACTAAACTAAACTATAAACTAAACTAAACAACCACATAAACTAAAGAAAAATGAACTATACTAACCTAACCTAACCTAACCTAAACTAACCTAAGCTAAACTAAACTTAACAAAACTAACCTAACCTAATCTAAACTAAACTAAACTAACCTAACCTAACCAAAATTAAAATAAACTAAAATAAATAAACTAAACTAAACTAAACTATAAACTAAGCTATAAATTAACTAAACTAAACTATAAACTAAACTAAACTAAACTAAACTATAAATTAAACTAAACTAAATTATCCTAAGGAAACCTAACTTAACCTAAACTAAACTAAACTACCCTAACTTAACCTAGCCTAAACTAACTTAAACTAAACTAAACTAAATTATAAACTAAACTAAACTCAACCATCCTACCCTAACTCAACCTAACCTAACCTAAATTAACTAAACTGACCTAACTTAATATAATCTAAACTAAACTAAACTAATTTACAAATTAACTAAACTCAACTAAACTAAACTAAATTAAACTAACCTAACCTAACCTAAGCTAAACTAGCCTATCCTAAAGTAAAGTAAACTAAAATAAACTAACCTAACCTATCCTAACCTAAACTAAACTAAACTAAATTCAATAAACTAATATACACTAACCTAGCCTAACCAAAACTAAACTAAACTAAACTAAACTAAACTGTAAATTAAACTATAAAATAAATTAAACTAAACTAAACTAAAATAAACTAAACTAACCTAACTTAACATAACCTAACCTAACCTAAACTAAACTAAACTAAACAAACCTAACCTAACATAAAATAAAATAAACTAAACTAAATTCACTAAACTAAACTAAACTAAACTACACTAACCTAACGTAACGTAACCTAAACTAATCTAAACTAAACTAAACTATAAACTAAACTATAAACTAAATTTAACTAAAATAAACTAAACTTAACTAAATTAAACTAACCTTATGTAAACTAACCTAACCTAACATAAACTAAACTTACTAAACTAACCTAACCTCACCTAACCTAAACTAAACTAAACTAAATTAAACTAAAATAAACCAAACTAAATTATACTATATACTAAACCAAACTAAACTATAAAGTAAACTATAAACTAAACTATAAACTAAACTATAAACTAAACTAAATTAAACTAAATTAAACTAAACTAAACTAACCTAACCTAACTTAAACTAAACTAAACTAAACTAAATTCAAATAAACTAAACTAAACTAATCTTACCTAACCTAACCTAACCTAAATTAAAGTAAACTAAACCAACCTAACCTATCCTAACCAAAACTAAACTAAACTAAACTAAAATAAAATAAACTAAACTAAACAAATCTAAACTATAAACTAAACTATAAACTAAAATAAACTATAAACTAAACTCTACTAAACTAAAATAAACTAAACTAACCTAACCTAACCTAACCTAACTTAACCTAAGCTAAACTAGACGAAAGCAAACTAAACTAAACTGAACTTAACTAAACTATACATTAAACTATTAGCAAAACTAAACTAAATTATATACTAAACCTTAAACTAAACTAAACTAAACTATAAATTAAAATAAACTATACACTAAACTATAAACTAAACTAAATTAAATTATAAACTAAACAATACTAAACTATACTAAACTAAGCTAAACATACCTAATCTACCCTAACCAAACCTAAGCTAAACTAAACTAAACTAAACTAGTTTAACGTAAGCTAGCGTAAACTAAATTATAAATTAAACTATTAGCAAAACTAAACTAAATTATAAACTAAACTATAAACTAAACTAAACTATAAATTAAAATAAACTATAAACTAAACTATAAACTAAATTAATTAAATTATAAACTAAACTAAAGTACACTATTCTAAACTAAACTAAGGTAAACTAACCTAATCTAACCTAACCAAACCTAAGGTAAAGTAAACTAAACTAAACTAATCTAACCTAAGCTAACCTAAACTAAACAAAACTAAACTAACCTAACCTAACGTAACCTAACGTAACCTAAATTAAACTAAACTAAACTAACCTAACATAACCTAATCTAAATTAAACTAAACTAAATTCAAATAAACTAAACTAAACTGAACTATACTAAACTAACCTAACCTAACCAAAACTAAACTAAACTAAACTAAACTAAACTAAATAAACTAAGCTAAAATAGATTAATCTAACCTAAAGTAAACTTACTAAACTAGATTTAAATAAACTAAACTAAATTAAACTATAAACAAAAGTAAACTAAAATATGAATTAAACTGAACTAAACTATAAACTAACATAAACTAAACTAAACTATCCTATCCTAACCTAACCTAACCTAACCTAACATAAACTAAACTATACTAAATAAACCTAACCTAACTTATACTAAACTAAACTAAACTATAAACTTAACTAAATTATAAACTAAACTATAAACTAAACTAAATTAAACTAAACTAAACTATAAACTAAATTAAACTAAACTCTAAACTAAACTATAAACTAAACTATACCAAACTAACCTAACCTAACCAAAATAAAAATAAACTAATCTAACCTAACCTAAACTAAACTAAACTAAACTAAATTCAAATAAACTAAACTAATCTAAACTTAACTAAACTAACCTAACCTAACCTAACCAAAACTAAACCAAATTAAACTAAACTAAAATAAACTAATGTAAACTGAACTATAAACTAAACTAAAAACTACACTAAACTAAACTATAAACTAAACTATAAACTAAACTAAACTGAACTATAAACTAAACTAAACAACCATATAAACTAAAGAAAACTAAACTAAACTAACCTAACCTAACCTAACCTAAACTAACCTAAGCTAAACTAAACTTAACAAAACTAACCTAACCTAACTTAACCTAAACTAATTTAAACTAACCTAAACTAACCAAAACTTAAATAAATTAAACTAAACTAAACTAAACTAAACTATAAACTAAGCTATAAATTAACTAAACTAAATTACAAACTAAACTAAACTATACTAAACTAAATTAAACTAATCTAACCTTACCTAACCCAACCTAAACTAAACTAAACTTACCTAACCTAACTTAACCTAAATGAAACTAAACTAAACTAACCTAACTTAACCTAACTAAACTAAACTAAACTAACCTAAATTCAAATATACTAAACTAAACTTAACTCACCTAACCTAACCTAAATTAAGTGAACTAAACTAAACGAAACTATACTAAACTAAATTAAACTAACCTAACCTAACCTAACCTAAACTAAACTAAACTAAACTATTCTAGCCTAACCTAAACTAAACTAAACCAAAATAAAAAAAACTAAACTAAACTAACCTACCCTAACCTAAACTAAACTAAATTCAAATAAATTAAACTAAACTAAACTAACCTAAAATAACCTAACCTAACATAACCTAAACTAAACTAAACCAAAGTAAACTAACCTAACCTAACCTAACAAAAATTAATCTAAATTAAACTAAACTATAAACAAAACAAAACTAACCTAAACTAAACTAAACTAAACTAACCGAACCTAACCTATTCTAACCTAATCTAACCTAATTTAAACTAAACTAAACTAACCTAACCTACCCTAAACTAACCTAAACAAAAGTAAACTATACTAAACTAAATTAAACTAAACTTAACTAAACAAATTTAAAATATTAATTAAACATAAAATATAAATTTAACTATAAACTAAACTATAAATTAAACTAAACTAAACTAAACTAAACTAAATTATACCTAACTAACCTAACCTAAATTAAATTAAACTAAACTATAAACGAAACTAAACTAAACTAACCCAATCAAAACTAAACAAAACTAAACTAATTTATAAATTAACTAAACTAAACTAAACTAAACCAAACTAACCTAAACTAACCTAAGCTAAACTAACCTATCCTAAACTAAACTAAACTAACCTAACCTAACCTAACCTAACCTAACCTAAATTAAACTATATTCACTAAACTAAACTACACTAACCTAACCTAAACTAAACTAAACTAAACTAAACTAAACTGTAAACTAAACTATAAACTAAATTAAACTAAACTAACCTAACCTAATTTAACCTAACCTAGACTAAACTAAACTAAACTAAACTAACCTAACCTAACCTAAACTAAACTAAACTAAATTCACTAAACTAAGTTAAACTAAACTACACTAACCTAACCTAACCTAAACTAAACTAAACTATAAACTAAACTACAAACTAAATTAAACTAAAATAAAATAAACTAAACTAAATTAAACTAACCTAATCTAAACTAACCTAACCTAACATAAACTAAAATTACTAAACTAACCTAACCTAGCCTAACCTAAACTAAACTAAACTAAACTAAACTAAACTAAGCTAAACTAACCTAATCTACCCGAACAAAACCTAAGCTAAAGTAAACTAAACTGAACTAATCTAACCTAAGCTAACCTATCCTAAACTATACTAAACTAACCTAACCTAACGTAAGCTAACCTAACCTAACCTAAATTAAACTAAATTATAAATTTAACTATTAGCAAAACTAAACTAAATTATAAACTAAATTATAAACTAAACTAAACTCAACTATAAATTAAAATAAAATATAAACTAAACTAAATTAAATTATAAACTAAACTAAACTACACTATACTAAATTAAACTAAGGTAAACTAACCTAATCTAACCTAACCAAACCTAAGCAAAAGTAAACTAAACTGAACTAATATAACCTAAGCTAACCTAAACTAAACTAAAATAAACTAATCTAACCTAACGTAACCTAACGTAACCTAACCTAAATTAAACTAAACTAAACTTACCTAACATAACCTAAACTAAATTAAACTAAACTAAATTCAAATAAACTAAACTAAACTAAACTTAACTAAACTAACCTAACCTAACCAAAACTAAACTAAACTAAAATAAACTAAACTAAACTATAAACTAAATTAAACTAAACTCTAAACTAAACTATAAACTAAACTATACCAAACTAACCTAACCTAACCAAAATAAAAATAAACTAATCTAACCTAACCTAAACTAAACTAAACTAAACTAAATTCAAATAAACTAAACTAATCTAAACTTAACTAAACTAACCTAACCTAACCTAACCAAAACTAAACCAAATTAAACTAAACTAAAATAAACTAATGTAAACTGAACTATAAACTAAACTAAAAACTACACTAAACTAAACTATAAACCAAAACTAAACTAAGCTAAAATAAACTAAACTAAACTAAACTAAATAAACTAAATTAAACTAAACTAAACTATAAAGTAAACTAAACTAAACTATAAACTAACCTAAACTAAAGTAAACTATCCTATCCTAACCTAACCTAACCTAACATAATCTAAACTATACTAAATAAACATAACCTAACTTAAACTAAACTAAAATATAAACTAAACTATAAACTATACTAAACTAAACTAAACACTAATCTAAATTAAACTAAAGTATAAACTAAACTATACAACTAAACTAATCTAAGCCATAAACTAAACTATAAACTAAACTAAACTAAACTATAAACTAAACTAAACTAAACTAACCTAACCTAACCTAACCAAAATAAAAATAAACTAATCTAACCTAACCTTACCTAAGTTAAACTAAAATAAATTCAAATAAACTAAAATAATCTAAATTAAACTAAACTAACCTAACCTAACCCAACCTAACCAAAACTAAACCAAATTAAACTAAACTAAAATAAACTAAACTAAACTAAAGCATAAACTAAACTATAAACTAAACTAAACTATAAACTAAACTAAATTAAACTATACACTAAACTATAAACTAAACTAAACAACCATATAAACTAAAGAAAAAACTAAACTAAACTAAACAAACCTAACCTAACCAAAACTAAAATAAACTAAACTAAAATAAACTAAACTAAACTAAACTAAACTATAAACTAAAATAAACTATAAACTAAGCTATAAACTAAACTAAACTAAATTATAAACTAAATTAAACTATACTAAACTAAACTAAACTAAACTAACCTAACCTAATCAAACCTAAGCTAAACTAAACTAAACTAAACTAATCTAACCTAACCAAACTTAACCTAACTAAACTAAACTAAACTAATCTAAATACAAATGTACTAAACTAAACTAACCTAACCTAACCTAAATTAACTAAACTAAACTAAACGAAACTAAACTAAACTAAATTAAACTAACCTAACCTAACCTAACCTAACATAACCTAAACTAAACTAAACTAAACTATCCGAACCTAACCTAAACTAACCCAAAATAAAATAAACTAAACTAAACTAACCTACCCTAACCTAAATTAAAACTAAATTCAAATAAACTAAACTAAATTAAACTAACCTAAACAAACCTAACGTAACATATACTAAACTAAACTAAACCAAAGTAAACTAACTTAACCTAACCTAACCAAAACTAATCTTAATTAAACTAAACTATAAACAAAACTAAACTAACCTAAACTAAACTATACTAAACTAACCGAACCTAACCTTTCGTAACCTAATCTAACGTAAGCTAAACTAAACTAAACTAACCTAACCTACCCTAAACTAACCTAAATTAAGTAAACTATACTAAAATAAATTAAACTAAACTTAACTAAACAAAATGAAAATATTAATTAAACTTAAAATATAAACTAAACTATAAACTAAACTATAAATTAAACTAAACTAACCTAACCTAAACTAAATTATACTAAACTATAAACGAATCTAAACTAAACTATCCTAAGTTAACCTAACCTAACCTAAGCTAAACTAAACTAAACTAAACTATACACTAAACTAAACTAAGCCATAAACTAAACTATAAAGTATACTAAACTAAACTATAAATTAAAATAAACTATAAACTAAACTATAAACTATACTAAATTAAATTATAAACTAAACTAAAGTACACCATACTAAACTAAACTAAGGTAAACTAACCTAATCTAACCTAACCAAACCTAAGGTAAAGTAAACTAAACTAAACTAATCTAACCTAAGCTAACCTAAACTAAACTAAACTAAACTAACCTAACCTAACGTAACCTAACGTAACCTAAATTAAACTAAAGTAAACTAACCTAACATAACCTAATCTAAATTAAACTAAACTAAATTCAAATAAACTAAACTAAACTGAACTAAACTAAACTAACCTAATCTAACCAAAACTCAACTAAACTAAACTAAACTAAACTAACTAAACTAAGTTAAAATAAATTAATCTAACCTAACGTAAACTTACTAAACTAGATTTAAATAAACTAAACTAAATTAAACTATAAACAAAAGTAAACTAAACTATAAACTAAACTAAACTAAACTATAAACTAACATAAACTAAACTAAACTATCCTGTCCTAACCTAACCTAACACAAACTAAACTATGCTCAATAAACCTAACCTAACTTAAACTAAACTAAACTAAACTAAACTATAAACTTATCTAAATTGTAAACTAAACTATAAACTAAACTAAATTAAACTAAACTAAACTATAAACTAAATTAAACTAAACTATAAACTAAACTATAAACTAAACTAAACTAAACTAACCTAACCTAACCTAACCAAAATAAAAATAAACTAATCTAACCTAACTTAAACTAAACTAAACTGAACTAAATTCAAATAAACTAAACTAATGTAAACTAAATTAAACTAAACTATAAACTAAACTATAAACTACACTAAACTAAACTATAAACTAAACTATAAACTAAACTAAACTAAAATATAAACTAAACTATAAACTAAACTAAACAACCATATAAACTAAAGAAAACTAAACTAAACTAACCTAACCTAACCTAACCTAAACTAACCTAAGCTAAACTAAACTTAACAAAAGTAACCTAACCTAACCTAACCTAAACTAATTTAAACTAACCTAAACTAACCAAAACTAAAATAAACTAAATTAAAATAAACAAAACTAAACTAAACTATACTAAACTAACCTAACTTAACCTAACCAAAATAAAAATAAACTAATCTAACCTAACATAAACTAAACTAAACTAAATTCAAATAAACTAAACTAATCTAACCTTAACTAAACTAACATAACCTAACCTAACCAAAACTAAACCAAATTAAACTAAACTAAAATAAACTAAAATAAACTAAACTATAAACTAAACTATAAACTACACTAAACTAAACTATAAACTAAACTATATACTAAACTAAACTAAACTATAAACTAAACTATAAACTAAACTAAACAACCATATAATCTAAAGAAAACTAAACTAAACTAACCTAACCTAACCTAACCTAAACTAACCTAAGCTAAACTAAACTTAACAAAACTAATCTAACCTAACTTAACCTAAACTAATTTAAACTAACCTAAACTAACCAAAACTAAAATAAATTAAACTAAACTAAACTAACCTATAAACTAAGCTATAAATTAACTAAACTAAATTATGAACTAAACTAAACTATACTAAACTAAATTAAACTAATCTAACCTTACCTAACCCAACCTAAACTAAACTAAACTAACCTAACCTAACCTAACCTAAATGAAACTAAACTAAACTAACCTAACTAAACCTAACTAAACTAAACTAAACTAACCTAAATTCAAATATACTAAACTAAACTTAACTCACCTAACCTAACCTAAATTAAGTAAACTAAACTAAACGAAACTAAACTAAACTAAATTAAACTAACCTAACCTAACCTAACCTAACCTAAACTAAACTAAACTAAACTATTCTAACCTCACCTAACCTAAACTAAACCAAAATAAAACAAACTAAACTAAACTAACCTACCCTAACCTAAACTAAACTAAATTCAAATAAATTAAACTAAACTAAACTAACCTAAAATAACCTAACCTAACATAACCTAAACTAAACTAAACCAAAGTTAACTAACCTAACCTAACCTGGCAAAAACTAATTCAAATTAAACTAAACTATAAACAAAACTAAACTAACCTAAACTAAACTAAACTAAACTAACCGAACCTACCCTAAACTAACCTAAACAAAAGTAAACTATACTAAACTAAATTAACCTAAACTTAAGTAAACAAATTTAAAATATTAATTAAACATAAAATATAAAGTTAACTATAAACTAAACTATAAATTAAACTAAACTAAACTAAACTAATTTAAATTATACCTAACTAACCTAAACTAAACTAAATTAAACTAAACTATAAACGAAACTAAACTAAACTATCCTAAGCTAACGTAACGTAACCTAAACTAAACTAAACTATAAACTAAACTATAAACTAAATTAAAATAAAATAAAATAAAATAAACTAAATTAAACTAACCTAATCTAAACTAACGTAACCTAACATAAACTAAACTTACAAAACTATCCTAAACTAAACTAACCTAACCTAATCAAAACTAAACTAAACTAAACTTATCTATAAATTAACTAAACTAAACTAAACTAAACTAAACTAACCTAACCTAAGCTAAACTAGCCTATCCTAAACTAAACTAAACTAAACTAACCTAACCTAACCTAACCTAAATTAAACTATATTCACTAAACTAAACTACACTAACCTAACCTAAACTAAACTAAACTAAACTAAACTGTAAGCTAAACTATAAACTAAATTAAACTAAACTAAACTAAAATAAACTAAACTAACCTAACCTAACATAACCTAACCTAGGCTAAACTAAACTAAACTAAACTAACCTAACCTAATCTAAACTAATCTTAACTAAATTCACTAAACTAAGTTAAACTAAACTACACTAACCTAACCTAACCTAAACTAAACTAAACTATAAACTAAACTATAAACTAAATTAAACTAAAATAAAATAAACTAAACTAAATTAAACTAACCTAATCTAAACTAACCTAACCTAACATAAACGAAACTTACTAAACTAACCTAACCTAATCTAACCTAAACTAAACTAAACTAAATTAGTCTAAAATAAAGAAAACTAAATTATACTATACACTAAACTATACTAAACTATGAACTAAACTAAAGTAAACTAAACTAAACTCTAAACTGAACTATAAACTAAACAATAAACTAAACTAAACTAAACTATAAACTAAACTAAAGTAAACTAAATTAACCTACCCTAACCTAACCTAACCAAAACTAAAATAAACTAAACTAAACTTACCTAACCTATTCTAACCTAACCTAACCTAACCTAACCTAAACTAAACTAAATTATAAACTAAACTATAAACTAAACTATAAACTAAACTAAACTAAATTATAAACTAAAGTAAAGTAAACTTAACTACACGATCCTAACCTTACCTAACCTAACCTAAACAAAACTAAACTAAACTAACCTAACCTAAACTAAACCAAACTATAAACTAAGCTATAAATTAACTACACTAAATTATAAACTAAACTAAATTATACTAAACTAAACTAAACTGAACTAACCTAACCTAACCAAAACTAAGCTAAACTAAACTAAACTCTTCTAACCTTACCTAACCTAACCTAAACTAAACTAAACTAACCTAATCTAACCTAACCTAAATGAAACTAAAATAAACTAACCTAACTTAACCTAACTAAACTAAACTAAACTAACCTAAATTCAAATATACTGAACTAATCTTAACTCACCTAACCTAACCTAAATTAAGTAAACTAAACTAAACGAAACTAAACTAAACAAAATAAACTAACCTAACCTAACCTAAACTAAACTAAACTATCCTAACTTAACCTAAACTAAATCAAAATAAAATAAACTAAACTAAACTAACCTACCCTAACCTAAACTAAACTAAATTAAACTAAACTAAACTAAACTAAACTAACCTAAAATAACCTAACCTAACATAACCTAAACTAAACTAAACCAAAGTAAACTAACCTAACCCAACCAAAACTAATTTAGATTAAACTAAACTATAAACAAAACTGAACTAACCTAAACTAAACTAAACTAAACTAACCGAACCTAACCTATTCTAACGTAATCTAACCTAATAAAACTAAACTAAACTAACCTAACCCACCCTAAACTAACCTAAACTAAAGTAAACTATACTAAACTAAATTAAACTAAACTTAACTAAACAAATTTAAAATATTAATTAAACATAAAATATAAACTTAACTATAAATTAACTATAAATTAAATTAAACTAAACTAAGCTAAACTAAATTATACCCAACTAACGTAACCTAAACTAAATAAAACTAAATTATAAACGAAACTAAACTAAACTATTCTAAGCTAACGTAACGTAACCTAAACTAAACTAAACTAAACTAACCTAACCTAATCTAAACTAAACTAAACTATAAACTAAACTAAATTATAATCTAAACTAAACTATTTTAAACTATCCTAACCTAACCTAACCTAACCTAAACTAAACTAAACTAAACTAACCTAACCTAATCAAAACTAAACTAAACTAAACTAAACTAACCTAACCTAAACTAAGCTAAACTAGCCTATCCTAAACTAAACTAAAATAACCTAACGTAACCTAACCTAAATTAAACTAAATTCACTAAACTAAACTACACTAACCTAACCTAAACTGAGCTAAACTAAACTAAACTAAACTGTAAATTAAACTATAAACTAAATTAAACTAAACTAAACTAAAATAAACTAAACTAACCTAACCTAACCTAACCTAACCTAGCCTAAACTAAACTAAACTAAACTAACCTAACCTAACCTAAACTAAACTAAATTAAATTCACTAAACTAAGCTAAAATAAACTACACTAACCTAGCCTAAAATAAACGTAACTAAACTAAACTATAAACTAAACTATAAACTAAATTAAACTAAAATAAAATAAAATAAACTAAATTAAACTAACCTAATCTAAACTAACCTAACCTAACATAAACTAAACTTACTAAACTAACCTAACCTAACCTAACCTAAACTAAACTAAAATAAATTAAACTAAAATAAACAAAACTAAATTATACTATATACTAAACCAAACTAAACTATGAACTAAACTAAAGTAAACTAAACTAAACGATAAACTTAACTATAAACTAAACAATAAACTAAACTAAACTAAACTATAAACTAAACTAAACTAAACTAAACTAAAGTAAACTAAATTAACCTACCCTAACCTAACCTAACTAAAATTAAAATAAACTACACTAAACTTACCTAACCTATCCTAACCTAACCTAACCTAACCTAAACTAAACTAAATTATAAACTAAGCTATAAATCAAACTATAAACTAAACTAAACTAAACTATAAAGTAAAGTAAAGTAAACTTAACTACACTATCCTAACCTTACCTAACCTAACCTAAACAAAACTAAACTAAACTAACCTAACCTAAACTAAACTAAACTATAAACTAAACTAAACAAACTAATCTATAAATTAACTAAACAAACTATACTAAAATAAACTAAACTAAACTAACCTAATCTAACCTAACCTAACCGAACCTAGCCTAACCTAAATTAAGCTAATCTGACCTAACCTAACTTAAGGTAACCTAAACGAAAATAAACTAAGTAAACTAAACTAAACTAAACATAACTATACAAATCTAAACTAAACTAAACTAAACTATAAACTAAACTAAACTATAAACTAAACTAAATTAAATTATAAACTAAACTATTAACTAAACTAAATTAAACTAAACTAAACTGTAAAATAAACAAAACTAAACTAAACTAAACTAAACTAACCTAACGTAACCTAACCTAACCAAAATAAAAATAAATTAAACTTACCTAACCAAACCTAACCTTAACTAAACTAAACTAAACTGAACTAACCTAAACTAACCTAACCTAACCAAAACTAAACTAAACTGAACTAAACTAATAACTAAACTATAAACTAAACTAAACTAAACCATAAACTAAACTAAACAGCACTATTAACTAAACTAAACCCAAATAAACCAACCTAACCTAACCATTCCTAAGCTAAACTTTACTAAACTAAACTAACCTAACCTAACCTAACCTAACTTAGCCTAACGTCAACTAAACTAAACTAAACTAAAGTAAACAAAATAAGCTAAGCTAAGCTAAGCTAACCTAACCTAAACGAAACTAAACTAAAATAAAATAAACTAAAATAAAATAAACAAAACTAAACTAAACTAACCTAAACTGAAAACTAAACTATAAACTAAATTGTACTAAACTATACACTAAACTATAATCTAAACTAAACTAAACGAAAATAAACTAAACTATAAACTAAACTAAACTGAATTAAAATAAATTAAACCAACCTTACGTAACCTAACCTAACCTAACCTTACCAAAACTAAACTAAACTGAACTAAACTAATAACTAAACTAAACAGCACTGTTAACTAAACTAAACTAAACTAACCTAACCTAACCATTCCTAAGCTAAACTTTACTAAACTAAACTAACCTAACCTAATCTAACCTAACTTAGCCTAACGTCAACTAAACTAAACTAAACTAAAGTAAACAAAATAAGCTAAGCTAAGCTAAGCTAACCTAACCTAAACGAAACTAAACTAAACTAAACTAAAATAAAATAAACTAAAATAAAATAAACAAAACTAAACAAAACTAAACTAAACTAAACTAAACTGAAAACTAAACTATAAACTAAATTGTACTAAACTATACACTAAACTATAAACTAAACTAAATTAAACGAAAATAAACTAAACTATAAACTAAACTAAACTGAATTAAAATAAATTAAACCAACCTTACGTAACCTAACCTAACCTAACCTAAACTATACTAACGTAAATTAACCCAACCTAACCTAAACTGAACTAAACTAAATTCACTAAACCAAACTAAACTAAACCTCACTAACCTAACCTACCCTAACCTAAACTAACCTAAACTAAAGTAAATCAAACTAAACTATAAACTAAACTAAACTAAGATATAAACTAAAGTAAAGTAAACTTAACTACACTATCCTAACCTTACCTAACCTAACCTAAACAAATCTAAACTAAACTAACCTAACCTAAACTAAACTAAACTATAAACTAAACTTAACTAAACTAATCTATAAATTAACTAAACAAACTATACTAAAATAAACTAAACTAAACTAACCTAATCTAACCTAACCTAACCTAACCTAGCCTAACATAAATTAAGCTAAGCTAACCTAACCTAACGTAAGCTAACCTAAACGAAATTAAACTAAATAAACTAAACTTAACTAAACTAAACTAAACATAACTATACAAATCTAAACTAAACTAAACTAAACTATAAACTAAACTATAAACTAAACTAAACTATAAATTAAACTAAATGAAATTTTAAACTAAACTATTAAATAAACTAAATTAAACTAAACTAATCTGCAAAATAAACAAAACTAAACTAAACTAAACTAAACTAACCTAACCTAACCTAGCCTAACGTAAACTAAACTAAACTAAAATAAACTAAAGAAAATAAGCTAAGCTAAGCTAAACGAAACTAAACTAAACTAAAATAAAATAAAATAAACTAAAATAAAATTTACAAAACTAAACTGAAAACTAAACTATAAACTAAATTGTACTAAACTATACACTAAACAATAAACTAAACTAAACGAAAATAAACTAAACCATAAACTAAACTAAACTGAATTAAAATAAATTAAACCAACCTTAGGTAACCTAACCTAACCTAACCTAAACTATATTAAACAAAATTAACCCAACCTAACCTAAACTGAACTAAACTAAATTCACTAAACTAAACTAAATTAAACCTCACTAACCTAACCTACCCTATCCTAAAATAACCTAAACTAAAGTAAATCAAACTAAACTAAACTAAACTATAAACGAAACTAAACTATACTAAACTAAACTAAACAAAACTAACCTAACCTAACCTAATCTAAACTAAACTAAGCTAAACTATACACTAAACTAAAGTAAGCCATAAACTAAACTATAAACTAAACTAAACTAAACTATAAATTAAAATAAACAATAAACTAAACTATAATCTAAACTAAATTAAATTATAAACTAAACTAAACTACACTATACTAAACTAAACAAAGGAAAACTAACCTAATCTAACCTAACCAAAACTAATCTAAAAATTGACTAAACTATAAACAAAACTAAACTAACCTAAACTAAAATAAACTAAACTAACCGAACCTAACCTATCCTAACGTAATCTAAGGTAAGCTAAGCTAAACTAAACTAACGTAACCTACCGTAAACTAACCTAAACTAAAGTAAACTATACTAAACTAAATTAAACTAAACTTAACTAAACAAAATTAAAGTAGTAATTAAACTTAAAATATAAACTAAACTATAAACTAAAATATAAATTAAACTAAACTAAACTAAATTATACCTAACTAACCTAACCTAAACTAAATTAAACTAAACTATAAACGAAACTAAACTAAACTATCCTAAGCTAACGTAACTTAACCTAAACTAAACTAAACTAACCTAACCTAATCTAAACTAAACTAAACTAAACTATAAACTAAACTAAATTATAAGCTAAACTAAACTAAACTATCCTAACCTAACCTAACCTAAACTAAACTAACCTAACCTAACCTAACCTAACCTTACCTAACATAACCTAAACTAAAATAAACTAAACTTAACTAAACAACCTAACCGAACATAACCTAACCTAACCTAAACTAAACAAAACTAAACTAAACTTACCTAACCTAAGCTAACCTAACCTAACATAACCTACATTAAACTATAAACTAAAACTAAACTAAACTATAAACTAAACTAAACTAAACTACCCTAACCTAACCTAATCTAAACTAAACTAAACTAAACTATAAACTAAACTAAATTATAAACTAAACTAAACTGAACTATCCTACCCTAACTTAACCTAACCTAACGTAAACTAAACTAAACTGACCTAACTTGATTTAAACTAAACTAAACTAAACTAATCTACAAATTAACTAAACTAAACTAAACTAAACTAAACTAACCTAACCTAACCTAAACTAAACTATAAACTAAACTAAACTAAACTATAAATTAAACCAAACTAAACTATCCTAAACTAACCTAACTTAACCTAAACTAAACTAAACTACCCTAACTTAACCTAACCTAATCTAAACTAAACTAAACTAAACTATAAACTAAACTAAACTCAACCATTTTACCCTAACTTAACCTAACCTAACCTAAACTAAACTAAACTGACTTAACTTAATATAATCTAAACTAAACTAAACTAATTTACAAATTAACTAAACTAAACTAAACTAAACTAAACTAAACTAACCTAACCTAACCTAAGCTAAACTAGCCTATCCTAAAGTAAAGTAAAGTAAACTAAACTAACCTAACCTATCCTAACCTAAAATAACTAAACTAAATTCACTAAACTAATATACAGTAACCTAACCTAACCAAAACTAAACTAAACTAAACTAAACTGTAAATTAAACTATAAAATAAATTTAACTAAACTAAACTAAAATAAACTAAACTAACCTAACTTAACATAACCTAACCTAACCTAAACTAAACTAAACTAAATTAACCAAATCTAACATAATATAAACTAAACTAAATTAAATTCACTAAACTAAACTAAACTAAACTACACTAACCTAACCTAACCTAACCTAACCTAAACTAAACTAAACTATAAACTAAACCATAAACTAAATTTAACTAAAATAAACTAAACTTAACTAAATTAAACTAACCTAATGTAAACTAACCTAACCTAACTTAAACTAAACTAACTAAACTAACCTAACCTAACCTAACCTAAATTAAATTATAAACTAAACTAAACTAAAGTAAACTAAACTAAACGAAATAAAACTAAACTAAACTATAAAGTAAACTATAAAGTAAACTTAAATAAACTAAACTTAACAAAAATAACCTAACCAAACCTAACTTAACCTAAATTAAACTAAACTAAACTAACCTAACCTAACCTAAATTAAGCTGAACTAAAATAAACTAAATTCAAATAAACTAAACTAATCTAACCTAAACTAACCAAAATTAAAGTAAACTAAACTAACCTAACCTATCCTAACCAAAACTAAACTAAACTAAACTAAACTAAAATAAACTAAACTAAACAAGTCTAAACTATAAACTAAACTATAAACTAAAATAAACTATAAACTAAACTCTACTAAACTAAAATAAACTAAACTAACCTAACCTAACCTAACCTAACCTAAAATAAAATAAACAAAACTAAACTAACCTAACCTAACCGAACCTAACTTAACCTAAGCTAACCTAGACGAAAGCAAACTAAACTAAACTGAAGTTAACTAAACTATAAATTAAACTATTAGCAAAACTAAACTAAATTATAAACTATAAACTAATTTAAACTAAACTATAAATTAAAATAAAC
The DNA here is from genome assembly GCA_030762175.1 of Metallyticus violacea. Classification (NCBI taxonomy): domain Eukaryota; kingdom Metazoa; phylum Arthropoda; class Insecta; order Mantodea; family Metallyticidae; genus Metallyticus; species Metallyticus violacea. The sequence continues at coordinate 79,953,180 of CM060842.1, read as the reverse complement.
TATAAACTAAACTATAAACTAAACTAAATTCAATTATAAACTAAACTATACTAAACTAAACTAAACTAAGGTAAACTAACCTAATCTACCTAACGAAACCTAAGCTAAACTAAACTAAACTAAACTAGTCTAACCTATGCTAACCTAAACTAAATTATAAATTAAACTATTAGCAAAACTAAACTATATTATAAACTAAACTATAAACTAAACTAAACTAAACTATAAATTAAAGTAAACTATAAACTAAACCATAAACTAAATTAAATTAAATTATAAACTAAACTAAAGTACACTATACTAAACTAAACTAAGGTAAACTAACCTAATCTAACCTAACCAAACCTAAGGTAAAGTAAACAAAACTAAACTAATCTTACTTAAGCTAACCTAAACTAAACTTAACTAACCTAACCTAACGTAACCTAACGTAACCTAAATTAAACTAAACTAAACTAACCTAACATAACCTAAACTAAATTAAACTAAACCAAATTCATATAAACTAAACTAAACTGAACTAAACTTAACTAACCTAACATAACCAAAACTAAACTAAACTAAACTAAATAAACTAAGCTAAACTAATTTAATCTAACCTAACGAAAACTAACTAAATTAGATTTAAATAAACTAAACTAAATTAAACTATAAACAAAACTAAACTTAACTATAAACTAAACTAAACTAAACTATAAACTAACCTAAACTAAACTAAACTATCCTATCCTAACCTAACATAACCTAACTAAACTATACTAAATAAACGTAACCTAACTTAAACTAAACTAAACTAAATTATAAACTTAACTAAACTATAAACTAAACTATAAATTAAACTAAACTAAACTAAATATAAACTAAATTAAACTAAACTAAAAACAAAACTATAAACTAAACTAAACTAAACTTAACTAACCTAACCTAACCTAACTAAAATAAAAATAAACTAATCTAACCTAACCTAAACTAAACTAAACTAAACTAAATTCAAATAAACTAAACTAATCTAAACTTAGCTAAACTAACCTAACCTAACCTAACATAAACTAAACCAAATTAAACTAAACTAAAATAAAGTAAACTAAACTATAAACTAAACTATAAACTACATTAAACTAAACCATAAACTAAACTATAAACTAAACTAAACTAAACTATAAACTAAACTAAACAACCATATAAACTAAAGAAAAATAAACTATATTAACCTAACCTAAACTAACCTAAGCTAAACTAAACTTAACCAAACCAACCTATCCTAACCTAACCTAAACTAAACTAACCTAACCTAACCTAACCAAAACTAAAATAATCTAAAATAAATAAACTAAACTAAACTATAAACTGAGCTATAAATTAACTAAACTAAACTATAAACTAAACTAAACTAAACTATAAATTAAACTAAACTAAACTATCCTAAAGTAACCTAACTTAACCTAAACTAAACTAAACTACCCTAACTTAACCTAGCCTAAACTAACTTAAACTAAACTAAACTAAATTATAAACTAAACTAAACTCAACCATCCTACCCTAACTTAACCTAACCTAACCTAAACTAAACTAAACTGACCTAACTTAATATAATCTAAACTAAACTAAACTAATTTACAAATTAACTAAACTCAACTAAACTAAACTAAATTAAACTAACCTAAACTAACCTAAGCTAAACTAGCCTATCCTAAAGTAAAGTAAACTAAACTAAACTAACCTAACCTATCCTAACCTAAATTAAACTAAACTAAATTCACTAAACTAATATACACTAACCTAACCTAACCAAAACTAAACTAAACTAAACTAAACTGTAAACTAAACTATAAAATAAATTAAACTAATCTAAACTATAATAAACTAAACTAACCTAACTTAACATAACCTAACCTAACCTAAACTAAACTAAACTAAACTAACCTAACATAACATAAAATAAACTAAACTAAACTAAATTCACTAAACTAAACTAAACTAAACTACACTAACCTATCCTAACCTAACCTAAACTAAACTAAACTAAACTAAACTATAAACTAAACTATAAATTAAATTTAACTAAAATAAACTAAACTTAACTAAATTAAACTAACCTAATGAATACTAACCTAACCTAACATAAACTAAACTTATTAAACTAACCTAACCTAACCTAACCTAAACTAAACTAAACTAAATTAAACTAAAATAAACCAAACTAAATTATACTATATACTAAACTAAACTAAACTATAAAGTACACTATAAACTAAATTATAAACTAAACTAAACTAAAGTAAAGTAAACTAAACTAAACTAAACTAAACAAAAATAACCTAACCAAACCTAACTTAATCTAAATTAAACTAAACTAAACTAACCTAACCTAACTTAATCTAAACTAAACTAAACTAAATTCAAATAAACTAAACTAAACTAATCTTACCTAACCTAACCTAACCTAAATTAAAGTAAACTAAACCAACCTAACCTATCCTAACCAAAATTAAACTAAACTAAACTAAAATAAACTAAACTAAACAAACCTAAACTATAAACTAAACTATAAACTAAAACAAACTATAAACTAAACTCTACTAAACTATAATAAACTAAACTAACCTAACCTAACCTAACCTAAAATAAAATAAACAAAACTAAACTAACCTAACCTAACCGAACCTAACTTAACCTAAGCTAACCTAGACGAAAGCAAATTAAACTAAACTGAACTTAACTAAACTATACATTAAACTATTAGCAAAACTAAACTAAATTATATACTAAACTATAAACTAAACTAAACTAAACTATAAATTAAAATAAACTATAAACTAAACTATAAACTAAACTAAATTAAATTGTAAACTAAACTATACTAAACTATACTAAACTAAGCTAAACTAACCTAATCTACCCTAACCAAACCTAAGCTAAACTAAACTAAACTAAACTAGTCTAACGTAAGCTAACCTAAACTAAATTATAAATTAAACTATTAGCAAAACTAAACTAAATTATAAACTAAACTATAAACTAAACTAATCTAAACTATATATTAAAATAAACTATAAACTAAACTATAAACAGAACTAAATTAAATTATAAACTAAACTAAAGTACACTATACTAAACTAAACTAAGGTAAACTAACCTAATCTAACCTAACCAAACCTAAGGTAAAGTAAACAAAACTAAATTAATCTTACTTAAGCTAACCTAAACTAAACTTAACTAACCTAACCTAACGTAACCTAACGTAACCTAAATTAAACTAAACTAAACTAACCTAACATAACCTAAACTAAATTAAACTAAACCAAATTCATATAAACTAAACTAAACTGAACTAAACTTAACTAACCTAACATAACCAAAACTAAACTAAACTAAACTAAATAAACTAAGCTAAACTAATTTAATCTAACCTAACGAAAACTAACTAAATTAGATTTAAATAAACTAAACTAAATTAAACTATAAACAAAACTAAACTTAACTATAAACTAAACTAAACTAAACTATAAACTAACCTAAACTAAACTAAACTATCCTATCCTAACCTAACATAACCTAACTAAACTATACTAAATAAACGTAACCTAACTCAAACTAAACTAAACTAAATTATAAACTTAACTAAACTATAAACTAAACTATAAATTAAACTAAACTAAACTAAATATAAACTAAATTAAACTAAACTAAAAACAAAACTATAAACTAAACTAAACTAAACTTAACTAACCTAACCTAACCTAACTAAAATAAAAATAAACTAATCTAACCTAACCTAAACTAAACTAAACTAAACTAAATTCAAATAAACTAAACTAATCTAAACTTAGCTAAACTAACCTAACCTAACCTAACATAAACTAAACCAAATTAAACTAAACTAAAATAAACTAAAGGAAACTAAACTATAAACTAAACTATAAACTATATTAAACTAAACCATAAACTAAACTATAAACTAAACTAAACTAAACTATAAACTAAACTAAACAACCATATAAACTAAAGAAAAATAAACTATACTAACCTAACCTAAACTAACCTAAGCTAAACTAAACTTAACCAAACTAACCTATCCTAACGTAACCTAAACTAAACTAACCTAACCTAACCTAACCAAAACTAAAATAATCTAAAATAAATAAACTAAACTAAACTATAAACTGAGCTATAAATTAACTAAACTAAACTATAAACTAAACTAAACTAAACTATAAATTAAACTAAACTAAACTATCCTAAAGAAACCTAACTTAACCTAAACTAAACTAAACTACCCTAACTTAACCTAGCCTAAACTAACTTAAACTAAACTAAACTAAATTATAAACTAAACTAAACTCAACCATCCTACCCTAACTTAACCTAACCTAACCTAAAATAAACTAAACTGACCTAACTTAATATAATCTAAACTAAACTAAACTAATTTACAAAATAACTAAACTCAACTAAACTAAACTAAATTAAACTAACCTAAACTAACCTAAGCTAAACTAGCCTATCCTAAAGTAAAGTAAACTAAACTAAACTAACCTAACCTATCCTAACCTAAATTAAACTAAACTAAATTCACTAAACTAATATACAGTAACCTAACCTAACCAAAACTAAATTAAACTAAACTAAACTATAATAAACTAAACTAACCTAACTTAACATAACCTAACCTAACCTAAACTAAACTAAACTAAACTAACCTAACATAACATAAAATAAACTAAACTAAATTCACTAAACTAAACTAAACTAAACTACACTAACCTATGCTAACCTAACCTAAACTAAACTAAACTAAACTAAACTATAAACTAAACTATAAATTAAATTTAACTAAAATAAACTAAACTTAACTAAATTAAACTAACCTAATGAAAACTAACCTAACCTAACATAAACTAAACTTACTAAACTAACCTAACCTAACCTAACCTAAACTAAACTAAACTAAATTAAACTAAAATAAACCAAACTAAATTATACTATATACTAAACTAAACTATAAAGTACACTATAAACTAAACTATAAACTAAAATAAACTAAACTATAAACTAAACTAAACTAAATTAAAGTAAACTAAACTAAACTAAACTAAACAAAAATAACCTAACCAAACCTAACTTAATCTAAATTAAACTAAACTAAACTAACCTAACCTAACTTAATCTAAACTAAACTAAACTAAATTCAAATAAACTAAACTAAACTAATCTTACCTAACCTAACCTAACCTAAATTAAAGTAAACTAAACCAACCTAACCTATCCTAACCAAAATTAAACTAAACTAAACTAAAATAAACTAAACTAAACAAACCTAAACTATAAACTAAACTATAAACTAAAATAAACTATAAAATAAACTCTACTAAACTATAATAAACTAAACTAACCTAACCTAACCTAACCTAAAATAAAATAAACAAAACTAAACTAACCTAACCTAACCGAACCTAACTTAACCTAAGCTAACCTAGACGAAAGCAAATTAAACTAAACTGAACTTAACTAAACTATACATTAAACTATTAGCAAAACTAAACTAAATTATAAACTAAACTATAAACTAAACTAAACTAAACTATAAGTTAAAATAAACTATAAACTAAACTATAAACTGAACTAAATTAAATTATAAACTAAACTAATGTACAATATACTAAACTAAACTAAGGTAAACTAACCTAATCTAACCTAACCAAACCTACGGTAAAGTAAACTAAACTAAACTAATCTAACCTAAGCTAACCTAAACTGAACTAAACTAAACTAACCTAACCTAACGTAACCTAACGTATCCTAAATTAAACTAAACTGAACTGACCTAACATAACCAAATCTAAAAAAAACTAAAATAAATAAACTAAACTAAACTATAAACTTAGCTATAAATTAACTAAACTAAACTATAAACTAAACTAAACTATAAATAAAATTAAACTAAATTATCCTAAAGTAACCTAACATAACCTAACCTAAACTAACCTAAGCTAAACTAAACTTAACAAAACTAAGCTAACCTAACTTAACCTAAACTAATTCAAACTAACCTAAACTAACCAAAACTAAAATAAACTAAACTAAAATAAACTAAACTAAACTATAAACTAAGCTATAAATTAACTAAACTAAATTATAAACTAAACTAAACTAAATTAAACTAACCTAACCTAAGCTAACCTAAACTAAACTAAACTATTCTAACCTAACCTAACCTAAACTAAACCAAAATAAAATAAGCTAAATTAAACTAACCTACCCTAACCTAAACTAAACTAAATTCAAATAAATTAAACTAAACTAAACTAACCTAAAATAACCTAACCTAACATAACGTAAACTAAACTAAACCAAAGTAAACTAACCTAACCTAGCCTAACAAAAACTAATCTAAATTAAACTAAACTATAAACAAAACTAAACTAAACTAAACTAAACTAAACTAATCTAACCGAACCTAACCTATTCTAACCTAATCTAACCTAATTTAAACTAAACTAAACTAACCTAACATACCCTAAACTAACCTAAACTAAAGTAAACTATACTAAACTAAATTAAACTAAACTTAACTAAACAAATTTAAAATATTAATTAAACATAAAATATAAACTTAACTATAATCTAAACTTATAAATTAAACTAAACTAAACTAAATTATACCTAACTAACCTTACCTAAACTAAATTAAACTAAACTATGAACGAAACTGAACTAAACTATCCTAAGCTAACGTAACGTAACATAAACTAAACTAAACTAAACTATACTATATACTAAACTAAAGTATAAACTAAACTAAACTAAACTAAACTATCCTAACCTAACCTAACCTAACCTAAACTAAACTAAACTAATCTAACCTAACCTAACCAAAACTAAATTAAACTAAACTAAACTAAATAAACTAAACTAAACTAAATTAAACTAACCTAACCTAAACTAAACTAATTTAGATTTAAATAAACTAAACTAAATTAAATTATTAAATAAAATAAACTAAACTATAAACTAAACTAAACTAAACTATAAACTGAACTAAACTAAACTAAACTATCCTATCCTAACCTAACCTAACCTAACATAAATTAAACATTACTAAATAAACCTAACCTAACTTAAACTAAACTAAACTAAACTATAAACTAAATAAAACTATAAACTAAACTATAAACTAAACTAAACTAAACTAAACTATAAACTACATTAAACTAAACTATAAACTAAATTATAAAGTATACTAAACTAAACTAGACTAAAGTATAAACTAAACAAAACTAAACTAAACTAACCTAACCTAACCTTACCTAAACTAAACTAAACTAACCTAACTTAATTTAAACTATACTAAACTAAAATAAACTAAACTAAATTAAACTAAGCTAAGCTAAGCTAACATAACGTAAACTAAACTAAACTAAACTAATCTAAACTAAACTAAATTAAACTAAACTATAAACTAAACTATAAACTATATTAAACTAAACTATCCAATATTAACCTAACCCAACCTAACCTAAAATAAACTACACCAAAAAAAACTAAACTAAACCAACCTAACCTAAAATAACCTAACATAGCCTAACCTAAATTAAACTAAACTAAAATAAAATAAACTAAACTATAAACTAAACTAAACTGAATTAAAATATACTAAACCACCCTAACGTAAACTAACCTAACCTAACCTAAACTAAACTAAACTAAACTAACCTAAACTAAAGTAAATCAAATTAAACTAAACTAAACTAAACTATAAACTAAACTATAAACTAAGCTAAAAACTAAACTAAATTAAAATAAATTAAACTAAACTAAATTAAACTAACCTAACCTAACCTAACCTAACCTAAAATAAACTAAACTAAACTAACATTAGGTAACCTAACCTAAACTAAACTAAACTAAACTAAACTAAACTAAATTAAACTAAATTAAACTAAACTAATTTAAATTATAAACTAAACTAAACTATAAACTAAACTAAAGTAAACTAAACTAAACTATAAACTAAATTATAAACCAAACAATAAAGTAAAAGTAAACTAAATTTTAAACTAAAATAAACTATACTAAACTAATCTAAACTAACCTAACCTAACTTAACCTAACATAAACTAACCTTAACTAAACTATACCTACCTAAATAAAACTATAAACTACATTATAAATTAAACTATAAACTCAACTTAACTACACTAACTAAAATAAACTAAAATAACGCAACCTAACCTAACCTAACCTAAACTAAACTAAACTAACCTAACCTAACCTAACCTACTCTAACCTAAACTAAACTAAATTCACTAAAATAAACTAAACTTAACTACACTAACCTAACCTAACCTAAACTAAACTAAACTAAACAAAACTAAACTAAACTATATACTAAACTATAAAATAAATTAAACTAAAATAAACTAAACTAAACTGAATTAAACTAACCTATTCTAAACTAACCTAACCTAACATAAACTAAACTAAACTAGACTAACCTATCCTAACCTAACCTAAGCTAACCTAACCAAAAATAAACTAAAATAATCTAACATATCCTAACCTAAATTAATTTAAACTAAACTGAACTAAATTAAACTATAAACTAAAATATAAACTAAACTAAACAAAACTATATACAAAAATTAACTAAACTAACCTAACCTAACCTAACCTAAACTAAACTAACCTAACCTAACCTAACCTAACCTTACCAAACCTAATCTAACCTAAACTAAACTCCACTAAACTAAACTGCAAACTAAACTATAATTTCATCTACTAACTAAATTAAACTAAACTAAACTAAACTAAACTAAATTATAAACTAAACTATAAAATAATCTATAAACTAAACTAAACTAAACTATAAACTAAATTAAACTAAATTAACTAAACTAAACTAAACTATAAATTAAAATTAACTAAACTAAACCAAATTCAACCAACCTAACCTAAACTAAACTAAATTAGATTTTACTAAACTAAACTAAATTAACCTATAAACTAAATTTAACTAAACTAAACTAAATTAATCTAGCCTAACTTAACCTAACCTAACCTATACGAAACTAAACTAAAATAAACAAAACTAAACTAAACCTAACTAAACAAAACTAAACTAAAATTAACCAAACTAAACTAAACTAAACCAAAATGTAAACTAAACTATAAAATAAATTAAACTAAACTAAACTAAAATAAACTAAACTAACCTAACTTAACATAACCTAACCTAACCTAACCTAAACTAAACTAAACTAACCTAACCTAACATAATATAAACTAAACAAAAGTAAATTCACTAAACTAAACTAAACTAAACTACACTAACCTAACCTAGCCTAACCTAAACTAAACTAAACTAAACTATAAACTAAAATATAAACTAAATTTAACAAAAATAAACTAAACTTAACTAAATTAAACTAACCTAATGTAAACTAACCTAACCTAACATAAACTAAACTAACTAAACTAACCTAACCTAACCTAAACTAAACTAAATTAAACTAAAATAAACCAAACTAAATTATACTATATACTAAACTAAACTAAACTACAAACTAAACAAAAATAAACTAAACTAAACTATAAACTAAAATATAAACTAAACTATAAACTAAACTAAACTAAACTATAAACTAAACTAAACTAAAGTAAACTAAACTAAACTAAACTAAACTAAACTAAACTATAAACTAAACTATAAACTAAACTTAACTAAACTAAACTGAACAAAAATAACCTAACCAAACCTAACTTAACCTAAATTAAACTAAACTAAACTAACCTAAACTAACCTAAATTAACCTAACTAAACTAAACTAAACTAACCTAAATTCAAATATACTAAACTAAACTTAACTCACCTAACCTAACCTAAATTAAGTAAACTAAACTAAACGAAACTAAACTAAACTAAATTAAACTAACCTAACCTAACCTAACCTAAACTAAACTAAACTATCCTAACCTAACCTAAACTAAACCAAAATAAAATAAACTAAACTAAACTAACCTACCTTAACCTAAACTAAACTAAATTCAAATAAATGAAACTAAACTAAACTAACCTAAAATAACCTAACCTAACATAACCTAAACTAAACTAAACCAAAGTAAACTAACCTAACCTAACCTAACAAAAATTAATCTAAATTAAACTAAACTATAAACAAAACTATAAATTAAATTTAACTAAAATAAACTAAACTTAACTAAATTAAACTAACCTAATGAAAACTAACCTAACCTAACATAAACTAAACTTACTAAACTAACCTAACCTAACCTAACCTAAACTAAACTAAACTAAATTAAACTAAAATAAACCAAACTAAATTATACTATATACTAAACTAAACTAAACTATAAAGTACACTATAAACTAAACTATAAACTAAACTAAACTAAAGTAAAGTAAACTAAACTAAACTAAACTAAACAAAAATAACCTAACCAAACCTAACTTAATCTAAATTAAACTAAACTAAACTAACCTAACCTAACTTAATCTAAACTAAACTAAACTAAATTCAAATAAACTAAACTAAACTAATCTTACCTAACCTAACCTAACCTAAATTAAAGTAAACTAAACCAACCTAACCTATCCTAACGAAAATTAAACTAAACTAAACTAAAATAAACTAAACTAAACAAACCTAAACTATAAACTAAACTATAAACTAAAACAAACTATAAATTAAACTCTACTAAACTATAATAAACTAAACTAACCTAACCTAACCTAACCTAAAATAAAATAAACAAAACTAAACTAACCTAACCTAACCTAACCTAACTTAACCTAAGCTAACCTAGACGAAAGCAAATTAAACTAAACTGAACTTAACTAAACTATACATTAAACTATTAGCAAAACTAAACTAAATTATAAACTAAACTATAAACTAAACTAAACTAAACTATAAATTAAAATAAACTATAAACTAAACTATAAACTAAACTAAATTAAATTGTAAACTAAACTATACTAAACTATACTAAACTAAGCTAAACTAACCTAATCTACCCTAACCAAACCTAAGCTAAACTAAACTAAACTAAACTAGTCTAACGTAAGCTAACCTAAACTAAATTATAAATTAAACTATTAGCAAAACTAAACTAAATTATAAACTAAACTATAAACTAAACTAAACTAAACTATATATTAAAATAAACTATAAACTAAACTATAAACAGAACTAAATTAAATTATAAACTAAACTAAAGTACACTATACTAAACTAAACTAAGGTAAACTAACCTAATCTAACCTAACCAAACTTAAGGTAAAGTAAACAAAACTAAACTAATCTTACTTAAGCTAACCTAAACTAAACTTAACTAACCTAACCTAACGTAACCTAACGTAACCTAAATTAAACTAAACTAAACTAACCTAACATAACTTAAACTAAATTAAACTAAACCAAATTCATATAAACTAAACTAAACTGAACTAAACTTAACTAACCTAACATAACCAAAACTAAACTAAACTAAACTAAATAAACTAAGCTAAACTAATTTAATCTAACCTAACGAAAACTAACTAAATTAGATTTAAATAAACTAAACTAAATTAAACTATAAACAAAACTAAACCTAACTATAAACTAAACTAAACTAAACTATAAACTAACCTAAACTAAACTAAACTATCCTATCCTAACCTAACATAACCTAACTAAACTATACTAAATAAACGTAACCTAACTTAAACTAAACTAAACTAAATTATAAACTTAACTAAACTATAAACTAAACTATAATTAAACTAAATTAAACTAAATATAAACTAAATTAAACTAAACTAAAAACAAAACTATAAACTAAACTAAACTAAACTTAACTAACCTAACCTAACCTAACTAAAATAAAAATAAACTAATCTAACCTAACCTAAACTAAACTAAACTAAACTAAATTCAAATAAACTAAACTAATCTAAACTTAGCTAAACTAACCTAACCTAACCTAACATAAACTAAACCAAATTAAACTAAACTAAAATAAACTAAAGGAAACTAAACTATAAACTAAACTATAAACTACATTAAACTAAACCATAAACTAAACTATAAAATAAACTAAACTAAACTATAAACTAAACTAAACAACCATATAAACTAAAGAAAAATAAACTATACTAACCTAACCTAAACTAACCAAAGCTAAACTAAACTTAACCAAACTAACCTATCCTAACCTAACCTAAACTAAACTAACCTAACCTAACCTAACCAAAACTAAAATAATCTAAAATAAATAAACTAAACTAAACTATAAACTGAGCTATAAATTAACTAAACTAAACTATAAACTAAACTAAACTAAACTATAAATTAAACTAAACTAAACTATCCTAAAGTAACCTAACTTAACCTAAACTAAACTAAACTACCCTAACTTAACTTAGCCTAAACTAACTTAAACTAAACTAAACTAAATTATAAACTAAACTAAACTCAACCATCCTACCCTAACTTAACCTAACCTAACCTAAACTAAACTAAACTGACCTAACTTAATATAATCTAAACTAAACTAAACTAATTTACAAATTAACTAAACTCAACTAAACTAAACTAAATTAAACTAACCTAAACTAACCTAAGCTAAACTAGCCTATCCTAAAGTAAAGTAAACTAAACTAAACTAACCTAACCTATCCTAACCTAAATTAAACTAAACTAAATTCACTAAACTAATATACACTAACCTAACCTAACCAAAACTAAATTAAACTAAACTAAACTATAATAAACTAAACTAACCTAACTTAACATAACCTAACCTAACCTAAACTAAACTAAACTAAACTAACCTAACATAACATAAAATAAACTAAACTAAACTAAATTCACTAAACTAAACTAAACTAAACTACACTAACCTACCCTAACCTAACCTAAACTAAACTAAACTAAACTAAACTATAAACTAAACTATAAATTAAATTTAACTAAAATAAACTAAACTTAACTAAATTAAACTAACCTAATGAAAACTAACCTAACCTAACATAAACTAAACTTACTAAACTAACCTAACCTAACCTAACCCAAACTAAACTCAACTAAACTAAATTAAAATAAACTAAACTAATCTAAACTTAACTAAACTAACCTAACCTAACCAAAACTAAACCAAAATAAACTAAACTAAAATAAACTATAAACTAAGCTATAAACTAAACTAAACTAAATTATAAACTAAACTAAACTATACTAAACTAAACTAAACTAAACTAACCTAACCTAATCAAATTTAAGCTAAACTAAACTAAATTAAACTAAACTAAACTAACCTAACTTAACCTATCTAAAATAAACTAAACTAACCTAAATTCAAATATACTAAACTAAACTAACCTAACCTAACATAACCTAAACTAAACTAAACTAAACTAAACTATCCTAACCTAACCTAAACTAAACCAAACTAAAATAAACTAAACTAAACTAACCTACCCTAACTTAAACTAAAACTAAATTCAAATAAACTAAACTAAATTAAACTAACCTAAACTAACCTAACCTAACATAACCTAAACTAAACTAAACCAAAGTAAACTAACTTAACCTAACCTAACCAAACTAATCTAAATTTGACTAAACTATAAACAAAACCAAACTAACCTAAACTAAACTAAACTAAACTAACCGAACCTAACCTTTCGTAACCTAATGTAACGTAAGCTAAACTAAACTAAACTAACCTAACCTACCCTAAACTAACCTAAACTAAAGTAAACTATACTAAACTAAATTAAATTAACTTAACGAAAAAAATGAAAATATTAATTAAACTTAAAATATAAACTAAACTATAAACTAAACTATAAATGAAACTAACCTAAACTAAATTAAACTAAACTATAAACGAAACTAAACTAAACTATCCTAAGCTAACCTAACTTAACCTAAACTAAACTAAACTAAACTAACCTAACCTAACCTAATCTAAACTAAACTAAGTTAAATTATAAACTAAACTAAACTACATTATACTAAACTAAACAAAGGAAAACTAACCTAATCTAACCTAACCAAAACTAATCTAAAAATAGACTAAACTATAAACAAAACTAAACTAACCTAAACTAAAATAAACTAAACTAAACGAACCTAACCTATCCTAACGTAATCTAAGGTAAGCTAAGCTAAACTAAAGTAACGTAACCTACCGTAAACGAACCTAAACTAAAGTAAACTATACTAAACTAAATTAAACTAAACTTAACTAAACAAAATTAAAATATTGATTAAACTTAAAATATAAACTAAACTATAAACCAAACTATAAATTAAACTAAACTAAACTAAACTAAATTATACCTAACTAACCTATCCTAAACTAAATTAAACTAAACTATAAACGAAACTAAACTAAACTATCCTAAGCTAACGTAACTTAACCTAAACTAAACTAAACTAACCTAACCTAATCTAAACTAAACTAAACTAAACTATAAACTAAACTAAATTATAAACTAAACTAAAGTAAACTAAACTATCCTAACCTAACCTAACCTAACCTAAACTAAACTAACCTAACCTAACCTAACCTTACCTAACATAACCTAAACTAAAATAAACTAAACTTAACTAAAAAACCTAACCGAACATAACCTAACCTAACCTAAACTAAACAAAACTAAACTAAACTTACCTAACCTAAGCTAACCTAACCTAACTTAACCTAAACTAAACTATAAACTAAAACTAAACTAAACTATAAACTAAACTAAACTAAACTACCCTAACCTAACCTAATCTAAACTAAACTAAACTAAACTATAAACTAAACTAAATCATAAACTAAACTAAACTGAACTAACCTAACTTAACCTAAACTAAACTAAACTACCCTAACTTAACCTAACCTAATCTAAACTAAACTAAACTAAACTAAACTCAACCATCCTACCCTAACTTAACCTAACCTAACGTAAACTAAACTAAACTGACCTAACTTAATATAATCTAAACTAAACTAAACTAATTCACAAATTAACTAAACTAAACTAAACTATCCTAAACTAACCTAACTTAACCTAAACTAAACTAAACTACCCTAACTTAACCTAACCTAATCTAAACTAAATTAAACTAAACTATAAACTAAACTAAACTCAACCGTCCTACCCTAACTTAACCTAACCTAACGTAAACTAAACTAAACTGACCTAACTTAATATAATCTAAACTAAACTAAACTAATTTACAAATGAACTAAACTAAACTAAACTAAACTAAACTAACCTAACCTAACTTAAGCAAGACTAGCCTTTCCTAAAGTAAAGTAAAGAAAACTAAACTAACCTAACCTATCCTAACCTAAACTAAACTAAACTAAATTCACTAAACTAATATACACTAACCTAACCTAACCAAAACTAAACTAAACTAAACTAAACTGTATACTAAACTATAAAATAAATTAAAATAAACTAAACTAAAATAAACTAAACTAACCTAACTTAACATAACCTAACCTAACCTAAACTACACTAAACTAAACTAACCTAACCTAACATAATATAAACTAAACTAAACTAAATTCACAAAACTAAACTAAACTAAACTACACTAACCTAACCTAACCTAACCTAACTTAAACTAAACTAACTAAATTAACCTAGACTAACCTAACCTAAACTAAACTATAAACTAAACTAAACTAAAGTAAACTAAACTAAACTAAACTAAACTAAACTAAACTAAACTAAACTATAAACTAAACTATAAAGTAAACTTAAATAAACTATACTTAACAAAAATAACCTAACCAAACCTAACTTAACCTAAATTAAACTAAACTAAACTAACCTAACCTAACCTAAATTAAACTGAACTAAAATAAACTAAATTCAAATAAAGTAAACTAAACTAATCTAACCTAACTTAACCTAAAATAAAGTAAACTAAACTAACCTAACCTATCCTAACCACAACTAAACTAAACTAAACTAAGCTAAAATAAACTAAACTAAACAAATCTAAACTATAAAATAAACTATAAACTAAAATAAACTATAAACTAAACTCTACTAAACTAAAATAAACTAAACTAACCTAACGTAACCTAACCTAACCTAAAATAAAATAAACAAAACTAAACTAACCTAACCTAACCGAACCTAACTTAACCTAAGCTAACCTAGACGAAAGCAAACTAAACTAAACTGAACTTAACTAAACTATAAATTAAACTATTAGCAAAACTAAACTAAATTATAAATTAAACTATAAACTAATTTAAACTAAACTATAAATTAAAATAAACTATAAACTAAACTAAATTAAATTATAAACTAAACTATACTAAACTAAACTAAACTAAGCTAAACTAACCTAATCTACCCTAACGAAACCTAAGCTAAACTAAACTAAAGTAGTCTAACCTATGCTAACCTAAATTAAATTTTAAATTAAAGTATTAGCAAAACTAAACTAAATTATAAACTAAACTATAAACTAAACTAAACAAAACTATAAATTAAAGTAAACTATAAACTAAACTATAAACTAAATTAAATTAAATTATAAACTAAACTAAAGTACACTATACTAAACTAAACTAAGGTAAACTAACCTAATCTAACCTAACCAAACCTAAGGTAAAGTAAACTAACCTAACTAATCTAACTTAAGCTAACCTAAACTAAACTAAACTAACCTAACCTAACGTAACCTAAGGTAACTTAAATTAAACTAAACTAAACTAACCTAACATAACCTAAACTACATTAAACTAAACTAAATTCATATAAACTAAACTGAACTAAACTAAACTAACCTAACCTTACCAAAACTAAACTAAACTAAAATAAACTAAATAAACAAAGCTAAACTAAATTAATCTAACCTAACGAAAAATAACTAAATTAGATTTAAATAAACTGAACTAAATTAAACTGTAAACAAAACTAAACTTAACTATAAACTAAACTAAACTAAACTAAACTATCCTATCCTAACCAACCCTAACCTAACATAAACTAAACTATACTAAATAAACCTAACCTAACTTAAACTAAACTAAACTAAATTATAAACTTATCTAAACTATAAACTAAATTATAAACTAAACTAAACTAAACTAAATTATAAACTAAATTAAACTAAACTGAAAACTAAACTATAAACTAAATTAAATTAAACTAAACTAACCTAACCTAACCTAACCAAAATAAAAATAAACTAATCTAACCTAACCTAAACTAAACTAAACTAAATTCAAATAAACTAAACTAATCTAAACTTAACTTAACTAACCTAACCTAACCTAACCAAAACTAAACCAAATTAAACTAAACTAAAATAAACTAAAGTAAACTAAACTATAAACTAAACTATAAACTACACTAAACTAAACCATAAACTAAACTATAAACTCAACTAAACTAAACTATAAATTAAACTAAACAACCATGTAAACTAAAGAAAAATAAACTATACAAACTAACCTAACCTAAACTAACCTAACCTAAACTAAACTAAACTAACCTAACCTAACCAAAACTAAAATAAACTAAAGTAAATAAACTAAACTAAACTAAAGTATAAACTAAGCTATAAATTAACTAAACTAAACTATAAACTAAACTAAACTAAACTATAAATTAAACTAAACTAAACTATCCTAAAGTAACCTAACTTAACCTAACTAAACTAAACTACCCTAACTTAACCTTGCCTAAAGTAACTTAAACTAAACTAAACTAAATTATAAACTAAACTAAATTCAACCATCCTACCCTAACTTAACCTAACCTAACCTAAACTAAACTTAACTGACCTAACTTAATATAATCTAAACTAAACTAAACTAATTTACAAATTAACTAAACTCAACTAAACTAAACCACATTAAACTAACCTAACCTAACCTAAGCTAAACTAGCCTATCCTAAAGTAAAGTAAATTAAACTAAACTAACCTAACCTATCCCCACCTAAAATAAACTAAACTAAATTCACTAAACTAATATACACTAACCTAACCTAACCAAAACTAAACTAAACTAAACTAAACTGTAAACTAAACTATAAAATAAATTAAACTAAACTAAACTAAAATAAACTAAACTAACCTAACTTAACATAACCTAACCTAACCTAAACTAAACTAAACTAAACTACACTAACCTAACGTAACCTAACCTAAACTAAACTAAACTAAACTATAAACTAAATTTAACTAAAATAAACTAAACTTAACTAAATTAAACCAACCTAATGTAAACTAACCTAACCTAACATAAACTAAACTTACTAAACTAACCTAACCTAACCTAAACTAAACTAAACTAAATTAAACTAAAATAAACCAAACTAAATTATACTATATACTAAACTAAACTAAACTATAAAGTAAACTATATAGTAAACTATAAACTAAAATAAACTAAACTATAAACTAAACTAAAGTAAAGTAAACTAAACTAAACTAAACTAAACTAAACTATAAACTAAACTATAAACTAAACTTAACTAAACTAAACTAAACAAAAATAACCTAACCAAACCTAACTAATCGAAATTAAACTAAACTAAACTAACCTAACCTAACTTAAACTAAACTAAACTAAACTAAATTCAAATAAACTACACTAAACTAATCTTACCTAACCTAACCTAACTTAAATTAAAGTAAACTAAACCAACCTAACCTATTCTAACCAAAACTAAATTAAAGTAAACTAAAATAAACTAAACTAAACAAATCTAAACTATAAACTAAACTATAAACTAAAATAAACTATAAACTAAACTCTACTAAACTAAAATAAACTAAACTAACCTAACCTAACCTAACCTAAAATAAAATAAACAAAACTAAACTAAACTAACCTAACCGAACCTAACTTAACCTAAGCTAACCTAGACGAAAGCAAACTAAACTAAACTGAACTTAACTAAACTATACATTAAAATATCAGCAAAACTAAACTAAATTATAAACTAAACTATAAACTAAACTAAACTAAACTATAAATTAAAATAAACTATAAACTAAACTATAAACTAAACTAAATTAAATTGTAAACTAAACTATTCTAAACTAAGCTAAAATAACCTAATCTACCCTAACCAAACCTAAGCTAAACTAAACTAAACTAGTCTAACGTAAGCTAACCTAAACTAAATTATAAATTAAACTATTAGCAAAACTAAACTAAATTATAAACTAAACTATACACTAAACTAAACTAAACTAGAAATTAAAATAAACTATAAACTAAATTATAAACTAAACTAAATTAAATTATAAACTAAACTAAAGTACACTATACTAAACAAAACTAAGGTAAACTAACCTAATCTAACCTAACCAAACCTAAGGTAAAGTAAACTAAACTAAACTAATCTAACCTAAGCTAAGCTAAACTAAACTAAACTAAACTAACCTAACCTAACGTAACCTAAATTAAACTAAACTATACTAACCTAACATAACCTAATCTAAATTAAACTAAACTAAATTCAAATAAACTAAACTAAACTGAACTAAACTAAACTAACCTAACCTAACCAAAACTAAACTAAACTAAACTAAACTAAACTAAATAAACTAAGCTAAAATAAATTAATCTAACCTAACGTAAACTTACTAAACTAGATTTAAATAAACTAAACTAAATTAAACTATAAACAAAACTAAACTAAACTATAAACTAACATAAACTAAACTAAACTATCCTATACTAACCTAACCTAACCTAACATAAACTAAACTATACTAAATAAACCTAACATAACTTAAACTAAACTAAACTAAACTATAAACTTAACTAAATTATAAACTAAACTATAAACTAAACTAAATTAAACTAAACTAAACTATAAACTAAATTAAACTAAACTATAAACTAAACAATAAACTAAACTATACTAAACTAACCTAACCTAACCTAACCAAAATAAAAATAAACTAATCTAACCTAACCTAAACTAAACTAAACTAAACTAAATTCAAATAAACTAAACTAATCTAAACTTAACTAAACTAACCTAACCTAACCTAACTAAAACTAAACCAAATTAAACTAAACTAAAATAAACTAAAGTAAACTAAACTATAAACTAAACTATAAACTACACTAAACTAAACTATAAACTAAACTAAACTAAATTATAAACTAAACTATAAACTAAACTAAACAACCATATAAACTAAAGAAAATTAAACTAAACTAACCTAACCTAACCTAACGTAAAGTAACCTAAGCTAAACTAAACTTAACAAAACTAACCTAACCTAACTTAACCTAAACTAATTTAAACTAACCTAAACTAACCAAAACTAAAATAAATTAAACTAAAATAAACTATAATAAACTAAACTATAAACTAAGCTATAAATTAACTAAACTAAATTATAAACTAAACTAAACTATACTAAACTAAACTAAACTAATCTAACCTTACCTAACCCAAACTAAACTAAACTAAACTAACCTAACCTAAGCTAACCTAAATGAAACTAAAATAAACTAACCTAACTTAACCTAACTAAACTAAACTAACCTAAATTCAAATATACTAAACTAAACTTAACTCACCTAACCTAACCTAAATTAAGTAAACTAAACTAAACGAAACTAAACTAAAATAAATTAAACTATAAACTAAATTTAACTAAAATAAACTAAACTTAACTAAATTAAACTAACCTAATGTAAACTAACCTAACCTAACATAAACTAAACTTACTAAACTAACCTAACCTAACCTAACCTAAACTAAACTAAACTAAATTAAACTAAATAAACCAAACTAAATTATATTATATACTAATCTAAACTAAACTATAAACTAAAGTAAACTAAAGTAAACTAAACTAAACTAAACTAAACTAAACTAAACTAAAAACTAAACTATAAACTAAAATAAACTATAAAGTAAACTCTACTAAACTAAAATAAACTAAACTAACCTAACCTAACCTAACCTACCCTAAAATAAAATAAACAAAACTAAACTAACCTAACCTAACCGAACCTAACTTAACCTAAGCTAACCTAGACGAAAGCAAACTGAACTAAACTGAACTAAATTAAACTATAAATTAAACTATTAGCAAAACTAAACTAAATTATAAACTAAACTATAAAATAATTTAAACTAAACTATAAATTAAAATAAACTATAAACTAAACTATAAACTAAACTAAATTAAATTATAAACTAAACTATACTAAACTAAACTAAACTAAGCTAAACTAACCTAATCTACCCTAACGAAACCTAAGCTAAACTAAACTAAACTAAACTAGTCTAACCTAAGCTAACCTAAACTAAATTATAAATTAAAATATTAGCAAAACTAAACTAAATTATAAACTAATCTATACACTAAACTAAACTAAGCCATAAACTAAACTATAAAATAAACTAAACCAAACTAACCTAACCTAACCTAACCAAATTAAAAATAAACTAATCTAACCTAACCTAACCTAAATTAAACTAAACTAAATTCAAATAAACTAAAATAATCTAAACTAAACTAAACTAACCTAACCTAACCTAACCTAACCAAAACAAACCAAATTAAACTAAACTAAAATATACTAAACTAAACTAAAGCATAAACTAAACTATAAACTAAACTAAACTATAAACTAAACTATAAACTAAACTAAATTAAACTATAAACTAAACTATAAACTAAACTAAACTAACCTAATCTAACCTAACCTAAGCTAAACTAAACTTAACAAAACTAACCTAACCTAACCTAAACTAAACTAAACTAACCTAACCTAACCAAAACTAAAATAAAGTAAACTAAAATAAACTAAACTAAACTAAACTATAATCGAAAATAAACTATAAACTAAGCTATAAACTAAACTAAACTAAATTATAAACTAAACTAAACTATACTAAACTAAACTAAACTAAACTAACCTAACCTAACCTAATCAAACCTAAGCTAAACTAAACTAAACTAAATTAATCTAACCTAATCTAACCTAACCTAAACTAAACTAACCTAACCTAAATTAAACTAAACTAAACTAACCTAACTTAACCTAACTAAACTAAACTAAACTAACCTAAATTCAAATATACTAAACTAAACTAACCTAACCTAACCTAAATTAACTAAACTAAACTAAACGAAACTAAACTAAACTAAATTAAACTAACCTAAATTAACCTAACCTAACATAACCTAAACTAAACTAAACTAAACTAATCTATCCTAACCTAACCTAAACTAAACCAAAATAAAATAAACTAAACTAAACTAACCTACTCTAACCTAAACTAAAACTAATATCAAATAAACTAAACTAAATTAAACTAACCTAAACTAACCTAACCTAAGCTAAACTAAATTAAACTAAACTAACCGAACCTTACCTAACCTAAACTTACCTAAACTAAGCTAAACTAACCTAACGTAACCTAACCTAAACTAACCTAAACTAAACTAAATTCAAATAAACTAAACTAAACTAAACTAACCTAACTGAACCTAACTAAACTAAACTTAACTAACCTAACCTAACCTAAACTAAACTAAACTAAACTATAAACTAAAGTAAACTAAATTAAACTACACTATCCTAACCTAACCTAACCTAAAAAAACTAAATTATACTAACCTAACCTAACCAAAACTAAACTAAACTATAAACTAAACTAAAATAAACTAATTTATAAATTAACTAAACAAACTATACTAAAAAAATTAAACTAAACTAACCTAACCTAACCTAACCTAGCCTAACCTAAACTAAGCTAAGCTAAGCTAACCTAACGCAAGCTAACCTAAACGAAACTAAACTAAATAAACTAAACTAAACTAAACTAAACAAAATCTTACAAATCTAAACTAAACTAAACTAAACTTTAAACTAAAGTATAAACTAAACTAAACAAAACTATAAGCTAAATTATAAACTAAACTAAACTAAACTATAAACTAAACTAAACTAAAGTAAACTAAACTAAACTAAACTAAACTAAACTACAAACTAAACTATAAACTAAACTTAACTAAACTAAATTAAACAAAATAACCTAACCTAACCTAACTTAACCTAAATTAAACTAAACTAAACTAACCTAACCTATCTTAACCTAAACTAAACTAAACTAAATTCAAATAAACTAAACTAAACTAAATCTAACCTAACCTAACCTAACCTAAATTAAAGTAAACTAAACTAACCTAACCTATCCTAACCAAAACTAAAATAAACTAAAATAAACTAAATTAAATAAATCTAAACTATAAACTAAACTATAAACTAAAATAAACTTTATACTAAACTCTACTAAACTAAACTAAACTAAACTAAGCTAACCTAACCTAACCTAACCGAACCTAACTTAATCTAAGCTAACCTAGACGAAAGTAAACTAAACTAAACTGAACTTAACTAAACTATAAATTAAACTATTAGCAAAATAAAATTAAATTATAAACTAAACTATAAACTAAACTAAACTAAACTATAAATTAAAATAAACTATACACTAAACTATAAACTAAACTAAATTAAATTATAAACTAAACTAAACTATACTAAACTAAACTAAGCTAAACTAACCTAATCTACCCGAAAAAAACCTAAGCTAAACTAAACTAAACTAATCAAACCTAAGCTAACCTAAACTAAATTATAAATTTAACTATTAGCAAAACTAAACTAAATTATAAACTAAATTATAAACTAAACTAAACTAAACTATAAATTAAAATAGAATATAAACTAAACTATAAACTAAACTAAATTAAATTATAAACTAAACTAAACTACACTATACTAAATTAAACTAAGGTAAACTAACCTAATCTAACCTAACCAAACCTAAGCAAAAGTAAACTAAAGTAAACTAATCTAACCTAAGCTAACCTAAACTAAACTAAACTGAACTAACCTAACCTAACGTAACCTAACCTAAACTAACCTATATTAAACTAAACTAAACACACCTAACATAACCTAAACTAAATTAAACTAAACCAAATTCAAATAAACTGAACTAAACTGAACTAAACTAAAGTAACCTAACCTAACAAAAACTAAACTAAACTAAAATAAACTAAAATGAACTAAACTAAACTAAACTAAATAAAATAAACTAAACTAAATTAATCTAACCTAACGTAAACTAACTAAATTAGATTTAAATAAACTAAACTAAATGAAACTATAAGCTAAATTAAACTAAACTATAAAGTAAACTAAACTAAACTATAAACTAAACTAAATTAAACTAAACTATAAACTAAACTATAAACTAAACTAAACTAAACTAAACACTAAACTAAATTAAACTAAACTATAAACTAAACTATACACTAAACTAAACTAAACCATAAACTAAAGTATAAACTAAACTAAACTAAACTATAAATTAAACTAAACTAAACTAACCTAACCTAACCTAACCAAAATAAAAATAAACTAATTTAACCTAACCTAACCTAAATTAAACTAACCTAAATTGAAATAAACTAAAATAATCTAAACTAAACAAAACTAACCTAACCTAACCTAACCTAACCAAAACTAAACCAAATTAAACTAAATTAAAATAAACTAAACTAAACTAAAGCATAAACTAAACTATAAACTAAACTAAACTAAACTATAAAATAAACTAATAACTAAACTAAATTAAACTATAAACTAAACTATAAACTAAACTAAACAACCATATAAACTAAAGAAAACTAAACTAAACTAACCTAACCTAACCTAACGTAAGCTAAACTAAACTTAACAAAACTAACCTAACCTAAACTAAACTAAACTAACCTAACCTAACCAAAACTAAAATAAACTAAACTAAAATAAACTAAACTAAACTAAACTATAAACTAAAATAAACTATAAACTAAGCTATAAACTAAACTAAACTAAATTATAAACTAAACTAAACTAAACTATACTAAACTAAACTAAACTAAACTAACCTAACCTAACCTAATCAAACCTAAGCTAAACTAAACTAAACTAAACTAATCTAACTTAACCTAACCTAACCTAAACTAAGCTAAACTAACCTAACCTAAATTAAACTAAACTAAACTAACCTAACTTAACCTAACTAAACTAAACTAAACTAACCTAAATTCAAATATACTAAACTAAACTAAGCTAACCTAACCTAAATTAATTAAAATAAACTAAACGAAGCTAAACTAAATTAAATTAAACTAACCTAACCTAACCTAACATAACCTAAACTAAACTAAACTAAACTAAACTATCCTAACCTAACCTAAACTAAACCAAAATAAAATAAACTAAACTAAAATAACCCACCCTAACCTAAACTAAAACTAAATTCAAATAAACTAAACTAAACTAAACTAACCGAACCTAACCTTTCGTAACCTAATCTAACGTAATCTAAACTAAACTAAACTAACCTAACCTACCCTAAACTAACCTAAATTAAAGTAAACTATACTAAACTAAATTAAACTAAACTTAACTAAACAAAATAAAAATATTTATTAAACTTAAAATATAAACTAAACTATACACTAAACTATAAATTAAACTAAACTAAACTAAACTAAACTAAATTATACCTAACTAACCTAGCCTAAACTAAATTAAACTAAACTATAAACGAATCTAAACTAAACTATCCTAAGTTAACCTAACCTAACCTAATATAAACTAAACTAAACTATGGGGTTGTAGTGGTTACCATACTTGCCTCCTACTCCCAAAACGCGGGCTCCAACCCGGCCAGGATCGATGGATTTTTTCGGGGCGTAAAAATCCTAAGCATGGCTTCCTTCGGAAGGGAAGTAAAGCCGTGGGTCCCGTGTCGTACATTTACGGCACGAAAAAGAATTTCAAGCCTGAAAGAGAGGCCTCTGAGCAAAATTTGTCGGCCGTTTCACGCCCTGAGATGAATGGGACGCTGATGACCTGAGCTGTTAAAGAGCGTCCGTAAATAAATTAATAAAAAAAAAAAAAAAAAACTAAACTAAACTATACACTAAACTAAACTAAGCCATAAACTAAACTATAAACTACACTAAACTAAACTATAAACTAAACTATAAACTAAACTAAACTAAACTATAAACTAAACTAAACAACCACATAAACTAAAGAAAAATGAACTATACTAACCTAACCTAACCTAACCTAAACTAACCTAAGCTAAACTAAACTTAACAAAACTAACCTAACCTAATCTAAACTAAACTAAACTAACCTAACCTAACCAAAATTAAAATAAACTAAAATAAATAAACTAAACTAAACTAAACTATAAACTAAGCTATAAATTAACTAAACTAAACTATAAACTAAACTAAACTAAACTAAACTATAAATTAAACTAAACTAAATTATCCTAAGGAAACCTAACTTAACCTAAACTAAACTAAACTACCCTAACTTAACCTAGCCTAAACTAACTTAAACTAAACTAAACTAAATTATAAACTAAACTAAACTCAACCATCCTACCCTAACTCAACCTAACCTAACCTAAATTAACTAAACTGACCTAACTTAATATAATCTAAACTAAACTAAACTAATTTACAAATTAACTAAACTCAACTAAACTAAACTAAATTAAACTAACCTAACCTAACCTAAGCT
Organism: Metallyticus violacea; assembly: GCA_030762175.1. Taxonomy (NCBI): domain Eukaryota; kingdom Metazoa; phylum Arthropoda; class Insecta; order Mantodea; family Metallyticidae; genus Metallyticus; species Metallyticus violacea. The sequence goes on along the minus strand of CM060842.1, from coordinate 79,926,561 downwards.
AAACTAGCCTATCCTAAAGTAAAGTAAACTAAAATAAACTAACCTAACCTATCCTAACCTAAACTAAACTAAACTAAATTCACTAAACTAATATACACTAACCTAACCTAACCAAAACTAAACTAAACTAAACTAAACTAAACTGTAAATTAAACTATAAAATAAATTAAACTAAACTAAACTAAAATAAACTAAACTAACCTAACTTAACATAACCTAACCTAACCTAAACTAAACTAAACTAAACAAACCTAACCTAACATAAAATAAAATAAACTAAACTAAATTCACTAAACTAAACTAAACTAAACTACACTAACCTAACGTAACGTAACCTAAACTAATCTAAACTAAACTAAACTATAAACTAAACTATAAACTAAATTTAACTAAAATAAACTAAACTTAACTAAATTAAACTAACCTTATGTAAACTAACCTAACCTAACATAAACTAAACTTACTAAACTAACCTAACCTCACCTAACCTAAACTAAACTAAACTAAATTAAACTAAAATAAACCAAACTAAATTATACTATATACTAAACCAAACTAAACTATAAAGTAAACTATAAACTAAACTATAAACTAAACTATAAACTAAACTAAATTAAACTAAATTAAACTAAACTAAACTAACCTAACCTAACTTAAACTAAACTAAACTAAACTAAATTCAAATAAACTAAACTAAACTAATCTTACCTAACCTAACCTAACCTAAATTAAAGTAAACTAAACCAACCTAACCTATCCTAACCAAAACTAAACTAAACTAAACTAAAATAAAATAAACTAAACTAAACAAATCTAAACTATAAACTAAACTATAAACTAAAATAAACTATAAACTAAACTCTACTAAACTAAAATAAACTAAACTAACCTAACCTAACCTAACCTAACTTAACCTAAGCTAAACTAGACGAAAGCAAACTAAACTAAACTGAACTTAACTAAACTATACATTAAACTATTAGCAAAACTAAACTAAATTATATACTAAACCTTAAACTAAACTAAACTAAACTATAAATTAAAATAAACTATACACTAAACTATAAACTAAACTAAATTAAATTATAAACTAAACAATACTAAACTATACTAAACTAAGCTAAACATACCTAATCTACCCTAACCAAACCTAAGCTAAACTAAACTAAACTAAACTAGTTTAACGTAAGCTAGCGTAAACTAAATTATAAATTAAACTATTAGCAAAACTAAACTAAATTATAAACTAAACTATAAACTAAACTAAACTATAAATTAAAATAAACTATAAACTAAACTATAAACTAAATTAATTAAATTATAAACTAAACTAAAGTACACTATTCTAAACTAAACTAAGGTAAACTAACCTAATCTAACCTAACCAAACCTAAGGTAAAGTAAACTAAACTAAACTAATCTAACCTAAGCTAACCTAAACTAAACAAAACTAAACTAACCTAACCTAACGTAACCTAACGTAACCTAAATTAAACTAAACTAAACTAACCTAACATAACCTAATCTAAATTAAACTAAACTAAATTCAAATAAACTAAACTAAACTGAACTATACTAAACTAACCTAACCTAACCAAAACTAAACTAAACTAAACTAAACTAAACTAAATAAACTAAGCTAAAATAGATTAATCTAACCTAAAGTAAACTTACTAAACTAGATTTAAATAAACTAAACTAAATTAAACTATAAACAAAAGTAAACTAAAATATGAATTAAACTGAACTAAACTATAAACTAACATAAACTAAACTAAACTATCCTATCCTAACCTAACCTAACCTAACCTAACATAAACTAAACTATACTAAATAAACCTAACCTAACTTATACTAAACTAAACTAAACTATAAACTTAACTAAATTATAAACTAAACTATAAACTAAACTAAATTAAACTAAACTAAACTATAAACTAAATTAAACTAAACTCTAAACTAAACTATAAACTAAACTATACCAAACTAACCTAACCTAACCAAAATAAAAATAAACTAATCTAACCTAACCTAAACTAAACTAAACTAAACTAAATTCAAATAAACTAAACTAATCTAAACTTAACTAAACTAACCTAACCTAACCTAACCAAAACTAAACCAAATTAAACTAAACTAAAATAAACTAATGTAAACTGAACTATAAACTAAACTAAAAACTACACTAAACTAAACTATAAACTAAACTATAAACTAAACTAAACTGAACTATAAACTAAACTAAACAACCATATAAACTAAAGAAAACTAAACTAAACTAACCTAACCTAACCTAACCTAAACTAACCTAAGCTAAACTAAACTTAACAAAACTAACCTAACCTAACTTAACCTAAACTAATTTAAACTAACCTAAACTAACCAAAACTTAAATAAATTAAACTAAACTAAACTAAACTAAACTATAAACTAAGCTATAAATTAACTAAACTAAATTACAAACTAAACTAAACTATACTAAACTAAATTAAACTAATCTAACCTTACCTAACCCAACCTAAACTAAACTAAACTTACCTAACCTAACTTAACCTAAATGAAACTAAACTAAACTAACCTAACTTAACCTAACTAAACTAAACTAAACTAACCTAAATTCAAATATACTAAACTAAACTTAACTCACCTAACCTAACCTAAATTAAGTGAACTAAACTAAACGAAACTATACTAAACTAAATTAAACTAACCTAACCTAACCTAACCTAAACTAAACTAAACTAAACTATTCTAGCCTAACCTAAACTAAACTAAACCAAAATAAAAAAAACTAAACTAAACTAACCTACCCTAACCTAAACTAAACTAAATTCAAATAAATTAAACTAAACTAAACTAACCTAAAATAACCTAACCTAACATAACCTAAACTAAACTAAACCAAAGTAAACTAACCTAACCTAACCTAACAAAAATTAATCTAAATTAAACTAAACTATAAACAAAACAAAACTAACCTAAACTAAACTAAACTAAACTAACCGAACCTAACCTATTCTAACCTAATCTAACCTAATTTAAACTAAACTAAACTAACCTAACCTACCCTAAACTAACCTAAACAAAAGTAAACTATACTAAACTAAATTAAACTAAACTTAACTAAACAAATTTAAAATATTAATTAAACATAAAATATAAATTTAACTATAAACTAAACTATAAATTAAACTAAACTAAACTAAACTAAACTAAATTATACCTAACTAACCTAACCTAAATTAAATTAAACTAAACTATAAACGAAACTAAACTAAACTAACCCAATCAAAACTAAACAAAACTAAACTAATTTATAAATTAACTAAACTAAACTAAACTAAACTAAACTAACCTAAACTAACCTAAGCTAAACTAACCTATCCTAAACTAAACTAAACTAACCTAACCTAACCTAACCTAACCTAACCTAAATTAAACTATATTCACTAAACTAAACTACACTAACCTAACCTAAACTAAACTAAACTAAACTAAACTAAACTGTAAACTAAACTATAAACTAAATTAAACTAAACTAACCTAACCTAATTTAACCTAACCTAGGCTAAACTAAACTAAACTAAACTAACCTAACCTAACCTAAACTAAACTAAACTAAATTCACTAAACTAAGTTAAACTAAACTACACTAACCTAACCTAACCTAAACTAAACTAAACTATAAACTAAACTACAAACTAAATTAAACTAAAATAAAATAAACTAAACTAAATTAAACTAACCTAATCTAAACTAACCTAACCTAACATAAACTAAAATTACTAAACTAACCTAACCTAGCCTAACCTAAACTAAACTAAACTAAACTAAACTAAACTAAGCTAAACTAACCTAATCTACCCGAACAAAACCTAAGCTAAAGTAAACTAAACTGAACTAATCTAACCTAAGCTAACCTATCCTAAACTATACTAAACTAACCTAACCTAACGTAAGCTAACCTAACCTAACCTAAATTAAACTAAATTATAAATTTAACTATTAGCAAAACTAAACTAAATTATAAACTAAATTATAAACTAAACTAAACTCAACTATAAATTAAAATAAAATATAAACTAAACTAAATTAAATTATAAACTAAACTAAACTACACTATACTAAATTAAACTAAGGTAAACTAACCTAATCTAACCTAACCAAACCTAAGCAAAAGTAAACTAAACTGAACTAATATAACCTAAGCTAACCTAAACTAAACTAAAATAAACTAATCTAACCTAACGTAACCTAACGTAACCTAACCTAAATTAAACTAAACTAAACTTACCTAACATAACCTAAACTAAATTAAACTAAACTAAATTCAAATAAACTAAACTAAACTAAACTTAACTAAACTAACCTAACCTAACCAAAACTAAACTAAACTAAAATAAACTAAACTAAACTATAAACTAAATTAAACTAAACTCTAAACTAAACTATAAACTAAACTATACCAAACTAACCTAACCTAACCAAAATAAAAATAAACTAATCTAACCTAACCTAAACTAAACTAAACTAAACTAAATTCAAATAAACTAAACTAATCTAAACTTAACTAAACTAACCTAACCTAACCTAACCAAAACTAAACCAAATTAAACTAAACTAAAATAAACTAATGTAAACTGAACTATAAACTAAACTAAAAACTACACTAAACTAAACTATAAACCAAAACTAAACTAAGCTAAAATAAACTAAACTAAACTAAACTAAATAAACTAAATTAAACTAAACTAAACTATAAAGTAAACTAAACTAAACTATAAACTAACCTAAACTAAAGTAAACTATCCTATCCTAACCTAACCTAACCTAACATAATCTAAACTATACTAAATAAACATAACCTAACTTAAACTAAACTAAAATATAAACTAAACTATAAACTATACTAAACTAAACTAAACACTAATCTAAATTAAACTAAAGTATAAAATAAACTATACAACTAAACTAATCTAAGCCATAAACTAAACTATAAACTAAACTAAACTAAACTATAAACTAAACTAAACTAAACTAACCTAACCTAACCTAACCAAAATAAAAATAAACTAATCTAACCTAACCTTACCTAAGTTAAACTAAAATAAATTCAAATAAACTAAAATAATCTAAATTAAACTAAACTAACCTAACCTAACCCAACCTAACCAAAACTAAACCAAATTAAACTAAACTAAAATAAACTAAACTAAACTAAAGCATAAACTAAACTATAAACTAAACTAAACTATAAACTAAACTAAATTAAACTATACACTAAACTATAAACTAAACTAAACAACCATATAAACTAAAGAAAAAACTAAACTAAACTAAACAAACCTAACCTAACCAAAACTAAAATAAACTAAACTAAAATAAACTAAACTAAACTAAACTAAACTATAAACTAAAATAAACTATAAACTAAGCTATAAACTAAACTAAACTAAATTATAAACTAAATTAAACTATACTAAACTAAACTAAACTAAACTAACCTAACCTAATCAAACCTAAGCTAAACTAAACTAAACTAAACTAATCTAACCTAACCAAACTTAACCTAACTAAACTAAACTAAACTAATCTAAATACAAATGTACTAAACTAAACTAACCTAACCTAACCTAAATTAACTAAACTAAACTAAACGAAACTAAACTAAACTAAATTAAACTAACCTAACCTAACCTAACCTAACATAACCTAAACTAAACTAAACTAAACTATCCGAACCTAACCTAAACTAACCCAAAATAAAATAAACTAAACTAAACTAACCTACCCTAACCTAAATTAAAACTAAATTCAAATAAACTAAACTAAATTAAACTAACCTAAACAAACCTAACGTAACATATACTAAACTAAACTAAACCAAAGTAAACTAACTTAACCTAACCTAACCAAAACTAATCTTAATTAAACTAAACTATAAACAAAACTAAACTAACCTAAACTAAACTATACTAAACTAACCGAACCTAACCTTTCGTAACCTAATCTAACGTAAGCTAAACTAAACTAAACTAACCTAACCTACCCTAAACTAACCTAAATTAAGTAAACTATACTAAAATAAATTAAACTAAACTTAACTAAACAAAATGAAAATATTAATTAAACTTAAAATATAAACTAAACTATAAACTAAACTATAAATTAAACTAAACTAACCTAACCTAAACTAAATTATACTAAACTATAAACGAATCTAAACTAAACTATCCTAAGTTAACCTAACCTAACCTAAGCTAAACTAAACTAAACTAAACTATACACTAAACTAAACTAAGCCATAAACTAAACTATAAAGTATACTAAACTAAACTATAAATTAAAATAAACTATAAACTAAACTATAAACTATACTAAATTAAATTATAAACTAAACTAAAGTACACCATACTAAACTAAACTAAGGTAAACTAACCTAATCTAACCTAACCAAACCTAAGGTAAAGTAAACTAAACTAAACTAATCTAACCTAAGCTAACCTAAACTAAACTAAACTAAACTAACCTAACCTAACGTAACCTAACGTAACCTAAATTAAACTAAAGTAAACTAACCTAACATAACCTAATCTAAATTAAACTAAACTAAATTCAAATAAACTAAACTAAACTGAACTAAACTAAACTAACCTAATCTAACCAAAACTCAACTAAACTAAACTAAACTAAACTAACTAAACTAAGTTAAAATAAATTAATCTAACCTAACGTAAACTTACTAAACTAGATTTAAATAAACTAAACTAAATTAAACTATAAACAAAAGTAAACTAAACTATAAACTAAACTAAACTAAACTATAAACTAACATAAACTAAACTAAACTATCCTGTCCTAACCTAACCTAACACAAACTAAACTATGCTAAATAAACCTAACCTAACTTAAACTAAACTAAACTAAACTAAACTATAAACTTATCTAAATTGTAAACTAAACTATAAACTAAACTAAATTAAACTTAACTAAACTATAAACTAAATTAAACTAAACTATAAACTAAACTATAAACTAAACTAAACTAAACTAACCTAACCTAACCTAACCAAAATAAAAATAAACTAATCTAACCTAACTTAAACTAAACTAAACTGAACTAAATTCAAATAAACTAAACTAATGTAAACTGAATTAAACTAAACTATAAACTAAACTATAAACTACACTAAACTAAACTATAAACTAAACTATAAACTAAACTAAACTAAAATATAAACTAAACTATAAACTAAACTAAACAACCATATAAACTAAAGAAAACTAAACTAAACTAACCTAACCTAACCTAACCTAAACTAACCTAAGCTAAACTAAACTTAACAAAAGTAACCTAACCTAACCTAACCTAAACTAATTTAAACTAACCTAAACTAACCAAAACTAAAATAAACTAAATTAAAATAAACAAAACTAAACTAAACTATACTAAACTAACCTAACTTAACCTAACCAAAATAAAAATAAACTAATCTAACCTAACATAAACTAAACTAAACTAAATTCAAATAAACTAAACTAATCTAACCTTAACTAAACTAACATAACCTAACCTAACCAAAACTAAACCAAATTAAACTAAACTAAAATAAACTAAAATAAACTAAACTATAAACTAAACTATAAACTACACTAAACTAAACTATAAACTAAACTATATACTAAACTAAACTAAACTATAAACTAAACTATAAACTAAACTAAACAACCATATAATCTAAAGAAAACTAAACTAAACTAACCTAACCTAACCTAACCTAAACTAACCTAAGCTAAACTAAACTTAACAAAACTAATCTAACCTAACTTAACCTAAACTAATTTAAACTAACCTAAACTAACCAAAACTAAAATAAATTAAACTAAACTAAACTAACCTATAAACTAAGCTATAAATTAACTAAACTAAATTATGAACTAAACTAAACTATACTAAACTAAATTAAACTAATCTAACCTTACCTAACCCAACCTAAACTAAACTAAACTAACCTAACCTAACCTAACCTAAATGAAACTAAACTAAACTAACCTAACTAAACCTAACTAAACTAAACTAAACTAACCTAAATTCAAATATACTAAACTAAACTTAACTCACCTAACCTAACCTAAATTAAGTAAACTAAACTAAACGAAACTAAACTAAACTAAATTAAACTAACCTAACCTAACCTAACCTAACCTAAACTAAACTAAACTAAACTATTCTAACCTCACCTAACCTAAACTAAACCAAAATAAAACAAACTAAACTAAACTAACCTACCCTAACCTAAACTAAACTAAATTCAAATAAATTAAACTAAACTAAACTAACCTAAAATAACCTAACCTAACATAACCTAAACTAAACTAAACCAAAGTTAACTAACCTAACCTAACCTGGCAAAAACTAATTCAAATTAAACTAAACTATAAACAAAACTAAACTAACCTAAACTAAACTAAACTAAACTAACCGAACCTACCCTAAACTAACCTAAACAAAAGTAAACTATACTAAACTAAATTAACCTAAACTTAAGTAAACAAATTTAAAATATTAATTAAACATAAAATATAAAGTTAACTATAAACTAAACTATAAATTAAACTAAACTAAACTAAACTAATTTAAATTATACCTAACTAACCTAAACTAAACTAAATTAAACTAAACTATAAACGAAACTAAACTAAACTATCCTAAGCTAACGTAACGTAACCTAAACTAAACTAAACTATAAACTAAACTATAAACTAAATTAAACTAAAATAAAATAAAATAAACTAAATTAAACTAACCTAATCTAAACTAACGTAACCTAACATAAACTAAACTTACAAAACTATCCTAAACTAAACTAACCTAACCTAATCAAAACTAAACTAAACTAAACTTATCTATAAATTAACTAAACTAAACTAAACTAAACTAAACTAACCTAACCTAAGCTAAACTAGCCTATCCTAAACTAAACTAAACTAAACTAACCTAACCTAACCTAACCTAAATTAAACTATATTCACTAAACTAAACTACACTAACCTAACCTAAACTAAACTAAACTAAACTAAACTGTAAGCTAAACTATAAACTAAATTAAACTAAACTAAACTAAAATAAACTAAACTAACCTAACCTAACATAACCTAACCTAGGCTAAACTAAACTAAACTAAACTAACCTAACCTAATCTAAACTAATCTTAACTAAATTCACTAAACTAAGTTAAACTAAACTACACTAACCTAACCTAACCTAAACTAAACTAAACTATAAACTAAACTATAAACTAAATTAAACTAAAATAAAATAAACTAAACTAAATTAAACTAACCTAATCTAAACTAACCTAACCTAACATAAACGAAACTTACTAAACTAACCTAACCTAATCTAACCTAAACTAAACTAAACTAAATTAGTCTAAAATAAAGAAAACTAAATTATACTATACACTAAACTATACTAAACTATGAACTAAACTAAAGTAAACTAAACTAAACTCTAAACTGAACTATAAACTAAACAATAAACTAAACTAAACTAAACTATAAACTAAACTAAAGTAAACTAAATTAACCTACCCTAACCTAACCTAACCAAAACTAAAATAAACTAAACTAAACTTACCTAACCTATTCTAACCTAACCTAACCTAACCTAACCTAAACTAAACTAAATTATAAACTAAATTATAAACTAAACTATAAACTAAACTAAACTAAATTATAAACTAAAGTAAAGTAAACTTAACTACACGATCCTAACCTTACCTAACCTAACCTAAACAAAACTAAACTAAACTAACCTAACCTAAACTAAACCAAACTATAAACTAAGCTATAAATTAACTACACTAAATTATAAACTAAACTAAATTATACTAAACTAAACTAAACTGAACTAACCTAACCTAACCAAAACTAAGCTAAACTAAACTAAACTCTTCTAACCTTACCTAACCTAACCTAAACTAAACTAAACTAACCTAATCTAACCTAACCTAAATGAAACTAAAATAAACTAACCTAACTTAACCTAACTAAACTAAACTAAACTAACCTAAATTCAAATATACTGAACTAATCTTAACTCACCTAACCTAACCTAAATTAAGTAAACTAAACTAAACGAAACTAAACTAAACAAAATAAACTAACCTAACCTAACCTAAACTAAACTAAACTATCCTAACTTAACCTAAACTAAATCAAAATAAAATAAACTAAACTAAACTAACCTACCCTAACCTAAACTAAACTAAATTAAACTAAACTAAACTAAACTAAACTAACCTAAAATAACCTAACCTAACATAACCTAAACTAAACTAAACCAAAGTAAACTAACCTAACCCAACCAAAACTAATTTAGATTAAACTAAACTATAAACAAAACTGAACTAACCTAAACTAAACTAAACTAAACTAACCGAACCTAACCTATTCTAATGTAATCTAACCTAATTAAAACTAAACTAAACTAACCTAACCCACCCTAAACTAACCTAAACTAAAGTAAACTATACTAAACTAAATTAAACTAAACTTAACTAAACAAATTTAAAATATTAATTAAACATAAAATATAAACTTAACTATAAATTAACTATAAATTAAATTAAACTAAACTAAGCTAAACTAAATTATACCCAACTAACGTAACCTAAACTAAATAAAACTAAATTATAAACGAAACTAAACTAAACTATTCTAAGCTAACGTAACGTAACCTAAACTAAACTAAACTAAACTAACCTAACCTAATCTAAACTAAACTAAACTATAAACTAAACTAAATTATAATCTAAACTAAACTATTTTAAACTATCCTAACCTAACCTAACCTAACCTAAACTAAACTAAACTAAACTAACCTAACCTAATCAAAACTAAACTAAACTAAACTAAACTAACCTAACCTAAACTAAGCTAAACTAGCCTATCCTAAACTAAACTAAAATAACCTAACGTAACCTAACCTAAATTAAACTAAATTCACTAAACTAAACTACACTAACCTAACCTAAACTGAGCTAAACTAAACTAAACTAAACTGTAAATTAAACTATAAACTAAATTAAACTAAACTAAACTAAAATAAACTAAACTAACCTAACCTAACCTAACCTAACCTAGCCTAAACTAAACTAAACTAAACTAACCTAACCTAACCTAAACTAAACTAAATTAAATTCACTAAACTAAGCTAAAATAAACTACACTAACCTAGCCTAAAATAAACGTAACTAAACTAAACTATAAACTAAACTATAAACTAAATTAAACTAAAATAAAATAAAATAAACTAAATTAAACTAACCTAATCTAAACTAACCTAACCTAACATAAACTAAACTTACTAAACTAACCTAACCTAACCTAACCTAAACTAAACTAAAATAAATTAAACTAAAATAAACAAAACTAAATTATACTATATACTAAACCAAACTAAACTATGAACTAAACTAAAGTAAACTAAACTAAACGATAAACTTAACTATAAACTAAACAATAAACTAAACTAAACTAAACTATAAACTAAACTAAACTAAACTAAACTAAAGTAAACTAAATTAACCTACCCTAACCTAACCTAACTAAAATTAAAATAAACTACACTAAACTTACCTAACCTATCCTAACCTAACCTAACCTAACCTAAACTAAACTAAATTATAAACTAAGCTATAAATCAAACTATAAACTAAACTAAACTAAACTATAAAGTAAAGTAAAGTAAACTTAACTACACTATCCTAACCTTACCTAACCTAACCTAAACAAAACTAAACTAAACTAACCTAACCTAAACTAAACTAAACTATAAACTAAACTAAACAAACTAATCTATAAATTAACTAAACAAACTATACTAAAATAAACTAAACTAAACTAACCTAATCTAACCTAACCTAACCGAACCTAGCCTAACCTAAATTAAGCTAATCTGACCTAACCTAACTTAAGGTAACCTAAACGAAAATAAACTAAGTAAACTAAACTAAACTAAACATAACTATACAAATCTAAACTAAACTAAACTAAACTATAAACTAAACTAAACTATAAACTAAACTAAATTAAATTATAAACTAAACTATTAACTAAACTAAATTAAACTAAACTAAACTGTAAAATAAACAAAACTAAACTAAACTAAACTAAACTAACCTAACGTAACCTAACCTAACCAAAATAAAAATAAATTAAACTTACCTAACCAAACCTAACCTTAACTAAACTAAACTAAACTGAACTAACCTAAACTAACCTAACCTAACCAAAACTAAACTAAACTGAACTAAACTAATAACTAAACTATAAACTAAACTAAACTAAACCATAAACTAAACTAAACAGCACTATTAACTAAACTAAACCCAAATAAACCAACCTAACCTAACCATTCCTAAGCTAAACTTTACTAAACTAAACTAACCTAACCTAACCTAACCTAACTTAGCCTAACGTCAACTAAACTAAACTAAACTAAAGTAAACAAAATAAGCTAAGCTAAGCTAAGCTAACCTAACCTAAACGAAACTAAACTAAAATAAAATAAACTAAAATAAAATAAACAAAACTAAACTAAACTAACCTAAACTGAAAACTAAACTATAAACTAAATTGTACTAAACTATACACTAAACTATAATCTAAACTAAACTAAACGAAAATAAACTAAACTATAAACTAAACTAAACTGAATTAAAATAAATTAAACCAACCTTACGTAACCTAACCTAACCTAACCTTACCAAAACTAAACTAAACTGAACTAAACTAATAACTAAACTAAACAGCACTGTTAACTAAACTAAACTAAACTAACCTAACCTAACCATTCCTAAGCTAAACTTTACTAAACTAAACTAACCTAACCTAATCTAACCTAACTTAGCCTAACGTCAACTAAACTAAACTAAACTAAAGTAAACAAAATAAGCTAAGCTAAGCTAAGCTAACCTAACCTAAACGAAACTAAACTAAACTAAACTAAAATAAAATAAACTAAAATAAAATAAACAAAACTAAACAAAACTAAACTAAACTAAACTAAACTGAAAACTAAACTATAAACTAAATTGTACTAAACTATACACTAAACTATAAACTAAACTAAATTAAACGAAAATAAACTAAACTATAAACTAAACTAAACTGAATTAAAATAAATTAAACCAACCTTACGTAACCTAACCTAACCTAACCTAAACTATACTAACGTAAATTAACCCAACCTAACCTAAACTGAACTAAACTAAATTCACTAAACCAAACTAAACTAAACCTCACTAACCTAACCTACCCTAACCTAAACTAACCTAAACTAAAGTAAATCAAACTAAACTATAAACTAAACTAAACTAAGATATAAACTAAAGTAAAGTAAACTTAACTACACTATCCTAACCTTACCTAACCTAACCTAAACAAATCTAAACTAAACTAACCTAACCTAAACTAAACTAAACTATAAACTAAACTTAACTAAACTAATCTATAAATTAACTAAACAAACTATACTAAAATAAACTAAACTAAACTAACCTAATCTAACCTAACCTAACCTAACCTAGCCTAACATAAATTAAGCTAAGCTAACCTAACCTAACGTAAGCTAACCTAAACGAAATTAAACTAAATAAACTAAACTTAACTAAACTAAACTAAACATAACTATACAAATCTAAACTAAACTAAACTAAACTATAAACTAAACTATAAACTAAACTAAACTATAAATTAAACTAAATGAAATTTTAAACTAAACTATTAAATAAACTAAATTAAACTAAACTAATCTGCAAAATAAACAAAACTAAACTAAACTAAACTAAACTAACCTAACCTAACCTAGCCTAACGTAAACTAAACTAAACTAAAATAAACTAAAGAAAATAAGCTAAGCTAAGCTAAACGAAACTAAACTAAACTAAAATAAAATAAAATAAACTAAAATAAAATTTACAAAACTAAACTGAAAACTAAACTATAAACTAAATTGTACTAAACTATACACTAAACAATAAACTAAACTAAACGAAAATAAACTAAACCATAAACTAAACTAAACTGAATTAAAATAAATTAAACCAACCTTAGGTAACCTAACCTAACCTAACCTAAACTATATTAAACAAAATTAACCCAACCTAACCTAAACTGAACTAAACTAAATTCACTAAACTAAACTAAATTAAACCTCACTAACCTAACCTACCCTATCCTAAAATAACCTAAACTAAAGTAAATCAAACTAAACTAAACTAAACTATAAACGAAACTAAACTATACTAAACTAAACTAAACAAAACTAACCTAACCTAACCTAATCTAAACTAAACTAAGCTAAACTATACACTAAACTAAAGTAAGCCATAAACTAAACTATAAACTAAACTAAACTAAACTATAAATTAAAATAAACAATAAACTAAACTATAATCTAAACTAAATTAAATTATAAACTAAACTAAACTACACTATACTAAACTAAACAAAGGAAAACTAACCTAATCTAACCTAACCAAAACTAATCTAAAAATTGACTAAACTATAAACAAAACTAAACTAACCTAAACTAAAATAAACTAAACTAACCGAACCTAACCTATCCTAACGTAATCTAAGGTAAGCTAAGCTAAACTAAACTAACGTAACCTACCGTAAACTAACCTAAACTAAAGTAAACTATACTAAACTAAATTAAACTAAACTTAACTAAACAAAATTAAAGTAGTAATTAAACTTAAAATATAAACTAAACTATAAACTAAAATATAAATTAAACTAAACTAAACTAAATTATACCTAACTAACCTAACCTAAACTAAATTAAACTAAACTATAAACGAAACTAAACTAAACTATCCTAAGCTAACGTAACTTAACCTAAACTAAACTAAACTAACCTAACCTAATCTAAACTAAACTAAACTAAACTATAAACTAAACTAAATTATAAGCTAAACTAAACTAAACTATCCTAACCTAACCTAACCTAAACTAAACTAACCTAACCTAACCTAACCTAACCTTACCTAACATAACCTAAACTAAAATAAACTAAACTTAACTAAACAACCTAACCGAACATAACCTAACCTAACCTAAACTAAACAAAACTAAACTAAACTTACCTAACCTAAGCTAACCTAACCTAACATAACCTACATTAAACTATAAACTAAAACTAAACTAAACTATAAACTAAACTAAACTAAACTACCCTAACCTAACCTAATCTAAACTAAACTAAACTAAACTATAAACTAAACTAAATTATAAACTAAACTAAACTGAACTATCCTACCCTAACTTAACCTAACCTAACGTAAACTAAACTAAACTGACCTAACTTGATTTAAACTAAACTAAACTAAACTAATCTACAAATTAACTAAACTAAACTAAACTAAACTAAACTAACCTAACCTAACCTAAACTAAACTATAAACTAAACTAAACTAAACTATAAATTAAACCAAACTAAACTATCCTAAACTAACCTAACTTAACCTAAACTAAACTAAACTACCCTAACTTAACCTAACCTAATCTAAACTAAACTAAACTAAACTATAAACTAAACTAAACTCAACCATTTTACCCTAACTTAACCTAACCTAACCTAAACTAAACTAAACTGACTTAACTTAATATAATCTAAACTAAACTAAACTAATTTACAAATTAACTAAACTAAACTAAACTAAACTAAACTAAACTAACCTAACCTAACCTAAGCTAAACTAGCCTATCCTAAAGTAAAGTAAAGTAAACTAAACTAACCTAACCTATCCTAACCTAAAATAACTAAACTAAATTCACTAAACTAATATACAGTAACCTAACCTAACCAAAACTAAACTAAACTAAACTAAACTGTAAATTAAACTATAAAATAAATTTAACTAAACTAAACTAAAATAAACTAAACTAACCTAACTTAACATAACCTAACCTAACCTAAACTAAACTAAACTAAATTAACCAAATCTAACATAATATAAACTAAACTAAATTAAATTCACTAAACTAAACTAAACTAAACTACACTAACCTAACCTAACCTAACCTAACCTAAACTAAACTAAACTATAAACTAAACCATAAACTAAATTTAACTAAAATAAACTAAACTTAACTAAATTAAACTAACCTAATGTAAACTAACCTAACCTAACTTAAACTAAACTAACTAAACTAACCTAACCTAACCTAACCTAAATTAAATTATAAACTAAACTAAACTAAAGTAAACTAAACTAAACGAAATAAAACTAAACTAAACTATAAAGTAAACTATAAAGTAAACTTAAATAAACTAAACTTAACAAAAATAACCTAACCAAACCTAACTTAACCTAAATTAAACTAAACTAAACTAACCTAACCTAACCTAAATTAAGCTGAACTAAAATAAACTAAATTCAAATAAACTAAACTAATCTAACCTAAACTAACCAAAATTAAAGTAAACTAAACTAACCTAACCTATCCTAACCAAAACTAAACTAAACTAAACTAAACTAAAATAAACTAAACTAAACAAGTCTAAACTATAAACTAAACTATAAACTAAAATAAACTATAAACTAAACTCTACTAAACTAAAATAAACTAAACTAACCTAACCTAACCTAACCTAACCTAAAATAAAATAAACAAAACTAAACTAACCTAACCTAACCGAACCTAACTTAACCTAAGCTAACCTAGACGAAAGCAAACTAAACTAAACTGAAGTTAACTAAACTATAAATTAAACTATTAGCAAAACTAAACTAAATTATAAACTATAAACTAATTTAAACTAAACTATAAATTAAAATAAACTATAAACTAAACTATAAACTAAACTAAATTCAATTATAAACTAAACTATACTAAACTAAACTAAACTAAGGTAAACTAACCTAATCTACCTAACGAAACCTAAGCTAAACTAAACTAAACTAAACTAGTCTAACCTATGCTAACCTAAACTAAATTATAAATTAAACTATTAGCAAAACTAAACTATATTATAAACTAAACTATAAACTAAACTAAACTAAACTATAAATTAAAGTAAACTATAAACTAAACCATAAACTAAATTAAATTAAATTATAAACTAAACTAAAGTACACTATACTAAACTAAACTAAGGTAAACTAACCTAATCTAACCTAACCAAACCTAAGGTAAAGTAAACAAAACTAAACTAATCTTACTTAAGCTAACCTAAACTAAACTTAACTAACCTAACCTAACGTAACCTAACGTAACCTAAATTAAACTAAACTAAACTAACCTAACATAACCTAAACTAAATTAAACTAAACCAAATTCATATAAACTAAACTAAACTGAACTAAACTTAACTAACCTAACATAACCAAAACTAAACTAAACTAAACTAAATAAACTAAGCTAAACTAATTTAATCTAACCTAACGAAAACTAACTAAATTAGATTTAAATAAACTAAACTAAATTAAACTATAAACAAAACTAAACTTAACTATAAACTAAACTAAACTAAACTATAAACTAACCTAAACTAAACTAAACTATCCTATCCTAACCTAACATAACCTAACTAAACTATACTAAATAAACGTAACCTAACTTAAACTAAACTAAACTAAATTATAAACTTAACTAAACTATAAACTAAACTATAAATTAAACTAAACTAAACTAAATATAAACTAAATTAAACTAAACTAAAAACAAAACTATAAACTAAACTAAACTAAACTTAACTAACCTAACCTAACCTAACTAAAATAAAAATAAACTAATCTAACCTAACCTAAACTAAACTAAACTAAACTAAATTCAAATAAACTAAACTAATCTAAACTTAGCTAAACTAACCTAACCTAACCTAACATAAACTAAACCAAATTTAACTAAACTAAAATAAAGTAAACTAAACTATAAACTAAACTATAAACTACATTAAACTAAACCATAAACTAAACTATAAACTAAACTAAACTAAACTATAAACTAAACTAAACAACCATATAAACTAAAGAAAAATAAACTATATTAACCTAACCTAAACTAACCTAAGCTAAACTAAACTTAACCAAACCAACCTATCCTAACCTAACCTAAACTAAACTAACCTAACCTAACCTAACCAAAACTAAAATAATCTAAAATAAATAAACTAAACTAAACTATAAACTGAGCTATAAATTAACTAAACTAAACTATAAACTAAACTAAACTAAACTATAAATTAAACTAAACTAAACTATCCTAAAGTAACCTAACTTAACCTAAACTAAACTAAACTACCCTAACTTAACCTAGCCTAAACTAACTTAAACTAAACTAAACTAAATTATAAACTAAACTAAACTCAACCATCCTACCCTAACTTAACCTAACCTAACCTAAACTAAACTAAACTGACCTAACTTAATATAATCTAAACTAAACTAAACTAATTTACAAATTAACTAAACTCAACTAAACTAAACTAAATTAAACTAACCTAAACTAACCTAAGCTAAACTAGCCTATCCTAAAGTAAAGTAAACTAAACTAAACTAACCTAACCTATCCTAACCTAAATTAAACTAAACTAAATTCACTAAACTAATATACACTAACCTAACCTAACCAAAACTAAACTAAACTAAACTAAACTGTAAACTAAACTATAAAATAAATTAAACTAATCTAAACTATAATAAACTAAACTAACCTAACTTAACATAACCTAACCTAACCTAAACTAAACTAAACTAAACTAACCTAACATAACATAAAATAAACTAAACTAAACTAAATTCACTAAACTAAACTAAACTAAACTACACTAACCTATCCTAACCTAACCTAAACTAAACTAAACTAAACTAAACTATAAACTAAACTATAAATTAAATTTAACTAAAATAAACTAAACTTAACTAAATTAAACTAACCTAATGAATACTAACCTAACCTAACATAAACTAAACTTATTAAACTAACCTAACCTAACCTAACCTAAACTAAACTAAACTAAATTAAACTAAAATAAACCAAACTAAATTATACTATATACTAAACTAAACTAAACTATAAAGTACACTATAAACTAAATTATAAACTAAACTAAACTAAAGTAAAGTAAACTAAACTAAACTAAACTAAACAAAAATAACCTAACCAAACCTAACTTAATCTAAATTAAACTAAACTAAACTAACCTAACCTAACTTAATCTAAACTAAACTAAACTAAATTCAAATAAACTAAACTAAACTAATCTTACCTAACCTAACCTAACCTAAATTAAAGTAAACTAAACCAACCTAACCTATCCTAACCAAAATTAAACTAAACTAAACTAAAATAAACTAAACTAAACAAACCTAAACTATAAACTAAACTATAAACTAAAACAAACTATAAACTAAACTCTACTAAACTATAATAAACTAAACTAACCTAACCTAACCTAACCTAAAATAAAATAAACAAAACTAAACTAACCTAACCTAACCGAACCTAACTTAACCTAAGCTAACCTAGACGAAAGCAAATTAAACTAAACTGAACTTAACTAAACTATACATTAAACTATTAGCAAAACTAAACTAAATTATATACTAAACTATAAACTAAACTAAACTAAACTATAAATTAAAATAAACTATAAACTAAACTATAAACTAAACTAAATTAAATTGTAAACTAAACTATACTAAACTATACTAAACTAAGCTAAACTAACCTAATCTACCCTAACCAAACCTAAGCTAAACTAAACTAAACTAAACTAGTCTAACGTAAGCTAACCTAAACTAAATTATAAATTAAACTATTAGCAAAACTAAACTAAATTATAAACTAAACTATAAACTAAACTAATCTAAACTATATATTAAAATAAACTATAAACTAAACTATAAACAGAACTAAATTAAATTATAAACTAAACTAAAGTACACTATACTAAACTAAACTAAGGTAAACTAACCTAATCTAACCTAACCAAACCTAAGGTAAAGTAAACAAAACTAAATTAATCTTACTTAAGCTAACCTAAACTAAACTTAACTAACCTAACCTAACGTAACCTAACGTAACCTAAATTAAACTAAACTAAACTAACCTAACATAACCTAAACTAAATTAAACTAAACCAAATTCATATAAACTAAACTAAACTGAACTAAACTTAACTAACCTAACATAACCAAAACTAAACTAAACTAAACTAAATAAACTAAGCTAAACTAATTTAATCTAACCTAACGAAAACTAACTAAATTAGATTTAAATAAACTAAACTAAATTAAACTATAAACAAAACTAAACTTAACTATAAACTAAACTAAACTAAACTATAAACTAACCTAAACTAAACTAAACTATCCTATCCTAACCTAACATAACCTAACTAAACTATACTAAATAAACGTAACCTAACTCAAACTAAACTAAACTAAATTATAAACTTAACTAAACTATAAACTAAACTATAAATTAAACTAAACTAAACTAAATATAAACTAAATTAAACTAAACTAAAAACAAAACTATAAACTAAACTAAACTAAACTTAACTAACCTAACCTAACCTAACTAAAATAAAAATAAACTAATCTAACCTAACCTAAACTAAACTAAACTAAACTAAATTCAAATAAACTAAACTAATCTAAACTTAGCTAAACTAACCTAACCTAACCTAACATAAACTAAACCAAATTAAACTAAACTAAAATAAACTAAAGGAAACTAAACTATAAACTAAACTATAAACTATATTAAACTAAACCATAAACTAAACTATAAACTAAACTAAACTAAACTATAAACTAAACTAAACAACCATATAAACTAAAGAAAAATAAACTATACTAACCTAACCTAAACTAACCTAAGCTAAACTAAACTTAACCAAACTAACCTATCCTAACGTAACCTAAACTAAACTAACCTAACCTAACCTAACCAAAACTAAAATAATCTAAAATAAATAAACTAAACTAAACTATAAACTGAGCTATAAATTAACTAAACTAAACTATAAACTAAACTAAACTAAACTATAAATTAAACTAAACTAAACTATCCTAAAGAAACCTAACTTAACCTAAACTAAACTAAACTACCCTAACTTAACCTAGCCTAAACTAACTTAAACTAAACTAAACTA
Organism: Metallyticus violacea; assembly: GCA_030762175.1. Classification (NCBI taxonomy): domain Eukaryota; kingdom Metazoa; phylum Arthropoda; class Insecta; order Mantodea; family Metallyticidae; genus Metallyticus; species Metallyticus violacea. The sequence continues at coordinate 79,905,383 of CM060842.1, read as the reverse complement.
AATTATAAACTAAACTAAACTCAACCATCCTACCCTAACTTAACCTAACCTAACCTAAAATAAACTAAACTGACCTAACTTAATATAATCTAAACTAAACTAAACTAATTTACAAAATAACTAAACTCAACTAAACTAAACTAAATTAAACTAACCTAAACTAACCTAAGCTAAACTAGCCTATCCTAAAGTAAAGTAAACTAAACTAAACTAACCTAACCTATCCTAACCTAAATTAAACTAAACTAAATTCACTAAACTAATATACAGTAACCTAACCTAACCAAAACTAAATTAAACTAAACTAAACTATAATAAACTAAACTAACCTAACTTAACATAACCTAACCTAACCTAAACTAAACTAAACTAAACTAACCTAACATAACATAAAATAAACTAAACTAAATTCACTAAACTAAACTAAACTAAACTACACTAACCTATGCTAACCTAACCTAAACTAAACTAAACTAAACTAAACTATAAACTAAACTATAAATTAAATTTAACTAAAATAAACTAAACTTAACTAAATTAAACTAACCTAATGAAAACTAACCTAACCTAACATAAACTAAACTTACTAAACTAACCTAACCTAACCTAACCTAAACTAAACTAAACTAAATTAAACTAAAATAAACCAAACTAAATTATACTATATACTAAACTAAACTATAAAGTACACTATAAACTAAACTATAAACTAAAATAAACTAAACTATAAACTAAACTAAACTAAATTAAAGTAAACTAAACTAAACTAAACTAAACAAAAATAACCTAACCAAACCTAACTTAATCTAAATTAAACTAAACTAAACTAACCTAACCTAACTTAATCTAAACTAAACTAAACTAAATTCAAATAAACTAAACTAAACTAATCTTACCTAACCTAACCTAACCTAAATTAAAGTAAACTAAACCAACCTAACCTATCCTAACCAAAATTAAACTAAACTAAACTAAAATAAACTAAACTAAACAAACCTAAACTATAAACTAAACTATAAACTAAAATAAACTATAAAATAAACTCTACTAAACTATAATAAACTAAACTAACCTAACCTAACCTAACCTAAAATAAAATAAACAAAACTAAACTAACCTAACCTAACCGAACCTAACTTAACCTAAGCTAACCTAGACGAAAGCAAATTAAACTAAACTGAACTTAACTAAACTATACATTAAACTATTAGCAAAACTAAACTAAATTATAAACTAAACTATAAACTAAACTAAACTAAACTATAAGTTAAAATAAACTATAAACTAAACTATAAACTGAACTAAATTAAATTATAAACTAAACTAATGTACAATATACTAAACTAAACTAAGGTAAACTAACCTAATCTAACCTAACCAAACCTACGGTAAAGTAAACTAAACTAAACTAATCTAACCTAAGCTAACCTAAACTGAACTAAACTAAACTAACCTAACCTAACGTAACCTAACGTATCCTAAATTAAACTAAACTGAACTGACCTAACATAACCAAATCTAAAAAAAACTAAAATAAATAAACTAAACTAAACTATAAACTTAGCTATAAATTAACTAAACTAAACTATAAACTAAACTAAACTATAAATAAAATTAAACTAAATTATCCTAAAGTAACCTAACATAACCTAACCTAAACTAACCTAAGCTAAACTAAACTTAACAAAACTAAGCTAACCTAACTTAACCTAAACTAATTCAAACTAACCTAAACTAACCAAAACTAAAATAAACTAAACTAAAATAAACTAAACTAAACTATAAACTAAGCTATAAATTAACTAAACTAAATTATAAACTAAACTAAACTAAATTAAACTAACCTAACCTAAGCTAACCTAAACTAAACTAAACTATTCTAACCTAACCTAACCTAAACTAAACCAAAATAAAATAAGCTAAATTAAACTAACCTACCCTAACCTAAACTAAACTAAATTCAAATAAATTAAACTAAACTAAACTAACCTAAAATAACCTAACCTAACATAACGTAAACTAAACTAAACCAAAGTAAACTAACCTAACCTAGCCTAACAAAAACTAATCTAAATTAAACTAAACTATAAACAAAACTAAACTAAACTAAACTAAACTAAACTAATCTAACCGAACCTAACCTATTCTAACCTAATCTAACCTAATTTAAACTAAACTAAACTAACCTAACATACCCTAAACTAACCTAAACTAAAGTAAACTATACTAAACTAAATTAAACTAAACTTAACTAAACAAATTTAAAATATTAATTAAACATAAAATATAAACTTAACTATAATCTAAACTTATAAATTAAACTAAACTAAACTAAATTATACCTAACTAACCTTACCTAAACTAAATTAAACTAAACTATGAACGAAACTGAACTAAACTATCCTAAGCTAACGTAACGTAACATAAACTAAACTAAACTAAACTATACTATATACTAAACTAAAGTATAAACTAAACTAAACTAAACTAAACTATCCTAACCTAACCTAACCTAACCTAAACTAAACTAAACTAATCTAACCTAACCTAACCAAAACTAAATTAAACTAAACTAAACTAAATAAACTAAACTAAACTAAATTAAACTAACCTAACCTAAACTAAACTAATTTAGATTTAAATAAACTAAACTAAATTAAATTATTAAATAAAATAAACTAAACTATAAACTAAACTAAACTAAACTATAAACTGAACTAAACTAAACTAAACTATCCTATCCTAACCTAACCTAACCTAACATAAATTAAACATTACTAAATAAACCTAACCTAACTTAAACTAAACTAAACTAAACTATAAACTAAATAAAACTATAAACTAAACTATAAACTAAACTAAACTAAACTAAACTATAAACTACATTAAACTAAACTATAAACTAAATTATAAAGTATACTAAACTAAACTAGACTAAAGTATAAACTAAACAAAACTAAACTAAACTAACCTAACCTAACCTTACCTAAACTAAACTAAACTAACCTAACTTAATTTAAACTATACTAAACTAAAATAAACTAAACTAAATTAAACTAAGCTAAGCTAAGCTAACATAACGTAAACTAAACTAAACTAAACTAATCTAAACTAAACTAAATTAAACTAAACTATAAACTAAACTATAAACTATATTAAACTAAACTATCCAATATTAACCTAACCCAACCTAACCTAAAATAAACTACACCAAAAAAAACTAAACTAAACCAACCTAACCTAAAATAACCTAACATAGCCTAACCTAAATTAAACTAAACTAAAATAAAATAAACTAAACTATAAACTAAACTAAACTGAATTAAAATATACTAAACCACCCTAACGTAAACTAACCTAACCTAACCTAAACTAAACTAAACTAAACTAACCTAAACTAAAGTAAATCAAATTAAACTAAACTAAACTAAACTATAAACTAAACTATAAACTAAGCTAAAAACTAAACTAAATTAAAATAAATTAAACTAAACTAAATTAAACTAACCTAACCTAACCTAACCTAACCTAAAATAAACTAAACTAAACTAACATTAGGTAACCTAACCTAAACTAAACTAAACTAAACTAAACTAAACTAAATTAAACTAAATTAAACTAAACTAATTTAAATTATAAACTAAACTAAACTATAAACTAAACTAAAGTAAACTAAACTAAACTATAAACTAAATTATAAACCAAACAATAAAGTAAAAGTAAACTAAATTTTAAACTAAAATAAACTATACTAAACTAATCTAAACTAACCTAACCTAACTTAACCTAACATAAACTAACCTTAACTAAACTATACCTACCTAAATAAAACTATAAACTACATTATAAATTAAACTATAAACTCAACTTAACTACACTAACTAAAATAAACTAAAATAACGCAACCTAACCTAACCTAACCTAAACTAAACTAAACTAACCTAACCTAACCTAACCTAAACTAACCTAAACTAAACTAAATTCACTAAAATAAACTAAACTTAACTACACTAACCTAACCTAACCTAAACTAAACTAAACTAAACAAAACTAAACTAAACTATATACTAAACTATAAAATAAATTAAACTAAAATAAACTAAACTAAACTGAATTAAACTAACCTATTCTAAACTAACCTAACCTAACATAAACTAAACTAAACTAGACTAACCTATCCTAACCTAACCTAAGCTAACCTAACCAAAAATAAACTAAAATAATCTAACATATCCTAACCTAAATTAATTTAAACTAAACTGAACTAAATTAAACTATAAACTAAAATATAAACTAAACTAAACAAAACTATATACAAAAATTAACTAAACTAACCTAACCTAACCTAACCTAAACTAAACTAACCTAACCTAACCTAACCTAACCTTACCAAACCTAATCTAACCTAAACTAAACTCCACTAAACTAAACTGCAAACTAAACTATAATTTCATCTACTAACTAAATTAAACTAAACTAAACTAAACTAAACTAAATTATAAACTAAACTATAAAATAATCTATAAACTAAACTAAACTAAACTATAAACTAAATTAAACTAAATTAACTAAACTAAACTAAACTATAAATTAAAATTAACTAAACTAAACCAAATTCAACCAACCTAACCTAAACTAAACTAAATTAGATTTTACTAAACTAAACTAAATTAACCTATAAACTAAACTTAACTAAACTAAACTAAATTAATCTAGCCTAACTTAACCTAACCTAACCTATACGAAACTAAACTAAAATAAACAAAACTAAACTAAACCTAACTAAACAAAACTAAACTAAAATTAACCAAACTAAACTAAACTAAACCAAAATGTAAACTAAACTATAACATAAATTAAACTAAACTAAACTAAAATAAACTAAACTAACCTAACTTAACATAACCTAACCTAACCTAACCTAAACTAAACTAAACTAACCTAACCTAACATAATATAAACTAAACTAAAGTAAATTCACTAAACTAAACTAAACTAAACTACACTAACCTAACCTAGCCTAACCTAAACTAAACTAAACTAAACTATAAACTAAAATATAAACTAAATTTAACAAAAATAAACTAAACTTAACTAAATTAAACTAACCTAATGTAAACTAACCTAACCTAACATAAACTAAACTAACTAAACTAACCTAACCTAACCTAAACTAAACTAAATTAAACTAAAATAAACCAAACTAAATTATACTATATACTAAACTAAACTAAACTACAAACTAAACAAAAATAAACTAAACTAAACTATAAACTAAAATATAAACTAAACTATAAACTAAACTAAACTAAACTATAAACTAAACTAAACTAAAGTAAACTAAACTAAACTAAACTAAACTAAACTAAACTATAAACTAAACTATAAACTAAACTTAACTAAACTAAACTGAACAAAAATAACCTAACCAAACCTAACTTAACCTAAATTAAACTAAACTAAACTAACCTAAACTAACCTAAATTAACCTAACTAAACTAAACTAAACTAACCTAAATTCAAATATACTAAACTAAACTTAACTCACCTAACCTAACCTAAATTAAGTAAACTAAACTAAACGAAACTAAACTAAACTAAATTAAACTAACCTAACCTAACCTAACCTAAACTAAACTAAACTATCCTAACCTAACCTAAACTAAACCAAAATAAAATAAACTAAACTAAACTAACCTACCTTAACCTAAACTAAACTAAATTCAAATAAATGAAACTAAACTAAACTAACCTAAAATAACCTAACCTAACATAACCTAAACTAAACTAAACCAAAGTAAACTAACCTAACCTAACCTAACAAAAATTAATCTAAATTAAACTAAACTATAAACAAAACTATAAATTAAATTTAACTAAAATAAACTAAACTTAACTAAATTAAACTAACCTAATGAAAACTAACCTAACCTAACATAAACTAAACTTACTAAACTAACCTAACCTAACCTAACCTAAACTAAACTAAACTAAATTAAACTAAAATAAACCAAACTAAATTATACTATATACTAAACTAAACTAAACTATAAAGTACACTATAAACTAAACTATAAACTAAACTAAACTAAAGTAAAGTAAACTAAACTAAACTAAACTAAACAAAAATAACCTAACCAAACCTAACTTAATCTAAATTAAACTAAACTAAACTAACCTAACCTAACTTAATCTAAACTAAACTAAACTAAATTCAAATAAACTAAACTAAACTAATCTTACCTAACCTAACCTAACCTAAATTAAAGTAAACTAAACCAACCTAACCTATCCTAACGAAAATTAAACTAAACTAAACTAAAATAAACTAAACTAAACAAACCTAAACTATAAACTAAACTATAAACTAAAACAAACTATAAACTAAACTCTACTAAACTATAATAAACTAAACTAACCTAACCTAACCTAACCTAAAATAAAATAAACAAAACTAAACTAACCTAACCTAACCTAACCTAACTTAACCTAAGCTAACCTAGACGAAAGCAAATTAAACTAAACTGAACTTAACTAAACTATACATTAAACTATTAGCAAAACTAAACTAAATTATAAACTAAACTATAAACTAAACTAAACTAAACTATAAATTAAAATAAACTATAAACTAAACTATAAACTAAACTAAATTAAATTGTAAACTAAACTATACTAAACTATACTAAACTAAGCTAAACTAACCTAATCTACCCTAACCAAACCTAAGCTAAACTAAACTAAACTAAACTAGTCTAACGTAAGCTAACCTAAACTAAATTATAAATTAAACTATTAGCAAAACTAAACTAAATTATAAACTAAACTATAAACTAAACTAAACTAAACTATATATTAAAATAAACTATAAACTAAACTATAAACAGAACTAAATTAAATTATAAACTAAACTAAAGTACACTATACTAAACTAAACTAAGGTAAACTAACCTAATCTAACCTAACCAAACTTAAGGTAAAGTAAACAAAACTAAACTAATCTTACTTAAGCTAACCTAAACTAAACTTAACTAACCTAACCTAACGTAACCTAACGTAACCTAAATTAAACTAAACTAAACTAACCTAACATAACTTAAACTAAATTAAACTAAACCAAATTCATATAAACTAAACTAAACTGAACTAAACTTAACTAACCTAACATAACCAAAACTAAACTAAACTAAACTAAATAAACTAAGCTAAACTAATTTAATCTAACCTAACGAAAACTAACTAAATTAGATTTAAATAAACTAAACTAAATTAAACTATAAACAAAACTAAACCTAACTATAAACTAAACTAAACTAAACTATAAACTAACCTAAACTAAACTAAACTATCCTATCCTAACCTAACATAACCTAACTAAACTATACTAAATAAACGTAACCTAACTTAAACTAAACTAAACTAAATTATAAACTTAACTAAACTATAAACTAAACTATAAATTAAACTAAATTAAACTAAATATAAACTAAATTAAACTAAACTAAAAACAAAACTATAAACTAAACTAAACTAAACTTAACTAACCTAACCTAACCTAACTAAAATAAAAATAAACTAATCTAACCTAACCTAAACTAAACTAAACTAAACTAAATTCAAATAAACTAAACTAATCTAAACTTAGCTAAACTAACCTAACCTAACCTAACATAAACTAAACCAAATTAAACTAAACTAAAATAAACTAAAGGAAACTAAACTATAAACTAAACTATAAACTACATTAAACTAAACCATAAACTAAACTATAAAATAAACTAAACTAAACTATAAACTAAACTAAACAACCATATAAACTAAAGAAAAATAAACTATACTAACCTAACCTAAACTAACCTAAGCTAAACTAAACTTAACCAAACTAACCTATCCTAACCTAACCTAAACTAAACTAACCTAACCTAACCTAACCAAAACTAAAATAATCTAAAATAAATAAACTAAACTAAACTATAAACTGAGCTATAAATTAACTAAACTAAACTATAAACTAAACTAAACTAAACTATAAATTAAACTAAACTAAACTATCCTAAAGTAACCTAACTTAACCTAAACTAAACTAAACTACCCTAACTTAACTTAGCCTAAACTAACTTAAACTAAACTAAACTAAATTATAAACTAAACTAAACTCAACCATCCTACCCTAACTTAACCTAACCTAACCTAAACTAAACTAAACTGACCTAACTTAATATAATCTAAACTAAACTAAACTAATTTACAAATTAACTAAACTCAACTAAACTAAACTAAATTAAACTAACCTAAACTAACCTAAGCTAAACTAGCCTATCCTAAAGTAAAGTAAACTAAACTAAACTAACCTAACCTATCCTAACCTAAATTAAACTAAACTAAATTCACTAAACTAATATACACTAACCTAACCTAACCAAAACTAAATTAAACTAAACTAAACTATAATAAACTAAACTAACCTAACTTAACATAACCTAACCTAACCTAAACTAAACTAAACTAAACTAACCTAACATAACATAAAATAAACTAAACTAAACTAAATTCACTAAACTAAACTAAACTAAACTACACTAACCTACCCTAACCTAACCTAAACTAAACTAAACTAAACTAAACTATAAACTAAACTATAAATTAAATTTAACTAAAATAAACTAAACTTAACTAAATTAAACTAACCTAATGAAAACTAACCTAACCTAACATAAACTAAACTTACTAAACTAACCTAACCTAACCTAACCCAAACTAAACTCAACTAAACTAAATTAAAATAAACTAAACTAATCTAAACTTAACTAAACTAACCTAACCTAACCAAAACTAAACCAAAATAAACTAAACTAAAATAAACTATAAACTAAGCTATAAACTAAACTAAACTAAATTATAAACTAAACTAAACTATACTAAACTAAACTAAACTAAACTAACCTAACCTAATCAAATTTAAGCTAAACTAAACTAAATTAAACTAAACTAAACTAACCTAACTTAACCTATCTAAAATAAACTAAACTAACCTAAATTCAAATATACTAAACTAAACTAACCTAACCTAACATAACCTAAACTAAACTAAACTAAACTAAACTATCCTAACCTAACCTAAACTAAACCAAACTAAAATAAACTAAACTAAACTAACCTACCCTAACTTAAACTAAAACTAAATTCAAATAAACTAAACTAAATTAAACTAACCTAAACTAACCTAACCTAACATAACCTAAACTAAACTAAACCAAAGTAAACTAACTTAACCTAACCTAACCAAACTAATCTAAATTTGACTAAACTATAAACAAAACCAAACTAACCTAAACTAAACTAAACTAAACTAACCGAACCTAACCTTTCGTAACCTAATGTAACGTAAGCTAAACTAAACTAAACTAACCTAACCTACCCTAAACTAACCTAAACTAAAGTAAACTATACTAAACTAAATTAAATTAACTTAACGAAAAAAATGAAAATATTAATTAAACTTAAAATATAAACTAAACTATAAACTAAACTATAAATGAAACTAACCTAAACTAAATTAAACTAAACTATAAACGAAACTAAACTAAACTATCCTAAGCTAACCTAACTTAACCTAAACTAAACTAAACTAAACTAACCTAACCTAACCTAATCTAAACTAAACTAAGTTAAATTATAAACTAAACTAAACTACATTATACTAAACTAAACAAAGGAAAACTAACCTAATCTAACCTAACCAAAACTAATCTAAAAATAGACTAAACTATAAACAAAACTAAACTAACCTAAACTAAAATAAACTAAACTAAACGAACCTAACCTATCCTAACGTAATCTAAGGTAAGCTAAGCTAAACTAAAGTAACGTAACCTACCGTAAACGAACCTAAACTAAAGTAAACTATACTAAACTAAATTAAACTAAACTTAACTAAACAAAATTAAAATATTGATTAAACTTAAAATATAAACTAAACTATAAACCAAACTATAAATTAAACTAAACTAAACTAAACTAAATTATACCTAACTAACCTATCCTAAACTAAATTAAACTAAACTATAAACGAAACTAAACTAAACTATCCTAAGCTAACGTAACTTAACCTAAACTAAACTAAACTAACCTAACCTAATCTAAACTAAACTAAACTAAACTATAAACTAAACTAAATTATAAACTAAACTAAAGTAAACTAAACTATCCTAACCTAACCTAACCTAACCTAAACTAAACTAACCTAACCTAACCTAACCTTACCTAACATAACCTAAACTAAAATAAACTAAACTTAACTAAAAAACCTAACCGAACATAACCTAACCTAACCTAAACTAAACAAAACTAAACTAAACTTACCTAACCTAAGCTAACCTAACCTAACTTAACCTAAACTAAACTATAAACTAAAACTAAACTAAACTATAAACTAAACTAAACTAAACTACCCTAACCTAACCTAATCTAAACTAAACTAAACTAAACTATAAACTAAACTAAATCATAAACTAAACTAAACTGAACTAACCTAACTTAACCTAAACTAAACTAAACTACCCTAACTTAACCTAACCTAATCTAAACTAAACTAAACTAAACTAAACTCAACCATCCTACCCTAACTTAACCTAACCTAACGTAAACTAAACTAAACTGACCTAACTTAATATAATCTAAACTAAACTAAACTAATTCACAAATTAACTAAACTAAACTAAACTATCCTAAACTAACCTAACTTAACCTAAACTAAACTAAACTACCCTAACTTAACCTAACCTAATCTAAACTAAATTAAACTAAACTATAAACTAAACTAAACTCAACCGTCCTACCCTAACTTAACCTAACCTAACGTAAACTAAACTAAACTGACCTAACTTAATATAATCTAAACTAAACTAAACTAATTTACAAATTAACTAAACTAAACTAAACTAAACTAAACTAACCTAACCTAACTTAAGCAAGACTAGCCTTTCCTAAAGTAAAGTAAAGAAAACTAAACTAACCTAACCTATCCTAACCTAAACTAAACTAAACTAAATTCACTAAACTAATATACACTAACCTAACCTAACCAAAACTAAACTAAACTAAACTAAACTGTATACTAAACTATAAAATAAATTAAAATAAACTAAACTAAAATAAACTAAACTAACCTAACTTAACATAACCTAACCTAACCTAAACTACACTAAACTAAACTAACCTAACCTAACATAATATAAACTAAACTAAACTAAATTCACAAAACTAAACTAAACTAAACTACACTAACCTAACCTAACCTAACCTAACTTAAACTAAACTAACTAAATTAACCTAGACTAACCTAACCTAAACTAAACTATAAACTAAACTAAACTAAAGTAAACTAAACTAAACTAAACTAAACTAAACTAAACTAAACTATAAACTAAACTATAAAGTAAACTTAAATAAACTATACTTAACAAAAATAACCTAACCAAACCTAACTTAACCTAAATTAAACTAAACTAAACTAACCTAACCTAACCTAAATTAAACTGAACTAAAATAAACTAAATTCAAATAAAGTAAACTAAACTAATCTAACCTAACTTAACCTAAAATAAAGTAAACTAAACTAACCTAACCTATCCTAACCACAACTAAACTAAACTAAACTAAGCTAAAATAAACTAAACTAAACAAATCTAAACTATAAAATAAACTATAAACTAAAATAAACTATAAACTAAACTCTACTAAACTAAAATAAACTAAACTAACCTAACGTAACCTAACCTAACCTAAAATAAAATAAACAAAACTAAACTAACCTAACCTAACCGAACCTAACTTAACCTAAGCTAACCTAGACGAAAGCAAACTAAACTAAACTGAACTTAACTAAACTATAAATTAAACTATTAGCAAAACTAAACTAAATTATAAATTAAACTATAAACTAATTTAAACTAAACTATAAATTAAAATAAACTATAAACTAAACTAAATTAAATTATAAACTAAACTATACTAAACTAAACTAAACTAAGCTAAACTAACCTAATCTACCCTAACGAAACCTAAGCTAAACTAAACTAAAGTAGTCTAACCTATGCTAACCTAAATTAAATTTTAAATTAAAGTATTAGCAAAACTAAACTAAATTATAAACTAAACTATAAACTAAACTAAACAAAACTATAAATTAAAGTAAACTATAAACTAAACTATAAACTAAATTAAATTAAATTATAAACTAAACTAAAGTACACTATACTAAACTAAACTAAGGTAAACTAACCTAATCTAACCTAACCAAACCTAAGGTAAAGTAAACTAACCTAACTAATCTAACTTAAGCTAACCTAAACTAAACTAAACTAACCTAACCTAACGTAACCTAAGGTAACTTAAATTAAACTAAACTAAACTAACCTAACATAACCTAAACTACATTAAACTAAACTAAATTCATATAAACTAAACTGAACTAAACTAAACTAACCTAACCTTACCAAAACTAAACTAAACTAAAATAAACTAAATAAACAAAGCTAAACTAAATTAATCTAACCTAACGAAAAATAACTAAATTAGATTTAAATAAACTGAACTAAATTAAACTGTAAACAAAACTAAACTTAACTATAAACTAAACTAAACTAAACTAAACTATCCTATCCTAACCAACCCTAACCTAACATAAACTAAACTATACTAAATAAACCTAACCTAACTTAAACTAAACTAAACTAAATTATAAACTTATCTAAACTATAAACTAAATTATAAACTAAACTAAACTAAACTAAATTATAAACTAAATTAAACTAAACTGAAAACTAAACTATAAACTAAATTAAATTAAACTAAACTAACCTAACCTAACCTAACCAAAATAAAAATAAACTAATCTAACCTAACCTAAACTAAACTAAACTAAATTCAAATAAACTAAACTAATCTAAACTTAACTTAACTAACCTAACCTAACCTAACCAAAACTAAACCAAATTAAACTAAACTAAAATAAACTAAAGTAAACTAAACTATAAACTAAACTATAAACTACACTAAACTAAACCATAAACTAAACTATAAACTCAACTAAACTAAACTATAAATTAAACTAAACAACCATGTAAACTAAAGAAAAATAAACTATACAAACTAACCTAACCTAAACTAACCTAACCTAAACTAAACTAAACTAACCTAACCTAACCAAAACTAAAATAAACTAAAGTAAATAAACTAAACTAAACTAAAGTATAAACTAAGCTATAAATTAACTAAACTAAACTATAAACTAAACTAAACTAAACTATAAATTAAACTAAACTAAACTATCCTAAAGTAACCTAACTTAACCTAACTAAACTAAACTACCCTAACTTAACCTTGCCTAAAGTAACTTAAACTAAACTAAACTAAATTATAAACTAAACTAAATTCAACCATCCTACCCTAACTTAACCTAACCTAACCTAAACTAAACTTAACTGACCTAACTTAATATAATCTAAACTAAACTAAACTAATTTACAAATTAACTAAACTCAACTAAACTAAACCACATTAAACTAACCTAACCTAACCTAAGCTAAACTAGCCTATCCTAAAGTAAAGTAAATTAAACTAAACTAACCTAACCTATCCCCACCTAAAATAAACTAAACTAAATTCACTAAACTAATATACACTAACCTAACCTAACCAAAACTAAACTAAACTAAACTAAACTGTAAACTAAACTATAAAATAAATTAAACTAAACTAAACTAAAATAAACTAAACTAACCTAACTTAACATAACCTAACCTAACCTAAACTAAACTAAACTAAACTACACTAACCTAACGTAACCTAACCTAAACTAAACTAAACTAAACTATAAACTAAATTTAACTAAAATAAACTAAACTTAACTAAATTAAACCAACCTAATGTAAACTAACCTAACCTAACATAAACTAAACTTACTAAACTAACCTAACCTAACCTAAACTAAACTAAATTAAACTAAAATAAACCAAACTAAATTATACTATATACTAAACTAAACTAAACTATAAAGTAAACTATATAGTAAACTATAAACTAAAATAAACTAAACTATAAACTAAACTAAAGTAAAGTAAACTAAACTAAACTAAACTAAACTAAACTATAAACTAAACTATAAACTAAACGTAACTAAACTAAACTAAACAAAAATAACCTAACCAAACCTAACTAATCGAAATTAAACTAAACTAAACTAACCTAACCTAACTTAAACTAAACTAAACTAAACTAAATTCAAATAAACTACACTAAACTAATCTTACCTAACCTAACCTAACTTAAATTAAAGTAAACTAAACCAACCTAACCTATTCTAACCAAAACTAAATTAAAGTAAACTAAAATAAACTAAACTAAACAAATCTAAACTATAAACTAAACTATAAACTAAAATAAACTATAAACTAAACTCTACTAAACTAAAATAAACTAAACTAACCTAACCTAACCTAACCTAAAATAAAATAAACAAAACTAAACTAAACTAACCTAACCGAACCTAACTTAACCTAAGCTAACCTAGACGAAAGCAAACTAAACTAAACTGAACTTAACTAAACTATACATTAAAATATCAGCAAAACTAAACTAAATTATAAACTAAACTATAAACTAAACTAAACTAAACTATAAATTAAAATAAACTATAAACTAAACTATAAACTAAACTAAATTAAATTGTAAACTAAACTATTCTAAACTAAGCTAAAATAACCTAATCTACCCTAACCAAACCTAAGCTAAACTAAACTAAACTAGTCTAACGTAAGCTAACCTAAACTAAATTATAAATTAAACTATTAGCAAAACTAAACTAAATTATAAACTAAACTATACACTAAACTAAACTAAACTAGAAATTAAAATAAACTATAAACTAAATTATAAACTAAACTAAATTAAATTATAAACTAAACTAAAGTACACTATACTAAACAAAACTAAGGTAAACTAACCTAATCTAACCTAACCAAACCTAAGGTAAAGTAAACTAAACTAAACTAATCTAACCTAAGCTAAGCTAAACTAAACTAAACTAAACTAACCTAACCTAACGTAACCTAAATTAAACTAAACTATACTAACCTAACATAACCTAATCTAAATTAAACTAAACTAAATTCAAATAAACTAAACTAAACTGAACTAAACTAAACTAACCTAACCTAACCAAAACTAAACTAAACTAAACTAAACTAAACTAAATAAACTAAGCTAAAATAAATTAATCTAACCTAACGTAAACTTACTAAACTAGATTTAAATAAACTAAACTAAATTAAACTATAAACAAAACTAAACTAAACTATAAACTAACATAAACTAAACTAAACTATCCTATACTAACCTAACCTAACCTAACATAAACTAAACTATACTAAATAAACCTAACATAACTTAAACTAAACTAAACTAAACTATAAACTTAACTAAATTATAAACTAAACTATAAACTAAACTAAATTAAACTAAACTAAACTATAAACTAAATTAAACTAAACTATAAACTAAACAATAAACTAAACTATACTAAACTAACCTAACCTAACCTAACCAAAATAAAAATAAACTAATCTAACCTAACCTAAACTAAACTAAACTAAACTAAATTCAAATAAACTAAACTAATCTAAACTTAACTAAACTAACCTAACCTAACCTAACTAAAACTAAACCAAATTAAACTAAACTAAAATAAACTAAAGTAAACTAAACTATAAACTAAACTATAAACTACACTAAACTAAACTATAAACTAAACTAAACTAAATTATAAACTAAACTATAAACTAAACTAAACAACCATATAAACTAAAGAAAATTAAACTAAACTAACCTAACCTAACCTAACGTAAAGTAACCTAAGCTAAACTAAACTTAACAAAACTAACCTAACCTAACTTAACCTAAACTAATTTAAACTAACCTAAACTAACCAAAACTAAAATAAATTAAACTAAAATAAACTATAATAAACTAAACTATAAACTAAGCTATAAATTAACTAAACTAAATTATAAACTAAACTAAACTATACTAAACTAAACTAAACTAATCTAACCTTACCTAACCCAAACTAAACTAAACTAAACTAACCTAACCTAAGCTAACCTAAATGAAACTAAAATAAACTAACCTAACTTAACCTAACTAAACTAAACTAACCTAAATTCAAATATACTAAACTAAACTTAACTCACCTAACCTAACCTAAATTAAGTAAACTAAACTAAACGAAACTAAACTAAAATAAATTAAACTATAAACTAAATTTAACTAAAATAAACTAAACTTAACTAAATTAAACTAACCTAATGTAAACTAACCTAACCTAACATAAACTAAACTTACTAAACTAACCTAACCTAACCTAACCTAAACTAAACTAAACTAAATTAAACTAAATAAACCAAACTAAATTATATTATATACTAATCTAAACTAAACTATAAACTAAAGTAAACTAAAGTAAACTAAACTAAACTAAACTAAACTAAACTAAACTAAAAACTAAACTATAAACTAAAATAAACTATAAAGTAAACTCTACTAAACTAAAATAAACTAAACTAACCTAACCTAACCTAACCTACCCTAAAATAAAATAAACAAAACTAAACTAACCTAACCTAACCGAACCTAACTTAACCTAAGCTAACCTAGACGAAAGCAAACTGAACTAAACTGAACTAAATTAAACTATAAATTAAACTATTAGCAAAACTAAACTAAATTATAAACTAAACTATAAAATAATTTAAACTAAACTATAAATTAAAATAAACTATAAACTAAACTATAAACTAAACTAAATTAAATTATAAACTAAACTATACTAAACTAAACTAAACTAAGCTAAACTAACCTAATCTACCCTAACGAAACCTAAGCTAAACTAAACTAAACTAAACTAGTCTAACCTAAGCTAACCTAAACTAAATTATAAATTAAAATATTAGCAAAACTAAACTAAATTATAAACTAATCTATACACTAAACTAAACTAAGCCATAAACTAAACTATAAAATAAACTAAACCAAACTAACCTAACCTAACCTAACCAAATTAAAAATAAACTAATCTAACCTAACCTAACCTAAATTAAACTAAACTAAATTCAAATAAACTAAAATAATCTAAACTAAACTAAACTAACCTAACCTAACCTAACCTAACCAAAACAAACCAAATTAAACTAAACTAAAATATACTAAACTAAACTAAAGCATAAACTAAACTATAAACTAAACTAAACTATAAACTAAACTATAAACTAAACTAAATTAAACTATAAACTAAACTATAAACTAAACTAAACTAACCTAATCTAACCTAACCTAAGCTAAACTAAACTTAACAAAACTAACCTAACCTAACCTAAACTAAACTAAACTAACCTAACCTAACCAAAACTAAAATAAAGTAAACTAAAATAAACTAAACTAAACTAAACTATAATCGAAAATAAACTATAAACTAAGCTATAAACTAAACTAAACTAAATTATAAACTAAACTAAACTATACTAAACTAAACTAAACTAAACTAACCTAACCTAACCTAATCAAACCTAAGCTAAACTAAACTAAACTAAATTAATCTAACCTAATCTAACCTAACCTAAACTAAACTAACCTAACCTAAATTAAACTAAACTAAACTAACCTAACTTAACCTAACTAAACTAAACTAAACTAACCTAAATTCAAATATACTAAACTAAACTAACCTAACCTAACCTAAATTAACTAAACTAAACTAAACGAAACTAAACTAAACTAAATTAAACTAACCTAAATTAACCTAACCTAACATAACCTAAACTAAACTAAACTAAACTAATCTATCCTAACCTAACCTAAACTAAACCAAAATAAAATAAACTAAACTAAACTAACCTACTCTAACCTAAACTAAAACTAATATCAAATAAACTAAACTAAATTAAACTAACCTAAACTAACCTAACCTAAGCTAAACTAAATTAAACTAAACTAACCGAACCTTACCTAACCTAAACTTACCTAAACTAAGCTAAACTAACCTAACGTAACCTAACCTAAACTAACCTAAACTAAACTAAATTCAAATAAACTAAACTAAACTAAACTAACCTAACTGAACCTAACTAAACTAAACTTAACTAACCTAACCTAACCTAAACTAAACTAAACTAAACTATAAACTAAAGTAAACTAAATTAAACTACACTATCCTAACCTAACCTAACCTAAAAAAACTAAATTATACTAACCTAACCTAACCAAAACTAAACTAAACTATAAACTAAACTAAAATAAACTAATTTATAAATTAACTAAACAAACTATACTAAAAAAATTAAACTAAACTAACCTAACCTAACCTAACCTAGCCTAACCTAAACTAAGCTAAGCTAAGCTAACCTAACGCAAGCTAACCTAAACGAAACTAAACTAAATAAACTAAACTAAACTAAACTAAACAAAATCTTACAAATCTAAACTAAACTAAACTAAACTTTAAACTAAAGTATAAACTAAACTAAACAAAACTATAAGCTAAATTATAAACTAAACTAAACTAAACTATAAACTAAACTAAACTAAAGTAAACTAAACTAAACTAAACTAAACTAAACTACAAACTAAACTATAAACTAAACTTAACTAAACTAAATTAAACAAAATAACCTAACCTAACCTAACTTAACCTAAATTAAACTAAACTAAACTAACCTAACCTATCTTAACCTAAACTAAACTAAACTAAATTCAAATAAACTAAACTAAACTAAATCTAACCTAACCTAACCTAACCTAAATTAAAGTAAACTAAACTAACCTAACCTATCCTAACCAAAACTAAAATAAACTAAAATAAACTAAATTAAATAAATCTAAACTATAAACTAAACTATAAACTAAAATAAACTTTATACTAAACTCTACTAAACTAAACTAAACTAAACTAAGCTAACCTAACCTAACCTAACCGAACCTAACTTAATCTAAGCTAACCTAGACGAAAGTAAACTAAACTAAACTGAACTTAACTAAACTATAAATTAAACTATTAGCAAAATAAAATTAAATTATAAACTAAACTATAAACTAAACTAAACTAAACTATAAATTAAAATAAACTATACACTAAACTATAAACTAAACTAAATTAAATTATAAACTAAACTAAACTATACTAAACTAAACTAAGCTAAACTAACCTAATCTACCCGAAAAAAACCTAAGCTAAACTAAACTAAACTAATCAAACCTAAGCTAACCTAAACTAAATTATAAATTTAACTATTAGCAAAACTAAACTAAATTATAAACTAAATTATAAACTAAACTAAACTAAACTATAAATTAAAATAGAATATAAACTAAACTATAAACTAAACTAAATTAAATTATAAACTAAACTAAACTACACTATACTAAATTAAACTAAGGTAAACTAACCTAATCTAACCTAACCAAACCTAAGCAAAAGTAAACTAAAGTAAACTAATCTAACCTAAGCTAACCTAAACTAAACTAAACTGAACTAACCTAACCTAACGTAACCTAACCTAAACTAACCTATATTAAACTAAACTAAACACACCTAACATAACCTAAACTAAATTAAACTAAACTAAATTCAAATAAACTGAACTAAACTGAACTAAACTAAAGTAACCTAACCTAACAAAAACTAAACTAAACTAAAATAAACTAAAATGAACTAAACTAAACTAAACTAAATAAAATAAACTAAACTAAATTAATCTAACCTAACGTAAACTAACTAAATTAGATTTAAATAAACTAAACTAAATGAAACTATAAGCTAAATTAAACTAAACTATAAAGTAAACTAAACTAAACTATAAACTAAACTAAATTAAACTAAACTATAAACTAAACTATAAACTAAACTAAACTAAACTAAACACTAAACTAAATTAAACTAAACTATAAACTAAACTATACACTAAACTAAACTAAACCATAAACTAAAGTATAAACTAAACTAAACTAAACTATAAATTAAACTAAACTAAACTAACCTAACCTAACCTAACCAAAATAAAAATAAACTAATTTAACCTAACCTAACCTAAATTAAACTAACCTAAATTGAAATAAACTAAAATAATCTAAACTAAACAAAACTAACCTAACCTAACCTAACCTAACCAAAACTAAACCAAATTAAACTAAATTAAAATAAACTAAACTAAACTAAAGCATAAACTAAACTATAAACTAAACTAAACTAAACTATAAAATAAACTAATAACTAAACTAAATTAAACTATAAACTAAACTATAAACTAAACTAAACAACCATATAAACTAAAGAAAACTAAACTAAACTAACCTAACCTAACCTAACGTAAGCTAAACTAAACTTAACAAAACTAACCTAACCTAAACTAAACTAAACTAACCTAACCTAACCAAAACTAAAATAAACTAAACTAAAATAAACTAAACTAAACTAAACTATAAACTAAAATAAACTATAAACTAAGCTATAAACTAAACTAAACTAAATTATAAACTAAACTAAACTAAACTATACTAAACTAAACTAAACTAAACTAACCTAACCTAACCTAATCAAACCTAAGCTAAACTAAACTAAACTAAACTAATCTAACTTAACCTAACCTAACCTAAACTAAGCTAAACTAACCTAACCTAAATTAAACTAAACTAAACTAACCTAACTTAACCTAACTAAACTAAACTAAACTAACCTAAATTCAAATATACTAAACTAAACTAAGCTAACCTAACCTAAATTAATTAAAATAAACTAAACGAAGCTAAACTAAATTAAATTAAACTAACCTAACCTAACCTAACATAACCTAAACTAAACTAAACTAAACTAAACTATCCTAACCTAACCTAAACTAAACCAAAATAAAATAAACTAAACTAAAATAACCCACCCTAACCTAAACTAAAACTAAATTCAAATAAACTAAACTAAACTAAACTAACCGAACCTAACCTTTCGTAACCTAATCTAACGTAATCTAAACTAAACTAAACTAACCTAACCTACCCTAAACTAACCTAAATTAAAGTAAACTATACTAAACTAAATTAAACTAAACTTAACTAAACAAAATAAAAATATTTATTAAACTTAAAATATAAACTAAACTATACACTAAACTATAAATTAAACTAAACTAAACTAAACTAAACTAAATTAATCCTAACTAACCTAGCCTAAACTAAATTAAACTAAACTATAAACGAATCTAAACTAAACTATCCTAAGTTAACCTAACCTAACCTAATATAAACTAAACTAAACTATGGGGGTGTAGTGGTTACCATACTTGCCTCCTACTCCCAAAACGCGGGCTCCAACCCGGCCAGGATCGATGGATTTTTTCGGGGCGTAAAAATCCTAAGCATGGCTTCCTTCGGAAGGGAAGTAAAGCCGTGGGTCCCGTGTCGTACATTTACGGCACGAAAAAGAATTTCAAGCCTGAAAGAGAGGCCTCTGAGCAAAATTTGTCGGCCGTTTCACGCCCTGAGATGAATGGGACGCTGATGACCTGAGCTGTTAAAGAGCGTCCGTAAATAAATTAATAAAAAAAAAAAAAAAAAACTAAACTAAACTATACACTAAACTAAACTAAGCCATAAACTAAACTATAAACTACACTAAACTAAACTATAAACTAAACTATAAACTAAACTAAACTAAACTATAAACTAAACTAAACAACCACATAAACTAAAGAAAAATGAACTATACTAACCTAACCTAACCTAACCTAACCTAAACTAACCTAAGCTAAACTAAACTTAACAAAACTAACCTAACCTAATCTAAACTAAACTAAACTAACCTAACCTAACCAAAATTAAAATAAACTAAAATAAATAAACTAAACTAAACTAAACTATAAACTAAGCTATAAATTAACTAAACTAAACTATAAACTAAACTAAACTAAACTAAACTATAAATTAAACTAAACTAAATTATCCTAAGGAAACCTAACTTAACCTAAACTAAACTAAACTACCCTAACTTAACCTAGCCTAAACTAACTTAAACTAAACTAAACTAAATTATAAACTAAACTAAACTCAACCATCCTACCCTAACTCAACCTAACCTAACCTAAATTAACTAAACTGACCTAACTTAATATAATCTAAACTAAACTAAACTAATTTACAAATTAACTAAACTCAACTAAACTAAACTAAATTAAACTAACCTAACCTAACCTAAGCTAAACTAGCCTATCCTAAAGTAAAGTAAACTAAAATAAACTAACCTAACCTATCCTAACCTAAACTAAACTAAACTAAATTCAATAAACTAATATACACTAACCTAACCTAACCAAAACTAAACTAAACTAAACTAAACTAAACTGTAAATTAAACTATAAAATAAATTAAACTAAACTAAACTAAAATAAACTAAACTAACCTAACTTAACATAACCTAACCTAACCTAAACTAAACTAAACTAAACAAACCTAACCTAACATAAAATAAAATAAACTAAACTAAATTCACTAAACTAAACTAAACTAAACTACACTAACCTAACGTAACGTAACCTAAACTAATCTAAACTAAACTAAACTATAAACTAAACTATAAACTAAATTTAACTAAAATAAACTAAACTTAACTAAATTAAACTAACCTTATGTAAACTAACCTAACCTAACATAAACTAAACTTACTAAACTAACCTAACCTCACCTAACCTAAACTAAACTAAACTAAATTAAACTAAAATAAACCAAACTAAATTATACTATATACTAAACCAAACTAAACTATAAAGTAAACTATAAACTAAACTATAAACTAAACTATAAACTAAACTAAATTAAACTAAATTAAACTAAACTAAACTAACCTAACCTAACTTAAACTAAACTAAACTAAACTAAATTCAAATAAACTAAACTAAACTAATCTTACCTAACCTAACCTAACCTAAATTAAAGTAAACTAAACCAACCTAACCTATCCTAACCAAAACTAAACTAAACTAAACTAAAATAAAATAAACTAAACTAAACAAATCTAAACTATAAACTAAACTATAAACTAAAATAAACTATAAACTAAACTCTACTAAACTAAAATAAACTAAACTAACCTAACCTAACCTAACCTAACTTAACCTAAGCTAAACTAGACGAAAGCAAACTAAACTAAACTGAACTTAACTAAACTATACATTAAACTATTAGCAAAACTAAACTAAATTATATACTAAACCTTAAACTAAACTAAACTAAACTATAAATTAAAATAAACTATACACTAAACTATAAACTAAACTAAATTAAATTATAAACTAAACAATACTAAACTATACTAAACTAAGCTAAACATACCTAATCTACCCTAACCAAACCTAAGCTAAACTAAACTAAACTAAACTAGTTTAACGTAAGCTAGCGTAAACTAAATTATAAATTAAACTATTAGCAAAACTAAACTAAATTATAAACTAAACTATAAACTAAACTAAACTATAAATTAAAATAAACTATAAACTAAACTATAAACTAAATTAATTAAATTATAAACTAAACTAAAGTACACTATTCTAAACTAAACTAAGGTAAACTAACCTAATCTAACCTAACCAAACCTAAGGTAAAGTAAACTAAACTAAACTAATCTAACCTAAGCTAACCTAAACTAAACAAAACTAAACTAACCTAACCTAACGTAACCTAACGTAACCTAAATTAAACTAAACTAAACTAACCTAACATAACCTAATCTAAATTAAACTAAACTAAATTCAAATAAACTAAACTAAACTGAACTATACTAAACTAACCCAACCTAACCAAAACTAAACTAAACTAAACTAAACTAAACTAAATAAACTAAGCTAAAATAGATTAATCTAACCTAAAGTAAACTTACTAAACTAGATTTAAATAAACTAAACTAAATTAAACTATAAACAAAAGTAAACTAAAATATGAATTAAACTGAACTAAACTATAAACTAACATAAACTAAACTAAACTATCCTATCCTAACCTAACCTAACCTAACCTAACATAAACTAAACTATACTAAATAAACCTAACCTAACTTATACTAAACTAAACTAAACTATAAACTTAACTAAATTATAAACTAAACTATAAACTAAACTAAATTAAACTAAACTAAACTATAAACTAAATTAAACTAAACTCTAAACTAAACTATAAACTAAACTATACCAAACTAACCTAACCTAACCAAAATAAAAATAAACTAATCTAACCTAACCTAAACTAAACTAAACTAAACTAAATTCAAATAAACTAAACTAATCTAAACTTAACTAAACTAACCTAACCTAACCTAACCAAAACTAAACCAAATTAAACTAAACTAAAATAAACTAATGTAAACTGAACTATAAACTAAACTAAAAACTACACTAAACTAAACTATAAACTAAACTATAAACTAAACTAAACTGAACTATAAACTAAACTAAACAACCATATAAACTAAAGAAAACTAAACTAAACTAACCTAACCTAACCTAACCTAAACTAACCTAAGCTAAACTAAACTTAACAAAACTAACCTAACCTAACTTAACCTAAACTAATTTAAACTAACCTAAACTAACCAAAACTTAAATAAATTAAACTAAACTAAACTAAACTAAACTATAAACTAAGCTATAAATTAACTAAACTAAATTACAAACTAAACTAAACTATACTAAACTAAATTAAACTAATCTAACCTTACCTAACCCAACCTAAACTAAACTAAACTTACCTAACCTAACTTAACCTAAATGAAACTAAACTAAACTAACCTAACTTAACCTAACTAAACTAAACTAAACTAACCTAAATTCAAATATACTAAACTAAACTTAACTCACCTAACCTAACCTAAATTAAGTGAACTAAACTAAACGAAACTATACTAAACTAAATTAAACTAACCTAACCTAACCTAACCTAAACTAAACTAAACTAAACTATTCTAGCCTAACCTAAACTAAACTAAACCAAAATAAAAAAAACTAAACTAAACTAACCTACCCTAACCTAAACTAAACTAAATTCAAATAAATTAAACTAAACTAAACTAACCTAAAATAACCTAACCTAACATAACCTAAACTAAACTAAACCAAAGTAAACTAACCTAACCTAACCTAACAAAAATTAATCTAAATTAAACTAAACTATAAACAAAACAAAACTAACCTAAACTAAACTAAACTAAACTAACCGAACCTAACCTATTCTAACCTAATCTAACCTAATTTAAACTAAACTAAACTAACCTAACCTACCCTAAACTAACCTAAACAAAAGTAAACTATACTAAACTAAATTAAACTAAACTTAACTAAACAAATTTAAAATATTAATTAAACATAAAATATAAATTTAACTATAAACTAAACTATAAATTAAACTAAACTAAACTAAACTAAACTAAATTATACCTAACTAACCTAACCTAAATTAAATTAAACTAAACTATAAACGAAACTAAACTAAACTAACCCAATCAAAACTAAACAAAACTAAACTAATTTATAAATTAACTAAACTAAACTAAACTAAACCAAACTAACCTAAACTAACCTAAGCTAAACTAACCTATCCTAAACTAAACTAAACTAACCTAACCTAACCTAACCTAACCTAACCTAAATTAAACTATATTCACTAAACTAAACTACACTAACCTAACCTAAACTAAACTAAACTAAACTAAACTAAACTGTAAACTAAACTATAAACTAAATTAAACTAAACTAACCTAACCTAATTTAACCTAACCTAGACTAAACTAAACTAAACTAAACTAACCTAACCTAACCTAAACTAAACTAAACTAAATTCACTAAACTAAGTTAAACTAAACTACACTATCCTAACCTAACCTAAACTAAACTAAACTATAAACTAAACTACAAACTAAATTAAACTAAAATAAAATAAACTAAACTAAATTAAACTAACCTAATCTAAACTAACCTAACCTAACATAAACTAAAATTACTAAACTAACCTAACCTAGCCTAACCTAAACTAAACTAAACTAAACTAAACTAAACTAAGCTAAACTAACCTAATCTACCCGAACAAAACCTAAGCTAAAGTAAACTAAACTGAACTAATCTAACCTAAGCTAACCTATCCTAAACTATACTAAACTAACCTAACCTAACGTAAGCTAACCTAACCTAACCTAAATTAAACTAAATTATAAATTTAACTATTAGCAAAACTAAACTAAATTATAAACTAAATTATAAACTAAACTAAACTCAACTATAAATTAAAATAAAATATAAACTAAACTAAATTAAATTATAAACTAAACTAAACTACACTATACTAAATTAAACTAAGGTAAACTAACCTAATCTAACCTAACCAAACCTAAGCAAAAGTAAACTAAACTGAACTAATATAACCTAAGCTAACCTAAACTAAACTAAAATAAACTAATCTAACCTAACGTAACCTAACGTAACCTAACCTAAATTAAACTAAACTAAACTTACCTAACATAACCTAAACTAAATTAAACTAAACTAAATTCAAATAAACTAAACTAAACTAAACTTAACTAAACTAACCTAACCTAACCAAAACTAAACTAAACTAAAATAAACTAAACTAAACTATAAACTAAATTAAACTAAACTCTAAACTAAACTATAAACTAAACTATACCAAACTAACCTAACCTAACCAAAATAAAAATAAACTAATCTAACCTAACCTAAACTAAACTAAACTAAACTAAATTCAAATAAACTAAACTAATCTAAACTTAACTAAACTAACCTAACCTAACCTAACCAAAACTAAACCAAATTAAACTAAACTAAAATAAACTAATGTAAACTGAACTATAAACTAAACTAAAAACTACACTAAACTAAACTATAAACCAAAACTAAACTAAGCTAAAATAAACTAAACTAAACTAAACTAAATAAACTAAATTAAACTAAACTAAACTATAAAGTAAACTAAACTAAACTATAAACTAACCTAAACTAAAGTAAACTATCCTATCCTAACCTAACCTAACCTAACATAATCTAAACTATACTAAATAAACATAACCTAACTTAAACTAAACTAAAATATAAACTAAACTATAAACTATACTAAACTAAACTAAACACTAATCTAAATTAAACTAAAGTATAAACTAAACTATACAACTAAACTAATCTAAGCCATAAACTAAACTATAAACTAAACTAAACTAAACTATAAACTAAACTAAACTAAACTAACCTAACCTAACCTAACCAAAATAAAAATAAACTAATCTAACCTAACCTTACCTAAGTTAAACTAAAATAAATTCAAATAAACTAAAATAATCTAAATTAAACTAAACTAACCTAACCTAACCCAACCTAACCAAAACTAAACCAAATTAAACTAAACTAAAATAAACTAAACTAAACTAAAGCATAAACTAAACTATAAACTAAACTAAACTATAAACTAAACTAAATTAAACTATACACTAAACTATAAACTAAACTAAACAACCATATAAACTAAAGAAAAAACTAAACTAAACTAAACAAACCTAACCTAACCAAAACTAAAATAAACTAAACTAAAATAAACTAAACTAAACTAAACTAAACTATAAACTAAAATAAACTATAAACTAAGCTATAAACTAAACTAAACTAAATTATAAACTAAATTAAACTATACTAAACTAAACTAAACTAAACTAACCTAACCTAATCAAACCTAAGCTAAACTAAACTAAACTAAACTAATCTAACCTAACCAAACTTAACCTAACTAAACTAAACTAAACTAATCTAAATACAAATGTACTAAACTAAACTAACCTAACCTAACCTAAATTAACTAAACTAAACTAAACGAAACTAAACTAAACTAAATTAAACTAACCTAACCTAACCTAACCTAACATAACCTAAACTAAACTAAACTAAACTATCCGAACCTAACCTAAACTAACCCAAAATAAAATAAACTAAACTAAACTAACCTACCCTAACCTAAATTAAAACTAAATTCAAATAAACTAAACTAAATTAAACTAACCTAAACAAACCTAACGTAACATATACTAAACTAAACTAAACCAAAGTAAACTAACTTAACCTAACCTAACCAAAACTAATCTTAATTAAACTAAACTATAAACAAAACTAAACTAACCTAAACTAAACTATACTAAACTAACCGAACCTAACCTTTCGTAACCTAATCTAACGTAAGCTAAACTAAACTAAACTAACCTAACCTACCCTAAACTAACCTAAATTAAGTAAACTATACTAAAATAAATTAAACTAAACTTAACTAAACAAAATGAAAATATTAATTAAACTTAAAATATAAACTAAACTATAAACTAAACTATAAATTAAACTAAACTAACCTAACCTAAACTAAATTATACTAAACTATAAACGAATCTAAACTAAACTATCCTAAGTTAACCTAACCTAACCTAAGCTAAACTAAACTAAACTAAACTATACACTAAACTAAACTAAGCCATAAACTAAACTATAAAGTATACTAAACTAAACTATAAATTAAAATAAACTATAAACTAAACTATAAACTATACTAAATTAAATTATAAACTAAACTAAAGTACACCATACTAAACTAAACTAAGGTAAACTAACCTAATCTAACCTAACCAAACCTAAGGTAAAGTAAACTAAACTAAACTAATCTAACCTAAGCTAACCTAAACTAAACTAAACTAAACTAACCTAACCTAACGTAACCTAACGTAACCTAAATTAAACTAAAGTAAACTAACCTAACATAACCTAATCTAAATTAAACTAAACTAAATTCAAATAAACTAAACTAAACTGAACTAAACTAAACTAACCTAATCTAACCAAAACTCAACTAAACTAAACTAAACTAAACTAACTAAACTAAGTTAAAATAAATTAATCTAACCTAACGTAAACTTACTAAACTAGATTTAAATAAACTAAACTAAATTAAACTATAAACAAAAGTAAACTAAACTATAAACTAAACTAAACTAAACTATAAACTAACATAAACTAAACTAAACTATCCTGTCCTAACCTAACCTAACACAAACTAAACTATGCTAAATAAACCTAACCTAACTTAAACTAAACTAAACTAAACTAAACTATAAACTTATCTAAATTGTAAACTAAACTATAAACTAAACTAAATTAAACTAAACTAAACTATAAACTAAATTAAACTAAACTATAAACTAAACTATAAACTAAACTAAACTAAACTAACCTAACCTAACCTAACCAAAATAAAAATAAACTAATCTAACCTAACTTAAACTAAACTAAACTGAACTAAATTCAAATAAACTAAACTAATGTAAACTAAATTAAACTAAACTATAAACTAAACTATAAACTACACTAAACTAAACTATAAACTAAACTATAAACTAAACTAAACTAAAATATAAACTAAACTATAAACTAAACTAAACAACCATATAAACTAAAGAAAACTAAACTAAACTAACCTAACCTAACCTAACCTAAACTAACCTAAGCTAAACTAAACTTAACAAAAGTAACCTAACCTAACCTAACCTAAACTAATTTAAACTAACCTAAACTAACCAAAACTAAAATAAACTAAATTAAAATAAACAAAACTAAACTAAACTATACTAAACTAACCTAACTTAACCTAACCAAAATAAAAATAAACTAATCTAACCTAACATAAACTAAACTAAACTAAATTCAAATAAACTAAACTAATCTAACCTTAACTAAACTAACATAACCTAACCTAACCAAAACTAAACCAAATTAAACTAAACTAAAATAAACTAAAATAAACTAAACTATAAACTAAACTATAAACTACACTAAACTAAACTATAAACTAAACTATATACTAAACTAAACTAAACTATAAACTAAACTATAAACTAAACTAAACAACCATATAATCTAAAGAAAACTAAACTAAACTAACCTAACCTAACCTAACCTAAACTAACCTAAGCTAAACTAAACTTAACAAAACTAATCTAACCTAACTTAACCTAAACTAATTTAAACTAACCTAAACTAACCAAAACTAAAATAAATTAAACTAAACTAAACTAACCTATAAACTAAGCTATAAATTAACTAAACTAAATTATGAACTAAACTAAACTATACTAAACTAAATTAAACTAATCTAACCTTACCTAACCCAACCTAAACTAAACTAAACTAACCTAACCTAACCTAACCTAAATGAAACTAAACTAAACTAACCTAACTAAACCTAACTAAACTAAACTAAACTAACCTAAATTCAAATATACTAAACTAAACTTAACTCACCTAACCTAACCTAAATTAAGTAAACTAAACTAAACGAAACTAAACTAAACTAAATTAAACTAACCTAACCTAACCTAACCTAACCTAAACTAAACTAAACTAAACTATTCTAACCTCACCTAACCTAAACTAAACCAAAATAAAACAAACTAAACTAAACTAACCTACCCTAACCTAAACTAAACTAAATTCAAATAAATTAAACTAAACTAAACTAACCTAAAATAACCTAACCTAACATAACCTAAACTAAACTAAACCAAAGTTAACTAACCTAACCTAACCTGGCAAAAACTAATTCAAATTAAACTAAACTATAAACAAAACTAAACTAACCTAAACTAAACTAAACTAAACTAACCGAACCTACCCTAAACTAACCTAAACAAAAGTAAACTATACTAAACTAAATTAACCTAAACTTAAGTAAACAAATTTAAAATATTAATTAAACATAAAATATAAAGTTAACTATAAACTAAACTATAAATTAAACTAAACTAAACTAAACTAATTTAAATTATACCTAACTAACCTAAACTAAACTAAATTAAACTAAACTATAAACGAAACTAAACTAAACTATCCTAAGCTAACGTAACGTAACCTAAACTAAACTAAACTATAAACTAAACTATAAACTAAATTAAACTAAAATAAAATAAAATAAACTAAATTAAACTAACCTAATCTAAACTAACGTAACCTAACATAAACTAAACTTACAAAACTATCCTAAACTAAACTAACCTAACCTAATCAAAACTAAACTAAACTAAACTTATCTATAAATTAACTAAACTAAACTAAACTAAACTAAACTAACCTAACCTAAGCTAAACTAGCCTATCCTAAACTAAACTAAACTAAACTAACCTAACCTAACCTAACCTAAATTAAACTATATTCACTAAACTAAACTACACTAACCTAACCTAAACTAAACTAAACTAAACTAAACTGTAAGCTAAACTATAAACTAAATTAAACTAAACTAAACTAAAATAAACTAAACTAACCTAACCTAACATAACCTAACCTAGGCTAAACTAAACTAAACTAAACTAACCTAACCTAATCTAAACTAATCTTAACTAAATTCACTAAACTAAGTTAAACTAAACTACACTAACCTAACCTAACCTAAACTAAACTAAACTATAAACTAAACTATAAACTAAATTAAACTAAAATAAAATAAACTAAACTAAATTAAACTAACCTAATCTAAACTAACCTAACCTAACATAAACGAAACTTACTAAACTAACCTAACCTAATCTAACCTAAACTAAACTAAACTAAATTAGTCTAAAATAAAGAAAACTAAATTATACTATACACTAAACTATACTAAACTATGAACTAAACTAAAGTAAACTAAACTAAACTCTAAACTGAACTATAAACTAAACAATAAACTAAACTAAACTAAACTATAAACTAAACTAAAGTAAACTAAATTAACCTACCCTAACCTAACCTAACCAAAACTAAAATAAACTAAACTAAACTTACCTAACCTATTCTAACCTAACCTAACCTAACCTAACCTAAACTAAACTAAATTATAAACTAAACTATAAACTAAACTATAAACTAAACTAAACTAAATTATAAACTAAAGTAAAGTAAACTTAACTACACGATCCTAACCTTACCTAACCTAACCTAAACAAAACTAAACTAAACTAACCTAACCTAAACTAAACCAAACTATAAACTAAGCTATAAATTAACTACACTAAATTATAAACTAAACTAAATTATACTAAACTAAACTAAACTGAACTAACCTAACCTAACCAAAACTAAGCTAAACTAAACTAAACTCTTCTAACCTTACCTAACCTAACCTAAACTAAACTAAACTAACCTAATCTAACCTAACCTAAATGAAACTAAAATAAACTAACCTAACTTAACCTAACTAAACTAAACTAAACTAACCTAAATTCAAATATACTGAACTAATCTTAACTCACCTAACCTAACCTAAATTAAGTAAACTAAACTAAACGAAACTAAACTAAACAAAATAAACTAACCTAACCTAACCTAAACTAAACTAAACTATCCTAACTTAACCTAAACTAAATCAAAATAAAATAAACTAAACTAAACTAACCTACCCTAACCTAAACTAAACTAAATTAAACTAAACTAAACTAAACTAAACTAACCTAACATAACCTAAACTAAACTAAACCAAAGTAAACTAACCTAACCCAACCAAAACTAATTTAGATTAAACTAAACTATAAACAAAACTGAACTAACCTAAACTAAACTAAACTAAACTAACCGAACCTAACCTATTCTAACGTAATCTAACCTAATAAAACTAAACTAAACTAACCTAACCCACCCTAAACTAACCTAAACTAAAGTAAACTATACTAAACTAAATTAAACTAAACTTAACTAAACAAATTTAAAATATTAATTAAACATAAAATATAAACTTAACTATAAATTAACTATAAATTAAATTAAACTAAACTAAGCTAAACTAAATTATACCCAACTAACGTAACCTAAACTAAATAAAACTAAATTATAAACGAAACTAAACTAAACTATTCTAAGCTAACGTAACGTAACCTAAACTAAACTAAACTAAACTAACCTAACCTAATCTAAACTAAACTAAACTATAAACTAAACTAAATTATAATCTAAACTAAACTATTTTAAACTATCCTAACCTAACCTAACCTAACCTAAACTAAACTAAACTAAACTAACCTAACCTAATCAAAACTAAACTAAACTAAACTAAACTAACCTAACCTAAACTAAGCTAAACTAGCCTATCCTAAACTAAACTAAAATAACCTAACGTAACCTAACCTAAATTAAACTAAATTCACTAAACTAAACTACACTAACCTAACCTAAACTGAGCTAAACTAAACTAAACTAAACTGTAAATTAAACTATAAACTAAATTAAACTAAACTAAACTAAAATAAACTAAACTAACCTAACCTAACCTAACCTAACCTAGCCTAAACTAAACTAAACTAAACTAACCTAACCTAACCTAAACTAAACTAAATTAAATTCACTAAACTAAGCTAAAATAAACTACACTAACCTAGCCTAAAATAAACGTAACTAAACTAAACTATAAACTAAACTATAAACTAAATTAAACTAAAATAAAATAAAATAAACTAAATTAAACTAACCTAATCTAAACTAACCTAACCTAACATAAACTAAACTTACTAAACTAACCTAACCTAACCTAACCTAAACTAAACTAAAATAAATTAAACTAAAATAAACAAAACTAAATTATACTATATACTAAACCAAACTAAACTATGAACTAAACTAAAGTAAACTAAACTAAACGATAAACTTAACTATAAACTAAACAATAAACTAAACTAAACTAAACTATAAACTAAACTAAACTAAACTAAACTAAAGTAAACTAAATTAACCTACCCTAACCTAACCTAACTAAAATTAAAATAAACTACACTAAACTTACCTAACCTATCCTAACCTAACCTAACCTAACCTAAACTAAACTAAATTATAAACTAAGCTATAAATCAAACTATAAACTAAACTAAACTAAACTATAAAGTAAAGTAAAGTAAACTTAACTACACTATCCTAACCTTACCTAACCTAACCTAAACAAAACTAAACTAAACTAACCTAACCTAAACTAAACTAAACTATAAACTAAACTAAACAAACTAATCTATAAATTAACTAAACAAACTATACTAAAATAAACTAAACTAAACTAACCTAATCTAACCTAACCTAACCGAACCTAGCCTAACCTAAATTAAGCTAATCTGACCTAACCTAACTTAAGGTAACCTAAACGAAAATAAACTAAGTAAACTAAACTAAACTAAACATAACTATACAAATCTAAACTAAACTAAACTAAACTATAAACTAAACTAAACTATAAACTAAACTAAATTAAATTATAAACTAAACTATTAACTAAACTAAATTAAACTAAACTAAACTGTAAAATAAACAAAACTAAACTAAACTAAACTAAACTAACCTAACGTAACCTAACCTAACCAAAATAAAAATAAATTAAACTTACCTAACCAAACCTAACCTTAACTAAACTAAACTAAACTGAACTAACCTAAACTAACCTAACCTAACCAAAACTAAACTAAACTGAACTAAACTAATAACTAAACTATAAACTAAACTAAACTAAACCATAAACTAAACTAAACAGCACTATTAACTAAACTAAACCCAAATAAACCAACCTAACCTAACCATTCCTAAGCTAAACTTTACTAAACTAAACTAACCTAACCTAACCTAACCTAACTTAGCCTAACGTCAACTAAACTAAACTAAACTAAAGTAAACAAAATAAGCTAAGCTAAGCTAAGCTAACCTAACCTAAACGAAACTAAACTAAAATAAAATAAACTAAAATAAAATAAACAAAACTAAACTAAACTAACCTAAACTGAAAACTAAACTATAAACTAAATTGTACTAAACTATACACTAAACTATAATCTAAACTAAACTAAACGAAAATAAACTAAACTATAAACTAAACTAAACTGAATTAAAATAAATTAAACCAACCTTACGTAACCTAACCTAACCTAACCTTACCAAAACTAAACTAAACTGAACTAAACTAATAACTAAACTAAACAGCACTGTTAACTAAACTAAACTAAACTAACCTAACCTAACCATTCCTAAGCTAAACTTTACTAAACTAAACTAACCTAACCTAATCTAACCTAACTTAGCCTAACGTCAACTAAACTAAACTAAACTAAATAAAAAACAAAATAAGCTAAGCTAAGCTAAGCTAACCTAACCTAAACGAAACTAAACTAAACTAAACTAAAATAAAATAAACTAAAATAAAATAAACAAAACTAAACAAAACTAAACTAAACTAAACTAAACTGAAAACTAAACTATAAACTAAATTGTACTAAACTATACACTAAACTATAAACTAAACTAAATTAAACGAAAATAAACTAAACTATAAACTAAACTAAACTGAATTAAAATAAATTAAACCAACCTTACGTAACCTAACCTAACCTAACCTAAACTATACTAACGTAAATTAACCCAACCTAACCTAAACTGAACTAAACTAAATTCACTAAACCAAACTAAACTAAACCTCACTAACCTAACCTACCCTAACCTAAACTAACCTAAACTAAAGTAAATCAAACTAAACTATAAACTAAACTAAACTAAGATATAAACTAAAGTAAAGTAAACTTAACTACACTATCCTAACCTTACCTAACCTAAAATAAACAAATCTAAACTAAACTAACCTAACCTAAACTAAACTAAACTATAAACTAAACTTAACTAAACTAATCTATAAATTAACTAAACAAACTATACTAAAATAAACTAAACTAAACTAACCTAATCTAACCTAACCTAACCTAACCTAGCCTAACATAAATTAAGCTAAGCTAACCTAACCTAACGTAAGCTAACCTAAACGAAATTAAACTAAATAAACTAAACTTAACTAAACTAAACTAAACATAACTATACAAATCTAAACTAAACTAAACTAAACTATAAACTAAACTATAAACTAAACTAAACTATAAATTAAACTAAATGAAATTTTAAACTAAACTATTAAATAAACTAAATTAAACTAAACTAATCTGCAAAATAAACAAAACTAAACTAAACTAAACTAAACTAACCTAACCTAACCTAGCCTAACGTAAACTAAACTAAACTAAAATAAACTAAAGAAAATAAGCTAAGCTAAGCTAAACGAAACTAAACTAAACTAAAATAAAATAAAATAAACTAAAATAAAATTTACAAAACTAAACTGAAAACTAAACTATAAACTAAATTGTACTAAACTATACACTAAACAATAAACTAAACTAAACGAAAATAAACTAAACCATAAACTAAACTAAACTGAATTAAAATAAATTAAACCAACCTTAGGTAACCTAACCTAACCTAACCTAAACTATATTAAACAAAATTAACCCAACCTAACCTAAACTGAACTAAACTAAATTCACTAAACTAAACTAAATTAAACCTCACTAACCTAACCTACCCTATCCTAAAATAACCTAAACTAAAGTAAATCAAACTAAACTAAACTAAACTATAAACGAAACTAAACTATACTAAACTAAACTAAACAAAACTAACCTAACCTAACCTAATCTAAACTAAACTAAGCTAAACTATACACTAAACTAAAGTAAGCCATAAACTAAACTATAAACTAAACTAAACTAAACTATAAATTAAAATAAACAATAAACTAAACTATAATCTAAACTAAATTAAATTATAAACTAAACTAAACTACACTATACTAAACTAAACAAAGGAAAACTAACCTAATCTAACCTAACCAAAACTAATCTAAAAATTGACTAAACTATAAACAAAACTAAACTAACCTAAACTAAAATAAACTAAACTAACCGAACCTAACCTATCCTAACGTAATCTAAGGTAAGCTAAGCTAAACTAAACTAACGTAACCTACCGTAAACTAACCTAAACTAAAGTAAACTATACTAAACTAAATTAAACTAAACTTAACTAAACAAAATTAAAGTAGTAATTAAACTTAAAATATAAACTAAACTATAAACTAAAATATAAATTAAACTAAACTAAACTAAATTATACCTAACTAACCTAACCTAAACTAAATTAAACTAAACTATAAACGAAACTAAACTAAACTATCCTAAGCTAACGTAACTTAACCTAAACTAAACTAAACTAACCTAACCTAATCTAAACTAAACTAAACTAAACTATAAACTAAACTAAATTATAAGCTAAACTAAACTAAACTATCCTAACCTAACCTAACCTAAACTAAACTAACCTAACCTAACCTAACCTAACCTTACCTAACATAACCTAAACTAAAATAAACTAAACTTAACTAAACAACCTAACCGAACATAACCTAACCTAACCTAAACTAAACAAAACTAAACTAAACTTACCTAACCTAAGCTAACCTAACCTAACATAACCTACATTAAACTATAAACTAAAACTAAACTAAACTATAAACTAAACTAAACTAAACTACCCTAACCTAACCTAATCTAAACTAAACTAAACTAAACTATAAACTAAACTAAATTATAAACTAAACTAAACTGAACTATCCTACCCTAACTTAACCTAACCTAACGTAAACTAAACTAAACTGACCTAACTTGATTTAAACTAAACTAAACTAAACTAATCTACAAATTAACTAAACTAAACTAAACTAAACTAAACTAACCTAACCTAACCTAAACTAAACTATAAACTAAACTAAACTAAACTATAAATTAAACCAAACTAAACTATCCTAAACTAACCTAACTTAACCTAAACTAAACTAAACTACCCTAACTTAACCTAACCTAATCTAAACTAAACTAAACTAAACTATAAACTAAACTAAACTCAACCATTTTACCCTAACTTAACCTAACCTAACCTAAACTAAACTAAACTGACTTAACTTAATATAATCTAAACTAAACTAAACTAATTTACAAATTAACTAAACTAAACTAAACTAAACTAAACTAAACTAACCTAACCTAACCTAAGCTAAACTAGCCTATCCTAAAGTAAAGTAAAGTAAACTAAACTAACCTAACCTATCCTAACCTAAAATAACTAAACTAAATTCACTAAACTAATATACAGTAACCTAACCTAACCAAAACTAAACTAAACTAAACTAAACTGTAAATTAAACTATAAAATAAATTTAACTAAACTAAACTAAAATAAACTAAACTAACCTAACTTAACATAACCTAACCTAACCTAAACTAAACTAAACTAAATTAACCAAATCTAACATAATATAAACTAAACTAAATTAAATTCACTAAACTAAACTAAACTAAACTACACTAACCTAACCTAACCTAACCTAACCTAAACTAAACTAAACTATAAACTAAACCATAAACTAAATTTAACTAAAATAAACTAAACTTAACTAAATTAAACTAACCTAATGTAAACTAACCTAACCTAACTTAAACTAAACTAACTAAACTAACCTAACCTAACCTAACCTAAATTAAATTATAAACTAAACTAAACTAAAGTAAACTAAACTAAACGAAATAAAACTAAACTAAACTATAAAGTAAACTATAAAGTAAACTTAAATAAACTAAACTTAACAAAAATAACCTAACCAAACCTAACTTAACCTAAATTAAACTAAACTAAACTAACCTAACCTAACCTAAATTAAGCTGAACTAAAATAAACTAAATTCAAATAAACTAAACTAATCTAACCTAAACTAACCAAAATTAAAGTAAACTAAACTAACCTAACCTATCCTAACCAAAACTAAACTAAACTAAACTAAACTAAAATAAACTAAACTAAACAAGTCTAAACTATAAACTAAACTATAAACTAAAATAAACTATAAACTAAACTCTACTAAACTAAAATAAACTAAACTAACCTAACCTAACCTAACCTAACCTAAAATAAAATAAACAAAACTAAACTAACCTAACCTAACCGAACCTAACTTAACCTAAGCTAACCTAGACGAAAGCAAACTAAACTAAACTGAAGTTAACTAAACTATAAATTAAACTATTAGCAAAACTAAACTAAATTATAAACTATAAACTAATTTAAACTAAACTATAAATTAAAATAAACTATAAACTAAACTATAAACTAAACTAAATTCAATTATAAACTAAACTATACTAAACTAAACTAAACTAAGGTAAACTAACCTAATCTACCTAACGAAACCTAAGCTAAACTAAACTAAACTAAACTAGTCTAACCTATGCTAACCTAAACTAAATTATAAATTAAACTATTAGCAAAACTAAACTATATTATAAACTAAACTATAAACTAAACTAAACTAAACTATAAATTAAAGTAAACTATAAACTAAACCATAAACTAAATTAAATTAAATTATAAACTAAACTAAAGTACACTATACTAAACTAAACTAAGGTAAACTAACCTAATCTAACCTAACCAAACCTAAGGTAAAGTAAACAAAACTAAACTAATCTTACTTAAGCTAACCTAAACTAAACTTAACTAACCTAACCTAACGTAACCTAACGTAACCTAAATTAAACTAAACTAAACTAACCTAACATAACCTAAACTAAATTAAACTAAACCAAATTCATATAAACTAAACTAAACTGAACTAAACTTAACTAACCTAACATAACCAAAACTAAACTAAACTAAACTAAATAAACTAAGCTAAACTAATTTAATCTAACCTAACGAAAACTAACTAAATTAGATTTAAATAAACTAAACTAAATTAAACTATAAACAAAACTAAACTTAACTATAAACTAAACTAAACTAAACTATAAACTAACCTAAACTAAACTAAACTATCCTATCCTAACCTAACATAACCTAACTAAACTATACTAAATAAACGTAACCTAACTTAAACTAAACTAAACTAAATTATAAACTTAACTAAACTATAAACTAAACTATAAATTAAACTAAACTAAACTAAATATAAACTAAATTAAACTAAACTAAAAACAAAACTATAAACTAAACTAAACTAAACTTAACTAACCTAACCTAACCTAACTAAAATAAAAATAAACTAATCTAACCTAACCTAAACTAAACTAAACTAAACTAAATTCAAATAAACTAAACTAATCTAAACTTAGCTAAACTAACCTAACCTAACCTAACATAAACTAAACCAAATTAAACTAAACTAAAATAAAGTAAACTAAACTATAAACTAAACTATAAACTACATTAAACTAAACCATAAACTAAACTATAAACTAAACTAAACTAAACTATAAACTAAACTAAACAACCATATAAACTAAAGAAAAATAAACTATATTAACCTAACCTAAACTAACCTAAGCTAAACTAAACTTAACCAAACCAACCTATCCTAACCTAACCTAAACTAAACTAACCTAACCTAACCTAACCAAAACTAAAATAATCTAAAATAAATAAACTAAACTAAACTATAAACTGAGCTATAAATTAACTAAACTAAACTATAAACTAAACTAAACTAAACTATAAATTAAACTAAACTAAACTATCCTAAAGTAACCTAACTTAACCTAAACTAAACTAAACTACCCTAACTTAACCTAGCCTAAACTAACTTAAACTAAACTAAACTAAATTATAAACTAAACTAAACTCAACCATCCTACCCTAACTTAACCTAACCTAACCTAAACTAAACTAAACTGACCTAACTTAATATAATCTAAACTAAACTAAACTAATTTACAAATTAACTAAACTCAACTAAACTAAACTAAATTAAACTAACCTAAACTAACCTAAGCTAAACTAGCCTATCCTAAAGTAAAGTAAACTAAACTAAACTAACCTAACCTATCCTAACCTAAATTAAACTAAACTAAATTCACTAAACTAATATACACTAACCTAACCTAACCAAAACTAAACTAAACTAAACTAAACTGTAAACTAAACTATAAAATAAATTAAACTAATCTAAACTATAATAAACTAAACTAACCTAACTTAACATAACCTAACCTAACCTAAACTAAACTAAACTAAACTAACCTAACATAACATAAAATAAACTAAACTAAACTAAATTCACTAAACTAAACTAAACTAAACTACACTAACCTATCCTAACCTAACCTAAACTAAACTAAACTAAACTAAACTATAAACTAAACTATAAATTAAATTTAACTAAAATA
The DNA here is from genome assembly GCA_030762175.1 of Metallyticus violacea. Taxonomy (NCBI): domain Eukaryota; kingdom Metazoa; phylum Arthropoda; class Insecta; order Mantodea; family Metallyticidae; genus Metallyticus; species Metallyticus violacea. The sequence goes on along the minus strand of CM060842.1, from coordinate 79,864,177 downwards.
AACTAAACTTAACTAAATTAAACTAACCTAATGAATACTAACCTAACCTAACATAAACTAAACTTATTAAACTAACCTAACCTAACCTAACCTAAACTAAACTAAACTAAATTAAACTAAAATAAACCAAACTAAATTATACTATATACTAAACTAAACTAAACTATAAAGTACACTATAAACTAAATTATAAACTAAACTAAACTAAAGTAAAGTAAACTAAACTAAACTAAACTAAACAAAAATAACCTAACCAAACCTAACTTAATCTAAATTAAACTAAACTAAACTAACCTAACCTAACTTAATCTAAACTAAACTAAACTAAATTCAAATAAACTAAACTAAACTAATCTTACCTAACCTAACCTAACCTAAATTAAAGTAAACTAAACCAACCTAACCTATCCTAACCAAAATTAAACTAAACTAAACTAAAATAAACTAAACTAAACAAACCTAAACTATAAACTAAACTATAAACTAAAACAAACTATAAACTAAACTCTACTAAACTATAATAAACTAAACTAACCTAACCTAACCTAACCTAAAATAAAATAAACAAAACTAAACTAACCTAACCTAACCGAACCTAACTTAACCTAAGCTAACCTAGACGAAAGCAAATTAAACTAAACTGAACTTAACTAAACTATACATTAAACTATTAGCAAAACTAAACTAAATTATATACTAAACTATAAACTAAACTAAACTAAACTATAAATTAAAATAAACTATAAACTAAACTATAAACTAAACTAAATTAAATTGTAAACTAAACTATACTAAACTATACTAAACTAAGCTAAACTAACCTAATCTACCCTAACCAAACCTAAGCTAAACTAAACTAAACTAAACTAGTCTAACGTAAGCTAACCTAAACTAAATTATAAATTAAACTATTAGCAAAACTAAACTAAATTATAAACTAAACTATAAACTAAACTAATCTAAACTATATATTAAAATAAACTATAAACTAAACTATAAACAGAACTAAATTAAATTATAAACTAAACTAAAGTACACTATACTAAACTAAACTAAGGTAAACTAACCTAATCTAACCTAACCAAACCTAAGGTAAAGTAAACAAAACTAAATTAATCTTACTTAAGCTAACCTAAACTAAACTTAACTAACCTAACCTAACGTAACCTAACGTAACCTAAATTAAACTAAACTAAACTAACCTAACATAACCTAAACTAAATTAAACTAAACCAAATTCATATAAACTAAACTAAACTGAACTAAACTTAACTAACCTAACATAACCAAAACTAAACTAAACTAAACTAAATAAACTAAGCTAAACTAATTTAATCTAACCTAACGAAAACTAACTAAATTAGATTTAAATAAACTAAACTAAATTAAACTATAAACAAAACTAAACTTAACTATAAACTAAAATAAACTAAACTATAAACTAACCTAAACTAAACTAAACTATCCTATCCTAACCTAACATAACCTAACTAAACTATACTAAATAAACGTAACCTAACTCAAACTAAACTAAACTAAATTATAAACTTAACTAAACTATAAACTAAACTATAAATTAAACTAAACTAAACTAAATATAAACTAAATTAAACTAAACTAAAAACAAAACTATAAACTAAACTAAACTAAACTTAACTAACCTAACCTAACCTAACTAAAATAAAAATAAACTAATCTAACCTAACCTAAACTAAACTAAACTAAACTAAATTCAAATAAACTAAACTAATCTAAACTTAGCTAAACTAACCTAACCTAACCTAACATAAACTAAACCAAATTAAACTAAACTAAAATAAACTAAAGGAAACTAAACTATAAACTAAACTATAAACTATATTAAACTAAACCATAAACTAAACTATAAACTAAACTAAACTAAACTATAAACTAAACTAAACAACCATATAAACTAAAGAAAAATAAACTATACTAACCTAACCTAAACTAACCTAAGCTAAACTAAACTTAACCAAACTAACCTATCCTAACGTAACCTAAACTAAACTAACCTAACCTAACCTAACCAAAACTAAAATAATCTAAAATAAATAAACTAAACTAAACTATAAACTGAGCTATAAATTAACTAAACTAAACTATAAACTAAACTAAACTAAACTATAAATTAAACTAAACTAAACTATCCTAAAGAAACCTAACTTAACCTAAACTAAACTAAACTACCCTAACTTAACCTAGCCTAAACTAACTTAAACTAAACTAAACTAAATTATAAACTAAACTAAACTCAACCATCCTACCCTAACTTAACCTAACCTAACCTAAAATAAACTAAACTGACCTAACTTAATATAATCTAAACTAAACTAAACTAATTTACAAAATAACTAAACTCAACTAAACTAAACTAAATTAAACTAACCTAAACTAACCTAAGCTAAACTAGCCTATCCTAAAGTAAAGTAAACTAAACTAAACTAACCTAACCTATCCTAACCTAAATTAAACTAAACTAAATTCACTAAACTAATATACAGTAACCTAACCTAACCAAAACTAAATTAAACTAAACTAAACTATAATAAACTAAACTAACCTAACTTAACATAACCTAACCTAACCTAAACTAAACTAAACTAAACTAACCTAACATAACATAAAATAAACTAAACTAAACTAAATTCACTAAACTAAACTAAACTAAACTACACTAACCTATGCTAACCTAACCTAAACTAAACTAAACTAAACTATAAACTAAACTATAAATTAAATTTAACTAAAATAAACTAAACTTAACTAAATTAAACTAACCTAATGAAAACTAACCTAACCTAACATAAACTAAACTTACTAAACTAACCTAACCTAACCTAACCTAAACTAAACTAAACTAAATTAAACTAAAATAAACCAAACTAAATTATACTATATACTAAACTAAACTATAAAGTACACTATAAACTAAACTATAAACTAAAATAAACTAAACTATAAACTAAACTAAACTAAATTAAAGTAAACTAAACTAAACTAAACTAAACAAAAATAACCTAACCAAACCTAACTTAATCTAAATTAAACTAAACTAAACTAACCTAACCTAACTTAATCTAAACTAAACTAAACTAAATTCAAATAAACTAAACTAAACTAATCTTACCTAACCTAACCTAACCTAAATTAAAGTAAACTAAACCAACCTAACCTATCCTAACCAAAATTAAACTAAACTAAACTAAAATAAACTAAACTAAACAAACCTAAACTATAAACTAAACTATAAACTAAAATAAACTATAAAATAAACTCTACTAAACTATAATAAACTAAACTAACCTAACCTAACCTAACCTAAAATAAAATAAACAAAACTAAACTAACCTAACCTAACCGAACCTAACTTAACCTAAGCTAACCTAGACGAAAGCAAATTAAACTAAACTGAACTTAACTAAACTATACATTAAACTATTAGCAAAACTAAACTAAATTATAAACTAAACTATAAACTAAACTAAACTAAACTATAAGTTAAAATAAACTATAAACTAAACTATAAACTGAACTAAATTAAATTATAAACTAAACTAATGTACACTATACTAAACTAAACTAAGGTAAACTAAACTAATCTAACCTAACCAAACCTACGGTAAAGTAAACTAAACTAAACTAATCTAACCTAAGCTAACCTAAACTGAACTAAACTAAACTAACCTAACCTAACGTAACCTAACGTATCCTAAATTAAACTAAACTGAACTGACCTAACATAACCAAATCTAAAAAAAACTAAAATAAATAAACTAAACTAAACTATAAACTTAGCTATAAATTAACTAAACTAAACTATAAACTAAACTAAACTATAAATAAAATTAAACTAAATTATCCTAAAGTAACCTAACATAACCTAACCTAAACTAACCTAAGCTAAACTAAACTTAACAAAACTAAGCTAACCTAACTTAACCTAAACTAATTCAAACTAACCTAAACTAACCAAAACTAAAATAAACTAAACTAAAATAAACTAAACTAAACTATAAACTAAGCTATAAATTAACTAAACTAAATTATAAACTAAACTAAACTAAATTAAACTAACCTAACCTAAGCTAACCTAAACTAAACTAAACTATTCTAACCTAACCTAACCTAAACTAAACCAAAATAAAATAAGCTAAATTAAACTAACCTACCCTAACCTAAACTAAACTAAATTCAAATAAATTAAACTAAACTAAACTAACCTAAAATAACCTAACCTAACATAACGTAAACTAAACTAAACCAAAGTAAACTAACCTAACCTAGCCTAACAAAAACTAATCTAAATTAAACTAAACTATAAACAAAACTAAACTAAACTAAACTAAACTAAACTAATCTAACCGAACCTAACCTATTCTAACCTAATCTAACCTAATTTAAACTAAACTAAACTAACCTAACATACCCTAAACTAACCTAAACTAAAGTAAACTATACTAAACTAAATTAAACTAAACTTAACTAAACAAATTTAAAATATTAATTAAACATAAAATATAAACTTAACTATAATCTAAACTTATAAATTAAACTAAACTAAACTAAATTATACCTAACTAACCTTACCTAAACTAAATTAAACTAAACTATGAACGAAACTGAACTAAACTATCCTAAGCTAACGTAACGTAACATAAACTAAACTAAACTAAACTATACTATATACTAAACTAAAGTATAAACTAAACTAAACTAAACTAAACTATCCTAACCTAACCTAACCTAACCTAAACTAAACTAAACTAATCTAACCTAACCTAATCAAAATTAAACTAAACTAAACTAATCTATAAATTAACTAATCTAAACTAAACTAAACTAAACTAAACTAAACTAAACTAACCTAAGCTAAACTAGCCTATCCTAAACTAAACTAAACTAACCTAACCTAACCTAAATTAAACTATATTCACTAAACTAAACTACACTAACCTAACCTAACCTAAACTAAATTAAACTAAACTAAACTAAAATAAACTAAACTAACTTAACCTAACATAACCTAACCTAGGCTAAACTAAACTAAACTAAACTAACCTAACCTAATCTAAACTAAACTAAACTAAATTCACTAAACTAAGTTAAACTAAACTACACTAACCTAACCTAACCTAAACTAAACTAAACTATAAACTAAATTAAACTAAAATAAAATAAACTAAACTAAATTAAACTAACCTAATCTAAACTAACCTAACCTAACATAAACTAAACTTACTAAACTAACCTAACCTAATCTAACCTAAACTAAACTAAACTAAATTAAACTAAAATAAACAAAACTAAATTATACTATATACTAAATTAAACTAAACTATGAACTAAACTAAAGTAACTAAACTAAACTATAAACTTAACTATAAACTAAACAATAAACTATACTAAACTAAACTATAAACTAAATTAAAGTAAACTAAATTAACCTACCCTAACCTAACCTAAAAAAAACTAAAATAAACGAAACTAAACTTACCTAACCTATCCTAACCTTACCTAACTTAACCTAACCTAAACTAAACTAAACTAAATTCACTAAACTAAGCTTAAATAAACTACACTAACCTAACCTAAACTAAACTAAACTAAACTAAACTATAAACTAAACAATAAACTAAATTAAACTAAAATAAAATAAACTAAATTAAACTTACCTAATCTAAACTAACCTAACCTACAATAAACTAAACTTACTAAAATAACCTAACCTAACCTAACCTAAACTAAACTAAAATAAATTAAACTAAAATAAACAAAACTAAATTATACTATATACTAAACCAAACTAAACTATGAACTAAACTAAAGTAAAGTAAACTAAACTATAAACTTAACTATAAACTAAACAATAAACTAAACTAAACTATAAACTAAACTAAACTAAACTAAAGTAAACTAAATTAACCTACCCTAACCTAACGTAACTAAAACTAAAATAAACTAAACTAAACTTACCTAACCTATCCTAACCTAACCTAACCTAACCTAACCTAAACTAAATTATAAACTAAACTATAAACTAAACTAAACAAAATATAAACTAAACTAAAGTAAACTAAACTACTCTATCCGAACCTTACCTAACCTAAACTAAATAAAACTAAACTAAACTAACCTAACCTAAATAAATTAAACTATAAACTAAACTAAACAAACTAATCTATAAATTAACTAAACAAACTATAATAAAATAAACTAAACTAAACTAACCTAATCTAACCTAACCTAACCTAAACTAGCCTAACCTAAATTAAGCTAAGCTGACCTAACCTAACGTAAGGGAACCTAAACGAAAATAAACTAAATAAACTAAATTTAACTAAACTAAACTAAACATAACTATACAAATCTAAACTAAACTAAACTAAACTATAAACTAAACTATAAACTAAACTAAACTATAAACTAAACTACATTAAATTATAAACTAAACTATTAATTAAACTAAATTAAACTAAACTAAGCTGTAAAATAAACAAATTTAAACTAAACTAAACTAAACTAACCTAACTTAACCTAACCTAACCAAAATAAAAATAAACTAAACTTACCTAACCAAACCTAACCTTAACTAATCTAAAATAAACTGAACTAACCTAACCTAATCTAACCTAACGAAAACTAAACTAAACTGAATGAAACTAATAACTAAACTATAAACTAAACTAAACTAAACTATAAACTAAACTAAACAGCAATATTAACTAAACTAAACCCAAATAAACCAACCTAACCTAACCTTTCCTAAGCTAAATTTTACTAAACTAAACTAACCTAACCTAACCTAACATAACCTAACTTAGCCTAACGTCAACTAAACTAAACTAAAGTAAACAAAATAAGCTAAGCTAAGCTAAGCTAACCTAACCTAAACGAAACTAAACTAAACTAAACTAAAATAAAATAAAATAAAATAAACAAAACTAAACCAAACTAAACTAAACTAAAAACTAATCTATAAACTAAATTGTACTAAACTATACACTAAACTATAAACTAAACTAAACTAAACGAAAATAAACTAAACTATAAACTAAACTAAACTGAATTAAAATCAATTAAACCAAGCTTACGTAACCTAACCTAACCTAACCTAAACTATACTAAAGTAAATTAACCCAACCTAACCTAAACTGAACTAAACTAAATTCACTAAACCAAACTAAACTAAACCTCACTAACCTAACCTACTCTAACCTAAACTAACCTAAACTAAAGTAAATCAAACTAAACTATAAACTAAACTATAAACTAAACTAAACTAAAATATAAACTAAAGTAAAGTAAACTTAACTACACTATCCTAACCTTACCTAACCTAACCTAAACAAATCTAACTAAACTAACCTAACCTAAACTAAACTAAACTATAAACTAAACTAAACTAAACTAAACTAATCTATAAATTAACTAAACAAACTATACTAAAATAAACTAAACTAAACTAACCTAATCTAACCTAACCTAACCTAGCCTAACCTAAATTAAGCTAAGCTATCCTAACCTAACGTAAGCTAACCTAAACGAAATTAAACTAAATAAACTAAACTAAACTAAACTAAACTAAACATAAGTATACAAATCTAAACTAAACTAAACTAAACTATAAAATAAACTATAAACTAAACTAAATTAAACTAAACTAATCTGTAAAATAAACAAAACTAAACTAAACTAACCTAACCTAGCCTAACGTAAACTAAACTAAACTAAACTAAAGAAAATAAGCTAAGCTAAGGTAAGCTAAGCTAACCTAAACGAAACTAAACTAAACAAAAATAAAATAAAATAAAATAAAATAAAATTTACAAAACTAAACTGAAAACTAAACTATAAACTATATTGTACTAAACTATACACTAAACAATTAACTAAATGTAAACGAAAATAAACTAAACTATAAACTAAACTAAACTGAATTAAAATAAATTAAACCAACCTTACGTAACCTAACCTAACCTAACCTAACCTAAACTATATTAAACTAAATTAACCCAACCTAACCTAAACTGAACTAAACTAAATTCACTAAAATAAACTAAACTAAACCTCACTAACCTAACCTACCCTAACCTAAACTAACCTAAACTAAAGTAAATCAAACTAAACTAAACTAAACTAAACTAAAAACTTAACTATACTAAACTGAACTAAACTAAACTAACCTTACCTAACCTAACCTAAACTAAACTAAACTAACCTAACCTAACCTAATTGAAACTAAACTAAACTAAACTAACTTAACCTAACTAAACTAAACTAAACTAACCTAAATTCAAATATACTAAACTAAACTTAACTCACCTAACCTAACCTAAATTAAGTAAACTAAACTAAACGAAACTAAACTAAACTAAATTAAACTAACCTAACCTAACCTAACCTAAACTAAACTAAACTATCCTAACCTATTATAAACTAAACCAAAATAAAATAAACTAAACTAAACTAACCTACCCTAACCTAAACTAAACTAAATTCAAATAAATTAAACTAAAATAAACTAACCTAAAATAACCTAACCTAACATAACCTAAACTAAACTAAACCAAAGTAAACTAACCTAACCTAACCTAACAAAAACTAATCTAAATTAAACTAAACTATAAACAAAACTAAACTAACCTAAACTAAACTAAACTAAACTAACCGAACCTAACCTATTCTAACCTAAACTAAAGTAAACTATACTAAACTAAATTAAACTAAACTTAACTAAACATATTTAAAATATTAATGAAACATAAAATATAAACTTAACTACAAACTAAACTATAAATTAAACTAAACTAAACTAAACTAAACTAAATTATACCTCACTAACCTAACCTAAACTAAAATAAACTAAACTATAAACGAAACTAAACTAAACTAAACTAAACTAACCTAACCTAACCTAATCTAAACTAAACTATACTATAAACTAAACTAAAGTATAAACTAAAATAAACTAAACTATCCTAACCTAACCTAACCTAACCTAAAATAAACTAAACTAAACTAAACTAACCTAATCAAAACTAAACAAAACTAAACTAATCTATAAATTAACTAAACTAAACTAAACTAAACTAACCTAACCTAACCTAAGCTAAACTAGCATATCCTAAACTAAACTAAACTAAACTAACCTAACCTAACCTAACCTAACCTAACCTAAATTAAACTATATTCACTAAACTAAACTACACTAATCTAACCTAAACTAAACTAAACTAAACTGTAAACTAAACTATAAACTAAATTAAACTAAACTAACCTAACCTAACATAACCTAACCCGGGCTAAACTAAACTAAACTAAACTAACCTAACCTAACACAATCTAAAATAAATTAAACTAAATTCACTAAACTAAGTTAAACTAAACTACACTAACCTAACCTAACCTAAACTAAACTAAACAATAAACTAAACTATAAACTAAATTAAACTAAAATAAAATAAACTAAACTAAATTAAACTAACCTAATCTAAACTAACCTAACCTAACATAAACTAAAATTACTAAACTAACCTAACCTAACTTAACCTAAACTAAACTATACTAAACTAAACTAAAATAAGCTAAACTAACCTAATCTACCCGAACAAAACCTATACTAAACTAAACTAAACTAAACTAATTTAACCTACGCTAACCTAAACTAAATTATAAATTTAACTATTAGCAAAACTAAACTAAATTATAAACTAAATTATAAACTAAACTAAACTAAACTATAAATTAAAATAAAATATAAACTAAACTATAAACTAAACTAAATTAAATTATAAACTAAACTAAACTACACTATACTAAATTAAACTAAGGCAAACTAACCTAATCTAACCTAACCAAACCTAAGCAAAAGTAAACTAAACTAAACTAATCTAACCTAAGCTAACCTAAACTAAACTAAACTAAACTAACCTAACATAACGTAACCTAACCTATCCTAACCTAAATTAAACTAAAATAAACTAACCTAACATAAACTAAACTAAATTAAACTAAACTAAATTCAAATAAACTAAACTAAACTGAACAAAACTAAACTAACCTAACCTAACCAAAACTAAACTAAACTAAATTAAACTAAATAAACTAAACTAAACTAAATTAATGTAACCTAACGTAAACTAACTAAATTAGATTTAAATAAACTAAACTAAATTAAACTATAAACTAAACTAAACTAAACTATAAAGTAAACTAAACTAAACTATAAACTAACCTAAACTAAGGTAAACTATCCTATCCTAACGTAACCTAACCTAACATAAACTAAATTTTACTAAATAAACATAACCTAACTTAAACTAAACTAAACTAAACTATAAACTAAACTATACACTAAACTAAACTAAGCCATAAACTAAACTATAAACTAAACTAAACTAAACTATAAACTAAACTAAACTAACCTAACCTAACCTAACCAGAATAAAAAGAAAGTAATCTAACCTAACCTAACCGAACCTAACCAAAACTAAACCAAATTAAACTAAACTAAAATAAACTAAACTAAACTAAAGCATAAACTAAACTATAAACTAAACTAAACTATAAACTAAACTTAATTAAACTATAAACTAAACTATAAACTAAACTAAACAACCATATAAACTAAAGAAAACTAAACTAAACTAACCTAACCTAACCTAACCTAAGCTAAACTAAACTTAACAAAACTAACCTAACCTAACCTAAAATAAACGAAACTAACCTAACCTAACCAAAACTAAAATAAACTAAACAAAAATAAACTAATCTAAACTAGACTAAACTATAAACTAAAATAAACTATAAACTAAGCTATAAACTAAACTAAACTAAATTATAAACTAAACTAAACTATACTAAACTAACCTAAACTAAACTATAAACTAAAACTAAACTATAAACTAAACTAAACTAAACTACCATAACCTAACCTAATCTAAACTAAACTAAACTAAACTATAAACTAAACTAAATTATAAACTAAAGTAAACTGAACTATCCTACCCTAACTTAACCTAACCTAACCTAAACCAAACTAAACTGACCTAACTTAATATAAACTAAACTAAACTAAACTAATCTACAAATTTACTAAACTAAACTAAACTAAACTAAACTAAACTAAACTAACCTAACCTAACCTAAACTAAACTATAAACTAAACTAAACTAAACTATAAATTAAACTAAACTAAACTATCCTAAACTAACCTAACTTAACCTAAACTAATGTAAACTACCCTAACTTATCCTAACCTAATCTAAACTAAACTAAACTAAACTAAACTATAAACTAAACTAAATTATAAACTAAACTAAACTCAACCATCCTACCCTAACTTAACCTAACCTAACTTAAACTAAACTAAACTGACCTAACTTAATATAATCTAAACTAAACTAAACTAATTTACAAATTAACTAAACTAAACTAAACGAAATTAAACTAAACTAACCTAACCTAACCTAAGCTAAACGAGCCTATCCTAAAGTAAAGTAAAGTAAACTAACCTTACCTATCCTAACCTAAACTAAACTAAACTAAATTCACTAAACAAATATACACTAACCTAACCTAACGAAAACTAAACAAAACTAAACTAAACTGTAAACTAAACTATAAAATAATTTAAACTAAACTAAACTAAAATAAACTAAACTAACCTAACTTAACATAACCTAACCTAACCTAAACTAAACTAAACTAAACTAACCTAACCTAACATAAAATAAACTAAACTAAACTAAATACACTAAACTAAACTAAACTAAACTACACTAACCTAACCTAACCTAAACTAAACTAAACTAAACTATAAACTAAACTATAAATTAAATTTAACTAAAAAAAAGTAAACTTAACTAAATTAAACTAACCTAATGTAAACTAACCTAACCTAACATAAACTAAGCTTAGTAAACTAACCTAACCTAACCTAACCTAAACTAAACTAAACTAAATTAAACTAAAATAAACCAAACTAAATTATACTATATACTAAACTAAACTAAACTACAAACTAAACATAAATAAATTAAACTAAATCATAAACTAAAATATAAACTAAACTATAAAGTAAACTAAAATAAACTATAAACTAAACTATAAACTAAACTTAACTAAAATAAACTTAACAAAAATAACCTAACCGAACATAACTTAACCTAAATTAAACTAAATTAAACTAACCTAAACTCACCTAAATTAAACTAAACTAAAATAAACCAAATTCAAATAAACTAAACTAAACTAATCTAACCTAACCTAACCTAACCTAAAATAGAGTAAACTAAACTAACCTAACCTATCCTAACCAAAACTAAACTAAACTAAACTAAACTTAAATAAACTATACTAAACAAATCTAAAGTATAAACTAAACTATAAAGTAAAATAAACTATAAACTAAACTCTACTAAACTAAAATAAACTAAACTAACCTAACCTAACCTAACCTAACCTAAAATAAAATAAACAAAACTAAACTAACCTAACCTAACCGAACCTAACTTAACCTAAGCTAACCTAGACGAAAGCAAACTAAACTAAACTGAACTTAACTAAACTATAAATTAAACTATTAGCAAAACTAAACTAAATTATAAACTAAACTATAAACTAATTTAAACAAAACTATAAATTAAAATAAACTATAAACTAAACTATTAACTAAACTAAATTAAATTATAAACTAAACTATACTAAACAAAACTAAACTAAGCTAAACTAACCTAATCTACCCTAACGAAACCTGAGCTAAACTAAACTAAACTAAGCTAGTCTAACATAAGCTAACCTAAACTAAATTATAAATTAAACTATTAGCAAAACTAAACTAAATTATAATTTAAACTATACACTAAATTAAACTAAGCCATAAAGTAAACTATAAACTAAACTAAACTAAACTATAAACTAAACTAAACTAAACTAACCTAACCTAACCTAACCAAAATAAAAATAAACTAATCTAACCTAACCTAACCTAACCTAAATTAAAATAAACTAAATTCAAATAAACTAAAATAATTTAAACTAAACTAAACTAACCTGACCTAACCTAACCTAACCAAACAAAACCAAATTGAACTAAACTAAAATAAACTAAACTAAACTAAAGCATAAATTAAATTATAAACTAAACTAAACTATAAACTAAACTAAATTAAACTATAAACTAAACTATAAACTAAACTAAACAACCATATAAACTAATGAAAACTAAACTAAAGTAACCTAAACTAACCTAACCAAAGCTAAACTAAACTTAACAAAACTAACCTAACCTAACCTAAACTAAACTAAACTAACCTAACCTAATCAAACCTAAGCTAAACTAAACTAAACTAAACTAATCTAACCCAACCTAAACTAAACTAAACTAACCTAACCTAAATTAAACTAAACTAAACTAACCTAACTTAACCTAACTAAACTAAACTAAACTAACCTAAATTCAAATATACTAAACTAAACTAACCTAACCTAACCTAAATTAACTAAACTAAACTAAACGAAACTAAACTAAACTAAATTAAACTAACCTAAACTAACCTAACCTAACATAACCTAAACTAAACTAAACTAAACTAAACTATCCTAACCTAACCTAAACTAAACCAAAATAAAATAAACTAAATTAAACTAACCTACCCTAACCTAAACTAAAACTAAATTCAAATAAACTAAACTAAATTAAACTAACCTAAACTAACCTAACCTAACATAACCTAAACTAAACTAAACCAAAGTAAACTAACTTAACCTAACCTAACCAAACTAATCTAAATTTAACTAAACTATAAACAAAACTAAACTAACCTAAATTAAACTAAACTAAACTAACCGAACCTAACCTTTCGTAACCTAATCTAAGGTAAGTTAAACTAAACTAAACTAATCTAACCTAACCTAATCTAAACTAAACTAAACTAAACTATACACTAAACTAAACTAAGCCATAAACTAAACTATAAACTAAACTACACTAAACTATAAATTAAAATAAACTGTAAACTAAACTAAGTTAAATTATAAACTAAACTAAACTACACTATACTAAACTAAACAAAGGAAAACTAACCTAATCTAACCTAACCAAAACTAATCTAAAAATAGACTAAACTATAAACAAAACTAAACTAACCTAAACTAAAACAAACTAAACTAACCGAACCTAACCTATCCTAACGTAATCTAAGGTAAGCTAAGCTAAACTAAACTAACGTAACCTACCGTAAACTAACCTAAACTAAAGTAAACTATACTAAACTAAATTAAACTAAACTTAACTAAACAAAATTAAAATTATAATTAAACTTAAAATATAAACTAAACTATAAATTAAACTAAACTAAACTAAATTATACCTAACTAACCTAACCTAATCTAAATTAAAATAAACTATAAACGAAACTAAACTAAACTATCCTAAGCTAACGTAACTTAACCTAAACTAAACTAAACTAACCTAACCTAATCAAAACTAAACTAAACTAAACTATAATAAACAAAATTATAAACTAAACTAAACTAAACTAAACTATCCTAACCTAACCTAACCTAACCTAAACTAAACTAACCTAACGTAACCTAACCTTACCTAACATAACCTAAACTAAAATAAACTAAACTTAACTAAACAACCTAACCGAACATAACCTAACCTAACCTAAACTAAACAAAACTAAACTAAACTTACCTAACCTAAGCTAACCTAACCTAACTTAACCTAAACTAAACTATAAACTAAAACTAAACTAAACTATAAACTAAACTAAACTAAACTACACTAACCTAACCTAATCTAAACTAAACTAAACTAAACTATAAATTAAACTAAATTATAAACTAAACTAAACTGAACTATCCTACCCTAACTTAACCTAACCTAACCTAAACTAAACTAAACTGACCTAACTTAATATAAAGTAAACTAATCTAAACTAAACTAATCTACAAATTAACTAAACTAAACTAAACTAAACTAAACTAACCTAACCTAACCTAACCTAAACTAAACTATAAACTAAACTAAAATAAACTATAAATTAAACTTAACTAAACTATCCTAAACTAACCTAACTTAACCTAAACTCAACTAAACTACCCTAACTATACCTAACCTAATCTAAACTAAACTAAACTATAAACTAAACTAAACTCAACCATTCTACCCTAACTTAACCTAACCTAACCTAAACTAAACTAAACTGACCTAACTTAATATAATCTAAACTAAACTAAACTAATTTACAAATTAACTAAACTAAACTAAACTAAACTAAACTAAACTAACCTAACCTAACCTAAGCTAAACTAGCCTATCCTAAAGTAAAGTAAAATAAACAAAACTAACCTAACCTATCCTAACCTAAACTAAACTAAACTAAATTCACTAAACTAATATACACTAACCTAACCTAATCAAAACTAAACTAAACTAAACTAAACACAAAACTAAACCATAAAATAAATTAAACTAAACTAAAATAAAATAAACTAAACTAACCTAATTTAACATAACCTAACCTAACCTAAACTAAACTAAACTAAACTAACCTAACATAATATAAATTAAACTACACTAAATTCACTAAACTAAACTAAACTAAACTACACTAACCTAACCTAAAATAACCTAACCTAAACTAAACTAAACTAAACTATAAACTAAACTAGAAACTAAATTTAACTAAAATAAACTAAACTTAACTAAATTAAACTAACCTAATGTAAAGTAACCTAACCTAACTTAAACTAAACTAACTAAACTAACCCAACCTAACCTAACCTAAACTAAACTATAAACTAAACTAAACTAGGGTAAACTAAACTAAACTAAACTAAACTAAACTAAACTATAAACTAAACTATACAGTAAACTTAAATAAACTAAACTTAACAAAAATAACCTTACCAAACCTAACTTAACCTACATTAAACTAAACTAAACTAACCTAACATAACCTAAATTAAACTGAACTAAAATAAACTAAATTCAAATAAAATAAACTAAACTAATCTAACCTAACCTAACCAAAATAAAAATAAACTAATCTAACCTAACCCAAACTAAACTCAACTAAACTAAATTAAAATAAACTAAACTAATCTAAACTTAACTAAACTAACCTAACCTAACCAAAACTAAACCAAAATAAACTAAACTAAAATAAACTATAAACTAAGCTATAAACTAAACTAAACTAAATTATAAACTAAACTAAACTATACTAAACTAAACTAAACTAAACTAACCTAACCTAACCTAATCAAATTTAAGCTAAACTAAACTAAATTAAACTAAACTAAACTAACCTAACTTAACCTATCTAAAATAAACTAAACTAACCTAAATTCAAATATACTAAACTAAACTAACCTAACCTAACATAACCTAAAATAAACTAAACTAAACTAAACTATCCTAACCTAACCTAAACTAAACCAAACTAAAATAAACTAAACTAAACTAACCTACCCTAACCTAAATTAAACTAAATTCAAATAAACTAAACTAAATTAAACTAACCTAAACTAACCTAACCTAACATAACCTAAACTAAACTAAACCAAAGTAAACTAACTTAACCTAACCTAACCAAACTTATCTAAATTTGACTAAACTATAAACAAAACCAAACTAACCTAAACTAAACTAAACTAAACTAACCGAACCTAACCTTTCGTAACCTAATGTAACGTAAGCTAAACTAAACTAAACTAACCTAACCTACCCTAAGCTAACCTAAACTAAAGTAAACTATACTAAACTAAATTAAATTAACTTAACGAAAAAAATGAAAATATTAATTAAACTTAAAATATAAACTAAACTATAAACTAAACTATAAATGAAACTAACCTAAACTAAATTAAACTAAACTATAAACGAAACTAAACTAAACTATCCTAAGCTAACCTAACTTAACCTAAACTAAACTAAACTAAACTAACCTAACCTAACCTAATCTAAACTAAACTAAGTTAAATTATAAACTAAACTAAACTACATTATACTAAACTAAACAAAGGAAAACTAACCTAATCTAACCTAACCAAAACTAATCTAAAAATAGACTAAACTATAAACAAAACTAAACTAACCTAAACTAAAATAAACTAAACTAAACGAACCTAACCTATCCTAACGTAATCTAAGGTAAGCTAAGCTAATCTAAAGTAACGTAACCTACCGTAAACGAACCTAAACTAAAGTAAACTATACTAAACTAAATTAAACTAAACTTAACTAAACAAAATTAAAATATTGATTAAACTTAAAATATAAACTAAACTATAAACCAAACTATAAATTAAACTAAACTAAACTAAACTAAATTATACCTAACTAACCTACCCTAAACTAAATTAAACTAAACTATAAACGAAACTAAAATAAACTATCCTAAGCTAACGTAACTTAACCTAAACTAAACTAAACTAACCTAACCTAATCTAAACTAAACTAAACTAAACTATAAACTAAACTAAATGATAAACTAAACTAAAGTAAACTAAACTATCCTAACCTAACCTAACCTAACCTAACCTAACCTAAACTAAACTAACCTAACCTAACCTAACCTTACCTAACATAACCTAAACTAAAATAAACTAAACTTAACTAAAAAACCTAACCGAACATAACCTAACCTAACCTAAACTAAACAAAACTAAACTAAACTTACCTAACCTAAGCTAACCTAACCTAACTTAACCTAAACTAAACTATAAACTAAAACTAAACTAAACTATAAACTAAACTAAACTAAACTACCCTAACCTAACCTAATCTAAACTAAACTAAACTAAACTATAAACTAAACTAAATCATAAACTAAACTAAACTGAACTAACCTAACTTAACCTAAACTAAACTAAACTACCCTAACTTAACCTAACCTAATCTAAACTAAACTAAACTAAACTATAAACTAAACTAAACTCAACCATCCTACCCTAACTTAACCTAACCTAACGTAAACTAAACTAAACTGACCTAACTTAATATAATCTAAAATAAACTAAACTAATTCACAAATTAACTAAACTAAACTAAACTATCCTAAACTAACCTAACTTAACCTAAACTAAACTAAACTACCCTAACTTAACCTAACCTAATCTAAACTAAATTAAACTAAACTATAAACTAAACTAAACTCAACCATCCTACCCTAACTTAACCTAACCTAACGTAAACTAAACTAAACTGACCTAACTTAATATAATCTAAACTAAACTAAACTAATTTACAAATTAACTAAACTAAACTAAACTAAACTAAACTAAACTAACCTAACCAACTTAAGCAAGACTAGCCTATCCTAAAGTAAAGTAAAGAAAACTAAACTAACCTAACCTATCCTAACCTAAACTAAACTAAACTAAATTCAATAAACTAATATACACTAACCTAACCTAACCAAAACTAAACTAAACTAAACTAAACTGTATACTAAACTATAAAATAAATTAAAATAAACTAAACTAAAATAAACTAAACTAACCTAACTTAACATAACCTAACCTAACCTAAACTACACTAAACTAAACTAACCTAACCTAACATAATATAAACTAAACTAAACTAAATTCACAAAACTAAACTAAACTAAACTACACTAACCTAACCTAACCTAACCTAACTTAAACTAAACTAACTAAATTAACCTAGACTAACCTAACCTAAACTAAACTATAAACTAAACTAAACTAAAGTAAACTAAACTAAACTAAACTAAACTAAACTAAAGTATAAACTAAACTATAAAGTAAACTTAAATAAACTATACTTAACAAAAATAACCTAACCAAACCTAACTTAACCTAAATTAAACTAAACTAAACTAACCTAACCTAACCTAAATGAAACTGAACTAAAATAAACTAAATTCAAATAAAGTAAACTAAACTAATCTAACCTAACTTAACCTAAAATAAAGTAAACTAAACTAACCTTACCTATCCTAACCAAAACTAAACTAAACTAAACTAAGCTAAAATAAACTAAACTAAACAAATCTAAACTATAAAATAAACTGTAAACTAAAATAAACTATAAACTAAACTCTACTAAACTAAAATAAACTAAACTAACCTAACGTAACCTAACCTAACCTAAAATAAAATAAACAAAACTAAACTAACCTAACCTAACCGAACCTAACTTAACCTAAGCTAACCTAGACGAAAGCAAACTAAACTAAACTGAACTTAACTAAACTATAAATTAAACTATTAGCAAAACTAAACTAAATTATAAACTAAACTATAAACTAATTTAAACTAAACTATAAATTAAAATAAACTATAAACTAAACTATAAACTAAACTAAATTAAATTATAAACTAAACTATACTAAACTAAACTAAACTAAGCTAAACTAACCTAATCTACCCTAACGAAACCTAAGCTAAACTAAACTAAACTAAACTAGTCTAACCTATGCTAACCTAAATTAAATTATAAATTAAAGTATTAGCAAAACTAAACTAAATTATAAACTAAACTATAAACTAAACTAAACAAAACTATAAATTAAAGTAAACTATAAACTAAACTATAAACTAAATTAAATTAAATTATAAACTAAACTAAAGTACACTATACTAAACTAAACTAAGGTAAACTAACCTAATCTAACCTAACCAAACCTAAGGTAAAGTAAACTAACCTAACTAATCTAACTTAAGCTAACCTAAACTAAACTAAACTAACCTAACCTAACGTAACCTAAGGTAACTTAAATTAAACTAAACTAAACTAACCTAACATAACCTAAACTACATTAAACTAAACTAAATTCATATAAACTAAACTGAACTAAACTAAACTAACCTAACCTTACCAAAACTAAACTAAACTAAAATAAACTAAATAAACAAAGCTAAACTAAATTAATCTAACCTAACGAAAAATAACTAAATTAGATTTAAATAAACTGAACTAAATTAAACTGTAAACAAAACTAAACTTAACTATAAACTAAACTAAACTAAACTAAACTATCCTATCCTAACCAACCCTAACCTAACATAAACTAAACTATACTAAATAAACCTAACCTAATTTAAACTAAACTAAACTAAATTATAAACTTATCTAAACTATAAACTAAATTATAAACTAAACTAAACTAAACTAAATTATAAACTAAATTAAACTAAACTGAAAACTAAACTATAAACTAAATTAAATTAAACTAAACTAACCTAACCTAACCTAACCAAAATAAAAATAAACTAATCTATCCTAACCTAAACTAAACTAAACTAAATTCAAATAAACTAAACTAATCTAAACTTAACTTAACTAACCTAACCTAACCTAACCAAAACTAAACCAAATTAAACTAAACTAAAATAAACTAAAGTAAACTAAACTATAAACTAAACTATAAACTACACTAAACTAAACCATAAACTAAACTATAAACTAAACTAAACTAAACTATAAATTAAACTAAACAACCATGTAAACTAAAGAAAAATAAACTATACAAACTAACCTAACCTAAACTAACCTAACCTAAACTAAACTAAACTAACCTAACCTAACCAAAACTAAAATAAACTAAAGTAAATAAACTAAACTAAACTAAAGTATAAACTAAGCTATAAATTAACTAAACTAAACTATAAACTAAACTAAACTAAACTATAAATTAAACTAAACTAAACTATCCTAAAGTAACCTAACTTAACCTAACTAAACTAAACTACCCTAACTTAACCTTGCCTAAAGTAACTTAAACTAAACTAAACTAAATTATAAACTAAACTAAACTCAACCATCCTACCCTAACTTAACCTAACCTAACCTAAACTAAACTTAACTGACCTAACTTAATATAATCTAAACTAAACTAAACTAATTTACAAATTAACTAAACTCAACTAAACTAAACCACATTAAACTAACCTAACCTAACATAAGCTAAACTAGCCTATCCTAAAGTAAAGTAAATTAAACTAAACTAACCCCACCTAAACTAAACTAAACTAAATTCACTAAACTAATATACACTAACCTAACCTAACCAAAACTAAACTAAACTAAACTAAACTGTAAACTAAACTATAAAATAAATTAAACTAAACTAAACTAAAATAAACTAAACTAACCTAACTTAACATAACCTAACCTAACCTAAACTAAACTAAACTAAACTAACCTAACCTAACATAAAATAAACTAAACTAAACTAAATTCACTAAACTAAACTAAACTAAACTACACTAACCTAACGTAACCTAAACTAAACTAAACTAAACTAAACTATAAACTAAATTTAACTAAAATAAACTAAACTTAAATAAATTAAACTAACCTAATGTAAACTAACCTAACCTAACATAAACTAAACTTACTAAACTAACCTAACCTAACCTAAACTAAACTAAACTAAATTAAACTAAAATAAACCAAACTAAATTATACTATATACTAAACTAAACTAAACTATAAAGTAAACTATATAGTAAACTATAAACTAAAATAAACTAAACTATAAACTAAACTAAAGTAAAGTAAACTAAACTAAACTAAACTAAACTAAACTATAAACTAAACTATAAACTAAACTTAACTAAACGAAACTAAACAAAAATAACCTAACCAAACCTAACTAATCTAAATTAAACTAAACTAAACTAACCTAACCTAACTTAAACTAAACTAAACTAAACTAAATTCAAATAAACTACACTAAACTAATCTTACCTAACCTAACCTAACTTAAATTAAAGTAAACTAAACCAGCCTAACCTATTCTAACCAAAACTAAACTAAAGTAAACTAAAATAAACTAAACTAAACAAATCTAAACTATAAACTAAACTATAAACTAAAATAAACTATAAACTAAACTCTACTAAACTAAAATAAACTAAACTAACCTAACCTAACCTAACCTAACCTAAAATAAAATAAACAAAACTAAACTAAACTAACCTAACCGAACCTAACTTAACCTAAGCTAACCTAGACGAAAGCAAACTAAACTAAACTGAACTTAACTAAACTATACATTAAAATATCAGCAAAACTAAACTAAATTATAAACTAAACTATAAACTAAACTAAACTAAACTATAAATTAAAATAAACTATAAACTAAACTATAAACTAAACTAAATTAAATTGTAAACTAAACTATTCTAAACTAAGCTAAAATAACCTAATCTACCCTAACCAAACCTAAGCTAAACTAAACTAAACTAGTCTAACGTAAGCTAACCTAAACTAAATTATAAATTAAACTATTAGCAAAACTAAACTAAATTATAAACTAAACTATACACTAAACTAAACTAAACTAGAAATTAAAATAAACTATAAACTAAACTATAAACTAAACTAAATTAAATTATAAACTAAACTAAAGTACACTATACTAAACAAAACTAAGGTAAACTAACCTAATCTAACCTAACCAAACCTAAGGTAAAGTAAACTAAACTAAACTAATCTAACCTAAGCTAAGCTAAACTACACTAAACTAAACTAACCTAACCTAACGTAACCTAAATTAAACTAAACTATACTAACCTAACATAACCTAATCTAAATTAAACTAAACTAAATTCAAATAAACTAAACTAAACTGAACTAAACTAAACTAACCTAACCTAACCAAAACTAAACTAAACTAAACTAAACTAAACTAAATAAACTAAGCTAAAATAAATTAATCTAACCTAACGTAAACTTACTAAACTAGATTTAAATAAACTAAACTAAATTAAACTATAAACAAAACTAAACTAAACTATAAACTAACATAAACTAAACTAAACTATCCTATACTAACCTAACCTAACCTAACATAAACTAAACTATACTAAATAAACCTAACATAACTTAAACTAAACTAAACTAAACTATAAACTTAACTAAATTATAAACTAAACTATAAACTAAACTAAATTAAACTAAACTAAACTATAAACTAAATTAAACTAAACTATAAACTAAACAATAAACTAAACTATACTAAACTAACCTAACCTAACCTAACCAAAATAAAAATAAACTAATCTAACCTAACCTAAACTAAACTAAACTAAACTAAATTCAAATAAACTAAACTAATCTAAACTTAACTAAACTAACCTAACCTAACCTAACTAAAACTAAACCAAATTAAACTAAACTAAAATAAACTAAAGTAAACTAAACTATAAACTAAACTATAAACTACACTAAACTAAACTATAAACTAAACTATAAACTAAACTAAACTAAATTATAAACTAAACTATAAACTAAACTAAACAACCATATAAACTAAAGAAAATTAAACTAAACTAACCTAACCTAACCTAACCTAAAGTAACCTAAGCTAAACTAAACTTAACAAAACTAACCTAACCTAACTTAACCTAAACTAATTTAAACTAACCTAAACTAACCAAAACTAAAATAAATTAAACTAAAATAAACTATAATAAACTAAACTATAAACTAAGCTATAAATTAACTAAACTAAATTATAAACTAAACTAAACTATACTAAACTAAACTAAACTAATCTAACCTTACCTAACCCAAACTAAACTAAACTAAACTAACCTAACCTAAGCTAACCTAAATGAAACTAAACTAAACTAACCTAACTTAACCTAACTAAACTAAACTAACCTAAATTCAAATATACTAAACTAAACTTAACTCACCTAACCTAACCTAAATTAAGTAAACTAAACTAAACGAAACTAAACTAAAATAAATTAAACTATAAACTAAATTTAACTAAAATAAACTAAACTTAACTAAATTAAACTAACCTAATGTAAACTAACCTAACCTAACATAAACTAAACTTACTAAACTAACCTAACCTAACCTAACCTAAACTAAACTAAACTAAATTAAACTAAATAAACCAAACTAAATTATACTATATACTAATCTAAACTAAACTATAAACTAAAGTAAACTAAAGTAAACTAAACTAAACTAAACTAAACTAAACTAAACTAAACTAAAAACTAAACTATAAACTAAAATAAACTATAAAGTAAACTCTACTAAACTAAAATAAACTAAACTAAACTAACCTAACCTAACCTACCCTAAAATAAAATAAACAAAACTAAACTAACCTAACCTAACCGAACCTAACTTAACCTAAGCTAACCTAGACGAAAGCAAACTGAACTAAACTGAACTAAATTAAACTATAAATTAAACTATTAGCAAAACTAAACTAAATTATAAACTAAACTATAAAATAATTTAAACTAAACTATAAATTAAAATAAACTATAAACTAAACTATAAACTAAACTAAATTTAATTATAAACTAAACTAAGCTAAACTAACCTAATCTACCCTAACGAAACCTAAGCTAAACTAAACTAAACTAAACTAGTCTAACCTAAGCTAACCTAAACTAAATTATAAATTAAAATATTAGCAAAACTAAACTAAATTATAAACTAATCTATACACTAAACTAAACTAAGCCATAAACTAAACTATAACATAAACTAAACCAAACTAACCTAACCTAACCTAACCAAATTAAAAATAAACTAATCTAACCTAACCTAACCTAAATTAAACTAAACTAAATTCAAATAAACTAAAATAATCTAAACTAAACTAAACTAACCTAACCTAACCTAACCTAACCAAAACAAACCAAATTAAACTAAACTAAAATATACTAAACTAAACTAAAGCATAAACTAAACTATAAACTAAACTAAACTATAAACTAAACTATAAACTAAACTAAATTAAACTATAAACTAAACTATAAACTAAACTAAACTAACCTAATCTAACCTAACCTAAGCTAAACTAAACTTAACAAAACTAACCTAACCTAACCTAAACTAAACTAAACTAACCTAACCTAACCAAAACTAAAATAAAGTAAACTAAAATAAACTAAACTAAACTAAACTATAATCGAAAATAAACTATAAACTAAGCTATAAACTAAACTAAACTAAATTATAAACTAAACTAAACTATACTAAACTAAACTAAACTAAACTAACCTAACCTAACCTAATCAAACCTAAGCTAAACTAAACTAAACTAAATTAATCTAACCTAATCTAACCTAACCTAAACTAAACTAACCTAACCTAAATTAAACTAAACTAAACTAACCTAACTTAACCTAACTAAACTAAACTAAACTAACCTAAATTCAAATATACTAAACTAAACTAACCTAACCTAACCTAAATTAACTAAACTAAACTAAACGAAACTAAACTAAACTAAATTAAACTAACCTAAATTAACCTAACCTAACATAACCTAAACTAAACTAAACTAAACTAATCTATCCTAACCTAACCTAAACTAAACCAAAATAAAATAAACTAAACTAAACTAACCTACTCTAACCTAAACTAAAACTAATATCAAATAAACTAAACTAAATCAAACTAACCTAAACTAACCTAACCTAAGCTAAACTAAATTAAACTAAACTAACCGAACCTTACCTAACCTAAACTTACCTAAACTAAGCTAAACTAACCTAACGTAACCTAACCTAAACTAACCTAAACTAAAGTAAATTCAAATAAACTAAACTAAACTAAACTAACCTAACTGAACCTAACTAAACTAAACTTAACTAACCTAACCTAACCTAAACTAAACTAAACTAAACTATAAACTAAAGTAAACTAAATTAAACTACACTATCCTAACCTAACCTAACCTAAAAAAACTAAATTATACTAACCTAACCTAACCAAAACTAAACTAAACTATAAACTAAACTAAAATAAACTAATTTATAAATTAACTAAACAAACTATACTAAAAAAATTAAACTAAACTAACCTAACCTAACCTAACCTAGCCTAACCTAAACTAAGCTAAGCTAAGCTAACCTAACGCAAGCTAACCTAAACGAAACTAAACTAAATAAACTAAACTAAACTAAACTAAACAAAATCTTACAAATCTAAACTAAACTAAACTAAACTTTAAACTAAAGTATAAACTAAACTAAACAAAACTATAAGCTAAATTATAAACTAAACTAAACTAAACTATAAACTAAACTAAACTAAAGTGAACTAAACTAAACTAAACTAAACTAAACTAAACTACAAACTAAACTATAAACTAAACTTAACTAAACTAAATTAAACAAAATAACCTAACCTAACCTAACTTAACCTAAATTAAACTAAACTAAACTAACCTAACCTATCTTAACCTAAACTAAACTAAACTAAATTCAAATAAACTAAACTAAATCTAACCTAACCTAACCTAACCAAAATTAAAGTAAACTAAACTAACCTAACCTATCCTAACCAAAACTAAAATAAACTAAAATAAACTAAATTAAATAAATGTAAACTATAAACTAAACTATAAACTAAAATAAACTTTAAACTAAACTCTACTAAACTAAACTAAACTAAACTAAGCTAACCTAACCTAACCTAACCGAACCTAACTTAATCTAAGCTAACCTAGACGAAAGTAAACTAAACTAAACTGAACTTAACTAAACTATAAATTAAACTATTAGCAAAATAAAATTAAATTATAAACTAAACTATAAACTAAACTAAACTAAACTATAAATTAAAATATACTATACACTAAACTATAAACTAAACTAAATTAAATTATAAACTAAACTAAACTATACTAAACTAAACTAAGCTAAACTAACCTAATCTACCCGAAAAAAACCTAAGCTAAACTAAACTAAACTAATCTAACCTAAGCTAACCTAAACTAAATTATAAATTTAACTATTAGTAAAACTAAACTAAATTATAAACTAAATTATAAACTAAACTAAACTAAACTATAAATTAAAATAGAATATAAACTAAACTATAAACTAAACTAAATTAAATTATAAACTAAACAAAACTACACTATACTAAATTAAACTAAGGTAAACTAACCTAATCTAACATAACCAAACCTAAGCAAAAGTAAACTAAAGTAAACTAATCTAACCTAAGCTAACCTAAACTAAACTAAACTGAACTAACCTAACCTAACGTAACCTAACCTAAACTAACCTATATTAAACAAAACTAAACTAACCTAACATAACCTAAACTAAATTAAACTAAACTAAATTCAAATAAACTGAAGTAAACTGAACTAAACTAAAGTAACCTAACCTAACAAAAACTAAACTAAACTAAAATAAACTAAACTAAACTAAACTAAACTAAACTAAATAAAATAAACTAAACTAAATTAATCTAACCTAACGTAAACTAACTAAATTAGATATAAATAAACTAAACTAAATGAAACTATAAGCTAAATTAAACTAAACTATAAAGTAAACTAAACTAAACTATAAACTAAACTAAATTAAACTAAACTATAAACTAAACTATAAACTAAACTAAACTAAACTAAACACTAAACTAAATTAAACTAAACTATAAACTAAACTATACACTAAACTAAACTAAGCCATAAACTAAAGTATAAACTAAACTAAACTAAACTATAAATTAAACTAAACTAAACTAACCTAACCTAACCTAACCAAAATAAAAATAAACTAATCTAACCTAACCTAACCTAAATTAAACTAACCTAAATTGAAATAAACTAAAATAATCTAAACTAAACAAAACTAACCTAACCTAACCTAACCTAACCAAAACTAAACCAAATTAAACTAAATTAAAATAAACTAAACTAAACTAAAGCATAAACTAAACTATAAACTAAACTAAACTAAATTATAAAATAAACTATAAACTAAACTAAATTAAACTATAAACTAAACTATAAACTAAACTAAACAACCATATAAACTAAAGAAAACTAAACTAAACTAACCTAACCTAACCTAACGTAAGCTAAACTAAACTTAACAAAACTAACCTAACCTAAACTAAACTAAACTAACCTAACCTAACCAAAACTAAAATAAACTAACTAAAATAAACTAAACTAAACTAAACTATGAACTAAAATAAACTATAAACTAAGCTATAAACTAAACTAAACTAAATTATAAACTAAACTAAACTAAACTATACTAAACTAAACTAAACTAAACTAACCTAACCTAACCTAATCAAACCTAAGCTAAACTAAACTAAACTAAACTAATCTAACTTAACCTAACCTAACCTAAACTAAGCTAAACTAACCTAACCTAAATTAAACTAAACTAAACTAACCTAACTTAACCTAACTAAACTAAACTAAACTAACCTAAATTCAAATATACTAAACTAAACTAAGCTAACCTAACCTAAATTAATTAAAATAAACTAAACGAAGCTAAACTAAATTAAATTAAACTAACCTAACCTAACCTAACATAACCTAAACTAAACTAAACTAAACTAAACTATCCTAACCTAACCTAAACTAAACCAAAATAAAATAAACTAAACTAAACTAACCCACCCTAACCTAAACTAAAACTAAATTCAAATAAACTAAACTAAACTAAACTAACCGAACCTAACCTTTCGTAACCTAATCTAACGTAATCTAAACTAAACTAAACTAACCTAACCTACCCTAAACTAACCTAAATTTAAATAAACTATACTAAACTATAAATTAAACTAAACTAAACTAAACTAAACTAAATTATAACTAACTAACCTAGCCTAAACTAAATTAAACTAAACTATAAACGAATCTAAACTAAACTATCCTAAGTTAACCTAACCTAACCTAATCTAAACTAAACTAAACTATGGTGGTGTAGTGGTTACCATACTTGCCTCCTACTCCCAAAACGCGGGTTCCAACCCGGCCAGGATCGATGGATTTTTTCGGGGCGTAAAAATCCTAAGCATGGCTTCCTTCGGAAGGGAAGTAAAGCCGTGGGTCCCGTGTCGTACATTTACGGCACGAAAAAGAACCTCAAGCCTGAAAGAGAGGCCTCTGAGCAAAATTTGTCGGCCGTTTCACGCCCTGAGTTGAATGGGACGCTGATGACCTGAGCTGTTAAAGAGCGTCCGTAAATAAATTAATAAAAAAAAAAAAAAAAAAATTAAACTAAACTATACACTAAACTAAACTAAGCCATAAACTAAACTATAAACTACACTAAACTAAACTATAAACTAAACTATAAACTAAACTAAACTAAACTATAAACTAAACTAAACAACCACATAAACTAAAGAAAAATGAACTATACTAACCTAACCTAACCTAACCTAAACTAACCTAAGCTAAACTAAACTTAACAAAACTAACCTAACCTAATCTAAACTAAACTAAACTAACCTAACCTAACCAAAACTAAAATAAACTAAAATAAATAAACTAAACTAAACTAAACTATAAACTAAGCTATAAATTAACTAAACTAAACTATAAACTAAACTAAACTAAACTATAAATTAAACTAAACTAAATTATCCTAAGGTAACCTAACTTAACCTAAACTAAACTAAACTACCCTAACTTAACCTAGCCTAAACTAACTTAAACTAAACTAAACTAAATTATAAACTAAACTAAACTCAACCATCCTACCCTAACTCAACCTAACCTAACCTAAATTAACTAAACTGACCTAACTTAATATAATCTAAACTAAACTAAACTAATTTACAAATTAACTAAACTCAACTAAACTAAACTAAATTAAACTAACCTAACCTAACCTAAGCTAAACTAGCCTATCCTAAAGTAAAGTAAACTAAAATAAACTAACCTAACCTATCCTAACCTAAACTAAACTAAACTAAATTCACTAAACTAATATACACTAACCTAACCTAACCAAAACTAAACTAAACTAAACTAAACTAAACTGTAAATTAAACTATAAAATAAATTAAACTAAACTAAACTAAAATAAACTAAACTAACCTAACTTAACATAACCTAACCTAACCTAAACTAAACTAAACTAAACTAACCTAACCTAACATAAAATAAACTAAACTAAACTAAATTCACTAAACTAAACTAAACTAAACTACACTAACCTAACGTAACCTAACCTAAACTAATCTAAACTAAACTAAACTATAAACTAAACTATAAACTAAATTTAACTAAAATAAACTAAACTTAACTAAATTAAACTAACCTTGTGTAAACTAACCTAACCTAACAAACTAAACTTACTAAACTAACCTAACCTAACCTAACCTAAACTAAACTAAACTAAATTAAACTAAAATAAACCAAACTAAATTATACTATATACTAAACTAAACTAAACTATAAAGTAAACTATAAACTAAACTATAAACTAAACTATAAACTAAACTAAATTAAACTAAATTAAACTAAACTAAACATACCTAACCTAACTTAAACTAAACTAAACTAAACTAAATTCAAATAAACTAAACTAAACTAATCTTACCTAACCTAACCTAACCTAAATTAAAGTAAACTAAACCAACCTAACCTATCCTAACCAAAACTAAACTAAACTAAACTAAAATAAAATAAACTAAACTAAACAAATCTAAACTATAAACTAAACTATAAACTAAAATAAACTATAAACTAAACTCTACTAAACTAAAATAAACTAAACTAACCTAACCTAACCTAACCTAACTTAACCTAAGCTAAACTAGACGAAAGCAAACTAAACTAAACTGAACTTAACTAAACTATACATTAAACTATTAGCAAAACTAAACTAAATTATAAACTAAACCTTAAACTAAACTAAACTAAACTATAAATTAAAATAAAATATACACTAAACTATAAACTAAACTAAATTAAATTATAAACTAAACAATACTAAACTATACTAAACTAAGCTAAACATACCTAATCTACCCTAACCAAACCTAAGCTAAACTAAACTAAACTAAACAAGTTTAACGTAAGCTAGCGTAAACTAAATTATAAATTAAACTATTAGCAAAACTAAACTAAATTATAAACTAAACTATAAACTAAACTAAACTATAAATTAAAATAAACTATAAACTAAACTATAAACTAAATTAATTAAATTATAAACTAAACTAAAGTACACTATTCTAAACTAAACTAAGGTAAACTAACCTAATCTAACCTAACCAAACCTAAGGTAAAGTAAACTAAACTAAACTAATCTAACCTAAGCTAACCTAAACTAAACAAAACTAAACTAACCTAACCTAACGTAACCTAACGTAACCTAAATTAAACTAAACTAAACTAACCTAACATAACCTAATCTAAATTAAACTAAACTAAATTCAAATAAACTAAACTAAACTGAACTATACTAAACTAACCTAACCTAACCAAAACTAAACTAAACTAAACTAAACTAAACTAAACTAAATAAACTAAGCTAAAATAGATTAATCTAACCTAAAGTAAACTTACTAAACTAGATTTAAATAAACTAAACTAAATTAAACTATAAACAAAAGTAAACTAAAATATGAACTAAACTGAACTAAACTATAAACTAACATAAACTAAACTAAACTATCCTATCCTAACCTAACCTAACCTAACATAAACTAAACTATACTAAATAAACCTAACCTAACTTATACTAAACTAAACTAAACTATAAACTTAACTAAATTATAAACTAAACTATAAACTAAACTAAATTAAACTAAACTAAACTATAAACTAAATTAAACTAAACTCTAAACTAAACTATAAACTAAACTATACCAAACTAACCTAACCTAACCAAAATAAAAATAAACTAATCTAACCTAACCTAAACTAAACTAAACTAAACTAAATTCAAATAAACTAAACTAATCTAAACTTAACTAAACTAACCTAACCTAACCTAACCAAAACTAAACCAAATTAAACTAAACTAAAATAAACTAATGTAAACTGAACTATAAACTAAACTAAAAACTACACTAAACTAAACTATAAACTAAACTATAAATCAAACTAAACTAAACTATAAACTAAACTAAACAACCATATAAACTAAAGAAAACTAAACTAAACTAACCTAACCTAACCTAACCTAAACTAACCTAAGCTAAACTAAACTTAACAAAACTAACCTAACCTAACTTAACCTAAACTAATTTAAACTAACCTAAACTAACCAAAACTTAA
Organism: Metallyticus violacea; assembly: GCA_030762175.1. Lineage (NCBI taxonomy): Eukaryota > Metazoa > Arthropoda > Insecta > Mantodea > Metallyticidae > Metallyticus > Metallyticus violacea. Next base: position 79,832,135 of record CM060842.1, on the reverse strand, counting down.
ATAAATTAAACTAAACTAAACTAAACTAAACTATAAACTAAGCTATAAATTAACTAAACTAAATTACAAACTAAACTAAACTATACTAAACTAAATTAAACTAATCTAACCTTACCTAACCCAACCTAAACTAAACTAAACTTACCTAACCTAACTTAACCTAAATGAAACTAAACTAAACTAACCTAACTTAACCTAACTAAACTAAACTAAACTAACCTAAATTCAAATATACTAAACTAAACTTAACTCACCTAACCTAACCTAAATTAAGTGAACTAAACTAAACGAAACTATACTAAACTAAATTAAACTAACCTAACCTAACCTAACCTAAACTAAACTAAACTAAACTATTCTAGCCTAACCTAAACTAAACTAAACCAAAATAAAAAAAACTAAACTAAACTAACCTACCCTAACCTAAACTAAACTAAATTCAAATAAATTAAACTAAACTAAACTAACCTAATATAACCTAACCTAACATAACCTAAACTAAACTAAACCAAAGTAAACTAACCTAACCTAACCTAACAAAAATTAATCTAAATTAAACTAAACTATAAACAAAACTAAACTAACCTAAACTAAACTAAACTAAACTAACCGAACCTAACCTATTCTAACCTAATCTAACCTAATTTAAACTAAACTAAACTAACCTAACCTACCCTAAACTAACCTAAACAAAAGTAAACTATACTAAACTAAATTAAACTAAACTTAACTAAACAAATTTAAAATATTAATTAAACATAAAATATAAATTTAACTATAAACTAAACTATAAATTAAACTAAACTAAACTAAACTAAACTAAATTATACCTAACTAACCTAACCTAAATTAAATTAAACTAAACTATAAACGAAACTAAACTAAACTAACCCAATCAAAATTAAACAAAACTAAACTAATTTATAAATTAACTAAACTAAACTAAACTAAACTAAACTAACCTAAACTAACCTAAGCTAAACTAACCTATCCTAAACTAAACTAAACTAACCTAACCTAACCTAACCTAACCTAAATTAAACTATATTCACTAAACTAAACTACACTAACCTAACCTAAACTAAACTAAACTAAACTAAACTGTAAACTAAACTATAAACTAAATTAAACTAAACTAACCTAACCTAACATAACCTAACCTAGACTAAACTAAACTAAACTAAACTAACCTAACCTAACCTAAACTAAACTAAACTAAATTCACTAAACTAAGTTAAACTAAACTACACTAACCTAACCTAACCTAAACTAAACTAAACTATAAACTAAACTACAAACTAAATTAAACTAAAATAAAATAAACTAAACTAAATTAAACTAACCTAATCTAAACTAACCTAACCTAACATAAACTAAAATTACTAAACTAACCTAACCTAGCCTAACCTAAACTAAACTAAACTAAACTAAACTAAACTAAACTAAGCTAAACTAACCTAATCTACCCGAACAAAACCTAAGCTAAAGTAAACTAAACTGAACTAATCTAACCTAAGCTAACCTATCCTAAACTATACTAAACTAACCTAACCTAACGTAAGCTAACCTAACCTAACCTAAATTAAACTAAATTATAAATTTAACTATTAGCAAAACTAAACTAAATTATAAACTAAATTATAAACTAAACTAAACTAAACTATAAATTAAAATAAAATATAAACTAAACTAAATTAAATTATAAACTAAACTAAACTACACTATACTAAATTAAACTAAGGTAAACTAACCTAATCTAACCTAACCAAACCTAAGCAAAAGTAAACTAAACTGAACTAATATAACCTAAGCTAACCTAAACTAAACTAAAATAAACTAATCTAACCTAACGTAACCTAACGTAACCTAACCTAAATTAAACTAAACTAAACTTACCTAACATAACCTAAACTAAATTAAACTAAACTAAATTCAAATAAACTAAACTAAACTAAACTTAACTAAACTAACCTAACCTAACCAAAACTAAACTAAACTAAAATAAACTAAACTAAACTATAAACTAAATTAAACTAAACTCTAAACTAAACTATAAACTAAACTATACCTAACTAACCTAACCTAACCAAAATAAAAATAAACTAATCTAACCTAACCTAAACTAAACTAAACTAAACTAAATTCAAATAAACTAAACTAATCTAAACTTAACTAAACTAACCTAACCTAACCTAACCAAAACTAAACCAAATTAAACTAAACTAAAATAAACTAATGTAAACTGAACTATAAACTAAACTAAAAACTACACTAAACTAAACTATAAACTAAACTATAAACTAAACTAAACTAAACTATAAACTAAACTAAACAACCATATAAACTAAAGAAAACTAAACTAAACTAACCTAACCTAACCTAACCTAAACTAACCTAAGCTAAACTAAACTTAACAAAACTAACCTAACCTAACTTAACCTAAACTAATTTAAACTAACCTAAACTAACCAAAACTTAAATAAATTAAACTAAACTAAACTAAACTAAACTATAAACTAAGCTATAAATTAACTAAACTAAATTACAAACTAAACTAAACTATACTAAACTAAATTAAACTAATCTAACCTTACCTAACCCAACCTAAACTAAACTAAACTTACCTAACCTAACTTAACCTAAATGAAACTAAACTAAACTAACCTAACTTAACCTAACTAAACTAAACTAAACTAACCTAAATTCAAATATACTAAACTAAACTTAACTCACCTAACCTAACCTAAATTAAGTGAACTAAACTAAACGAAACTATACTAAACTAAATTAAACTAACCTAACCTAACCTAACCTAAACTAAACTAAACTAAACTATTCTAGCCTAACCTAAACTAAACTAAACCAAAATAAAAAAAACTAAACTAAACTAACCTACCCTAACCTAAACTAAACTAAATTCAAATAAAATAAACTAAACTAAACTAACCTAAAATAACCTAACCTAACATAACCTAAACTAAACTAAACCAAAGTAAACTAACCTAACCTAACCTAACAAAAATTAATCTAAATTAAACTAAACTATAAACAAAACTAAACTAACCTAAACTAAACTAAACTAAACTAACCGAACCTAACCTATTCTAACCTAATCTAACCTAATTTAAACTAAACTAAACTAACCTAACCTACCCTAAACTAACCTAAACAAAAGTAAACTATACTAAACTAAATTAAACTAAACTTAACTAAACAAATTTAAAATATTAATTAAACATAAAATATAAATTTAACTATAAACTAAACTATAAATTAAACTAAACTAAACTAAACTAAACTAAATTATACCTAACTAACCTAACCTAAATTAAATTAAACTAAACTATAAACGAAACTAAACTAAACTAACCCAATCAAAACTAAACAAAACTAAACTAATTTATAAATTAACTAAACTAAACTAAACTAAACTAAACTAACCTAAACTAACCTAAGCTAAACTAACCTATGATAAACTAAACTAAACTAACCTAACCTAACCTAACCTAACCTAAATTAAACTATATTCACTAAACTAAACTACACTAACCTAACCTAAACTAAACTAAACTAAACTAAACTAAACTGTAAACTAAACTATAAACTAAATTAAACTAAACTAACCTAACCTAACATAACCTAACCTAGACTAAACTAAACTAAACTAAACTAACCTAACCTAACCTAAACTAAACTAAACTAAATTCACTGAACTAAGTTAAACTAAACTACACTAACCTAACCTAACCTAAACTAAACTAAACTATAAACTAAACTACAAACTAAATTAAACTAAAATAAAATAAACTAAACTAAATTAAACTAACCTAATCTAAACTAACCTAACCTAACATAAACTAAAATTACTAAACTAACCTAACCTAGCCTAACCTAAACTAAACTAAACTAAACTAAACTAAACTAAACTAAACTAAGCTAAACTAACCTAATCTACCCGAACAAAACCTAAGCTAAAGTAAACTAAACTGAACTAATCTAACCTAAGCTAACCTATCCTAAACTATACTAAACTAACCTAACCTAACGTAAGCTAACCTAACCTAACCTAAATTAAACTAAATTATAAATTTAACTATTAGCAAAACTAAACTAAATTATAAACTAAATTATAAACTAAACTAAACTAAACTATAAATTAAAATAAAATATAAACTAAACTAAATTAAATTATAAACTAAACTAAACTACACTATACTAAATTAAACTAAGGTAAACTAACCTAATCTAACCTAACCAAACCTAAGCAAAAGTAAACTAAACTGAACTAATATAACCTAAGCTAACCTAAACTAAACTAAACTAAATTAAACTAAATAAACCAAACTAAATTATACTATATACTAATCTAAACTAAACTATAAACTAAAGTAAACTAAAGTAAACTAAACTAAACTAAACTAAACTAAACTAAACTAAACTAAAAACTAAACTATAAACTAAAATAAACTATAAAGTAAACTCTACTAAACTAAAATAAACTAAACTAACCTAACCTAACCTAACCTACCCTAAAATAAAATAAACAAAACTAAACTAACCTAACCTAACCGAACCTAACTTAACCTAAGCTAACCTAGACGAAAGCAAACTGAACTAAACTGAACTAAATTAAACTATAAATTAAACTATTAGCAAAACTAAACTAAATTATAAACTAAACTATAAAATAATTTAAACTAAACTATAAATTAAAATAAACTATAAACTAAACTATAAACTAAACTAAATTTAATTATAAACTAAACTAAGCTAAACTAACCTAATCTACCCTAACGAAACCTAAGCTAAACTAAACTAAACTAAACTAGTCTAACCTAAGCTAACCTAAACTAAATTATAAATTAAAATATTAGCAAAACTAAACTAAATTATAAACTAATCTATACACTAAACTAAACTAAGCCATAAACTAAACTATAACATAAACTAAACCAAACTAACCTAACCTAACCTAACCAAATTAAAAATAAACTAATCTAACCTAACCTAACCTAAATTAAACTAAACTAAATTCAAATAAACTAAAATAATCTAAACTAAACTAAACTAACCTAACCTAACCTAACCTAACCAAAACAAACCAAATTAAACTAAACTAAAATATACTAAACTAAACTAAAGCATAAACTAAACTATAAACTAAACTAAACTATAAACTAAACTATAAACTAAACTAAATTAAACTATAAACTAAACTATAAACTAAACTAAACTAACCTAATCTAACCTAACCTAAGCTAAACTAAACTTAACAAAACTAACCTAACCTAACCTAAACTAAACTAAACTAACCTAACCTAACCAAAACTAAAATAAAGTAAACTAAAATAAACTAAACTAAACTAAACTATAATCGAAAATAAACTATAAACTAAGCTATAAACTAAACTAAACTAAATTATAAACTAAACTAAACTATACTAAACTAAACTAAACTAAACTAACCTAACCTAACCTAATCAAACCTAAGCTAAACTAAACTAAACTAAATTAATCTAACCTAATCTAACCTAACCTAAACTAAACTAACCTAACCTAAATTAAACTAAACTAAACTAACCTAACTTAACCTAACTAAACTAAACTAAACTAACCTAAATTCAAATATACTAAACTAAACTAACCTAACCTAACCTAAATTAACTAAACTAAACTAAACGAAACTAAACTAAACTAAATTAAACTAACCTAAATTAACCTAACCTAACATAACCTAAACTAAACTAAACTAAACTAATCTATCCTAACCTAACCTAAACTAAACCAAAATAAAATAAACTAAACTAAACTAACCTACTCTAACCTAAACTAAAACTAATATCAAATAAACTAAACTAAATCAAACTAACCTAAACTAACCTAACCTAAGCTAAACTAAATTAAACTAAACTAACCGAACCTTACCTAACCTAAACTTACCTAAACTAAGCTAAACTAACCTAACGTAACCTAACCTAAACTAACCTAAACTAAAGTAAATTCAAATAAACTAAACTAAACTAAACTAACCTAACTGAACCTAACTAAACTAAACTTAACTAACCTAACCTAACCTAAACTAAACTAAACTAAACTATAAACTAAAGTAAACTAAATTAAACTACACTATCCTAACCTAACCTAACCTAAAAAAACTAAATTATACTAACCTAACCTAACCAAAACTAAACTAAACTATAAACTAAACTAAAATAAACTAATTTATAAATTAACTAAACAAACTATACTAAAAAAATTAAACTAAACTAACCTAACCTAACCTAACCTAGCCTAACCTAAACTAAGCTAAGCTAAGCTAACCTAACGCAAGCTAACCTAAACGAAACTAAACTAAATAAACTAAACTAAACTAAACTAAACAAAATCTTACAAATCTAAACTAAACTAAACTAAACTTTAAACTAAAGTATAAACTAAACTAAACAAAACTATAAGCTAAATTATAAACTAAACTAAACTAAACTATAAACTAAACTAAACTAAAGTGAACTAAACTAAACTAAACTAAACTAAACTAAACTACAAACTAAACTATAAACTAAACTTAACTAAACTAAATTAAACAAAATAACCTAACCTAACCTAACTTAACCTAAATTAAACTAAACTAAACTAACCTAACCTATCTTAACCTAAACTAAACTAAACTAAATTCAAATAAACTAAACTAAATCTAACCTAACCTAACCTAACCAAAATTAAAGTAAACTAAACTAACCTAACCTATCCTAACCAAAACTAAAATAAACTAAAATAAACTAAATTAAATAAATGTAAACTATAAACTAAACTATAAACTAAAATAAACTTTAAACTAAACTCTACTAAACTAAACTAAACTAAACTAAGCTAACCTAACCTAACCTAACCGAACCTAACTTAATCTAAGCTAACCTAGACGAAAGTAAACTAAACTAAACTGAACTTAACTAAACTATAAATTAAACTATTAGCAAAATAAAATTAAATTATAAACTAAACTATAAACTAAACTAAACTAAACTATAAATTAAAATATACTATACACTAAACTATAAACTAAACTAAATTAAATTATAAACTAAACTAAACTATACTAAACTAAACTAAGCTAAACTAACCTAATCTACCCGAAAAAAACCTAAGCTAAACTAAACTAAACTAATCTAACCTAAGCTAACCTAAACTAAATTATAAATTTAACTATTAGTAAAACTAAACTAAATTATAAACTAAATTATAAACTAAACTAAACTAAACTATAAATTAAAATAGAATATAAACTAAACTATAAACTAAACTAAATTAAATTATAAACTAAACAAAACTACACTATACTAAATTAAACTAAGGTAAACTAACCTAATCTAACATAACCAAACCTAAGCAAAAGTAAACTAAAGTAAACTAATCTAACCTAAGCTAACCTAAACTAAACTAAACTGAACTAACCTAACCTAACGTAACCTAACCTAAACTAACCTATATTAAACAAAACTAAACTAACCTAACATAACCTAAACTAAATTAAACTAAACTAAATTCAAATAAACTGAAGTAAACTGAACTAAACTAAAGTAACCTAACCTAACAAAAACTAAACTAAACTAAAATAAACTAAACTAAACTAAACTAAACTAAACTAAACTAAATAAAATAAACTAAACTAAATTAATCTAACCTAACGTAAACTAACTAAATTAGATATAAATAAACTAAACTAAATGAAACTATAAGCTAAATTAAACTAAACTATAAAGTAAACTAAACTAAACTATAAACTAAACTAAATTAAACTAAACTATAAACTAAACTATAAACTAAACTAAACTAAACTAAACACTAAACTAAATTAAACTAAACTATAAACTAAACTATACACTAAACTAAACTAAGCCATAAACTAAAGTATAAACTAAACTAAACTAAACTATAAATTAAACTAAACTAAACTAACCTAACCTAACCTAACCAAAATAAAAATAAACTAATCTAACCTAACCTAACCTAAATTAAACTAACCTAAATTGAAATAAACTAAAATAATCTAAACTAAACAAAACTAACCTAACCTAACCTAACCTAACCAAAACTAAACCAAATTAAACTAAATTAAAATAAACTAAACTAAACTAAAGCATAAACTAAACTATAAACTAAACTAAACTAAATTATAAAATAAACTATAAACTAAACTAAATTAAACTATAAACTAAACTATAAACTAAACTAAACAACCATATAAACTAAAGAAAACTAAACTAAACTAACCTAACCTAACCTAACGTAAGCTAAACTAAACTTAACAAAACTAACCTAACCTAAACTAAACTAAACTAACCTAACCTAACCAAAACTAAAATAAACTAACTAAAATAAACTAAACTAAACTAAACTATGAACTAAAATAAACTATAAACTAAGCTATAAACTAAACTAAACTAAATTATAAACTAAACTAAACTAAACTATACTAAACTAAACTAAACTAAACTAACCTAACCTAACCTAATCAAACCTAAGCTAAACTAAACTAAACTAAACTAATCTAACTTAACCTAACCTAACCTAAACTAAGCTAAACTAACCTAACCTAAATTAAACTAAACTAAACTAACCTAACTTAACCTAACTAAACTAAACTAAACTAACCTAAATTCAAATATACTAAACTAAACTAAGCTAACCTAACCTAAATTAATTAAAATAAACTAAACGAAGCTAAACTAAATTAAATTAAACTAACCTAACCTAACCTAACATAACCTAAACTAAACTAAACTAAACTAAACTATCCTAACCTAACCTAAACTAAACCAAAATAAAATAAACTAAACTAAACTAACCCACCCTAACCTAAACTAAAACTAAATTCAAATAAACTAAACTAAACTAAACTAACCGAACCTAACCTTTCGTAACCTAATCTAACGTAATCTAAACTAAACTAAACTAACCTAACCTACCCTAAACTAACCTAAATTTAAATAAACTATACTAAACTATAAATTAAACTAAACTAAACTAAACTAAACTAAATTATAACTAACTAACCTAGCCTAAACTAAATTAAACTAAACTATAAACGAATCTAAACTAAACTATCCTAAGTTAACCTAACCTAACCTAATCTAAACTAAACTAAACTATGGTGGTGTAGTGGTTACCATACTTGCCTCCTACTCCCAAAACGCGGGTTCCAACCCGGCCAGGATCGATGGATTTTTTCGGGGCGTAAAAATCCTAAGCATGGCTTCCTTCGGAAGGGAAGTAAAGCCGTGGGTCCCGTGTCGTACATTTACGGCACGAAAAAGAACCTCAAGCCTGAAAGAGAGGCCTCTGAGCAAAATTTGTCGGCCGTTTCACGCCCTGAGTTGAATGGGACGCTGATGACCTGAGCTGTTAAAGAGCGTCCGTAAATAAATTAATAAAAAAAAAAAAAAAAAAATTAAACTAAACTATACACTAAACTAAACTAAGCCATAAACTAAACTATAAACTACACTAAACTAAACTATAAACTAAACTATAAACTAAACTAAACTAAACTATAAACTAAACTAAACAACCACATAAACTAAAGAAAAATGAACTATACTAACCTAACCTAACCTAACCTAAACTAACCTAAGCTAAACTAAACTTAACAAAACTAACCTAACCTAATCTAAACTAAACTAAACTAACCTAACCTAACCAAAACTAAAATAAACTAAAATAAATAAACTAAACTAAACTAAACTATAAACTAAGCTATAAATTAACTAAACTAAACTATAAACTAAACTAAACTAAACTATAAATTAAACTAAACTAAATTATCCTAAGGTAACCTAACTTAACCTAAACTAAACTAAACTACCCTAACTTAACCTAGCCTAAACTAACTTAAACTAAACTAAACTAAATTATAAACTAAACTAAACTCAACCATCCTACCCTAACTCAACCTAACCTAACCTAAATTAACTAAACTGACCTAACTTAATATAATCTAAACTAAACTAAACTAATTTACAAATTAACTAAACTCAACTAAACTAAACTAAATTAAACTAACCTAACCTAACCTAAGCTAAACTAGCCTATCCTAAAGTAAAGTAAACTAAAATAAACTAACCTAACCTATCCTAACCTAAACTAAACTAAACTAAATTCACTAAACTAATATACACTAACCTAACCTAACCAAAACTAAACTAAACTAAACTAAACTAAACTGTAAATTAAACTATAAAATAAATTAAACTAAACTAAACTAAAATAAACTAAACTAACCTAACTTAACATAACCTAACCTAACCTAAACTAAACTAAACTAAACTAACCTAACCTAACATAAAATAAACTAAACTAAACTAAATTCACTAAACTAAACTAAACTAAACTACACTAACCTAACGTAACCTAACCTAAACTAATCTAAACTAAACTAAACTATAAACTAAACTATAAACTAAATTTAACTAAAATAAACTAAACTTAACTAAATTAAACTAACCTTGTGTAAACTAACCTAACCTAACAAACTAAACTTACTAAACTAACCTAACCTAACCTAACCTAAACTAAACTAAACTAAATTAAACTAAAATAAACCAAACTAAATTATACTATATACTAAACTAAACTAAACTATAAAGTAAACTATAAACTAAACTATAAACTAAACTATAAACTAAACTAAATTAAACTAAATTAAACTAAACTAAACATACCTAACCTAACTTAAACTAAACTAAACTAAACTAAATTCAAATAAACTAAACTAAACTAATCTTACCTAACCTAACCTAACCTAAATTAAAGTAAACTAAACCAACCTAACCTATCCTAACCAAAACTAAACTAAACTAAACTAAAATAAAATAAACTAAACTAAACAAATCTAAACTATAAACTAAACTATAAACTAAAATAAACTATAAACTAAACTCTACTAAACTAAAATAAACTAAACTAACCTAACCTAACCTAACCTAACTTAACCTAAGCTAAACTAGACGAAAGCAAACTAAACTAAACTGAACTTAACTAAACTATACATTAAACTATTAGCAAAACTAAACTAAATTATAAACTAAACCTTAAACTAAACTAAACTAAACTATAAATTAAAATAAACTATACACTAAACTATAAACTAAACTAAATTAAATTATAAACTAAACAATACTAAACTATACTAAACTAAGCTAAACATACCTAATCTACCCTAACCAAACCTAAGCTAAACTAAACTAAACTAAACAAGTTTAACGTAAGCTAGCGTAAACTAAATTATAAATTAAACTATTAGCAAAACTAAACTAAATTATAAACCAAACTATAAACTAAACTAAACTATAAATTAAAATAAACTATAAACTAAACTATAAACTAAATTAATTAAATTATAAACTAAACTAAAGTACACTATTCTAAACTAAACTAAGGTAAACTAACCTAATCTAACCTAACCAAACCTAAGGTAAAGTAAACTAAACTAAACTAATCTAACCTAAGCTAACCTAAACTAAACAAAACTAAACTAACCTAACCTAACGTAACCTAACGTAACCTAAATTAAACTAAACTAAACTAACCTAACATAACCTAATCTAAATTAAACTAAACTAAATTCAAATAAACTAAACTAAACTGAACTATACTAAACTAACCTAACCTAACCAAAACTAAACTAAACTAAACTAAACTAAACTAAACTAAATAAACTAAGCTAAAATAGATTAATCTAACCTAAAGTAAACTTACTAAACTAGATTTAAATAAACTAAACTAAATTAAACTATAAACAAAAGTAAACTAAAATATGAACTAAACTGAACTAAACTATAAACTAACATAAACTAAACTAAACTATCCTATCCTAACCTAACCTAACCTAACATAAACTAAACTATACTAAATAAACCTAACCTAACTTATACTAAACTAAACTAAACTATAAACTTAACTAAATTATAAACTAAACTATAAACTAAACTAAATTAAACTAAACTAAACTATAAACTAAATTAAACTAAACTCTAAACTAAACTATAAACTAAACTATACCAAACTAACCTAACCTAACCAAAATAAAAATAAACTAATCTAACCTAACCTAAACTAAACTAAACTAAACTAAATTCAAATAAACTAAACTAATCTAAACTTAACTAAACTAACCTAACCTAACCTAACCAAAACTAAACCAAATTAAACTAAACTAAAATAAACTAATGTAAACTGAACTATAAACTAAACTAAAAACTACACTAAACTAAACTATAAACTAAACTATAAATCAAACTAAACTAAACTATAAACTAAACTAAACAACCATATAAACTAAAGAAAACTAAACTAAACTAACCTAACCTAACCTAACCTAAACTAACCTAAGCTAAACTAAACTTAACAAAACTAACCTAACCTAACTTAACCTAAACTAATTTAAACTAACCTAAACTAACCAAAACTTAAATAAATTAAACTAAACTAAACTAAACTAAACTATAAACTAAGCTATAAATTAACTAAACTAAATTACAAACTAAACTAAACTATACTAAACTAAATTAAACTAATCTAACCTTACCTAACCCAACCTAAACTAAACTAAACTTACCTAACCTAACTTAACCTAAATGAAACTAAACTAAACTAACCTAACTTAACCTAACTAAACTAAACTAAACTAACCTAAATTCAAATATACTAAACTAAACTTAACTCACCTAACCTAACCTAAATTAAGTGAACTAAACTAAACGAAACTATACTAAACTAAATTAAACTAACCTAACCTAACCTAACCTAAACTAAACTAAACTAAACTATTCTAGCCTAACCTAAACTAAACTAAACCAAAATAAAAAAAACTAAACTAAACTAACCTACCCTAACCTAAACTAAACTAAATTCAAATAAAATAAACTAAACTAAACTAACCTAAAATAACCTAACCTAACATAACCTAAACTAAACTAAACCAAAGTAAACTAACCTAACCTAACCTAACAAAAATTAATCTAAATTAAACTAAACTATAAACAAAACTAAACTAACCTAAACTAAACTAAACTAAACTAACCGAACCTAACCTATTCTAACCTAATCTAACCTAATTTAAACTAAACTAAACTAACCTAACCTACCCTAAACTAACCTAAACAAAAGTAAACTATACTAAACTAAATTAAACTAAACTTAACTAAACAAATTTAAAATATTAATTAAACATAAAATATAAATTTAACTATAAACTAAACTATAAATTAAACTAAACTAAACTAAACTAAACTAAATTATACCTAACTAACCTAACCTAAATTAAATTAAACTAAACTATAAACGAAACTAAACTAAACTAACCCAATCAAAACTAAACAAAACTAAACTAATTTATAAATTAACTAAACTAAACTAAACTAAACTAAACTAACCTAAACTAACCTAAGCTAAACTAACCTATGATAAACTAAACTAAACTAACCTAACCTAACCTAACCTAACCTAAATTAAACTATATTCACTAAACTAAACTACACTAACCTAACCTAAACTAAACTAAACTAAACTAAACTAAACTGTAAACTAAACTATAAACTAAATTAAACTAAACTAACCTAACCTAACATAACCTAACCTAGACTAAACTAAACTAAACTAAACTAACCTAACCTAACCTAAACTAAACTAAACTAAATTCACTGAACTAAGTTAAACTAAACTACACTAACCTAACCTAACCTAAACTAAACTAAACTATAAACTAAACTACAAACTAAATTAAACTAAAATAAAATAAACTAAACTAAATTAAACTAACCTAATCTAAACTAACCTAACCTAACATAAACTAAAATTACTAAACTAACCTAACCTAGCCTAACCTAAACTAAACTAAACTAAACTAAACTAAACTAAACTAAACTAAGCTAAACTAACCTAATCTACCCGAACAAAACCTAAGCTAAAGTAAACTAAACTGAACTAATCTAACCTAAGCTAACCTATCCTAAACTATACTAAACTAACCTAACCTAACGTAAGCTAACCTAACCTAACCTAAATTAAACTAAATTATAAATTTAACTATTAGCAAAACTAAACTAAATTATAAACTAAATTATAAACTAAACTAAACTAAACTATAAATTAAAATAAAATATAAACTAAACTAAATTAAATTATAAACTAAACTAAACTACACTATACTAAATTAAACTAAGGTAAACTAACCTAATCTAACCTAACCAAACCTAAGCAAAAGTAAACTAAACTGAACTAATATAACCTAAGCTAACCTAAACTAAACTAAAATAAACTAATCTAACCTAACGTAACCTAACGTAACCTAACCTAAATTAAACTAAACTAAACTTACCTAACATTATCTAAACTAAATTAAACTAAACTAAATTCAAATAAACTAAACTAAACTAAACTTAACTAAACTAACCTAACCTAACCAAAACTAAACTAAACTAAACGAAAATAATAAACTAAATTAAACTAAACTAAACTAAACTATAAAGTAAACTAAACTAAACTATAAACTAACCTAAACTAAAGTAAACTATCCTATCCTAACCTAACCTAACCTAACATAATCTAAACTATACTAAATAAACATAACCTAACTTAAACTAAACTAAAATATAAACTAAACTATTAACTATACTACACTAAACTAAACACTAAACTAAATTAAACTAAAGTATAAACTAAACTATACAACTAAACTAATCTAAGCCATAAACTAAACTATAAACTAAACTAAACTAAACTATAAACTAAACTAAACTAAACTAACCTAACCTAACCTAACCAAAATAAAAATAAACTAATCTAACCTAACCTTACCTAAGTTAAACTAAAATAAATTCAAATAAACCAAAATAATCTAAATTAAACTAAACTAACCTAACCTAACCCAACCTAACCAAAACTAAACCAAATTAAACTAAACTAAAATAAACTAAACTAAACTAAAGCATAAACTAAACTATAAACTAAACTAAACTATAAACTAAACTAAATTAAACTATACACTAAACTATAAACTAAACTAAACAACCATATAAACTAAAGAAAAAACTAAACTAAACTAAACTAACCTAACCTAACCAAAACTAAAAAAAACTAAAATAAACTAAACTAAACTAAACTAAACTATAAACTAAAATAAACTATAAACTAAGCTATAAAATAAACTAAACTAAATTATAAACTAAATTAAACTATACTAAACTAAACTAAACTACACTAACCTAACCTAATCAAACCTAAGTTAAACTAAACTAAACTAAACTAATCTAACCTAACCAAACTTAACCTAACTAAACTAAACTAAACTAATCTAAATACAAATATACTAAACTAAACTAACCTAACCTAACCTAAATTAACTAAACTAAACTAAACGAAACTAAACTAAACTAAATTAAACTAACCTAACCTAACCTAACCTAACATAACCTAAACTAAACTAAACTAAACTATCCGAACCTAACCTAAACTAAACCAAAATAAAATAAACTAAACTAAACTAACCTACCCTAACCTAAATTAAAACTAAATTCAAATAAACTAAACTAAATTAAACTAACCTAAACTAACCTAACGTAACATATACTAAACTAAACTAAACCAAAGTAAACTAACTTAACCTAACCTAACCTAACCAAAACTAATCTTAATTAAACTAAACTATAAACAAAACTAAACTAACCTAAACTAAACTATACTAAACTAACCGAACCTAACCTTTCGTAACCTAATCTAACGTAAGCTAAACTAAACTAAACTAACCTAACCTACCCTAAACTAACCTAAATTAAGTAAACTATACTAAAATAAATTAAACTAAACTTAACTAAACAAAATGAAAATATTAATTAAACTTAAAATATAAACTAAACTATAAACTAAACTATAAATTAAACTAAACTAATCTAACCTAAACTAAATTATACTAAACTATAAACGAATCTAAACTAAACCATCCTAAGTTAACCTAACCTAACCTAAGCTAAACTAAACTAAACTAAACTATACACTAAACTAAACTAAGCCATAAACTAAACTATAAAGTATACTAAACTAAACTATAAATTAAAATAAACTATAAACTAAACTATAAACTGTACTAAATTAAATTATAAACTAAACTAAAGTACACCATACTAAACTAAACTAAGGTAAACTAACCTAGTCTAACCTAACCAAACCTAAGGTAAAGTAAACTAAACTAAACTAATCTAACCTAAGCTAACCTAAACTAAACTAAACTAAACTAACCTAACCTAACGTAACCTAAAGTAACCTAAATTAAACTAAACTAAACTAACCTAACATAACCTAATCTAAATTAAACTAAACTAAATTCAAATAAACTAAACTAAACTGAACTAAATTAAACTAACCTAACCTAACCAAAACTCAACTAAACTAAACTAAACTAAACTAACTAAACTAAGTTAAAATAAATTAATCTAACCTAACGTAAACTTACTAAACTAGATTTAAATAAACTAAACTAAATTAAACTATAAACAAAAGTAAACTAAACTATAAACTAAACTAAACTAAACTATAAATTAACATAAACTAAACTAAACTATCCTGTCCTAACCTAACCTAACATAAACTAAACTATGCTAAATAAACCTAACCTAACTTAAACTAAACTAAACTAAACTATAAACTTATCTAAATTGTAAACTAAACTATAAACTAAACTAAATTAAACTAAACTAAACTATAAACTAAATTAAACTAAACTATAAACTAAACTATAAACTAAACTAAACTAAACTAACCTAACCTAACCTAACCAAAATAAAAATAAACTAATCTAACCTAACTTAAACTAAACTAAACTGAACTAAATTCAAATAAACTAAACTAATGTAAACTAAATTAAACTAAACTATAAACTAAACTATAAACTACACTAAACTAAACTATAAACTAAACTATAAACTAAACTAAACTAAACTATAAACTAAACTATAAACTAAACTAAACAACCATATAAACTAAAGAAAACTAAAATAAACTAACCTAACCTAACCTAAACTAACCTAAGCTAAACTAAACTTAACAAAAGTAACCTAACCTAACCTAACCTAAACTAATTTAAACTAACCTAAACTAACCAAAATTAAATAAACTAAATTAAAATAAACTAAACTAAACTAAACTATAAACTTAGCTATAAATTAACTAAACCAAATATAAACTAAACTAAACTATACTAAACTAAACTAAACTAATCTAACCTTACCTAACCCAACCTAAACTAAACTAAACTAACCTAACCTAACCTAACCTAAATGAAACTAAAGTAAACTAACCTAACTTAACCTAACTAAACTAAACTAAACTAACCTAAATTCAAATGTACTAAACTAAACCTAACTCACCTAACCTAACCTAAATTAAGTAAACTAAACTAAACGAAACTAAACTAAACTAAATTAAACTAACCTAACCTAACCTAAACTAAACTAAACTAAACTATCCTAACCTAACCTTACCTAAACTAAATCAAAATAAAATAAACTAAACTAAACTAACCTACTCTAACCTAAACTACACTAAATTAAAATAAACTAAACTAAACTAAACTACCCTAAAATAACCTAACCTAACATAACCTAAACTAAACTAAACCAAAGTAAACTAACCTAACCTAACCAAAACTAATTTAAATTAAACCAAACTATAAACAAAACTAAACTAACCTAAACTAAACTAAACTAAACTAACCGAACCTAACCTATTCCAACCTAATCTAACCTAATTTAAACTAAACTAAACTAACCTAACCTACCCTAAACTAACCTAAACTAAAGTAAACTATACTAAACTAAATTAAACTAAACTTAACTAAACAAATTTAAAATATTAATTAAACATAAAATATAAATTTAACTATAAACTAAACAATAAATTAAACTAAACTAAACTAAGCTAAACTAAATTATACCTAACTAACCTAACGTAAACTAAATTAAACTAAATTATAAACGAAACTAAACTAAACTATCCTAAGCTAACCTAACCTAAACTAAACTGAAATAAATTAAACTAAAATAAACAAAACTAAATTATACTATATACTAAACCAAACTAAAATATGAACTACACTAAACTAAACTAAACTATACTAAACTAAACATAACTATACAAATCTAAACTAAACTAAGCTAAACTATAAACTAAACTAAACTATAAACTAAACTAAATAAAATTATAAACTAAACTATTAACTAAACTAAATTAAACTAAACTAAGCTGTAAAATAAACAAAACTAAACTAAACTATACTAAACTAACCTAACTTAACCTAACCAAAATAAAAATAAACTAATCTAACCTAACATAAACTAAACTAAACTAAATTCAAATAAACTAAACTAATCTAAACTTAACTAAACTAACATAACCTAACCTAACCAAAACTAAACCAAATTAAACTAAACTAAAATAAACTAAAATAAACGAAACTATAAACTAAACTATAAACTACACTAAACTAAACTATTAACTAAACTATATACTAAACTAAACTAAACTATAAACTAAACTATAAACTAAACTAAACAACCATATAATCTAAAGAAAACTAAACTAAACTAACCTAACCTAACCTAACCTAAACTAACCTAAGCTAAACTAAACTTAACAAAACTAATCTAACCTAACTTAACCTAAACTAATTTAAACTAACCTAAACTAACCAAAACTAAAATAAATTAAACTAAACTAAACTAACCTATAAACTAAGCTATAAATTAACTAAACTAAATTATGAACTAAACTAAACTATACTAAACTAAATTAAACTAATCTAACCTTACCTAACCCAACCTAAACTAAACTAAACTAACCTAACCTAACCTAACCTAAATGAAACTAAACTAAACTAACCTAACTAAACCTAACTAAACTAAACTAAACTAACCTAAATTCAAATATACTAAACTAAACTTAACTCACCTAACCTAACCTAAATTAAGTAAACTAAACTAAACGAAACTAAACTAAACTAAATTAAACTAACCTAACCTAACCTAACCTAAACTAAACTAAACTAAACTATTCTAACCTCACCTAACCTAAACTAAACCAAAATAAAACAAACTAAACTAAACTAACCTACCCTAACCTAAACTAAACTAAATTCAAATAAATTAAACTAAACTAAACTAACCTAAAATAACCTAACCTAACATAACCTAAACTAAACTAAACCAAAGTTAACTAACCTAACCTAACCTGGCAAAAACTAATCTAAATTAAACTAAACTATAAACAAAACTAAACTAACCTAAACTAAACTAAACTAAACTAACCGAACCTACCCTAAACTAACCTAAACAAAAGTAAACTATACTAAACTAAATTAACCTAAACTTAAGTAAACAAATTTAAAATATTAATTAAACATAAAATATAAAGTTAACTATAAACTAAACTATAAATTAAACTAAACTAAACTAAACTAAACTAAATTATACCTAACTAACCTAAACTAAACTAAATTAAACTAAACTATAAACGAAACTAAACTAAACTATCCTAAGCTAACGTAACGTAACCTAAACTAAACTAAACTAAACTATAAACTAAACTATAAACTAAATTAAACTAAAATAAAATAAACTAAATTAAACTAACCTAATCTAAACTAACGTAACCTAACATAAACTAAACTTACAAAACTATCCTAAACTAAACTAACCTAACCTAATCAAAACTAAACTAAACTAAACTTATCTATAAATTAACTAAACTAAACTAAACTAAACTAAACTAACCTAACCTAAGCTAAACTAGCCTATCCTAAACTAAACTAAACTAAACTAACCTAACCTAACCTAACCTAAATTAAACTATATTCACTAAACTAAACTACACTAACCTAACCTAAACTAAACTAAACTAAACTAAACTGTAAGCCAAACTATAAACTAAATTAAACTAAACTAAACTAAAATAAACTAAACTAACCTAACCTAACATAACCTAACCTAGGCTAAACTAAACTAAACTAAACTAACCTAACCTAATCTAAACTAATCTTAACTAAATTCACTAAACTAAGTTAAACTAAACTACACTAACCTAACCTAACCTAAACTAAACTAAACTATAAACTAAACTATAAACTAAATTAAACTAAAATAAAATAAACTAAACTAAATTAAACTAACCTAATCTAAACTAACCTAACCTAACTTAAACGAAACTTACTAAACTAACCTAACCTAATCTAACCTAAACTAAACTAAACTAAATTAGTCTAAAATAAAGAAAAATAAATTATACTATACACTAAACTATACTAAACTATGAACTAAACTAAAGTAAACTAAACTAAACTCTAAACTGAACTATAAACTAAACAATAAACTAAACTAAACTAAACTATAAACTAAACTAAAGTAAACTAAATTAACCTACCCTAACCTAACCTAACCAAAACTAAAATAAACTAAACTAAACTTACCTAACCTATTCTAACCTAACCTAACCTAACCTAACCTAAACTAAACTAAATTATAAACTAAACTATAAACTAAACTATATACTAAACTAAACTAAATTATAAACTAAAGTAAAGTAAACTTAACTACACGATCCTAACCTTACCTAACCTAACCTAAACAAAACTAAACTAAACTAACCTAACCTAAACTAAACCAAACTATAAACTAAGCTATAAATTAACTAAACTAAATTATAAACTAAACTAAATTATACTAAACTAAACTAAACTGAACTAACCTAACCTAACCAAAACTAAGCTAAACTAAACTAAACTCTTCTAACCTTACCTAACCTAACCTAAACTAAACTAAACTAACCTAATCTAACCTAACCTAAATGAAACTAAAATAAACTAACCTAACTTAACCTAACTAAACTAAACTAAACTAACCTAAATTCAAATATACTGAACTAATCTTAACTCACCTAACCTAAATTAAGTAAACTAAACTAAACGAAACTAAACTAAACAAAATAAACTAACCTAACCTAACCTAAACTAAACTAAACTATCCTAACTTAACCTAAACTAAATCAAAATAAAATAAACTAAACTAAACTAACCTACCCTAACCTAAACTAAACTAAATTAAAATAAACTAAACTAAACTAAACTAACCTAAAATAACCTAACCTAACATAACCTAAACTAAACTAAACCAAAGTAAACTAACCTAACCCAACCAAAACTAATTTAGATTAAACTAAACTATAAACAAAACTGAACTAACCTAAACTAAACTAAACTAAACTAACCGAACCTAACCTATTCTAACGTAATCTAACCTAATTTAAACTAAACTAAATTAACCTAACCCACCCTAAACTAACCTAAACTAAAGTAAACTATACTAAACTAAATTAAACTAAACTTAACTAAACAAATTTAAAATATTAATTAAACATAAAATATAAACTTAACTATAAATTAACTATAAATTAAATTAAACTAAACTAAGCTAAAATAAATTATACCCAACTAACCTAACCTAAACTAAATAAAACTAAATTATAAACGAAACTAAACTAAACTATTCTAAGCTAACGTAACGTAACCTAAACTAAACTAAACTAAACTAACCTAACCTAATCTAAACTAAACTAAACTATAAACTAAACTAAATTATAATCTAAACTAAACTATTTTAAACTATCCTAACCTAACCTAACCTAACCTAAACTAAACTAAACTAAACTAATCTAACCTAATCAAAACTAAACTAAACTAAACTAAACTAACCTAACCTAACCTAAGCTAAACTAGCCTATCCTAAACTAAACTAAAATAACCTAACGTAACCTAACCTAAATTAAACTAAATTCACTAAACTAAACTACACTTACCTAACCTAAACTGAGCTAAACTAAACTAAACTAAACTGTAAATTAAACTATAAACTAAATTAAACTAAACTAAACTAAAATAAACTAAACTAACCTAACCTAACATAACCTAACCTAGCCTAAACTAAACTAAACTAAACTAACCTAACCTAACCTAACCTAAACTAAACTAAATTAAATTCACTAAACTAAGCTAAAATAAACTACACTAACCTAGCCTAAAATAAACGTAACTAAACTAAACTATAAACTAAACTATAAACTAAATTAAACTAAAATAAAATAAAATAAACTAAATTAAACTAACCTAATCTAAACTAACCTAACCTAACATAAACTAAACTTACTAACCTAACCTAACCTAACCTAACCTAAACTAAACTAAAATAAATTAAACTAAAATAAACAAAACTAAATTATACTATATACTAAACCAAACTAAACTATGAACTAAACTAAAGTAAACTAAACTAAACTATAAACTTAACTATAAACTAAACAATAAACTAAACTAAACTAAACTATAAACTAAACTAAACTAAACTAAACTAAAGTAAACTAAATTAACCTACCCTAACCTAACCTAACTAAAATTAAAATAAACTACACTAAACTTACCTAACCTATCCTAACCTAACCTAACCTAACCTAAACTAAACTAAATTATAAACTAAGCTATAAATCAAACTATAAACTAAACTAAACTAAACTATAAACTAAAGTAAAGTAAACTTAACTACACTATCCTAACCTTACCTAACCTAACCTAAACAAAACTAAACTAAACTAACCTAACCTAAACTAAACTAAACTATAAACTAAACTAAACAAACTAATCTATAAATTAACTAAACAAACTATACTAAAATAAACTATACTAAACTAACCTAATCTAACCTAAACTAACCGAACCTAGCCTAACCTAAATTAAGCTAATCTGACCTAACCTAACTTAAGGTAACCTAAACGAAAATAAAATAAATAAACTAAACTAAACTAAACATAACTATACAAATCTAAACTAAACTAAACTAAACTATAAACTAAACTAAATTATAAACTAAACTAAATTAAATTATAAACTAAACTATTAACTAAACTAAATTAAACTAAACTAAACTGTAAAATAAACAAAACTAAACTAAACTATACTAAACTAACCTAACGTAACCTAACCTAACCAAAATAAAAATAAATTAAACTTACCTAACCAAACCTAACCTTAACTAAACTAAACTAAACTGAACTAACCTAAACTAACCTAACCTAACCAAAACTAAACTAAACTGAACTAAACTAATAACTAAACTATAAACTAAACTAAACTAAACCATAAACTAAACTAAACAGCACTATTAACTAAACTAAACCCAAATAAACCAACCTAACCTAACCATTCCTAAGCTAAACTTTACTAAACTAAACTAACCTAACCTAACCTAACCTAACCTAACTTAGCCTAACGTCAACTAAACTAAACTACACTAAAATAAACAAAATAAGCTAAGCTAAGCTAAGCTAACCTAACCTAAACGAAACTAAACTAAAATAAAATAAACTAAAATAAAATAAACAAAACTAAACTAAACTAACCTAAACTGAAAACTAAACTATAAACTAAATTGTACTAAACTATACACTAAACTATAATCTAAACTAAACTAAACGAAAATAAACTAAACTATAAACTAAACTAAACTGAATTAAAATAAATTAAACCAACCTTACGTAACCTAACCTAACCTAACCTAAACTACACTAAATTAAATTAACCCAACCTAACCTAAGCTGAACTAAACTAAATTCACTAAACCAAACTAAACTAAACCTCACTAACCTAACCTACCCTAACCTAAACTAACCTAAACTAAAGTAAATCAAACTAAACTATAAACTAAACTATAAACTAAACTAAAATATAAACTAAAGTAAAGTAAACTTAACTACACTATCCTAACCTTACCTAACCTAACCTAAACAAATCTCACTAAACTAACCTAACCTAAACTAAACTAAACTATAAACTAAACTAAACTAAATTAATCTATAAATTAACTAAACAAACTATACTAAAATAAACTAACCTAACCTAACCTAGCCTAACTTATATTAAGCTAAGCTATCCTAACCTAACGCAAGCTAACCTAAACGAAATTAAACTAAATAAACTAAACTAAACTAAACTAAACTAAGGTAAACTAACCTAGTCTAACCTAACCAAACCTAAGGTAAAGTAAACTAAACTAAACTAATCTAACCTAAGCTAACCTAAACTAAACTAAACTAAACTAACCTAACCTAACGTAACCTAAAGTAACCTAAATTAAACTAAACTAAACTAACCTAACATAACCTAATCTAAATTAAACTAAACTAAATTCAAATAAACTAAACTAAACTGAACTAAATTAAACTAACCTAACCTAACCAAAACTCAACTAAACTAAACTAAACTAAACTAACTAAACTAAGTTAAAATAAATTAATCTAACCTAACGTAAACTTACTAAACTAGATTTAAATAAACTAAACTAAATTAAACTATAAACAAAAGTAAACTAAACTATAAACTAAACTAAACTAAACTATAAATTAACATAAACTAAACTAAACTATCCTGTCCTAACCTAACCTAACATAAACTAAACTATGCTAAATAAACCTAACCTAACTTAAACTAAACTAAACTAAACTATAAACTTATCTAAATTGTAAACTAAACTATAAACTAAACTAAATTAAACTAAACTAAACTATAAACTAAATTAAACTAAACTATAAACTAAACTATAAACTAAACTAAACTAAACTAACCTAACCTAACCTAACCAAAATAAAAATAAACTAATCTAACCTAACTTAAACTAAACTAAACTGAACTAAATTCAAATAAACTAAACTAATGTAAACTAAATTAAACTAAACTATAAACTAAACTATAAACTACACTAAACTAAACTATAAACTAAACTATAAACTAAACTAAACTAAACTATAAACTAAACTATAAACTAAACTAAACAACCATATAAACTAAAGAAAACTAAAATAAACTAACCTAACCTAACCTAAACTAACCTAAGCTAAACTAAACTTAACAAAAGTAACCTAACCTAACCTAACCTAAACTAATTTAAACTAACCTAAACTAACCAAAACTAAAATAAACTAAATTAAAATAAACTAAACTAAACTAAACTATAAACTTAGCTATAAATTAACTAAACCAAATATAAACTAAACTAAACTATACTAAACTAAACTAAACTAATCTAACCTTACCTAACCCAACCTAAACTAAACTAAACTAACCTAACCTAACCTAACCTAAATGAAACTAAAGTAAACTAACCTAACTTAACCTAACTAAACTAAACTAAACTAACCTAAATTCAAATGTACTAAACTAAACCTAACTCACCTAACCTAACCTAAATTAAGTAAACTAAACTAAACGAAACTAAACTAAACTAAATTAAACTAACCTAACCTAACCTAAACTAAACTAAACTAAACTATCCTAACCTAACCTTACCTAAACTAAATCAAAATAAAATAAACTAAACTAAACTAACCTACTCTAACCTAAACTACACTAAATTAAAATAAACTAAACTAAACTAAACTACCCTAAAATAACCTAACCTAACATAACCTAAACTAAACTAAACCAAAGTAAACTAACCTAACCTAACCAAAACTAATTTAAATTAAACCAAACTATAAACAAAACTAAACTAACCTAAACTAAACTAAACTAAACTAACCGAACCTAACCTATTCCAACCTAATCTAACCTAATTTAAACTAAACTAAACTAACCTAACCTACCCTAAACTAACCTAAACTAAAGTAAACTATACTAAACTAAATTAAACTAAACTTAACTAAACAAATTTAAAATATTAATTAAACATAAAATATAAATTTAACTATAAACTAAACAATAAATTAAACTAAACTAAACTAAGCTAAACTAAATTATACCTAACTAACCTAACGTAAACTAAATTAAACTAAATTATAAACGAAACTAAACTAAACTATCCTAAGCTAACCTAACCTAAACTAAACTGAAATAAATTAAACTAAAATAAACAAAACTAAATTATACTATATACTAAACCAAACTAAAATATGAACTACACTAAACTAAACTAAACTATACTAAACTAAACATAACTATACAAATCTAAACTAAACTAAGCTAAACTATAAACTAAACTAAACTATAAACTAAACTAAATAAAATTATAAACTAAACTATTAACTAAACTAAATTAAACTAAACTAAGCTGTAAAATAAACAAAACTAAACTAAACTATACTAAACTAACCTAACTTAACCTAACCAAAATAAAAATAAACTAATCTAACCTAACATAAACTAAACTAAACTAAATTCAAATAAACTAAACTAATCTAAACTTAACTAAACTAACATAACCTAACCTAACCAAAACTAAACCAAATTAAACTAAACTAAAATAAACTAAAATAAACGAAACTATAAACTAAACTATAAACTACACTAAACTAAACTATTAACTAAACTATATACTAAACTAAACTAAACTATAAACTAAACTATAAACTAAACTAAACAACCATATAATCTAAAGAAAACTAAACTAAACTAACCTAACCTAACCTAACCTAAACTAACCTAAGCTAAACTAAACTTAACAAAACTAATCTAACCTAACTTAACCTAAACTAATTTAAACTAACCTAAACTAACCAAAACTAAAATAAATTAAACTAAACTAAACTAACCTATAAACTAAGCTATAAATTAACTAAACTAAATTATGAACTAAACTAAACTATACTAAACTAAATTAAACTAATCTAACCTTACCTAACCCAACCTAAACTAAACTAAACTAACCTAACCTAACCTAACCTAAATGAAACTAAACTAAACTAACCTAACTAAACCTAACTAAACTAAACTAAACTAACCTAAATTCAAATATACTAAACTAAACTTAACTCACCTAACCTAACCTAAATTAAGTAAACTAAACTAAACGAAACTAAACTAAACTAAATTAAACTAACCTAACCTAACCTAACCTAAACTAAACTAAACTAAACTATTCTAACCTCACCTAACCTAAACTAAACCAAAATAAAACAAACTAAACTAAACTAACCTACCCTAACCTAAACTAAACTAAATTCAAATAAATTAAACTAAACTAAACTAACCTAAAATAACCTAACCTAACATAACCTAAACTAAACTAAACCAAAGTTAACTAACCTAACCTAACCTGGCAAAAACTAATCTAAATTAAACTAAACTATAAACAAAACTAAACTAACCTAAACTAAACTAAACTAAACTAACCGAACCTACCCTAAACTAACCTAAACAAAAGTAAACTATACTAAACTAAATTAACCTAAACTTAAGTAAACAAATTTAAAATATTAATTAAACATAAAATATAAAGTTAACTATAAACTAAACTATAAATTAAACTAAACTAAACTAAACTAAACTAAATTATACCTAACTAACCTAAACTAAACTAAATTAAACTAAACTATAAACGAAACTAAACTAAACTATCCTAAGCTAACGTAACGTAACCTAAACTAAACTAAACTAAACTATAAACTAAACTATAAACTAAATTAAACTAAAATAAAATAAACTAAATTAAACTAACCTAATCTAAACTAACGTAACCTAACATAAACTAAACTTACAAAACTATCCTAAACTAAACTAACCTAACCTAATCAAAACTAAACTAAACTAAACTTATCTATAAATTAACTAAACTAAACTAAACTAAACTAAACTAACCTAACCTAAGCTAAACTAGCCTATCCTAAACTAAACTAAACTAAACTAACCTAACCTAACCTAACCTAAATTAAACTATATTCACTAAACTAAACTACACTAACCTAACCTAAACTAAACTAAACTAAACTAAACTGTAAGCCAAACTATAAACTAAATTAAACTAAACTAAACTAAAATAAACTAAACTAACCTAACCTAACATAACCTAACCTAGGCTAAACTAAACTAAACTAAACTAACCTAACCTAATCTAAACTAATCTTAACTAAATTCACTAAACTAAGTTAAACTAAACTACACTAACCTAACCTAACCTAAACTAAACTAAACTATAAACTAAACTATAAACTAAATTAAACTAAAATAAAATAAACTAAACTAAATTAAACTAACCTAATCTAAACTAACCTAACCTAACTTAAACGAAACTTACTAAACTAACCTAACCTAATCTAACCTAAACTAAACTAAACTAAATTAGTCTAAAATAAAGAAAAATAAATTATACTATACACTAAACTATACTAAACTATGAACTAAACTAAAGTAAACTAAACTAAACTCTAAACTGAACTATAAACTAAACAATAAACTAAACTAAACTAAACTATAAACTAAACTAAAGTAAACTAAATTAACCTACCCTAACCTAACCTAACCAAAACTAAAATAAACTAAACTAAACTTACCTAACCTATTCTAACCTAACCTAACCTAACCTAACCTAAACTAAACTAAATTATAAACTAAACTATAAACTAAACTATATACTAAACTAAACTAAATTATAAACTAAAGTAAAGTAAACTTAACTACACGATCCTAACCTTACCTAACCTAACCTAAACAAAACTAAACTAAACTAACCTAACCTAAACTAAACCAAACTATAAACTAAGCTATAAATTAACTAAACTAAATTATAAACTAACTAAATTATACTAAACTAAACTAAACTGAACTAACCTAACCTAACCAAAACTAAGCTAAACTAAACTAAACTCTTCTAACCTTACCTAACCTAACCTAAACTAAACTAAACTAACCTAATCTAACCTAACCTAAATGAAACTAAAATAAACTAACCTAACTTAACCTAACTAAACTAAACTAAACTAACCTAAATTCAAATATACTGAACTAATCTTAACTCACCTAACCTAAATTAAGTAAACTAAACTAAACGAAACTAAACTAAACAAAATAAACTAACCTAACCTAACCTAAACTAAACTAAACTATCCTAACTTAACCTAAACTAAATCAAAATAAAATAAACTAAACTAAACTAACCTACCCTAACCTAAACTAAACTAAATTAAAATAAACTAAACTAAACTAAACTAACCTAAAATAACCTAACCTAACATAACCTAAACTAAACTAAACCAAAGTAAACTAACCTAACCCAACCAAAACTAATTTAGATTAAACTAAACTATAAACAAAACTGAACTAACCTAAACTAAACTAAACTAAACTAACCGAACCTAACCTATTCTAACGTAATCTAACCTAATTTAAACTAAACTAAATTAACCTAACCCACCCTAAACTAACCTAAACTAAAGTAAACTATACTAAACTAAATTAAACTAAACTTAACTAAACAAATTTAAAATATTAATTAAACATAAAATATAAACTTAACTATAAATTAACTATAAATTAAATTAAACTAAACTAAGCTAAAATAAATTATACCCAACTAACCTAACCTAAACTAAATAAAACTAAATTATAAACGAAACTAAACTAAACTATTCTAAGCTAACGTAACGTAACCTAAACTAAACTAAACTAAACTAACCTAACCTAATCTAAACTAAACTAAACTATAAACTAAACTAAATTATAATCTAAACTAAACTATTTTAAACTATCCTAACCTAACCTAACCTAACCTAAACTAAACTAAACTAAACTAATCTAACCTAATCAAAACTAAACTAAACTAAACTAAACTAACCTAACCTAACCTAAGCTAAACTAGCCTATCCTAAACTAAACTAAAATAACCTAACGTAACCTAACCTAAATTAAACTAAATTCACTAAACTAAACTACACTTACCTAACCTAAACTGAGCTAAACTAAACTAAACTAAACTGTAAATTAAACTATAAACTAAATTAAACTAAACTAAACTAAAATAAACTAAACTAACCTAACCTAACATAACCTAACCTAGCCTAAACTAAACTAAACTAAACTAACCTAACCTAACCTAACCTAAACTAAACTAAATTAAATTCACTAAACTAAGCTAAAATAAACTACACTAACCTAGCCTAAAATAAACGTAACTAAACTAAACTATAAACTAAACTATAAACTAAATTAAACTAAAATAAAATAAAATAAACTAAATTAAACTAACCTAATCTAAACTAACCTAACCTAACATAAACTAAACTTACTAACCTAACCTAACCTAACCTAACCTAAACTAAACTAAAATAAATTAAACTAAAATAAACAAAACTAAATTATACTATATACTAAACCAAACTAAACTATGAACTAAACTAAAGTAAACTAAACTAAACTATAAACTTAACTATAAACTAAACAATAAACTAAACTAAACTAAACTATAAACTAAACTAAACTAAACTAAACTAAAGTAAACTAAATTAACCTACCCTAACCTAACCTAACTAAAATTAAAATAAACTACACTAAACTTACCTAACCTATCCTAACCTAACCTAACCTAACCTAAACTAAACTAAATTATAAACTAAGCTATAAATCAAACTATAAACTAAACTAAACTAAACTATAAACTAAAGTAAAGTAAACTTAACTACACTATCCTAACCTTACCTAACCTAACCTAAACAAAACTAAACTAAACTAACCTAACCTAAACTAAACTAAACTATAAACTAAACTAAACAAACTAATCTATAAATTAACTAAACAAACTATACTAAAATAAACTAAACTAAACTAACCTAATCTAACCTAACCTAACCGAACCTAGCCTAACCTAAATTAAGCTAATCTGACCTAACCTAACTTAAGGTAACCTAAACGAAAATAAACTAAATAAACTAAACTAAACTAAACATAACTATACAAATCTAAACTAAACTAAACTAAACTATAAACTAAACTAAACTATAAACTAAACTAAATTAAATTATAAACTAAACTATTAACTAAACTAAATTAAACTAAACTAAACTGTAAAATAAACAAAACTAAACTAAACTATACTAAACTAACCTAACGTAACCTAACCTAACCAAAATAAAAATAAATTAAACTTACCTAACCAAACCTAACCTTAACTAAACTAAACTAAACTGAACTAACCTAAACTAACCTAACCTAACCAAAACTAAACTAAACTGAACTAAACTAATAACTAAACTATAAACTAAACTAAACTAAACCATAAACTAAACTAAACAGCACTATTAACTAAACTAAACCCAAATAAACCAACCTAACCTAACCATTCCTAAGCTAAACTTTACTAAACTAAACTAACCTAACCTAACCTAACCTAACCTAACTTAGCCTAACGTCAACTAAACTAAACTACACTAAAATAAACAAAATAAGCTAAGCTAAGCTAAGCTAACCTAACCTAAACGAAACTAAACTAAAATAAAATAAACTAAAATAAAATAAACAAAACTAAACTAAACTAACCTAAACTGAAAACTAAACTATAAACTAAATTGTACTAAACTATACACTAAACTATAATCTAAACTAAACTAAACGAAAATAAACTAAACTATAAACTAAACTAAACTGAATTAAAATAAATTAAACCAACCTTACGTAACCTAACCTAACCTAACCTAAACTACACTAAATTAAATTAACCCAACCTAACCTAAGCTGAACTAAACTAAATTCACTAAACCAAACTAAACTAAACCTCACTAACCTAACCTACCCTAACCTAAACTAACCTAAACTAAAGTAAATCAAACTAAACTATAAACTAAACTATAAACTAAACTAAAATATAAACTAAAGTAAAGTAAACTTAACTACACTATCCTAACCTTACCTAACCTAACCTAAACAAATCTCACTAAACTAACCTAACCTAAACTAAACTAAACTATAAACTAAACTAAACTAAATTAATCTATAAATTAACTAAACAAACTATACTAAAATAAACTAACCTAACCTAACCTAGCCTAACTTATATTAAGCTAAGCTATCCTAACCTAACGCAAGCTAACCTAAACGAAATTAAACTAAATAAACTAAACTAAACTAAACTAAACTACCCTAACCTAACCTAGCCTAACGTAAACTAAACTAAACTAAACTAAAGAAAATAAGCTAAGCTAAGCTAAGCTAAGCTAACCTAAACGAAACTAAACTAAACTAAACTAAAATAAAATAAACTAAAATAAAATTTACAAAACTAAACTGAAAACTAAACTATAAACTAAATTGTACTAAACTATACATTAAACAATAAACTAAACTAAACGAAAATAAACTAAACTATAAACTAAACTAAACTGAATTAAAATAAATTAAACAAACCTTACGTAACCTAACCTAACCTAACCTAAACTATATTAAACTAAATTAACCCAACCTAACCTAAACTGAACTAAACTAAATTCACTAAACTAAACTAAACTAAACCTTACTAAATTAACCTACCCTAACCTAAACTAACCTAAACTAAAATAAATCAAACTAAACTAAACTAAACTAAATTAAACTAAAATAAAATAAACTAAACTAAATTAAACTAACCTAATCTAAACTAACCTAACCTAACATAAACTAAACAAAATTAAACTAATTTATAAATTAACTAAACTAAACTAAACTAAACTAACCTAAACTAACCTAAGCTAAAGTAACCTATCCTAAACTAAACTAAACTAACATAACCTAACCTAACCTAACCTAACCTAAACTAAACTAAACTAAACTGTAAACTAAACTATAAAGTAAACTAAATTAAACTAACCTAATCTAAACTAACCTAACCTAACATAAACTAAAATTACTAAACTAACCTAACCTAACCTAAACTAAACTATACTAAAATAAACCAACTCAGCTAAACTAATCTAACCTAAGCTTACCTAAACTAAATTATAAACTAAACTAAACTAAACTATAAGTTAAAATAAAATATAAACTAAACTATAAACTAAACTAAATTAAATTATAAACTAAATTAAACTACACTATACTAAATTAAACTAAGGTAAACTTACCTAATCTAACCTAACCCAACCTAAGCAAAAGTAAACTAAACAGAACTAATCTAACCTAAGCTAACCTAAACTAAACTAAACTAAACTAACCTAAACTAACGTAACCTAACCTAACCTAAATTAAACTAAACTAAACTAACCTAACATAACCTAAACTAAATTAAACTAAACTAAATTCAAATAAACTAAACTAAACTGAACTTAACTAAACCTACCTAACCTAACCAAAACTAAACTAAAATAAACTAAACTAAACTAAACTAAAATAATCTAGCCTAACATAACCTAAACTAAACTAAACGAAAGTAAACTAACCTAACCTAACCTAACAAAAACTAATCTAAAGTAAACTAAACTATAAACAAAACTAAACTACCGTAAACTAAACTAAACTGAACTAACCGAACCTAACCTACCCTAAACTAACTTAAACTAAAGTAAACTATACTAAACTAAATTAAACTAAACTTAACTAAACAAATTTAAAATATTAATTAAACATAAAATATAAACTTAACTATAAACTAAACTATAAATTAAACTAAACTAAACTAAACTAAACTTAACTAAACTATAAATTAAACTATTAGCTAAACTAAACTAAATTATAAACTAATTTAAACTAAACTTTAATTAAAATAAACTATAAACTAAACTATAAACTAAACTAAATTAAATTATAAACTAAACTATACTAAACTATACTAAACTAAGCTAAACTAACCTAATCTACCCTAACGAAACCTAAGCTAAACTAAACTAAACTAAACTAGTCTAACCTATGCTAACCTAAACTAAATTATAAAGTAAACTATTAGCAAATCTAAACTAAATTATAAACTAAACTATAAACTAAACTAAACTAAACTATAAATTAAAGTAAACTATAAACTAAACTATAAACTAAATGAAATTAAATTATAAACTAAACTAAAGTACACTATACTAAACTAAACTAAGGTAAACTAACCTAATCTAACCTAACCAAACCTAAGGTAAAGTAAACTAAACTAAACTAATCTAACTTAAGCTAACCTAAATTAAACTAAACTAAACTAACCTAACATAACCTAAACTAAATTAAATTAAACTAAATTCATATAAACTAAACTAAACTGAACTCAACTAAACTAACCTAACCTAACCAAAACTAAACTAAACTAAACTAAACTAAACTAAATAAACTAAGCTAAACCAAATTAATCTAACCTAACGAAAACTAACTAAATTAGATTTAAATAAACTAAACTAAATTAAACTATAAACAAAACTAAACTTAACTATAAACTAAACTAAACTGAACTATAAACTAACCTAAACTAAACTAAACTATCCTATCCTAACCTACCCTAACCTAACATAAACTACACTATACTAAATAAACATAACCTAACTTAAACTAAATTAACTAAACTATAAACTTAACTAAACTATAAAGTAATCTATAAACTAAACTAAACTAAACTATAAACTAAATTAAACTAAACTAAAAACTAAACTATAAACTAAATTAAACTAAACTAAAAACTAAACTATAATCTAAACTAAACTAAACTAAACTAACCTAACCTAACCTAAACAAAATAAAAATAAACTAATCTACCCTAACCTAAACTAAACTAAACTAAACTAAATTCATTTAACTAAACTAATCTAAACTTAACTAAACTAACCTAACCTAACCTAACCAAAACTAAACCAAATTAAACTAAACTAAAATAAACTAAAGTAAACTAAACTAAAATAAAATAAACTTAAATAAAATTTACAAAACTAAACTGAAAACTAAACTATAAACTAAATTGTACTAAACTATACACTAAACAATAAACTAAACTAAACGAAAATAAACTAAACTATAAACTAAACTAAACTGAATTAAAATAAATTAAACCAACCTTACGTAACCTAACCTAACCTAACCTAAACTATATTAAACTAAATTAACCCAACCTAACCTAAACTGAACTAAACTAAATTCACTAAACTAAACTAAACTAAACCTCACTAACCTAACCTACCCTAACCTAAACTAACCTAAACTAAAATAAATCAAACTAAACTAAACTAAACTAAATTAAACTAAAATAAAATAAACTAAACTAAATTAAACTAACCTAATCTAAACTAACCTAACCTAACAAACTAAACTTACTAAACTAACCTAACCTAATCTAACCTAAACTAAACTAAACTAAATTAGACTAAAATAAACAAAACTAAATTATACTATATACTAAACTATACTAAACTATGAACTAAAGTAAAGTAAACTAAACTAAACTATAAACTGAACTATAAACTAAACAATAAACTAAACTAAACTAAACTATAAACTAATCTAAAGTAAACTAAATTAACCTACCCTAACCTAACCTAACCTAAACTAAAATAAACTAAACTAAACTTACCTAACCTATTCTAACCTAACCTAACCTAACCTAAACTAAACTAAATTATAAACTAAACTATAAACTAAACTATAAACTAAACTAAACTAAATAATAAACTAAAGTAAAGTAAACTTAACTACACGATCCTAACCTTACCTAACCTAACCTAAACAAAACTAAACTAAACTAACCTAACCTAAACTAAACCAAACTATAAACTAAGCTATAAATTAACTAAACTAAATTATAAACTAAACTAAATTATACTAAACTAAACTAAACAAAACTAACCTAACCTAAACAAAACTAAGCTAAACTAAACTAAACTAATCTAACCTTACCTAACCTAACCTAAACTAAACTAAAATAACCTAATCTAACCTAACCTAAATGAAACTAATCTAAACTAACCTAACCTAACATAAACTAAACTTACTAAACTAACCTAACCTAATCTAACCTAAACTAAACTAAACTAAATTAGACTAAAATAAACAAAACTAAATTATACTATATACTAAACTATACTAAACTATGAACTAAAGTAAAGTAAAGTAAACTAAACTATAAACTGAACTATAAACTAAACAATAAACTAAACTAAACTAAACTATAAACTAATCTAAAGTAAACTAAACTAACCTACCCTAACCTAAACTAAACTAAATTAAAATAAACTAAACTAAACTAAACTAACCTAAAATAACCTAACCTAACATAACCTAAACTAAACTAAACCAAAGTAAACTAACCTAACCCAACCAAAACTAATTTAGATTAAACTAAACTATAAACAAAACTGAACTAACCTAAACTAAACTAAACTAAACTAACCGAACCTAACCTATTCTAACGTAATCTAACCTAATTTAAACTAAACTAAACTAACCTAACCCACCCTAAACTAACCTAAACTAAAGTAAACTATACTAAACTAAATTAAACTAAACTTAACTAAACAAATTTAAAATATTAATTAAACATAAAATATAAACTTAACTATAAATTAACTATAAATTAAATTAAACTAAACTAAGCTAAACTAAATTATACCCAACTAACCTAAGCTAAACTAAATAAAACTAAATTATAAACGAAACTAAACTAAACTATTCTAAGCTAACGTAACGTAACCTAAACTAAACTAAACTAAACTAACCTAACCTAATCTAAACTAAACTAAACTATAAACTAAACTAAATTATAATCTAAACTAAACTATTTTAAACTATCCTAACCTAACCTAACCTAACCTAAACTAAACTAAACTAAACTAACCTAACCTAATCAAAACTAAACTAAACTAAACTAAACTAACCTAACCTAACCTAAGCTAAACTAGCCTATCCTAAACTAAACTAAAATAACCTAACGTAACCTAACCTAAATTAAACTAAATTCACTAAACTAAACTACACTAACCTAACCTAAACTGAGCTAAACTAAACTAAACTAAACTGTAAATTAAACTATAAACTAAATTAAACTAAACTAAACTAAAATAAACTAAACTAACCTAACATAACATAACCTAACCTAGCCTAAACTAAACTAAACTAAACTAACCTAACCTAACCTAACCTAAACTAAACTAAATTAAATTCACTAAACTAAGCTAAAATAAACTACACTAACCTAGCCTAAAATAAACGTAACTAAACTAAACTATAAACTAAACTATAAACTAAATTAAACTAAAATAAAATAAAATAAACTAAATTAAACTAACCTAATCTAAACTAACCTAACCTAACATAAACTAAACTTACTAAACTAACCTAACCTAACCTAACCTAAACTAAACTAAAATAAATTAAACTAAAATAAACAAAACTAAATATACTATATACTAAACCAAACTATACTATGAACTAAACTAAAGTAAACTAAACTAAACTATAAACTTAACTATAAACTAAACAATAAACTAAACTAAACTAAACTATAAACTAAACTAAACTAAACTAAACTAAAGTAAACTAAATTAACCTACCCTAACCTAACCTAACTAAAATTAAAATAAACTACACTAAACTTACCTAACCTATCCTAACCTAACCTAACCTAACCTAAACTAAACTAAATTATAAACTAAGCTATAAATCAAACTATAAACTAAACTAAACTAAACTAAATAATAAACTAAAGTAAAGTAAACTTAACTACACTATCCTAACCTTACCTAACCTAACTTAAACAAAACTAAACTAAACTAACCTAACCTAAACTAAACTAAACTATAAACTAAACTAAACAAACTAATGTATAAATTAACTAAACAAACTATACTAAAATAAACTAAACTAAACTAACCTAATCTAACCTAACCTAACCGAACCTAGCCTAACCTAAATTAAGCTAATCTGACCTAACCTAACTTAAGGTAACCTAAACGAAAATAAACTAAATAAACTAAACTAAACTAAACATAACTATACAAATCTAAACTAAACTAAACTAAACTATAAACTAAACTAAACTATAAACTAAACTAAATTAAATTATAAACTAAACTATTAACTAAACTAAATTAAACTAAACTAAACTGTAAAATAAACAAAACTAAACTAAACTAAACTAAACTAACCTAACGTAACCTAACCTAACCAAAATAAAAATAAATTAAACTTACCTAACCAAACCTAACCTTAACTAAACTAAACTAAACTGAACTAACCTAAACTAACCTAACCTAACCAAAACTAAACTAAACTGAACTAAACTAATAACTAAACTATAAACTAAACTAAACTAAACCATAAACTAAACTAAACAGCACTATTAACTAAACTAAACCCAAATAAACCAACCTAACCTAACCATTCCTAAGCTACACTTTACTAAACTAAACTAACCTAACCTAACCTAACCTAACTTAGCCTAACGTCAACTAAACTAAACTAAACTAAAGTAAACAAAATAAGCTAAGCTAAGCTAAGCTAACCTAACCTAAACGAAACTAAACTAAAATAAAATAAACAAAACTAAACTAAACTAACCTAAACTGAAAACTAAACTATAAACTAAAGTGTACTAAACTATACACTAAACTATAATCTAAACTAAACTAAACGAAAATAAACTAAACTATAAACTAAACTAAACTGAATTAAAATAAATTAAACCAACCTTACGTAACCTAACCTAACATAACCTAAACTACACTAAATTAAATTAACCCAACCTAACCTAAGCTGAACTAAACTAAATTCACTAAACCAAACTAAACTAAACCTCACTAACCTAACCTACCCTAACCTAAACTAACCTAAACTAAAGTAAATCAAACTAAACTATAAACTAAACTATAAACTAAACTAAAATATAAACTAAAGTAAAGTAAACTTAACTACACTATCCTAACCTTACCTAACCTAACCTAAACAAATCTCACTAAACTAACCTAACCTAAATTAAACTAAACTATAAACTAAACTAAACTAAACTAATCTATAAATTAACTAAACAAACTATACTAAAATAAACTAACCTAACCTAACCCAGCCTAACTTATATTAAGCTAAGCTATCCTAACCTAACGCAAGCTAACCTAAACGAAATTAAACTAAATAAACTAAACTAAACTAAACTAAACTACCCTAACCTAACCTAGCCTAACGTAAACTAAACTAAACTAAACTAAAGAAAATAAGCTAAGCTAAGCTAAGCTAAGCTAACCTAAACGAAACTAAACTAAACTAAACTAAAATAAAATAAACTAAAATAAAATTTACAAAACTAAACTGAAAACTAAACTATAAACTAAATTGTACTAAACTATACACTAAACAATAAACTAAAATAAACGAAAATAAACTAAACTATAAACTAAATTAACTGAATTAAAATAAATTAAACCAACCTTACGTAACCTAACCTAACCTAACCTAAACTATATTAAACTAAATTAACCCAACCTAACCTAAACTGAACTAAACTAAATTCACTAAACTAAACTAAACTAAACCTCACTAACCTAACCTACCCCAACCTAAACTAACCTAAACTAAAATAAATCAAACTAAACTAAACTAAACTAAATTAAACTAAAATAAAATAAACTAAACTAAATTAAACTAACCTAATCTAAACTAACCTAACCTAACATAAACTAAACTTACTAAACTAACCTAACCTAATCTAACCTAAACTAAACTAAACTAAAATAGACTAAAATAAACAAAACTAAATTATACTATATACTAAACTATACTAAACTATGAACTAAAGTAAAGTAAACTAAACTAAACTATAAACTGAACTATAAACTAAACAATAAACTAAACAAAACTAAACTATAAACTAATCTAAAGTAAACTAAATTAACCTACCCTAACCTAACCTAACCTAAACTAAAATAAACTAAACTAAACTTACCTAACCTATTCTAACCTAACCTAACCTAACCTAAACTAAACTAAATTATAAACTAAACTATAAACTAAACTATAAACTAAACTATACTAAATAATAAACTAAAGTAAAGTAAACTTAACTACACGATCCTAACCTTACCTAACCTAACCTAAACAAAACTAAACTAAACTAACCTAACCTAAACTAAACCAAACTATAAACTAAGCTATAAATTAACTAAACTAAATTATAAACTAAACTAAATTATACTAAACTAAACTAAACAAAACTAACCTAACCTAAACAAAACTAAGCTAAACTAAACTAAACTAATCTAACCTTACCTAACCTAACCTAACCTAAACTAAACTAACCTAATCTAACCTAACCTAAATGAAACTAAAATAAACTAACCTAACTTAACCTAACTAAACTAAACTAAACTAACCTAAATTCAAATATACTGAACTAATCTTAACTCACCTAACCTAACCTATATTAAGTAAACTAAACTAAACGAAACTAAACTAAACAAAATAAACTAACCTAACCTAACCTAAACTAAACTAAACTAAACTATCCTAACCTAACCTAAACTAAATCAAAATAAAATAAACTACACTAAACTAACCTACCCTAACCTAAACTAAACTAAATTAAAATAAACTAAACCAAACTAAACTAACCTAAAATAACCTAACCTAACATAACCTAAACTAAACTAAACCAAAGTAAACTAACCTAACCTAACCAAAACTAAGTTAGATTAAACTAAACTATAAAGAAAACTAAACTAACCTAAACTAAACTAAACTAAACTAACCGAACCTAACCTATTCTAACGTAATCTAACCTAATTTAAACTAAACTAAACTAACCTAACCCACCCTAAACTAACCTAAACTAAAGTAAACTATACTAAACTAAATTAAACTAAACTTAACTAAACAAATTTAAAATATTAATTAAACATAAAATATAAACTTAACTATAAATTAACTATAAATTAAATTAAACTAAACTAAGCTAAACTAAATTATACCTAACTAACCTAACCTAAACTAAATAAAACTAAATTATAAACGAAACTAAACTAAACTATTCTTAGCTAACGTAACGTAACCTAAACTAAACTAAACTAAACTAACCTAACCTAATCTAAACTAAACTAAACTATAAACTAAACTAAATTATAATCTAAACTAAACTATTTTAAACTATTCTAACCTAACCTAACCTAACAAAACCTAAACTAAACTAAACTAAACTAACCTAACCTAATCAAAACTAAACTAAACTAAACTAAACTAACCTAACCTAACCTAAGCTAAACTAGCCTATCCTAAACTAAACTAAAATAACCTAACGTAACCTAACCTAAATTAAACTAAATTCACTAAACTAAACTACACTAACCTAACCTAAACTGAGCTAAACTAAACTAAACTAAACTGTAAATTAAACTATAAACTAAATTAAACTAAACTAAACTAAAATAAACTAAACTAACCTAACCTAACATAACCTAACCTAGCCTAAACTAAACTATACTAAACTAACCTAACCTAACCTAACCTAACCTAAACTAAACTAAATTAAATTCACTAAACTAAGCTAAAATAAACTACACTAACCTAACCTAAAATAACCGTAACTAAACTAAACTATAAACTAAACTATAAACTAAATTAAACTAAAATAAAATAAAATAAAGTAAATTAAATTAACCTAATCTAAACGAACCTAACCTAACATAAACTAAACTTACTAAACCAACCTAACCTAACCTAACCTAAACTAAACTAAAATAAATTAAACTAAAATAAACAAAACTAAATTATACTATATACTAAACCAAACTAAACTATGAACTAAACTAAAGTAAACTAAACTAAACTATAAACTTAACTATAAACTAAACAATAAACTAAACTAAACTAAACTATAAACTAAACTAAACTAAAGTAAACTAAATTAACCTACCCTAACCTAACCTAACTAAAATTAAAATAAACTAAACTAAACTTACCTAACCTATCCTAACCTAACCTAACCTAAACTAAACTAAATTATAAACTAAACTATAAATCAAACTATAAACTAAACTGAACTAAACTATAAAGTAAAGTAAAGTAAACTTAACTACACTATAATAACCTTACCTAACCTAACCTAAACAAAACTAAACTAAACTAACCTAACCTAAACTAAACTAAACTATAAACTAAACTAAACAAACTAATCTATAAATTAACTAAACAAACTATACTAAAATAAACTAAACTAAACTAACCTAATCTAACCTAAACTAACCGAACCTAGCCTAACCTAAATTAAGCTAATCTGACCTAACCTAACTTAAGGTAACCTAAACGAAAATAAACTAAATAAACTAAACTAAACTAAACTAAACATAACTATACAAATCTAAACTAAACTAAACTAAACTATAAACTAAACTATAAACTAAACTAAACTATAAACTAAACTAAATTAAATTATAAACTAAACTATTAACTAAACTAAATTAAACTAAACTAAGCTGTAAAATA
Source organism: Metallyticus violacea (assembly GCA_030762175.1). NCBI lineage: Eukaryota > Metazoa > Arthropoda > Insecta > Mantodea > Metallyticidae > Metallyticus > Metallyticus violacea. Next base: position 79,789,894 of record CM060842.1, on the reverse strand, counting down.
AACAAAACTAAACTAAACTAAACTAAACTAACCTAACGTAACCTAACCTAACCAAAATAAAAATAAACTAAACTTACCTAACCAAACCTAACCTTAACTAAACTAAACTGAACTAACCTAAACTAACCTAACCTAACCAAAACTAAACTAAACTGAACTAAACTAATAACTAAACTATAAACTAAACTAAACTAAACTATAAACTAAACTAAACAGCACTATTAACTAAACTAAACCCAAATAAACCAACCTAACCTAACCCTTCCTAAGCTAAACTTTACTAAACTAAACTAACCTAACCTAACCTAACCTAACCTAACTTAGCCTAACTTCAACTAAACTAAACTAAAGTAAACAAAATAAGCTAAGCTAAGCTAACCTAACCTAACCTAAACGAAACTAAACTAAAATAAAATAAACTAAAATAAAATAAACAAAACTAAACTAAACTAACCTAAACTGAAAACTAAACTATAAACTAAAGCGTACTAAACTATACACTAAACTATAAACTAAACTAAACTAAACGAAAATGAACTAAACTATAAACTAAACTAAACTGAATTAAAATAAATTAAACCAACCTTACGTAACCTAACCTAACCTAACCTAAACTACACTAAATTAAATTAACCCAACCTAACCTAAGCTGAACTAAACTAAATTCACTAAACCAAACTAAACTATACCTCACTAACCTAACCTACCCTAACTAAACTAACCTAAACTAAAGTAAATCAAACTAAACTATAAACTAAACTATAAACTAAACTAAACTAAAATATAAACTAAAGTAAAGTAAACTTAACTACACTATCCTAACCTTACCTAACCTAACCTAAACAAATCTAACTAAACTAACCTAACCTAAACTAAACTAAACTATAAACTAAACTAAACTAAACTAATCTATAAATTAACTAAACAAACTATACTAAAATAAACTAACCTAACCTAACCTAGCCTAACTTAAATTAAGCTAAGCTATCCTAACCTAACGTAAGCTAACCTAAACGAAATTAAACTAAATAAACTAAACTAAACTAAACTAAACATAACTATACAAATCTAAACTAAACTAAACTATAAACTAAACTAAACTATAAATTAAACTAAATTAAATTTTAAACTAAACTATTAACTAAACTAAATTAAACTAAACTAATCTGTAAAATAAACAAAACTAAACTAAACTAAACTAAACTACCCTAATCTAACCTAGCCTAACGTAAACTAAACTAAACTAAACTAAACTAAAGAAAATAAGCTAAGCTAAGCTAAGCTAACCTAAACGAAACTAAACTAAACTAAAATAAAATAAAATAAACTAAAATGAAATTTACAAAACTAAACTGAAAACTATACTATAAATTAAATTGTACTAAACTATACACTAAACAATAAACTAAACTAAACGAAAATAAACTAAACTATAAACTAAACTAAACTGAATTAAAATAAATTAAACCAACCTTACGTAACCTAACCTAACCTAACCTAAACTATATTAAACTAAATTAACCCAACCTAACCTAAACTGAACTAAACTAAATTCACTAAACTAAACTAAACTAAACCTCACTAACCTAACCTACCCTAACCTAAACTAACCTAAACTAAAATAAATCAAATTAACTAAACTAAACTAAACTATAAACTAAACTAAACTATACTAAATTAAACTAAACTAAACTAACCTTACCTAACCTAACCTAAATTAAACTAAACTAACCTAACCTAACCTAACCTAAACTAAATGAAACTAAACTAAACTAACCTAACTTAACAACTAAACTAAACTAAACTAACCTAAATTCAAATATACTAAACTAAACTTAACTCACCTAACCTAACCTAAATTAAGTAAACTAAACTAAACGAAACTAAACTAAACTAAATTAAACTAAACTAACCTAACCTAAACTAAACTAAACTAAACTATCCTAACCTAACCTAAACTAAACCAAAATAAAATAAAATAAACTAAACTAACATACCCTAACCTAAACTAAACTAAATTCAAATAAATTAAACTAAACTAAACTAACCTAAAATAACCTAACGTAACATAACCTAAACTAAACTAAACCAAAGTAAACTAACCTAACCTAACCTAACAAAAACTAATCTAAATTAAACTAAACTATAAACAAAACTAAACTAACCTAAACTAAACTAAACTAAACTAACCGAACCTAACCTATTCTAACCTAAACTAAAGTAAACTATACTAAACTAAATTAAACTAAACTTAACTAAACAAATTTAAAATATTAATGAAACATAAAATATAAACTTAACTACAAACTAAACTATAAATTAAACTAAACTAAACTAAACTAAACTAAATTATACCTAACTAACCTAACCTAAACTAAATTAAACTAAACTATAAACGAACCTAAACTAAACTATCCTAAGCTAACCTAACGTAACCTAAACTAAACTAAGCTAAACTAACCTAACCTAACCTAACCAAAATAAAAATAAACTAATCTACCCTAACCTAAACTAAACTAAACTAAACTAAATTCATTTAACTAAACTAATCTAAACTTAACTAAACTAACCTAACCTAACCTAACCAAAACTAAACCAAATTAAACTAAACTAAAATAAACTAAAGTAAACTAAACTAAAATAAAATAAACTAAAATAAAATTTACAAAACTAAACTGAAAACTAAACTATAAACTAAATTGTACTAAACTATACACTAAACAATAAACTAAACTAAACGAAAATAAACTAAACTATAAACTAAACTAAACTGAATTAAAATAAATTAAACCAACCTTACGTAACCTAACCTAACCTAACCTAAACTATATTAAACTAAATTAACCCAACCTAACCTAAACTGAACTAAACTAAATTCACTAAACTAAACTAAACTAAACCTCACTAACCTAACCTACCCTAACCTAAACTAACCTAAACTAAAATAAATCAAACTAAACTAAACTAAACTAAATTAAACTAAAATAAAATAAACTAAACTAAATTAAACTAACCTAATCTAAACTAACCTAACCTAACAAACTAAACTTACTAAACTAACCTAACCTAATCTAACCTAAACTAAACTAAACTAAATTAGACTAAAATAAACAAAACTAAATTATACTATATACTAAACTATACTAAACTATGAACTAAAGTAAAGTAAACTAAACTAAACTATAAACTGAACTATAAACTAAACAATAAACTAAACTAAACTAAACTATAAACTAATCTAAAGTAAACTAAATTAACCTACCCTAACCTAACCTAACCTAAACTAAAATAAACTAAACTAAACTTACCTAACCTATTCTAACCTAACCTAACCTAACCTAAACTAAACTAAATTATAAACTAAACTATAAACTAAACTATAAACTAAACTAAATAATAAACTAAAGTAAAGTAAACTTAACTACACGATCCTAACCTTACCTAACCTAACCTAAACAAAACTAAACTAAACTAACCTAACCTAAACTAAACCAAACTATAAACTAAGCTATAAATTAACTAAACTAAATTATAAACTAAACTAAATTATACTAAACTAAACTAAACAAAACTAACCTAACCTAAACAAAACTAAGCTAAACTAAACTAAACTAATCTAACCTTACCTAACCTAACCTAAACTAAACTAAACTAACCTAATCTAACCTAACCTAAATGAAACTAATCTAAACTAACCTAACCTAACATAAACTAAACTTACTAAACTAACCTAACCTAATCTAACCTAAACTAAACTAAACTAAATTAGACTAAAATAAACAAAACTAAATTATACTATATACTAAACTATACTAAACTATGAACTAAAGTAAAGTAAAGTAAACTAAACTATAAACTGAACTATAAACTAAACAATAAACTAAACTAAACTAAACTATAAACTAATCTAAAGTAAACTAAACTAACCTACCCTAACCTAAACTAAACTAAATTAAAATAAACTAAACTAAACTAAACTAACCTAAAATAACCTAACCTAACATAACCTAAACTAAACTAAACCAAAGTAAACTAACCTAACCCAACCAAAACTAATTTAGATTAAACTAAACTATAAACAAAACTGAACTAACCTAAACTAAACTAAACTAAACTAACCGAACCTAACCTATTCTAACGTAATCTAACCTAATTTAAACTAAACTAAACTAACCTAACCCACCTTAAACTAACCTAAACTAAAGTAAACTATACTAAACTAAATTAAACTAAACTTAACTAAACAAATTTAAAATATTAATTAAACATAAAATATAAACTTAACTATAAATTAACTATAAATTAAATTAAACTAAACTAAGCTAAACTAAATTATACCCAACTAACCTAAGCTAAACTAAATAAAACTAAATTATAAACGAAACTAAACTAAACTATTCTAAGCTAACGTAACGTAACCTAAACTAAACTAAACTAAACTAACCTAACCTAATCTAAACTAAACTAAACTATAAACTAAACTAAATTATAATCTAAACTAAACTATTTTAAACTATCCTAACCTAACCTAACCTAACCTAAACTAAACTAAACTAAACTAACCTAACCTAATCAAAACTAAACTAAACTAAACTAAACTAACCTAACCTAACCTAAGCTAAACTAGCCTATCCTAAACTAAACTAAAATAACCTAACGTAACCTAACCTAAATTAAACTAAATTCACTAAACTAAACTACACTAACCTAACCTAAACTGCGCTAAACTAAACTAAACTAAACTGTAAATTAAACTATAAACTAAATTAAACTAAACTAAACTAAAATAAACTAAACTAACCTAACATAACATAACCTAACCTAGCCTAAACTAAACTAAACTAAACTAACCTAACCTAACCTAACCTAACCTAAACTAAACTAAATTAAATTCACTAAACTAAGCTAAAATAAACTACACTAACCTAGCCTAAAATAAACGTAACTAAACTAAACTATAAACTAAACTATAAACTAAATTAAACTAAAATAAAATAAAATAAACTAAATTAAACTAACCTAATCTAAACTAACCTAACCTAACATAAACTAAACTTACTAAACTAACCTAACCTAACCTAACCTAAACTAAACTAAAATAAATTAAACTAAAATAAACAAAACTAAATATACTATATACTAAACCAAACTATACTATGAACTAAACTAAAGTAAACTAAACTAAACTATAAACTTAACTATAAACTAAACAATAAACTAAACTAAACTAAACTATAAACTAAACTAAACTAAACTAAACTAAAGTAAACTAAATTAACCTACCCTAACCTAACCTAACTAAAATTAAAATAAACTACACTAAACTTACCTAACCTATCCTAACCTAACCTAACCTAACCTAAACTAAACTAAATTATAAACTAAGCTATAAATCAAACTATAAACTAAACTAAACTAAACTAAATAATAAACTAAAGTAAAGTAAACTTAACTACACTATCCTAACCTTACCTAACCTAACCTAAACAAAACTAAACTAAACTAACCTAACCTAAACTAAACTAAACTATAAACTAAACTAAACAAACTAATCTATAAATTAACTAAACAAACTATACTAAAATAAACTAAACTAAACTAACCTAATCTAACCTAACCTAACCGAACCTAGCCTAACCTAAATTAAGCTAATCTGACCTAACCTAACTTAAGGTAACCTAAACGAAAATAAACTAAATAAACTAAACTAAACTAAACATAACTATACAAATCTAAACTAAACTAAACTAAACTATAAACTAAACTAAACTATAAACTAAACTAAATTAAATTATAAACTAAACTATTAACTAAACTAAATTAAACTAAACTAAACTGTAAAATAAACAAAACTAAACTAAACTAAACTAAACTAACCTAACGTAACCTAACCTAACCAAAATAAAAATAAATTAAACTTACCTAACCAAACCTAACCTTAACTAAACTAAACTAAACTGAACTAACCTAAACTAACCTAACCTAACCAAAACTAAACTAAACTGAACTAAACTAATAACTAAACTATAAACTAAACTAAACTAAACCATAAACTAAACTAAACAGCACTATTAACTAAACTAAACCCAAATAAACCAACCTAACCTAACCATTCCTAAGCTACACTTTACTAAACTAAACTAACCTAACCTAACCTAACCTAACTTAGCCTAACGTCAACTAAACTAAACTAAACTAAAGTAAACAAAATAAGCTAAGCTAAGCTAAGCTAACCTAACCTAAACGAAACTAAACTAAAATAAAATAAACAAAACTAAACTAAACTAACCTAAACTGAAAACTAAACTATAAACTAAAGTGTACTAAACTATACACTAAACTATAATCTAAACTAAACTAAACGAAAATAAACTAAACTATAAACTAAACTAAACTGAATTAAAATAAATTAAACCAACCTTACGTAACCTAACCTAACATAACCTAAACTACACTAAATTAAATTAACCCAACCTAACCTAAGCTGAACTAAACTAAATTCACTAAACCAAACTAAACTAAACCTCACTAACCTAACCTACCCTAACCTAAACTAACCTAAACTAAAGTAAATCAAACTAAACTATAAACTAAACTATAAACTAAACTAAAATATAAACTAAAGTAAAGTAAACTTAACTACACTATCCTAACCTTACCTAACCTAACCTAAACAAATCTCACTAAACTAACCTAACCTAAACTAAACTAAACTATAAACTAAACTAAACTAAACTAATCTATAAATTAACTAAACAAACTATACTAAAATAAACTAACCTAACCTAACCCAGCCTAACTTATATTAAGCTAAGCTATCCTAACCTAACGCAAGCTAACCTAAACGAAATTAAACTAAATAAACTAAACTAAACTAAACTAAACTACCCTAACCTAACCTAGCCTAACGTAAACTAAACTAAACTAAACTAAAGAAAATAAGCTAAGCTAAGCTAAGCTAAGCTAACCTAAACGAAACTAAACTAAACTAAACTAAAATAAAATAAACTAAAATAAAATTTACAAAACTAAACTGAAAACTAAACTATAAACTAAATTGTACTAAACTATACACTAAACAATAAACTAAAATAAACGAAAATAAACTAAACTATAAACTAAATTAACTGAATTAAAATAAATTAAACCAACCTTACGTAACCTAACCTAACCTAACCTAAACTATATTAAACTAAATTAACCCAACCTAACCTAAACTGAACTAAACTAAATTCACTAAACTAAACTAAACTAAACCTCACTAACCTAACCTACCCCAACCTAAACTAACCTAAACTAAAATAAATCAAACTAAACTAAACTAAACTAAATTAAACTAAAATAAAATAAACTAAACTAAATTAAACTAACCTAATCTAAACTAACCTAACCTAACATAAACTAAACTTACTAAACTAACCTAACCTAATCTAACCTAAACTAAACTAAACTAAAATAGACTAAAATAAACAAAACTAAATTATACTATATACTAAACTATACTAAACTATGAACTAAAGTAAAGTAAACTAAACTAAACTATAAACTGAACTATAAACTAAACAATAAACTAAACAAAACTAAACTATAAACTAATCTAAAGTAAACTAAATTAACCTACCCTAACCTAACCTAACCTAAACTAAAATAAACTAAACTAAACTTACCTAACCTATTCTAACCTAACCTAACCTAACCTAAACTAAACTAAATTATAAACTAAACTATAAACTAAACTATAAACTAAACTATACTAAATAATAAACTAAAGTAAAGTAAACTTAACTACACGATCCTAACCTTACCTAACCTAACCTAAACAAAACTAAACTAAACTAACCTAACCTAAACTAAACCAAACTATAAACTAAGCTATAAATTAACTAAACTAAATTATAAACTAAACTAAATTATACTAAACTAAACTAAACAAAACTAACCTAACCTAAACAAAACTAAGCTAAACTAAACTAAACTAATCTAACCTTACCTAACCTAACCTAACCTAAACTAAACTAACCTAATCTAACCTAACCTAAATGAAACTAAAATAAACTAACCTAACTTAACCTAACTAAACTAAACTAAACTAACCTAAATTCAAATATACTGAACTAATCTTAACTCACCTAACCTAACCTATATTAAGTAAACTAAACTAAACGAAACTAAACTAAACAAAATAAACTAACCTAACCTAACCTAAACTAAACTAAACTAAACTATCCTAACCTAACCTAAACTAAATCAAAATAAAATAAACTACACTAAACTAACCTACCCTAACCTAAACTAAACTAAATTAAAATAAACTAAACCAAACTAAACTAACCTAAAATAACCTAACCTAACATAACCTAAACTAAACTAAACCAAAGTAAACTAACCTAACCTAACCAAAACTAAGTTAGATTAAACTAAACTATAAAGAAAACTAAACTAACCTAAACTAAACTAAACTAAACTAACCGAACCTAACCTATTCTAACGTAATCTAACCTAATTTAAACTAAACTAAACTAACCTAACCCACCCTAAACTAACCTAAACTAAAGTAAACTATACTAAACTAAATTAAACTAAACTTAACTAAACAAATTTAAAATATTAATTAAACATAAAATATAAACTTAACTATAAATTAACTATAAATTAAATTAAACTAAACTAAGCTAAACTAAATTATACCTAACTAACCTAACCTAAACTAAATAAAACTAAATTATAAACGAAACTAAACTAAACTATTCTTAGCTAACGTAACGTAACCTAAACTAAACTAAACTAAACTAACCTAACCTAATCTAAACTAAACTAAACTATAAACTAAACTAAATTATAATCTAAACTAAACTATTTTAAACTATTCTAACCTAACCTAACCTAACAAAACCTAAACTAAACTAAACTAAACTAACCTAACCTAATCAAAACTAAACTAAACTAAACTAAACTAACCTAACCTAACCTAAGCTAAACTAGCCTATCCTAAACTAAACTAAAATAACCTAACGTAACCTAACCTAAATTAAACTAAATTCACTAAACTAAACTACACTAACCTAACCTAAACTGAGCTAAACTAAACTAAACTAAACTGTAAATTAAACTATAAACTAAATTAAACTAAACTAAACTAAAATAAACTAAACTAACCTAACCTAACATAACCTAACCTAGCCTAAACTAAACTATACTAAACTAACCTAACCTAACCTAACCTAACCTAAACTAAACTAAATTAAATTCACTAAACTAAGCTAAAATAAACTACACTAACCTAACCTAAAATAACCGTAACTAAACTAAACTATAAACTAAACTATAAACTAAATTAAACTAAAATAAAATAAAATAAAGTAAATTAAATTAACCTAATCTAAACGAACCTAACCTAACATAAACTAAACTTACTAAACCAACCTAACCTAACCTAACCTAAACTAAACTAAAATAAATTAAACTAAAATAAACAAAACTAAATTATACTATATACTAAACCAAACTAAACTATGAACTAAACTAAAGTAAACTAAACTAAACTATAAACTTAACTATAAACTAAACAATAAACTAAACTAAACTAAACTATAAACTAAACTAAACTAAAGTAAACTAAATTAACCTACCCTAACCTAACCTAACTAAAATTAAAATAAACTAAACTAAACTTACCTAACCTATCCTAACCTAACCTAACCTAAACTAAACTAAATTATAAACTAAACTATAAATCAAACTATAAACTAAACTGAACTAAACTATAAAGTAAAGTAAAGTAAACTTAACTACACTATAATAACCTTACCTAACCTAACCTAAACAAAACTAAACTAAACTAACCTAACCTAAACTAAACTAAACTATAAACTAAACTAAACAAACTAATCTATAAATTAACTAAACAAACTATACTAAAATAAACTAAACTAAACTAACCTAATCTAACCTAAACTAACCGAACCTAGCCTAACCTAAATTAAGCTAATCTGACCTAACCTAACTTAAGGTAACCTAAACGAAAATAAACTAAATAAACTAAACTAAACTAAACTAAACATAACTATACAAATCTAAACTAAACTAAACTAAACTATAAACTAAACTATAAACTAAACTAAACTATAAACTAAACTAAATTAAATTATAAACTAAACTATTAACTAAACTAAATTAAACTAAACTAAGCTGTAAAATAAACAAAACTAAACTAAACTAAACTAAACTAACCTAACGTAACCTAACCTAACCAAAATAAAAATAAACTAAACTTACCTAACCAAACCTAACCTTAACTAAACTAAACTGAACTAACCTAAACTAACCTAACCTAACCAAAACTAAACTAAACTGAACTAAACTAATAACTAAACTATAAACTAAACTAAACTAAACTATAAACTAAACTAAACAGCACTATTAACTAAACTAAACCCAAATAAACCAACCTAACCTAACCCTTCCTAAGCTAAACTTTACTAAACTAAACTAACCTAACCTAACCTAACCTAACCTAACTTAGCCTAACTTCAACTAAACTAAACTAAAGTAAACAAAATAAGCTAAGCTAAGCTAACCTAACCTAACCTAAACGAAACTAAACTAAAATAAAATAAACTAAAATAAAATAAACAAAACTAAACTAAACTAACCTAAACTGAAAACTAAACTATAAACTAAAGCGTACTAAACTATACACTAAACTATAAACTAAACTAAACTAAACGAAAATGAACTAAACTATAAACTAAACTAAACTGAATTAAAATAAATTAAACCAACCTTACGTAACCTAACCTAACCTAACCTAAACTACACTAAATTAAATTAACCCAACCTAACCTAAGCTGAACTAAACTAAATTCACTAAACCAAACTAAACTATACCTCACTAACCTAACCTACCCTAACTAAACTAACCTAAACTAAAGTAAATCAAACTAAACTATAAACTAAACTATAAACTAAACTAAACTAAAATATAAACTAAAGTAAAGTAAACTTAACTACACTATCCTAACCTTACCTAACCTAACCTAAACAAATCTAACTAAACTAACCTAACCTAAACTAAACTAAACTATAAACTAAACTAAACTAAACTAATCTATAAATTAACTAAACAAACTATACTAAAATAAACTAACCTAACCTAACCTAGCCTAACTTAAATTAAGCTAAGCTATCCTAACCTAACGTAAGCTAACCTAAACGAAATTAAACTAAATAAACTAAACTAAACTAAACTAAACATAACTATACAAATCTAAACTAAACTAAACTATAAACTAAACTAAACTATAAATTAAACTAAATTAAATTTTAAACTAAACTATTAACTAAACTAAATTAAACTAAACTAATCTGTAAAATAAACAAAACTAAACTAAACTAAACTAAACTACCCTAATCTAACCTAGCCTAACGTAAACTAAACTAAACTAAACTAAACTAAAGAAAATAAGCTAAGCTAAGCTAAGCTAACCTAAACGAAACTAAACTAAACTAAAATAAAATAAAATAAACTAAAATGAAATTTACAAAACTAAACTGAAAACTATACTATAAATTAAATTGTACTAAACTATACACTAAACAATAAACTAAACTAAACGAAAATAAACTAAACTATAAACTAAACTAAACTGAATTAAAATAAATTAAACCAACCTTACGTAACCTAACCTAACCTAACCTAAACTATATTAAACTAAATTAACCCAACCTAACCTAAACTGAACTAAACTAAATTCACTAAACTAAACTAAACTAAACCTCACTAACCTAACCTACCCTAACCTAAACTAACCTAAACTAAAATAAATCAAATTAACTAAACTAAACTAAACTATAAACTAAACTAAACTATACTAAATTAAACTAAACTAAACTAACCTTACCTAACCTAACCTAAATTAAACTAAACTAACCTAACCTAACCTAACCTAAATGAAACTAAACTAAACTAACCTAACTTAACAACTAAACTAAACTAAACTAACCTAAATTCAAATATACTAAACTAAACTTAACTCACCTAACCTAACCTAAATTAAGTAAACTAAACTAAACGAAACTAAACTAAACTAAATTAAACTAAACTAACCTAACCTAAACTAAACTAAACTAAACTATCCTAACCTAACCTAAACTAAACCAAAATAAAATAAAATAAACTAAACTAACATACCCTAACCTAAACTAAACTAAATTCAAATAAATTAAACTAAACTAAACTAACCTAAAATAACCTAACGTAACATAACCTAAACTAAACTAAACCAAAGTAAACTAACCTAACCTAACCTAACAAAAACTAATCTAAATTAAACTAAACTATAAACAAAACTAAACTAACCTAAACTAAACTAAACTAAACTAACCGAACCTAACCTATTCTAACCTAAACTAAAGTAAACTATACTAAACTAAATTAAACTAAACTTAACTAAACAAATTTAAAATATTAATGAAACATAAAATATAAACTTAACTACAAACTAAACTATAAATTAAACTAAACTAAACTAAACTAAACTAAATTATACCTAACTAACCTAACCTAAACTAAATTAAACTAAACTATAAACGAACCTAAACTAAACTATCCTAAGCTAACCTAACGTAACCTAAACTAAACTAAACTAAACTAACCTAACCTAACCTAATCTAAACAAAACTATACTACAAACTAAACTAAATTATAAATTAAACTACACTAAACTATCCTAACCTAACCTAACCTAACCTAACCTAAACTAAACTAAACTAAACTAACCTAATCAAAACTAAACAAAATTAAACTAATTTATAAATTAACTAAACTAAACTAAACTAAACTAACCTAAACTAACCTAAGCTAAACTAACCTATCCTAAACTAAACTAAACTAACATAACCTAACCTAACCTAACCTAAACTAAACTAAACTAAACTAAAATGTAAACTAAACTATAAAGTAAACTAAATTAAACTAACCTAATCTAAACTAACCTAACCTAACATAAATTAAAATTACTAAACTAACCTAACCTAACCTAACCTAAACTAAACTATACTAAACTAAACCAACTCAGCTAAACTAATCTAACCTAAGCTTACCTAAACTAAATTATAAACTAAACTAAACTAAACTATAAGTTAAAATAAAATATAAACTAAGCTATAAACTAAACTAAATTAAATTATAAACTAAATTAAACTACACTATACTAAATTAAACTAAGGTAAACTTACCTAATCTAACCTAACCCAACCTAAGCAAAAGTAAACTAAACAGAACTAATCTAACCTAAGCTAACCTAAACTAAACTAAACTAAACTAACCTAAACTAACGTAACCTAACCTAACCTAAATTAAACTAAACTAAACTAACCTAACATAACCTAAACTAAATTAAACTAAACTAAATTCAAATAAACTAAACTAAACTGAACTTAACTAAACCTACCTAACCTAACCAAAACTAAAATAAACTAAACTAAACTAAACTAAACTAAAATAATCTAGCCTAACATAACCTAAACTAAACTAAACGAAAGTAAACTAACCTAACCTAACCTAACAAAAACTAATCTAAATTAAACTAAACTATAAACAAAACTAAACTAACGTAAACTAAACTAAACTGAACTAACCGAACCTAACCTACCCTAAACTAACTTAAACTAAAGTAAACTATACTAAACTAAATTAAACTAAACTTAACTAAACAAATTTAAAATATTAATTAAACATAAAATATAAACTTAACTATAAACTAAACTATAAATTAAACTAAACTAAACTAAACTAAACTTAACTAAACTATAAATTAAACTATTAGCTAAACTAAACTAAATTATAAACTAATTTAAACTAAACTTTAATTAAAATAAACTATAAACTAAACTATAAACTAAACTAAATTAAATTATAAACTAAACTATACTAAACTATACTAAACTAAGCTAAACTAACCTAATCTACCCTAACGAAACCTAAGCTAAACTAAACTAAACTAAACTAGTCTAACCTATGCTAACCTAAACTAAATTATAAAGTAAACTATTAGCAAATCTAAACTAAATTATAAACTAAACTATAAACTAAACTAAACTAAACTATAAATTAAAGTAAACTATAAACTAAACTATAAACTAAATTAAATTAAATTATAAACTAAACTAAAGTACACTATACTAAACTAAACTAAGGTAAACTAACCTAATCTAACCTAACCAAACCTAAGGTAAAGTAAACTAAACTAAACTAATCTAACTTAAGCTAACCTAAATTAAACTAAACTAAACTAACCTAACATAACCTAAACTAAATTAAATTAAACTAAATTCATATAAACTAAACTAAACTGAACTAAACTAAACTAACCTAACCTAACCAAAACTAAACTAAACTAAACTAAACTAAACTAAATAAACTAAGCTAAACCAAATTAACCTAACCTAACGAAAACTAACTAAATTAGATTTAAATAAACTAAACTAAATTAAACTATAAACAAAACTAAACTTAACTATAAACTAAACTAAACTGAACTATAAACTAACCTAAACTAAACTAAACTATCCTATCCTAACCTACCCTAACCTAACATAAACTACACTATACTAAATAAACATAACCTAACTTAAACTAAATTAACTAAACTATAAACTTAACTAAACTATAAAGTAATCTATAAACTAAACTAAACTAAACTAAACTATAAACTAAATTAAACTAAACTAAAAACTAAACTATAAACTAAACTAAACTAAACTAAACTAACCTAACCTAACCTAACCAAAATAAAAATAAACTAATCTACCCTAACCTAAACTAAACTAAACTAAACTAAATTCATTTAACTAAACTAATCTAAACTTAACTAAACTAACCTAACCTAACCTAACCAAAACTAAACCAAATTAAACTAAACTAAAATAAACTAAAGTAAACTAAACTATAAACTAAACTATAAACTACACTAAATTAAACAATAAACTAAACTATAAAATAAACTAAAATAAACTATAAACTAAACTAAACAACCATATAAACTAAAGAAAAGTAAACCATACTAACCTAACCTAACCTAACCTAAACTAACCTAAGCTAAACTAAACTAAACAAAACTAACCTAACTTAACCTAACCTAAACTAAACTAAACTAACCTAACCTAACCAAAACAAAAAATAAACTAAAATAAATAAACTAAACTAAACTAAACTATAAACTAAGCTATAAATTAACTAAACTAAACTATAAACTAATCTAAACTAAACTATAAATTAAACTAAACTAAACTATCCTAAACTAAACTAACTTAACCTAAACTGAACTAAACTACCCTAACTTAACCTAGACTAAACTAACTTAAACTAAACTAAACTATAAACTAAACTAAATTATAAACTAAACTAAACTCAACCATCCTACCCTAACTTAAGCTAACCTAACCTAAACTAAACTAAACTGACCTAACTTAATATAATCTAAACTAAACTAAACTAATTTACAAATTAACTAAACTCAACTAAACTAAACTAATTTACAAATTAACTAAACTCAACTAAACTAAACTAAATTAAACTAACCAAACCTAACCTAAGCTAAACTAGCCTATCCTAAAGTAAAGTAAACTAAACTAAACTAACCTAACCTATCCTAACCTAAACTAAACTAAACTAAATTCACTAAACTAATATACACTAACCTAACCTAACCAAAACTAAACTAAACTAAACTAAACTGTAAACTAAACTATAAAATAAATTAAACTAAACTAAACTAAAATAAACTAAACTAACCTAACTTAACATAATATAAACTAAACTAAACTAACTAAACTAAACTAAACTGTAAACTAAACTATAAAATAAATTAAACTAAACTAAACTAAAATAAACTAAACTAACCTAACTTAACACAATATAAACTAAACTAAACTAACATAAACTAAACTTACTAAACTAACATAACCTAACCTAACCTAAACTAAACTAAATTAAATTAAACTAAAATAAACCAAACTAAATTATACTATATACTAATCTAAACTAAACTATAAAGTAAACTATAAACTAAACTATAAACTAAAATAAACTAAACTATAAACTAAACTATACTAAAGTAAACTAAACTAAACTAAACTAAACTAAACTAAACTAAACTAAACTATAAACTAAACTATAAACTAAACTTAACTAAACTAAACTAAACAAAAATAACCTAACCAAACCTAACTTAACCTAAATTAACCTAACTAAACTAACCTAACCTAACTTAAACTAAACTAAACTAAACTAAATTCAAATAAACTAAACTAAACTAATCTTACCTAACCTAACCTAACCTAAATTAAAGTAAACTAAACCAACCTAACCTATCCTAACCAAAACTAAACTAAACTAAACTAAATTAAAATAAACTAAACTAAACAAATCTAAACTATAAACTAAAATAAACTATAAACTAAACTCTACTAAACTAAAATAAACTAAACTAACCTAACCTAACCTAACCTAACCTAACCTAAAATAAAATAAACAAAACTAAACTAACCTAACCTAACCGAACCTAGCTTAACCTAAGCTAACCTAGACGAAAGGAAACTAAAATAAACTGAACTTAACTAAACTATAAATTAAACTATTAGCAAAACTAAACTAAATTATAAACTAAACTATAAACTAAATTAAACTAAACTATAAATTAAAATAAACTATAAACTAAACTAAATTAAATTATAAACTAAACTAAGCTAAACTAACCTAATCTACCCTAACCAAACCTAAGTTAAACTAAACTAAACTAAACTAGTCTAACGTAAGCTAACCTAAACTAAATTATAAATTAAACTATTAGCAAAACTAAACTAAATTATAAACTAAATTATAAACTAAACTAAATTATAAATTAAAATAAACTATAAACTAAACTATAAACGAAACTAAATTAAATTAAAAACTAAACTAAAGTACACTATACTAAACTAAACTAAGGTAAACTAACCTAATCTAACCTAACCAAACCTAAGGTAAAGTAAACTAAACTAAACTAATCTAACCTAAGCTAACCTAAACTAAACTAAACTAAACTAACCTAACCTAACGTAACCTAACGTAACCTAAATTAAACTAAACTAAACTAACCTAACATAACCTAATCTAAATTAAACTAAACTAAATTCAAATAAAGCAAACTAAACTGAACTAAACTAAACTAACCTAACCTAACCAAAACTAAACTAAACTAAACTAAACTAAATAAACCAAGTTAAAATAAATTAATCTAACCTAACGTAAACTTACTAAACTAGATTTAAATAAACTAAACTAAATTAAACTATAAACAAAACTAAACTAAACTATAAACTAAACTAAACTAAACTATAAACTAACATAAACTAAACTAAACTATCCTGTCCTAACCTAACCTAACATAAACTAAACTATGCTAAATAAACCTAACCTAACTTAAACTAAACTAAACTAAACTATAAACTCATCTAAATTATAAACAAAACTATAAACTAAACTAAATTAAACTAAACTAAACTATAAACTAAATTAAACTAAACTATAAACTAAACTATAAACTAAACTAAACTAAACTAACCTAACCTAACCTAACCAAAATAAAAATAAACGAATCTAACCTAACTTAAACTAAACTAAACTAAACTAAATTCAAATAAACTAAACTAATCTAAACTTAATTAAACTAACCTAACCTAACCTAACCAAAACTAAAGCAAATTAAACTAAACTAAAATAAACTAAAGTAAACTAAACTATAAACTAAACTATAAACTACACTAAACTAAACTATAAACTAAACTATAAACTAAACTAAACTATAAACTAAACTAAACAACCATATAAACTAAAGAAAACTAAACTAAACTAACCTAACCTAACCTAACCTAAACTAACCTAAGCTAAACTAAACTTAACAAAACTAACCTAACCTAACCTAACCTAAACTAATTTAAACTAACCTAAACTAACCAAAACTAAAATAAACTAAACTAAAACAAACTAAACTAAACTAAACTATAAACTTAGCTATAAATTAACTAAACCAAATTATAAACTAAACTAAACTATACTAAACTAAACTAAACTAATCTAACCTTACCTAACCCAACCTAAACTAAACTAAACTAACCTAACCTAACCTAACCTAAATGAAACTAAAATAAACTAACCTAACTTAACCTAACTAAACTAAACTAAACTAACTTAAATTCAAATATACTAAACTAAACTTAACTCACCTAACCTAACCTAAATTAAGAAAACTAAACTAAACGAAACAAAACTAAACTAAATTAAACTAACCTAACCTAACCTAACCTAAACTAAACTAAACTAAACTATCCTAACCTAACCTAAACTAAACCAAAATAAAATAAACTAAACTAAACTAACCTACCCTTACCTAAACTAAACTAAATTCAAATAAATTAAACTAAACTAAACTAACCTAAAATAATCTAACCTAACATAACCTAAACTAAACTAAACCAAAGTAAACTAACCTAACCTAACCTAACAAAAACTAATCTAAATTAAACTAAACTATAAACAAAACTAAACTAACGTAAAATAAACTAAACTAAACTAACCGAACCTAATCTACCCTAAACAAACCTAAACTAAAGTAAACTATACTAAACTAAATTAAACTAAGCTTAACTAAACAAATTTAAAATATTAATTAAACATAAAATATAAACTTAATTATGAACTAAAATATAAATTAAACTAAACTAAACTAAACTAAACTAAATTATACCTAACTAACCTAACCTAAACTAAATTAAACTAAACTATAAACGAAACTAAACTACACTATCCTAAGCTAACGTAACGTAACCTAAACTAAACTAAACTAAACTAACCTAACCTAACCTAATCTAAACTAAACTATATTATAAACTAAACTAAAGTATAAACTAAACTAAACTAAACTAAACTATCCTAACCTAACCTAACCTAAACTAAATTAAACTAAACTAAACTAAATTCATTTAACTAAACTAATCTAAACTTAACTAAACTAACCTAACCTAACCTAACCAAAACTAAACCAAATTAAACTAAACTAAAATAAACTAAAGTAAACTAAACTATAAACTAAACTATAAACTACACTAAATTAAACAATAAACTAAACTATAAAATAAACTAAAATAAACTATAAACTAAACTAAACAACCATATAAACTAAAGAAAAGTAAACCATACTAACCTAACCTAACCTAACCTAAACTAACCTAAGCTAAACTAAACTAAACAAAACTAACCTAACTTAACCTAACCTAAACTAAACTAAACTAACCTAACCTAACCAAAACAAAAAATAAACTAAAATAAATAAACTAAACTAAACTAAACTATAAACTAAGCTATAAATTAACTAAACTAAACTATAAACTAATCTAAACTAAACTATAAATTAAACTAAACTAAACTATCCTAAACTAAACTAACTTAACCTAAACTGAACTAAACTACCCTAACTTAACCTAGACTAAACTAACTTAAACTAAACTAAACTATAAACTAAACTAAATTATAAACTAAACTAAACTCAACCATCCTACCCTAACTTAAGCTAACCTAACCTAAACTAAACTAAACTGACCTAACTTAATATAATCTAAACTAAACTAAACTAATTTACAAATTAACTAAACTCAACTAAACTAAACTAATTTACAAATTAACTAAACTCAACTAAACTAAACTAAATTAAACTAACCAAACCTAACCTAAGCTAAACTAGATTATCCTAAAGTAAAGTAAAATAAACTAAACTAACCTAACCTATCCTAACCTAAACTAAACTAAACTAAATTCACTAAACTAATATACACTAACCTAACCTAACCAAAACTAAACTAAACTAAACTAAACTGTAAACTAAACTATAAAATAAATTAAACTAAACTAAACTAAAATAAACTAAACTAACCTAACTTAACATAATATAAACTAAACTAAACTAACTAAACTAAACTAAACTGTAAACTAAACTATAAAATAAATTAAACTAAACTAAACTAAAATAAACTAAACTAACCTAACTTAACACAATATAAACTAAACTAAACTAACATAAACTAAACTTACTAAACTAACATAACCTAACCTAACCTAAACTAAACTAAATTAAATTAAACTAAAATAAACCAAACTAAATTATACTATATACTAATCTAAACTAAACTATAAAGTAAACTATAAACTAAACTATAAACTAAAATAAACTAAACTATAAACTAAACTAAACTAAAGTAAACTAAACTAAACTAAACTAAACTAAACTAATCTAAACTATAAACTAAACTATAAACTAAACTTAACTAAACTAAACTAAACAAAAATAACCTAACCAAACCTAACTTAACCTAAATTAACCTAACTAAACTAACCTAACCTAACTTAAACTAAACTAAACTAAACTAAATTCAAATAAACTAAACTAAACTAATCTTACCTAACCTAACCTAACCTAAATTAAAGTAAACTAAACCAACCTAACCTATCCTAACCAAAACTAAACTAAACTAAACTAAATTAAAATAAACTAAACTAAACAAATCTAAACTATAAACTAAAATAAACTATAAACTAAACTCTACTAAACTAAAATAAACTAAACTAACCTAACCTAACCTAACCTAACCTAACCTAAAATAAAATAAACAAAACTAAACTAACCTAACCTAACCAAACCTAAGGTAAAGTAAACTAAACTAAACTAATCTAACCTAAGCTAACCTAAACTAAACTAAACTAAACTAACCTAACCTAACGTAACCTAACGTAACCTAAATTAAACTAAACTAAACTAACCTAACATAACCTAATCTAAATTAAACTAAACTAAATTCAAATAAAGCAAACTAAACTGAACTAAACTAAACTAACCTAACCTAACCAAAACTAAACTAAACTAAACTAAACTAAATAAACCAAGTTAAAATAAATTAATCTAACCTAACGTAAACTTACTAAACTAGATTTAAATAAACTAAACTAAATTAAACTATAAACAAAACTAAACTAAACTATAAACTAAACTAAACTAAACTATAAACTAACATAAACTAAACTAAACTATCCTGTCCTAACCTAACCTAACATAAACTAAACTATGCTAAATAAACCTAACCTAACTTAAACTAAACTAAACTAAACTATAAACTTATCTAAATTATAAACAAAACTATAAACTAAACTAAATTAAACTAAACTATAAACTAAATTAAACTAAACTATAAACTAAACTATAAACTAAACTAAACTAAAGTAACCTAACCTAACCTAACCAAAATAAAAATAAACGAATCTAACCTAACTTAAACTAAACTAAACTAAACTAAATTCAAATAAACTAAACTAATCTAAACTTAATTAAACTAACCTAACCTAACCTAACCAAAACTAAAGCAAATTAAACTAAACTAAAATAAACTAAAGTAAACTAAACTATAAACTAAACTATAAACTACACTAAACTAAACTATAAACTAAACTATAAACTAAACTAAACAACCATATAAACTAAAGAAAACTAAACTAAACTAACCTAACCTAACCTAACCTAAACTAACCTAAGCTAAACTAAACTTAACAAAACTAACCTAACCTAACCTAACCTAAACTAATTTAAACTAACCTAAACTAACCAAAACTAAAATAAACTAAACTAAAACAAACTAAACTAAACTAAACTATAAACTTAGCTATAAATTAACTAAACCAAATTATAAACTAAACTAAACTATACTAAACTAAACTAAACTAATCTAACCTTACCTAACCCAACCTAAACTAAACTAAACTAACCTAACCTAACCTAAATGAAACTAAAATAAACTAACCTAACTTAACCTAACTAAACTAAACTAAACTAACCTAAATTCAAATATACTAATCTAAACTTAACTCACCTAACCTAACCTAAATTAAGAAAACTAAACTAAACGAAACAAAACTAAACTAAATTAAACTAACCTAACCTAACCTAACCTAAACTAAACTAAACTAAACTATCCTAACCTAACCTAAACTAAACCAAAATAAAATAAACTAAACTAAACTAACCTACCCTTACCTAAACTAAACTAAATTCAAATAAATTAAACTAAACTAAACTAACCTAAAATAATCTAACCTAACATAACCTAAACTAAATTAAACCAAAGTAAACTAACCTAACCTAACCTAACAAAAACTAATCTAAATTAAACTAAACTATAAACAAAACTAAACTAACGTAAAATAAACTAAACTAAACTAACCGAACCTAATCTACCCTAAACAAACCTAAACTAAAGTAAACTATACTAAACTAAATTAAACTAAGCTTAACTAAACAAATTTAAAATATTAATTAAACATAAAATAAAAACTTAATTATGAACTAAAATATAAATTAAACTAAACTAAATTATACCTAACTAACCTAACCTAAACTAAATTAAACTAAACTATAAACGAAACTAAACTACACTATCCTAAGCTAACGTAACGTAACCTAAACTAAACTAAACTAAACTAACCTAACCTAACCTAATCTAAACTAAACTATATTATAAACTAAACTAAACTAAACTAAACTATCCTAACCTAACCTAACCTAAACTAAATTAAACTAAACTAACCTAACCTAATCAAAACTAAAATAAATTAAACTAATCTATAAATTAACTAAACTGAACTAAACTAAACTAAACTAAACTAACATAACCTAAGCTAAACTAGCCTATCCTAAAGTAAACGAAACTAAACTAACCTAACCTAACCTAACCTAACCTAAATTAAACTATATTCACTAAACTAAACTACACTAACCTAACCTAAACTAAACTAAACTAAACTAAACTGTAAGCTAAACTATAAACTAAATTAAACTAAACTAAAATAAACTATACTAACCTAACCTAACATAACCTAACCTAGGCTAAACTAAACTAAACCAAACTAACCTAACCTAATCTAAACTAAAAAAAAACTAAATTCACTAAACTATGTTAAACTAAACTACACTAACCTAACCTAACCTAAACTAAACTAAACTAAACTATAAACTAAACTATAAACTAAATTAAACTAAAATAAAATAAACTAAACTAAATTAAACTAACCTAATCTAAAATAACCTAACCTAACATAAACTAAACTTACTAAACTTACCTAACCTAATCTAACTAAAACTAAACTAAACTAAATTAAACTAAAATAAACAAAACTAAATTATACTATATACTAAACTAAACTAAACTATGAACTAAACTAAAGTAAACTAAACTAAACTATAAACTTAACTACAAACTAAACAATAAACTAAACTAAACTAAACTATAAACTAAACTAAAGTAAACTAAATTAACCTACCCTAACCTAACCTAACCAATACTAAAATAAACTAAACTAAATTAGCTAACCTATCCTAACCTACCCTAACCTAACCTAACCTAAACTAAACTAAATTATCAACTAAACTATAAACTAAACTATAAACTAAACTAAACTAAATTATAAACTAAAGTAAAGTAAACTTGACTACACTATCCTAACCTTACCTAACCTAACGTAAACAAAACTAAACTAAACTAACCTAACCTAAACTAAACTAAACTATAAACTAAGCTATAAATTAACTAAACTAAATTATAAACTAAACTAAATTATACTAAACTAAACTAAACTAAACTAACCTAACCTAACCAAACCTAAGCTAAACTAAACTAAACTAAACTAAACTAATCTAACCTTACCTAACTTAACCTAACTAAACTAAACTAAACTAACCTAAATTCAAATATACTAAACTAAACTTAACTCACCTAACCTAACCTAAATTAAGTAAACTAAAATAAACGAAACTAAACTAAACTAAATTAAACTAACCTATCCTAACCTAAACTAAACTAAACTAAACTATCCTAACCTAACCTTACCTAAACTAAATCAAAATAAAATAAACTAAACTAAATTAACCTACTCTAACCTAAACTAAACTAAATTAAAATAAACTAAACTAAACTAAACTAACCTAACCTAATCTAAACTAAACTAAACTATAAACTAAACTAAATTATAATCTAAACTAAACTATTTTAAACTATCCTAACCTAACCTAACCTAACCTAACTTAAACTAAACTAAACTAAACTAACCTAACCTAATCAAAACTAAACTAAACTAAACTAACCTATCCTAACCTAAGCTAAACTAGCCTATCCTAAACTAAACTAAAATAACCTAACGTAACCTAACCTAAATTAAACTAAATTCACTAAACTAAACTACACTAACCTAACCTAAACTAAGCTAAACTAAACTAAACTAAACTGTAAACTAAACTATAAACTAAATTAAACTAAACTAAACTAAAATAAACTAAACTAACCTAACCTAACATAACCTAACCTAGCTTAAACTAAACTAAACTAAACTAACCTAACCTAACCTAACCTAAACTAAACTAAACTAAATTCACTAAACTAAGCTAAACTTAACTACACTAACCTAACATAACCTAAACTAAACTAAACTAAACTATAAACTAAACTATAAACTAAATTAAACTAAAATAAAATAAATTAAACTAAATTAAACTAACCTAATCTAAACTAACCTAACCTAACATAAACTAAACTTACTAAACTAACCTAACCTAACCTAACCTAAACTAAACTAAAATAAATTAAACTGAAATAAACAAAACTAAATTATACTATATACTAAACCATACTAAACTATGAACTAAACTAAACTAAACTAAACTATAAACGTAACTATAAACTAAACAATAAACTAAACTAAACTATAAACTAAACTAAACTAAACTAAAGTAAACTAAATTAACCTACCCTAACCTAACCTAACTAAAACTAAAATAAACTAAACTAAACCTACCAAACCTATCCTAACCTAACCTAACCTAACCTAAACTAAACTAAATTATAAACTAAACTATAAACTAAACTATAAACTCAACTAAACTAAATTATAAACTAAAGTAAAGTAAACTTTACTACACTATCCTAACCTTACCTAACCTAACCTAAACAAAACTAAACTAAACTAACCTAACCTAAACTAAACTAAACTATAAACTAAACTAAACAAACTAATCTATAAATTAACTAAACAAACTATACTAAAATAAACTAAACTAAACTAACCTAATCTAACCTAACCTAACCTAGCCTAACCTAAATTAAGCTAAGCTGACCTAACCTAACGTAAGCTAACCTAAACGAAAACAAACTAAATAAACTAAACTAAACTAAACTAAACTAAACATAACTATACAAATCTAAACTAAACTAAGCTAAACTATAAACTAAACTAAACTATAAACTAAACTAAATTAAATTATAAACTAAACTATTAACTAAACTAAATTAAACTAAACTAAGCTGTAAAATAAACAAAACTAAACTAAACTATACTAAACTAACCTAACCTAACCAAAATAAAAATAAACTAATCTAACCTAACCTAAACTAAACTAAACTAAATTCAAATAAACTAAACTAATCTAAACTTAACTAAACTAACCTAACCTAAACTAACCAAAACTAAACCAAATTAAACTAAACTAAAATAAACTAAAATAAACTAAAATATAAACTAAACAATAAACTACACTAAACTAAACTATAAACTAAACTATATACTAAACTAAACTAAACTATAAACTAAACTATAAACTAAACTAAACAACCATATAATCTAAAGAAAACTAAACTAAACTAACCTAACCTAACCTAACCTAAACTAACCTAAGCTAAACTAAACTTAACAAAACTAATCTAACCTAACTTAACCTAAACTAATTTAAACTAACCTAAACTAACCAAAACTAAAATAAATTAAACTAAACTAAACTAAACTATAAACTAAGCTATAAATTAACTAAACTAAATTATGAACTAAACTAAACTATACTAAACTAAATTAAACTAATCTAACCTTACCTAACCCAACCTAAACTAAACTAAACTAACCTAACCTAACCTAACCTAAATGAAACTAAACTAAACTAACCTAACTAAAACTAACTAAACTAAACTAAACTAACCTAAATTCAAATATACTAAACTAAACTTAACTCACCTAACCTAACCTAAATTAAGTAAACTAAACTAAACGAAACTAAACTAAACTAAATTAAACTAACCTAACCTAACCTAACCTAAACTAAACTAAACTAAACTATTCTAACCTCACCTAACCTAAACTAAACCAAAATAAAACAAACTAAACTAAACTAACCTACCCTAACCTAAACTAAACTAAATTCAAATAAATTAAACTAAACTAAACTAACCTAAAATAACCTAACCTAACGTAACCTAAACTAAACTAAACCAAAGTTAACTAACCTAACCTAAACTGACAAAAACTAATCTAAATTAAACTAAACTATAAACAAAACTAAACTAACCTAAACTAAACTAAACTAAACTAACCGAACCTACCCTAAACTAACCTAAACAAAAGTAAACTATACTAAACTCAATTAAACTAAACTTAACTAAACAAATTTAAAATATTAATTAAACATAAAATATAAAGTTAACTATAAACTAAACTATAAATTAAACTAAACAAAACAAAAAAAACTAAACTAAATTATACCTAACTAACCTAAACTAAACTAAATTAAACTAAACTATAAACGAAACTAAACTAAACCATCCTAAGCTAACGTAACGTAACCTAAACTAAACTAAACTAAACTAAACTATAAACTAAACTATAAACTAAATTAAGCTAAAATAAAATAAAATAAACTAAATTAAACTAACCTAATCTAAACTAACCTAACCTAACATAAACTAAACTTACTAAACTATCCTAAACTAAACTAACCTAACCTAATCAAAACTAAACTAAACTAAACTTATCTATAAATTAACTAAACTAAACTAAACTAAACTAAACTAAACTAACCTAACCTAAGCTAAACTAGCCTATCCTAAACTAAACTAAACTAAACTAACCTAACCTAACCTAACCTAAATTAAACTATATTCACTAAACTAAACTACACTAACCTAACCTAAACTAAACTGTAAGCTAAACTATAAACTAAATTAAACTAAACTAAACTAAAATAAACTAAACTAACCTAACATAACATAACCTAACCTAGGCTAAACTAAACTAAACTAAGCTAACCTAACCTAATCTAAACTAATCTTAACTAAATTCACTAAACTAAGTTAAACTAAACTACACTAACCTAACCTAACCTAACATAACCTAACCTAGGCTAAACTAAACTAAACTAAACTAAGCTAACCTAAACTAACCTAACCTAACTTAGCCTAACGTCAACTAAACTAAACTAAACTAAAGTAAACAAAATAAGCTAAGCTAAGCTAAGCTAACCTAACCTAAACGAAACTAAACTAAAATAAAATAAACTAAAATAAAATAAACAAAACTAAACTAAACTAACCTAAACTGAAAACTAAACTATAAACTAAATTGTACTAAACTATACACTAAACTATAATCTAAACTAAACTAAACGAAAATAAACTAAACTATAAACTAAACTAAACTGAATTAAAATAAATTAAACCAACCTTACGTAACCTAACCTAACCTAACCTAAACTACACTAAATTAAATTAACCCAACCTAACCTAAGCTGAACTAAACTAAATTCACTAAACCAAACTAAACTAAACCTCACTAACCTAACCTATCCTAACCTAAACTAACCTAAACTAAAGTAAATCAAACTAAACTATAAACTAAACTATAAACTAAACTAAACTAAAATATAAACTAAAGTAAAGTAAACTTAACTACACTATCCTAACCTTACCTAACCTAACCTAAACAAATCTAACTAAACTAACCTAACCTAAACTAAACTATAAACTAAACTAAACTAAACTAATCTATAAATTAACTAAACAAACTATACTAAAATAAACTAACCTAACCTAACCTAGCCTAACTTATATTAAGCTAAGCTATCCTAACCTAACGTAAGCTAACCTAAACGAAATTAAACTAAATAAACTAAACTAAACTAAACTAAACTACCCTAACCTAACCTAGCCTAACGTAAACTAAACTAAACTAAACTAAACTAAAGAAAATAAGCTAAGCTAAGCTAAGCTAAGCTAACCTAAACGAAACTAAACTAAACTAAAATAAAATAAAATAAACTAAACTAAAATTTACAAAACTAAACTGAAAACTAAACTATAAACTAAATTGTACTAAACTATACACTAAACAATAAACTAAACTAAACGAAAATAAACTAAACTATAAACTAAACTAAACTGAATTAAAATAAATTAAACCAACCTTACGTAACCTAACCTAACCTAACCTAAACTATATTAAACTAAATTAACCCAACCTAACCTAAACTGAACTAAACTAAATTCACTAAACCAAACTAAACTAAACCTCACTAACCTAACCTACCCTAACCTAAACTAACCTAAACTAAAATAAATCAAACTAAACTAAACTAAACTAAATTAAACTAAAATAAAATAAACTAAACTAAATTAAACTAACCTAACCTAAACTAAACTAAACTATAAACTAAACTAAACAAACTAATCTATAAATTAACTAAACAAACTATACTAAAATAAACTAAACTAAACTAACCTAATCTAACCTAACCTAACCGAACCTAGCCTAACCTAAATTAAGCTAATCTGACTTAACCTAACTTAAGGTAACCTAAACGAAAATAAACTAAATAAACTAAACTAAACTAAACATAACTATACAAATCTAAACTAAACTAAACTAAACTATAAACTAAACTATAAACTAAACTAAACTATAAACTAAACTAAATTAAATTATAAACTAAACTATTAACTTAACTAAATTAAACTAAACTAAGCTGTAAAATAAACAAAACTAAACTAAACTAAACTAAACTAACCTAACGTAACATAACCTAACCAAAATAAAAATAAACTAAACTTACCTAACCAAACCTAACCTTAACTAAACTAGACTAAACTGAACTAACCTAAACTAACCTATCCTAACCAAAACTAAACTAAACTGAACTAAACTAATAACTAAACTATAAACTAAACTAAACTAAACTATAAACTAAACTAAACAGCACTATTAACTAAACTAAACCCAAATAAACCAACCTAACCTAACCTTTCCTGAACTAAACTTTACTAAACTAAACTAACCTAACCTAACCTAACCTAACCTAACTTAGCCTAACTTCAACTAAACTAAACTAAAGTAAACAAAATAAGCTAAGCTAAGCTAACCTAACCTAACCTAAACGAAACTAAACTAAAATAAAATAAACTAAAATAAAATAAACAAAACTGAATTAAAATAAATTAAACCAACCTTACGTAACCTAACCTAACCTAACCTAAACTACACTAAATTAAATTAACCCAACCTAACTTAAGCTGAACTAAACTAAATTCATTAAACCAAACTAAACTATACCTCACTAACCTAACCTACCCTAACCTAAACTAACCTAAACTAAAGTAAATCAAACTAAACTATAAATTAAACTATAAACTAAACTAAACTAAAATATAAACTAAAGTAAAGTAAACTTAACTACACTATCCTAACCTTACCTAACCTAACCTAAACAAATCTAACTAAACTAACCTAACCTAAACTAAACTAAACTATAAACTAAACTAAACTAAACTAATCTATAAATTAACTAAAAAAACTATACTAAAATAAACTAACCTAACCTAACCTAGCCTTACTTAAATTAAGCTAAGCTATCCTAACCTAATGTAAGCTAACCTAAACGAAATTAAACTAAATAAACTAAACTAAACTAAACTAAACGCAACTATACAAATCTAAACTAAACTAAACTATAAACTAAACTAAACTATAAATTAAACTAAATTAAATTTTAAACTAAACTATTAACTAAACTAAATTAAACTAAACTAATCTGTAAAATAAACAAAACTAAACCAAACTAAACTAAACTACCCTAACCTAACCTAGCCTAACGTAAACTAAACTAAACTAAACTAAAGAAAATAAGCTAAGCTAAGCTAACCTAAACGAAACTAAACTAAACTAAAATAAAATAAAATAAACTAAAATAAAATTTACAAAACTAAACTGAAAACTAAACTATAAACTAAATTGTACTAAACTATACACTAAACAATAAACTAAACTAAACGAAAATAAACTAAACTATAAACTAAACTAAACTGAATTAAAATAAATTAAACCAACCTTACGTAACCTAACCTAACCTAACCTAAACTATATTAAACTAAATTAACCCAACCTAACCTAAACTGAACTAAACTAAATTCACTAAACTAAACTAAACTAAACCTCACTAACCTAACCTACCCTAACCTAAACTAACCTAAACTAAAATAAATCAAACTAAACTAAACTAAACTAAACTATAAACTAAACTATACTAAATTAAACTAAACTAAACTAACCTTACCTAACCTAACCTAAATTAAACTAAACTAACCTAACCTAACCTAACCTAACCTAAATGAAACTAAACTAAACTAACCTAACTTAACAACTAAACTAAACTAAACTAACCTAAATTCAAATATACTAAACTAAACTTAACTCACCTAACCTAACCTAAATTAAGTAAACTAAACTAAACGAAACTAAACTAAACTAAATTAAACTAACCTAACCTAACCTAAACTAAACTAAACTAAACTATCCTAACCTAACCTAAACTAAACCAAAATAAAATAAAATAAACTAAACTAACATACCCTAACCTAAACTAAACTAAATTCAAATAAATTAAACTAAACTAAACTAACCTAAAATAACCTAACGTAACATAACCTAAACTAAACTAAACCAAAGTAAACTAACCTAACCTAACCTAACAAAAACTAATCTAAATTAAACTAAACTATAAACAAAACTAAACTAACCTAAACTAAACTAAACTAAACTAACCGAACCTAACCTATTCTAACCTAAATTAAAGTAAACTATACTAAACTAAATTAAACTAAACTTAAATAAACAAATTTAAAATATCAATGAAACATAAAATATAAACTTAACTACAAACTAAACTATAAATTAAACTAAACTAAACTAATCTAAATTATACCTAACTAACCTAACCTAAACTAAATTAAACTAAACTATAAACGAACCTAAACTAAACTATCCTAAGCTAACGTAACGTAACCTAAACTAAACTAAACTAAACTAACCTAACCTAACCTAATCTAAACAAAACTATACTACAAACTAAACTAAATTATAAATTAAACTAAACTAAACTATCCTGACCTAACCTAACCTAACATAACCTAAACTAAACTGAACTAAACTAACCTAATCAAAACTAAACAAAATTAAACTAATTTATAAATTAACTAAACTAAACTAAACTAAACTAAACTAACCTAAACTAACCTAAGCTAAACTAACCTATCCTAAACTAAACTAAACTAACATAACCTAACCTAACCTAAACTAAACTAAACTAAACTAAACTGTAAACTTAACTATAAAGTAAACTAAATTAAACTAACCTAATCTAAACTAACCTAACCTAACATAAACTAAAATTACTAAACTAACCTAACCTAACCTAACCTAAACTAAACTATACTAAACTAAAATAAACTAAGCTAAACTAATCTAACCTAAGCTTACCTAAACTAAATTATAAACTAAACTAAACTAAACTATAAGTTAAAATAAAATATAAACTAAACTATAAACTAAACTAAATTAAATTATAAACTAAATTAAACTACACTATACTAAATTAAACTAAGGTAAACTTACCTAATCTAACCTAACCCAACCTAAGCAAAAGTAAACTAAACAGAACTAATCTAACCTAAGCTAACCTAAACTAAACTAAACTAAACTAACCTAACCTAACGTAACCTAACCTAAACTAAATTAAACTAAACTAAACTAACCTAACATAACCTAAACTAAATTAAACTAAACTAAATTCAAATAATCTAAACTAAACTGAACTTAACTAAACCTACCTAACCTAACCAAAACTAAACTAAAATAAACTAAACTAAACTAAACTAAACTAAAATAATCTAACCTAACATAACCTAAACTAAACTAAACGAAAGTAAACTAACCTAACCTAACCTAACAAAAACTAATCTAAATTAAACTAAACTAACGTAAACTAAACTAAACTGAACTAACCGAACCAAACCTACCCTAAACTAACTTAAACTAAAGTAAACTATACTAAACTAAATTAAACTAAACTTAACTAAACAAATTTAAAATATTAATTAAACATAAAATATAAACTTAACTATAAACTAAACTATAAATTAAACTAAACTAAACTAAACTAAACTTAACTAAACTATAAATTAAACTATTAGCAAAACTAAACTAAATTATAAACTAATTTAATCTAAACTTTAATTAAAATAAACTATAAACTAAACTATAAACTAAACTAAATTAAATTATAAACTAAACTATACTAAACTATACTAAACCAAGCTAAACTAACCTAATCTACCCTAACGAAACCTAAGCTAAACTAAACTAATGTAAACTAGTCTAACCTATGCTAACCTAAACTAAATTATAAAGTAAACTATTAGCAAATCTAAACTAAAATATAAACTAAACTATAAACTAAACTAAACTAAACTATAAATTAAAGTAAACTATAAACTAACTATAAACTAAATTAAATTAAATTATAAACTAAACTAAAGTACACTATACTAAACTAAACTAAGGTAAACTAACCTAATCTAACCTGACCAAACCTAAGGTAAAGTAAACTAAACTAAACTAATCTAACTTCAGCTAACCTAAATTAAACTAAACTAAACTAACCTAACATAAATTAAACTAAATTAAATTAAACTAAATTCATATAAACTAAACTAAACTGAACTAAACTAAACTAACCTAACCTAACCAAAACTAAACTAAACTAAACTAAACTAAACTAAATAAACTAAGCTAAACTAAATTAATCTAACCTAACGAAAACTAACTAAATTAGATTTAAATAAACTAAACTAAATTAAACTATAACAAAACTAAACTTAACTATAAAATAAACTAAACTGAACTATAAACTAACCTAAACTAAACTAAACTATCCTATCCTAACCTACCCTAACCTAACATAAACTACACTATACTAAATAAACCTAACCTAACTTAAACTAAATTAACTAAACTATAAACTTAACTAAACTATAAACTAATCTATAAACTAAACTAAGCTGAACTAAACTAAACTATAAACTAAATTAAACTAAACTAAAAACTAAACTATAAACTAAACTAAACTAAACTAAACTAACCTAACCTAACCTAACCAAAATAAAAATAAACTAATCTAACCTAACCTAAACTAAACTAAACTAAACTAAATTCAAATAAACTAAACTAATCTAAACTTAACTAAACTAACCTAACCTAACCTATCCAAAACTAAACCAAATTAAACTAAACTAAAATAAACTAAAGTAAACTAAACTATAAACTAAACTATAAACTACACTAAACTAAACAATAAACTAAACTATAAAATAAACTAAAATCAACTATAAACTAAACTAAACAAGCATATAAACTAAAGAAAAGTAAACCATACTAACCTAACCTAACCTAACCTAAACTAACCTAAGCTAAACTAAACTAAACAAAACTAACCTAACCTAACCTAACCTAAACTAAACTAAACTAACCTAACCTAACCAAAACTAAAATAAACTAAAATAAATAAACTAAACTAAACTATAAACTAAGCTATAAATTAACTAAACTAAACTATAAACTAAACTAAACTAAACTATAAATTAAACTAAACTAAACTATCCTAAACTAACCTAACTTAACCTCAACTGAACTAAACTACCCTAACTTAACCTAGACTAAACTAACTTAAACTAAACTAAACTATAAACTAAACTAAATTATAAACTAAACTAAACTCAACCATCCTACCCTAACTTAACCTAACCTAACCTAAACTAAACTAAACTGACCTAACTTAATATAATCTAAACTAAACTAAACTAATTTACAAATTAACTAAACTCAACTAAACTAAACTAAATTAAACTAACCAAACCTAACCTAAGCTAAACTAGCCTATCCTAAATAAAGTAAACTAAACTAAACTAACCTAACCTATCCTAACCTAAACTAAACTAAAATAAATTCACTAAACTAATATACACTAACCTAACCTAACCAAAACTAAACTAAGCTAAACTAAACTGTAAACTAAACTATAAAAAAAATAAACTAAACTAAACTAAAATAAACTAAACTAACCTAACTTAACATAATATAAACTAAACTAAACTAACTAAGCTAAACTAAACTGTAAACTAAACTATAAAGTAATTAAACTAAACTAAACTAACATAAACTAAACTAACCTAACTTAACATAATATACACTAAACTAAAG
Organism: Metallyticus violacea; assembly: GCA_030762175.1. Taxonomy (NCBI): domain Eukaryota; kingdom Metazoa; phylum Arthropoda; class Insecta; order Mantodea; family Metallyticidae; genus Metallyticus; species Metallyticus violacea. Next base: position 79,755,420 of record CM060842.1, on the reverse strand, counting down.
TAACATAAACTAAACTTACTAAACTAACATAACCTAACCTAACCTAAACTAAACTAAATTAAATTAAACTAAAATAAACCAAACTAAATTATACTATATACCAAACTAAACTAAACTATAGAGTAAACTATAAACTAAACTATAAACTAAACTAAACTAAAGTAAACTAAACTAAACTAAACTAAATTAAACTAAACTAAACTATAAACTAAACTATAAACTAAACTTAACTAAACTAAACTAAACAAAAATAACCTAACCAAACCTTACTTAACCTAAATTTACCTAACTAAACTAACCTAACCTAACTTAAACTAAACTAAACTAAACTAAACTAAATTCAAATAAACTAAACTAAACTAATCTTACCCAACCTAACCTAACCTAAATTAAAGTAAACTAAACCAACCTAACCTATCCTAACCAAAACTAAACTAAACTAAACTAAAATAAAATAAACTAAACTAAACAAATCTAAACTATAAATTAAAATAAACTATAAACTAAATTCTACTAAACTAAAATAAACTAAACTAACCTAACCTAACCTAACCTAACCTAACCTAAAATAAAATAAACAAAACTAAACTAACCTAACCTAACCGAACCTAGCTTAACCTAAGCTAACCTAGACGAAAGGAAACTAAACTAAACTGAACTTAACTAAACTATAAATTAAACTATTAGCAAAGCTAAACTAAATTATAAACTAAACTATAAACTAAACTATAAATTAAACTAAACTATAAACTAAACTAAACTAAACTAACCTAACCTAACCTAACCAAAATAAAAATAAACTAATCTAACCTAACCTAAACTAAACTAAACTAAACTAAATTCAAATAAACTAAACTAATCTAAACTTAACTAAACTAACCTAACCTAACCTATCCAAAACTAAACCAAATTAAACTAAACTAAAATAAACTAAAGTAAACTAAACTATAAACTAAACTATAAAGTACACTAAACTAAACAATAAACTAAACTATAAAATAAACTAAAATAAACTATAAACTAAACTAAACAACCATATAAACTAAAGAAAAGTAAACCATACTAACCTAACCTAACCTAACCTAAACTAACCTAAGCTAAACTAAACTAAACAAAACTAACCTAACCTAACCTAACCTAAACTAAACTAAACTAACCTAACCTAACCAAAACTAAAATAAACTAAAATAAATAAGCTAAACTAAACTATAAACTAAGCTATAAATTAACTAAACTAAACTATAAACTAAACTAAACTAAACTATAAATTAAACTAAACTAAACTATCCTAAACTAACCTAACTTAACCTCAACTGAACTAAACTACCCTAACTTAACCTAGACTAAACTAACTTAAACTAAACTAAACTATAAACTAAACTAAATTATAAACTAAACTAAACTCAACCATCCTACCCAAACTTAACCTAACCTAACCTAAACTAAACTAAACTGACCTAACTTAATATAATCTAAACTAAACTAAACTAATTTACAAATTAACTAAACTCAACTAAACTAAACTAAATTAAACTAACCAAACCTAACCTAAGCTAAACTAGCCTATCCTAAATAAAGTAAACTAAACTAAACTAACCTAACCTATCCTAACCTAAACTAAACTAAAATAAATTCACTAAACTAATATACACTAACCTAACCTAACCAAAACTAAACTAAGCTAAACTAAACTGTAAACTAAACTATAAAATAAATTAAACTAAACTAAACTAAAATAAACTAAACTAACCTAACTTAACATAATATAAACTAAACTAAACTAACTAAACTAAACTAAACTGTAAACTAAACTATAAAGTAATTAAACTAAACTAAACTAACCTAACCTAAACTAAACTAAATTAAATTAAACTAAAATAAACCAAACTAAATTATACTATATACCAAACTAAACTAAACTATAGAGTAAACTATAAACTAAACTATAAACTAAACTAAACTAAAGTAAACTAAACTAAACTAAACTAAATTAAACTAAACTAAACTATAAACTAAACTATAAACTAAACTTAACTAAACTAAACTAAACAAAAATAACCTAACCAAACCTAACTTAACCTAAATTTACCTAACTAAACTAACCTAACCTAACTTAAACTAAACTAAACTAAACTAAACTAAATTCAAATAAACTAAACTAAACTAATCTTACCCAACCTAACCTAACCTAAATTAAAGTAAACTAAACCAACCTAACCTATCCTAACCAAAACTAAACTAAACTAAACTAAAATAAAATAAACTAAACTAAACAAATCTAAACTATAAACTAAAATAAACTATAAACTAAATTCTACTAAACTAAAATAAACTAAACTAACCTAACCTAACCTTACCTAACCTAAAATAAAATAAACAAAACTAAACTAACCTAACCTAACCGAACCTAGCTTAACCTAAGCTAACCTAGACGAAAGGAAACTAAACTAAACTGAACTTAACTAAACTATAAATTAAACTATTAGCAAAACTAAACTAAATTATAAACTAAACTATAAACTAAACTAAACTAAACTAAAATAAAATAAACTAAACTAAACTAAACTAAACTATAAATTAAAATAAACTATAAACTAAATTAAATTAAATTATAAACTAAACTATACTAAACTAAACTAAGCTAAACTAACCTAATCTACCCTAACCAAACCTAAGCTAAACTAAACTAAACTAAACTAGTCTAACGTAAGCTAATCTAAACTAAATTATAAATTAAACTATTAGCAAAACTAAACTAAATTATAAACTAAACTATAAACTAAACTAAATTATAAAATAAAATAAACTATATACTAAACTATAAACGAAACTAAATTAAATTATAAACTAAACTAAAGTACACTATACTAAACTAAACTAAGGTAAACTAACCTAATCTAACCTAACCAAACCTAAGGTAAAGTAAACTAAACTAAACTAATCTAACCTAAGCTAACCTAAACTAAACTAAACTAAACTAACCTTACCTAAAGTAACCTAACGTAACCTAAATTAAACTAAATTAAACTAACCTAACATAACCTAATCCAAATTAAACTAAACTAAATTCAAATAAAGCAAACTAAACTGAACTAAACTAAACTAACCTAACCTAAGTTAAAATAAATTAATCTAACCTAACGTAAACTTACTAAACTAGATTTAAATAAACTAAACTAAATTAAACTATAAACAAAACTAAAGTAAACTATAAACTAAACTAAAATAAACTATAAACTAACATAAACTAAACTAAACTATCCTGTCCTAACCTAACCTAACATAAACTAAACTATGCTAAATAAACCTAACCTAACTTAAACTAAACTAAACTAAACTATAAACTTATCTAAATTATAAACAAAACTATAAAATAAACTAAATTAAACTAAACTAAACTATAAACTAAATTAAACTAAACTATAAACTAAACTATAAACTAAACTAAACTAAACTAACCCAACCTAACCTAAACAAAATAAAAATAAACGAATCTAACCTAACTTAAACTAAACTAAACTAAACTAAATTCAAATAAACTAAACTAATCTAAACTTAATTAAACTAACCTAACCTAACCTAACCAAAACTAAAGCAACTTAAACTAAACTAAAATAAACTAAAGTAAACTAAACTATAAACTAAACTATAAACTACACTAAACTAAACTATAAACTAAACTATAAACTAAACTAAACTATAAACTAAACTATAAACTAAACTAAACAACCATATAAACTAAAGAAAACTAAACTAAACTAACCTAACCTAACCTAACCTAAACTAACCTAAGCTAAACTAAACTTAACAAAACTAACCTAACCTAACCTAACCTAAACTAATTTAAACTAACCTAAACTAACCAAAACTAAAATAAACTAAACTAAAACAAACTAAACTAAACTAAACTATAAACTTAGCTATAAATTAACTAAACCAAATTATAAACTAAACTAAACTATACTAAACTAAACTAAACTAATCTAACCTTACCTAATCCAAACTAAAATAAACTAAACTAACCTAACCTAACCTAACCTAAATGAAACTAAAGTAAACTATCCTAACTTAACCTAACTAAACTAAACTAAACTAACCTAAATTCAAATATACTAAACTAAACTTAACTCACCTAACCTAACCTAAATTAAGAAAACTAAACTAAACGAAACAAAACTAAATTAAATTAAACTAACCTAACCTAACCTAAACTAAACTAAACTAAACTATCCTAACCTAACCTAACCTAAACTAAACCAAAATAAAATAAACTAAACTAAACTAACCTACCCTAACCTAAACTAAACTAAATTCAAATAAATTAAACTATACTAAACTAACCTAAAATAACCAAACCTAACATAACCTAAACTAAACTAAACCAAAGTAAACTAACCTAACCTAACCTAACAAAAACTAATCTAAATTAAACTAAACTATAAACAGAACTAAACTAACGTAAAATAAACTAAACTAAACTAACCTAACCTACCCTACCCTAAACAAACCTAAACAAAAGTAAACTATACTAAACTAAATTAAACTAAGCTTAACTAAACAAATTTAAAATATTAATTAAACATAAAATATAAACTTAATTATAAACTAAAATATAAATTAAACTAAACTAAACTAAACTAAACTAAATTATACCTAACTAACCTAACCTAAACTAAATTAAACTAAACTATAAACGAAACTAAACTACACTATCCTAAGCTAACGTAACGTAACCTAAACTAAACTAAACTAAACTAACCTAACCTAACCTAATCTAAACTAAACTATACTATAAACTAAACTAAAGTATAAACTAAGTTAAACTAAACTAAACTATCCTAACCTAACCTAACCTAAACTAAATTAAACTAAACTAACCTAACCTAATCAAAACTAAACTAAATTAAACTAATCTATAAATTAACTAAACTAAACTAAACTAAACTAAACTAAACTAACATAACCTAAGCTAAACTAGCCTATCCTAAAGTAAACGAAACTAAACTAACCTAACCTAACATAACCTAACCTAAATTAAACTATATTCACTAAACTAAACTACACTAACCTAACCTAAACTAAACTAAACTAAACTAAACTGTAAGCTAAACTATAAACTAAATTAAACTAAACTAAAATAAACTATACTAACCTAACCTAACATAACCTAACCTAGGCTAAACTAAACTAAACTAAACTAACCTAACCTAATCTAAACTAAAAAAAAACTAAATTCACTAAACTATGTTAAACTAAACTACACTAACCTAACCAAACCTAAACTAAACTAAACTAAACTGTAAACTAAACTATAAACTAAATTAAACTAAAATAAAATAAACTAAACTAAATTAAACTAACCTAATCTAAAATAACCTAACCTAACCTAACATAAACTAAACTTACTAAACTTACCTAACCTAATCTAACTAAAACTAAACTAAACTAAATTAAACTAAAATAAACAAAACTAAATTATACTATATACTAAACTAAACTAAACTATGAACTAAACTAAAGTAAACTAAACTAAACTATAAACTTAATTATAAACTAAAATATAAACTAAACTAAACTAAACTATAAACTAAACTAAAGTAAACTAAATTAACCTACCCTAACCTAACCTAACCAATACTAAAATAAACTAAACTAAATTAGCTAACCTATCCTAACCTAACCTAACCTAACCTAACCTAAACTAAACTAAATTATCAACTAAACTATAAACTAAACTATAAACTAAACTAAACTAAATTATAAACTAAAGTAAAGTAAACTTGACTACACTATCCTAACCTTACCTAACCTAACCTAAACAAAACTAAACTAAACTAACCTAACCTAAACTAAACTAAACTATAAACTAAGCTATAAATTAACTAAACTAAATTATAAACTAAACTAAATTATACTAAACTAAACTAAACTAACCTAACCTAACCAAACCTAAGCTAAACTAAACTAAACTAAACTAATCTAACCTTACCTAACCTAACCTAAACTAAACTAACCTAACCTAACCTAACCTAAATGAAACTAAAATAAACTAACCTAACTTTACCTAACTAAACTAAACTAAACTAACCTAAATTCAAATATACTAAACTAAACTTAACTCACCTAACCTAACCTAAATTAAGTAAACTAAAATAAACGAAACTAAACTAAACTAAATTAAACTAACCTAACCTAACCTAAACTAAACTAAACTAAACTATCCTAACCTAACCTTACCTAAACTAAATCAAAATAAAATAAACTAAATTAAATTAACCTACTCTAACCTAAACTAAACTAAATTAAAATAAACTAAACTAAACTAAACTAACCTAACCTAACCTAATCTAAACTAAACTAAACTATAAAATAAAATAAATTATAATCTAAACTAAACTATTTTAAACTATCCTAACCTAACCTAACCTAACCTAACCTAACCTAAACTAAACTAAACTAAACTAACCTAACCTAATCAAAACTAAACTAAACTAAACTAAACTAACCTATCCTAACCTAAGCTAAACTAGCCTATCCTAAACTAAACTAAAATAACCTAACGTAACCTAACCTAAATTAAACTAAATTCACTAAACTAAACTACACTAACCTAACCTAAACTAAGCTAAACCAAACTAAACTAAACTGTAAACTAAACTATAAACTAAATGAAACTAAACTAAACTAAAATAAACTAACCTAACCGAACATAACCTAACCTAGCTTAAACTAAACTAAACTAAACTAAATTCACTAAACTAAGCTAAACTTAACTACACTAACCTAACCTAACCTAAACTAAACTAAACTAAACTATAAACTAAACTATAAACTAAATTAAACTAAAATAAAATAAAATAAACTAAATTAAACTAACCTAATCTAAACTAACCTAACCTAACATAAACTAAACTTACTAAACTAACCTAACCTAACCTAACCTAAACTAAACTAAATTAACTAAACTATAAACTTAACTAAACTATAAACTAATCTATAAACTAAACTAAACTAAACTATAAACTAAATTAAACTAAACTAAAAACTAAACTATAAACTAAACTAAACTAAACTAAACTAACCTAACCTAACCTAACCTAACCAAAATAAAAATAAACTAATCTAACCTAACCTAAACTAAACTAAACAAAACTAAATTCAAATAAACTAAACTAATCTAAACTTAACTAAACTAACCTAACCTAACCTATCCAAAACTAAACCAAATTAAACTAAACTAGAATAAACTAAAGTAAACTAAACTATAAACTAAACTATAAACTACACTAAACTAAACAATAAACTAAACTATAAAATAAACTAAAATAAACTATAAACTAAACTAAACAACCATATAAACTAAAGAAAAGTAAACCATACTAACCTAACCTAACCTAACCTAAACTAACCTAAGCTAAACTAAACTAAACAAAACTAACCTAACCTAACCTAACCTAAACTAAACTAACCTAACCTAACCAAAACTAAAATAAACTAAAATAAATAAACTAAACTAAACTAAACTATAAACTAAGCTATAAATTAACTAAACTAAACTATAAACTAATCTAAACTAAACTATAAATTAAACTAAACTAAACTATCCTAAACTAACCTAACTTAACCTAAACTGAACTAAACTACCCTAACTTAACCTAGACTAAACTAACTTAAACTAAACTAAACTATAAACTAAACTAAATTATAAACTAAACTAAACTCAACCATCATACCCTAACTTAACCTAACCTAACCTAAACTAAACTAAACTGACCTAACTTAATATAATCTAAACTAAACTAAACTAATTTACAAATTAACTAAACTCAACTAAACTAAACTAATTTACAAATTAACTAAACTCAACTAAACTAAACTAAATTAAACTAACCAAACCTAACCTAAGCTAAACTAGCCTATCCTAAAGTAAAGTAAACTAAACTAAACTAACCTAACCTATCCTAACCTAAACTAAACTAAACTAAATTCACTAAACTAATATACACTAACCTAACCTAACCAAAACTAAACTAAACTAAACTAAACTGTAAACTAAACTATAAAATAAATTAAACTAAACTAAACTAAAATAAACTAAACTAACCTAACTTAACATAATATAAACTAAACTAAACTAACTAAACTAAACTAAACTGTAAACTAAACTATAAAATAAATTAAACTAAACAAAACTAAAATAAACTAAACTAACCTAACTTAACATAATATAAACTAAACTAAACTAACATAAACTAAACTTACTAAACTAACATAACCTAACCTAACCTAAAGTAAACTAAACTAAATTAAACTAAAATAAACCAAACTAAATTATACTATATACTAAACTAAACTAAACTACAAAGTAAACTATAAACTAAACTATAAACTAAAATAAACTAAACTATAAACTAAACTAAACTAAAGTAAACTAAACTAAATTAAACTAAACTAAACTAAACTATAAACTAAACTATAAACTAAACTTAACTAAACTAAACTAAACTAAAATAACCTAACCAAACCTAACTTAACCTAAATTAAACTAAACTAAACTAACCTAACCTAACTTAAACTAAACTAAACTAAACTAAATTCAAATAAACTAAACCAAACTAATCTTACCTAACCTTACCTAACCTAAATTAAAGTAAACTAAACCAACCTAACCTATCCTAACCAAAACTAAACTAAACTAAACTAAACTAAAATAAACTAAACTAAACAAATCTAAACTATAAACTAAAATAAACTATAAACTAAACTCTACTAAACTAAAATAAAATAAACTAACCTAACCTAACCTAACCTAAAATAAAATAAACAAAACTAAACTAACCTAACCTACCCGAACGTAGCTTAACCTAAGCTAACCTAGACGAAAGGAAACTAAACTAAACTGAACTTAACTAAACTATAAATTAAACTATTAGCAAAACTAAACTAAATTATAAACTAAACTATAAACTAAACTAAACTAAACTATAAATTAAAATAAACTATAAACTAAACTAAATTAAATTATAAACTAAACTATACTAAACTAAACTAAACTAAGTTAAACTAACCTAATCTACCCTAACCAAACCTAAGCTAAACTAAACTAAACTAAACTAGTCTAACGTAAGCTAACCTAAACTAATTATAAATTAAACTATTAGCAAAACTAAACTAAATTATGAACTAAACTATAAACTAAACTAAATTATAAATTAAAATAAACTATAAACTAAACTATAAACTAAACTAAATTAAATTATAAACTAAACTAAAGTACACTATACTAAACTAAACTAAGGTAAACTAACCTAATCTAACCTAACCAAACCTAAGGTAAAGTAAACTAAACTAAACTAATCTAACCTAAGCTAACCTAAACTAAACTAAACTAAACTAACCTAACCTAACGTAACCTAACGTAACCTAAATTAAACTAAACTAAACTAACCTAACATAACCTAATATAAATTAAACTAGACTAAATTCAAATAAACTAAACTAAACTGAACTAAACTAAACTAACCTAACCTAACCAAAACTAACCTAAACTAAACTAAACTAAACTAAATAAACTAAGCTAAAATAAATTAATCTAACCTAACGTAAACTTACTAAACTAGATTTAAATAAACATAACTAAATTAAACTATAAACAAAACTAAACTAAACTATAAACTGAACTAAACTAAACTATAAACTAACGTAAACTAAAGTAAACTATCCTGTCCTAACCTAACCTAACCTAACATAAACTAAACTATACTAAATAAACCTAACCTAACTTAAACTAAACTAAACTAAACTATAAACTTTACTAAATTATAAACTAACTATAAACTAAACTATAAATTAAATTAAACTAAACTATAAACTAAACTATAAACTAAACTAAACTAAACTAACCTAACCTAACCTAACCAAAATAAACATAAACTAATCTAACCTAACTTAAACTAATCTAATCTAAACTAAATTCAAATAAACTAATCTAATCTAAACTTAATTAAACTAACCTAACCTAACCTAACCAAAACTAAACCAAATTAAACTAAACTAAAATAAACTAGAGTAAACTAAACTATAAACTAAACTATAAACTACACTAAACTAAACTATAAACTAAACTATAAACTAAACTAAACTAAACTATAAACTAAACTATAAACTAAACTAAACAACCATATAAACTAAAGAAAACTAAACTAAACTAACCTAACCTAACCTAACCTAAACTAACCTAAGCTAAATTAAAATTAACAAAACTAACCTAACCTAACCTAACCTAAACTAATTTAAACTAACCTAAACTAACCAAAACTAAAATAAACTAAACTAAAATAAACTATACTAAACTAAACTATAAACTAAGCTATAAATTAACTAATCTAAATTATAAACTAAACTAAACTATACTAAACTAAACTAAACTAATCTAACCTTACCTAACCCAACCTAAACTTAACTAAACTAACCTAACCTAACCTAACCTAAATGAAACTAAAGTAAACTAACCTAACTTAAACTAACTAAACTAAACTAAACTAAACTAAATTCAAATATACTAAACTAAACTTAACTCACCTAACCTAACCTAAATTAAGAAAACTAAACTAAACGAAACTAAACTAAACTAAATTAAACTAACCTAACCTAACCTAACCTAAACTAAACTAAATTCAAATAAATTAAACTAAACTAAACTAACCTAAAATAATCTAACCTAACATAACCTAAACTAAACTAAACGAAAGTAAACTAACCTAAACTAAACTAAACGAAAGTAAACTAACCTAACCTAACCTAACAAAAACTAATCTAAATTAAACTAAACTATAAACAAAACTAAACTAACGTAAACTAAACTAAACTGAACTAACCGAACCTAACCTACCCTAAACTAACCTAAACTAAAGTAAACTATACTAAACTAAATTAAACTAAACTTAACTAAACAAATTTAAAATATTAATTAAACATAAAATATAAACTTAACTATAAACTAAACTATAAATTAAACTAAACTAAACCTAACTTAACTAAACTATAAATTAAACTATTAGCAAAACTAAACTAAATTATAAACTAAACTATAAACTAATTTAAACTAAACTATAAATTAAAATAAACTATAAACTAAACTATAAACTAAGCTAAATTAAATTATAAACTAAACTATACTAAACTATACTAAACTAAGCTAAATTAACCTAATCTACCCTAACGAAACCTAAGCTAAACTAAACTAAACTAAACTAGTCTAACCTATGCTAACCTAAACTAAATTATAAATTAAACTATTAGCAAATCTAAATTAATCATAAACTAAACTATAAACTAAACTAAACTAAACTATAAATTAAAGTAAACTATAAACTAAACTATAAACTAAATTAAATTAAATTATAAACTAAACTAAAGTACACTATACTAAACTCAACTAAGGTAAACTAACCTAATCTAACCTAACCAAACCTAAGGTAAAGTAAATTAAACTAAACTAATCTAACTTAAGCTAACCTAAACTAAACTAAACTAAACTAACCTAACCTAACGTAACCTAACGTAACCTAAATTAAACTAAACTAAACTAACCTAACATAACCTAAACTAAATTAAATTAAACTAAATTCATATAAACTAAACTAAACTGAACTAAACTAAACTAACCTAACCTAACCAAAACTAAACTAAACTAAACTAAACTAAACTAAATAAACTAAGCTAAACTAAATTAATCTAACCTAACGAAAACTAACTAAATTAGATTTAAATAAATTAAACTAAATTAAACTATAACCAAAACTAAACTTAACTATAAACTAAACTAAACTGAACTATAAACTAACCTAAACTAAACTAAACTATCCTATCCTAACCTACCCTAACCTAACATAAACTACACTATACTAAATAAACCTAACCTAACTTAAACTAAATTAACTAAACTATAAACTTAACTAAACTATAAACTAATCTATAAACTAAACTAAACTAAACTAAATTATAAACTAAATTAAACTAAACTAAAAACTAAACTATAAACTAAACTAAACTAAACTAACCTAACCTAACCTAACCAAAATAAAAATAAACTAATCTAACCTAACCTAAACTAAACAAAACTAAATTCAAATAAACTAAACTAATCTAAACTTAACTAAACTAACCTAACCTAACCTAACCAAAACTAAACCAAATTAAACTAAACTAAAATAAACTAAAGTAAACTAAAATATAAACAAAACTATAAACTACACTAAACTAAACAATAAACTAAACTATAAAATAAACTAAAATAAACTATAAACTAAACTAAAAAACCATATAAACTAAAGAAAAGTAAACCATACTAACCTAACCTAACCTAACCTAAACTAACCTAAGCTAAACTAAACTAAACAAAACTAACCTAACCTAACCTAACCTAAACTAAACTAAACTAACCTAACCTAACCAAAACTAAAATAAACTAAAATAAATAAACTAAACTAAACTAAACTATAAACTAAGCTATAAATTAACTAAACTAAACTATAAACTAAACTAAACTAAACTATAAATTAAACTAAACTATCCTAAACTAACCTAACTTAACCTAAACTGAACTAAACTACCCTAACTTAACCTAGACTAAACTAACTTAAACTAAACTAAACTATAAACTAAACTAAATTATAAACTAAACTAAACTCAACCATCCTACCCTAACTTAACCTAACCTAACCTAAACTAAACTAAACTGACCTAACTTAATATAATCTAAACTAAACTAAACTAATTTACAAATTAACTAAACTCAACTAAAGTAAACTAAATTAAACTAACTAAACCTAACCTAAGCTAAACTAGCCTATCCTAAATAAAGCAAACTAAACTAAACTAACCTAACCTATCCTAACCTAAACTAAACTAAACTAAATTCACTAAACTAATATACACTAACCTAACCTAACCAAAACTAAACTAAACTAAACTAAACTGTAAATTAACTATAAAATAAATTAAACTAAACTAAACTAAAATAAACTAAACTAACCTAACTTAACATAATATAAACTAAACTAAACTAACATAAACTAAACTTACTAAACTAACATAACCTAACCTAACCTAAACTAAACTAAATTAAATTAAACTAAAATAAACCAAACTAAATTATACTATATACTAAACTAAACTAAACTATAAAGTAAACTATAGACTAAACTATAAACTAAACTAAACTAAAGTAAACTAAACTAAACTAAACTAAATTAAACTAAACTAAACTATAAACTAAACTATAAACTAAACTTAACTAAACTAAACTAAACAAAAATAACCTAACCAAACCTAACTTAACCTAAATTAACCTAACTAAACTAACCTAACCTAACTTAAACTAAACTAAACTAAACTAAACTAAATTCAAATAAACTAAACTAAACTAATCTTACCCAACCTAACCTAACCTAAATTAAAGTAAACTAAACTGCCCTAACCTATCCTAACCAAAACTAAACTAAACTAAACTAAAATAAAATAAACTAAACTAAACAAATCTAAACTATAAACTAAAATAAACTATAAACTAAACTCTACTAAACTAAAATAAACTAAACTAACCTAACCTAACCTAACCTAACCTAACCTAACCTAAAATAAAATAAACAAAACTAAACTAACCTAACCTAACCGAACCTAGCTTAACCTAAGCTAACCTAGACGAAAAGAAACTAAACTAAACTAAACTTAACTAAACTATAAATTAAACTATTAGCAAAACTAAACTAAATTATAAACTAAACTATAAACTAAACTAAACTAAACTATAAATTAAAATAAACTATAAACTAAACTAAATTAAATTATAAACTAAACTATACTAAACTAAACTAAACTAAGCTAAACTAACCTAATCTACCCTAACCAAACCTAAGCTAAACTAAACTAAACTAAACTAGTCTAACGTAAGCTAACCTAAACTAAATTATAAATTAAACTATTAGCAAAACTAAACTAAATTATAAACTAAACTATAAACTAAACTAAATTATAAATTAAAATAAACTATAAACTAAACTATAAACTAAACTAAATTAAATTATAAACTAAACTATACTAAACTAAACTAAACTAAGGTAAACTAACCTATTCTAACCTAACCAAACCTAAGGTAAAGTAAACTAAACTAAACTAATCTAACCTAAGCTAACCTAAACTAAACTAAACTAAACTAACCTAACCTAACGTAACCTAATCTAAATTAAACTAAACTAAATTCAAATAAAGCAAACTAAACTGAACTAAACTAAACTAACCTAACCTAACCAAAACTAAACTAAACTAAACTAAACTAAATAAACTAAGTTAAAATAAATTAATCTAACCTAACGTAAACTTACTAAACTAGATTTAAATAAACTAAACTAAATTAAACTATAAACAAAACTAAACTGAACTATAAACTAAACTAAACTAAACTATAAACTAACATAAACTAAACTAAACTATCCTGTCCTAACCTAACTTAACAAAAACTAAACTATGCTAAATAAACCTAACCTAACTTAAACTAAACTAAACTAAACTATAAACTTATCTAAATTATAAATTAAGTATAAACTAAACTAAATTAAACTAAACTAAACTATAAACTAAATTAAACTAAACCATAAACTAAACTATAAACTAAACTAAACTAAACTAACCTAGCCTAACCTAACCAAAATAAAAATAAACGAATCTAACCTAACTTAAACTAAAATAAACTAAACTAAATTCAAATAAACTAAACTAATCTAAACTTAATTAAACTAACCTAACCTAACCTAACCAAAACTAAAGCAAATTAAACTAAACTAAAATAAACTAAAGTAAACTAAACTATAAACTACACTAAACTAAACTATAAACTAAACTATAAACTAAACTAAACTATAAACTAAACTATAAACTAAACTAAACAACCATATAAACTAAAGAAAACTAAACTAAACTAACCTAATCTAACCTAACCTAAACTAACCTAAGCTAAACTAAACTTAACAAAACTAACCTAACCTAACCTAACCTAAACTAATTTAAACTAACCTAAACTAACCAAAACTAAAATAAACTAAACTAAAACAAACTAAACTAAACTAAACTAAACTAAACTAACATAACCTAAGCTAAACTATCCTATCCTAAAGTAAACGAACCTAAACTAACCTAACCTAACCTAACCTAAATTAAACTATATTCACTAAACTAAACTACACTAACCTAACCTAAACTAAACTAAACTAAACTAAACTGTAAGCTAAACTATAAACTAAATTAAACTAAACTAAACTAAAATAAACTATACTAACCTAACATAACCTAACCTAGGCTAAACTAAACTAAACTAAACTAACCTAACCTAATCTAAACTAAAAAAAACTAAATTCACTAAACTATGTTTAACTAAACTACACTAACCTAACCTAACCTAAACTAAACTAAACTATAAACTAAACTATAAACTAAATTAAACTAAAATAAAATAAACTAAACTAAATTAAACTAACCTAATCTAAAATAACCTAACCTAACCTAACATAAACTAAACTTACTAAACTTACCTAACCTAATCTAACTAAAACTAAACTAAACTAAATTAAATTAAATAAACAAAGCTAAATTATACTATATACTAAACTAAACTAAACTATGAACTAAACTAAAGTAAACTAAACTAAACTATAAACTTAACTATAAACTAAACAATAAACTAAACTAAACTAAACTATAAACTAAACTAAAGTAAACTAAATTAACCTACCCTAACCTAACCTAACCAATACTAAAATAAACTAAACTAAATTACCTAAGCTATCCTAACCTAACCTAACCTAACCTAAACTAAACTAAATTATAAACTAAACTATAAACTAAACCATAAACTAAACTAAACTAAATTATTAACTAAAGTAAAGTAAACTTAACTACACTATCCTAACCTTACCTAACCTAACCTAAACAAAACTAAACTAAACTAACCTAACCTAAACTAAACTAAACTATAAACTAAGCTATAAATTAACTAAACTAAATTATAAACTAAACTAAATTATACTAAACTAAACTAAACTAAACTAACCTAACCTAACCAAACCTAAGCTAAACTAAACTAAACTAATCTAACCTTACCTAACCTAACCTAAACTAAACTAAACTAACCTCACCTAAAATAACCTAAATGAAACTAAAATAAACTAACCTAACTTAACCTAACTAAACTAAACTAAACTAACCTAAATTCCAATATACTAAACTAAACTTAACTCACCTAACCTAACCTAAATTAAGTAAACTAAACTAAACGAAACTAAACTAAACGAAATTCAACTAACCTAACCTAACCTAAACTTAACTAAACTAAACTATCCTAACCTAACCTTACCTAAACTAAATCAAAATAAAATAAACTAAACTAAATTAACCAACTCTAACCTAAACTAAACTAAATTAAAATAAACTAAACTAAACTAAAGTAACCTAAAATAACCTAACCTAACATAAAATAAACTAAACTAAACCAAAGTAAACTAACCTAACCTAACCAAAACTAATTTTAATTTAAACCAAACTATAAACAAAACTAAACTAACCTAAACTAAACTAAACTAAACTAAACGAACCTAACCTATTCTAACCTAATCTAACCTAATTTAAACTAAACTAAACTAACCTAACCTACCCTAAACTAACCTAAACTAAAGTAAATTATACTAAACTAAATTAAACTAAACTTAACTAAACAAATTAAAAATATTAATTAAACATAAAATATAAACTTAACTATAAACTAAACTATAAATTAAACTAAACTAAACTAAGCTAAACTAAATTATACCTAACTAACCTAACGTAAACTAAATTAAACTAAATTATAAACGAAACTAAACTAAACTATCCTAAGCTAACGTAACGTAACCTAAACTAAACTAAACTAAACTAACCTAACCTAACCTAATCTAAACTAAACTAAACTATAAACTAAACTAAATTATAATCTAAACTAAACTATTTTAAATTATCCTAACCTAACCTAACCTAACCTAACCTAAACTAAACTAAACTAAACTAACCTAACCTAATCAAAACTAAACTAAACTAAACTAAACTAACCTAACCTAACCTAAGCTAAACTAGCCTATCCTAAACTAAACTAAAATAACCTAACCTAACCTAACCTAAACTAACCTAAGCTAAATTAAAATTAACAAAACTAACCTAACCTAACCTAACCTAAACTAATTTAAACTAACCTAAACTAACCAAAACTAAAATAAACTAAACTAAAATAAACTATACTAAACTACACTATAAACTAAGCTATAAATTAACTAATCTAAATTATAAACTAAACTAAACTATACTAAACTAAACTAATCTAACCTTACCTAAACCAACCTAAACTAAACTAAACAAACCTAACCTAACCTAACCTAACCTAACCTAAATGAAACTAAAGTAAACTAACCTAACTTAAACTAACTAAACTAAACTAAACTAAATTCAAATATACTAAACTAAACTTAACTCACCTAACCTAACGTAAATTAAGAAAACTAAACTAAACGAAACTAAACTAAACTAAATTAAACTAACCTAACCTAACCTAACCTAAACTAAACTAAACTAAACTATCCTAACCTAACCTAACCTAAACTAAACCAAAATAAAATAAACTAAACTAAACTAACCTACCCTAACCTAAACTAAACTAAATTCAAATAAATTAAACTAAACTAAACTAACCTAAAATAATCTAACCTAACATAACCTTAACTAAACTAAACGAAAGTAAACTAACCTAACCTAACCTAACAAAAACTAATCTAAATTAAACTAAACTATAAACAAAACTAAACTAACGTAAACTAAACTAAACTGAACTAACCGAACCTAACGTACCCTAAACTAACCTAAACTAAAGTAAACTATACTAAACTAAATTAAACTAAACTTAACTAAACAAATTTAAAATATTAATTAAACATAAAATATAAACTTAACTATAAACTAAACTATAAATTAAACTAAACTAAACCTAACTTAACTAAACTATAAATTAAACTATTAGCAAAACTAAACTAAATTATAAACTAAACTATAAACTAATTTAAACTAAACTATAAATTAAAATAAACTATAAACTAAACTATAAACTAAACTAAATTAAATTATAAACTAAACTATACTAAACTATACTAAACTAAGCTAAACTAACCTAATCTACCCTAACGAAACCTAAGCTAAACTAAACTAAACTAAACTAGTCTAACCTATGCTAACCTAAACTAAATTATAAATTAAACTATTAGCAAATCTAAACTAAATCATAAACTAAACTATAAACTAAACTAAACTAAACTATAAATTAAAGTAAACTATAAACTAAACTATAAACTAAATTAAATTAAATTATAAACTAAACTAAAGTACACTATACTAAACTCAACTAAGGTAAACTAACCTAATCTAACCTAACCAAACCTAAGGTAAAGTAAATTAAACTAAACTAATCTAACTTAAGCTAACCTAAACTAAACTAAACTAAACTAACCTAACCTAACGTAACCTAACGTAACCTAAATTAAACTAAAATAAACTAACCTAACATAACCTAAACTAAATTAAATTAAACTAAATTCATATAAACTAAACTAAACTGAACTAAACTAAACTAACCTAACCTAACCAAAACTAAACTAAACTAAACTAAACTAAACTAAATAAACTAAGCTAAACTAAATTAATCTAACCTAACGAAAACTAACTAAATTAGATTTAAATAAATTAAACTAAATTAAACTATAAACAAAACAAAACTTAACTATAAACTAAACTAAACTGAACTATAAACTAACCTAAACTAAACTAAACTATCCTATCCTAACCTACCCTAACCTAACATAAACTACACTATACTAAATAAACCTAACCTAACTTAAACTAAATTAACTAAACTATAAACTTAACTAAACTATAAACTAATCTATAAACTAAACTAAACTAAACTAAACTAAATTATAAACTAAATTAAACTAAACTAAAAACTAAACTATAAACTAAACTAAACTAAACTAAACTAACCTAACCTAACCTAACCTAACCAAAATAAAAATAAACTAATCTAACCTAACCTAAACTAAACTAAACTAAATTCAAATAAACTAAACTAATCTAAACTTAACTAAACTAACCTAACCTAACCTAACCAAAACTAAACCAAATTAAACTAAACTAAAATAAACTAAAGTAAACTAAAATATAAACTAAACTATAAACTACACTAAACTAAACAATAAACTAAACTATAAAATAAACTAAAATAAACTATAAACTAAACTAAAAAACCATATAAACTAAAGAAAAGTAAACCATACTAACCTAACCTAACCTAACCTAAACTAACCTAAGCTACACTAAACTAAACAAAACTAACCTAACCTAACCTAACCTAAACTAAACTAAACTAACCTAACCTAACCAAAAATAAAATAAACTAAAATAAATAAACTAAACTAAACTAAACTATAAACTAAGCTATAAATTAACTAAACTAAACTATAAACTAAACTAAACTATAAATTAAACTAAACTATCCTAAACTAACCTAACTTAACCTAAACTGAACTAAACTACCCTAACTTAACCTAGACTAAACTAACTTAAACTAAACTAAACTATAAACTAAACTAAATTATAAACTAAACTAAACTCAACCATCCTACCCTAACTTAACCTAACCTAACCTAAACTAAACTAAACTGACCTAACTTAATATAATCTAAACTAAACTAAACTAATTTACAAATTAACTAAACTCAACTAAAGTAAACTAAATTAAACTAACTAAACCTAACCTAAGCTAAACTAGCCTATCCTAAATAAAGCAAACTAAACTAAACTAACCTAACCTATCCTAACCTAAACTAAACTAAACTAAATTCACTAAACTAATATACACTAACCTAACCTAACCAAAACTAAACTAAACTAAACTAAACTGTAAATTAACTATAAAATAAATTAAACTAAACTAAACTAAAATAAACTAAACTAACCTAACTTAACATAATATAAACTAAACTAAACTAACATAAACTAAACTTACTAAACTAACATAACCTAACCTAACCTAAACTAAACTAAATTAAATTAAACTAAAATAAACCAAACTAAATTATACTATATACTAAACTGAACTAAACTATAAAGTAAACTATAGACTAAACTATAAACTAAACTAAACTAAAGTAAACTAAACTAAACTAAACTAAATTAAACTAAACTAAACTATAAACTAAACTATAAACTAAACTTAACTAAACTAAACTAAACAAAAATAACCTAACCAAACCTAACTTAACCTAAATTAACCTAACTAAACTAACCTAACCTAACTTAAACTAAACTAAACTAAACTAAACTAAATTCAAATAAACTAAACTAAACTAATCTTACCCAACCTAACCTAACCTAAATTAAAGTAAACTAAACTGCCCTAACCTATCCTAACCAAAACTAAACTAAACTAAACTAAAATAAAATAAACTAAACTAAACAAATCTAAACTATAAACTAAAATAAACTATAAACTAAACTCTACTAAACTAAAATAAACTAAACTAACCTAACCTAAACTAACCTAACCTAACCTAACCTAAAATAAAATAAACAAAACTAAACTAACCTAACCTAACCGAACCTAGCTTAACCTAAGCTAACCTAGACGGAAAGAAACTAAACTAAACTGAACTTAACTAAACTATAAATTAAACTATTAGCAAAACTAAACTAAATTATAAACTAAACTATAAACTAAACTAAACTAAACTATAAATTAAAATAAACTATAAACTAAACTAAATTACATTATAAACTAAACTATACTAAACTAAACTAAACTAAGCTAAACTAACCTAATCTACCCTAACCAAACCTAAGCTAAACTAAACTAAACTAAACTAGTCTAACGTAAGCTAACCTAAACTAAATTATAAATTAAACTATTAGCAAAACTAAACTAAATTATAAACTAAACTATAAACTAAACTAAATTATAAATTAAAATAAACTATAAACTAAACTATAAACTAAACTAAATTAAATTATAAACTTAACTATACTAAACTAAACTAAACTAAGGTAAACTAACCTAATCTAACCTAACCAAACCTAAGGTAAAGTAAACTAAACTAAACTAATCTAACCTAAGCTAACCTAAACTAAACTAAACTAAACTAACCTAACCTAACGTAACCTAATCTAAATTAAACTAAACTAAATTCAAATAAAGCAAACTAAACTGAACTAAACTAAACTAACCTAACCTAACCAAAACTAAACTAAACTAAACTAAACTAAATAAACTAAGTTAAAATAAATTAATCTAACCTAACGTAAACTTACTAAACTAGATTTAAATAAACTAAACTAAATTAAACTATAAACAAAACTAAACTGAACTATAAACTAAACTAAACTAAACTATAAACTAACATAAACTAAACTAAACTATCCTGTCCTAACCTAACATAGCAAAAACTAAACTATGCTAAATAAACCTAACCTAACTTAAACTAAACTAAACTAAACTATAAACTTATCTAAATTATAAATTAAGTATAAACTAAACTAAATTAAACTAAACTAAACTATAAACTAAATTAAACTAAACTATAAACTAAACTATAAACTAAACTAAACTAAACTAACCTAACCTAACCTAACCTAACCAAAATAAAAATAAACGAATCTAACCTAACTTAAACTAAAATAAACTAAACTAAATTCAAATAAACTAAACTAATCTAAACTTAATTAAACTAACCTAACCTAACCTAACCAAAACTAAAGCAAATTAAACTAAACTAAAATAAACTAAAGTAAACTAAACTATAAACTACACTAAACTAAACTATAAACTAAACTATAAACTAAACTAAACTATAAACTAAACTATAAACTAAACTAAACAACCATATAAACTAAAGAAAACTAAACTAAACTAACCTAATCTAACCTAACCTAAACTAACCTAAGCTAAACTAAACTTAACAAAACTAACCTAACCTAACCTAAACTAATTTAAACTAACCTAAACTAACCAAAACTAAAATAAACTAAACTAAAACAAACTAAACTAAACTAAACTAAACTAAACTAACATAACCTAAGCTAAACTATCCTATCCTAAAGTAAACGAACCTAAACTAACCTAACCTAACCTAACCTAAATTAAACTATATTCACTAAACTAAACTACACTAACCTAACCTAAACTAAACTAAACTAAACTAAACTAAACTGTAAGCTAAACTATAAACTAAATTAAACTAAACTAAACTAAAATAAACTATACTAACCTAACATAACCTAACCTAGGCTAAACTAAACTAAACTAAACTAACCTAACCTAATCTAAACTAAAAAAAACTAAATTCACTAAACTATGTTAAACTAAACTACACTAACCTAACCTAACCTAAACTAAACTAAACTATAAACTAAACTATAAACTAAATTAAACTAAAATAAAATAAACTAAACTAAATTAAACTAACCTAATCTAAAATAACCTAACCTAACCTAACATAAACTAAACTTACTAAACTTACCTAACCTAATCTAACTAAAACTAAACTAAACTAAATTAAACTAAAATAAACAAAACTAAATTATACTATATACTAAACTAAACTAAACTATGAACTAAACTAAAGTAAACTAAACTAAACTATAAACTTAACTATAAACTAAACAATAAACTAAACTAAACTAAACTATAAACTAAACTAAAGTAAACTAAATTAACCTACCCTAACCTAACCTAACCAATACTAAAATAAACTAAACTAAATTACCTAAGCTATCCTAACCTAACCTAACCTAACCTAACCTAACCTAAACTAAACTAAATTATAAACTAAACTATAAACTAAACCATAAACTAAACTAAACTAAATTATTAACTAAAGTAAAGTAAACTTAACTACACTATCCTAACCTTACCTAACCTAACCTAAACAAAACTAAACTAAACTAACCTAACCTAAACTAAACTAAACTATAAACTAAGCTATAAATTAACTAAACTAAATTATAAACTAAACTAAATTATACTAAACTAAACTAAACTAAACTAACCTAACCTAACCAAACCTAAGCTAAACTAAACTAAACTAATCTAACCTTACCTAACCTAACCTAAACTAAACTAAATTAAACTAACCTCACCTAACCTAACCTAAATGAAACTAAAATAAACTAACCTAACTTAACCTAACTAAACTAAACTAAACTAACCTAAATTCAAATATACTAAACTAAACTTAACTCACCTAACCTAACCTAAATTAAGTAAACTAAACTAAACGAAACTAAACTAAACGAAAGGAAACTAACCTAACCTAACCTAAACTTAACTAAACTAAACTATCCTAACCTAACCTTACCTAAACTAAATCAAAATAAAATAAACTAAACTAAATTAACCAACTCTAACCTAAACTAAACTAAATTAAAATAAACTAAACTAAACTAAAGTAACCTAAAATAACCTAACCTAACATAAAATAAACTAAACTAAACCAAAGTAAACTAACGTAACCTAACCAAAACTAATTTTAATTTAAACCAAACTATAAACAAAACTAAACTAACCTAAACTAAACTAAACTAAACTAACCGAACCTAACCTATTCTAACCTAATCTAACCTAATTTAAACTAAACTAAACTAACCTAACCTACCCTAAACTAACCTAAACTAAAGTAAATTATACTAAACTAAATTAAACTAAACTTAACTAAACAAATTTAAAATATTAATTAAACATAAAATATAAACTTAACTTTAAACTAAACTATAAATTAAACTAAACTAAACTAAGCTAAACTAAATTATACCTAACTAACCTAACGTAAACTAAATTAAACTAAATTATAAACGAAACTAAACTAAACTATCCTAAGCTAACGTAACGTTACCTAAACTAAACTAAACTAAACTAACCTAACCTAACCTAATCTAAACTAAACTAAACTATAAACTAAACTAAATTATAATCTAAACTAAACTATTTTAAATTATCCTAACCTAACCTAACCTAACCTAACCTAACCTAAACTAAACTAAACTAAACTAACCTAACCTAATCAAAACTAAACTAAACTAAACTAAACTAACCTAACCTAACCTAAGCTAAACTAGCCTATCCTAAACTAAACTAAAATAACCTAACCTAACCTAACCTAAACTAACCTAAGCTAAATTAAAATTAAGAAAACTAACCTAACCTAACCTAACCTAAACTAATTTAAACTAACCTAAACTAACCAAAACTAAAATAAACTAAACTAAAATAAACTATACTAAACTAAACTATAAACTAAGCTATAAATTAACTAATCTAAATTATAAACTAAACTAAACTATACTAAACTAAACTAATCTAACCTTACCTAAACCAACCTAAACTAAACTAAACTAACCTAACCTAACCTAACCTAAATGAAACTAAAGTAAACTAACCTAACTTAAACTAACTAAACTAAACTAAACTAAATTCAAATATACTAAACTAAACTTAACTCACCTAACCTAACGTAAATTAAGAAAACTAAACTAAACGAAACTAAACTAAACTAAATTAAACTAACCTAACCTAACCTAACCTAAACTAAACTAAACTAAACTATCCTAACCTAACCTAACCTAAACTAAACCAAAATAAAATAAACTAAACTAAACTAACCTACCCTAACCTAAACTAAACTAAATTCAAATAAATTAAACTAAACTAAACTAACCTAAAATAATCTAACCTAACATAACCTTAACTAAACTAAACGAAAGTAAACTAACCTAACCTAACCCAACAAAAACTAATCTAAATTAAACTAAATTATAAACAAAACTAAACTAACGTAAACTAAACTAAACTGAACTAACCGAACCTAACCTACCCTAAACTAACCTAAACTAAAGTAAACTATACTAAACTAAATTAAACTAAACTTAACTAAACAAATTTAAAATATTAATTAAACATAAAATATAAACTTAACTATAAACTAAACTATAAATTAAACTAAACTAAACCTAACTTAACTAAACTATAAATTAAACTATTAGCAAAACTAAACTAAATTATAAACTAAACTATAAACTAATTTAAACTAAACTATAAATTAAAATAAACTATAAACTAAACTATAAACTAAACTAAATTAAATTATAAACTAAACTATACTAAACTATACTAAACTAAGCTAAACTAACCTAATCTACCCTAACGAAACCTAAGCTAAACTACACTAAACTAAACTAGTCTAACCTATGCTAACCTAAACTAAATTATAAATTAAACTATTAGCAAATCTAAACTAAATCATAAACTAAACTATAAACTAAACTAAACTAAACTATAAATTAAAGTAAACTATAAACTAAACTATAAACTAAATTAAATTAAATTATAAACTAAACTAAAGTACACTATACTAAACTCAACAAAGGTAAACTAACCTAATCTAACCTAACCAAACCTAAGGTAAAGTAAATTAAACTAAACTAATCTAACTTAAGCTAAACTAAACTAAACTAAACTAAACTAACCTAACCTAACGCAACCTAACGTAACCTAAATTAAACTAAACTAAACTAACCTAACATAACCTAAACTAAATTAAATTAAACTAAATTCATATAAACTAAACTAAACTGAACTAAACTAAACCAACCTAACCTAACCAAAACTAAACTAAACTAAACTAAACTAAACTAAATAAACTAAGCTAAACTAAATTAATCTAACCTAACGAAAACTAACTAAATTAGATTTAAATAAATTAAACTAAATTAAACTATAAACAAAACAAAACTTAACTATAAACTAAACTAAACTGAACTATAAACTAACCTAAACTAAACTAAACTATCCTATCCTAATCTACCCTACCCTAACCTAACATAAACTACACTACACTACACTACACTATACTTAAACTAAATTAACTAAACTATAAACTTAACTAAACTATAAACTAATCTATAAACTAAACTAAACTAAACTAAATTATAAACTAAATTAAACTAAACTAAAAACTAAACTATAAACTAAACTAAACTAAACTAAACTAACCTAACCTAACCTAACCAAAATAAAAATAAACTAATCTAACCTAACCTAAACTAAACTAAACTAAATTCAAATAAACTAAACTAATCTAAACTTAACTAAACTAACCTAACCTAACCTAACCAAAACTAAACCAAATTAAACTAAACTAAAATAAACTAAAGTAAACTAAAATATAAACTAAACTATAAACTACACTAAACTAAACAATAAACTAAACTATAAAATAAACTAAAATAAACTATAAACTAAACTAAAAAACCATATAAACTAAAGAAAAGTAAACCATACTAACCTAACCTAACCTAACCTAAACTAACCTAAGCTAAACTAAACTAAACAAAACTAACCTAACCTAACCTAACCTAAACTAAACTAAACTAACCTAACCTAACCAAAACTAAAATAAACTAAAATAAATAAACTAAACTAAACTAAACTATAAACTAAGCTATAAATTAACTAAACTAAACTATAAACTAAACTAAACTAAACTATAAATTAAACTAAACTATCCTAAACTAACCTAACTTAACCTAAACTGAACTAAACTACCCTAACTTAACCTAGACTAAACTAACTTAAACTAAACTAAACTATAAACTAAACTAAATTATAAACTAAACTAAACTCAACCATCCTACCCTAACTTAACCTAACCTAACCTAAACTAAACTAAACTGACCTAACTTAATATAATCTAAACTAAACTAAACTAATTTACCAATTAACTAAACTCAACTAAAGTAAACTAAATTAAACTAACTAAACCTAACCTAAGCTAAACTAGCCTATCCTAAATAAAGTAAACTAAACTAAACTAACCTAACCTATCCTAACCTAAACTAAACAAAACTAAATTCACTAAACTAATATACACTAACCTAACCTAACCAAAACTAAACTAAACTAAACTAAACTGTAAATTAACTATAAAATAAATTAAACTAAACTAAACTAAAATAAACTAAACTAACCTAACTTAACATAATATAAACTAAACTAAACTAACATAAACTAAACTTACTAAACTAACATAACCTAACCTAACCTAAACTAAACTAAATTAAATTAAACTAAAATAAACCAAACTAAATTATTCTATATACTAAACTAAACTAAACTATAAAGTAAACTATAGACTAAACTATAAACTAAACTAAACTAAAGTAAACTAAACTAAACTAAACTAAATTAAACTAAACTAAACTATAAACTAAACTATAAACTAAACTTAACTAAACTAAACTAAACAAAAATAACCTAACCAAACCTAACTTAACCTAAATTAACCTAACTAAACTAACCTAACCTAACTTAAACTAAACTAAACTAAACTAAACTAAATTCAAATAAACTAAACTAAACTAATCTTACCCAACCTAACCTAACCTAAATTAAAGTAAACTAAACTGCCCTAACCTATCCTAACCAAAACTAAACTAAACCAAACTAAAATAAAATAAACTAAACTAAACAAATCTAAACTATAAACTAAAATAAACTATAAACTAAACTCTACTAAACTAAAATAAACTAAACTAACCTAACCTAACCTAACCTAACCTAACCTAAAATAAAATAAACAAAACTAAACTAACCTAACCTAACCGAACCTAGCTTAACCTAAGCTAACCTAGACGAAAAGAAACTAAACTAAACTGAACTTAACTAAACTATAAATTAAACTATTAGCAAAACTAAACTAAATTATAAACTAAACTATAAACTAAACTAAACTAAACTATAAATTAAAATAAACTATAAACTAAAATAAATTAAATTATAAACTAAACTATACTAAACTAAACTAAACTAAGCTAAACTAACCTAATCTACCCTAACCAAACCTAAGCTAAACTAAACTAAACTAAACTAGTCTAACGTAAGCTAACCTAAACTAAATTATAAATTAAACTATTAGCAAAACTAAACTAAATTATAAACTAAACTATAAACTAAACTAAATTATAAATTAAAATAAACTATAAACTAAACTATAAACTAAACTAAATTAAATTATAAACTAAACTATACTAAACTAAACTAAACTAAGGTAAACTAACCTAATCTAACCTAACCAAACCTAAGGTAAAGTAAACTAAACTAAACTAATCTAACCTAAGCTAACCTAAACTAAACTAAACTAAACTAACCTAACCTAACGTAACCTAATCTAAATTAAACTAAACTAAATTCAAATAAAGCAAACTAAACTGAACTAAACTAAACTAACCTAACCTAACCAAAACTAAACTAAACTAAACTAAACTAAATAAACTAAGTTAAAATAAATTAATCTAACCTAACGTAAACTTACTAAACTAGATTTAAATAAACTAAACTAAATTAAACTATAAACAAAACTAAACTGAACTATAAACTAAACTAAACTAAACTATAAACTAACATAAACTAAACTAAACTATCCTGTCCTAACCTAACATAACAAAAACTAAACTATGCTAAATAAACCTAACCTAACTTAAACTAAACTAAACTAAACTATAAACTTATCTAAATTATAAATTAAGTATAAACTAAACTAAATTAAACTAAACTAAACTATAAACTAAATTAAACTAAACTATAAACTAAACTATAAACTAAACTAAACTAAACTAACCTAACCTAACCTAACCAAAATAAAAATAAACGAATCTAACCTAACTTAAACTAAAATAAACTAAACTAAATTCAAATAAACTAAACTAATCTAAACTTAATTAAACTAACCTAACCTAACCTAACCAAAACTAAAGCAAATTAAACTAAACTAAAATAAACTAAAGTAAACTAAACTATAAACTACACTAAACTAAACTATAAACTAAACTAAACTATAAACTAAACTATAAACTAAACTAAACAACCAAATAAACTAAAGAAAACTAAACTAAACTAACCTAATCTAACCTAACCTAAACTAACCTAAGCTAAACTAAACTTAACAAAACTAACCTAACCTAACCTAACCTAAACTAATTTAAACTAACCTAAACTAACCAAAACTAAAATAAACTAAACTAAAACAAACTAAACTAAACTAAACTAAACTAAACTAACATAACCTAAGCTAAACTATCCTATCCTAAAGTAAACGAACCTAAACTAACCTAACCTAACCTAACCTAAATTAAACTATATTCACTAAACTAAACTACACTAACCTAACCTAAACTAAACTAAACTAAACTAAACTGTAAGCTAAACTATAAACTAAATTAAACTAAACTAAACTAAAATAAACTGTACTAACCTAACATAACCTAACCTAGGCTAAACTAAACTAAACTAAACTAACCTAACCTAATCTAAACTAAAAAAAACTAAATTCACTAAACTATGTTAAACTAAACTACCCTAACCTAACCTAACCTAAACTAAACTAAACTATAAACTAAACTATAAACTAAATTAAACTAAAATAAAATAAACTAAACTAAATTAAACTAACCTAATCTAAAATAACCTAACCTAACCTAACATAAACTAAACTTACTAAACTTACCTAACCTAATCTAACTAAAACTAAACTAAACTAAATTAAACTAAAATAAACAAAACTAAATTATACTATATACTAAACTAAACTAAACTATGAACTAAACTAAAGTAAACTAAACTAAACTATAAACTTAACTATAAACTAAACAATAAACTAAACTAAACTAAACTATAAACTAAACTAAAGTAAACTAAATTAACCTACCCTAACCTAACCTAACCAATACTAAAATAAACTAAACTAAATTACCTAAGCTATCCTAACCTAACCTAACCTAACCTAACCTAACCTAAACTAAACTAAATTATAAACTAAACTATAAACTAAACCATAAACTAAACTAAACTAAATTATTAACTAAAGTAAAGTAAACTTAACTACACTATCCTAACATTACCTAACCTAACCTAAACAAAACTAAACTAAACTAACCTAACCTAAACTAAACTAAACTATAAACTAAGCTATAAATTAACTAAACTAAATTATAAACTAAACTAAATTATACTAAACTAAACTAAACTAAACTAACCTAACCTAACCAAACCTAAGCTAAACTAAACTAAACTAATCTAACCTTACCTAACCTAACCTAAACTAAACTAAACTAACCTCACCTAACCTAACCTAAATGAAACTAAAATAAACTAACCTAACTTAACCTAACCAAACTAAACTAAACTAACCTAAATTCCAATATACTAAACTAAACTTAACTCACCTAACCTAACCTAAATTAAGTAAACTAAACTAAACGAAACTAAACTAAACGAAATTAAACTAACCTAACCTAACCTAAACTTAACTAAACTAAACTATCCTAACCTAACCTTACCTAAACTAAATCAAAATAAAATAAACTAAACTAAATTAACCAACTCTAACCTAAACTAAACTAAATTAAAATAAACTAAACTAAACTAAAGTAACCTAAAATAACCTAACCTAACATAAAATAAACTAAACTAAACCAAAGTAAACTAACGTAACCTAACCAAAACTAATTTTAATTTAAACCAAACTATAAACAAAACTAAACTAACCTAAACTAAACTAAACTAAACTAACCGAACCTAACCTATTCTAACCTAATCTAACCTAATTTAAACTAAACTAAACTAACCTAACCTACCCTAAACTAACCTAAACTAAAGTAAATTATACTAAACTAAATTAAACTAAACTTAACTAAACAAATTTAAAATATTAATTAAACATAAAATATAAACTTAACTATAAACTAAACTATAAATTAAACTAAACTAAACTAAGCTAAACTAAATTATACCTAACTAACCTAACGTAAACTAAATTAAACTAAATTATAAACGAAACTAAACTAAACTATCCTAAGCTAACGTAACGTAACCTAAACTAAACTGAACTAAACTAACCTAACCTAACCTAATCTAAACTAAACTAAACTATAAACTAAACTAAATTATAATCTAAACTAAACTATTTTAAATTATCCTAACCTAACCTAACCTAACATAACCTAACCTAAACTAAACTAAACTAAACTAACCTAACCTAATCAAAACTAAACTAAACTAAACTAAACTAACCTAACCTAACCTAAGCTAAACTAGCCTATCCTAAACTAAACTAAAATAACCTAACCTAACCTAACCTAAACTAACCTAAGCTAAATTAAAATTAACAAAACTAACCTAACCTAACCTAACCTAAACTAATTTAAACTAACCTAAACTAACCAAAACTAAAATAAACTAAACTAAAATAAACTATACTAAACTAAACTATAAACTAAGCTATAAATTAACTAATCTAAATTATAAACTAAACTAAACTATACTAAACTAAACTAAACTAATCTAACCTTACCTAAACCAACCTAAACTAAACTAAACTAACCTAACCTAACCTAACCTAAATGAAACTAAAGTAAACTAACCTAACTTAAACTAACTAAACTAAACTAAACTAAATTCAAATATACTAAACTAAACTTAACTCACCTAACCTAACGTAAATTAAGAAAACTAAACTAAACGAAACTAAACTAAACTAAATTAAACTAACCTAACCTAACCTAACCTAAACTAAACTAAACTAAACTATCCTAACCTAACCTAACCTAAACTAAACCAAAATAAAATAAACTAAACTAAACTAACCTACCCTAACCTAAACTAAACTAAATTCAAATAAATTAAACTAAACTAAACTAACCTAAAATAATCTAACCTAACATAACCTTAACTAAACTAAACGAAAGTAAACTAACCTAACCTAACCTAACAAAAACTAATCTAAATTAAACTAAACTATAAACAAAACTAAACTAACGTAAACTAAACTAAACTGAACTAACCGAACCTAACCTACCCTAAACTAACCTAAACTAAAGTAAACTATACTAAACTAAATTAAACTAAACTTAACTAAACAAATTTAAAATATTAATTAAACATAAAATATAAACTTAACTATAAACTAAACTATAAATTAAACTAAACTAAACCTAACTTAACTAAACTATAAATTAAACTATTAGCAAAACTAAACTAAATTATAAACTAAACTATAAACTAATTTAAACTAAACTATAAATTAAAATAAACTATAAACTAAACTATAAACTAAACTAAATTAAATTATAAACTAAACTATACTAAACTATACTAAACTAAGCTAAACTAACCTAATCTACCCTAACGAAACCTAAGCTAAACTAAACTAAACTAAACTAGTCTAACCTATGCTAACCTAAACTAAATTATAAATTAAACTATTAGCAAATCTAAACTAAATCATAAACTAAACTATAAACTAAACTAAACTAAACTATAAATTAAAGTAAACTATAAACTAAACTATAAACTAAATAAAATTAAATTATAAACTAAACTAAAGTACACTATACTAAACTCAACTAAGGTAAACTAACCTAATCTAACCTAACCAAACCTAAGGTAAAGTAAATTAAACTAAACTAATCTAACTTAAGCTAACCTAAACTAAACTAAACTAAACTAACCTAACCTAACGTAACCTAAATTAAACTAAACTAAACTAACCTAACATAACCTAAACTAAATTAAATTAAACTAAATTCATATAAACTAAACTAAACTGAACTAAACTAAACTAACCTAACCTAACCAAAACTAAACTAAACTAAACTAAACTAAACTAAATAAACTAAGCTAAACTAAATTAATCTAACCTAACGAAAACTAACTAAATTAGATTTAAATAAATTAAACTAAATTAAACTATAAACAAAACTAAACTTAACTATAAACTAAACTAAACTGAACTATAAACTAACCTAAACTAAACTAAACTATCCTATCCTAACCTACCCTAACCTAACATAAACTACACTATACTAAATAAACCTAACCTAACTTAAACTAAATTAACTAAACTATAAACTTATAAAACTATAAACTAATCTATAAACTAAACTAAACTAAACTAAATTATAAACTAAATTAAACTAAACTAAAAACTAAAATATAAACTAAACTAAACTAAACTAAACTAACCTAACCTAACCTAACCAAAATAAAAATAAACTAATCTAACCTAACCTAAACTAAACAAAACTAAATTCAAATAAACTAAACTAATCTAAACTTAACTAAACTAACCTAACCTAACCTAACCAAAACTAAACCAAATTAAACTAAACTAAAATAAACTAAAGTAAACTAAAATATAAACAAAACTATAAACTACACTAAACTAAACAATAAACTAAACTATAAAATAAACTAAAATAAACTATAAACTAAACTAAAAAACCATATAAACTAAAGAAAAGTAAACCATACTAACCTAACCTAACCTAACCTAAACTAACCTAAGCTAAACTAAACTAAACAAAACTAACCTAACCTAACCTAACCTAAACTAAACTAAACTAACCTAACCTAACCAAAACTAAAATAAACTAAAATAAATAAACTAAACTAAACTAAACTATAAACTAAGCTATAAATTAACTAAACTAAACTATAAACTAAACTAAACTAAACTATAAATTAAACTAAACTATCCTAAACTAACCTAACTTAACCTAAACTGAACTAAACTACCCTAACTTAACCTAGACTAAACTAACTTACACTAAACTAAACTATAAACTAAACTAAATTATAAACTAAACTAAACTCAACCATCCTACCCTAACTTAACCTAACCTAACCTAAACTAAACTAAACTGACCTAACTTAATATAATCTAAACTAAACTAAACTAATTTACAAATTAACTAAACTCAACTAAAGTAAACTAAATTAAACTAACTAAACCTAACCTAAGCTAAACTAGCCTATCCTAAATAAAGCAAACTAAACTAAACTAACCTAACCTATCCTAACCTAAACTAAACTAAACTAAATTCACTAAACTAATATACACTAACCTAACCTAACCAAAACTAAACTAAACTAAACTAAACTGTAAATTAACTATAAAATAAATTAAACTAAACTAAACTAAAATAAACTAAACTAACCTAACTTAACATAATATAAACTAAACTAAACTAACATAAACTAAACTTACTAAACTAACATAACCTAACCTAACCTAAACTAAACTAAATTAAATTAAACTAAAATAAACCAAACTAAATTATACTATATACTAAACTAAACTAAACTATAAAGTAAACTATAGACTAAACTATAAACTAAACTAAACTAAAGTAAACTAAACTAAACTAAACTAAATTAAACTAAACTAAACTATAAACTAAACTATAAACTAAACTTAACTAAACTAAACTAAACAAAAATAACCTAACCAAACCTAACTTAACCTAAATTAACCTAACTAAACTAACCTAACCTAACTTAAACTAAACTAAACTAAACTAAACTAAATTCAAATAAACTAAACTAAACTAATCTTACCCAACCTAACCTAACCTAAATTAAAGTAAACTAAACTGCCCTAACCTATCCTAACCAAAACTAAACTAAACTAAACTAAAATAAAATAAACAAAACTAAACAAATCTAAACTATAAACTAAAATAAACTATAAACTAAACTCTACTAAACTAAAATAAACTAAACTAACCTAACCTAACCTAACCTAACCTAACCTAAAATAAAATAAACAAAACTAAACTAACCTAACCTAACCGAACCTAGCTTAACCTAAGCTAACCTAGACGAAAAGAAACTAAACTAAACTGAACTTAACTAAACTATAAATTAAACTATTAGCAAAACTAAACTAAATTATAAACTAAACTATAAACTAAACTAAACTATAAATTAAAATAAACTATAAACTAAACTAAATTAAATTATAAACTAAACTATACTAAACTAAACTAAACTAAGCTAAACTAACCTAATCTACCCTAACCAAACCTAAGCTAAACTAAACTAAACTAAACTAGTCTAACGTAAGCTAACCTAAACTAAATTATAAATTAAACTATTAGCAAAACTAAACTAAATTATAAACTAAACTATAAACTAAACTAAATTATAAATTAAAATAAACTATAAACTAAACTATAAACTAAACTAAATTAAATAATAAACTAAAATATACTAAACTAAACTAAACTAAGGTAAACTAACCTAATCTAACCTAACCAAACCTAAGGTAAAGTAAACTAAACTAAACTAATCTAACCTAAGCTAACCTAAACTAAACTAAACTAAACTAACCTAACCTAACGTAACCTAATCTAAATTAAACTAAACTAAATTCAAATAAAGCAAACTAAACTGAACTAAACTAAACTAACCTAACCTAACCAAAACTAAACTAAACTAAACTAAACTAAATAAACTAAGTTAAAATAAATTAATCTAACCTAACGTAAACTTACTAAACTAGATTTAAATAAACTAAACTAAATTAAACTATAAACAAAACTAAACTGAACTATAAATTAAACTAAACTAAACTATAAACTAACATAAACTAAACTAAACTATCCTGTCCTAACCTAACATAACAAAAACTAAACTATGCTAAATAAACCTAACCTAACTTAAACTAAACTAAACTAAACTATAAACTTATCTAAATTATAAATTAAGTATAAACTAAACTAAATTAAACTAAACTAAACTATAAACTAAATTAAACTAAACTATAAACTAAACTATAAACTAAACTAAACTAACCTAACCTAACCTAACCAAAATAAAAATAAACGAATCTAACCTAACTTAAACTAAAACAAACTAAACTAAATTCAAATAAACTAAACTAATCTAAACTTAATTAAACTAACCTAACCTAACCTAACCAAAACTAAAGCAAATTAAACTAAACTAAAATAAACTAAAGTAAACTAAACTATAAACTACACTAAACTAAACTATAAACTAAACTATAAACTAAACTAAACTATAAACTAAACTATAAACTAAACTAAACAACCATATAAACTAAAGAAAACTAAACTAAACTAACCTAATCTAACCTAACCTAAACTAACCTAAGCTAAACTAAACTTAACAAAACTAACCTAACCTAACCTAACCTAAACTAATTTAAACTAACCTAAACTAACCAAAACTAAAATAAACTAAACTAAAACAAACTAAACTAAACTAAACTAAACTAACATAACCTAAGCTAAACTATCCTATCCTAAAGTAATCGAACCTAAACTAACCTAACCTAACCTAACCTAAATTAAACTATATTCACTAAACTAAACTACACTAACCTAACCTAAACTAAACTAAACTAAACTAAACTGTAAGGTAAACTATAAACTAAATTAAACTAAACTAAACTAAAATAAACTACACTAACCTAACATAACCTAACCTAGGCTAAACTAAACTAAACTAAACTAACCTAACCTAATCTAAACTAAAAAAAACTAAATTCACTAAACTATGTTAAACTAAACTACACTAACCTAACCTAACCTAAACTAAACTAAACTATAAACTAAACTATAAACTAAATTAAACTAAAATAAAATAAACTAAACTAAATTAAACTAACCTAATCTAAAATAACCTAACCTAACCTAACATAAACTAAACTTACTAAACTTACCTAACCTAATCTAACTAAAACTAAACTAAACTAAATTAAACTAAAATAAACAAAACTAAATTATACTATATACTAAACTAAACTAAACTATGAACTAAACTAAAGTAAACTAAACTAAACTATAAACTTAACTATAAACTAAACAATAAACTAAACTAAACTAAACTATAAACTAAAAAAAATAAACTAAATTAACCTACCCTAACATAACCTAACCAATACTAAAATAAACTAAACTAAATTACCTAATCTATCCTAACCGAACCTAACCTAACCTAACCTAAACTAAAGTAAATTATAAACTAAACTATAAACTAAACCATAAACTAAACTAAACTAAATTATTAACTAAAGTAAAGTAAACTTAACTACACTATCCTAACCTTACCTAACCTAACCTAAACAAAACTAAACTAAACTAACCTAACCTAAACTAAACTAAACTAAAAACTAAGCTATAAATTAACTAAACTAAATTATAAACTAAACTAAATTATACTAAACTAAACTAAACTAAACTAACCTAACCTAACCAAACCTAAGCTAAACTAAACTAAACTAATCTAACCTTACCTAACCTAACCTAAACTAAACTAAACTAACCTCACCTAACCTAACCTAAATGAAACTAAAATAAACTAACCTAACTTAACCTAACTAAACTAAACTAAACTAACCTAAATTCCAATATACTAAACTAAACTTAACTCACCTAACCTAACCTAAATTAAGTAAACTAAACTAAACGAAACTAAACTAAACGAAATTAAACTAACCTAACCTAACCTAAACTTAACTAAACTAAACTATCCTAACCTAACCTTACCTAAACTAAATCAAAATAAAATAAACTAAACTAAATTAACCAACTCTAACCTAAACTAAACTAAATTAAAATAAACTAAACTAAACTAAAGTAACCTAAAATAACCTAACCTAACATAAAATAAACTAAACTAAACCAAAGTAAACTAACCTAACCTAACCAAAACTAATTTTAATTTAAACCAAACTATAAACAAAACTAAACTAACCTAAACTAAACTAAACTAAACTAACCGAACCTAACCTATTCTAACCTAATCTAACCTAATTTAAACTAAACTAAACTAACCTAACCTACCCTAAACTAACCTAAACTAAAGTAAATTATACTAAACTAAATTAAACTAAACTTAACTAAACAAATTTAAAATATTAATTAAACATAAAATATAAACTTAACTATAAACTAAACTATAAATTAAACTAAACTAAACTAAGCTAAACTAAATTATACCTAACTAACCTAACGAAAACTAAATTAAACTAAATTATAAACGAAACTAAACTAAACTATCCTAAGCTAACGTAACGTAACCTAAACTAAACTAAACTAAACTAACCTAACCTAACCTAATCTAAACTAAACTAAACTATAAACTAAACTAAATTATAATCTAAACTAAACTATTTTAAACTATCCTAACCTAACCTAACCTAACCTAACCTAACCTAACCTAAACTAAACTAAACTAAACTAACCTAACCTAATCAAAACTAAACTAAACTAAACTAAACTAACCTAACCTAACCTAAGCTAAACTAGCCTATCCTAAACTAAACTAAAATAACATAACCTAACATAACCTAAATTAAACCAAATTCACTAAACTAAACTACACTAACCTAACCTAAACTAGGCTAAACTAAACTAAACTAAACTGTAAACTAAACTATAAACTAAATTAAACTAAACTAAACTAAAATAAACTAAACTAACCTAACCTAACATAACCTAACCTAGCCTAAACTAAACTAAACTAAACTAACCTAACCTAACCTAACCTAAACTAAACTAAACTAAATTCACTAAACTAAGCTAAACTAAACTACACTAACCTAACCTAACCTAAACTAAACTAAACTAAACTATAAACTAAACTATAAACTAAATTAAACGAAAATAAAATAAAAAAAACTATATTAAACTAACCTAATCTAAACTAACCTAACCTAACATAAACTAAACTTACTAAACTAACCTAACCTAACCTAACCTAAACTAAATTAAAATAAATTAAACTAAAATAAACAAAACTAAATTATACTATATACTAAACCAAACTAAACTATGAACTAAACTAAAGTAAACTAAACTATAAACTTAACTATAAACTAAACAATAAACTAAACTAAACTATAAACTAAACTAAACTAAAGTAAACTAAATTAACTTACCCTAACCTAACCTAACTAAAACTAAAATAAACTAAACTAAACTTACCTAACCTATCCTAACCTAACCTAACCTAAACTAAAGTAAATTATAAACTAAACTATAAACTAAACTATAAATTAAACTAAACTAAATTATAAACTAAAGTAAAGTAAACTTAACTACACTATCCTAACCTTACATAACCTAACGTAAACAAAACTAAACTAAACTAACCTAACCTAAACTAAACTAAACTATAAACTAAACTAAACAAACTAATCTATAAATTAACTAAACAAACTATACTAAAATAAACTAAACTAAACTAACCTAATCTAACCTAACCTAACCTAGCCTAACCTAAATTAAGCTAAGCTGACCTAACCTAACGTAAGCTAACCTAAACGAAAACAAACTAAATAAACTAAACTAAGCTAAACTAAACTAAACTAAACATAACTATACAAATCTAATCTAAACTAAGCTAAACTATAAACTAAACTAAACTATAAACTAAACTAAATTAAATTATAAACTAAACTATTAACTAAACTAAATTAAACTAAACTAAGCTGTAAAATAAACAAAACTAAACTAAAATATGCTAAACTAACCTAACCTAACCTAACCAAAACCAAACCAAATTAAACTAAACTAAAATAAACTAAAGTAAACTAAACTATAAACTACACTAAACTAAACGATAAACTTAACTATATACTAAACTAAACTAAACTATAAACTAAACTATAAACTAAACTAAACAACCATA
Organism: Metallyticus violacea; assembly: GCA_030762175.1. NCBI lineage: Eukaryota > Metazoa > Arthropoda > Insecta > Mantodea > Metallyticidae > Metallyticus > Metallyticus violacea. The sequence continues at coordinate 79,715,756 of CM060842.1, read as the reverse complement.
TAAACTAAAGAAAACTAAACTAAACTAACCTAACCTAAACTAACCTAAACTAACCTAAGCTAAACTAAACTTAACAAAACTAATCTAACCTAACTTAACCTAAACTAATTTAAACCAACCTAAACTAACCAAAATAAAATAAATTAAACTAAACTAAACTATAAACTAAGCTATAAATTAACTAAACTAAATTATGAACTAAACTAAACTTTACTAAACTAAATTAAACTAATCTAACCTTACCTAACCCAACCTAAACTAAACTAAACTAACCTAACCTAACCTAACCTAAATGAAACTAAACTAAACTAACCTAACTTAACCTAACTAAACTAAACTAAACTAACCTAAATTCAAATATACTAAACTAAACTTAACTCACCTAACCTAATCTAAATTAAGTAAACTAAACTAAACGAAACTAAACTAAATTAATCTAACCTAACCTAACCTAAATTAAACTATACTAAACTAAACTATGAACTAAACTATAAACTAAATTAAACTAAAATAAAATAAAATAAACTAAATTAAACTAACCTAATCTAAACTAACCTAACCTAACATAAACTAAACTTACTAAACTAACCTAACCTAAACTAACCTAAACTAAACTAAAATAAATTAAACTAAAATAAACAAAACTAAATTATACTATATACTAAACCAAACTAAACTATGAACTAAACTAAAGTAAACTAAACTAAACTATAAACTTAACTATAAACTAAACAATAAACTAAACTAAACTAAACTATAAACTAAACTAAACTAAACTAAACTAAAGTAAACTAAATTAACCTACCCTAACCTAAGCTAACTAAAATTAAAATAAACTAAACTAAACTTACCTAACCTATCCTAACCTAACCTAACCTAACCTAAACTAAACTAAATTATAAACTAAACTATAAACTAAACTATAAACTAAACTAAACTAAATTATAAACTAAAGTAAAGTAAACTTAACTACACTATCCTAACCTTACCTAACCTAACCTAAACAAAACTAAACTTAACTAACCTAACCTAAACTAAACTAAACTATAAACTAAACCAAACAAACTAATCTATAAATTAACTAAACAAACTATACTAAAATAAACTAAAATAAACCAAAATAAAATAATCTAAACTAAACTAACATACCCTAACCTAAACTAAACTAAATTCAAATAAATTAAACTAAACTAAAATAACCTAAAATAACATAACCTAACATAACCTAAACTAAACTAAACCAAAGTAAACTAACCTAACCTAACCTAACAAAAACTAATCTAAATTAAACTAAACTATAAACAAAACTAAACTAACCTAAACTAAACTAAACTAAACTAACCGAACCTAACCTATTCTAACCTAAACTAAAGTAAACTGTACTAAACTAAATTAAACTAAACTTAACTAAACAAATTTAAAATATTAATGAAACATAAAATATAAACTTAACTACAAACTAAACTATAAATTAAACTTAACTAAACTAAACTAAACTAAATTATACCTAACTAACCTAACCTAAACTAAATTAAACTAAACTATAAACGAACCTAAACTAAACTATCCTAAGCTAACGTAAGGTAACCTAAACTAAATTAAACTAACCTAACCTAACCTAACCTAATCTAAACTAAACTATACTACAAACTAAACTAAAGTATAAATTAAACTAAACTAAACTATCCTAACCTAACCTAACCTAACCTAACCTAAACTAAACTAAACTAAACTAACCTAATCAAGACTAAACAAAATTAAACTAATTTATAAATTAACTAAACTAAACTAAACTAAACTAACCTAAACTAACCTAAGCTAAACTAACCTATCCTAAACTAAACTAAACTAACATAACCTAACCTAACCTAACCTAACCTAACCTAAATTATACTATATTCACTAAACTAAACTACACTAACCTAACCTAAACTAAACTAAACTAAACTAAACTGTAAATTAACTATAAACTAAACTAAATTAAACTAACCTAATCTAAACTAACCTTACTTAACTAAACTAAACTAAACTAAACTAAACTGTAAATTAACTATAAACTAAACTAAATTAAACTAACCTAATCTAAACTAACCTAACCTAAAACAAACTAAAATTACTAAACTAACCTAACCTAATCTAACCTAAATTAAACTATACTAAACTAAACTATTCTAAGCTAAACTTACCTAATCTACCCGACAAAACCTAAGCTAAACTAAACTAAACTAATCTAACCTAAGCTTACCTAAACTAAATTATAAACTAAACTAAACTAAACTATAAATTAAATTAAAATATAAACTAAACTATAAACTAAACTAAATTAAATTATAAACTAAACTAAACTACACTATACTAAATTAAACTAAAGTAAACTTACCTAATCTAAACTAACCAAACCTAAGCAAAAGTAAACTAAACTGAACTAATCTAACCTAAGCTAACCTAAACTAAACTAAACTAAACTAACCTAACCTAACGTAACCTAACCTAACCTAACCTAAATTAAACTAAACTAAACTAACCTAATATAACCTAAACTAAATTAAACTAAACTAAATTCAAATAAACTAAACTAAACTGAACTTAACTAAACTAACCTAACCTAACCAAAACTAAACTAAACTAAAATAAACTAAACTAAACTAAACTAAATAAACTAAACTAAACTAAATTAATCTAACCTAACGTAAACTAAATAAATTAGATTTAAATAAACTAAACTAAATTAAACTATAAACTAAACTAAACTAAACTATAAAGTAAACTAAACTAAACTATAAACTAACCTAAACTAAAGTAAACTATCCTATCCTAACCTAACCTGACCTAACATAATCTAAACTATACTAAATAAACCTAACCTAACTTAAACTAAACTAAACTAAACTATAAACTTAACTAAACTATAAACTAAACTATAAACTAAACTAAACTATAAACTAAATTAAACTAAACTAAAAACTAAAATATAAACTAAACTAACCTGAACTAAACTAACCTAACCTAACCTAACCAAAATAAAAATAAACTAATCTAACCTAACCTAAACTAAACTAAACTAAATTCAAATAAACTAAACTAATCTAAACTTAACTAAACTAACCTAACCTAACCTAACCAAAACTAAACCAAATTAAACTAAACTAAAATAAACTAAAGTAAACTAAACTATAAACTAAACTATAAATTACACTAAACTAAACAATAAACTAAACTATAAACTAAACTAAAATAAACTATAAACTAAACTAAACAACCATATAAACTAAAGAAAAGAAAACTATACTAAGCTAACCTAAACTAACCTAAGCTAAACTAAACTAAACAAAACTAACCTAACCTAACCTAACCTAAACTAAACTAAACTAACCTAACCTAACCATAACTAAAATAAACTAAAATAAATAAACTAAACTAAACTAAACTATAAACTAAGCTATAAATTAACTAAACTAAACTAAACTAAACTAAACTATAAATTAAACTAAACTAAACTATCCTAAACTAACCTAACTTAACCTAAACTGAACTAAACTACCCTAACTTAACCTAGCCTAAACTAACTTAAACTAAACTAAACTATAAACTAAACTAAATTATAAACTAAACTAAACTCAACCATCCTACCCTAACTTAACCTAACCTAAACTAAACTAAACTAAACTGACCTAACTTAATATAATCTAAACTAAACTAAACTAATTTACAAATTAACTAAACTCAACTAAACTAAACTAAATTAAACTAACCAAACCTAACATAAGCTAAATTAGCCTATCCTAAAGTAAAGTAAACTAAACTAAACTAACCTAACCTATCCTAACCTAAACTAAACTAAACTAAATTCACTAAACTAATATACACTAACCTAACCTAACCAAAACTAAACTAAACTAAACTAAACTGTAAACTAAACTATAAAATAAATTAAACTAAACTAAACTAAAATAAACTAAACTAACCTAACTTAACTAATATAAACTAAACTAAACTAACTAAACTAAACTAAACTGTAAACTAAACTATCAAATAAATTAAACTAAACTAAACTAAAATAAACTAAACTAACCTAACTTAACATAATATAAACTAAACTAAACTAACATAAACTAAACTTACTAAACTATCATAACCTAACCTAACCTAATCTAAACTAAATTAAACTAAACTAAAATAAACCAAACTAATTTATACTACATACTAAACTAAACTATAAAGTAAACTATAAACTAAACAATAAACTAAAATAAACTAAACTATAAACTAAACTAAACTAAAGTAAACTAAACTAAACTAAACTAAACTAAACTAAACTATAAAATAAACTTAACTAAACTAAACTAAACAAAAATAACCTAACCAAACCTAACTTAACCTAAATTAACCTAACTAAACTAACCTAACCTAACTTAAACTAAACTAAACTAAACTAAATTCAAATTAACTAAACTAAACTAATCTTACCTAACCTAACCTTATCTAAATTAAAGTAAACTAAACCAACCTAACCTATCCTAACCAAAACTAAACTAAACTAAACTAAAATAAAATAAACTAAACTAAACATCTCTAAACTATAAACTAAAATAAACTATAAACTAAACTCTACTAAACTAAAATAAACTAAACTAACCTAACCTAACCTAACCTAAAATAAAATAAACAAAACTAAACTAACCTAACCTAACCGAACCTAGCCTAACCTAAGCTAACCTAGACGAAAGGAAACTAAACTAAACTGAACTTAACTAAACTATAAATTAAACTATTAGCAAAACTAAACTAAATTATAAACAAAACTATAAACTAAACTAAACTAAACTATAAATTAAAATAAACTATAAACTAAACTATAAACTAAACTAAATTAAATTATAAACTAAACTTAAGTACACTATACTAAACTAAACTAAGGTAAACTAACTTAATTTAACCTAACCAAACCTAAGGTAAAGTAAACTAAACTAAACTAATCTAACCTAAGCTAACCTAAACTAAACTAAACTAAAATAAACTAAACTAACCTAACCTAACGTAATCTAACGTAACCTAAATTAAACTAAACTAAACTAACCTAACATAACCTAATCTAAATTAAACTAAACTAAATTCAACTAAACTAAACTAAACTAAACTAAACTAAACTAACCCAACCTAACCAAAACTAAACTAAACTAAACTAAACTAAACTAAATAAACTAACTTAAAATAAACTAATCTAACCTAACGTAAACTTACTAAACTAGATTTAAATAAACTAAACTAAATTAAACTATAAACAAAACTAAACTAAACTATAAACTAAACTAAACTAAACTATAAACTAACATAAACTAAACTAAACTATCCTGTCCTAACCTAACCTAAATTAAACTAAACTAAACTAAACTATAAACTTATCTAAATTATAAACTAAACTATAAACTAAACTAAATTAAACTAAACTAAACTATAAACTAAATTAAACTAAACTATAAACTAAACTATAAACTAAACTAAACTAAACTAACCTAACCTAACCTAACCAAAATAAAAATAAACTAATCTAACCTAACTTAAACTAAACTAAACTAAACTAAATTCAAATAAACTAAACTAATCTAAACTTAATTAAACTAACCTAACCTAACCTAACCAAAACTAAACCAAATTAAACTAAACTAAAATAAACTAAAGTAAACTAAACTATAAACTACACTAAACTAAACTATAAACTAAACTATAAACTAAACTAAACTAAACTATAAACTAAACTACAAACTAAACTAAACAACCATATAAACTAAAGAAATTTAACTAAACTAACCTAACCTAACCTAACCTAAACTAACCTAAGCTAAACTAAACTTAACAAAACTAACCTAACCTAACCTAACCTAAACTAATTTAAACCTACCTAAACTAACCAAAACTAAAATAAACTAAACTAAAACAAACTAAACTAAACTAAACTATAAACTTAGCTATAAATTAACTAAACCAAATTATAAACTAAACTAAACTATACTAAACTAAACTAATCTAACCTTACCTAACCCAAACTTAACTAAACTAAACTAACCTAACCTAACTTAAATTAAGAAAACTAAACTAAACGAAACTAAACTAAACTAAATTAAACTAACCTAACCTAACCTAACCTAAACTAAACTAAACTAAACTATCCTAACCTAACCTAACCTAAACTAAACCAAAATAAAATAAACTAAACTAAACTAACCTACCCTAACCTAAACTAAACTAAATTCAAATAAATTAAACTAAACTAAACTAACCTAAAATAATCTAACCTAACATAACCTAAACTAAACCAAAGTAAACTAACCTAACCTAACCTAACAAAAACTAATCTAAATTAAACTAAACTATAAACAAAACTAAACTAACGTAAACTAAACTAAACTAAACTAACCGAACCTAACCTACCCTAAACTAACCTAATCTAAAGTAAACTATACTAAACTAAATTAAACTAAGCTTAACTAAATAAATTTAAAATATTAATTAAACATAAAATATAAACTTAATTATAAACTAAACTATAAATTAAACTAAACTAAACTAAACTAAACTAAATTATACCTAACTAACCTAACCTAAACTAAATTAAACTAAACTATAAACGAAACTAAACTAAACTATCCTAAGCTAACGTAACGTAACCTAAACTAAACTAAACTAAACTAACCTAACCTAACCTAATCTAAACTAAACTATACTATAAACTAAACTAAAGTATAAACTAAACTAAACTAAACTAAACTATCCTAACCTAACCTAAACTAAATTAAACTAAACTAACCTAACCTAATCAAAACTAAACTAAATTAAACTAATCTATAAATTAACTAAACTAAACTAAAATAAACTAAACTAAACTAAACTAACATAACCCAAGCTAAACTAGCCTATCCTAAACTAATCTAAACTAAACTAACCTAACCTAACCTAACCTAACCTAAATTAAACTTTATTCACTAAACTAAACTACACTAACCTAACCTAAACTAAACAAAACTAAACTAAACTAAACTGTAAGCTAAACTATAAACTAAATTAAACTAAACTAAACTAAAATAAATTATACTAACCTAACCTAACATAACCTAACCTAGGCTAAATTAAACTAAACTACACTAACCTAACCTAATCTAAACTAAAAAAAACTAAATTCACTAAACTATGTTAAACTAAACTACACTAACCTAACCTAACCTAAACTAAACTGTAAACTAAACTATAAACTAAATTAAACTAAAATAAAATAAACTAAACTAAATTAAACTAACCTTATCTAAAATAACCTAACCTAATCTAACATAAACTAAACTTACTAAACTTACCTAACCTAATCTAACTAAAACTAAACTAAACTAAATTAAACTAAAATAAACAAAACTAAATTATACTATATACTAAACTAAACTAAACTATGAACTAAACTAAAGTAAACTAAATTAAACTATAAACTAAACTATATACTAAACTAAATTAACTATAAACTAAACTATAAACTAAACTAAACAACCATATAAACTAAAGAAAACTATACTAAACTAACCTAACCTAACCTAACCTAAACTAACCTAAGCTAAACTAAACTTAACAAAACTAATCTAACCTAACTTAACCTAAACTAATTTAAACTAACCTAAACTAACCAAAATTAAAATAAATTAAACTCAACTAAACTAAACTAAACTATAAACTAAGCTATAAATTAACTAAACTAAATTATGAACTAAACTAAACTATACTAAACTAAATTAAACTAATCTAACCTTACCTAACCCAACCTAAACTAAACTAAACTAACCTAACCTAACCTAACCTAAATGAAACTAAACTAAACTAACCTAACTTAACCTAACTAAACTAAACTAAACTAACCTAAATTCAAATATACTAAACTAAACTTAACTCACATAACCTAACCTAAATTAAGTAAACTAAACTAAACGAAACTAAACTAAACTAAATTAAACTAACCTAACGTAACCTAACATAAACTAAACTAAACTAAACTATTCTAACCTCATCGAACCTAAACTAAACCAAAATAAAATAAACTAAAGTAAACTAACCTACCCTAACCTAAACTAAACTAAATTCAAATAAATTAAACTAAACTAAACTAACCTAAAATAACCTAACCTAACATAACCTAAACTAAACTAAACCAAAGTAAACTAACCTAACCTAACCTGACAAAAACTAATCTAAATTAAACTAAACTATAAACAAAACTAAACTAACCTAACCTAAACTAAACTAAACTAACCGAACCTAACCTATTCTAACCTTATCTAACCTAATTTAAACTAAACTAAACTAACCTAACCTACCCTAAACTAACCTAAACAAAAGTAAACTATACTAAACTAAATTAAACTAAACTTATCTAAACAAATTTAAAATATTAATTAAACATAAAATATAAAGTTAACTATAAACTAAACTATAAATTAAACTAAACTAAACTAAACTAAACTAAATTATACCTAACTAACCTAACCTAAACTAAATTAAACTAAACTTAAACGAAACTAAACTAAACTATCCTAAGCTAAAGTAACGTAACCTAAACTAAACTAAACTAATCTAACCTAACCTAACCTAATCTAAACTAAACTATACTATAAACTAAACTAAAGTATAAACTAAACTAAACTAAACTAAACTAAACTATCCTAACCTAACCTAACCTAACCTAAACCATACTAAACTAAACTAACCTAACCTAATCAAAACTAAACTAAAATAAACTAATCTATAAATTAACTAAACTAAACTAAACTAAACTAACCTAACCTAACCTAATCTAAACTAAACTAAACTATAAACAAAACTAAATTATAATCTAAACTAAACTATTTTAAACTATCCTAACCTAACCTAACCTAACCTAACCTAACCTAAACTAAACTAAACTAAACTAACCTAACCTAATCAAAACTAAACTAAACTAAACTAAACTAACCTAAGCTAAACTAGCCTATCCTAAACTAAACTAAAATAACCTAACGTAACCTAACCTAAATTAAACTAAATTCACTAAACTAAACTACAGTAACCTAACCTAAACTGAGCTAAACTAAACTAAACTAAACTGTAAATTAAACTATAAACTAAATTAAACTAAACTAAACTAAAATAAACTAAACTAACCTAACCTAACATAACCTAACCTAGCCTAAACTAAACTAAACTAAACTAACCTAACCTAACCTAACCTAACCTAAACTAAACTGAACTAAATTCACCAAACTAAGCTAAAATAAACTACACTAACCTAACCTAAAATAAACTAAACTAAACTAAACTATAAAATAAACTATAAACTAAATTAAACTAAAATAAAATAAAATAAACTAAATTAAACTAACCTAATCTAAACTAACCTAACCTAACATAAACTAAACTTACTAAACTAACCTAACCTAACCTAAACTAAATTAAAATAAATTAAACTAAAATAAACAAAACTAAATTATACTATATACTAAACCAAACTAAACTATGAACTAAACTAAAGTAAACTAAACTAAACTATAAACTTAACTATAAACTAAACAATAAACTAAACTAAACTAAACTATAAACTAAACTAAACTAAACTAAAGTAAACTAAATTAACCTACCCTAACCTAACCTAACTAAAATTAAAATAAACTAAACTAAACTTACCTAACCTATCCTAACCTAACCTAACCTAAACTAAACTAAATTATAAACTACACTATAAACTAAACTATAAACTAAACTAAACTAAATTATAAACTAAAGTAAAGTAAACTTAACTACACTATCCTAACCATACCTAACCTAACCTAAACAAATCTAAACTAAACTAACCTAACCTAAACTAAACTAAACTATAAACTAAACTAAACAAACTAATCTATAAATTAACTAAACAAACTATACTAAAATAAACTAAACTAAACCAAAATAAAATAAAGTAAACTAAACTATTATACCCTAACATAAATTAAACTAAATTGAAATAAATTAAACTAAACTAAACTAACCTAAAATAACCTAACCTAACATAACCTAAACTAAACTAAACCAAAGTAAACTAACCTAATCTAACCTAACAAAACTAATCTAAATTAAACTAAACTATAAACAAAACTAAACTAACCTAAACTAAACTAAACTAAACTAACCGAACCTAACCTATTCTAACCTAAACTAAAGTAAACTATAATAAACTAAATTAAACTAAACTTAACTAAACAAATTTAAAATATTAATGAAACATAAAATATAAACTTAACTACAAACTAAACTATAAATTAAACTAAACTAAACTAAACTAAACTAAATTATATCTAACTAACCTAACCTAAACTAAATTAAACTAAACTATAAACGAACCTAAACTAAACTATCCTAAGCTAACGTAACATAACCTAAACTAAACTAAACTAAACTAACCTAACCTAACCTAATCTAAACTAAACTATACTACAAACTAAACTAAAGTATAAATTAAACTAAATTAAACTATCCTAACCTAACCTAACCTAACCTAACCTAACTTAAACTAAACTAAACTAAACTAACCGAATCAAAACTAAACAAAATTAAACTAATTTATAAATTAACTAAACTAAACTAAACTAAACTAAAATAACCTAAACTAACCTAAGCTAAACTAACCTATCCTAAACTAAACTAAACTAACATAACCTAACCTAACCTCACCTAACGTAACCTAAATTATACTATATTCACTAAACTAAACTACACTAACCTAACCTAAACTAAACTAAACTAAACTAAACTGTAAACTAAACTATAAACTAAACTAAATTAAACTAACCTAATCTAAACTAACCTAACCTAACATAAACTAAAATTACTAAACTAACCTAACCTAACCTAAACTAAACTATACTAAATAAACCTAACCTAACTTAAAATAAACTAAACTAAACTATAAACTTATCTAAATTATAAACTAAACTATAAACTAAACTAAACTAAACTAAATTCTAAACTAAATTAAACTTAACTATAAACTAAACTAAACTAAACTAACCTAACCTAACCTAACCAAAATAAAAATAAACTAATCTAACCTAACTTAAACTAAATTAAACTAAACTAAATTCAAATAAACTAAACTAATATAAACTTAATTAAACTAACCTAACCTAACCTAACCAAAACAAAACCAAATTAAACTAAACTAAAATAAACTAAAGTAAACTAAACTATAAACTTAACTATAAACTACACTAAACTAAACTATAAACTAAACTATAAACTAAACTAAACTAAACTATAAACTAAACTATAAACTAAACTAAACAACCATAATAACTAAAGAAAACTAAACTAAACTAACCTAACCTAACCTAACCTAAACTAACCTAAGCTAAACTAAACTTAACAAAACTAACCTAACCTAATCTAACCTAAACTAATTTAAACTAACCTAAACTAACCAAAACTAAAATAAACTAAACTAAACTAAACTATAAACTAAGCTATAAATTAACTAAACTAAATTATAAACTAAACTAAACTATACTAAACTAAACTAAACTAATCTAACCTTACCTAACTCAACCTAAACTAAACTAAACTATCCTAACCTAACCTAACCTAAATGAAACTAACCTAAACTAACCAAAACTAAAATAAACTAAACTATAAACTAAACTAAACTAAACTATAAACTAAACTATAAACTAAACTAAACAACCATAATAACTAAAGAAAACTAAACTAAACTAACCTAACCTAACCTAACCTAAACTAACCTAAGCTAAACTAAACTTAACAAAACTAACCTAACCTAACCTAACCTAAACTAATTTAAACCTACCTAAACTAACCAAAACTAAAATAAACTAAACTAAAACAAACTAAACTAAACTAAACTATAAACTTAGCTATAAATTAACTAAACCAAATTATAAACTAAACTAAACTATACTAAACTAAACTAATCTAACCTTACCTAACCCAAACTTAACTAAACTAAACTAACCTAACCTAACTTAAATTAAGAAAACTAAACTAAACGAAACTAAACTAAACTAAATTAAACTAACCTAACCTAACCTAACCTAAACTAAACTAAACTAAACTATCCTAACCTAACCTAACCTAAACTAAACCAAAATAAAATAAACTAAACTAAACTAACCTACCCTAACCTAAACTAAACTAAATTCAAATAAATTAAACTAAACTAAACTAACCTAAAATAATCTAACCTAACATAACCTAAACTAAACCAAAGTAAACTAACCTAACCTAACCTAACAAAAACTAATCTAAATTAAACTAAACTATAAACAAAACTAAACTAACGTAAACTAAACTAAACTAAACTAACCGAACCTAACCTACCCTAAACTAACCTAATCTAAAGTAAACTATACTAAACTAAATTAAACTAAGCTTAACTAAATAAATTTAAAATATTAATTAAACATAAAATATAAACTTAATTATAAACTAAACTATAAATTAAACTAAACTAAACTAAACTAAACTAAATTATACCTAACTAACCTAACCTAAACTAAATTAAACTAAACTATAAACGAAACTAAACTAAACTATCCTAAGCTAACGTAACGTAACCTAAACTAAACTAAACTAAACTAACCTAACCTAACCTAATCTAAACTAAACTATACTATAAACTAAACTAAAGTATAAACTAAACTAAACTAAACTAAACTATCCTAACCTAACCTAAACTAAATTAAACTAAACTAACCTAACCTAATCAAAACTAAACTAAATTAAACTAATCTATAAATTAACTAAACTAAACTAAAATAAACTAAACTAAACTAAACTAACATAACCCAAGCTAAACTAGCCTATCCTAAACTAATCTAAACTAAACTAACCTAACCTAACCTAACCTAACCTAACCTAAATTAAACTTTATTCACTAAACTAAACTACACTAACCTAACCTAAACTAAACAAAACTAAACTAAACTAAACTGTAAGCTAAACTATAAACTAAATTAAACTAAACTAAACTAAAATAAATTATACTAACCTAACCTAACATAACCTAACCTAGGCTAAATTAAACTAAACTACACTAACCTAACCTAATCTAAACTAAAAAAAACTAAATTCACTAAACTATGTTAAACTAAACTACACTAACCTAACCTAACCTAAACTAAACTGTAAACTAAACTATAAACTAAATTAAACTAAAATAAAATAAACTAAACTAAATTAAACTAACCTTATCTAAAATAACCTAACCTAATCTAACATAAACTAAACTTACTAAACTTACCTAACCTAATCTAACTAAAACTAAACTAAACTAAATTAAACTAAAATAAACAAAACTAAATTATACTATATACTAAACTAAACTAAACTATGAACTAAACTAAAGTAAACTAAATTAAACTATAAACTAAACTATATACTAAACTAAATTAACTATAAACTAAACTATAAACTAAACTAAACAACCATATAAACTAAAGAAAACTATACTAAACTAACCTAACCTAACCTAACCTAAACTAACCTAAGCTAAACTAAACTTAACAAAACTAATCTAACCTAACTTAACCTAAACTAATTTAAACTAACCTAAACTAACCAAAATTAAAATAAATTAAACTCAACTAAACTAAACTAAACTATAAACTAAGCTATAAATTAACTAAACTAAATTATGAACTAAACTAAACTATACTAAACTAAATTAAACTAATCTAACCTTACCTAACCCAACCTAAACTAAACTAAACTAACCTAACCTAACCTAACCTAAATGAAACTAAACTAAACTAACCTAACTTAACCTAACTAAACTAAACTAAACTAACCTAAATTCAAATATACTAAACTAAACTTAACTCACATAACCTAACCTAAATTAAGTAAACTAAACTAAACGAAACTAAACTAAACTAAATTAAACTAACCTAACGTAACCTAACATAAACTAAACTAAACTAAACTATTCTAACCTCATCGAACCTAAACTAAACCAAAATAAAATAAACTAAAGTAAACTAACCTACCCTAACCTAAACTAAACTAAATTCAAATAAATTAAACTAAACTAAACTAACCTAAAATAACCTAACCTAACATAACCTAAACTAAACTAAACCAAAGTAAACTAACCTAACCTAACCTGACAAAAACTAATCTAAATTAAACTAAACTATAAACAAAACTAAACTAACCTAACCTAAACTAAACTAAACTAACCGAACCTAACCTATTCTAACCTTATCTAACCTAATTTAAACTAAACTAAACTAACCTAACCTACCCTAAACTAACCTAAACAAAAGTAAACTATACTAAACTAAATTAAACTAAACTTATCTAAACAAATTTAAAATATTAATTAAACATAAAATATAAAGTTAACTATAAACTAAACTATAAATTAAACTAAACTAAACTAAACTAAACTAAATTATACCTAACTAACCTAACCTAAACTAAATTAAACTAAACTTAAACGAAACTAAACTAAACTATCCTAAGCTAAAGTAACGTAACCTAAACTAAACTAAACTAATCTAACCTAACCTAACCTAATCTAAACTAAACTATACTATAAACTAAACTAAAGTATAAACTAAACTAAACTAAACTAAACTAAACTATCCTAACCTAACCTAACCTAACCTAAACCATACTAAACTAAACTAACCTAACCTAATCAAAACTAAACTAAAATAAACTAATCTATAAATTAACTAAACTAAACTAAACTAAACTAACCTAACCTAACCTAATCTAAACTAAACTAAACTATAAACAAAACTAAATTATAATCTAAACTAAACTATTTTAAACTATCCTAACCTAACCTAACCTAACCTAACCTAACCTAAACTAAACTAAACTAAACTAACCTAACCTAATCAAAACTAAACTAAACTAAACTAAACTAACCTAAGCTAAACTAGCCTATCCTAAACTAAACTAAAATAACCTAACGTAACCTAACCTAAATTAAACTAAATTCACTAAACTAAACTACAGTAACCTAACCTAAACTGAGCTAAACTAAACTAAACTAAACTGTAAATTAAACTATAAACTAAATTAAACTAAACTAAACTAAAATAAACTAAACTAACCTAACCTAACATAACCTAACCTAGCCTAAACTAAACTAAACTAAACTAACCTAACCTAACCTAACCTAACCTAAACTAAACTGAACTAAATTCACCAAACTAAGCTAAAATAAACTACACTAACCTAACCTAAAATAAACTAAACTAAACTAAACTATAAAATAAACTATAAACTAAATTAAACTAAAATAAAATAAAATAAACTAAATTAAACTAACCTAATCTAAACTAACCTAACCTAACATAAACTAAACTTACTAAACTAACCTAACCTAACCTAAACTAAATTAAAATAAATTAAACTAAAATAAACAAAACTAAATTATACTATATACTAAACCAAACTAAACTATGAACTAAACTAAAGTAAACTAAACTAAACTATAAACTTAACTATAAACTAAACAATAAACTAAACTAAACTAAACTATAAACTAAACTAAACTAAACTAAAGTAAACTAAATTAACCTACCCTAACCTAACCTAACTAAAATTAAAATAAACTAAACTAAACTTACCTAACCTATCCTAACCTAACCTAACCTAAACTAAACTAAATTATAAACTACACTATAAACTAAACTATAAACTAAACTAAACTAAATTATAAACTAAAGTAAAGTAAACTTAACTACACTATCCTAACCATACCTAACCTAACCTAAACAAATCTAAACTAAACTAACCTAACCTAAACTAAACTAAACTATAAACTAAACTAAACAAACTAATCTATAAATTAACTAAACAAACTATACTAAAATAAACTAAACTAAACCAAAATAAAATAAAGTAAACTAAACTATTATACCCTAACATAAATTAAACTAAATTGAAATAAATTAAACTAAACTAAACTAACCTAAAATAACCTAACCTAACATAACCTAAACTAAACTAAACCAAAGTAAACTAACCTAATCTAACCTAACAAAACTAATCTAAATTAAACTAAACTATAAACAAAACTAAACTAACCTAAACTAAACTAAACTAAACTAACCGAACCTAACCTATTCTAACCTAAACTAAAGTAAACTATAATAAACTAAATTAAACTAAACTTAACTAAACAAATTTAAAATATTAATGAAACATAAAATATAAACTTAACTACAAACTAAACTATAAATTAAACTAAACTAAACTAAACTAAACTAAATTATATCTAACTAACCTAACCTAAACTAAATTAAACTAAACTATAAACGAACCTAAACTAAACTATCCTAAGCTAACGTAACATAACCTAAACTAAACTAAACTAAACTAACCTAACCTAACCTAATCTAAACTAAACTATACTACAAACTAAACTAAAGTATAAATTAAACTAAATTAAACTATCCTAACCTAACCTAACCTAACCTAACCTAACTTAAACTAAACTAAACTAAACTAACCGAATCAAAACTAAACAAAATTAAACTAATTTATAAATTAACTAAACTAAACTAAACTAAACTAAAATAACCTAAACTAACCTAAGCTAAACTAACCTATCCTAAACTAAACTAAACTAACATAACCTAACCTAACCTCACCTAACGTAACCTAAATTATACTATATTCACTAAACTAAACTACACTAACCTAACCTAAACTAAACTAAACTAAACTAAACTGTAAACTAAACTATAAACTAAACTAAATTAAACTAACCTAATCTAAACTAACCTAACCTAACATAAACTAAAATTACTAAACTAACCTAACCTAACCTAAACTAAACTATACTAAATAAACCTAACCTAACTTAAAATAAACTAAACTAAACTATAAACTTATCTAAATTATAAACTAAACTATAAACTAAACTAAACTAAACTAAACTAAATTCTAAACTAAATTAAACTTAACTATAAACTAAACTAAACTAAACTAACCTAACCTAACCTAACCAAAATAAAAATAAACTAATCTAACCTAACTTAAACTAAATTAAACTAAACTAAATTCAAATAAACTAAACTAATATAAACTTAATTAAACTAACCTAACCTAACCTAACCAAAACAAAACCAAATTAAACTAAACTAAAATAAACTAAAGTAAACTAAACTATAAACTAAACTATAAACTACACTAAACTAAACTATAAACTAAACTATAAACTAAACTAAACTAAACTATAAACTAAACTATAAACTAAACTAAACAACCATAATAACTAAAGAAAACTAAACTAAACTAACCTAACCTAACCTAACCTAAACTAACCTAAGCTAAACTAAACTTAACAAAACTAACCTAACCTAATCTAACCTAAACTAATTTAAACTAACCTAAACTAACCAAAACTAAAATAAACTAAACTAAACTAAACTATAAACTAAGCTATAAATTAACTAAACTAAATTATAAACTAAACTAAACTATACTAAACTAAACTAAACTAATCTAACCTTACCTAACTCAACCTAAACTAAACTAAACTATCCTAACCTAACCTAACCTAAATGAAACTAAAGTAAACTAACCTAACTTAACCTAACTAAACTAAACTAAACTAACCTAAATTCAAATATACTGAACTAATCTTAACTCACCTAACCTAACCTAAATTAAGTAAACTAAACTAAACGAAACTAAACTAAACAAAATAAACTAACCTAACCTAACCTAAACTAAACTAAACTATCCTAACCTAACCTAACCTAAACTAAATCAAAATAAAATAAACTAAACTAAACTAACCTACCCTAACCTAAACTAAACTAAATTAAAATAAACTAAACTAAACTAAACTAACCTAAAATAACCTAACCTAACATAACCTAAACTAAACTAAACCAAAGTAAACTAACCTAACCTAACCAAAACTAATTTAAATTAAACTAAACTATAAACAAAACTAAACTAACCTAAACTAAACTAAACTAAACTAACAGAACCTAACCTATTCTAACGTAATCTAACCTAATTTAAACTAAACTAAACTAACCTAACCCACCCTAAACTAACCTAAACTAAAGTAAACTATACTAAACTAAATTAAACTAAACTTAACTAAACAAATTTAAAATATTAATTAAACATAAAATATAAACTTAACTATAAATTAACTATAAATTAAAATAAACTAAACTAAGCTAAACTAAATTATACCTAACTAACCTAACCTAAACTAAATAAAACTAAATTATAAACGAAACTAAACTAAACTATCCTAAGCTAACGTAACGTAACCTAAACTAAACTAAACTAAACTAACCTAACCTAACCTAATCTAAACTAAACTAAACTATAAACAAAACTAAATTATAATCTAAACTAAACTATTTTAAACTATCCTAACCTAACCTAACCTAACCTAACCTAAACTAAACTAAACTAAACTAACCTAACCTAATCAAAACTAAACTAAACTAAACTAAACTAACCTAACCTAACCTTAGCTAAAACTAGCCTATCCTAAACTAAACTAAAATAACCTAACGTAACCTAACCTAAATTAAACTAAATTCACTAAACTAAACTACACTAACCTAACCTAAACTGAGCTAAACTAAACTAAACTAAACTGTAAATTAAACTATAAACTAAATTAAACTAAACTAAACTAAAATAAATTAAACTAACCTAATCTAACATAACCTAACCTAGCCTAAACTAAACTAAACTAAACTAACCTAACCTAACCTAACCTAACCTAAACTAAACTAAACTAAATTCACCAAACTAAGCTAACATAAACTACACTAACCTAACCTAAAATAAACTAAACTAAACTAAACTATAAACTAAACTATAAACTAAATTAAACTAAAATAAAATAAAATAAACTAAATTAAACTAACCTAATCTAAACTACCCTAACCTAACATAAACTAAACTTACTAAACTAACCTAACCTAACCTAAACTAAACTAAAATAAATTAAACTAATATAAACAAAAACAAATTATACTATATACTAAACCGAACTAAACTATGAACTAAACTAAAGTAAACTAAACTAAACTAAACTATAAACTTAACTATAAACTAAACAATAAACTAAACTAAACTAAACTATAAACTAAACTAAACTAAACTAAACTAAAGTAAACTAAATTAACCTACCCTAACCTAACCTAACTAAAATTAAAATAAACTAAACTAAACTTACCTAACCTATCCTAACCTAACCTAACCTAAACTAAACTAAATTATAAACTAAACTATAAACTAAACTAAACTAAATTATAAACTAAAGTAAAGTAAACTTAACTACACTCTCCTAACCATACCTAACCTAACCTAAACAAATCTAAACTAAACTAACCTAACCTAAACTAAACTAAACTATAAACTAAACTAAACAAACTAATCTATAAATTAACTAAACAAACTATACTAAAATAAACTAAACTAAACCAAAATAAAATAAACTACACTAAACTAACATACCCTAACATAAACTAAACTAAATTCAAATAAATTAAACTAAACTAAACTAACCTAAATAACCTAACCTAACATAACCTAAACTAAACTAAACCAAAGTAAACTAACCTAACCTAAACTAACAAAACTAATCTAAATTAAACTAAACTATAAACAAAACTAAACTAACCTAAACTAAACTAAACTAAACTAACCGAACCTAACCTATTCTAACCTAAACTAAAGTAAACTATACTAAACTAAATTAAACTAAACTTAACTAAACATATTTAAAATATTAATGAAACATTAAATATAAACTTAACTACAAACTAAACTATAAATTAAACTAAACTAAACTAAACTAAACTAAATTATACCTAACTAACCTAACCTAAACTAAATTAAACTAAACTATAAACGAACCTAAACTAAACTATCCTAAGCTAACGTAACATAACCTAAACTAAACTAAACTAAACTAACCTAACCTAACCTAATCTAAACTAAACTATACTACAAACTAAACTTAAGTATAAATTAAACTAAACTAAACTATCCTAACCTAACCTAACCTAACCTAACCTAACCTAACCTAAACTAAACTAAACTAAACTAACCTAATCAAAACTAAACAAAATTAAACTAATTTATAAATTAACTAAACTAAACTAAACTAAACTAAACTAACCTAAACTAACCTAAGCTAAACTAACCTATCCTAAACTAAACTAAACTAACATAACCTAACCTAACCTCACCTAACGTAACCTAAATTATACTATATTCACTAAACTAAACTACACTAACCTAACCTAAACTAAACTAAACTAAACTGTAAACTAAACTATAAACTAAACTAAATTAAACTAACCTAATCTAAACTAACCTAACCTAACATAAACTAAAATTACTAAACTAACCTAACCTAACCTAAACTAAACTATACTAAACTAAGCTAAACTAAGCTAAACTAACCTAATCTACCCGAGCAAAACCTAAGCTAAACTAAACTAAACTAAACTAATCTAAACTAAGCTTACCTAAACTAAATTATAAACTAAACTAAACTATAAATTAAAATAAAATATAAACTAAACTATAAACTAAACTAAATTAAATTATAAACTAAACTAAACTACACTATACTAAATTAAACTAAGGTAAACTTACCTAATCTAACCTAACCAAACCTAAGCAAAAGTAAACTAAACTGAACTAATCTAACCTAAGCTAACCTAAACTAAACTAAACTAAACTAACCTAACCCAACGTAACCTAACCTAACCTAACCTAAATTAAACTTAACTAAACTAACCTAACATAACCTAAACTAAATTAAACTAAACTAAATTCAAATAAACTAAACTAAACTGAACTTAACTAAACTAACCTAACCTAACCAAAACTAAACTAAACTAAAATAAACTAAACTAAACTAAACTAAATAAACTAAACTAAACTCAATTAATCTAACCTAACGTAAACTAACTAAATTAGATTTAAATAAACTAGACTAAATTAAACTATAAACTAAACTAAACTAAACTATAAAGTAAACTAAACTAAACTATAAACTAACCTAAACTAAAGTAAACTATCCTATCCTAACCTAACCTAACCCAACATAATCTAAACTATACTAAATAAACCTAACCTAACTTAAACTAAACTAAACTAAACTATAAACTTAACTAAACTATAAACTAAACTATAAACTAAACTAAACTAAACTAAACTATAAACTAAATTAAACTAAACTAAAAACTAAACTATAAACTAAACTAAACTAAATTAAACTAACCTAACCTAACCAAAATAAAAATAAACTAATCTAACCTAACCTAAACTAAACTAAACTAAACTAAATTCAAATAAACTAAACTAATCTAAACTTAACTAAACTGACCTAACCTAACCTAACCAAAACTAAACCAAATTAAACTTAACTAAAATAAACTAAAGTAAACTAAAATATAAACTAAACTATAAACTACACTAAACTAAACAATAAACTAGACTATAAACTAAACTAAAATAAACTATAAACTAAACTAAACAACCATATAAACTAAAGAAAAGTAAACTTTACTAACCTAACCTAACCTAACCTAAACTAACCTAAGCTAAACTAAACTAAACAAAACTAACCTAACCTAACCTAACCTAAACTAAACTAAGCTAACCTAACCTAACCAAAACTAAAATAAACTAAAATAAATAAACTAAACTAAACTAAACTGTAAACTAAGCTATAAATTAACTAAACTAAACTATAAACTAAACTAAAATAAACTATAAACTAAACTAAATTATAAACTAAACTAAACTCAACCATCCTACCCTAACTTAACCTAACCTAACCTAAACTAAACTAAACTGACCTAACTTAATATAATCTAAACTAAACTAAACTAATTTACAAATTAACTAAACTCAACTAAACTAAACTAAATTAAACCAACCTAACCTAACCTAAGCTAAACTAGCCTATCCTAAAGTAAACTAAACTAAACTAAACTAACCTAACCTATCCTAACCTAAACTAAACTAAACTAAATTCACTAAACTAATATACACTAACCTAACCTAACCAAAACTAAACTAAACTAAACTAAACTGTAAACTAAACTATAAAATAAATTAAACTAAACAAAACTAAAATAAACTAAACTAACCTAACTTAACATAATATAAACTAAACTAAACTAACTAAACTAAACTAAACTGTAAACTAAACTATAAAATAAATTAAACTAAACTAAACTAAACTAAAATAAACTAAACTAACCTAACTTAACATAATATAAACTAAACTAAACTAACATAAACTAAACTTACTAAACTAACATAACCTAACCTAACCTAAAGTAAACTAAACTAAATTAACCTAAAATAAACGTAACTAAATTATACTATATACTAAAGTAAACTAAACTATAAAGTAAACTATAAACTAAATTATAAACTAAAATAAACTAAACTATAAACTAAACTAAACTAAAGTAAACTAAACTAAATTAAACTAAACTAAACTATAAACTAAACTAATAACTAAACTTAACTAAACTAAACTAAACAAAAATAACCTAACCAAACC
Source organism: Metallyticus violacea (assembly GCA_030762175.1). Taxonomy (NCBI): domain Eukaryota; kingdom Metazoa; phylum Arthropoda; class Insecta; order Mantodea; family Metallyticidae; genus Metallyticus; species Metallyticus violacea. The sequence continues at coordinate 79,693,165 of CM060842.1, read as the reverse complement.
TAACTTAACCTAAATTAAACAAAACTAAACTAACCCCAACCTAACTTAAACTAAACTAAACTAAACTAAACTAAATTCAAATAAACTAAACTAAACTAATCTTACCCAACCTAACCTAAATTAAAGTAAACTAAACCAACCTAACCTATCCTAACCAAAACTAAACTAAACTAAACTAAAACAAAATAAACTAAAGTAAACAAATCTAAACTATAAACTAAAATAAACTATAAACTAAACACTACTAAACTAAAATAAACTAAACTAACCTAACCTAACCTAACCTAACCTAACCTAACCTAACCTAAAATAAAATAAACAAAACTAAACTAACCTAACCTAACCGAACCTAGCTTAACCTAAGCTAACCTAGACGAAAGGAAACTAAACTAAACTGAACTTAACTAAACTATAAATTAAACTATTAGCAAAGCTAAACTAAATTATAAACTAAACTATAAACTAAACTAAACTAAACTATAAATTAAAATAAACTATAAACTAAACTAAATTAAATTATAAACTAAACTATACTAAACTAAACTAAACTAAGCTAAACTAACCTAATCTACCCTAACCAAACCTAAGCTGAACTAAACTAAACTAAACTAGTCTAATGTAAGCTAACCTAAACTAAATTATAAATTAAACTATTAGTAAAGCTTAACTAAATTATAAACTAAACTATAAACTAAACTAAATTATAAATTAAAATAAACTATAAACTAAACTATAAACTAAATTAATTAAATTATAAACTAAACTAAAGTACACTATACTAAACTAAACTAAGGTAAACTAACCTAATCTAACCTAACCAAACCTAAGGTAAAGTAAACTAAACTAAACTAATCTAACCTAAGCTATCCTAAATTAAACTAAACTAAACTAACCTAACCTAACGTAACATAACATAACCTAAATTAAACTAAACTAAACTAACCTAACATAACCTAATCTGAATTAAACTAAACTAAATTCAAATAAACTAAACTAAACTGAACTAAACTAAACTAACCTAACCTAACCAAAATTAAACTAAACTAAACTAAACTAAACTAAATAAACTAAGCTAAAATAGATTAATCTAACCTAACGTAAACTTACTAAACTAGATTTAAATAAACTAAACTAAATTAAACTATAAACAACACTAAACTAAACTAAATTAAACTATAAACAAAACTAAACTAAACTATAAACTAAACTAAACTAAACTATAAACTAACATAAACTAAACTAAACTATCCTGTCCTAACCTATCCTAACCTAACATAAACTAAACTATACTAAATAAACCTAACCTAACTTAAAATTAACTAAACTAAACTATAAACTTATCTAAATTATAAACTAAACTATAAACTAAACTAAATTAAACTAAACTAAACTCTAAACTAAATTAAACTAAACTATAAACTAAACTATAAACTAAACTAAACTAAACTAACCTAACCTAACCTAACCAAAATAAAAATAAACTAATCTAACCTATTTAAACTAAACTAAACTAAATTCAAATAAACTAAACTAATCAAAACTTAATTAAACTAACCTAACCTAACCTAACCAAAACTAAACCAAATTAAACTAAACTAAAATAAACTAAAGTAAACTAAACTATAAACTAAACTATAAACTACACTAAACTAAACTATAAACTAAACTATAAACTAAACTAAACTAAACTATAAACTAAACTATAAACTAAACTAAACAACCATAATAACTAAAGAAAACTAAACTAAACTAACCTAACCTACCTGACCTAAACTAACCTAAGCTAAACTAAACTTAACAAAACTAACCTAACCTAACCTAACCTAAAGTAATTTAAACTAACCTAAACTAACCAAAACTAAAATAAACTAAACTAAAATAAACTAAACTAAACTAAACTATAAACTAAGCTATAAATTAACTAAACTAAATTATAAACTAAACTAAACTATACTAAACTAAACTAAACTAATCTAACCTTACCTAACTCAACCTAAACTAAACTAAACTATCCTAACCTAACCAAACCTAAATGAAACTAAAGTAAACTAACCTAACTTAACCTAACTAAACTAAACTAAACTAACCTAAATTCAAATATACTAAACTAAACTTAACTCACCTAACCTAACCTAAATTAAGAAAACTAAACTAAACGAAACTAAACTAATCTAAATTAAACTTACCTAATATAACCTAACCTAAACTAAACAAAACTAAACTATCCTAACCTAACCTAACCTAAACTAAACCAAAATAAAATAAACTAAACTAAACTAACCTACCCTAACCTAAACTAAACTAAATTCAAATAAATTAAACTAAAATAAACTAACCTAAAATAATCTAACCTAACATAACCTAAACTAAACTAAACCAAAGTAAACTAACCTAACCTAACCTAACAAAAACTAATCTAAATTAAACTAAACTATAAACAAAACTAAACTATGGTAAACTAAACTAAACTAAACTAACCGAACCTAACCTACCCTAAACTAACCTAAACTAAAGTAAACTATACTAAACTAAATTAAACTAAACTTAACTAAACAAATTTAAAATATTAATTAAACATAAAATATAAACTTAACTATAAACTAAATTTTAAATTAAACTAAACTAAACTAAACTTAACTAAACTATAAATTAAACTATTAGCAAAACTAAACTAAATTATAAACTAAACTATAAACTAATTTAAACTAAACTATAAATTAAAATAAACTATAAACTAAACTAAATTAAATTATAAACTAAACTATACTAAACTATACTAAACAAAGCTAAACTAACCTAATCTACCCTAACGAAACCTAAGCTAAACTAAACTAAACTAAACTAGTCTAACCTATGCTAACCTAAACTAAATTATAAATTAAACTATTAGCAAATCTAAACTAAATTATAAACTGAACTATAAACTAAACTAAACTATAAATTAAAGTAAACTATAAACTAAACTATAAACTAAATTAAATTAAATTATAAACTAAACTAAAGTACACTATACTAAACTAAACTAAGGTAAACTAACCTAATCTAACCTAACCAAACCTAAGGTAAAGTAAACTAAACTAAAGTAATCTAACTTAAGCTAACCTAAACTAAACTAAACTAAACTAACCTAACCTAACGTAACCTAACGTAACCTAAATAAAACTAAACTAAACTAACCTAACATAACCTAAACTAAATTAAATTACACTAAATTCATATAAACTAAACTAAACTGAACTAAACTAAACTAACCTAACCTAACCAAAACTAATCTAAACTAAACTAAATAAACTAAGCTAAACTAAATTAATCTAACCTAACGAAAACTAACTAAATTAGATTTAAATAAACTAAACTAAATTAAACTATAAACAAAACTAAACTTAACTATAAACTAAACTAAACTAAACTATAAACTAACCTAAACTAAACTAAACTATCCTATCCTAACCCACCCTAACCTGACATAAACTACACTATATAAATAAACCTAACGTAACCTAAACTAAACTAAACTATCCTAACCTAACCTAACCTAAACTAAACCAAAATAAAACAAACTAAACTAAACTAACCTACCCTAACCTAAACTAAACTAAATTCAAATAAATTAAACTAAACTAAACTAACCTAAAATAATCTAACCTAACATAACCTAAACTAAACTAAACCAAAGTAAACTAACCTAACCTAACCTAACAAAAACTATTCTAAATTAAACTAAACTATAAACAAAACTAAACTAACGTAAACTAAACTAAACTAAACTAACCGAACCTAACCTACCATAAACTAACCTAACGTAAACTATACTAAACTAAACTTAAACTAAACTTAACTAAACAAATTTAAAATATTAATTAAACATAAAATATAAACTTAACTATAAATTAAACTATAAATTAAACTAAACTAAACCAAACTAAACTAAATCATACCTAACTAACCTAACCTGAACTAAATTAAACTAAACTATAAACGAAACTAAACTAAACTATCCTAAGCTAACGTAACGTAACCTAAACTAAACTAAACTAAACTAACCTAACCTAACCTAACCTAACCTAAACTAAATTAAACTAAACTAACCTAACATAATCAAAACTAAACTAAACTAAACTAATCTATAAATTAACTAAACTAATCTAAACTAAACTAAAATAAACTAAACTAACATAACCTAAGCTAAACTAGCCTATCCTAAACTAAACTAAACTAAACTAACCTAACCTAACCTAACCTAACCTAACCTAAATTAAACTATAGTCACCAAACTAAACTACACTAACCTAACCTAAACTAAACTAAACTAAACTAAACTAAACTGTAAGCTAAACTATAAACTAAATTAAACTAAACTAAACTAAACTAAAGTAAACTAAATTAACCTACCCTAACCTAACCTAACTAAAATTAAAATAAACTAAACTAAACTTACCTAACCTATCCTAACCTAACCCAACCTAAACTAAACTAAATTATAAACTACACTATAAACTAAACTATAAACTAAACTAAACTAAATTATAAACTAAAGTAAAGTAAACTTAACTACACTATCCTAACCATACCAAACCTAACCTAAACAAATCTAAACTAAACTAACCTAACCTAAACTAAACTAAACTATAAACTAAACTAAACAAACTAATCTATAAATTAACTAAACAAACTATACTAAAATAAACTAAACTAAACCAAAATAAAATAAACTAAACTAAACTATTATACCCTAACATAAATTAAACTAAATTGAAATTAATTAAACTAAACTAAACTAACCTAAAATAACCTAACCTAACATAACCTAAACTAAACTAAACCAAAGTAAACTAACCTAATCTAACCTAACAAAACTAATCTAAATTAAACTAAACTATAAACAAAACTAAACTAACCTAAACTAAACTAAACTAAACTAACCGAACCTAACCTATTCTAACCTAAACTAAAGTAAACTATAATAAACTAAATTAAACTAAACTTAACTAAACAAATTTAAAATATTAATGAAACATAAAATATAAACTTAACTACAAACTAAACTATAAATTAAACTAAACTAAACTAAACTAAACTAAATTATATCTAACTAACCTAACCTAAACTAAATTAAACTAAACTATAAACGAACCTAAACTAAACTATCCTAAGCTAACGTAACATAACCTAAACTAAACTAAACTAAACTAACCTAACCTAACCTAATCTAAACTAAACTATACTACAAACTAAACTAAAGTATAAATTAAACTAAATTAAACTATCCTAACCTAACCTAACCTAACCTAACCTAACTTAAACTAAACTAAACTAAACTAACCGAATCAAAACTAAACAAAATTAAACTAATTTATAAATTAACTAAACTAAACTAAACTAAACTAAAATAACCTAAACTAACCTAAGCTAAACTAACCTATCCTAAACTAAACTAAACTAACATAACCTAACCTAACCTCACCTAACGTAACCTAAATTATACTATATTCACTAAACTAAACTACACTAACCTAACCTAAACTAAACTAAACTAAACTAAACTGTAAACTAAACTATAAACTAAACTAAATTAAACTAACCTAATCTAAACTAACCTAACCTAACATAAACTAAAATTACTAAACTAACCTAACCTAACCTAAACTAAACTATACTAAATAAACCTAACCTAACTTAAAATAAACTAAACTAAACTATAAACTTATCTAAATTATAAACTAAACTATAAACTAAACTAAACTAAACTAAACTAAACTCTAAACTAAATTAAACTTAACTATAAACTAAACTATAAACTAAACTAAACTAAACTAACCTAACCTAACCTAACCAAAATAAAAATAAACTAATCTAACCTAACTTAAACTAAATTAAACTAAACTAAATTCAAATAAACTAAACTAATATAAACTTAATTAAACTAACCTAACCTAACCTAACCAAAACAAAACCAAATTAAACTAAACTAAAATAAACTAAAGTAAACTAAACTATAAACTAAACTATAAACTACACTAAACTAAACTATAAACTAAACTATAAACTAAACTAAACTAAACTATAAACTAAACTATAAACTAAACTAAACAACCATAATAACTTAAGAAAACTAAACTAAACTAACCTAACCTAACCTAACCTAAACTAACCTAAGCTAAACTAAACTTAACAAAACTAACCTAACCTAACCTAACCTAAACTAATTTAAACTAACCAAAACTAAAATAAACTAAACTAAAATAAACTAAACTAAACTAAACTATAAACTAAGCTATAAATTAACTAAACTAAATTATAAACTAAACTAAACTATACTAAACTAAACTAAACTAATCTAACCTTACCTAACTCAACCTAAACTAAACTAAACTATCCTAACCTAACCTAACCTAAATGAAACTAAAGTAAACTAACCTAACTTAACCTAACTAAACTAAACTAAACTAACCTAAATTCAAATATACTGAACTAATCTTAACTCACCTAACCTAACCTAAATTAAGTAAACTAAACTAAACGAAACTAAACTAAACAAAATAAACTAACCTAACCTAACCTAAACTAAACTAAACTATCCTAACCTAACCTAACCTAAACTAAATCAAAATAAAATAAACTAAACTAAACTAACCTACCCTAACCTAAACTAAACTAAATTAAAATAAACTAAACTAAACTAAACTAACCTAAAATAACCTAACCTAACATAACCTAAACTAAACTAAACCAAAGTAAACTAACCTAACCTAACCAAAACTAATTTAAATTAAACTAAACTATAAACAAAACTAAACTAACCTAAATTAAACTAAACTAAACTAACAGAACCTAACCTATTCTAACGTAATCTAACCTAATTTAAACTAAACTAAACTAACCTAACCCACCCTAAACTAACCTAAACTAAAGTAAACTATACTAAACTAAATTAAACTAAACTTAACTAAACAAATTTAAAATATTAATTAAACATAAAATATAAACTTAACCATATATTAACTATAAATTAAAATAAACTAAACTAAGCTAAACTAAATTATACCTAACTAACCTAACCTAAACTAAATAAAACTAAATTATAAACGAAACTAAACTAAACTATCCTAAGCTAACGTAACCTAACCTAAACTAAACTAAACTAAACTAACCTAACCTAACCTAATCTAAACTAAACTAAACTATAAACAAAACTAAATTATAATCTAAACTAAACTATTTTAAACTATCCTAACCTAACCTAACCTAACCTAAACTAAACTAAACTAAACTAACCTAACCTGATCAAAACTAAACTAAACTAAACTAAACTAACCTAACCTAACCTTAGCTAAACTAGCCTATACTAAACTAAACTAAAATAACCTAACGTAACCTAACCTAAATTAAACTAAATTCACTAAACTAAACTACACTAACCTAACCTAAACTGAGCTAAATTAAACTAAACTAAACTGTAAATTAAACTGTAAACTAAATTAAACTAAACTAAACTAAAATAAACTAAACTAACCTAACCTAACATAACCTAACCTAGCCTAAACTAAACTAAACTAAACTAACCTAACCTAACCTAACCTAACCTAAACTAAACTAAACTAAATTCACCAAACTAAGCTAAAATAAACTACACTAACCTAACCTAAAATAAACTAAACTAAACTGAACTATAAACTAAACTATAAATTAAATTAAACTAAAATAAAATAAAATAAACTAAATTAAACTAACCTAATCTAAACTAACCTAACCTAACATAAACTAAAATTACTAAACTAACCTAACCTAACCTAACCTAGACTAAACTAAAATAAATTAAACTAATATAAACAAAACTAAATTATACTATATACTAAACCAAACTAAACTATGAACTAAACTAAAGTAAACTAAACTAAACTATAAACTTAACTATAAACTAAACAATAAACTAAACTAAACTAAACTATAAACTAAACTAAACTAAACTAAAGTAAACTAAATTAACCTACCCTAACCTAACCTAACTAAAATTAAAATAAACTAAACTAAACTTACCTAACCTATCCTAACCTAACCTAACCTAACCTAAACTAAACTAAATTATAAACTAAACTATAAACTAAACTATAAACTAAACTAAACTAAATTATAAACTAAAGTAAAGTAAACTTAACTACACTATCCTAACCATACCTAACCTAACCTAAACAAATCTACACTAAACTAACCTAACCTAAACTAAACTAAACTATAAACTAAACTAAACAAACTAATCTATAAATTAACTAAACAAACTATACTAAAATAAACTAAACTAAACCAAAATAAAATAAACTAAACTAAACTATTATACCCTAACATAAATTAAACTAAATTCAAATAAATTAAGCTAAACTAAACTAAACTAAAATAACCTAACCTAACATAACCTAAACTAAACTAAACCAAAGTAAACTAACCTAACCTAACCTAACAAAACTAATCTAAATTAAACTAAACTATAAACAAAACTAAACTAACCTAAACTAAACTAAACTAAACTAACCGAACCTAACCTATTCTAACCTAAACTAAAGTAAACTATACTAAACTAAATTAAACTAAACTTAACTAAACAAATTTAAAATATTAATGAAACATAAAATATAAACTTAACTATAAACTAAACTATAAATTAAACTAAACTAAACTAAACTAAACTAAATTATATCTAACTAACCTAACCTAAACTAAATTAAACTAAACTATAAACGAACCTAAACTAAACTATCCTAAGCTAACGTAACATAACCTAAACTAAACTAAACTAAACTAACCTAACCTAACCTAATCTAAACTAAACTATACTACAAACTAAACTAAAGTATAAATTAAACTAAATTAAACTATCCTAACCTAACCTAACCTAACCTAACCTAACCTAACTTAAACTAAACTAAACTAAACTAACCGAATCAAAACTAAACAAAATTAAACTAATTTATAAATTAACTAAACTAAACTAAACTAAACTAAACTAACCTAAACTAACATAACCTAACCTAACCTCACCTAACGTAACCTAAATTATACTATATTCACTAAACTAAACTACACTAACCTAACCTAAACTAAACTAAACTAAACTAAACTGTAAACTAAACTATAAACTAAACTAAATTAAACTAACCTAATCTAAACTAACCTAACCTAACATAAACTAAAATTACCAAACTAACCTAACCTAACCTAAACTAAACTATACTAAATAAACCTAACCTAACTTAAAATAAACTAAACTAAACTATAAACTTATCTAAATTATAAACTAAACTATAAACTAAACTAAACTAAACTAAACTAAACTCTAAACTAAATTAAACTAAACTATAAACTAAACTATAAACTAAACTAAACTAAACTAACCTAACCTAACCTAACCAAAATAAAATAAACTAATCTAACCTAACTTAAACTAAATTAAACTAAACTAAATTCAAATAAACTAAACTAATATAAACTTAATTAAACTAACCTAACCTAACATAACCAAAACAAAACCAAATTAAACTAAACTAAAATAAACTAAAGTAAACTAAACTATAAACTAAACTATAAACTACACTAAACTAAACTATAAACTAAACTAAACTAAACTAAACTATAAACTAAACTATAAACTAAACTAAACAACCATAATAACTAAAGAAAACTAAACTAAACTAACCTAACCTAACCTAACCTAAACTAACCTAAGCTAAACTAAACTTAACAAAACTAACCTAACCTAACCTAACCTAAACTAATTTAAACTAACCTAAACTAACCAAAACTAAAATAAACTAAACTAAAATAAACTAAACTAAACTAAACTATAAACTAAGCTATAAATTAACTAAACTAAATTATAAACTAAACTAAACTATACTAAACTAAACTAAACTAATCTAACCTTACCTAACTCAACCTAAACTAAACTAAACTATCCTAACCTAACCTAACCTAAATGAAACTAAAGTAAACTAACCTAACTTAACCTAACTAAACTAAACTAAACTAACCTAAATTCAAATATACTGAACTAATCTTAACTCACCTAACCTAACCTAAATTAAGTAAACTAAACTAAACGAAACTAAACTAAACAAAATAAACTAACCTAACCTAACCTAAACTAAACTAAACTATCCTAACCTAACCTAACCTAAACTAAATCAAAATAAAATAAACTAAACTAAACTAACCTACCCTAACCTAAACTAAACTAAATTAAAATAAACTAAACTAAACTAAACTAACCTAAAATAACCTAACCTAACATAACCTAAACTAAACTAAACCAAAGTAAACTAACCTAACCTAACCAAAACTAATTTAAATTAAACTAAACTATAAACAAAACTAAACTAACCTAAACTAAACTAAACTAAACTAACAGAACCTAACCTATTCTAACGTAATCTAACCTAATTTAAACTAAACTAAACTAACCTAACCCACCCTAAACTAACCTAAACTAAAGTAAACTATACTAAACTAAATTAAACTAAACTTAACTAAACAAATTTAAAATATTAATTAAACATAAAATATAAACTTAACTATAAATTAACTATAAATTAAAATAAACTAAACTAAGCTAAACTAAATTATACCTAACTAACCTAACCTAAACTAAATAAAACTAAATTATAAACGAAACTAAACTAAACTATCCTAAGCTAACGTAACGTAACCTAAACTAAACTAAACTAAACTAACCTAACCTAACCTAATCTAAACTAAACTAAACTATAAACAAAACTAAATTATAATCTAAACTAAACTATTTTAAACTATCCTAACCTAACCTAACCTAACCTAACCTAAACTAAACTAAACTAAACTAACCTAACCTAATCAAAACTAAACTAAACTAAACTAAACTAACCTAACCTAACCTTAGCTAAAACTAGCCTATCCTAAACTAAACTAAAATAACCTAACGTAACCTAACCTAAATTAAACTAAATTCACTAAACTAAACTACACTAACCTAACCTAAACTGAGCTAAACTAAACTAAACTAAACTGTAAATTAAACTATAAACTAAATTAAACTAAACTAAACTAAAATAAACTAAACTAACCTAATCTAACATAACCTAACCTAGCCTAAACTAAACTAAACTAAACTAACCTAACCTAACCTAACCTAACCTAACCTAAATTAAACTAAACTAAATTCACCAAACTAAGCTAACATAAACTACACTAACCTAACTTAAATAAACTAAACTAAACTAAACTATAAACTAAACTATAAACTAAATTAAACTAAAATAAAATAAAATAAACTAAATTAAACTAACCTAATCTAAACTACCCTAACCTAACATAAACTAAACTTACTAAACTAACCTAACCTAACCTAAACTAAACTAAAATAAATTAAACTAATATAAACAAAAACAAATTATACTATATATTAAACCGAACTAAACTATGAACTAAACTAAAGTAAACTAAACTAAACTAAACTATAAACTTAACTATAAACTAAACAATAAACTAAACTAAACTAAACTATAAACTAAACTAAACTAAACTAAACTAAAGTAAACTAAATTAACCTACCCTAACCTAACCTAACTAAAATTAAAATAAACTAAACTAAACTTACCTAACCTATCCTAACCTAACCTAACCTAAACTAAACTAAATTATAAACTAAACTATAAACTAAACTAAACTAAATTATAAACTAAAGTAAAGTAAACTTAACTACACTCTCCTAACAATACCTAACCTAACCTAAACAAATCTAAACTAAACTAACCTAACCTAAACTAAACTAAACTATAAACTAAACTAAACAAACTAATCTATAAATTAACTAAACAAACTATACTAAAATAAACTAAACTAAACCAAAATAAAATAAACTACACTAAACTAACATACCCTAACATAAACTAAACTAAATTCAAATAAATTAAACTAAACTAAACTAACCTAAATAACCTAACCTAACATAACCTAAACTAAACTAAACCAAAGTAAACTAACCTAACCTAAACTAACAAAACTAATCTAAATTAAACTAAACTATAAACAAAACTAAACTAACCTAAACTAAACTAAACTAAACTAACCGAACCTAACCTATTCTAACCTAAACTAAAGTAAACTATACTAAACTAAATTAAACTAAACTTAACTAAACATATTTAAAATATTAATGAAACATAAAATATAAACTTAACTACAAACTAAACTATAAATTAAACTAAACTAAACTAAACTAAACTAAATTATACCTAACTAACCTAACCTAAACTAAATTAAACTAAACTATAAACGAACCTAAACTAAACTATCCTAAGCTAACGTAACATAACCTAAACTAAACTAAACTAAACTAACCTAACCTAACCTAATCTAAACTAAACTATACTACAAACTAAACTTAAGTATAAATTAAACTAAACTAAACTATCCTAACCTAACCTAACCTAACCTAACCTAACCTAACCTAAACTAAACTAAACTAAACTAACCTAATCAAAACTAAACAAAATTAAACTAATTTATAAATTAACTAAACTAAACTAAACTAAACTAAACTAACCTAAACTAACCTAAGCTAAACTAACCTATCCTAAACTAAACTAAACTAACATAACCTAACCTAACCTCACCTAACGTAACCTAAATTATACTATATTCACTAAACTAAACTACACTAACCTAACCTAAACTAAACTAAACTAAACTGTAAACTAAACTATAAACTAAACTAAATTAAACTAACCTAATCTAAACTAACCTAACCTAACATAAACTAAAATTACTAAACTAACCTAACCTAACCTAAACTAAACTATACTAAACTAAGCTAAACTAAGCTAAACTAACCTAATCTACCCGAGCAAAACCTAAGCTAAACTAAACTAAACTAAACTAATCTAAACTAAGCTTACCTAAACTAAATTATAAACTAAACTAAACTATAAATTAAAATAAAATATAAACTAAACTATAAACTAAACTAAATTAAATTATAAACTAAACTAAACTACACTATACTAAATTAAACTAAGGTAAACTTACCTAATCTAACCTAACCAAACCTAAGCAAAAGTAAACTAAACTGAACTAATCTAACCTAAGCTAACCTAAACTAAACTAAACTAAACTAACCTAACCTAAGGTAACCTAACCTAACCTAACCTAAATTAAACTTAACTAAACTAACCTAACATAACCTAAACTAAATTAAACTAAACTAAATTCAAATAAACTAAACTAAACTGAACTTAACTAAACTAACCTAACCTAACCAAAACTAAACTAAACTAAAATAAACTAAACTAAACTAAACTAAATAAACTAAACTAAACTCAATTAATCTAACCTAACGTAAACTAACTAAATTAGATTTAAATAAACTAAACTAAATTAAACTATAAACTAAACTAAACTAAACTATAAAGTAAACTAAACTAAACTATAAACTAACCTAAACTAAAGTAAACTATCCTATCCTAACCTAACCTAACCCAACATAATCTAAACTATACTAAATAAACCTAACCTAATTTAAACTAAACTAAACTAAACTATAAACTTAACTAAACTATAAACTAAACTATAAACTAAACTAAACTAAACTAAACTATAAACTAAATTAAACTAAACTAAAAACTAAACTATAAACTAAACTAAACTAAATTAAACTAACCTAACCTAACCAAAATAAAAATAAACTAATCTAACCTAACCTAAACTAAACTAAACTAAACTAAATTCAAATAAACTAAACTAATCTAAACTTAACTAAACTAACCTAACCTAACCTAACCAAAACTAAACCAAATTAAACTTAACTAAAATAAACTAAAGTAAACTAAAATATAAACTAAACTATAAACTACACTAAACTAAACAATAAACTAAACTATAAACTAAACTAAAATAAACTATAAACTAAACTAAACAACCATATAAACTAAAGAAAAGTAAACTATACTAACCTAACCTAACCTAACCTAAACTAACCTAAGCTAAACTAAACTAAACAAAACTAACCTAACCTAACCTAACCTAAACTAAACTAAGCTAACCTAACCTAACCAAAACTAAAATAAACTAAAATAAATAAACTAAACTAAACTAAACTGTAAACTAAGCTATAAATTAACTAAACTAAACTATAAACTAAACTAAACTAAACTATAAACTAAACTAAATTATAAACTAAACTAAACTCAACCATCCTACCCCAACTTAACCTAACCTAACCTAAACTAAACTAAACTGACCTAACTTAATATAATCTAAACTAAACTAAACTAATTTACAAATTAACTAAACTCAACTAAACTAAACTAAATTAAACCAACCTAACCTAACCTAAGCTAAACTAGCCTATCCTAAAGTAAACTAAACTAAACTAAACTAACCTAACCTATCCTAACCTAAACTAAACTAAACTAAATTCACTAAACTAATATACACTAACCTAACCTAACCAAAACTAAACTAAACTAAACTAAACTGTAAACTAAACTATAAAATAAATTAAACTAAACAAAACTAAAATAAACTAAACTAACCTAACTTAACATAATATAAACTAAACTAAACTAACTAAACTAAACTAAACTGTAAACTAAACTATAAAATAAATTAAACTAAACTAAACTAAACTAAAATAAACTAAACTAACCTAACTTAACATAATATAAACTAAACTAAACTAACATAAACTAAACTTACTAAACTAACATAACCTAACCTAACCTAAAGTAAACTAAACTAAATTAACCTAAAATAAACGTAACTAAATTATACTATATACTAAAGTAAACTAAACTATAAAGTAAACTATAAACTAAACTATAAACTAAAATAAACTAAACTATAAACTAAACTAAACTAAAGTAAACTAAACTAAATTAAACTAAACTAAACTATAAACTAAACTAATAACTAAACTTAACTAAACTAAACTAAACAAAAATAACCTAACCAAACCTAACTTAACCTAAATTAAACAAAACTAAACTAACCCCAACCTAACTTAAACTAAACTAAACTAAACTAAACTAAATTCAAATAAACTAAACTAAACTAATCTTACCTAACATAACCTAGCCTAAATTAAAGTAAACTAAACCAACCTAACCTATCCTAACCAAAACTAAACTAAACTAAACTAAAATAAAATAAACTAAAGTAAACAAATCTAAACTATAAACTAAAATAAACTATAAACTAAACACTACTAAACTAAAATAAACTAAACTAACCTAACCTAACCTAACCTAACCTAACCTAAAATAAAATAAACAAAACTAAACTAACCTAACCTAACCGAACCTAGCTTAACCTAAGCTAACCTAGACGAAAGGAAACTAAACTAAACTGAACTTAACTAAACTATAAATTAAACTATTAGCAAAGCTAAACTAAATTATAAACTAAACTATAAACTAAACTAAACTAAACTATAAATTAAAATAAACTATAAACTAAACTAAATTAAATTATAAACTAAACTATACTAAACTAAACTAAACTAAGCTAAACTAACCTAATCTACCCTAACCAAACCTAAGCTGAACTAAACTAAACTAAACTAGTCTAATGTAAGCTAACCTAAACTAAATTATAAATTAAACTATTAGCAAAGCTTAACTAAATTATAAACTAAACTATAAACTAAACTAAATTATAAATTAAAATAAACTATAAACTAAACTATAAACTAAACTAAATTAAATTATAAACTAAACTAAAGTACACTATACTAAACTAAACTAAGGTAAACTAACCTAATCTAACCTAACCAAACCTAAGGTAAAGTAAACTAAACTAAACTAATCTAACCTAAGCTATCCTAAATTAAACTAAACTAAACTAACCTAACCTAACGTAACATAACATAACCTAAATTAAACTAAACTAAACTAACCTAACATAACCTAATCTGAATTAAACTAAACTAAATTCAAATAAACTAAACTAAACTGAACTAAACTAAACTAACCTAACCTAACCAAAATTAAACTAAACTAAATAAACTAAGCTAAAATAGATTAATCTAACCTAACGTAAACTTACTAAACTAGATTTAAATAAACTAAACTAAATTAAACTATAAACAACACTAAACTAAACTAAATTAAACTATAAACAAAACTAAACTAAACTATAAACTAAACTAAACTAAACTATAAACTAACATAAACTAAACTAAACTATCCTGTCCTAACCTATCCTAACCTAACATAAACTAAACTATACTAAATAAACCTAACCTAACTTAAAATTAACTAAACTAAACAATAAACTTATCTAAATTATAAACTAAACTATAAACTAAACTAAATTAAACTAAACTAAACTCTAAACTAAATTAAACTAAACTATAAACTAAACTATAAACTAAACTAAACTAAACTAACCTAACCTAACCTAACCAAAATAAAAATAAACTAATCTAACCTAACTTAAACTAAACTAAACTAAATTCAAATAAACTAAACTAATCAAAACTTAATTAAACTAACCTAACCTAACCTAACCAAAACTAAACCAAATTAAACTAAACTAAAATAAACTAAAGTAAACTAAACTATAAACTAAACTATAAACTACACTAAACTAAACTATAAACTAAACTATAAACTAAACTAAACTAAACTATAAACTAAACTATAAACTAAACTAAACAACCATAATAACTAAAGAAAACTAAACTAAACTAACCTAACCTAACCTGACCTAAACTAACCTAAGCTAAACTAAACTTAACAAAACTAACCTAACCTAACCTAACCTAAAGTAATTTAAACTAACCTAAACTAACCAAAACTAAAATAAACTAAACTAAAATAAACTAAACTAAACTAAACTATAAACTAAGCTATAAATTAACTAAACTAAATTATAAACTAAACTAAACTATACTAAACTAAACTAAACTAATCTAACCTTACCTAACTCAACCTAAACTAAACTAAACTATCCTAAACTAACCAAGCCTAAATGAAACTAAAGTAAACTAACCTAACTTAACCTAACTAAACTAAACTAAACTAACCTAAATTCAAATATACTAAACTAAACTTAACTCACCTAACCTAACCTAAATTAAGAAAACTAAACTAAACGAAACTAAACTAATCTAAATTAAACTTACCTAATATAACCTAACCTAAACTAAACTAAACTAAACTATCCTAACCTAACCTAACCTAAACTAAACCAAAATAAAATAAACTAAACTAAACTAACCTACCCTAACCTAAACTAAACTAAATTCAAATAAATTAAACTAAAATAAACTAACCTAAAATAATCTAACCTAACATAACCTAAACTAAACTAAACCAAAGTAAACTAACCTAACCTAACCTAACAAAAACTAATCTAAATTAAACTAAACTATAAACAAAACTAAACTATGGTAAACTAAACTAAACTAAACTAACCGAACCTAACCTACCCTAAACTAACCTAAACTAAAGTAAACTATACTAAACTAAATTAAACTAAACTTAACTAAACAAATTTAAAATATTAATTAAACATAAAATATAAACTTAACTATAAACTAAATTTTAAATTAAACTAAACTAAACTAAACTTAACTAAACTATAAATTAAACTATTAGCAAAACTAAACTAAATTATAAACTAAACTATAAACTAATTTAAACTAAACTATAAATTAAAATAAACTATAAACTAAACTAAATTAAATTATAAACTAAACTATACTAAACTATACTAAACAAAGCTAAACTAACCTAATCTACCCTAACGAAACCTAAGCTAAACTAAACTAAACTAAACTAGTCTAACCTATGCTAACCTAAACTAAATTATAAATTAAACTATTAGCAAATCTAAACTAAATTATAAACTGAACTATAAACTAAACTAAACTATAAATTAAAGTAAACTATAAACTAAACTATAAACTAAATTAAATTAAATTATAAACTAAACTAAAGTACACTATACTAAACTAAACTAAGGTAAACTAACCTAATCTAACCTAACCAAACCTAAGGTAAAGTAAACTAAACTAAAGTAATCTAACTTAAGCTAACCTAAACTAAACTAAACTAAACTAACCTAACCTAACGTAACCTAACGTAACCTAAATAAAACTAAACTAAACTAACCTAATATAACCTAAACTAAATTAAATTACACTAAATTCATATAAACTAAACTAAACTGAACTAAACTAAACTAACCTAACCTAACCAAAACTAATCTAAAATAAAACTAAATAAACTAAGCTAAACTAAATTAATCTAACCTAACGAAAACTAACTAAATTAGATTTAAATAAACTAAACTAAATTAAACTATAAACAAAACTAAACTTAACTATAAACTAAACTAAACTAAACTATAAACTAACCTAAACTAAACTAAACTATCCTATCCTAACCCACCCTAACCTGACATAAACTACACTATATAAATAAACCTAACGTAACCTAAACTAAACTAAACTATCCTAACCTAACCTAACCTAAACTAAACCAAAATAAAACAAACTAAACTAAACTAACCTACCCTAACCTAAACTAAACTAAATTCAAATAAATTAAACTAAACTAAACTAACCTAAAATAATCTAACCTAACATAACCTAAACTAAACTAAACCAAAGTAAACTAACCTAACCTAACCTAACAAAAACTATTCTAAATTAAACTAAACTATTTACAAAACTAAACTAACGTAAACTAAACTAAACTAAACTAACCGAACCTAACCTACCATAAACTAACCTAAAGTAAACTATACTAAACTAAATTAAACTAAACTTAACTAAACAAATTTAAAATATTAATTAAACATAAAATATAAACTTAACTATAAATTAAACTATAAATTAAACTAAACTAAACCAAACTAAACTAAATCATACCTAACTAACCTAACCTAAACTAAATTAAACTAAACTATAAACGAAACTAAACTAAACTATCCTAAGCTAACGTAACGTAACCTAAACTAAACTAAACTAAACTAACCTAACCTAACCTAACCTAACCTAAACTAAATTAAACTAAACTAACCTAACCTAATCAAAACTAAACTAAACTAAACTAATCTATAAATTAACTAAACTAATCTAAACTAAACTAAAATAAACTAAACTAACATAACCTAAGCTAAACTAGCCTATCCTAAACTAAACTAAACTAAACTAACCTAACCTAACCTAACCTAACCTAACCTAAATTAAACTATATTCACCAAACTAAACTACACTAACCTAACCTAAACTAAACTAAACTAAACTAAACTAAACTGTAAGCTAAACTATAAACTAAATTAAACTAAACTAAACTAAACTAAAGTAAACTAAATTAACCTACCCTAACCTAACCTAACTAAAATTAAAATAAACTAAACTAAACTTACCTAACCTATCCTAACCTAACCTAACCTAAACTAAACTAAATTATAAACTACACTATAAACTAAACTATAAACTAAACTAAACTAAATTATAAACTAAAGTAAAGTAAACTTAACTACACTATCCTAACCATACCTAACCTAACCTAAACAAATCTAAACTAAACTAAACTAACCTAAACTAAACTAAACTATAAACTAAACTAAACAAACTAATCTATAAATTAACTAAACAAACTATACTAAAATAAACTAAACTAAACCAAAATAAAATAAACTAAACTAAACTATTATACCCTAACATAAATTAAACTAAATTGAAATAAATTAAACTAAACTAAACTAACCTAAAATAACCTAACCTAACATAACCTAAACTAAACTAAACCAAAGTAAACTAACCTAATCTAACCTAACAAAACTAATCTAAATTAAACTAAACTATAAACAAAACTAAACTAACCTAAACTAAACTAAACTAAACTAACCGAACCTAACCTATTCTAACCTAAACTAAAGTAAACTATAATAAACTAAATTAAACTAAACTTAACTAAACAAATTTAAAATATTAATGAAACATAAAATATAAACTTAACTACAAACTAAACTATAAATTAAACTAAACTAAACTAAACTAAACTAAATTATATCTAACTAACCTAACCTAAACTAAATTAAACTAAACTATAAACGAACCTAAACTAAACTATCCTAAGCTAACTTAACATAACCTAAACTAAACTAAACTAAACTAACCTAACCTAACCTAATCTAAACTAAACTATACTACAAACTAAACTAAAGTATAAATTAAACTAAATTAAACTATCCTAACCTAACCTAACCTAACCTAACCTAACTTAAACTAAACTAAACTAAACTAACCGAATCAAAACTAAACAAAATTAAACTAATTTATAAATTAACTAAACTAAACTAAACTAAACTAAACTAACCTAAACTAACCTAAGCTAAACTAACCTATCCTAAACTAAACTAAACTAACATAACCTAACCTAACCTCACCTAACGTAACCTAAATTATACTATATTCACTAAACTAAACTACACTAACCTAACCTAAACTAAACTAAACTAAACTGTAAACTAAACTATAAACTAAACTAAATTAAACTAACCTAATCTAAACTAACCTAACCTAACATAAACTAAAATTACTAAACTAACCTAACCTAACCTAAACTAAACTATACTAAATAAACCTAACCTAACTTAAAATAAACTAAACTAAACTATAAACTTATCTAAATTATAAACTAAACTATAAACTAAACTAAACTAAACTAAACTAAACTCTAAACTAAATTAAACTTAACTATAAACTAAACTATAAACTAAACTAAACTAAACTAACCTAACCTAACCTAACCAAAATAAAAATAAACTAATCTAACCTAACTTAAACTAAATTAAACTAAACTAAATTCAAATAAACTAAACTAATATAAACTTAATTAAACTAACCTAACCTAACCTAACCAAAACAAAACCAAATTAAACTAAACTAAAATAAACTAAAGTAAACTAAACTATAAACTAAACTATAAACTACACTAAACTAAACTATAAACTAAACTATAAACTAAACTAAACTAAACTATAAACTAAACTATAAACTAAACTAAACAACCATAATAACTAAAGAAAACTAAACTAAACTAACCTAACCTAACCTAACCTAAACTAACCTAAGCTAAACTAAACTTAACAAAACTAACCTAACCTAACCTAACCTAAACTAATTTAAACTAACCTAAACTAACCAAAACTAAAATAAACTAAACTAAAATAAACTAAACTAAACTAAACTATAAACTAAGCTATAAATTAACTAAACTAAATTATAAACTAAACTAAACTATACTAAACTAAACTAAACTAATCTAACCTTACCTAACTCAACCTAAACTAAACTAAACTATCCTAACCTAACCTAACCTAAATGAAACTAAAGTAAACTAACCTAACTTAACCTAACTAAACTAAACTAAACTAACCTAAATTCAAATATACTGAACTAATCTTAACTCACCTAACCTAACCTAAATTAAGTAAACTAAACTAAACGAAACTAAACTAAACAAAATAAACTAACCTAACCTAACCTAAACTAAACTAAACTATCCTAACCTAACCTAACCTAAACTAAATCAAAATAAAATAAACTAAACTAAACTAACCTACCCTAACCTAAACTAAACTAAATTAAAATAAACTAAACTAAACTAAACTAACCTAAAATAACCTAACCTAACATAACCTAAACTAAACTAAACCAAAGTAAACTAACCTAACCTAACCAAAACTAATTTAAATTAAACTAAACTATAAACAAAACTAAACTAACCTAAATTAAACTAAACTAAACTAACAGAACCTAACCTATTCTAACGTAATCTAACCTAATTTAAACTAAACTAAACTAACCAAACCCACCCTAAACTAACCTAAACTAAAGTAAACTATACTAAACTAAATTAAACTAAACTTAACTAAACAAATTTAAAATATTAATTAAACATAAAATATAAACTTAACCATAAATTAACTATAAATTAAAATAAACTAAACTAAGCTAAACTAAATTATACCTAACTAACCTAACCTAAACTAAATAAAACTAAATTATAAACGAAACTAAACTAAACTATCCTAAGCTAACGTAACGTAACCTAAACTAAACTAAACTAAACTAACCTAACCTAACCTAATCTAAACTAAACTAAACTATAAACAAAACTAAATTATAATCTAAACTAAACTATTTTAAACTATCCTAACCTAACCTAACCTAACCTAAACTAAACTAAACTAAACTAACCTAACCTAATCAAAACTAAACTAAACTAAACTAAACTAACCTAACCTAACCTTAGCTAAACTAGCCTATACTAAACTAAACTAAAATAACCTAACGTAACCTAACCTAAATTAAACTGCATTCACTAAACTAAACTACACTAACCTAACCTAAACTGAGCTAAATGAAACTAAACTAAACTGTAAATTAAACTATAAACTAAATTAAACTAAACTAAACTAAAATAAACTAAACTAACCTAACCTAACATAACCTAACCTAGCCTAAAATAAACTAAACTAAACTAACCTAACCTAACCTAACCTAACCTAAACTAAACTAAACTAAATTCACCAAACTAAGCTAAAATAAACTACACTAACCTAACCTAAAATAAACTAAACTAAACTAAACTATAAACTAAACTATAAATTAAATTAAACTAAAATAAAATAAAATAAACTAAATTAAACTAACCTAATCTAAACTAACCTAACCTAACATAAACTAAAATTACTAAACTAACCTAACCTAACCTAACCTAGACTAAACTAAAATAAATTAAACTAAAATAAACAAAACTAAATTATACTATATACTAAACCAAACTAAACTATGAACTAAACTAAAGTAAACTAAACTAAACTATAAACTTAACTATAAACTAAACAATAAACTAAACTAAACTAAACTATAAACTAAACTAAAGTAAACTAAAGTAAACTAAATTAACCTACCCTAACCTAACCTAACTAAAATTAAAATAAACTAAACTAAACTTACCTAACCTATCCTAACCTAACCTAACCTAACCTAAACTAAACTAAATTATAAACTAAACTATAAACTAAACTATAAACTAAACTAAACTAAATTATAAACTAAAGTAAAGTAAACTTAACTACACTATCCTAACCATACCTAACCTAACCTAAACAAATCTACACTAAACTAACCCAACCTAAACTAAACTAAACTATAAACTAAACTAAACAAACTAATCTATAAATTAACTAAACAAACTATACTAAAATAAACTAAACTAAACCAAAATAAACTAAACTAAACTAAACTATTATACCCTAACATAAATTAAACTAAATTCAAATAAATTAAGCTAAACTAAACTAAAATAACCTAACCTAACATAACCTAAACTAAACTAAACCAAAGTAAACTAACCTAACCTAACCTAACAAAACTAATCTAAATTAAACTAAACTATAAACAAAACTAAACTAACCTAAACTAAACTAAACTAAACTAACCGAACCTAACCTATTCTAACCTAAACTAAAGTAAACTATACTAATCTAAATTAAACTAAACTTAACTAAACAAATTTAAAATATTAATGAAACATAAAATATAAACTTAACTACAAACTAAACTATAAATTAAACTAAACTAAACTAAACTAAACTAAATTATATCTAACTAACCTAACCTAAACTAAATTAAACTAAACTATAAACGAACCTAAACTAAACTATCCTAAGCTAACGTAACATAACCTAAACTAAACTAAACTAAACTAACCTAACCTAACCTAATCTAAACTAAACTATACTACAAACTAAACTAAAGTATAAATTAAACTAAATTAAACTATCCTAACCTAACCTAACCTAACCTAACCTAACTTAAACTAAACTAAACTAAACTAACCGAATCAAAACTAAACAAAATTAAACTAATTTATAAATTAACTAAACTAAACTAAACTAAACTAAACTAACCTAAACTAACCTAAGCTAAACTAACCTATCCTAAACTAAACTAAACTAACATAACCTAACCTAACCTCACCTAACGTAACCTAAATTATACTATATTCACTAAACTAAACTACACTAACCTAACCTAAACTAAACTAAACTAAACTAATCTGTAAACTAAACTATAAACTAAACTAAATTAAACTAACCTAATCTAAACTAACCTAACCTAACATAAACTAAAATTACCAAACTAACCTAACCTAACCTAAACTAAACTATACTAAATAAACCTAACCTAACTTAAAATAAACTAAACTAAACTATAAACTTATCTAAATTATAAACTAAACTATAAACTAAACTAAACTAAACTAAACTAAACTCTAAACTAAATTAAACTAAACTATAAACTAAACTATAAACTAAACTAAACTAAACTAACCTAACCTAACCTAACCAAAATAAAATAAACTAATCTAACCTAACTTAAACTAAATTAAACTAAACTAAATTCAAATAAACTAAACTAATATAAACTTAATTAAACTAACCTAACCTAACATAACCAAAACAAAACCAAATTAAACTAAACTAAAATAAACTAAAGTAAACTAAACTATAAACTAAACTATAAACTACACTAAACTAAACTATAAACTAAACTATAAACTAAACTAAACTAAACTATAAACTAAACTATAAACTAAACTAAACAACCATTATAACTAAAGAAAACTAAACTAAACTAACCTAACCTAACCTAACCTAAACTAACCTAAGCTAAACTAAACTTAACAAAACTAACCTAACCTAACCTAACCTAAACTAATTTAAACTAACCTAAACTAACCAAAACTAAAATAAACTAAACTAAAATAAACTAAACTAAACTAAACTATAAACTAAGCTATAAATTAACTAAACTAAATTATAAACTAAACTAAACTATACTAAACTAAACTAAACTAATCTAACCTTACCTAACTCAACCTAAACTAAACTAAACTATCCTAACCTAACCTAACCTAAATGAAACTAAAGTAAACTAACCTAACTTAACCTAACTAAACTAAACTAAACTAACCTAAATTCAAATATACTGAACTAATCTTAACTCACCTAACCTAACCTAAATTAAGTAAACTAAACTAAACGAAACTAAACTAAACAAAATAAACTAACCTAACCTAACCTAAACTAAACTAAACTATCCTAACCTAACCTAACCTAAACTAAATCAAAATAAAATAAACTAAACTAAACTATAAACTTATCTAAATTATAAACTAAACTATAAACTAAACTAAACTAAACTAAACTAAACTCTAAACTAAATTAAACTAAACTATAAACTAAACTATAAACTAAACTAAACTAAACTAACCTAACCTAACCTAACCAAAATAAAATAAACTAATCTAACCTAACTTAAACTAAATTAAACTAAACTAAATTCAAATAAACTAAACTAATATAAACTTAATTAAACTAACCTAACCTAACCTAACCAAAACTAAACCAAATTAAACTTAACTAAAATAAACTAAAGTAAACTAAAATATAAACTAAACTATAAACTACACTAAACTAAACAATAAACTAAACTATAAACTAAACTAAAATATACTATAAACTAAACTAAACAACCATATAAACTAAAGAAAAGTAAACTATACTAACCTAACCTAACCTAACCTAAACTAACCTAAGCTAAACTAAACTAAACAAAACTAACCTAACCTAACCTAACCTAAACTAAACTAAGCTAACCTAACCTAACCAAAACTAAAATAAACTAAAATAAATAAACTAAACTAAACTAAACTGTAAACTAAGCTATAAATTAACTAAACTAAACTATAAACTAAACTAAACTAAACTATAAACTAAACTAAATTATAAACTAAACTAAACTCAACCATCCTACCCCAACTTAACCTAACCTAACCTAAACTAAACTAAACTGACCTAACTTAATATAATCTAAACTAAACTAATCTAATTTACAAATTAACTAAACTCAACTAAACTAAACTAAATTAAACCAACCTAACCTAACCTAAGCTAAACTAGCCTATCCTAAAGTAAACTAAACTAAACTAAACTAACCTAACCTATCCTAACCTAAACTAAACTAAACTAAATTCACTAAACTAATATACACTAACCTAACCTAACCAAAACTAAACTAAACTAAACTAAACTGTAAACTAAACTATAAAATAAATTAAACTAAACAAAACTAAAATAAACTAAACTAACCTAACTTAACATAATATAAACTAAACTAAACTAACTAAACTAAACTAAACTGTAAACTAAACTATAAAATAAATTAAACTAAACTAAACTAAACTAAAATAAACTAAACTAACCTAACTTAACATAATATAAACTAAACTAAACTAACATAAACTAAACTTACTAAACTAACATAACCTAACCTAACCTAAAGTAAACTAAACTAAATTAACCTAAAATAAACGTAACTAAATTATACTATATACTAAAGTAAACTAAACTATAAAGTAAACTATAAACTAAACTATAAACTAAAATAAACTAAACTATAAACTAAACTAAACTAAAGTAAACTAAACTAAATTAAACTAAACTAAACTATAAACTAAACTAATAACTAAACTTAACTAAACTAAACTAAACAAAAATAACCTAACCAAACCTAACTTAACCTAAATTAAACAAAACTAAACTAACCCCAACCTAACTTAAACTAAACTAAACTAAACTAAACTAAATTCAAATAAACTAAACTAAACTAATCTTACCTAACATAACCTAGCCTAAATTAAAGTAAACTAAACCAACCTAACCTATCCTAACCAAAACTAAACTAAACTAAACTAAAATAAAATAAACTAAAGTAAACAAATCTAAACTATAAACTAAAATAAACTATAAACTAAACACTACTAAACTAAAATAAACTAAACTAACCTAACCTAACCTAACCTAACCTAACCTAAAATAAAATAAACAAAACTAAACTAACCTAACCTAACCGAACCTAGCTTAACCTAAGCTAACCTAGACGAAAGGAAACTAAACTAAACTGAACTTAACTAAACTATAAATTAAACTATTAGCAAAGCTAAACTAAATTATAAACTAAACTATAAACTAAACTAAACTAAACTATAAATTAAAATAAACTATAAACTAAACTAAATTAAATTATAAACTAAACTATACTAAACTAAACTAAACTAAGCTAAACTAACCTAATCTACCCTAACCAAACCTAAGCTGAACTAAACTAAACTAAACTAGTCTAATGTAAGCTAACCTAAACTAAATTATAAATTAAACTATTAGCAAAGCTTAACTAAATTATAAACTAAACTATAAACTAAACTAAATTATAAATTAAAATAAACT
Organism: Metallyticus violacea; assembly: GCA_030762175.1. Lineage (NCBI taxonomy): Eukaryota > Metazoa > Arthropoda > Insecta > Mantodea > Metallyticidae > Metallyticus > Metallyticus violacea. The sequence continues at coordinate 79,665,823 of CM060842.1, read as the reverse complement.
ATAAACTAAACTATAAACTAAACTAAATTAAATTATAAACTAAACTAAAGTACACTAAACTAAACTAAACTAAGGTAAACTAACCTAATCTAACCTAACCAAACCTAAGGTAAAGTAAACTAAACTAAACTAATCTAACCCAAGCTATCCTAAATTAAACTAAACTAAACTAACCTAACCTAACGTAACATAACATAACCTAAATTAAACTAAACTAAACTAACCTAACATAACCTAATCTGAATTAAACTAAACTAAATTCAAATAAACTAAACTAAACTGAACTAAACTAAACTAACCTAACCTAACCAAAATTAAACTAAACTAAATAAACTAAGCTAAAATAGATTAATCTAACCTAACGTAAACTTACTAAACTAGATTTAAATAAACTAAACTAAATTAAACTATAAACAACACTAAACTAAACTAAATTAAACTATAAACAAAACTAAACTAAACTATAAACTAAACTAAACTAAACTATAAACTAACATAAACTAAACTAAACTATCCTGTCCTAACCTATCCTAACCTAACATAAACTAAACTATACTAAATAAACCTAACCTAACTTAAAATTAACTAAACTAAACTATAAACTTATCTAAATTATAAACTAAACTATAAACTAAACTAAATTAAACTAAACTAAACTCTAAACTAAATTAAACTAAACTATAAACTAAACTATAAACTAAACTAAACTAAACTAACCTAACCTAACCTAACCAAAATAAAAATAAACTAATCGAACCTAACTTAAACTAAACTAAACTAAATTCAAATAAACTAAACTAATCAAAACTTAATTAAACTAACCTAACCTAACCTAACCAAAACTAAACCAAATTAAACTAAACTAAAATAAACTAAAGTAAACTAAACTATAAACTAAACTATAAACTACACTAAACTAAACTATAAACTAAACTATAAACTAAACTAAACTAAACTATAAACTAAACTATAAACTAAACTAAACAACCATAATAACTAAAGAAAACTAAACTAAACTAACCTAACCTAACCTGACCTAAACTAACCTAAGCTAAACTAAACTTAACAAAACTAACCTAACCTAACCTAACCTAAAGTAATTTAAACTAACCTAAACTAACCAAAACTAAAATAAACTAAACTAAAATAAACTAAACTAAACTAAACTATAAACTAAGCTATAAATTAACTAAACTAAATTATAAACTAAACTAAACTATACTAAACTAAACTAAACTAATCTAACCTTACCTAACTCAACCTAAACTAAACTAAACTATCCTAACCTAACCAAACCTAAATGAAACTAAAGTAAACTAACCTAACTTAACCTAACTAAACTAAACTAAACTAACCTAAATTCAAATATACTAAACTAAACTTAACTCACCTAACCTAACCTAAATTAAGAAAACTAAACTAAACGAAACTAAACTAATCTAAATTAAACTTACCTAATATAACCTAACCTAAACTAAACTAAACTAAACTATCCTAACCTAACCTAACCTAAACTAAACCAAAATAAAATAAACTAAACTAAACTAACCTACCCTAACCTAAACTAAACTAAATTCAAATAAATTAAACTAAAATAAACTAACCTAAAATAATCTAACCTAACATAACCTAAACTAAACTAAACCAAAGTAAACTAACCTAACCTAACCTAACAAAAACTAATCTAAATTAAACTAAACTATAAACAAAACTAAACTATGGTAAACTAAACTAAACTAAACTAACCGAACCTAACCTACCCTAAACTAACCTAAACTAAAGTAAACTATACTAAACTAAATTAAACTAAACTTAACTAAACAAATTTAAAATATTAATTAAACATAAAATATAAACTTAACTATAAACTAAATTTTAAATTAAACTAAACTAAACTAAACTTAACTAAACTATAAATTAAACTATTAGCAAAACTAAACTAAATTATAAACTAAACTATAAACTAATTTAAACTAAACTATAAATTAAAATAAACTATAAACTAAACTAAATTAAATTATAAACTAAACTATACTAAACTATACTAAACAAAGCTAAACTAACCTAATCTACCCTAACGAAACCTAAGCTAAACTAAACTAAACTAAACTAGTCTAACCTATGCTAACCTAAACTAAATTATAAATTAAACTATTAGCAAATCTAAACTAAATTATAAACTGAACTATAAACTAAACTAAACTATAAATTAAAGTAAACTATAAACTAAACTATAAACTAAATTAAATTAAATTATAAACTAAACTAAAGTACACTATACTAAACTAAACTAAGGTAAACTAACCTAATCTAACCTAACCAAACCTAAGGTAAAGTAAACTAAACTAAAGTAATCTAACTTAAGCTAACCTAAACTAAACTAAACTAAACTAACCTAACCTAACGTAACCTAACGTAACCTAAATAAAACTAAACTAAACTAACCTAACATAACCTAAACTAAATTAAATTACACTAAATTCATATAAACTAAACTAAACTGAACTAAACTAAACTAACCTAACCTAACCAAAACTAATCTAAACTAAACTAAATAAACTAAGCTAAACTAAATTAATCTAACCTAACGAAAACTAACTAAATTAGATTTAAATAAACTAAACTAAATTAAACTATAAACAAAACTAAACTTAACTATAAACTAAACTAAACTAAACTATAAACTAACCTAAACTAAACTAAACTATCCTATCCTAACCCACCCTAACCTGACATAAACTACACTATATAAATAAACCTAACGTAACCTAAACTAAACTAAACTATCCTAACCTAACCTAACCTAAACTAAACCAAAATAAAACAAACTAAACTAAACTAACCTACCCTAACCTAAACTAAACTAAATTCAAATAAATTAAACTAAACTAAACTAACCTAAAATAATCTAACCTAACATAACCTAAACTAAACTAAACCAAAGTAAACTAACCTAACCTAACCTAACAAAAACTATTCTAAATTAAACTAAACTATTTACAAAACTAAACTAACGTAAACTAAACTAAACTAAACTAACCGAACCTAACCTACCATAAACTAACCTAAAGTAAACTATACTAAACTAAATTAAACTAAACTTAACTAAACAAATTTAAAATATTAATTAAACATAAAATATAAACTTAACTATAAATTAAACTATAAATTAAACTAAACTAAACCAAACTAAACTAAATCATACCTAACTAACCTAACCTAAACTAAATTAAACTAAACTATAAACGAAACTAAACTAAACTATCCTAAGCTAACGTAACGTAACCTAAACTAAACTAAACTAAACTAACCTAACCTAACCTAACCTAACCTAAACTAAATTAAACTAAACTAACCTAACCTAATCAAAACTAAACTAAACTAAACTAATCTATAAATTAACTAAACTAATCTAAACTAAACTAAAATAAACTAAACTAACATAACCTAAGCTAAACTAGCCTATCCTAAACTAAACTAAACTAAACTAACCTAACCTAACCTAACCTAACCTAACCTAAATTAAACTATATTCACCAAACTAAACTACACTAACCTAACCTAAACTAAACTAAACTAAACTAAACTGTAAGCTAAACTATAAACTAAATTAAACTAAACTAAACTAAACTAAAGTAAACTAAATTAACCTACCCTAACCTAACCTAACTAAAATTAAAATAAACTAAACTAAACTTACCTAACCTATCCTAACCTAACCTAACCTAAACTAAACTAAATTATAAACTACACTATAAACTAAACTATAAACTAAACTAAACTAAATTATAAACTAAAGTAAAGTAAACTTAACTACACTATCCTAACCATACCTAACCTAACCTAAACAAATCTAAACTAAACTAACCTAACCTAAACTAAACTAAACTATAAACTAAACTAAACAAACTAATCTATAAATTAACTAAACAAACTATACTAAAATAAACTAAACTAAACCAAAATAAAATAAACTAAACTAAACTATTATACCCTAACATAAATTAAACTAAATTGAAATAAATTAAACTAAACTAAACTAACCTAAAATAACCTAACCTAACATAACCTAAACTAAACTAAACCAAAGTAAACTAACCTAATCTAACCTAACAAAACTAATCTAAATTAAACTAAACTATAAACAAAACTAAACTAACCTAAACTAAACTAAACTAAACTAACCGAACCTAACCTATTCTAACCTAAACTAAAGTAAACTATAATAAACTAAATTAAACTAAACTTAACTAAACAAATTTAAAATATTAATGAAACATAAAATATAAACTTAACTACAAACTAAACTATAAATTAAACTAAACTAAACTAAACTAAACTAAATTATATCTAACTAACCTAACCTAAACTAAATTAAACTAAACTATAAACGAACCTAAACTAAACTATCCTAAGCTAACGTAACATAACCTAAACTAAACTAAACTAAACTAACCTAACCTAACCTAATCTAAACTAAACTATACTACAAACTAAACTAAAGTATAAATTAAACTAAATTAAACTATCCTAACCTAACCTAACCTAACCTAACCTAACTTAAACTAAACTAAACTAAACTAACCGAATCAAAACTAAACAAAATTAAACTAATTTATAAATTAACTAAACTAAACTAAACTAAACTAAAATAACCTAAACTAACCTAAGCTAAACTAACCTATCCTAAACTAAACTAAACTAACATAACCTAACCTAACCTCACCTAACGTAACCTAAATTATACTATATTCACTAAACTAAACTACACTAACCTAACCTAAACTAAAGTAAACTAAACTAAACTGTAAACTAAACTATAAACTAAACTAAATTAAACTAACCTAATCTAAACTAACCTAACCTAACATAAACTAAAATTACTAAACTAACCTAACCTAACCTAAACTAAACTATACTAAATAAACCTAACCTAACTTAAAATAAACTAAACTAAACTATAAACTTATCTAAATTATAAACTAAACTATAAACTAAACTAAACTAAACTAAACTCTAAACTAAATTAAACTTAACTATAAACTAAACTATAAACTAAACTAAACTAAACTAACCTAACCTAACCTAACCAAAATAAAAATAAACTAATCTAACCTAACTTAAACTAAATTAAACTAAACTAAATTCAAATAAACTAAACTAATATAAACTTAATTAAACTAACCTAACCTAACCTAACCAAAACAAAACCAAATTAAACTAAACTAAAATAAACTAAAGTAAACTAAACTATAAACTAAACTATAAACTACACTAAACTAAACTATAAACTAAACTATAAACTAAACTAAACTAAACTATAAACTAAACTATAAACTAAACTAAACAACCATAATAACTAAAGAAAACTAAACTAAACTAACCTAACCTAACCTAACCTAAACTAACCTAAGCTAAACTAAACTTAACAAAACTAACCTAACCTAACCTAACCTAAACTAATTTAAACTAACCTAAACTAACCAAAACTAAAATAAACTAAACTAAAATAAACTAAACTAAACTAAACTATAAACTAAGCTATAAATTAACTAAACTAAATTATAAACTAAACTAAACTATACTAAACTAAACTAAACTAATCTAACCTTACCTAACTCAACCTAAACTAAACTAAACTATCCTAACCTAACCTAACCTAAATGAAACTAAAGTAAACTAACCTAACTTAACCTAACTAAACTAAACTAAACTAACCTAAATTCAAATATACTGAACTAATCTTAACTCACCTAACCTAACCTAAATTAAGTAAACTAAACTAAACGAAACTAAACTAAACAAAATAAACTAACCTAACCTAACCTAAACTAAACTAAACTATCCTAACCTAACCTAACCTAAACTAAATCAAAATAAAATAAACTAAACTAAACTAACCTACCCTAACCTAAACTAAACTAAATTAAAATAAACTAAACTAAACTAAACTAACCTAAAATAACCTAACCTAACATAACCTAAACTAAACTAAACCAAAGTAAACTAACCTAACCTAACCAAAACTAATTTAAATTAAACTAAACTATAAACAAAACTAAACTAACCTAAATTAAACTAAACTAAACTAACAGAACCTAACCTATTCTAACGTAATCTAACCTAATTTAAACTAAACTAAACTAACCAAACCCACCCTAAACTAACCTAAACTAAAGTAAACTATACTAAACTAAATTAAACTAAACTTAACTAAACAAATTTAAAATATTAATTAAACATAAAATATAAACTTAACCATAAATTAACTATAAATTAAAATAAACTAAACTAAGCTAAACTAAATTATACCTAACTAACCTAACCTAAACTAAATAAAACTAAATTATAAACGAAACTAAACTAAACTATCCTAAGCTAACGTAACGTAACCTAAACTAAACTAAACTAAACTAACCTAACCTAACCTAACCTAATCTAAACTAAACTAAACTATAAACAAAACTAAATTATAATCTAAACTAAACTATTTTAAACTATCCTAACCTAACCTAACCTAACCTAAACTAAACTAAACTAAACTAACCTAACCTAATCAAAACTAAACTAAACTAAACTAAACTAACCTAACCTAACCTTAGCTAAACTAGCCTATACTAAACTAAACTAAAATAACCTAACGTAACCTAACCTAAATTAAACTACATTCACTAAACTAAACTACACTAACCTAACCTAAACTGAGCTAAATGAAACTAAACTAAACTGTAAATTAAACTATAAACTAAATTAAACTAAACTAAACTAAAATAAACTAAACTAACCTAACCTAACATAACCTAACCTAGCCTAAAATAAACTAAACTAAACTAACATAACCTAACCTAACCTAACCTAAACTAAACTAAACTAAATTCACCAAACTAAGCTAAAATAAACTACACTAACCTAACCTAAAATAAACTAAACTAAACTAAACTATAAACTAAACTATAAATTAAATTAAACTAAAATAAAATAAAATAAACTAAATTAAACTAACCTAATCTAAACTAATCTAACCTAACATAAACTAAAATTACTAAACTAACCTAACCTAACCTAACCTAGACTAAACTAAAATAAATTAAACTAAAATAAACAAAACTAAATTATACTATATACTAAACCAAACTAAACTATGAACTAAACTAAAGTAAACTAAACTAAACTATAAACTTAACTATAAACTAAACAATAAACTAAACTAAACTAAACTATAAACTAAACTAAAGTAAACTAAAGTAAACTAAATTAACCTACCCTAACCTAACCTAACTAAAATTAAAATAAACTAAACTAAACTTACCTAACCTATCCTAACCTAACCTAACCTAACCTAAACTAAACTAAATTATAAACTAAACTATAAACTAAACTATAAACTAAACTAAACTAAATTATAAACTAAAGTAAAGTAAACTTAACTACACTATCCTAACCATACCTAACCTAACCTAAACAAATCTACACTAAACTAACCTAACCTAAACTAAACTAAACTATAAACTAAACTAAACAAACTAATCTATAAATTAACTAAACAAACTATACTAAAATAAACTAAACTAAACCAAAATAAAATAAACTAAACTAAACTATTATACCCTAACATAAATTAAACTAAATTCAAATAAATTAAGCTAAACTAAACTAAAATAACCTAACCTAACATAACCTAAACTAAACTAAACCAAAGTAAACTAACCTAACCTAACCTAACAAAACTAATCTAAATTAAACTAAACTATAAACAAAACTAAACTAACCTAAACTAAACTAAACTAAACTAACCGAACCTAACCTATTCTAACCTAAACTAAAGTAAACTATACTAATCTAAATTAAACTAAACTTAACTAAACAAATTTAAAATATTAATGAAACATAAAATATAAACTTAACTACAAACTAAACTATAAATTAAACTAAACTAAACTAAACTAAACTAAATTATATCTAACTAACCTAATCTAAACTAAATTAAACTAAACTATAAACGAACCTAAACTAAACTATCCTAAGCTAACGTAACATAACCTAAACTAAACTAAACTAAACTAACCTAACCTAACCTAATCTAAACTAAACTATACTACAAACTAAACTAAAGTATAAATTAAACTAAATTAAACTATCCTAACCTAACCTAACCTAACCTAACCTAACTTAAACTAAACTAAACTAAACTAACCGAATCAAAACTAAACAAAATTAAACTAATTTATAAATTAACTAAACTAAACTAAACTAAACTAAACTAACCTAAACTAACCTAAGCTAAACTAACCTATCCTAAACTAAACTAAACTAACATAACCTAACCTAACCTCACCTAACGTAACCTAAATTATACTATATTCACTAAACTAAACTACACTAACCTAACCTAAACTAAACTAAACTAAACTAATCTGTAAACTAAACTATAAACTAAACTAAATTAAACTAACCTAATCTAAACTAACCTAACCTAACATAAACTAAAATTACCAAACTAACCTAACCTAACCTAAACTAAACTATACTAAATAAACCTAACCTAACTTAAAATAAACTAAACTAAACTATAAACTTATCTAAATTATAAACTAAACTATAAACTAAACTAAACTAAACTAAACTAAACTCTAAACTAAATTAAACTAAACTATAAACTAAACTATAAACTAAACTAAACTAAACTAACCTAACCTAACCAAAATAAAATAAACTAATCTAACCTAACTTAAACTAAATTAAACTAAACTAAATTCAAATAAACTAAACTAATATAAACTTAATTAAACTAACCTAACCTAACATAACCAAAACAAAACCAAATTAAACTAAACTAAAATAAACTAAAGTAAACTAAACTATAAACTAAACTATAAACTACACTAAACTAAACTATAAACTAAACTATAAACTAAACTAAACTAAACTATAAACTAAACTATAAACTAAACTAAACAACCATTATAACTAAAGAAAACTAAACTAAACTAACCTAACCTAACCTAACCTAAACTAACCTAAGCTAAACTAAACTTAACAAAACTAACCTAACCTAACCTAACCTAAACTAATTTAAACTAACCTAAACTAACCAAAACTAAAATAAACTAAACTAAAATAAACTAAACTAAACTAAACTATAAACTAAGCTATAAATTAACTAAACTAAATTATAAACTAAACTAAACTATACTAAACTAAACTAAACTAATCTAACCTTACCTAACTCAACCTAAACTAAACTAAACTATCCTAACCTAACCTAACCTAAATGAAACTAAAGTAAACTAACCTAACTTAACCTAACTAAACTAAACTAAACTAACCTAAATTCAAATATACTGAACTAATCTTAACTCACCTAACCTAACCTAAATTAAGTAAACTAAACTAAACGAAACTAAACTAAACAAAATAAACTAACCTAACCTAACCTAAACTAACCTAACCTATCCTAAACTAAACTAAACTAAACTAAATTCACTAAACTAATATACACTAACCTAACCTAACCAAAACTAAACTAAACTAAACTAAACTGTAAACTAAACTATAAAATAAATTAAACTAAACAAAACTAAAATAAACTAAACTAACCTAACTTAACATAATATAAACTAAACTAAACTAACTAAACTAAACTAAACTGTAAACTAAACTATAAAATAAATTAAACTAAACTAAACTAAACTAAAATAAACTAAACTAACCTAACTTAACATAATATAAACTCAACTAAACTAACATAAACTAAACTTACTAAACTAACATAACCTAACCTAACCTAAAGTAAACTAAACTAAATTAACCTAAAATAAAGGTAACTAAATTATACTATATACTAAAGTAAACTAAACTATAAAGTAAACTATAAACTAAACTATAAACTAAAATAAACTAAACTATAAACTAAACTAAACTAAAGTAAACTAAACTAAATTAAACTAAACTAAACTATAAACTAAACTTAACAAAACTAAACTAAACAAAAATAACCTAACCAAACCTAACTTAACCTAAATTAAACTAAACTAAACTAACCCCAACCTAACTTAAACTAAACTAAACTAAACTAAACTAAATTCAAATAAACTACACTAAACTAATCTTACCTAACATAACCTAGCCTAAATTAAAGTAAACTAAACCAACCTAACCTATCCTAACCAAAACTAAACTAAACTAAACTAAAATAAAATAAACTAAAGTAAACAAATCTAAACTATAAACTAAAATAAACTATAAACTAAACACTACTAAACTAAAATAAACTAAACTAACCTAACCTAACCTAACCTAACCTAACCTAAAATAAAATAAACAAAACTAAACTAACCTAACCTAACCGAACCTAGCTTAACCTAAGCTAACCTAGACGAAAGGAAACTAAACTAAACTGAACTTAACTAAACTATAAATTAAACTATTAGCAAAGCTAAACTAAATTATAAACTAAACTATAAACTAAACTAAACTAAACTATAAATTAAAATAAACTATAAACTAAACTAAATTAAATTATAAACTAAACTATACTAAACTAAACTTCTCTAAGCTAAACTAACCTAATCTACCCTAACCAAACCTAAGCTAAACTAAACTAAACTAGTCTAATGTAAGCTAACCTAAACTAAATTATAAATTAAACTATTAGCAAAGCTTAACTAAATTATAAACTAAACTATAAACTAAACTAAATTATAAATTAAAATAAACTATAAACTAAACTATAAACTAAACTAAATTAAATTATAAACTAAACTAAAGTACACTATACTAAACTAAACTAAGGTAAACTAACCTAATCTAACCTAACCAAACCTAAGGTAAAGTAAACTAAACTAAACTAATCTAACCTAAGCTATCCTAAATTAAACTAAACTAAACTAACCTAACCTAACGTAACATAACATAACCTAAATTAAACTAAACTAACCTAACATAACCTAATCTGAATTAAACTAAACTAAATGCAAATAAACTAAAATAAACTGAACTAAACTAAACTAACCTAACCTAACCAAAATTAAACTAAACTAAACTAAACTAAACTAAATAAACTAAGCTAAAATAGATTAATCTAACCTAACGTAAACTTACTAAACTAGATTTAAATAAACTAAACTAAATTAAACTATAAACAACACTAAACTAAACTAAATTAAACTATAAACAAAACTAAACTAAACTATAAACTAAACTAAACTAAACTATAAACTAACATAAACTAAACTAAACTATCCTGTCCTAACCTATCGTAACCTAACATAAACTAAACTATACTAAATAAACCTAACCTAACTTAAAATTAACTAAACTAAACTATAAACTTATCTAAATTATAAACTAAACTATAAACTAAACTAAATTAAACTAAACTAAACTCTAAACTAAATTAAACTAAACTATAAACTAAACTATAAACTAAACTAAACTAAACTAACCTAACCTAACCTAACCAAAATAAAAATAAACTAATCTAACCTAACTTAAACTAAACTAAACTAAATTCAAATAAACTAAACTAATCAAAACTTAATTAAACTAACCTAACCTAACCTAACCAAAACTAAACCAAATTAAACTAAACTAAAATAAACTAAAGTAAACTAAACTATAAACTAAACTATAAACTACACTAAACTAAACTATAAACTAAACTATAAACTAAACTAAACTAAACTATAAACTAAACTATAAACTAAACTAAACAACCATAATAACTAAAGAAAACTAAACTAAACTAACCTAACCTAACCTGACCTAAACTAACCTAAGCTAAACTAAACTTAACAAAACTAACCTAACCTAACCTAACCTAAAGTAATTTAAACTAACCTAAACTAACCAAAACTAAAATAAACTAAACTAAAATAAACTAAACTAAACTAAACTATAAACTAAGCTATAAATTAACTAAACTAAATTATAAACTAAACTAAACTATACTAAACTAAACTAAACTAATCTAACCTTACCTAACTCAACCTAAACTAAACTAAACTATCCTAACCTAACCAAACCTAAATGAAACTAAAGTAAACTAACCTAACTTAACCTAACTAAACTAAACTAAACTAACCTAAATTCAAATATACTAAACTAAACTTAACTCACCTAACCTAACCTAAATTAAGAAAACTAAACAAAACGAAACTAAACTAATCTAAATTAAACTTACCTAATATAACCTAACCTAAACTAAACTAAACTAAACTATCCTAACCTAACCTAACCTAAACTAAACCAAAATAAAATAAACTAAACTAAACTAACCTACCCTAACCTAAACTAAACTAAATTCAAATAAATTAAACTAAAATAAACTAACCTAAAATAATCTAACCTAACATAACCTAAACTAAACTAAACCAAAGTAAGCTAACCTAACCTAACCTAACAAAAACTAATCTAAATTAAACTAAACTATAAACAAAACTAAACTATGGTAAACTAAACTAAACTAAACTAACCGAACATAACCTACCCTAAACTAACCTAAACTAAAGTAAACTATACTAAACTAAATTAAACTAAACTTAACTAAACAAATTTAAAATATTAATTAAACATAAAATATAAACTTAACTATAAACTAAATTTTAAATTAAACTAAACTAAACTAAACTTAACTAAACTATAAATTAAACTATTAGCAAAACTAAACTAAATTATAAACTAAACTATAAACTAATTTAAACTAAACTATAAATTAAAATAAACTATAAACTAAACTAAATTAAATTATAAACTAAACTATACTAAACTATACTAAACAAAGCTAAACTAACCTAATCTACCCTAACGAAACCTAAGCTAAACTAAACTAAACTAAACTAGTCTAACCTATGCTAACCTAAACTAAATTATAAATTAAACTATTAGCAAATCTAAACTAAATTATAAACTGAACTATAAACTAAACTAAACTATAAATTAAAGTAAACTATAAACTAAACTATAAACTAAATTAAATTAAATTATAAACTAAACTAAAGTACACTATACTAAACTAAACTAAGGTAAACTAACCTAATCTAACCTAACCAAACCTAAGGTAAAGTAAACTAAACTAAAGTAATTTAACTTAAGCTAACCTAAACTAAACTAAACTAAACTAACCTAACCTAACGTAACCTAACGTAACCTAAATAAAACTAAACTAAACTAACCTAACATAACCTAAACTAAATTAAATTACACTAAATTCATATAAACTAAACTAAACTGAACTAAACTAAACTAACCTAACCTAACCAAAACTAATCTAAACTAAACTAAATAAACTAAGCTAAACTAAATTAATCTAACCTAACGAAAACTAACTAAATTAGATTTAAATAAACTAAACTAAATTAAACTATAAACAAAACTAAACTTAACTATAAACTAAACTAAACTATAAACTAACCTAAACTAAACTAAACTATCCTATCCTAACCCACCCTAACCTGACATAAACTACACTATATAAATAAACCTAACGTAACCTAAACTAAACTAAACTATCCTAACCTAACCTAACCTAAACTAAACCAAAATAAAACAAACTAAACTAAACTAACCTACCCTAACCTAAACTAAACTAAATTCAAATAAATTAAACTAAACTAAACTAACCTAAAATAATCTAACCTAACATAACCTAAACTAAACTAAACCAAAGTAAACTAACCTAACCTAACCTAACAAAAACTATTCTAAATTAAACTAAACTATAAACAAAACTAAACTAACGTAAACTAAACTAAACTAAACTAACCGAACCTAACCTACCATAAACTAACCTAAAGTAAACTATACTAAACTAAATTAAACTAAACTTAACTAAACAAATTTAAAATATTAATTAAACATAAAATATAAACTTAACTATAAATTAAACTATAAATTAAACTAAACTAAACCAAACTAAACTAAATCATACCTAACTAACCTAACCTAAACTAAATTAAACTAAACTATAAACGAAACTAAACTAAACTATCCTAAGCTAACGTAACGTAACCTAAACTAAACTAAACTAAACTAACCTAACCTAACCTAACCTAACCTAAACTAAATTAAACTAAACTAACCTAACCTAATCAAAACTAAACTAAACTAAACTAATCTATAAATTAACTAAACTAATCTAAACTAAACTAAAATATACTAAACTAACATAACCTAAGCTAAACTAGCCTATCCTAAACTAAACTAAACTAAACTAACCTAACCTAACCTAACCTAAATTAAACTATATTCACCAAACTAAACTACACTAACCTAACCTAAACTAAACTAAACTAAACTAAACTGTAAGCTAAACTATAAACTAAATTAAACTAAACTAAACTAAAATAAACTAAACTAACCTAACCTAACATAACCTAACCTAGGCAAAACTAAACTAAACTAAACTAACCTAACCTAATCTAAAGTAAACTAAACTAAATTCACTAATCTATGTTAAACTAAACTACACTAACCTAACCTAACCTAAACTAAACTAAACTATAAACTAAATTAAACTAAAATAAAATAAACTAAACTAAATTAAACTAACGTAATCTAAACTAACCTAACCTAACCTAACATAAACTAAACTTACTAAACTTACCTAACATAATCTAACCTAAACTAAACTAAACTAAATTAAACTAAAATAAACAAAACTAAATTATACTATATACTAAACTAAACTAAACTATGAACTAAACTAAAGTAAACTAAACTAAACTATAAACTTAACTATAAACTAAACAATAAACTAAACTAAACTAAACTGTAAACTAAACTAAAGTAAACTAAATTACCCTACCCTAACCTAACCTAACCAAAACTAAAATAAACTAAACTAAATTACCTAACCTATCCTAACCTAACCTAACCTAACGTAAACTAAACTAAATTATAAACTTAACTATAAACTAAACTATAAACTAAACTAAACTAAATTATAAACTAAAGTAAAGTAAACTTAACTACACTATCCAAACCTTACCTAACCTAACCTAAACAAAACTAAACTAAACTAACCTAACCTAAACTAAACTAAACTATAAACTAAGCTATAAATTAACTAAACTAAATTATAAACTAAACTAAATTATACTAAACTAAACTAAACTAAACTAACCTAACCTAACCTAACCTAAATGAAACTAAAATAAACTAACCTAACTTAACCTAACTAAACTAAACTAAACTAACCTAAATTCAAATCTACTAAACTAAACTTAACTCACCTAACCTAATCCAAATTAAGTGAATTAAACTAAACGAAACTAAAATAAACTAAATTAAACTAACCTAACCTAACCTAAACTAAACTAAACTAAACTATCCTAACCTAACCTTACCTAAACTAAATCAAAATAAAATAAACTAAACTAACCTACTCTAACCTAAACTAAACTAAATTAAACTAAACTAAACTAAACTAAACTAACCTAAAATAACCTAACCTAAAATAACCTAAACTAAACTAAACCAAAGTAAACTAACCTAACCTAACCAAAACTAATTTAAATTAAACTAAACTATAAACAAAACTAAACTAACCTAAACTAAACTAAACTAAACTAACAGAACCTAACCTATTCTAACGTAATCTAACCTAATTTAAACTAAACTAAACTAACCTAACCCACCCTAAACTAACCTAAACTAAAGTAAACTATACTAAACTAAATTAAACTAAACTTAACTAAACAAATTTAAAATATTAATTAAACATAAAATATAAACTTAACTATAAACTAAACTATAAATTAAACTAAACTAAGCTAAACTAAATTATACCTAACTAACCTAACCTAAATTAAATTAAATTAAATTATAAACGAAACTAAACTAAACTATCCTAAGCTAACGTAACGTAACCTAAACTAAACTAAACTAACCTAACCTAACCTAATCTAAACTAAACTAAACTATAAACTAAACTAAATTATAATCTAAACTAAATTATTTTAAACTATCCTAACCTAACCTAACCTAACCTAACCTAACCTAAACTAAACTAAACTAACCTAACCTAATCAAAACTAAACTAAACTAAACTAAACTAACCTAACCTAACCTAAGCTAAACTAGCCAGTCCTAAAGTAAACTAAAATAATCTAACCTAATCTAACCTAAATTAAACTAAATTCACTAAACTAAACTACACTAACCTAACCTAAACTAAGCTAAACTAAACTAAACTAAACTGTAAACTAAACTATAATCTAAATTAAACTAAACTAAACTAAAATAAACTAAACTAACCTAACCAAACATAACCTAACCTAGCCTAATCTAAACTAAACTAAACTAACCTAACCTAACCTAACCTAAACTAAACTAAACTAAATTCACTAAACTAAGCTAAACTAAAATACACTAACCTAACCTAACCTAAATTAAAATAAAATAAACTATAAACTAAACTATAAACTAAATTAAACTAAAATAAACAAAACTAAATTATACTATATACTAAACCAAACTAAACTATGAACTAAACTAAAGTAAACTAAACTAAACTATAAACTTAACTATAAACTAAACAATAAACTAAACTAAACTATAAACTAAACTAAACTAAACTAAAGTAAATTAAATTAACCTACCCTAACCTAACCTAACTAAAACTAAAATAAACTAAACTAAACTTACCTAACCTATCCTAACCTAACCTAACCTAACCTAAACTAAACTAAATTATAAACTAAACTATAAACTAAACTATAAACTAAACTAAACTAAATTATAAACCAAAGTAAAGTAAACTTAACTACACTATCCTAACCTTACCTAACCTAACCTAAACAAAACTAAACTAAACTAACATAACCTAAACTAAACTAAACTATAAACTAAACTAAACAAACTAATCTATAAATTAACTAAACAAACTATACTAAAATAAACTAAACTAAACTAACCTAATCTAACCTAACCTAACCTAGCCTAACCTAAATTAAGCTAAGCTGACCTAACCTAACATAAGCTAACCTAAAGGAAAACAAACTAAATAAACTAAACTAAACTAAACTCAACTAATCATAACTATACAAATCTAAATTAAACTAAGCTAAACTATAAACTAAACTAAACTATAAACTAAACTAAATTAAATTATAAACTAAACTATTAACTAAACTAAATTAAACTAAACTAAGCTGTAAAATAAACAAAACTAAACTAAACTATACTAAACTAACTTAACCTAACCTAACCAAAATAAAAATAAACTAATCTAACCTAACCTAAACTAAACTAAACTAAATTAAATTCAAATAAACTAAACTAATCTAAACTTAACTAAACTAACCTAACCTAACCTAAACAAAACTAAACCAAATTAAACTAAACTAAAATAAACTAAAGTAAACTAAACTATAAACTAAACTATAAACTACACTAAATTATACTATAAACTAAACTATAAACTAAACTAAACTAAACTATAAATTAAACTATAAACTAAACTAAACAACCATATAAACTAAAGAAAACTAAACTAAACTAACCTAACCTAACCTAACCTAAACTAACCTAAGCTAAACTAAACTTAACAAAACTAACCTAACTTAACTTAAACTAAATTAATTTAAACTCAGCTAAACTAACCAAAACTAAAATAAATTAAACTAAAGTAAACTAAACTAAACTATAAATAAAGCTATAAATTAACTAAACTAAATTATAAACTAAACTAAACTATACTAAACTAAATTAAACTAATCTAACCTTACCTAACCCAACCTAAACTAAACTAAACTAACCTAACCTAACCTAACCTAAATGAAACTAAACTAAACTAACCTAACTTAACCTAACTAAACTAAACTAAACTAACCTAAATTCAAATATACTAAACTAAACTTAACTCACCTAACCTAACCTAAATTAAATAAACTAAACTAAACGAAACTAAACTAAACTAATTAAACTAACCTAACCTAACCTAACCTAAACTAAACTAAACTAAACTATTCTAACCTAACCTAACCTAAACTAAACCAAAATAAAATAAACTAAACTAAACTAACCTACCCTAACCTAAACTAAACTAAATTCAAATAAATTAAACTAAACTAAACTAACCTAAAATAACCTAACATAACCTAAACTAAACTAAACCAAAGTAAACTAACCTAACCCAACCTAACAAAAACTAATGTAAATTAAACTAAACTATAAACAAAACTAAACTAACCTAAACTAAACTAACCGAACCTAACCTATTCTAACCTAATCTAACCTAATTTAAACTAAACTAAACTAACCTAACCTACCCTAAATTAACCTAAACAAAAGTAAACTATACTAAACTAAATTAAACTAAACTTAACTAAACAAATTTAAAATATTAATTAAACATAAAATATAAACTTAACTATAAACTAAACTATAAATTAAACTAAACTAAACTAAACTAAACTAAATTATACATAACTAACCTAACCTATAATAAATTAAACTAAACTATAAACGAAACTAAACTAAACTATCCTAAGCTAACCTAACGTAACCTAAACTAAACTAAACTAAACTAACCTAACCTAACCTAATCTAAACTAAACTATACTATAAACTAAACTAAAGTATAAACTAAACTAAACTAAACTAAACTATCCTAACCTAACCTAAACTAAACTAAACTAAACTAACCTAACCTAATCAAAAATAAACTAAACTAAACTAATCTATAAATTAACTAAACTAAACTAAACTAAACTAAACTAACCTAACCTAAGCTAAACTAGCCTATCCTAAACTAAACAAAACTAAACTAACCTAACCTAACCTAACCTAAATTAAACTATATTCACTAAACTAAACTACACTAACCTAACCTAAACTAAAATAAACTAAACTAAACTGTAAGCTAAACTATAAACTAAATTAAACTAAACTAAACTAACCTAACATTACCTAACCTAGGCTAAACTAAACTAAACTAAACTAACCTAACCTAATCTAAACTAAACTAAACTAAATTCACTAAACTAAGTTAAACTAAACTACACTAACCTAACCTAACCCAAACTAAACTAAACTATAAACTAAACTATAAACTAAATTAAACTAAAATAAAATAAACTAAACTAAATTAAACTAACCTAATCTAAACTAACCTAACCTAACATAAACTAAACTTACTAAACTAACCGAACCTAATCTAACCTAAACTAAACTAAACTAAATTAAACTAAAATAAACAAAACTAAATTATACTATATACCAAATCAAACTAAACTATGAACTAAACTAAAGTAAACTAAACTAAACTGTAAACTGAACTATAAACTAAACAATAAACTAAAGTAAACTAAACTATAAACTAAACTAAAGTAAACTAAATTAACCTACCCTAACCTAACCTAACCAAAACTAAAATAAACTAAACTAAACTTACCTAACTTATCCTAACCTAAACTAACCTAACCTAACCAAAACTAAACTAAATTATAAACTAGACTATAAACTAAACTATAAACTAAACTAAACTATTTTAAAAACTAAAATAAAGTAAACTTAACTACACGATCCTAACCTTACCTAACCTAACCTAAACAAAACTAAACTAAACTAACCTAACCTAAACTAAACCAAACTATAAACTAAGCTATAAATTAACTAAATTAAACTGTAAACTAAACTAAATTATACTAAACTAAACTAAACTAAACTAACCTAACCTAACCAAAACTAAGCTAAACTAAACTAAACTAAACTAATCTAACCTTACCTAACCTAACCTAAACTAAACTAAACTAACCTAAATTCAAATATACTGAACTAATCTTAACTCACCTAACCTAAACTAAATTAAGTAAACTAAACTAAACGAAACTAAACTAAACAAAATAAACTAACCTAACCTAAACTAAACTAAACTAAACTATCCTAACCTAACCTAACCTAAACTAAATCAAAATAAAAGAAACTAAACTAAACTAACCTACCCTAACCTAAACTAAACTAAATAAAAATAAACTAAACTAAAGTAAACTAACCTAAAATAACCTAACCTAACATAACCTAACCTAAACTAAACCAAAGTAAACTAACCTAACCTAACCAAAACTAATTTAAATTAAACTAAACTATAAACAAAACTAAACTAACCTAAACTAAACTAAACTAACCGAACCTAACCTATTCTAATGTAATCTAACCTAATTTAAACTAAACTAAACTAACCTAACCCACCCTAAAGTAACCTAAACTAAAGTAAACTATACTAAACTAAATTAAACTAAACTTAACTAAACAAATTTAAAATATTAATTAAACATAAAATATAAACTTAACTATAAACTAAACTATAAATTAAACTAAACTAAGCTAAACTAAATTATACCTAACTAACCTAACCTAAACTAAATTAAACTAAATTATAAACGAAACTAAACTAAACTATCCTAAGCTAACGTAACGTAACCTAAACTAAACTAAACTAACCTAACCTAACCTAATCTAAACTAAACTAAACTATAAACTAAACTAAATTATAATCTAAACTAAATTATTTTAAACTATCCTAACCTAACCTAACCTAACCTAACCTAACCTACACTAAACTAAACTAAACTAACCTAACCTAATCAAAACTAAACTAAACTAAACTAAACTAACCTAACCTAACCAAAGCTAAACTAGCCTGTCCTAAACTAAACTAAAATAACCTAACCTAATCTAACCTAAATTAAACTAAATTCACTAAACTAAACTACACTAACCTAACCTAAACTAAGCTAAACTAAACGAAACTGAATTGTAAACTAAACTATAATCTAAATTAAACTAAACTAAACTAAAATAAACTAAACTAACCTAACCAAACATAACCTAACCTAGCCTAAACTAAACTAAACTAACCTAACCTAACCTAACCTAACCTAAACTAAACTAAACTAAATTCACTAAACTAAGCTAAACTAAACTACACTAACCTAACCTAAACTAAACTAAAATAAACTAAACTATAAACTAAATTAAACTAAAATAAAATAAATTAAACTAAATTAAACTAACCTAATCTAAACTAACCTAACCTAACATAAACTAAACTTACTAAACTAACCTAACCTAACCTAAACTAAACTAAAATAAATTAAACTAAAATAAACAAAACTAAATTATACTATATACTAAACCAAACTAAACTATGAACTAAACTAAAGTAAACTAAACTAAACTATAAACTTAACTATAAACTAAACAATAAACTAAACTAAAGTATAAACTAAACTAAACTAAACTAAAGTAAATTAAATTAACCTACCCTAACCTAACCTAACTAAAACTAAAATAAACTAAACTAAACTTACCTAACCTATCCTAACCTAACCTAACCTAATCTAAACTAAACTAAATTATAAACTAAACTATAAACTAAACTATAAACTAAACTAAACTAAATTATAAACTAAAGTAAAGTAAACTTAACTACACTATCCTAACCTTACCTAACCTAACCTAAACAAAACTAAACTAAACTAACATAACCTAAACTAAACTAAACTATAAACTAAACTAAACAAACTAATCTATAAATTAACTAAACAAACTATACTAAAATAAACTAAACTAAACTAACCTAATCTAACCTAACCTAACCTAGCCTAACCTAAATTAAGCTAAGCTGACCTAACCTAACGTAAGCTAACCTAAAGGAAAACAAACTAAATAAACTAAACTAAACTAAACTAAACTAAACATAACTATACAAATCTAAATTAAACTAAGCTAAACTATAAACTAAACTAAACTATAAAGTAAACTAAATTAAATTATGAACTAAACTATTAACTAAACTAAATTAAACTAAACTAAGCTGTAAAATAAACAAAACTAAACTAAAATATACTAAACTAATTTAACCTAACCTAACCAAAATAAAAATAAACTAATCTAACCTAACCTAAACTAAACTAAACTAAATTAAATTCAAATAAACTAAACTAATCTAAACTTAACTAAACTAACCTAACCTAACCTAAACAAAACTAAACCAAATTAAACTAAACTAAAATAAACTAAAGTAAACTAAACTATAAACTAAACTATAAACTACACTAAACTATACTATAAACTAAACTATAAACTAAACTAAACTAAACTATAAATTAAACTATAAACTAAACTAAACAACCATATAAACTAAAGAAAACTAAACTAAACTAACCTAACCTAACCTAACCTAAACTAACCTAAGCTAAACTAAACTTAACAAAACTAACCTAACTTAACTTAAACTAAACTAATTTAAACTCAGCTAAACTAACCAAAACTAAAATAAATTAAACTAAACTAAATTAAACTAATCTATAAACTAAGCTATAAATTAACTAAACTAAATTATACACTAAACTAAACTATACTAAACTAAATTAAACTAATCTAACCTTACCTAACCCAACCTAAACTAAACTAAACTAACCTAACCTAACCTAACCTAAATGAAACTAAACTAAACTAACCTAACTTAACCTAACTAAACTAAACTAAACTAACCTAAATTCAAATATACTAAACTAAACTTAACTCACCTAACCTAACCTAAATTAAATAAACTAAACTAAACGAAACTAAACTAATTAAACTAACCTAACCTAACCTAACCTAAACTAAACTAAACTAAACTATTCTAACCTAACCTAACCTAAACTAAACCAAAATAAAATAAACTAAACTAAACTAACCTACCCTAACCTAAACTAAACTAAATTCAAATAAATTAAACTATACTAAACTAACCTAAAATAACCTAACCTAACATAACCTAAACTAAACTAAACCAAAGTAAACTAACCTAACCTAACCTAACAAAAACTAATGTAAATTAAACTAAACTATAAACAAAACTAAACTAACCTAAACTAAACTAACCGAACCTAACCTATTCTAACCTAATCTAACCTAATTTAAACTAAACTAAACTAACCTAACCTACCCTAAACTAACCTAAACAAAAGTAAACTATACTAAACTAAATTAAACTAAACTGAACTAAACAAATTTAAAATATTAATTAAACATGAAATATAAACTTAACTATAAACTAAACTATAAATTAAACTAAACTAAACTAAACTAAACTAAATTATACATAACTAACCTAACCTATAATAAATTAAAGTAAACTATAAACGAAACTAAACTAAACTATCCTAAGCTAACTTAACGTAACCTAAACTAAACTAAACTAAACTAACCTAACCTAACTTAATCTAAACTAAACTATACTATAAACTAAACTAAAGTATAAACTGAACTAAACTAAACTAAACTATCCCAACCTAACCTAAACTAAACTAAACTAAACTAACGTAACCTAATCAAAAATAAACTAAACTAAACTAATCTATAAATTAACTAAACTAAACTAAACTAAACTAAACTAACCTAACCTAAGCTAAACTAAACTAAATTAAACTAAACTAAACAAAACTAAACTAACCTAACCTAACCTAACCTAAATTAAACTATATTCACTAAACTAAACTACACTAACCTAACCTAAACTAAACTAAACTAAACTAAACTAAACTGTAAGGTAAACTATAATCTAAATTAAACTAAACTAAACTAAAATAAACTACACTAACCTAACATAACCTAACCTAGGCTAAACTAAACTAAACTAAACTAACCTAACCTAATCTAAACTAAAAAAAACTAAATTCACTAAACTATGTTAAACTAAACTACACTAACCTAACCTAACCTAAACTAAACTAAACTATAAACTAAACTATAAACTAAATTAAACTAAAATAAAATAAACTAAACTAAATTAAACTAACCTAATCTAAAATAACCTAACCTAACCTAACATAAACTAAACTTACTAAACTTACCTAACCTAATCTAACTAAAACTAAACTAAACTAAATTAAACTAAAATAAACAAAACTAAATTATACTATATACTAAACTAAACTAAACTATGAACTAAACTAAAGTAAACTAAACTAAACTATAAACTTAACTATAAACTAAACAATAAACTAAACTAAACTAAACTATAAACTAAAAAAAATAAACTAAATTAACCTACCCTAACCTAACCTAACCAATACTAAAATAAACTAAACTAAATTACCTAAGCTATCCTAACCTAACCTAACCTAACCTAACCTAAACTAAAGTAAATTATAAACTAAACTATAAACTAAACCATAAACTAAACTAAACTAAATTATTAACTAAAGTAAAGTAAACTTAACTACACTATCCTAACCTTACCTAACCTAACCTAAACAAAACTAAACTAAACTAACCTAACCTAAACTAAACTAAACTAAAAACTAAGCTATAAATTAACTAAACTAAATTATAAACTAAACTAAATTATACTAAACTAAACTAAACTAAACTAACCTAACCTAACCAAACCTAAGCTAAACTAAACTAAACTAATCTAACCTTACCTAACCTAACCTAAACTAAACTAAACTAACCTCACCTAACCTAACCTAAATGAAACTAAAATAAACTAACCTAACTTAACCTAACTAAACTAAACTAAACTAACCTAAATTCCAATATACTAAACTAAACTTAACTCACCTAACCTAACCTAAATTAAGTAAACTAAACTAAACGAAACTAAACTAAACGAAATTAAACTAACCTAACCTAACCTAAACTTAACTAAACTAAACTATCCTAACCTAACCTTACCTAAACTAAATCAAAATAAAATAAACTAAACTAAATTAACCAACTCTAACCTAAACTAAACTAAATTAAAATAAACTAAACTAAACTAAAGTAACCTAAAATAACCTAACCTAACATAAAATAAACTAAACTAAACCAAAGTAAACTAACCTAACCTAACCAAAACTAATTTTAATTTAAACCAAACTATAAACAAAACTAAACTAACCTAAACTAAACTAAACTAAACTAACCGAACCTAACCTATTCTAACCTAATCTAACCTAATTTAAACTAAACTAAACTAACCTAACCTACCCTAAACTAACCTAAACTAAAGTAAATTATACTAAACTAAATTAAACTAAACTTAACTAAACAAATTTAAAATATTAATTAAACATAAAATATAAACTTAACTATAAACTAAACTATAAATTAAACTAAACTAAACTAAGCTAAACTAAATTATACCTAACTAACCTAACGTAAACTAAATTAAACTAAATTATAAACGAAACTAAACTAAACTATCCTAAGCTAACGTAACGTAACCTAAACTAAACTAAACTAAACTAACCTAACCTAACCTAATCTAAACTATACTAAACTATAAACTAAACTAAATTATAATCTAAACTAAACTATTTTAAACTATCCTAACCTAACCTAACCTAACCTAACCTAACCTAACCTAAACTAAACTAAACTAAACTAACCTAACCTAATCAAAACTAAACTAAACTAAACTAAACTAACCTAACCTAACCTAAGCTAAACTAGCCTATCCTAAACTAAACTAAAATAACATAACCTAACATAACCTAAATTAAACCAAATTCACTAAACTAAACTACACTAACCTAACCTAAACTAGGCTAAACTAAACTAAACTAAACTGTAAACTAAACTATAAACTAAATTAAACTAAACTAAACTAAAATAAACTAAACTAACCTAACCTAACATAACCTAACCTAGCCTAAACTAAACTAAACTAAACTAACCTAACCTAACCTAACCTAAACTAAACTAAACTAAATTCACTAAACTAAGCTAAACTAAACTACACTAACCTAACCTAACCTAAACTAAACTAAACTAAACTATAAACTAAACTATAAACTAAATTAAACGAAAATAAAATAAAAAAAACTATATTAAACTAACCTAATCTAAACTAACCTAACCTAACATAAACTAAACTTACTAAACTAACCTAACCTAACCTAACCTAAACTAAATTAAAATAAATTAAACTAAAATAAACAAAACTAAATTATACTATATACTAAACCAAACTAAACTATGAACTAAACTAAAGTAAACTAAACTATAAACTTAACTATAAACTAAACAATAAACTAAACTAAACTATAAACTAAACTAAACTAAAGTAAACTAAATTAACTTACCCTAACCTAACCTAACTAAAACTAAAATAAACTAAACTAAACTTACCTAACCTATCCTAACCTAACCTAACCTAAACTAAAGTAAATTATAAACTAAACTATAAACTAAACTATAAATTAAACTAAACTAAATTATAAACTAAAGTAAAGTAAACTTAACTACACTATCCTAACCTTACATAACCTAACGTAAACAAAACTAAACTAAACTAACCTAACCTAAACTAAACTAAACTATAAACTAAACTAAACAAACTAATCTATAAATTAACTAAACAAACTATACTAAAATAAACTAAACTAAACTAACCTAATCTAACCTAACCTAACCTAGCCTAACCTAAATTAAGCTAAGCTGACCTAACCTAACGTAAGCTAACCTAAACGAAAACAAACTAAATAAACTAAACTAAGCTAAACTAAACTAAACTAAACATAACTATACAAATCTAATCTAAACTAAGCTAAACTATAAACTAAACTAAACTATAAACTAAACTAAATTAAATTATAAACTAAACTATTAACTAAACTAAATTAAACTAAACTAAGCTGTAAAATAAACAAAACTAAACTAAAATATGCTAAACTAACCTAACCTAACCTAACCAAAACCAAACCAAATTAAACTAAACTAAAATAAACTAAAGTAAACTAAACTATAAACTACACTAAACTAAACGATAAACTTAACTATATACTAAACTAAACTAAACTATAAACTAAACTATAAACTAAACTAAACAACCATATAAACTAAAGAAAACTAAACTAAACTAACCTAACCTAAACTAACCTAAACTAACCTAAGCTAAACTAAACTTA
This sequence comes from Metallyticus violacea, assembly GCA_030762175.1. Taxonomy (NCBI): domain Eukaryota; kingdom Metazoa; phylum Arthropoda; class Insecta; order Mantodea; family Metallyticidae; genus Metallyticus; species Metallyticus violacea. The sequence goes on along the minus strand of CM060842.1, from coordinate 79,638,935 downwards.
ACAAAACTAATCTAACCTAACTTAACCTAAACTAATTTAAACCAACCTAAACTAACCAAAATAAAATAAATTAAACTAAACTAAACTATAAACTAAGCTATAAATTAACTAAACTAAATTATGAACTAAACTAAACTTTACTAAACTAAATTAAACTAATCTAACCTTACCTAACCCAACCTAAACTAAACTAAACTAACCTAACCTAACCTAACCTAAATGAAACTAAACTAAACTAACCTAACTTAACCTAACTAAACTAAACTAAACTAACCTAAATTCAAATATACTAAACTAAACTTAACTCTTCTAACCTAATCTAAATTAAGTAAACTAAACTAAACGAAACTAAACTAAATTAATCTAACCTAACCTAACCTAAATTAAACTATACTAAACTAAACTATGAACTAAACTATAAACTAAATTAAACTAAAATAAAATAAAATAAACTAAATTAAACTAACCTAATCTAAACTAACCTAACCTAACATAAACTAAACTTACTAAACTAACCTAACCTAAACTAACCTAAACTAAACTAAAATAAATTAAACTAAAATAAACAAAACTAAATTATACTATATACTAAACCAAACTAAACTATGAACTAAACTAAAGTAAACTAAACTAAACTATAAACTTAACTATAAACTAAACAATAAACTAAACTAAACTAAACTATAAACTAAACTAAACTAAACTAAACTAAAGTAAACTAAATTAACCTACCCTAACCTAACCTAACTAAAATTAAAATAAACTAAACTAAACTTACCTAACCTATCCTAACCTAACCTAACCTAACCTAAACTAAACTAAATTATAAACTAAACTATAAACTAAACTATAAACTAAACTAAACTAAATTATAAACTAAAGTAAAGTAAACTTAACTACACTATCCTAACCTTACCTAACCTAACCTAAACAAAACTAAACTTAACTAACCTAACCTAAACTAAACTAAACTATAAACTAAACCAAACAAACTAATCTATAAATTAACTAAACAAACTATACTAAAATAAACTAAAATAAACCAAAATAAAATAATCTAAACTAAACTAACATACCCTAACCTAAACTAAACTAAATTCAAATAAATTAAACTAAACTAAAATAACCTAAAATAACATAACCTAACATAACCTAAACTAAACTAAACCAAAGTAAACTAACCTAACCTAACCTAACAAAAACTAATCTAAATTAAACTAAACTATAAACAAAACTAAACTAACCTAAACTAAACTAAACTAAACTAACCGAACCTAACCTATTCTAACCTAAACTAAAGTAAACTGTACTAAACTAAATTAAACTAAACTTAACTAAACAAATTTAAAATATTAATGAAACATAAAATATAAACTTAACTACAAACTAAACTATAAATTAAACTTAACTAAACTAAACTAAACTAAATTATACCTAACTAACCTAACCTAAACTAAATTAAACTAAACTATAAACGAACCTAAACTAAACTATCCTAAGCTAACGTAAGGTAACCTAAACTAAACTAAACTAACCTAACCTAACCTAATCTAAACTAAACTATACTACAAACTAAACTAAAGTATAAATTAAACTAAACTAAACTATCCTAACCTAACCTAACCTAACCTAAACTAAACTAAACTAAACTAACCTAATCAAGACTAAACAAAATTAAACTAATTTATAAATTAACTAAACTAAACTAAACTAAACTAACCTAAACTAACCTAAGCTAAACTAACCTATCCTAAACTAAACTAAACTAACATAACCTAACCTAACCTAACCTAACCTAACCTAACCTAAATTATACTATATTCACTAAACTAAACTACACTAACCTAACCTAAACTAAACTAAACTAAACTAAACTGTAAATTAACTATAAACTAAACTAAATTAAACTAACCTAATCTAAACTAACCTTACTTAACTAAACTAAACTAAACTAAACTAAACTGTAAATTAACTATAAACTAAACTAAATTAAACTAACCTAATCTAAACTAACCTAACCTAAAACAAACTAAAATTACTAAACTAACCTAACCTAATCTAACCTAAATTAAACTATACTAAACTAAACTATTCTAAGCTAAACTTACCTAATCTACCCGACAAAACCTAAGCTAAACTAAACTAAACTAATCTAACCTAAGCTTACCTAAACTAAATTATAAACTAAACTAAACTAAACTATAAATTAAATTAAAATATAAACTAAACTATAAACTAAACTAAATTAAATTATAAACTAAACTAAACTACACTATACTAAATTAAACTAAAGTAAACTTACCTAATCTAAACTAACCAAACCTAAGCAAAAGTAAACTAAACTGAACTAATCTAACCTAAGCTAACCTAAACTAAACTAAACTAAACTAACCTAACCTAACGTAACCTAACCTAACCTAACCTAAATTAAACTAAACTAAACTAACCTAATATAACCTAAACTAAATTAAACTAAACTAAATTCAAATAAACTAAACTAAACTGAACTTAACTAAACTAACCTAACCTAACCAAAACTAAACTAAACTAAAATAAACTAAACTAAACTAAACTAAATAAACTAAACTAAACTAAATTAATCTAACCTAACGTAAACTAAATAAATTAGATTTAAATAAACTAAACTAAATTAAACTATAAACTAAACTAAACTAAACTATAAAGTAAACTAAACTAAACTATAAACTAACCTAAACTAAAGTAAACTATCCTATCCTAACCTAACCTGACCTAACATAATCTAAACTATACTAAATAAACCTAACCTAACTTAAACTAAACTAAACTAAACTATAAACTTAACTAAACTATAAACTAAACTATAAACTAAACTAAACTATAAACTAAATTAAACTAAACTAAAAACTAAACTATAAACTAAACTAACCTGAACTAAACTAACCTAACCTAACCTAACCAAAATAAAAATAAACTAATCTAACCTAACCTAAACTAAACTAAACTAAATTCAAATAAACTAAACTAATCTAAACTTAACTAAACTAACCTAACCTAACCTAACCAAAACTAAACCAAATTAAACTAAACTAAAATAAACTAAACTAAACTAAACTATAAACTAAACTATAAATTACACTAAACTAAACAATAAACTAAACTATAAACTAAACTAAAATAAACTATAAACTAAACTAAACAACCATATAAACTAAAGAAAAGAAAACTATACTAAGCTAACCTAAACTAACCTAAGCTAAACTAAACTAAACAAAACTAACCTAACCTAACCTAACCTAAACTAAACTAAACTAACCTAACCTAACCATAACTAAAATAAACTAAAATAAATAAACTAAACTAAACTAAACTATAAACTAAGCTATAAATTAACTAAACTAAACTAAACTAAACTAAACTATAAATTAAACTAAACTAAACTATCCTAAACTAACCTAACTTAACCTAAACTGAACTAAACTACCCTAACTTAACCTAGCCTAAACTAACTTAAACTAAACTAAACTATAAACTAAACTAAATTATAAACTAAACTAAACTCAACCATCCTACCCTAACTTAACCTAACCTAAACTAAACTAAACTAAACTGACCTAACTTAATATAATCTAAACTAAACTAAACTAATTTACAAATTAACTAAACTCAACTAAACTAAACTAAATTAAACTAACCAAACCTAACATAAGCTAAATTAGCCTATCCTAAAGTAAAGTAAACTAAACTACACTAACCTAACCTATCCTAACCTAAACTAAACTAAACTAAATTCACTAAACTAATATACACTAACCTAACCTAACCAAAACTAAACTAAACTAAACTAAACTGTAAACTAAACTATAAAATAAATTAAACTAAACTAAACTAAAATAAACTAAACTAACCTAACTTAACTAATATAAACTAAACTAAACTAACTAAACTAAACTAAACTGTAAACTAAACTATCAAATAAATTAAACTAAACTAAACTAAAATAAACTAAACTAACCTAACTTAACATAATATAAACTAAACTAAACTAACATAAACTAAACTTACTAAACTAACATAACCTAACCTAACCTAATCTAAACTAAATTAAATTAAACTAAAATAAACCAAACTAATTTATACTACATACTAAACTAAACTAAACTATAAAGTAAACTATAAACTAAACAATAAACTAAAATAAACTAAACTATAAACTAAACTAAACTAAAGTAAACTAAACTAAACTAAACTAAACTAAACTAAACTATAAAATAAACTTAACTAAACTAAACTAAACAAAAATAACCTAACCAAACCTAACTTAACCTAAATTAACCTAACTAAACTAACCTAACCTAACTTAAACTAAACTAAACTAAACTAAATTCAAATTAACTAAACTAAACTAATCTTACCTAACCTAACCTTATCTAAATTAAAGTAAACTAAACCAACCTAACCTATCCTAACCAAAACTAAACTAAACTAAACTAAAATAAAATAAACTAAACTAAACATCTCTAAACTATAAACTAAAATAAACTATAAACTAAACTCTACTAAACTAAAATAAACTAAACTAACCTAACCTAACCTAACCTAAAATAAAATAAACAAAACTAAACTAACCTAACCTAACCGAACCTAGCCTAACCTAAGCTAACCTAGACGAAAGGAAACTAAACTAAACTGAACTTAACTAAACTATAAATTAAACTATTAGCAAAACTAAACTAAATTATAAACAAAACTATAAACTAAACTAAACTAAACTATAAATTAAAATAAACTATAAACTAAACTATAAACTAAACTAAATTAAATTATAAACTACACTTAAGTACACTATACTAAACTAAACTAAGGTAAACTAACTTAATCTAACCTAACCAAACCTAAGGTAAAGTAAACTAAACTAAACTAATCTAACCTAAGCTAACCTAAACTAAACTAAACTAAACTAAACTAAACTAACCTAACCTAACGTAATCTAACGTAACCTAAATTAAACTAAACTAAACTAACCTAACATAACCTAATCTAAATTAAACTAAACTAAATTCAACTAAACTAAACTAAACTAAACTAAACTAACCCAACCTAACCAAAACTAAACTAAACTAAACTAAACTAAACTAAATAAACTAACTTAAAATAAACTAATCTAACCTAACGTAAACTTACTAAACTAGATTTAAATAAACTAAACTAAATTAAACTATAAACAAAACTAAACTAAACTATAAACTAAACTAAACTAAACTATAAACTAACATAAACTAAACTAAACTATCCTGTCCTAACCTAAACTAACTTAAACTAAACTAAACTAAACTATAAACTTATCTAAATTATAAACTAAACTATAAACTAAACTAAATTAAACTAAACTAAACTATAAACTAAATTAAACTAAACTATAAACTAAACTATAAACTAAACTAAACTAAACTAACCTAACCTAACCTAAGCAAAATAAAAATAAACTAATCTAACCTAACTTAAACTAAACTAAACTAAACTAAATTCAAATAAACTAAACTAATCTAAACTTAATTAAACTAACCTAACCTAACTTAACCAAAACTAAACCAAATTAAACTAAACTAAAATAAACTAAAGTAAACTAAACTATAAACTACACTAAACTAAACTATAAACTAAACTATAAACTAAACTAAACTAAACTATAAACTAAACTACAAACTAAATTAAACAACCATATAAACTAAAGAAATTTAACTAAACTAACCTAACCTAACCTAACCTAAACTAACCTAAGCTAAACTAAACTTAACAAAACTAACCTAACCTAACCTAACCTAAACTAATTTAAACCTACCTAAACTAACCAAAACTAAAATAAACTAAACTAAAACAAACTAAACTAAACTAAACTATAAACTTAGCTATAAATTAACTAAACCAAATTATAAACTAAACTAAACTATACTAAACTAAACTAAACTAATCTAACCTTACCTAACCCAAACTTAACTAAACTAAACTAACCTAACCTAACTTAAATTAAGAAAACTAAACTAAACGAAACTAAACTAAACTAAATTAAACTAACCTAACCTAACCTAACCTAAACTAAACTAAACTAAACTATCCTAACCTAACCTAACCTAAACTAAACCAAAATAAAATAAACTAAACTAAACTAACCTACCCTAACCTAAACTAAACTAAATTCAAATAAATTAAATTAAACTAAACTAACCTAAAATAATCTAACCTAACATAACCTAAACTAAACCAAAGTAAACTAACCTAACCTAACCTAACAAAAACTAATCTAAATTAAACTAAACTATAAACAAAACTAAACTAACGTAAACTAAACTAAACTAAACTAACCGAACCTAACCTACCCTAAACTAACCTAATCTAAAGTAAACTATACTAAACTAAATTAAACTAAGCTTAACTAAATAAATTTAAAATATTAATTAAACATAAAATATAAACTTAATTATAAACTAAACTATAAATTAAACTAAACTAAACTAAACTAAACTAAATGGAACCTAACTAACCTAACCTAAACTAAATTAAATTAAACTATAAACGAAACTAAACTAAACTATCCTAAGCTAACGTAACGTAACCTAAACTAAACTAAACTAAACTAACCTAACCTAACCTAATCTAAACTAAACTATACTATAAACTAAACTAAAGTATAAACTAAACTAAACTAAACTAAACTATCCTAACCTAACCTAAACTAAATTAAACTAAACTAACCTAACCTAATCAAAACTAAACTAAATTAAACTAATCTATAAATTAACTAAACTAAACTAAAATAAACTAAACTAAACTAAACTAACATAACCCATGCTAAACTAGCCTATCCTAAACTAATCTAAACTAAACTAACCTAACCTAACCTAACCTAACCTAAATTAAACTTTATTCACTAAACTAAACTACACTAACCTAACCTAAACTAAACAAAACTAAACTAAACTAAACTGTAAGCTAAACTATAAACTAAATTAAACTAAACTAAACTAAAATAAACTATACTAACCTAACCTAACATAACCTAACCTAGGCTAAATTAAACTAAACTACACTAACCTAACCTAATCTAAACTAAAAAAAACTAAATTCACTAAACTATGTTAAACTAAACTACACTAACCTAACCTAACCTAAACTAAACTGTAAACTAAACTATAAACTAAATTAAACTAAAATAAAATAAACTAAACTAAATTAAACTAACCTTATCTAAAATAACCTAACCTAATCTAACATAAACTAAACTTACTAAACTTACCTAACCTAATCTAACTAAAACTAAACTAAACTAAATTAAACTAAAATAAACAAAACTAAATTATACTATATACTAAACTAAACTAAACTATGAACTAAACTAAAGTAAACTAAATTAAACTATAAACTAAACTATATACTAAACTAAATTAACTATAAACTAAACTATAAACTAAACTAAACAACCATATAAACTAAAGAAAACTATACTAAACTAACCTAACCTAACCTAACCTAAACTAACCTAAGCTAAACTAAACTTAACAAAACTAATCTAACCTAACTTAACCTAAACTAATTTAAACTAACCTAAACTAACCAAAATTAAAATAAATTAAACTCAACTAAACTAAACTAAACTATAAACTAAGCTATAAATTAACTAAACTAAATTATGAACTAAACTAAACTATACTAAACTAAATTAAACTAATCTAACCTTACCTAACCCAACCTAAACTAAACTAAACTAACCTAACCTAACCTAACCTAAATGAAACTAAACTAAACTAACCTAACTTAACCTAACTAAACTAAACTAAACTAACCTAAATTCAAATATACTAAACTAAACTTAACTCACATAACCTAACCTAAATTAAGTAAACTAAACTAAACGAAACTAAACTAAACTAAATTAAACTAACCTAACGTAACCTAACCTAAACTAAACTAAACTAAACTATTCTAACCTCATCGAACCTAAACTAAACCAAAATAAAATAAACTAAAGTAAACTAACCTACCCTAACCTAAACTAAACTAAATTCAAATAAATTAAACTAAACTAAACTAACCTAAAATAACCTAACCTAACATAACCTAAACTAAACTAAACCAAAGTAAACTAAGCTAACCTAACCTGACAAAAACTAATCTAAATTAAACTAAACTATAAACAAAACTAAACTAACCTAACCTAAACTAAACTAAACTAACCGAACCTAACCTATTCTAACCTTATCTAACCTAATTTAAACTAAACTAAACTAACCTAACCTACCCTAAACTAACCTAAACAAAAGTAAACTATACTAAACTAAATTAAACTAAACTTATCTAAACAAATTTAAAATATTAATTAAACATAAAATATAAAGTTAACTATAAACTAAACTATAAATTAAACTAAACTAAACTAAACTAAACTAAATTATACCTAACTAACCTAACCTAAACTAAATTAAACTAAACTTAAACGAAACTAAACTAAACTATCCTAAGCTAAAGTAACGTAACCTAAACTAAACTAAACTAATCTAACCTAACCTAACCTAATCTAAACTAAACTATACTATAAACTAAACTAAAGTATAAACTAAACTAAACTAAACTAAACTATCCTAACCTAACCTAACCTAACCTAAACTATACTAAACTAAACTAACCTAACCTAATCAAAACTAAACTAAAATAAACTAATCTATAAATTAACTAAACTAAACTAAACTAAACTAACCTAACCTAACCTAATCTAAACTAAACTAAACTATAAACAAAACTAAATTATAATCTAAACTAAACTATTTTAAACTATCCTAACCTAACCTAACCTAACCTAACCTAACCTAAACTAAACTAAACTAAACTAACCTAACCTAATCAAAACTAAACTAAACTAAACTAAACTAACCTAAGCTAAACTAGCCTATCCTAAACTAAACTAAAATAACCTAACGTAACCTAACCTAAATTAAACTAAATTCACTAAACTAAACTACAGTAACCTAACCTAAACTGAGCTAAACTAAACTAAACTAAACTGTAAATTAAACTATAAACTAAATTAAACTAAACTAAACTAAAATAAACTAAACTAACCTAACCTAACATAACCTAACCTAGCCTAAACTAAACTAAACTAAACTAACCTAACCTAACCTAACCTAACCTAAACTAAACTGAACTAAATTCACCAAACTAAGCTAAAATAAACTACACTAACCTAACCTAAAATAAACTCAACTAAACTAAACTATAAAATAAACTATAAACTAAATTAAACTAAAATAAAATAAAATAAACTAAATTAAACTAACCTAATCTAAACTAACCTAACCTAACATAAACTAAACTTACTAAACTAACCTAACCTAACCTAAACTAAACTAAAATAAATTAAACTAAAATAAACAAAACTAAATTATACTATATACTAAACCAAACTAAACTATGAACTAAACTAAAGTAAACTAAACTAAACTATAAACTTAACTATAAACTAAACAATAAACTAAACTAAACTAAACTATAAACTAAACTAAACTAAACTAAAGTAAACTAAATTAACCTACCCTAACCTAACCTAACTAAAATTAAAATAAACTAAACTAAACTTACCTAACCTATCCTAACCTAACCTAACCTAAACTAAACTAAATTATAAACTACACTATAAACTAAACTATAAACTAAACTAAACTAAATTATAAACTAAAGTAAAGTAAACTTAACTACACTATCCTAACCATACCTAACCTAACCTAAACAAATCTAAACTAAACTAACCTAACCTAAACTAAACTAAACTATAAACTAAACTAAACAAACTAATCTATAAATTAACTAAACAAACTATACTAAAATAAACTAAACTAACCAAAATAAAATAAACTAAACTAAACTATTATACCGTAACATAAATTAAACTAAATTGAAATAAATTAAACTAAACTAAACTAACCTAAAATAACCTAACCTAACATAACCTAAACTAAACTAAACCAAAGTAAACTAACCTAATCTAACCTAACAAAACTAATCTAAATTAAACTAAACTATAAACAAAACTAAACTAACCTAAACTAAACTAAACTAAACTAACCGAACCTAACCTATTCTAACCTAAACTAAAGTAAACTATAATAAACTAAATTAAACTAAACTTAACTAAACAAATTTAAAATATTAATGAAACATAAAATATAAACTTAACTACAAACTAAACTATAAATTAAACTAAACTAAACTAAACTAAACTAAATTATATCTAACTAACCTAACCTAAACTAAATTAAACTAAACTATAAACGAACCTAAACTAAACTATCCTAAGCTAACGTAACATAACCTAAACTAAACTAAACTAAACTAACCTAACCTAACCTAATCTAAACTAAACTATACTACAAACTAAACTAAAGTATAAATTAAACTAAATTAAACTATCCTAACCTAACCTAACCTAACCTAACCTAACCTAACTTAAACTAAACTAAACTAAACTAACCGAATCAAAACTAAACAAAATTAAACTAATTTATAAATTAACTAAACTAAACTAAACTAAACTAAAATAACCTAAACTAACCTAAGCTAAACTAACCTATCCTAAACTAAACTAAACTAACATAACCTAACCTAACCTCACCTAACGTAACCTAAATTATACTATATTCACTAAACTAAACTACACTAACCTAACCTAAACTAAACTAAACTAAACTAAACTGTAAACTAAACTATAAACTAAACTAAATTAAACTAACCTAATCTAAACTAACCTAACCTAACATAAACTAAAATTACTAAACTAACCTAACCTAACCTAAACTAAACTATACTAAATAAACCTAACCTAACTTAAAATAAACTAAACTAAACTATAAACTTATCTAAATTATAAACTAAACTATCAACTAAACTAAACTAAACTAAACTAAATTCTAAACTAAATTAAACTTAACTATAAACTAAACTAAACTAAACTAACCTAACCTAACCTAACCAAAATAAAAATAAACTAATCTAACCTAACTTAAACTAAATTAAACTAAACTAAATTCAAATAAACTAAACTAATATAAACTTCATTAAACTAACCTAACCTAACCTAACCAAAACAAAACCAAATTAAACTAAACTAAAATAAACTAAAGTAAACTAAACTATAAACTAAACTATAAACTACACTAAACTAAACTATAAACTAAACTATAAACTAAACTAAACTAAACTATAAACTAAACTATAAACTAAACTAAACAACCATAATAACTAAAGAAAACTAAACTAAACTAACCTAACCTAACCTAACCTAAACTAACCTAAGCTAAACTAAACTTAACAAAACTAACCTAACCTAATCTAACCTAAACTAATTTAAACTAACCTAAACTAACCAAAACTAAAATAAACTAAACTAAACTAAACTATAAACTAAGCTATAAATTAACTAAACTAAATTATAAACTAAACTAAACTATACTAAACTAAACTAAACTAATCTAACCTTACCTAACTCAACCTAAACTAAACTAAACTATCCTAAATTCAAATATACTGAACTAATCTTAACTCACCTAACCTAACCTAAATTAAGTAAACTAAACTAAACGAAACTAAACTAAACAAAATAAACTAACCTAACCTAACCTAAACTAAACTAAACTATCCTAACCTAACCTAACCTAAACTAAATCAAAATAAAATAAACTAAACTAAACTAACCTACCCTAACCTAAACTAAACTAAATTAAAATAAACTAAACTAAACTAAACTAACCTAAAATAACCTAACCTAACATAACCTAAACTAAACTAAACCAAAGTAAACTAACCTAACATAACCAAAAGTAATTTAAATTAAACTAAACTATAAACAAAACTAAACTAACCTAAATTAAACTAAACTAAACTAACAGAACCTAACCTATTCTAACGTAATCTAACCTAATTTAAACTAAACTAAACTAACCTAACCCACCCTAAACTAACCTAAACTAAAGTAAACTATACTAAACTAAATTAAACTAAACTTAACTAAACAAATTTAAAATATTAATTAAACATAAAATATAAACTTAACCATAAATTAACTATAAATTAAAATAAACTAAACTAAGCTAAACTAAATTATACCTAACTAACCTAACCTAAACTAAATAAAACTAAATTATAAACGAAACTAAACTAAACAATCCTAAGCTAACGTAACGTAACCTAAACTAAACTAAACTAAACTAACCTAACCTAACCTAATCTAAACTAAACTAAACTATAAACAAAACTAAATTATAATCTAAACTAAACTATTTTAAAATATCCTAACCTAACCTAACCTAACCTAAACTAAACTAAACTAAACTAACCTAACCTGATCAAAACTAAACTAAACTAAACTAAACTAACCTAACCTAACCTTAGCTAAACTAGCCTATACTAAACTAAACTAAAATAACCTAACGTAACCTAACCTAAATTAAACTAAATTCACTAAACTAAACTACACTAATCTAACCTAAACTGAGCTAAATTAAACTAAACTAAACTGTAAATTAAACTATAAACTAAATTAAACTAAACTAAAATAAAATAAACTAAACTAACCTAACCTAACATAACCTAACCTAGCCTAAACTAAACTAAACTAAACTAACCTAACCTAACCTAACCTAACCTAACCTAAACTAAACTAAACTAAATTCACCAAACTAAGCTAAAATAAACTACACTAACCTAACCTAAAATAAACTAAACTAAACTGAACTATAAACTAAACTATAAATTAAATTAAACTAAAATAAAATAAAATAAACTAAATTAAACTAACCTAATCTAAACTAACCTAACCTAACATAAACTAAAATTACTAAACTAACCTAACCTAACCTAACCTAGACTAAACTAAAATAAATTAAACTAAAATAAACAAAACTAAATTATACTATATACTAAACCAAACTAAACTATGAACTAAACTAAAGTAAACTAAACTAAACTATAAACTTAACTATAAACTAAACAATAAACTAAACTAAACTAAACTATAAACTAAACTAAACTAAACTAAAGTAAACTAAATTAACCTACCCTAACCTAACCTAACTAAAATTAAAATAAACTAAACTAAACTTACCTAACCTATCCTAACCTAACCTAACCTAACCTAAACTAAACTAAATTATAAACTAAACTATAAACTAAACTATAAACTAAACTAAACTAAATTATAAACTAAAGTAAAGTAAACTTAACTACACTATCCTAACCATACCTAACCTAACCTAAACAAATCTACACTAAACTAACCTAACCTAAACTAAACTAAACTATAAACTAAACTAAACAAACTAATCTATAAATTAACTAAACAAACTATACTAAAATAAACTAAACTAAACCAAAATAAAATAAACTAAACTAAACTATTATACCCTAACATAAATTAAACTAAATTCAAATAAATTAAGCTAAACTAAACTAAACTAAAATAACCTAACCTAACATAACCTAAACTAAACTAAACCAAAGTAAACTAACCTAACCTAACCTAACAAAACTAATCTACATTAAACTAAACTATAAACAAAACTAAACTAACCTAAACTAAACTAAACTAAACTAACCGAACCTAACCTATTCTAACCTAAACTAAAGTAAACTATAATAAACTAAATTAAACTAAACTTAACTAAACAAATTTAAAATATTAATGAAACATAAAATATAAACTTAACTACAAACTAAACTATAAATTAAACTAAACTAAACTAAACTAAACTAAATTATATCTAACTAACCTAACCTAAACTAAATTAAACTAAACTATAAACGAACCTAAACTAAACTATCCTAAGCTAACGTAACATAACCTAAACTAAACTAAACTAAACTAACCTAACCTAACCTAATCTAAACTAAACTATACTACAAACTAAACTAAAGTATAAATTAAACTAAATTAAACTATCCTAACCTAACCTAACCTAACCTAACCTAACCTAACTTAAACTAAACTAAACTAAACTAACCGAATCAAAACTAAACAAAATTAAACTAATTTATAAATTAACTAAACTAAACTAAACTAAACTAAACTAACCTAAACTAACCTAAGCTAAACTAACCTATCCTAAACTAAACTAAACTAACATAACCTAACCTAACCTCACCTAACGTAACCTAAATTATACTATATTCACTAAACTAAACTACACTAACCTAACCTAAACTAAACTAAACTAAACTAAACTGTAAACTAAACTATAAACTAAACTAAATTAAACTAACCTAATCTAAACTAACCTAACCTAACATAAACTAAAATTACCAAACTAACCTAACCTAACCTAAACTAAACTATACTAAATAAACCTAACCTAACTTAAAATAAACTAAACTAAACTATAAACTTATCTAAATTATAAACTAAACTATAAACTAAACTAAACTAAACTAAACTAAACTCTAAACTAAATTAAACTAAACTATAAACTAAACTATAAACTAAACTAAACTAAACTAACCTAACCTAACCTAACCAAAATAAAATAAACTAATCTAACCTAACTTAAACTAAATTAAACTAAACTAAATTCAAATAAACTAAACTAATATAAACTTAATTAAACTAACCTAACCTAACATAACCAAAACAAAACCAAATTAAACTAAACTAAAATAAACTAAAGTAAACTAAACTATAAACTAAACTATAAACTACACTAAACTAAACTATAAACTAAACTAAACTAAACTAAACTATAAACTAAACTATAAACTAAACTAAACAACCATAATAACTAAAGAAAACTAAACTAAACTAACCTAACCTAACCTAACCTAAACTAACCTAAGCTAAACTAAACTTAACAATACTAACCTAACCTAACCTAACCTAAACTAATTTAAACTAACCTAAACTAACCAAAACTAAAATAAACTAAACTAAAATAAACTAAACTAAACTAAACTATAAACTAAGCTATAAATTAACTAAACTAAATTATAAACTAAACTAAACTATACTAAACTAAACTAAACTAATCTAACCTTACCTAACTCAACCTAAACTAAACTAAACTATCCTAACCTAACCTAACCTAAATGAAACTAAAGTAAACTAACCTAACTTAACCTAACTAAACTAAACTAAACTAACCTAAATTCAAATATACTGAACTAATCTTAACTCACCTAACCTAACCTAAATTAAGTAAACTAAACTAAACGAAACTAAACTAAACAAAATAAACTAACCTAACCTAACCTAAACTAAACTAAACTATCCTAACCTAACCTAACCTAAACTAAATCAAAATAAAATAAACTAAACTAAACTAACCTACCCTAACCTAAACTAAACTAAATTAAAATAAACTAAACTAAACTAAACTAACATAAAATAACCTAACCTAACATAACCTAAACTAAACTAAACCAAAGTAAACTAACCTAACCTAACCAAAACTAATTTAAATTAAACTAAACTATAAACAAAACTAAACTAACCTAAACTAAACTAAACTAAACTAACAGAACCTAACCTATTCTAACGTAATCTAACCTAATTTAAACTAAACTAAACTAACCTAACCCACCCTAAACTAACCTAAACTAAAGTAAACTATACTAAACTAAATTAAACTAAACTTAACTAAACAAATTTAAAATATTAATTAAACATAAAATATAAACTTAACTATAAATTAACTATAAATTAAAATAAACTAAACTAAGCTAAACTAAATTATACCTAACTAACCTAACCTAAACTAAATAAAACTAAATTATAAACGAAACTAAACTAAACTATCCTAAGCTAACGTAACGTAACCTAAACTAAACTAAACTAAACTAACCTAACCTAACCTAATCTAAACTAAACTAAACTATAAACAAAACTAAATTATAATCTAAACTAAACTATTTTAAACTATCCTAACCTAACCTAACCTAACCTAACCTAAACTAAACTAAACTAAACTAACCTAACCTAATCAAAACTAAACTAAACTAAACTAAACTAACCTAACCTAACCTTAGCTAAAACTAGCCTATCCTAAACTAAACTAAAATAACCTAACGTAACCTAACCTAAATTAAACTAAATTCACTAAACTAAACTACACTAACCTAACCTAAACTGAGCTAAACTAAACTAAACTAAACTGTAAATTAAACTATAAACTAAATTAAACTAAACTAAACTAAAATAAACTAAACTAACCTAATCTAACATAACCTAACCTAGCCTAAACTAAACTAAACTAAACTAACCTAACCTAACCTAACCTAAACTAAACTAAACTAAACTAAATTCACCAAACTAAGCTAACATAAACTACACTAACCTAACTTAAATAAACTAAACTAAACTAAACTATAAACTAAACTATAAACTAAATTAAACTAAAATAAAATAAAATAAACTAAATTAAACTAACCTAATCTAAACTACCCTAACCTAACATAAACTAAACTTACTAAACTAACCTAACCTAACCTAAACTAAACTAAAATAAATTAAACTAATATAAACAAAAACAAATTATACTATATACTAAACCGAACTAAACTATGAACTAAACTAAAGTAAACTAAACTAAACTAAACTATAAACTTAACTATAAACTAAACAATAAACTAAACTAAACTAAACTATAAACTAAACTAAACTAAACTAAACTAAAGTAAACTAAATTAACCTACCCTAACCTAACCTAACTAAAATTAAAATAAACTAAACTAAACTTACCTAACCTATCCTAACCTAACCTAACCTAAACTAAACTAAATTATAAACTAAACTATAAACTAAACTAAACTAAATTATAAACTAAAGTAAAGTAAACTTAACTACACTCTCCTAACCATACCTAACCTAACCTAAACAAATCTAAACTAAACTAACCTAACCTAAACTAAACTAAACTATAAACTAAACTAAACAAACTAATCTATAAATTAACTAAACAAACTATACTAAAATAAACTAAACTACACCAAAATAAAATAAACTACACTAAACTAACATACCCTAACATAAACTAAACTAAATTCAAATAAATTAAACTAAACTAAACTAACCTAAATAACCTAACCTAACATAACCTAAACTAAACTAAACCAAAGTAAACTAACCTAACCTAAACTAACAAAACTAATCTAAATTAAACTAAACTATAAACAAAACTAAACTAACCTAAACTAAACTAAACTAAACTAACCGAACCTAACCTATTCTAACCTAAACTAAAGTAAACTATACTAAACTAAATTAAACTAAACTTAACTAAACATATTTAAAATATTAATGAAACATAAAATATAAACTTAACTACAAACTAAACTATAAATTAAACTAAACTAAACTAAACTAAACTAAATTATACCTAACTAACCTAACCTAAACTAAATTAAACTAAACTATAAACGAACCTAAACTAAACTATCCTAAGCTAACGTAACATAACCTAAACTAAACTAAACTAAACTAACCTAACCTAACCTAATCTAAACTAAACTATACTACAAACTAAACTTAAGTATAAATTAAACTAAACTAAACTATCCTAACCTAACCTAACCTAACCTAACCTAACCTAAACTAAACTAAACTAAACTAACCTAATCAAAACTAAACAAAATTAAACTAATTTATAAATTAACTAAACTAAACTAAACTAAACTAAACTAACCTAAACTAACCTAAGCTAAACTAACCTATCCTAAACTAAACTAAACTAACATAACCTAACCTAACCCCACCTAACGTAACCTAAATTATACTATATTCACTAAACTAAACTACACTAACCTAACCTAAACTAAACTAAACTAAACTGTAAACTAAACTATAAACTAAACTAAATTAAACTAACCTAATCTAAACTATCCTAACCTAACATAAACTAAAATTACTAAACTAACCTAACCTAACCTAAACTAAACTATACTAAACTAAGCTAAACTAAGCTAAACTAACCTAATCTACCCGAGCAAAACCTAAGCTAAACTAAACTAAACTAAACTAATCTAAACTAAGCTTATCTAAACTAAATTATAAACTAAACTAAACTATAAATTAAAATAAAATATAAACTAAACTATAAACTAAACTAAATTAAATTATAAACTAAACTAAACTACACTATACTAAATTAAACTAAGGTAAACTTACCTAATCTAACCTAACCAAACCTAAGCAAAAGTAAACTAAACTGAACTAATCTAACCTAACCTAACCTAAACTAAACTAAACTAAACTAACCTAACCTAACGTAACCTAACCTAACCTAACCTAAATTAAACTTAACTAAACTAACCTAACATAACCTAAACTAAATTAAACTAAACTAAATTCAAATAAACTGAACTAAACTGAACTTAACTAAACTAACCTAACCTAACCAAAACTAAACTAAACTAAAATAAACTAAACTAAACTAAACTAAATAAACTAAACTAATCTCAATTAATCTAACCTAACGTAAACTAACTAAATTAGATTTAAATAAACTAAACTAAATTAAACTATAAACTAAACTAAACTAAACTATAAAGTAAACTAAACTAAACTATAAACTAACCTAAACTAAAGTAAACTATCCTATCCTAACCTAACCTAACCCAACATAATCTAAACTATACTAAATAAACCTAACCTAACTTAAACTTAACTAAACTAAACTATAAACTTAACTAAACTATAAACTAAACTATAAACTAAACTAAACTAAACTAAACTATAAACTAAATTAAACTAAACTAAAAACTAAACTATAAACTAAACTAAACTAAATTAAACTAACCTAACCTAACCAAAATAAAAATAAACTAATCTAACCTAACCTAACATAAACTAAACTATACTAAATAAACCTAACCTAACTTAAAATTAACTAAACTAAACTATAAACTTATCTAAATTATAAACTAAACTATAAACTAAACTAAATTAAACTAAACTAAACTCTAAACTAAATTAAACTAAACTATAAACTAAACTATAAACTAAACTAAACTAAACTAACCTAACCTAACCTAACCAAAATAAAAATAAACTAATCTAACCTAACTTAAACTAAACTAAACTAAATTCAAATAAACTAAACTAATCAAAACTTAATTAAACTAACCTAACCTAACCTAACCAAAACTAAACCAAAATAAACTAAACTAAAATAAACTAAAGTAAAATAAACTATAAACTAAACTATAAACTACACTAAACTAAACTATAAACTAAACTATAAACTAAACTAAACTAAACTATAAACTAAACTATAAACTAAACTAAACAACCATAATAACTAAAGAAAACTAAACTAAACTAACCTAACCTAACCTGACCTAAACTAACCTAAGCTAAACTAAACTTAACAAAACTAACCTAACCTAACCTAACCTAAAGTAATTTAAACTAACCTAAACTAACCAAAACTAAAATAAACTAAACTAAAATAAACTAAACTAAACTAAACTATAAACTAAGCTATAAATTAACTAAACTAAATTATAAACTAAACTAAACTATACTAAACTAAACTAAACTAATCTAACCTTACCTAACTCAACCTAAACTAAACTAAACTATCCTAACCTAACCAAACCTAAATGAAACTAAAGTAAACTAACCTAACTTAACCTAACTAAACTAAACTAAACTAACCTAAATTCAAATATACTAAACTAAACTTAACTCACCTAACCTAACCTAAATTAAGAAAACTAAACTAAACGAAACTAAACTAATCTAAATTAAACTTACCTAATATAACCTAACCTAAACTAAACTAAACTAAACTATCCTAACCTAACCTAACCTAAACTAAACCAAAATAAAATAAACTAAACTAAACTAACCTACCCTAACCTAAACTAAACTAAATTCAAATAAATTAAACTAAAATAAACTAACCTAAAATAATCTAACCTAACATAACCTAAACTAAACTAAACCAAAGTAAACTAACCTAACCTAACCTAACAAAAACTAATCTAAATTAAACTAAACTATAAACAAAACTAAACTATGGTAAACTAAACTAAACTAAACTAACCGAACCTAACCTACCCTAAACTAACCTAAACTAAAGTAAACTATACTAAACTAAATTAAACTAAACTTAACTAAACAAATTTAAAATATTAATTAAACATAAAATATAAACTTAACTATAAACTAAATTTTAAATTAAACTAAACTAAACTAAACTTAACTAAACTATAAATTAAACTATTAGCAAAACTAAACTAAATTATAAACTAAACTATAAACTAATTTAAACTAAACTATAAATTAAAATAAACTATAAACTAAACTAAATTAAATTATAAACTAAACTATACTAAACTATACTAAACAAAGCTAAACTAACCTAATCTACCCTAACGAAACCTAAGCTAAACTAAACTAAACTAAACTAGTCTAACCTATGCTAACCTAAACTAAATTATAAATTAAACTATTAGCAAATCTAAACTAAATTATAAACTGAACTATAAACTAAACTAAACTATAAATTAAAGTAAACTATAAACTAAACTATAAACTAAATTAAATTAAATTATAAACTAAACTAAAGTACACTATACTAAACTAAACTAAGGTAAACTAACCTAATCTAACCTAACCAAACCTAAGGTAAAGTAAACTAAACTAAAGTAATCTAACTTAAGCTAACCTAAACTAAACTAAACTAAACTAACCTAACCTAACGTAACCTAACGTAACCTAAATAAAACTAAACTAAACTAACCTAACATAACCTAAACTAAATTAAATTACACTAAATTCATATAAACTAAACTAAACTGAACTAAACTAAACTAACCTAACCTAACCAAAACTAATCTAAACTAAACTAAATAAACTAAGCTAAACTAAATTAATCTAACCTAACGAAAACTAACTAAATTAGATTTAAATAAACTAAACTAAATTAAACTATAAACAAAACTAAACTTAACTATAAACTAAACTAAACTAAACTATAAACTAACCTAAACTAAACTAAACTATCCTATCCTAACCCACCCTAACCTGACATAAACTACACTATATAAATAAACCTAACGTAACCTAAACTAAACTAAACTATCCTAACCTAACCTAACCTAAACTAAACCAAAATAAAACAAACTAAACTAAACTAACCTACCCTAACCTAAACTAAACTAAATTCAAATAAATTAAACTAAACTAAACTAACCTAAAATAATCTAACCTAACATAACCTAAACTAAACTAAACCAAAGTAAACTAACCTAACCTAACCTAACAAAAACTATTCTAAATTAAACTAAACTATTTACAAAACTAAACTAACGTAAACTAAACTAAACTAAACTAACCGAACCTAACCTACCATAAACTAACCTAAAGTAAACTATACTAAACTAAATTAAACTAAACTTAACTAAACAAATTTAAAATATTAATTAAACATAAAATATAAACTTAACTATAAATTAAACTATAAATTAAACTAAACTAAACCAAACTAAACTAAATCATACCTAACTAACCTAACCTAAACTAAATTAAACTAAACTATAAACGAAACTAAACTAAACTATCCTAAGCTAACGTAACGTAACCTAAACTAAACTAAACTAAACTAACCTAACCTAACCTAACCTAACCTAAACTAAATTAAACTAAACTAACCTAACCTAATCAAAACTAAACTAAACTAAACTAATCTATAAATTAACTAAACTAATCTAAACTAAACTAAAATAAACTAAACTAACATAACCTAAGCTAAACTAGCCTATCCTAAACTAAACTAAACTAAACTAACCTAACCTAACCTAACCTAACCTAAATTAAACTATATTCACCAAACTAAACTACACTAACCTAACCTAAACTAAACTAAACTAAACTAAACTAAACTGTAAGCTAAACTATAAACTAAATTAAACTAAACTAAACTAAAGTAAACTAAATTAACCTACCCTAACCTAACCTAACTAAAATTAAAATAAACTAAACTAAACTTACCTAACCTATCCTAACCTAACCTAACCTAAACTAAACTAAATTATAAACTACACTATAAACTAAACTATAAACTAAACTAAACTAAATTATAAACTAAAGTAAAGTAAACTTAACTACACTATCCTAACCATACCTAACCTAACCTAAACAAATCTAAACTAAACTAACCTAACCTAAACTAAACTAAACTATAAACTAAACTAAACAAACTAATCTATAAATTAACTAAACAAACTATACTAAAATAAACTAAACTAAACCAAAATAAAATAAAACTAAACTAAACTATTATACCCTAACATAAATTAAACTAAATTGAAATAAATTAAACTAAACTAAACTAACCTAAAATAACCTAACCTAACATAACCTAAACTAAACTAAACCAAAGTAAACTAACCTAATCTAACCTAACAAAACTAATCTAAATTAAACTAAACTATAAACAAAACTAAACTAACCTAAACTAAACTAAACTAAACTAACCGAACCTAACCTATTCTAACCTAAACTAAAGTAAACTATAATAAACTAAATTAAACTAAACTTAACTAAACAAATTTAAAATATTAATGAAACATAAAATATAAACTTAACTACAAACTAAACTATAAATTAAACTAAACTAAACTAAACTAAACTAAATTATATCTAACTAACCTAACCTAAACTAAATTAAACTAAACTATAAACGAACCTAAACTAAACTATCCTAAGCTAACGTAACATAACCTAAACTAAACTAAACTAAACTAACCTAACCTAACCTAATCTAAACTAAACTATACTACAAACTAAACTAAAGTATAAATTAAACTAAATTAAACTATCCTAACCTAACCTAACCTAACCTAACCTAACTTAAACTAAACTAAACTAAACTAACCGAATCAAAACTAAACAAAATTAAACTAATTTATAAATTAACTAAACTAAACTAAACTAAACTAAAATAACCTAAACTAACCTAAGCTAAACTAACCTATCCTAAACTAAACTAAACTAACATAACCTAACCTAACCTCACCTAACGTAACCTAAATTATACTATATTCACTAAACTAAACTACACTAACCTAACCTAAACTAAACTAAACTAAACTAAACTGTAAACTAAACTATAAACTAAACTAAATTAAACTAACCTAATCTAAACTAACCTAACCTAACATAAACTAAAATTACTAAACTAACCTAACCTAACCTAAACTAAACTATACTAAATAAACCTAACCTAACTTAAAATAAACTAAACTAAACTATAAACTTATCTAAATTATAAACTAAACTATAAACTAAACTAAACTAAACTAAACTAAACTCTAAACTAAATTAAACTTAACTATAAACTAAACTATAAACTAAACTAAACTAAACTAACCTAACCTAACCTAACCAAAATAAAAATAAACTAATCTAACCTAACTTAAACTAAATTAAACTAAACTAAATTCAAATAAACTAAACTAATATAAACTTAATTAAACTAACCTAACCTAACCTAACCAAAACAAAACCAAATTAAACTAAACTAAAATAAACTAAAGTAAACTAAACTATAAACTAAACTATAAACTACACTAAACTAAACTATAAACTAAACTATAAACTAAACTAAACTAAACTATAAACTAAACTATAAACTAAACTAAACAACCATAATAACTAAAGAAAACTAAACTAAACTAACCTAACCTAACCTAACCTAAACTAACCTAAGCTAAACTAAACTTAACAAAACTAACCTAACCTAACCTAACCTAAACTAATTTAAACTAACCTAAACTAACCAAAACTAAAATAAACTAAACTAAAATAAACTAAACTAAACTAAACTATAAACTAAGCTATAAATTAACTAAACTAAATTATAAACTAAACTAAACTATACTAAACTAAACTAAACTAATCTAACCTTACCTAACTCAACCTAAACTAAACTAAACTATCCTAACCTAACCTAACCTAAATGAAACTAAAGTAAACTAACCTAACTTAACCTAACTAAACTAAACTAAACTAACCTAAATTCAAATATACTGAACTAATCTTAACTCACCTAACCTAACCTAAATTAAGTAAACTAAACTAAACGAAACTAAACTAAACAAAATAAACTAACCTAACCTAACCTAAACTAAACTAAACTATCCTAACCTAACCTAACCTAAACTAAATCAAAATAAAATAAACTAAACTAAACTAACCTACCCTAACCTAAACTAAACTAAATTAAAATAAACTAAACTAAACTAAACTAACCTAAAATAACCTAACCTAACATAACCTAAACTAAACTAAACCAAAGTAAACTAACCTAACCTAACCAAAACTAATTTAAATTAAACTAAACTATAAACAAAACTAAACTAACCTAAATTAAACTAAACTAAACTAACAGAACCTAACCTATTCTAACGTAATCTAACCTAATTTAAACTAAACTAAACTAACCAAACCCACCCTAAACTAACCTAAACTAAAGTAAACTATACTAAACTAAATTAAACTAAACTTAACTAAACAAATTTAAAATATTAATTAAACATAAAATATAAACTTAACCATAAATTAACTATAAATTAAAATAAACTAAACTAAGCTAAACTAAATTATACCTAACTAACCTAACCTAAACTAAATAAAACTAAATTATAAACGAAACTAAACTAAACTATCCTAAGCTAACGTAACGTAACCTAAACTAAACTAAACTAAACTAACCTAACCTAACCTAATCTAAACTAAACTAAACTATAAACAAAACTAAATTATAATCTAAACTAAACTATTTTAAACTATCCTAACCTAACCTAACCTAACCTAAACTAAACTAAACTAAACTAACCTAACCTAATCAAAACTAAACTAAACTAAACTAAACTAACCTAACCTAACCTTAGCTAAACTAGCCTATACTATACTAAACTAAAATAACCTAACGTAACCTAACCTAAATTAAACTACATTCACTAAACTAAACTACACTAACCTAACCTAAACTGAGCTAAATGAAACTAAACTAAACTGTAAATTAAACTATAAACTAAATTAAACTAAACTAAACTAAAATAAACTAAACTAACCTAACCTAACATAACCTAACCTAGCCTAAAATAAACTAAACTAAACTAACCTAACCTAACCTAACCTAACCTAAACTAAACTAAACTAAATTCACCAAACTAAGCTAAAATAAACTACACTAACCTAACCTAAAATAAACTAAACTAAACTAAACTATAAACTAAACTATAAATTAAATTAAACTAAAATAAAATAAAATAAACTAAATTAAACTAACCTAATCTAAACTAACCTAACCTAACATAAACTAAAATTACTAAACTAACCTAACCTAACCTAACCTAGACTAAACTAAAATAAATTAAACTAAAATAAACAAAACTAAATTATACTATATACTAAACCAAACTAAACTATGAACTAAACTAAAGTAAACTAAACTAAACTATAAACTTAACTATAAACTAAACAATAAACTAAACTAAACTAAACTATAAACTAAACTAAACTAAACTAAAGTAAACTAAATTAACCTACCCTAACCTAACCTAACTAAAATTAAAATAAACTAAACTAAACTTACCTAACCTATCCTAACCTAACCTAACCTAACCTAAACTAAACTAAATTATAAACTAAACTATAAACTAAACTATAAACTAAACTAAACTAAATTATAAACTAAAGTAAAGTAAACTTAACTACACTATCCTAACCATACCTAACCTAACCTAAACAAATCTACACTAAACTAACCTAACCTAAACTAAACTAAACTATAAACTAAACTAAACAAACTAATCTATAAATTAACTAAACAAACTATACTAAAATAAACTAAACTAAACCAAAATAAAATAAACTAAACTAAACTATTATACCCTAACATAAATTAAACTAAATTCAAATAAATTAAGCTAAACTAAACTAAAATAACCTAACCTAACATAACCTAAACTAAACTAAACCAAAGTAAACTAACCTAACCTAACCTAACAAAACTAATCTAAATTAAACTAAACTATAAACAAAACTAAACTAACCTAAACTAAACTAAACTAAACTAACCTAAACTAACCTAAGCTAAACTAACCTATCCTAAACTAAACTAAACTAACATAACCTAACCTAACCTCACCTAACGTAACCTAAATTATACTATATTCACTAAACTAAACTACACTAACCTAACCTAAACTAAACTAAACTAAACTAATCTGTAAACTAAACTATAAACTAAACTAAATTAAACTAACCTAATCTAAACTAACCTAACCTAACATAAACTAAAATTACCAAACTAACCTAACCTAACCTAAACTAAACTATACTAAATAAACCTAACCTAACTTAAAATAAACTAAACTAAACTATAAACTTATCTAAATTATAAACTAAACTATAAACTAAACTAAACTAAACTAAACTAAACTCTAAACTAAATTAAACTAAACTATAAACTAAACTATAAACTAAACTAAACTAAACTAACCTAACCTAACCTAACCAAAATAAAATAAACTAATCTAACCTAACTTAAACTAAATTAAACTAAACTAAATTCAAATAAACTAAACTAATATAAACTTAATTAAACTAACCTAACCTAACATAACCAAAACAAAACCAAATTAAACTAAACTAAAATAAACTAAAGTAAACTAAACTATAAACTAAACTATAAACTACACTAAACTAAACTATAAACTAAACTATAAACTAAACTAAACTAAACTATAAACTAAACTATAAACTAAACTAAACAACCATAATAACTAAAGAAAACTAAACTAAACTAACCTAACCTAACCTAACCTAAACTAACCTAAGCTAAACTAAACTTAACAAAACTAACCTAACCTAACCTAACCTAAACTAATTTAAACTAACCAAAACTAACCAAAACTAAAATAAACTAAACTAAAATAAACTAAACTAAACTAAACTATAAACTAAGCTATAAATTAACTAAACTAAATTATAAACTAAACTAAACTATACTAAACTAAACTAAACTAATCTAACCTTACCTAACTCAACCTAAACTAAACTAAACTATCCTAACCTAACCTAACCTAAATGAAACTAAAGTAAACTAACCTAACTTAACCTAACTAAACTAAACTAAACTAACCTAAATTCAAATATACTGAACTAATCTTAACTCACCTAACCTAACCTAAATTAAGTAAACTAAACTAAACTAAACGAAACTAAACTAAACAAAATAAACTAACCTAACCTAACCTAAACTAAACTAAACTATCCTAACCTAACCTAACCTAAACTAAATCAAAATAAAATAAACTAAACTAAACTAACCTACCCTAACCTAAACTAAACTAAATTAAAATAAACTAAACTAAACTAAACTAACCTAAAATAACCTAACCTAACATAACCTAAACTAAACTAAACCAAAGTAAACTAACCTAACCTAACCAAAACTAATTTAAATTAAACTAAACTATAAACAAAACTAAACTAACCTAAACTAAACTAAACTAAACTAACAGAACCTAACCTATTCTAACGTAATCTAACCTAATTTAAACTAAACTAAACTAACCTAACCCACCCTAAACTAACCTAAACTAAAGTAAACTATACTAAACTAAATTAAACTAAACTTAACTAAACAAATTTAAAATATTAATTAAACATAAAATATAAACTTAACTATAAATTAACTATAAATTAAAATAAACTAAACTAAGCTAAACTAAATTATACCTAACTAACCTAACCTAAACTAAATAAAACTAAATTATAAACGAAACTAAACTAAACTATCCTAAGCTAACGTAACGTAACCTAAACTAAACTAAACTAAACTAACCTAACCTAACCTAATCTAAACTAAACTAAACTATAAACAAAACTAAATTATAATCTAAACTAAACTATTTTAAACTATCCTAACCTAACCTAACCTAACCTAACCTAAACTAAACTAAACTAAACTAACCTAACCTAATCAAAACTAAACTAAACTAAACTAAACTAACCTAACCTAACCTTAGCTAAAACTAGCCTATCCTAAACTAAACTAAAATAACCTAACGTAACCTAACCTAAATTAAACTAAATTCACTAAACTAAACTACACTAACCTAACCTAAACTGAGCTAAACTAAACTAAACTAAACTGTAAATTAAACTATAAACTAAATTAAACTAAACTAAACTAAAATAAACTAAACTAACCTAATCTAACATAACCTAACCTAGCCTAAACTAAACTAAACTAACCTAACCTAACCTAACCTAACCTAAACTAAACTAAACTAAATTCACCAAACTAAGCTAAAATAAACTACACTAACCTAACCTAAAATAAACTAAACTAAACTAAACTATAAACTAAACTATAAACTAAATTAAACTAAAATAAAATAAAATAAACTAAATTAAACTAACCTAATCTAAACTACCCTAACCTAACATAAACTAAACTTACTAAACTAACCTAACCTAACCTAAACTAAACTAAAATAAATTAAACTAATATAAACAAAAACAAATTATACTATATACTAAACCGAACTAAACTATGAACTAAACTAAAGTAAACTAAACTAAACTAAACTATAAACTTAACTATAAACTAAACAATAAACTAAACTAAACTAAACTATAAACTAAACTAAACTAAACTAAACTAAAGTAAACTAAATTAACCTACCCTAACCTAACCTAACTAAAATTAAAATAAACTAAACTAAACTTACCTAACCTATCCTAACCTAACCTAACCTAAACTAAACTAAATTATAAACTAAACTATAAACTAAACTAAACTAAATTATAAACTAAAGTAAAGTAAACTTAACTACACTCTCCTAACCATACCTAACCTAACCTAAACAAATCTAAACTAAACTAACCTAACCTAAACTAAACTAAACTATAAACTAAACTAAACAAACTAATCTATAAATTAACTAAACAAACTATACTAAAATAAACTAAACTAAACCAAAATAAAATAAACTACACTAAACTAACATACCCTAACATAAACTAAACTAAATTCAAATAAATTAAACTAAACTAAACTAACCTAAATAACCTAACCTAACATAACCTAAACTAAACTAAACCAAAGTAAACTAACCTAACCTAAACTAACAAAACTAATCTAAATTAAACTAAACTATAAACAAAACTAAACTAACCTAAACTAAACTAAACTAAACTAACCGAACCTAACCTATTCTAACCTAAACTAAAGTAAACTATACTAAACTAAATTAAACTAAACTTAACTAAACATATTTAAAATATTAATGA
This sequence comes from Metallyticus violacea, assembly GCA_030762175.1. Lineage (NCBI taxonomy): Eukaryota > Metazoa > Arthropoda > Insecta > Mantodea > Metallyticidae > Metallyticus > Metallyticus violacea. Next base: position 79,609,609 of record CM060842.1, on the reverse strand, counting down.
AACATAAAATATAAACTTAACTACAAACTAAACTATAAATTAAACTAAACTAAACTAAACTAAACTAAATTATACCTAACTAACCTAACCTAAACTAAATTAAACTAAACTATAAACGAACCTAAACTAAACTATCCTAAGCTAACGTAACATAACCTAAACTAAACTAAACTAAACTAACCTAACCTAACCTAATCTAAACTAAACTATACTACAAACTAAACTTAAGTATAAATTAAACTAAACTAAACTATCCTAACCTAACCTAACCTAACCTAACCTAACCTAACCTAAACTAAACTAAACTAAACTAACCTAATCAAAACTAAACAAAATTAAACTAATTTATAAATTAACTAAACTAAACTAAACTAAACTAAACTAACCTAAACTAACCTAAGCTAAACTAACCTATCCTAACGTAACCTAAATTATACTATATTCACTAAACTAAACTACACTAACCTAACCTAAACTAAACTAAACTAAACTAAACTGTAAACTAAACTATAAACTAAACTAAATTAAACTAACCTAATCTAAACTAACCTAACCTAACATAAACTAAAATTACTAAACTAACCTAACCTAACCTAAACTAAACTATACTAAACTAAGCTAAACTAAGCTAAACTAACCTAATCTACCCGAGCAAAACCTAAGCTAAACTAAACTAAACTAAACTAATCTAAACTAAGCTTACCTAAACTAAATTATAAACTAAACTAAACTATAAATTAAAATAAAATATAAACTAAACTATAAACTAAACTAAATTAAATTATAAACTAAACTAAACTACACTATACTAAATTAAACTAAGGTAAACTTACCTAATCTAACCTAACCAAACCTAAGCAAAAGTAAACTAAACTGAACTAATCTAACCTAAGCTAACCTAAACTAAACTAAACTAAACTAACCTAACCTAACGTAACCTAACCTAACCTAACCTAAATTAAACTTAACTAAACTAACCTAACATAACCTAAACTAAATTAAACTAAACTAAATTCAATAAACTAAACTAAACTGAACTTAACTAAACTAACCTAACCTAACCAAAACTAAACTAAACTAAAATAAACTAAACTAAACTAAACTAAATAAACTAAACTAAACTCAATTAATCTAACCTAACGTAAACTAACTAAATTAGATTTAAATAAACTAAACTAAATTAAACTATAAACTAAACTAAACTAAACTATAAAGTAAACTAAACTAAACTATAAACTAACCTAAACTAAAGTAAACTATCCTATCCTAACCTAACCTAACCCAACATAATCTAAACTATACTAAATAAACCTAACCTAACTTAAACTAAACTAAACTAAACTATAAACTTAACTAAACTATAAACTAAACTATAAACTAAACTAAACTAAACTAAACTATAAACTAAATTAAACTAAACTAAAAACTAAACTATAAACTAAACTAAACTAAATTAAACTAACCTAACCTAACCAAAATAAAAATGAACTAATCTAACCTAACCTAAACTAAACTAAACTAAACTAAATTCAAATAAACTAAACTAATCTAAACTTAACTAAATTAACCTAACCTAACCTAACCAAAACTAAACCAAATTAAACTTAACTAAAATAAACTAAAGTAAACTAAAATATAAACTAAACTATAAACTACACTAAACTAAACAATAAACTAAACTATAAACTAAACTAAAATAAACTATAAACTAAACTAAACAACCATATAAACTAAAGAAAAGTAAACTATACTAACCTAACCTAACCTAACCTAAACTAACCTAAGCTAAACTAAACTAAACAAAACTAACCTAACCTAACCTAACCTAAACTAAACTAAGCTAACCTAACCTAACCAAAACTAAAATAAACTAAAATAAATAAACTAAACTAAACTAAACTGTAAACTAAGCTATAAATTAACTAAACTAAACTATAAACTAAACTAAACTAAACTATAAACTAAACTAAATTATAAACTAAACTAAACTCAACCATCCTACCCTAACTTAACCTAACCTAACCTAAACTAAACTAAACTGACCTAACTTAATATAATCTAAACTAAACTAAACTAATTTACAAATTAACTAAACTCAACTAAACTAAACTAAATTAAACCAACCTAACTTAACCTAAGCTAAACTAGCCTATCCTAAAGTAAACTAAACTAAACTAAACTAACCTAACCTATCCTAAACTAAACTAAACTAAACTAAATTCACTAAACTAATATACACTAACCTAACCTAACCAAAACTAAACTAAACTAAACTAAACTGTAAACTAAACTATAAAATAAATTAAACTAAACAAAACTAAAATAAACTAAACTAACCTAACTTAACATAATATAAACTAAACTAACTAAACTAAACTAAACTGTAAACTAAACTATAAAATAAATTAAACTAAACTAAACTAAACTAAAATAAACTAAACTAACCTAACTTAACATAATATAAACTCAACTAAACTAACATAAACTAAACTTACTAAACTAACATAACCTAACCTAACCTAAAGTAAACTAAACTAAATTAACCTAAAATAAAGGTAACTAAATTATACTATATACTAAAGTAAACTAAACTATAAAGTAAACTATAAACTAAACTATAAACTAAAATAAACTAAACTATAAACTAAACTAAACTAAAGTAAACTAAACTAAATTAAACTAAACTAAACTATAAACTAAACTTAACTAAACTAAACTAAACAAAAATAACCTAACCAAACCTAACTTAACCTAAATTAAACTAAACTAAACTAACCCCAACCTAACTTAAACTAAACTAAACTAAACTAAACTAAATTCAAATAAACTAAACTAAACTAATCTTACCTAACATAACCTAGCCTAAATTAAAGTAAACTAAACCAACCTAACCTATCCTAACCAAAACTAAACTAAACTAAACTAAAATAAAATAAACTAAAGTAAACAAATCTAAACTATAAACTAAAATAAACTATAAACTAAACACTACTAAACTAAAATAAACTAAACTAACCTAACCTAACCTAACCTAACCTAACCTAAAATAAAATAAACAAAACTAAACTAACCTAACCTAACCGAACCTAGCTTAACCTAAGCTAACCTAGACGAAAGGAAACTAAACTAAACTGAACTTAACTAAACTATAAATTAAACTATTAGCAAAGCTAAACTAAATTATAAACTAAACTATAAACTAAACTAAACTAAACTATAAATTAAAATAAACTATAAACTAAACTAAATTAAATTATAAACTAAACTATACTAAACTAAACTAAACTAAGCTAAACTAACCTAATCTACCCTAACCAAACCTAAGCTAAACTAAACTAAACTAGTCTAATGTAAGCTAACCTAAACTAAATTATAAATTAAACTATTAGCAAAGCTTAACTAAATTATAAACTAAACTATAAACTAAACTAAATTATAAATTAAAATAAACTATAAACTAAACTATAAACTAAACTAAATTAAATTATAAACTAAACTAAAGTACACTATACTAAACTAAACTAAGGTAAACTAACCTAATCTAACCTAACCAAACCTAAGGTAAAGTAAACTAAACTAAACTAATCTAACCTAAGCTATCCTAAATTAAACTAAACTAAACTAACCTAACCTAACGTAACATAACATAACCTAAATTAAACTAAACTAACCTAACATAACCTAATCTGAATTAAACTAAACTAAATTCAAATAAACTAAAATAAACTGAACTAAACTAAACTAACCTAACCTAACCAAAATTAAACTAAACTAAACTAAACTAAACTAAATAAACTAAGCTAAAATAGATTAATCTAACCTAACGTAAACTTACTAAACTAGATTTAAATAAACTAAACTAAATTAAACTATAAACAACACTAAACTAAACTAAATTAAACTATAAACAAAACTAAACTAAACTATAAACTAAACTAAACTAAACTATAAACTAACATAAACTAAACTAAACTATCCTGTCCTAACCTATCCTAACCTAACATAAACTAAACTATACTAAATAAACCTAACCTAACTTAAAATTAACTAAACTAAACTATAAACTTATCTAAATTATAAACTAAACTATAAACTAAACTAAATTAAACTAAACTAAACTCTAAACTAAATTAAACTAAACTATAAACTAAACTATAAACTAAACTAAACTAAACTAACCTAACCTAACCTAACCAAAATAAAAATAAACTAATCTAACCTAACTTAAACTAAACTAAACTAAATTCAAATAAACTAAACTAATCAAAACTTAATTAAACTAACCTAACCTAACCTAACCAAAACTAAACCAAATTAAACTAAACTAAAATAAACTAAAGTAAACTAAACTATAAACTAAACTATAAACTACACTAAACTAAACTATAAACTAAACTATAAACTAAACTAAACTAAACTATAAACTAAACTATAAACTAAACTAAACAACCATAATAACTAAAGAAAACTAAACTAAACTAACCTAACCTAACCTGACCTAAACTAACCTAAGCTAAACTAAACTTAACAAAACTAACCTAACCTAACCTAACCTAAAGTAATTTAAACTAACCTAAACTAACCAAAACTAAAATAAACTAAACTAAAATAAACTAAACTAAACTAAACTATAAACTAAGCTATAAATTAACTAAACTAAATTATAAACTAAACTAAACTATACTAAACTAAACTAAACTAATCTAACCTTACCTAACTCAACCTAAACTAAACTAAACTATCCTAACCTAACCAAACCTAAATGAAACTAAAGTAAACTAACCTAACTTAACCTAACTAAACTAAACTAAACTAACCTAAATTCAAATATACTAAACTAAACTTAACTCACCTAACCTAACCTAAATTAAGAAAACTAAACTAAACGAAACTAAACTAATCTAAATTAAACTTACCTAATATAACCTAACCTAAACTAAACTAAACTAAACTATCCTAACCTAACCTAACCTAAACTAAACCAAAATAAAATAAACTAAACTAAACTAACCTACCCTAACCTAAACTAAACTAAATTCAAATAAATTAAACTAAAATAAACTAACCTAAAATAATCTAACCTAACATAACCTAAACTAAACTAAACCAAAGTAAGCTAACCTAACCTAACCTAACAAAAACTAATCTAAATTAAACTAAACTATAAACAAAACTAAACTATGGTAAACTAAATTAAACTAAACTAACCGAACCTAACCTACCCTAAACTAACCTAAACTAAAGTAAACTATACTAAACTAAATTAAACTAAACTTAACTAAACAAATTTAAAATATTAATTAAACATAAAATATAAACTTAACTATAAACTAAATTTTAAATTAAACTAAACTAAACTAAACTTAACTAAACTATAAATTAAACTATTAGCAAAACTAAACTAAATTATAAACTAAACTATAAACTAATTTAAACTAAACTATAAATTAAAATAAACTATAAACTAAACTAAATTAAATTATAAACTAAACTATACTAAACTATACTAAACAAAGCTAAACTAACCTAATCTACCCTAACGAAACCTAAGCTAAACTAAACTAAACTAAACTAGTCTAACCTATGCTAACCTAAACTAAATTATAAATTAAACTATTAGCAAATCTAAACTAAATTATAAACTGAACTATAAACTAAACTAAACTATAAATTAAAGTAAACTATAAACTAAACTATAAACTAAATTAAATTAAATTATAAACTAAACTAAAGTACACTATACTAAACTAAACTAAGGTAAACTAACCTAATCTAACCTAACCAAACCTAAGGTAAAGTAAACTAAACTAAAGTAATCTAACTTAAGCTAACCTAAACTAAACTAAACTAAACTAACCTAACCTAACGTAACCTAACGTAACCTAAATAAAACTAAACTAAACTAACCTAACATAACCTAAACTAAATTAAATTACACTAAATTCATATAAACTAAACTAAACTGAACTAAACTAAACTAACCTAACCTAACCAAAACTAATCTAAACTAAACTAAATAAACTAAGCTAAACTAAATTAATCTAACCTAACGAAAACTAACTAAATTAGATTTAAATAAACTAAACTAAATTAAACTATAAACAAAACTAAACTTAACTATAAACTAAACTAAACTAAACTATAAACTAACCTAAACTAAACTAAACTATCCTATCCTAACCCACCCTAACCTGACATAAACTACACTATATAAATAAACCTAACGTAACCTAAACTAAACTAAACTATCCTAACCTAACCTAACCTAAACTAAACCAAAATAAAACAAACTAAACTAAACTAACCTACCCTAACCTAAACTAAACTAAATTCAAATAAATTAAACTAAACTAAACTAACCTAAAATAATCTAACCTAACATAACCTAAACTAAACTAAACCAAAGTAAACTAACCTAACCTAACCTAACAAAAACTATTCTAAATTAAACTAAACTATTTACAAAACTAAACTAACGTAAACTAAACTAAACTAAACTAACCGAACCTAACCTACCATAAACTAACCTAAAGTAAACTATACTAAACTAAATTAAACTAAACTTAACTAAACAAATTTAAAATATTAATTAAACATAAAATATAAACTTAACTATAAATTAAACTATAAATTAAACTAAACTAAACCAAACTAAACTAAATCATACCTAACTAACCTAACCTAAACTAAATTAAACTAAACTATAAACGAAACTAAACTAAACTATCCTAAGCTAACGTAACGTAACCTAAACTAAACTAAACTAAACTAACCTAACCTAACCTAACCTAACCTAAACTAAATTAAACTAAACTAACCTAACCTAATCAAAACTAAACTAAACTAAACTAATCTATAAATTAACTAAACTAATCTAAACTAAACTAAAATATACTAAACTAACATAACCTAAGCTAAACTAGCCTATCCTAAACTAAACTAAACTAAACTAACCTAACCTAACCTAACCTAAATTAAACTATATTCACCAAACTAAACTACACTAACCTAACCTAAACTAAACTAAACTAAACTAAACTAAACTGTAAGCTAAACTATAAACTAAATTAAACTAAACTAAACTAAAATAAACTAAACTAACCTAACCTAACATAACCTAACCTAGGCAAAACTAAACTAAACTAAACTAACCTAACCTAATCTAAAGTAAACTAAACTAAATTCACTAATCTATGTTAAACTAAACTACACTAACCTAACCTAACCTAAACTAAACTAAACTATAAACTAAATTAAACTAAAATAAAATAAACTAAACTAAATTAAACTAACGTAATCTAAACTAACCTAACCTAACCTAACATAAACTAAACTTACTAAACTTACCTAACATAATCTAACCTAAACTAAACTAAACTAAATTAAACTAAAATAAACAAAACTAAATTATACTATATACTAAACTAAACTAAACTATGAACTAAACTAAAGTAAACTAAACTAAACTATAAACTTAACTATAAACTAAACAATAAACTAAACTAAACTGTAAACTAAACTAAAGTAAACTAAATTACCCTACCCTAACCTAACCTAACCAAAACTAAAATAAACTAAACTAAATTACCTAACCTATCCTAACCTAACCTAACCTAACGTAAACTAAACTAAATTATAAACTTAACTATAAACTAAACTATAAACTAAACTAAACTAAATTATAAACTAAAGTAAAGTAAACTTAACTACACTATCCAAACCTTACCTAACCTAACCTAAACAAAACTAAACTAAACTAACCTAACCTAAACTAAACTAAACTATAAACTAAGCTATAAATTAACTAAACTAAATTATAAACTAAACTAAATTATACTAAACTAAACTAAACTAAACTAACCTAACCTAACCTAACCTAAATGAAACTAAAATAAACTAACCTAACTTAACCTAACTAAACTAAACTAAACTAACCTAAATTCAAATCTACTAAACTAAACTTAACTCACCTAACCTAATCTAAATTAAGTGAATTAAACTAAACGAAACTAAAATAAACTAAATTAAACTAACCTAACCTAACCTAAACTAAACTAAACTAAACTATCCTAACCTAACCTTACCTAAACTAAATCAAAATAAAATAAACTAAACTAACCTACTCTAACCTAAACTAAACTAAATTAAACTAAACTAAACTAAACTAAACTAACCTAAAATAACCTAACCTAAAATAACCTAAACTAAACTAAACCAAAGTAAACTAACCTAACCTAACCAAAACTAATTTAAATTAAACTAAACTATAAACAAAACTAAACTAACCTAAACTAAACTAAACTAACCGAACCTAACCTATTCTAACCTAATCTAACCTAATTTAAACTAAACTAAACTTCCCTAACCTACCCTAAACAAACCTAAACTAAAGTAAACTATACTAAACTAAATTAAACTAAACTTAACTAAACAAATTTAAAATATTAATTAAACATAAAATATAAACTTAACTATAAACTAAACTATAAATTAAACTAAACTAAGCTAAACTAAATTATACCTAACTAACCTAACCTAAATTAAATTAAATTAAATTATAAACGAAACTAAACTAAACTATCCTAAGCTAACGTAACGTAACCTAAACTAAACTAAACTAACCTAACCTAACCTAATCTAAACTAAACTAAACTATAAACTAAACTAAATTATAATCTAAACTAAATTATTTTAAACTATCCTAACCTAACCTAACATAACCTAACCTAACCTAAACTAAACTAAACCAACCTAACCTAATCAAAACTAAACTAAACTAAACTAAACTAACCTAACCTAACCTAAGCTAAACTAGCCTGTCCTAAAGTAAACTAAAATAATCTAACCTAATCTAACCTAAATTAAACTAAATTCACTAAACTAAACTACACTAACCTAACCTAAACTAAGCTAAACTAAACTAAACTAAACTGTAAACTAAACTATAATCTAAATTAAACTAAACTAAACTAAAATAAACTAAACTAACCTAACCAAACATAACCTAACCTAGCCTAATCTAAACTAAACTAAACTAACCTAACCTAACCTAACCTAAACTAAACTAAACTAAATTCACTAAACTAAGCTAAACTAAAATACACTAACCTAACCTAACCTAAATTAAAATAAACTAAACTATAAACTAAATTAAACTAAAATAAACAAAACTAAATTATACTATATACTAAACCAAACTAAACTATGAACTAAACTAAAGTAAACAAAACTATACTATAAACTTAACTATAAACTAAACAATAAACTAAACTAAACTATAAACTAAACTAAACTAAACTAAACTAAAGTAAATTAAATTAACCTACCCTAACCTAACCTAACTAAAACTAAAATAAACTAAACTAAACTTACCTAACCTATCCTAACCTAACCTAACCTAACCTAAACTAAACTAAATTATAAACTAAACTATAAACTAAACTATAAACTAAACTAAACTAAATTATAAACCAAAGTAAAGTAAACTTAACTACACTATCCTAACCTTACCTAACCTAACCTAAACAAAACTAAACTAAACTAACATAACCTAAACTAAACTAAACTATAAACTAAACTAAACAAACTAATCTATAAATTAACTAAACAAACTATACTAAAATAAACTAAACTAAACTAACCTAATCTAACCTAACCTAACCTAGCCTAACCTAAATTAAGCTAAGCTGACCTAACCTAACGTAAGCTAACCTAAAGGAAAACAAACTAAATAAACTAAACTAAACTAAACTAAACTAAACATAACTATACAAATCTAAATTAAACTAAGCTAAACTATAAACTAAACTAAACTATAAAGTAAACTAAATTAAATTATGAACTAAACTATTAACTAAACTAAATTAAACTAAACTAAGCTGTAAAATAAACAAAACTAAACTAAACTATACTAAACTAATTTAACCTAACCTAACCAAAATAAAAATAAACTAATCTAACCTAACCTAAACTAAACTAAACTAAATTAAATTCAAATAAACTAAACTAATCTAAACTTAACTAAACTAACCTAACCTAACCTAAACAAAACTAAACCAAATTAAACTAAACTAAAATAAACTAAAGTAAACTAAACTATAAACTAAACTATAAACTACACTAAACTATACTATAAACTAAACTATAAACTAAACTAAACTAAACTATAAATTAAACTATAAACTAAACTAAACAACCATATAAACTAAAGAAAATTAAACTAAACTAACCTAACCTAACCTAACCTAAACTAACCTAAGCTAAACTAAACTTAACAAAACTAACCTAACTTAACTTAAACTAAACTAATTTAAACTCAGCTAAACTAACCAAAACTAAAATAAATTAAACTAAACTAAATTAAACTAATCTATAAACTAAGCTATAAATTAACTAAACTAAATTATACACTAAACTAAACTATACTAAACTAAATTAAACTAATCTAACCTTACCTAACCCAACCTAAACTAAACTAAACTAACCTAACCTAACCTAACCTAAATGAAACTAAACTAAACTAACCTAACTTAACCTAACTAAACTAAACTAAACTAACCTAAATTCAAATATACTAAACTAAACTTAACTCACCTAACCTAACCTAAATTAAATAAACTAAACTAAACGAAACTAAACTAATTAAACTAACCTAACCTAACCTAACCTAAACTAAACTAAACTAAACTATTCTAACCTAACCTAACCTAAACTAAACCAAAATAAAATAAACTAAACTAAACTAACCTACCCTAACCTAAACTAAACTAAATTCAAATAAATTAAACTATACTAAACTAACCTAAAATAACCTAACCTAACATAACCTAAACTAAACTAAACCAAAGTAAACTAACCTAACCTAACCTAACAAAAACTAATGTAAATTAAACTAAACTATAAACAAAACTAAACTAACCTAAACTAAACTAACCGAACCTAACCTATTCTAACCTAATCTAACCTAATTTAAACTAAACTAAACTAACCTAACCTACCCTAAACTAACCTAAACAAAAGTAAACTATACTAAACTAAATTAAACTAAACTGAACTAAACAAATTTAAAATATTAATTAAACATGAAATATAAACTTAACTATAAACTAAACTATAAATTAAACTAAACTAAACTAAACTAAACTAAATTATACATAACTAACCTAACCTATAATAAATTAAAGTAAACTATAAACGAAACTAAACTAAACTATCCTAAGCTAACTTAACGTAACCTAAACTAAACTAAACTAAACTAACCTAACCTAACTTAATCTAAACTAAACTATACTATAAACTAAACTAAAGTATAAACTGAACTAAACTAAACTAAACTATCCCAACCTAACCTAAACTAAACTAAACTAAACTAACGTAACCTAATCAAAAATAAACTAAACTAAACTAATCTATAAATTAACTAAACTAAACTAAACTAAACTAAACTAACCTAACCTAAGCTAAACTAAACTAAACTAAACTAAACTAAACAAAACTAAACTAACCTAACCTAACCTAACCTAAATTAAACTATATTCACTAAACTAAACTACACTAACCTAACCTAAACTAAACTAAACTAAACTAAACTAAACTGTAAGCTAAACTATAAACTAAATTAAACTAAACTAAACTAAATTGAACTAAACTAACCTAACCTAACATAACCTAACCTAGGCTAAACTAAACTAAACTAAACTAACCTAACCTAATCTAAACTAAACTAAACTAAATTCACTAAACTAAGTTAAACTAAACTACACTAACCTAACCTAACCCAAACTAAACTAAACTATAAACTAAACTATAAACTAAATTAAACTAAACTAAAATAAACTAAACTAAATTAAACTAACCTAATCTAAACTAACCTAACCTAACATAAACTAAACTTACTAAACTAACCTAACCTAATCTAACCTAAACTAAACTAAATTAAATTAAACTAAAATAAACAAAACTAAATTATACTATATACCAAATCAAACTAAACTATGAACTAAACTAAAATAAACTAAACTAAACTGTAAACTGAACTATAAACTAAACAATAAACTAAAGTAAACTAAACTATAAACTAAACTAAAGTAAACTAAATTAACCTACCCTAACCTAACCTAACCAAAACTAAAATAAACTAAACTAAACTTACCTAACTTATCCTAACCTAAACTAACCTAACCTAACCAAAACTAAACTAAATTATAAACTAGACTATAAACTAAACTATAAACTAAACTAATCTAAATTAAAAACTAAAATAAAGTAAACTTAACTACACGATCCTAACCTTACCTAACCTAACCTAAACAAAACTAAACTAAACTAATCTAACCTAAACTAAACCAAACTATAAACTAACCTATAAATTAACTAAATTAAACTATAAATTAAACTAAATTATACTCAACTAAACTAAACTAAACTAACCTAACCTAAACTAAGCTAAACTAAACTAAACTAAACTAATCTAACCTTACCTAACCTAACCTAAACTAAACTAAACTAACCTAAATTCAAATATACTGAACTAATCTTAACTCACCTAACCTAAACTAAATTAAGTAAACTAAACTAAACGAAACTAAACTAAACAAAATAAACTAACCTACCCTAACGTAAACTAAACTAAACTAAACTATCCTAACCTAACCTAACCTAAACTAAATCAAAATAAAATAAACTAAACTAAACTAACCTACCCTAATCTAAACTAAACTAAATTAAAATAAACTAAACTAAAGTAAACTAACCTAAAATAACCTAACCTAACATAACCTAACCTAAACTAAACCAAAGTAAACTAACCTAACCTAACCAAAACTAATTTAAATTAAACTAAACTATAAACAAAACTAAACTAACCTAAACTAAACTAAACTAAACTAAACTAACCGAACCTAACCTATTCTAATGTAATCTAACCTAATTTAAACTAAACTAAACTAACCTAACCCACCCTAAAGTAACCTAAACTAAAGTAAACTATACTAAACTAAATTAAACTAAACTTAACTAAACAAATTTAAAATATTAATTAAACATAAAATATAAACTTAACTATAAATTAACTATAAATTAAACTAAACTAAACTAAGCTAAACTAAATTATACCTAACTAACCTAACCTAAACTAAATAAAACTAAATTATAAACGAAACTAAACTAAACTATCCTAAGCTAACGTAACGTAACATAAACTAATGTAAACTAAACTAACCTAACCTAACCTAATCTAAACTAAAGTAAACTATAAACTAAACTAAATTATAATCTAAACTAAACTATTTTAAACTATTCTAACCTAACCTAACCTAACCTAACCTAAACTAAACTAAACTAACCTAACCTAATCAAAACTAAACTAAACTAAACTAACCTAACATAACCTAAGCTAAACTAGCCTATCCTAAACTAAACTAAAATAACCTAACGTAACCTAACCTAAATTAAACTAAATTCACTAAACTAAACTACACTAACCTAACCTAAACTAAGCTAAACTAAACTAAACTAAACTGTAAACTAAACTATAAACTAAATTAAACTAAACTAAACTAAAATAAACTAAACTAACCTAACCTAACATAACCTATCCTAGCCTAAACTAAACTAAACTAAACTAACCTAACCTTACCAAACCTAACCTAAACTAAACTAAACTAATCTAAACTATAAACTAAACTATAAACTAAATTAAACTAAAATAAAATAAAATAAACTAAATTAAACTAACCTAATCCAAACTAACCTAACCTAACATAAACTAAACTTACTAAACTAACCTAACCTAAACTAAACTAAAATAAATTAAACTAAAATAAACAAAACTAAATTATACTATATACTAAACCAAACTAAACTATGAACTAAACTAAAGTAAACTAAACTAAACTATAACACTTAACTATAAACTAAACAATAAACTAAACTAAACTAAACTATAAACTAAACTAAACTAAACTAAAGTAAACTAAATTAACCTACCCTAACCTAACCTAACTAAAATTAAAATAAACTAAACTAAACTTACCTAACTTATCCTAACCTAACCTAACCTAAACTAAACTAAATTATAAACTAAACTATAAACTAAACTATAAACTAAACTAAACTAAATTATAAACTAAAGTAAAGTAAACTTAACTACACTATCCTAACCTTACCTAACCTAACCTAAACAAAACTAAACTAAACTAACCTAACCTAAACTAAACTAAACTATAAACTAAACTTACCAAACTAATCTATAAATTAACTAAACAAACTATACTAAAATAAAATAAACTAAACTAACCTAATCTAACCTAACCTAACCTAACCTAGCCTAACCTAAATTAAGCTAAGCTGACCTAACCCAACTTAAGGTAACCTAAACGAAAATAAAATAAATAAACTAAACTAAACTAAACTAAACTAAACATAACTATACAAATCTAAACTAAACTAAACTAAACTATAAACTAAACTATAAACTAAACTAAACTAAATTAAACTAAACTAAGCTGTAAAATAAACAAAACTAAACTAAACTAAACTAAACTAACCTAACGTAACCTAACCTAAACAAAATAAAAATAAACTAAACTTACCTAACCAAACCTAACCTTAACTAAACTAAACTAAACTGAACTAACCTAAACTAACCTAACCTAACCAAAACTAAACTAAACTGAACTAAACTAATAACTAAACTATAAACTAAACTAAACTAAACTATAAACTAAACTAAACAGCACTAATAACTAAACTAAACCCAAATAAACCAACCTAACCTAACCTTTCCTAAGCTAAACTTTACTAAACTAAACTAACCTAACCTAACCTAACCTACCTAGCCTAACGTCAACTAAACTAAACTAAACTAAAGTAAACAAAATAAGCTAAGCTAAGCTAAGCTAACCTAACCTAAACGAAACGAAACTAAACTAAACTAAAATAAAATAAACTAAAATAAAATAAACAAAACTAAACTAAACTAACCTAAACTGAAAACTAAACTATAAACTAAATTGTACTAAACTATACACTAAACTATAAACTAAACTAAACGAAAATAAACTAAACTATAAACTAAACTAAACTGAATTAAAATAAATTAAACCAACCTTACGTAACCTAACCTAACCTAACCTAAACTAAACTAAATTAAATTAACCCAACCTAACCTAAGCTGAACTAAACTAAATTCACTAAACCAAACTAAACAAAACCTCACTAACCTAACCTACCCTAACCTAAACTAAAGTAAATCAAACTAAACTATAAACTAAACTATAAACTAAACTAAACTAAAATATAAAGTAAAGTAAACTTAACTACACTATCCTAACCTTACCTAACCTAACTTAAACAAATCTAACTAAACTAACCTAACCTAAACTAAACTTAACTATAAACTAAACTAAACTAAACTAATCTATAAATTAACTAAACAAACTATACTAAAATAAACTAAACTAAACTAACCTAATCTAACCTAACCTAACCTAACCTAGCCTAACCTAAATTAAGCTAAGCTATCCTAACATTACGTAAGCTAACCTAAACGAAATTAAACTAAATAAACTAAACTAAACTAAACTAAACTAAACTAAACATAACTATACAAATCTAAACTAAACTAAACTAAACTATAAACTAAACTAAACTATAAATTAAACTAAATTAAATTTTAAACTAAACTATTAACTAAACTAAATTAAACTAAACTAATCTGTAAAATAAACAAAACTAAACTAAACTAAACTAACCTAACGTAACCTAGCCTAACGTAAACTAAACTAAACTAAACTAAACTAAAGAAAATAAGCTAAGCTAAGCTAACCTAAACGAAACTAAACTAAACTAAAATAAAATAAAATAAACTAAAATAAAATTTACGAAACTAAACTGAAAACTAAACTATAAACTAAATTGTACTAAACTATACACTAAACAATAAACTAAACTAAACGAAAATAAACTAAACTATAAACTAAACTAAACTGAATTAAAATAAATTAAACCAACCTTACGTAACCTAACCTAACCTAACCTAAACTATATTAAACTAAATTAACCCAACCTAACCTAAACTGAACTAAACTACATTCACTAAACTAAACAAAACTAAACCTCACTAACCTAACCTACCCTAACCTAAACTAACCTAAACTAAAGTAAATCAAACTAAACTAAACTAAATTAACTATAAACTAAACTAAACTATACTAAACTAAACTAAACTAAACTAAACTAAAATAACCTTACCTAACATAACCTAAACTAAACTAAACTAACTTAACCTAACCTAACCTAACCTAACCTAAATGAAACTAAACTAAACTAACCTAACTTAACGTAACTAAACTAAACTAAACTAACCTAAATTCAAATATACTAAACTAAACTTAACTCACCTAACCTAACCTAAATTAAGTAAACTAAACTAAACGAAACTAATCTAAACTAAATTAAACTAACCTAACCTAACCTAACCTAAACTAAACTAAACTATCCTAACCTAACCTAAACTAAACCAAAATAAAATAAACTAAACTAAACTAACATACCCTAACCTAAACTAAACTAAATTCAAATAAATTAAACTAAACTAAACTAACCTAAAATAACCTAACCTAACGTAAACTAAACTAAACTAAACCAAAGTAAACTAACCTAACATAACCTAACAAAAACTAATCTAAATTAAACTAAACTATAAACAAAACTAAACTAACCTAAACTAAACTAAATTAAACTAACCGAACCTAACCTATTCCAACCTAAACTAAAGTAAACTATACTAAACTAAACTAAACTAAAGAAAATAAGCTAAGCTAAGCTAACCTAAACGAAACTAAACTAAACTAAAATAAAATAAAATAAACTAAAATAAAATTTACGAAACTAAACTGAAAACTAAACTATAAACTAAATTGTACTAAACTATACACTAAACAATAAACTAAACTAAACGAAAATAAACTAAACTATAAACTAAACTAAACTGAATTAAAATAAATTAAACCAACCTTACGTAACCTAACCTAACCTAACCTAAACTATATTAAACTAAATTAACCCAACCTAACCTAAACTGAACTAAACTACATTCACTAAACTAAACAAAACTAAACCTCACTAACCTAACCTACCCTAACCTAAACTAACCTAAACTAAAGTAAATCAAACTAAACTAAACTAAATTAACTATAAACTAAACTAAACTATACTAAACTAAACTAAACTAAACTAAACTAAAATAACCTTACCTAACATAACCTAAACTAAACTAAACTAACTTAACCTAACCTAACCTAACCTAACCTAAATGAAACTAAACTAAACTAACCTAACTTAACGTAACTAAACTAAACTAAACTAACCTAAATTCAAATATACTAAACTAAACTTAACTCACCTAACCTAACCTAAATTAAGTAAACTAAACTAAACGAAACTAATCTAAACTAAATTAAACTAACCTAACCTAACCTAACCTAAACTAAACTAAACTATCCTAACCTAACCTAAACTAAACCAAAATAAAATAAACTAAACTAAACTAACATACCCTAACCTAAACTAAACTAAATTCAAATAAATTAAACTAAACTAAACTAACCTAAAATAACCTAACCTAACGTAAACTAAACTAAACTAAACCAAAGTAAACTAACCTAACATAACCTAACAAAAACTAATCTAAATTAAACTAAACTATAAACAAAACTAAACTAACCTAAACTAAACTAAATTAAACTAACCGAACCTAACCTATTCCAACCTAAACTAAAGTAAACTATACTAAACTAAATTAAACTAAAATTAACTAAACAAATTTAAAATATTAATGAAAAATAAAATATAAACTTAACTACAAACTAAACTATAAATTAAACTAAACTAAACTAAACTAAACTAAATTATAACTAACTAACCTAACCTAAACTAAATTAAACAAAACTATAAACGAACCTAAACTAAACTATCCTAAGCTAACGTAACGTAACCTAAACTAAACTAAACTAAACCAACCTAACCTAACCTAATCTAAACTAAACTATACTACAAACTAAACTAAACTATAAATTAAACTAAACTAAACTATCCTAACCTAACCTAAACTAAACTAAACTAAACTAAACTAACCTAAACAAAACCAAACAAAATTAAACTAATTTATAAATTAACTAAACTAAACTAAACTAAACTAACCTAAACTAACCTAAGCTAAACTAACTTATCCTAAACTAAACTAAACTAACCTAACCTAACCTAACCTAACCTAACCTAACCTAAATTAAACTATATTCACTAAACTAAACTACACTAACCTAACCTAAACTAAACTAAACTACACTAAACTAAACAATAAACTAAACTATAAACTAAACTAAAATAAACTATAAACTAAACTAAACTTCCATATAAACTAAAGAAAAGTAAACTATACTAACCTAACCTAACCTAACCTAAACTAACCTAAGCTAAACTAAACTAAACCATACTAACCTAACCTAACCTAACCTAAATTAAAATAAACTAACCTAACCTAACCAAAACTAAAATAAACTTAAATAAATAAACTAAACTAAACTAAACTATAAACTAAGCTATAAATTAACTAAACTAAACTATAAACTAAACTAAACTAAACTATAAATTAAACTAAACTAAACTATCCTAAACTAACCTAACTTAACCTAAACTGAACTAATCTACTCTAACTTAACCTAGCCTAAACTAACTTAAACTAAACTAAACTATAAACTAAACTAAATTATAAACTAAACTAAACTCAACCATCCTACCCTAACTTACCTTACCTAACCTAAACTAAACTAAACTGACCTAACTTAATATAATATAAACTAAACTAAACTAATTTACAAATTAACTAAAATCAAATAAACTAAACTAAATTAAATTAACCTAACCTAACCGAAGCTAAACTAGCCTATCCTAAAGTAAAGTAAACTATACTAAACTAACCTAACCTATCCTAACTTAAACTAAACTAAACTAAATTTACTAAACTAATATACACTAACCTAACCTAACCAAAACTAAACTAAACTAAACTAAACTGTAAACTAAACTATAAAATAAATTAAACTAAACTAAACAAAAATAAACTAAACTAACCTAACTTAACATAATATAAACTAAACTAAACTAACTAAACTAAACTAAACTGTAAACTAAACCATAAAATAAATTAAACTAAACTAAACTAAAATAAACTAAACTAACCTAAATTAACATAATATAAACTAAACTAAAGTAACATAAACTAAACTTACTAAACTAACATAACCTAACCTAACCTAAACTAAACTAAATTAAATTAAACTAAAATAAACCAAACTAAATTATACTATATACTAAACTAAACTAAACTATAAAGTAAACTATAAACTAAAATATAAACTAAAATAAACTAAACAATAAACTAAACTAAACTAAAGAAAACTAAACTAAACTAAACTAAACTATAAACTAAACTATAAACTAAACTTAACTAAACTAAACTAAACAAAAATAACCTAACCAAACCTAACTTAACCTAAATTAAACTAAACTAAACTAACCTAACCTAACTTAAACTAAACTAAAATAAACTAAACTAAATTCAAATAAACTAAACTAAGCTAATCTTACCTAACCTAACCTAACCTAAATTAAAGTAAACTAAACCAACCTAACCTATCCTAACCAAAACTAAACTAAACTAAACTAAAATAAACTAAACTAAACAAATCTAAACTATAAACTAAAATAAACTATAAACTTACCTCTACTAAACTAAAATAAACTAAACCAACCTAACCTAACCTAACCTAAAATAAAATAAACAAAACTAAACTAACCTAACCTAACAGAACCTAGCTTAACCTAAGCTAACCTAGACGAAAGGAAACTAAACTAAACTGAACTTAACTAAACTATAAATTAAACTATTAGCAAAACTGAACTAAATTATAAACTAAACTATAAACTAAACTAAACTAAACTATAAATTAAAATAAACTATAAACTAAAGTATATTAAATTATAAACTAAACTATACTAAACTAAACTAAACTAATCTAAACTAACCTAATATACCCTAACCAAACCTAAGCTAAACTAAACTATACTAAACTAGTCTAACGTAAGCTAACCTAAACTAAATTATAAATTAAACTATTAGCAAAACTAAACTAAACTATAAACTAAAATACAAACTAAACTAAATTATAAATTAAAATAAACTATAAACTAAACTATAAACTAAACTAAATTAAATTATAAACTAAACTAAAGTACACTATACTAAACTAAACTAAGGTAAACTAACCTAATCTAACCTAACCAAACCTAAGGTAAAGTAAACTAAACTAAACTAATCTAACCTAAGCTAAACTAAACTAAACTAAACTAAACTAACCTAACCTAACGTAACCTAACGTAACCTAAATTAAACTAAACTAAACTAACCTAACATAACCTAATCTAAATTAAACTAAACTAAATTCAAATAAACTAAACTAAACTGAATTAAACTAAACTAACCTAACCTAACCAAAACTAAACTAAACTAAACTAAATAAACTAAGCTAAAATAAATTAATCTAACCTAACGTAAACTTACTAAACTAGAATTAAATAAACTAAACTAAATTAAACTATAAACAAAACTAAACTAAACTATAAACTAAACTAAACTAAACTATAAACTAACATAAACTAAACTAAACTATCCTGTCCTAACTTAACCTAACCTAACATAAACTAAACTATACTAAATAAACCTAACCTAACTTAAACTAAACTAAACTAAACTATTTTATCTAAATTATAAACTAAACTATAAACTAAACTAAATTAAACTAAACTAAACTATAAACTAAATTAAACTAAACTATAAACTAAACTATAAACTAAACTAAACTAAACTAACCTAACCTAACCTAACCAAAATAAAAATAAACTAATCTAACCTAACTTAAACTAAACTAAACTAAACTAAATTCAAATAAACTAAACTAATCTAAACTTAATTAAACTAAGCTAACCTAACCTAACCAAAACTAAACCAAATTAAACTAAACTAAAATAAACTAAAGTAAACTAAACTATAAACTAAACTATAAACTACACCAAACTAAACCATAAACTAAACTATAAACGTAACTAAACTAAATTATAAACTAAACTAAACAACCATATAAACTAAAGAAAACTAAACTAAACTAACCTAACCTAACATAACCTAATCTAACCTAAACTAAACTAAACTTAACAAAACTAACCTAACCTAACCTAAACTAGTTTAAACTAACCTAAACTAACCAAAACTAAAATAAACTAAACTAAAATAAAATAAACTAAACTAAACTATAAATTAAGCTATAAATTAACTAAACTAAATTATAAACTAAACTAAACTATACTAAAATAAACTAAACTAATCTAACCTTACCTAACCCAACCTAAACTAAACTAAACTAACCTAACCTAACCTAACCTAAATGAAACTAAAGTAAACTAACCTAACTTAACCTAACTAAACTAAACTAAACTAACCTAAATTCAAATATACTAAACTAAACTTAACTCACCTAACCTAACATAAATTAAGAAAACTAAACTAAACGAAACTAAACTAAACTAAATTAAACTAACCTAACATAACCTAACCTAAACTAAATTAAACTAAACTATCCTAACCTAACCTAAACTAAACTAAACCAAAATAATCTAAACTAAACTAAACTAACCTACCCTAACCTAAACTAAACGAAATTCAAATAAATTAAACTAAACTAAACTAACCTAAAGTAATCTAATCTAACATAACCTAAACTAAACTAAACCAAAGTAAACTAACCTATCCTAACCTAACAAAAACTAATCTAAATTAAACTAAACTATAAACAAAACTAAACTAACGTAAACTAAACTAAACAAAACTAACCGAACCTAACCTACCCTAAACTAACCTAAACTAAAGTAAACTATAAAAAACTAAATTAAACTAAACTTAACTAAACAAATTTAAAATATTAGTTAAACATAAAATATAAACTTAACTATAAACTAAACTATAAATTAAACTAAACCAAACTAAACTAAATCATACCTAACTAACCTAACCTAAACTAAATTAAACTAAACTATAAACGAAACTAAACTAAACTATCCTAAGCTAACGTAACGTAACCTAAACTAAACTAAACTAAACTAACGTAACCTAACCTAACCTAACCTAAACTAAATTAAACTAAACTAACCTAACCTAATCAAAACTAAACTAAACTAAACTAATCTATAAATTAACTAAACTAATCTAAACTAAACTAAACTAAACTAAACTAACATAACCTAAGCTAAACTAGCCTATCCTAAACTAAACTAAACTAAACTAACCTAACCTAACCTAACCTAACCTAACCTAAATTAAACTATATTCACCAAACTAAACTACACTAACCTAACCTAAACTAAACTAAACTAAACTAAACTAAACTAAACTGTAAGCTAAACTAATAACTAAATTAAACTAAACTAAACTAAAATAAACTAAACTAACCTAACCTAACATAACCTAACCTAGGCAAAACTAAACTAAACTAAACTAACCTAACCTAATCTAAAGTAAACTAAAC
Organism: Metallyticus violacea; assembly: GCA_030762175.1. NCBI lineage: Eukaryota > Metazoa > Arthropoda > Insecta > Mantodea > Metallyticidae > Metallyticus > Metallyticus violacea. The sequence goes on along the minus strand of CM060842.1, from coordinate 79,586,972 downwards.
TAAATTCACTAATCTATGTTAAACTAAACTACACTAACCTAACCTAACCTAAACTAAACTAAACTATAAACTAAATTAAACTAAAATAAAATAAACTAAACTAAATTAAACTAACGTAATCTAAACTAACCTAACCTAACCTAACATAAACTAAACTTACTAAACTTACCTAACATAATCTAACCTAAACTAAACTAAACTAAATTAAACTAAAATAAACAAAACTAAATTATACTATATACTAAACTAAACTAAACTATGAACTAAACTAAAGTAAACTAAACTAAACTATAAACTTAACTATAAACTAAACAATAAACTAAACTAAACTAAACAGTAAACTAAACTAAAGTAAACTAAATTACCCTACCCTAACCTAACCTAACCAAAACTAAAATAAACTAAACTAAATTACCTAACCTATCCTAACCTAACCTAACCTAACGTAAACTAAACTAAATTATAAACTTAACTATAAACTAAACTATAAACTAAACTAAACTAAATTATAAACTAAAGTAAAGTAAACTTAACTACACTATCCAAACCTTACCTAACCTAACCTAAACAAAACTAAACTAAACTAACCTAACCTAAACTAAACTAAACTATAAACTAAGCTATAAATTAACTAAACTAAATTATAAACTAAACTAAATTATACTAAACTAAACTAAACTAAACTAACCTAACCTAACCTAACCTAAATGAAACTAAAATAAACTAACCTAACTTAACCTAACTAAACTAAACTAAACTAACCTAAATTCAAATCTACTAAACTAAACTTAACTCACCTAACCTAATCTAAATTAAGTGAATTAAACTAAACGAAACTAAAATAAACTAAATTAAACTAACCTAACCTAACCTAAACTAAACTAAACTAAACTATCCTAACCTAACCTTACCTAAACTAAATCAAAATAAAATAAACTAAACTAACCTACTCTAACCTAAACTAAACTAAATTAAACTAAACTAAACTAAACCAAACTAACCTAAAATAACCTAACCTAAAATAACCTAAACTAAACTAAACCAAAGTAAACTAACCTAACCTAACCAAAACTAATTTAAATTAAACTAAACTATAAACAAAACTAAACTAACCTAAACTAAACTAAACTAACCGAACCTAACCTATTCTAACCTAATCTAACCTAATTTAAACTAAACTAAACTTCCCTAACCTACCCTAAACAAACCTAAACTAAAGTAAACTATACTAAACTAAAATAAACTAAACTTAACTAAACAAATTTAAAATATTAATTAAACATAAAATATAAACTTAACTATAAACTAAACTATAAATTAAACTAAACTAAGCTAAACTAAATTATACATAACTAACCTAACCCAAATTAAATTAAATTAAATTATAAACGAAACTAAACTAAACTATCCTAAGCTAACGTAACGTAACCTAAACTAAACTAAACTAACCTAACCTAACCTAATCTAAACTAAACTAAACTATAAACTAAACTAAATTATAATCTAAACTAAATTATTTTAAACTATCCTAACCTAACCTAACCTAACCTAACCTAACCTAAATTAAACTAAACTAAACTAACCTAACCTAATCAAAACTAAACTAAACTAAACTAAACTAACCTAACCTAACCTAAGCTAAACTAGCCTGTCCTAAAGTAAACTAAAATAATCTAACCTAATCTAACCTAAATTAAACTAAATTCACTAAACTAAACTACACTAACCTAACCTAAACTAAGCTAAACTAAACTAAACTAAACTGTAAACTAAACTATAATCTAAATTAAACTAAACTAAACTAAAATAAACTAAACTAACCTAACCAAACATAACCTAACCTAGCCTAATCTAAACTAAACTAAACTAACCTAACCTAACCTAACCTAAACTAAACTAAACTAAATTCACTAAACTAAGCTAAACTAAACTACACTAACCTAACCTAACCTAAACTAAACTAAAATAAACTATAAACTAAACTATAAACTAAATTAAACTAATATAACAAAACTAAATTATACTATATACTAAACCAAACTAAACTATGAACTAAACTAAAGTAAACTAAACTAAACTATAAACTTAACTATAAACTAAACAATAAACTAAACTAAACTATAAACTAAACTAAACTAAACTAAAGTAAATTAAATTAACCTACCCTAACCTAACCTAACTAAAACTAAAATAAACTAAACTAAACTTACCTAACCTATCCTAACCTAACCTAACCTAACCTAAACTAAACTAAATTATAAACTAAACTATAAACTAAACTATAAACTAAACTAAACTAAATTATAAACCAAAGTAAAGTAAACTTAACTACACTATCCTAACCTTACCTAACCTAACCTAAACAAAACTAAACTAAACTAACATAACCTAAACTAAACTAAACTATAAACTAAACTAAACAAACTAATCTATAAATTAACTAAACAAACTATACTAAAATAAACTAAACTAAACTAACCTAATCTAACCTAACCTAACCTAGCCTAACCTAAATTAAACTAAGCTGACCTAACCTAACATAAGCTAACCTAAAGGAAAACAAACTAAATAAACTAAACTAAACTAAACTAAACTAATCATAACTATACAAATCTAAATTAAACTAAGCTAAACTATAAACTAAACTAAACTATAAACTAAACTAAATTAAATTATAAACTAAACTATTAACTAAACTAAATTAAACTAAACTAAGCTGTAAAATAAACAAAACTAAACTAAACTATACTAAACTAACTTAACCTAACTTAACCAAAATAAAAATAAACTAATCTAACCTAACCTAAACTAAACTAAACTAAATTAAATTCAAATAAACTAAACTAATCTAAACTTAACTAAACTAACCTAACCTAACCTAAACAAAACTAAACCAAATTAAACTAAACTAAAATAAACTAAAGTAAACTAAACTATAAACTAAACTATAAACTACACTAAACTATACTATAAACTAAACTATAAACTAAACTAAACTAAACTATAAATTAAACTATAAACTAAACTAAACAACCATATAAACTAAAGAAAACTAAACTAAACTAACCTAACCTAACCTAACCTAAACTAACCTAAGCTAAACTAAACTTAACAAAACTAACCTAACTTAACTTAAACTAAATTAATTTAAACTCAGCTAAACTAACCAAAACTAAAATAAATTAAACTAAACTAAACTAAACTAAACTATAAATAAAGCTATAAATTAACTAAACTAAATTATAAACTAAACTAAACTATACTAAACTAAATTAAACTAATCTAACCTTACCTAACCCAACCTAAACTAAACTAAACTAACCTAACCTAACCTAACCTAAATGAAACTAAACTAAACTAACCTAACTTAACCTAACTAAACTAAACTAAACTAACCTAAATTCAAATATACTAAACTAAACTTAACTCACCTAACCTAACCTAAATTAAATAAACTAAACTAAACGAAACTAAACTAAACTAATTAAACTAACCTAACCTAACCTAACCTAAACTAAACTAAACTAAACTATTCTAACCTAACCTAACCTAACCTAAACTAAATTAAACTAAACTAACCTAACCTAATCAAAACTAAACTAAACTAAACTAATCTATAAATTAACTAAACTAATCTAAACTAAACTAAACTAAACTAAACTAACATAACCTAAGCTAAACTAGCCTATCCTAAACTAAACTAAACTAAACTAACCTAACCTAACCTAACCTAACCTAACCTAACCTAACCTAAATTAAACTATATTCACCAAACTAAACTACACTAACCTAACCTAAACTAAACTAAACTAAACTAAACTAAACTAAACTGTAAGCTAAACTATAAACTAAATTAAACTAAACTAAACTAAAATAAACTAAACTAACCTAACCTAACATAACCTAACCTAGGCAAAACTAAACTAAACTAAACTAACCTAACCTAATCTAAACTAAACTAAACTATAAACTAAACTAAATTATAATCTAAACTAAATTATTTTAAACTATCCTAACCTAACCTAACTTAACCTAAACTAAACTAAACTAAACTAACCTAACCTAATCAAAACTAAACTAAACTAAACTAAACTAACCTAACCTAACCAAAGCTAAACTAGCCTGTCCTAAACTGAACTAAAATAACCTAACCTAATCTAACCTAAATTAAACTAAATTCACTAAACTAAACTACACTAACCTAACCTAAACTAAGCTAAACTAAACTAAACTGAATTGTAAACTAAACTATAATCTAAATTAAACTAAACTAAACTAAAATAAACTAAACTAACCTAACCAAACATAACCTAACCTAGCCTAAACTAAACTAAACTAACCTAACCTAACCTAACCTAACCTAAACTAAACTAAACTAAATTCACTAAACTAAGCTAAACTAAACTACACTAACCTAACCTAACCTAAACTAAACTAAAATAAACTAAACTATAAACTAAATTAAACTAAAATAAAATAAATTAAACTAAATTAAACTAACCTAATCTAAACTAACCTAACCTAACATAAACTAAACTTACTAAACTAACCTAACCTAACCTAACCTAAACTAAACTAAAATAAATTAAACTAAAATAAACAAAACTAAATTATACTATATACTAAACCAAACTAAACTATAAACTAAACTAAAGTAAACTAAACTAAACTATAAACTTAACTATAAACTAAACAATAAACTAAACTAAAGTATAAACTAAACTAAACTAAACTAAAGTAAATTAAATTAACCTACCCTAACCTAACCTAACTAAAACTAAAATAAACTAAACTAAACTTACCTAACCTATCCTAACCTAATCTAACCTAATCTAAACTAAACTAAATTATAAACTAAACTATAAACTAAACTATAAACTAAACTAAACTAAATTATAAACTAAAGTAAAGTAAACTTAACTACACTATCCTAACCTTACCTAACCTAACCTAAACAAAACTAAACTAAACTAACATAACCTAAACTAAACTAAACTATAAACTAAACTAAACAAACTAACCTATAAATTAACTAAACAAACTATACTAAAATAAACTAAACTAAACTAACCTAATCTAACCTAACCTAACCTAGCCTAACCTAAATTAAGCTAAGCTGACCTAACCTAACGTAAGCTAACCTAAAGGAAAACAAACTAAATAAACTAAACTAAACTAAACTAAACTAAACATAACTATACAAATGTAAATTAAACTAAGCTAAACTATAAACTAAACTAAACTATAAAGTAAACTAAATTAAATTATGAACTAAACTATTAACTAAACTAAATTAAACTAAACTAAGCTGTAAAATAAACAAAACTAAACTAAACTATACTAAACTAATTTAACCTAACCTAACCAAAATAAAAATAAACTAATCTAACCTAACCTAAACTAAACTAAACTAAATTAAATTCAAATAAACTAAACTAATCTAAACTTAACTAAACTAACCTAACCTAACCTAAACAAAACTAAACCAAATTAAACTAAACTAAAATAAACTAAAGTAAACTAAACTATAAACTACACTAAACTATACTGTAAACTAAACTATAAACTAAACTAAACTAAACTATAAATTAAACTATAAACTACACTAAACAACCATATAAACTAAAGAAAACTAAACTAAACTAACCTAACCTAACCTAAACTAACCTAAGCTAAACTAAACTTAACAAAACTAACCTAACTTAACTTAAACTAAACTAATTTAAACTCAGCTAAACTAACCAAAACTAAAATAAATTAAACTAAACTAAACTAAACTAAACTATAAACTAAGCTATAAATTAACTAAACTAAATTATACACTAAACTAAACTATACTAAACTAAATTAAACTAATCTAACCTTACCTAACCCAACCTAAACTAAACTAAACTAACCTAACCTAACCTAACCTAAATGAAACTAAACTAAACTAACCTAACTTAACCTAACTAAACTAAACTAAACTAACCTAAATTCAAATATACTAAACTAAACTTAACTCACCTAACCTAACCTAAATTAAATAAACTAAACTAAACGAAACTAAACTAATTAAACTAACCTAACCTAACCTAACCTAAACTAAACTATTCTAACCTAACCTAACCTAAACTAAACCAAAATAAAATAAACTAAACTAAACTAACCTTCCCTAACCTAAACTAAACTAAATTAAATTAAACTAAAATAAACAAAACTAAATTATACTATATACCAAATCAAACTAAACTATGAACTAAACTAAAATAAACTAAACTAAACTGTAAACTGAACTATAAACTAAACAATAAACTAAAGTAAACTAAACTATAAACTAAACTAAAGTAAACTAAATTAACCTACCCTAACCTAACCTAACCAAAACTAAAATAAACTAAACTAAACTTACCTAACTTATCCTAACCTAAACTAACCTAACCTAACCAAAACTAAACTAAATTATAAACTAGACTATAAACTAAACTATAAACTAAACTAATCTAAATTAAAAACTAAAATAAAGTAAACTTAACTACACGATCCTAACCTTACCTAACCTAACCTAAACAAAACTAAACTAAACTAATCTAACCTAAACTAAACCAAACTATAAACTAAGCTATAAATTAACTAAATTAAACTATAAATTAAACTAAATTATACTAAACTAAACAAAACTAAACTAACCTAACCTAAACTAAGCTAAACTAATCTAAACTAAACTAGTCTAACCTTACCTAACCTAACCTAAACTAAACTAAACTAACCTAAATTCAAATATACTGAACTAATCTTAACTCACCTAACCTAAACTAAATTAAGTAAACTAAACTAAACGAAACTAAACTAAACAAAATAAACTAACTTAACCTAACGTAAACTAAACTAAACTAAATTATCCTAACCTAACCTAACCTAAACTAAATCAAAATAAAATAAACTAAACTAAACTAACCTACCCTAATCTAAACTAAACTAAATTAAAATAAACTAAACTAAAGTAAACTAACCTAAAATAACCTAACCTAACATAACCTAACCTAAACTAAACCAAAGTAAACTAACCTAACCTAACCAAAACTAATTTAAATTAAACTAAACTATAAACAAAACTAAACTAACCTAAACTAAACTAAACTAAACTAAACTAACCGAACCTAACCTATTCTAATGTAATCTAACCTAATTTAAACTAAACTAAACTAACCTAACCCACCCTAAAGTAACCTAAACTAAAGTAAACTATACTAAACTAAATTAAACTAAACTTAACTAAACAAATTTAAAATATTAATTAAACATAAAATATAAACTTAACTATAAATTAACTATAAATTAAACTAAACTAAACTAAGCTAAACTAAATTATACCTAACTAACCTAACCTAAACTAAATAAAACTAAATTATAAACGAAACTAAACTAAACTATCCTAAGCTAACGTAACGTAACCTAAACTAATGTAAACTAAACTAACCTAACCTAACCTAATCTAAACTAAAGTAAACTATAAACTAAACTAAATTATAATCTAAACTAAACTATTTTAAACTATTCTAACCTAACCTAACCTAACCTAACCTAAACTAAACTAAACTAAACTAACCTAACCTAATCAAAACTAAACTAAACTAAACTAAACTAACCTAACCTAACCTAAGCTAAACTAGCCTATCCTGAACTAAACTAAAATAACCTAACGTAACCTAACCTAAATTAAACTAAATTCACTAAACTAAACTACACTAACCTAACCTAAACTAAGCTAAACTAAACTAAACTAAACTGTAAACTAAACTATAAACTAAATTAAACTAAACTAAACTAAAATAAACTAAACTAACCTAACCTAACATAACCTAACCTAGCCTAAACTAAACTAAACTAAACTAACCTAACCTTACCAAACCTAACCTAAACTAAACTAAACTAAACTAAACTATAAACTAAACTATAAACTAAATTAAACTAAAATAAAATAAAATAAACTAAATTAAACTAACCTAATCCAAACTAACCTAACCTAACATAAACTAAACTTACTAAACTAACCTAACCTAACCTAAACTAAACTAAAATAAATTAAACTAAAATAAACAAAACTAAATTATACTATATACTAAACCAAACTAAACTATGAACTAAACTAAAGTAAACTAAACTAAACTATAACACTTAACTATAAACTAAACAATAAACTAAACTAAACTAAACTATAAACTAAACTAAACTAAACTAAAGTAAACTAAATTAACCTACCCTAACCTAACCTAACTAAAATTAAAATAAACTAAACTAAACTTACCTAACTTATCCTAACCTAACCTAACCTAAACTAAACTAAATTATAAACTAAACTATAAACTAAACTATAAACTAAACTAAACTAAATTATAAACTAAAGTAAAGTAAACTTAACTACACTATCCTAACCTTACCTAACCTAACCTAAACAAAACTAAACTAAACTAACCTAACCTAAACTAAACTAAACTATAAACTAAACTTACCAAACTAATCTATAAATTAACTAAACAAACTATACTAAAATAAAATAAACTAAACTAACCTAATCTAACCTAACCTAACCTAACCTAGCCTAACCTAAATTAAGCTAAGCTGACCTAACCCAACTTAAGGTAACCTAAACGAAAATAAACTAAATAAACTAAACTAAACTAAACTAAACTAAACATAACTATACAAATCTAAACTAAACTAAACTAAACTATAAACTAAACTATAAACTAAACTAAATTAAATTATAAACTAAACTATTAACTAAACTAAATTAAACTAAACTAAGCTGTAAAATAAACAAAACTAAACTAAACTAAACTAAACTAACCTAACGTAACCTAACCTAAACAAAATAAAAATAAACTAAACTTACCTAACCAAACCTAACCTTAACTAAACTAAACTAAACTGAACTAACCTAAACTAACCTAACCTAACCAAAACTAAACTAAACTGAACTAAACTAATAACTAAACTATAAACTAAACTAAACTAAACTATAAACTAAACTAAACAGCACTAATAACTAAACTAAACCCAAATAAACCAACCTAACCTAACCTTTCCTAAGCTAAACTTTACTAAACTAAACTAACCTAACCTAACCTAACCTACCTAGCCTAACGTCAACTAAACTAAACTAAACTAAAGTAAACAAAATAAGCTAAGCTAAGCTAAGCTAACCTAACCTAAACGAAACGAAACTAAACTAAACTAAAATAAAATAAACTAAAATAAAATAAACAAAACTAAACTAAACTAACCTAAACTGAAAACTAAACTATAAACTAAATTGTACTAAACTATACACTAAACTATAAACTAAACTAAACTAAACTAAACGAAAATAAACTAAACTATAAACTAAACTAAACTGAATTAAAATAAATTAAACCAACCTTACGTAACCTAACCTAACCTAACCTAAACTAAACTAAATTAAATTAACCCAACCTAACCTAAGTTGAACTAAACTAAATTCACTAAACCAAACTAAACTAAACCTCACTAACCTAACCTACCCTAACCTAAACTAAAGTAAATCAAACTAAACTATAAACTAAACTATAAACTAAACTAAACTAAAATATAAAGTAAAGTAAACTTAACTACACTATCCTAACCTTACCTAACCTAACTTAAACAAATCTAACTAAACTAACCTAACCTAAACTAAACTTAACTATAAACTAAACTAAACTAAACTAATCTATAAATTAACGAAACAAACTATACTAAAATAAACTAAACTAAACTAACCTAATCTAACCTAACCTAACCTAACCTAGCCTAACCTAAATTAAGCTAAGCTATCCTAACATTACGTAAGCTAACCTAAACGAAATTAAACTAAATAAACTAAACTAAACTAAACTAAACTAAACTAAACATAACTATACAAATCTAAACTAAACTAAACTAAACTATAAATTAAACTAAATTAAATTTTAAACTAAACTATTAACTAAACTAAATTAAACTAAACTAATCTGTAAAATAAACAAAACTAAACTAAACTAACCTAACCTAACCTAACCTAGCCTAACGTAAACTAAACTAAACTAAACTAAACTAAAGAAAATAAGCTAAGCTAAGCTAAGCTAAGCTAACCTAAACGAAACTAAACTAAACTAAAATAAAATAAAATAAACTAAAATAAAATTTACGAAACTAAACTGAAAACTAAACTATAAACTAAATTGTACTAAACTATACACTAAACAATAAACTAAACTAAACGAAAATAAACTAAACTATAAACTAAACTAAACTGAATTAAAATAAATTAAACCAACCTTACGTAACCTAACCTAACCTAACCTAAACTATATTAAACTAAATTAACCCAACCTAACCTAAACTGAACTAAACTAAATTCACTAAACTAAACAAAACTAAACCTCACTAACCTAACCTACCCTAACCTAAACTAACCTAAACTAAAGTAAATCAAACTAAACTAAACTTAACTAAACTATAAACTAAACTAAACTATACTAAACTAAACTAAACTAAACTAAACTAAAATAACCTTACCTAACATAACCTAAACTAAACTAAACTAACCTAACCTAACCTAACCTAACCTAAATGTAACTAAACTAAACTAACCTAACTTAACGTAACTAAACTAAACTAAACTAACCTAAATTCAAATATACTAAACTAAACTTAACTCACCTAACCTAACCTAAATTAAGTAAACTAAACTAAACGAAACTAATCTAAACTAAATTAAACTAACCTAACCTAACCTAACCTAAACTTAACTAAACTAAACTATCCTAACCTAACCTAAACTAAACCAAAATAAAATAAACTAAACTAAACTAACATACCCTAACCTAAACTAAACTAAATTCAAATAAATTAAACTAAACTAAACTAACCTAAAATAACCTAACCTAACGTAACCTAAACTAAACTAAACCAAAGTAAACTAACCTAACATAACCTAACAAAAACTAATCTAAATTAAACTAAACTATAAACAAAACTAAACTAACCTAAACTAAACTAAATTAAACTAACCGAACCTAACCTATTCCAACCTAAACTAAAGTAAACTATACTAAACTAAATTAAACTAACCGAACCTAACCTATTCCAACCTAAACTAAAGTAAACTATACTAAACTAAATTAAACTAAAATTAGCTAAACAAATTTAAAATATTAATGAAAAATAAAATATAAACTTAACTACAAACTAAACTATAAATTAAACTAAACTAAACTAAACTAAACTAAATTATAACTAACTAACCTAACCTAAACTAAATTAAACAAAACTATAAACGAACCTAAACTAAACTATCCTAAGCTAACGTAACGTAACCTAAACTAAACTAAACTAAACCAACCTAACCTAACCTAATCTAAACTAAACTATACTACAAACTAAACTAAACTATAAATTAAACTAAACTAAACTATCCTAACCTAACCTAAACTAAACTAAACTAAACTAAACTAACCTAAACAAAACCAAACAAAATTAAACTAATTTATAAATTAACTAAACTAAACTAAACTAAACTAACCTAAACTAACCTAAGCTAAACTAACTTATCCTAAACTAAACTAAACTAACCTAACCTAACCTAACCTAACCTAACCTAAATTAAACTATATTCACTAAACTAAACTACACTAACCTAACCTAAACTAAACTAAACTACACTAAACTAAACAATAAACTAAACTATAAACTAAACTAAAATAAACTATAAACTAAACTAAACAACCATATAAACTAAAGAAAAGTAAACTATACTAACCTAACCTAACCTAACCTAAACTAACCTAAGCTAAACTAAACTAAACCATACTAACCTAACCTAACCTAACCTAAATTAAAATAAACTAACCTAACCTAACCAAAACTAAAATAAACTTAAATAAATAAACTAAACTAAACTAAACTATAAACTAAGCTATAAATTAACTAAACTAAACTATAAACTAAACTAAAATAAACTATAAATTAAACTAAACTAAACTATCCTAAACTAACCTAACTTAACCTAAACTGAACTAATCTACTCTAACTTAACCTAGCCTAAACTAACTTAAACTAAACTAAACTATAAACTAAACTAAATTATAAACTAAACTAAACTCAACCATCCTACCCTAACTTACCTTACCTAACCTAAACTAAACTAAACTGACCTAAATTAATATAATATAAACTAAACTAAACTAATTTACAAATTAACTAAAATCAAATAAACTAAACTAAATTAAATTAACCTAACCTAACCTAAGCTAAACTAGCCTATCCTAAAGTAAAGTAAACTATACTAAACTAACCTAACCTATCCTAACTTAAACTAAACTAAACTAAATTTACTAAACTAATATACACTAACCTAACCTAACCAAAACTAAACTAAACTAAACTAAACTGTAAACTAAACTATAAAATAAATTAAACTAAACTAAACAAAAATAAACTAAACTAACCTAACTTAACATAATATAAACTAAACTAAACTAACTAAACTAAACTAAACTGTAAACTAAACCATAAAATAAATTAAACTAAACTAAACTAAAATAAACTAAACTAACCTAAATTAACATAATATAAACTAAACTAAAGTAACATAAACTAAACTTACTAAACTAACATAACCTAACCTAACCTAAACTAAACTAAATTAAATTAAACTAAAATAAACCAAACTAAATTATACTATATACTAAACTAAACTAAACTATAAAGTAAACTATAAACTAAAATATAAACTAAAATAAACTAAACAATAAACTAAACTAAACTAAAGAAAACTAAACTAAACTAAACTAAACTATAAACTAAACTATAAACTAAACTTAACTAAACTAAACTAAACAAAAATAACCTAACCAAACCTAACTTAACCTAAATTAAACTAAACTAAACTAACCTAACCTAACTTAAACTAAACTAAAATAAACTAAACTAAATTCAAATAAACTAAACTAAGCTAATCTTACCTAACCTAACCTAACCTAAATTAAAGTAAACTAAACCAACCTAACCTATCCTAACCAAAACTAAACTAAACTAAACTAAAATAAACTAAACTAAACAAATCTAAACTATAAACTAAAATAAACTATAAACTTACCTCTACTAAACTAAAATAAACTAAACTAACCTAACCTAACCTAACCTAAAATAAAATAAACAAAACTAAACTAACCTAACCTAACAGAACCTAGCTTAACCTAAGCTAACCTAGACGAAAGGAAACTAAACTAAACTGAACTTAACTAAACTATAAATTAAACTATTAGCAAAACTGAACTAAATTATAAACTAAACTATAAACTAAACTAAACTAAACTATAAATTAAAATAAACTATAAACTAAAGTAAATTAAATTATAAACTAAACTATACTAAACTAAACTAAACTAATCTAAACTAACCTAATATACCCTAACCAAACCTAAGCTAAACTAAACTATACTAAACTAGTCTAACGTAAGCTAACCTAAACTAAATTATAAATTAAACTATTAGCAAAACTAAACTAAATTATAAACTAAAATACAAATTAAACTAAATTATAAATTAAAATAAACTATAAACTAAACTATAAACTAAACTAAATTAAATTATAAACTAAATTAAAGTACACTATACTAAACTAAACTAAGGTAAACTAACCTAATCTAACCTAACCAAACCTAAGGTAAAGTAAACTAAACTAAACTAATCTAACCTAAGCTAAAATAAACTAAACTAAACTAAACTAACCTAACCTAACGTAACCTAACGTAACCTAAATTAAACTAAACTAAACTAACCTAACATAACCTAATCTAAATTAAACTAAACTAAATTCAAATAAACTAAACTAAACTGAATTAAACTAAACTAACCTAACCTAACCAAAACTAAACTAAACTAAACTAAATAAACTAAGCTAAAATAAATTAATCTAACCTAACGTAAACTTACTAAACTAGAATTAAATAAACTAAACTAAATTAAACTATAAACAAAACTAAACTAAACTATAAACTAAACTATAAACTAACATAAACTAAACTAAACTATCCTGTCCTAACCTAACCTAACCTAACATAAACTAAACTATACTAAATAAACCTAACCTAACTTAAACTAAACTAAACTAAACTATTTTATCTAAATTATAAACTAAACTATAAACTAAACTAAATTAAACTAAACTAAACTATAAACTAAATTAAACTAAACTATAAACTAAACTAAACTAAACTAACCTAACCTAACCAAAATAAAAATAAACTAATCTAACCTAACTTAAACTAAACTAAACTAAACTAAATTCAAATAAACTAAACTAATCTAAACTTAATTAAACTAAGCTAACCTAACCTAACCAAAACTAAACCAAATTAAACTAAACTAAAATAAACTAAAGTAAACTAAACTATAAACTAAACTATAAACTACACCAAACTAAACCATAAACTAAACTATAAACGTAACTAAACTAAATTATAAACTAAACTAAACAACCATATAAACTAAAGAAAACTAAACTAAACTAACCTAACCTAACATAACCTAATCTAACGTAAACTAAACTAAACTTAACAAAACTAACCTAACCTAACCTAAACTAGTTTAAACTAACCTAAACTAACCAAAACTAAAATAAACTAAACTAAAATAAAATAAACTAAACTAAACTATAAATTAAGCTATAAATTAACTAAACTAAATTATAAACTAAACTAAACTATACTAAAATAAACTAAACTAATCTAACCTTACCTAACCCAACCTAAACTAAACTAAACTAACCTAACCTAACCTAACCTAAATGAAACTAAAGTAAACTAACCTAACTTAACCTAACTAAACTAAACTAAACTAACCTAAATTCAAATATACTAAACTAAACTTAACTCACCTAACCTAACATAAATTAAGAAAACTAAACTAAACGAAACTAAACTAAACTAAATTAAACTAACCTAACATAACCTAACCTAAACTAAATTAAACTAAACTATCCTAGCCTAACCTAAACTAAACTAAACCAAAATAAACTAAACTAAACTAAACTAACCTACCCTAACCTAAACTAAACGAAATTCAAATAAATTAAACTAAACTAAACTAACCTAAAGTAATCTAATCTAACATAACCTAAACTAAACTAAACCAAAGTAAACTAACCTATCCTAACCTAACAAAAACTAATCTAAATTAAACTAAACTATAAACAAAACTAAACTAACGTAAACTAAACTAAACAAAACTAACCGAACCTAACCTACCCTAAACTAACCTAAACTAAAGTAAACTATACTAAACTAAATTAAACTAAACTTAACTAAACAAATTTAAAATATTAGTTAAACATAAAATATAAACTTAACTATAAACTAAACTATAAATTAAACTAAACCAAACTAAACTAAATCATACCTAACTAACCTAACCTAAACTAAATTAAACTAAACTATAAACGAAACTAAACTAAACTATCCTAAGCTAACGTAACGTAACCTAAACTAAACTAAACTAACGTAACCTAACCTAACCTAACCTAAACTAAATTAAACTAAACTAACCTAACCTAATCAAAACTAAACTAAACTAAACTAATCTATAAATTTACTAAACTAATCTAAACTAACATAACCTAAGCTAAACTAGCCTATCCTAAACTAAACTAAACTAAACTAACCTAACCTAACCTAACCTAACCTAACCTAAATTAAACTATATTCACCAAACTAAACTACACTAACCTAACCTAAACTAAACTAAACTAAACTAAACTAAACTGTAAGCTAAACTATAAACTAAATTAAACTAAACTAAACTAAAATAAACTAAACTAACCTAACCTAACATAACCTAACCTAGGCAAAACTAAACTAAACTAAACTAACCTAACCTAATCTAAAGTAAACTAAACTAAATTCACTAATCTATGTTAAACTAAACTACACTAACCTAACCTAACCTAAACTAAACTAAACTATAAACTAAATTAAACTAAAATAAAATAAACTAAACTAAATTAAACTAACGTAATCTAAACTAACCTAACCTAACCTAACATAAACTAAACTTACTAAACTTACCTAACATAATCTAACCTAAACTAAACTAAACTAAATTAAACTAAAATAAACAAAACTAAATTATACTATATACTAAACTAAACTAAACTATGAACTAAACTAAAGTAAACTAAACTAAACTATAAACTTAACTATAAACTAAACAATAAACTAAACTAAACTAAACTGTAAACTAAACTAAAGTAAACTAAATTACCCTACCCTAACCTAACCTAACCAAAACTAAAATAAACTAAACTAAATTACCTAACCTATCCTAACCTAACCTAACCTAACGTAAACTAAACTAAATTATAAACTTAACTATAAACTAAACTATAAACTAAACTAAACTAAATTATAAACTAAAGTAAAGTAAACTTAACTACACTATCCAAACCTTACCTAACCTAACCTAAACAAAACTAAACTAAACTAACCTAACCTAAACTAAACTAAACTATAAACTAAGCTATAAATTAACTAAACTAAATTATAAACTAAACTAAATTATACTAAACTAAACTAAACTAAACTAACCTAACCTAACCTAACCTAAATGAAACTAAAATAAACTAACCTAACTTAACCTAACTAAACTAAACTAAACTAACCTAAATTCAAATCTACTAAACTAAACTTAACTCACCTAACCTAATCTAAATTAAGTGAATTAAACTAAACGAAACTAAAATAAACTAAATTAAACTAACCTAACCTAACCTAAACTAAACTAAACTAAACTATCCTAAACTAACCTTACCTAAACTAAATCAAAATAAAATAAACTAAACTAACCTACTCTAACCTAAATTAAACTAAAATAAACTAAACTAAACTAAACTAAACTAACCTAAAATAACCTAACCTAAAATAACCTAAACTAAACTAAACCAAAGTAAACTAACCTAACCTAACCAAAACTAATTTAAATTAAACTAAACTATAAACAAAACTAAACTAACCTAAACTAAACTAAACTAACCGAACCTAACCTATTCTAACCTAATCTAACCTAATTTAAACTAAACTAAACTTCCCTAACCTACCCTAAACAAACCTAAACTAAAGTAAACTATACTAAACTAAATTAAACTAAACTTAACTAAACAAATTTAAAATATTAATTAAACATAAAATATAAACTTAACTATAAACTAAACTATAAATTAAACTAAACTAAGCTAAACTAAATTATACCTAACTAACCTAACCTAAATTAAATTAAATTAAATTATAAACGAAACTAAACTAAACTATCCTAAGCTAACGTAACGTAACCTAAACTAAACTAAACTAACCTAACCTAACCTAATCTAAACTAAACTAAACTATAAACTAAACTAAATTATAATCTAAACTAAATTATTTTAAACTATCCTAACCTAACCTAACCTAACCTAACCTAACCTAAACTAAACTAAACTAAACTAACCTAACCTAATCAAAACTAAACTAAACTAAACTAAACTAACCTAACCTAACCTAAGCTAAACTAGCCTGTCCTAAAGTAAACTAAAATAATCTAACCTAATCTAACCTAAATTAAACTAAATTCACTAAACTAAACTACACTAACCTAACCTAAACTAAGCTAAACTAAACTAAACTAAACTGTAAACTAAACTATAATCTAAATTAAACTAAACTAAACTAAAATAAACTAAACTAACCTAACCAAACATAACCTAACCTAGCCTAATCTAAACTAAACTAAACTAACCTAACCTAACCTAACCTAAACTAAACTAAACTAAATTCACTAAACTAAGCTAAACTAAACTACACTAACCTAACCTAACCTAAACTAAACTAAAATAAACTATAAACTAAACTATAAACTAAATTAAACTAAAATAAACAAAACTAAATTATACTATATACTAAACCAAACTAAACTATGAACTAAACTAAAGTAAACTAAACTAAACTATAAACTTAACTATAAACTAAACAATAAACTAAACTAAACTATAAACTAAACTAAACTAAACTAAAGTAAATTAAATTAACCTACCCTAACCTAACCTAACTAAAACTAAAATAAACTAAACTAAACTTACCTAACCTATCCTAACCTAACCTAACCTAACCTAAACTAAACTAAATTATAAACTAAACTATAAACTAAACTATAAACTAAACTAAACTAAATTATAAACCAAAGTAAAGTGAACTTAACTACACTATCCTAACCTTACCTAACCTAACCTAAACAAAACTAAACTAAACTAACATAACCTAAACTAAACTAAACTATAAACTAAACTAAACAAACTAATCTATAAATTAACTAAACAAACTATACTAAAATAAACTAAACTAAACTAACATAATCTAACCTAACCTAACCTAGCCTAACCTAAATTAAGCTAAGCTGACCTAACCTAACATAAGCTAACCTAAAGGAAAACAAACTAAATAAACTAAACTAAACTAAACTAAACTAATCATAACTATACAAATCTAAATTAAACTAAGCTAAACTATAAACTAAACTAAACTATAAACTAAACTAAATTAAATTATAAACTAAACTATTAACTAAACTAAATTAAACTAAACTAAGCTGTAAAATAAACAAAACTAAACTAAACTTAACTAAACTAACTTAACCTAACCTAACCAAAATAAAAATAAACTAATCTAACCTAACCTAAACTAAACTAAACTAAATTAAATTCAAATAAACTAAACTAATCTAAACTTAACTAAACTAACCTAACCTAACCTAAACAAAACTAAACCAAATTAAACTAAACTAAAATAAACTAAAGTAAACTAAACTATAAACTAAACTATAAACTACACTAAACTATACTATAAACTAAACTATAAACTAAACTAAACTAAACTATAAATTAAACTATAAACTAAACTAAACAACCATATAAACTAAAGAAAACTAAACTAAACTAACCTAACCTAACCTAACCTAAACTAACCTAAGCTAAACTAAACTTAACAAAACTAACCTAACTTAACTTAAACTAAATTATTTTAAACTAACTAAAACTAAAATAAATTAAACTAAACTAAACTAAACTAAACTATAAATAAAGCTATAAATTAACTAAACTAAATTATAAACTAAACTAAACTATACTAAACTAAATTAAACTAATCTAACCTTACCTAACCCAACCTAAACTAAACTAACCTAACCTAACCTAACCTAAATGAAACTAAACTTAACTAACCTAACTTAACCTAACTAAACTAAACTAAACTAACCTAAATTCAAATATACTAAACTAAACTTAACTCACCTAACCTAACCTAAATTAAATAAACTAAACTAAACGAAACTAAACTAAACTAATTAAACTAACCTAACCTAACCTAACCTAAACTAAACTGAACTAAACTATTCTAACCTAACCTAACCTAAACTAAACCAAAATAAAATAAACTAAACTAAACTAACCTACCCTAACCTAAACTAAACTAAATTCAAATAAATTAAACTAAACTAAACTAACCTAAAATAACCTAACATAACCTAAACTAAACTAAACCAAAGTAAACTAACCTAACCCAACCTAACAAAAACTAATGTAAATTAAACTAAACTATAAACAAAACTAAACTAACCTAAACTAAACTAACCGAACCTAACCTATTCTAACCTAATCTAACCTAATTTAAACTAAACTAAACTAACCTAACCTACCCTAAACTAACCTAAACAAAAGTAAACTATACTAAACTAAATTAAACTAAACTTAACTAAACAAATTTAAAATATTAATTAAACATAAAATATAAACTTAACTATAAACTAAACTATAAATTAAACTAAACTAAACTAAACTAAACTAAATTATACATAACTAACCTAACCTATAATAAATTAAACTAAACTATAAACGAAACTAAACTAAACTATCCTAATCTAACTTAACGTAACCTAAACTAAACTAAACTAAACTAACCTAACCTAACCTAATCTAAACTAAACTATACTATAAATTAAACTAAAGTATAAACTAAACTAAACTAAACTAAACTATCCTAACCTAACCTAAACTAAACTAAACTAACCTAACCTAATCAAAAATAAACTAAACTAAACTAATCTATAAATTAACTAAACTAAACTAAACTAAACTAACCTAACCTAAGCTAAACTAGCCTATCCTAAACTAAACAAAACTAAACTAACCTAACCTAACCTAACCTAAATTAAACTATATTCACTAAACTAAACTACACTAACCTAACCTAAACTAAACTAAACTAAACTAAACTGTAAGCTAAACTATAAACTAAATTAAACTAAACTAAACTAAATTGAACTAAACTAACCTAACCTAACATAACCTAACCTAGGCTAAACTAAACTAAACTAAACTAACCTAACCTAATCTAAACTAAACTAAACTAAATTCACTAAACTAAGTTAAACTAAACTACACTAACCTAACCTAACCCAAACTAAACTAAACTATAAACTAAACTATAAACTAAATTAAACTAAAATAAAATAAACTAAACTAAATTAAACTAACCTAATCTAAACTAACCTAACCTAACATAAACTAAACTTACTAAACTAACCGAACCTAATCTAACCTAAACTAAACTAAACTAAATTAAATTAAACTAAAATAAACCAAACTAAATTATACTATATACTAAACTAAACTAAACTATAAAGTAAACTATAAACTAAAATATAAACTAAAATAAACTAAACAATAAACTAAACTAAATTAAAGAAAACTAAACTAAACTAAACTAAACTATAAACTAAACTATAAACTAAACTTAACTAAACTAAACTAAACAAAAATAACCTAACCAAACCTAACTTAACCTAAATTAAACTAAACTAAACTAACCTAACCTAACTTAAACTAAACTAAAATAAACTAAACTAAATTCAAATAAACTAAACTAAGCTAATCTTACCTAACCTAACCTAACCTAAATTAAAGTAAACTAAACCAACCTAACCTATCCTAACCAAAACTAAACTAAACTAAACTAAAATAAACTAAACTAAACAAATCTAAACTATAAACTAAAATAAACTATAAACTTACCTCTACTAAACTAAAATAAACTAAACTAACCTAACCTAACCTAACCTAAAATAAAATAAACAAAACTAAACTAACCTAACCTAACAGAACCTAGCTTAACCTAAGCTAACCTAGACGAAAGGAAACAAAACTAAACTGAACTTAACTAAACTATAAATTAAACTATTAGCAAAACTGAACTAAATTATAAACTAAACTATAAACTAAACTAAACTAAACTATAAATTAAAATAAACTATAAACTAAAGTAAATTAAATTATAAACTAATCTATACTAAACTAAACTAAACTAATCTAAACTAACCTAATATACCCTAACCAAACCTAAGCTAAACTAAACTATACTAAACTAGTCTAACGTAAGCTAACCTAAACTAAATTATAAATTAAACTATTAGCAAAACTAAACTAAATTATAAACTAAAATACAAACTAAACTAAATTATAAATTAAAATAAACTATAAACTAAACTATAAACTAAACTAAATTAAATTATAAACTAAACTAAAGTACACTATACTAAACTAAACTAAGGTAAACTAACCTAATCTAACCTAACCAAACCTAAGGTAAAGTAAACTAAACTAAACTAATCTAACCTAAGCTAAACTAAACTAAACTAAACTAAACTAACCTAACCTAACGTAACCTAACGTAACCTAAATTAAACTAAACTAAACTAACCTAACATAACCTAATCTAAATTAAACTAAACTAAATTCAAATAAACTAAACTAAACTGAATTAAACTAAACTAACCTAACCTAACCAAAACTAAACTAAACTAAACTAAATAAACTAAGCTAAAATAAATTAATCTAACCTAACGTAAACTTACTAAACTAGAATTAAATAAACTAAACTAAATTAAACTATAAACAAAACTAAACTAAACTATAAACTAAACTAAACTAAACTATAAACTAACATAAACTAAACTAAACTATCCTGTCCTAACCTAACCTAACCTAACATAAACTAAACTATACTAAATAAACCTAACCTAACTTAAACTAAACTAAACTATTTTATCTAAATTATAAACTAAACTATAAACTAAACTAAATTAAACTAAACTAAACTATAAACTAAATTAAACTTAACTATAAACTAAACTATAAACTAAACTAAACTAAACTAACCTAACCTAACCTAACCTAACCAAAATAAAATAAACTAATCTAACCTAACTTAAACTAAACTAAACTAAACTAAATTCAAATAAACTAAACTAATCTAAACTTAATTAAACTAAGCTAACCTAACCTAACCAAAACTAAACCAAATTAAAATAAACTAAACTATAAACTAAACTATAAACTACACCAAACTAAACCATAAACTAAACTATAAACGTAACTAAACTAAATTATAAACTAAACTAAACAACCATATAAACTAAAGAAAACTAAACTAAACTAACCTAACCTAACATAACCTAATCTAACCTAAACTAAACTAAACTTAACAAAACTAACCTAACCTAACCTAAACTAGTTTAAACTAACCTAAACTAACCAAAACTAAAATAAACTAAACTAAAATAAAATAAACTAAACTAAACTATAAATTAAGCTATAAATTAACTAAACTAAATTATAAACTAAACTAAACTATACTAAAATAAACTAAACTAATCTAACCTTACCTAACCCAACCTAAACTAAACTAAACTAACCTAACCTAACCTAACCTAAATGAAACTAAAGTAAACTAACCTAACTTAACCTAACTAAACTAAACTAAACTAACCTAAATTCAAATATACTAAACTAAACTTAACTCACCTAACCTAACATAAATTAAGAAAACTAAACTAAACGAAACTAAACTAAACTAAATTAAACTAACCTAACATAACCTAACCTAAACTAAATTAAACTAAATTATCCTAACCTAACCTAAACTAAACTAAACCAAAATAAACTAAACTAAACTAAACTAACCTACCCTAACCTAAACTAAACGAAATTCAAATAAATTAAACTAAACTAAACTAACCTAAAGTAATCTAATCTAACATAACCTAAACTAAACTAAACCAAAGTAAACTAACCTATCCTAACCTAACAAAAACTAATCTAAATTAAACTAAACTATAAACAAAACTAAACTAACGTAAACTAAACTAAACAAAACTAACCGAACCTAACCTACCCTAAACTAACCTAAACTAAAGTAAACTATAAAAAACTAAATTAAACTAAACTTAACTAAACAAATTTAAAATATTAGTTAAACATAAAATATAAACTTAACTATAAACTAAACTATAAATTAAACTAAACTAAACTGAACTAAATTATACCTAACTAACCTAACCTAAACTAAAATAAACTAAACTATAAACGAAACTAAACTAAACTATCCTAAGCTAACGTAACGTAACCTAAACTAAACTAAACTAAACTAACCTAACCTAACCTAATCTAAACTAAACTATACTACAAACTAAACTTAAGTATAAATTAAACTAAACTAAACTATCCTAACCTAACCTAACCTAACCTAACCTAACCTAACCTAAACTAAACTAAACTAAACTAACCTAATCAAAACTAAACAAAATTAAACTAATTTATAAATTAACTAAACTAAACTAAACTAAACTAAACTAACCTAAACTAACCTAAGCTAAACTAACCTATCCTAACGTAACCTAAATTATACTATATTCACTAAACTAAACTACACTAACCTAACCTAAACTAAACTAAACTAAACTAAACTGTAAACTAAACTATAAACTAAACTAAATTAAACTAACCTAATCTAAACTAACCTAACCTAACATAAACTAAAATTACTAAACTAACCTAACCTAACCTAAACTAAACTATACTAAACTAAGCTAAACTAAGCTAAACTAACGTAATCTACCCGAGCAAAACCTAAGCTAAACTAAACTAAACTAAACTAATCTAAACTAAGCTTACCTAAACTAAATTATAAACTAAACTAAACTATAAATTAAAATAAAATATAAACTAAACTATAAACTAAACTAAATTAAATTATAAACTAAACTAAACTACACTATACTAAATTAAACTAAGGTAAACTTACCTAATCTAACCTAACCAAACCTAAGCAAAAGTAAACTAAACTGAACTAATCTAACCTAAGCTAACCTAAACTAAACTAAACTAAACTAACCTAACCTAACGTAACCTAACCTAACCTAACCTAAATTAAACTTAACTAAACTAACCTAACATAACCTAAACTAAATTAAACTAAACTAAATTCAATAAACTAAACTAAACTGAACTTAACTAAACTAACCTAACCTAACCAAAACTAAACTAAACTAAAATAAACTAAACTAAACTAAACTAAATAAACTAAACTAAACTCAATTAATCTAACCTAACGTAAACTAACTAAATTAGATTTAAATAAACTAAACTAAATTAAACTATAAACTAAACTAAACTAAACTATAAAGTAAACTAAACTAAACTATAAACTAACCTAAACTAAAGTAAACTATCCTATCCTAACCTAACCTAACCCAACATAATCTAAACTATACTAAATAAACCTAACCTAACTTAAACTAAACTAAACTAAACTATAAACTTAACTAAACTATAAACTAAACTATAAACTAAACTAAACTAAACTAAACTATAAACTAAATTAAACTAAACTAAAAACTAAACTATAAACTAAACTAAACTAAATTAAACTAACCTAACCTAACCAAAATAAAAATAAACTAATCTAACCTAACCTAAACTAAACTAAACTAAACTAAATTCAAATAAACTAAACTAATCTAAACTTAACTAAACTAACCTAACCTAACCTAACCAAAACTAAACCAAATTAAACTTAACTAAAATAAACTAAAGTAAACTAAAATATAAACTAAACTATAAACTACACTAAACTAAACAATAAACTAAACTATAAACTAAACTAAAATAAACTATAAACTAAACTAAACAACCATATAAACTAAAGAAAAGTAAACTATACTAACCTAACCTAACCTAACCTAAACTAACCTAAGCTAAACTAAACTAAACAAAACTAACCTAACCTAACCTAACCTAAACTAAACTAAGCTAACCTAACCTAACCAAAACTAAAATAAACTAAAATAAATAAACTAAACTAAACTAAACTGTAAACTAAGCTATAAATTAACTAAACTAAACTATAAACTAAACTAAACTAAACTATAAACTAAACTAAATTATAAACTAAACTAAACTCAACCATCCTACCCTAACTTAACCTAACCTAACCTAAACTAAACTAAACTGACCTAACTTAATATAATCTAAACTAAACTAAACTAATTTACAAATTAACTAAACTCAACTAAACTAAACTAAATTAAACCAACCTAACTTAACCTAAGCTAAACTAGCCTATCCTAAAGTAAACTAAACTAAACTAAACTAACCTAACCTATCCTAAACTAAACTAAACTAAACTAAATTCACTAAACTAATATACACTAACCTAACCTAACCAAAACTAAACTAAACTAAACTAAACTGTAAACTAAACTATAAAATAAATTAAACTAAACAAAACTAAAATAAACTAAACTAACCTAACTTAACATAATATAAACTAAACTAACTAAACTAAACTAAACTGTAAACTAAACTATAAAATAAATTAAACTAAACTAAACTAAACTAAAATAAACTAAACTAACCTAACTTAACATAATATAAACTCAACTAAACTAACATAAACTAAACTTACTAAACTAACATAACCTAACCTAACCTAAAGTAAACTAAACTAAATTAACCTAAAATAAAGGTAACTAAATTATACTATATACTAAAGTAAACTAAACTATAAAGTAAACTATAAACTAAACTATAAACTAAAATAAACTAAACTATAAACTAAACTAAACTAAAGTAAACTAAACTAAATTAAACTAAACTAAACTATAAACTAAACTTAACTAAACTAAACTAAACAAAAATAACCTAACCAAACCTAACTTAACCTAAATTAAACTAAACTAAACTAACCCCAACCTAACTTAAACTAAACTAAACTAAACTAAACTAAATTCAAATAAACTAAACTAAACTAATCTTACCTAACATAACCTAGCCTAAATTAAAGTAAACTAAACCAACCTAACCTATCCTAACCAAAACTAAACTAAACTAAACTAAAATAAAATAAACTAAAGTAAACAAATCTAAACTATAAACTAAAATAAACTATAAACTAAACACTACTAAACTAAAATAAACTAAACTAACCTAACCTAACCTAACCTAACCTAACCTAAAATAAAATAAACAAAACTAAACTAACCTAACCTAACCGAACCTAGCTTAACCTAAGCTAACCTAGACGAAAGGAAACTAAACTAAACTGAACTTAACTAAACTATAAATTAAACTATTAGCAAAGCTAAACTAAATTATAAACTAAACTATAAACTAAACTAAACTAAACTATAAATTAAAATAAACTATAAACTAAACTAAATTAAATTATAAACTAAACTATACTAAACTAAACTAAACTAAGCTAAACTAACCTAATCTACCCTAACCAAACCTAAGCTAAACTAAACTAAACTAGTCTAATGTAAGCTAACCTAAACTAAATTATAAATTAAACTATTAGCAAAGCTTAACTAAATTATAAACTAAACTATAAACTAAACTAAATTATAAATTAAAATAAACTATAAACTAAACTATAAACTAAACTAAATTAAATTATAAACTAAACTAAAGTACACTATACTAAACTAAACTAAGGTAAACTAACCTAATCTAACCTAACCAAACCTAAGGTAAAGTAAACTAAACTAAACTAATCTAACCTAAGCTATCCTAAATTAAACTAAACTAAACTAACCTAACCTAACGTAACATAACATAACCTAAATTAAACTAAACTAACCTAACATAACCTAATCTGAATTAAACTAAACTAAATTCAAATAAACTAAAATAAACTGAACTAAACTAAACTAACCTAACCTAACCAAAATTAAACTAAACTAAACTAAACTAAACTAAATAAACTAAGCTAAAATAGATTAATCTAACCTAACGTAAACTTACTAAACTAGATTTAAATAAACTAAACTAAATTAAACTATAAACAACACTAAACTAAACTAAATTAAACTATAAACAAAACTAAACTAAACTATAAACTAAACTAAACTAAACTATAAACTAACATAAACTAAACTAAACTATCCTGTCCTAACCTATCCTAACCTAACATAAACTAAACTATACTAAATAAACCTAACCTAACTTAAAATTAACTAAACTAAACTATAAACTTATCTAAATTATAAACTAAACTATAAACTAAACTAAATTAAACTAAACTAAACTCTAAACTAAATTAAACTAAACTATAAACTAAACTATAAACTAAACTAAACTAAACTAACCTAACCTAACCTAACCAAAATAAAAATAAACTAATCTAACCTAACTTAAACTAAACTAAACTAAATTCAAATAAACTAAACTAATCAAAACTTAATTAAACTAACCTAACCTAACCTAACCAAAACTAAACCAAATTAAACTAAACTAAAATAAACTAAAGTAAACTAAACTATAAACTAAACTATAAACTACACTAAACTAAACTATAAACTAAACTATAAACTAAACTAAACTAAACTATAAACTAAACTATAAACTAAACTAAACAACCATAATAACTAAAGAAAACTAAACTAAACTAACCTAACCTAACCTGACCTAAACTAACCTAAGCTAAACTAAACTTAACAAAACTAACCTAACCTAACCTAACCTAAAGTAATTTAAACTAACCTAAACTAACCAAAACTAAAATAAACTAAACTAAAATAAACTAAACTAAACTAAACTATAAACTAAGCTATAAATTAACTAAACTAAATTATAAACTAAACTAAACTATACTAAACTAAACTAAACTAATCTAACCTTACCTAACTCAACCTAAACTAAACTAAACTATCCTAACCTAACCAAACCTAAATGAAACTAAAGTAAACTAACCTAACTTAACCTAACTAAACTAAACTAAACTAACCTAAATTCAAATATACTAAACTAAACTTAACTCACCTAACCTAACCTAAATTAAGAAAACTAAACTAAACGAAACTAAACTAATCTAAATTAAACTTACCTAATATAACCTAACCTAAACTAAACTAAACTAAACTATCCTAACCTAACCTAACCTAAACTAAACCAAAATAAAATAAACTAAACTAAACTAACCTACCCTAACCTAAACTAAACTAAATTCAAATAAATTAAACTAAAATAAACTAACCTAAAATAATCTAACCTAACATAACCTAAACTAAACTAAACCAAAGTAAGCTAACCTAACCTAACCTAACAAAAACTAATCTAAATTAAACTAAACTATAAACAAAACTAAACTATGGTAAACTAAATTAAACTAAACTAACCGAACCTAACCTACCCTAAACTAACCTAAACTAAAGTAAACTATACTAAACTAAATTAAACTAAACTTAACTAAACAAATTTAAAATATTAATTAAACATAAAATATAAACTTAACTATAAACTAAATTTTAAATTAAACTAAACTAAACTAAACTTAACTAAACTATAAATTAAACTATTAGCAAAACTAAACTAAATTATAAACTAAACTATAAACTAATTTAAACTAAACTATAAATTAAAATAAACTATAAACTAAACTAAATTAAATTATAAACTAAACTATACTAAACTATACTAAACAAAGCTAAACTAACCTAATCTACCCTAACGAAACCTAAGCTAAACTAAACTAAACTAAACTAGTCTAACCTATGCTAACCTAAACTAAATTATAAATTAAACTATTAGCAAATCTAAACTAAATTATAAACTGAACTATAAACTAAACTAAACTATAAATTAAAGTAAACTATAAACTAAACTATAAACTAAATTAAATTAAATTATAAACTAAACTAAAGTACACTATACTAAACTAAACTAAGGTAAACTAACCTAATCTAACCTAACCAAACCTAAGGTAAAGTAAACTAAACTAAAGTAATCTAACTTAAGCTAACCTAAACTAAACTAAACTAAACTAACCTAACCTAACGTAACCTAACGTAACCTAAATAAAACTAAACTAAACTAACCTAACATAACCTAAACTAAATTAAATTACACTAAATTCATATAAACTAAACTAAACTGAACTAAACTAAACTAACCTAACCTAACCAAAACTAATCTAAACTAAACTAAATAAACTAAGCTAAACTAAATTAATCTAACCTAACGAAAACTAACTAAATTAGATTTAAATAAACTAAACTAAATTAAACTATAAACAAAACTAAACTTAACTATAAACTAAACTAAACTAAACTATAAACTAACCTAAACTAAACTAAACTATCCTATCCTAACCCACCCTAACCTGACATAAACTACACTATATAAATAAACCTAACGTAACCTAAACTAAACTAAACTATCCTAACCTAACCTAACCTAAACTAAACCAAAATAAAACAAACTAAACTAAACTAACCTACCCTAACCTAAACTAAACTAAATTCAAATAAATTAAACTAAACTAAACTAACCTAAAATAATCTAACCTAACATAACCTAAACTAAACTAAACCAAAGTAAACTAACCTAACCTAACCTAACAAAAACTGTTCTAAATTAAACTAAACTATTTACAAAACTAAACTAACGTAAACTAAACTAAACTAAACTAACCGAACCTAACCTACCATAAACTAACCTAAAGTAAACTATACTAAACTAAATTAAACTAAACTTAACTAAACAAATTTAAAATATTAATTAAACATAAAATATAAACTTAACTATAAATTAAACTATAAATTAAACTAAACTAAACCAAACTAAACTAAATCATACCTAACTAACCTAACCTAAACTAAATTAAACTAAACTATAAACGAAACTAAACTAAACTATCCTAAGCTAACGTAACGTAACCTAAACTAAACTAAACTAAACTAACCTAACCTAACCTAACCTAACCTAAACTAAATTAAACTAAACTAACCTAACCTAATCAAAACTAAACTAAACTAAACTAATCTATAAATTAACTAAACTAATCTAAACTAAACTAAAATATACTAAACTAACATAACCTAAGCTAAACTAGCCTATCCTAAACTAAACTAAACTAAACTAACCTAACCTAACCTAACCTAAATTAAACTATATTCACCAAACTAAACTACACTAACCTAACCTAAACTAAACTAAACTAAACTAAACTAAACTGTAAGCTAAACTATAAACTAAATTAAACTAAACTAAACTAAAATAAACTAAACTAACCTAACCTAACATAACCTAACCTAGGCAAAACTAAACTAAACTAAACTAACCTAACCTAATCTAAAGTAAACTAAACTAAATTCACTAATCTATGTTAAACTAAACTACACTAACCTAACCTAACCTAAACTAAACTAAACTATAAACTAAATTAAACTAAAATAAAATAAACTAAACTAAATTAAACTAACGTAATCTAAACTAACCTAACCTAACCTAACATAAACTAAACTTACTAAACTTACCTAACATAATCTAACCTAAACTAAACTAAACTAAATTAAACTAAAATAAACAAAACTAAATTATACTATATACTAAACTAAACTAAACTATGAACTAAACTAAAGTAAACTAAACTAAACTATAAACTTAACTATAAACTAAACAATAAACTAAACTAAACTGTAAACTAAACTAAAGTAAACTAAATTACCCTACCCTAACCTAACCTAACCAAAACTAAAATAAACTAAACTAAATTACCTAACCTATCCTAACCTAACCTAACCTAACGTAAACTAAACTAAATTATAAACTTAACTATAAACTAAACTATAAACTAAACTAAACTAAATTATAAACTAAAGTAAAGTAAACTTAACTACACTATCCAAACCTTACCTAACCTAACCTAAACAAAACTAAACTAAACTAACCTAACCTAAACTAAACTAAACTATAAACTAAGCTATAAATTAACTAAACTAAATTATAAACTAAACTAAATTATACTAAACTAAACTAAACTAAACTAACCTAACCTAACCTAACCTAAATGAAACTAAAATAAACTAACCTAACTTAACCTAACTAAACTAAACTAAACTAACCTAAATTCAAATCTACTAAACTAAACTTAACTCACCTAACCTAATCTAAATTAAGTGAATTAAACTAAACGAAACTAAAATAAACTAAATTAAACTAACCTAACCTAACCTAAACTAAACTAAACTAAACTATCCTAACCTAACCTTACCTAAACTAAATCAAAATAAAATAAACTAAACTAACCTACTCTAACCTAAACTAAACTAAATTAAACTAAACTAAACTAAACTAAACTAACCTAAAATAACCTAACCTAAAATAACCTAAACTAAACTAAACCAAAGTAAACTAACCTAACCTAACCAAAACTAATTTAAATTAAACTAAACTATAAACAAAACTAAACTAACCTAAACTAAACTAAACTAACCGAACCTAACCTATTCTAACCTAATCTAACCTAATTTAAACTAAACTAAACTTCCCTAACCTACCCTAAACAAACCTAAACTAAAGTAAACTATACTAAACTAAATTAAACTAAACTTAACTAAACAAATTTAAAATATTAATTAAACATAAAATATAAACTTAACTATAAACTAAACTATAAATTAAACTAAACTAAGCTAAACTAAATTATACCTAACTAACCTAACCTAAATTAAATTAAATTAAATTATAAACGAAACTAAACTAAACTATCCTAAGCTAACGTAACGTAACCTAAACTAAACTAAACTAACCTAACCTAACCTAATCTAAACTAAACTAAACTATAAACTAAACTAAATTATAATCTAAACTAAATTATTTTAAACTATCCTAACCTAACCTAACATAACCTAACCTAACCTAAACTAAACTAAACCAACCTAACCTAATCAAAACTAAACTAAACTAAACTAAACTAACCTAACCTAACCTAAGCTAAACTAGCCTGTCCTAAAGTAAACTAAAATAATCTAACCTAATCTAACCTAAATTAAACTAAATTCACTAAACTAAACTACACTAACCTAACCTAAACTAAGCTAAACTAAACTAAACTAAACTGTAAACTAAACTATAATCTAAATTAAACTAAACTAAACTAAAATAAACTAAACTAACCTAACCAAACATAACCTAACCTAGCCTAATCTAAACTAAACTAAACTAACCTAACCTAACCTAACCTAAACTAAACTAAACTAAATTCACTAAACTAAGCTAAACTAAAATACACTAACCTAACCTAACCTAAATTAAAATAAACTAAACTATAAACTAAATTAAACTAAAATAAACAAAACTAAATTATACTATATACTAAACCAAACTAAACTATGAACTAAACTAAAGTAAACAAAACTATACTATAAACTTAACTATAAACTAAACAATAAACTAAACTAAACTATAAACTAAACTAAACTAAACTAAACTAAAGTAAATTAAATTAACCTACCCTAACCTAACCTAACTAAAACTAAAATAAACTAAACTAAACTTACCTAACCTATCCTAACCTAACCTAACCTAACCTAAACTAAACTAAATTATAAACTAAACTATAAACTAAACTATAAACTAAACTAAACTAAATTATAAACCAAAGTAAAGTAAACTTAACTACACTATCCTAACCTTACCTAACCTAACCTAAACAAAACTAAACTAAACTAACATAACCTAAACTAAACTAAACTATAAACTAAACTAAACAAACTAATCTATAAATTAACTAAACAAACTATACTAAAATAAACTAAACTAAACTAACCTAATCTAACCTAACCTAACCTAGCCTAACCTAAATTAAGCTAAGCTGACCTAACCTAACGTAAGCTAACCTAAAGGAAAACAAACTAAATAAACTAAACTAAACTAAACTAAACTAAACATAACTATACAAATCTAAATTAAACTAAGCTAAACTATAAACTAAACTAAACTATAAAGTAAACTAAATTAAATTATGAACTAAACTATTAACTAAACTAAATTAAACTAAACTAAGCTGTAAAATAAACAAAACTAAACTAAACTATACTAAACTAATTTAACCTAACCTAACCAAAATAAAAATAAACTAATCTAACCTAACCTAAACTAAACTAAACTAAATTAAATTCAAATAAACTAAACTAATCTAAACTTAACTAAACTAACCTAACCTAACCTAAACAAAACTAAACCAAATTAAACTAAACTAAAATAAACTAAAGTAAACTAAACTATAAACTAAACTATAAACTACACTAAACTATACTATAAACTAAACTATAAACTAAACTAAACTAAACTATAAATTAAACTATAAACTAAACTAAACAACCATATAAACTAAAGAAAATTAAACTAAACTAACCTAACCTAACCTAACCTAAACTAACCTAAGCTAAACTAAACTTAACAAAACTAACCTAACTTAACTTAAACTAAACTAATTTAAACTCAGCTAAACTAACCAAAACTAAAATAAATTAAACTAAACTAAATTAAACTAATCTATAAACTAAGCTATAAATTAACTAAACTAAATTATACACTAAACTAAACTATACTAAACTAAATTAAACTAATCTAACCTTACCTAACCCAACCTAAACTAAACTAAACTAACCTAACCTAACCTAACCTAAATGAAACTAAACTAAACTAACCTAACTTAACCTAACTAAACTAAACTAAACTAACCTAAATTCAAATATACTAAACTAAACTTAACTCACCTAACCTAACCTAAATTAAATAAACTAAACTAAACGAAACTAAACTAATTAAACTAACCTAACCTAACCTAACCTAAACTAAACTAAACTAAACTATTCTAACCTAACCTAACCTAAACTAAACCAAAATAAAATAAACTAAACTAAACTAACCTACCCTAACCTAAACTAAACTAAATTCAAATAAATTAAACTATACTAAACTAACCTAAAATAACCTAACCTAACATAACCTAAACTAAACTAAACCAAAGTAAACTAACCTAACCTAACCTAACAAAAACTAATGTAAATTAAACTAAACTATAAACAAAACTAAACTAACCTAAACTAAACTAACCGAACCTAACCTATTCTAACCTAATCTAACCTAATTTAAACTAAACTAAACTAACCTAACCTACCCTAAACTAACCTAAACAAAAGTAAACTATACTAAACTAAATTAAACTAAACTGAACTAAACAAATTTAAAATATTAATTAAACATGAAATATAAACTTAACTATAAACTAAACTATAAATTAAACTAAACTAAACTAAACTAAACTAAATTATACATAACTAACCTAACCTATAATAAATTAAAGTAAACTATAAACGAAACTAAACTAAACTATCCTAAGCTAACTTAACGTAACCTAAACTAAACTAAACTAAACTAACCTAACCTAACTTAATCTAAACTAAACTATACTATAAACTAAACTAAAGTATAAACTGAACTAAACTAAACTAAACTATCCCAACCTAACCTAAACTAAACTAAACTAAACTAACGTAACCTAATCAAAAATAAACTAAACTAAACTAATCTATAAATTAACTAAACTAAACTAAACTAAACTAAACTAACCTAACCTAAGCTAAACTAAACTAAACTAAACTAAACTAAACAAAACTAAACTAACCTAACCTAACCTAACCTAAATTAAACTATATTCACTAAACTAAACTACACTAACCTAACCTAAACTAAACTAAACTAAACTAAACTAAACTGTAAGCTAAACTATAAACTAAATTAAACTAAACTAAACTAAATTGAACTAAACTAACCTAACCTAACATAACCTAACCTAGGCTAAACTAAACTAAACTAAACTAACCTAACCTAATCTAAACTAAACTAAACTAAATTCACTAAACTAAGTTAAACTAAACTACACTAACCTAACCTAACCCAAACTAAACTAAACTATAAACTAAACTATAAACTAAATTAAACTAAACTAAAATAAACTAAACTAAATTAAACTAACCTAATCTAAACTAACCTAACCTAACATAAACTAAACTTACTAAACTAACCTAACCTAATCTAACCTAAACTAAACTAAATTAAATTAAACTAAAATAAACAAAACTAAATTATACTATATACCAAATCAAACTAAACTATGAACTAAACTAAAATAAACTAAACTAAACTGTAAACTGAACTATAAACTAAACAATAAACTAAAGTAAACTAAACTATAAACTAAACTAAAGTAAACTAAATTAACCTACCCTAACCTAACCTAACCAAAACTAAAATAAACTAAACTAAACTTACCTAACTTATCCTAACCTAAACTAACCTAACCTAACCAAAACTAAACTAAATTATAAACTAGACTATAAACTAAACTATAAACTAAACTAATCTAAATTAAAAACTAAAATAAAGTAAACTTAACTACACGATCCTAACCTTACCTAACCTAACCTAAACAAAACTAAACTAAACTAATCTAACCTAAACTAAACCAAACTATAAACTAAGCTATAAATTAACTAAATTAAACTATAAATTAAACTAAATTATACTAAACTAAACTAAACTAAACTAACCTAACCTAAACTAAGCTAAACTAAACTAAACTAAACTAATCTAACCTTACCTAACCTAACCTAAACTAAACTAAACTAACCTAAATTCAAATATACTGAACTAATCTTAACTCACCTAACCTAAACTAAATTAAGTAAACTAAACTAAACGAAACTAAACTAAACAAAATAAACTAACCTACCCTAACGTAAACTAAACTAAACTAAACTATCCTAACCTAACCTAACCTAAACTAAATCAAAATAAAATAAACTAAACTAAACTAACCTACCCTAATCTAAACTAAACTAAATTAAAATAAACTAAACTAAAGTAAACTAACCTAAAATAACCTAACCTAACATAACCTAACCTAAACTAAACCAAAGTAAACTAACCTAACCTAACCAAAACTAATTTAAATTAAACTAAACTATAAACAAAACTAAACTAACCTAAACTAAACTAAACTAAACTAAACTAACCGAACCTAACCTATTCTAATGTAATCTAACCTAATTTAAACTAAACTAAACTAACCTAACCCACCCTAAAGTAACCTAAACTAAAGTAAACTATACTAAACTAAATTAAACTAAACTTAACTAAACAAATTTAAAATATTAATTAAACATAAAATATAAACTTAACTATAAATTAACTATAAATTAAACTAAACTAAACTAAGCTAAACTAAATTATACCTAACTAACCTAACCTAAACTAAATAAAACTAAATTATAAACGAAACTAAACTAAACTATCCTAAGCTAACGTAACGTAACATAAACTAATGTAAACTAAACTAACCTAACCTAACCTAATCTAAACTAAAGTAAACTATAAACTAAACTAAATTATAATCTAAACTAAACTATTTTAAACTATTCTAACCTAACCTAACCTAACCTAACCTAAACTAAACTAAACTAACCTAACCTAATCAAAACTAAACTAAACTAAACTAACCTAACATAACCTAAGCTAAACTAGCCTATCCTAAACTAAACTAAAATAACCTAACGTAACCTAACCTAAATTAAACTAAATTCACTAAACTAAACTACACTAACCTAACCTAAACTAAGCTAAACTAAACTAAACTAAACTGTAAACTAAACTA
Organism: Metallyticus violacea; assembly: GCA_030762175.1. Classification (NCBI taxonomy): domain Eukaryota; kingdom Metazoa; phylum Arthropoda; class Insecta; order Mantodea; family Metallyticidae; genus Metallyticus; species Metallyticus violacea. Next base: position 79,550,091 of record CM060842.1, on the reverse strand, counting down.
TAAACTAAATTAAACTAAACTAAACTAAAATAAACTAAACTAACCTAACCTAACATAACCTATCCTAGCCTAAACTAAACTAAACTAAACTAACCTAACCTTACCAAACCTAACCTAAACTAAACTAAACTAATCTAAACTATAAACTAAACTATAAACTAAATTAAACTAAAATAAAATAAAATAAACTAAATTAAACTAACCTAATCCAAACTAACCTAACCTAACATAAACTAAACTTACTAAACTAACCTAACCTAAACTAAACTAAAATAAATTAAACTAAAATAAACAAAACTAAATTATACTATATACTAAACCAAACTAAACTATGAACTAAACTAAAGTAAACTAAACTAAACTATAACACTTAACTATAAACTAAACAATAAACTAAACTAAACTAAACTATAAACTAAACTAAACTAAACTAAAGTAAACTAAATTAACCTACCCTAACCTAACCTAACTAAAATTAAAATAAACTAAACTAAACTTACCTAACTTATCCTAACCTAACCTAACCTAAACTAAACTAAATTATAAACTAAACTATAAACTAAACTATAAACTAAACTAAACTAAATTATAAACTAAAGTAAAGTAAACTTAACTACACTATCCTAACCTTACCTAACCTAACCTAAACAAAACTAAACTAAACTAACCTAACCTAAACTAAACTAAACTATAAACTAAACTTACCAAACTAATCTATAAATTAACTAAACAAACTATACTAAAATAAAATAAACTAAACTAACCTAATCTAACCTAACCTAACCTAACCTAGCCTAACCTAAATTAAGCTAAGCTGACCTAACCCAACTTAAGGTAACCTAAACGAAAATAAACTAAATAAACTAAACTAAACTAAACTAAACTAAACATAACTATACAAATCTAAACTAAACTAAACTAAACTATAAACTAAACTATAAACTAAACTAAATTAAATTATAAACTAAACTATTAACTAAACTAAATTAAACTAAACTAAGCTGTAAAATAAACAAAACTAAACTAAACTAAACTAAACTAACCTAACGTAACCTAACCTAAACAAAATAAAAATAAACTAAACTTACCTAACCAAACCTAACCTTAACTAAACTAAACTAAACTGAACTAACCTAAACTAACCTAACCTAACCAAAACTAAACTAAACTGAACTAAACTAATAACTAAACTATAAACTAAACTAAACTAAACTATAAACTAAACTAAACAGCACTAATAACTAAACTAAACCCAAATAAACCAACCTAACCTAACCTTTCCTAAGCTAAACTTTACTAAACTAAACTAACCTAACCTAACCTAACCTACCTAGCCTAACGTCAACTAAACTAAACTAAACTAAAGTAAACAAAATAAGCTAAGCTAAGCTAAGCTAACCTAACCTAAACGAAACGAAACTAAACTAAACTAAAATAAAATAAACTAAAATAAAATAAACAAAACTAAACTAAACTAACCTAAACTGAAAACTAAACTATAAACTAAATTGTACTAAACTATACACTAAACTATAAACTAAACTAAACGAAAATAAACTAAACTATAAACTAAACTAAACTGAATTAAAATAAATTAAACCAACCTTACGTAACCTAACCTAACCTAACCTAAACTAAACTAAATTAAATTAACCCAACCTAACCTAAGCTGAACTAAACTAAATTCACTAAACCAAACTAAACAAAACCTCACTAACCTAACCTACCCTAACCTAAACTAAAGTAAATCAAACTAAACTATAAACTAAACTATAAACTAAACTAAACTAAAATATAAAGTAAAGTAAACTTAACTACACTATCCTAACCTTACCTAACCTAACTTAAACAAATCTAACTAAACTAACCTAACCTAAACTAAACTTAACTATAAACTAAACTAAACTAAACTAATCTATAAATTAACTAAACAAACTATACTAAAATAAACTAAACTAAACTAACCTAATCTAACCTAACCTAACCTAACCTAGCCTAACCTAAATTAAGCTAAGCTATCCTAACATTACGTAAGCTAACCTAAACGAAATTAAACTAAATAAACTAAACTAAACTAAACTAAACTAAACTAAACATAACTATACAAATCTAAACTAAACTAAACTAAACTATAAACTAAACTAAACTATAAATTAAACTAAATTAAATTTTAAACTAAACTATTAACTAAACTAAATTAAACTAAACTAATCTGTAAAATAAACAAAACTAAACTAAACTAAACTAACCTAACCTAACCTAGCCTAACGTAAACTAAACTAAACTAAACTAAACTAAAGAAAATAAGCTAAGCTAAGCTAACCTAAACGAAACTAAACTAAACTAAAATAAAATAAAATAAACTAAAATAAAATTTACGAAACTAAACTGAAAACTAAACTATAAACTAAATTGTACTAAACTATACACTAAACAATAAACTAAACTAAACGAAAATAAACTAAACTATAAACTAAACTAAACTGAATTAAAATAAATTAAACCAACCTTACGTAACCTAACCTAACCTAACCTAAACTATATTAAACTAAATTAACCCAACCTAACCTAAACTGAACTAAACTACATTCACTAAACTAAACAAAACTAAACCTCACTAACCTAACCTACCCTAACCTAAACTAACCTAAACTAAAGTAAATCAAACTAAACTAAACTAAATTAACTATAAACTAAACTAAACTATACTAAACTAAACTAAACTAAACTAAACTAAAATAACCTTACCTAACATAACCTAAACTAAACTAAACTAACTTAACCTAACCTAACCTAACCTAACCTAAATGAAACTAAACTAAACTAACCTAACTTAACGTAACTAAACTAAACTAAACTAACCTAAATTCAAATATACTAAACTAAACTTAACTCACCTAACCTAACCTAAATTAAGTAAACTAAACTAAACGAAACTAATCTAAACTAAATTAAACTAACCTAACCTAACCTAACCTAAACTAAACTAAACTATCCTAACCTAACCTAAACTAAACCAAAATAAAATAAACTAAACTAAACTAACATACCCTAACCTAAACTAAACTAAATTCAAATAAATTAAACTAAACTAAACTAACCTAAAATAACCTAACCTAACGTAAACTAAACTAAACTAAACCAAAGTAAACTAACCTAACATAACCTAACAAAAACTAATCTAAATTAAACTAAACTATAAACAAAACTAAACTAACCTAAACTAAACTAAATTAAACTAACCGAACCTAACCTATTCCAACCTAAACTAAAGTAAACTATACTAAACTAAACTAAACTAAAGAAAATAAGCTAAGCTAAGCTAACCTAAACGAAACTAAACTAAACTAAAATAAAATAAAATAAACTAAAATAAAATTTACGAAACTAAACTGAAAACTAAACTATAAACTAAATTGTACTAAACTATACACTAAACAATAAACTAAACTAAACGAAAATAAACTAAACTATAAACTAAACTAAACTGAATTAAAATAAATTAAACCAACCTTACGTAACCTAACCTAACCTAACCTAAACTATATTAAACTAAATTAACCCAACCTAACCTAAACTGAACTAAACTACATTCACTAAACTAAACAAAACTAAACCTCACTAACCTAACCTACCCTAACCTAAACTAACCTAAACTAAAGTAAATCAAACTAAACTAAACTAAATTAACTATAAACTAAACTAAACTATACTAAACTAAACTAAACTAAACTAAACTAAAATAACCTTACCTAACATAACCTAAACTAAACTAAACTAACTTAACCTAACCTAACCTAACCTAACCTAAATGAAACTAAACTAAACTAACCTAACTTAACGTAACTAAACTAAACTAAACTAACCTAAATTCAAATATACTAAACTAAACTTAACTCACCTAACCTAACCTAAATTAAGTAAACTAAACTAAACGAAACTAATCTAAACTAAATTAAACTAACCTAACCTAACCTAACCTAAACTAAACTAAACTATCCTAACCTAACCTAAACTAAACCAAAATAAAATAAACTAAACTAAACTAACATACCCTAACCTAAACTAAACTAAATTCAAATAAATTAAACTAAACTAAACTAACCTAAAATAACCTAACCTAACGTAAACTAAACTAAACTAAACCAAAGTAAACTAACCTAACATAACCTAACAAAAACTAATCTAAATTAAACTAAACTATAAACAAAACTAAACTAACCTAAACTAAACTAAATTAAACTAACCGAACCTAACCTATTCCAACCTAAACTAAAGTAAACTATACTAAACTAAATTAAACTAAAATTAACTAAACAAATTTAAAATATTAATGAAAAATAAAATATAAACTTAACTACAAACTAAACTATAAATTAAACTAAACTAAACTAAACTAAACTAAATTATAACTAACTAACCTAACCTAAACTAAATTAAACAAAACTATAAACGAACCTAAACTAAACTATCCTAAGCTAACGTAACGTAACCTAAACTAAACTAAACTAAACCAACCTAACCTAACCTAATCTAAACTAAACTATACTACAAACTAAACTAAACTATAAATTAAACTAAACTAAACTATCCTAACCTAACCTAAACTAAACTAAACTAAACTAAACTAACCTAAACAAAACCAAACAAAATTAAACTAATTTATAAATTAACTAAACTAAACTAAACTAAACTAACCTAAACTAACCTAAGCTAAACTAACTTATCCTAAACTAAACTAAACTAACCTAACCTAACCTAACCTAACCTAACCTAACCTAAATTAAACTATATTCACTAAACTAAACTACACTAACCTAACCTAAACTAAACTAAACTACACTAAACTAAACAATAAACTAAACTATAAACTAAACTAAAATAAACTATAAACTAAACTAAACTTCCATATAAACTAAAGAAAAGTAAACTATACTAACCTAACCTAACCTAACCTAAACTAACCTAAGCTAAACTAAACTAAACCATACTAACCTAACCTAACCTAACCTAAATTAAAATAAACTAACCTAACCTAACCAAAACTAAAATAAACTTAAATAAATAAACTAAACTAAACTAAACTATAAACTAAGCTATAAATTAACTAAACTAAACTATAAACTAAACTAAACTAAACTATAAATTAAACTAAACTAAACTATCCTAAACTAACCTAACTTAACCTAAACTGAACTAATCTACTCTAACTTAACCTAGCCTAAACTAACTTAAACTAAACTAAACTATAAACTAAACTAAATTATAAACTAAACTAAACTCAACCATCCTACCCTAACTTACCTTACCTAACCTAAACTAAACTAAACTGACCTAACTTAATATAATATAAACTAAACTAAACTAATTTACAAATTAACTAAAATCAAATAAACTAAACTAAATTAAATTAACCTAACCTAACCGAAGCTAAACTAGCCTATCCTAAAGTAAAGTAAACTATACTAAACTAACCTAACCTATCCTAACTTAAACTAAACTAAACTAAATTTACTAAACTAATATACACTAACCTAACCTAACCAAAACTAAACTAAACTAAACTAAACTGTAAACTAAACTATAAAATAAATTAAACTAAACTAAACAAAAATAAACTAAACTAACCTAACTTAACATAATATAAACTAAACTAAACTAACTAAACTAAACTAAACTGTAAACTAAACCATAAAATAAATTAAACTAAACTAAACTAAAATAAACTAAACTAACCTAAATTAACATAATATAAACTAAACTAAAGTAACATAAACTAAACTTACTAAACTAACATAACCTAACCTAACCTAAACTAAACTAAATTAAATTAAACTAAAATAAACCAAACTAAATTATACTATATACTAAACTAAACTAAACTATAAAGTAAACTATAAACTAAAATATAAACTAAAATAAACTAAACAATAAACTAAACTAAACTAAAGAAAACTAAACTAAACTAAACTAAACTATAAACTAAACTATAAACTAAACTTAACTAAACTAAACTAAACAAAAATAACCTAACCAAACCTAACTTAACCTAAATTAAACTAAACTAAACTAACCTAACCTAACTTAAACTAAACTAAAATAAACTAAACTAAATTCAAATAAACTAAACTAAGCTAATCTTACCTAACCTAACCTAACCTAAATTAAAGTAAACTAAACCAACCTAACCTATCCTAACCAAAACTAAACTAAACTAAACTAAAATAAACTAAACTAAACAAATCTAAACTATAAACTAAAATAAACTATAAACTTACCTCTACTAAACTAAAATAAACTAAACCAACCTAACCTAACCTAACCTAAAATAAAATAAACAAAACTAAACTAACCTAACCTAACAGAACCTAGCTTAACCTAAGCTAACCTAGACGAAAGGAAACTAAACTAAACTGAACTTAACTAAACTATAAATTAAACTATTAGCAAAACTGAACTAAATTATAAACTAAACTATAAACTAAACTAAACTAAACTATAAATTAAAATAAACTATAAACTAAAGTATATTAAATTATAAACTAAACTATACTAAACTAAACTAAACTAATCTAAACTAACCTAATATACCCTAACCAAACCTAAGCTAAACTAAACTATACTAAACTAGTCTAACGTAAGCTAACCTAAACTAAATTATAAATTAAACTATTAGCAAAACTAAACTAAACTATAAACTAAAATACAAACTAAACTAAATTATAAATTAAAATAAACTATAAACTAAACTATAAACTAAACTAAATTAAATTATAAACTAAACTAAAGTACACTATACTAAACTAAACTAAGGTAAACTAACCTAATCTAACCTAACCAAACCTAAGGTAAAGTAAACTAAACTAAACTAATCTAACCTAAGCTAAACTAAACTAAACTAAACTAAACTAACCTAACCTAACGTAACCTAACGTAACCTAAATTAAACTAAACTAAACTAACCTAACATAACCTAATCTAAATTAAACTAAACTAAATTCAAATAAACTAAACTAAACTGAATTAATTTAAACTAACCTAACCTAACCAAAACTAAACTAAACTAAACTAAATAAACTAAGCTAAAATAAATTAATCTAACCTAACGTAAACTTACTAAACTAGAATTAAATAAACTAAACTAAATTAAACTATAAACAAAACTAAACTAAACTATAAACTAAACTAAACTAAACTATAAACTAACATAAACTAAACTAAACTATCCTGTCCTAACTTAACCTAACCTAACATAAACTAAACTATACTAAATAAACCTAACCTAACTTAAACTAAACTAAACTAAACTATTTTATCTAAATTATAAACTAAACTATAAACTAAACTAAATTAAACTAAACTAAACTATAAACTAAATTAAACTAAACTATAAACTAAACTATAAACTAAACTAAACTAAACTAACCTAACCTAACCTAACCAAAATAAAAATAAACTAATCTAACCTAACTTAAACTAAACTAAACTAAACTAAATTCAAATAAACTAAACTAATCTAAACTTAATTAAACTAAGCTAACCTAACCTAACCAAAACTAAACCAAATTAAACTAAACTAAAATAAACTAAAGTAAACTAAACTATAAACTAAACTATAAACTACACCAAACTAAACCATAAACTAAACTATAAACGTAACTAAACTAAATTATAAACTAAACTAAACAACCATATAAACTAAAGAAAACTAAACTAAACTAACCTAACCTAACATAACCTAATCTAACCTAAACTAAACTAAACTTAACAAAACTAACCTAACCTAACCTAAACTAGTTTAAACTAACCTAAACTAACCAAAACTAAAATAAACTAAACTAAAATAAAATAAACTAAACTAAACTATAAATTAAGCTATAAATTAACTAAACTAAATTATAAACTAAACTAAACTATACTAAAATAAACTAAACTAATCTAACCTTACCTAACCCAACCTAAACTAAACTAAACTAACCTAACCTAACCTAACCTAAATGAAACTAAAGTAAACTAACCTAACTTAACCTAACTAAACTAAACTAAACTAACCTAAATTCAAATATACTAAACTAAACTTAACTCACCTAACCTAACATAAATTAAGAAAACTAAACTAAACGAAACTAAACTAAACTAAATTAAACTAACCTAACATAACCTAACCTAAACTAAATTAAACTAAACTATCCTAACCTAACCTAAACTAAACTAAACCAAAATAAACTAAACTAAACTAAACTAACCTACCCTAACCTAAACTAAACGAAATTCAAATAAATTAAACTAAACTAAACTAACCTAAAGTAATCTAATCTAACATAACCTAAACTAAACTAAACCAAAGTAAACTAACCTATCCTAACCTAACAAAAACTAATCTAAATTAAACTAAACTATAAACAAAACTAAACTAACGTAAACTAAACTAAACAAAACTAACCGAACCTAACCTACCCTAAACTAACCTAAACTAAAGTAAACTATAAAAAACTAAATTAAACTAAACTTAACTAAACAAATTTAAAATATTAGTTAAACATAAAATATAAACTTAACTATAAACTAAACTATAAATTAAACTAAACCAAACTAAACTAAATCATACCTAACTAACCTAACCTAAACTAAATTAAACTAAACTATAAACGAAACTAAACTAAACTATCCTAAGCTAACGTAACGTAACCTAAACTAAACTAAACTAAACTAACGTAACCTAACCTAACCTAACCTAAACTAAATTAAACTAAACTAACCTAACCTAATCAAAACTAAACTAAACTAAACTAATCTATAAATTAACTAAACTAATCTAAACTAAACTAAACTAAACTAAACTAACATAACCTAAGCTAAACTAGCCTATCCTAAACTAAACTAAACTAAACTAACCTAACCTAACCTAACCTAACCTAACCTAAATTAAACTATATTCACCAAACTAAACTACACTAACCTAACCTAAACTAAACTAAACTAAACTAAACTAAACTAAACTGTAAGCTAAACTAATAACTAAATTAAACTAAACTAAACTAAAATAAACTAAACTAACCTAACCTAACATAACCTAACCTAGGCAAAACTAAACTAAACTAAACTAACCTAACCTAATCTAAAGTAAACTAAACTAAATTCACTAATCTATGTTAAACTAAACTACACTAACCTAACCTAACCTAAACTAAACTAAACTATAAACTAAATTAAACTAAAATAAAATAAACTAAACTAAATTAAACTAACGTAATCTAAACTAACCTAACCTAACCTAACATAAACTAAACTTACTAAACTTACCTAACATAATCTAACCTAAACTAAACTAAACTAAATTAAACTAAAATAAACAAAACTAAATTATACTATATACTAAACTAAACTAAACTATGAACTAAACTAAAGTAAACTAAACTAAACTATAAACTTAACTATAAACTAAACAATAAACTAAACTAAACTAAACAGTAAACTAAACTAAAGTAAACTAAATTACCCTACCCTAACCTAACCTAACCAAAACTAAAATAAACTAAACTAAATTACCTAACCTATCCTAACCTAACCTAACCTAACGTAAACTAAACTAAATTATAAACTTAACTATAAACTAAACTATAAACTAAACTAAACTAAATTATAAACTAAAGTAAAGTAAACTTAACTACACTATCCAAACCTTACCTAACCTAACCTAAACAAAACTAAACTAAACTAACCTAACCTAAACTAAACTAAACTATAAACTAAGCTATAAATTAACTAAACTAAATTATAAACTAAACTAAATTATACTAAACTAAACTAAACTAAACTAACCTAACCTAACCTAACCTAAATGAAACTAAAATAAACTAACCTAACTTAACCTAACTAAACTAAACTAAACTAACCTAAATTCAAATCTACTAAACTAAACTTAACTCACCTAACCTAATCTAAATTAAGTGAATTAAACTAAACGAAACTAAAATAAACTAAATTAAACTAACCTAACCTAACCTAAACTAAACTAAACTAAACTATCCTAACCTAACCTTACCTAAACTAAATCAAAATAAAATAAACTAAACTAACCTACTCTAACCTAAACTAAACTAAATTAAACTAAACTAAACTAAACCAAACTAACCTAAAATAACCTAACCTAAAATAACCTAAACTAAACTAAACCAAAGTAAACTAACCTAACCTAACCAAAACTAATTTAAATTAAACTAAACTATAAACAAAACTAAACTAACCTAAACTAAACTAAACTAACCGAACCTAACCTATTCTAACCTAATCTAACCTAATTTAAACTAAACTAAACTTCCCTAACCTACCCTAAACAAACCTAAACTAAAGTAAACTATACTAAACTAAAATAAACTAAACTTAACTAAACAAATTTAAAATATTAATTAAACATAAAATATAAACTTAACTATAAACTAAACTATAAATTAAACTAAACTAAGCTAAACTAAATTATACATAACTAACCTAACCCAAATTAAATTAAATTAAATTATAAACGAAACTAAACTAAACTATCCTAAGCTAACGTAACGTAACCTAAACTAAACTAAACTAACCTAACCTAACCTAATCTAAACTAAACTAAACTATAAACTAAACTAAATTATAATCTAAACTAAATTATTTTAAACTATCCTAACCTAACCTAACCTAACCTAACCTAACCTAAATTAAACTAAACTAAACTAACCTAACCTAATCAAAACTAAACTAAACTAAACTAAACTAACCTAACCTAACCTAAGCTAAACTAGCCTGTCCTAAAGTAAACTAAAATAATCTAACCTAATCTAACCTAAATTAAACTAAATTCACTAAACTAAACTACACTAACCTAACCTAAACTAAGCTAAACTAAACTAAACTAAACTGTAAACTAAACTATAATCTAAATTAAACTAAACTAAACTAAAATAAACTAAACTAACCTAACCAAACATAACCTAACCTAGCCTAATCTAAACTAAACTAAACTAACCTAACCTAACCTAACCTAAACTAAACTAAACTAAATTCACTAAACTAAGCTAAACTAAACTACACTAACCTAACCTAACCTAAACTAAACTAAAATAAACTATAAACTAAACTATAAACTAAATTAAACTAATATAACAAAACTAAATTATACTATATACTAAACCAAACTAAACTATGAACTAAACTAAAGTAAACTAAACTAAACTATAAACTTAACTATAAACTAAACAATAAACTAAACTAAACTATAAACTAAACTAAACTAAACTAAAGTAAATTAAATTAACCTACCCTAACCTAACCTAACTAAAACTAAAATAAACTAAACTAAACTTACCTAACCTATCCTAACCTAACCTAACCTAACCTAAACTAAACTAAATTATAAACTAAACTATAAACTAAACTATAAACTAAACTAAACTAAATTATAAACCAAAGTAAAGTAAACTTAACTACACTATCCTAACCTTACCTAACCTAACCTAAACAAAACTAAACTAAACTAACATAACCTAAACTAAACTAAACTATAAACTAAACTAAACAAACTAATCTATAAATTAACTAAACAAACTATACTAAAATAAACTAAACTAAACTAACCTAATCTAACCTAACCTAACCTAGCCTAACCTAAATTAAACTAAGCTGACCTAACCTAACATAAGCTAACCTAAAGGAAAACAAACTAAATAAACTAAACTAAACTAAACTAAACTAATCATAACTATACAAATCTAAATTAAACTAAGCTAAACTATAAACTAAACTAAACTATAAACTAAACTAAATTAAATTATAAACTAAACTATTAACTAAACTAAATTAAACTAAACTAAGCTGTAAAATAAACAAAACTAAACTAAACTATACTAAACTAACTTAACCTAACTTAACCAAAATAAAAATAAACTAATCTAACCTAACCTAAACTAAACTAAACTAAATTAAATTCAAATAAACTAAACTAATCTAAACTTAACTAAACTAACCTAACCTAACCTAAACAAAACTAAACCAAATTAAACTAAACTAAAATAAACTAAAGTAAACTAAACTATAAACTAAACTATAAACTACACTAAACTATACTATAAACTAAACTATAAACTAAACTAAACTAAACTATAAATTAAACTATAAACTAAACTAAACAACCATATAAACTAAAGAAAACTAAACTAAACTAACCTAACCTAACCTAACCTAAACTAACCTAAGCTAAACTAAACTTAACAAAACTAACCTAACTTAACTTAAACTAAATTAATTTAAACTCAGCTAAACTAACCAAAACTAAAATAAATTAAACTAAACTAAACTAAACTAAACTATAAATAAAGCTATAAATTAACTAAACTAAATTATAAACTAAACTAAACTATACTAAACTAAATTAAACTAATCTAACCTTACCTAACCCAACCTAAACTAAACTAAACTAACCTAACCTAACCTAACCTAAATGAAACTAAACTAAACTAACCTAACTTAACCTAACTAAACTAAACTAAACTAACCTAAATTCAAATATACTAAACTAAACTTAACTCACCTAACCTAACCTAAATTAAATAAACTAAACTAAACGAAACTAAACTAAACTAATTAAACTAACCTAACCTAACCTAACCTAAACTAAACTAAACTAAACTATTCTAACCTAACCTAACCTAACCTAAACTAAATTAAACTAAACTAACCTAACCTAATCAAAACTAAACTAAACTAAACTAATCTATAAATTAACTAAACTAATCTAAACTAAACTAAACTAAACTAAACTAACATAACCTAAGCTAAACTAGCCTATCCTAAACTAAACTAAACTAAACTAACCTAACCTAACCTAACCTAACCTAACCTAACCTAAATTAAACTATATTCACCAAACTAAACTACACTAACCTAACCTAAACTAAACTAAACTAAACTAAACTAAACTAAACTGTAAGCTAAACTATAAACTAAATTAAACTAAACTAAACTAAAATAAACTAAACTAACCTAACCTAACATAACCTAACCTAGGCAAAACTAAACTAAACTAAACTAACCTAACCTAATCTAAACTAAACTAAACTATAAACTAAACTAAATTATAATCTAAACTAAATTATTTTAAACTATCCTAACCTAACCTAACTTAACCTAAACTAAACTAAACTAAACTAACCTAACCTAATCAAAACTAAACTAAACTAAACTAAACTAACCTAACCTAACCAAAGCTAAACTAGCCTGTCCTAAACTGAACTAAAATAACCTAACCTAATCTAACCTAAATTAAACTAAATTCACTAAACTAAACTACACTAACCTAACCTAAACTAAGCTAAACTAAACTAAACTGAATTGTAAACTAAACTATAATCTAAATTAAACTAAACTAAACTAAAATAAACTAAACTAACCTAACCAAACATAACCTAACCTAGCCTAAACTAAACTAAACTAACCTAACCTAACCTAACCTAACCTAAACTAAACTAAACTAAATTCACTAAACTAAGCTAAACTAAACTACACTAACCTAACCTAACCTAAACTAAACTAAAATAAACTAAACTATAAACTAAATTAAACTAAAATAAAATAAATTAAACTAAATTAAACTAACCTAATCTAAACTAACCTAACCTAACATAAACTAAACTTACTAAACTAACCTAACCTAACCTAACCTAAACTAAACTAAAATAAATTAAACTAAAATAAACAAAACTAAATTATACTATATACTAAACCAAACTAAACTATAAACTAAACTAAAGTAAACTAAACTAAACTATAAACTTAACTATAAACTAAACAATAAACTAAACTAAAGTATAAACTAAACTAAACTAAACTAAAGTAAATTAAATTAACCTACCCTAACCTAACCTAACTAAAACTAAAATAAACTAAACTAAACTTACCTAACCTATCCTAACCTAATCTAACCTAATCTAAACTAAACTAAATTATAAACTAAACTATAAACTAAACTATAAACTAAACTAAACTAAATTATAAACTAAAGTAAAGTAAACTTAACTACACTATCCTAACCTTACCTAACCTAACCTAAACAAAACTAAACTAAACTAACATAACCTAAACTAAACTAAACTATAAACTAAACTAAACAAACTAACCTATAAATTAACTAAACAAACTATACTAAAATAAACTAAACTAAACTAACCTAATCTAACCTAACCTAACCTAGCCTAACCTAAATTAAGCTAAGCTGACCTAACCTAACGTAAGCTAACCTAAAGGAAAACAAACTAAATAAACTAAACTAAACTAAACTAAACTAAACATAACTATACAAATGTAAATTAAACTAAGCTAAACTATAAACTAAACTAAACTATAAAGTAAACTAAATTAAATTATGAACTAAACTATTAACTAAACTAAATTAAACTAAACTAAGCTGTAAAATAAACAAAACTAAACTAAACTATACTAAACTAATTTAACCTAACCTAACCAAAATAAAAATAAACTAATCTAACCTAACCTAAACTAAACTAAACTAAATTAAATTCAAATAAACTAAACTAATCTAAACTTAACTAAACTAACCTAACCTAACCTAAACAAAACTAAACCAAATTAAACTAAACTAAAATAAACTAAAGTAAACTAAACTATAAACTAAACTATAAACTACACTAAACTATACTGTAAACTAAACTATAAACTAAACTAAACTAAACTATAAATTAAACTATAAACTACACTAAACAACCATATAAACTAAAGAAAACTAAACTAAACTAACCTAACCTAACCTAAACTAACCTAAGCTAAACTAAACTTAACAAAACTAACCTAACTTAACTTAAACTAAACTAATTTAAACTCAGCTAAACTAACCAAAACTAAAATAAATTAAACTAAACTAAACTAAACTAAACTATAAACTAAGCTATAAATTAACTAAACTAAATTATACACTAAACTAAACTATACTAAACTAAATTAAACTAATCTAACCTTACCTAACCCAACCTAAACTAAACTAAACTAACCTAACCTAACCTAACCTAAATGAAACTAAACTAAACTAACCTAACTTAACCTAACTAAACTAAACTAAACTAACCTAAATTCAAATATACTAAACTAAACTTAACTCACCTAACCTAACCTAAATTAAATAAACTAAACTAAACGAAACTAAACTAATTAAACTAACCTAACCTAACCTAACCTAAACTAAACTATTCTAACCTAACCTAACCTAAACTAAACCAAAATAAAATAAACTAAACTAAACTAACCTTCCCTAACCTAAACTAAACTAAATTAAATTAAACTAAAATAAACAAAACTAAATTATACTATATACCAAATCAAACTAAACTATGAACTAAACTAAAATAAACTAAACTAAACTGTAAACTGAACTATAAACTAAACAATAAACTAAAGTAAACTAAACTATAAACTAAACTAAAGTAAACTAAATTAACCTACCCTAACCTAACCTAACCAAAACTAAAATAAACTAAACTAAACTTACCTAACTTATCCTAACCTAAACTAACCTAACCTAACCAAAACTAAACTAAATTATAAACTAGACTATAAACTAAACTATAAACTAAACTAATCTAAATTAAAAACTAAAATAAAGTAAACTTAACTACACGATCCTAACCTTACCTAACCTAACCTAAACAAAACTAAACTAAACTAATCTAACCTAAACTAAACCAAACTATATACTAAGCTATAAATTAACTAAATTAAACTATAAATTAAACTAAATTATACTAAACTAAACAAAACTAAACTAACCTAACCTAAACTAAGCTAAACTAATCTAAACTAAACTAGTCTAACCTTACCTAACCTAACCTAAACTAAACTAAACTAACCTAAATTCAAATATACTGAACTAATCTTAACTCACCTAACCTAAACTAAATTAAGTAAACTAAACTAAACGAAACTAAACTAAACAAAATAAACTAACTTAACCTAACGTAAACTAAACTAAACTAAATTATCCTAACCTAACCTAACCTAAACTAAATCAAAATAAAATAAACTAAACTAAACTAACCTACCCTAATCTAAACTAAACTAAATTAAAATAAACTAAACTAAAGTAAACTAACCTAAAATAACCTAACCTAACATAACCTAACCTAAACTAAACCAAAGTAAACTAACCTAACCTAACCAAAACTAATTTAAATTAAACTAAACTATAAACAAAACTAAACTAACCTAAACTAAACTAAACTAAACTAAACTAACCGAACCTAACCTATTCTAATGTAATCTAACCTAATTTAAACTAAACTAAACTAACCTAACCCACCCTAAAGTAACCTAAACTAAAGTAAACTATACTAAACTAAATTAAACTAAACTTAACTAAACAAATTTAAAATATTAATTAAACATAAAATATAAACTTAACTATAAATTAACTATAAATTAAACTAAACTAAACTAAGCTAAACTAAATTATACCTAACTAACCTAACCTAAACTAAATAAAACTAAATTATAAACGAAACTAAACTAAACTATCCTAAGCTAACGTAACGTAACCTAAACTAATGTAAACTAAACTAACCTAACCTAACCTAATCTAAACTAAAGTAAACTATAAACTAAACTAAATTATAATCTAAACTAAACTATTTTAAACTATTCTAACCTAACCTAACCTAACCTAACCTAAACTAAACTAAACTAAACTAACCTAACCTAATCAAAACTAAACTAAACTAAACTAAACTAACCTAACCTAACCTAAGCTAAACTAGCCTATCCTGAACTAAACTAAAATAACCTAACGTAACCTAACCTAAATTAAACTAAATTCACTAAACTAAACTACACTAACCTAACCTAAACTAAGCTAAACTAAACTAAACTAAACTGTAAACTAAACTATAAACTAAATTAAACTAAACTAAACTAAAATAAACTAAACTAACCTAACCTAACATAACCTAACCTAGCCTAAACTAAACTAAACTAAACTAACCTAACCTTACCAAACCTAACCTAAACTAAACTAAACTAAACTAAACTATAAACTAAACTATAAACTAAATTAAACTAAAATAAAATAAAATAAACTAAATTAAACTAACCTAATCCAAACTAACCTAACCTAACATAAACTAAACTTACTAAACTAACCTAACCTAACCTAAACTAAACTAAAATAAATTAAACTAAAATAAACAAAACTAAATTATACTATATACTAAACCAAACTAAACTATGAACTAAACTAAAGTAAACTAAACTAAACTATAACACTTAACTATAAACTAAACAATAAACTAAACTAAACTAAACTATAAACTAAACTAAACTAAACTAAAGTAAACTAAATTAACCTACCCTAACCTAACCTAACTAAAATTAAAATAAACTAAACTAAACTTACCTAACTTATCCTAACCTAACCTAACCTAAACTAAACTAAATTATAAACTAAACTATAAACTAAACTATAAACTAAACTAAACTAAATTATAAACTAAAGTAAAGTAAACTTAACTACACTATCCTAACCTTACCTAACCTAACCTAAACAAAACTAAACTAAACTAACCTAACCTAAACTAAACTAAACTATAAACTAAACTTACCAAACTAATCTATAAATTAACTAAACAAACTATACTAAAATAAAATAAACTAAACTAACCTAATCTAACCTAACCTAACCTAACCTAGCCTAACCTAAATTAAGCTAAGCTGACCTAACCCAACTTAAGGTAACCTAAACGAAAATAAACTAAATAAACTAAACTAAACTAAACTAAACTAAACATAACTATACAAATCTAAACTAAACTAAACTAAACTATAAACTAAACTATAAACTAAACTAAATTAAATTATAAACTAAACTATTAACTAAACTAAATTAAACTAAACTAAGCTGTAAAATAAACAAAACTAAACTAAACTAAACTAAACTAACCTAACGTAACCTAACCTAAACAAAATAAAAATAAACTAAACTTACCTAACCAAACCTAACCTTAACTAAACTAAACTAAACTGAACTAACCTAAACTAACCTAACCTAACCAAAACTAAACTAAACTGAACTAAACTAATAACTAAACTATAAACTAAACTAAACTAAACTATAAACTAAACTAAACAGCACTAATAACTAAACTAAACCCAAATAAACCAACCTAACCTAACCTTTCCTAAGCTAAACTTTACTAAACTAAACTAACCTAACCTAACCTAACCTACCTAGCCTAACGTCAACTAAACTAAACTAAACTAAAGTAAACAAAATAAGCTAAGCTAAGCTAAGCTAACCTAACCTAAACGAAACGAAACTAAACTAAACTAAAATAAAATAAACTAAAATAAAATAAACAAAACTAAACTAAACTAACCTAAACTGAAAACTAAACTATAAACTAAATTGTACTAAACTATACACTAAACTATAAACTAAACTAAACTAAACTAAACGAAAATAAACTAAACTATAAACTAAACTAAACTGAATTAAAATAAATTAAACCAACCTTACGTAACCTAACCTAACCTAACCTAAACTAAACTAAATTAAATTAACCCAACCTAACCTAAGTTGAACTAAACTAAATTCACTAAACCAAACTAAACTAAACCTCACTAACCTAACCTACCCTAACCTAAACTAAAGTAAATCAAACTAAACTATAAACTAAACTATAAACTAAACTAAACTAAAATATAAAGTAAAGTAAACTTAACTACACTATCCTAACCTTACCTAACCTAACTTAAACAAATCTAACTAAACTAACCTAACCTAAACTAAACTTAACTATAAACTAAACTAAACTAAACTAATCTATAAATTAACGAAACAAACTATACTAAAATAAACTAAACTAAACTAACCTAATCTAACCTAACCTAACCTAACCTAGCCTAACCTAAATTAAGCTAAGCTATCCTAACATTACGTAAGCTAACCTAAACGAAATTAAACTAAATAAACTAAACTAAACTAAACTAAACTAAACTAAACATAACTATACAAATCTAAACTAAACTAAACTAAACTATAAATTAAACTAAATTAAATTTTAAACTAAACTATTAACTAAACTAAATTAAACTAAACTAATCTGTAAAATAAACAAAACTAAACTAAACTAACCTAACCTAACCTAACCTAGCCTAACGTAAACTAAACTAAACTAAACTAAACTAAAGAAAATAAGCTAAGCTAAGCTAAGCTAAGCTAACCTAAACGAAACTAAACTAAACTAAAATAAAATAAAATAAACTAAAATAAAATTTACGAAACTAAACTGAAAACTAAACTATAAACTAAATTGTACTAAACTATACACTAAACAATAAACTAAACTAAACGAAAATAAACTAAACTATAAACTAAACTAAACTGAATTAAAATAAATTAAACCAACCTTACGTAACCTAACCTAACCTAACCTAAACTATATTAAACTAAATTAACCCAACCTAACCTAAACTGAACTAAACTAAATTCACTAAACTAAACAAAACTAAACCTCACTAACCTAACCTACCCTAACCTAAACTAACCTAAACTAAAGTAAATCAAACTAAACTAAACTTAACTAAACTATAAACTAAACTAAACTATACTAAACTAAACTAAACTAAACTAAACTAAAATAACCTTACCTAACATAACCTAAACTAAACTAAACTAACCTAACCTAACCTAACCTAACCTAAATGTAACTAAACTAAACTAACCTAACTTAACGTAACTAAACTAAACTAAACTAACCTAAATTCAAATATACTAAACTAAACTTAACTCACCTAACCTAACCTAAATTAAGTAAACTAAACTAAACGAAACTAATCTAAACTAAATTAAACTAACCTAACCTAACCTAACCTAAACTTAACTAAACTAAACTATCCTAACCTAACCTAAACTAAACCAAAATAAAATAAACTAAACTAAACTAACATACCCTAACCTAAACTAAACTAAATTCAAATAAATTAAACTAAACTAAACTAACCTAAAATAACCTAACCTAACGTAACCTAAACTAAACTAAACCAAAGTAAACTAACCTAACATAACCTAACAAAAACTAATCTAAATTAAACTAAACTATAAACAAAACTAAACTAACCTAAACTAAACTAAATTAAACTAACCGAACCTAACCTATTCCAACCTAAACTAAAGTAAACTATACTAAACTAAATTAAACTAACCGAACCTAACCTATTCCAACCTAAACTAAAGTAAACTATACTAAACTAAATTAAACTAAAATTAGCTAAACAAATTTAAAATATTAATGAAAAATAAAATATAAACTTAACTACAAACTAAACTATAAATTAAACTAAACTAAACTAAACTAAACTAAATTATAACTAACTAACCTAACCTAAACTAAATTAAACAAAACTATAAACGAACCTAAACTAAACTATCCTAAGCTAACGTAACGTAACCTAAACTAAACTAAACTAAACCAACCTAACCTAACCTAATCTAAACTAAACTATACTACAAACTAAACTAAACTATAAATTAAACTAAACTAAACTATCCTAACCTAACCTAAACTAAACTAAACTAAACTAAACTAACCTAAACAAAACCAAACAAAATTAAACTAATTTATAAATTAACTAAACTAAACTAAACTAAACTAACCTAAACTAACCTAAGCTAAACTAACTTATCCTAAACTAAACTAAACTAACCTAACCTAACCTAACCTAACCTAACCTAAATTAAACTATATTCACTAAACTAAACTACACTAACCTAACCTAAACTAAACTAAACTACACTAAACTAAACAATAAACTAAACTATAAACTAAACTAAAATAAACTATAAACTAAACTAAACAACCATATAAACTAAAGAAAAGTAAACTATACTAACCTAACCTAACCTAACCTAAACTAACCTAAGCTAAACTAAACTAAACCATACTAACCTAACCTAACCTAACCTAAATTAAAATAAACTAACCTAACCTAACCAAAACTAAAATAAACTTAAATAAATAAACTAAACTAAACTAAACTATAAACTAAGCTATAAATTAACTAAACTAAACTATAAACTAAACTAAAATAAACTATAAATTAAACTAAACTAAACTATCCTAAACTAACCTAACTTAACCTAAACTGAACTAATCTACTCTAACTTAACCTAGCCTAAACTAACTTAAACTAAACTAAACTATAAACTAAACTAAATTATAAACTAAACTAAACTCAACCATCCTACCCTAACTTACCTTACCTAACCTAAACTAAACTAAACTGACCTAAATTAATATAATATAAACTAAACTAAACTAATTTACAAATTAACTAAAATCAAATAAACTAAACTAAATTAAATTAACCTAACCTAACCTAAGCTAAACTAGCCTATCCTAAAGTAAAGTAAACTATACTAAACTAACCTAACCTATCCTAACTTAAACTAAACTAAACTAAATTTACTAAACTAATATACACTAACCTAACCTAACCAAAACTAAACTAAACTAAACTAAACTGTAAACTAAACTATAAAATAAATTAAACTAAACTAAACAAAAATAAACTAAACTAACCTAACTTAACATAATATAAACTAAACTAAACTAACTAAACTAAACTAAACTGTAAACTAAACCATAAAATAAATTAAACTAAACTAAACTAAAATAAACTAAACTAACCTAAATTAACATAATATAAACTAAACTAAAGTAACATAAACTAAACTTACTAAACTAACATAACCTAACCTAACCTAAACTAAACTAAATTAAATTAAACTAAAATAAACCAAACTAAATTATACTATATACTAAACTAAACTAAACTATAAAGTAAACTATAAACTAAAATATAAACTAAAATAAACTAAACAATAAACTAAACTAAACTAAAGAAAACTAAACTAAACTAAACTAAACTATAAACTAAACTATAAACTAAACTTAACTAAACTAAACTAAACAAAAATAACCTAACCAAACCTAACTTAACCTAAATTAAACTAAACTAAACTAACCTAACCTAACTTAAACTAAACTAAAATAAACTAAACTAAATTCAAATAAACTAAACTAAGCTAATCTTACCTAACCTAACCTAACCTAAATTAAAGTAAACTAAACCAACCTAACCTATCCTAACCAAAACTAAACTAAACTAAACTAAAATAAACTAAACTAAACAAATCTAAACTATAAACTAAAATAAACTATAAACTTACCTCTACTAAACTAAAATAAACTAAACTAACCTAACCTAACCTAACCTAAAATAAAATAAACAAAACTAAACTAACCTAACCTAACAGAACCTAGCTTAACCTAAGCTAACCTAGACGAAAGGAAACTAAACTAAACTGAACTTAACTAAACTATAAATTAAACTATTAGCAAAACTGAACTAAATTATAAACTAAACTATAAACTAAACTAAACTAAACTATAAATTAAAATAAACTATAAACTAAAGTAAATTAAATTATAAACTAAACTATACTAAACTAAACTAAACTAATCTAAACTAACCTAATATACCCTAACCAAACCTAAGCTAAACTAAACTATACTAAACTAGTCTAACGTAAGCTAACCTAAACTAAATTATAAATTAAACTATTAGCAAAACTAAACTAAATTATAAACTAAAATACAAATTAAACTAAATTATAAATTAAAATAAACTATAAACTAAACTATAAACTAAACTAAATTAAATTATAAACTAAACTAAAGTACACTATACTAAACTAAACTAAGGTAAACTAACCTAATCTAACCTAACCAAACCTAAGGTAAAGTAAACTAAACTAAACTAATCTAACCTAAGCTAAAATAAACTAAACTAAACTAAACTAACCTAACCTAACGTAACCTAACGTAACCTAAATTAAACTAAACTAAACTAACCTAACATAACCTAATCTAAATTAAACTAAACTAAATTCAAATAAACTAAACTAAACTGAATTAAACTAAACTAACCTAACCTAACCAAAACTAAACTAAACTAAACTAAATAAACTAAGCTAAAATAAATTAATCTAACCTAACGTAAACTTACTAAACTAGAATTAAATAAACTAAACTAAATTAAACTATAAACAAAACTAAACTAAACTATAAACTAAACTATAAACTAACATAAACTAAACTAAACTATCCTGTCCTAACCTAACCTAACCTAACATAAACTAAACTATACTAAATAAACCTAACCTAACTTAAACTAAACTAAACTAAACTATTTTATCTAAATTATAAACTAAACTATAAACTAAACTAAATTAAACTAAACTAAACTATAAACTAAATTAAACTAAACTATAAACTAAACTAAACTAAACTAACCTAACCTAACCAAAATAAAAATAAACTAATCTAACCTAACTTAAACTAAACTAAACTAAACTAAATTCAAATAAACTAAACTAATCTAAACTTAATTAAACTAAGCTAACCTAACCTAACCAAAACTAAACCAAATTAAACTAAACTAAAATAAACTAAAGTAAACTAAACTATAAACTAAACTATAAACTACACCAAACTAAACCATAAACTAAACTATAAACGTAACTAAACTAAATTATAAACTAAACTAAACAACCATATAAACTAAAGAAAACTAAACTAAACTAACCTAACCTAACATAACCTAATCTAACGTAAACTAAACTAAACTTAACAAAACTAACCTAACCTAACCTAAACTAGTTTAAACTAACCTAAACTAACCAAAACTAAAATAAACTAAACTAAAATAAAATAAACTAAACTAAACTATAAATTAAGCTATAAATTAACTAAACTAAATTATAAACTAAACTAAACTATACTAAAATAAACTAAACTAATCTAACCTTACCTAACCCAACCTAAACTAAACTAAACTAACCTAACCTAACCTAACCTAAATGAAACTAAAGTAAACTAACCTAACTTAACCTAACTAAACTAAACTAAACTAACCTAAATTCAAATATACTAAACTAAACTTAACTCACCTAACCTAACATAAATTAAGAAAACTAAACTAAACGAAACTAAACTAAACTAAATTAAACTAACCTAACATAACCTAACCTAAACTAAATTAAACTAAACTATCCTAGCCTAACCTAAACTAAACTAAACCAAAATAAACTAAACTAAACTAAACTAACCTACCCTAACCTAAACTAAACGAAATTCAAATAAATTAAACTAAACTAAACTAACCTAAAGTAATCTAATCTAACATAACCTAAACTAAACTAAACCAAAGTAAACTAACCTATCCTAACCTAACAAAAACTAATCTAAATTAAACTAAACTATAAACAAAACTAAACTAACGTAAACTAAACTAAACAAAACTAACCGAACCTAACCTACCCTAAACTAACCTAAACTAAAGTAAACTATACTAAACTAAATTAAACTAAACTTAACTAAACAAATTTAAAATATTAGTTAAACATAAAATATAAACTTAACTATAAACTAAACTATAAATTAAACTAAACCAAACTAAACTAAATCATACCTAACTAACCTAACCTAAACTAAATTAAACTAAACTATAAACGAAACTAAACTAAACTATCCTAAGCTAACGTAACGTAACCTAAACTAAACTAAACTAACGTAACCTAACCTAACCTAACCTAAACTAAATTAAACTAAACTAACCTAACCTAATCAAAACTAAACTAAACTAAACTAATCTATAAATTTACTAAACTAATCTAAACTAACATAACCTAAGCTAAACTAGCCTATCCTAAACTAAACTAAACTAAACTAACCTAACCTAACCTAACCTAACCTAACCTAAATTAAACTATATTCACCAAACTAAACTACACTAACCTAACCTAAACTAAACTAAACTAAACTAAACTAAACTGTAAGCTAAACTATAAACTAAATTAAACTAAACTAAACTAAAATAAACTAAACTAACCTAACCTAACATAACCTAACCTAGGCAAAACTAAACTAAACTAAACTAACCTAACCTAATCTAAAGTAAACTAAACTAAATTCACTAATCTATGTTAAACTAAACTACACTAACCTAACCTAACCTAAACTAAACTAAACTATAAACTAAATTAAACTAAAATAAAATAAACTAAACTAAATTAAACTAACGTAATCTAAACTAACCTAACCTAACCTAACATAAACTAAACTTACTAAACTTACCTAACATAATCTAACCTAAACTAAACTAAACTAAATTAAACTAAAATAAACAAAACTAAATTATACTATATACTAAACTAAACTAAACTATGAACTAAACTAAAGTAAACTAAACTAAACTATAAACTTAACTATAAACTAAACAATAAACTAAACTAAACTAAACTGTAAACTAAACTAAAGTAAACTAAATTACCCTACCCTAACCTAACCTAACCAAAACTAAAATAAACTAAACTAAATTACCTAACCTATCCTAACCTAACCTAACCTAACGTAAACTAAACTAAATTATAAACTTAACTATAAACTAAACTATAAACTAAACTAAACTAAATTATAAACTAAAGTAAAGTAAACTTAACTACACTATCCAAACCTTACCTAACCTAACCTAAACAAAACTAAACTAAACTAACCTAACCTAAACTAAACTAAACTATAAACTAAGCTATAAATTAACTAAACTAAATTATAAACTAAACTAAATTATACTAAACTAAACTAAACTAAACTAACCTAACCTAACCTAACCTAAATGAAACTAAAATAAACTAACCTAACTTAACCTAACTAAACTAAACTAAACTAACCTAAATTCAAATCTACTAAACTAAACTTAACTCACCTAACCTAATCTAAATTAAGTGAATTAAACTAAACGAAACTAAAATAAACTAAATTAAACTAACCTAACCTAACCTAAACTAAACTAAACTAAACTATCCTAAACTAACCTTACCTAAACTAAATCAAAATAAAATAAACTAAACTAACCTACTCTAACCTAAATTAAACTAAAATAAACTAAACTAAACTAAACTAAACTAACCTAAAATAACCTAACCTAAAATAACCTAAACTAAACTAAACCAAAGTAAACTAACCTAACCTAACCAAAACTAATTTAAATTAAACTAAACTATAAACAAAACTAAACTAACCTAAACTAAACTAAACTAACCGAACCTAACCTATTCTAACCTAATCTAACCTAATTTAAACTAAACTAAACTTCCCTAACCTACCCTAAACAAACCTAAACTAAAGTAAACTATACTAAACTAAATTAAACTAAACTTAACTAAACAAATTTAAAATATTAATTAAACATAAAATATAAACTTAACTATAAACTAAACTATAAATTAAACTAAACTAAGCTAAACTAAATTATACCTAACTAACCTAACCTAAATTAAATTAAATTAAATTATAAACGAAACTAAACTAAACTATCCTAAGCTAACGTAACGTAACCTAAACTAAACTAAACTAACCTAACCTAACCTAATCTAAACTAAACTAAACTATAAACTAAACTAAATTATAATCTAAACTAAATTATTTTAAACTATCCTAACCTAACCTAACCTAACCTAACCTAACCTAAACTAAACTAAACTAAACTAACCTAACCTAATCAAAACTAAACTAAACTAAACTAAACTAACCTAACCTAACCTAAGCTAAACTAGCCTGTCCTAAAGTAAACTAAAATAATCTAACCTAATCTAACCTAAATTAAACTAAATTCACTAAACTAAACTACACTAACCTAACCTAAACTAAGCTAAACTAAACTAAACTAAACTGTAAACTAAACTATAATCTAAATTAAACTAAACTAAACTAAAATAAACTAAACTAACCTAACCAAACATAACCTAACCTAGCCTAATCTAAACTAAACTAAACTAACCTAACCTAACCTAACCTAAACTAAACTAAACTAAATTCACTAAACTAAGCTAAACTAAACTACACTAACCTAACCTAACCTAAACTAAACTAAAATAAACTATAAACTAAACTATAAACTAAATTAAACTAAAATAAACAAAACTAAATTATACTATATACTAAACCAAACTAAACTATGAACTAAACTAAAGTAAACTAAACTAAACTATAAACTTAACTATAAACTAAACAATAAACTAAACTAAACTATAAACTAAACTAAACTAAACTAAAGTAAATTAAATTAACCTACCCTAACCTAACCTAACTAAAACTAAAATAAACTAAACTAAACTTACCTAACCTATCCTGACCTAACCTAACCTAACCTAAACTAAACTAAATTATAAACTAAACTATAAACTAAACTATAAACTAAACTAAACTAAATTATAAACCAAAGTAAAGTGAACTTAACTACACTATCCTAACCTTACCTAACCTAACCTAAACAAAACTAAACTAAACTAACATAACCTAAACTAAACTAAACTATAAACTAAACTAAACAAACTAATCTATAAATTAACTAAACAAACTATACTAAAATAAACTAAACTAAACTAACCTAATCTAACCTAACCTAACCTAGCCTAACCTAAATTAAGCTAAGCTGACCTAACCTAACATAAGCTAACCTAAAGGAAAACAAACTAAATAAACTAAACTAAACTAAACTAAACTAATCATAACTATACAAATCTAAATTAAACTAAGCTAAACTATAAACTAAACTAAACTATAAACTAAACTAAATTAAATTATAAACTAAACTATTAACTAAACTAAATTAAACTAAACTAAGCTGTAAAATAAACAAAACTAAACTAAACTATACTAAACTAACTTAACCTAACCTAACCAAAATAAAAATAAACTAATCTAACCTAACCTAAACTAAACTAAACTAAATTAAATTCAAATAAACTAAACTAATCTAAACTTAACTAAACTAACCTAACCTAACCTAAACAAAACTAAACCAAATTAAACTAAACTAAAATAAACTAAAGTAAACTAAACTATAAACTAAACTATAAACTACACTAAACTATACTATAAACTAAACTATAAACTAAACTAAACTAAACTATAAATTAAACTATAAACTAAACTAAACAACCATATAAACTAAAGAAAACTAAACTAAACTAACCTAACCTAACCTAACCTAAACTAACCTAAGCTAAACTAAACTTAACAAAACTAACCTAACTTAACTTAAACTAAATTATTTTAAACTAACTAAAACTAAAATAAATTAAACTAAACTAAACTAAACTAAACTATAAATAAAGCTATAAATTAACTAAACTAAATTATAAACTAAACTAAACTATACTAAACTAAATTAAACTAATCTAACCTTACCTAACCCAACCTAAACTAAACTAACCTAACCTAACCTAACCTAAATGAAACTAAACTTAACTAACCTAACTTAACCTAACTAAACTAAACTAAACTAACCTAAATTCAAATATACTAAACTAAACTTAACTCACCTAACCTAACCTAAATTAAATAAACTAAACTAAACGAAACTAAACTAAACTAATTAAACTAACCTAACCTAACCTAACCTAAACTAAACTGAACTAAACTATTCTAACCTAACCTAACCTAAACTAAACCAAAATAAAATAAACTAAACTAAACTAACCTACCCTAACCTAAACTAAACTAAATTCAAATAAATTAAACTAAACTAAACTAACCTAAAATAACCTAACATAACCTAAACTAAACTAAACCAAAGTAAACTAACCTAACCCAACCTAACAAAAACTAATGTAAATTAAACTAAACTATAAACAAAACTAAACTAACCTAAACTAAACTAACCGAACCTAACCTATTCTAACCTAATCTAACCTAATTTAAACTAAACTAAACTAACCTAACCTACCCTAAACTAACCTAAACAAAAGTAAACTATACTAAACTAAATTAAACTAAACTTAACTAAACAAATTTAAAATATTAATTAAACATAAAATATAAACTTAACTATAAACTAAACTATAAATTAAACTAAACTAAACTAAACTAAACTAAATTATACATAACTAACCTAACCTATAATAAATTAAACTAAACTATAAACGAAACTAAACTAAACTATCCTAATCTAACTTAACGTAACCTAAACTAAACTAAACTAAACTAACCTAACCTAACCTAATCTAAACTAAACTATACTATAAATTAAACTAAAGTATAAACTAAACTAAACTAAACTAAACTATCCTAACCTAACCTAAACTAAACTAAACTAACCTAACCTAATCAAAAATAAACTAAACTAAACTAATCTATAAATTAACTAAACTAAACTAAACTAAACTAACCTAACCTAAGCTAAACTAGCCTATCCTAAACTAAACAAAACTAAACTAACCTAACCTAACCTAACCTAAATTAAACTATATTCACTAAACTAAACTACACTAACCTAACCTAAACTAAACTAAACTAAACTAAACTGTAAGCTAAACTATAAACTAAATTAAACTAAACTAAACTAAATTGAACTAAACTAACCTAACCTAACATAACCTAACCTAGGCTAAACTAAACTAAACTAAACTAACCTAACCTAATCTAAACTAAACTAAACTAAATTCACTAAACTAAGTTAAACTAAACTACACTAACCTAACCTAACCCAAACTAAACTAAACTATAAACTAAACTATAAACTAAATTAAACTAAAATAAAATAAACTAAACTAAATTAAACTAACCTAATCTAAACTAACCTAACCTAACATAAACTAAACTTACTAAACTAACCGAACCTAATCTAACCTAAACTAAACTAAACTAAATTAAATTAAACTAAAATAAACCAAACTAAATTATACTATATACTAAACTAAACTAAACTATAAAGTAAACTATAAACTAAAATATAAACTAAAATAAACTAAACAATAAACTAAACTAAATTAAAGAAAACTAAACTAAACTAAACTAAACTATAAACTAAACTATAAACTAAACTTAACTAAACTAAACTAAACAAAAATAACCTAACCAAACCTAACTTAACCTAAATTAAACTAAACTAAACTAACCTAACCTAACTTAAACTAAACTAAAATAAACTAAACTAAATTCAAATAAACTAAACTAAGCTAATCTTACCTAACCTAACCTAACCTAAATTAAAGTAAACTAAACCAACCTAACCTATCCTAACCAAAACTAAACTAAACTAAACTAAAATAAACTAAACTAAACAAATCTAAACTATAAACTAAAATAAACTATAAACTTACCTCTACTAAACTAAAATAAACTAAACTAACCTAACCTAACCTAACCTAAAATAAAATAAACAAAACTAAACTAACCTAACCTAACAGAACCTAGCTTAACCTAAGCTAACCTAGACGAAAGGAAACAAAACTAAACTGAACTTAACTAAACTATAAATTAAACTATTAGCAAAACTGAACTAAATTATAAACTAAACTATAAACTAAACTAAACTAAACTATAAATTAAAATAAACTATAAACTAAAGTAAATTAAATTATAAACTAATCTATACTAAACTAAACTAAACTAATCTAAACTAACCTAATATACCCTAACCAAACCTAAGCTAAACTAAACTATACTAAACTAGTCTAACGTAAGCTAACCTAAACTAAATTATAAATTAAACTATTAGCAAAACTAAACTAAATTATAAACTAAAATACAAACTAAACTAAATTATAAATTAAAATAAACTATAAACTAAACTATAAACTAAACTAAATTAAATTATAAACTAAACTAAAGTACACTATACTAAACTAAACTAAGGTAAACTAACCTAATCTAACCTAACCAAACCTAAGGTAAAGTAAACTAAACTAAACTAATCTAACCTAAGCTAAACTAAACTAAACTAAACTAAACTAACCTAACCTAACGTAACCTAACGTAACCTAAATTAAACTAAACTAAACTAACCTAACATAACCTAATCTAAATTAAACTAAACTAAATTCAAATAAACTAAACTAAACTGAATTAAACTAAACTAACCTAACCTAACCAAAACTAAACTAAACTAAACTAAATAAACTAAGCTAAAATAAATTAATCTAACCTAACGTAAACTTACTAAACTAGAATTAAATAAACTAAACTAAATTAAACTATAAACAAAACTAAACTAAACTATAAACTAAACTAAACTAAACTATAAACTAACATAAACTAAACTAAACTATCCTGTCCTAACCTAACCTAACCTAACATAAACTAAACTATACTAAATAAACCTAACCTAACTTAAACTAAACTAAACTATTTTATCTAAATTATAAACTAAACTATAAACTAAACTAAATTAAACTAAACTAAACTATAAACTAAATTAAACTTAACTATAAACTAAACTATAAACTAAACTAAACTAAACTAACCTAACCTAACCTAACCTAACCAAAATAAAATAAACTAATCTAACCTAACTTAAACTAAACTAAACTAAACTAAATTCAAATAAACTAAACTAATCTAAACTTAATTAAACTAAGCTAACCTAACCTAACCAAAACTAAACCAAATTAAAATAAACTAAACTATAAACTAAACTATAAACTACACCAAACTAAACCATAAACTAAACTATAAACGTAACTAAACTAAATTATAAACTAAACTAAACAACCATATAAACTAAAGAAAACTAAACTAAACTAACCTAACCTAACATAACCTAATCTAACCTAAACTAAACTAAACTTAACAAAACTAACCTAACCTAACCTAAACTAGTTTAAACTAACCTAAACTAACCAAAACTAAAATAAACTAAACTAAAATAAAATAAACTAAACTAAACTATAAATTAAGCTATAAATTAACTAAACTAAATTATAAACTAAACTAAACTATACTAAAATAAACTAAACTAATCTAACCTTACCTAACCCAACCTAAACTAAACTAAACTAACCTAACCTAACCTAACCTAAATGAAACTAAAGTAAACTAACCTAACTTAACCTAACTAAACTAAACTAAACTAACCTAAATTCAAATATACTAAACTAAACTTAACTCACCTAACCTAACATAAATTAAGAAAACTAAACTAAACGAAACTAAACTAAACTAAATTAAACTAACCTAACATAACCTAACCTAAACTAAATTAAACTAAATTATCCTAACCTAACCTAAACTAAACTAAACCAAAATAAACTAAACTAAACTAAACTAACCTACCCTAACCTAAACTAAACGAAATTCAAATAAATTAAACTAAACTAAACTAACCTAAAGTAATCTAATCTAACATAACCTAAACTAAACTAAACCAAAGTAAACTAACCTATCCTAACCTAACAAAAACTAATCTAAATTAAACTAAACTATAAACAAAACTAAACTAACGTAAACTAAACTAAACAAAACTAACCGAACCTAACCTACCCTAAACTAACCTAAACTAAAGTAAACTATAAAAAACTAAATTAAACTAAACTTAACTAAACAAATTTAAAATATTAGTTAAACATAAAATATAAACTTAACTATAAACTAAACTATAAATTAAACTAAACTAAACTGAACTAAATTATACCTAACTAACCTAACCTAAACTAAAATAAACTAAACTATAAACGAAACTAAACTAAACTATCCTAAGCTAACGTAACGTAACCTAAACTAAACTAAACTAAACTAACCTAACCTAACCTAATCTAAACTAAACTATACTATAAACTAAACTAAAGTATAAACTAAACTAATCTAAACTAAACTATCCTAACCTAACCTAACCTAACCTAACCTAAACTAAACTAAACTAACCTAACCTAATCAAAGCTAAACTAGACTAAACTAATCTATAAATTAATTAACTAAACTAAACTAAACTAAACTAAACTAAACTAAACTAACATAACCTAAGCTAAACTAGCCTATCCTAAACTAAACTAAACTAAACTAACCTAACCTAACCTAACCTAACCTAAATGAAACTATATTCACTAAACTAAACTACACTAACCTAACCTAAACTAAACTAAACTAAACTAAACTGTAAGCTAAACTATAAACTAAATTAAACTAAACTAAACTAAAATAAACTAAACTAACCTAACCTAACATAACCTAACCTAGGCTAAACTAAACTAAACTAAACTAACCTAACCTAATCTAAACTAAACTAAACTAAATTCACTAAACTATGTTAAACCAAACTACACTAACCTAACCTAACCTAAACTAAACTAAACTATAAACTAAACTATAAACTAAATTAAACTAAAATAAAATAAACCAAACTAAATTAAACTAACCTAATATAAACTAACCTAACCTAACCTAACATAAACTAAACTTACTAAACTTACCTAACCTAATCTAACTAAAACTAGACTAAACTAAATTAAACTAAAATAAACAAAACTAAATTATACTATATACTAAACTAAACTAAACTATGAACTAAACTAAAGTAAACTAAACTAAACTATAAACTTAAATGTAAACTAAACAATAAACTAAACTAAACTAAACTATAAACTAAACTAAAGTAAACTAAATTAACCTACCCTAACCTAACCTAACCAAAAGTAAAATAAACTAAACTAAATTACCTAACCTATCCTAACCTAACCTAACCTAACCTAGCCTAAACTAAACTAAATTAAATTAAACTAAAATAAACCAAACTAAATTATACTATGTACTAAACTAAACTAAACTACAAACTAAACCAAAATAAACTAAGCTAAACTATAAACTAAAATATAAACTAAACTATAAACTAAACTAAACTAAACTATAAACTAAACTAAATTAAAGTAAACTAAACTAAAATAAACTAAACTAAACAAATCTAAACTATAAACTAAACTATAAACTAAACTCTACTAAACTAAAATAAACTAAACTAACCTAACCTAACCTAACCTAAAATAAAATAAACAAAAGTAAACTAACCTAACCTAACCGAACCTAACTTAACCTAAGCTAACCTAGACGAAAGCAAACTAAACTAAACTGAACTTAACTAAACTATAAATTAAACTATTAACAAAACTAAACTAAATTATAAATTAAATTATAAACTAATTTAAACTAAACTATAAATTAAAATAAATTATAAACTAAACTAAAAACTAAACTAAATTAAATTATAAACTAAACTATACTAAACTAAACTAAACTAAGCTAAACTAACCTAATCTACCCTAACGAAACCTAAGCTAAACTAAACTAAACTAGTCTAACCTAAGCTAACCTAAACTAAATTATAAATTAAACTATTAGCAAAACTAAACTAAATTATAAACTAAACTATACACTAAATTAAACTAAGCCATAAACTATACTATAAACTAAACTAAACTAAACTATAAACTAAACTAAATTTAACTAACCTAAGCTAACCTAACCAAAATAAAAATAAACTAATCTAACCTAACCTAATCTAAATTAAACTAAACCAAATTCAAATAAACTAAGATAATCTAAACTAAACTAAACTAACCTAACCTAACCAAAACTAAACCAAATTAAACTAAACTAAAATAACCTAAACTAAACTAAAGCATAAACTAAACTATAAACTAAAATAAGCTATAAACTAAACTATAAACTAAACTAAATTAAACTATAAACTAAACTATAAACTAAACTAAACAACCATATAAACCAAAGAAAACTAAACTAAACTAACCTAACCTAACCTAACCTAAGCTAAACTAAACTTAACAAAACTAACCTAACCTAACCTAAACTAAACTAACCTAACCTAACCAAAACTAAAATAAACTAAACTAAAATAAACTAAACTAAACTAAACTATAAACTAAAATAAACTATAAACTAAGTTATAAACTAAACTAAACTAAATTATAAACTAAACTAAACTATACTAAACTAAACTAAACTAAACTAACCTAACCTAACCTAATCAAACCTAAGCTAAACTAAACTAAACTAAACTAATCTAACCTAACCTAACCTAACCTAAACTAAACTAAACGAACCTAACCTAAATTAAACTAAACTAAACTAACCTAACTTAACCTAACTAAACTAAACTAAACTAACCTAATTTCAAATATACTAAACTAAACTAACCTAACCTAACCTAAATTAACTAAACTAATCTAAACTAAATTAAACTAACTTAAACTAACCTAACATAACCTAAACTAAACTAAACTAAACTAAACTATCCTAACCTAACCCAAACTAAACCAAAATAAAATAAACTAAACTAAACTAACCTACCCTAACCTAAACTAAAACTAAATTCAAATAAACTAAACTAAATTAAACTAACCTAAACTAACCTTACCTAACATAACCTAAACTAAACTAAACCAAAGTAAACTAACCTAACCTAACCTAACAAAAACTAATCTAAAAATAGACTAAACTATAAACAAAACTAAACTAACCTAAACTAAAATAAACTAAACTAACCGAACCTAACCTATCCTAACGCAATCTAACGTAAGCTAAGCTAAACTAAACTAACGTAACCTACCGTAAACTAACCTAAACTAAAGTAAACTATACTAAACTAAATTAAACTAAACTTAACTAAACAAAATTAAAATATTAATGAAACTTAAAATATAAACTAAACTATAAACTAAACTATAAATTAAACTAAACTAAACTAAACTAAATTATACCTAACTAACCTAACCTAAACTAAATTAAACTAAACTATAAACGAAACTAAACTAAACTATCCTAAGCAAACGTAACTTAACCTAAACTAAACTAAACTAACCTAACCTAATCTAAACTAAACGAAACCAAACTATAAACTAAACTAAATTATAAACTAAACTAAACTAAACTAAACTATCCTAACCTAACCAAACCTAACCTAAATTAAACTAACCTAACCTAACCTAACCTAACCTAACCTTACCTAACATAACCTAAACTAAAATAAACTAAACTTAAATAAACAACCTAACCGAACATCACCTAACCTAACCTAAACTAAACAAAACTAAACTAAACTTACCTAACCTAAGCTAACCTAACCTAACTTAACCTAAACTAAACTATAAAGTAAAACTAAACTAAACTATAAACTAAACTAAACTAAACTATAAACTAAACTAAATTATAAACTAAACTAAACTGAACTATCCTACCCTAACTTAACCTAACCTAACCTAAACTAAACTAAACTGACCTAACTTAATATAAACTAAACTAAACTAATCTACAAGTTTACTAAACTAAACTAAACTAAACTAAACTAACCTAACCTAACCTAAATTCAACTATAAACTAAAGTAAACTAAACTAAACTAAACTAAATTAACTAAACTAAACTAAACTAACCTAACCTAACCTAAGCTAAACTAGCTTATCCTAAAGTAAAGTAAAGTAAACTAAACTAACCTAACCTATCCTAACCTAAACTAAACTAAACTAAATTCACTAAACTAATTTACACTAACCTAACTAAAACTAAACTAAACTAAACTAAAATGTAAACTAAACTATAAAATAAATTAAACTAAACTAAACTAAAATAAACTAAACTACCCTAACTTAACATAACCTAACCTAACCTAAACTAAACTAAACTAAACTAACCTAACCTAACATAATATAAACTAATTAAACTAAATTCACTAAACTAAAGTAAACTAAACTACACTAACCTAACCAAACCTAACCTAACCTAAACTAAACTAAACTATAAACTAAACTATAAACTAAATTTAACTAAAATAAACTAAACTTAACTAAATTAAACTAACCTATTGTAAACTAACCTAACCTAACTTAAACTAAACTAACTAAACTAACCTAACGTAACCTAACCTAAACTAAACTAAATTAAACTAAAATAAACCAAACTAAATTATACTATATACTAAACTAAACTAAACTAAACTACAAAATAAACAAAAATAAACTAAACTAAACTATAAACTAAAATATAAACTAAACTATAAAATAAACTAATCTAAACTATAAACTAACCTAAACTAAAGTAAACTAAACTAAACTAAACTAAACTAAACTATAAACTAAATTAAACTAAACTAAAAACTAAACTATAAACTAAACTAAACTAAACTAAACTAACCTAACCTTACCTAACCAAAATAAAATAAACTAATCTAACCTAACCTAAACTAAACTAAACTAAACTAAATTCAAATAAACTAAACTAATCTAAACTTAACTAAACTAACATAACCTAACCTAACCAAAACTAAACCAAATTAAACTAAACTAAAATAAACTAAAGTAAACTAAACTATAAACTAAACTATAAACTACACTAAACTAAACAATAAACTAAACTATAAACTAAACTAAAATAAACTATAAACTAAACTAAACAACCATATAAACTAAAGAAAAGTAAACTATACTAACCTAACCTAACCTAACCTAAACTAACCTAAGCTAAACTAAACTAAACAAAACTAACCTGACCTAACCTAACCTAAAATAAAATAAACAAAACTAAACTAACCTAACCTAACCGAACCTAGCTTAACCTAAGCTAACCTAGACGATAGGATGCTAAACTAAACTGAACTTAATTAAACTATAAATTAAACTATTAGCAAAACTAAACTAAATTATAAATTAAACTATAAACTAAACTAAATTAACTATAAATTAAAATAAATTATAAACTAAACTAAATTAAATTATAAACTAAACTATACTATAATTAACTAAACTAAGCTAAATTAACCTAATCTACCCTAACGAAACCTAAGCTAAACTAAACTAAACTAAACTAGTCTAACGTAAGCTAACCTAAACTAAATTATAAATTAAACTATTAGCAAAACTAAACTAAATTATAAACTAAACTATAAACTAAACTAAATTATAAATTAAAATAAACTATAAACTAAACTATAAACTAAACTAAATTAAATTATAAACTAAACTAAAGTACACTATACTAAACTAAACTAAGGGAAACTAACCTAATCTAACCTAACCAAACCTAAGGTAAAGTAAACTAAACTAAACTAATCTAACTTAAGCTAACCTAAATTAAACTAAACTAAACTAACCTAACCTAACCTAACTTAAACTAAACTAAAATAAACTAAGTTCAAATAAACTAAACTAAAAAAATCTAAACTATAAACTAAACTATAAACTAAAATAAACCATAAACTAAACTCTACTAAAATAAAATAAACTAAACTAACCTAACCTAACGTAACCTAACCTAAAATAAAATAAACAAAACTAAACTAACCTAACCTAACCGAACCTAACTTAACCTAAGCTAACCTAGACCTAAGCAAACTAAACTAAACTGAACTTAACTAAACTATAAATTAAACTATTTGCAAAACTAAACTAAATTATAAACTAAACTATAAACTAATTTAAACTAAACTATAAATTAAAATAATCTATAAACTAAACTATAAACTAAACTAAATTAAATTATAAACTAAACTATACTACACTATACTAAACTAAGCTAAACTAACCTAATCTACCCTAACGAAACATAAGCTAAACTAAACTAAACTAAACTAGTCTAACCTATGCTAACCTAAACTAAATTATAAATTAAACTATTAGCAATACTAAACTAAATTATAAACTAAAGTATAAGCTAAACTAAACTAAACTATAAATTAAAGTAAACTATAAACTAAGCTATAAACTAAATTAAATTAAACTATAAACTAAACTAAAGTACACTATACTAAACTAAACTAAGGTTAACTAACCAAATTTAACCTAACCAAACCTAAGGTAAAGTAAACTAAAGTAAACTAATCTAACTTAAGCTAACCTAAACTAAACTAAACTAACCTAACCTAACGTAACCTAACGTAACCTAAATTAAACTAAACTAAACTAACCTAACATAACCTAAATTAAATTAAATTAAACTAAATTCATATAAACTAAGCTAAACTGAACTCAACTAAACTAACCTAACCTAACCAAAACTAAACTAAACTAAACTAAACTAAACTAAACTAAATAAACTAAGCTAAACTAAATTAATCTAACCTAACGAAAACTAACTAAATTACATTTAAATAAACTAAACTAAATTAAACTATAAACAAAATTAAACTTAACTATAAACTAAACTAAACTAAACTATAAACTAACCTAAACTAAACTAATCTATCCTATCCTAACCTACCCTAACCTAACATAAACTACACTATACTAAATAAACGTAACCTAACTTAAACTATACTAAACTAAACTATAAATTTAACTAAACTATAAACTAAACTATAAACTAAACTAAACTAAACTAAACTATAAACTAAATTAAACTAAACTATAAACTAAACTATAAACTAAACTAAACTAAACTAACCTAACCTAATCTAACCAAAATAAAAATAAACTAATCTAAACTTAAATAAACTAACCTAACGTAACCTAACCAAAGCTAAACCAAATTAAACTACACTAAAATAAACTAAAGTAAACTAAACTATAAACTAAACTATAAACTACACTAAACTAAACTATAAACTAAACTATAAACTAAACTAAACTAAACTATAAACTAAACTATAAACTACACTAAACTACCATATAAACTAAAGAAAACTAAACTAAACTAACCTAAGCTAAACTAAAATTAACAAAACTAACCTAACCTAACCTAAACTAATTTAAACTAACCTAAACTAACCAAAACTAAAATAAACTAAACTAAAATAAACTAAACTAAACTAAACTATAAACTAAGCTATAAATTAACTAAACTAAATTATAAACTAAACTAAACTATACTAAACTAAACTAATCTAACCTTACCTAACCCAACCTAAACTAAACTAAACTAACCTAACCTAACCTAAATGAAACTAAACTAACCTAACTTAACCTAACTAAACTAAACTAAACTAACCTAAATTCAAATATACTATACTAAACTTAACACACCTAACCTAACCTAAATTAAGAAAACTAAACTGAACGAAACTAAACTCAACTAAATTAAACTAACATAACCTAACCTAACCTAAACTAAACTAAACTAAACTATCCTAACCTAACCTAACCTAAACTAAACCAAAATATAATAAACTAAACTAAACTAACCTACCCTAACCTAAACTAAACTAAATTCAAATAAATTAAACTAAACTAAACTAACCTAAAATAATCTAACCTAACATAACCTAAACTAAACTAAACGAAAGTAAACTAACCTAACCTAACCTAACAAAAACTAATCTAAATTAAACAAAACTAAAAACAAAACTAAACTAACGTAAACTAAACTAAACTGAACTAACTGAACCTAACCTACCCTAAACTAACCTAAACTAAACTATACTAAACTAAATTAAACTAAACTTAACTAAACAAATTTAAAATATTAATTAAACATAAAATATAAACTTAACTATAAACTAAACTATAAATTAAACTAAACTAAACTAAACTTAACTAAACTATAAATTAAACTATTAGCAAAACTAAACTAAATTATAAACTAAACTAAAACTAATTTAAACTAAACCATAAATTAAAATAAACTATAAACTAAACTATAAACTAAACTAAATTAAATTATAAA
Source organism: Metallyticus violacea (assembly GCA_030762175.1). Classification (NCBI taxonomy): domain Eukaryota; kingdom Metazoa; phylum Arthropoda; class Insecta; order Mantodea; family Metallyticidae; genus Metallyticus; species Metallyticus violacea. The sequence goes on along the minus strand of CM060842.1, from coordinate 79,509,561 downwards.
CTAAACTATACTAAACTAAACTAAACTAAACTAAGCTAAACTAACCTAATCAACCCTAACGAAACCTAAGCTAAACTAAACTAAACTAAACTAGTCTAACCTATGCTAACCTAAACTAAATTATAAATTAAACTATTAGCAAATCTAAACTAAATTATAAACTAAACTATAAACTAAACTAAACTAAACCATAAATTAAAGAAAACTATAAACTAACCTATAAACTAAATTAAATTAAATTATAAACTAAACTAAAGTACACTATACTAAACTAAACTAAGGTAAACTAACCTAATCTAACCTAACCAAACCTAAGGTAAAAAACTAAACTAAACTAATCTAACTTAAGCTAACCTAAACTAAAATAAACTAAACTAACGTAACCTAACGTAACCTAACCTAACCTAAATTAAACTAAACTAAACTAACCTAACATAACCTAAACTAAATTAAATTAAACTAAATTCATATAAACTAAACTAAACTAAACTAAACTAAACTAACCTAACCTAACCAAAATTAAATAAACTAAACTAAACTAAACTAAATAAACTAAGCTAAACTAAATTAATCTAACCTAACGAAAACTAACTAAATTAGATTTAAATAAACTAAACTAAACTAAACTATAAACTTAACTAAACTATAAACTGAACTATAAACTAAACTAAACTAAACTAAACTATAAACTAAATTAAACTAAACTAAAAACTAAACTATAAACTAAACTAAACTAAACTAAACTAACCTAACCTTACCTAACCAAAATAAAATAAACTAATCTAACCTAACCTAAACTAAACTAAACTAAATTCAAATAAACTAAACTAATCTAAACTTAACTAAACTAACATAACCTAACCTAACCAAAACTAAACCAAATTAAACTAAACTAAAATAAACTAAAGTAAACTAAACTATAAACTAAACTATAAACTACACTAAACTAAACAATAAACTAAACTATAAACTAAACTAAAATAAACTATAAACTAAACTAAACAACCATATAAACTAAAGAAAAGTAAACTATACTAACCTAACCTAACCTAACCTAAACTAACCTAAGCTAAACTAAACTAAACAAAACTAACCTAACCTAACCTAACCTAACCTAAAATAAAATAAACAAAACTAAACTAACCTAACCTAACCGAACCTAGCTTAACCTAATCTAACCTAGACGAAAGGATGCTAAACTAAACTGAACTTAACTAAACTATAAATTAAACTATTAGCAAAACTAAACTAAATTATAAACTAAACTATAAACTAAACTAAACTAAACTATAAATTAAAATAAATTATAAACAAAACTAAATTAAATTATAAACTAAACTATACTGAACTAAACTAAACTAAGCTAAATTAACCTAATCTACCCTAACCAAACCTAAGCTAAACTAAACTAAACTAAACTAGTCTAACGTAAGCTAACCTAAACTAAATTATAAATTAAACTATTAGCAAAACTAAACTAAATTATAAACTAAACTATAAACTAAACTAAATTATAAATTAAAATAAACTATAAACTAAACTATAAACTAAACTAAATTAAATTATAAACTAAACTAAAGTACACTATACTGAACTAAATTAAGGGAAACTAACCTAATCTAACCTAACCAAACCTAAGGTAAAGTAAACTAAACTAAACTAATCTAACCTAACCTAAATTAAACTAAACTAAACTAACGTAACATAACCTAATCTAAATTAAACTAAACTAAATTCAAATAAACTTAACTAAACTGAACTAAACTAAACTAACCTAACCTATCCAAAACTAAACTAAACGAAACTAAACTAAACTAAATAAACTAAGCTAAAATACATTAATCTAACCTAACGTAAACTTACTAAACTAGATTTAAATAAACTAAACTAAATTAAACTATAAACAAAACTAAACTAAACTATAAACTAAACTAAACTAAACTATAAACTAACATAAACTAAACTAAACTATCCTGTCCTAACCTAACCTAACCTAACATAAACTAAACTATACTAAATAAACCTAACCTAACTTAAACTAAACTAAACTAAACTATAAACTTATCTAAATTATAAACTAAACTATAAACTAAACTAAATTAAACTAAACTAAACTATAAACTAAATTAAACTAAACTATAAACTAAACTATAAACTAAACTAAACTAAACTAACCTAACCTAACCAAAATAAAAATAAACTAATCTAACCTAACTTAAACTAAACTAAACTAAACTAAATTCAAATAAACTAAACTAATCTAAACTTAATTAAACTAACCTAACATAACCTAACCAAAACTAAACCAAATTAAACTAAACTAAAATAAACTAAAGTAAACTAAACTATAAACTAAACTATAAACTACACTAAACTAAACTATAAACTAAACTATAAACTAAACTAAACAACCATATAAACTAAAGAAAACTAAACTAAACTAACCTAACCTAACCTAACCTAAACTAACCTAAGCTAAACTAAACTTAACAAAACTAACCTAACCTAACCTAACCTAAACTAATTTCAGCTAACCTAAACTAACCAAAACTAATATAAACTAAACTAAAATAAACTAAACTATTCTAAACTATAAACTAAGCTATAAATTAACTAAACTAAATTATAAACTAAACTAAACTATACTAAACTAAACTAAACTAATCTAACCTTACCTAACCCAACCTAAACTAAACTAAACTAACCTAACCTAACCTAACCTAAATGAAACTAAAGTAAAATAAACTAAACTAAACTAACTTAACCTAACCTAATCTAAACTAAACTAAATTAAATCTATAAATTAATTAAACTAAACTAAACTAAACTAACATAACCTAAGCTAAACTAGCCTATCCTAAACTAATCTAAACTGAACTAACCTAACCTAACCTAAATTAAACTATATTCACTAAACTAAACTACACTAACCTAACCTAAACTAAACTAAACTAAACTAAACTAAACTGTAAGCTAAACTATAAACTAAATTAACCTAAACTAAACTAAAATAAACTAAACTAACCTAACCTAACATAACCTAACCTAGGCTAAACTAAACTAAACTAAACTAACCTAACCTAATCTAAACTAAAGTAAACTAAATTCACTAAACTATGTTGAACTAAACTACACTAACCTAACCTAACCTAAACTAAACTAAACTATAAACTAAACTATAAACTAAATTAAACTAAACTAAAATAAACTAAACTAAATTAAACTTACCTAATCTAAACTAACCTAACCTAACCTAACATAAACTAAACTTACTAAACTTACCTAACCTAATATAACTAAAACTAAACTAAACTAAATTAAACTAAAATAAACAAAACTAAATTATACTATATACTAAACTAAACTAAACTATGAACTAAACTAAAGTAAACTAAACTAAACTATAAACTTAACTATAAACTAAACAATAAACTAAACTAAATTAAACTATAAACTAAACTAAACTAAATTATAAACTAAAGTAAAGTAAACTTAACCACACTATCCTAACCTTACCTAACCCAACCTAAACTAAACTAAACTAACCTAACCTAACCTAACCTAAATGAAACTAAACTAAACTAACCTAACTTAACCTAACTAAACCTAAGCTAAACTAAACTAAACTAAACTAATCTAACCTTACCTAACCTAACCTAAATTAAACTAAACTAACCTAACCTAACCTAACCTAAATGAAACTAAAATAAACTAACCTAACTTAACCTAACTAAACTAAACTAACCTAAATTCAAATATACTAAACTAAACTTAACTCACCTAACCTAACCTAAATTAAGTAAACTAAACTAAACGAAACTAAACTAAACTAAACTAAACTATCCTACCTAACCTAACCTAAACTAAATCAAAATAAAATAAACTAAACAAAACTAACCTACTCTAACCTAAACTAAACTAAATTAAAATAAACTAAACTAAACTAAACTAACCTAAAATAACCCAACCTAACATAACCTAAACTAAACTAAACCAAAGAAAACCAACCTAACCTAACCAAAACTAATTTAAATTAAACTAAACTATAAACAAAACTAAGCTAACCTAATCTAAACTAATCTAAACTAACCGAACCTAACCTATTCTAACCTAATCTAACCTAATTTAAACTAAACTAAACTAACCTAACCTACCCTAAACTAACCTAAACTAAATTAAACTATACTAAACTAAATTAAACTAAACTTAACTAAACAAATTTAAAATATTAATTAAACATAAAATATAAACTTAACTATAAACTAAACTATAAATTAAACTAAACTAAACTATGGTAAACTAAATTATACCTAACTAACCTAACCTAAACTAAATTAAACTAAATTATAAACGAAACTTAACTAAACTACCCTAAGCTAACGTAACGTAACCTAAACTAAACTAAACTAAACTAACCTAACCTAACCTAATCTAAACTAAACTAAACTATAAACTAAACTAAATTATAATCTAAACTAAACTATTTTAAACTATCCTAACCTAACCTAACCTAACCTAAACTAAACTAAACTAAACTAACCTAACCTAATCAAAACTAAACTAAACTAAACTAAACTAACCTAACCTAACCTAAGCTAAACTAGCCTATCCTAAACTAAACTAAAATAACCTAACCTAACCTAACCTAAATTAAACTAAATTCACTAAACTAAACTACACTAACCTAACCTAAACTAAGCTAAACTAAACTAAACTAAACTGTAAACTAAACTATAAACTAAATTAAACTAAACTAAAATAAACTAAACTAACCTAACCTAACCAAACATAACCTAACCTAGCCTAAACTAAACTAAACTAAACTAACCTAACCTAACCTAACCTAAACTAAACTAAACTAAATTCACTAAACTAAGCTAAACTAAACTACACTAACCTAACCTAACCTAAACTAAACTAAACTAAACTATAAACTAAACTATAAACTAAATTAAACTAAAATAAAATAAAATAAACTAAATTAAACTAACCTAATCTAAACTAACCTAACCTAACATAAACTTAACTTACTAAACTAACCTAACCTAACCTAACCTAAACTAAACTAAAATAAACAAAACTAATCTATAAATTAACTAAACAAACTATATTAAATAAACTAAACTAAACTAACCTAATCTAACCTAACCTAACCTAGCCTAACCTAAATTAAGCTAAGCTGACCTAACCTAACGTAAGCTAACCTAAACGAAAACAAACTAAATAAACTAAACTAAACTAAACTAAACTAAACTAAACATAACTATACAAATCTAAACTAAACTAAGCTAAACTATAAATTAAACTATAAACTAAACTAAATTAAATTATAAACTAAACTATTAACTAAACTAAATTAAACTAAACTAAGCTGTAAAATAAACAAAACTAAACTAATCTATACTAAACTAACCTAACGTAACCTAACCTAACCAAAATAAAAATAAAGTAAACTTACCAAACCAAACCTATCCTTAACTAAACTAAACTAAACTGAACTAACCTAACCTAACCTAACCTAACCAAAACTAAACTAAACTGAACTAAACTAATAACTAAACTAAACAGCACTGTTAACTAAACTAAACCCAAATAAACCAACCTAACCTAACCTTTCCTAAGCTAAACTTTACTAAACTAAACTAACCTAACATAACCTAACCTAACCTAACTTAGCCTAACGTCAACTAAATTAAACTAAACTAAAGTAAACATAATAAGCTAAGCAAAGCTAAGCTAACCTAACCTAAACCAAACTAAACTAAACTAAAATAAAATAAACTAAAATAAAATAAACAAAACTAAACTAAACTAAACTAAACTGAAAACTAAACTATAAACTAAATTGTACTAAACTATACACTAAACTATAAACTAAACTAAATTAAACGAAAATAAATTACACTATAAACTAAACTAAACTGAATTAAAATAAATTAAACCAACCTTACGTAACCTAACCTAACCTAACCTAACCTAACCTAAACGATATTCAACTAAACTAACCCAACCTAACCTAATCTGAACTAAACTAAATTCACTAAACTAAACTAAACTAAACCTCACTAACCTAACCTACCCTAACCTAAACTAACCTAAACTAAAGTAAATCAAACTAAACTAAACTAAACTAATCTATAAACTAAACTAAACTATACTATACTAAACTAAACTAAACTAAACTAACCTTACCTAACCTAACCTAAACTAAACTAAACTAACCTAACCTAACCTAACCTAAATGAAACTAAACTAAACTAACCTAACTTAACCTAACTAAACTAAACTAAACTAACCTAAATTCAAATATACTAAACTAAACTTAACTCACCTAACCTAACCTAAATTAAGTAAACTAAACGAAACGAAACTAAACTAAACGAAATTAAACTAACCTAACCTAACCTAACCTAAACTAAACTAAACTATCCTAACCTAACCTAAACTAAACCAAAATAAAATAAACTAAACTAACCTACCCTAACCTAAACTAAACTAAATTCAAATAAATTAAACTAAAATAAACTAACCTAAAATAACATAACCTAACATAACCTAAACTAAACTAAACCAAAGCAAACTAACCTAACCTAACCTAACAAAAACTAATCTAAATTAAACTAAACTATAAACAAAACTAAACTAACCTAAACTAAACTAAACTAAACTAACCGAACCTAACCTATTCTAACCTAAACTAAAGTAAACTATACTAAACTAAATTAAACTAAACTTAACTAAACAAATTTAAAATATTGATGAAACATAAAATATAAACTTAACTACAAACTAAACTATAAATTAAACTAAACTAAACTAAACTAAACTAAATTATACCTAATAAACCTAACCTAAACTAAATTAAACCAAACTATAAACGAAACTAAACTAAACTAACCTAACCTAACCTAATCTAAACTAAACTATACTATAAACTAAACTAAAGTATAAACTAAACTAAACTAAACTATCCTAACCTAACCTAACCTAACATAACCTAACCTAAAATAAACTAAACTAAACTAAACTAACCTAATCAAAACTAAACAAAACTAAACTAATCTATAAATTAACTAAACTAAACTAAACTAAACTAAACTAACCTAACCTAACCTAAGCTAAACTAGCCTATCCTAAACTAAACTAAACTAAACTAACCCAACCTAACCTAACCTAACCTAAATTAAACTATATTCACTAAACTAAACTACACTAACCTAACCTAAACTAAACTAAACTAAACTAAACTGTAAACTAAACTATAAGCTAAATTAAACTAAACTAACCTAACCTAACATAACCTAACCCGGGCTAAACTAAACTAAACTAAACTAACGTAACCTAAACTAATCTAAACTAAATTAAACTAAATTCACTAAACTAAGTTAAACTAAACTACACTAACCTAACCTAACCTAAAGTAAACTAAACTATAAACTAAATTAAACTAAAATAAAATAAACTAAACTAAATTAAACTAACCTAATCTAAACTAACCTAACCTAACATAAACTAAAATTACTAAACTAACCTAACCTAACCTTACCTAAACTAAAGTATACTAAACTAAACTAAAATAAGCTAAAATAACCTAATCTACCCGAACAAAACCTAAGCTAAACTAAACTAAACTAAACTAATCTAACCTACGCTAACCTAAACTAAATTATAAATTTAACTATTAGCAAAACTAACCTAAATTATAAACTAAATTATAAACTAAACTAAACTAAACTATAAATTAAAATAAAATATAAACTAAACTTTAAACTAAACTAAATTAAATTATAAAATAAACTAAACTACACTATACTAAATTAAACTAAGGTAAACTAACCTAATCTAACCTAACCAAACCTAAGCAAAAGTAAACTAAACTAAACTAATCTAACCTAAGCTAACCTAAACTAAACTAAACTAAACTAACCTAACCTAACGTAACCTAACCTAACCTAACCTAAATTAAACTAAACTAAACTAACCTAACATAACCTAAACTAAATTAAACTAAACTAAATTCAAATAAATTAACTAAACTGAACTAAACTAAACTAACCTAACCTAACCAAAACTAAACTAAACTAAAATAAACTAAACTAAACTAAACTAAATAAACTAAACTAAAACTAAATTAATCTAACCTAACGTAAACTATCTAAATTAGATTTAAATAAACTAAACTAAATTAAACTATAAACTAAACTAAACTAAACTATAAAGTAAACTAAACTAAACTATAAACTAACCTAAACTAAAGTACACTATCCTATCCTAACCTAACCTAACCTAACATAAACTAAACTATACTAAATAAACATAACCTAACTTAAATTAAACTAAACTAAACTATAAACTAAACTATAAACTAAACTAATCTAAACTAAACACTAAACTAAAAACTAAACTATACACTAAATTAAACTAAGCCATAAACTAAACTATAAACTAAACTAAACTAAACTATAAACCAAACTAAACTAACCTAACCTAACCTAATCAGAATAAAAATAAACTAATCTAACCTAACCTAACCTAAATTAAACGAAACTAAATTCAAATAAACTAAAATAATCTAAACTAAACTAAACTAACCTAACCTAACCCAACCTAACCAAAACTAAACCAAATTAAACTAAACTAAAATTAACTAAACTAAACTAAAGCATAAACTAAACTATAAATTAAACTAAACTATAAACTAAACTATAAACTAAACTAAATTAAACTATAAACTAAACTAAACAACCATATAAACTAAAGAAAACTAAACTAAACTAACCTAACCTAACCTAACCTAAGCTAAACTAAACTTAACAAAACTAACCTAACCTAACCTAATCTAAACTAAACTAACCTAACCTAACCAAAACTAAAATAAACTAAACTAAAATAAACTAAACTAAACTAAACTATAAACTAAAATAAACTATAAACTAAACTAAACTAAACTATAAACTAAACTAAACTAAATTATAAACTAAACTAAACTATACTAAACTAAACTAAACTAAACTAACCTAACCTAACCTAATCAAACCTAAGCTAAACTAAACTAAACTAAAGTAATCTAACCTAACCTAAACTAAACTAAACTAACCTAACCTAAATTAAACTAAACTAAACTAACCTAACTTAACCTAACTAAACTAAACTAAACTAACCTAAATTCAAATGTACTAAACTAAACTAACCTAACCTAAATTAACTAAACTAAACTAAACGAAACTAAACTAAACTAAATTAAACTAACCTAAACTAACCTAACCTAACATAACCTAAACTAAACTAAACTAAACTATCCTAACCTAACCTAAACTAAACCAAAATAAAATAAACTAAACTAAACTAACCTAACCTAACCTAAACAAAAACTAAATTCAAATAAACTAAACTAAATTAAACTAACCTAAACTAATCTATCCTAACATAACCTAAACTAAACTAAACCAAAGTGAACTAACTTAACCTAACCTAACCAAAATAATCTAAATTTAACTAAACTATAAACAAAACTAAACTAACCTAAATTAAACTAAACTAAACTAACCGAACCTAAACTTTCGTAACCTAATCTAACGTAAGCTAAACTAAACTAAACTAACCTAACCTATCCTAAACTAACCTAAACTAAAGTAAACTATACTAAACTAAATTAAACTAAACTTAACTAAACAAAATGAAAATATTAATTAATCTTAAAATATAAACTAAACTATAAACGAAACTATAAATTAAACTAAACTAAACTAAACTATATTATACCTAACTAACCTAACCAAAACTAAATTAAACTAAACTATAAACGAAACTAAACTAAACTATCCTAAGCTAACCTAACTTAACCTAAACTAAACTAAACTAACCTAACCTAACCTAATCTAAACTTAACTAAACTAAACTATACACTAAACTAAACTAAGAAATAAACTAAACTATAAACTGTACTAAACTAAACTATAAATTAAAATAAACTATAAACTAAACTATAAACTAAATTAAATTAAACGAAAATAAACTAAACTAAACTACACTATACTAAACTAAACAAAGGAAAACTAACCTAATCTAACCTAACAAAAACTAATCTAAAAATTGACTAAACTATAAACAAAACTAAACTAACCCAAACTAAAATAAACTGAACTAACCGAATCTAACCTATCCTAACGTAATCTATGGTAAGCTAAGCTAAACTAAACTAACGTAACCTACCGTAAACCAACCTAAACTAAAGTAAACTATACTAAACTAAATTAAACTAAACTTAACTAAACAAAATTAAAATATTAATTAAACTTAAAATATAAACTAAACTATAAACTAAGCTATAAATTAAACTAAACTAAACTTAGCTAAATTATACCTAACTAACCTAACCTAAACTAAATTAAACTAAACTATAAACGAAACCAAACTAAAATATCCTAAGCTAACGTAACTTAACCTAAACTAAACTAAACTAACCTAACCTAATCTAAACTAAACTAAACTATAAACTAAACTAAATTATAAACTAAACTAAACTAAACTAAACTATCCTAACCTAACCTAACCTAACCTAAACTAAATTAACCTAACCTAACCTAACCTTACCTAACATAACCTAAACTAAAATAAACTAAACTTAACTAAACAACCTAACCGAACATAACCTAAACTAATATAAACTAAACAAAACTAAACTAAACTTACCTAACCTAAGCTAACCTAACCTAACTTAACCTAAACTAAACTATAAACTAAAACTAAACTAAAGTATAAACTAAACTAAACTAAACTACCCTAACCTAACCTAATCTAAACTAAACTAAACTATAAACTAAACTAAATTATAAATTAAACTAAACTGATCTATCCTAACCTAACTTAACCTAACCTAACCTAAACTAAACTAAACTGACCTAACTTAAAATAAACTAAAGTAAACTAAACTAATCTACAAATTAACTAAACTAAACTAAACTAAACTAAACTAACCTAACCTAACCTAAACTAAACTATAAACTAAACTAAAATAAACTATAAATTAAACTAAACTAAACTATCCTAAACTAAACTAACTTAACCTAAACTAAACTAAACTACCCTAACTTAACCTAACCTAATCTAAACTAAACTAAACTAAACTATAAACTAAACTAAAGTCAACCATCCTACCCTAACTTAACCTAACCTAACCTAAACTAAACTAAACTGACCTAACTTAATATAATCTAAACTAAACTAAACTAATTTACACATTAACTAAACTAAACTAAACTAAACTAAACTAACCTAACCTAACGTAAGCTAAACTAGCCTATCCTAAAGTAAAGTAAAGTAAATAAAACTAACATAACCTATCCTAACCTAAACTAAACTAAATTCACTAAACTAATATACACTAACCTAACCTAACCAAAACTAAACTAAACTAAACTAATCTGTAAACTAAATTATAAAATAAATTAAACTAAACTAAACTAAAATAAACTAAACTAACCTAACTGAACATAACCTACCCTAACCTAAACTATACTAACCTAAAATAACCTAACCTAACATAACCTAAACTAAACTAAACCAAAGTAAACTAACCTAACCTAACCAAAACTAATTTAAATTAAACTAAACTATAAACAAAACTAAACTAACCTAAACTAAACTAAACTAAACTAACCGAACCTAACCTATTCTAACGTAATCTAATCTAATTTAAACTAAACTAAACTAACCTAACCCACCCTAAACTAACCTAAACTAAAGTAAACTAAACTTAACTAAACAAATTTAAAATATTAATTAAACATAAAATATATACTTAACTATAAATTAACTATAAATTAAACTAAACTAAACTAAACTAAATTATACCTAACTAACCTAACCTAAACTAAATAAAACTAAATTATAAACGAAACTAAACTAAACTATCCTAAGCTAACGTAACGTAACCTAAACTAAACTAAACTAAACTAACCTAACCTAACCTAATCTAAACTAAACTAAACTATAAACTAAACTAAATTATAATCTAAACTATACTATTTTAAACTATCCTAACCTAATCTAACCTAACCTAACCTAAACTAAACAAAACTAAACTAACCTAACCTAATCAAAACTAAACTAAACTAAACTAAACTAATCTAACCTAACCTAAGCTAAACTAGCCTATCCTAAACTAAACTAAAATAACCTAACGTAACCTAACCTAAATGAAACTAAATTCACTAAACTAAACTACACTAACCTATTCTAAACTAAGCTAAACTAAACTAAACTAAACTGTAAACTAAACTATAAACTAAATTAAACTAAACTAAATTAAAATAAACTAAACTAACCTAACCTAACATAATCTAACCTAGCCTAAACTATACTAAACTAACCTAACCTAACCTAACCTAAACTAAACTAAATTCACTAAACTAAGCTAAAATAAACTACACTAACCTAACCTAAACTAAACTAAACTAAACTATAAACTAAACTATAAACTAAATTAAACTAAAATAAAATAAAATAAACTAAATTAAATTAACCTAATCTAAACTAACCTAACCTAACCTAACCTAAACTAAACTAAAATAAATTAAACTAAAATAAACAAAACTAAGATATACTATATACTGAACCAAACTAAACTATGAACTGAACTAAAGTAAACTAAACTAAACTATAAACTTAACTATAAACTAAACAATAAACTAAACTAAACTCAACTATAAACTAAACTAAACTAAACTAAAGTAAACTAAATTAACCTACCCTAACCTAACTAAAACTAAAATAAACTGAACTAAACTTACGTAACCTATCCTAACCTAACCTAACCTAACCTAAACTAAACTAAAATATAAACTAAACTATAAACTAAACTAAACTAAGTTATAAACTAAAGTAATGTAAACTTAACTACACTATCCTAACCTTACCTAACCTAACCTAAACAAAACTAAACTAAACTAACCTAACCTAAACTAAACTAATCTATAAACTAAACTAAACAAACTAATCAATAAATTAAATAAACAAACTATACTAAAATAAACTAAACTAATCTAACCTAATCTAACCTAACCTAACCTAACCTAGCCTAACCTAAATTAAGCTAAGCTGACCTAACCTAACTTAAGGTAACCTAAAAGAAAATAAACTAAACAAACTAAACTAAACTAAACTAAACATAACTATAAAAATCTAAACTAAACTATAAACTAAACTAAACTATAAACTAAACTAAATTAAATTATAAACTAAACTATTAACTAAACTAAAATAAACTAAACTAAGCTGTAAAATAAACAAAACTAAACTAAACTAAACTAAACTAACCTAACGTAACCTAACCTAACCAAAATAAAAATAAACTAAACTTACCTAACCAAACCTAACCTTAACTAAACTAAACTAAACTGAACTAACCTTAACTAACCTAACCTAACAAAAACTAAACTAAACTGAACTAAACAAATAACTAAACTATAAACTAAACTAAACTAAACTATAAACTAAACAAAACAGCCCTATTAACTAAACTAAACCCAAATAACCCAACCTAACCTAACCTTTCCTAAGCTAAACTTTACTAAACTAAACTAACCTAACCTAAATTAGCCTAACGTCAACTAAACTAAACTAAACTAAAGTAAACAAAATAAGCTAAGCTAAGCTAAGCTAACCTAACCTAAACGAAACTAAACTAAACTAAACTAAAATAAAATAAACTAAAATAAAATAAACAAAACTAAACTAAACTAAACTAAACTGAAAATTAAACTATAAACTAAATTGTACTAAACTATACACTAAACTATAAACTAAACTAAACTAAACGAAAATAAACTAAACTAAACTAAACATAACTATACAAATCTAAACTAAACTAAACTAAACTATAAACTAAACTAAAGTATAAATTAAACTAAATTAAATTTTAAACTAAACTATTAACTAAACTAAATTAAATTAAACTAATCTGTAAAATAAACAAAACTAAACTAAACTAAACTAAACTAACCTAACCTAACCTAGCCTAACGTAAACTAAACTAAACTAAACTAAACTAAAGAAAATAAGCTAACCTAAGCTAAGCTAACCTAAACGAAACTAAACTAAACTAAAATAAAATAAAATAAACTAAAATAAAATTTACAAAACTAAACTGAAAACTAAACTATCAACTAAATTGTACTAAACTGTACACTAAACAATAAACTAAACTAAACGAAAATAAACTAAACTATAAACTAAACAAAACTGAATTAAAATAAATTAAACCAACCTTACGTAACTTAACCTAACCTAACCTAAACTATATTAAACTAAATTAACCCAACCTAACCTAAACTGAATAAAACTAAATTCACTAAACTAAACTAAACTAAACCTCACTAACCTAACCTACCCTAACCTAAACTAACCTAAACTAAAGTAAATCAAACTAAACTAAACTAAACTAAACTATAAACTAAATTAAACTATACTAAACTAAACTAAACTAAACTAAACTAACCTTACCTAACCTAACCTAAACTAAATTAAACTAACCTAACCTAACCTAACCTAACCTAAATGAAACTAAACTAAACTAACCTAACTTAACCTAACTAAACTAAACTAAACTAACCTAAATTCAAATATACTAAACTAAACTTAACTCACCTAACCTAACCTAAATTAAGTAAACTAAACTAAACGAAACTAAACTAAACTAAATTAAACTAACCTAACCTAACCTAAACTAAACTAAACTATCCTAACCTAACCTAAACTAAACCAAAATAAAATAAACTAAACTAAACTAACATACCCTAACCTAAACTAAACTAAATTCAAATACATTAAACTAAACTAAACTTACCTAAAATAACCTAACCTAACATAACCTAAACTAAACTAAACCAATGTAAACTAACCTAACCTAACCTAACAAAAACTAATCTAAATTAAACTAAACTATAAACAAAACTAAACTAACCTAAACTAAACTAAACTAAACTAACCGAACCTAACCTATTCTAACCTAAACTAAAATAAACTATACTAAACTAAATTAAACTAAACTTAACTAACCAATTTAAAATATTAATGAAACATAAAATATAAACTTAACTACAAACTAAACTATAAATTAAACTAAACTAAACTAAACTAAACTAAATTATACCTAACTAACCTAACCTAAACTAAAATAAACTAAACTATAAACGAACCTAAACTAAACTTTCCTAAGCTAACGTAACGTAACCTAAACTAAACTATACTACAAACTAAACTAAAGTATAAATTAAACTAAACTAAACTATCCTAACCTAACCTAACCTAACCTAACCTAAACTAAACTAAACTAACCTAATCAAAATTAAACAAAACAAAACTAATCTATAAATTAACTAAACTAAACTAAACTAACCTAACCTAACCTAACCTAAATTAAAGTATATTCACTAAACTAAACTACACTAACTTAACCTAAACTAAACTAAACTAAACTAAACTAACCTAAGCGAAAACTAAATTCAAATAAACTAAACTAAATTAAACTAACCTAAACTAACCTAACCTAACATATACTAAACTAAACTAAACCAAAGTAAACTAACTTAACCTAACCTAACCAAAACTAATCTAAATTAAACTAAACTATAAACAAAACTAAACTAACCTAAACTAAACTAAACTAACCGAACCTAACCTTTGGTAACCTAATCTAACTTAAGCTAAACTAAACTAAACTAACCTAACATACCTTAAAGTAACCTAAACTAAAGTAAACTATACTAAACTAAATTAAACTAAACTTAACTAAACAAAATGAAAATATTAATTAAACTTAAAATATAAACTAAACTATAAACTAAACTATAAATTAAACTAAACTAAACTAAACTAAACTAACCCAACCTAATCTAAACTAAACTAAACTAAACTATACACTAAACTAAACTAAGCCATAAACTAAACAATAAACTAAATTAAACTAAACTATAAATTAAAATAAACTAAAAACTAAACTATTAAATAAAAAAAATTAAATTATAAACTAAACTAAACTACACTATACTAAACTAATCTAAGGTAAACTAACCTAATCTAACCTAACCAAAACTAATCTAAAAATAGACTAAACTATAAACAAAACTAAACTAACCTAAACTAAAATAAACTAAACTAACCGAACCTAACCTATCATAACGTAATCTCACGTAAGCTAAGCTAAACTAAACTAACGTAACCTACCGTAAACTAACCTAAACTAAAGTAATCTATACTAAATTAAATTAAACTTAACTTAACTAAAACAAAATTAAAATATTAATTAAACTTAAAATATAAACTAAACTATAAACTAAACTATAAATTAAACTAAACTAAACTAAACTAAATTATACCTAACTAACCTAACCTAATCTAAATTAAACTAAACTATAAACGAAACTAAACTAAACTATCCTAAGCTAACGTAACTTAACCTAAACTAAACTAAACTAACCTAACCTAATCTAAACTAAACTAAACTATAAACTAAACTAAATTATAAACTAAACTAAACTAAACTAAACTATCCTAACCTGACCTAACCTAACCTAAACTAAACTAACCTAACCTAACCTACCATAACCTTACCTAACATAACCTAAACTAAAATAAACTAAACTTAACTAAACAACCTAACCGAACATAACCGAACCTAACCTAAACTAAACGAAACTAAACTAAACTTACCTAAACTAAGCTAACCTAAACTAACTTAACCTAACCTAACTAAAACTAAAATAAACTAAACTATACTTACGTAACCTATCCTAACCTAACCTAACCTAACCTAAACTAAACTAAATTATAAACTAAACTATAAACTAAACTATAAACTAAACTAAACTAAATTATAAACTAAAGTAAAGTAAACTTAACTACACTATCCTAACCTTATTTAACCTAACCTAAACAAAACTAAACTAAACTAACCTAACCTAAACTAAACTTAACTATAAACTAAACTAAACAAACTAATCAATAAATTAACTAAAC
This sequence comes from Metallyticus violacea, assembly GCA_030762175.1. Classification (NCBI taxonomy): domain Eukaryota; kingdom Metazoa; phylum Arthropoda; class Insecta; order Mantodea; family Metallyticidae; genus Metallyticus; species Metallyticus violacea. Next base: position 79,492,545 of record CM060842.1, on the reverse strand, counting down.
AAACTGTACTAAAATAAACTAAACTAAACTAACCTAATCTAACCTAACCTAACCTAACCTAGCCTAACCTAAATTAAGCTAAGCTGACCTAACCTAACTTAAGGTAACCTAAACGAAAATAAACTAAATAAACTAAACTAAACTAAACTAAACATAACTATACAAATCTAAACTAAACTAAACTAAACTATAAACTAAACTATAAACTAAACTAAACTATAAATTAACTAAATTAAATTATAAACTAAACTATTAACTAAATTAAATTAAACTAAACTAAGCTGTAAAATAAACAAAACTAAACTAAACTAAACTAACCTAACGTAACCTAACCTAACCAAAATAAAAATAAACTAAACTTACCTAACCAAACATAACCTTCACTAAACTAAACTAAACTGAACTAACCTAAACTAACCTAACCTAACCAAAACTAAACTAAACTGAACTAAACTAATAACTAATCTATTAACTAAACTAAACTAAACTATAAACAAAACTAAACAGCACTATTAACTAAACTAAACCCAAATAAACCAACCTAACTTAACCTTTCCTAAGCTAAACTTTACTAAACTAAACTAACCTAACCTAACCTAACCTAACCTAACTTAGCCTAACGTCAACTAAACTAAACTAAACTAAAGTAAACAAAATAAGCTAAGCTAAGCTAAGCTAACCTAACCTAAACGAAACTAAACTAAAGTAAACTAAAATAAAATAAACTAAAATAAAATAAACAAAACTAAACTAAACTAAACTAAACTGAAAACTAAACTATAAACTAAAATGTACTAAACTATACACTAAACTATAAAGTAAACTAAACTAAACGAAAATAAACTAAACTATAAACTAAACTAAACTGAATTAAAATAAATTAAACCAACCTTACATAACCTAACCTAACCTAAACTGTACTAAATTAAATTAACCCAACCTAACCTAAACTGACCTAAACTAAATTCACTAAACCAAACTAAACTAAACCTCACTAACCTAACCTACCCTAACCTAAACTAACCTAAACTAAAGTAAATCAAACTAAACTATAAACTAAACTATAAACTAAACTAAACTAAAATATAAACTAAAGTAAAGTAAACTTAACTACAATATCCTAACCTTACCTAACCTAACCTAAACAAATCTAACTAAACTAACCTAACCTAAACTAAACTAAACTATAAACTAAACCAAACTAAACTAATCTATAAATTAACTAAACAAACTATACTAAAATAAACTAAACTAAACTAACCTAATCTAACCTAACCTAACCTAACCTAGCCTAACTTAATTAGGCTAAGCTATCCTAACCTAACGTAAGCTAACCTAAGCGAAATTAAACTAAATAAACTAAACTAAACTAAACTAAACATAATTATAAAAATCTAAACTAAACTAAACTAAACTATAAACTAAACTAAACTATAAATTAAACTAAATTAAATTTTAAACTAAACTATTAACTAAACTAAATTAAACTAAACTAATCTAAAAAATAAACAAAACTAAACTAAACTAAACTAAACTAACCTAACCTAACCTAGCCTAACGTAAACTAAACTAAACTAAACTAAACTAAAGAAAATAAGCTAAGCTAAGCTAAGCTAATCTAACCTAAACGAAACTAAACTAAACTAAAATAAAATAAAATAAACTAAAATAAAATTTACAAAATTAACTGAAAACTAAACTATAAACTAAATTGTACTAAACTGTACACTAAACAATAAACTAAACTAAACGAAAATAAACTAAACTATAAACTAAACTAAACTGAATTAAAATGAATTAAACCAAATTACGTAACCTAACCTAACCTAACCTAAACTATATTAAACTAAATTAACCCAACCTAACCTAAACTGAACAAAACTAAATTCACTAAAATAAACTAAACTAAACCTCACTAACCTAACCTACCCTAACCTAAACTAACCTAAACTAAAGTAAATCAAACTAAACTAAACTAAACTAAACTATAAACTAAACTAAACTATACTAAACTAAACTAAACTAAACTAAACTAACCTTACCTAACCTAACCTAAACTAAACTGAACTAACCTAACGTAACCTAACCTAAATGAAACTAAACTAAACTAACCGAACTTAACCTAACTAAACTAAACTAAACTAACCTAAATTCAAGTATACTAAACTAAACTTAACTCACCTAACCTAACCTAAATTAAGTAAACTAAACTAAACGAAACTAAACTAAATTAAACTAACCTAGCCTAACCTAAACTAAACTAAACTAAACTATCCTAACCTAACCTAAACTAAACCAAAATAAAATAAACTAAACTAAACTAACATACCCTAACCTAAACTAAACTAAATTCAAATAAATTAAACTAAACTAAACTAACCTAAAATAACCTAACCTCACATAACCTAAACTAAACTAAACCAAAGTAAACTAACCTAACCTAACCTAACAAAAACTAATCTAAATTAAACTAAACTATAAACAAAACTAAACTAACCTATACTAAACTAAACTAAACTAACCTTACGTAACCTATTCTAACCTACACTAAAGTAAACTATACTAAACTAAATTAAACTAAACTTAACTAAACAAATTTAAAATATTAATGAAACATAAAATATAAACTTAACTACAAACTAAACTATAAATTAAACTAAACTAAACTAAATTAAACTAAATTATACCTAACTAACCTAACCCAAACTAAATTAAACTAAACTATAAACGAACCTAAACTAAACTATCCTAAGCTAACGTAACGTAACCTAAACTAAACTAAACTAAACTAACCTAACCTAACCTAATCTAAACTAAACTATAATACAAAATAAACTAAAGTATAAATTAAACTAAACTAAACTATCCTAACCTAACCAAAACTAAACTAAACTAAACTAACCTAATCAAAACTAAACAAAACTAAACTAATCTATAAATTAACTAAACTAAACTAAACTAAACTAAACTAACCTAAACTAACCTAAGCTAAACTAACCTATCCTAAACTAAACTAAACTAAACTAACCTACCTAACCTAACCTAACCTAAATTAAACTATATTCACTAAACTAAACTACACTAACCTAACCTAAACTAAACTAAACTAAACTAAACTAAACTGTAAACTAGACTATAAACTAAATTAAACTAAACTAACCTAACCTAACATAACCTAACCTAGGCTAAACTAAACTAAACTAACCCAACCTAACTTAATCTAAACTAAACTAAACTAAATTCACTAAACTAAGTTCACTAAACTATTTTAAACTAAACTACACTAACCTAACCTAACCTAAACTAAAGTAAACTATAAACTAAACTATAAACTAAACTATAAATTAAACTAAATTAAATTTTAAACTAAACTATTAAATAAACTAAATTAAACTAAACTAATCTGTAAAATAACAAAACTAAACTAAACTAAACTAAACTAACCTAACCTAACCTAGCCTAACGTAAACTAAGCTAAACTAAAATAAAATAAAATAAACTAAAATAAAATTTACAAAACCAAACTGAAAACTAAACTATAAACTAAATTGTACTAAACTATACACTAAACAATAAACTAAACTAAACGAAAATAAACTAAATTATAAACTAAACTAAACTGAATTAAAATAAATTAAACCAACCTTACGTAACCCAACCTAACCTAACCTAAACTATATTAAACTAAATTAACCCAACCTAACCTAAACTGAACTAAACTAAATTCACTAACCTAAAATAAAGTAAATCAAACTAAACTAAACCAAACTATAAACTAAACTAAACTGTACTAATCTAAACTAAACTAAACTATACACTAAACTAAACTAAGCCATAAACTAAACTATAAACTAAACTAAACTAAACTATAAATTAAAATAAACTATAAACTAAACTATAAACTAAACTAAATTAAATTATAAACTAAACTAAACTACACTATACTAAACTAAACAAATGAAAACTAACCTAATCTAACCTAACCAAAACTAATCTAAAAATAGACTAACTAAAAACAAAACTAAACTAACCTAAACTAAAATAAACTAAACTAACCGAACCTAACCTATCCTAACGTAATCTAAGGTAAGCAAAGCTAAACTAAACTAACGTAACCTACCGTAAACTAACCTAAACTAAAGTAAACTATACTAAACTAAATTAAACTAAACTTAACTAAACAAAATTGAAATATTAATTAAACATAAAATATAAACTAAACTATAAACTAAACTATAAATTAATCTAAACTAAACTAAATTATACCTAACTAACCTAACCTAAACTAAATTAAACTAAACTATAAACGAAACTAAACTAAACTAACCTAACCTAATCTAAACTAAACTAAACGAAATTATAAACTAAACTAAATTATAAACTAAACTAAACTAAACTATCCTAACCTAACCTAACCTAACCTAAACTAAACTAACCTAACCTAACCTAACCTAACCTTACCTAATATAATCTAAACTAAAATAAACTAAACTTAACTAAACAACCTAACCGAACATGACCTTACCTAACCTAACCTAAACTAAACAAAACTAAACTAAACTTACCTAACCTAAGCTAACCTAACCTAACTTAACCTAAACTAAACTATAAACTAAAACTAAACTAAACTATAAACTAAACTAAACTAAATTATAAACTAAACTAAACTGAACTTTCCTACCCTAACTTAACCTAACCTAACGTAAACTAAACTAAACTGACCTAACTTGATATAAACTGAACTAAACTAAACTAATCTACAAATTAACTAAACTAAACTAAACTAAACTAACCTAACATAACCTAAATTAAACTATAAACTAAACTAAACTAAACTATAAATTAAACTAAACTAAACTATCCTAAACTAACCTAACTTAACCTAAACTAAACTAAACTACCCTAACTTAACCTAACCTAATCTAAACTAAACTAAACTATAAACTAAACTAAACTCAACCATCCTACCCTAACTTAACCTAACCTAACCTAAACTAAACTAAACTGACCTAACTTAATATAATCTAAACTAAACTAAACTAATTTACAAATTAACTAAACTAAACTAAACTAACCTAAACTAACCTAAACTAACCTAAGCTAAACTAGCCTATCCTAAAGTAAAGTAAAGTAAACTAAACTAACCTAACCTATCCTAACCTAAACTAAATTAAACTAAATTCACTAAACTAATATACACTAACTTAACCTAACCAAAACTAAACTAAACTAAACTAAACTGTAAACTAAACTATAAAATAAATTAAACTAAACTAAACTAAAATAAACTAAACTAACCTATCTTAACATAACCTAACATAACCTAAACTATACTAAACTAAACTAACCTAACCTAACATAATATAAACTAAACTAAACTAAATTCACTAAACTAAACTAAACTAAACTACACTAAGCTAAGCTAACCTAACCTAACCTAAACTAAACTAAACTAAACTATAAACTAAACCATAAACTAAATTTAACTAAAATTAACTAAACTTAACTAAATTAAACTAACCTAATGTAAACTAACCTAACCAAACTTAAACTAAACTAACTAAACTAACCTAACCTAACCTAAATTTAACTATAAACTAAACTAAACTAAAGTAAACTAAACTAAACTAAACTATAAACTAAACTCTACTAAACTAAAATAAACTAAACTAACCTAACCTAACCTAACCTAACCTAAAATAAAATAAACAAAACTAAACTAACCTAACCTAACCGAACCTAACTTAACCTAAGCTAACCTAGACGAAAGCAAACTAAACTAAACTGAACTTAACTAAACTATAAATTAAACTATTAGCAAAACTAAACTAAATTATAAACTATACACTAATATAAACTAAACTATAAATTAAAATAAATTATAAACTAAACTATAAACTAAACTAAATTAAATTATAAACTAAACTATACTAAACTAAACTAAACTAAACTAAACTAACCTAATCTACCCTAACGAAACCTAAGCTAAACTAAACTAAACTAAACTAGTCTAACCTATGCTAAACTAAACTAAATTGTAAATTAAACTATTAGCAAAACTAAACTAAATTATAAACTAAACTATTAATTAAACTAAACTATAAATTAAAGTAAACTATAAACTAAACTATAAACTAAATTAAATTAAAAACTAAACTAAAGTACACTATACTAAACTAAACTAAGGTAAATTAACCTAATCTAACCTAACCAAACCTAAGGTAAAGTAAAGTAAACTAAACTAATCTAACTTAAGCTAACCTAAACTAAACTGAACTAACCTAACCTAACGTAACCTAACGTAACCTAAATTAAACTAAACTAAACTTACCTAACATAACCTAAACAAAATTAAACTAAACTAAATTCATATAAACTAAACTAAACTGAACTAAACTAAACTAACCTAACATAACCAAAACTAAACTAAACTAAACTAAATATCTAAGCTAAACTAAATTAATCTAACCTAACGAAAACTAACTAAATTAGATTTAAATAAACTAAACTAAATTAAACTATAAACAAAACTAAACTTAACTATAAACTAAACTAAACTAAACTATAAACTAACCTAAACTAAACTAAACTATCCTATCCTAACATACCGTAACCTAACATAACCTAACTAAACTATACTAAATAAACCTAACCTAAATTAAACTAAACTAAACTAAACTAAACTAAAATAAACTAAACTATAAACTAAATTACACTAAACTAAAAACTAAACTATAAACTAAACTAAACTAAATTAAACTAACCTAACCTAACATAATTAAATAAAAATAAACTAATCTAACCTAACCTAAACTAAACTAAACTAAACTAAATTCAAATAAACTAAACTAATCTAAACTTAGCTAAACTAACCTAACCTAACCTAACCAAAACTAAACCAAATTAAACTAAACTGAAATAAACTAAAGTAAACTAAACTATAAACTACACTAAACTAAACCATAAACTAAACTATAAACTAAACTAAACTAAACTATAAACTAAACTAAACAACCATATAAACTAAAGAAAAATAAACTATACTAACCTAACATAACCTAACCTAAACTAACCTAAGCTAAACTAAACTTAACAAAACTAACCTAACCTAAGCTAACGTAAACTAAACTAAACTATTCTAACCTAACCAAAACTAAAATAAACTAAAATAAATAAACTAAACTAAACTATAAACTGAGCTATAAATTAACTAAACTAAACTATAAACTAAACCAAACTAAACTATAAATTAAACTAAACTAAACTATCCTAAAGTAACCTAACTTAACCTAAACTAAACTAAACTACCCTAACTTAACCTAGCCTAAACTAACTTAAACTAAACTAAACTAAATTATAAACAAAACTAAACTCAACCATTCTACCCTAACTTAACCTAACCTAACCTAAACTAAACTAACTTATAAATTAAACTAAACTAAATTATACCTAACTAACCTTACCTAAACTAAATTAAACTAAACTATAAACGAAACTAAATTAAACTATCCTAAGATAACGTAACGTAACCTAAACTAAACTAAACTAAACTATCCTAACCTAACCTAATCTAAACTAAACTATACTATAAACTAAAATAAAGTATAAAATAAACTAAACTAAACTAAACTATCCTAACCTAACCTAACCTAAACTAAACTAAACTAATCTAACCTAACCTAATCAAAACTAAACTAAACTAAACTAATCTATAAATTAACTAAACTAAACTAAACTAAACTAAACTAACCTAAGCTAAACTAGCCTATCCTAAACTAAACTAAACTAAACTAACCTAACCTAACCTAACCTAAATTAAACTATATTCACTAAACTAAACTACACTAACCTAACCTAAACTAAACTAAACTAAACTAAACTAAACTGTAAGCTAAACTATAAACTAAATTAATTAAAAAACTAAACTAAAATTAACTAAACTAACCTAACCTAACATAACCTAACCTAGGCAAAACTAAACTAAACTAAACTAACCTAACCTAATCTAAACTAAACTAAACTAAGTTAAACTAAACTACACTAACCTAACCTAACCTAAACTACACTAATATAAAATAAACTATAAACTAAATTAAACTAAAATAAAATAAACTAACCTAACCTAACATAAACGAGTTATCTCGAATAAGAACGGAAAAAAAGTGATTCTAATAAAGTTTCCAAACTTCGAAAAAAATTATTTTTCTTTTCGAGATTCTTTGCGCAAAATATGCTTTTCTGAGGCTATCAAACTAGTATAATGAAAGAGAACCAGTTATCTATAATAAGAACGGAAAAAAAAAAGTGATTCTAATGAGGTTTCCAAATATCGAAAAAAAATTTTTGCTTTTCGAGATCCTTTCCCCTAAAAATTGCTTTTCTACAGCTAACAAACTAGCAAAATGAAAGAGAACCATTTATCTCGAATAAGAACGGAAAAAAAGTGATTCTAACGAAGTTTCCAAACTTCGAAAAAAATTATTTTTCTTTTCGAGATTCTTTGCGCATAATGTTTTTCTGAAGCTATCAAACTAGTATAATGAAAGAAAACCAATTATCTCAAATAAGAAAGGAAAAATATTGATTCATAAGGATTTTCCAAACATCACAAAAAATTTTTTTCTTTTCGAGATTCTTTCCGCATAATATGCTTTTCTATGGCTATCAAACTAGTATAATGAAAGAGAACCAGTTATCTCAAATAACAACGGAAAAAAAGTGATTCTAATGATGTTTCCAAACTTTGAAAACATTTCTTTTTCTTTTCTAAATTTTTTCCGCTTAATATGCTTTTCTACAGCTATCAAAATAGCAAAATGAAAGAGAACCACTTATCTCGAATAAGAACGGAAAAAAAGTGATTCTAACGAAGTTTCCCAACTTCGAAAAAAATTATTTATCTTTTTGAGATTCTTACCGCATAATATGCTTTTCTGAGGCTATCAAACTAGTATAATGAAAGAAAACCAGTTATCTCAAATAAGAATGGAAAAAAATTGATTCATAAGGATTTTCCAAACATCAAAATAAATTTTTTTTTCTTTTCGAGATTCTTTGCGCATATAATGCTTTTCTGAGGCTATCAAACTAGTAAAATGAAAGATAACCAGTTATCTCAAATAAGAATGGAAAAAAATTGATTCATAAGGATTTTCCAAACATCAAAATAAATTTTTTTTTCTTTTCGAGATTCTTTTCGCATAATATGCTTTTCTAAGGCTATCAAACTAGTATATAGTGAAAGAGAACCAGTTATCTCAAATAAGAACAGAAAAAAATTGATTCTAATGAAGTTTCCAAATTTTGAAAATTTTTTTTTTTTTCCAAATTCTTTCCGCATAATATGAAACTAGCAAAATGAACTAGCAAAATGAAAGGGAACCAGTTATCCCGAATAAGAACGGAAAAAATGTGATTCTAATGAAGTTTCCAAACTTCGAAAAAAAATATATTTCTTTTCGAGATTCTTTGCGCATAATATTCTTTTCTACAGCTATCAAACTAGCAAATTGAAAGAGAACCATTTATCTCGAATAAGAACGGAAAAAAGTGATTCTAATGAAGTTTCCAAACTTCGAAAAAGAAATTTTTTCTATTCGAGATTATTTCGCATAATATGCTTTTCTACAGTTATCAAACTAGCAAAATGAAAGAGAACCAGTTATCTCGAATAAGAACGGAAAAAGAAGTGATTCTAACGAAGTTTCCAAACTTTGAAAAAAATTATTTTTCTTTTTGAGATTCTTTCCGCATAGTATGCTTTTCTAAGGCTATCATACTAGTATAATGAAAGATAACCAGTTATCTCGAATAAGAACGGAAAAAAATAGATTCTAACGAAGTTTCCCAACTTTGAAAAAAATTATTTATTTTTATTTGAGATTCTTTCCGCTTAATATGCTTTTCTAAGGCTATCATACTAGTATAATGAAAGAGAACCAGTTATCTCCAATGAGAACGGAAAAAAAGTGATTCTAATGAAGTTTCCAAACTTCGAAAAAAAAATTTTTTCTTATCGAGATTCTTTGCGCATAATATGCTTTTCTACAGCTATCAAACTAGCAAATTGAAAGAGAACCATTTATCTCGAATAAGAACGGAAAAAAAGTGATTCTAACGAAGTTTCCCAACTTCGAAAAAAATTATTTTTCTTTTTGACATTCTTACCGCATAATATGCTTTTCTAAGGCTGTCAAACAGGTATAATGAAAGAAAACCAGTTATCTCGAATAAGAACGGAAAAAAAGTGATTCTAATGAAGTTTCCAAACTTCGAAAAAAACTTTTTTCTTTTCGAGATTCTTTGCGCATATGCTTTTCTGAAGCTATCAAACTAGTATAATGAAAGAGAATCAGTTATCTCAAATAAGTACGGAAAAAAAGTGATTCTAATGAAGATTCCAAACTTCGAAAAAAATTTTTTTTCTTTTCGAGATTCTTTGCGCATATGCTTTTCTGAAGCTTTCAAACTAGTATAATGAAAGAAAACCAGTTATCTCGAATAAGAACGGAAAAAAAGTGATCCTAATGAGTTTCTAAACTTCGAAAAAAATTTTTTTTCTTTTCGAGATTCTTTCCGCATAATATGCTTTTCTAAGGCTATCAAACTAGTATAAAGAAAGAGAACCAGTTATCTCAAATAAGAACGGAAAAAAAGTGATTCTAATGAAGTTTCCAAACTTTGAAAAAAATTATTTATCTTTTTGAGATTCTTACCGCATAATATGCTTTTCAAAGGCTATGAAACTAGTATAATGAAAGAGAAACAGTTATCTCAAATAAGAATGGAAAAAAAGTGATTCTAACGAAGTTTACAAACTTCGTAAAAATTTTTTTTTCTTTTCGAGATTCTTTGCGCATAATATGCTTTTCTGAGGCTATCAAACTAGTATAATGAAAGAGAACCAGTTATCTCAAATAAGAACGGAAAAAAAGTGATTCTAATGAAGTTTCCAAATTTTGAAAATTTTTTTTTTTCTTTTCGAGATTCTTTGCGCATATAATGCTTTTCTACAGGTATCAAACTAGCAAATTGAAAGAGAACCATTTATCTCGAATAAGAACGGAAAAAAAGTGATTCTAACGAAGTTTCCAAACTTTGAAAAAAATTATTTATCTTTTTGAGATTCTTACCGCATAATATGCTTTTCAAAGGCTATGAAACTAGTATAATGAAAGAGAAACAGTTATCTCAAATAAGAATGGAAAAAAAGTGATTCTAACGAAGTTTACAAACTTCGTAAAAATTTTTTTTTCTTTTCGAGATTCTTTGCGCATAATATGCTTTTCTGAGGCTATCAAACTAGTATAATGAAAGAGAACCAGTTATCTCAAATAAGAACGGAAAAAAAGTGATTCTAATGAAGTTTCCAAATTTTGAAAATTTTTTTTTTTCTTTTCGAGATTCTTTGCGCATATAATGCTTTTCTGAGGCTATCAAACTAGTATAATGAAAGATAACCAGTTATCTCAAATAAGAATGGAAAAAAATTGATTCATAAGGATTTTCCAAACATCAAAAAAAAATTTTTTTTCTTTTCGAGATTCTTTTCGCATAATATGCTTTTCTAAGGCTATCAAACTAGTATATAATGAAAGATAACCAGTTATCTCAAATAAGAACAGAAAAAAATTGATTCTAATGAAGTTTCCAAATTTTGAAAATTTTTTTTTTTTTCGAAATCCTTTCCGCATAATATGAAACTAGCAAAATGAACTAGCAAAATGAAAGGGAACCAGTTATCCCGAATAAGAACGGAAAAAAAGTCATTCTAATGAAGTTTCCAAACTTCGAAAAAAAATATTTTTCTTTTCGAGATTCTTTGCGCATAATATTCTTTTCTACAGCTATCAAACTAGCAAATTGAAAGAGAACCAGTTATCTCGAATAAGAACGGAAAAAGAAGTGATTCTAACGAAGTTTCCAAACTTTGAAAAAAATTATTTTTCTTTTTGAGATTCTTTCCGCATAATATGCTTTTCTAAGGCTATCATACTAGTATAATGAAAGATAACCAGTTATCTCGAATAAGAACGGAAAAAAATAGATTCTAACGAAGTTTCCAAACTTTGAAAAAAATTATTTTTTTTTTGAGATTCTTTCCGCTTAATATGCTTTTCTAAGTCTATCATACTAGTATAATGAAAGAGAACCAGTTATCTCCAATGAGAACGGAAAAAATGTGATTCTAATGAAGTTTCCAAACTTCGAAAAAAAATTTTTTTCTTTTCGAGATTCTTTGCGCATAATATGCTTTTCTGAGGCTATCAAACTAGTATAATGAAAGACAACCAGTTATCTCAAATAAGAACGGAAAAAAAGTGATTCTAATGAAGTTTCCAAACTTTGAAAAAAATTATTTTTCTTTTTGAGATTCTTTCCGCATAATATGCTTTTCTACAGCTATCAAACTAGCAAATTGAAAGAGAACCATTTATCTCGAATAAGAACGGAAAAAAAGTGATTCTAACGAAGTTTCCCAATTTCGAAAAAAATTATTTTTCTTTTTGACATTCTTACCGCATAATATGCTTTTCTAAGGCTATCAAACAGGTATAATGAAAGAAAACCAGTTATCTCGAATAAGAACGGAAAAAAAGTGATTCTAATGAAGTTTCCAAACTTCGAAAAAAACTTTTTTCTTTTCGAGATTCTTTGCGCATATGCTTTTCTGAAGCTATCAAACTAGTATAATGAAAGAGAACCAGTTATCTCAAATAAGTACGGAAAAAAAGTGATTCTATTGAAGATTCCAAACTTCGAAAAAAATTTTTTTTCTTTTCGAGATTCTTTGCGCATATGCTTTTCTGAAGCTTTCAAACTAGTATAATGAAAGAAAACCAGTTATCTCGAATAAGAACGGAAAAAAAGTGATTCTAATGAGTTTCTAAACTTCGAAAAAAAATTTTTTTCTTTTCGAGATTCTTTCCGCATAATATGCTTTTCTAAGGCTATCAAACTAGTATAAAGAAAGAGAACCAGTTATCTCAAATAAGAACGGAAAAAAAGTGATTCTAATGAAGTTTCCAAACTTTGAAAAAATTTTTTTTTCTTTTAAAATTCTTTCCGCATAATATGCTTTTCTACAGGTATCAAACTAGCAAATTGAAAGAGAACCAATTATCTCGAATAAGAACGGAAAAAAAGTGATTCTAACGAAGTTTCCAAACTTTGAAAAAAATTATTTTTCTTTTTGAGATTCTTTCCGCATAATATGCTTTTCTAAGGCTATCATACTAGTATAATGAAAGATAACCAGTTATCTCGAATAAGAACGGAAAAAAATAGATTCTAAGGAAGTTTCCATACTTTGAAAAAAATTATTATTTTTTTGAGATTCTTTCCGCTTAATATGCTTTTCTAAGGCTATCATACTAGTATAATGAAAGAGAACCAGTTATCTCCAATGAGAACGGAAAAAAAAGTGATTCTAATGAAGTTTCCAAACTTCGAAAAAAAAATTTTTTCTTTTCGAGATTCTTTGCGCATAATATGCTTTTCTGAGGCTATCCAACTAGTTTAATGAAAGACAACCAGTTATCTCAATTAAGAACGGAAAAAAAGTGATTCTAATGAAGTTTCCAAATTTCGAAAAAAATTGTTTTTCTTTTCGAGATTCTTTCCGCATAATATGCTTTTCTACAGCTATCAAACTAGCAAATTGAAAGAGAACAATTTATCTCGAATAAGAACGGAAAAAAGTGATTCTAACGAAGTTTCCCAACTTCGAAAAAAATTATTTTTCTTTTTGACATTCTTACCGCATAATATGCTTTTCTAAGGCTATCAAACAGGTATAATGAAAGAAAACCAGTTATCTCGAATAAGAACGGAAAAAAAGTGATTCTAATGAAGTTTCCAAACTTCGAAAAAAAATTTTTTTCTTTTCGAGATTCTTTGCGCATATGCTTTTCTGAAGCTTTCAAACTAGTATAATGAAAGAAAACCAGTTATCTCGAATAAGAACGGAAAAAAAGTGATTCTATTGAGATTCTAAACTTCGAAAAAAAATTTTTTTCTTTTCGAGATTCTTTCCGCATAATATGCTTTACTAAGGGTATCAAACTAGTATAAAAAAAGAGAACCAGTTATCTCAAATAAGAACGGAAAAAACGTGATTCTAATGAAGTTTCCAAAGTTTGAAAAAAATTTGTTTTCTTTTAGAATTCTTTCCGCATAATATGCTTTTCTAAGGCTATCAAACTAGTATAATGAAAGAGAACCAGTTATCTGGAATAAGAACGGAAAAAAATTGATTCTAACGAAGTTTCCAAACTTTGAAAAAAATTATTTTTTTTTTGAGATTCTTTCCGCTTAATATGCTTTTCTAAGGCTATCATACTAGTATAATGAAAGAGAACCAGTTATCTCCAATGAGAACGGAAAAAAAGTGATTCTCTTGAAGTTTCCAAACTTCGAAAAAAAATTTTTTTCTTTTCGAGATTCTTTGCGCATAATATGCTTTTCTGAGGCTATCAAACTAGTATAATGAAAGACAACCAGTTATCTCAAATAAGAACGGAAAAAAAGTGATTCTAATGAAGTTTCCAAATATCGAAAAAAAATTGTTTTTCTTTTCGAGATTCTTTCCGCATAATATGCTTTTCTACAGCTATCAAACTAGCAAATTGAAAGAGAACCATTTATCTCGAATAAGAACGGAAAAAAAGTGATTCTAACGAAGTTTCCCAATTTCGAAAAAAATTATTTTTCTTTTTGACATTCTTACCGCATAATATGCTTTTCTAAGGCTATCAAACAGGTATAATGAAAGAAAACCAGTTATCTCGAATAAGAACGGAAAAAAAGCGATTCTAATGAAGTTTCCAAACTTCGAAAAAAACTTTTTTCTTTTCGAGATTCTTTGCGCATATGCTTTTCTGAAGCTATCAAACTAGTATAATGAAAGAGAACCAGTTATCTCAAATAAGTACGGAAAAAAAGTGATTCTAATGAAGATTCCAAACTTCGAAAAAAATTTTTTTTCATTTCGAGATTCTTTGCGCATATGCTTTTCTGAAGCTTTCAAACTAGTATAATGAAAGAAAACCAGTTATCTCGAATGAGAACGGAAAAAAAGTGATTCTAATGAGTTTCTAAACTTCGAAAAAAAATTTTTTTCTTTTCGAGATTCTTTCCGCATAATATGCTTTTCCAAGGCTATCAAACTAGTATAAAGAAAGAGAACCAGTTATCTCAAATAAGAACGGAAAAAAAGTGATTCTAATGAAGTTTCCTAACTTTGAAAAAAAATTTTTTTCTTTTAAAATTCTTACCGCATAATATGCTTTTCTACAGGTATCAAACTAGCAAATTGAAAGAGAACCATTTATCTCGAATAAGAACGGAAAAAAAGTGATTCTAACGAAGTTTCCAAACTTTGAAAAATATTATTTTTCTTTTTGAGATTCTTTCCGCATAATATGCTTTTCTAAGGCTATCATACTAGTATAATGAAAGATAACCAGTTATCTCGAATAAGAACGGAAAAAAAAAGATTCTAACGAAGTTTCCAAACTTTGAAAAAAATTATTTTTTTTTTTGAGATTCTTTCCGCTTAATATGCTTTTCTAAGGCTATCATACTAGTATAATGAAAGAGAACCAGTTATCTCAAATAAGAACGGAAAAAAAGTGATTCTAATGAAGTTTCCAAATTTCGAAAAAAATTGTTTTTCTTTTCGAGATTCTTTCCGCAAAATATGCTTTTCTACAGCTATCAAACTAGCAAATTGAAAGAGAACCATTTATCTCGAATAAGAACGGAAAAAAAGTGATTATAACGAAGTTTCCCAACTTCGAAAAAAATTATTTTTCTTTTTGACATTCTTACCGCATAATATGCTTTTCTAAGGCTATCAAACAGGTATAATTAAAGAAAACCAATTATCTCGAATAAGAACGGAAAAAAAGTGATTCTAATGAAGTTTCCAAACTTCGAAAAAAAATTTTTTTCTTTTCGAGATTCTTTGCGCATATGCTTTTCTGAAGCTTTCAAACTAGTATAATGAAAGAAAACCAGTTATCTCGAATAAGAACGGAAAAAAAGTGATTCTAATGAGTTTCTAAACTTCGAAAAAAAATTTTTTTCTTTTCGAGATTCTTTCCGCATAATATGCTTTTCTAAGGGTATCAAACTAGTATAAAAAAAGAGAACCAGTTATCTCAAATAAGAACGGAAAAAAAGTGATTCTAATAAAGTTTCCAAACTTCGAAAAAAAATTTTTTTTTTCGAGATTCTTTGCGCATAATATGCTTTTCTGAGGCTATCAAACTAGTATAATGAAAGAGAACCAGTTATCTCAAATAAGAACAGAAAAAAAGTGTTTCTAATGAAGTTTCCAAAGTTTGAAAATTTTTTTTTTCTTTTGCAGATTCTTCCCGCATAATATTCTTTTCTACGGCTATCAAACTAGCAAAATGAAAGAGAACCAGTTATCTCGAATAAAAACGGAAAAAAAGTGATTCTAACGAAGTTTCCAAACTTCGAAAAAAATTTTTTTTTCTTTTCGAGATTCTTTGCGCATAATATGCTTTTCTGAAGCTATCAAACTAGTATAATGAAAGACAAACAGTTATCTCAAATAAGAACGCAAAAAAAGTGATTCTAACGAAGTTTCCAAACTTCTAAAAAATTTTTTTTCTTTTCGAGATTCTTTGCGCATAATATGCTTTTCTGAGGCTATCAAACTAGTATAATGAAAGAGAACCAGTTATCTCAAATAAGAACGGAAAAAAAAATGATTCAAACGAAGTTTCCAAACTTCGAAATAAATTTTTTTTCTTTTCGAGATTCTTTGCGCATAATATGCTTTTCTGATGCTATCAAACTAGTATAATGAAAGAGAACCAGTTATATCAAATAAGAACAGAAAAAAAGTGATTCTAATGAAGTTACCAAAGTTTGAAAATTTTTTTTTTTCTTTTCGAGATTCTTTGCGCATAATATCCTTTTCTGAGGCTATCAAACTAGTATAATGAAAGAGAAGCAGTTATCTCAAATAAGAATGGAAAAAAAGTGATTCTAATGAAGTTTCCAAACTTCGAAAAAAAATTTTTTTCTTTTCGAGATTCTTTCCGCATAATATGCTTTTCTGAGGCTATCAAACTAGTATAATGAGAGCTTACCAGTTATCTCAAATAAGAACCAGTTATCTCGAATAAGAACGGAAAAAAATAGATTCTAACGAAGTTTCCAAACTTTGAAAAAAATTATTTTTTTTTTTTGAGATTCTTTCCGCTTAATATGCTTTTCTAAGGCTATCATACTAGTATAATGAAAGAGAACCAGTTATCTCAAATAAGAACGGAAAAAAAGTGATTCTAATGAAGTTTCCAAATTTCGAAAAAAATTGTTTTTCTTTTCGAGATTCTTTCCGCATAATATGCTTTTCTACAGCTATCAAACTAGCAAATTGAAAGAGAACCATTTATCTCGAATAAGAACGGAAAAAAAGTGATTCTAACGAAGTTTCCCAACTTGGAAAAAAATTATTTTTCTTTTTGACATTCTTACCGCATAATATGCTTTTCTAAGGCTATCAAACAGGTATAATTAAAGAAAACCACTTATCTCGAATAAGAACGGAAAAAAAGTGATTCTAATGAAGTTTCCAAACTTCGAAAAAAAATTTTTTTCTTTTCGAGATTCTTTGCGCATATGCTTTTCTGAAGCTTTCAAACTAGTATAATGAAAGGAAACCAGTTATCTCGAATAAGAACGGAAAAAAGTGATTCTAATTAGTTTCTAAACTTCGAAAAAAAATTTTTTTCTTTTCGAGATTCTTTCCGCATAATATGCTTTTCTAAGGGTATCGAACTAGTATAAAAAAAGAGAACCAGTTATCTCAAATAAGAACGGAAAAAAAGTGATTCTAATGAAGTTTCCAAACTTTGAAAAAAAATTTTTTTCTTTTAGAATTCTTTCCGCATAACGTGCTTTACTACAGCTATCAAACCAGCAAAATGAAAGAGAACCAGTTATCTCGAATAAAAACGAGAGAAAAAAAGAGAAAAAAAGAGAACCAGAAGTAATGAAGTTTCCAAGCTTCGAAAAAAATTTTTTTTCTTTTCGAGATTCTTTGCGCATAATATGGCTTTCTGAGGCTATCAAACTAGTATAATGAGAGATTACCAGTTATCTCAAATAAGAATGGAAAAAAAGTGATTCTAATGAAGTTTCCAAACTTCGAAAAAAAATTTTTTTTTCTCGAGATTCTTTGCGCATAATATGCTTTTCTGAGGCTATCAAACTAGTATAATGAAAGAGAACCAGTTATCTCAAATAAGAACAGAAAAAAAGTGTTTCTAATGAAGTTTCCAAAGTTTGAAAATTTTTTTTTTCTTTTGCAGATTCTTCCCGCATAATATTCTTTTCTACGGCTATCAAACTAACAAAATGAAAGAGAACCAGTTATCTCGAATAAGAACGGAAAAAAAGTGATTCTAACGAAGTTTCCAAACTTCGAAAAAAAATTTTTTTCTTTTCGAGATTCTTTGCGCATAATATCCTTTTCTGAAGCTATCAAACTAGTATAATGAAAGAGAAACAGTTATCTCAAATAAGAACGCAAAAACAGTGATTCTAACGAAGTTTCCAAACTTCTAAAAAATTTTTTTTCTTTTCGAGATTCTTTCCGCATAATATGCTTTTCTAAGGCTATCAAACTAGTATAATGAAAGAGAACCAGTTATCTCAAACAAGAACGGAAAAAAAATGATTCAAACGAAGTTTCCAAACTTCGAAAAAAATTTTTTTTCTTTTCGAGATTCTTTGCGCATAATATGCTTTTCTGAGGCTATCAAACTAGTATAATGAAAGAGAACCAGTTATATCAAATAAGAACAGAAAAAAAGTGATTCTAATGAAGTTACCAAAGTTTGAAAAAAAATTTTTTTCTTTTCGAGATTCTTTGCGCATAATATGCTTTTCTGAGGCTATCAAACTAGTATAATGAGAGATTACCAGTTATCTCAAATAAGAATGGAAAAAAAGTGATTCTTATGAATTTTCCAAACTTCGAAAAAATATTTTTTTCTTTTCGAGATTCTTTCCGCATAATATGCTTTTCTGAGGCTATCAAACTAGTATAATGAAAGAGAACCAGTTATCTCAAATAAAAACGGAAAAAAAGGGATTCTAACGAAGTTTCCAAACTTCGAAAATAATTTTTTTTATTTTCGAGATTCCTTGCGCATAATATGCTTTTCTGAGGCTATCAAACTAGTATAATGAAAGAGAACCAGTTATCTCAAATAAGAACGGAAAAAAAGTGATTCTAACGAAACTTCCAAACTTCGAAAAAAAATTTTTTTCTTTTCGAGATTCTCTGCGCATATGCTTTTCTGAAGCTTTCAAACTAGTATAATGAAAGAAAACCAGTTATCTCGAATAAGAACGGAAAAAAAGTGATTCTAATGAGTTTCTAAACTTCGAAAACAAATTTTTTTCTTTTCGAGATTCTTTCCGCATAATATGCTTTTCTGAGGCTATCATACTGGTATAATGAGAGATTACCAGTTATCTCAAATAAGAACGCAAAAAAAGTGATTCTAATGAAGTTTCCAAACTTCGAAAAAAAATTTTTTACTTTTCGAGATTCTTTGCGCACATGCTTTTCTGAAGCTTTCAAACTAGTATAATGAAAGAAAACCAGTTATCTCGAATAAGAACGGAAAAAAAGTGATTCTAATGAGTTTCTAAACTTCGAAAAAAAATTTTTTTCTTTTCGAGATTCTTTCCGCATAATATGCTTTTCTAAGGCTATCAAACTAGTATAATGAAAGAGAACCAGTTATCTCAAATAAGAACGGAAAAAAAGTGATTCTAACGAAGTTTCCAAACTTCGAAAAAAAATTTTTTTCTTTTCGAGATTCTTTGCGCATATGCTTTTCTGAAGCTTTCAAACTAGTATAATGAAAGAAAACCAGTTATCTCGAATAAGAACGGAAAAAAAGTGATTCTAATGAAGTTTCCAAACTTTGAAAAAAATTTTTTTTTCTTTTAGAATTCTTTCCGCATAACGTGCTTTACTACAGCTATCAAAATAGCTAAATGAAAGACAACCAGTTATCTCGAATAAGAACGTAAAAAAAGTGATTCTAATGAAGTTTCCAAACTTTGAAAACATTTTTTTTTCTTTTCGTGATTCTTTCGGCATAATATGCTTTTCTACAGCTATCAAACTAGGAAATTGAAAGAGAACCAGTTATCTCGAATAAGAACGGGAAAAAAGTGATTCTAATGAAGTTTCCAAACTTCGAAAAATTTTTTTTTTCTTTTCGAGATTCTTTGCGCATAATATGCTTTTCTGATTCTATCAAACTAGTATAATGAAAGAGAACTAGTTATCTCAAACAAGAATGCAAAAAATTGATTCATAAGGATTTTCAAAACATCAAAAAAAAATTTTCTTTATTCAAGATTCTTTCCGCATAATATGCTTTTCTAAGGCTATCAAACTAGTATAATGAAAGAGAACCAGTTATCTCAAATAAGAACGGAAAAAAAGTGATTCTAATAAAGTTTCCAATCTTTGAAAACATTTTTTTTTCTCTTCGAGATTCTTTCCGCATAATATGCTTTTCTAAGGCTATCAAACTAGTATAATGAAAGAGAACCAGTTATCTGGAATAAGAACGGAAAAAAAGTGATTCTAATGAAGTTTCCAAACTTCGAAAAAATTTTCATTTTCTTTTCGAGATTCTTTGCGGATAAAATGCATTTCTGAGAATATTAAATTAGGATAATGAAAGGGAACCAGTTATCTCAAATAAGAACGGAAAAAAGTGATTCTAATGAAGTTTCCAAACTTCGAAAAAAATTATTTTCCTTTTCGAGATTCTTTGCGCAAAATATGCTTTTCTGAGGCTATCAAACTAGTATAATGAAAGAGAACCAGTTATCTATAATAAGAACGGAAAAAAAGTGATTCTAATAAGGTTTCCAAATATCGAAAAAATTTTTTTGTTTTCGAGATTCTTTCCGCTAAAAATGCTTTTCTACAGCTATCAAACTAGCAAAATGAAAGAGAACCAATTATCTCGAATAAGAACGGAAAAAAAGTGATTCTAACGAAGTTTCCAACTTCGAAAAAAATTATTTTTCTTTTCGAGATTCTTTGCGCATAATGTTTTTCTGAAGCTATCAAAATAGTATAATGAAAGAGAACCAATTATCTCAAATAATAAAGGAAAAAAATTGATTCATAAGGATTTTCCAAACATCAAAAAAAAATTTTTTTCTTTTCGAGATTCTTTGCGCATAATATGCTTTTCTGAAGCTATCAAACTAGTATAATGAAAGAGAAACAGTTATCTCAAATAAGAACGCAAAAACAGTGATTCTAACGAAGTTTCCAAACTTCTAAAAAAATTTTTTTCTTTTCGAGATTCTTTGCGCATAATATGCTTTTCTGAGGCTATCAAACTAGTATAATGAAAGAGAACCAGTTATTTCAAATAAGAACGGAAAAAAAATGATTCAAACGAAGTTTCCAAACTTCGAAAAAAATTTTTTTTCTTTTCGAGATTCTTTGCGCATAATATGCTTTTCTGAGGCTATCAAACTAGTATAATGAAAGAGAACCAGTTATATCAAATAAGAACAGAAAAAAAGTGATTCTAATGAAGTTACCAAAGTTTGAAAAAAAATTTTTTTCTTTTCGAGATTCTTTGCGCATAATATGCTTTTCTGAGGCTATCAAACTAGTATAATGAGAGATTACCAGTTATCTCAAATAAGAATGGAAAAAAAGTGATTCTTATGAAGTTTCCAAACTTCGAAAAAATATTTTTTTCTTTTCGAGATTCTTTGCGCATAATATGCTTTTCTATGGCTATCAAACTAGTATAATGAAAGAGAACCAGTTATCTCAAATAAGAACGGAAAAAAGTGATTCTATTGATGTTTCCAAACTTTGAAAACATTTTTTTTCTTTTCGAGATTTTTTCCGCTTAATATGCTTTTCTACAGCTATCAAAATAGCAAAATGAAAGAGAACCAGTTATCTCGAATAAGAACGGAAAAAAGGAGATTCTAACGAAGTTTCCCAACTTCGAAAAAAATAATTTTTCTTTTTGAGATTCTTACCGCATAATATGCTTTTCTAAGGCTATGAAACTAGTATAATGAAAGAGAAACAGTTATCTCAAATAAGAACGGAAAAAAAGTGATTCTAACGAAGTTTCCAAACTTCGAAAATTTTTTTTTTTCTTTTCGAGATTCTTTGCGCATAATATGCTTTTCTGAGGCTATCAAACTAGTATAATGAAAGAGAACCAGTTATCTCAAATAAGAACGGAAAAAAAGTGATTCTAATGAAGTTTGCAAATTTTGAATTTTTTTTTTTTCTTTTCGAGATTCTTTGCGCATATAATGCTTTTCTGAGGCTATCAAACTAGTATAATGAAAGATAACCAGTTATCTCAAATAATAATGGAAAAAAAATTGATTCATAAGGATTTTCAAACATCAAAAAATATTTTTTTTTTCTTTTCGAGATTCTTTCGCATAATATGCTTTTCTAAGTCTATCAAACTACTATAATGAAAGAGAACCAGTTATCTCAAATAAGAACAGAAAAAAATTGATTCTAATGAAGTTTCCAAATTTGGAATTTTTTTTTTTTTTTTCGAGATTCTTTCCGCATAATATGCTTTTCCACAGCTATCAAACTAGCAAAATGAAAGGGAACCAGTTATCCCGAATAAGAACGGAAAAAAAGTGATTCTAATGAAGTTTCCAAACTTCGAAAAAAATTATTTTTCTTTTCGAGATTCTTTGCGCATAATATTCTTTTCTACAGCTATCAAACTAGCAAATTGAAAGAGAACCAGTTATCTCGAATAAGAACGGAAAACAGTGATTCTAACGAAGTTTCCAAACTTCGAAAAAAATTATTTTTCTTTTCGAGATTCTTTGCGCATAATATGCTTTTCTGAGGCTATCAAACTAGTATAATGAAAGAGAGTAAGTTATCTCGAATAAGAACGGAAAAAAAGTGATTCTAATGAAGTTTCCAAACTTCGAAAAAAAATTTTTTTCTTTTGGAGATTATTTCGCATAATATGCTTTTCTACAGCTATCAAACTAGCAAAATGAAAGAGAACCAGTTATCTCGAATAAGAACGGAAAAAAAGTGATTCTAACGAAGTTTCCAAACTTTGAAAAAAATTATTTTTCTTTTTTAGATTCTTTCCGCATAATATGCTTTTCTAAGGCTATCAAACAAGTATAATGAAAGAGAACCAGTTATCTCGAATAAGAACGGAAAAAAAGTGATTCTAACGAAGTTTCCAAACTTTGAAAAAAAATTTTTTTCTTTTTGAGATTCTTTCCGCATAATATGCTTTTCTAAGGCTATCATAGTAGTATAATGAAAGAGAACCAGTTATCTCCAATAAGAACGGAAAAAAAGTGATTCTAATGAAGTTTCCAAACTTCGAAAAAAATTTTTTTTTCTTTTCGAGATTCTTTGCGCATAATATGCTTTTCTAAGGCTATCAAACAAGTATAATGAAAGAGAACCAGTTATCTCGAATAAGAACGGAAAAAAAGTGATTCTAACGAAGTTTCCAAACTTTGAAAAAAATTTTTTTTCTTTTTGAGATTCTTTCCGCATAATATGCTTTTTTAAGGCTATCATAGTAGTATAATGAAAGAGAACCAGTTATCTCCAATAAGAACGGAAAAAAAGTGATTCTAATGAAGTTTCCAAACTTCGAAAAATTTTTTTTTTTTCTTTTCGAGATTCTTTGCGCATAATATGCATTTCTGAGGCTATCAAACTAGTATAATGAAAGAGAACCAGTTATCTCAAATAAGAACCGAAAAAAAGTGATTCTAATGAAGTTTCCAAACTTCGAAAAAAATTATTTTTCTTTTTGGGATTCTTTCCACATAATATGCTTTTCTAAGTCTATCATACTAGTATAATGAAAGAGAACCAGTTATCTCAAATAAGAACGGAAAAAAAGTGATTCTAATGAAGTTCCCAAACTTCGAAAAAATTTTTTTTCTTTTCGAGATTCTTTGCGCATAATATGCTTTTCTGAGGCTATCAAACAGGTATAATGAAACAGAACCAGTTATCTCAAATAAGAACGGAAAAAAGTGATTCTTACGAAGTTTCCAAACTTCGAAAAAAATTTTTTTTCTTTCAAGATTCTTTGCGCATAATATGCTTTTCTGAGGCTATCGAACTAGTATAATGAAAGAGAACCAGTTATCTCAAATAAGAACGGAAAAAAAGTGATTCTAACGAAGTTTCCAAAGTTTGAAAATTTTTTTTTTCTTTTGCAGATTCTTTCCGCATAATATGCTTTTCTACGGCTATCAAACTAGTATAATGACAGATTACCAGTTATCTCAAATAAGAAAGGAAAAAAAGTGATTCTAATGAAGTTTCCAAACTTAGAAAAAAAATTCTTTTTTTTCGAGATTCTTTGCGCATAATATGCTTTTCTGAGGCTATCAAACTAGTATAATGAAAGAGAACCAGTTATCTCAAATAAGAACGGAAAAAAAGTGATTCTAACGAAGTTTCCAAAGTTTGAAAATTTTTTTTTTCTTTTGCAGATTCTTTCCGCATAATATGCTTTTCTACGGCTATCAAACTAGTATAATGACAGATTACCAGTTATCTCAAATAAGAATGGAAAAAAAGTGATTCTAATGAAGTTTCCAAACTTAGAAAAAAAATTCTTTTTTTTCGAGTTTCTTTGCGCATAATATGCATTTCTGAGGCTATCAAACTAGTATAATGAAAGAGAACCAGTTATCTCAAATAAGAACGGAAAAAAAGTTATTCTAACGAAGTTTCCAAACTTCGAAAAATTTTTTTTTCTTTTCGAGATTCTTTGCGCATAATATGCTTTTCTGAGGCTATCAAACTAGTATAATGAAAGAGAACCAGTTATCTCAAATAATAACGGAAAAAAAGTATTTCAAACGAAGTTTCAAAACTTCGAAAAAAATTTTTTTTCTTTCGAGATTCTTTGCGCATAATATGCTTTTCTGAGGCTATCAAACTAGTATAATGAAAGAGAACCAGTTATCTCAAATAAGAACAGAAAAGAAGTGATTCTAATGAAGTTTCCAAAGTTTGAAAATTTTTTTTTTTTTCTTTTCGAGATTCTTTCCGCATAATATGCTTTTCTACGGGTATCAAACTAGCAAAATGAAAGAGAACCAGTTATCTCGAATAAGAACGGAAAAAAAGTGATTCTAATGAAGTTTGCAAACTTCGAAAAAAATTTTTGTTCTTTTCGAGATTCTTTGCGCATAATATGCTTTTCCGAGGCTATCAAACTAGTATAATGAAAGAGAACCAGTTATCTCAAATAAGAATGGAAAAAAAGTGATTCTAATGAAGTTTGCAAACTTTGAAAATTTTTTTTTTTCTTTTCGAGATTCTTTGCGCATAATATGCTTTTCTGAGGCTATCAAACTAGTATAATGAAAGAGAACCAGTTATCTCAAATAAGAATGGATAAAAAGTGATTCTAATGAAGTTTCCAAACTTCGAAAAAAAATTTTTTTCTTTTCGAGATTTTCTGCGCATAATATGCTTTTCTGAGGCTATCAAACTAGTATAATGAAAGAGAACCAGTTATCTCAAATAAGAACAGAAAAAAATTGATTCTAATGAAGTTTCCAAATTTTGAATTTTTTTTTTTTTTTTCGAGATTCTTTCCGCATAATATGCTTTTCCACAGCTATCAAACTAGCAAAATGAAAGGGAACCAGTTATCCCGAATAAGAACGGAAAAAAAGTGATTCTAATGAAGTTTCCAAACTTCGAAAAAAATTATTTTTCTTTTCGAGATTCTTTGCGCATAATATTCTTTTCTACAGCTATCAAACTAGCAAATTGAAAGAGAACCATTTATCTCGAATAAGAACGGAAAACAGTGATTCTAACGAAGTTTCCAAACTTCGAAAAAAATTATTTTTCTTTTCGAGATTCTTTGCGCATAATATGCTTTTCTGAGGCTATCAAACTAGTATAATGAAAGAGAGTAAGTTATCTCGAATAAGAACGGAAAAAAAGTGATTCTAATGAAGTTTCCAAACTTCGAAAAAAAATTTTTTTCTTTTCGAGATTATTTCGCATAATATGCTTTTCTACAGCTATCAAACTAGCAAAATGAAAGAGAACCAGTTATCTCGAATAAGAACGGAAAAAAAGTGATTCTAACGAAGTTTCCAAACTTTGAAAAAAATTATTTTTCTTTTTTAGATTCTTTCCGCATAATATGCTTTTCTAAGGCTATCAAACAAGTATAATGAAAGAGAACCAGTTATCTCGAATAAGAACGGAAAAAAAGTGATTCTAACGAAGTTTCCAAACTTTGAAAAAAATTTTTTTTCTTTTTGAGATTCTTTCCGCATAATATGCTTTTCTAAGGCTATCATAGTAGTATAATGAAAGAGAACCAGTTATCTCCAATAAGAACGGAAAAAAAGTGATTCTAATGAAGTTTCCAAACTTCGAAAAAAAATTTTTTTTCTTTTCGAGATTCTTTGCGCATAATATGCTTTTCTAAGGCTATCAAACAAGTATAATGAAACAGAACCAGTTATCTCGAATAAGAACGGAAAAAAAGTGATTCTAACGAAGTTTCCAAACTTTGAAAAAAATTTTTTTTCTTTTTGAGATTCTTTCCGCATAATATGCTTTTTTAAGGCTATCATAGTAGTATAATGAAAGAGAACCAGTTATCTCCAATAAGAACGGAAAAAAAGTGATTCTAATGAAGTTTCCAAACTTCGAAAAAATTTTTTTTTTCTTTTCGAGATTCTTTGCGCATAATATGCATTTCTGAGGCTATCAAACTAGTATAATGAAAGAGAACCAGTTATCTCAAATAAGAACCGAAAAAAAGTGATTCTAATGAAGTTTCCAAACTTCGAAAAAAATTATTTTTCTTTTTGGGATTCTTTCCACATAATATGCTTTTCTAAGTCTATCATACTAGTATAATGAAAGAGAACCAGTTATCTCAAATAAGAACGGAAAAAAAGTGATTCTAATGAAGTTTCCAAACTTCGAAAAAATTTTTTTTCTTTTCGAGATTCTTTGCGCATAATATGCTTTTCTGAGGCTATCAAACAGGTATAATGAAACAGAACCAGTTATCTCAAATAAGAACGGAAAAAAGTGATTCTTACGAAGTTTCCAAACTTCGAAAAAAATTTTTTTTCTTTCAAGATTCTTTGCGCATAATATGCTTTTCTGAGGCTATCGAACTAGTATAATGAAAGAGAACCAGTTATCTCAAATAAGAACGGAAAAAAAGTGATTCTAACGAAGTTTCCAAAGTTTGAAAATTTTTTTTTTCTCTTGCAGATTCTTTCCGCATAATATGCTTTTCTACGGCTATCAAACTAGTATAATGACAGATTACCAGTTATCTCAAATAAGAAAGGAAAAAAAGTGATTCTAATGAAGTTTCCAAACTTAGAAAAAAAATTCTTTTTTTTCGAGATTCTTTGCGCATAATATGCTTTTATGAGGCTATCAAACTAGTATAATGAAAGAGAACCAGTTATCTCAAATAAGAACGGAAAAAAAGTGATTCTAACGAATTTTCCAAAGTTTGAAAATTTTTTTTTTCTTTTGCAGATTCTTTCCGCATAATATGCTTTTCTACGGCTATCAAACTAGTATAATGACAGATTACCAGTTATCTCAAATAAGAATGGAAAAAAAGTGATTCTAATGAAGTTTCCAAACTTAGAAAAAAAATTCTTTTTTTTCGAGATTCTTTGCGCATAATATGCATTTCTGAGGCTATCAAACTAGTATAATGAAAGAGAACCAGTTATCTCAAATAAGAACGGAAAAAAAGTGATTCTAACGAAGTTTCCAAACTTCGAAAAATTTTTTTTTCTTTTCGAGATTCTTTGCGCATAATATGCTTTTCTGAGGCTATCAAACTAGTATAATGAAAGAGAACCAGTTATCTCGAATAAGAACGGAAAAAAAGTGATTCTAATGAAGTTTGCAAACTTCGAAAAAAATTTTTGTTCTTTTCGAGATTCTTTGCGCATAATATGCTTTTCCGAGGCTATCAAAATAGTATAATGAAAGAGAACCAGTTATCTCAAATAAGAATGGAAAAAAGTGATTCTAATGAAGTTTGCAAACTTTGAAAAATTTTTTTTTTCTTTTCGAGATTCTTTGCGCATAATATGCTTTTCTGAGGCTATCAAACTAGTATAATGAGATATTACCAGTTATCTCAAATAAGAACGGAAAAAAAGTTGTTCTAACGAAGTTTCAAAACTTCGAAAATTTTTTTTTTTTTCGAGATTCTTTGCGCATAATATGCTTTTCTGAGGCTATCAAACTAGTATAATGAAAGAGAACCAGTTATCTCAAATAAGAATGGATAAAAAGTGATTCTAATGAAGTTTCCAAACTTCGAAAAAAAATTTTTTTCTTTTCGAGATTTTCTGCGCATAATATGCTTTTCTGAGGCTATCAAACTAGTATAATGAAAGAGAACCAGTTATCTCAAATAAGAACGGAAAAAAAGTGATTCTAACGAACTTTCCAAACATCGAAAAAAAATTTTCTTCTTTTCGAGATTCTTTGCGCATAATATGCTTTTCTGAGGCCATCATACTGGTATAATGCGAGATTACCAGTTATCTCAAATAAGAACGCAAAAAAAGTGATTCTAATGAAGTTTCCAAACTTCGAAAAAAATTTTTTTACTTTTCGAGATTCTTTGCGCATAATATGCTTTTTTGAGGCTATCAAACTAGTATAATGAAAGAGAACCAGTTATCTCAAATAAGAACGGAAAAAAAGTGATTCTAACGAAGTTTCCAAACTTCTAAAAAAATTTTTTTTATTTTCGAGATTCTTTGCGCATAATATGCTTTTCTGAGGCTATCAAACTAATATAATGAAAGAGAACCAGTATTCTCAAATAAGAACGGAAAAAAAGTGATTCTAATGAAGTTTCCAAACTTCGAAAAAAATTTTTTTCTTTTCGAGATTCTTTGCGCATAATATGCTTTTCTGAGGCTATCAAACAGGTATAATGAAACAGAACCAGTTATCTCAAATAAGAACGGAAAAAAGTGATTCTTACGAAGTTTCCAAACTTCGAAAAAATTTTTTTTTCTTTCAAGATTCTTTGCGCATAATATGCTTTTGTGAGGCTATCAAACTAGTATAATGAAAGACAACCAGTTATCTCAAATAAGAACGGAAAAAAAGTGATTCTAACGAAGTTTCCAAAGTTTGAAAATTTTTTTTTTCTTTTGCAGATTCTTTCCGCATAATATGCTTTTCTACGGATATGAAACTAGTATAATGACAGATTACCAGTTATCTCAAATAAGAAAGGAAAAAAAGTGATTCTAATGAAGTTTCCAAACTTAGAAAAAAAATTCTTTTTTTTCGAGATTCTTTGCGCATAATATGCTTTTCTGAGGCTATCAAACTAGTATAATGAAAGAGAACCAGTTATCTCAAATAAGAACGGAAAAAAAGTGATTCTAACGAAGTTTCCAAAGTTTGAAAATTTTTTTTTTTCTTTTGCAGATTCTTTCCGCATAATATGCTTTTCTACGGCTATCAAACTAGTATAATGACAGATTACCAGTTATCTCAAATAAGAATGGAAAAAAAGTGATTCTAATGAAGTTTCCAAACTTAGAAAAAAAATTCTTTTTTTTCGAGATTCTTTGCGCATAATATGCTTTTCTGAGGCTATCAAACTAGTATAATGAAAGAGAACCAGTTATCTCAAATAAGAACGGAAAAAAAGTGATTCTAACGAAGTTTCCGAACTTCGAAAAATTTTTTTTTCTTTTCGAGATTCTTTGCGCATAATATGCTATTCTGAGGCTATCAAACTAGTATAATGAAAGAGAACCAGTTATCTCAAATAATAACGGAAAAAAAGTATTTCAAACGAAGTTTCAAAACTTCGAAAAAAATTTTTTTTCTTTCGAGATTCTTTGCGCATAATATGCTTTTCTGAGGCTATCAAACTAGTATAATGAGATATTACCAGTTATCTCAAATAAGAACGGAAAAAAAGTTGTTCTAACGAAGTTTCAAAACTTCGAAATTTTTTTTTTTTTTTCGAGATTCTTTGCGCATAATATGCTTTTCTGAGTCTATCAAACTAGTATAATGAAAGAGAACCAGTTATCTCAAATAAGAATGGATAAAAAGTGATTCTAATGAAGTTTCCAAACTTCGAAAAAAAATTTTTTTCTTTTCGAGATTTTCTGCGCATAATATGCTTTTCTGAGGCTATCAAACTAGTATAATGAAAGAGAACCAGTTATCTCAAATAAGAACGGAAAAAAAGTGATTCTAACGAACTTTCCAAACTTCGAAAAAAAAATTTCTTCTTTTCGAGATTCTTTGCGCATAATATGCTTTTCTGAGGCTATCATACTGGTATAATGAGAGATTACCAGTTATCTCAAATAAGAACGCAAAAAAAGTGATTCTAATGAAGTTTCCAAACTTCGAAAACAAATTTTTTACTTTTCGAGATTCTTTGCGCATAATATGCTTTTTTGAGGCTATCAAACTAGTATAATGAAAGAGAACCAGTTATCTCAAATAAGAACGGAAAAAAAGTGATTCTAACGAAGTTTCCAAACTTCTAAAAAAATTTTTTTTATTTTCGAGATTCTTTGCGCATAATATGCTTTTCTGAGGCTATCAAACTACTAGTATCATGAAAGAGAACCAGTTATCTCAAATAAGAACGGAAAAAAGTGATTCTAACGAAGTTTCCAAACTACGAAAAAAAAATTTTTTCTTTTTGAGATTTTGCGCATAATATGCTTTTCTGAGGCTATCAAACTAGTATAATGAAAGAGAACCAATTATCTCAAATAAGAAAGGAAAAAAATTGATTCATAAGGATTTTCCAAACATCAAAAAAAAATTTTTTTCTTTTCGAGATTCTTTCCGCATAATATGCTTTTCTGTTCTATTAAACTAGTATAATGAAAGAGAACCAGCTATCTCGAATAAGAACGGAAAAAAAGTTATTCTAATGAGTTTCCAAACTTCGAAAAAAAAAATTTTTTTTCGAGAATCTTTGCGCCTAATATGCTTTTCTATGACTATTAAAACTAGTATAATGAATGAGAACCAGTTATCTCAAATAAGAACGGAAAAAAAGTGATTCTAATGATGTTTCCAAACTTTGAAAACATTTTTTTTCTTTTCCAGATTTTTTCCGCTTAATATGCTTTTCTACAGCTATCAAAATAGCAAAATGAAAGAGAACCAGTTATCTCGAATAAGAACGGAAAAAAGGTGATTCTAACGAAGTTTCCCAACTTCGAAAAAAATTATTTTTCTTTTTGAGATTCTTACCGCATAATATGCTTTTCTAAGGCTATGAAACTAGTATAATGAAAGAGAAACAGTTATCTCAAATAAGAACGGAAAAAAAGTGATTCTAACGAAGTTTCCAAATTTCGAAAAATTTTTTTTTTCTTTTCGAGATTCTTTGCGCATAATATGCTTTTCTGAGGGTATCAAACTAGTTTAATGAAAGAGAACCAGTTATCTCAAATAAGAACGGAAAAAAAGTGATTCTAATGAAGTTTCCAAATTTTGAATTTTTTTTTTCTTTTCCAGATTCTTTGCGCATATAATGCTTTTCTGAGGCTATCAAACTAGTATAATGAAAGATAACCAGTTATCTCAAATAAGAATGGAAAAAAATTGATTCATAGGGATTTTCCAATCATCAAAAAATTTTTTTTTTTTTTCGAGATTTTTTTCGCATAATATGCTTTTCTAAGTCTATCAAACTACTATAATGAAAGAGAACCAGTTATCTCAAATAAGAACAGAAAAAAATTGATTCTAATGATGTTTCCAAATTTTGAAATTTTTTTTTTTTTTTTTTCGAGATTCTTTCCCCATAATATGCTTTTCCACAGCTATCAAACTAGCAAAATGAAAGGAAACCAGTTATCCCGAATAAGAACGGAAAAAAATGATTCTAATGAAGTTTCCAAACTACGAAAAAAATTATTTTTCTTTTCGAGATTCTTTGCGCATAATATTCTTTTCTACAGCTATCAAACTAGCAAATTGAAAGAGAACCATTTATCTCGAATAAGAACGGAAAAGAGTGATTCTAACGAAGTTTCCAAACTTCGAAAAAAATTATTTTTCTTTTCGAGATTCTTTGCGCATAATATGCTTTTCTGAGGCTATCAAATTAGTATAATGAAAGAGAGTAAGTTATCTCGAATAAGAACGGAAAAAAAGTGATTCTAATGAAGTTTCCAAAGTTTGAAAATTTTTTTTTTCTTTTGCAGATTCTTTCCGCATAATATGCTTTTCTACGGCTATCAAACTAGTATAATGACAGATTACCAGTTATCTCAAATAAGAATGGAAAAAAAGTGATTCTAATGAAGTTTCCAAACTTAGAAAAAAAATTCTTTTTTTTCGAGATTCTTTGCGCATAATATGCATTTCTGAGGCTATCAAACTAGTATAATGAAAGAGAACCAGTTATCTCAAATAAGAACGGAAAAAAAGTGATTCTAACGAAGTTTCCAAACTTCGAAAAATTTTTTTTTCTTTTCGAGATTCTTTGCGCATAATATGCTTTTCTGAGGCTATCAAACTAGTATAATGAAAGAGAACCAGTTATCTCGAATAAGAACGGAAAAAAAGTGATTCTAATGAAGTTTGCAAACTTCGAAAAAAATTTTTGTTCTTTTCGAGATTCTTTGCGCATAATATGCTTTTCCGAGGCTATCAAACTAGTATAATGAAAGAGAACCAGTTATCTCAAATAAGAATGGAAAAAAGTGATTCTAATGAAGTTTGCAAACTTTGAAAAATTTTTTTTTTCTTTTCGAGATTCTTTGCGCATAATATGCTTTTCTGAGGCTATCAAACTAGTATAATGAGATATTACCAGTTATCTCAAATAAGAACGGAAAAAAAGTTGTTCTAACGAAGTTTCAAAACTTCGAAAATTTTTTTTTTTTTCGAGATTCTTTGCGCATAATATGCTTTTCTGAGGCTATCAAACTAGTATAATGAAAGAGAACCAGTTATCTCAAATAAGAATGGATAAAAAGTGATTCTAATGAAGTTTCCAAACTTCGAAAAAAAATTTTTTTCTTTTCGAGATTTTCTGCGCATAATATGCTTTTCTGAGGCTATCAAACTAGTATAATGAAAGAGAACCAGTTATCTCAAATAAGAACGGAAAAAAAGTGATTCTAACGAACCTTCCAAACATCGAAAAAAAATTTTCTTCTTTTCGAGATTCTTTGCGCATAATATGCTTTTCTGAGGCCATCATACTGGTATAATGCGAGATTACCAGTTATCTCAAATAAGAACGCAAAAAAAGTGATTCTAATGAAGTTTCCAAACTTCGAAAAAAATTTTTTTACTTTTCGAGATTCTTTGCGCATAATATGCTTTTTTGAGGCTATCAAACTAGTATAATGAAAGAGAACCAGTTATCTCAAATAAGAACGGAAAAAAAGTGATTCTAACGAAGTTTCCAAACTTCTAAAAAAATTTTTTTTATTTTCGAGATTCTTTGCGCATAATATGCTTTTCTGAGGCTATCAAACTAATATAATGAAAGAGAACCAGTATTCTCAAATAAGAACGGAAAAAAAGTGATTCTAATGAAGTTTCCAAACTTCGAAAAAAATTTTTTTCTTTTCGAGATTCTTTGCGCATAATATGCTTTTCTGAGGCTATCAAACAGGTATAATGAAACAGAACCAGTTATCTCAAATAAGAACGGAAAAAAGTGATTCTTACGAAGTTTCCAAACTTCGAAAAAATTTTTTTTTCTTTCAAGATTCTTTGCGCATAATATGCTTTTGTGAGGCTATCAAACTAGTATAATGAAAGACAACCAGTTATCTCAAATAAGAACGGAAAAAAAGTGATTCCAACGAAGTTTCCAAAGTTTGAAAATTTTTTTTTTCTTTTGCAGATTCTTTCCGCATAATATGCTTTTCTACGGATATGAAACTAGTATAATGACAGATTACCAGTTATCTCAAATAAGAAAGGAAAAAAAGTGATTCTAATGAAGTTTCCAAACTTAGAAAAAAAATTCTTTTTTTTCGAGATTCTTTGCGCATAATATGCTTTTCTGAGGCTATCAAACTAGTATAATGAAAGAGAACCAGTTATCTCAAATAAGAACGGAAAAAAGTGATTCTAACGAAGTTTCCAAAGTTTGAAAATTTTTTTTTTTCTTTTGCAGATTCTTTGCGCATAATATGCTATTCTGAGGCTATCAAACTAGTATAATGAAAGAGAACCAGTTATCTCAAATAATAACGGAAAAAAAGTATTTCAAACGAAGTTTCAAAACTTCGAAAAAAATTTTTTTTCTTTCGAGATTCTTTGCGCATAATATGCTTTTCTGAGGCTATCAAACTAGTATAATGAGATATTACCAGTTATCTCAAATAAGAACGGAAAAAAAGTTGTTCTAACGAAGTTTCAAAACTTCGAAATTTTTTTTTTTTTTTCGAGATTCTTTGCGCATAATATGCTTTTCTGAGTCTATCAAACTAGTATAATGAAAGAGAACCAGTTATCTCAAATAAGAATGGATAAAAAGTGATTCTAATGAAGTTTCCAAACTTCGAAAAAAAATTTTTTTCTTTTCGAGATTTTCTGCGCATAATATGCTTTTCTGAGGCTATCAAACTAGTATAATGAAAGAGAACCAGTTATCTCAAATAAGAACGGAAAAAAAGTGATTCTAACGAACTTTCCAAACTTCGAAAAAAAATTTTCTTCTTTTCGAGATTCTTTGCGCATAATATGCTTTTCTGAGGCTATCATACTGGTATAATGAGAGATTACCAGTTATCTCAAATAAGAACGCAAAAAAAGTGATTCTAATGAAGTTTCCAAACTTCGAAAACAAATTTTTTACTTTTCGAGATTCTTTGCGCATAATATGCTTTTTTGAGGCTATCAAACTAGTATAATGAAAGAGAACCAGTTATCTCAAATAAGAACGGAAAAAAAGTGATTCTAACGAAGTTTCCAAACTTCTAAAAAAATTTTTTTTATTTTCGAGATTCTTTGCGCATAATATGCTTTTCTGAGGCTATCAAACTACTAGTATCATGAAAGAGAACCAGTTATCTCAAATAAGAACGGAAAAAAGTGATTCTAACGAAGTTTCCAAACTACGAAAAAAAAATTTTTTCTTTTTGAGATTTTGCGCATAATATGCTTTTCTGAGGCTATCAAACTAGTATAATGAAAGAGAACCAATTATCTCAAATAAGAAAGGAAAAAAATTGATTCATAAGGATTTTCCAAACATCAAAAAAAAAATTTTTTCTTTTCGAGATTCTTTCCGCATAATATGCTTTTCTGTTCTATTAAACTAGTATAATGAAAGAGAACCAGCTATCTCGAATAAGAACGGAAAAAAAGTTATTCTAATGAGTTTCCAAACTTCGAAAAAAAAAATTTTTTTTCGAGAATCTTTGCGCCTAATATGCTTTTCTATGACTATTAAAACTAGTATAATGAATGAGAACCAGTTATCTCAAATAAGAACGGAAAAAAAGTGATTCTAATGATGTTTCCAAACTTTGAAAACATTTTTTTTCTTTTCCAGATTTTTTCCGCTTAATATGCTTTTCTACAGCTATCAAAATAGCAAAATGAAAGAGAACCAGTTATCTCGAATAAGAACGGAAAAAAGGTGATTCTAACGAAGTTTCCCAACTTCGAAAAAAATTATTTTTCTTTTTGAGATTCTTACCGCATAATATGCTTTTCTAAGGCTATGAAACTAGTATAATGAAAGAGAAACAGTTATCTCAAATAAGAACGGAAAAAAAGTGATTCTAACGAAGTTTCCAAATTTCGAAAAATTTTTTTTTTCTTTTCGAGATTCTTTGCGCATAATATGCTTTTCTGAGGGTATCAAACTAGTTTAATGAAAGAGAACCAGTTATCTCAAATAAGAACGGAAAAAAAGTGATTCTAATGAAGTTTCCAAATTTTGAATTTTTTTTTTCTTTTCCAGATTCTTTGCGCATATAATGCTTTTCTGAGGCTATCAAACTAGTATAATGAAAGATAACCAGTTATCTCAAATAAGAATGGAAAAAAATTGATTCATAGG
This sequence comes from Metallyticus violacea, assembly GCA_030762175.1. Lineage (NCBI taxonomy): Eukaryota > Metazoa > Arthropoda > Insecta > Mantodea > Metallyticidae > Metallyticus > Metallyticus violacea. The sequence goes on along the minus strand of CM060842.1, from coordinate 79,456,390 downwards.
GATTTTCCAATCATCAAAAAATTTTTTTTTTTTTTCGAGATTTTTTTCGCATAATATGCTTTTCTAAGTCTATCAAACTACTATAATGAAAGAGAACCAGTTATCTCAAATAAGAACAGAAAAAAATTGATTCTAATGATGTTTCCAAATTTTGAAATTTTTTTTTTTTTTTTTCGAGATTCTTTCCCCATAATATGCTTTTCCACAGCTATCAAACTAGCAAAATGAAAGGAAACCAGTTATCCCGAATAAGAACGGAAAAAAATGATTCTAATGAAGTTTCCAAACTACGAAAAAAATTATTTTTCTTTTCGAGATTCTTTGCGCATAATATTCTTTTCTACAGCTATCAAACTAGCAAATTGAAAGAGAACCATTTATCTCGAATAAGAACGGAAAAGAGTGATTCTAACGAAGTTTCCAAACTTCGAAAAAAATTATTTTTCTTTTCGAGATTCTTTGCGCATAATATGCTTTTCTGAGGCTATCAAATTAGTATAATGAAAGAGAGTAAGTTATCTCGAATAAGAACGGAAAAAAAGTGATTCTAATGAAGTTTCCAAACTTCGAAAAAAAATTTTTTTCTTTTCGAGATTATTTCGCATAATATGCTTTTCTACAGATATCAAACTAGCAAAATGAAAGAGAAGCAGTTATCTCGAATAAGAACGGAAAAAAAGTGATTCTAACGAAGTTTCCAAACTTTGAAAAAAATTATTTTTCCTTTTTAGATTCTTTCCGCATAATATGGTTTTCTAAGGCTATCAAACAAGTATAATGAAAGAGAACCAGTTATCTCGAATAAGAACGGAAAAAAAGTGATTCTAACGAAATTTCCAAACTTTGAAAATTTTTTTTTTTCTTTTTGAGATTCTTTCCGCATAATATGCTTTTCTAAGGCTATCATAGTAGTATAATGAAAGAGAACCAGTTATCTCCAATAAGAACGGAAAAAAAGTGATTCTAATGACGTTTCCAAACTTCGAAAAAATTTTTTTTTTCTTTTCGAGATTCTTTGCGCATAATATGCTTTTCTAAGGCTATCAAACAAGTATAATGAAAGAGAACCAGTTATCTCGAATAAGAACGGAAAAAAAGTGATTCTAACGAAGTTTCCAAACTTTGAAAAAATTTTTTTTTCTTTTTGAGATTCTTTCTGCATAATATGCTTTTCTGAGGCTATCAAACTAGTATAATGAAAGAGAACCAGTTATCTCAAATAAGAACGGAAAAAAAGTGATTCTAACGAAGTTTCCAAACTTCGAAAAATTTTTTTTTCTTTTCGAGATTCTTTGCGCATAATATGCTTTTCTGAGGCTATCAAACTAGTATAATGAAAGAGAACCAGTTTTCTCAAATAATAACGGAAAAAAAGTATTTCAAACGAAGTTTCAAAACTTCGAAAAAAATTTTTTTTCTTTCGTGATTCTTTGCGCATAATATGATTTTCTGAGGCTATCAAACTAGTATAATGAAAGAGAACCAGTTATCTCAAATAAGAACAGAAAAAAAGTGATTCTAATGAAGTTTCTAAAGTTTGAAAATTTTTTTTTTTTTTTCTTTTCGAGATTCTTTCCGCATACTATGCTTTTCTACGGGTATCAAACTAGCAAAATGAAAGAGAACCAGTTATCTCGAATAAGAACGGAAAAAAAGTGATTCTAATGAAGTTTGCAAACTTCGAAAAAAATTTTTGTTCTTTTCGAGATTCTTTGCGCATAATATGCTTTTCCGAGGCTATCAAACTAGTATAATGAAAGAGAACCAGTTATCTCAAATAAGAATGGAAAAAAAGTGATTCTAATGAAGTTTGCAAACTTTGAAAAAATTTTTTTTCTTTTCGAGATTCTTTGCCCATAATATGCTTTTCTAAGGCTATCAAACTAGTATAATGAGAGATTACCAGTTATCTCAAATAAGAACGGAAAAAAATTTGTTCTAACGAAGTTTCAAAACTTCGAAATTTTTTTTTTTTTTTTTCGAGATTCTTTGCGCATAATATGCTTTTCTGAGGCTATCAAACTAGTATAATGAAAGAGAACCAGTTGTCTCAAATAAGAACGGAAAAAAGTGATTCTAACGAAGTTTCCAAACTTCTAAAAAAATTTTTTTTATTTTCGAAATTCTTTGCGCATAATATGCTTTTCTGAGGCTATCAAACTAGTATAATGAAAGAGAACCAGTTATCTCAAATAAGAACAGAAAAGAAGTGATTCTAATGAAGTTTCCAAAGTTTGAAAATTTTTTTTTTTTTTCTTTTCGAGATTCTTTCCGCATAATATGCTTTTCTACGGGTATCAAACTAGCAAAATGAAAGAGAACCAGTTATCTCGAATAAGAACGGAAAAAAAGTGATTCTAATGAAGTTTGCAAACTTCGAAAAAAATTTTTGTTCTTTTCGAGATTCTTTGCGCATAATATGCTTTTCCGAGGCTATCAAACTAGTATAATGAAAGAGAACCAGTTATCTCAAATAAGAATGGAAAAAAAGTGATTCTAATGAAGTTTGCAAACTTTGAAAATTTTTTTTTTTCTTTTCGAGATTCTTTGCGCATAATATGCTTTTCTGAGGCTATCAAACTAGTATAATGAGATATTACCAGTTATCTCAAATAAGAACGGAAAAAAAGTTGTTCTAACGAAGTTTCAAAACTTCGAAATTTTTTTTTTTTTCGAGATTCTTTGCGCATAATATGCTTTTCTGAGGCTATCAAACTAGTATAATGAAAGAGAACCAGTTATCTCAAATAAGAATGGATAAAAAGTGATTCTAATGAAGTTTCCAAACTTCGAAAAAAAATTTTTTTCTTTTCGAGATTTTCTGCGCATAATATGCTTTTCTGAGGCTATCAAACTAGTATAATGAAAGAGAACCAGTTATCTCAAATAAGAACAGAAAAAAATTGATTCTAATGAAGTTTCCAAATTTTGAATTTTTTTTTTTTTTTCGAGATTCTTTCCGCATAATATGCTTTTCCACAGCTATCAAACTAGCAAAATGAAAGGGAACCAGTTATCCCGAATAAGAACGGAAAAAAAGTGATTCTAATGAAGTTTCCAAACTTCGAAAAAAATTATTTTTCTTTTCGAGATTCTTTGCGCATAATATTCTTTTCTACAGCTATCAAACTAGCAAATTGAAAGAGAACCATTTATCTCGAATAAGAACGGAAAACAGTGATTCTAACGAAGTTTCCAAACTTCGAAAAAAATTATTTTTCTTTTCGAGATTCTTTGCGCATAATATGCTTTTCTGAGGCTATCAAACTAGTATAATGAAAGAGAGTAAGTTATCTCGAATAAGAACGGAAAAAAAGTGATTCTAATGAAGTTTCCAAACTTCGAAAAAAAATTTTTTTCTTTTCGAGATTATTTCGCATAATATGCTTTTCTACAGCTATCAAACTAGCAAAATGAAAGAGAACCAGTTATCTCGAATAAGAACGGAAAAAAAGTGATTCTAACGAAGTTTCCAAACTTTGAAAAAAATTATTTTTCTTTTTTAGATTCTTTCCGCATAATATGCTTTTCTAAGGCTATCAAACAAGTATAATGAAAGAGAACCAGTTATCTCGAATAAGAACGGAAAAAAAGTGATTCTAACGAAGTTTCCAAACTTTGAAAAAAATTTTTTTTCTTTTTGAGATTCTTTCCGCATAATATGCTTTTCTAAGGCTATCATAGTAGTATAATGAAAGAGAACCAGTTATCTCCAATAAGAACGGAAAAAAAGTGATTCTAATGAAGTTTCCAAACTTCGAAAAAAAATTTTTTTTCTTTTCGAGATTCTTTGCGCATAATATGCTTTTCTAAGGCTATCAAACAAGTATAATGAAACAGAACCAGTTATCTCGAATAAGAACGGAAAAAAAGTGATTCTAACGAAGTTTCCAAACTTTGAAAAAAATTTTTTTTCTTTTCGAGATTCTTTGCGCATAATATGCATTTCTGAGGCTATCAAACTAGTATAATGAAAGAGAACCAGTTATCTCAAATAAGAACCGAAAAAAAGTGATTCTAATGAAGTTTCCAAACTTCGAAAAAAATTATTTTTCTTTTTGGGATTCTTTCCACATAATATGCTTTTCTAAGTCTATCATACTAGTATAATGAAAGAGAACCAGTTATCTCAAATAAGAACGGAAAAAAAGTGATTCTAATGAAGTTTCCAAACTTCGAAAAAATTTTTTTTCTTTTCGAGATTCTTTGCGCATAATATGCTTTTCTGAGGCTATCAAACAGGTATAATGAAACAGAACCAGTTATCTCAAATAAGAACGGAAAAAAGTGATTCTTACGAAGTTTCCAAACTTCGAAAAAAATTTTTTTTCTTTCAAGATTCTTTGCGCATAATATGCTTTTCTGAGGCTATCGAACTAGTATAATGAAAGAGAACCAGTTATCTCAAATAAGAACGGAAAAAAAGTGATTCTAACGAAGTTTCCAAAGTTTGAAAATTTTTTTTTTCTTTTGCAGATTCTTTCCGCATAATATGCTTTTCTACGGCTATCAAACTAGTATAATGACAGATTACCAGTTATCTCAAATAAGAAAGGAAAAAAAGTGATTCTAATGAAGTTTCCAAACTTAGAAAAAAAATTCTTTTTTTTCGAGATTCTTTGCGCATAATATGCTTTTATGAGGCTATCAAACTAGTATAATGAAAGAGAACCAGTTATCTCAAATAAGAACGGAAAAAAAGTGATTCTAACGAATTTTCCAAAGTTTGAAAATTTTTTTTTTTCTTTTGCAGATTCTTTCCGCATAATATGCTTTTCTACGGCTATCAAACTAGTATAATGACAGATTACCAGTTATCTCAAATAAGAATGGAAAAAAAGTGATTCTAATGAAGTTTCCAAACTTAGAAAAAAAATTCTTTTTTTTCGAGATTCTTTGCGCATAATATGCATTTCTGAGGCTATCAAACTAGTATAATGAAAGAGAACCAGTTATCTCAAATAAGAACGGAAAAAAAGTGATTCTAACGAAGTTTCCAAACTTCGAAAAATTTTTTTTTCTTTTCGAGATTCTTTGCGCATAATATGCTTTTCTGAGGCTATCAAACTAGTATAATGAAAGAGAACCAGTTATCTCGAATAAGAACGGAAAAAAAGTGATTCTAATGAAGTTTGCAAACTTCGAAAAAAATTTTTGTTCTTTTCAAGATTCTTTGCGCATAATATGCTTTTCCGAGGCTATCAAACTAGTATAATGAAAGAGAACCAGTTATCTCAAATAAGAATGGAAAAAAGTGATTCTAATGAAGTTTGCAAACTTTGAAAAATTTTTTTTTTCTTTTCGAGATTCTTTGCGCATAATATGCTTTTCTGAGGCTATCAAACTAGTATAATGAGATATTACCAGTTATTTTAAATAAGAACGGAAAAAAAGTTGTTCTAACGAAGTTTCAAAACTTCGAAAATTTTTTTTTTTTTTTCGAGATTCTTTGCGCATAATATGCTTTTCTGAGGCTATCAAACTAGTATAATGAAAGAGAACCAGTTATCTCAAATAAGAATGGATAAAAAGTGATTCTAACGAACTTTCCAAACATCGAAAAAAAATTTTCTTCTTTTCGAGATTCTTTGCGCATAATATGCTTTTCTGAGGCTATCATACTGGTATAATGCGAGATTACCAGTTATCTCAAATAAGAACGCAAAAAAAGTGATTCTAATGAAGTTTCCAAACTTCGAAAAAAATTTTTTTACTTTTCGAGATTCTTTGCGCATAATATGCTTTTTTGAGGCTATCAAACTAGTATAATGAAAGAGAACCAGTTATCTCAAATAAGAACGGAAAAAAAGTGATTCTAACGAAGTTTCCAAACTTCTAAAAAAATTTTTTTTATTTTCGAGATTCTTTGCGCATAATATGCTTTTCTGAGGCTATCAAACTAATATAATGAAAGAGAACCAGTATTCTCAAATAAGAACGGAAAAAAAGTGATTCTAATGAAGTTTATAAACTTCGAAAAAAATTTTTTTCTTTTCGAGATTCTTTGCGCATAATATGCTTTTCTGAGGCTATCAAACTAGTATAATGAAAGAGAACCAGTTATCTCAAATAATAACGGAAAAAAAGTATTTCAAACGAAGTTTCAAAACTTCGAAAAAAATTTTTTTTCTTTCGAGATTCTTTGCGCATAATATGCTTTTCTGAGGCTATCAAACTAGTATAATGAAAGAGAACCAGTTATCTCAAATAAGAACGGAAAAAAAGTTGTTCTAACGAAGTTTCAAAACTTCGAAATTTTTTTTTTTTTTTCGAGATTCTTTGCGCATAATATGCTTTTCTGAGTCTATCGAACTAGTATAATGACAGATTACCAGTTATCTCAAATAACAAAGGAAAAAAAGTGATTCTAATGAAGTTTCCAAACTTAGAAAAAAAATTCTTTTTTTTCGAGATTCTTTGCGCATAATATGCTTTTCTGAGGCTATCAAACTAGTATAATGAAAGAGAACCAGTTATCTCAAATAAGAACGGAAAAAAAGTGATTCTAACGAAGTTTCCAAAGTTTGAAAATTTTTTTTTTCTTTTGCAGATTCTTTCCGCATAATATGCTTTTCTACGGCTATCAAACTAGTATAATGACAGATTACCAGTTATCTCAAATAAGAATGGAAAAAAAGTGATTCTAATGAAGTTTCCAAACTTCGAAAACAAATTTTTTACTTTTCGAGATTCTTTGCGCATAATATGCTTTTTTGAGGCTATCAAACTAGTATAATGAAAGAGAACCAGTTATCTCAAATAAGAACGGAAAAAAAGTGATTCTAACGAAGTTTCCAAACTTCTAAAAAAATTATTTTATTTTCGAGATTCTTTGCGCATAATATGCTTTTCTGAGGCTATCAAACTAGTATCATGAAAGAGAACCAGTTATCTCAAATAAGAACGGAAAAAAGTGATTCTAACGAAGTTTCCAAACTACGAAAAAAAAATTTTTTCTTTTTGAGATTTTGCGCATAATATGCTTTTCTGAGGCTATCAAACTAGTATAATGAAAGAGAACCAATTATCTCAAATAAGAAAGGAAAAAAATTGATTCATAAGGATTTTCCAAACATCAAAAAAAATTTTTTTTCTTTTCGAGATTCTTTCCGCATAATATGCTTTTCTGTTCTATTAAACTAGTATAATGAAAGAGAACCAGCTATCTCGAATAAGAACGGAAAAATAGTTATTCTAATGAGTTTCCAAACTTCGAAAAAAAAAATTTTTTTTCGAGAATCTTTGCGCCTAATATGCTTTTCTATGGCTATTAAAACTAGTATAATGAAAGAGAACCAGTTATCTCAAATAAGAACGGAAAAAAAGTGATTCTAATGATGTTTCCAAACTTTGAAAACATTTTTTTTCTTTTCCAGATTTTTTCCGCTTAATATGCTTTTCTACAGCTATCAAAATAGCAAAATGAAAGAGAACCAGTTATCTCGAATAAGAACGGAAAAAAGGTGATTCTAACGAAGTTTCCCAACTTCGAAAAAAATTATTTTTCTTTTTGAGATTCTTACCGCATAATATGCTTTTCTAAGGCTATGAAACTAGTATAATGAAAGAGAAACAGTTATCTCAAATAAGAACGGAAAAAAAGTGATTCTAACGAAGTTTCCAAATTTCGAAAAATTTTTTTTTTTCTTTTCGAGATTCTTTGCGCATAATATGCTTTTCTGAGGGTATCAAACTAGTTTAATGAAAGAGAACCAGTTATCTCAAATAAGAACGGAAAAAAAGTGATTCTAATGAAGTTTCCAAATTTTGAATTTTTTTTTTCTTTTCCAGATTCTTTGCGCATATAATGCTTTTCTGAGGCTATCAAACTAGTATAATGAAAGATAACCAGTTATCTCAAATAAGAATGGAAAAAAATTGATTCATAGGGATTTTCCAATCATCAAAAAATTTTTTTTTTTTTTCGAGATTTTTTTCGCATAATATGCTTTTCTAAGTCTATCAAACTACTATAATGAAAGAGAACCAGTTATCTCAAATAAGAACAGAAAAAAATTGATTCTAATGATGTTTCCAAATTTTGAAATTTTTTTTTTTTTTTTTTCGAGATTCTTTCCCCATAATATGCTTTTCCACAGCTATCAAACTAGCAAAATGAAAGGAAACCAGTTATCCCGAATAAGAACGGAAAAAAATGATTCTAATGAAGTTTCCAAACTACGAAAAAAATTATTTTTCTTTTCGAGATTCTTTGCGCATAATATTCTTTTCTACAGCTATCAAACTAGCAAATTGAAAGAGAACCATTTATCTCGAATAAGAACGGAAAAGAGTGATTCTAACGAAGTTTCCAAACTTCGAAAAAAATTATTTTTCTTTTCGAGATTCTTTGCGCATAATATGCTTTTCTGAGGCTATCAAATTAGTATAATGAAAGAGAGTAAGTTATCTCGAATAAGAACGGAAAAAAAGTGATTCTAATGAAGTTTCCAAACTTCGAAAAAAAATTTTTTTCTTTTCGAGATTATTTCGCATAATATGCTTTTCTACAGATATCAAACTAGCAAAATGAAAGAGAAGCAGTTATCTCGAATAAGAACGGAAAAAAAGTGATTCTAACGAAGTTTCCAAACTTTGAAAAAAATTATTTTTCCTTTTTAGATTCTTTCCGCATAATATGCTTTTCTAAGGCTATCAAACAAGTATAATGAAAGAGAACCAGTTATCTCGAATAAGAACGGAAAAAAAGTGATTCTAACGAAATTTCCAAACTTTGAAAAATTTTTTTTTTCTTTTTGAGATTCTTTCCGCATAATATGCTTTTCTAAGGCTATCATAGTAGTATAATGAAAGAGAACCAGTTATCTCCAATAAGAACGGAAAAAAAGTGATTCTAATGACGTTTCCAAACTTCGAAAAATTTTTTTTTTCTTTTCGAGATTCTTTGCGCATAATATGCTTTTCTAAGGCTATCAAACAAGTATAATGAAAGAGAACCAGTTATCTCGAATAAGAACGGAAAAAAAGTGATTCTAACGAAGTTTCCAAACTTTGAAAAAATTTTTTTTTCTTTTTGAGATTCTTTCTGCATAATATGCTTTTCTGAGGCTATCAAACTAGTATAATGAAAGAGAACCAGTTATCTCAAATAAGAACGGAAAAAAAGTGATTCTAACGAAGTTTCCAAACTTCGAAAAATTTTTTTTTCTTTTCGAGATTCTTTGCGCATAATATGCTTTTCTGAGGCTATCAAACTAGTATAATGAAAGAGAACCAGTTTTCTCAAATAATAACGGAAAAAAAGTATTTCAAACGAAGTTTCAAAACTTCGAAAAAAATTTTTTTTCTTTCGAGATTCTTTGCGCATAATATGATTTTCTGAGGCTATCAAACTAGTATAATGAAAGAGAACCAGTTATCTCAAATAAGAACAGAAAAAAAGTGATTCTAATGAAGTTTCTAAAGTTTGAAAATTTTTTTTTTTTTTTCTTTTCGAGATTCTTTCCGCATACTATGCTTTTCTACGGGTATCAAACTAGCAAAATGAAAGAGAACTAGTTATCTCGAATAAGAACGGAAAAAAAGTGATTCTAATGAAGTTTGCAAACTTCGAAAAAAATTTTTGTTCTTTTCGAGATTCTTTGCGCATAATATGCTTTTCCGAGGCTATCAAACTAGTATAATGAAAGAGAACCAGTTATCTCAAATAAGAATGGAAAAAAAGTGATTCTAATGAAGTTTGCAAACTTTGAAAAAATTTTTTTTCTTTTCGAGATTCTTTGCCCATAATATGCTTTTCTAAGGCTATCAAACTAGTATAATGAGAGATTACCAGTTATCTCAAATAAGAACGGAAAAAAATTTGTTCTAACGAAGTTTCAAAACTTCGAAATTTTTTTTTTTTTTTTCGAGATTCTTTGCGCATAATATGCTTTTCTGAGGCTATCAAACTAGTATAATGAAAGAGAACCAGTTGTCTCAAATAAGAACGGAAAAAAGTGATTCTAACGAAGTTTCCAAACTTCTAAAAAAATTTTTTTTATTTTCGAAATTCTTTGCGCATAATATGCTTTTCTGAGGCTATCAAACTAGTATCATAAAAGAGAACCAGTTATCTCCAATAAGAACCGAAAAAAAGTGATTCTAACGAAGTTTCCAAACTTCGAAAAAAAATTTTTTCTTTTCGAGATTTTGCGCATAATATGCTTTTCTGAGGCTATCAAACCAGTATAATGAGAGATTACCAGTTATCTCAAATAAGAATGGAAAAAAAAGTGATTCTAATGAAGTTTCCAAACTTGGAAAAAAATTTTTTTTCTTTTCGAGATTTTTTGCGCATAATATGCTTTTCTGAGGCTATCAAACTAGTATAATGAAAGAGAACCAGTTATCTCAAATAAGAACGGAAAAAAAGTGATTCTAACGAAGTTTCCAAACTTCGAAAAAAAAATTTTTTATTTTCGAGATTCTTTGCGCATAATATGCTTTTCTGAGGCTATCAAACTAGTATAATGAAACAGAACCAGTTATCTCAAATAAGAACGGAAAAAAAGTGATTCTAACGAAGTTTCCAAACTTTGAAAAAAATTTTTTTTCTTTTCGAGATTTTTTGCGCATAATATGTTTTTCTGAATCTATCAAACTAGTATAATGAGAGATTACCATATATCTCAAATTAGAATGGAAAAAAAGTGATTCTAATGAAGTTTCCAAACTTGGAAAAAAAATTTTTTTCTTTTCGAGATTCTTTGCGCATAATATGCCTTTCTGAGGCTATCAAACTAGCATAATGAAAGAGAACCAGTTATATCAAATAAGAACAGAAAAAAAGTGATTCTAATGAAGTTACCAAAGTTTGAAAAATTTTTTTTTTCTTTTCGAGATTCTTTGCGCATAATATGCTTTTCTGAGGCTATCAAACTAGTATAATGAAAGAGAACCAGTTATCTCAAATAAGAACGAAAAAAAAAGTGATTCTAACGAAGTTTCCAAACTTCGAAAAAAAATTTTTTTCTTTTCGAGATTCTTTGCGCATAATATCCTTTTCTGAGGCTTTCAAACTAGTATAATGAAAGAGAACCAGTTATCTCAAATAAGAATGGAAAAAAAGTGATTCTAATGAAGTTTCCAAACTTCGAAAAAAATATTTTTTCTTTTCGAGATTCTTTGCGCATAATATGCTTTTCTGAGGCCATCAAACTAGTATAATGAGAGATTACCAGTTATCTCAAAAAAGAATGGAAAAAAAGTGATTCTAATGAAGTTTCCAAACTTCGAAAAATATTTTTTTCTTTTCGAGATTCTTTCCGCATAATATGCTTTTCTGAGGCTATCAAACTAGTATAATGAAAGAGAACCAGTTATCTCAAATAAGAACGGAAAAAAAGGGATTCTGACGAAGTTTCCAAACTTAGAAAATAATTTTTTTTATTTTCGAGATTCCTTGCGCATAATATGCTTTTCTGAGGCTATCAAACTAGTATAATGAAAGAGAACCAGTTATCTCAAATAAGAACGGAAAAAAAGTGATTCTAACGAAATTTCCAAACTTCGAAAAAATTTTTTTTTTCTTTTCGAGATTCTTTGCGCATAATATGCTTTTCTGAGGCTTTCAAACTAGTATAATGAAAGAGAACCAGTTATCTCAAATAGGAATGGAAAAAAAGTGATTCTAAGGAAGTTTCCAAACTTCGAAAAAAAATTTTTTTCATTTCGAGATTCTTTGCGCATAATATGCTTTTCTGAGGCTATCAATCTAGTATAATGAAAGAGAACCAGTTATCTCAAATAAGAACAGAAAAAAAGTGTTTCTAAAGAAGTTTCCAAAGTTTGAAGATTTTTTTTTTTCTTTTGCAGATTCTTTCCGCATAATATGCTTTTCTACGGCTATCAAACTAGCAAAATGAAAGAGAACCAGTTATCTCGAATAAGAACGGAAAAAAAGTGATTCTAACGAAGTTTCCAAACTTCGAAAAAATTTTTTTTCTTTTCGAGATTCTTTGCGCATAATATGCTTTTCTGAGGCTATCAAACTAGTATAATGAAAGAGAACCAGTTATCTCAATTAGAACGGAAAAAAGTGATATAATTAAGTTTCCAACCATTGAAGAAAATCTTTTCTATTCCCGAGTCTGTCTTTATTTTATGCTTTTCTAAGGCTATCAAACTAGAATAATGAAGGAGAAATGGTTTTCCCAATTTGAAACGCAAAAAACCACATACTTTTTACGTTTCCAACCTTCGAAAATATTTTTTTTCTTTTGGAGATTCTTTCCGCACAATATGGTTTTCTAAGGCTATCAAACTAGAAATATGAAAGAGAACCAGTTATTTCAAATAAGAACGGAAAAAAAGTGATTTTAAAGAGGTTTAGAGACTTCAAAATAAATCTTTTCCTTTCGCGAATCTCTCTTCATTTTATGATTTTCTAAGGTTATCAAACTAGAAAAATGAAGGATAAATAGTTATCTCCATTTGAAACGTTAAAAAAAAAACGCGATTCTTTTGAATTTTCCAACCTTCGAAAATAATTTTTTTCTTTTCGAGATTTTTTCCTTTTAATATGCTTTTCTAAGGCTATCAAACTAGAAAAATAAACGAGAACCAGTTTTCTCATAAAGAACGGAAAAAAGTGATTCTTATGAAGTTTCCAACCTTCGAAAATAAATATTTTCTCTTCGAGATTCTTTCGACAGAATATGCTTTCTAAGGCTATCAAACTAAAAATATGAAAGAGAACCAGTTATCTCAAATAAGAACGGAAAAAAAGTTATTCTAATGATGTTTCCAACCATTGAAAAAAATCTTTTCTATTCCCGAGTCTGTCTTTATTTTATGCTTTTCTACGGATATCAAAATAGAATAGTGAACGAGAAATAGTTATCTCCATTTAAAACGCAAAAAACCAGATACATTTGGTTTCCAACCTTCGAATATAATTTTTTTCTTTTCGAGATTCTTTCCGCATAATATGCTTTTCTAAGGAATTCAAACTAGAAAAATGAAAGAGAACCAGTTATCTCAAATAAGAACGGAATAAAAGGGATTCTAATGAAGTTTCCAACCATCGAAATAAATCTTTGCTTTTCGCGAATCTTTCTTCATTTTATGGCTTTCTATGGCTATCAACCTACAATGATGAAAGAGAAACACTTACCTCCATTTGAAACGAAAAAAACCCGATTCTTTTGACGTTTCCAACCTTCGAATATAAATTTTTTCTTTACGGGATTCTTTCCGCATAATATGCTTTTCTAAGGCTATCAAAATAGAAAAATGAAAGAGAACCAGTTATCTCAAATATGAACGGAAAAAAACTGATTCCAATGAAGTTCCAACCTTCGAAAAAAATATGTTCTTTTCGCGAACCTTTCTTCATTTTAATGCTTTTCTATGGCCATCAAACTAGACTAATGAAGGAGAAGTAGTTATCTCCATATAAAACGCAAACAAAGCAGATTTTTTTGGTTTCCAACCTTTGCAAATAAATTCCTTCTTTTCGAGATTCTTTCCGAATAATATGCTTTTCTAAGGCTATCAAACTAGAAAAATGAAAGAGAACCAGTGATCCCATATAAAAACGGAAAAAAGTCCTTCTAATGAGGTTTCCAACCTTCGAAAATAATTTTTTTCTTTTGGAGATTCTTTCCGCATGATATGCTTTTCTAAGGCTGTTAAACTAGAAAAATGAAAGAGAACCAGTTATCTCAAACAAGAACGGAAAAAAAGTGATTCTAATGAGGTTTCCAACCATCGAAAAAAATCTTTTCTATTCGCGAATCTTTCTTCATTTTATGCTTTTCTAATGCAATAAACTAGAATAATGAAGGAGAAATAGTTATCTCCATTTCAAACGCAAAAAACCACATACTTTTGGTTTCCAACCTTCGAAAATAATTTTTTTCTTTTCGAGATTCTTTCCGCATAATATGCTTTTCTAAGGCTATCAAACTAGAAAAATGAAGAGAACCAGTTATCTCAAATAAGAACGGAAAACAGTGATTCTAATTAAGTTTCCAACCATCGAAATAAATCTTTACTTTTCGCGAATCTTTCTTCATTTTATGGTTTTCTAAGGCTATCAAACTAGAATAATGAAGGAGAAATAGTTATCTCCATTTGAAACGCAAAAACCAGATTCTTTTGGTTTCCAACCTTCGAAAATAATTTTTTTCTTTTCGAGATTCTTTCCGCATAATATGCTTTTCTAAGGCTTTCAAACTAGAAAAATGAAAGAGAACCAGTGATCCCATATAAAAACGGAAAAAAAGTCATTCTAATGAGATTTCCAACCAAAGAAACAAATCTTTTCTATTCGCGAATCTTTCTTCAAGTTATGCTTTTCTAAGGCTATCAAACAAGAATAATGAAATAGAAATAGTTATCTCCATTTGAAACGCAAAAAAACAAGCGATTATTTTGAAGTTTCCAACCTTCGAAAATAAAATTTTTCTTTTCGTGATTCTTTCCGCATAATGTGCTTTTCTAATGCTATCAAACTAGAAAATGAAGAGATCCAGTTATCTCAAATCAGAACGGAAATTTAGTGATTCTAATTAAGTTTCCAACCATCGAAATAAATATTTTCTTTTCGCGAATCTTTCTTCATTTTATGGTTTTCTAAGGCTATCAAACTAGAATAATGAAGGAAAAATAGTTATCTCCATTTCAAACGCAAAAAAACGTGATTCTTCTGACGTTTCCAACCTTCGAAAATATTTTTTTTTCTTTTGGAGATTCTTTCCGCATAATATGCATTTCTAAGGCTATCCAATTGAAACGCAAAAAAAAAACACGCGATTCTTTTCAAGTTTCCAACCTTCGAAAATAAATTTTTCTTTTCCAGATTTTTTCCGCATAATATCCTTTTCTAAGGCTATCAAACTAGGAAAATGAAAGAGAACCAGTTATTTCAATTAAGAACGGAAAAAAGTTTTTCTAATCAGGTTTCCAAGCATCGAAACTCATCTTTTCTATTCGCGAATCTTTCTTCATTTCATGCATTTCTAAAGCTCTCAAACTTAGAATAATGAAGGATAAATAGTTATCTCCATTTCAAACGCAAAAAAACGCGATTATTCTGAAGATTCGAACCTGCGAAAATAAATTTTTTCCTTTCGAGATTCTTTCGGCATAATATGCTTTTCTAAGGCTATTAAACTAGAAAAATTAAAGAGAACCAATGGTCCCATATAAAAACGGAAAAAAAGTCATTTTAATGAGGTTTCTAACCATAGATATAAATCTTCTGTTTTCGCGTATCTTTCGTCATTTTATACTTTTCTAAGGCTATCAAAATAGAATAATGAAGGAAAAATAGTTATTTCCATTTGAAACGCAAAAAAACTCGATAATCATGAAGTTTCCAACCTTAGAAAATAATTTTTTTCTTTTCGAGATTCTTTCCGCATAATATGCTTTTCTAAGGCTATCAAACTAGAAAAAGAAGAGAACCAGTTATCTCAAATAAGAACAGAAAAAGTTTCCACCCATCGAAATAAATCATTTCTTTTCGCGTAGCTTTCTTCATTTTATGGTTTTCTAAGGGTATCAAACTAGAAAAATGAAGGAGAAATAGTTATCTTCATTTGAAACGCAAAAAAACGCGATTCTTTTGAAGTTTCCAACCTTCGAAAATAAATTTTTTCTTTTCGCTATTCTTTCCGCATAACATGCTTTTCTAAGGCTATTAAACCAGAAAAACGAAAGAGAACCCGTTATTTCAAATAAGAACGGAATAAAAGTGATTCTAATGAAGTTTCCAACCATCGAAACAAATCTATTCTATTCCCGAATCTGTCTTTATTTTATGCTTTTCTAAGGCTATCAAACCTGAATAATGAAGGAGAAATAGTTATCTCCAATGGAAACGGAAAAAGCCAGATTCTTTTGGTTTCCAACCTTCGAAAATATTTTTTTTCTTTTCGAGATTCTTTCAGCATAATATGCATTTCTGAGGCTTTCGAACTAGAAAAATGAAAGAGAACCCGTTATTTCAAATAAGAACGGAATAAAAGTGATTCTAATGAAGTGTTCAACCATCGAAAAAAATCTTTTCTATTCCCGAATCTGTCTTTATTTTATGCTTTTCTAAGGCTATCAAACCAGAATAATGAAAGAGAAATAGATATCTCCAATTGAAACGCAAAAAAAAAAAAAAACGCGATTCTTTTCAAGTTTCCATCCTTCGAAAATAAATTTTTTCTTTTCGCTATTCTTTCCGCATAACATGCTTTTCTAAGGCTATTAAACCAGAAAAACGAAAGAGAACCCGTTATTTCAAATAAGAACGGAATAAAAGTGATTCTAATGAAGTTTCCAACCATCGAAACAAATCTATTCTATTCCCGAATCTGTCTTTATTTTATGCTTTTCTAAGGCTATCAAACCTGAATAATGAAGGAGAAATAGTTATCTCCAATGGAAACGGAAAAAGCCAGATTCTTTTGGTTTCCAACCTTCGAAAATATTTTTTTTCTTTTCGAGATTCTTTCAGCATAATATGCATTTCTAAGGCTTTCGAACTAGAAAAATGAAAGAGAACCCGTTATTTCAAATAAGAACGGAATAAAAGTGATTCTAATGAAGTGTCCAACCATCGAAAAAAATCTTTTCTATTCCCGAATCTGTCTTTATTTTATGCTTTTCTAAGGCTATCAAACCAGAATAATGAAAGAGAAATAGATATCTCCAATTGAAACGCAAAAAAAAAAAAAACGCGATTCTTTTCAAGTTTCCAACCTTCGAAAATAAATTTTTTCTTTTCGAGATTTTTTCCGCATAACATCCTTTTCTAAGGCTATCAAACTAGGAAAGTGAAAGAGAACCAGTTATCTCAAATAAGAATGGAAAAACAGTGATTCTAATTAAGTTTCCAACCATCGAAATAAATCTTTTCTTTTCGCGAATCTTTCTTCATTTTACGGTTTTCTAAGGCTATCAAATTAGAATAATGAAGCAAAAATAGTTATCTCAATTTCAAACGCCAAAAAAACGTGTTTTTTCTGACGTTTCGAACCTTCGAAAATATTTTTTTTTTTTTCTTTTTGAGACTCTTTCTGCATAATATACTTTTCTAAGGCTATCAAACTAGAAATATGAAAGAGAACCAATTATTTCAAATAAGAACGGAAAAAAAGTTATTCTAATGATGTTTCCAACCATCGAAAAAAAAATTTTCTATTCCCGAATCTGTCTTTATTTTATGCTTTTCTAAGGCTATCAAACTAGAATAATGAAGGAGAAACAGTTATCTCCATTTGAAACGGAAAAAACCAGAATCTTTTGGCTTCCAAACTTCGAAAATAAATTGTCTTTTCGAGATTCTTTCCGCATAATATGCTTTTCTAAGGCTATCCAATTGAAACGCAAAAAATAAACAGGTGATTCTTTTCAAGTTTCCAACCTTCGAAAATAAATTTTTTCTTTTCGAGATTTTTTCCGCATAATATCCTTTTCTAAGGCTATCAAACTAGGAAAATGAAAGAGAACCAGTTATTTCAATTAAGAACGGAAAAAAGTTATTCTAATCAGGTTTCCAAGCATCGAAACACATCTTTTCTATTCGCGAATCTTTCTTCATTTCATGCATTTCTAAAGCTCTCAAACTAGAATAATGAAGGAAAAATAGTTATTTCCATTTGAAACGCAAAAAACTCGATAATCATGTAGTTTCCGACTTTCGAAAATAATTTTTTTCTTTTCGAGATTCTTTCCGCATAATATGCTTTTCTAAGGCTATCAAACTAGAAAAAGAAGAGAACCAGTTATCTCAAATAAGAACAGAAAAAAGTTTCCAACCATCTAAATAAATCTTTTCTTTTCGCGAATCTTTCTTCATTATATGGGGTTCTATGGCTATCAAACTAGAATGATGGAGGAGAAACACTTATCTCCATTTGAAACGAAAAAAACGCGATTCTTTTGTAGTTTCGAACTTTCGAAAATAAATTTTTTCTTTTCGAGATTCTTTCCGCATAATATGCTTTTCTAAGGCTATTAAACCAGAAAAACGAAAGAGAACCCGTTATAACCAATAAGAACGGAATAAAGGTGATTCTAATGAAGTTTCCAAACATCGAAAAAAATCTACTCTATTCCCGAATCTTTCTTTATTTTATGCCTTTCTAAGGCTTTCAAAATATATTAATGAAACAGAAATAGTTATCTCCATTTGAAACGCAAAAAAAAAAAAAAAAAAAAAAAAAAAACGCGATTCCTCTCGAAGTTTCTAACCTTGGAATATAAATATTTTCTTTTCGAAAATTTTTCCGTATAATATGCTTTTCTAAGGCTATCAAACTAGAATAATGAAGGAAAAATAGTTATCTCCATTTGAAACGCAAAAAAACGCGATTGTTTTGACGTTTCCATCCTTTGAAAATAAATCTTTACTTTTCGAAATTTTTTCCGCATAATATGCTATTTCTAAGGATATCAAAGTAGAATAATGAAGGAAAAATAGTTATCTCCATTTCAAACGAAAAAAAAACGCAATTCTTATGAAGTTTCCATCCTTCTAAAAATAATTTTTTCTTTTTCAGATTTATTCCGGATAATATGGTTTATGAAGCTATCAAACTAGGAAAATTAAAGAGAACCGGTTATCTCACATTAGAACGGAAAAACAATGATTCTAATGATTTTTTAGAACCATAGAAGTAAATCTTTTCTTTTCGGGAATCTTTCTTCATTTTGTGCTTTTCTAAGGCTATGAAACTAGAATAATGAAAGAGAAATATTTATCTCCATTTGAAACGCAAAAAAACGCGATTCTTTTGAAGTTTCCAACCTTCGAAAATAAAATTTTTCTTTTCGACATTCTTTCCGCATAATATGCTTTTCTAAGGCTATCAAATTAGAAAAATGAAGACAACCAGTTATCTCAAATATGAACGGAAAAACAGTGATTCTAATTAAGTTTCCAACCATCGAAATAAATCTTTTCTTTTCGCGAATCTTTCCTCATTTTATGGTTTTCTTAGGCTATCAAATTAGAATAATGAAGGAAAAATAGTTATCTCCATTTGAAACGCAAAAAACCAGATACCTTTGGTTTCCAACCTTCGAAAATATTTTTTTTCTTTTCGAGATTCTTTCCGCATAATATGCTTTTCTAAGGCTATCAAACTAGAAAAATGAAGAGAACCAGTTATCTCAAATAAGAACGGAAAAACAGTGATTCTAATTAAGTTTCCAACCATCGAAATAAATCTTTTCTTTTCGCGATTCTTTCTTCATTTTAATGCTTTTCTAAGGCTATCAAACTAGAATAATGAAGAAGCAATAGTTATCTACATTTGAAACACAAAAAAACAAGCGATTCTTTTGAAGTTTGAAACCTTCGAAAATAATTTTTTTCTTTTCGAGATTCTTTCCGCATAATATGCTTTTCTAAGGAATTCAAACTAGAAAAATGAAAAAGAACCAGTTATCTCAAATAAGAACGGAATAAAAGGGATTCTAATGAAGTTTCCAACCATCGAAATAAATCTTTGCTTTTCGCGAATCTTTCTTCATTTTATGGTTTTCTATGGCTATCAACCTAGAATGATGAAAAAGAAACACTTACCTCCATTTGAAACGAAAAAAACGCGATTCTTTTGACGTTTCCAACCTTCGAATATAAATTTTTTCTTTACGGGATTCTTTCCGCATAATATGCTTTTCTAAGGCTATCAAACTAGAAAAATGAAAGAGAACCAGTTATCTCAAATATGAACGGAAAAAAACTGATTCCAATGAAGTTCCAACCTTCGAAAAAAATATGTTCTTTTCGCGAACCTTTCTAAATTTTAATGCTTTTCTATGGCCATCAAACTGGACTAATGAAGGAGTAATAGTTATCTCCATATGAAACGCAAACAAAGCAGATTATTTTGGTTTCCAACCTTCGCAAATAAATTCCTTCTTTTCGAGATTCTTTCCGAATAATATGCTTTTCTAAGGGTATCAAACTAGAAAAATGAAAGAGAACCAGTGATCCCATATAAAAACGGAAAAAAAGTCATTCTAATGAGGTTTCCAACCTTCGAAAATAATTTTTTTCTTTTGGAGATTCTTTCCGCATGATATGCTTTTCTAAGGCTATCAAACTAGAAAAATGAAGAGAACCAGTTATCTCAAATAAGAACGGAATAAAAGGGATTCTAATGAAGTCTCCAACCATCGAAATAAATCTTTGCTTTTCGCGAATCTTTCTTCATTTTATGGTTTTCTATGGCTATCAACCTAGAATGATGGAAGAGAAACACTTACCTCCATTTGAAACGAAAAAAACGCGATTCTTTTGACGTTTCCAACCTTCGAATATAAATTTTTTCTTTTGGAGATTCTTTACGCATGATATGCTTTTCTAAGGCTATCAAACTAGAAAAATGAAGAGAATCAGTTATCTCAAATAAGAATGGAAAAACAGTGATTCTAATTAAGTTTGCAACCATCGAAATAAATCTTTTCTTTTCGCGAATCTATCTTCATTTAATTGTTTTCTATGGCTATCAAACTAGAAGAATGAAGGAAAAATAGTTATCTCAATTTCAAACGCCAAAAAATCGTGTTTCTTCTGACGTTTCCAACCTTGGAAAATATTTTTTTTTCTTTTGGAGATTCTTACTGCATAATATGCTTTTCTAAGGCTATCAAACAAGAAATATGAAAGAGAACCAATTATTTCAAATAAGAACGGAAAAAAAGTTATTCTAATGATGTTTCCAACCATCGAAAAAAAATCTTTTCTATTCCCGAATCTGTCTTTATTTTATGCTTTTCTAAGGCTCTCAAACTAGAATTTTGAAGGTGAAATTGTTATCTCCATTTCAAACGGAAAAAACGAGATTCTTTTGGTTTACAAACTACGAGAATTATTTTTTTCTTTTCGAGATTCTTTCCGAATAATATGTATTTCTAAGGCTTTCAAACTAGAAAAATGAAAGAGAACCCGTTATTTCAAATAAGAACGGAATTAAAGTGATTCTAATGATGTTTCCAACCATCGAAATAAATCATTTCTTTTCGCGAAGCTTTCTTCGTTTTATGGTCTTCTAGGCTATCATACAAGAATATTGACGGGGAAATAGTTATATCCATTTGGAACGCAAAAAAACACGCGATTCTTTCGAAGTTTCCAACCATCGAAAATAAATTTTTTCTTTTTGAGATTTTTTCCGCATAACATTTTTTTCTAAGGCTATCAAACTAGGAAAATGAAAGAGAACCAGTTATTTCAATTAAGAACGGAAAAAAAGTTATTCTAATGAGGTTTCCAAGCATCGAAACACATCTTTTCTATTCGCGAATCTTTCTTCATTTTATGCATTTCTAAAGCTCTCAAAATAGAATAATAAAGGATAAATAGTTATCTCCATTTCAAAAGCAAAAAACGCGATTATTATGAAGATTCGAACTTTCGAAAATAAATTTTATCTTTTCGAGATTCTTTCCGCATAATATGCTTTTCTAAGGCTGTTAAACTAGAAAAATGAAAGAGAACCAGTTATCTCAAATAAGATCGGAAAAAAAAGTGATTCTAATGAGGTTTCCAACCATCGAAAAAAATCTTTTCTATTCGCGAATCTTTCTTCATTTTATGCTTTTCTAAGGCCATAAACTAGAATAATGAAGGAGAAATAGTTATCTCCATTTGAAACGCAAAAAACCAGATACTTTTGGTTTCCAACCTTCGAAAATATTTTTTTTCTTTTCGAGATTCTTTCCGCATAATATGCTTTTCTAAGGCTATCAAACTAGAAAAATGAAGAGAACCAGTTATCTCAAATAAGAACGGAAAAACAGTGATTCTAATTATGTTTCCACCCATCGAAATAAATCTTTTCTTTTCGCGAATCTTTCTTCATTTTATGGTTTTCTAAGGCTATCAAACTAGAATAATGAAGGAGAAATAGTTTTCTCCATTTCAAACGCAAAAACCAGATTCTTTTGGTTTCCAACCTTCGAAAATAATTTTTTTCTTTTCGAGATTCTTTCCGCATAATATGCTTTTCTAAGGCTTTCAAAATAGAAAAACGAAAGAGAACCAGTGATCCCATATAAAAACGGAAAAAAAGTCGTTCTAATGAGATTTCCAACCAAAGAAATAAATCTTTTCTATTCGTGAATCTTTCTTCATGTTATGCTTTAAAAAGGCTATCAAACAAGAATAATGAAGGAGAAATAGTTTTCTCCATTTGAAACGCAAAAAAACAAGCGATTCTTATGAAGTTTCCAAACTTCGAAAATAAATTTTTTCTTTTCGTGATTCCTTACGCATAATATGCTTTTCTAATGCTATCAAAATAGAAAATGAAGAGATCCAGTTATCTCAAATAAGAACGGAAAAACAGTGATTCTAATTAAGTTTCCAACCATCGAAATAAATCTTTTCTTTTCGCGAATCTTTCTTCATTTTATGGTTTTCTACGGCTATCAAACTAGAATAGCGAAGAAAAAATAGTTATCTCCATTTCAAACGCAAAAAACGTGATTCTTCTGACTTTTCCAACCTTCGAAAGTATTTTTTTTTTTTTTTGGAGATTCTATCCGCATAATATGCTTTTCTAAGGCAATCAAACTAAAAATATGAAAGAGAACCAGTTATCTCAAATAAGAACGGAATAAAAGGGATTCTAATGAAGTTTCCAACCATCGAAATAAATCTTTGCTTTTCGCGAATCTTTCTTCATTTTATGGTTTTCTATGGCTATCAACCTAGAATGATGGAAGAGAAACACTTATCTCCATTTGAAACGAAAAAAACGCGATTCTTTTGACGTTTCCAACCTTCGAATATAAATTTTTTCTTTACGAGATTCTTTCCGCATAATATGCTTTTCTAAGGGTATCAAACTAGAAAAATGAAAGAGAACCAGTTATCTCAAATAAGAACGGAAAAAAATTTATTCTAATGATGTTTCTAACCATCGAAAAAAATCCTTTCTATTCCCGAATCTGTCTTTATTTTATGCTTTTCTATGGCTATCAAACTGGAAAAATGAAAGATTAATAGTTATCTCCATTTGAAACGTTAA
The DNA here is from genome assembly GCA_030762175.1 of Metallyticus violacea. Classification (NCBI taxonomy): domain Eukaryota; kingdom Metazoa; phylum Arthropoda; class Insecta; order Mantodea; family Metallyticidae; genus Metallyticus; species Metallyticus violacea. The sequence goes on along the minus strand of CM060842.1, from coordinate 79,433,405 downwards.
AAATAAAACGCGATACTTTTGAAGTTTCCAACCTTCGAAAATAATTTTTTTCTTTTCGAGATTTTTTCCTGTTAATATGCTTTTCTAAGGCTATCAAACTAGATAAATAAACGAGAACCAGTTTTCTCATAAAGAACGGAAAAAAAGTGATTCTAATGAAGTTTCCAACCTTCGAAAATAAATATTTTCTCTTCGAGATTCTTTCGACAGAATATGCTTTCTAAGGCTATCAAACTAAAAATATGAAAGAGAACCAGTTATCTCAAATAAGAACGGAAAAAAAGTTATTCTAATGATGTTTCCAACCTTCGGAAAAAATCCTTTCTATTCCCGAGTCTGTCTTTATTTTATGCTTTTCTAAGGCTATCAAACCTGAATAATGAAGGAGAAATAGTTATCTCCAATGGAAACGGAAAAAGCCAGATTCTTTTGGTTTCCAACCTTCGAAAATATTTTTTTTCTTTTCGAGATTCTTTCAGCATAATATGCATTTCTGAGGCTTTCGAACTAGAAAAATGAAAGAGAACCCGTTATTTCAAATAAGAACGGAATAAAAGTGATTCTAATGAAGTGTTCAACCATCGAAAAAAATCTTTTCTATTCCCGAATCTGTCTTTATTTTATGCTTTTCTAAGGCTATCAAACCAGAATAATGAAAGAGAAATAGATATCTCCAATTGAAACGCAAAAAAAAAAAAAACGCGATTCTTTTCAAGTTTCCATCCTTCGAAAATAAATTTTTTCTTTTCGCTATTCTTTCCGCATAACATGCTTTTCTAAGGCTATTAAACCAGAAAAACGAAAGAGAACCCGTTATTTCAAATAAGAACGGAATAAAAGTGATTCTAATGAAGTTTCCAACCATCGAAACAAATCTATTCTATTCCCGAATCTGTCTTTATTTTATGCTTTTCTAAGGCTATCAAACCTGAATAATGAAGGAGAAATAGTTATCTCCAATGGAAACGGAAAAAGCCAGATTCTTTTGGTTTCCAACCTTCGAAAATATTTTTTTTCTTTTCGAGATTCTTTCAGCATAATATGCATTTCTAAGGCTTTCGAACTAGAAAAATGAAAGAGAACCCGTTATTTCAAATAAGAACGGAATAAAAGTGATTCTAATGAAGTGTCCAACCATCGAAAAAAATCTTTTCTATTCCCGAATCTGTCTTTATTTTATGCTTTTCTAAGGCTATCAAACCAGAATAATGAAAGAGAAATAGATATCTCCAATTGAAACGCAAAAAAAAAAAAAACGCGATGCTTTTCAAGTTTCCAACCTTCGAAAATAAATTTTTTCTTTTCGAGATTTTTTCCGCATAACATCCTTTTCTAAGGCTATCAAACTAGGAAAGTGAAAGAGAACCAGTTATCTCAAATAAGAATGGAAAAACAGTGATTCTAATTAAGTTTCCAACCATCGAAATAAATCTTTTCTTTTCGCGAATCTTTCTTCATTTTACGGTTTTCTAAGGCTATCAAATTAGAATAATGAAGCAAAAATAGTTATCTCAATTTCAAACGCCAAAAAAACGTGTTTTTTCTGACGTTTCGAACCTTCGAAAATATTTTTTTTTTTTTTCTTTTTGAGACTCTTTCTGCATAATATACTTTTCTAAGGCTATCAAACTAGAAATATGAAAGAGAACCAATTATTTCAAATAAGAACGGAAAAAAAGTTATTCTAATGATGTTTCCAACCATCGAAAAAAAAATTTTCTATTCCCGAATCTGTCTTTATTTTATGCTTTTCTAAGGCTATCAAACTAGAATAATGAAGGAGAAACAGTTATCTCCATTTGAAACGGAAAAAACCAGAATCTTTTGGCTTCCAAACTTCGAAAATAAATTGTCTTTTCGAGATTCTTTCCGCATAATATGCTTTTCTAAGGCTATCCAATTGAAACGCAAAAAATAAACACGCGATTCTTTTCAAGTTTCCAACCTTCGAAAATAAATTTTTTCTTTTCGAGATTTTTTCCGCATAATATCCTTTTCTAAGGCTATCAAACTAGGAAAATGAAAGAGAACCAGTTATTTCAATTAAGAACGGAAAAAAGTTATTCTAATCAGGTTTCCAAGCATCGAAACACATCTTTTCTATTCGCGAATCTTTCTTCATTTCATGCATTTCTAAAGCTCTCAAACTAGAATAATGAAGGAAAAATAGTTATTTCCATTTGAAACGCAAAAAACTCGATAATCATGTAGTTTCCGACTTTCGAAAATAATTTTTTTCTTTTCGAGATTCTTTCCGCATAATATGCTTTTCTAAGGCTATCAAACTAGAAAAAGAAGAGAACCAGTTATCTCAAATAAGAACAGAAAAAAGTTTCCAACCATCTAAATAAATCTTTTCTTTTCGCGAATCTTTCTTCATTATATGGGGTTCTATGGCTATCAAACTAGAATGATGGAGGAGAAACACTTATCTCCATTTGAAACGAAAAAAACGCGATTCTTTTGTAGTTTCGAACTTTCGAAAATAAATTTTTTCTTTTCGAGATTCTTTCCGCATAATATGCTTTTCTAAGGCTATTAAACCAGAAAAACGAAAGAGAACCCGTTATAACCAATAAGAACGGAATAAAGGTGATTCTAATGAAGTTTCCAAACATCGAAAAAAATCTACTCTATTCCCGAATCTTTCTTTATTTTATGCCTTTCTAAGGCTTTCAAAATATATTAATGAAACAGAAATAGTTATCTCCATTTGAAACGCAAAAAAAAAAAAAAAAAAAAAAAAAACGCGATTCCTCTCGAAGTTTCTAACCTTGGAATATAAATATTTTCTTTTCGAAAATTTTTCCGTATAATATGCTTTTCTAAGGCTATCAAACTAGAATAATGAAGGAAAAATAGTTATCTCCATTTGAAACGCAAAAAAACGCGATTGTTTTGACGTTTCCATCCTTTGAAAGTAAATCTTTACTTTTCGAAATTTTTTCCGCATAATATGCTATTTCTAAGGATATCAAAGTAAAATAATGAAGGAAAAATAGTTATCTCCATTTCAAACGAAAAAAAAAACGCAATTCTTATGAAGTTTCCATCCTTCTAAAAATAATTTTTTCTTTTTCAGATTTATTCCGGATAATATGCTTTATGAAGCTATCAAACTAGGAAAATTAAAGAGAACCGGTTATCTCACATTAGAACGGAAAAACAATGATTCTAATGATTTTTTAGAACCATAGAAGTAAATCTTTTCTTTTCGGGAATCTTTCTTCATTTTGTGCTTTTCTAAGGCTATGAAACTAGAATAATGAAAGAGAAATATTTATCTCCATTTGAAACGCAAAAAAACGCGATTCTTTTGAAGTTTCCAACCTTCGAAAATAAAATTTTTCTTTTCGACATTCTTTCCGCATAATATGCTTTTCTAAGGCTATCAAATTAGAAAAATGAAGACAACCAGTTATCTCAAATATGAACGGAAAAACAGTGATTCTAATTAAGTTTCCAACCATCGAAATAAATCTTTTCTTTTCGCGAATCTTTCCTCATTTTATGGTTTTCTTAGGCTATCAAATTAGAATAATGAAGGAAAAATAGTTATCTCCATTTGAAACGCAAAAAACCAGATACCTTTGGTTTCCAACCTTCGAAAATATTTTTTTTCTTTTCGAGATTCTTTCCGCATAATATGCTTTTCTAAGGCTATCAAACTAGAAAAATGAAGAGAACCAGTTATCTCAAATAAGAACGGAAAAACAGTGATTCTAATTAAGTTTCCAACCATCGAAATAAATCTTTTCTTTTCGCGATTCTTTCTTCATTTTAATGCTTTTCTAAGGCTATCAAACTAGAATAATGAAGAAGCAATAGTTATCTACATTTGAAACGCAAAAAAACAAGCGATTCTTTTGAAGTTTGAAACCTTCGAAAATAATTTTTTTCTTTTCGAGATTCTTTCCGCATAATATGCTTTTCTAAGGAATTCAAACTAGAAAAATGAAAAAGAACCAGTTATCTCAAATAAGAACGGAATAAAAGGGATTCTAATGAAGTTTCCAACCATCGAAATAAATCTTTGCTTTTCGCGAATCTTTCTTCATTTTATGGTTTTCTATGGCTATCAACCTAGAATGATGAAAAAGAAACACTTACCTCCATTTGAAACGAAAAAAACGCGATTCTTTTGACGTTTCCAACCTTCGAATATAAATTTTTTCTTTACGGGATTCTTTCCGCATAATATGCTTTTCTAAGGCTATCAAACTAGAAAAATGAAAGAGAACCAGTTATCTCAAATATGAACGGAAAAAAACTGATTCCAATGAAGTTCCAACCTTCGAAAAAAATATGTTCTTTTCGCGAACCTTTCTAAATTTTAATGCTTTTCTATGGCCATCAAACTGGACTAATGAAGGAGTAATAGTTATCTCCATATGAAACGCAAACAAAGCAGATTATTTTGGTTTCCAACCTTCGCAAATAAATTCCTTCTTTTCGAGATTCTTTCCGAATAATATGCTTTTCTAAGGGTATCAAACTAGAAAAATGAAAGAGAACCAGTGATCCCATATAAAAACGGAAAAAAAGTCATTCTAATGAGGTTTCCAACCTTCGAAAATAATTTTTTTCTTTTGGAGATTCTTTCCGCATGATATGCTTTTCTAAGGCTATCAAACTAGAAAAATGAAGAGAACCAGTTATCTCAAATAAGAACGGAATAAAAGGGATTCTAATGAAGTCTCCAACCATCGAAATAAATCTTTGCTTTTCGCGAATCTTTCTTCATTTTATGGTTTTCTATGGCTATCAACCTAGAATGATGGAAGAGAAACACTTACCTCCATTTGAAACGAAAAAAACGCGATTCTTTTGACGTTTCCAACCTTCGAATATAAATTTTTTCTTTTGGAGATTCTTTACGCATGATATGCTTTTCTAAGGCTATCAAACTAGAAAAATGAAGAGAATCAGTTATCTCAAATAAGAATGGAAAAACAGTGATTCTAATTAAGTTTGCAACCATCGAAATAAATCTTTTCTTTTCGCGAATCTATCTTCATTTAATTGTTTTCTATGGCTATCAAACTAGAAGAATGAAGGAAAAATAGTTATCTCAATTTCAAACGCCAAAAAATCGTGTTTCTTCTGACGTTTCCAACCTTGGAAAATATTTTTTTTTCTTTTGGAGATTCTTACTGCATAATATGCTTTTCTAAGGCTATCAAACAAGAAATATGAAAGAGAACCAATTATTTCAAATAAGAACGGAAAAAAAGTTATTCTAATGATGTTTCCAACCATCGAAAAAAAATCTTTTCTATTCCCGAATCTGTCTTTATTTTATGCTTTTCTAAGGCTCTCAAACTAGAATTTTGAAGGTGAAATTGTTATCTCCATTTCAAACGGAAAAAACGAGATTCTTTTGGTTTACAAACTACGAGAATTATTTTTTTCTTTTCGAGATTCTTTCCGAATAATATGTATTTCTAAGGCTTTCAAACTAGAAAAATGAAAGAGAACCCGTTATTTCAAATAAGAACGGAATTAAAGTGATTCTAATGATGTTTCCAACCATCGAAATAAATCATTTCTTTTCGCGAAGCTTTCTTCGTTTTATGGTCTTCTAGGCTATCATACAAGAATATTGACGGGGAAATAGTTATATCCATTTGGAACGCAAAAAAACACGCGATTCTTTCGAAGTTTCCAACCATCGAAAATAAATTTTTTCTTTTTGAGATTTTTTCCGCATAACATTTTTTTCTAAGGCTATCAAACTAGGAAAATGAAAGAGAACCAGTTATTTCAATTAAGAACGGAAAAAAAGTTATTCTAATGAGGTTTCCAAGCATCGAAACACATCTTTTCTATTCGCGAATCTTTCTTCATTTTATGCATTTCTAAAGCTCTCAAAATAGAATAATAAAGGATAAATAGTTATCTCCATTTCAAAAGCAAAAAACGCGATTATTATGAAGATTCGAACTTTCGAAAATAAATTTTATCTTTTCGAGATTCTTTCCGCATAATATGCTTTTCTAAGGCTGTTAAACTAGAAAAATGAAAGAGAACCAGTTATCTCAAATAAGATCGGAAAAAAAAGTGATTCTAATGAGGTTTCCAACCATCGAAAAAAATCTTTTCTATTCGCGAATCTTTCTTCATTTTATGCTTTTCTAAGGCCATAAACTAGAATAATGAAGGAGAAATAGTTATCTCCATTTGAAACGCAAAAAACCAGATACTTTTGGTTTCCAACCTTCGAAAATATTTTTTTTCTTTTCGAGATTCTTTCCGCATAATATGCTTTTCTAAGGCTATCAAACTAGAAAAATGAAGAGAACCAGTTATCTCAAATAAGAACGGAAAAACAGTGATTCTAATTATGTTTCCAACCATCGAAATAAATCTTTTCTTTTCGCGAATCTTTCTTCATTTTATGGTTTTCTAAGGCTATCAAACTAGAATAATGAAGGAGAAATAGTTTTCTCCATTTCAAACGCAAAAACCAGATTCTTTTGGTTTCCAACCTTCGAAAATAATTTTTTTCTTTTCGAGATTCTTTCCGCATAATATGCTTTTCTAAGGCTTTCAAAATAGAAAAACGAAAGAGAACCAGTGATCCCATATAAAAACGGAAAAAAAGTCGTTCTAATGAGATTTCCAACCAAAGAAATAAATCTTTTCTATTCGTGAATCTTTCTTCATGTTATGCTTTAAAAAGGCTATCAAACAAGAATAATGAAGGAGAAATAGTTTTCTCCATTTGAAACGCAAAAAAACAAGCGATTCTTATGAAGTTTCCAAACTTCGAAAATAAATTTTTTCTTTTCGTGATTCCTTACGCATAATATGCTTTTCTAATGCTATCAAAATAGAAAATGAAGAGATCCAGTTATCTCAAATAAGAACGGAAAAACAGTGATTCTAATTAAGTTTCCAACCATCGAAATAAATCTTTTCTTTTCGCGAATCTTTCTTCATTTTATGGTTTTCTACGGCTATCAAACTAGAATAGCGAAGAAAAAATAGTTATCTCCATTTCAAACGCAAAAAAACGTGATTCTTCTGACTTTTCCAACCTTCGAAAGTATTTTTTTTTTTTTTGGAGATTCTATCCGCATAATATGCTTTTCTAAGGCAATCAAACTAAAAATATGAAAGAGAACCAGTTATCTCAAATAAGAACGGAATAAAAGGGATTCTAATGAAGTTTCCAACCATCGAAATAAATCTTTGCTTTTCGCGAATCTTTCTTCATTTTATGGTTTTCTATGGCTATCAACCTAGAATGATGGAAGAGAAACACTTATCTCCATTTGAAACGAAAAAAACGCGATTCTTTTGACGTTTCCAACCTTCGAATATAAATTTTTTCTTACGAGATTCTTTCCGCATAATATGCTTTTCTAAGGGTATCAAACTAGAAAAATGAAAGAGAACCAGTTATCTCAAATAAGAACGGAAAAAAATTTATTCTAATGATGTTTCTAACCATCGAAAAAAATCCTTTCTATTCCCGAATCTGTCTTTATTTTATGCTTTTCTATGGCTATCAAACTGGAAAAATGAAAGATTAATAGTTATCTCCATTTGAAACGTTAAAAATAAAACGCGATACTTTTGAAGTTTCCAACCTTCGAAAATAATTTTTTTCTTTTCGAGATTTTTTCCTGTTAATATGCTTTTCTAAGGCTATCAAACTAGATAAATAAACGAGAACCAGTTTTCTCATAAAGAACGGAAAAAAAGTGATTCTAATGAAGTTTCCAACCTTCGAAAATAAATATTTTCTCTTCGAGATTCTTTCGACAGAATATGCTTTCTAAGGCTATCAAACTAAAAATATGAAAGAGAACCAGTTATCTCAAATAAGAACGGAAAAAAAGTTATTCTAATGATGTTTCCAACCTTCGGAAAAAATCCTTTCTATTCCCGAGTCTGTCTTTATTTTATGTTTTTCTAAGGATATCAAACTAGAATAGTGAAGGAGAAATAGTTATCTCCATTTGAAATGCAAAAAACCAGATACATTTGGTTTCCAACCTTCGAATATAATTTTTTTCTTTTCGAGATTCTTTCCGCATAATATGCTTTTCTAAGGAATTCAAACTAGAAAAATGAAAGATAACCAGTTATCTCAAATAGGAACGGAATAAAAGGGATTCTAATGAAGTCTCCAACCATCCAAATAAATCTTTGCTTTTCGCGAATCTTTCTTCATTTTATGGTTTTCTATGGCTATCAACCTAGAATGATGGAAGAGAAACACTTACCTCCATTTGAAACGAAAAAAACGCGATTCTTTTGACGTTTCCAACCTTCGAATATAAATTTTTTCTTTTGGAGATTCTTTCCGCATGATATGGTTTTCTAAGGCTATCAAACTAGAAATATGAAAGAGAACCAGTTATCTCAAATAAGAACGGAAAAAAAGTTATTCCAATGATGTTTCCAACCATCGAAAAAAATCCTTTCTATTCCCGAATCTGTCTTTATTGTATGCTTTTCTAAGGCTATCAAACTAGAAAAATGAAAGAGAACCAGTTATCTCAAATAAGAACGGAAAAAAAGTGATTCCAATGAAGTTCCAACCATCGAAAAGAATATTTTCTTTTCGCGTATCTTTCTTCATTTTAATGCTTTTCTAAGGCTATCAAACCAGAATAATGAAGGAGAAATAGTTATCTCCATTTGAAACGCAAAAAAACAAGCGATTCTTTTGAAGTTTCCAACCTTCGAAAATAATTTTTTTCTTTTCGAGATTCTTTCCGCATAATATGCTTTTCTAAGGCTATCAAACTAGAAAAATGAAGAGAACCAGTTATCTCAAATAAGAATGGAAAAACAGTGATTCTAATTAAGTTTCCAACCATCGAAATAAATCCTTTTTTTCGCGAATCTTTCTTCATTTAATTGTTTTCTAAGGCTATCAAACTAGAAGAATGAAGGAAAAATAGTTATCTCAATTTCAAACGCCAAAAAAACGTGTTTCTTCTCACTTTTCCAACCTTCGAAAATATTTTTTTTTTCTTTTGGAGATTCTTTGTGCATAATATGCTTTTCTAAGGCTATCAAACTAGAAATATGAAACAGAACCAATTATTTCAAATAAGAACGAAAAAAAAGTTATTCTAATGATGTTTCCAACCATCGAAAAAAATCTTTTCTATTCCCGAATCTGTCTTTATTTTATGCTTTTCTAAGGCTATCAAACTAGAATAATGAAGGAGAAATTGTTATCTCCATTTCAAACGGAAAAAACCAAATTCATTTGGTTTACAAACTTCCAGAATTATTTTTTTCTTTTCGAGATTCTTTCCGAATAATATGTATTTCTAATGTTTTCAAACTAGAAATATGAAAGAGAACCCGTTATTTCAATAAGAACGGAATTTAAGTGATTCTAATGAAGTTTCCAACCATCGAAATAAATCTTTTCTTTTCGCGAAGCTTTCTTCGTTTTATGGTCTTCTAGGCTATCATACAATAATAATGACGGGGAAATAGTTATCTCCATTTGAAAAGCAAAAAAACACGCGATTCTTTTCAAGTTTCCAATCTTCGAAAATAAATTTTTTCTTTTCGAGATTTTTTCCGCATAACATTTTTTCTAAGGCTATCAAATTAGGAAAATGAAAGAGAACCAGTTATTTCAATTAAGAACGGAAAAAATGTTATTCTAATGAGGTTTCCAAGCATCGAAACACAACTTTTCTATTCGCGAATCTTTCTTCATTTTATGCATTTCTAAAGCTCTCAAACTAGAATAATGAAGGATAAATAGTTATCTCCATTTCAAAAGCAAAAAAACGCGATTATTTTGAAGATTCGAAACTTCGAAAATAAATTTTATCTTTTCGAGATTCTTTACGCATAATGTGCTTTTCTAAGGCTGTTAAACTAGAAAAATGAAAGAGAACCAGTTATCTCAAACAAGAACGGAAAAAAAGTTATTCTAATGATGTTTCCAACCATGGAAAAAAATCCTTTCTATTCCCGAATCTGTCTTTATTTTATGCTTTTCTAAGGCTATCAAACTAGAAAAATGAAAGAGAACCAGTTATCTCAAATAAGAAGGGGAAAAAAGTGATTCTTTTGAAGTTTCCAACCTTCGAAAATAAATTCTGTCTTTTCGAGATTCTTTCCGCATAATATGCATTTCTAAGGCTATCCAATTGAAACGAAAAAAAAAAAAAAAACACGCGATTCTTTTCAAGTTTCCAACCTTCGAAAATAAATTTTTCTTTTCGAGATTTTTTCCGCATTATATCCTTTTCTAAGGCTATCAAACTAGGAAAATGAAAGAGAACCAGTTATTTCAATTAAGAACGGAAAAAAGTTTTTCTAATCAGGTTTACAAGCATCGAAACACATCTTTTCTATTCGCGAATCTTTCTTCATTTCATGCATTTCTAAAGTTCTCAAACTTAGAATAATGAAGGATAAATAGTTATCTCCATTTCAAAAGCAAAAAAACGCGATTATTCTGCAGATTCGAACCTGCGAAAATAAAATTTTTCCTTTCGAGATTCTTTCGGCATAATATGCTTTTCTAAGGCTATTAAACTAGAAAAATTAAAGAGAACCAATGATCCCATATAAAAACAGAAAAAAAGTCATTTTAATGAGGTTTCCAACCATAGAAATAAATCTTCTGTTTTCGCGTATCTTTCGTCATTTTATACTTTTATAAGGCTATCAAAATAGAATAATGAAGGAAAAATAGTTATTTCCATTTGAAACGCAAAAAAACTCGATAATCATGAAGTTTCCAACCTTCGAAAATAATTTTTTTCTTTACGAGATTCTTTCCGCACAATATGCTTTTCTAAGGCTATCAAACTAGAAAAAGAAGAGAACCAGTTATCTCAAATAAGAACAGAAAAAAGTTTCCACCCATCGAAATAAATCTTTTCTTATCGCGTAGCTTTCTTCATGTTATGGTTTTCTAAGGGTATCAAACTAGAATAATTAAAGAGAAATAGATATCTCCAATTGAAGTGCAAAAAAAAAAAAAAATTACGCGATTCTTTTCAAGTTTCCAACCTTCGAAAATAAATTTTTTCTTTTCGAGATTTTTTCGACAGAATATGCTTTCTAAGGCTATCAAACTAAAAATATGAAAGAGTTATCTCAAATAAGAACGGAAAAAAAGTTATTCTAATAATGTTGCCAACCATTGAAAAAAATTCTTTCTATTCCCGAGTCTGTCTTTATTTTATGCTTTTCTAAGGATATCAAACTAGAATAGTGAAGGAGAAATAGTTATCTCCATTTGAAATGCAATAAACCAGATATATTTGGTTTCCAACCTTCGAATGTAATATTTTCTTTTCGAGATTCTTTCCGCATAATATGCTTTTCTAAGGAATTCAAACTAGAAAAATGAAAGAGAACCAGTTATCTCAAATAAGAATGGAAAAACAGTGATTCTAATTAAGTTTCCAACCATCGAAATAAATCTTTTCTTTTCGCGAATCTTTCTTCATTTTACGGTTTTCTAAGGCTATCAAATTAGAATAATGAAGCAAAAATAGTTATCTCAATTTCAAACGCCAAAAAAACGTGTTTTTTCTGACGTTTCCAACCTTCGAAAATATTTTTTTTTTTTTTCTTTTGGAGACTCTTTCTGCGTAATATACTTTTCTAAGGCTATCAAACTAGAAATATGAAAGAGAACCAATTATTTCAAATAAGAACGGAAAAAAAGTTATTCTAATGATGTTTCCAACCATCGAAAAAAAAATTTTCTATTCCCGAATCTGTCTTTATTTTATGCTTTTCTAAGGCTATCAAACTAGAATAATGAACGAGAAATAGTTATCTCCATTTGAAACGGAAAAAACCAGAATCTTTTGGTTTCCAAACTTCGAAAATAATTATTTTCTTTTCGAGATTCTTTCCGTATATAATGCATTTCTAAGGCTTTCAAACTAGAAAAATGAAAGAGAACCCGTTATTTCAAATAAGAACGGAATTTAAGTGATTCTAATGGAGTTTCCAACCGTCGAAATAAATCTTTTCTTTTCGCGAAGCTTTCTTCGTTTTATGGTCTTCTAGGCTCTCATACAAGAATAATGAAGGAGAAATAGTTATCTCCATTTGAAACGCAAAAAACACGCGAATCTTTTGAAGTTTCCAACCTTCGAAAATAAATTCTGTCTTTTCGAGATTCTTTCCGCATAATATGCTTTTCTAAGGCTATCCAATTGAAACGCAAAAAATAAACAGGCGATTCTTTTCAAGTTTCCAACCTTCGAAAATAAATTTTTTCTTTTCGAGATTTTTTCCGCATAATATCCTTTTCTAAGGCTATTAAACTAGGAAAATGAAAGAGAACCAGTTATTTCAATTAAGAACGGAAAAAAGTTATTCTAATCAGGTTTCCAAGCATCGAAACACATCTTTTCTCTTCGCGAATCTTTCTTCATTTCATGCATTTCTAAAGCTCTCAAACTAGAATAATGAAGGAAAAATAGTTATTTCCATTTGAAACGCAAAAAAACTCGATAATCATGAACTTTCCGACCTTCGAAAATAATTTTTTTCTTTTCGAGATTCTTTCCGCATAATATGCTTTTCTAAGGCTATCAAACTAGAAAAAGAAGAGAACCAGTTAACTCAAATAAGAACAGAAAAAATTTTCCAACCATCTAAATAAATCTTTTCTTTTCGCGAATCTTTCTTCATTTTATGGGGTTCTATGGCTATCAAACTAGAATGATGGAGGAGAAACACTTATCTCCATTTGAAACGAAAAAAACGCGACTCTTTTGACGTTTCCAACCTTCGAAAATAAATTTTTTCTTTTCGAGATTCTTTCCGCATAATATGCTTTTCTAAGGCTATCCAATTGAAACGCAAAAAAAAAAAAAAAACACGCGATTCTTTTAAAGTTTCCAACATTCGAAAATAATTTTTTTCTTTTCGAGATTTTTTTCGCATAATATCCTTTTATATAGCTATCAAACTAGGAAAATGAAAGAGAACCAGTTATTTCAATTAAGAACGGAAAAAAGTTATTCTAATCAGGTTTCCAAGCATCGAAACACATCTTTTCTATTCGCGAATCTTTCTTCATTTCATGCATTTCTAAAGCTCTCAAACTAGAATAATGAAGGAGAAATAGTTATCTCCATTTGAAACGAAAAAAACCAGATTCTTTTGCTTTCCAACCTTCGAAAATATATTTTTTCTTTTCGAGATTCTTTCCGCATAATATGCTTTTCTTAGGCTATCAAACTAGAAAATGAAGAGAACCAGTTATCTCAAATAAGAACGGAAAAACAGTGATTCTAATTAAGATTCCAACCATCGAAATAAATCTTTTCTTTTCGCGAATCTTTCTTCATTTTATGGTTTTCTAAGGCTATCAAACTAGAATAATGAAGGAAAAATAGTTATCTCCATTTGAAAAGCAAAATAACGTGATTCTTTTGACGTTTCCAACCTTCGAAAATATTTTTTTTCTTTTGGAGATTCTTTCCGCATAATATGCTTTTCTAAGGCTGTCAAACTAGAAATATGAAAGAGAACCAGTTATTTCAAATAAGAACGAAAAAAAGTCATTCTAAAGAGGTTTAGAAACATCAAAATAAATCTTTTCCTTTCGCGAATCTCTCTTCATTTTATGCTTTTCTAAGGCTATCAAACTAGGAAAATGAAGGATAAATAGTTATCTCCATTTGAAACGTTAAAAAAAAACGCGATTCTTTTGAATTTTCCAATCTTCGAAAATAATTTTTTTCTTTTCGAGATTTTTTCCTGTTAATATGCTTTTTTAAGGCTATCAAACTAGAAAAATGAACGAGAACCAGTTTTCTCATAAAGAACGGAAAAAAGTGATTCTTATGAAGTTCCCAACCTTCGAAAATAAATATTTTCTCTTCGAGATTCTTTCGACAGAATATGCTTTCTAAGGCTATCAAACTAAAAAAATTAAAGAGTTATCTCAAATAAGAACGGAAAAAAAGTTATTCTAATAATGTTGCCAACCATTGAAAAAAATTTTTTCTATTCCCGAGTCTGTCTTTATTTTATGCTTTTCTAAGGATATCAAACTAGAATAGTGAAGGAGAAATACTTATCTCCATTTGAAATGCAAAAAACCAGATATATTTGGTTTCCAACCTTCGAATATAAATTTTTTCTTTACGGGATTCTTTCCGCATAATATGCTTTTCTAAGGCTATCAAACTAGAAAAATGAAAGAGAACCAGTTATCTCAAATATGAACGGAAAAAAACTGATTCCATTGAAGTTCCAACCTTCGAAATAATATGTTCTTTTCGCGAACCTTTCTTCATTTTAATGCTTTTCTATGGCCATCAAACTAGACTAATGAAGGAGAAATATTTATCTCCATTTGAAACGCAAACAAAGCAGATTCTTTTGGTTTCCAACCTTCGCAAATAAATTCTTTCTTTTCGAGATTCTTTCCGAATAATATGCTTTTCTAAGGCTATCAAACTAGAAAAGTGAAAGAGAACCAGTGATCCCATATAAAAACGGAAAAAAAGTCATTCTAATGAGGTTTCCAACCTTCGAAAATAATTTTTTTCTTTTGGAGATTCTTTCCGCATGATATGCTTTTCTAAGGCTATCAAACTAGAAAAATGAAGAGAACCAGTTAACTCAAATAAGAACGGAATAAATGGGATTCTAATGAAGTCTCCAACCATCGAAATAAATCTTTGCTTTTCGCGAATCTTTCTTCATTTTATGGTTTTCTATGGCTATCGACCTAGAATGATGGAAGAGAAACACTTACCTCCATTTGAAACGAAAAAAACGCGATTCTTTTGACGTTTCCAACCTTCGAATATAAATTTTTTCTTTTGGAGATTCTTTCCGCATGATATGCTTTTCTAAGGCTATCCAACTAGAAAAATGAAGAGAACCAGTTATCTCAAATAAGAATGGAAAAACAGTGATTCTAATTAAGTTTCCAACCATCGAAATAAATCTTTTCTTTTCGCGAATCTATCTTCATTTAATTGTTTTCTATGGCTATCAAACTAGAAGAATGAAGGAAAAATAGTTATCTCAATTTCAAACGCCAAAAAATCGTGTTTCTTCTGACGTTTCCAACCTTCGAAAATATTTTTTTTTTTTTCTTTTGGAGATTCTTTCTGCATAATATGCTTTTCTAAGGCTATCAAACTAGAAATATGAAAGAGAACCAATTATTTCAAATAAGAACGGAAAAAAAATTATTCTAATGATGTTACCAACCATCGAAAAAAATCTGTTCTATCCCCGAATCTGTCTTTATTTTATGCTTTTCTAAGGATCCCAAACTAGAATAATGAAGGTGAAATTGTTATCTCCATTTCAAACGGAAAAAACCAGAGTCTTTTGGTTTACAAACTTCGAGAATTATTTTTTTCTTTTCGAGATTCTTTAAGAATAATATGTATTTCTAAGGCTTTCAAACTAGAAAAATGAAAGAGAACCCGTTATTTCAAATAAGAACGGAATTAAAGTGATTCTAATGATGTTTCCAACCATCGAAATATATCTATTCTTTTCGCGAAGCTTTCTTCGTTTTATGGTCTTCTAGGCTATCATACAAGAATAATGACTGGGAAATAGTTATATCCATTTGAAACGCAAAAAAACACGCGATTCTTTTGAAGTTTCCAACCTTCGAAAATAAATTTTTGTTTTCGAGATTTTTTCCGCATAACATTTTTTCCTAAGGCTATCAAACTAGGAAAATGAAAGAGAACCAGTTATTTCAATTAAGAACGGAAAAAAAGTTATTCTAATGAGGTTTCCAAGCATCCAAACACATCTTTTCTATTCGCGAATCTTTCTTCATTTTATGCATTTCTAAAGCTCTCAAAATAGAATAATGAAGGATAAATAGTTATCTCCATTTCAAAAGCAAAAAAACGCGATTATGATGAAGATTCGAACCTTCGAAAATAAATTTTATCTTTTCGAGATTCTTTCCGCATAACATGCATTTCTAAGGCTATCAAACTAGAAAAATGAAGAGAACCAGTTATCTCAAATAAGAACGGAAAATCAGTGATTCTAATTAAGTTTCCAACCATCGAAATAAATCTTTTCTTTTCGCGATTCTTTCTTCATTTTATGGTTTTCTAAGGCTATCAAACTAGAATAATGAAGGAGAAATAGTTTTCTCCATTTCAAACGCAAAAACCAGATTCTTTTGGTTTCCAACCTTCGAAAATAATTTTTTTCTTTTCGAGATTCTTTCCCCATAATATGTTTTCTAAAGCTTTCAAAATAGAAAAATGAAAGAGAATCAGTGATCCCATATAAAAACGGAAAAAAAGTCATTCTAATGAGATTTCCAACCAAAGAAATAAATCTTTTCTATTCGCGAATCTTTCTTCATGTTATGGTTTTCAATGGCTATCAACCTAGAATGATGGAGGAGAAACACTTATCTCCATTTGAAACGAAAAAAACGCGAATCTTTTGACGTTTCCAACCTTCGAATATAAATTTTTTCTTTAAGAGATTCTTTCCGCATAATATGCTTTTCTAAGGGTATCAAACTAGAAAAATGAAAGAGAACCAGTTATCTTAAATATGAACGGAAAAAAAATGATTCCAATGAAGTTCCAACCTTCGAAAAAAATATTTTCTTTTCGCGAATCTTTCTTCATTTTAATGCTTTTCTATGGCCATCAAACTAGACTAATGAAGGAGAAATAGTTATCTCCATTTGAAACGCAACAAAGCAGATTCTTTTGGTTTCCAACCTTCGCAAATAATTTTTTTCTTTTCCAGATTCTTTCCGAATAATATGCTTTTCTAGGGCTATCAAACTAGAAATATGAAAGAGAACCAATTATTTCAAATAAGAACGGAAAAAAAGTTATTCTAATGATGTTTCCAACCATCGAAAAAAATCTTTTCTATTCCTGAATCTGTCTTTATTTTATGCTTTTCTAAGGCTATCAAACTAGAATAATGAAGGAGAAATAGTTATCTCCATTTGAAACGCAAAAAAACGCGATTAATTTGAAGATTCGTACCTGCGAAAATAAATTTTTTCTTTTCGAGATTCTTTCGGCATAATATGCTTTTCTAAGGCTATTAAACTAGAAAAATGAAAGAGAACCAGTGATCCCATATAAAAACGGAAAAAGGTCATTTTAATGAGGTTTCCAACCATCGAAATAAATCTTTTCTTTTCGCGAATCTTTCTTTATTTTATGGTTTTCTAAGGCTATCAAACTAGAATAATGAAGGAGAAATAGTTTTCTCCATTTCAAACGCAAAAACCAGATTCTTTCGGTTTCCAACCTTCGAAAATAATTTTTTTCTTTTCGAGATTCTTTCCGCATAATATGCTTTTCTAAGGCTTTCAAAATAGAAAAATGAAAGAGAACCAGTGATCCCATATAAAAACGGAAAAAAAAGTCATTCTAATGAGATTTCCAACCAAAGAAATAAATCTTTTTTATTCGCGAATCATTCTTCATGTTATGCTTTTCTAAGGCTATCAAACAAGAATAATGAAGAAGAAATAGTTTTCTCCATTTGAAACGCAAAAAAAACAAGCGATTCTTTTGAAGTTTCCAACCTTCGAAAATAAATTTTTTCTTTTCGTGATTCTTTACGCATAATATGCTTTTCTAATGCTATCAAACTAGAATATGAAGAGAACCAGTTATCTCAAATAAGAACGGAAAAAAAGTTATTCTAATGATGTTTCCATCCATCGGAATAAATCTTTTCTATTCCCGAATCTCTCTTTATTTTATGCTTTTCTAAGGCTATCAAACTAGAATAATGAAGGACAAAAAGTTATCTCCATTTGAAATACAAAAAACCAGATTCTTTTGGTTTCCAACCTTCGAAAATAATTTTTTTCTTTTCGAGATTCTTTCCGCATAATATGATTTTCTAAGGCTATCAAACTAGAAAATGAAGAGAACCAGTTATCTCAAATAAGAACGTAAAGCCAGTGATTCTAATTACGTTTCCAACCATCGAAATAAATCATTTCTTTTCGCGAATCTTTCTTCATTTTATGGTTTTCTAAGGCTATCAAACTAGAATAGTGAAGGTGAAATAGTTATCTCCATTTGAAACGCAAAAAACCAGATACATTTGGTTTCCAACCTTCGAAAATAATTTTTTTCTTTTCGAGATTCTTTCCGCATAATATCCTTTTCTAAGGATTTCTAACTCGAAAAATGAAAGAGAACCAGTTATCTCAAATAAGAACGGAATAAAAGGGATTCTAATGAATTTCCAACCATCGAAATAAATCTTTGCTTTTCGCGAATCTTTCTTCATTTTATGGTTTTCTATGGCTATCAACCTAGAATGATGGAGGAGAAACCCTTATCTCCATTTGAAACGAAAAAAACGCGATTCTTTTGACGTTTCCAACCTTCGAATATAAATTTTTTCTTTAAGAGATTCTTTCCGCATAATGTGCTTTTCTAAGGGTATCAAACTAGAAAAATGAAAGAGAACCAGTTATCTTAAATATGAACGGAAAAGAACTGATTCCAATGAAGTTCCAACCTTCGAAAAAAATATTTTCTTTTCGCGAATCTTTCTTCATTTTAATGCTTTTCTATGGCCATGAAACTAGACTAATGAAGGAGAAATAGTTATCTCCATTTGAAACGCAAACAAAGCGAATTCTTTTGGTTTCCAACCTTCGCAAATAATTTTTTTCTTTTCCAGATTCTTACCGAATAATATGCTTTCCTAAGGCTATTAAACTAGAAAAATGAAAGAGAACCAGTTATTTCAAATAAGAACGAAAAAAAAGTGATTCAATGAGGTTTGCTACCAGCGAAATAAATCTTTTCTATTCGCGAATCTTTCTTCAGTTTGTGCTTTTCTAAGGCTATCAAAATAGAATAATGAAGGAGAAATAGTTATCTCCATTTGAAAAGCAAAAAAACGCGATTCTGTTAAAGTTTCCAACCTTCGAAAATAAATTTTTTCTTTTGGAGATTTTTTCCGCATAATATCCTTTTCTAAGCCTATCAAACTAGGAAAATGAAAGAGAACCAATTATTTCAATTATGCAAGAAGAAAAGTGACTTAAATAAAGTTTCCAACCATCTAAATAATGGTTTACTCTTCGCGAATCGTTCTTCATTTTATGCTTTTCTAATGTTATCAAACTAGCATAATGAAGTAAAAATAGTTATCTCCATTTGAAAAGCAAAAAAAAAAAACGCATTTTTTGACGTTTACAACCTTCGAATATAATTTTTTTCTTTTGGATATTCTTTCCGCATAATATGCGTTTCTAATGCTATCAAACTACAAAAATGAAAGAGAACCAGTTATCTCAAATAAGAACGGAAAATAAATTATTCTAATGAAGTTTCCAACCATAGAAATAAATCATTTCTATTCGCGAATCCTTCTTCATTTTATGCTTTCTAATGCTATCAAACTAGAATAATGAAGCAGAAATAGTTATCTCCATTTGAAACGCAAAAAACGCGATTCATTTGAAGTTTCGAACCTTCGAAATTAAATTTTTTCTTTTCGAGATGCTTTCCGCATAATATCCTTTTCTAACGCTATCAAAGTAGAAAAATGAAAGAGAACCAGTTATCTCAAATAAGAAGGAAAAAAAGTGATTCTAATGAGGTTTCTAACCATCGAAATAAATCTTTTCTATCCAGAATCTTTCTTCATTTTATGCTTTTCTAAGGCTATCAAACTAGAATAATGAAGGAGAAATAGCTATCTCTATTTGAAAAGCAAAAAAAACACGATTCTTTTGAAGTTTCCAAACCTTCGAAAATAAATTCTTTCTTTTTGAGATTTTTTCCGCATAATATGCTTTTCTAATGCTATCAAAGCAGAAAAATGAAAGAGAACCATTTATCTCAAATAGGAACGGAAGAAAAGTGATTCTAATGAGGTTTCCAACCATCGAAATAAATCTTTTCTATTCGCGAATCTTTCTTCATTTTCTGCTTTTCTAAGGCTATCAAACTAGAATAATGAAGGAGAAATAGTTATCCCCATTTAAAACGCAAAAAAAAACCTGATTCTTTTGAAGTTTCCAACGTTCAAATATAAATTTTTTCTTCTTCGAGATTTTTTCCGCATAATACGCTTTTCTAAGGCTATCAAACTTGAAAAATGAAAGAGAACCAGTTATTTTAAATAAGAACGGAAAAAAAGTGATTCTAATGAGGTTTACAACCATCGAAATAAATCTTTTCTATTCGCGATACTTTCTACATTTTATGCTTTTCTAAGGCTATCAAACTAAAATAATGAAGGAGAAATAGTTATCTCTATTTGAAACGCAAAAATCCGCGATTCTTTTGAAGTTTGCAACCTTCTATAATAAATTTTTTCTTTTCGAGATTTTTTCCGCATAATATTATTTTCTAAGGCTATCAAACTAGGAAAATGAAAGAGAACTAGTTAAATCAATTAAGAACGGAAAAAAAGTTTTTCTAATGAGGTATTTACCATCGAAACACATATTTTCTATTCGCGAATGTTTCTTTATTTTATGCTTTTCTAAAGCTCTCAAACTAGAATAATGAAGTAAAATTAGTTATCTCCATTTGAAACGCAAAAAAATGCGATTCTTTTGAAGTGTCCAACCTTTGAAAATAAATTTTTTCTTTTCGAGATTTTTTCCGCATAATATCCTTTTCTAAGGCTATCAAACTAGAAAAAGAAGAGAACCAGTTATCTCAAATAAGAACGGAAAAACAGTGATTCTAATTTAGTTTCCAACCATCGAAATAAATCTTTTCTTTTCGCTATTCTTTCTTCATTTTATTGTTTTCTAAGGCTATCAAACTAGAATAATGAAGGAAAAATAGTTATCTCCATTTCAAACGCAAAAATACGTGATTATTCTGACGTTTCCAACCTTCGAAATTTTTTTTTTCTTTTGGAGATTCTTTCCGCATGATATGGATTTCTAAGGCTATCAAACTAGAAATATGAAAGAGAACTAGAAAATGAAGAGAACCAGTTATCTCAAATAAGAATGGAAAAACAGTGATTTTATTAAGTATCCAACCATCGAAATAAATCTTTTCTTTCCGCGAATCTTTCTCATTTTATGGTTTTCTAAGGCTATCAAACTAGAATAATGAAGCAAAAGCACTTATCTCCATTTCAAACGCAAAAAACGTGATTCTTCTGACATTTCCAACCTTCGAAAATATTTTTTTTTCTTTTGGAGATTCTTTCTGCATAATATGCTTTTCTAAGGCCATCAAACTAGAAATATGAAAGAGAACCAGTTATCTCAAATAAGAACGGAAAAAAAGTTATTCTAATGATGTTTCCAACCATCGGAAAAAATTTTTCTATTCCGGAATCTCTCTTTATTTTATGCTTTTCTAAGGCTATCAAACTAGAATAATGAAGGAGAAATAGTTATCTACATTTGAACCGCAAAAAACCAGATTCTTTTGGTTTCCAACCTTCGAAAATAATTTTTTTCTTTTCGAGATTTTTTCCGCATAATATCCTTTTCTAGGCTATCAAACTAGGAAAATAAAACAGAACCAGTTATTTCAATTAAGAACGGAAAAAAAAGTGATTCAAATGAAGTTTCCAACCATGGAAACAAATGTTTTCCTTCCGCGAATCTTTCTTCATTTTATGCTTTTCTAAGGCTATCAAACAAGCATAATGAAGGAGAAATAGTTATCTTCATTTGAAACGGAAAAAAACGCGATTCATTTGAAGTTTCCAACCTTCGAAAATAAATTTTTATTTTCGAGATTTTTTCCGCATAATATCCTTTTCTAAGCCTATAAAACTGGGAAAATGAAAGAGAACCAGTTATTTCAATTAAGAAGGGAAAAAAAGTTAATCTAATGAGGTTTCCAACCATCGAAATGAATCCTTTCTATTCGCGAATCTCTCTTCATTTAATGCTTTTCTAAGGCTATCAAATTAGAATAATGAAGGAAAAATAGTTATCTCCATATGAAACGCAAAAGAACGCAATTCTTTGGAAGTTTCCAACCTTAGAAAATAAATTTTTTCTATTCCAGATTTTTACCGCATAATATGCTTTTCTAAGGCTATCAAACCAGGAAAATAAAAGAGAACAGGTTATTTCAATTAAGCACGGAAAAAGGTGACTTAAATAAAGTTTCCAACCATCTAAATAATGGTTTTTTTTTCGCGAATCTTTCTTCATTTTATGCTTTTCTAATGTTATCAAACTAGCATAATGAAGTAAAAATAGTTATCTCCATTTGAAACGCAAAAAAAACGATTCATTTGTAGTTTCGAACCTTCGAAATTAAATTTTTTCTTTTCGAGATTCTTTCCGCATAATATCCTTTTCTAACGCTATCAAAGTAGAAAAATGAAACAGAACCAGTTATCTCAAAAAAAAGGAAAAATGTTGATTCTAATGAAGTTTCCAACCATCGAAATAAATCTTTTCTTTCCGCGAATCTTTCTTCATTTTATGGTTTTCTAAGAGTATCAAACTGGAATAATGAAGGAGAAACAGTTATCTTCATTTGAAACGCAAAAAAACGCGATTCTTTTGAAGTTTCCAACCTTCGAAAATAATTTTTTCTTTTCGAGATTCTTTCCGCATAATATGCTTTTCTAAGGCTATCAAACTAGAAAAATGAAAGAGAACCAGTTATCTCAATTAAGAACGGAAAAAAGTGATTCTAATGAGGTTTCTAACCATCGAAATAAATCTTTTCTATTGGCGAATCTTTCTTCATTTTATGCTTTTCTAAGGCTATCAAACTAGAATAATGAAGGAGAAATAGCTATCTTCATTTGAAAAGCAAAAAAACACGATTCATTTGAAGTTTCGTACCGTCGAAAATAAATTCTTTCTTTTCGAGATTTTTTCCGCATAATATGCTTTTCCAATGCTATCAAAGCAGAAAAATTAAAGATAACCATTTATCTCAAATAAGAACGGAAGAAAAGTGAATAAAATGAGGTTTACAACCATCGAAATAAATCTTTTCTATTCGCGAATCTTTCTTCATTGTATGCTTTTCTAAGGCTATCAAACTAGAATAATGAAGGAGAAATAGTTATCTCTATTTGAAACGCAAAAATCCGCGATTCTTTTGAATCTTCCAACCTTATATAATAAAATTTTTCTTTTCGAGATTTTTTCCGCATAATATTCTTTTCTAAGGCTATCAAACTAGGAAAATGAAAGACAACCAGTTAAATCAATTAAGAACGGAAAAAAAGTTTTTCTAATGAGGTTTTTACCATCGAAACACATCTTTTCTATTCGCGAATTTTTCTTTATTTTATGATTTTCTAAAGCTCTCAAACTAGAATAATGAAGGATAAATAGTTATCTCCATTGGAAACGCAAAAAAACTCGATTCTTTTGAAGTTTCCAACCTTCGAAAATAAATTTTTTCTTCTTCGAGATTTTTTCTGCATAATATGCTTTTCTCAGGCTATCAAACCAGAAAAATGAAACAGAACTAGTTACCTCAAATAAGAACAGAAAAAAAGTGATTCTAACGAAGTTTCCAAATTTCGAAAAATTTTTTTTTTCTTTTCGAGATTCTTTGCGCATAATATGCTTTTCTGAGGGTATCAAACTAGTTTAATGAAAGAGAACCAGTTATCTCAAATAAGAACGGAAAAAAAGTGATTCTAATGAAGTTTCCAAATTTTGAATTTTTTTTTTTTTCTTTTCCAGATTCTTTGCGCATATAATGCTTTTCTGAGGCTATCAAACTAGTATAATGAAAGATAACCAGTTATCTCAAATAAGAATGGAAAAAAATTGATTCATAGGGATTTTCCAATCATCAAAAAATTTTTTTTTTTTTTTCGAGATTTTTTCCGCATAATATGCTTTTCTAAGTCTATCAAACTACTATAATGAAAGAGAACCAGTTATCTCAAATAAGAACAGAAAAAAATTGATTCTAATGATGTTTCCAAATTTTGAAATTTTTTTTTTTTTTTTTCGAGATTCTTTCCCCATAATATGCTTTTCCACAGCTATCAAACTAGCAAAATGAAAGGAAACCAGTTATCCCGAATAAGAACGGAAAAAAATGATTCTAATGAAGTTTCCAAACTACGAAAAAAATTATTTTTCTTTTCGAGATTCTTTGCGCATAATATTCTTTTCTACAGCTATCAAACTAGCAAATTGAAAGAGAACCATTTATCTCGAATAAGAACGGAAAAGAGTGATTCTAACGAAGTTTCCAAACTTCGAAAAAAATTATTTTTCTTTTCGAGATTCTTTGCGCATAATATGCTTTTCTGAGGCTATCAAATTAGTATAATGAAAGAGAGTAAGTTATCTCGAATAAGAACGGAAAAAAAGTGATTCTAATGAAGTTTCCAAACTTCGAAAAAAAATTTTTTTCTTTTCGAGATTATTTCGCATAATATGCTTTTCTACAGATATCAAACTAGCAAAATGAAAGAGAAGCAGTTATCTCGAATAAGAACGGAAAAAAAGTGATTCTAACGAAGTTTCCAAACTTTGAAAAAAATTATTTTTCCTTTTTAGATTCTTTCCGCATAATATGCTTTTCTAAGGCAATCAAACAAGTATAATGAAAGAGAACCAGTTATCTCGAATAAGAACGGAAAAAAAGTGATTCTAACGAAATTTCCAAACTTTGAAAAATTTTTTTTTTCTTTTTGAGATTCTTTCCGCATAATATGCTTTTCTAAGGCTATCATAGTAGTATAATGAAAGAGAACCAGTTATCTCCAATAAGAACGGAAAAAAAGTGATTCTAATGACGTTTCCAAACTTCGAAAAATTTTTTTTTTTCTTTTCGAGATTCTTTGCGCATAATATGGTTTTCTAAGGCTATCAAACAAGTATAATGAAAGAGAACCAGTTATCTCGAATAAGAACGGAAAAAAAGTGATTCTAACGAAGTTTCCAAACTTTGAAAAAATTTTTTTTTCTTTTTGAGATTCTTTCTGCATAATATGCTTTTCTGAGGCTATCAAACTAGTATAATGAAAGAGAACCAGTTATCTCAAATAAGAACGGAAAAAAAGTGATTCTAACGAAGTTTCCAAACTTCGAAAAATTTTTTTTTCTTTTCGAGATTCTTTGCGCATAATATGCTTTTCTGAGGCTATCAAACTAGTATAATGAAAGAGAACCAGTTATCTCAAATAATAACGGAAAAAAAGTATTTCAAACGAAGTTTCAAAACTTCGAAAAAAATTTTTTTTCTTTCGAGATTCTTTGCGCATAATATGATTTTCTGAGGCTATCAAACTAGTATAATGAAAGAGAACCAGTTATCTCAAATAAGAACAGAAAAAAAGTGATTCTAATGAAGTTTCTAAAGTTTGAAAATTTTTTTTTTTTTTCTTTTCGAGATTCTTTCCGCATAATATGCTTTTCTACGGGTATCAAACTAGCAAAATGAAAGAGAACCAGTTATCTCGAATAAGAACGGAAAAAAAGTGATTCTAATGAAGTTTGCAAACTTCGAAAAAAATTTTTGTTCTTTTCGAGATTCTTTGCGCATAATATGCTTTTCCGAGGCTATCAAACTAGTATAATGAAAGAGAACCAGTTATCTCAAATAAGAATGGAAAAAAAGTGATTCTAATGAAGTTTGCAAACTTTGAAAAAATTTTTTTTCTTTTCGAGATTCTTTGCCCATAATATGCTTTTCTAAGGCTATCAAACCAGTATAATGAGAGATTACCAGTTATCTCAAATAAGAATGGAAAAAAAAGTGATTCTAATGAAGTTTCCAAACTTGGAAAAAAATTTTTTTTCTTTTCGAGATTTTTTGCGCATAATATGCTTTTCTGAGGCTATCAAACTAGTATAATGAAAGAGAACCAGTTATCTCAAATAAGAACGGAAAAAAAGTGATTCTAACGAAGTTTCCAAACTTCGAAAAAAAATTTTTTTATTTTCGAGATTCTTTGCGCATAATATGCTTTTCTGAGGCTATCAAACTAGTATAATGAAACAGAACCAGTTATCTCAAATAAGAACGGAAAAAAAGTGATTCTAACGAAGTTTCCAAACTTTGAAAAAAATTTTTTTTCTTTTCGAGATTTTTTGCGCATAATATGTTTTTCTGAATCTATCAAACTAGTATAATGAGAGATTACCATATATCTCAAATTAGAATGGAAAAAAAGTGATTCTAATGAAGTTTCCAAACTTGGAAAAAAAATTTTTTTCTTTTCGAGATTCTTTGCGCATAATATGCTTTTCTGAGGCTATCAAACTAGCATAATGAAAGAGAACCAGTTATATCAAATAAGAACAGAAAAAAAGTGATTCTAATGAAGTTACCAAAGTTTGAAAATTTTTTTTTTTCTTTTCGAGATTCTTTGCGCATAATATGGTTTTCTGAGGCTATCAAACTAGTATAATGAAAGAGAACCAGTTATCTCAAATAAGAACGAAAAAAAAAGTGATTCTAACGAAGTTTCCAAACTTCGAAAAAAAATTTTTTTCTTTTCGAGATTCTTTGCGCATAATATCCTTTTCTGAGGCTTTCAAACTAGTATAATGAAAGAGAACCAGTTATCTCAAATAAGAATGGAAAAAAAGTGATTCTAATGAAGTTTCCAAACTTCGAAAAAAATTTTTTTTCTTTTCGAGATTCTTTGCGCATAATATGCTTTTCTGAGGCCATCAAACTAGTATAATGAGAGATTACCAGTTATCTCAAAAAAGAATGGAAAAAAAGTGATTCTAATGAAGTTTCCAAACTTCGAAAAATATTTTTTTCTTTTCGAGATTCTTTCCGCATAATATGCTTTTCTGAGGCTATCAAACTAGTATAATGAAAGAGAACCAGTTATCTCAAATAAGAACGGAAAAAAAGGGATTCTGACGAAGTTTCCAAACTTAGAAAATAATTTTTTTTATTTTCGAGATTCCTTGCGCATAATATGCTTTTCTGAGGCTATCAAACTAGTATAATGAAAGAGAACCAGTTATCTCAAATAAGAACGGAAAAAAAGTGATTCTAACGAAATTTCCAAACTTCGAAAAAATTTTTTTTTCTTTTCGAGATTCTTTGCGCATAATATGCTTTTCTGAGGCTTTCAAACTAGTATAATGAAAGAGAACCAGTTATCTCAAATAGGAATGGAAAAAAAGTGATTCTAAGGAAGTTTCCAAACTTCGAAAAAAAATTTTTTTCATTTCGAGATTCTTTGCGCATAATATGCTTTTCTGAGGCTATCAATCTAGTATAATGAAAGAGAACCAGTTATCTCAAATAAGAACAGAAAAAAAGTGTTTCTAAAGAAGTTTCCAAAGTTTGAAGATTTTTTTTTTCTTTTGCAGATTCTTTCCGCATAATATGCTTTTCTACGGCTATCAAACTAGCAAAATGAAAGAGAACCAGTTATCTCGAATAAGAACGGAAAAAAAGTGATTCTAACGAAGTTTCCAAACTTCGAAAAAATTTTTTTTCTTTTCGAGATTCTTTGCGCATAATATGCTTTTCTGAGGCTATCAAACTAGTATAATGAAAGAGAACCAGTTATCTCAATTAGAACGGAAAAAAGTGATATAATTAAGTTTCCAACCATTGAAGAAAATCTTTTCTATTCCCGAGTCTGTCTTTATTTTATGCTTTTCTAAGGCTATCAAACTAGAATAATGAAGGAGAAATAGTTTTCCCAATTTGAAACGCAAAAAACCACATACCTTTTACGTTTCCAACCTTCGAAAATATTTTTTTTCTTTTGGAGATTCTTTCCGCACAATATGGTTTTCTAAGGCTATCAAACTAGAAATATGAAAGAGAACCAGTTATTTCAAATAAGAACGGAAAAAAAGTGATTTTAAAGAGGTTTAGAGACTTCAAAATAAATCTTTTCCTTTCGCGAATCTCTCTTCATTTTATGATTTTCTAAGGTTATCAAACTAGAAAAATGAAGGATAAATAGTTATCTCCATTTGAAACGTTAAAAAAAAAACGCGATTCTTTTGAATTTTCCAACCTTCGAAAATAATTTTTTTCTTTTCGAGATTTTTTCCTTTTAATATGCTTTTCTAAGGCTATCAAACTAGAAAAATAAACGAGAACCAGTTTTCTCATAAAGAACGGAAAAAAGTGATTCTTATGAAGTTTCCAACCTTCGAAAATAAATATTTTCTCTTCGAGATTCTTTCGACAGAATATGCTTTCTAAGGCTATCAAACTAAAAATATGAAAGAGAACCAGTTATCTCAAATAAGAACGGAAAAAAAGTTATTCTAATGATGTTTCCAACCATTGAAAAAAATCTTTTCTATTCCCGAGTCTGTCTTTATTTTATGTTTTCTACGGATATCAAAATAGAATAGTGAACGAGAAATAGTTATCTCCATTTAAAACGCAAAAAACCAGATACATTTGGTTTCCAACCTTCGAATATAATTTTTTTCTTTTCGAGATTCTTTCCGCATAATATGCTTTTCTAAGGAATTCAAACTAGAAAAATGAAAGAGAACCAGTTATCTCAAATAAGAACGGAATAAAAGGGATTCTAATGAAGTTTCCAACCATCGAAATAAATCTTTGCTTTTCGCGAATCTTTCTTCATTTTATGGCTTTCTATGGCTATCAACCTAGAATGATGAAAGAGAAACACTTACCTCCATTTGAAACGAAAAAAACCCGATTCTTTTGACGTTTCCAACCTTCGAATATAAATTTTTTCTTTACGGGATTCTTTCCGCATAATATGCTTTTCTAAGGCTATCAAACTAGAAAAATGAAAGAGAACCAGTTATCTCAAATATGAACGGAAAAAAACTGATTCCAATGAAGTTCCAACCTTCGAAAAAAATATGTTCTTTTCGCGAACCTTTCTTCATTTTAATGCTTTTCTATGGCCATCAAACTAGACTAATGAAGGAGAAGTAGTTATCTCCATATGAAACGCAAACAAAGCAGATTTTTTTGGTTTCCAACCTTTGCAAATAAATTCCTTCTTTTCGAGATTCTTTCCGAATAATATGCTTTTCTAAGGCTATCAAACTAGAAAAATGAAAGAGAACCAGTGATCCCATATAAAAACGGAAAAAAGTCCTTCTAATGAGGTTTCCAACCTTCGAAAATAATTTTTTTCTTTTGGAGATTCTTTCCGCATGATATGCTTTTCTAAGGCTGTTAAACTAGAAAAATGAAAGAGAACCAGTTATCTCAAACAAGAACGGAAAAAAAGTGATTCTAATGAGGTTTCCAACCATCGAAAAAAAATCTTTTCTATTCGCGAATCTTTCTTCATTTTATGCTTTTCTAATGCAATAAACTAGAATAATGAAGGAGAAATAGTTATCTCCATTTCAAACGCAAAAAACCACATACTTTTGGTTTCCAACCTTCGAAAATAATTTTTTTCTTTTCGAGATTCTTTCCGCATAATATGCTTTTCTAAGGCTATCAAACTAGAAAAATGAAGAGAACCAGTTATCTCAAATAAGAACGGAAAACAGTGATTCTAATTAAGTTTCCAACCATCGAAATAAATCTTTACTTTTCGCGAATCTTTCTTCATTTTATGGTTTTCTAAGGCTATCAAACTAGAATAATGAAGGAGAAATAGTTATCTCCATTTGAAACGCAAAAACCAGATTCTTTTGGTTTCCAACCTTCGAAAATAATTTTTTTCTTTTCGAGATTCTTTCCGCATAATATGCTTTTCTAAGGCTTTCAAACTAGAAAAATGAAAGAGAACCAGTGATCCCATATAAAAACGGAAAAAAAGTCATTCTAATGAGATTTCCAACCAAAGAAACAAATCTTTTCTATTCGCGAATCTTTCTTCAAGTTATGCTTTTCTAAGGCTATCAAACAAGAATAATGAAATAGAAATAGTTATCTCCATTTGAAACGCAAAAAAACAAGCGATTATTTTGAAGTTTCCAACCTTCGAAAATAAAATTTTTCTTTTCGTGATTCTTTCCGCATAATGTGCTTTTCTAATGCTATCAAACTAGAAAATGAAGAGATCCAGTTATCTCAAATCAGAACGGAAATTTAGTGATTCTAATTAAGTTTCCAACCATCGAAATAAATATTTTCTTTTCGCGAATCTTTCTTCATTTTATGGTTTTCTAAGGCTATCAAACTAGAATAATGAAGGAAAAATAGTTATCTCCATTTCAAACGCAAAAAAACGTGATTCTTCTGACGTTTCCAACCTTCGAAAATATTTTTTTTTCTTTTGGAGATTCTTTCCGCATAATATGCATTTCTAAGGCTATCCAATTGAAACGCAAAAAAAAAACACGCGATTCTTTTCAAGTTTCCAACCTTCGAAAATAAATTTTTCTTTTCGAGATTTTTTCCGCATAATATCCTTTTCTAAGGCTATCAAACTAGGAAAATGAAAGAGAACCAGTTATTTCAATTAAGAACGGAAAAAAGTTTTTCTAATCAGGTTTCCAAGCATCGAAACTCATCTTTTCTATTCGCGAATCTTTCTTCATTTCATGCATTTCTAAAGCTCTCAAACTTAGAATAATGAAGGATAAATAGTTATCTCCATTTCAAACGCAAAAAAACGCGATTATTCTGAAGATTCGAACCTGCGAAAATAAATTTTTTCCTTTCGAGGTTCTTTCGGCATAATATGCTTTTCTAAGGCTATTAAACTAGAAAAATTAAAGAGAACCAATGGTCCCATATAAAAACGGAAAAAAAGTCATTTTAATGAGGTTTCTAACCATAGATATAAATCTTCTGTTTTCGCGTATCTTTCGTCATTTTATACTTTTCTAAGGCTATCAAAATAGAATAATGAAGGAAAAATAGTTATTTCCATTTGAAACGCAAAAAAACTCGATAATCATGAAGTTTCCAACCTTAGAAAATAATTTTTTTCTTTTCGAGATTCTTTCCGCATAATATGCTTTTCTAAGGCTATCAAACTAGAAAAAGAAGAGAACCAGTTATCTCAAATAAGAACAGAAAAAGTTTCCACCCATCGAAATAAATCATTTCTTTTCGCGTAGCTTTCTTCATTTTATGGTTTTCTAAGGGTATCAAACTAGAAAAATGAAGGAGAAATAGTTATCTTCATTTGAAACGCAAAAAAACGCGATTCTTTTGAAGTTTCCAACCTTCGAAAATAAATTTTTTCTTTTCGCTATTCTTTCCGCATAACATGCTTTTCTAAGGCTATTAAACCAGAAAAACGAAAGAGAACCCGTTATTTCAAATAAGAACGGAATAAAAGTGATTCTAATGAAGTTTCCAACCATCGAAACAAATCTATTCTATTCCCGAATCTGTCTTTATTTTATGCTTTTCTAAGGCTATCAAACCTGAATAATGAAGGAGAAATAGTTATCTCCAATGGAAACGGAAAAAGCCAGATTCTTTTGGTTTCCAACCTTCGAAAATATTTTTTTTCTTTTCGAGATTCTTTCAGCATAATATGCATTTCTAAGGCTTTCGAACTAGAAAAATGAAAGAGAACCCGTTATTTCAAATAAGAACGGAATAAAAGTGATTCTAATGAAGTGTCCAACCATCGAAAAAAATCTTTTCTATTCCCGAATATGTCTTTATTTTATGCTTTTCTAAGGCTATCAAACCAGAATAATGAAAGAGAAATAGATATCTCCAATTGAAACGCAAAAAAAAAAAAAACGCGATTCTTTTCAAGTTTCCATCCTTCGAAAATAAATTTTTTCTTTTCGCTATTCTTTCCGCATAACATGCTTTTCTAAGGCTATTAAACCAGAAAAACGAAAGAGAACCCGTTATTTCAAATAAGAACGGAATAAAAGTGATTCTAATGAAGTTTCAAACCATCGAAACAAATCTATTCTATTCCCGAATCTGTCTTTATTTTATGCTTTTCTAAGGCTATCAAACCTGAATAATGAAGGAGAAATAGTTATCTCCAATGGAAACGGAAAAAGCCAGATTCTTTTGGTTTCCAACCTTCGAAAATATTTTTTTTCTTTTCGAGATTCTTTCAGCATAATATGCATTTCTAAGGCTTTCGAACTAGAAAAATGAAAGAGAACCCGTTATTTCAAATAAGAACGGAATAAAAGTGATTCTAATGAAGTGTCCAACCATCGAAAAAAATCTTTTCTATTCCCGAATCTGTCTTTATTTTATGCTTTTCTAAGGCTATCAAACCAGAATAATGGAAGAGAAATAGATATCTCCAATTGAAACGCAAAAAAAAAAAAAACGCGATTCTTTTCAAGTTTCCAACCTTCGAAAATAAATTTTTTCTTTTCGAGATTTTTTCCGCATAACATCCTTTTCTAAGGCTATCAAACTAGGAAAGTGAAAGAGAACCAGTTATCTCAAATAAGAATGGAAAAACAGTGATTCTAATTAAGTTTCCAACCATCGAAATAAATCTTTTCTTTTCGCGAATCTTTCTTCATTTTACGGTTTTCTAAGGCTATCAAATTAGAATAATGAAGCAAAAATAGTTATCTCAATTTCAAACGCCAAAAAAACGTGTTTTTTCTGACGTTTCGAACCTTCGAAAATATTTTTTTTTTTTTCTTTTTGAGACTCTTTCTGCATAATATACTTTTCTAAGGCTATCAAACTAGAAATATGAAAGAGAAACAATTATTTCAAATAAGAACGGAAAAAAAGTTATTCTAATGATGTTTCCAACCATCGAAAAAAAAATTTTCTATTCCCGAATCTGTCTTTATTTTATGCTTTTCTAAGGCTATCAAACTAGAATAATGAAGGAGAAACAGTTATCTCCATTTGAAACGGAAAAAACCAGAATCTTTTGGCTTCCAAACTTCGAAAATAAATTGTCTTTTCGAGATTCTTTCCGCATAATATGCTTTTCTAAGGCTATCCAATTGAAACGCAAAAAATAAACAGGCGATTCTTTTCAAGTTTCCAACCTTCGAAAATAAATTTTTTCTTTTCGAGATTTTTTCCGCATAATATCCTTTTCTAAGGCTATCAAACTAGGAAAATGAAAGAGAACCAGTTATTTCAATTAAGAACGGAAAAAAGTTATTCTAATCAGGTTTCCAAGCATCGAAACACATCTTTTCTATTCGCGAATCTTTCTTCATTTCATGCATTTCTAAAGCTCTCAAACTAGAATAATGAAGGAGAAATAGTTATCTCCATTTGAAACGCAAAAACCAGATTCTTTTGGTTTCCAACCTTCGAAAATAATTTTTTTCTTTTCGAGATTCTTTCCGCATAATATGCTTTTCTAAGGCTTTCAAACTAGAAAAATGAAAGAGAACCAGTGATCCCATATAAAAACGGAAAAAAAGTCATTCTAATGAGATTTCCAACCAAAGAAACAAATCTTTTCTATTCGCGAATCTTTCTTCAAGTTATGCTTTTCTAAGGCTATCAAACAAGAATAATGAAATAGAAATAGTTATCTCCATTTGAAACGCAAAAAAACAAGCGATTATTTTGAAGTTTCCAACCTTCGAAAATAAAATTTTTCTTTTCGTGATTCTTTCCGCATAATGTGCTTTTCTAATGCTATCAAACTAGAAAATGAAGAGATCCAGTTATCTCAAATCAGAACGGAAATTTAGTGATTCTAATTAAGTTTCCAACCATCGAAATAAATATTTTCTTTTCGCGAATCTTTCTTCATTTTATGGTTTTCTAAGGCTATCAAACTAGAATAATGAAGGAAAAATAGTTATCTCCATTTCAAACGCAAAAAAACGTGATTCTTCTGACGTTTCCAACCTTCGAAAATATTTTTTTTTCTTTTGGAGATTCTTTCCGCATAATATGCATTTCTAAGGCTATCCAATTGAAACGCAAAAAAAAAACACGCGATTCTTTTCAAGTTTCCAACCTTCGAAAATAAATTTTTCTTTTCCAGATTTTTTCCGCATAATATCCTTTTCTAAGGCTATCAAACTAGGAAAATGAAAGAGAACCAGTTATTTCAATTAAGAACGGAAAAAAGTTTTTCTAATCAGGTTTCCAAGCATCGAAACTCATCTTTTCTATTCGCGAATCTTTCTTCATTTCATGCATTTCTAAAGCTCTCAAACTTAGAATAATGAAGGATAAATAGTTATCTCCATTTCAAACGCAAAAAAACGCGATTATTCTGAAGATTCGAACCTGCGAAAATAAATTTTTTCCTTTCGAGGTTCTTTCGGCATAATATGCTTTTCTAAGGCTATTAAACTAGAAAAATTAAAGAGAACCAATGGTCCCATATAAAAACGGAAAAAAAGTCATTTTAATGAGGTTTCTAACCATAGATATAAATCTTCTGTTTTCGCGTATCTTTCGTCATTTTATACTTTTCTAAGGCTATCAAAATAGAATAATGAAGGAAAAATAGTTATTTCCATTTGAAACGCAAAAAAACTCGATAATCATGAAGTTTCCAACCTTAGAAAATAATTTTTTTCTTTTCGAGATTCTTTCCGCATAATATGCTTTTCTAAGGCTATCAAACTAGAAAAAGAAGAGAACCAGTTATCTCAAATAAGAACAGAAAAAGTTTCCACCCATCGAAATAAATCATTTCTTTTCGCGTAGCTTTCTTCATTTTATGGTTTTCTAAGGGTATCAAACTAGAAAAATGAAGGAGAAATAGTTATCTTCATTTGAAACGCAAAAAAACGCGATTCTTTTGAAGTTTCCAACCTTCGAAAATAAATTTTTTCTTTTCGCTATTCTTTCCGCATAACATGCTTTTCTAAGGCTATTAAACCAGAAAAACGAAAGAGAACCCGTTATTTCAAATAAGAACGGAATAAAAGTGATTCTAATGAAGTTTCCAACCATCGAAACAAATCTATTCTATTCCCGAATCTGTCTTTATTTTATGCTTTTCTAAGGCTATCAAACCTGAATAATGAAGGAGAAATAGTTATCTCCAATGGAAACGGAAAAAGCCAGATTCTTTTGGTTTCCAACCTTCGAAAATATTTTTTTTCTTTTCGAGATTCTTTCAGCATAATATGCATTTCTAAGGCTTTCGAACTAGAAAAATGAAAGAGAACCCGTTATTTCAAATAAGAACGGAATAAAAGTGATTCTAATGAAGTGTCCAACCATCGAAAAAAATCTTTTCTATTCCCGAATATGTCTTTATTTTATGCTTTTCTAAGGCTATCAAACCAGAATAATGAAAGAGAAATAGATATCTCCAATTGAAACGCAAAAAAAAAAAAAAACGCGATTCTTTTCAAGTTTCCATCCTTCGAAAATAAATTTTTTCTTTTCGCTATTCTTTCCGCATAACATGCTTTTCTAAGGCTATTAAACCAGAAAAACGAAAGAGAACCCGTTATTTCAAATAAGAACGGAATAAAAGTGATTCTAATGAAGTTTCCAACCATCGAAACAAATCTATTCTATTCCCGAATCTGTCTTTATTTTATGCTTTTCTAAGGCTATCAAACCTGAATAATGAAGGAGAAATAGTTATCTCCAATGGAAACGGAAAAAGCCAGATTCTTTTGGTTTCCAACCTTCGAAAATATTTTTTTTCTTTTCGAGATTCTTTCAGCATAATATGCATTTCTAAGGCTTTCGAACTAGAAAAATGAAAGAGAACCCGTTATTTCAAATAAGAACGGAATAAAAGTGATTCTAATGAAGTGTCCAACCATCGAAAAAAATCTTTTCTATTCCCGAATCTGTCTTTATTTTATGCTTTTCTAAGGCTATCAAACCAGAATAATGGAAGAGAAATAGATATCTCCAATTGAAACGCAAAAAAAAAAAAAAACGCGATTCTTTTCAAGTTTCCAACCTTCGAAAATAAATTTTTTCTTTTCGAGATTTTTTCCGCATAACATCCTTTTCTAAGGCTATCAAACTAGGAAAGTGAAAGAGAACCAGTTATCTCAAATAAGAATGGAAAAACAGTGATTCTAATTAAGTTTCCAACCATCGAAATAAATCTTTTCTTTTCGCGAATCTTTCTTCATTTTACGGTTTTCTAAGGCTATCAAATTAGAATAATGAAGCAAAAATAGTTATCTCAATTTCAAACGCCAAAAAAACGTGTTTTTTCTGACGTTTCGAACCTTCGAAAATATTTTTTTTTTTTTTCTTTTTGAGACTCTTTCTGCATAATATACTTTTCTAAGGCTATCAAACTAGAAATATGAAAGAGAACCAATTATTTCAAATAAGAACGGAAAAAAAGTTATTCTAATGATGTTTCCAACCATCGAAAAAAAAATTTTCTATTCCCGAATCTGTCTTTATTTTATGCTTTTCTAAGGCTATCAAACTAGAATAATGAAGGAGAAACAGTTATCTCCATTTGAAACGGAAAAAACCAGAATCTTTTGGCTTCCAAACTTCGAAAATAAATTGTCTTTTCGAGATTCTTTCCGCATAATATGCTTTTCTAAGGCTATCCAATTGAAACGCAAAAAATAAACAGGCGATTCTTTTCAAGTTTCCAACCTTCGAAAATAAATTTTTTCTTTTCGAGATTTTTTCCGCATAATAACCTTTTCTAAGGCTATCAAACTAGGAAAATGAAAGAGAACCAGTTATTTCAATTAAGAACGGAAAAAAGTTATTCTAATCAGGTTTCCAAGCATCGAAACACATCTTTTCTATTCGCGAATCTTTCTTCATTTCATGCATTTCTAAAGCTCTCAAACTAGAATAATGAAGGAAAAATAGTTATTTCCATTTGAAACGCAAAAAACTCGATAATCATGTAGTTTCCGACTTTCGAAAATAATTTTTTTCTTTTCGAGATTCTTTCCGCATAATATGCTTTTCTAAGGCTATCAAACTAGAAAAAGAAGAGAACCAGTTATCTCAAATAAGAACAGAAAAAAGTTTCCAACCATCTAAATAAATCTTTTCTTTTCGCGAATCTTTCTTCATTATATGGGGTTCTATGGCTATCAAACTAGAATGATGGAGGAGAAACACTTATCTCCATTTGAAACGAAAAAAACGCGATTCTTTTGTAGTTTCGAACTTTCGAAAATAAATTTTTTCTTTTCGAGATTCTTTCCGCATAATATGCTTTTCTAAGGCTATTAAACCAGAAAAACGAAAGAGAACCCGTTATAACCAATAAGAACGGAATAAAGGTGATTCTAATGAAGTTTCCAAACATCGAAAAAAATCTACTCTATTCCCGAATCTTTCTTTATTTTATGCCTTTCTAAGGCTTTCAAAATATATTAATGAAAGAGAAATAGTTATCTCCATTTGAAACGCAAAAAAAAAAAAAAAAAAAAAAAAAAACGCGATTCCTCTCGAAGTTTCTAACCTTGGAATATAAATATTTTCTTTTCGAAAATTTTTCCGTATAATATGCTTTTCTAAGGCTATCAAACTAGAATGATGAAGGAAAAATAGTTATCTCCATTTGAAACGCAAAAAAACGCGATTGTTTTGACGTTTCCATCCTTTGAAAATAAATCTTTACTTTTCGAAATTTTTTCCGCATAATATGCTATTTCTAAGGATATCAAAGTAGAATAATGAAGGAAAAATAGTTATCTCCATTTCAAACGAAAAAAAAAGCGCAATTCTTATGAAGTTTCCATCCTTCTAAAAATAATTTTTTCTTTTTCAGATTTATTCCGGATAATATGCTTTATGAAGCTATCAAACTAGGAAAATTAAAGAGAACCGGTTATCTCACATTAGAACGGAAAAACAATGATTCTAATGATTTTTTAGAACCATAGAAGTAAATCTTTTCTTTTCGGGAATCTTTCTTCATTTTGTGCTTTTCTAAGGCTATGAAACTAGAATAATGAAAGAGAAATATTTATCTCCATTTGAAACGCAAAAAAACGCGATTCTTTTGAAGTTTCCAACCTTCGAAAATAAAATTTTTCTTTTCGACATTCTTTCCGCATAATATGCTTTTCTAAGGCTATCAAATTAGAAAAATGAAGAGAACCAGTTATCTCAAATACGAACGGAAAAACAGTGATTCTAATTAAGTTTCCAACCATCGAAATAAATCTTTTCTTTTCGCGAATCTTTCCTCATTTTATGGTTTTCTTAGGCTATCAAATTAGAATAATGAAGGAAAAATAGTTATCTCCATTTGAAACGCAAAAAACCAGATACCTTTGGTTTCCAACCTTCGAAAATATTTTTTTTCTTTTCGAGATTCTTTCCGCATAATATGCTTTTCTAAGGCTATCAAACTAGAAAAATGAAGAGAACCAGTTATCTCAAATAAGAACGGAAAAACAGTGATTCTAATTAAGTTTCCAACCATCGAAATAAATCTTTTCTTTTCGCGATTCTTTCTTCATTTTAATGCTTTTCTAAGGCTATCAAACTAGAATAATGAAGAAGCAATTTTTATCTACATTTGAAACGCAAAAAAACAAGCGATTCTTTTGAAGTTTGAAACCTTCGAAAATAATTTTTTTCTTTTCGAGATTCTTTCCGCATAATATGCTTTTCTAAGGAATTCAAACTAGAAAAATGAAAAAGAACCAGTTATCTCAAATAAGAACGGAATAAAAGGGATTCTAATGAAGTTTCCAACCATCGAAATAAATCTTTGCTTTTCGCGAATCTTTCTTCATTTTATGGTTTTCTATGGCTATCAACCTAGAATGATGAAAAAGAAACACTTACCTCCATTTGAAACGAAAAAAACCCGATTCTTTTGACGTTTCCAACCTTCGAATATAAATTTTTTCTTTACGGGATTCTTTCCGCATAATATGCTTTTCTAAGGCTATCAAACTAGAAAAATGAAAGAGAACCAGTTATCTCAAATATGAACGGAAAAAACTGATTCCAATGAAGTTCCAACCTTCGAAAAAAATATGTTCTTTTCGCGAAACTTTCTAAATTTTAATGCTTTTCTATGGCCATCAAACTAGACTAATGAAGGAGTAATAGTTATCTCCATATGAAACGCAAACAAAGCAGATTATTTTGGTTTCCAACCTTCGCAAATAAATTCCTTCTTTTCGAGATTCTTTCCGAATAATATGCTTTTCTAAGGGTATCAAACTAGAAAAATGAAACAGAACCAGTGATCCCATATAAAAACGGAAAAAAAGTCATTCTAATGAGGTTTCCAACCTTCGAAAATAATTTTTTTCTTTTGGAGATTCTTTCCGCATGATATGCTTTTCTAAGGCTATCAAACTAGAAAAATGAAGAGAACCAGTTATCTCAAATAAGAACGGAATAAAAGGGATTCTAATGAAGTCTCCAACCATCGAAATAAATCTTTGCTTTTCGCGAATCTTTCTTCATTTTATGGTTTTCTATGGCTATCAACCTAGAATGATGGAAGAGAAACACTTACCTCCATTTGAAACGAAAAAAACGCGATTCTTTTCACGTTTCCAACCTTCGAATATAAATTTTTTCTTTTGGAGATTCTTTACGCATGATATGCTTTTCTAAGGCTATCAAACTAGAAAAATGAAGAGAATCAGTTATCTCAAATAAGAATGGAAAAACAGTGATTCTAATTAAGTTTGCAACCATCGAAATAAATCTTTTCTTTTCGCGAATCTATCTTCATTTAATTGTTTTCTATGGCTATCAAACTAGAAGAATGAAGGAAAAATAGTTATCTCAATTTCAAACGCCAAAAAATCGTGTTTCTTCTGACGTTTCCAACCTTGGAAAATATTTTTTTTTCTTTTGGAGATTCTTACTGCATAATATGCTTTTCTAAGGCTATCAAACAAGAAATATGAAAGAGAACCAATTATTTCAAATAAGAACGGAAAAAAAGTTATTCTAATGATGTTTCCAACCATCGAAAAAAATCTTTTCTATTCCAGAATCTGTCTTTATTTTATGCTTTTCTAAGGCTCTCAAACTAGAATTTTGAAGGTGAAATTGTTATCTCCATTTCAAACGGAAAAAACGAGATTCTTTTGGTTTACAAACTACGAGAATTATTTTTTTCTTTTCGAGATTCTTTCCGAATAATATGTATTTCTAAGGCTTTCAAACTAGAAAAATGAAAGAGAACCCGTTATTTCAAATAAGAACGGAATTAAAGTGATTCTAATGATGTTTCCAACCATCGAAATAAATCATTTCTTTTCGCGAAGCTTTCTTCGTTTTATGGTCTTCTAGGCTATCATACAAGAATATTGACGGGGAAATAGTTATATCCATTTGAAACGCAAAAAAACACGCGATTCTTTCGAAGTTTCCAACCATCGAAAATAAATTTTTTCTTTTTGAGATTTTTTCCGCATAACATTTTTTTCTAAGGCTATCAAACTAGGAAAATGAAAGAGAACCAGTTATTTCAATTAAGAACGGAAAAAAAGTTATTCTAATGAGGTTTCCAAGCATCGAAACACATCTTTTCTATTCGCGAATCTTTCTTCATTTTATGCATTTCTAAAGCTCTCAAAATAGAATAATAAAGGATAAATAGTTATCTCCATTTCAAAAGCAAAAAACGCGATTATTATGAAGATTCGAACCTTCGAAAATAAATTTTATCTTTTCGAGATTCTTTCCGCATAATATGCTTTTCTAAGGCTGTTAAACTAGAAAAATGAAAGAGAACCAGTTATCTCAAATAAGAACGGAAAAAAAAGTGATTCTAATGAGGTTTCCAACCATCGAAAAAAATCTTTTCTATTCGCGAATCTTTCTTCATTTTATGCTTTTCTAAGGCCATAAACTAGAATAATGAAGGAGAAATAGTTATCTCCATTTGAAACGCAAAATCCAGATACTTTTGGTTTCCAACCTTCGAAAATATTTTTTTTCTTTTCGAGATTCTTTCCGCATAATATGCTTTTCTAAGGCTATCAAACTAGAAAAATGAAGAGAACCAGTTATCTCAAATAAGAACGGAAAAACAGTGATTCTAATTATGTTTCCAACCATCGAAATAAATCTTTTCTTTTCGCGAATCTTTCTTCATTTTATGGTTTTCTAAGGCTATCAAACTAGAATAATGAAGGAGAAATAGTTTTCTCCATTTCAAACGCAAAAACCAGATTCTTTTGGTTTCCAACCTTCGAAAATAATTTTTTTCTTTTCGAGATTCTTTCCGCATAATATGCTTTTCTAAGGCTTTCAAAATAGAAAAACGAAAGAGAACCAGTGATCCCATATAAAAACGGAAAAAAAGTCGTTCTAATGAGATTTCCAACCAAAGAAATAAATCTTTTCTATTCGTGAATCTTTCTTCATGTTATGCTTTAAAAAGGCTATCAAACAAGAATAATGAAGGAGAAATAGTTTTCTCCATTTGAAACGCAAAAAAACAAGCGATTCTTATGAAGTTTCCAAACTTCGAAAATAAATTTTTTCTTTTCGTGATTCCTTACGCATACTATGCTTTTCTAATGCTATCAAAATAGAAAATGAAGAGATCCAGTTATCTCAAATAAGAACGGAAAAACAGTGATTCTAATTAAGTTTCCAACCATCGAAATAAATCTTTTCTTTTCGCGAATCTTTCTTCATTTTATGGTTTTCTACGGCTATCAAACTAGAATAGCGAAGAAAAAATAGTTATCTCCATTTCAAACGCAAAAAAACGTGATTCTTCTGACTTTTCCAACCTTCGAAAGTATTTTTTTTTTTTTTTGGAGATTCTATCCGCATAATATGCTTTTCTAAGGCAATCAAACTAAAAATATGAAAGAGAACCAGTTATCTCAAATAAGAACGGAATAAAAGGGATTCTAATGAAGTTTCCAACCATCGAAATAAATCTTTGCTTTTCGCGAATCTTTCTTCATTTTATGGTTTTCTATGGCTATCAACCTAGAATGATGGAAGAGAAACACTTATCTCCATTTGAAACGAAAAAAACGCGATTCTTTTGACGTTTCCAACCTTCGAATATAAATTTTTTCTTTACGAGATTCTTTCCGCATAATATGCTTTTCTAAGGGTATCAAACTAGAAAAATGAAAGAGAACCAGTTATCTCAAATAAGAACGGAAAAAAATTTATTCTAATGATGTTTCTAACCATCGAAAAAAATCCTTTCTATTCCCGAATCTGTCTTTATTTTATGCTTTTCTATGGCTATCAAACTGGAAAAATGAAAGATTAATAGTTATCTCCATTTGAAACGTTAAAAATAAAACGCGATACTTTTGAAGTTTCCAACCTTCGAAAATAATTTTTTTCTTTTCGAGATTTTTTCCTGTTAATATGCTTTTCTAAGGCTATCAAACTAGATAAATAAACGAGAACCAGTTTTCTCATAAAGAACGGAAAAAAGTGATTCTAATGAAGTTTCCAACCTTCGAAAATAAATATTTTCTCTTCGAGATTCTTTCGACAGAATATGCTTTCTAAGGATATCAAACTAAAAATATGAAAGAGAACCAGTTATCTCAAATAAGAACGGAAAAAAAGTTATTCTAATGATGTTTCCAACCTTCGGAAAAAATCCTTTCTATTCCCGAGTCTGTCTTTATTTTATGTTTTTCTAAGGATATCAAACTAGAATAGTGAAGGAGAAATAGTTATCTCCATTTGAAATGCAAAAAACCAGATACATTTGGTTTCCAACCTTCGAATATAATTTTTTTCTTTTCGAGATTCTTTCCGCATAATATGCTTTTCTAAGGAATTCAAACTAGAAAAATGAAAGATAACCAGTTATCTCAAATAGGAACGGAATAAAAGGGATTCTAATGAAGTCTCCAACCATCGAAATAAATCTTTGCTTTTCGCGAATCTTTCTTCATTTTATGGTTTTCTATGGCTATCAACCTAGAATGATGGAAGAGAAACACTTACCTCCATTTGAAACGAAAAAAACGCGATTCTTTTGACGTTTCCAACCTTCGAATATAAATTTTTTCTTTTAGAGATTCTTTCCGCATGATATGGTTTTCTAAGGCTATCAAACTAGAAATATGAAAGAGAACCAGTTATCTCAAATAAGAACGGAAAAAAAGTTATTCCAATGATGTTTCCAACCATCGAAAAAAATCCTTTCTATTCCCGAATCTGTCTTTATTGTATGCTTTTCTAAGGCTATCAAACTAGAAAAATGAAAGAGAACCAGTTATCTCAAATAAGAACGGAAAAAAAGTGATTCCAATGAAGTTCCAACCATCGAAAAGAATATTTTCTTTTCGCGTATCTTTCTTCATTTTAATGCTTTTCTAAGGCTATCAAACCAGAATAATGAAGGAGAAATAGTTATCTCCATTTGAAACGCAAAAAAACAAGCGATTCTTTTGAAGTTTCCAACCTTCGAAAATAATTTTTTTCTTTTCGAGATTCTTTCCGCATAATATGCTTTTCTAAGGCTATCAAACTAGAAAAATGAAGAGAACCAGTTATCTCAAATAAGAATGGAAAAACAGTGATTCTAATTAAGTTTCCAACCATCGAAATAAATCTTTTTTTTCGCGAATCTTTCTTCATTTAATTGTTTTCTAAGGCTATCAAACTAGAAGAATGAAGGAAAAATAGTTATCTCAATTTCAAACGCTAAAAAAACGTGTTTCTTCTCACTTTTCCAACCTTCGAAAATATTTTTTTTTTCTTTTGGAGATTCTTTGTGCATAATATGCTTTTCTAAGGCTATCAAACTAGAAATATGAAACAGAACCAATTATTTCAAATAAGAACGAAAAAAAAGTTATTCTAATGATGTTTCCAACCATCGAAAAAAATCTTTTCTATTCCCGAATCTGTCTTTATTTTATGCTTTTCTAAGGCTATCAAACTAAAATAATGAAGGAGAAATTGTTATCTCCATTTCAAACGGAAAAAACCAAATTCATTTGGTTTACAAACTTCCAGAATTATTTTTTTCTTTTCGAGATTCTTTCCGAATAATATGTATTTCTAATGTTTTCAAACTAGAAATATGAAAGAGAACCCGTTATTTCAATAAGAACGGAATTTAAGTGATTCTAATGAAGTTTCCAACCATCGAAATAAATCTTTTCTTTTCGCGAAGCTTTCTTCGTTTTATGGTCTTCTAGGCTATCATACAATAATAATGACGGGGAAATAGTTATCTCCATTTGAAAAGCAAAAAAACACGCGATTCTTTTCAAGTTTCCAATCTTCGAAAATAAATTTTTTCTTTTCGAGATTTTTTCCGCATAACATTTTTTCTAAGGCTATCAAATTAGGAAAATGAAAGAGAACCAGTTATTTCAATTAAGAACGGAAAAAATGTTATTCTAATGAGGTTTCCAAGCATCGAAACACATCTTTTCTATTCGCGAATCTTTCTTCATTTTATGCATTTCTAAAGCTCTCAAACTAGAATAATGAAGGATAAATAGTTATCTCCATTACAAAAGCAAAAAAACGCGATTATTTTGAAGATTCGAAACTTCGAAAATAAATTTTATCTTTTCGAGATTCTTTACGCATAATGTGCTTTTCTAAGGCTGTTAAACTAGAAAAATGAAAGAGAACCAGTTATCTCAAACAAGAACGGAAAAAAAGTTATTCTAATGATGTTTCCAACCATGGAAAAAAATCCTTTCTATTCCCGAATCTGTCTTTATTTTATGCTTTTCTAAGGCTATCAAACTAGAAAAATGAAAGAGAACCAGTTATCTCAAATAAGAAGGGGAAAAAAGTGATTCTTTTGAAGTTTCCAACCTTCGAAAATAAATTCTGTCTTTTCGAGATTCTTTCC
Organism: Metallyticus violacea; assembly: GCA_030762175.1. Lineage (NCBI taxonomy): Eukaryota > Metazoa > Arthropoda > Insecta > Mantodea > Metallyticidae > Metallyticus > Metallyticus violacea. Next base: position 79,388,945 of record CM060842.1, on the reverse strand, counting down.
GCATAATATGCATTTCTAAGGCTATCCAATTGAAACGAAAAAAAAAAAAAAAAACACGCGATTCTTTTCAAGTTTCCAACCTTCGAAAATAAATTTTTCTTTTCGAGATTTTTTCCGCATTATATCCTTTTCTAAGGCTATCAAACTAGGAAAATGAAAGAGAACCAGTTATTTCAATTAAGAACGGAAAAAAGTTTTTCTAATCAGGTTTACAAGCATCGAAACACATCTTTTCTATTCGCGAATCTTTCTTCATTTCATGCATTTCTAAAGTTCTCAAACTTAGAATAATGAAGGATAAATAGTTATCTCCATTTCAAAAGCAAAAAAACGCGATTATTCTGCAGATTCGAACCTTCGAAAATAAAATTTTTCCTTTCGAGATTCTTTCGGCATAATATGCTTTTCTAAGGCTATTAAACTAGAAAAATTAAAGAGAACCAATGATCCCATATAAAAACAGAAAAAAAGTCATTTTAATGAGGTTTCCAACCATAGAAATAAATCTTCTGTTTTCGCGTATCTTTCGTCATTTTATACTTTTCTAAGGCTATCAAAATAGAATAATGAAGGAAAAATAGTTATTTCCATTTGAAACGCAAAAAAACTCGATAATCATGAAGTTTCCAACCTTCGAAAATAATTTTTTTCTTTACGAGATTCTTTCCGCACAATATGCTTTTCTAAGGCTATCAAACTAGAAAAAGAAGAGAACCAGTTATCTCAAATAAGAACAGAAAAAAGTTTCCACCCATCGAAATAAATCTTTTCTTATCGCGTAACTTTCTTCATGTTATGGTTTTCTAAGGGTATCAAACTAGAATAATTAAAGAGAAATAGATATCTCCAATTGAAGTGCAAAAAAAAAAAAAAAAATACGCGATTCTTTTCAAGTTTCCAACCTTCGAAAATAAATTTTTTCTTTTCGAGATTTTTTCGACAGAATATGCTTTCTAAGGCTATCAAACTAAAAATATGAAAGAGTTATCTCAAATAAGAACGGAAAAAAAGTTATTCTAATAATGTTGCCAACCATTGAAAAAAATTCTTTCTATTCCCGAGTCTGTCTTTATTTTATGCTTTTCTAAGGATATCAAACTAGAATAGTGAAGGAGAAATAGTTATCTCCATTTGAAATGCAATAAACCAGATATATTTGGTTTCCAACCTTCGAATGTAATATTTTCTTTTCGAGATTCTTTCCGCATAATATGCTTTTCTAAGGAATTCAAACTAGAAAAATGAAAGAGAACCAGTTATCTCAAATAAGAATGGAAAAACAGTGATTCTAATTAAGTTTCCAACCATCGAAATAAATCTTTTCTTTTCGCGAATCTTTCTTCATTTTACTGCTTTCTAAGGCTATCAAATTAGAATAATGAAGCAAAAATAGTTATCTCAATTTCAAACGCCAAAAAAACGTGTTTTTTCTGACGTTTCCAACCTTCGAAAATATTTTTTTTTTTTTCTTTTGGAGACTCTTTCTGCGTAATATACTTTTCTAAGGCTATCAAACTAGAAATATGAAAGAGAACCAATTATTTCAAATAAGAACGGAAAAAAAGTTATTCTAATGATGTTTCCAACCATCGAAAAAAAAATTTTCTATTCCCGAATCTGTCTTTATTTTATGCTTTTCTAAGGCTATCAAACTAGAATAATGAACGAGAAATAGTTATCTCCATTTGAAACGGAAAAAACCAGAATCTTTTGGTTTCCAAACTTCGAAAATAATTATTTTCTTTTCGAGATTCCTTCCGTATATAATGCATTTCTAAGGCTTTCAAACTAGAAAAATGAAAGAGAACCCGTTATTTCAAATAAGAACGGAATTTAAGTGATTCTAATGGAGTTTCCAACCGTCGAAATAAATCTTTTCTTTTCGCGAAGCTTTCTTCGTTTTATGGTCTTCTAGGCTCTCATACAAGAATAATGAAGGAGGAATAGTTATCTCCATTTGAAACGCAAAAAACACGCGAATCTTTTGAAGTTTCCAACCTTCGAAAATAAATTCTGTCTTTTCGAGATTCTTTCCGCATAATATGCTTTTCTAAGGCTATCCAATTGAAACGCAAAAAATAAACAGGCGATTCTTTTCAAGTTTCCAACCTTCGAAAATAAATTTTTTCTTTTCGAGATTTTTTCCGCATAATATCCTTTTCTAAGGCTATTAAACTAGGAAAATGAAAGAGAACCAGTTATTTCAATTAAGAACGGAAAAAAGTTATTCTAATCGGGTTTCCAAGCATCGAAACACATCTTTTCTCTTCGCGAATCTTTCTTCATTTCATGCATTTCTAAAGCTCTCAAACTAGAATAATGAAGGAAAAATAGTTATTTCCATTTGAAACGCAAAAAAACTCGATAATCATGAACTTTCCGACCTTCGAAAATAATTTTTTTCTTTTCGAGATTCTTTCCGCATAATATGCTTTTCTAAGGCTATCCAATTGAAACGCAAAAAAAAAAAAAAAACACGCGATTCTTTTAAAGTTTCCAACATTCGAAAATAATTTTTTTCTTTTCGAGATTTTTTTCGCATAATATCCTTTTATATAGCTATCAAACTAGGAAAATGAAAGAGAACCAGTTATTTCAATTAAGAACGGAAAAAAGTTATTCTAATCAGGTTTCCAAGCATCGAAACACATCTTTTCTATTCGCGAATCTTTCTTCATTTCATGCATTTCTAAAGCTCTCAAACTAGAATAATGAAGGAGAAATAGTTATCTCCATTTGAAACGAAAAAAACCAGATTCTTTTGCTTTCCAACCTTCGAAAATATATTTTTTCTTTTCGAGATTCTTTCCGCATAATATGCTTTTCTTAGGCTATCAAACTAGAAAATGAAGAGAACCAGTTATCTCAAATAAGAACGGAAAAACAGTGATTCTAATTAAGATTCCAACCATCGAAATAAATCTTTTCTTTTCGCGAATCTTTCTTCATTTTATGGTTTTCTAAGGCTATCAAACTAGAATAATGAAGGAAAAATAGTTATCTCCATTTGAAAAGCAAAATAACGTGATTCTTTTGACGTTTCCAACCTTCGAAAATATTTTTTTTCTTTTGGAGATTCTTTCCGCATAATATGCTTTTCTAAGGCTGTCAAACTAGAAATATGAAAGAGAACCAGTTATTTCAAATTAGAACGAAAAAAAGTCATTCTAAAGAGGTTTAGAAACATCAAAATAAATCTTTTCCTTTCGCGAATGTCTCTTCATTTTATGCTTTTCTAAGGCTATCAAACTAGGAAAATGAAGGATAAATAGTTATTTTCATTTGAAACGTTAAAAAAAAACGCGATTCTTTTGAATTTTCCAATCTTCGAAAATAATTTTTTTCTTTTCGAGATTTTTTCCTGTTAATATGCTTTTTTAAGGCTATCAAACTAGAAAAATGAACGAGAACCAGTTTTCTCATAAAGAACGGAAAAAAGTGATTCTTATGAAGTTCCCAACCTTCGAAAATAAATATTTTCTCTTCGAGATTCTTTCGACAGAATATGCTTTCTAAGGCTATCAAACTAAAAAAATTAAAGAGTTATCTCAAATAAGAACGGAAAAAAAGTTATTCTAATAATGTTGCCAACCATTGAAAAAAATTTTTTCTATTCCCGAGTCTGTCTTTATTTTATGCTTTTCTAAGGATATCAAACTAGAATAGTGAAGGAGAAATACTTATCTCCATTTGAAATGCAAAAAACCAGATATATTTGGTTTCCAACCTTCGAATATAAATTTTTTCTTTACGGGATTCTTTCCGCATAATATGCTTTTCTAAGGCTATCAAACTAGAAAAATGAAAGAGAACCAGTTATCTCAAATATGAACGGAAAAAAACTGATTCCATTGAAGTTCCAACCTTCGAAATAATATGTTCTTTTCGCGAACCTTTCTTCATTTTAATGCTTTTCTATGGCCATCAAACTATACTAATGAAGGAGAAATATTTATCTCCATTTGAAACGCAAACAAAGCAGATTCTTTTGGTTTCCAACCTTCGCAAATAAATTCTTTCTTTTCGAGATTCTTTCCGAATAATATGCTTTTCTAAGGCTATCAAACTAGAAAAGTGAAAGAGAACCAGTGATCCCATATAAAAACGGAAAAAAAGTCATTCTAATGAGGTTTCCAACCTTCGAAAATAATTTTTTTCTTTTGGAGATTCTTTCCGCATGATATGCTTTTCTAAGGCTATCAAACTAGAAAAATGAAGAGAACCAGTTAACTCAAATAAGAACGGAATAAATGGGATTCTAATGAAGTCTCCAACCATCGAAATAAATCTTTGCTTTTCGCGAATCTTTCTTCATTTTATGGTTTTCTATGGCTATCGAAACCGCCACGGGTGGCCGAGGTCGTTAAGGCACGGACTCGTGAGCGGGAGGTCTGCGGTTCGAATCCCGCCAGGACCGTCCTCCCTGACTGGGGTTTTTTCCAGGTTTTCCTCAGTCTTCATAACTGGCAAATGCCGGGGAGGTACCTAAACTTAGGCCTGGAACGCTTCCTTCCTAAAAAAAAAAAAAAAAAAAATATCCTTTCCCAATTTATCATTTCATTTCATGTATCATCAGTGTCCATCGCCTGTGGTGCCTCAGTAGTGAAAACGGGCGTTAAACACTACTCAAAAAAAAAAAAAAAAAATATGGCTATCGACCTAGAATGATGGAAGAGAAACACTTACCTCCATTTGAAACGAAAAAAACGCGATTCTTTTGACGTTTCCAACCTTCGAATATAAATTTTTTCTTTTGGAGATTCTTTCCGCATGATATGCTTTTCTAAGGCTATCCAACTAGAAAAATGAAGAGAACCAGTTATCTCAAATAAGAATGGAAATACAGTGATTCTAATTAAGTTTCCAACCATCGAAATAAATCTTTTCTTTTCGCGAATCTATCTTCATTTAATTGTTTTCTATGGCTATCAAACTAGAAGAATGAAGGAAAAATAGTTATCTCAATTTCAAACGCCAAAAAATCGTGTTTCTTCTGACGTTTCCAACCTTCGAAAATATTTTTTTTTTTCTTTTGGAGATTCTTTCTGCATAATATGCTTTTCTAAGGCTATCAAACTAGAAATATGAAAGAGAACCAATTATTTCAAATAAGAACGGAAAAAAAATTATTCTAATGATGTTACCAACCATCGAAAAAAATCTGTTCTATCCCCGAATCTGTCTTTATTTTATGCTTTTCTAAGGATCCCAAACTAGAATAATGAAGGTGAAATTGTTATCTCCATTTCAAACGGAAAAAACCAGAGTCTTTTGGTTTACAAACTTCGAGAATTATTTTTTTCTTTTCGAGATTCTTTAAGAATAATATGTATTTCTAAGGCTTTCAAACTAGAAAAATGAAAGAGAACCCGTTATTTCAAATAAGAACGGAATTAAAGTGATTCTAATGATGTTTCCAACCATCGAAATATATCTTTTCTTTTCGCGAAGCTTTCTTCGTTTTATGGTCTTCTAGGCTATCATACAAGAATAATGACTGGGAAATAGTTATATCCATTTGAAACGCAAAAAAACACGCGATTCTTTTGAAGTTTCCAACCTTCGAAAATAAATTTTTGTTTTCGAGATTTTTTCCGCATAACATTTTTTCCTAAGGCTATCAAACTAGGAAAATGAAAGAGAACCAGTTATTTCAATTAAGAACGGAAAAAAAGTTATTCTAATGAGGTTTCCAAGCATCCAAACACATCTTTTCTATTCGCGAATCTTTCTTCATTTTATGCATTTCTAAAGCTCTCAAAATAGAATAATGAAGGATAAATAGTTATCTCCATTTCAAAAGCAAAAAAACGCGATTATGATGAAGATTCGAACCTTCGAAAATAAATTTTATCTTTTCGAGATTCTTTCCGCATAACATGCATTTCTAAGGCTATCAAACTAGAAAAATGAAGAGAACCAGTTATCTCAAATAAGAACGGAAAATCAGTGATTCTAATTAAGTTTCCAACCATCGAAATAAATCTTTTCTTTTCGGGATTCTTTCTTCATTTTATGGTTTTCTAAGGCTATCAAACTAGAATAATGAAGGAGAAATAGTTTTCTCCATTTCAAACGCAAAAACCAGATTCTTTTGGTTTCCAACCTTCGAAAATAATTTTTTTCTTTTCGAGATTCTTTCTCCATAATATGTTTTCTAAAGCTTTCAAAATAGAAAAATGAAAGAGAATCAGTGATCCCATATAAAAACGGAAAAAAAGTCATTCTAATGAGATTTCCAACCAAAGAAATAAATCTTTTCTATTCGCGAATCTTTCTTCATGTTATGGTTTTCAATGGCTATCAACCTAGAATGATGGAGGAGAAACACTTATCTCCATTTGAAACGAAAAAAACGCGAATCTTTTGACGTTTCCAACCTTCGAATATAATTTTTTCTTTAAGAGATTCTTTCCGCATAATATGCTTTTCTAAGGGTATCAAACTAGAAAAATGAAAGAGAACCAGTTATCTTAAATATGAACGGAAAAAAACTGATTCCAATGAAGTTCCAACCTTCGAAAAAAATATTTTCTTTTCGCGAATCTTTCTTCATTTTAATGCTTTTCTATGGCCATCAAACTAGACTAATGAAGGAGAAATAGTTATCTCCATTTGAAACGCAACAAAGCAGATTCTTTTGGTTTCCAACCTTCGCAAATAATTTTTTTCTTTTCCAGATTCTTTCCGAATAATATGCTTTTCTAGGGCTATCAAACTAGAAATATGAAAGAGAACCAATTATTTCAAATAAGAACGGAAAAAAAGTTATTCTAATGATGTTTCCAACCATCGAAAAAAATCTTTTCTATTCCTGAATCTGTCTTTATTTTATGCTTTTCTAAGGCTATCAAACTAGAATAATGAAGGAGAAATAGTTATCTCCATTTGAAACGCAAAAAAACGCGATTAATTTGAAGATTCGTACCTGCGAAAATAAATTTTTTCTTTTCGAGATTCTTTCGGCATAATATGCTTTTCTAAGGCTATTAAACTAGAAAAATGAAAGAGAACCAGTGATCCCATATAAAAACGGAAAAAGGTCATTTTAATGAGGTTTCCAACCATCGAAATAAATCTTTTCTTTTCGCGAATCTTTCTTTATTTTATGGTTTTCTAAGGCTATCAAACTAGAATAATGAAGGAGAAATAGTTTTCTCCATTTCAAACGCAAAAACCAGATTCTTTCGGTTTCCAACCTTCGAAAATAATTTTTTTCTTTTCGAGATTCTTTCCGCATAATATGCTTTTCTAAGGCTTTCAAAATAGAAAAATGAAAGAGAACCAGTGATCCCATATAAAAACGGAAAAAAAAGTCATTCTAATGAGATTTCCAACCAAAGAAATAAATCTTTTTTATTCGCGAATCATTCTTCATGTTATGCTTTTCTAAGGCTATCAAACAAGAATAATGAAGAAGAAATAGTTTTCTCCATTTGAAACGCAAAAAAAACAAGCGATTCTTTTGAAGTTTCCAACCTTCGAAAATAAATTTTTTCTTTTCGTGATTCTTTACGCATAATATGCTTTTCTAATGCTATCAAACTAGAAAATGAAGAGAACCAGTTATCTCAAATAAGAACGGAAAAAAAGTTATTCTAATGATGTTTCCATCCATCGGAATAAATCTTTTCTATTCCCGAATCTCTCTTTATTTTATGCTTTTCTAAGGCTATCAAACTAGAATAATGAAGGACAAAAAGTTATCTCCATTTGAAATACAAAAAACCAGATTCTTTTGGTTTCCAACCTTCGAAAATAATTTTTTTCTTTTCGAGATTCTTTCCGCATAATATGATTTTCTAAGGCTATCAAACTAGAAAATGAAGAGAACCAGTTATCTCAAATAAGAACGTAAAGCCAGTGATTCTAATTACGTTTCCAACCATCGAAATAAATCATTTCTTTTCGCGAATCTTTCTTCATTTTATGGTTTTCTAAGGCTATCAAACTAGAATAGTGAAGGTGAAATAGTTATCTCCATTTGAAACGCAAAAAACCAGATACATTTGGTTTCCAACCTTCGAAAATAATTTTTTTCTTTTCGAGATTCTTTCCGCATAATATCCTTTTCTAAGGATTTCTAACTCGAAAAATGAAAGAGAACCAGTTATCTCAAATAAGAACGGAATAAAAGGGATTCTAATGAATTTCCAACCATCGAAATAAATCTTTGCTTTTCGCGAATCTTTCTTCATTTTATGGTTTTCTATGGCTATCAACCTAGAATGATGGAGGAGAAACCCTTATCTCCATTTGAAACGAAAAAAACGCGATTCTTTTGACGTTTCCAACCTTCGAATATAAATTTTTTCTTTAAGAGATTCTTTCCGCATAATGTGCTTTTCTAAGGGTATCAAACTAGAAAAATGAAAGAGAACCAGTTATCTTAAATATGAACGGAAAAGAACTGATTCCAATGAAGTTCCAACCTTCGAAAAAAATATTTTCTTTTCGCGAATCTTTCTTCATTTTAATGCTTTTCTATGGCCATGAAACTAGACTAATGAAGGAAAAATAGTTATCTCCATTTGAAACGCAAACAAAGCAGATACTTTTGGTTTCCAACCTTCGCAAATAATTTTTTTCTTTTCCAGATTCTTACCGAATAATATGCTTTTCTAGGGTTATCAAACTAGAAACATGAAAGGGAACCAGTGATCCCATTTAAAAACGGAAAAAAAGTCATTCTAATGAGGTTTCCAACCATAGAAATAAATCTTGTGTTTTCGCATATCTTTCGTCGTTTTATACTTTTCTAACGCTATCAAAATAGAATAATGAAGGAAAAATAGTTATCTCCATTTCAAACGCCAAAAAAACATGATTATTCTGACGTTTCCAACCTTCGAAAATATTTTTTTTCTTTTGGAGATTCTTTCCGCATGATATGGGTTTCTAAGGCTATCAAACTTAAAAAATGAAAGAGAACCAGTTATCTCAAATAAGAACGGAAAAAAAGTGATTCTTTTGAAGTTTCCAACCTTCGAAAATAAATTCTGTCTTTTCGAGATTCTTTCCGCATAATATGCATTTCTAAGGCTATCCAATTGAAACGCAAAAAAAAAAACACGCGATTCTTTTCAATTTTCCAACCTTCGAAAATAAATTTTCTTTTCGAGATTTTTTCCGCATAATATCCTTTTCTAACGCTATCAAACTAGGAAAATGAAAGAGAACCAGTTATTTCAATTAAGAACGGAAAAAAGTTTTTCTAATCAGGTTTCCAAGCATCGAAACACATCTTTTCTATTCGCGAATCTTTCTTCATTTCATGCATTTCTAAAGCTCTCAAACTACAATAATGAAGGATAAATAGTTATCTCCATTTCAAACGCAAAAAAACGCGATTATTTTGAAGATTCGAACCTGCGAAAATAAATTTTTTCCTTTCGAGATTCTTTCGGCATAATATGCTTTTCTAAGGCTATTAAACTAGAAAAATTAAAGAGAACCAATGATCCCATATAAAAACGGAAAAAAAGTCATTTTAATGAGGTTTCCAACCATAGAAATAAATCTTCTGTTTTCGCGTATCTTTCGTCATTTTATACTTTTCTAAGGCTATCAAAATAGAACAATGAAGGAAAAATAGTTATTTCCATTTGAAACGCAAAAAAACTCCATAATCATGAAGTTTCCAACCTTCGAAAATAATTTTTTTTCTTTTCGAGATTCTTTCCGCATAATATGCCTTTCTAAGGCTATCAAACTATAAAAAGAAGAGAACCAGTTATCTCAAATAAGAACAGAAAAAAGTTTCCAACCATCGAAATAAATCTTTTCTTTTCGCGTAGCTTTCTTCATTTTATGGTTTTCTAAGGCTATCAAACTAGAAAAATGAAGGAGAAATAGTTATCTTAATTTGAAACGCAAAAAAACGCGATTCTTTCGAAGTTTCCAACCTTAGAAAATAAATTTTTTCTTTTCTAGATTCTTTCCGCATAATATGCTTTTCTAAGGCTATTAAACCAGAAAAACGAAAGAGAACCAGTTATTTCAATTAAGAACGGAATAAAAGTGATTCTAATGAAGTTTCCAACCATCGAAAAAAATCTATTCTATTCCCGAATCTGTCTTTATTTTATGCTTTTCTAAGGCTATCAAACTAGAATAATGAAGGAGAAATAGTTATCTTCATTTGAAACGCAAAAAAACGCGATTCTTTAGAAGTTTCCAACCTTCGAAAATAAATTTTTTCTTTTCGAGATATTTTCCGCATAATATCTTTTCTAAGGCCATCAAACTAGGAAAATGAAAGAGAACAAGTTATTTCAATTAAGAACGGAAAAAATGTGATTCAAATGAAGTTTCCAACCATCGAAATAAAGGTTTCCTTTTCGCGTTACTTTCTTCATTATATGCTTTTCTAAGGCTATCAAACTAGCATAATGAAGGAAAAATAGTTATCTCCATTTGAAAGGCAAAAAAACGCGATTCATTTGAAGTTTCCAACCTTCGAAAATAAATTTTTTCTTTTCGAGATTCTTTCCGCATAATACCCTTTTCTTAGGCTATTAAACTAGAAAAATGATAGAGAACCAGTTATCTCAAATAAGAACGGAAAAAAGTTTCCAACCATCGAAATAAATCATTTCTTTTCGCGAATCTTTCTTCATTTTATGGTTTTCTAATGCTATCAAACTAGAATAATAAAGGAGAAATAGTTATCTTCATTTGAAACGCAAAAAAACGCGATTCTTTTGAAGTTTCCAACCTTCGAAAATAAATGTTTTCTTTTCGAGATTCTTTCCGCATAATATGCTTTTCTAAGGCTATTAAACCAGAAAAATGAAAGAGAACCAGTTATCTCAAATAAGAACTGAAAAAAGGTGATTCTAATGAGGTTTCCAACCATCGAAATAAATCTTTTCTATTCGCGAATCTTTCTTCATTTTATGCTTTTCTAAGGCTATCAAACTAGAATAATGAAGAAGAAATAGTTATCTTCATTTGAAAATCAAAAAAAAAAAATACGCGATTCTTTTGAAGTTTTCAACCTTCGAATACAAATTTTTTCTTTTCTAGATTTTTTCCGCTTAATATCCTTTTCTAAGGCTATCAAACTAGGAAAATGAAAGAAAACCAGTTATTTCAATTAAGAACGGAAAAAAGTTAATCTATTGAGGTTTCCAAGCATCGAAACACATCTTTTCTATTCGAGAATCTTTCTTCATTTCATGCATTTCTAAAGCTCTCAAACTAGAATAATGAAGGAGAAATAGTTATCTCCATTTGAAACGCAAAAAAACAAGCGATTCTTTTGAAGTTTCCAACTTTCGAAAATAAATTTTTTCTTTTCGTGATTCTTTCCGCATAAAATGCTTTTCTAAGGCTATCAAACTAGAAAATGAAGAAAACCAGTTATCTCAAATAAAAACGGAAAAACAGTGATTCTAATTAAGTTTCCAACCATCGAAATAAATCTTTTCTTTCCGCGAATCTTTCTCATTTTATGGTTTTCTAAGGCTATCAAACTAGAATAATGAAGCAAAAATAGTCATCTCCATTTCTAACGCAAAAACGTGATGCTTCTGACGTTTCCAACCTTCGAAAATAATTTTTTTCTTTTCGAGATTCTTTCCGCATAATATGCATTTCTAAGGCTTTCAAACTAGAACAATGAAAGAGAACCCGTTATTTCAAATAAGAACGGAAAATAAGTGATTCTAATGAAGTTTCCAACTATCGAAATAAATCTTTTCTTTTCGCGAATCTTTCTTCGTTTTATGGTCTTCTAGGCTATCATACAAGAATAATGAAGGAGAAATAGTTATCTCCATTTGAAAGGCAAAAAACACGCGATACTTTTGAAGTTTCCAAACTTCGAAAATAAATTCTTTTTTTCGAGATTCTTTCCGCATAATATGCTTTTCTAAGGCTATCAAATTGAAACGCAAAAAAAAAAAAACGCGATTCTTTTATAGTTTCCAACCTTCAAAAATAAATTTTTTCTTTTCGAGATTTTTTCCGCATAATATCCTTTTCTATGGCTATCAAACTAGGAAAATGAAAGAGAACCAGTTATTTCAATTAAGAACGGGAAAAAAGTTATTCTAATGAGGTATCCAAGCATCGATCACATCTTTTCTATTTGCGAATCTTTCTTCATTTCATGCATTTCTAAAGCTCTCAAACTAGAATAATGAAGGATAAACAGTTATCTCCATTTCAAACGCAAAAAAACGCGATTATTTTGAAGATTCGAACCTTCGAAAATAAATTTTTTCTTTTCGAGATTCTTTCCGCATAATATGCTTTTCTAAGGCTATTAAACTAGAAAAATGAAAGAGAACCATTAATCCTATATAAAAACGGAAAAAAAGTCATTCTTATGAGGTTTCCAACCATAGAAATAAATCATTTCTATTCGCGAATCTTACTTCATTTTATGCTTTTCTAAGGCTATCAAACTAGAATAATGAAGGAGAAATAGTTATCTCCATTTGAAACGGAAAAAACCTGATCCTTTTGGTTTCCAAACTTCGAAAATAATTTTTTTATTTTAGAGATCCTTTCCGCATAATATGCATTTCTAAGGCTTTCCAACTATAAAAATGAAAGAGAACCCGTTATTTCAAATTAGAACTGAATAAAAGTGATTCTAATGAAGTTTCCAACAATCGAAATAAATCTTTTCTTTTCGCGAATATTTCTTCGTTATATGGTTTTCTAGGCTATCATACAAGAATAATGAAGGAGAAATAGTTATCTCCATTGGAAAAGCAAAAAAAAAAAAAAAAAAAAAAAAAAAAAACCTGATTCTTTTGAAGTTTCCAACCTTCCAAAATAAATATTTTTTCTTCTACAAGATTTTTTCCGCTTAATATCCCTTTCTAAGACTATCAAACTAGAAAAATGAAAGAGAACCAGTTATATCAAATAAAAACGGAAAAAAATGATTCTAATGAGGTTTCCAACCATCGAAATAAATCGTTTCTATTCGCGAATCTATCTTCATTTTATTCTTTCCTAAGGCTATCAAACTAGAATACTGAAGGAGAAATAGTTATCTCCATTTGAAACGCAAAAAAAGCGATTCTTTTCAAGCTTCCAACCTTCGAATATAAATTTTTTCTTTTCGAGATTTTTTTTGCATAATATCCTTTTTTAAGGCTATCAAACTAGGAAAATGAAACAGAACCAGTTATTTCAATTAAGAACGGAAATAAAGTGATTGAAATGAAGTTTCCAACCATGGAAATAAATGTTTTCTTTTCGCGAATCTTTCTTCATTTTATGCTTTTCTAAGGCTATCAAACTAGCATAATGAAGGAAAAATAGTTATCTCCATTTGAAAGGCAAAAAAACGCGATTCATTTGAAGTTTCCAACCTTCGAAAATAAACTTTTTCTTTTTGAGATTCTTTCCCCATAATATGCTTTCCTAAGGCTATCAAACTATAAAAATGAAAGGGAACCAGTTATCTCAAATAAGAACGGAAAAAGTGATTGTAATGAAGTTTCCAATCATCGAAATAAATCATTTCTTTTCGCAAATCTTTCTTCATTTTATGCTTTTCTAAGGCTATCAAACTAGAATAATGAATGAGAAATAGCTATCTCCATTTGAAAAGCAAAAAAAACACGATTCTTTTGAAGTTTCCAAACCTTCGAAAATAAATTCCTTCTTTTCGAGATTTTTTCCGCATAATATGCTTTTCTAATGCTATCAAAGCAGAAAAATGAAAGAGAACCATTTATCTCAAATAAGAACGGAAGAAAAGTGATTCTAATGAGGTTTCCAACCTTCGAAATAAATCTTTTCTATTCGCGAATCTTTCTTCATTTTCTGCTTTTCTAAGGCTATCAAACTAGAATAATGAAGGAGAAATAGTTATCTCCATTTGAAACGGAAAAAACCATTTTCTTTTGGTTTCCAACCTTCGAAAATAATTTTTTTCTTTTCGAGATTCTTTCCGCATAATATGAATTTCTAAGGCTCTCAAACTAGAAAAATGAAAGAGAATCCGTTATTTCAAATAAGAACGGAATAAAAGTGGTTCTAATGAAGTTTCCAACCATCGAAATAAATGTTTTCTTTTTGCGAAACTTTCTTCGTTTTATGGTCTTGTAGGCTATCAAACAAGAATAATGAAGAAGAACAGTTATCTCCATTTGAAACGCAAAAAAAAACGCGATTCTTTTCAAGTTTCCAACCTTCGAAAATAATTTTATTCTTTTCGAGATTCTTTCCGCATAATATGATTTTCTAAGGCTATTAAACTAGAAAAATGATAAAGAAACAGTTATCTCAAATAAGAACGGAAAAAAGTTTCCAACCATCCAAATAAATCATTTCTTTTCGCGAATCTTTCTTTATTTTATGGTTTTCTAAAGCTATCAAACTAGAATAATGAAGGAGAAATAGTTATCTTCATTTGAAACGCAAAAAAAACGCGATTCTTTTGAAGTTTCCAACTTTCGAAAATAAATTTTTTCTTTTCGAGATTCTTTCCGCATAATATGCTTTTATAAGGCTATTAAACCAGAAAAATGAAAGTGAACCAGTTATCTCAAAAAAGAACTGAAAAAAAGTGATTCTAATGAGGTTTCCAACCATCGAAATAAATCTTTTCTATTCACGAATCTTTCTTCATTTCATGCTTTTCTAAGGCTATTAAACTAGGAAAATGAAAGAGAACCAGTTTATTTAATTAAGAACGGAAAAAAAGTTATTCTAATGAGGTTTCCATGCATCGAAACACATCTTTACTATTCGCGAATCTCTCTTCATTTTATGCATTTCTAAAGCTCTCCAACTAGAATAATGAAGGATAAATGGTTATATCCATTTGAAAGGCAAAAAAAACGCGATTCAATTGAAGTTTCCAACCTTCGAAAATAAACTTTTTCTTTTCTACATTCTTTCCCCATAATATGCTTTCCTAAGGCTATCAAACTAGTTAAATGAAAGGGAACCAGTTATCTCAAATAAGAACGGAAAAAGTGATTGTAATGAAGTTTCCAATCATCGAAATAAATCATTTCTTTTCGCGAATCTTTCTTCATTTTATAATTTGCTAAGGCTATCAAACCAGAATAATGAAGGAGAAATAATTATCTCCATTTGAAACGCAAAAATACCCGATTCTTTTGACGTTTCCAACCTTTGAAAATAAATTTTTTCCTTTCCAGATTCTTTCCGAATAATAGCCTGTCTAAGGCAACAAATTACAAAAATGAAAGAGAACCAGTTATCTCAAAGAAGAACGGAAAAAAAGTGATTATAATGAAGTCTCCAACCATCGAAAAAAATCTTTCCTATTCCCGAATCTGTCTTAATTTTATGCTTTTCTAAGGCTATCAAACTAGAATAATGAAGGAGAAATAGTTATCTCCATTTGAAACGCAAAAAACACGCGATTCTTTTGAAGTTTCCAACCTTGGAAAATAAATTCTTTCTTTTCGAGATTCTTTCCGCATAATATACTTTTCTAAGGCTATCAAATTGAAACGCAAAAAAAAAAACGCGATTCTTTTCAAATTTCCAACCTTCGAAAATTAATTTTTTCTTTTCGAGATTTTTTCCGCCAAATTTTCCTTTTCTAATGCTATCAAACTAGGAAAATGAAAGAGAACCAGTTATTTCAATTAAGAACGGAAAAAAGTTATTCTAATCAGGTTTCCAAGCATCGAAACATATCTTTTCTATTCGCGAATCTTTCTTCATTTCATGCATTTCTAAAGCTCTCAAACTAGAATAATGAAGGATAAATAGTTATCTCCATTTCAAACGCAAAAAAAAACGCGATTATTTTGAAGATTCGAACCTTCGAAAATAATTTTTTTCTTTTCGAGATTCTTTCCGCATAATATGCTTTCTAAGGATATTAAACCAGAAAAAGGAACGAGAACCCGTTATTTCAAAAAACAACGGAATAAAAGTGATTCTAATGAAGTTTCCAACCATCGAAAAAAATCTTTTCTATTCCCGAATCTGTCTTTATTTTATGCTTTTCTAAGTCTATCAAACTAGAATAATGAAGGAGAAATAGTTATCTCCATTTGAAACGCAAAAAAAACGCGATTCTTTTGTAGTTTCCAACCTTCGTAAATAAATTTTTTTCTTTTCGAGATTCTTTCCGCATAATATGCTTTTCTAAGGCTATTAAACCAGAAAAATGAAAGAGAACCAGTTATCTCAAATAAGAACTGAAAAAAGTGATTCTAATGAGTTTTCCAACCATCGAAATAAATCTTTTCTATTCGCGAATCTTTCTTCATTTTATGCTTTTCTAAGGCTATCAAACTAGAATAATAAAGGAGAAATAGTTATCTCCATTTGAAACGCAAAAAAAAAAAAAACACGATACTTTTGAAGTTTTCAACCTTCGAATACAAAT
Organism: Metallyticus violacea; assembly: GCA_030762175.1. NCBI lineage: Eukaryota > Metazoa > Arthropoda > Insecta > Mantodea > Metallyticidae > Metallyticus > Metallyticus violacea. The sequence goes on along the minus strand of CM060842.1, from coordinate 79,372,600 downwards.
TTTTTCTTTTCTAGATTTTTTCCGCATAATATCCTTTTCTAAGGCTATAAAACTAGGAAAATGAAAGATAACCAGTTTATTTAATTAAGAACGGAAAAAAAGTTATTCTAATGAGGTTTCCAAGCATGGAAACACATCTTTACTATTCGCGAATCTCTCTTCATTTTATTTTTTTCTAAACCTCTCAAACTAGAATAATGAACGATAAATGGTTATATCCATTTGAAACGCAAAAAACGCGATTCTTTTAAAGTTTCGAACATTCGAAAATAAATTTTTTCTTATCGAGATTTTTTCCTGATAATATCCTTTTCTAAGGCTATCAAACTAGGAAACTGAAAGAGAACCAGTTATTTCAATTAAGAACGGAAAAAAAGTAATTCAAATGAAGTTTCCAACCATCGAAATAAATGATTTCTTTTCGCGAACCTTTCTTCATTTTATGCTTTTCTAAGGCTATCAAACAAGAATAATGAAGGAGAAATAGTTTCCTCCATTTGAAACGCAAAAAAAAAAAAAAAAAAAAAAAAAAAAAAAAACTGATTCCTTTGAAGTTTCCAACCTTCCAAAATAAATATTTTTTCTTCTACAAGATTTTTTCCGCATAATATACCTTTCTAAGACTATCAAACTAGAAAAATGAAAGAGAACCAGTTATATCAAATAAAAACGGAAAAAAAGTGATTCTAATGAGGTTTCCAACCATCGAAATAAATCGTTTCTATTCGCGAATCTATCTTCATTTTATGCTTTCCTAAGGCTATCAAACTAGAATACTGAAGGAGAAATAGTTATCTCCATTTGAAACGCAAAAAAAGCGATTCCTTTCAAGCTTCCAACCTTCGAATATAAATTTTTTCTTTTCGAGATTTTTTTTGCATAATATCCTTTTCTAAGGCTATCAAACTAGGAAAATGAAACAGAACCAGTTATTTCAATTAAGAACGGAAATAAAGTGATTCAAATGAAGTTTCCAACCATGGAAATAAATGTTTTCTTTTCGCGAATCTTTCTTCATTTTATGCTTTTCTAAGGCTATCAAACTAGCATAATGAAGGAAAAATAGTTATCTTCATTTTAAACGCAAAAAAACGCGATTCATTTGAAGTTTCCAACCTTCGAAAATAAATTTTTTCTTTTCGAGATTCTTTTCGCATAATATGCTTTCCTAAGGCTATTAAACTAGAAAAATGAAAGAGAACCAGTTATTTCAAATAAGAACGAAAAAAAAGTGATTCAATGAGGTTTGCTACCAGCGAAATAAATATTTTCTATTCGCGAATCTTTCTTCATTTTCTGCTTTTCTAAGGCTATCAAACTAGAATAATGAAGGAGAAATAGTTATCTCCATTTGAAACGGAAAAAACCATTTTCTTTTGGTTTCCAACCTTCGAAAATAATTTTTTTCTTTTCGAGATTCTTTCCGCATAATATGAATTTCTAAGGCTCTCAAACTAGAAAAATGAAAGAGAATCCGTTATTTCAAATAAGAACGGAATAAAAGTGGTTCTAATGAAGTTTCCAACCATCGAAATAAATGTTTTCTTTTTGCGAAACTTTCTTCGTTTTATGGTCTTGTAGGCTATCAAACAAGAATAATGAAGAAGAACAGTTATCTCCATTTGAAACGCAAAAAAAACGCGATTCTTTTCAAGTTTCCAACCTTCGAAAATAATTTTATTCTTTTCGAGATTCTTTCCGCATAATATGATTTTCTAAGGCTATTAAACTAGAAAAATGATAAAGAAACAGTTATCTCAAATAAGAACGGAAAAAAGTTTCCAACCATCCAAATAAATCATTTCTTTTCGCGAATCTTTCTTTATTTTATGGTTTTCTAAAGCTATCAAACTAGAATAATGAAGGAGAAATAGTTATCTCCATTTGAAAGGCAAAAATCACGCGATTCTTTTGAAGTTTCTAACCTTCGAAAATAAATTCTTTCTTTTCGAGATTCTTTCCGCATAATATGATTTTCTAAGTCTATCAAATTGAAACGCAAAAAAAAAAAAAAAAAAAAAAAAAAAAAAACGCGATTCTTTTCAAGTTTCCAACCTTCGAAAATATTTTTTTTCTTTTCGAGATTTTTCCGCATAATATCCTTTTCTAAGCCTATCAAACTAGGAAAATGAAAGAAAACCAGTTATTTCAATTAAGAACGGAAAAAAGTGATTCTAATGAAGTTTCCACCATCGAAATAAATCTTTTCTATTCGCGAATCTTTCGTCATGTTATCCTTTTCTAAGGCTATCAAACAAGAATAATCAAGGAGAAATAGTTATCTCCATTTGAAACGCAAAAAAAACAAGCGATTCTTTTCAAGTTTCCAACCTTCGAAAATAATTTTTTTCTTTTCCAGATTCTTTCCGCATAATATGATTTTCTAAGCTATCAAACTAGAAAAATGAAGAGAACCAGTTATCTCAAATAAGAACGGAAAAAAAGTTATTCTAATGATGTTTCCAACCATCGAAAAAAATCCTTTCTATTCCCGAATCTGTCTTTATTTTATGCTTTTCTAAGGCTATCAAACTAGAAAAATGAAAGAGAACCAGTTATCTCAAATAAGAACGGAAAAAAAATCATTCCAATGAAGTTCCAACCATCTAAAAGAATATTTTCTTTTCGCGAATCTTTCTTTATTTTAATGCTTTTCTAAGGATATCAAACTAGAATAATGAGGGAGAAACAGTTATCTCCATTTGAAACGCAAACAAAGCAGATTCTTTTGGTTTCCCACATTCGAAAATAAATTTTTTCTTTTCGACATTTTTTCCGAATAATATGCTTTTCTAAGGCTATCAAACTAGAAAAACGAAAGAGAACCAGTGATCCCATATAAAAACGGAAAAAAGTTATTCTAATGAGGTTTCCAACCATAGAAATAAATCTTTATTTTTCGCGTATCTTTCGTCATTTTATGCTTTTCTAAGGCTATCAAAGTAGAATAATGAAGGAAAAATAGTTATTTCCATTTGAAACGCAAAAAAAACTCGATATTTATGAAGTTTCCAACCTCCGAAAATAATTTTTTTCTTCTTGAGATATATTCCGCATAATATGCTTTTCTAAGGCAATCAAAGTAGATAAATAAAAGAGAACCAGTTATCTCAAATAAGAACTGAAAAAAAGTGATTCTAATGAGGTTTCCAACCATAGAAATAAATCTTTTATAATCGCGAATCTTTCTTCATTTCATGCTTTTCTAAGGCAATCAAAGTAGAATAATGAAGGGGAAATAGGTATCTCCATTGGAAAAGCAAAAAAAAAAAAAAAAAAAAAAAAAAAAAAAAAAAAAAAACCCTGATTCTTTTGAAGTTTCCACCCTTCCAAAATAAATATTTTTTCTTCTACAAGATTTTTTCCGCTTAATATCCCTTTCTAAGACTATCAAACTAGAAAAATGAAAGAGAACCAGTTATATCAAATAAAAACGGAAAATATGATTCTAATGAGGTTTCCAACCATCGAAATAAATCGTTTCTATTCGCGAATCTATCTTCATTTTATTCTTTCCTAAGGCTATCAAACTAGAATACTGAAGGAGAAATAGTTATCTCCATTTGAAACGCAAAAAAAGCGATTCTTTTCAAGCTTCCAACCTTCGAATATAAATTTTTTCTTTTCGAGATTTTTTTTGCATAATATCCCTTTTTAAGGCTATCAAACTAGGAAAATGAAACAGAACCAGTTATTTCAATTAAGAACGGAAATAAAGTGATTCAAATGAAGTTTCCAACCATGGAAATAAATGTTTTCTTTTCGCGAATCTTTCTTCATTTTATGCTTTTCTAAGGCTATCAAATTAGCATAATGAAGGAAAAATAGTTATCTCCATTTGAAAGGCAAAAAAACGCGATTCATTTGAAATTTCCAACCTTCGAAAATAAAGTTTTTCTTTTCGAGATTCTTTCCCCATAATATGCTTTCCTAAGGCTATCAAACTATAAAAATGAAAGGGAACCAGTTATCTCAAATAAGAACGGAAAAAGTGATTGTAATGAAGTTTCCAATCATCGAAATAAATCATTTCTTTTCGCAAATCTTTCTTCATTTTATGCTTTTCTAAGGCGATCAAACTAGAATAATGAATGAGAAATAGCTATCTCCATTTGAAAAGCAAAAAAAACACGATTCTTTTGAAGTTTCCAAACCTTCGAAAATAATTTTTTTCTTTTCCAGATTCTTTCCGCATAATATGATTTTCTAAGCTATCAAACTAGAAAAATGAAGAGAACCAGTTATCTCAAATAAGAACGGAAAAAAAGTTATTCTAATGATGTTTCCAACCATCGAAAAAAATCCTTTCTATTCCCGAATCTGTCTTTATTTTATGCTTTTCTAAGGCTATCAAACTAGAAAAATGAAAGAGAACCAGTTATCTCAAATAAGAACGGAAAAAAAATCATTCCAATGAAGTTCCAACCATCTAAAAGAATATTTTCTTTTCGCGAATCTTTCTTTATTTTAATGCTTTTCTAAGGATATCAAACTAGAATAATGAGGGAGAAACAGTTATCTCCATTTGAAACGCAAACAAAGCAGATTCTTTTGGTTTCCCACATTCGAAAATAAATTTTTTCTTTTCGACATTTTTTCCGAATAATATGCTTTTCTAAGGCTATCAAACTAGAAAAACGAAAGAGAACCAGTGATCCCATATAAAAACGGAAAAAAGTTATTCTAATGAGGTTTCCAACCATAGAAATAAATCTTTATTTTTCGCGTATCTTTCGTCATTTTATGCTTTTCTAAGGCTATCAAAGTAGAATAATGAAGGAAAAATAGTTATTTCCATTTGAAACGCAAAAAAAACTCGATATTTATGAAGTTTCCAACCTCCGAAAATAATTTTTTTCTTCTTGAGATATATTCCGCATAATATGCTTTTCTAAGGCAATCAAAGTAGATAAATAAAAGAGAACCAGTTATCTCAAATAAGAACTGAAAAAAAGTGATTCTAATGAGGTTTCCAACCATAGAAATAAATCTTTTATATTCGCGAATCTTTCTTCATTTCATGCTTTTCTAAGGCAATCAAAGTAGAATAATGAAGGGGAAATAGGTATCTCCATTGGAAAAGCAAAAAAAAAAAAAAAAAAAAAAAAAAAAAAAAAAAAAAAAAACACCCTGATTCTTTTGAAGTTTCCACCCTTCCAAAATAAATATTTTTTCTTCTACAAGATTTTTTCCGCTTAATATCCCTTTCTAAGACTATCAAACTAGAAAAATGAAAGAGAACCAGTTATATCAAATAAAAACGGAAAATATGATTCTAATGAGGTTTCCAACCATCGAAATAAATCGTTTCTATTCGCGAATCTATCTTCATTTTATTCTTTCCTAAGGCTATCAAACTAGAATACTGAAGGAGAAATAGTTATCTCCATTTGAAACGCAAAAAAAGCGATTCTTTTCAAGCTTCCAACCTTCGAATATAAATTTTTTCTTTTCGAGATTTTTTTTGCATAATATCCCTTTTTAAGGCTATCAAACTAGGAAAATGAAACAGAACCAGTTATTTCAATTAAGAACGGAAATAAAGTGATTCAAATGAAGTTTCCAACCATGGAAATAAATGTTTTCTTTTCGCGAATCTTTCTTCATTTTATGCTTTTCTAAGGCTATCAAATTAGCATAATGAAGGAAAAATAGTTATCTCCATTTGAAAGGCAAAAAAACGCGATTCATTTGAAGTTTCCAACCTTCGAAAATAAAGTTTTTCTTTTCGAGATCCTTTCCCCATAATATGCTTTCCTAAGGCTATCAAACTATAAAAATGAAAGGGAACCAGTTATCTCAAATAAGAACGGAAAAAGTGATTGTAATGAAGTTTCCAATCATCGAAATAAATCATTTCTTTTCGCAAATCTTTCTTCATTTTATGCTTTTCTAAGGCGATCAAACTAGAATAATGAATGAGAAATAGCTATCTCCATTTGAAAAGCAAAAAATACACGATTCTTTTGAAGTTTCCAAACCTTCGAAAATAAATTCTTTCTTTTCGAGATTTTTTCCGCATAATATGCTTTTCTAATGCTATCAAAGCAGAAAAATGAAAGAGAACCATTTATCTCAAATAAGAACGGAAGAAAAGTGATTCTAATGAGGTTTCCAACCATCGAAATAAATCTTTTCTATTCCGCGAATCTTTCTTCATTGACTGCTTTTCTAAGGCTATCAAACTAGAATAATGAAGGAGAAATAGTTATCTCCATTTGAAACGGAAAAAACCATTTTCTTTTGGTTTCCAACCTTCGAAAATAATTTTTTTCTTTTCGAGATTCTTTCCGCATAATATGAATTTCTAAGGCTCTCAAACTAGAAAAATGAAAGAGAATCCGTTATTTCAAATAAGAACGGAATAAAAGTGGTTCTAATGAAGTTTCCAACCATCGAAATAAATGTTTTCTTTTTGCGAAACTTTCGTCGTTTTATGGTCTTGTAGGCTATCAAACAAGAATAATGAAGAAGAACAGTTATCTCCATTTGAAACGCAAAAAAACGCGATTCTTTTCAAGTTTCCAACCTTCGAAAATAATTTTATTCTTTTCGAGATTCTTTCCGCATAATATGATTTTCTAAGGCTATTAAACTAGAAAAATGATAAAGAAACAGTTATCTCAAATAAGAACGGAAAAAAGTTTCCAACCATCCAAATAAATCATTTCTTTTCGCGAATCTTTCTTTATTTTATGGTTTTCTAAAGCTATCAAACTAGAATAATGAAGGAGAAACGCAAAAAAAACGCGATTCTTTTGAAGATTCCAACCTTCGAAAATAAATTTTTTCTTTTCGAGATTCTTTCCGCATAATATGCTTTTATAAGGCTATTAAACCAGAAAAATGAAAGTGAACCAGTTATCTCAAAAAAGAACTGAAAAAAAGTGATTCTAATGAGGTTTCCAACCATCGAAATAAATCTTTTCTATTCGCGAATCTTTCTTCATTTCATGCTTTTCTAAGGCTATTAAACTAGGAAAATGAAAGAGAACCAGTTTATTTAATTAAGAACGGAAAAATAGTTATTCTAATGAGGTTTCCATGCATCGAAACACATCTTTACTACTCGCGAATCTCTCTTCATTTTATGCATTTCTAAAGCTCTCCAACTAGAATAATGAAGGATAAATGGTTATATCCATTTGAAAGGCAAAAAAAACGCGATTCAATTGAAGTTTCCAACCTTCGAAAATAAATTTTTTCTTTTCTACATTCTTTCCCCATAATATGCTTTCCTAAGGCTATCAAACTAGTTAAATGAAAGGGAACCAGTTATCTCAAATAAGAACGGAAAAAGTGATTGTAATGAAGTTTCCAATCATCGAAATAAATCATTTCTTTTCGCGAATCTTTCTTCATTTTATAATTTGCTAAGGCTATCAAACTAGAATAATGAAGGAGAAATAATTATCTCCATTTGAAACGCAAAAATACCCGATTCTTTTCACGTTTCCAACCTTTGAAAATAAATTTTTTCCTTTCCAGATTCTTTCCGAATAATAGCCTGTCTAAGGCAACAAATTACAAAAATGAAAGAGAACCAGTTATCTCAAAGAAGAACGGAAAAAAAGTGATTCTAATGAAGTTTCCAACCATCGAAAAAAATCTTTCCTATTCCCGAATCTGTCTTAATTTTATGCTTTTCTAAGGCTATCAAACTAGAATAATGAAGGAGAAATAGTTATCTCCATTTGAAACGCAAAAAACACGCGATTGTTTTGAAGTTTCCAACCTTGGAAAATAAATTCTTTCTTTTCGAGATTCTTTCCGCATAATATACTTTTCTAAGGCTATCAAATTGAAACGCAAAAAAAAAAAAACGCGATTCTTTTCAAATTTCCAACCTTCGAAAATTAATTTTTTCTTTTCGAGATTTTTTCCGCCAAATTTTCCTTTTCTAATGCTATCAAACTAGGAAAATGAAAGAGAACCAGTTATTTCAATTAAGAACGGAAAAAAGTTATTCTAATCAGGTTTCCAAGCATCGAAACACATCTTTTCTATTCGCGAATCTTTCTTCATTTCATGCATTTCTAAAGCTCTCAAACTAGAATAATGAAGGATAAATAGTTATCTCCATTTCAAACGCAAAAAAAACGCGATTATTTTGAAGATTCGAACCTTCGAAAATAAATTTTTTCTTTTAGAGATTCTTTCCGCATAATATGCTTTCTAAGGATATTAAACCAGAAAAAGGAACCAGAACCCGTTATTTCAAAAAACAACGGAATAAAAGTGATTCTAATGAAGTTTCCAACCATCGAAAAAAATCTTTTCTATTCCCGAATCTGTCTTTATTTTATGCTTTTCTAAGTCTATCAAACTAGAATAATGAAGGAGAAATAGTTATCTCCATTTGAAACGGAAAGAACCAGATTCTTTTGGTTTCCAACCTTCGAAATTAATTTCTTTCTTTTCGAGATTCTTTCCGCATAATATGCACTTCCAAGGCTCTCAAACTAGAAAAATGAAAGAGAACCCGTTATTTCAAATAAGAACGGAATATAAGTTTCCAACCATCGAAATAAAGCATTTCTTTTCGCGAATCTTTCTTCATTTTATTGTTTTCTAAGGCTATCAAATTAGAATAATGAAGGAGAAATAGTTATCTTCATTTGAAACGCAAAAAAACGCGATTCTTTTGTAGTTTCCAACCTTCGTAAATAAATTTTTTTCTTTTCGAGATTCTTTCCGCATAATATGCTTTTCTAAGGCTATTAAACCAGAAAAATGAAAGAGAACCAGTTATCTCAAATAAGAACTGAAAAAAGTGATTCTAATGAGTTTTCCAACCATCGAAATAAATCTTTTCTATTCGCGAATCTTTCTTCATTTTATGCTTTTCTAAGGCTATCAAACTAGAATAATGAAGGAGAAATAGTTATCTCCATTTGAAACGCAAAAAAAAAAAAAACACGATACTTTTGAAGTTTTCAACCTTCGAATACAAATTTTTTCTTTTCTAGATTTTTTCCGCATAATATCCTTTTCTAAGGCTATAAAACTAGGAAAATGAAAGATAACCAGTTTATTTAATTAAGAACGGAAAAAAAGTTATTCTAATGAGGTTTCCAAGCATGGAAACACATCTTTACTATTCGCGAATCTCTCTTCATTTTATTTTTTTCTAAACCTCTCAAACTAGAATAATGAACGATAAATGGTTATATCCATTTGAAACGCAAAAAACGCGATTCTTTTGAAGTTTCGAACATTCGAAAATAAATTTTTTCTTATCGAGATTTTTTCCTGATAATATCCTTTTCTAAGGCTATCAAACTAGGAAACTGAAAGAGAACCAGTTATTTCAATTAAGAACGGAAAAAAAGTAATTCAAATGAAGTTTCCAACCATCGAAATAAATGTTTTCTTTTCGCGAACCTTTCTTCATTTTATGCTTTTCTAAGGTTATCAAACAAGAATAATGAAGGAGAAATAGTTTCCTCCATTTGAAACGCAAAAAAAAAAAAAAAAAAAAAAAAAAACTGATTCCTTTGAAGTTTCCAACCTTCCAAAATAAATATTTTTTCTTCTACAAGATTTTTTCCGCATAATATACCTTTCTTAGACTATCAAACTAGAAAAATGAAAGAGAACCAGTTATATCAAATAAAAACGGAAAAAAAGTGATTCTAATGAGGTTTCCAACCATCGAAATAAATCGTTTCTATTCGCGAATCTATCTTCATTTTATGCTTTCCTAAGGCTATCAAACTAGAATACTGAAGGAGAAATAGTTATCTCCATTTGAAACGCAAAAAAAGCGATTCCTTTCAAGCTTCCAACCTTCGAATATAAATTTTTTCTTTTCGAGATTTTTTTTGCATAATATCCTTTTCTAAGGCTATCAAACTAGGAAAATGAAACAGAACCAGTTATTTCAATTAAGAACGGAAATAAAGTGATTCAAATGAAGTTTCCAACCATGGAAATAAATGTTTTCTTTTCGCGAATCTTTCTTCATTTTATGCTTTTCTAAGGCTATCAAACTAGCATAATGAAGGAAAAATAGTTATCTCCATTTGAAAGGCAAAAAAACGCGATTCATTTGAAGTTTCCAACCTTCGAAAATAAACTTTTTCTTTTCGAGATTCTTTCCCCATAATATGCTTTCCTAAGGCTATCAAACTAGAAATATGAAAGGGAACCAGTTATCTCAAATAAGAACGGAAAAAGTGATTGTAATGAAGTTTCCAATCATCGAAATAAATCATTTCTTTTCGCAAAACTTTCTTCATTTTATGGTTTTCTAAGGCTATCAAACTAGAATAATGAAGGAGAAATAGTTATCTTCATTTTAAACGCAAAAAAACGCGATTCATTTGAAGTTTCCAACCTTCGAAAATAAATTTTTTCTTTTCGAGATTCTTTTCGCATAATATGCTTTCCTAAGGCTATTAAACTAGAAAAATGAAAGAGAACCAGTTATTTCAAATAAGAACGAAAAAAAAGTGATTCAATGAGGTTTGCTACCAGCGAAATAAATCTTTTCTATTCGCGAATCTTTCTTCAGTTTGTGCTTTTCTAAGGCTATCAAAATAGAATAATGAAGGAGAAATAGTTATCTCCATTTGAAAAGCAAAAAAACGCGATTCTGTTAAAGTTTCCAACCTTCGAAAATAAATTTTTTCTTTTGGAGATTTTTTCCGCATAATATCCTTTTCTAAGCCTATCAAACTAGGAAAATGAAAGAGAACCAATTATTTCAATTATGCAAGAAGAAAAGTGACTTAAATAAAGTTTCCAACCATCTAAATAATGGTTTACTCTTCGCGAATCGTTCTTCATTTTATGCTTTTCTAATGTTATCAAACTAGCATAATGAAGTAAAAATAGTTATCTCCATTTGAAAAGCAAAAAAAAAAACGCATTTTTTGACGTTTACAACCTTCGAATATAATTTTTTTCTTTTGGATATTCTTTCCGCATAATATGCGTTTCTAATGCTATCAAACTACAAAAATGAAAGAGAACCAGTTATCTCAAATAAGAACGGAAAATAAATTATTCTAATGAAGTTTCCAACCATAGAAATAAATCATTTCTATTCGCGAATCCTTCTTCATTTTATGCTTTCTAATGCTATCAAACTAGAATAATGAAGCAGAAATAGTTATCTCCATTTGAAACGCAAAAAACGCGATTCATTTGAAGTTTCGAACCTTCGAAATTAAATTTTTTCTTTTCGAGATGCTTTCCGCATAATATCCTTTTCTAACGCTATCAAAGTAGAAAAATGAAAGAGAACCAGTTATCTCAAATAAGAAGGAAAAAAAGTGATTCTAATGAGGTTTCTAACCATCGAAATAAATCTTTTCTATCCAGAATCTTTCTTCATTTTATGCTTTTCTAAGGCTATCAAACTAGAATAATGAAGAAGAAATAGCTATCTCTATTTGAAAAGCAAATAAAACACGATTCTTTTGAAGTTTCCAAACCTTCGAAAATAAATTCTTTCTTTTTGAGATTTTTTCCGCATAATATGCTTTTCTAATGCTATCAAAGCAGAAAAATGAAAGAGAACCATTTATCTCAAATAGGAACGGAAGAAAAGTGATTCTAATGAGGTTTCCAACCATCGAAATAAATCTTTTCTATTCGCGAATCTTTCTTCATTTTCTGCTTTTCTAAGGCTATCAAACTAGAATAATGAAGGAGAAATAGTTATCCCCATTTAAAACGCAAAAAAAAACCTGATTCTTTTGAAGTTTCCAACGTTCAAATATAAATTTTTTCTTCTTCGAGATTTTTTCCGCATAATACGCTTTTCTAAGGCTATCAAACTTGAAAAATGAAAGAGAACCAGTTATTTCAAATAAGAACGGAAAAAAAGTGATTCTAATGAGGTTTACAACCATCGAAATAAATCTTTTCTATTCGCGATACTTTCTACATTTTATGCTTTTCTAAGGCTATCAAACTAAAATAATGAAGGAGAAATAGTTATCTCTATTTGAAACGCAAAAATCCGCGATTCTTTTGAAGTTTGCAACCTTCTATAATAAATTTTTTCTTTTCGAGATTTTTTCCGCATAATATTATTTTCTAAGGCTATCAAACTAGGAAAATGAAAGAGAACTAGTTAAATCAATTAAGAACGGAAAAAAAGTTTTTCTAATGAGGTATTTACCATCGAAACACATATTTTCTATTCGCGAATGTTTCTTTATTTTATGCTTTTCTAAAGCTCTCAAACTAGAATAATGAAGTAAAATTAGTTATCTCCATTTGAAACGCAAAAAAATGCGATTCTTTTGAAGTGTCCAACCTTTGAAAATAAATTTTTTCTTTTCGAGATTTTTTCCGCATAATATCCTTTTCTAAGGCTATCAAACTAGAAAAAGAAGAGAACCAGTTATCTCAAATAAGAACGGAAAAACAGTGATTCTAATTTAGTTTCCAACCATCGAAATAAATCTTTTCTTTTCGCTATTCTTTCTTCATTTTATTGTTTTCTAAGGCTATCAAACTAGAATAATGAAGGAAAAATAGTTATCTCCATTTCAAACGCAAAAATACGTGATTATTCTGACGTTTCCAACCTTCGAAATTTTTTTTTTCTTTTGGAGATTCTTTCCGCATGATATGGATTTCTAAGGCTATCAAACTAGAAATATGAAAGAGAACTAGAAAATGTGGAGAACCAGTTATCTCAAATAAGAATGGAAAAACAGTGATTCTAATTAAGTATCCAACCATCGAAATAAATCTTTTCTTTCCGCGAATCTTTCTCATTTTATGGTTTTCTAAGGCTATCAAACTAGAATAATGAAGCAAAAGCACTTATCTCCATTTCAAACGCAAAAAACGTGATTCTTCTGACATTTCCAACCTTCGAAAATATTTTTTTTTCTTTTGGAGATTCTTTCTGCATAATATGCTTTTCTAAGGCCATCAAACTAGAAATATGAAAGAGAACCAGTTATCTCAAATAAGAACGGAAAAAAAGTTATTCTAATGATGTTTCCAACCATCGGAAAAAATTTTTCTATTCCGGAATCTCTCTTTATTTTATGCTTTTCTAAGGCTATCAAACTAGAATAATGAAGGAGAAATAGTTATCTACATTTGAACCGCAAAAAACCAGATTCTTTTGGTTTCCAACCTTCGAAAATAATTTTTTTCTTTTCGAGATTTTTTCCGCATAATATCCTTTTCTAGGCTATCAAACTAGGAAAATAAAACAGAACCAGTTATTTCAATTAAGAACGGAAAAAAAAGTGATTCAAATGAAGTTTCCAACCATGGAAACAAATGTTTTCCTTCCGCGAATCTTTCTTCATTTTATGCTTTTCTAAGGCTATCAAACAAGCATAATGAAGGAGAAATAGTTATCTTCATTTGAAACGGAAAAAAACGCGATTCATTTGAAGTTTCCAACCTTCGAAAATAAATTTTTATTTTCGAGATTTTTTCCGCATAATATCCTTTTCTAAGCCTATAAAACTGGGAAAATGAAAGAGAACCAGTTATTTCAATTAAGAAGGGAAAAAAAGTTAATCTAATGAGGTTTCCAACCATCGAAATGAATCCTTTCTATTCGCGAATCTCTCTTCATTTAATGCTTTTCTAAGGCTATCAAATTAGAATAATGAAGGAAAAATAGTTATCTCCATATGAAACGCAAAAGAACGCAATTCTTTGGAAGTTTCCAACCTTAGAAAATAAATTTTTTCTATTCCAGATTTTTACCGCATAATATGCTTTTCTAAGGCTATCAAACCAGGAAAATAAAAGAGAACAGGTTATTTCAATTAAGCACGGAAAAAGGTGACTTAAATAAAGTTTCCAACCATCTAAATAATGGTTTTTTTTTCGCGAATCTTTCTTCATTTTATGCTTTTCTAATGTTATCAAACTAGCATAATGAAGTAAAAATAGTTATCTCCATTTGAAACGCAAAAAAAACGATTCATTTGTAGTTTCGAACCTTCGAAATTAAATTTTTTCTTTTCGAGATTCTTTCCGCATAATATCCTTTTCTAACGCTATCAAAGTAGAAAAATGAAACAGAACCAGTTATCTCAAAAAAAAGGAAAAATGTTGATTCTAATGAAGTTTCCAACCATCGAAATAAATCTTTTCTTTCCGCGAATCTTTCTTCATTTTATGGTTTTCTAAGAGTATCAAACTGGAATAATGAAGGAGAAACAGTTATCTTCATTTGAAACGCAAAAAAACGCGATTCTTTTGAAGTTTCCAACCTTCGAAAATAATTTTTTCTTTTCGAGATTCTTTCCGCATAATATGCTTTTCTAAGGCTATCAAACTAGAAAAATGAAAGAGAACCAGTTATCTCAATTAAGAACGGAAAAAAGTGATTCTAATGAGGTTTCTAACCATCGAAATAAATCTTTTCTATTGGCGAATCTTTCTTCATTTTATGCTTTTCTAAGGCTATCAAACTAGAATAATGAAGGAGAAATAGCTATCTTCATTTGAAAAGCAAAAAAACACGATTCATTTGAAGTTTCGTACCGTCGAAAATAAATTCTTTCTTTTCGAGATTTTTTCCGCATAATATGCTTTTCCAATGCTATCAAAGCAGAAAAATTAAAGATAACCATTTATCTCAAATAAGAACGGAAGAAAAGTGAATAAAATGAGGTTTACAACCATCGAAATAAATCTTTTCTATTCGCGAATCTTTCTTCATTGTATGCTTTTCTAAGGCTATCAAACTAGAATAATGAAGGAGAAATAGTTATCTCTATTTGAAACGCAAAAATCCGCGATTCTTTTGAATCTTCCAACCTTATATAATAAAATTTTTCTTTTCGAGATTTTTTCCGCATAATATTCTTTTCTAAGGCTATCAAACTAGGAAAATGAAAGACAACCAGTTAAATCAATTAAGAACGGAAAAAAAGTTTTTCTAATGAGGTTTTTACCATCGAAACACATCTTTTCTATTCGCGAATTTTTCTTTATTTTATGATTTTCTAAAGCTCTCAAACTAGAATAATGAAGGATAAATAGTTATCTCCATTGGAAACGCAAAAAAACTCGATTCTTTTGAAGTTTCCAACCTTCGAAAATAAATTTTTTCTTCTTCGAGATTTTTTCTGCATAATATGCTTTTCTCAGGCTATCAAACCAGAAAAATGAAACAGAACTAGTTACCTCAAATAAGAACAGAAAAAAAGTGATTCTAACGAAGTTTCCAAATTTCGAAAAATTTTTTTTTTCTTTTCGAGATTCTTTGCGCATAATATGCTTTTCTGAGGGTATCAAACTAGTTTAATGAAAGAGAACCAGTTATCTCAAATAAGAACGGAAAAAAAGTGATTCTAATGAAGTTTCCAAATTTTGAATTTTTTTTTTTCTTTTCCAGATTCTTTGCGCATATAATGCTTTTCTGAGGCTATCAAACTAGTATAATGAAAGATAACCAGTTATCTCAAATAAGAATGGAAAAAAATTGATTCATAGGGATTTTCCAATCATCAAAAATTTTTTTTTTTTTCGAGATTTTTTTCGCATAATATGCTTTTCTAAGTCTATCAAACTACTATAATGAAAGAGAACCAGTTATCTCAAATAAGAACAGAAAAAAATTGATTCTAATGATGTTTCCAAATTTTGAAATTTTTTTTTTTTTTTTTCGAGATTCTTTCCCCATAATATTCTTTTCTACAGCTATCAAACTAGCAAATTGAAAGAGAACCATTTATCTCGAATAAGAACGGAAAAGAGTGATTCTAACGAAGTTTCCAAACTTCGAAAAAAATTATTTTTCTTTTCGAGATTCTTTGCGCATAATATGCTTTTCTGAGGCTATCAAATTAGTATAATGAAAGAGAGTAAGTTATCTCGAATAAGAACGGAAAAAAAGTGATTCTAATGAAGTTTCCAAACTTCGAAAAAAAATTTTTTTCTTTTCGAGATTATTTCGCATAATATGCTTTTCTACAGATATCAAACTAGCAAAATGAAAGAGAAGCAGTTATCTCGAATAAGAACGGAAAAAAAGTGATTCTAACGAAGTTTCCAAACTTTGAAAAAAATTATTTTTCCTTTTTAGATTCTTTCCGCATAATATGCTTTTCTAAGGCTATCAAACAAGTATAATGAAAGAGAACCAGTTATCTCGAATAAGAACGGAAAAAAAGTGATTCTAACGAAATTTCCAAACTTTGAAAAATTTTTTTTTTCTTTTTGAGATTCTTTCCGCATAATATGCTTTTCTAAGGCTATCATAGTAGTATAATGAAAGAGAACCAGTTATCTCCAATAAGAACGGAAAAAAAGTGATTCTAATGACGTTTCCAAACTTCGAAATTTTTTTTTTTTTCTTTTCGAGATTCTTTGCGCATAATATGCTTTTCTAAGGCTATCAATCAAGTATAATGAAAGAGAACCAGTTATCTCGAATAAGAACGGAAAAAAAGTGATTCTAACGAAGTTTCCAAACTTTGAAAAATTTTTTTTTTCTTTTTGAGATTCTTTCTGCATAATATGCTTTTCTGAGGCTATCAAACTAGTATAATGAAAGAGAACCAGTTATCTCAAATAAGAACGGAAAAAAAGTGATTCTAACGAAGTTTCCAAACTTCGAAAAATTTTTTTTTCTTTTCGAGATTCTTTGCGCATAATATGCTTTTCTGAGGCTATCAAACTAGTATAATGAAAGAGAACCAGTTATCTCAAATAATAACGGAAAAAAAGTATTTCAAACGAAGTTTCAAAACTTCGAAAAAAATTTTTTTTCTTTCGAGATTCTTTGCGCATAATATGATTTTCTGAGGCTATCAAACTAGTATAATGAAAGAGAACCAGTTATCTCAAATAAGAACAGAAAAAAAGTGATTCTAATGAAGTTTCTAAAGTTTGAAAATTTTTTTTTTTTTTTCTTTTCGAGATTCTTTCCGCATAATATGCTTTTCTACGGGTATCAAACTAGCAAAATGAAAGAGAACCAGTTATCTCGAATAAGAACGGAAAAAAAGTGATTCTAATGAAGTTTGCAAACTTCGAAAAAAATTTTTGTTCTTTTCGAGATTCTTTGCGCATAATATGCTTTTCCGAGGCTATCAAACTAGTATAATGAAAGAGAACCAGTTATCTCAAATAAGAATGGAAAAAAAGTGATTCTAATGAAGTTTGCAAACTTTGAAAAATTTTTTTTTCTTTTCGAGATTCTTTGCGCATAATATGCTTTTCTGAGCTTATCAAACTAGTATAATGAAAGAGAACCAGTTGTCTCAAATAAGAACGGAAAAAAGTGATTCTAACGAAGTTTCCAAACTTCTAAAAAAATTTTTTTTATTTTCGAAATTCTTTGCGCATAATATGCTTTTCTGAGGCTATCAAACTAGTATCATGAAAGAGAACCAGTTATCTCCAATAAGAACGGAAAAAAAGTGATTCTAACGAAGTTTCCAAACTTCGAAAAAAAAATTTTTTCTTTTCGAGATTTTGCGCATAATATGCTTTTCTGAGGCTATCAAACCAGTATAATGAGAGATTACCAGTTATCTCAAATAAGAATGGAAAAAAAAGTGATTCTAATGAAGTTTCCAAACTTGGAAAAAAATTTTTTTTCTTTTCGAGATTTTTTGCGCATAATATGCTTTTCTGAGGCTATCAAACTAGTATAATGAAAGAGAACCAGTTATCTCAAATAAGAACGGAAAAAAAGTGATTCTAACGAAGTTTCCAAACTTCGAAAAAAAATTTTTTTATTTTCGAGATTCTTTGCGCATAATATGCTTTTCTGAGGCTATCAAACTAGTATAATGAAACAGAACCAGTTATCTCAAATAAGAACGGAAAAAAAGTGATTCTAACGAAGTTTCCAAACTTTGAAAAAAATTTTTTTTCTTTTCGAGATTTTTTGCGCATAATATGTTTTTCTGAATCTATCAAACTAGTATAATGAGAGATTACCATATATCTCAAATTAGAATGGAAAAAAAGTGATTCTAATGAAGTTTCCAAACTTGGAAAAAAAATTTTTTTCTTTTCGAGATTCTTTGCGCATAATATGCTTTTCTGAGGCTATCAAACTAGCATAATGAAAGAGAACCAGTTATATCAAATAAGAACAGAAAAAAAGTGATTCTAATGAAGTTACCAAAGTTTGAAAAATTTTTTTTTTTCTTTTCGAGATTCTTTGCGCATAATATGCTTTTCTGAGGCTATCAAACTAGTATAATGAAAGAGAACCAGTTATCTCAAATAAGAACGAAAAAAAAAGTGATTCTAACGAAGTTTCCAAACTTCGAAAAAAAATTTTTTTCTTTTCGAGATTCTTTGCGCATAATATCCTTTTCTGAGGCTTTCAAACTAGTATAATGAAAGAGAACCAGTTATCTCAAATAAGAATGGAAAAAAAGTGATTCTAATGAAGTTTCCAAACTTCGAAAAAAATTTTTTTTCTTTTCGAGATTCTTTGCGCATAATATGCTTTTCTGAGGCCATCAAACTAGTATAATGAGAGATTACCAGTTATCTCAAAAAAGAATGGAAAAAAAGTGATTCTAATGAAGTTTCCAAACTTCGAAAAATATTTTTTTCTTTTCGAGATTCTTTCCGCATAATATGCTTTTCTGAGGCTATCAAACTAGTATAATGAAAGAGAACCAGTTATCTCAAATAAGAACGGAAAAAAAGGGATTCTGACGAAGTTTCCAAACTTAGAAAATAATTTTTTTTATTTTCGAGATTCCTTGCGCATAATATGCTTTTCTGAGGCTATCAAACCAGTATAATGAAAGAGAACCAGTTATCTCAAATAAGAACGGAAAAAAAGTGATTCTAACGAAATTTCCAAACTTCGAAAAAATTTTTTTTTCTTTTCGAGATTCTTTGCGCATAATATGCTTTTCTGAGGCTTTCAAACTAGTATAATGAAAGAGAACCAGTTATCTCAAATAGGAATGGAAAAAAAGTGATTCTAAGGAAGTTTCCAAACTTCGAAAAAAAATTTCTTTCATTTCGAGATTCTTTGCGCATAATATGCTTTTCTGAGGCTATCAATCTAGTATAATGAAAGAGAACCAGTTATCTCAAATAAGAACAGAAAAAAAGTGTTTCTAAAGAAGTTTCCAAAGTTTGAAGATTTTTTTTTTCTTTTGCAGATTCTTTCCGCATAATATGCTTTTCTACGGCTATCAAACTAGCAAAATGAAAGAGAACCAGTTATCTCGAATAAGAACGGAAAAAAAGTGATTCTAACGAAGTTTCCAAACTTCGAAAAAATTTTTTTTCTTTTCGAGATTCTTTGCGCATAATATGCTTTTCTGAGGCTATCAAACTAGTATAATGAAAGAGAACCAGTTATCTCAATTAGAACGGAAAAAAGTGATATAATTAAGTTTCCAACCATTGAAGAAAATCTTTTCTATTCCCGAGTCTGTCTTTATTTTATGCTTTTCTAAGGCTATCAAACTAGAATAATGAAGGAGAAATAGTTTTCCCAATTTGAAACGCAAAAAACCACATACTTTTTACGTTTCCAACCTTCGAAAATATTTTTTTTCTTTTGGAGATTCTTTCCGCACAATATGGTTTTCTAAGGCTATCAAACTAGAAATATGAAAGAGAACCAGTTATTTCAAATAAGAACGGAAAAAAAGTGATTTTAAAGAGGTTTAGAGACTTCAAAATAAATCTTTTCCTTTCGCGAATCTCTCTTCATTTTATGATTTTCTAAGGTTATCAAACTAGAAAAATGAAGGATAAATAGTTATCTCCATTTGAAACGTTAAAAAAAAAACGCGATTCTTTTGAATTTTCCAACCTTCGAAAATAATTTTTTTCTTTTCGAGATTTTTTCCTTTTAATATGCTTTTCTAAGGCTATCAAACTAGAAAAATAAACGAGAACCAGTTTTCTCATAAAGAACGGAAAAAAGTGATTCTTATGAAGTTTCCAACCTTCGAAAATAAATATTTTCTCTTCGAGATTCTTTCGACAGAATATGCTTTCTAAGGCTATCAAACTAAAAATATGAAAGAGAACCAGTTATCTCAAATAAGAACGGAAAAAAAGTTATTCTAATGATGTTTCCAACCATTGAAAAAAATCTTTTCTATTCCCGAGTCTGTCTTTATTTTATGCTTTTCTACGGATATCAAAATAGAATAGTGAACGAGAAATAGTTATCTCCATTTAAAACGCAAAAAACCAGATACATTTGGTTTCCAACCTTCGAATATAATTTTTTTCTTTTCGAGATTCTTTCCGCATAATATGCTTTTCTAAGGAATTCAAACTAGAAAAATGAAAGAGAACCAGTTATCTCAAATAAGAACGGAATAAAAGGGATTCTAATGAAGTTTCCAACCATCGAAATAAATCTTTGCTTTTCGCGAATCTTTCTTCATTTTATGGCTTTCTATGGCTATCAACCTAGAATGATGAAAGAGAAACACTTACCTCCATTTGAAACGAAAAAAACCCGATTCTTTTGACGTTTCCAACCTTCGAATATAAATTTTTTCTTTACGGGATTCTTTCCGCATAATATGCTTTTCTAAGGCTATCAAACTAGAAAAATGAAAGAGAACCAGTTATCTCAAATATGAACGGAAAAAAACTGATTCCAATGAAGTTCCAACCTTCGAAAAAAATATGTTCTTTTCGCGAACCTTTCTTCATTTTAATGCTTTTCTATGGCCATCAAACTAGACTAATGAAGGAGAAGTAGTTATCTCCATATGAAACGCAAACAAAGCAGATTTTTTTGGTTTCCAACCTTTGCAAATAAATTCTTTCTTTTCGAGATTCTTTCCGAATAATATGCTTTTCTAAGGCTATCAAACTAGAAAAATGAAAGAGAACCAGTGATCCCATATAAAAACGGAAAAAAGTCCTTCTAATGAGGTTCCCAACCTTCGAAAATAATTTTTTTCTTTTGGAGATTCTTTCCGCATGATATGCTTTTCTAAGGCTGTTAAACTAGAAAAATGAAAGAGAACCAGTTATCTCAAACAAGAACGGAAAAAAAGTGATTCTAATGAGGTTTCCAACCATCGAAAAAAATCTTTTCTATTCGCGAATCTTTCTTCATTTTATGCTTTTCTAATGCAATAAACTAGAATAATGAAGGAGAAATAGTTATCTCCATTTCAAACGCAAAAAACCACATACTTTTGGTTTCCAACCTTCGAAAATAATTTTTTTCTTTTCGAGATTCTTTCCGCATAATATGCTTTTCTAAGGCTATCAAACTAGAAAAATGAAGAGAACCAGTTATCTCAAATAAGAACGGAAAACAGTGATTCTAATTAAGTTTCCAACCATCGAAATAAATCTTTACTTTTCGCGAATCTTTCTTCATTTTATGGTTTTCTAAGGCTATCAAACTAGAATAATGAAGGAGAAATAGTTATCTCCATTTGAAACGCAAAAACCAGATTCTTTTGGTTTCCAACCTTCGAAAATAATTTTTTTCTTTTCGAGATTCTTTCCGCATAATATGCTTTTCTAAGGCTTTCAAACTAGAAAAATGAAAGAGAACCAGTGATCCCATATAAAAACGGAAAAAAAGTCATTCTAATGAGATTTCCAACCAAAGAAACAAATCTTTTCTATTCGCGAATCTTTCTTCAAGTTATGCTTTTCTAAGGCTATCAAACAAGAATAATGAAATAGAAATAGTTATCTCCATTTGAAACGCAAAAAAACAAGCGATTATTTTGAAGTTTCCAACCTTCGAAAATACAATTTTTCTTTTCGTGATTCTTTCCGCATAATGTGCTTTTCTAATGCTATCAAACTAGAAGATGAAGAGATCCAGTTATCTCAAATCAGAACGGAAATTTAGTGATTCTAATTAAGTTTCCAACCATCGAAATAAATATTTTCTTTTCGCGAATCTTTCTTCATTTTATGGTTTTCTAAGGCTATCAAACTAGAATAATGAAGGAAAAATAGTTATCTCCATTTCAAACGCAAAAAAACGTGATTCTTCTGACGTTTCCAACCTTCGAAAATATTTTTTTTTCTTTTGGAGATTCTTTCCGCATAATATGCATTTCTAAGGCTATCCAATTGAAACGCAAAAAAAAAACACGCGATTCTTTTCAAGTTTCCAACCTTCGAAAATAAATTTTTCTTTTCGAGATTTTTTCCGCATAATATCCTTTTCTAAGGCTATCAAACTAGGAAAATGAAAGAGAACCAGTTATTTCAATTAAGAACGGAAAAAAGTTTTTCTAATCAGGTTTCCAAGCATCGAAACTCATCTTTTCTATTCGCGAATCTTTCTTCATTTCATGCATTTCTAAAGCTCTCAAACTTAGAATAATGAAGGATAAATAGTTATCTCCATTTCAAACGCAAAAAAACGCGATTATTCTGAAGATTCGAACCTGCGAAAATAAATTTTTTCCTTTCGAGGTTCTTTCGGCATAATATGCTTTTCTAAGGCTATTAAACTAGAAAAATTAAAGAGAACCAATGGTCCCATATAAAAACGGAAAAAAAGTCATTTTAATGAGGTTTCTAACCATAGATATAAATCTTCTGTTTTCGCGTATCTTTCGTCATTTTATACTTTTCTAAGGCTATCAAAATAGAATAATGAAGGAAAAATAGTTATTTCCATTTGAAACGCAAAAAAACTCGATAATCATGAAGTTTCCAACCTTAGAAAATAATTTTTTTCTTTTCGAGATTCTTTCCGCATAATATGCTTTTCTAAGGCTATCAAACTAGAAAAAGAAGAGAACCAGTTATCTCAAATAAGAACAGAAAAAGTTTCCACCCATCGAAATAAATCATTTCTTTTCGCGTAGCTTTCTTCATTTTATGGTTTTCTAAGGGTATCAAACTAGAAAAATGAAGGAGAAATAGTTATCTTCATTTGAAACGCAAAAAAACGCGATTCTTTTGAAGTTTCCAACCTTCGAAAATAAATTTTTTCTTTTCGCTATTCTTTCCGCATAACATGCTTTTCTAAGGCTATTAAACCAGAAAAACGAAAGAGAACCCGTTATTTCAAATAAGAACGGAATAAAAGTGATTCTAATGAAGTTTCCAACCATCGAAACAAATCTATTCTATTCCCGAATCTGTCTTTATTTTATGCTTTTCTAAGGCTATCAAACCTGAATAATGAAGGAGAAATAGTTATCTCCAATGGAAACGGAAAAAGCCAGATTCTTTTGGTTTCCAACCTTCGAAAATATTTTTTTTCTTTTCGAGATTCTTTCAGCATAATATGCATTTCTAAGGCTTTCGAACTAGAAAAATGAAAGAGAACCCGTTATTTCAAATAAGAACGGAATAAAAGTGATTCTAATGAAGTGTCCAACCATCGAAAAAAATCTTTTCTATTCCCGAATATGTCTTTATTTTATGCTTTTCTAAGGCTATCAAACCAGAATAATGAAAGAGAAATAGATATCTCCAATTGAAACGCAAAAAAAAAAAAAACGCGATTCTTTTCAAGTTTCCATCCTTCGAAAATAAATTTTTTCTTTTCGCTATTCTTTCCGCATAACATGCTTTTCTAAGGCTATTAAACCAGAAAAACGAAAGAGAACCCGTTATTTCAAATAAGAACGGAATAAAAGTGATTCTAATGAAGTTTCAAACCATCGAAACAAATCTATTCTATTCCCGAATCTGTCTTTATTTTATGCTTTTCTAAGGCTATCAAACCTGAATAATGAAGGAGAAATAGTTATCTCCAATGGAAACGGAAAAAGCCAGATTCTTTTGGTTTCCAACCTTCGAAAATATTTTTTTTCTTTTCGAGATTCTTTCAGCATAATATGCATTTCTAAGGCTTTCGAACTAGAAAAATGAAAGAGAACCCGTTATTTCAAATAAGAACGGAATAAAAGTGATTCTAATGAAGTGTCCAACCATCGAAAAAAATCTTTTCTATTCCCGAATCTGTCTTTATTTTATGCTTTTCTAAGGCTATCAAACCAGAATAATGGAAGAGAAATAGATATCTCCAATTGAAACGCAAAAAAAAAAAAAACGCGATTCTTTTCAAGTTTCCAACCTTCGAAAATAAATTTTTTCTTTTCGAGATTTTTTCCGCATAACATCCTTTTCTAAGGCTATCAAACTAGGAAAGTGAAAGAGAACCAGTTATCTCAAATAAGAATGGAAAAACAGTGATTCTAATTAAGTTTCCAACCATCGAAATAAATCTTTTCTTTTCGCGAATCTTTCTTCATTTTACGGTTTTCTAAGGCTATCAAATTAGAATAATGAAGCAAAAATAGTTATCTCAATTTCAAACGCCAAAAAAACGTGTTTTTTCTGACGTTTCGAACCTTCGAAAATATTTTTTTTTTTTTCTTTTTGAGACTCTTTCTGCATAATATACTTTTCTAAGGCTATCAAACTAGAAATATGAAAGAGAAACAATTATTTCAAATAAGAACGGAAAAAAAGTTATTCTAATGATGTTTCCAACCATCGAAAAAAAAATTTTCTATTCCCGAATCTGTCTTTATTTTATGCTTTTCTAAGGCTATCAAACTAGAATAATGAAGGAGAAACAGTTATCTCCATTTGAAACGGAAAAAACCAGAATCTTTTGGCTTCCAAACTTCGAAAATAAATTGTCTTTTCGAGATTCTTTCCGCATAATATGCTTTTCTAAGGCTATCCAATTGAAACGCAAAAAATAAACAGGCGATTCTTTTCAAGTTTCCAACCTTCGAAAATAAATTTTTTCTTTTCGAGATTTTTTCCGCATAATATCCTTTTCTAAGGCTATCAAACTAGGAAAATGAAAGAGAACCAGTTATTTCAATTAAGAACGGAAAAAGTTATTCTAATCAGGTTTCCAAGCATCGAAACACATCTTTTCTATTCGCGAATCTTTCTTCATTTCATGCATTTCTAAAGCTCTCAAACTAGAATAATGAAGGAGAAATAGTTATCTCCATTTGAAACGCAAAAACCAGATTCTTTTGGTTTCCAACCTTCGAAAATAATTTTTTTCTTTTCGAGATTCTTTCCGCATAATATGCTTTTCTAAGGCTTTCAAACTAGAAAAATGAAAGAGAACCAGTGATCCCATATAAAAACGGAAAAAAAGTCATTCTAATGAGATTTCCAACCAAAGAAACAAATCTTTTCTATTCGCGAATCTTTCTTCAAGTTATGCTTTTCTAAGGCTATCAAACAAGAATAATGAAATAGAAATAGTTATCTCCATTTGAAACGCAAAAAAACAAGCGATTATTTTGAAGTTTCCAACCTTCGAAAATAAAATTTTTCTTTTCGTGATTCTTTCCGCATAATGTGCTTTTCTAATGCTATCAAACTAGAAAATGAAGAGATCCAGTTATCTCAAATCAGAACGGAAATTTAGTGATTCTAATTAAGTTTCCAACCATCGAAATAAATATTTTCTTTTCGCGAATCTTTCTTCATTTTATGGTTTTCTAAGGCTATCAAACTAGAATAATGAAGGAAAAATAGTTATCTCCATTTCAAACGCAAAAAAACGTGATTCTTCTGACGTTTCCAACCTTCGAAAATATTTTTTTTTCTTTTGGAGATTCTTTCCGCATAATATGCATTTCTAAGGCTATCCAATTGAAACGCAAAAAAAAAACACGCGATTCTTTTCAAGTTTCCAACCTTCGAAAATAAATTTTTCTTTTCGAGATTTTTTCCGCATAATATCCTTTTCTAAGGCTATCAAACTAGGAAAATGAAAGAGAACCAGTTATTTCAATTAAGAACGGAAAAAAGTTTTTCTAATCAGGTTTCCAAGCATCGAAACTCATCTTTTCTATTCGCGAATCTTTCTTCATTTCATGCATTTCTAAAGCTCTCAAACTTAGAATAATGAAGGATAAATAGTTATCTCCATTTCAAACGCAAAAAAACGCGATTATTCTGAAGATTCGAACCTGCGAAAATAAATTTTTTCCTTTCGAGGTTCTTTCGGCATAATATGCTTTTCTAAGGCTATTAAACTAGAAAAATTAAAGAGAACCAATGGTCCCATATAAAAACGGAAAAAAAGTCATTTTAATGAGGTTTCTAACCATAGATATAAATCTTCTGTTTTCGCGTATCTTTCGTCATTTTATACTTTTCTAAGGCTATCAAAATAGAATAATGAAGGAAAAATAGTTATTTCCATTTGAAACGCAAAAAAACTCGATAATCATGAAGTTTCCAACCTTAGAAAATAATTTTTTTCTTTTCGAGATTCTTTCCGCATAATATGCTTTTCTAAGGCTATCAAACTAGAAAAAGAAGAGAACCAGTTATCTCAAATAAGAACAGAAAAAGTTTCCACCCATCGAAATAAATCATTTCTTTTCGCGTAGCTTTCTTCATTTTATGGTTTTCTAAGGGTATCAAACTAGAAAAATGAAGGAGAAATAGTTATCTTCATTTGAAACGCAAAAAAACGCGATTCTTTTGAAGTTTCCAACCTTCGAAAATAAATTTTTTCTTTTCGCTATTCTTTCCGCATAACATGCTTTTCTAAGGCTATTAAACCAGAAAAACGAAAGAGAACCCGTTATTTCAAATAAGAACGGAATAAAAGTGATTCTAATGAAGTTTACAACCATCGAAACAAATCTATTCTATTCCCGAATCTGTCTTTATTTTATGCTTTTCTAAGGCTATCAAACCTGAATAATGAAGGAGAAATAGTTATCTCCAATGGAAACGGAAAAAGCCAGATTCTTTTGGTTTCCAACCTTCGAAAATATTTTTTTTCTTTTCGAGATTCTTTCAGCATAATATGCATTTCTAAGGCTTTCGAACTAGAAAAATGAAAGAGAACCCGTTATTTCAAATAAGAACGGAATAAAAGTGATTCTAATGAAGTGTCCAACCATCGAAAAAAATCTTTTCTATTCCCGAATCTGTCTTTATTTTATGCTTTTCTAAGGCTATCAAACCAGAATAATGAAAGAGAAATACATATCTCCAATTGAAACGCAAAAAAAAAAAAAACGCGATTCTTTTCAAGTTTCCATCCTTCGTTAATAAATTTTTTCTTTTCGCTATTCTTTCCGCATAACATGCTTTTCTAAGGCTATTAAACCAGAAAAACGAAAGAGAACCCGTTATTTCAAATAAGAACGGAATAAAAGTGATTCTAATGAAGTTTCCAACCATCGAAACAAATCTATTCTATTCCCGAATCTGTCTTTATTTTATGCTTTTCTAAGGCTATCAAACCTGAATAATGAAGGAGAAATAGTTATCTCCAATGGAAACGGAAAAAGCCAGATTCTTTTGGTTTCCAACCTTCGAAAATATTTTTTTTCTTTTCGAGATTCTTTCAGCATAATATGCATTTCTAAGGCTTTCGAACTAGAAAAATGAAAGAGAACCCGTTATTTCAAATAAGAACGGAATAAAAGTGATTCTAATGAAGTGTCCAACCATCGAAAAAAATCTTTTCTATTCCCGAATCTGTCTTTATTTTATGCTTTTCTAAGGCTATCAAACCAGAATAATGAAAGAGAAATAGATATCTCCAATTGAAACGCAAAAAAAAAAAAAACGCGATTCTTTTCAAGTTTCCAACCTTCGAAAATAAATTTTTTCTTTTCGAGATTTTTTCCGCATAACATCATTTTCTAAGGCTATCAAACTAGGAAAGTGAAAGAGAACCAGTTATCTCAAATAAGAATGGAAAAACAGTGATTCTAATTAAGTTTCCAACCATCGAAATAAATCTTTTCTTTTCGCGAATCTTTCTTCATTTTACGGTTTTCTAAGGCTATCAAATTAGAATAATGAAGCAAAAATAGTTATCTCAATTTCAAACGCCAAAAAAACGTGTTTTTTCTGACGTTTCGAACCTTCGAAAATATTTTTTTTTTTTTCTTTTTGAGACTCTTTCTGCATAATATACTTTTCTAAGGCCTTCAAACTAGAAATATGAAAGAGAACCAATTATTTCAAATAAGAACGGAAAAAAAGTTATTCTAATGATGTTTCCAACCATCGAAAAAAAAATTTTCTATTCCCGAATCTGTCTTTATTTTATGCTTTTCTAAGGCTATCAAACTAGAATAATGAAGGAGAAACAGTTATCTCCATTTGAAACGGAAAAAACCAGAATCTTTTGGCTTCCAAACTTCGAAAATAAATTGTCTTTTCGAGATTCTTTCCGCATAATATGCTTTTCTAAGGCTATCCAATTGAAACGCAAAAAATAAACAGGCGATTCTTTTCAAGTTTCCAACCTTCGAAAATAAATTTTTTCTTTTCGAGATTTTTTCCGCATAATATCCTTTTCTAAGGCTATCAAACTAGGAAAATGAAAGAGAACCAGTTATTTCAATTAAGAACGGAAAAAAGTTATTCTAATCAGGTTTCCAAGCATCGAAACACATCTTTTCTATTCGCGAATCTTTCTTCATTTCATGCATTTCTAAAGCTCTCAAACTAGAATAATGAAGGAAAAATAGTTATTTCCATTTGAACGCAAAAAACTCGATAATCATGTAGTTTCCGACTTTCGAAAATAATTTTTTTCTTTTCGAGATTCTTTCCGCATAATATGCTTTTCTAAGGCTATCAAACTAGAAAAAGAAGAGAACCAGTTATCTCAAATAAGAACAGAAAAAAGTTTCCAACCATCTAAATAAATCTTTTCTTTTCGCGAATCTTTCTTCATTATATGGGGTTCAATGGCTATCAAACTAGAATGATGGAGGAGAAACACTTATCTCCATTTGAAACGAAAAAAACGCGATTCTTTTGTAGTTTCGAACTTTCGAAAATAAATTTTTTCTTTTCCAGATTCTTTCCGCATAATATGCTTTTCTAAGGCTATTAAACCAGAAAAACGAAAGAGAACCCGTTATAACCAATAAGAACGGAATAAAGGTGATTCTAATGAAGTTTCCAAACATCGAAAAAAATCTACTCTATTCCCGAATCTTTCTTTATTTTATGCCTTTCTAAGGCTTTCAAAATATATTAATGAAAGAGAAATAGTTATCTCCATTTGAAACGCAAAAAAAAAAAAAAAAAAAAAAAAAAAAAACGCGATTCCTCTCGAAGTTTCTAACCTTGGAATATAAATATTTTCTTTTCGAAAATTTTTCCGTATAATATGCTTTTCTAAGGCTATCAAACTAGAATAATGAAGGAAAAATAGTTATCTCCATTTGAAACGCAAAAAAACGCGATTGTTTTGTCGTTTCCATCCTTTGAAAATAAATCTTTACTTTTCGAAATTTTTTCCGCATAATATGCTATTTCTAAGGATATCAAAGTAGAATAATGAAGGAAAAATAGTTATCTCCATTTCAAACGAAAAAAAAAGCGCAATTCTTATGAAGTTTCCATCCTTCTAAAAATAATTTTTTCTTTTTCAGATTTATTCCGGATAATATGCTTTATGAAGCTATCAAACTAGGAAAATTAAAGAGAACCGGTTATCTCACATTAGAACGGAAAAACAATGATTCTAATGATTTTTTAGAACCATAGAAGTAAATCTTTTCTTTTCGGGAATCTTTCTTCATTTTGTGCTTTTCTAAGGCTATGAAACTAGAATAATGAAAGAGAAATATTTATCTCCATTTGAAACGCAAAAAAACGCGATTCTTTTGAAGTTTCCAACCTTCGAAAATAAAATTTTTCTTTTCGACATTCTTTCCGCATAATATGCTTTTCTAAGGCTATCAAATTAGAAAAATGAAGAGAACCAGTTATCTCAAATATGAACGGAAAAACAGTGATTCTAATTAAGTTTCCAACCATCGAAATAAATCTTTTCTTTTCGCGAATCTTTCCTCATTTTATGGTTTTCTTAGGCTATCAAATTAGAATAATGAAGGAAAAATAGTTATCTCCATTTGAAACGCAAAAAACCAGATACCTTTGGTTTCCAACCTTCGAAAATATTTTTTTTCTTTTCGAGATTCTTTCCGCATAATATGCTTTTCTAAGGCTATCAAACTAGAAAAATGAAGAGAACCAGTTATCTCAAATAAGAACGGAAAAACAGTGATTCTAATTAAGTTTCCAACCATCGAAATAAATCTTTTCTTTTCGCGATTCTTTCTTCATTTTAATGCTTTTCTAAGGCTATCAAACTAGAATAATGAAGAAGCAATAGTTATCTACATTTGAAACGCAAAAAAACAAGCGATTCTTTTGAAGTTTGAAACCTTCGAAAATAATTTTTTTCTTTTCGAGATTCTTTCCGCATAATATGCTTTTCTAAGGAATTCAAACTAGAAAAATGAAAAAGAACCAGTTATCTCAAATAAGAACGGAATAAAAGGGATTCTAATGAAGTTTCCAACCATTGAAATAAATCTTTGCTTTTCGCGAATCTTTCTTCATTTTATGGTTTTCTATGGCTATCAACCTAGAATGATGAAAAAGAAACACTTACCTCCATTTGAAACGAAAAAAACGCGATTCTTTTGACGTTTCCAACCTTCGAATATAAATTTTTTCTTTACGGGATTCTTTCCGCATAATATGCTTTTCTAAGGCTATCAAACTAGAAAAATGAAAGAGAACCAGTTATCTCAAATATGAACGGAAAAAAACTGATTCCAATGAAGTTCCAACCTTCGAAAAAAATATGTTCTTTTCGCGAACCTTTCTAAATTTTAATGCTTTTCTATGGCCATCAAACTAGACTAATGAAGGAGTAATAGTTATCTCCATATGAAACGCAAACAAAGCAGATTATTTTGGTTTCCAACCTTCGCAAATAAATTCCTTCTTTTCGAGATTCTTTCCGAATAATATGCTTTTCTAAGGGTATCAAACTAGAAAAATGAAAGAGAACCAGTGATCCCATATAAAAACGGAAAAAAAGTCATTCTAATGAGGTTTCCAACCTTCGAAAATAATTTTTTTCTTTTGGAGATTCTTTCCGCATGATATGCTTTTCTAAGGCTATCAAACTAGAAAAATGAAGAGAACCAGTTATCTCAAATAAGAACGGAATAAAAGGGATTCTAATGAAGTCTCCAACCATCGAAATAAATCTTTGCTTTTCGCGAATCTTTCTTCATTTTATGGTTTTCTATGGCTATCAACCTAGAATGATGGAAGAGAAACACTTACCTCCATTTGAAACGAAAAAAACGCGATTCTTTTGACGTTTCCAACCTTCGAATATAAATTTTTTCTTTTGGAGATTCTTTACGCATGATATGCTTTTCTAAGGCTATCAAACTAGAAAAATGAAGAGAATCAGTTATCTCAAATAAGAATGGAAAAACAGTGATTCTAATTAAGTTTGCAACCATCGAAATAAATCTTTTCTTTTCGCGAATCTATCTTCATTTAATTGTTTTCTATGGCTATCAAACTAGAAGAATGAAGGAAAAATAGTTATCTCAATTTCAAACGCCAAAAAATCGTGTTTCTTCTGACGTTTCCAACCTTGGAAAATATTTTTTTTTCTTTTGGAGATTCTTACTGCATAATATGCTTTTCTAAGGCTATCAAACAAGAAATATGAAAGAGAACCAATTATTTCAAATAAGAACGGAAAAAAAGTTATTCTAATGATGTTTCCAACCATCGAAAAAAATCTTTTCTATTCCAGAATCTGTCTTTATTTTATGCTTTTCTAAGGCTCTCAAACTAGAATTTTGAAGGTGAAATTGTTATCTCCATTTCAAACGGAAAAAACGAGATTCTTTTGGTTTACAAACTACGAGAATTATTTTTTTCTTTTCGAGATTCTTTCCGAATAATATGTATTTCTAAGGCTTTCAAACTAGAAAAATGAAAGAGAACCCGTTATTTCAAATAAGAACGGAATTAAAGTGATTCTAATGATGTTTCCAACCATCGAAATAAATCATTTCTTTTCGCGAAGCTTTCTTCGTTTTATGGTCTTCTAGGCTATCATACAAGAATATTGACGGGGAAATAGTTATATCCATTTGAAACGCAAAAAAACACGCGATTCTTTCGAAGTTTCCAACCATCGAAAATAAATTTTTTCTTTTTGAGATTTTTTCCGCATAACATTTTTTTCTAAGGCTATCAAACTAGGAAAATGAAAGAGAACCAGTTATTTCAATTAAGAACGGAAAAAAAGTTATTCTAATGAGGTTTCCAAGCATCGAAACACATCTTTTCTATTCGCGAATCTTTCTTCATTTTATGCATTTCTAAAGCTCTCAAAATAGAATAATAAAGGATAAATAGTTATCTCCATTTCAAAAGCAAAAAACGCGATTATTATGAAGATTCGAACCTTCGAAAATAAATTTTATCTTTTCGAGATTCTTTCCGCATAATATGCTTTTCTAAGGCTGTTAAACTAGAAAAATGAAAGAGAACCAGTTATCTCAAATAAGAACGGAAAAAAAAGTGATTCTAATGAGGTTTCCAACCATCGAAAAAAATCTTTTCTATTCGCGAATCTTTCTTCATTTTATGCTTTTCTAAGGCCATAAACTAGAATAATGAAGGAGAAATAGTTATCTCCATTTGAAACGCAAAAAACCAGATACTTTTGGTTTCCAACCTTCGAAAATATTTTTTTTCTTTTCGAGATTCTTTCCGCATAATATGCTTTTCTAAGGCTATCAAACTAGAAAAATGAAGAGAACCAGTTATCTCAAATAAGAACGGAAAAACAGTGATTCTAATTATGTTTCCAACCATCGAAATAAATCTTTTCTTTTCGCGAATCTTTCTTCATTTTATGGTTTTCTAAGGCTATCAAACTAGAATAATGAAGGAGAAATAGTTTTCTCCATTTCAAACGCAAAAACCAGATTCTTTTGGTTTCCAACCTTCGAAAATAATTTTTTTCTTTTCGAGATTCTTTCCGCATAATATGCTTTTCTAAGGCTTTCAAAATAGAAAAACGAAAGAGAACCAGTGATCCCATATAAAAACGGAAAAAAAGTCGTTCTAATGAGATTTCCAACCAAAGAAATAAATCTTTTCTATTCGTGAATCTTTCTTCATGTTATGCTTTAAAAAGGCTATCAAACAAGAATAATGAAGGAGAAATAGTTTTCTCCATTTGAAACGCAAAAAAACAAGCGATTCTTATGAAGTTTCCAAACTTCGAAAATAAATTTTTTCTTTTCGTGATTCCTTACGCATAATATGCTTTTCTAATGCTATCAAAATAGAAAATGAAGAGATCCAGTTATCTCAAATAAGAACGGAAAAACAGTGATTCTAATTAAGTTTCCAACCATCGAAATAAATCTTTTCTTTTCGCGAATCTTTCTTCATTTTATGGTTTTCTACGGCTATCAAACTAGAATAGCGAAGAAAAAATAGTTATCTCCATTTCAAACGCAAAAAAACGTCATTCTTCTGACTTTTCCAACCTTCGAAAGTATTTTTTTTTTTTTTGGAGATTCTATCCGCATAATATGCTTTTCTAAGGCAATCAAACTAAAAATATGAAAGAGAACCAGTTATCTCAAATAAGAACGGAATAAAAGGGATTCTAATGAAGTTTCCAACCATCGAAATAAATCTTTCCTTTTCGCGAATCTTTCTTCATTTTATGGTTTTCTATGGCTATCAACCTAGAATGATGGAAGAGAAACACTTATCTCCATTTGAAACGAAAAAAACGCGATTCTTTTGACGTTTCCAACCTTC
Source organism: Metallyticus violacea (assembly GCA_030762175.1). NCBI lineage: Eukaryota > Metazoa > Arthropoda > Insecta > Mantodea > Metallyticidae > Metallyticus > Metallyticus violacea. The sequence continues at coordinate 79,339,072 of CM060842.1, read as the reverse complement.
GAATATAAATTTTTTCTTTACGAGATTCTTTCCGCATAATATGCTTTTCTAAGGGTATCAAACTAGAAAAATGAAAGAGAACCAGTTATCTCAAATAAGAACGGAAAAAAATTTATTCTAATGATGTTTCTAACCATCGAAAAAAATCCTTTCTATTCCCGAATCTGTCTTTATTTTATGCTTTTCTATGGCTATCAAACTGGAAAAATGAAAGATTAATAGTTATCTCCATTTGAAACGTTAAAAATAAAACGCGATACTTTTGAAGTTTCCAACCTTCGAAAATAATTTTTTTCTTTTCGAGATTTTTTCCTGTTAATATGCTTTTCTAAGGCTATCAAACTAGATAAATAAACGAGAACCAGTTTTCTCATAAAGAACGGAAAAAAGTGATTCTAATGAAGTTTCCAACCTTCGAAAATAAATATTTTCTCTTCGAGATTCTTTCGACAGAATATGCTTTCTAAGGCTATCAAACTAAAAATATGAAAGAGAACCAGTTATCTCAAATAAGAACGGAAAAAAAGTTATTCTAATGATGTTTCCAACCTTCGGAAAAAATCCTTTCTATTCCCGAGTCTGTCTTTATTTTATGTTTTTCTAAGGATATCAAACTAGAATAGTGAAGGAGAAATAGTTATCTCCATTTGAAATGCAAAAAACCAGATACATTTGGTTTCCAACCTTCGAATATAATTTTTTTCTTTTCGAGATTCTTTCCGCATAATATGCTTTTCTAAGGAATTCAAACTAGAAAAATGAAAGATAACCAGTTATCTCAAATAGGAACGGAATAAAAGGGATTCTAATGAAGTCTCCAACCATCGAAATAAATCTTTGCTTTTCGCGAATCTTTCTTCATTTTATGGTTTTCTATGGCTATCAACCTAGAATGATGGAAGAGAAACACTTACCTCCATTTGAAACGAAAAAAACGCGATTCTTTTGACGTTTCCAACCTTCGAATATAATTTTTTTCTTTTGGAGATTCTTTCCGCATGATATGGTTTTCTAAGGCTATCAAACTAGAAATATGAAAGAGAACCAGTTATCTCAAATAAGAACGGAAAAAAAGTTATTCCAATGATGTTTCCAACCATCGAAAAAAATCCTTTCTATTCCCGAATCTGTCTTTATTGTATGCTTTTCTAAGGCTATCAAACTAGAAAAATGAAAGAGAACCAGTTATCTCAAATAAGAACGGAAAAAAAGTGATTCCAATGAAGTTCCAACCATCGAAAAGAATATTTTCTTTTCGCGTATCTTTCTTCATTTTAATGCTTTTCTAAGGCTATCAAACCAGAATAATGAAGGAGAAATAGTTATCTCCATTTGAAACGCAAAAAAACAAGCGATTCTTTTGAAGTTTCCAACCTTCGAAAATAATTTTTTTCTTTTCGAGATTCTTTCCGCATAATATGCTTTTCTAAGGCTATCAAACTAGAAAAATGAAGAGAACCAGTTATCTCAAATAAGAATGGAAAAACAGTGATTCTAATTAAGTTTCCAACCATCGAAATAAATCTTTTTTTTCGCGAATCTTTCTTCATTTAATTGTTTTCTAAGGCTATCAAACTAGAAGAATGAAGGAAAAATAGTTATCTCAATTTCAAACGCCAAAAAAACGTGTTTCTTCTCACTTTTCCAACCTTCGAAAATATTTTTTTTTTCTTTTGGAGATTCTTTGTGCATAATATGCTTTTCTAAGGCTATCAAACTAGAAATATGAAACAGAACCAATTATTTCAAATAAGAACGAAAAAAAAGTTATTCTAATGATGTTTCCAACCATCGAAAAAAATCTTTTCTATTCCCGAATCTGTCTTTATTTTATGCTTTTCTAAGGCTATCAAACTAGAATAATGAAGGAGAAATTGTTATCTCCATTTCAAACGGAAAAAACCAGATTCATTTGGTTTACAAACTTCCAGAATTATTTTTTTCTTTTCGAGATTCTTTCCGAATAATATGTATTTCTAATGTTTTCAAACTAGAAATATGAAAGAGAACCCGTTATTTCAATAAGAACGGAATTTAAGTGATTCTAATGAAGTTTCCAACCATCGAAATAAATCTTTTCTTTTCGCGAAGCTTTCTTCGTTTTATGGTCTTCTAGGCTATCATACAATAATAATGACGGGGAAATAGTTATCTCCATTTGAAAAGCAAAAAAACACGCGATTCTTTTCAAGTTTCCAATCTTCGAAAATAAATTTTTTCTTTTCGAGATTTTTTCCGCATAACATTTTTTCTAAGGCTATCAAATTAGGAAAATGAAAGAGAACCAGTTATTTCAATTAAGAACGGAAAAAATGTTATTCTAATGAGGTTTCCAAGCATCGAAACACATCTTTTCTATTCGCGAATCTTTCTTCATTTTATGCATTTCTAAAGCTCTCAAACTAGAATAATGAAGGATAAATAGTTATCTCCATTTCAAAAGCAAAAAAACGCGATTATTTTGAAGATTCGAAACTTCGAAAATAAATTTTATCTTTTCGAGATTCTTTACGCATAATGTGCTTTTCTAAGGCTGTTAAACTAGAAAAATGAAAGAGAACCAGTTATCTCAAACAAGAACGGAAAAAAAGTTATTCTAATGATGTTTCCAACCATGGAAAAAAATCCTTTCTATTCCCGAATCTGTCTTTATTTTATGCTTTTCTAAGGCTATCAAACTAGAAAAATGAAAGAGAACCAGTTATCTCAAATAAGAAGGGGAAAAAAGTGATTCTTTTGAAGTTTCCAACCTTCGAAAATAAATTCTGTCTTTTCGAGATTCTTTCCGCATAATATGCATTTCTAAGGCTATCCAATTGAAACGAAAAAAAAAAAAAAAAACACGCGATTCTTTTCAAGTTTCCAACCTTCGAAAATAAATGTTTCTTTTCGAGATTTTTTCCGCATTATATCCTTTTCTAAGGCTATCAAACTAGGAAAATGAAAGAGAACCAGTTATTTCAATTAAGAACGGAAAAAAGTTTTTCTAATCAGGTTTACAAGCATCGAAACACATCTTTTCTATTCGCGAATCTTTCTTCATTTCATGCATTTCTAAAGTTCTCAAACTTAGAATAATGAAGGATAAATAGTTATCTCCATTTCAAAAGCAAAAAAACGCGATTATTCTGCAGATTCGAACCTGCGAAAATAAAATTTTTCCTTTCGAGATTCTTTCGGCATAATATGCTTTTCTAAGGCTATTAAACTAGAAAAATTAAAGAGAACCAATCATCCCATATAAAAACAGAAAAAAAGTCATTTTAATGAGGTTTCCAACCATAGAAATAAATCTTCTGTTTTCGCGTATCTTTCGTCATTTTATACTTTTCTAAGGCTATCAAAATAGAATAATGAAGGAAAAATAGTTATTTCCATTTGAAACGCAAAAAAACTCGATAATCATGAAGTTTCCAACCTTCGAAAATAATTTTTTTCTTTACGAGATTCTTTCCGCACAATATGCTTTTCTAAGGCTATCAAACTAGAAAAAGAAGAGAACCAGTTATCTCAAATAAGAACAGAAAAAAGTTTCCACCCATCGAAATAAATCTTTTCTTATCGCGTAGCTTTCTTCATGTTATGGTTTTCTAAGGGTATCAAACTAGAATAATTAAAGAGAAATAGATATCTCCAATTGAAGTGCAAAAAAAAAAAAAAAAATACGCGATTCTTTTCAAGTTTCCAACCTTCGAAAATAAATTTTTTCTTTTCGAGATTTTTTCGACAGAATATGTTTTCTAAGGCTATCAAACTAAAAATATGAAAGAGTTATCTCAAATAAGAACGGAAAAAAAGTTATTCTAATAATGTTGCCAACCATTGAAAAAAATTCTTTCTATTCCCGAGTCTGTCTTTATTTTATGCTTTTCTAAGGATATCAAACTAGAATAGTGAAGGAGAAATAGTTATCTCCATTTGAAATGCAATAAACCAGATATATTTGGTTTCCAACCTTCGAATGTAATATTTTCTTTTCGAGATTCTTTCCGCATAATATGCTTTTCTAAGGAATTCAAACTAGAAAAATGAAAGAGAACCAGTTATCTCAAATAAGAATGGAAAAACAGTGATTCTAATTAAGTTTCCAACCATCGAAATAAATCTTTTCTTTTCGCGAATCTTTCTTCATTTTACGGTTTTCTAAGGCTATCAAATTAGAATAATGAAGCAAAAATAGTTATCTCAATTTCAAACGCCAAAAAAACGTGTTTTTTCTGACGTTTCCAACCTTCGAAAATATTTTTTTTTTTTTTTCTTTTGGAGACTCTTTCTGCGTAATATACTTTTCTAAGGCTATCAAACTAGAAATATGAAAGAGAACCAATTATTTCAAATAAGAACGGAAAAAAAGTTATTCTAATGATGTTTCCAACCATCGAAAAAAAAATTTTCTATTCCCGAATCTGTCTTTATTTTATGCTTTTCTAAGGCTATCAAACTAGAATAATGAAGGACAAAAAGTTATCTCCATTTGAAATACAAAAAACCAGATTCTTTTGGTTTCCAACCTTCGAAAATAATTTTTTTCTTTTCGAGATTCTTTCCGCATAATATGATTTTCTAAGGCTATCAAACTAGAAAATGAAGAGAACCAGTTATCTCAAATAAGAACGTAAAGCCAGTGATTCTAATTACGTTTCCAACCATCGAAATAAATCATTTCTTTTCGCGAATCTTTCTTCATTTTATGGTTTTCTAAGGCTATCAAACTAGAATAGTGAAGGTGAAATAGTTATCTCCATTTGAAACGCAAAAACCAGATACATTTGGTTTCCAACCTTCGAAAATAATTTTTTTTCTTTTCGAGATTCTTTCCGCATAATATCCTTTTCTAAGGATTTCTAACTCGAAAAATGAAAGAGAACCAGTTATCTCAAATAAGAACGGAATAAAAGGGATTCTAATGAATTTCCAACCATCGAAATAAATCTTTGCTTTTCGCGAATCTTTCTTCATTTTATGGTTTTCTATGGCTATCAACCTAGAATGATGGAGGAGAAACCCTTATCTCCATTTGAAACGAAAAAAACGCGATTCTTTTGACGTTTCCAACCTTCGAATATAAATTTTTTCTTTAAGAGATTCTTTCCGCATAATGTGCTTTTCTAAGGGTATCAAACTAGAAAAATGAAAGAGAACCAGTTATCTTAAATATGAACGGAAAAGAACTGATTCCAATGAAGTTCCAACCTTCGAAAAAAATATTTTCTTTTCGCGAATCTTTCTTCATTTTAATGCTTTTCTATGGCCATGAAACTAGACTAATGAAGGAGAAATAGTTATCTCCATTTGAAACGCAAACAAAGCAGATTCTTTTGGTTTCCAACCTTCGCAAATAATTTTTTTCTTTTCCAGATTCTTACCGAATAATATGCTTTTCTAGGGCTATCAAACTAGAAACATGAAAGGGAACCAGTGATCCCATTTAAAAACGGAAAAAAAGTCATTCTAATGAGGTTTCCAACCATAGAAATAAATCTTGTGTTTTCGCATATCTTTCGTCGTTTTATACTTTTCTAACGCTATCAAAATAGAATAATGAAGGAAAAATAGTTATCTCCATTTCAAACGCCAAAAAACATGATTATTCTGACGTTTCCAACCTTCGAAAATATTTTTTTTCTTTTGGAGATTCTTTCCGCATGATATGGGTTTCTAAGGCTATCAAACTTAAAAAATGAAAGAGAACCAGTTATCTCAAATAAGAACGGAAAAAAAGTGATTCTTTTGAAGTTTCCAACCTTCGAAAATAAATTCTGTCTTTTCGAGATTCTTTCCGCATAATATGCATTTCTAAGGCTATCCAATTGAAACGCAAAAAAAAAAACACGCGATTCTTTTCAATTTTCCAACCTTCGAAAATAAATTTTCTTTTCGAGATTTTTTCCGCATAATATCCTTTTCTAACGCTATCAAACTAGGAAAATGAAAGAGAACCAGTTATTTCAATTAAGAACGGAAAAAAGTTTTTCTAATCAGGTTTCCAAGCATCGAAACACATCTTTTCTATTCGCGAATCTTTCTTCATTTCATGCATTTCTAAAGCTCTCAAACTACAATAATGAAGGATAAATAGTTATCTCCATTTCAAACGCAAAAAAACGCGATTATTTTGAAGATTCGAAACTGCGAAAATAAATTTTTTCCTTTCGAGATTCTTTCGGCATAATATGCTTTTCTAAGGCTATTAAACTAGAAAAATTAAAGAGAACCAATGATCCCATATAAAAACGGAAAAAAAGTCATTTTAATGAGGTTTCCAACCATAGAAATAAATCTTCTGTTTTCGCGTATCTTTCGTCATTTTATACTTTTCTAAGGCTATCAAAATAGAACAATGAAGGAAAAATAGTTATTTCCATTTGAAACGCAAAAAAACTCCATAATCATGAAGTTTCCAACCTTCGAAAATAATTTTTTTTCTTTTCGAGATTCTTTCCGCATAATATGCCTTTCTAAGGCTATCAAACTATAAAAAGAAGAGAACCAGTTATCTCAAATAAGAACAGAAAAAAGTTTCCAACCATCGAAATAAATCTTTTCTTTTCGCGTAGCTTTCTTCATTTTATGGTTTTCTAAGGCTATCAAACTAGAAAAATGAAGGAGAAATAGTTATCTTAATTTGAAACGCAAAAAAACGCGATTCTTTCGAAGTTTCCAACCTTAGAAAATAAATTTTTTCTTTTCTAGATTCTTTCCGCATAATATGCTTTTCTAAGGCTACTAAACCAGAAAAACGAAAGAGAACCAGTTATTTCAATTAAGAACGGAATAAAAGTGATTCTAATGAAGTTTCCAACCATTGAAAAAAATCTATTCTATTCCCGAATCTGTCTTTATTTTATGCTTTTCTAAGGCTATCAAACTAGAATAATGAAGGAGAAATAGTTATCTTCATTTGAAACGCAAAAAAACGCGATTCTTTAGAAGTTTCCAACCTTCGAAAATAAATTTTTTCTTTTCGAGATATTTTCCGCATAATATCTTTTCTAAGGCCATCAAACTAGGAAAATGAAAGAGAACAAGTTATTTCAATTAAGAACGGAAAAAATGTGATTCAAATGAAGTTTCCAACCATCGAAATAAAGGTTTCCTTTTCGCCTTACTTTCTTCATTATATGCTTTTCTAAGGCTATCAAACTAGCATAATGAAGGAAAAATAGTTATCTCCATTTGAAAGGCAAAAAAACGCGATTCATTTGAAGTTTCCAACCTTCGAAAATAATTTTTTTCTTTTCGAGATTCTTTCCGCATAATACCCTTTTCTTAGGCTATTAAACTAGAAAAATGATAGAGAACCAGTTATCTCAAATAAGAACGGAAAAAAGTTTCCAACCATCGAAATAAATCATTTCTTTTCGCGAATCTTTCTTCATTTTATGGTTTTCTAATGCTATCAAACTAGAATAATAAAGGAGAAATAGTTATCTTCATTTGAAACGCAAAAAAACGCGATTCTTTTGAAGTTTCCAACCTTCGAAAATAAATGTTTTCTTTTCGAGATTCTTTCCGCATAATATGCTTTTCTAAGGCTATTAAACCAGAAAAATGAAAGAGAACCAGTTATCTCAAATAAGAACTGAAAAAAGGTGATTCTAATGAGGTTTCCAACCATCGAAATAAATCTTTTCTATTCGCGAATCTTTCTTCATTTTATGCTTTTCTAAGGCTATCAAACTAGAATAATGAAGAAGAAATAGTTATCTTCATTTGAAACTCAAAAAAAAAAATACGCGATTCTTTTGAAGTTTTCAACCTTCGAATACAAATTTTTTCTTTTCTAGATTTTTTCCGCTTAATATCCTTTTCTAAGGCTATCAAACTAGGAAAATGAAAGAAAACCAGTTATTTCAATTAAGAACGGAAAAAAGTTAATCTAATGAGGTTTCCAAGCATCGAAACACATCTTTTCTATTCGAGAATCTTTCTTCATTTCATGCATTTCTAAAGCTCTCAAACTAGAATAATGAAGGACAAATAGTTATCTCCATTTGAAACGCAAAAAAACAAGCGATTCTTTTGAAGTTTCCAACTTTCGAAAATAAATTTTTTCTTTTCGTGATTCTTTCCGCATAAAATGCTTTTCTAAGGCTATCAAACTAGAAAATGAAGAAAACCAGTTATCTCAAATAATAACGGAAAAACAGTGATTCTAATTAAGTTTCCAACCATCGAAATAAATCTTTTCTTTCCGCGAATCTTTCTCATTTTATGGTTTTCTAAGGCTATCAAACTAGAATAATGAAGCAAAAATAGTCATCTCCATTTCTAACGCAAAAACGTGATTCTTCTGACGTTTCCAACCTTCGAAAATAATTTTTTTCTTTTCGAGATTCTTTCCGCATAATATGCATTTCTAAGGCTTTCAAACTAGAACAATGAAAGAGAACCCGTTATTTCAAATAAGAACGGAAAATAAGTGATTCTAATGAAGTTTCCAACTATCGAAATAAATCTTTTCTTTTCGCGAATCTTTCTTCGTTTTATGGTCTTCTAGGCTATCATACAAGAATAATGAAGGAGAAATAGTTATCTCCATTTGAAAGGCAAAAAACACGCGATACTTTTGAAGTTTCCAAACTTCGAAAATAAATTCTTTTTTTCGAGATTCTTTCCGCATAATATGCTTTTCTAAGGCTATCAAATTGAAACGCAAAAAAAAAAAAAACGCGATTCTTTTATAGTTTCCAACCTTCAAAAATAAATTTTTTCTTTTCGAGATTTTTTCCGCATAATATCCTTTTCTATGGCTATCAAACTAGGAAAATGAAAGAGAACCAGTTATTTCAATTAAGAACGGGAAAAAAGTTATTCTAATGAGGTATCCAAGCATCGATCACATCTTTTCTATTTGCGAATCTTTCTTCATTTCATGCATTTCTAAAGCTCTCAAACTAGAATAATAAAGGATAAACAGTTATCTCCATTTCAAACGCAAAAAAACGCGATTATTTTGAAGATTCGAACCTTCGAAAATAAATTTTTTCTTTTCGAGATTCTTTCCGCATAATATGCTTTTCTAAGGCTATTAAACTAGAAAAATGAAAGAGAACCATTAATCCTATATAAAAACGGAAAAAAAGTCATTCTTATGAGGTTTCCAACCATAGAAATAAATCATTTCTATTCGCGAATCTTACTTCATTTTATGCTTTTCTAAGGCTATCAAACTAGAATAATGAAGGAGAAATAGTTATCTCCATTTGAAACGGAAAAAACCTGATCCTTTTGGTTTCCAAACTTCGAAAATAATTTTTTTATTTTAGAGATCCTTTCCGCATAATATGCATTTCTAAGGCTTTCCAACTAGAAAAATGAAAGAGAACCCGTTATTTCAAATTAGAACTGAATAAAAGTGATTCTAATGAAGTTTCCAACAATCGAAATAAATCTTTTCTTTTCGCGAATATTTCTTCGTTATATGGTTTTCTAGGCTATCATACAAGAATAATGAAGGAGAAATAGTTATCTCCATTTGAAAGGCAAAAATCACGCGATTCTTTTAAAGTTTCTAACCTTCGAAAATAAATTCTTTCTTTTCGAGATTCTTTCCGCATATTATGATTTTCTAAGTCTATCAAATTGAAACGCAAAAAAAAAAAAAAAAAAAAAAAAAGGCGATTCTTTTCAAGTTTCCAACCTTCGAAAATATTTTTTTTCCTTTCGAGATTTTTCCGCATAATATCCTTTTCTATGCCTATCAAACTAGGAAAATGAAAGAAAACCAGTTATTTCAATTAAGAACGGAAAAAAGTGATTCTAATGAAGTTTCCACCATCGAAATAAATCTTTTCTATTCGCGAATCTTTCGTCATGCTATCCTTTTCTAAGGCTATCAAACAAGAATAATCAAGGAGAAATAGTTATCTCCATTTGAAACGCAAAAAAAACAAGCGATTCTTTTCAAGTTTCCAACCTTCGAAAATAATTTTTTTCTTTTCGAGATTGTTTCCGCATAATATGATTTTCTAAGCTATCAAACTAGAAAAATGAAGAGAACCAGTTATCTCAAATAAGAACGGAAAAAAAGTTATTCTAATGATGTTTCCAACCATCGAAAAAAATCCTTTCTATTCCCGAATCTGTCTTTATTTTATGCTTTTCTAAGGCTATCAAACTAGAAATATGAAAGAGAACCAGTTATCTCAAATAAGAACGGAAAAAAAATCATTCCAATGAAGTTCCAACCATCTAAAAGAATATTTTCTTTTCGCGAATCTTTCTTCATTTTAATGCTTTTCTAAGGATATCAAACTAGAATAATGAGGGAGAAACAGTTATCTCCATTTGAAACGCAAACAAAGCAGATTCTTTTGGTTTCCCACATTCGAAAATAAATTTTTTCTTTTCGAGATTTTTTCCGAATAATATGCTTTTCTAAGGCTATCAAACTAGAAAAACGAAAGAGAACCAGTGATCCCATATAAAAACGGAAAAAAGTTATTCTAATGAGGTTTCCAACCATAGAAATAAATCTTTATTTTTCGCGTATCTTTCGTCATTTTATGCTTTTCTAAGGCTATCAAAGTAGAATAATGAAGGAAAAATAGTTATTTCCATTTGAAACGCAAAAAAAACTCGATATTTATGAAGTTTCCAAACTCCGAAAATAATTTTTTTCTTCTTGAGATATTTTCCGCATAATATGCTTTTCTAAGGCAATCAAAGTAGATAAATAAAAGAGAACCAGTTATCTCAAATAAGAACTGAAAAAAAGTGATTCTAATGAGGTTTCCAACCATAGAAATAAATCTTTTCTATTCGCGAATCTTTCTTCATTTCATGCTTTTCTAAGGCAATCAAAGTAGAATAATGAAGGAGAAATAGGTATCTCCATTGGAAAAGCAAAAAAAAAAAAAAAAAAAAAAAAAAAAAAAAAACCTGATTCTTTTGAAGTTTCCAACCTTCCAAAATAAATATTTTTTCTTCTACAAGATTTTTTCCGCTTAATATCCCTTTCTAAGACTATCAAACTAGAAAAATGAAAGAGAACCAGTTATATCAAATAAAAACGGAAAAAAATGATTCTAATGAGGTTTCCAACCATCGAAATAAATCGTTTCTATTCGCGAATCTATCTTCATTTTATTCTTTCCTAAGGCTATCAAACTAGAATACTGAAGGAGAAATAGTTATCTCCATTTGAAACGCAAAAAAAGCGATTCTTTTCAAGCTTCCAACCTTCGAATATAAATTTTTTCTTTTCGAGATTTTTTTTGCATAATATCCTTTTTTAAGGCTATCAAACTAGGAAAATGAAACAGAACCAGTTATTTCAATTAAGAACGGAAATAAAGTGATTCAAATGAAGTTTCCAACCATGGAAATAAATGTTTTCTTTTCGCGAATCTTTCTTCATTTTATGCTTTTCTAAGGCTATCAAACTAGCATAATGAAGGAAAAATAGTTATCTCCATTTGAAAGGCAAAAAAACGCGATTCATTTGAAGTTTCCAACCTTCGAAAATAAACTTTTTCTTTTCGAGATTCTTTCCCCATAATATGCTTTCCTAAGGCTATCAAACTATAAAAATGAAAGGGAACCAGTTATCTCAAATAAGAACGGAAAAAGTGATTGTAATGAAGTTTCCAATCATCGAAATAAATCATTTCTTTTCGCAAATCTTTCTTCATTTTATGCTTTTCTAAGGCTATCAAACTAGAATAATGAATGAGAAATAGCTATCTCCATTTGAAAAGCAAAAAAAACACGATTCTTTTGAAGTTTCCAAACCTTCGAAAATAAATTCCTTCTTTTCGAGATTTTTTCCGCATAATATGCTTTTCTAATGCTATCAAAGCAGAAAAATGAAAGAGAACCATTTATCTCAAATAAGAACGGAAGAAAAGTGATTCTAATGAGGTTTCCAACCATCGAAATAAATCTTTTCTATTCGCGAATCTTTCTTCATTTTCTGCTTTTCTAAGGCTATCAAACTAGAATAATGAAGGAGAAATAGTTATCTCCATTTGAAACGGAAAAAACCATTTTCTTTTGGTTTCCAACCTTCGAAAATAATTTTTTTCTTTTCGAGATTCTTTCCGCATAATATGAATTTCTAAGGCTCTCAAACTAGAAAAATGAAAGAGAATCCGTTATTTCAAATAAGAACGGAATAAAAGTGGTTCTAATGAAGTTTCCAACCATCGAAATAAATGTTTTCTTTTTGCGAAACTTTCTTCGTTTTATGGTCTTGTAGGCTATCAAACAAGAATAATGAAGAAGAACAGTTATCTCCATTTGAAACGCAAAAAAAACGCGATTCTTTTCAAGTTTCCAACCTTCGAAAATAATTTTATTCTTTTCGAGATTCTTTCCGCATAATATGATTTTCTAAGGCTATTAAACTAGAAAAATGATAAAGAAACAGTTATCTCAAATAAGAACGGAAAAAAGTTTCCAACCATCCAAATAAATCATTTCTTTTCGCGAATCTTTCTTTATTTTATGGTTTTCTAAAGCTATCAAACTAGAATAATGAAGGAGAAATAGTTATCTTCATTTGAAACGCAAAAAAAACGCGATTCTTTTGAAGTTTCCAACCTTCGAAAATAAATTTTTTCTTTTCGAGATTCTTTCCGCATAATATGCTTTTATAAGGCTATTAAACCAGAAAAATGAAAGTGAACCAGTTATCTCAAAAAAGAACTGAAAAAAAGTGATTCTAATGAGGTTTCCAACCATCGAAATAAATCTTTTCTATTCGCGAATCTTTCTTCATTTCATGCTTTTCTAAGGCTATTAAACTAGGAAAATGAAAGAGAACCAGTTTATTTAATTAAGAACGGAAAAAAAGTTATTCTAATGAGGTTTCCATGCATCGAAACACATCTTTACTATTCGCGAATCTCTCTTCATTTTATGCATTTCTAAAGCTCTCCAACTAGAATAATGAAGGATAAATGGTTATATCCATTTGAAAGGCAAAAAAAACGCGATTCAATTGAAGTTTCCAACCTTCGAAAATAAACTTTTTCTTTTCTACATTCTTTCCCCATAATATGCTTTCCTAAGGCTATCAAACTAGTTAAATGAAAGGGAACCAGTTATCTCAAATAAGAACGGAAAAAGTGATTGTAATGAAGTTTCCAATCATCGAAATAAATCATTTCTTTTCGCGAATCTTTCTTCATTTTATAATTTGCTAAGGCTATCAAACTAGAATAATGAAGGAGAAATAATTATCTCCATTTGAAACGCAAAAATACCCGATTCTTTTGACGTTTCCAACCTTTGAAAATAAATTTTTTCCTTTCCAGATTCTTTCCGAATAATAGCCTGTCTAAGGCAACAAATTACAAAAATGAAAGAGAACCAGTTATCTCAAAGAAGAACGGAAAAAAAGTGATTATAATGAAGTTTCCAACCATCGAAAAAAATCTTTCCTATTCCCGAATCTGTCTTAATTTTATGCTTTTCTAAGGCTATCAAACTAGAATAATGAAGGAGAAATAGTTATCTCCATTTGAAACGCAAAAAACACGCGATTCTTTTGAAGTTTCCAACCTTGGAAAACAAATTCTTTCTTTTCGAGATTCTTTCCGCATAATATACTTTTCTAAGGCTATCAAATTGAAACGCAAAAAAAAAAAACGCGATTCTTTTCAAATTTCCAACCTTCGAAAATTAATTTTTTCTTTTCGAGATTTTTTCCGCCAAATTTTCCTTTTCTAATGCTATCAAACTAGGAAAATGAAAGAGAACCAGTTATTTCAATTAAGAACGGAAAAAAGTTATTCTAATCAGGTTTCCAAGCATCGAAACATATCTTTTCTATTCGCGAATCTTTCTTCATTTCATGCATTTCTAAAGCTCTCAAACTAGAATAATGAAGGATAAATAGTTATCTCCATTTCAAATGCAAAAAAAAAACGCGATTATTTTGAAGATTCGAACCTTCGAAAATAAATTTTTTCTTTTCGAGATTCTTTCCGCATAATATGCTTTCTAAGGATATTAAACCAGAAAAAGGAACGAGAACCCGTTATTTCAAAAAACAACGGAATAAAAGTGATTCTAATGAAGTTTCCAACCATCGAAAAAAATCTTTTCTATTCCCGAATCTGTCTTTATTTTATGCTTTTCTAAGTCTATCAAACTAGAATAATGAAGGAGAAATAGTTATCTCCATTTGAAACGCAAAAAAAACGCGATTCTTTTGTAGTTTCCAACCTTCGTAAATAAATTTTTTTCTATTCGAGATTCTTTCCGCATAATATGCTTTTCTAAGGCTATTAAACCAGAAAAATGAAAGAGAACCAGTTATCTCAAATAAGAACTGAAAAAAGTGATTCTAATGAGTTTTCCAACCATCGAAATAAATCTTTTCTATTCGCGAATCTTTCTTCATTTTATGCTTTTCTAAGGCTATCAAACTAGAATAATAAAGGAGAAATAGTTATCTCCATTTGAAACGCAAAAAAAAAAAAACACGATACTTTTGAAGTTTTCAACCTTCGAATACAAATTTTTTCTTTTCTAGATTTTTTCCGCATAATATCCTTTTCTAAGGCTATAAAACTAGGAAAATGAAAGATAACCAGTTTATTTAATTAAGAACGGAAAAAAAGTTATTCTAATGAGGTTTCCAAGCATGGAAACACATCTTTACTATTCGCGAATCTCTCTTCATTTTATTTTTTTCTAAACCTCTCAAACTAGAATAATGAACGATAAATGGTTATATCCATTTGAAACACAAAAAACGCGATTCTTTTAAAGTTTCGAACATTCGAAAATAAATTTTTTCTTATCGAGATTTTTTCCTGATAATATCCTTTTCTAAGGCTATCAAACTAGGAAACTGAAAGAGAACCAGTTATTTCAATTAAGAACGGAAAAAAAGTAATTCAAATGAAGTTTCCAACCATCGAAATAAATGTTTTCTTTTCGCGAACCTTTCTTCATTTTATGCTTTTCTAAGGCTATCAAACAAGAATAATGAAGGAGAAATAGTTTCCTCCATTTGAAACGAAAAAAAAAAAAAAAAAAAAAAAAAAAAACTGATTCCTTTGAAGTTTCCAACCTTCCAAAATAAATATTTTTTCTTCTACAAGATTTTTTCCGCATAATATACCTTTCTAAGACTATCAAACTAGAAAAATGAAAGAGAACCAGTTATATCAAATAAAAACGGAAAAAAAGTGATTCTAATGAGGTTTCCAACCATCGAAATAAATCGTTTCTATTCGCGAATCTATCTTCATTTTATGCTTTCCTAAGGCTATCAAACTAGAATACTGAAGGAGAAATAGTTATCTCCATTTGAAACGCAAAAAAAGCGATTCCTTTCAAGCTTCCAACCTTCGAATATAAATTTTTTCTTTTCGAGATTTTTTTTGCATAATATCCTTTTCTAAGGCTATCAAACTAGGAAAATGAAACAGAACCAGTTATTTCAATTAAGAACGGAAATAAAGTGATTCAAATGAAGTTTCCAACCATGGAAATAAATGTTTTCTTTTCGCGAATCTTTCTTCATTTTATGCTTTTCTAAGGCTATCAAACTAGCATAATGAAGGAAAAATAGTTATCTTCATTTTAAACGCAAAAAAACGCGATTCATTTGAAGTTTCCAACCTTCGAAAATAAATTTTTTCTTTTCGAGATTCTTTTCGCATAATATGCTTTCCTAAGGCTATTAAACTAGAAAAATGAAAGAGAACCAGTTATTTCAAATAAGAACGAAAAAAAAGTGATTCAATGAGGTTTGCTACCAGCGAAATAAATATTTTCTATTCGCGAATCTTTCTTCATTTTCTGCTTTTCTAAGGCTATCAAACTAGAATAATGAAGGAGAAATAGTTATCTCCATTTGAAACGGAAAAAACCATTTTCTTTTGGTTTCCAACCTTCGAAAATAATTTTTTTCTTTTCGAGATTCTTTCCGCATAATATGAATTTCTAAGGCTCTCAAACTAGAAAAATGAAAGAGAATCCGTTATTTCAAATAAGAACGGAATAAAAGTGGTTCTAATGAAGTTTCCAACCATCGAAATAAATGTTTTCTTTTTGCGAAACTTTCTTCGTTTTATGGTCTTGTAGGCTATCAAACAAGAATAATGAAGAAGAACAGTTATCTCCATTTGAAACGCAAAAAAAACGCGATTCTTTTCAAGTTTCCAACCTTCGAAAATAATTTTATTCTTTTCGAGATTCTTTCCGCATAATATGATTTTCTAAGGCTATTAAACTAGAAAAATGATAAAGAAACAGTTATCTCAAATAAGAACGGAAAAAGGTTTCCAACCATCCAAATAAATCATTTCTTTTCGCGAATCTTTCTTTATTTTATGGTTTTCTAAAGCTATCAAACTAGAATAATGAAGGAGAAATAGTTATCTCCATTTGAAAGGCAAAAATCACGCGATTCTTTTGAAGTTTCTAACCTTCGAAAATAAATTCTTTCTTTTCGAGATTCTTTCCGCATAATATGATTTTCTAAGTCTATCAAATTGAAACGCAAAAAAAAAAAAAAAAAAAAAAAAAAAGGCGATTCTTTTCAAGTTTCCAACCTTCGAAAATATTTTTTTTCCTTTCGAGATTTTTCCGCATAATATCCTTTTCTATGCCTATCAAACTAGGAAAATGAAAGAAAACCAGTTATTTCAATTAAGAACGGAAAAAAGTGATTCTAATGAAGAAGTTTCCACCATCGAAATAAATCTTTTCTATTCGCGAATCTTTCGTCATGTTATCCTTTTCTAAGGCTATCAAACAAGAATAATCAAGGAGAAATAGTTATCTCCATTTGAAACGCAAAAAAAACAAGCGATTCTTTTCAAGTTTCCAACCTTCGAAAATAATTTTTTTCTTTTCGAGATTCTTTCCGCATAATATGATTTTCTAAGCTATCAAACTAGAAAAATGAAGAGAACCAGTTATCTCAAATAAGAACGGAAAAAAAGTTATTCTAATGATGTTTCCAACCATCGAAAAAAATCCTTTCTATTCCCGAATCTGTCTTTATTTTATGCTTTTCTAAGGCTATCAAACTAGAAAAATGAAAGAGAACCAGTTATCTCAAATAAGAACGGAAAAAAAATCATTCCAATGAAGTTCCAACCATCTAAAAGAATATTTTCTTTTCGCGAATCTATCTTCATTTTAATGCTTTTCTAAGGATATCAAACTAGAATAATGAGGGAGAAACAGTTATCTCCATTTGAAACGCAAACAAAGCAGATTCTTTTGGTTTCCCACATTCGAAAATAAATTTTTTCTTTTCGAGATTTTTTCCGAATAATATGCTTTTCTAAGGCTATCAAACTAGAAAAACGAAAGAGAACCAGTGATCCCATATAAAAACGGAAAAAAGTTATTCTAATGAGGTTTCCAACCATAGAAATAAATCTTTATTTTTCGCGTATCTTTCGTCATTTTATGCTTTTCTAAGGCTATCAAAGTAGAATAATGAAGGAAAAATAGTTATTTCCATTTGAAACGCAAAAAAAACTCGATATTTATGAAGTTTCCAACCTCCGAAAATAATTTTTTTCTTCTTGAGATATATTCCGCATAATATGCTTTTCTAAGGCAATCAAAGTAGATAAATAAAAGAGAACCAGTTATCTCAAATAAGAACTGAAAAAAAGTGATTCTAATGAGGTTTCCAACCATAGAAATAAATCTTTTCTATTCGCGAATCTTTCTTCATTTCATGCTTTTCTAAGGCAATCAAAGTAGAATAATGAAGGGGAAATAGGTATCTCCATTGGAAAAGCAAAAAAAAAAAAAAAAAAAAAAACCCTGATTCTTTTGAAGTTTCCACCCTTCCAAAATAAATATTTTTTCTTCTACAAGATTTTTTCCGCTTAATATCCCTTTCTAAGACTATCAAACTAGAAAAATGAAAGAGAACCAGTTATATCAAATAAAAACGGAAAATATGATTTTAATGAGGTTTCCAACCATCGAAATAAATCGTTTCTATTCGCGAATCTATCTTCATTTTATTCTTTCCTAAGGCTATCAAACTAGAATACTGAAGGAGAAATAGTTATCTCCATTTGAAACGCAAAAAAAGCGATTCTTTTCAAGCTTCCAACCTTCGAATATAAATTTTTTCTTTTCGAGATTTTTTTTGCATAATATCCCTTTTTAAGGCTATCAAACTAGGAAAATGAAACAGAACCAGTTATTTCAATTAAGAACGGAAATAAAGTGATTCAAATGAAGTTTCCAACCATGGAAATAAATGTTTTCTTTTCGCGAATCTTTCTTCATTTTATGCTTTTCTAAGGCTATCAAATTAGCATAATGAAGGAAAAATAGTGATCTCCATTTGAAAGGCAAAAAAACGCGATTCATTTGAAGTTTCCAACCTTCGAAAATAAAGTTTTTCTTTTCGAGATTCTTTCCCCATAATATGCTTTCCTAAGGCTATCAAACTATAAAAATGAAAGGGAACCAGTTATCTCAAATAAGAACGGAAAAAGTGATTGTAATGAAGTTTCCAATCATCGAAATAAATCATTTCTTTTCGCAAATCTTTCTTCATTTTATGCTTTTCTAAGGCGATCAAACTAGAATAATGAATGAGAAATAGCTATCTCCATTTGAAAAGCAAAAAAAACACGATTCTTTTGAAGTTTCCAAACCTTCGAAAATAAATTCTTTCTTTTCGAGATTTTTTCCGCATAATATGCTTTTCTAATGCTATCAAAGCAGAAAAATGAAAGAGAACCATTTATCTCAAATAAGAACGGAAGAAAAGTGATTCTAATGAGGTTTCCAACCATCGAAATAAATCTTTTCTATTCCGCGAATCTTTCTTCATTTTCTGCTTTTCTAAGGCTATCAAACTAGAATAATGAAGGAGAAATAGTTATCTCCATTTGAAACGGAAAAAACCATTTTCTTTTGGTTTCCAACCTTCGAAAATAATTTTTTTCTTTTCGAGATTCTTTCCGCATAATATGAATTTCTAAGGCTCTCAAACTAGAAAAATGAAAGAGAATCCGTTATTTCAAATAAGAACGGAATAAAAGTGGTTCTAATGAAGTTTCCAACCATCGAAATAAACGTTTTCTTTTTGCGAAACAATCTTCGTTTTATGGTCTTGTAGGCTATCAAACAAGAATAATGAAGAAGAACAGTTATCTCCATTTGAAACGCAAAAAAAACGCGATTCTTTTCAAGTTTCCAACCTTCGAAAATAATTTTATTCTTTTCGAGATTCTTTCCGCATAATATGATTTTCTAAGGCTATTAAACTAGAAAAATGATAAAGAAACAGTTATCTCAAATAAGAACGGAAAAAAGTTTCCAACCATCCAAATAAATCATTTCTTTTCGCGAATCTTTCTTTATTTTATGGTTTTCTAAAGCTATCAAACTAGAATAATGAAGGAGAAACGCAAAAAAAACGCGATTCTTTTGAAGTTTCCAACCTTCGAAAATAAATTTTTTCTTTTCGAGATTCTTTCCGCATAATATGCTTTTATAAGGCTATTAAACCAGAAAAATGAAAGTGAACCAGTTATCTCAAAAAAGAACTGAAAAAAAGTGATTCTAATGAGGTTTCCAACCATCGAAATAAATCTTTTCTATTCGCGAATCTTTCTTCATTTCATGCTTTTCTAAGGCTATTAAACTAGGAAAATGAAAGAGAACCCGTTTATTTAATTAAGAACGGAAAAATAGTTATTCTAATGAGGTTTCCATGCATCGAAACACATCTTTACTACTCGCGAATCTCTCTTCATTTTATGCATTTCTAAAGCTCTCCAACTAGAATAATGAAGGATAAATGGTTATATCCATTTGAAAGGCAAAAAAAACGCGATTCAATTGAAGTTTCCAACCTTCGAAAATAAATTTTTTCTTTTCTACATTCTTTCCCCATAATATGCTTTCCTAAGGCTATCAAACTAGTTAAATGAAAGGGAACCAGTTATCTCAAATAAGAACGGAAAAAGTGATTGTAATGAAGTTTCCAATCATCGAAATAAATCATTTCTTTTCGCGAATCTTTCTTCATTTTATAATTTGCTAAGGCTATCAAACTAGAATAATGAAGGAGAAATAATTATCTCCATTTGAAACGCAAAAATACCCGATTCTTTTGACGTTTCCAACCTTTGAAAATAAATTTTTTCCTTTCCAGATTCTTTCCGAATAATAGCCTGTCTAAGGCAACAAATTACAAAAATGAAAGAGAACCAGTTATCTCAAAGAAGAACGGAAAAAAAGTGATTCTAATGAAGTTTCCAACCATCGAAAAAAATCTTTCCTATTCCCGAATCTGTCTTAATTTTATGCTTTTCTAAGGCTATCAAACTAGAATAATGAAGCAGAAATAGTTATCTCCATTTGAAACGCAAAAAATGCGATTCATTTGAAGTTTCCAACCTTCGAAAATAAATTTTTTCTTTTCGAGATTCTTTCCGCATAATATGCTTTCCTAAGGCTATCAAACCAGAAAAATGAAAGGGAACCAGTTATTTCAAATAAGAACGGAATAAAAGTGGTTCTAATGAAGTTTCCAACCATCGAAATAAATGTTTTCTTTTTGCGAAACTTTCTTCGTTTTATGGTCTTGTAGGCTATCAAACAAGAATAATGAAGAAGAACAGTTATCTCCATTTGAAACGCAAAAAAAACGCGATTCTTTTCAAGTTTCCAACCTTCGAAAATAATTTTATTCTTTTCGAGATTCTTTCCGCATAATATGATTTTCTAAGGCTATTAAACTAGAAAAATGATAAAGAAACAGTTATCTCAAATAAGAACGGAAAAAAGTTTCCAACCATCCAAATAAATCATTTCTTTTCGCGAATCTTTCTTTATTTTATGGTTTTCTAAAGCTATCAAACTAGAATAATGAAGGAGAAATAGTTATCTTCATTTGAAACGCAAAAAAAACGCGATTCTTTTGAAGTTTCCAACCTTCGAAAATAAATTTTTTCTTTTCGAGATTCTTTCCGCATAATATGCTTTTATAAGGCTATTAAACCAGAAAAATGAAAGTGAACCAGTTATCTCAAAAAAGAACTGAAAAAAAGTGATTCTAATGAGGTTTCCAACCATCGAAATAAATCTTTTCTATTCGCGAATCTTTCTTCATTTCATGCTTTTCTAAGGCTATTAAACTAGGAAAATGAAAGAGAACCAGTTTATTTAATTAAGAACGGAAAAAAAGTTATTCTAATGAGGTTTCCATGCATCGAAACACATCTTTACTATTCGCGAATCTCTCTTCATTTTATGCATTTCTAAAGCTCTCCAACTAGAATAATGAAGGATAAATGGTTATATCCATTTGAAAGGCAAAAAAAACGCGATTCAATTGAAGTTTCCAACCTTCGAAAATAAACTTTTTCTTTTCTACATTCTTTCCCCATAATATGCTTTCCTAAGGCTATCAAACTAGTTAAATGAAAGGGAACCAGTTATCTCAAATAAGAACGGAAAAAGTGATTGTAATGAAGTTTCCAATCATCGAAATAAATCATTTCTTTTCGCGAATCTTTCTTCATTTTATAATTTGCTAAGGCTATCAAACTAGAATAATGAAGGAGAAATAATTATCTCCATTTGAAACGCAAAAATACCCGATTCTTTTGACGTTTCCAACCTTTGAAAATAAATTTTTTCCTTTCCAGATTCTTTCCGAATAATAGCCTGTCTAAGGCAACAAATTACAAAAATGAAAGAGAACCAGTTATCTCAAAGAAGAACGGAAAAAAAGTGATTATAATGAAGTTTCCAACCATCGAAAAAAATCTTTCCTATTCCCGAATCTGTCTTAATTTTATGCTTTTCTAAGGCTATCAAACTAGAATAATGAAGGAGAAATAGTTATCTCCATTTGAAACGCAAAAAACACGCGATTCTTTTGAAGTTTCCAACCTTGGAAAACAAATTCTTTCTTTTCGAGATTCTTTCCGCATAATATACTTTTCTAAGGCTATCAAATTGAAACGCAAAAAAAAAAAACGCGATTCTTTTCAAATTTCCAACCTTCGAAAATTAATTTTTTCTTTTCGAGATTTTTTCCGCCAAATTTTCCTTTTCTAATGCTATCAAACTAGGAAAATGAAAGAGAACCAGTTATTTCAATTAAGAACGGAAAAAAGTTATTCTAATCAGGTTTCCAAGCATCGAAACATATCTTTTCTATTCGCGAATCTTTCTTCATTTCATGCATTTCTAAAGCTCTCAAACTAGAATAATGAAGGATAAATAGTTATCTCCATTTCAAATGCAAAAAAAAAACGCGATTATTTTGAAGATTCGAACCTTCGAAAATAAATTTTTTCTTTTCGAGATTCTTTCCGCATAATATGCTTTCTAAGGATATTAAACCAGAAAAAGGAACGAGAACCCGTTATTTCAAAAAACAACGGAATAAAAGTGATTCTAATGAAGTTTCCAACCATCGAAAAAAATCTTTTCTATTCCCGAATCTGTCTTTATTTTATGCTTTTCTAAGTCTATCAAACTAGAATAATGAAGGAGAAATAGTTATCTCCATTTGAAACGCAAAAAAAACGCGATTCTTTTGTAGTTTCCAACCTTCGTAAATAAATTTTTTTCTATTCGAGATTCTTTCCGCATAATATGCTTTTCTAAGGCTATTAAACCAGAAAAATGAAAGAGAACCAGTTATCTCAAATAAGAACTGAAAAAAGTGATTCTAATGAGTTTTCCAACCATCGAAATAAATCTTTTCTATTCGCGAATCTTTCTTCATTTTATGCTTTTCTAAGGCTATCAAACTAGAATAATAAAGGAGAAATAGTTATCTCCATTTGAAACGCAAAAAAAAAAAAAACACGATACTTTTGAAGTTTTCAACCTTCGAATACAAATTTTTTCTTTTCTAGATTTTTTCCGCATAATATCCTTTTCTAAGGCTATAAAACTAGGAAAATGAAAGATAACCAGTTTATTTAATTAAGAACGGAAAAAAAGTTATTCTAATGAGGTTTCCAAGCATGGAAACACATCTTTACTATTCGCGAATCTCTCTTCATTTTATTTTTTTCTAAACCTCTCAAACTAGAATAATGAACGATAAATGGTTATATCCATTTGAAACACAAAAAACGCGATTCTTTTAAAGTTTCGAACATTCGAAAATAAATTTTTTCTTATCGAGATTTTTTCCTGATAATATCCTTTTCTAAGGCTATCAAACTAGGAAACTGAAAGAGAACCAGTTATTTCAATTAAGAACGGAAAAAAAGTAATTCAAATGAAGTTTCCAACCATCGAAATAAATGTTTTCTTTTCGCGAACCTTTCTTCATTTTATGCTTTTCTAAGGCTATCAAACAAGAATAATGAAGGAGAAATAGTTTCCTCCATTTGAAACGCAAAAAAAAAAAAAAAAAAAAAAAAAAAAACTGATTCCTTTGAAGTTTCCAACCTTCCAAAATAAATATTTTTTCTTCTACAAGATTTTTTCCGCATAATATACCTTTCTAAGACTATCAAACTAGAAAAATGAAAGAGAACCAGTTATATCAAATAAAAACGGAAAAAAAGTGATTCTAATGAGGTTTCCAACCATCGAAATAAATCGTTTCTATTCGCGAATCTATCTTCATTTTATGCTTTCCTAAGGCTATCAAACTAGAATACTGAAGGAGAAATAGTTATCTCCATTTGAAACGCAAAAAAAGCGATTCCTTTCAAGCTTCCAACCTTCGAATATAAATTTTTTCTTTTCGAGATTTTTTTTGCATAATATCCTTTTCTAAGGCTATCAAACTAGGAAAATGAAACAGAACCAGTTATTTCAATTAAGAACGGAAATAAAGTGATTCAAATGAAGTTTCCAACCATGGAAATAAATGTTTTCTTTTCGCGAATCTTTCTTCATTTTATGCTTTTCTAAGGCTATCAAACTAGCATAATGAAGGAAAAATAGTTATCTTCATTTTAAACGCAAAAAAACGCGATTCATTTGAAGTTTCCAACCTTCGAAAATAAATTTTTTCTTTTCGAGATTCTTTTCGCATAATATGCTTTCCTAAGGCTATTAAACTAGAAAAATGAAAGAGAACCAGTTATTTCAAATAAGAACGAAAAAAAAGTGATTCAATGAGGTTTGCTACCAGCGAAATAAATATTTTCTATTCGCGAATCTTTCTTCATTTTCTGCTTTTCTAAGGCTATCAAACTAGAATAATGAAGGAGAAATAGTTATCTCCATTTGAAACGGAAAAAACCATTTTCTTTTGGTTTCCAACCTAGGAAAATAATTTTTTTCTTTTCGAGATTCTTTCCGCATAATATGAATTTCTAAGGCTCTCAAACTAGAAAAATGAAAGAGAATCCGTTATTTCAAATAAGAACGGAATAAAAGTGGTTCTAATGAAGTTTCCAACCATCGAAATAAATGTTTTCTTTTTGCGAAACTTTCTTCGTTTTATGGTCTTGTAGGCTATCAAACAAGAATAATGAAGAAGAACAGTTATCTCCATTTGAAACGCAAAAAAAACGCGATTCTTTTCAAGTTTCCAACCTTCGAAAATAATTTTATTCTTTTCGAGATTCTTTCCGCATAATATGATTTTCTAAGGCTATTAAACTAGAAAAATGATAAAGAAACAGTTATCTCAAATAAGAACGGAAAAAAGTTTCCAACCATCCAAATAAATCATTTCTTTTCGCGAATCTTTCTTTATTTTATGGTTTTCTAAAGCTATCAAACTAGAATAATGAAGGAGAAATAGTTATCTCCATTTGAAAGGCAAAAATCACGCGATTCTTTTGAAGTTTCTAACCTTCGAAAATAAATTCTTTCTTTTCGAGATTCTTTCCGCATAATATGATTTTCTAAGTCTATCAAATTGAAACGCAAAAAAAAAAAAAAAAAAAAAAAAGGCGATTCTTTTCAAGTTTCCAACCTTCGAAAATATTTTTTTTCCTTTCGAGATTTTTCCGCATAATATCCTTTTCTATGCCTATCAAACTAGGAAAATGAAAGAAAACCAGTTATTTCAATTAAGAACGGAAAAAAGTGATTCTAATGAAGAAGTTTCCACCATCGAAATAAATCTTTTCTATTCGCGAATCTTTCGTCATGTTATCCTTTTCTAAGGCTATCAAACAAGAATAATCAAGGAGAAATAGTTATCTCCATTTGAAACGCAAAAAAAACAAGCGATTCTTTTCAAGTTTCCAACCTTCGAAAATAATTTTTTTCTTTTCGAGATTCTTTCCGCATAATATGATTTTCTAAGCTATCAAACTAGAAAAATGAAGAGAACCAGTTATCTCAAATAAGAACGGAAAAAAAGTTATTCTAATGATGTTTCCAACCATCGAAAAAAATCCTTTCTATTCCCGAATCTGTCTTTATTTTATGCTTTTCTAAGGCTATCAAACTAGAAAAATGAAAGAGAACCAGTTATCTCAAATAAGAACGGAAAAAAAATCATTCCAATGAAGTTCCAACCATCTAAAAGAATATTTTCTTTTCGCGAATCTTTCTTCATTTTAATGCTTTTCTAAGGATATCAAACTAGAATAATGAGGGAGAAACAGTTATCTCCATTTGAAACGCAAACAAAGCAGATTCTTTTGGTTTCCCACATTCGAAAATAAATTTTTTCTTTTCGAGATTTTTTCCGAATAATATGCTTTTCTAAGGCTATCAAACTAGAAAAACGAAAGAGAACCAGTGATCCCATATAAAAACGGAAAAAAGTTATTCTAATGAGGTTTCCAACCATAGAAATAAATCTTTATTTTTCGCGTATCTTTCGTCATTTTATGCTTTTCTAAGGCTATCAAAGTAGAATAATGAAGGAAAAATAGTTATTTCCATTTGAAACGCAAAAAAAACTCGATATTTATGAAGTTTCCAACCTCCGAAAATAATTTTTTTCTTCTTGAGATATATTCCGCATAATATGCTTTTCTAAGGCAATCAAAGTAGATAAATAAAAGAGAACCAGTTATCTCAAATAAGAACTGAAAAAAAGTGATTCTAATGAGGTTTCCAACCATAGAAATAAATCTTTTCTATTCGCGAATCTTTCTTCATTTCATGCTTTTCTAAGGCAATCAAAGTAGAATAATGAAGGGGAAATAGGTATCTCCATTGGAAAAGCAAAAAAAAAAAAAAAAAAAAAAAAAAAAAAAAAAAAAAAAACCCTGATTCTTTTGAAGTTTCCACCCTTCCAAAATAAATATTTTTTCTTCTACAAGATTTTTTCCGCTTAATATCCCTTTCTAAGACTATCAAACTAGAAAAATGAAAGAGAACCAGTTATATCAAATAAAAACGGAAAATATGATTCTAATGAGGTTTCCAACCATCGAAATAAATCGTTTCTATTCGCGAATCTATCTTCATTTTATTCTTTCCTAAGGCTATCAAACTAGAATACTGAAGGAGAAATAGTTATCTCCATTTGAAACGCAAAAAAAGCGATTCTTTTCAAGCTTCCAACCTTCGAATATAAATTTTTTCTTTTCGAGATTTTTTTTGCATAATATCCCTTTTTAAGGCTATCAAACTAGGAAAATGAAACAGAACCAGTTATTTCAATTAAGAACGGAAATAAAGTGATTCAAATGAAGTTTCCAACCATGGAAATAAATGTTTTCTTTTCGCGAATCTTTCTTCATTTTATGCTTTTCTAAGGCTATCAAATTAGCATAATGAAGGAAAAATAGTGATCTCCATTTGAAAGGCAAAAAAACGCGATTCATTTGAAGTTTCCAACCTTCGAAAATAAAGTTTTTCTTTTCGAGATTCTTTCCCCATAATATGCTTTCCTAAGGCTATCAAACTATAAAAATGAAAGGGAACCAGTTATCTCAAATAAGAACGGAAAAAGTGATTGTAATGAAGTTTCCAATCATCGAAATAAATCATTTCTTTTCGCAAATCTTTCTTCATTTTATGCTTTTCTAAGGCGATCAAACTAGAATAATGAATGAGAAATAGCTATCTCCATTTGAAAAGCAAAAAAAACACGATTCTTTTGAAGTTTCCAAACCTTCGAAAATAAATTCTTTCTTTTCGAGATTTTTTCCGCATAATATGCTTTTCTAATGCTATCAAAGCAGAAAAATGAAAGAGAACCATTTATCTCAAATAAGAACGGAAGAAAAGTGATTCTAATGAGGTTTCCAACCATCGAAATAAATCTTTTCTATTCCGCGAATCTTTCTTCATTTTCTGCTTTTCTAAGGCTATCAAACTAGAATAATGAAGGAGAAATAGTTATCTCCATTTGAAACGGAAAAAACCATTTTCTTTTGGTTTCCAACCTTCGAAAATAATTTTTTTCTTTTCGAGATTCTTTCCGCATAATATGAATTTCTAAGGCTCTCAAACTAGAAAAATGAAAGAGAATCCGTTATTTCAAATAAGAACGGAATAAAAGTGGTTCTAATGAAGTTTCCAACCATCGAAATAAATGTTTTCTTTTTGCGAAACTTTCTTCGTTTTATGGTCTTGTAGGCTATCAAACAAGAATAATGAAGAAGAACAGTTATCTCCATTTGAAACGCAAAAAAAACGCGATTCTTTTCAAGTTTCCAACCTTCGAAAATAATTTTATTCTTTTCGAGATTCTTTCCGCATAATATGATTTTCTAAGGCTATTAAACTAGAAAAATGATAAAGAAACAGTTATCTCAAATAAGAACGGAAAAAAGTTTCCAACCATCCAAATAAATCATTTCTTTTCGCGAATCTTTCTTTATTTTATGGTTTTCTAAAGCTATCAAACTAGAATAATGAAGGAGAAACGCAAAAAAAACGCGATTCTTTTGAAGTTTCCAACCTTCGAAAATAAATTTTTTCTTTTCGAGATTCTTTCCGCATAATATGCTTTTATAAGGCTATTAAACCAGAAAAATGAAAGTGAACCAGTTATCTCAAAAAAGAACTGAAAAAAAGTGATTCTAATGAGGTTTCCAACCATCGAAATAAATCTTTTCTATTCGCGAATCTTTCTTCATTTCATGCTTTTCTAAGGCTATTAAACTAGGAAAATGAAAGAGAACCCGTTTATTTAATTAAGAACGGAAAAATAGTTATTCTAATGAGGTTTCCATGCATCGAAACACATCTTTACTACTCGCGAATCTCTCTTCATTTTATGCATTTCTAAAGCTCTCCAACTAGAATAATGAAGGATAAATGGTTATATCCATTTGAAAGGCAAAAAAAACGCGATTCAATTGAAGTTTCCAACCTTCGAAAATAAATTTTTTCTTTTCTACATTCTTTCCCCATAATATGCTTTCCTAAGGCTATCAAACTAGTTAAATGAAAGGGAACCAGTTATCTCAAATAAGAACGGAAAAAGTGATTGTAATGAAGTTTCCAATCATCGAAATAAATCATTTCTTTTCGCGAATCTTTCTTCATTTTATAATTTGCTAAGGCTATCAAACTAGAATAATGAAGGAGAAATAATTATCTCCATTTGAAACGCAAAAATACCCGATTCTTTTGACGTTTCCAACCTTTGAAAATAAATTTTTTCCTTTCCAGATTCTTTCCGAATAATAGCCTGTCTAAGGCAACAAATTACAAAAATGAAAGAGAACCAGTTATCTCAAAGAAGAACGGAAAAAAAGTGATTCTAATGAAGTTTCCAACCATCGAAAAAAATCTTTCCTATTCCCGAATCTGTCTTAATTTTATGCTTTTCTAAGGCTATCAAACTAGAATAATGAAGCAGAAATAGTTATCTCCATTTGAAACGCAAAAAATGCGATTCATTTGAAGTTTCCAACCTTCGAAAATAAATTCTTTCTTTTCGAGATTCTTTCCGCATAATATGCTTTCCTAAGGCTATCAAACCAGAAAAATGAAAGGGAACCAGTTATTTCAAATAAGAACGGAATAAAAGTGGTTCTAATGAAGTTTCCAACCATCGAAATAAATGTTTTCTTTTTGCGAAACTTTCTTCGTTTTATGGTCTTGTAGGCTATCAAACAAGAATAATGAAGAAGAACAGTTATCTCCATTTGAAACGCAAAAAAAACGCGATTCTTTTCAAGTTTCCAACCTTCGAAAATAATTTTATTCTTTTCGAGATTCTTTCCGCATAATATGATTTTCTAAGGCTATTAAACTAGAAAAATGATAAAGAAACAGTTATCTCAAATAAGAACGGAAAAAAGTTTCCAACCATCCAAATAAATCATTTCTTTTCGCGAATCTTTCTTTATTTTATGGTTTTCTAAAGCTATCAAACTAGAATAATGAAGGAGAAATAGTTATCTTCATTTGAAACGCAAAAAAAACGCGATTCTTTTGAAGTTTCCAACCTTCGAAAATAAATTTTTTCTTTTCGAGATTCTTTCCGCATAATATGCTTTTATAAGGCTATTAAACCAGAAAAATGAAAGTGAACCAGTTATCTCAAAAAAGAACTGAAAAAAAGTGATTCTAATGAGGTTTCCAACCATCGAAATAAATCTTTTCTATTCGCGAATCTTTCTTCATTTCATGCTTTTCTAAGGCTATTAAACTAGGAAAATGAAAGAGAACCAGTTTATTTAATTAAGAACGGAAAAAAAGTTATTCTAATGAGGTTTCCATGCATCGAAACACATCTTTACTATTCGCGAATCTCTCTTCATTTTATGCATTTCTAAAGCTCTCCAACTAGAATAATGAAGGATAAATGGTTATATCCATTTGAAAGGCAAAAAAAACGCGATTCAATTGAAGTTTCCAACCTTCGAAAATAAACTTTTTCTTTTCTACATTCTTTCCCCATAATATGCTTTCCTAAGGCTATCAAACTAGTTAAATGAAAGGGAACCAGTTATCTCAAATAAGAACGGAAAAAGTGATTGTAATGAAGTTTCCAATCATCGAAATAAATCATTTCTTTTCGCGAATCTTTCTTCATTTTATAATTTGCTAAGGCTATCAAACTAGAATAATGAAGGAGAAATAATTATCTCCATTTGAAACGCAAAAATACCCGATTCTTTTGACGTTTCCAACCTTTGAAAATAAATTTTTTCCTTTCCAGATTCTTTCCGAATAATAGCCTGTCTAAGGCAACAAATTACAAAAATGAAAGAGAACCAGTTATCTCAAAGAAGAACGGAAAAAAAGTGATTATAATGAAGTTTCCAACCATCGAAAAAAATCTTTCCTATTCCCGAATCTGTCTTAATTTTATGCTTTTCTAAGGCTATCAAACTAGAATAATGAAGGAGAAATAGTTATCTCCATTTGAAACGCAAAAAACACGCGATTCTTTTGAAGTTTCCAACCTTGGAAAACAAATTCTTTCTTTTCGAGATTCTTTCCGCATAATATACTTTTCTAAGGCTATCAAATTGAAACGCAAAAAAAAAAAACGCGATTCTTTTCAAATTTCCAACCTTCGAAAATTAATTTTTTCTTTTCGAGATTTTTTCCGCCAAATTTTCCTTTTCTAATGCTATCAAACTAGGAAAATGAAAGAGAACCAGTTATTTCAATTAAGAACGGAAAAAAGTTATTCTAATCAGGTTTCCAAGCATCGAAACATATCTTTTCTATTCGCGAATCTTTCTTCATTTCATGCATTTCTAAAGCTCTCAAACTAGAATAATGAAGGATAAATAGTTATCTCCATTTCAAATGCAAAAAAAAAACGCGATTATTTTGAAGATTCGAACCTTCGAAAATAAATTTTTTCTTTTCGAGATTCTTTCCGCATAATATGCTTTCTAAGGATATTAAACCAGAAAAAGGAACGAGAACCCGTTATTTCAAAAAACAACGGAATAAAAGTGATTCTAATGAAGTTTCCAACCATCGAAAAAAATCTTTTCTATTCCCGAATCTGTCTTTATTTTATGCTTTTCTAAGTCTATCAAACTAGAATAATGAAGGAGAAATAGTTATCTCCATTTGAAACGCAAAAAAAACGCGATTCTTTTGTAGTTTCCAACCTTCGTAAATAAATTTTTTTCTATTCGAGATTCTTTCCGCATAATATGCTTTTCTAAGGCTATTAAACCAGAAAAATGAAAGAGAACCAGTTATCTCAAATAAGAACTGAAAAAAGTGATTCTAATGAGTTTTCCAACCATCGAAATAAATCTTTTCTATTCGCGAATCTTTCTTCATTTTATGCTTTTCTAAGGCTATCAAACTAGAATAATAAAGGAGAAATAGTTATCTCCATTTGAAACGCAAAAAAAAAAAAAACACGATACTTTTGAAGTTTTCAACCTTCGAATACAAATTTTTTCTTTTCTAGATTTTTTCCGCATAATATCCTTTTCTAAGGCTATAAAACTAGGAAAATGAAAGATAACCAGTTTATTTAATTAAGAACGGAAAAAAAGTTATTCTAATGAGGTTTCCAAGCATGGAAACACATCTTTACTATTCGCGAATCTCTCTTCATTTTATTTTTTTCTAAACCTCTCAAACTAGAATAATGAACGATAAATGGTTATATCCATTTGAAACACAAAAAACGCGATTCTTTTAAAGTTTCGAACATTCGAAAATAAATTTTTTCTTATCGAGATTTTTTCCTGATAATATCCTTTTCTAAGGCTATCAAACTAGGAAACTGAAAGAGAACCAGTTATTTCAATTAAGAACGGAAAAAAAGTAATTCAAATGAAGTTTCCAACCATCGAAATAAATGTTTTCTTTTCGCGAACCTTTCTTCATTTTATGCTTTTCTAAGGCTATCAAACAAGAATAATGAAGGAGAAATAGTTTCCTCCATTTGAAACGCAAAAAAAAAAAAAAAAAAAAAAAAAAACTGATTCCTTTGAAGTTTCCAACCTTCCAAAATAAATATTTTTTCTTCTACAAGATTTTTTCCGCATAATATACCTTTCTAAGACTATCAAACTAGAAAAATGAAAGAGAACCAGTTATATCAAATAAAAACGGAAAAAAAGTGATTCTAATGAGGTTTCCAACCATCGAAATAAATCGTTTCTATTCGCGAATCTATCTTCATTTTATGCTTTCCTAAGGCTATCAAACTAGAATACTGAAGGAGAAATAGTTATCTCCATTTGAAACGCAAAAAAAGCGATTCCTTTCAAGCTTCCAACCTTCGAATATAAATTTTTTCTTTTCGAGATTTTTTTTGCATAATATCCTTTTCTAAGGCTATCAAACTAGGAAAATGAAACAGAACCAGTTATTTCAATTAAGAACGGAAATAAAGTGATTCAAATGAAGTTTCCAACCATGGAAATAAATGTTTTCTTTTCGCGAATCTTTCTTCATTTTATGCTTTTCTAAGGCTATCAAACTAGCATAATGAAGGAAAAATAGTTATCTTCATTTTAAACGCAAAAAAACGCGATTCATTTGAAGTTTCCAACCTTCGAAAATAAATTTTTTCTTTTCGAGATTCTTTTCGCATAATATGCTTTCCTAAGGCTATTAAACTAGAAAAATGAAAGAGAACCAGTTATTTCAAATAAGAACGAAAAAAAAGTGATTCAATGAGGTTTGCTACCAGCGAAATAAATATTTTCTATTCGCGAATCTTTCTTCATTTTCTGCTTTTCTAAGGCTATCAAACTAGAATAATGAAGGAGAAATAGTTATCTCCATTTGAAACGGAAAAAACCATTTTCTTTTGGTTTCCAACCTAGGAAAATAATTTTTTTCTTTTCGAGATTCTTTCCGCATAATATGAATTTCTAAGGCTCTCAAACTAGAAAAATGAAAGAGAATCCGTTATTTCAAATAAGAACGGAATAAAAGTGGTTCTAATGAAGTTTCCAACCATCGAAATAAATGTTTTCTTTTTGCGAAACTTTCTTCGTTTTATGGTCTTGTAGGCTATCAAACAAGAATAATGAAGAAGAACAGTTATCTCCATTTGAAACGCAAAAAAAACGCGATTCTTTTCAAGTTTCCAACCTTCGAAAATAATTTTATTCTTTTCGAGATTCTTTCCGCATAATATGATTTTCTAAGGCTATTAAACTAGAAAAATGATAAAGAAACAGTTATCTCAAATAAGAACGGAAAAAAGTTTCCAACCATCCAAATAAATCATTTCTTTTCGCGAATCTTTCTTTATTTTATGGTTTTCTAAAGCTATCAAACTAGAATAATGAAGGAGAAATAGTTATCTCCATTTGAAAGGCAAAAATCACGCGATTCTTTTGAAGTTTCTAACCTTCGAAAATAAATTCTTTCTTTTCGAGATTCTTTCCGCATAATATGATTTTCTAAGTCTATCAAATTGAAACGCAAAAAAAAAAAAAAAAAAAAAAAAGGCGATTCTTTTCAAGTTTCCAACCTTCGAAAATATTTTTTTTCCTTTCGAGATTTTTCCGCATAATATCCTTTTCTATGCCTATCAAACTAGGAAAATGAAAGAAAACCAGTTATTTCAATTAAGAACGGAAAAAAGTGATTCTAATGAAGAAGTTTCCACCATCGAAATAAATCTTTTCTATTCGCGAATCTTTCGTCATGTTATCCTTTTCTAAGGCTATCAAACAAGAATAATCAAGGAGAAATAGTTATCTCCATTTGAAACGCAAAAAAAACAAGCGATTCTTTTCAAGTTTCCAACCTTCGAAAATAATTTTTTTCTTTTCGAGATTCTTTCCGCATAATATGATTTTCTAAGCTATCAAACTAGAAAAATGAAGAGAACCAGTTATCTCAAATAAGAACGGAAAAAAAGTTATTCTAATGATGTTTCCAACCATCGAAAAAAATCCTTTCTATTCCCGAATCTGTCTTTATTTTATGCTTTTCTAAGGCTATCAAACTAGAAAAATGAAAGAGAACCAGTTATCTCAAATAAGAACGGAAAAAAAATCATTCCAATGAAGTTCCAACCATCTAAAAGAATATTTTCTTTTCGCGAATCTTTCTTCATTTTAATGCTTTTCTAAGGATATCAAACTAGAATAATGAGGGAGAAACAGTTATCTCCATTTGAAACGCAAACAAAGCAGATTCTTTTGGTTTCCCACATTCGAAAATAAATTTTTTCTTTTCGAGATTTTTTCCGAATAATATGCTTTTCTAAGGCTATCAAACTAGAAAAACGAAAGAGAACCAGTGATCCCATATAAAAACGGAAAAAAGTTATTCTAATGAGGTTTCCAACCATAGAAATAAATCTTTATTTTTCGCGTATCTTTCGTCATTTTATGCTTTTCTAAGGCTATCAAAGTAGAATAATGAAGGAAAAATAGTTATTTCCATTTGAAACGCAAAAAAAACTCGATATTTATGAAGTTTCCAACCTCCGAAAATAATTTTTTTCTTCTTGAGATATATTCCGCATAATATGCTTTTCTAAGGCAATCAAAGTAGATAAATAAAAGAGAACCAGTTATCTCAAATAAGAACTGAAAAAAAGTGATTCTAATGAGGTTTCCAACCATAGAAATAAATCTTTTCTATTCGCGAATCTTTCTTCATTTCATGCTTTTCTAAGGCAATCAAAGTAGAATAATGAAGGGGAAATAGGTATCTCCATTGGAAAAGCAAAAAAAAAAAAAAAAAAAAAAAAAAAAAAAAAAAAAAAACCCTGATTCTTTTGAAGTTTCCACCCTTCCAAAATAAATATTTTTTCTTCTACAAGATTTTTTCCGCTTAATATCCCTTTCTAAGACTATCAAACTAGAAAAATGAAAGAGAACCAGTTATATCAAATAAAAACGGAAAATATGATTCTAATGAGGTTTCCAACCATCGAAATAAATCGTTTCTATTCGCGAATCTATCTTCATTTTATTCTTTCCTAAGGCTATCAAACTAGAATACTGAAGGAGAAATAGTTATCTCCATTTGAAACGCAAAAAAAGCGATTCTTTTCAAGCTTCCAACCTTCGAATATAAATTTTTTCTTTTCGAGATTTTTTTTGCATAATATCCCTTTTTAAGGCTATCAAACTAGGAAAATGAAACAGAACCAGTTATTTCAATTAAGAACGGAAATAAAGTGATTCAAATGAAGTTTCCAACCATGGAAATAAATGTTTTCTTTTCGCGAATCTTTCTTCATTTTATGCTTTTCTAAGGCTATCAAATTAGCATAATGAAGGAAAAATAGTGATCTCCATTTGAAAGGCAAAAAAACGCGATTCATTTGAAGTTTCCAACCTTCGAAAATAAAGTTTTTCTTTTCGAGATTCTTTCCCCATAATATGCTTTCCTAAGGCTATCAAACTATAAAAATGAAAGGGAACCAGTTATCTCAAATAAGAACGGAAAAAGTGATTGTAATGAAGTTTCCAATCATCGAAATAAATCATTTCTTTTCGCAAATCTTTCTTCATTTTATGCTTTTCTAAGGCGATCAAACTAGAATAATGAATGAGAAATAGCTATCTCCATTTGAAAAGCAAAAAAAACACGATTCTTTTGAAGTTTCCAAACCTTCGAAAATAAATTCTTTCTTTTCGAGATTTTTTCCGCATAATATGCTTTTCTAATGCTATCAAAGCAGAAAAATGAAAGAGAACCATTTATCTCAAATAAGAACGGAAGAAAAGTGATTCTAATGAGGTTTCCAACCATCGAAATAAATCTTTTCTATTCCGCGAATCTTTCTTCATTTTCTGCTTTTCTAAGGCTATCAAACTAGAATAATGAAGGAGAAATAGTTATCTCCATTTGAAACGGAAAAAACCATTTTCTTTTGGTTTCCAACCTTCGAAAATAATTTTTTTCTTTTCGAGATTCTTTCCGCATAATATGAATTTCTAAGGCTCTCAAACTAGAAAAATGAAAGAGAATCCGTTATTTCAAATAAGAACGGAATAAAAGTGGTTCTAATGAAGTTTCCAACCATCGAAATAAATGTTTTCTTTTTGCGAAACTTTCTTCGTTTTATGGTCTTGTAGGCTATCAAACAAGAATAATGAAGAAGAACAGTTATCTCCATTTGAAACGCAAAAAAAACGCGATTCTTTTCAAGTTTCCAACCTTCGAAAATAATTTTATTCTTTTCGAGATTCTTTCCGCATAATATGATTTTCTAAGGCTATTAAACTAGAAAAATGATAAAGAAACAGTTATCTCAAATAAGAACGGAAAAAAGTTTCCAACCATCCAAATAAATCATTTCTTTTCGCGAATCTTTCTTTATTTTATGGTTTTCTAAAGCTATCAAACTAGAATAATGAAGGAGAAACGCAAAAAAAACGCGATTCTTTTGAAGTTTCCAACCTTCGAAAATAAATTTTTTCTTTTCGAGATTCTTTCCGCATAATATGCTTTTATAAGGCTATTAAACCAGAAAAATGAAAGTGAACCAGTTATCTCAAAAAAGAACTGAAAAAAAGTGATTCTAATGAGGTTTCCAACCATCGAAATAAATCTTTTCTATTCGCGAATCTTTCTTCATTTCATGCTTTTCTAAGGCTATTAAACTAGGAAAATGAAAGAGAACCCGTTTATTTAATTAAGAACGGAAAAATAGTTATTCTAATGAGGTTTCCATGCATCGAAACACATCTTTACTACTCGCGAATCTCTCTTCATTTTATGCATTTCTAAAGCTCTCCAACTAGAATAATGAAGGATAAATGGTTATATCCATTTGAAAGGCAAAAAAAACGCGATTCAATTGAAGTTTCCAACCTTCGAAAATAAATTTTTTCTTTTCTACATTCTTTCCCCATAATATGCTTTCCTAAGGCTATCAAACTAGTTAAATGAAAGGGAACCAGTTATCTCAAATAAGAACGGAAAAAGTGATTGTAATGAAGTTTCCAATCATCGAAATAAATCATTTCTTTTCGCGAATCTTTCTTCATTTTATAATTTGCTAAGGCTATCAAACTAGAATAATGAAGGAGAAATAATTATCTCCATTTGAAACGCAAAAATACCCGATTCTTTTGACGTTTCCAACCTTTGAAAATAAATTTTTTCCTTTCCAGATTCTTTCCGAATAATAGCCTGTCTAAGGCAACAAATTACAAAAATGAAAGAGAACCAGTTATCTCAAAGAAGAACGGAAAAAAAGTGATTCTAATGAAGTTTCCAACCATCGAAAAAAATCTTTCCTATTCCCGAATCTGTCTTAATTTTATGCTTTTCTAAGGCTATCAAACTAGAATAATGAAGGAGAAGTAGTTATCTCCATTTGAAACGCAAAAAACACGCGATTCTTTTGAAGTTTCCAACCTTGGAAAATAAATTCTTTCTTTTCGAGATTCTTTCCGCATAATATACTTTTCTAAGGCTATCAAATTGAAACGCAAAAAAAAAAAAAACGCGATTCTTTTCAAATTTCCAACCTTCGAAAATTAATTTTTTCTTTTCGAGATTTTTTCCGCCAAATTTTCCTTTTCTAATGCTATCAAACTAGGAAAATGAAAGAGAACCAGTTATTTCAATTAAGAACGGAAAAAAGTTATTCTAATCAGGTTTCCAAGCATCGAAACACATCTTTTCTATTCGCGAATCTTTCTTCATTTCATGCATTTCTAAAGCTCTCAAACTAGAATAATGAAGGATAAATAGTTATCTCCATTTCAAACGCAAAAAAAAACGCGATTATTTTGAAGATTCGAACCTTCGAAAATAAATTTTTTCTTTTCGAGATTCTTTCCGCATAATATGCTTTCTAAGGATATTAAACCAGAAAAAGGAACGAGAACCCGTTATTTCAAAAAACAACGGAATAAAAGTGATTCTAATGAAGTTTCCAACCATCGAAAAAAATCTTTTCTATTCCCGAATCTGTCTTTATTTTATGCTTTTCTAAGTCTATCAAACTAGAATAATGAAGGAGAAATAGTTATCTCCATTTGAAACGGAAAGAACCAGATTCTTTTGGTTTCCAACCTTCGAAATTAATTTCTTTCTTTTCGAGATTCTTTCCGCATAATATGCACTTCCAAGGCTCTCAAACTAGAAAAATGAAAGAGAACCCGTTATTTCAAATAAGAACGGAATGTAAGTTTCCAACCATCGAAATAAAGCATTTCTTTTCGCGAATCTTTCTTCATTTTATTGTTTTCTAAGGCTATCAAATTAGAATAATGAAGGAGAAATAGTTATCTTCATTTGAAACGCAAAAAAACGCGATTCTTTTGTAGTTTCCAACCTTCGTAAATAAATTTTTTTCTTTTCGAGATTCTTTCCGCATAATATGCTTTTCTAAGGCTATTAAACCAGAAAAATGAAAGAGAACCAGTTATCTCAAATAAGAACTGAAAAAAGTGATTCTAATGAGTTTTCCAACCATCGAAATAAATCTTTTCTATTCGCGAATCTTTCTTCATTTTATGCTTTTCTAAGGCTATCAAACTAGAATAATGAAGGAGAAATAGTTATCTCCATTTGAAACGCAAAAAAAAAAAAACACGATACTTTTGAAGTTTTCAACCTTCGAATACAAATTTTTTCTTTTCTAGATTTTTTCCGCATAATATCCTTTTCTAAGGCTATAAAACTAGGAAAATGAAAGATAACCAGTTTATTTAATTAAGAACGGAAAAAAAGTTATTCTAATGAGGTTTCCAAGCATGGAAACACATCTTTACTATTCGCGAATCTCTCTTCATTTTATTTTTTTCTAAACCTCTCAAACTAGAATAATGAACGATAAATGGTTATATCCATTTGAAACGCAAAAAACGCGATTCTTTTGAAGTTTCGAACATTCGAAAATAAATTTTTTCTTATCGAGATTTTTTCCTGATAATATCCTTTTCTAAGGCTATCAAACTAGGAAACTGAAAGAGAACCAGTTATTTCAATTAAGAACGGAAAAAAAGTAATTCAAATGAAGTTTCCAACCATCGAAATAAATGTTTTCTTTTCGCGAACCTTTCTTCATTTTATGCTTTTCTAAGGTTATCAAACAAGAATAATGAAGGAGAAATAGTTTCCTCCATTTGAAACGCAAAAAAAAAAAAAAAAAAAAAAAAAAAAAACTGATTCCTTTGAAGTTTCCAACCTTCCAAAATAAATATTTTTTTTTCTACAAGATTTTTTCCGCATAATATACCTTTCTTAGACTATCAAACTAGAAAAATGAAAGAGAACCAGTTATATCAAATAAAAACGGAAAAAAAGTGATTCTAATGAGGTTTCCAACCATCGAAATAAATCGTTTCTATTCGCGAATCTATCTTCATTTTATGCTTTCCTAAGGCTATCAAACTAGAATACTGAAGGAGAAATAGTTATCTCCATTTGAAACGCAAAAAAAGCGATTCCTTTCAAGCTTCCAACCTTCGAATATAAATTTTTTCTTTTCGAGATTTTTTTTGCATAATATCCTTTTCTAAGGCTATCAAACTAGGAAAATGAAACAGAACCAGTTATTTCAATTAAGAACGGAAATAAAGTGATTCAAATGAAGTTTCCAACCATGGAAATAAATGTTTTCTTTTCGCGAATCTTTCTTCATTTTATGCTTTTCTAAGGCTATCAAACTAGCATAATGAAGGAAAAATAGTTATCTCCATTTGAAAGGCAAAAAAACGCGATTCATTTGAAGTTTCCAACCTTCGAAAATAAACTTTTTCTTTTTGAGATTCTTTCCCCATAATATGCTTTCCTAAGGCTATCAAACTAGAAATATGAAAGGGAACCAGTTATCTCAAATAAGAACGGAAAAAGTGATTGTAATGAAGTTTCCAATCATCGAAATAAATCATTTCTTTTCGCAAATCTTTCTTCATTTTATGGTTTTCTAAGGCTATCAAACTAGAATAATGAAGGAGAAATAGTTATCTTCATTTTAAACGCAAAAAAACGCGATTCATTTGAAGTTTCCAACCTTCGAAAATAAATTTTTTCTTTTCGAGATTCTTTTCGCATAATATGCTTTCCTAAGGCTATTAAACTAGAAAAATGAAAGAGAACCAGTTATTTCAAATAAGAACGAAAAAAAAGTGATTCAATGAGGTTTGCTACCAGCGAAATAAATCTTTTCTATTCGCGAATCTTTCTTCAGTTTGTGCTTTTCTAAGGCTATCAAAATAGAATAATGAAGGAGAAATAGTTATCTCCATTTGAAAAGCAAAAAAACGCGATTCTGTTAAAGTTTCCAACGTTCGAAAATAAATTTTTTCTTTTGGAGATTTTTTCCGCATAATATCCTTTTCTAAGCCTATCAAACTAGGAAAATGAAAGAGAACCAATTATTTCAATTATGCAAGAAGAAAAGTGACTTAAATAAAGTTTCCAACCATCTAAATAATGGTTTACTCTTCGCGAATCGTTCTTCATTTTATGCTTTTCTAATGTTATCAAACTAGCATAATGAAGTAAAAATAGTTATCTCCATTTGAAAAGCAAAAAAAAAAAAACGCATTTTTTGACGTTTACAACCTTCGAATATAATTTTTTTCTTTTGGATATTCTTTCCGCATAATATGCGTTTCTAATGCTATCAAACTACAAAAATGAAAGAGAACCAGTTATCTCAAATAAGAACGGAAAATAAATTATTCTAATGAAGTTTCCAACCATAGAAATAAATCATTTCTATTCGCGAATCCTTCTTCATTTTATGCTTTCTAATGCTATCAAACTAGAATAATGAAGCAGAAATAGTTATCTCCATTTGAAACGCAAAAAACGCGATTCATTTGAAGTTTCGAACCTTCGAAATTAAATTTTTTCTTTTCGAGATGCTTTCCGCATAATATCCTTTTCTAACGCTATCAAAGTAGAAAAATGAAAGAGAACCAGTTATCTCAAATAAGAAGGAAAAAAAGTGATTCTAATGAGGTTTCTAACCATCGAAATAAATCTTTTTTATCCAGAATCTTTCTTCATTTTATGCTTTTCTAAGGCTATCAAACTAGAATAATGAAGGAGAAATAGCTATCTCTATTTGAAAAGCAAAAAAAACACGATTCTTTTGAAGTTTCCAAACCTTCGAAAATAAATTCTTTCTTTTTGAGATTTTTTCCGCATAATATGCTTTTCTAATGCTATCAAAGCAGAAAAATGAAAGAGAACCATTTATCTCAAATAGGAACGGAAGAAAAGTGATTCTAATGAGGTTTCCAACCATCGAAATAAATCTTTTCTATTCGCGAATCTTTCTTCATTTTCTGCTTTTCTAAGGCTATCAAACTAGAATAATGAAGGAGAAATAGTTATCCCCATTTAAAACGCAAAAAAAAACCTGATTCTTTTGAAGTTTCCAACGTTCAAATATAAATTTTTTCTTCTTCGAGATTTTTTCCGCATAATACGCTTTTCTAAGGCTATCAAACTTGAAAAATGAAAGAGAACCAGTTATTTCAAATAAGAACGGAAAAAAAGTGATTCTAATGAGGTTTACAACCATCGAAATAAATCTTTTCTATTCGCGATACTTTCTACATTTTATGCTTTTCTAAGGCTATCAAACTAAAATAATGAAGGAGAAATAGTTATCTCTATTTGAAACGCAAAAATCCGCGATTCTTTTGAAGTTTGCAACCTTCTATAATAAATTTTTTCTTTTCGAGATTTTTTCCGCATAATATTATTTTCTAAGGCTATCAAACTAGGAAAATGAAAGAGAACTAGTTAAATCAATTAAGAACGGAAAAAAAGTTTTTCTAATGAGGTATTTACCATCGAAACACATATTTTCTATTCGCGAATGTTTCTTTATTTTATGCTTTTCTAAAGCTCTCAAACTAGACTAATGAAGTAAAATTAGTTATCTCCATTTGAAACGCAAAAAAATGCGATTCTTTTGAAGTGTCCAACCTTTGAAAATAAATTTTTTCTTTTCGAGATTTTTTCCGCATAATATCCTTTTCTAAGGCTATCAAACTAGAAAAAGAAGAGAACCAGTTATCTCAAATAAGAACGGAAAAACAGTGATTCTAATTTAGTTTCCAACCATCGAAATAAATCTTTTCTTTTCGCTATTCTTTCTTCATTTTATTGTTTTCTAAGGCTATCAAACTAGAATAATGAAGGAAAAATAGTTATCTCCATTTCAAACGCAAAAATACGTGATTATTCTGACGTTTCCAAACTTCGAAATTTTTTTTTTCTTTTTCAAGATTCTTTCCGCATGATATGGATTTCTAAGGCTATCAAACTAGAAATATGAAAGAGAACTAGAAAATGAAGAGAACCAGTTATCTCAAATAAGAACGGAAAAACAGTGATTCTAATTAAGTATCCAACCATCGAAATAAATCTTTTCTTTCCGCGAATCTTTCTCATTTTATGGTTTTCTAAGGCTATCAAACTAGAATAATGAAGCAAAAGCACTTATCTCCATTTCAAACGCAAAAAACGTGATTCTTCTGACATTTCCAACCTTCGAAAATATTTTTTTTTCTTTTGGAGATTCTTTCTGCATAATATGCTTTTCTAAGGCCATCAAACTAGAAATATGAAAGAGAACCAGTTATCTCAAATAAGAACGGAAAAAAAGTTATTCTAATGATGTTTCCAACCATCGGAAAAAATTTTTCTATTCCGGAATCTCTCTTTATTTTATGCTTTTCTAAGGCTATCAAACTAGAATAATGAAGGAGAAATAGTTATCTACATTTGAACCGCAAAAAACCAGATTCTTTTGGTTTCCAACCTTCGAATAATTTTTTTCTTTTCGAGATTTTTTCCGCATAATATCCTTTTCTAGGCTATCAAACTAGGAGAATAAAACAGAACCAGTTATTTCAATTAAGAACGGAAAAAAAAGTGATTCAAATGAAGTTTCCAACCATGGAAACAAATGTTTTCCTTCCGCGAATCTTTCTTCATTTTATGCTTTTCTAAGGCTATCAAACAAGCATAATGAAGGAGAAATAGTTATCTTCATTTGAAACGGAAAAAAACGCGATTCATTTGAAGTTTCCAACCTTCGAAAATAAATTTTTATTTTCGAGATTTTTTCCGCATAATATCCTTTTCTAAGCCTATAAAACTGGGAAAATGAAAGAGAACCAGTTATTTCAATTAA
Source organism: Metallyticus violacea (assembly GCA_030762175.1). NCBI lineage: Eukaryota > Metazoa > Arthropoda > Insecta > Mantodea > Metallyticidae > Metallyticus > Metallyticus violacea. The sequence continues at coordinate 79,296,237 of CM060842.1, read as the reverse complement.
GAAGGGAAAAAAAGTTAATCTAATGAGGTTTCCAACCATCGAAATGAATCCTTTCTATTCGCGAATCTCTCTTCATTTAATGCTTTTCTAAGGCTATCAAATTAGAATAATGAAGGAAAAATAGTTATCTCCATATGAAACGCAAAAGAACGCAATTCTTTGGAAGTTTCCAACCTTAGAAAATAAATTTTTTCTATTCCAGATTTTTACCGCATAATATGCTTTTCTAAGGCTATCAAACCAGGAAAATAAAAGAGAACAGGTTATTTCAATTAAGCACGGAAAAAGGTGACTTAAATAAAGTTTCCAACCATCTAAATAATGGTTTTTTTTTCGCGAATCTTTCTTCATTTTATGCTTTTCTAATGTTATCAAACTAGCATAATGAAGTAAAAATAGTTATCTCCATTTGAAACGCAAAAAAAACGATTCATTTGTAGTTTCGAACCTTCGAAATTAAATTTTTTCTTTTCGAGATTCTTTCCGCATAATATCCTTTTCTAACGCTATCAAAGTAGAAAAATGAAACAGAACCAGTTATCTCAAAAAAAAGGAAAAATGTTGATTCTAATGAAGTTTCCAACCATCGAAATAAATCTTTTCTTTCCGCGAATCTTTCTTCATTTTATGGTTTTCTAAGAGTATCAAACTGGAATAATGAAGGAGAAACAGTTATCTTCATTTGAAACGCAAAAAAACGCGATTCTTTTGAAGTTTCCAACCTTCGAAAATAATTTTTTCTTTTCGAGATTCTTTCCGCATAATATGCTTTTCTAAGGCTATCAAACTAGAAAAATGAAAGAGAACCAGTTATCTCAATTAAGAACGGAAAAAAGTGATTCTAATGAGGTTTCTAACCATCGAAATAAATCTTTTCTATTGGCGAATCTTTCTTCATTTTATGCTTTTCTAAGGCTATCAAACTAGAATAATGAAGGAGAAATAGCTATCTTCATTTGAAAAGCAAAAAAACACGATTCATTTGAAGTTTCGTACCGTCGAAAATAAATTCTTTCTTTTCGAGATTTATTCCGCATAATATGCTTTTCCAATGCTATCAAAGCAGAGAAATTAAAGATAACCATTTATCTCAAATAAGAACGGAAGAAAAGTGAATAAAATGAGGTTTACAACCATCGAAACAAATCTTTTCTATTCGCGAATCTTTCTTCATTGTATGCTTTTCTAAGGCTATCAAACTAGAATAATGAAGGAGAAATAGTTATCTCTATTTGAAACGCAAAAATCCGCGATTCTTTTGAATCTTCCAACCTTATATAATAAAATTTTTCTTTTCGAGATTTTTTCCGCATAATATTCTTTTCTAAGGCTATCAAACTAGGAAAATGAAAGACAACCAGTTAAATCAATTAAGAACGGAAAAAAAGTTTTTCTAATGAGGTTTTTACCATCGAAACACATCTTTACTATTCGCGAATTTTTCTTTATTTTATGATTTTCTAAAGCTCTCAAACTAGAATAATGAAGGATAAATAGTTATCTCCATTGGAAACGCAAAAAAACTCGATTCTTTTGAAGTTTCCAACCTTCGAAAATAAATTTTTTCTTCTTCGAGATTTTTTCTGCATAATATGCTTTTCTCAGGCTATCAAACCAGAAAAATGAAACAGAACTAGTTACCTCAAATAAGAACAGAAAAAAGTGATTGTAATTAAGTTTCTAACCATCGAAATAAATACTTCTATTCCCTAATCTTTCTTCATTTTATGGTTTTCTAAGGTTATCAAACGCGAATAATGAAGGAAAAATAGTTATCTCCATTTGAAACGCAAAAAATCGCGATTCTTTTGAAGTGTCCAACCTTTGAAAATAGATTTTTTCTTTTCGAAATTTTTTCCGAATAATATCCTTTTCTAAGGCTATCATACTAGGAAAATTAAACAGAACCAGTTATCTCAAATAAGAACGGAAAAAAAGTGATTCTAATGAGGTTTGTAACCATCGAAATAAATCTTTTCTATTCGCGAATCTTTCTTCATTTTATGCTTTTCTAAGGCTATCAAACTAGAATAATTAAGGAAAAATAGTTATCTCCATTTGAAAAGCAAAATAACGTGATTCTTTTGACGTTTCCAACCTTCGAAAATATTTTTTTTCTTTTGGAGATTCTTTCCGCATAATATGCTTTTCTAAGGCTATCAAACTAGAAATATGAAAGAGAACCAGTTATTTCAAATAAGAACGGGAAAAAAATTATTCTAAAGATGTTTAGAAACTTCAAAATAAATCTTTTCCTTTCGCGAATCTCTCTTCATTTTATGCTTTTCTAAGGCTATCAAAATAGAAAAATGAAGGAGAAACAGTTTTCTAATAAAGAACGGAAAAAAGCGATTCTTATGAAGTTTCCAACCTTCGAAAATAAATATTTTCTCTTCGAGATTCTTTCGTTAGAATATGCTTTCTAAGACTATCAAACCAGAAAAATGAAAGAGACCCAGTTATCTCATATAAAAACGGAAAAAAGTGATTTTAATGAGGGTTCCAACCATCGAAATAAATATTTTGTTTCGGAAACCTTTCTTCATTTTATGCTTTTCTAAGGCTATCAAAATATAAAAATGAAGGAGAAATAGTTATCTCCTTTTGAAACAAAAAAACCCGATTCTTTTGAAGTTTCAAACTTTCGAAAATAAATTTTTTCTTTTTAGATTCTTTACGCATTTTATGCTTTTCTAAGACTATCAAAATAGAGAAATGAAAGAGAACGAGTTTTCTCAAAGAGGAACGGAAAAAAAGTGATTCCAATGAGGTTCAGAACCATCGAAATAAATCTTTTCTTTTTGCAAATCTTTCTTCATTTTATGCCTTTCTAAGGCTTTCGAAATATATTAATGTAAGAGAAATACTTATCTCAATTTCAAACGCAAAAAAACGTGATTCTTCTGACGTTTCCAACCTTCGAAAATTTTCTTTCTTTCTTTTGGAGATTCTTTCTGCATAATATGCTTTTCTAAGGCAATCAAACTAGAAATATGAAAGACAACCATTTATTTCAAATAAGAACGGAAAAAAAGTTATTCTAATGATGTTTCCAACCATCGAAAAAAATCATTTCTATTCCCGAATCTGTTTTATTTTATGCTTTTCTAAGGGTATCAAATTAGAATAATGAAGGAGAAATAGTTATCTCCATTTGAAACGGAAAAAACCAGATTCTTTTGGTTTCCAAACTTCGAAAATAATTTTTTTCTTTTCGAGATTCTTTCCGCATAATATGCATTTCTATAGCTTTCAAACTAGAAAAATGAAACAGAACCAGTTATTTCAAATAAGGACGGTATAAAAGTGATTCTAATGAAGTTTCCAACCATCGAAATAAATCTTTTCTTTTCGCAAATCTTTCTTCGTTTTATGGTTTTCTAGGCTATCATACAAGAATAATGAAGGGGAAATAGTTATCTCTATTTGAAACGCAAAAAAAACGCGATTCTTTTGAAGTTTCCAACCTTCGAAAATAAATTCTTTCTTTTCGAGATTCTTTCCGCATAATATGCTTTTCTAAGGCTATCAAATTGAAACGCAAAAAAAAAAACGCGATTCTTTTCAAGTTTCCAACCTTCTAAAATAAATTTTTTCTTTTCGAGATTTTTTCCGCATAATATCCTTTTCTAAGGCTATCAAACTAGGAAAATGAAAGAGAACCAGTTATTTCAATTAAGAACGGAAAAAAGTGATTCTAATGAAGTTTCCACCATCGAAATAAATATTTTCTATTCGCGAATCTTTCTTCATGTTATGCTTTTCTAAGGCTATCAAACAAGAATAATGAAGGAGAAATAGTTATCTCCATTTGAAACGCAAAAAAACATGCGATTCTTTTGAAGTTTCCAACCTTCGAAAATAATTTTTTTCTCTTCGAGATTCTTTCCGCATAATATGATTTTCTAAGGCTATCAAACTAGAAAAATGAAGAGATCCAGTTATCTCAAATAAGAACGGAAAAACAGTGATTCTAATTCAGTTTCCAACCATCGAAATAAATCTTTTCTTTTCGCGAATCTTTCTTCATTTTATGGTTTTCTAAGGCTATCAAACTAGAATAATGAAGCAAAAACAGTTATATCAATTTCAAACGCAAAAAAACGTGATTCTTCTGACGTTTCCAACCTTCGAAAATAAATTTTTTCTTTTCGAGATTCTTTCCGCATAATATGCTTTTCTAAGGCTATTAAACCAGAAAAACGAAAGAGAACCCGTTATTTAAAAAAAGAACAGAATAAAAGTGATTCTAATGAAGTTTCCAACCATCGAAAAAAGTATTTTCTATTCCCGAATCTGTCTTTATTTTATGCTTTTCTAAGGCTATCAAAGAAGAATAATGAAGGAGAAATAGTTATCTCCAATTAAAACGCAACAAAAAAAAACGCGATTCTTTTGAAGTTTCCAAACTTCGAAAATAAATTTTTTCTTTTCGAGATTCTTTCCGTGTAATATACATTTCTAAGGCTATCAAACTAGAAAAATGAAAGAAAACCAATTATTTCAAATAAGAACGGATAAAATGTGATTGTAATGAGGTTTCCAACCATAGAAATAACCTTTTCTATTCGCGAATCTTTCTTCATTTTATGCTTTTCTAAGGTGATCAATCTAGCATAATGAACGAAAAATAGTTATCTCCATTTGAAACACAAAAAAACGCGAATCATTTGAAGTTTCCAACCTTCGAAAATCAATTTTTTCTTTTCGAGATTCTTTCCGCATAATATGCTTACCTAAGGCTATCAAACTAGAAAAATGAAAGGGAACCAGTTACCTCAAATAAGAACGGAAAATGTGATAGTCAGGAAGTTTCCAATCATCGAAATAAATCATTTCTTTTCGCGAATCTTTCTTCTTTTTATGGTTTTCTAAGGCTATCAAACTAGAATAATGAGGGAGAAATAGTTATCTTCATTTGAAACGCAAAAAAACCCGCTTCATTTGAAGTTTCCAACCTTCGAAAATAAATTTTTTCTTTTCGAGATTCTTTCCGCATAATATGCTTTCCTAAGGCTATTAAACTAGAAAAATGAAAGAGAACCAGTTATTTCAAATAGAACGAAAAAAAAGTGATTCAATGAGGTTTGCTACCATCGAAATAAATCTTTTCTATTCGCGAATCTTTCTTCAGTTTATGCTTTTCTAAGGCTATCAAACTAAAACAATGAAGGAGAAATACTTATCTCCATTTGAAACGGAAAAAACCATATTCTTTTGGTTTCCAAACTTCGAAAATAATTTTTTTCTTTTCGAGATTCTTTTCGCATAATATGCATTTCTAAGGCTTTCAAACTAGAAAAATGAAAGAGAACCCGTTATTTCAAATAAGAACGGAATAATAGTGATTCTAATGAAGTATCCAACCATCGAAATAAATCTTTTCTTTTCGCGAATCTTTATTCGTTTTATGCTCTTCTAGGCTATCATACAAGAATAATGAAGGAGAAAAGTTATCTCCATTTGAAACGCAAAAAACACGCGATTCTTTTGAAGTTTCCAACCTTCGAAAATAAATTTTTTCTTTTCGACATTTTTCCGCACAATATCCTTTTCTAAGGCTATCAAACTAGGAAAATGAAAGAGAACCAGTTACTTCAATTAAGAACGGAAAATAAGTTATTCTAATGAGGTTTCCAAGCATCGAAACACATTTTTTCTATTCGCGAATCTTTCTTCATTTTGTGCCATTCTAAAGCTCTCAAACTAGAATAATGAAGGATAAAGAGTGATCTCAATTTCAAACGCAAAAAAACGGGATTATTTTGAAGAATCGAACCTTCGAATATACATTTTTTTTTCGAGATTTTTTCCGCATAATATCCTTTTCTAAGGCTATCAAACTAGGAAAATGAAAGAGAACCAGTTATTTCAATTAAGAACGGAAAAAAGGTGATTCAAATGAAGTTTCCAACCATCGAAATAAATGTTTTCTTTTGGCGAATCTTTATTCATTTTATGCTTTTCTAAGGCTATCAAACTAGCATAATGAAGGAAAAATAGTTATCTCCATTTGAAAAGCAAAAAAAAAAAAAAAAAAAAACGCGATTTTTGACCTTTCAAACCTTCGAAATTAAATTTTTTCCTTTCGAGATTCTTTCCGCACAATATGCTTTTCTAACGCTAGCAAAGTAGAAAAATGAAAGATACCCAGTTATCTCAAATAATAAGGAAAAAAAGGTGAATCTAATGAGGTTTTCAACCACCGAAATAAATCTTTTCTATTCGCGAATCTTTCTTCATTTTATGGTTTTCTAAGGCTATCAAAGTAGAATAATGAAGGAGAAATAGTTATCTCCAATTAAAACGCAACAAAAAAAACGCGATTCTTTTGTAGTTTCCAAAATTCGAAAAATAAATTTTTTCTTTTCGAGATTCTTTCGGTATAATATACTTTTCTAAGGCTATCAAACTAGAAAAATGAAAGAGAACCAATTATTTCAAATAAGAACGGAAAAAATGTGATTGTAATGAGGTTTCCAACCATAGAAATAACCTTTTCTATTCGCGAATCTTTCTTCATTTTATGCTTTTCTAAGGTTATCAATCTAGCATAATGAACGAAAAATAGTTATCTCCATTCGAAACGCAAAAAAACGCGATTCATTTTAAGTTTCCAACCTTCGAAAATAAATTTTTTCTTTTCGAGATTTTTTCCGCATAATATCCTTTTCTAAGGCTATCAAACTGGGAAAATGAAAGAGAACCAGTTATTTCAATTAAGAAGGGAAAAAAAGTTATTCTAATGAGCTTTCCAACCATCGAAATGAATCCTTTCTATTCGCGAATCTTTCTTCATTTAATGCTTTTCTAAGGCTATCAAATAAGAATAATGAAGGAAAAATAGTTATCTCCATTTGAAACGCAAAAAAACGCAATTCCTTGGAGGTCTCCAACCTCAGAAAATAAATTTTTTCTTTTCGAGATTTTTACCGCATAATATGCTTTTCTAAGGCTATCAAACTACAAAAATGAAAGAGAACCAGTTATTTCATTTAAGCACAGAATAAAGTGACTTAAATAAAGTTTCCAACCATGTAAGTAATGGTTTTCTTTTCGCGAATATTTCTTCATTTTATGCTTTTCTAATGTTATCAAACTAGCATAATGAAGTAAAAATAGTTATCTGCCTTAGTAAAGCAAAAAAAAAACGCATTATTTGACGTTTACAACCTTCGAATATAAATTTTTTCTTTTCGAGATTCTTTCCGCATAACATGCTTTTCTAAGGCTATCAAACTACAAAAATGAAAGAGAACCAGTTATCTCAAATGCGAACGGAAAAAAAGTGATTAAAATGAAGTTTCCAACCATCGAAATAAATCATTTCTATTTCCGAATCTTTCTTCATTTCATGCTTTTCTAAGGCTATTAAACTAGAATAATGAAGCAGAAATAGTTATCTCCATTTGAAACGCAAAAAATGCGATTCATTTGAAGTTTCCAACCTTCGAAAATAATTTTTTTCTTTTCGAGATTCTTTCCGCATAATATGCTTTCCTAAGGCTATCAAACCAGAAAAATGAAAGGGAACCAGTTATCTCAAATAAGAACGGAAAAAGTGATTGTAAAGAAGTTTACAACCATCGAAATAAGTCATTTCTTTTAGCGAATCTTTCTTCATTTTATGCTTTTCTAAGGCTATCAAACTAGAATAATGAAGGAGAAATAGTTATCTCCATTTGAAAAGCAAAAAAACGCGATTGTGTTAAAATTTCCAACCTTCGAAAATAAATTTTTTCTTTTCGAGATTTTTTCCGCATAATATCCTTTTCTAAGGCTGTCAAACTTGGAAAATGAAAGAGAACCAGTTATTTTAATTAAGAAGGGAAAAAAAGTTATTTTAATGAGGTTTCCAACCATCGAAATGAATAATTTCTATTCGCAAATCTTTCTTCATTTAATGCTTTTCTAAGGCTATCAAATTAGAATAATGAAGGAAAAATAGTTATCTCCATTTGAAACAAAAAAAACGCGATTCTTTTGAAGTTTCCAAACTTCGAAAATAATTTTTTTTCTATTCGAGATTCTCTCCGTATAATATACTTTTCTAAGGCTAACAAACTAGAAATATGAAAGAGAACCAGTTATTTCAAATAAGAACGGAATAAAAGTGAATCTAATGAAGTTTCCAACCATCGAAATAAATCTTTTCTTTTCGCGAATCTTTCTGCGTTTTATGGTTTTCTAAGGCTATCAAACTAGAATAATGAACCAAAAATAGTTATCTCCATCAAACGCAAATAACGTGATTCTTTTGACGTTTCCAACCTTCGAAAATATTTTTTTTTTTTTCTTTTGGAGATTCTTTCTGCATAATATGATTTTCTAAGGCCATCAAACTGAAATATGAAAGAGAACCAGTTATCTCATATAAGAACGGAAAAAAAGTTATTCTAATGATGTTTCCAACCATCGAAAAAAATCTTTTCTATTCACGAATCTCTCTTTATTTTATGCTTTTCTAAGGCTATCAAACTAGAATAATGAAGGAGAAATAGTTATCTACATTTGAAACGCAAAAAACCAGATTCTTTTCGTTTCCAACCTTCGAAAATAATTTTTTTCTTTTCGAGATTCTTTCCGCATAATATTCTTTTCTAAGGCTATCAAACTAGAAAATGAAGAAAACCAGTTATCTCAAAATAGAACGGAAAACCAGTGATTCTAATTAAGTTTCCAACCATCGAAATAAATCTTTTCTTTTCGCGAATCTTTCTACATTTTATGGTTTTCTAAGGCTATCAAACTAGAATAATGAAGGAAAAATAGTTATCTCCATTTGAAATGCAAAAAACGTGATTCATTTGACGTTTCCAACCTTCGAAAATATTTTTTTTCTTTTCGACATTCTTTCCGCAAAATATCCTTTTCTAAGGATTTCAAACTAGAAAAATGAAAGAGAACCAGTTATCTCAAATAAGAACGGAATAAAAGGGATTCTAATGAAGTTTCCAACCATCGAAATAAATCTTTTCTTTTCGCGAATCTTTCTTCGTTTTATGGCTTTCTAAGGCTATCAAACTAGAATAATGAAGGAGAAATAGTTATCTCCATTTGAAACGGAATAGACCAGATTCTTTTGGTTTCCAAACTTCGAAAATAATTTTTTTTTTTCGAGATTCTTTCCGCATAATATGCATTTCCAAGGCTTTCAAACTAGAACAATGAAAGAGAACCCGTTATTTCAAATAAGAACAGAATAAAAGTGATTCTAATGAAGTTTCCAATCATCGAAATAAATCTTTTCTTTTCGCGAATCTTTCTTCGTTTTAACGTCTTATAGGATATCATACAAGAATAATGAAGGAGAAATAGTTATCTCCATTTGAAACGCAAGAAACACGCGATTCTTTTGAAGTTTCCAAACTTCGAAAATAAATTCTTTCTTTTCGAGATTCTTTCCGCACAATATCCTTTTCTAAGGCTATCAAACTAGGAAAATGAAAGAGAACCAGTTATTTCAATTAAGAACGGAAAAAAAGTTATTCTAATGAGCTTTCCAAGCATCGATCACATCTTTTCTATTTGCGAATCTTTCTTCATTTCATGCATATCTAAAGCTCTCAAACTAGAATAATGAAGGATAAATAGTTATCTCCATTTCAAACGCAAAAAAACGCGATTATTTTGAAGATTCGAACCTTCGAAAATAAATTTTTTCTTTTGGAGATTCTTTCTGCATGATATGGTTTTCTAAGGCTATCAAACTAGAAATATGAAAGAGAACCAGTTATCTCAAATAAGAACGGAAAAAAAGTTATTCTAATGATGTTTCCAACCATCGAAACAAATCCATTCTATTCCCGAATCTGTCTTTATTAGATGCTTTTATAAGGCTATCAAACTAGAAAAATGAAAGAGAACCAGTTATCTCAAATAAGAACGGAAAAAAAGTGATTCCAATGAAGTTCCAACCATCGAAAAGAATATTTTCTTTTAGCGAATCCTTCTTCATTTTAATGCTTTTCTAAGGCTATCAAACTAGAATAATGAAGGAGAAACAGTTATCTCCATTTGAAACGCAAACAAAGCAGATTTTTTTGGTTTCCAACCTTCGAAAATAAATTTTTTCTTTTCGACATTCTTTCCGAATAATATGCTTTTCTAAGGCTATCAAACTAGAAAAACGAAAGAGAACAAGTGATCCCATATAAAAACGGAAAAAAGTCATTCTAATGAGGTTTCCAACCATAGAAATAAATCTTCTGTTTTCGCGTATCTTTCGTCATTTTATGCTTTTCTAAGGCTTTCAAAATAGAATAATGAAGGAAAAATAGTTATTTCCATTTGAAACGCAAAAAAAACTCGATATTTATGAAGTTTCCAACCTTCGAAAATAATTTTTTTCTTCTTGAGATATATTCCGCATAATATGCTTTTCTAAGGCAATCAAAGTAGATAAATAAAAGAGGGTTATTTCAAATAAGAACGGAAAAAAAGTGATTCCAATAAAGTTTCCAACCATCGAAATAAATCTTTTCTTTTCGCGAATCTTTCTTAATTTTATGCTTTTCTAACGCTATCAAACTAGAATAATGAAGGAGAAATAGTTATCTCCATTTGAAACGCAAAAGTACGCGATTCTTTTGACGTTTCCAACCTTTAAAAATAAATTTTTTCCTTTGCAAATTCTTTCCGAATAATAGCCCGTCTAAGGCTACAAAACTACAAAAATGAAAGAGAACCAGTTATCTCAAATAAGAACGGAAAAAATCTAATTCTAATGAAGTTTCCACCATGGACATAAATCTTTTCTATTCGCGAATATTTCTTCATGTTATGCTTTTCTAAGGCTATCAAACAAGAATAATGAAGGAGAAATAGTTATCTCAATTTCAAACGCAAAAGAACGTGATTCTTCTGACGTTTCCAACCTTCGAAAATTTTTTTTTTTTTTTTTTTTTGGAGATTCTTTCTGCATAATATGCTTTTCTAAGGCTATCAAACTAGAAATATGAAAGAGAACCAGTTATTTCAAATAAGAACGGAAAAAAGTTATTCTAATGATGTTTCCAACCATCGAAAAAAATCTTTTCTATTCCCGAATCTGTATTTATTTTACGCTTTTCTAAGGCTATCAAACTAGAATAATGAAGGAGAAATAGTTATCTCCATTTGAAACGGAAAATACCAGATTCTTTTGGTTTCCAAACTTCGAAAATAATTTTTTTCTTTTCGAGATTCTTTCCGCATAATATGCATTTCTATAGCTTTCAAACTAGAAAAATGAAAGAGAACCAGTTATTTCAAATAAGGACGGTATAAAAGTGATTCTAATGAAGTTTCCACCATCGAAATAAATCTTTTCTATTCGCGAATCTTTCTTCATGTTATGCTTTTCTAAGGCTATCAAACTAGAATAATGAAGGGAAAGCAGTTATATCAATTTCAAACGCAAAAAAACGTGATTCTTCTGACGTTTCCAACCTTCGAAAATATTTTATTTTCTTTTGGAGATTCTTTCTGCATAATATGCTTTTCTAAGTCTATCAAACTAGAAATATGAAAGAGAACCAGTTATTTCAAATATGAACGCAAAAAATTTATTCTATTGATGTTTCCAACCAACGAAAAAAAACATTTCTATTCCCGAATCTGTCTTTATTTTATGCTTTTCTAAGGCTATCAAACTAGAACAATGAATGAGAAATAGTTATCTCCATTTGAAACGGAAAAAACCAGATTCTTTTGGTTTCCAATCTTCGAACATGATTTTTTTCTTTTCGAGATTCTTTCTGCATAATATGTATTTCTAAGGCTTTCAAACTATAGAAATGAAAGAGAACCCGTTATTTCAAATAAGAAAGGAATAAAAGTGATTCTAATGAAGTTTCCAACCATCGAAATAAATCTTTTCTTTTCGCGAATCTTTCTTCGTTTTATGGTCTTCTAGGCTATCATACAAGAATAATGAAGGCGAAATAGTTATCTCCATTTGAAACGCAAAAAACACGTGATTCTTTTGAAGTTTCCAACCTTCGAAAATAAATTCTTTCTTTTCGAGATTCTTTCCGCATAATATGCTTTTCTAATGCTATCAAATTGAAACGCAAAAAAAAAAAAAAAAAAAAAAAAAAAAACGCGATTCTTTTCAAGTTTCCAACCTTCGAAAATAAATTTTTTCTTTTCGACATTTCTTCCGCATAATATCCTTTTCTAAGGCTATCAAACTAGGAAAATGAAAGAGAACCAGTTATTTCAATTAATAACGGAAAAAAAGTTATTTTAATGAAGTTTCCAAGCATCGATCACATCTTTTCTATTCGCGAATCTTTCTTCATAACATGCATTTCTAAAGCTCTCAAACTAGAATAATTAAGGATAAATAGTTATCTCCATTTCAAACGCAAAAAAACGCGATTATTTTGAAGATTCGAACCTTCGAAAATAAATTTTTTCTTTTCGAGATTCTTTCCTCATAATATGCTTTTCTAAGGCTATTAACCTAGAAAAATGAAAGAGAACCAGTGATCCCATATAAAAACGGAAAAAAAGTCATTCTAATGAGGTTTCCAACCATAGAAACAAATCTTCTGTTTTCGCGTATCTTTCGTCATTTTATACCTTTCTAAGGCTATCAAAATAGAATAATGAAGGAAAAATAGTTATTTCCATTTGAAAGGCAAAAAAAACTCGATAATTATGAAGTTTCCAACCTTGGAAAATAATTTTTTTCTTTTCGAGATTCTTTCCGCATAATATGCTTTTCTAAGGCTATCAAACTAGAAAAAGAAGAGAACCAGTTATATCAAATAAGAACGGAAAAACAGTGATTCTAACTAAGTTTCCAACCATCGAAATAAATCTTTTCTTTTCGCTATTCTTTCTTTATTTTATTGTTTTCTAAGGCTATCAAACTAGAATAATGAAGGAAAAATAGTTATCTCCATTTCAAACGCAAATAAAAAACGTGATTATTCTGACGTTTCCAACCTTCGAAAATATTTTATTTTCTTATGCAGAATCTTTCCACATGATATGGTTTTCTAAGCCTATCAAACTAGAAATATTAATGAGAACCAGTTATCTCAAATAAGAACGGAAAAGAAGTTATTCTAATGAGGTTTCCAACCATTGAAAAAAATCCTTTCTATTCCCGAATCTGTCTTTATTTTATGCTTTTCTAAGGCTATCAAACTAGAAAAATGAAAGAGAACCAGTTATCTCCATTTGAAACGGAAAACAAAGCAGATTCTTTTGGTTTCCAACCTTCGAAAATAATTTTTTTCTTTTCGAGATTCTTTCCGCATAATATGCTTTCCTAAGGCTATTAAACTAGAAAAATGAAAGAGAACCAGTTATCTCAAATAAGAATGAAAAAAAAGTGATTCAATGAGGTTTGCTACCATCGAAATAAGTCTTTTCTATTCGTGAATCTTTCTTCAGTTTATGCTTTTCTAAGGCTATCAAACTAGAATAATGATTGAGAAATATTTATCTCCATTTGAAAAGCAAAAAAACGCGATTCTGTTAAAGTTTCCAACCTTCGAAAATAAATTTTTTCTTTTCGACATTTTTTCCGCATAATATCCTTTTCTAAGGCTATCAAACTGGGAAAATGGAAGAGAACCAGTTATTTCAATTAGGAAGGGAAAAAAAGTCATTCTAATGAACTTTCCAACCATCGAAATGAATCCTTTCTATTCGCGAATCTTTCTTCATTTAATGCTTTTCTAAGGCTATCAAATTAGAATAATGAAGGAAAAATAGTTATCTCCATTTGAAACGCAAAAAAACGCAATTCCTTGGAGGTTTCCAACCTCAGAAAATAAATTTTTTCTTTTCGAGATTTTTACCGCATAATATGCTTTTCTAAGGCTATCAAACTACAAAAATGAAAGAGAACCAGTTATTTCATTTAAGCACAGAATAAAGTGACTTAAATAAAGTTTCCAAGCATCTAAGTAATGGTTTTCTTTTCGCGAATATTTCTTCATTTTATGCTTTTCCAATGTTATCAAACTAGCTAATGAAGTAAAAATAGTTATCTGCATTAGTAAAGCAAAAAAAAAACCCATTTTTTGACGTTTACAACCTTCGAATATAAATTTTTTCTTTTCGAGATTCTTTCCGCATAATATGCTTTTCTAAGGCTATCAAACTACAAAAATGAAAGAGAACCAGTTATCTCAAATACGAACGGAAAAAAAGTGATTAAAATGAAGTTTCCAACCATCGAAATAAATCATTTCTATTTGCGAATCTTTCTTCATTTTATGCTTTTCTAAGGCTATCAAACTAGAATAATGAAGCAGAAATAGTTATCTCCATTTGAAACGCAAAAAATGCGATTCATTTGAAGTTTCCAACCTTCGAAAATAAATTTTTTCTTTTCGAGATTCTTTCCGCATAATATGCTTTCCTAAGGCTATCAAACCAGAAAAATGAAAGGGAACCAGTTATTTCAAATAAGAACGGAAAAAGTGATTGTAATGAAGTTTCCAACCATCGAAATAAGTCATTTCTTTTCGCGAATCTTTCTTCCTTTTATGCTTTTCTAAGGCTATCAAACTAGCATAATGAAGGAGAAATAGTTATCTCCATTTGAAAAGCAAACAAACGCGATTATATTAAAGTTTCGAACCTTCCAAAAAAAAATTTTTCTTTTCGAGATTTTTTCCGCATAATATCCTTTTCTAAGGCTATCAAACTTGGAAAATGAAAGAGAACCAGTTATTTCAATTTACAAGGGAAAAAAAGTAATTTTAATGAGGTTTCCAACCATCGAAATGAATCATTTCTATTCGCCAATCTTTCTTCATTTAATGCTTTTCTAAGGCTATCAAATTAGAATAATGAAGGAAAAATAGTTATCTCCATTTGAAACAAAAAAAAAACACGATTCTTTTGAAGTTTCCAAACTTCGAAAATAATTTTTTTTCTATTCGAGATACTTTCCGTATAATATACTTTTCTAAGGCTAACAAACTAGAAATATAAAAGAGAACCAATTATTTCAAATAAAACGGAAAAAATGTGATTGTAATGAGGTTTCCAACCATCGAAATAAACCTTTTCTATTCGCGAATCTTTCTTCATTTATTGCTTTTCTAAGGTTATCAATCTAGCATAATGAAGGAAAAATAGTTATCTCCATTTGAAACGCAAAAAAACGCGATTCATTTTAAGTTTCCAACCTTCGAATATAAATTTTTTCTTTTCGAGATTCTTCCCGCATAATATGCTTTCCTAAGGCTATCAAACTAGAAAAATGAAAGGGAACCAGTTATCTCAAATAAGAACGGAAAAAGGGATTGTAATGAAGTTTCCAATCACCGAAATAAATCATTTCTTTTCGAGAATCTTTCTTCATTTTATGTTTTTCTAATGTTATCAAACTAGCATAATGAAGTAAAAATAGTTATCTCCATTTGAAAAGCAAAAAAAAACGCATTTTTTGACGTTTGCAACGTTCGAATATAAATTTTTTGTTTTCGAGATTCTTTCCGCATAATATGCTTTTCTAAGACTATCAAACTACAAAAATGAAAGAGAACCAGTTATCTCAAATAAGAACGGGAAAAAAGTGATTCTAATGAAGTTTCCAACCATCGAAATACATCATTTCTATTCGCGAATCTTTCTTCATTTTAGGCTTTTCTAAGGCTATCAAACTAGAATAATGAAGCAGAAATAGTTATCTCCATTTGAAACGCAAAAAACGCGATTCACTTGAAGTTTCGATTCTTCGAAATTAAATATTTTCTTTTCGAGATTCTTTTTGCGTAGTATGCTTTTCTAACGCTATCAAAGTAGAAAAATGAAAGAGAACCAGTAATCTCAAATAAGAAGGAAAAAAGTTGATTCTAATGAAGTTTCCAACCATCGAAGTAAATCTTTTCTTTCCGCGAATCTTTCTTCATTTTATGGTTTTCTATGAGTATCAAACTAGAATAATGAAGGAGAAATAGTTATCTCCATTGGAAACGCAAAAAAACGCGATTTGTTTGAAGTTTCGAACCTTCGAAAATAAATTTTTTCTTTTCGAGATTCTTTCCGCATAATATGCTTTTATCGGGCTATCAAACTAGAGAAATGAAACAGAACTAGTTATCTCAAATAAGAACTAAAAAAAGTGATTGTAATTAAGTTAACAACCATCGAAATAAATCTTTCTTTTCCCTAATCTTTCTTCATTTTATGGTTTTCTAAGGCTAGCAAACGCGAATAATGAAGGAAAAATAGTTATCTTCATTTGAAAACAAAAAAACGCGGTTCCTTTCAAGTTTCCAACCTTCGAAAATAATTTTTTCTTTTCGGGATTCTTTCCGCATAATATGCTGTTGTAAGGCTATCAAACCAGAAAAATGAAAAAGAACCATTTATCTCAAATAAGAACGGAAAAATAGTGATTCTAATGAGGTTTCCAACCCTCGAAATAAATCATTTCTATTCGCGAATCTATCTTCATTTTATGTTTTTCTAAGGCTATCAAACTAGAATAATAAAGGAGAAATAGTTATCTTCATTTGAAACGCAAAAAAAAAAATGATTCTTTTGAAGTTTCCAACCTTCGAAAATAAATTTTGTCTTCTTCAAGATTTTTCCCGCAAAGTATCCTTTTCTAAGGCTATCAAACTAGAAAAATGAAAGAGAACCAGTTATTTCCATTAAGAACGGAAAAAAAGTGATTCAAATAAAGTTTCCAACCATCCAAATAAATGTTTTCTATTCGGGAATCTTTCTTCATTTTATGGTTTTCTAAGGCTATCAAACTAGAATAATGAAGGAGAAATAGTTATCTCTATTTAAAACGCAACAAAAAAAAACGCAATTCTTTTGAAGTTTCCGAACTTCGAAAATAAATTTTTTCTACTCGAGATTCCTTCCGTATAATATGCTTTTCTAAGGCTATCAAACCAGAATAATGAAGGAGACATAGTTATCTCCATTTGAACGCCAACAAAGCAGATAGTTTTGGTTTCGGACCTTCGAAAATATATTTTATCTTTTCGAGATTCTTCCCGCATAATATGCATTTCTAAGGCTTTCAAACTAGAAAAATGAAAGAGAACCCGTTATTTCATATAAGAACGGAATAAAAGTGATTCTAATGAAGTTTCCAACCATCGAAATAAATCTTTTCTTTTCGCGAATCTTTCTTCGTTTTGTGCGATTCTAAAGCTCTCAAACTAGAATAATGAAGGATAAATAGTTATCTCAATTTCAAACGCAAAAAAAAACGGGATAATTTTGAAGATTCGAACCTTCGAAAATAAATTTTTTCTTTTCGAGATTCTTTCCACACAATATGCTTTTCTATGGTTGTTAAAATAGAAAAATGAAAGAGAACCAGTTATCTCAAATAAGAACGGAAGAAAGTGATTCTAATTAGGTTTCCAACCATCGAAATAAATCCTTTCTATTCGCGAATCTTTCTTCATTTTATGCTTTTCTAAGGCTATTAACTAGAATAATGAAGGAGAAATAGTTATCTTAATTTAAAACACAAAAACGCGATTCTTTTGAAGTTTCCAAATTACGAAAATAAATTTTTTCTTTTCGATATTCTTTCCGCATAATATGCTTTTCTAAGGCTATTAAACTTGAAAAATGATAGAGAACCAGTTATCTCACATAAGAACGGAAAAAACTTTCCAACCATCGAAATAAATCATTTATTTTCGCGAAATTTCTCCATTTTATGGTTTTCTAAGACTATCAAACTAGAATAATGAAGGAGAAATAGTTATCTTCATTTGAAACGCAAAAAAACGCGATTCTTTTGAAGTTTCCAACCTTCGAAAATAAATTTTTTCTTTTCGAGATTCTTTCCGCATAAATGCTTTTCTAAGGCTATTAAACCAGAAAAATGAAAGAGAACCAGTTATCTCAAATAAGAACTGAAAAAAAGTGATTCTAATGAGGTTTCCAACCATTGAAATAAATCTTTTCTATTCGCGAAACTTTCTTCATATTATGCTTTTCTAAGGCTATCAAACTAGAATAATGACGGAGAAATAGTTATCTCCATTTGAACCGCAAAATGATAGATTCTTTTCAAGTTTCCAACCTTCGAATATAAATTTTTTCTTTTCGAGATTTTTTCCGCATAATATCCTTTTCTAAGGCTATCAAACTAAGAAAATGAAAGAGAACCAGTTATTTCAATTAAGAACGGAAAAAAGGTGATTCAAATGAAGTTTCCAACCATCGTAATAAATGTTTTCTTTTGGCGAATCTTTATTCATTTTATGCTTTTCTAAGGCTATCAAACTAGCATAATGAAGGAAAAATAATTATCTCCATTTGAAAAGCAAAAAAAAAAAAAAAAAAAAAAAACGTGATTTTTTTACCTTTCCAACCTTCGAAATTAAATTTTTTCCTTTCGAGATTCTTTCCGCACAATATGCTTTTCTAACGCTAGCAAAGTACAAAAATGAAAGATACCCAGTTATCTCAAATAAGAAGGAAAAAAGGTGATTCTAATGAGGTTTTCAACCACCGAAATAAATCGTTTCTATTCGCGAATCTATCTTCATTTTATGCTTTCCTAAGGCTATCAAACTAGAATACTGAAGGAGAAATAGTTATCTCCATTTGAAACGCAAAAAAAGCGATTCTTTTCAAGCTTCCAACCTTCGAATATAAATTTTTTCTTTTCGAGATTTTTTTTGCATAATATCCTTTTCTAAGGCTATCAAACTAGGAAAATGAAACAGAACCAGTTATTTCAATTAAGAACGGAAATAAAGTGATTCAAATTTTAGTTTCCAACCATGGAAATAAATGTTTTCTTTTCGCGAATCTTTCTTCATTTTATGCTTTTCTAAGGCTATCAAACTAGCATAATGAAGGAAAAATAGTTATCTCCATTTGAAAGGCAAAAAAACGCGATTCATTTGAAGTTTCCAACCTTCGAAAATAAACTTTTTCTTTTCGAGATTCTTTCCCCATAATATGCTTTCTTAAGGCTATCAAACTAGAAATATGAAAGGGAACCAGTTATCTCAAATAAGAACGGAAAAAGTGATTGTAATGAAGTTTCCAATCATCGAAATAAATCATTTCTTTTCGCAAATCTTTCTTCATTTTATGGTTTTCTAAGGCTATCAAACTAGAATAATGAAGGAGAAATAGTTATCTTCATTTTAAACGCAAAAAAACGCGATTCATTTGAAGTTTCCAACCTTCGAAAATAAATTTTTTCTTTTCGAGATTCTTTTCGCATAATATGCTTTCCTAAGGCTATTAAACTAGAAAAATGAAAGAGAACCAGTTATTTCAAATAAGAACGAAAAAAAAGTGATTCAATGAAGATTGCTACCAGCGAAATAAATCTTTTCTATTCGCGAATCTTTCTTCAGTTTGTGCTTTTCTAAGGCTATCAAAATAGAATAATGAAGGAGAAATAGTTATCTCCATTTGAAAAGCAAAAAAACGCGATTCTGTTAAAGTTTCCAACCTTCGAAAATAAATTTTTTCTTTTGGAGATTTTTTCCGCATAATATCCTTTTCTAAGCCTATCAAACTGGGAAAATGAAAGAGAACCAGTTATTTCAATTAAGAAGGGAAAAAAAGTTATTCTAATGAGGTTTCCAACCATCGAAATGAATCCTTTCTATTCGCGAATCTTTCTTCATTTAATGCTATTCTAAGGCTTTCAAATTAGAATAATGAAGGAAAAATAGTTATCTCCATTTGAAACGCAAAAAAACGCAATTCTTTGGAAGTTTCCAACCTTAGAAAATAAATTTTTTTTATTCGAGATTTTTACCGCATAATATGCTTTTCTAAGGCTATCAAACTAGGAAAATGAAAGAGAACCAATTATTTCAATTATGCAGGAAGAAAAGTGACTTAAATAAAGTTTCCAACCATCTAAATAATGGTTTAATCTTCGCGAATCTTTCTTCAATTTATGCTTTTCTAATGTTATCAAACTAGCATAATGAAGTAAAAATAGTTATCTCCATTTGAAAAGCAAAAAAAAAAACGCATTTTTTGACGTTTACAACCTTCGAATATAATTTTTTTCCTTTGGATATTCTTTCCGCATAATATGCGTTTCTAAGGGTATCAAACTACAAAAATGAAAGAGAACCAGTTATCTCAAATAAGAACGGAAAATAAATTATTCTAATGAAGTTTCCAACCATAGAAATAAATCATTTCTATTCGCGAATCCTTCTTCATTTTATGCTTTCTAAGGCTATCAAACTAGAATAATGAAGCAGAAATAGTTATCTCCATTTGAAACGCAAAAAACGCGATTCATTTGAAGTTTCGAACCTTCGAAATTAAATTTTTTCTTTTCGAGATGCTTTCCGCATAATATCCTTATCTAACGCTATCAAAGTAGAAAAATGAAAGAGAACCAGTTATCTCAAATAAGAAGGAAAAAAAGTGATTCTAATGAGGTTTCTAACCATCGAAATAAATCTTTTCTATCCAAAATCTTTCTTCATTTTATGCTTTTCTAAGGCTATCAAACTAGAATAATGAAGGAGAAATAGTTATCTCCATTTGAAAAGCAAAAAAACGCGATTATGTTAAAGTTTCGAACCTTCCAAAAAAAAATTTTTCTTTTCGAGATTTTTTCCGCATAATATCCTTTTCTAAGGCTATCAAACTTGGAAAATGAAAGAGAACCAGTTATTTCAAATAAGAACGCAATAAAAGTGATTCTAATGAAGTTTCCAACCATCGAAATAAATCTTTTCTTTTCGCGAATCTTTCTTCGTTTTTGGTCTTCTAGGCTGTAATACAAGAATAATGAAGGAGAAATGTTTATCTCCATTTGAAACGCAAAAAACACGCGATTCTTTTAAAGTTTCCAACTTTCGAAAATAAATTCTTTCTTTTCGAAATTCTTTCCGCATAATATGCTTTTCTAAGGCTATCAAATTGAAACGCAAAAAAAAAAAAAAACGCGATTCTTTTCAAGTTTCCAACCATCAAAATAAATTTTTTCTTTTCGAGATTTTTTCCGCATAATATCCTTTTCTAAGGCTATCAAACTAGGAAAATGAAAGAGAACCAGTTATTTCAATTAAGAACGGAAAAAAGTGATTCTAATGAAGTTTCCACCATCGAAATAAATCTTTTCTATTCGCGAATATTTCTTCATGTTATGCTTTTCTAAGGCTATCAAACAAGAATAATGAAGGAGAAATAGTTATCTCCATTTGAAACGCAAAAAAACAAGCGATTCTTTTGAAGTTTCCAACCTTCGAAAATAATTTTTTTCTCTTCGAGATTTTTTCCGCATAATATGATTTTCTAAGGAAATCAAACTAGAAAAATGAAGAGATCCAGTTATCTCAAATAAGAACGGAAAAACAGTGATTCTAATTAAGTTTCCAACCATCGAAATAAATCTTTTCTTTTCGCGAATCTTTCTTCATTTTATGGTTTTCTAAGGCTATCAAACTCGAATAATGAAGGAAAAGCAGTTATATCAATTTCAAACGCAAAAAAAGTGATTCTTCTGACGTTTCCAACCTTCGAAAATAAATTTTTTCTTTTCGAGATTCTTTCCGCATAATATGCTTTCCTAATGCTATCAAACCAGAAAAATGAAAGGGAACCAGTTATTTCAAATAAGAACGGAAAAGTGATTGTAATGAAGTTTCCAACCATCGAAATAAGTCATTTCTTTTCGCGAATCTTTCTTCCTTTTATGCTTTTCTAAGGCTATCAAACAAGAATAATGAAGGAGAAATAGTTATCTCCATTTGAAAAGCAAAAAAACGCGAATATGTTAAAGTTTCGAACCTTCCAAAGAAAAAATTTTCTTTTCGAGATTTTTTCCGCATAATATCCTTTTCTAAGGCTATCAAACTTGGAAAATGAAAGAGAACCTGTTATTTCAATTAAGAAGGGAAAAAAAGTTATTTTAATGAGGTTTCCAACCATCGAAATGAATCATTTCTATTCGCCAATCTTTCTTTATTTAATGCTTTCGAAGGCTATCAAATTAGAATAATGAAGGAAAAATAGTTATCTCCATTTGAAACAAAAAAAAAACGCGATTCTTTTGAAGTTTCCAAATTTCGAAAATAATTTTTTTTCTATTCGAGATTCTTTCCGTATAATATACTTTTCTAAGGCTAACAAACTAGAAATATGAAAGACAACCAATTATTTAAATAAAACGGAAAAAATGTGATTGTAATGAGGTTTCCAACCATCGAAATAAACCTTTTCTATTCGCGAATCTTTCTTCATTTATTGCTTTTATAAGGTTATCAATCTAGCATAATGAAGGAAAAATAGTTATCTCCATTTGAAACGCAAAAAAACGCGATTCATTTTAAGTTTCCAACCTTCGAATATAATTTTTTTCTTTTCGAGATTCTTTCCGCATAATATGCTTTCATAAGGCTATCAAACTAGAAAAATGAAAGAGAACCAGTTATCTCAAATAAGAACGACAAAAAAGTGATTCAATGAGGTTTGCTACCATCGAAATAAATTTTTTCTATTCGCGAATCTTTCTTCAGTTTATGCTTTTCTAAGGCTATCAAACTAGAATAATGAAGGAGAAATAGTTATCTCCATTTGATAAACAAAAAAACGCCATTCTGTTAAAGTTTCCTACCTTCGAAAATAAATTTTTTCTTTTCGAGATTTTTTCCGCATAATATTCTTTTCTAAGCCTATCAAACTCGGAAAATGGAGGAGAACCAGTTATTTCAATTAAAAAGGAAAAACCGTTATTCCAATGAGGTTTCCAACCATCGAAGTGAATCCTTTCTATTCGCGAGTCTTTCATCATTTGATGCTTTTCTAAGGCTATCAAATTACAATAATGAAGGAAAAATAGTTATCTCCATTTGAAACGGAAAAAACCGGATTCTTTTGGTTTCCAAACTTCGAAAATAATTTTTTTCTTTTCGAGATTCTTTCCGCATAATATGCATTTCTAACGCTTTCAAACTAGAAAAATGAAAGAGAACCCCTTATTTCAAATAAGAACGGAATAAAAGTGATTTTAATGAAGTTTCCAACCATCGAAATAAATCTTTTCTTTTCGCGAATCTTTCTTCGTTTTATGGTCTTCTAGGCTATCTTACAAGAATAATGAAGGAGAAATAGTTATCTCCATTTGAAACGCAAAAAGCACGCGATTCTTTTGAAGTTTCCAACCTTCGAAAATAAATTTTTTCTTTTCGACATTTTTCCGCATAATATCCGTTTCTAAGGCTATCAAACTAGGAAAATGAAAGAGAACCAGTTATTTCAATTAAGAACGCAACAAAAGTTATTCTAATGAGGTTTCCAAGCATCGAAACACATCTTTTCTATTCGCGAATCTTTCTTCATTTTGTGCCATTCTAAAGCTCTCAAACTAGAATAATGAAGGGTAAATAGTTATCTCAATTTCAAACGCAAAAAACGGGATTATTTTGAAGATTCGAACCTTCGAAAATAAATTTTTTCTTTTCGAGATTCTTTCCGCATAATATGCTTTTCTAAGGCTATTACACTAGAAAAATGATAGAGAACCAGTTATCTCACATAAGAACGGAAAAAAGTTTCCAACCATCGAAATAAATCATTTATTTTCGCGAAATTTCTCCATTTTATGGTTTTCTAAGATTATCAAACTAGAATAATGAAGGAGAAATAGTTATCTTCATTTGAAACGCAAAAAAACGCGATTCTTTTGAAGTTTCCAACCTTAGAAAATAAATTTTTTCTTTTCGAGATTCTTTCCGCATAAATGCTTTTCTAAGGCTATTAAACCAGAAAAATGTAAGAGAACCAGTTATCTCAAATAAGAACTGAAAAAAAGGGATTCTAATGAGGTTTCCAACCATTGAAATAAATCTTTTCTATTCGCGAATCTTTCTTCATATTATGCTTTTCTAAAGCTATCAAACTAGAATAATGACAGAGAAATAGTTATCTCCATTTGAACCGCAAAAAAAGCGATTCTTTTCAACTTTCCAACCTTCGAATATAAATTTTTTCTTTTCGAGATTTTTTCCGCATAATATCCTTTCCTAAGGCTATCAAACTAGGAAAATGAAAGAGAACCACTTATTTCAATTAAGAACGGAAAAAAGGTAATTCAAATGAAGTTTCCAACCATCGAAATAAATGTTTTCTTTTTGCGAATCTTTATTCATTTTATGATTTTCTAAGGCTATCAAACTAGCATAATGAAGGAAAAATAGTTATCTCCATTTGAAAAGCAAAAAAAAAAAAAAAAAATCGCGATTTTTTGTCGTTTCCAACCTTCGAAATTAAATTTTTTCCTTTCGAGATTCTTTCCGCACAATATGCTTTTCTAACGCTAGCAAAGTAGAAAAATGAAAGATACCCAGTTATCTCAAATAAGAAGGAAAAAAAGGTGATTCTAATGAGGTTTTCAACCACCGAAATAAATGTTTTCTATTCGCGAATCTTTCTTCATTTTATGGTTTTCTAAGGCTATCAAAGTAGAATAATGAAGGAGAAATAGTTATCTCCAAATAAAACGCAACAAAAAAAAAACGCGATTCTTTTGAAGTATCCAAACTTCGAAAATAAATTTTTTCTTTTCGACATTCTTTCCGTATAATATACTTTTCTAAGGCTATCAAACTAGAAAAATGAAAGAGAACCAATTATTTCAAATAAGAACGGAAAAAATGTGATTGTAATGAGGTTTCCAACCATAGAAATAACCTTTTCTATTCGCGAATCTTTCTTCATTTTATGCTTTTCTAAGGTTATCAATCTAGCATAATGAACGAAAAATAGTTATCTCCATTTGAAACACAAAAAAACGCGAATCATTTGAAGTTTCCAACCGTCAAAAATGAATTTTTTCTTTTCGAGATTCTTTCCGCATAATATGCTTACCTAAGGCTATCAAACTAGAAAAATGAAAGGGAACCAGTTACCTCAAATAAGAACGGAAAATGTGATAGTCAGGTAGTTTCCAATCATCGAAATAAATCATTTCTTTTCGCGAATCTTTCTTCATTTTATGGTTTTCTAAGGCTATCAAACTAGAATAATGAGGGAGAAATAGTTATCTTCATTTGAAACGCAAAAAAACCCGCTTCATTTGAAGTTTCCAACCTTCGAAAATAAATTTTTTCTTTTCGAGATTCTTTCCGCATAATATGCTTTCCTAAGGCTATTAAACTAGAAAAATGAAAGAGAACCAGTTATCTCAAATAGAACGAAAAAAAAGTGATTCAATGAGGTTTGCTACCATCGAAATAAATCTTTTCTATTCGTGAATCTTTCTTCAGTTTATGCTTTTCTAAGGCTATCAAACTAAAACAATGAAAGAGAAATAGTTATCTCCATTTGAAACGGAAAAAACCAGATTCTTTTGGTTTCCAAACTTCGAAAATAATTTTTTTCTTTTCGAGATTCTTTTCGCATAATATGCATTTCTAAGGCTTTCAAACTAGAAAAATGAAAGAAAACCCGTTATTTCAAATAAGAACGGAATAATAGTGATTCTAATGAAGTTTCCAACCATCGAAATAAATCTTTTCTTTTGGCGAATCTTTCTTCGTTTTATGCTCTTCTAGGCTATCATACAAGAATAATGAAGGAGAAATAGGTATCTCCATTTGAAACGCAAAAAACACGCGATTCATTTGAAGTTTCCAACCTTCGAAAATAAATTTTTTCTTTTCGACATTTTTCCGCATAATATCCTTTTCTAAGGCTATCAAACTAGGAAAATGATAGAGAACCAGTTATTTCAAATAAGAACGGAAAAAATGTTATTCTAATGAGGTTTCCAAGCATCGAAACACATCTTTTCTATTCGCGAATCTTTCTTCATTTTGTGCCATTCTAAAGCTCTCAAACTAGAATAATGAAGGATAAAGAGTTATCTCAATTTCAAACGCAAAAAAACGGGATTATTTTGAAGAATCGAATCTTCGAATATAAATTTTTTCTTTTCGAGATTTTTTCCGCATAATATCCTTTTCTAAGGCTATCAAACTAGGAAAATGAAAGAGAACCAGTTATTTCAATTAAGAACGGAAAAAAGGTGATTCAAATGAAGTTTCCAACCATCGAAATAAATTTTTTCTTTTGGCGAATCTTTATTCATTTTATGCTTTTCTAAGGCTATCAAACTAGCATAATGAAGGAAAAATAATTATCTCCATTTGAAAAGCAAAACAAAAAAAAACGCGATTTTTTACCTTTCCAACCTTCGAAATTAAATTTTTTCCTTTCGAGATTCTTTCCGCACAATATGCTTTTCTAACGCTAGCAAAGTAGAAAAATGAAAGATACCCAGTTATCTCAAATAAGAAGGAAAAAAAGGTGATTCTAATCAGGTTTTCAACCACCGAAATAAATCTTTTCTATTCACGAATCTTTCTTCATTTTATGGTTTTCTAAGGCTATCAAAGTAGAATAATGAAGGAGAAATAGTTATCTCCAATAAGAACGCAACAAAAAAAACGCGATTCTTTTGTAGTTTCCAAACTTCGAAAATAAATTTTTTCTTTTCGAGATTCTTTCCGTATAATATACTTTTCTAAGGCTATCAAACTAGAAAAATGAAAGAGAACCAATTATTTCAAATAAGAACGGAAAAAATGTGATTGTAATGAGGTTTCCAACCATAGAAATAACCTTTTCCATTCGCGAATCTTTCTTCATTTTATGCTTTTCTAAGGTTATCAATCTAGCATAATGAACGAAAAATAGTTATCTCCATTTGGAACGCAAAAAAAACGCGAATCATTTGAAGTTTCCAACTTTCGAAAATAAATTTTTTCTTTTCGAGATTCTTTCCGAATAATATGCTTACCTAAGGCTATCAAACTAGGAAAATGAAAGGGAACCAGTTACCTCAAATAAGAACGGAAATGTGATAGTAATGAAGTTTCCAATCATCGAAATAAATCATTTCTTTTCGCGAATCTTTCTTCATTTTATGGTTTTCTAACGCTATCAAACTAGAATAATGAGGGAGAAGTAGTTATCTTCATTTGAAACGCAAAAAAACCCGCTTCATTTGAAGTTTCCAACCTTCGAAAATAAATTTTTTCTTTTCGAGATTCTTTCCGCATAATATGCTTTCCTAAGGCTATTAAACTAGAAAAATGAAAGAGAACTAGTTATCTCAAATAAGAACGAAAAAAAAGTGATTCAATGAGGTTTGCTACCATCGAAATAAATATTTTCTATTCGTGAATCTTTCTTCAGTTCATGCTTTTCTAAGGCTATCAAACTAGAATAATGATGGATAAATATTTATCTCCATTTGAAAAGCAAAAAAACGCGATTCTGTTAAAGTTTCCAACCTTCGAAAATGAATTTTTTCTTTTCGAGATTTTTTCCGCATAATATCCTTTTCTAAGGCTATCAAACTGGGAAAATGAAAGAGAACCAAATATTTCAATTAAGAAGGGATAAAAAGTTATTCTAATGAGCTTTCCAACCATCGAAATGAATCCTTTCTATTCGCGAATCTTTCTTCATTTAATGCTTTTCTAAGGCTATCAAACTACAAAAATGAAAGAGAACCAGTTATTTCATTTAAGCACAGAATAAAGTGACTTAGATAAAGTTTCCAACCATCTAAGTAATGGTTTTCTTTTCGCGAATATTTCTTCATTTTATGCTTTTCTAATGTTATCAAACTAGCATAATGAAGTAAAAATAGTTATCTACATTAGTAAAGCAAAAAAAAACGCTTTTTTTGACGTTTACAACCTTCGAATATAAATTTTTTCTTTGCGAGATTCTTTCCGCATAGTATGCTTTTCTAAGGCTATCAAACTACAAAAATGAAAGAGAACCAGTTATCTCAAATACGAACGGAAAAAAAGTGATTAAAATGAAGTTTCCAACCATCGAAATAAATCATTTCTATTTGCGAATCTTTCTTCATTTTATGCATTTCTAAGGCTATCAAACTAGAATAATGAAGCAGAAATAGTTATCTCCATTTGAAACGCAAAAAATGCGATTCATTTGAAGTTTCCAACCTTCGAAAATAAATTTTTTCTTTTCGAGATTTTTTCCGCATAATATGCTTTTCTAAGGCTATCAAATTGAAACGCAAAAAAAAAAACGCGATTCTTTTAAAGTTTCCAACCTTCGAAAATAATTTTTTTCATTTCGAGATTTTTTCCGCATAATATCCTTTTCTAAGGCTATCAAACTAGGAAAATGAAAGAGAACCAGTTATTTCAATTAAGAACGGAAAAAAGTGATTCTAATGAAGTTTCCACCATCGAAATAAATCTTTTCTATTCGCGAATCTTTCTTCATGTTATGCTTTTCTAAGGCTATCAAACAAGAATAATGAAGGAGAAATAGTTATCTCCATTTGAAACGCAAAAAAACAAGCGATTCTTTTGAAGTTTCCAACCTTCGAAAATAATTTTTTTCTCTTCGAGATTCTTTCCGCATAATATGATTTTCTAAGGCTATCAAACTAGAAAAATGAAGAGATCAAGTTATCTCAAATAAGAACGGAAAAACAGTGATTCTAATTACGTTTCCAACCATCGAAATAAATCTTTTCTTTTCGCGAATCTTTCTTCATTTTATGGTTTTCTAAGGCTATCAAACTAGAATAATGAAGGAAAAGCAGTTATATCAATTTCAAACGCAAAAAAACGAGATTCTTCTGACGTTTCCAACCTTCGAAAATAAATTTTTTCTTTTCGAGATTCTTTCCGCATAATATGCTTTTCTAAGGCTATTAAACCAGAAAAACGAAAGAGAACCCGTTATTTAAAAAAAGAACAGAATAAAAGTGATTCTAATGAAGTTTCCAACCATCGAAAAAAATCTTTTCTATTCCCGAATCTGTCTTTATTTTATGCTTTTCTAAGGTTATCAAACTAAAACAATGAAGGAGAAATAGTTATCTCCATTTGAAACGGAAAAAACCAGATTCTTTTGGTTTCCAAACTTCGAAAATAATTTTTTTCTTTTCGAGATTCTTTCCGCATAATATGCATTTCTAAGGCTTTCAAACTAGAAAAATGAAAGAGAACCCGTTATTTCAAATAAGAACGGAATAAAAGGGATTCTAATGAAGTTTCCAACCATCGAAATAAATCTTTTCTTTTCGCGAATCTTTCTTCGTTTTATGGTCTTCTAGGCTATCATACAAGAATAATGAAGCAAAAATACTTATCTCCATCAAACGCAAAAAACGTGATTCTTCTGACGTTTCCAACCTTCGAAAATATTTTTTTTTTTCTTTTGGAGATTCTTTCTGCATAATATGCTTTTCTAAGGCCATCAAACTGAAATATGAAAGAGAACCAGTTATCTCAAATAAGAACGGAAAAAAAGTTATTCTAATGATGTTTCCAACCATAGAAAAAAATCTTTTCTATTCCCGAATCTCTCTTTATTTTATGGTTTTCTAAGGCTATCAAACTAGAAAAATGAAGGAGAAATAGTTACCTCCATTTGAAACGCAAAAAAAAAAAAATAACCTTTTTACTTTGAAGTTTCCCACCTTCCAAAAATAAATTTTTTCTTCTACAAGATTTTTTCCGCATAATATCCCCTTCTAAGACTATCAAAGTATAAAAATGAAAGAGAACCAGTTATATCAAATAAGAATGGAAAATAAGTGATTCTAATGAGTTTTCCAACCATCGAAATAAATCTTTTCTATTTGCGAATCTTTATTCATTTTATGCTTTCCTAAGGCTATCAAACTAGAATACTGAAGCAGAAATAGTTATCTCCATTTGAAACGCAAAAAAAGCGATTCTTTTCAAGTTTCCAACCTTCGAATATAAAATTTTTCTTTTCGAGATTTTTTCCGCATAATATCCTTTTCTAATGCTATCAAACTAGGAAAATGAAAGAGAACCAGTTATTTCAATTAAGAACGGAAAAAAAGTGATTCAAATGAAGTTTCCAACCATCGAAATAAATGTATTCTTTTCGCGAATCTTTCTTCATTTTATGCTTTTCTAAGGCTATCAAACTAGAATAATGAAGGATAAATAGTTATCTCCATTTAAAAAGCTAAAAATCCTGATTCTTTTGAAGTTTCCAACCTTCGAAAATAAATTATTCCTTCTTCGACATTTTTTCCGCATAATACGCTTTTCTAAGACTATCAAACCAGAAAAATGAAAGAGAACCAGTTATTTCAAATAAGAACGAAAAAAAAGTGATTCAATGAGGTTTGCTACCAGCGAAATAAATCTTTTCTATTCGCGAATCTTTCTTCAGTTTTTGCTTTTCTAAGGCTATCAAACTAGAATAACGAAGGAAAAATAGTTATCTCCATTTGAAAAGCAAAAAAACACGATTCTTTTGAAGTTTCCAACCTTCGAAAATAAATTTTTACTTTTGGAGATTTTTTCCGCATAATATCCTTTTCTAAGCCTATAAAACTGGGAAAATGAAAGATAACCAGTTATTTCAATTAAGAAGGGAAAAAAAGTTATTCTAATGAGGTTTCCAACCATCGAAATGAATCCTTTCTATTCGCGAATCTTTCTTCATTTAATGCTTTTCTAAGGCTATCATATTAGAATAATGAAGGAGAAATAGTTAACCCAATTTGAAACGCAAAAAACCAGATTCTTTGGTTTCCAACCTTCGAAAATAATTTTTTTCTTTTCGAGATTCTTTCCGCATAATATGCTTTTTTAATGCTATCAAACTAGAAAAATGAAAGGGAACCAGTTATTTCAATTAAGAACGGAAAAAAAGTGATTCAAATGCAGATTCTGCCCATCCAAATAAATGTTTTCTTTTCGGGAATCTTTCTTCATTTTATGCTTTTCTAAGGCTATCAAACTATATTAATGAAGGAGAAATAGTTATCCCAATTTGAAACGCAAAAAACCAGAATCTTTTGAAGTTGTCACACTTCGTAAATAAATTTTTTCTTTTCGACATTCTTTCCGCATAATATGCTTTTCTAAGGCTATCAAACTAGAAAAATGAAAGAGAACCAGTTATCTGAAATAAGAACGGAAAAAAAGTGATTCTAAATAGGTTTAGAAACATCAAAATAAATCTTTTCTTTTCGCGAATCTTTCTTCATTTTATGGTTTTCTAAGGCTATCAAACTAGAATAATGAAGGAAAAATAGTTATCTCCATTTGAAAAGCAAAATAACGTGATTCTTTAGACGTTTCCAACCTTCGAAAATATTTTTTTTCTTTTGGAGATTCTTTCCGCATTATATGCTTTTCTAAGGCTATCAAAATAGAAATATGAAAGAGAACCAGTTATTTCAAATAGGAACGGAAATAAAATGATTCTAAAGAGGTTTAGAAACATCAATATAAATCTTTTCCTTTCGCGAAACTCTCTTCATTTTATGCTTTTCTAAGGATATCAAACTAGAAAAATGAAGGATAAATAGTTATCTCCATTTGAAATGTTAGAAAACAAACGCGATTCTTTTGAAGTTTCCAACCTTCGAAAATAATTTTTTTCTTTTCGAGATTTTTTCCTGTTAACATTATTTTCTAAGGCTATGAAACTAGAAAAATGAACGAGAAACAGTTTTCTCATAAAGAACGGAAAAAAGTGATTCTTATGAAGTTTCCAACCTTCGAAAATAAATATTTTCTCTTCGAGATTCTTTCGACAGTATATGCTTTCTAAGACATTAAACCAGAAAAATGAAAGAGACCCAGTTATCTCATATAAAAACGGAAAAAAGTGATTTTAATGAGGGTTCCAACCATCGAAATAAATATTTTGTTTCGGAAACCTTTCTTCATTTTATGCTTTTCTAAGGCTATAAAAATAGAAAAATGAAGGAGAAATAGTTATCTCCTTTTGAAACAAAAAAAACCCGATTCTTTTGAAGTTTCAAACTTTCGAAAATAAATTTTTTCTTTTCGAGATTCTTTACCCATAATATGCTTTTCTAAGACTATCAAAATAGAGAAATGAAGGAGAACGAGTTATCTCAAAGAGGAACGGAAAAACAGTGATTCCAATGAGGTTCAGAACCATCGACATAAATCTTTTCTTTTTGCAAATCCTTCTTCATTTTGTGCCTTTCTAAGGCTTTCAAAATATATTAATGTAAGAGAAATAGTTATCTCAATTTCAAACGCAAAAAAAACGTGATTCTTCTGACGTTTCCAAACTTCCAAAATAAATTTTTCTTCTACAAGATTTTTTCCTCATAATATCCCTTTCTAAGCCTATCAAACTAGTAAAATGAAAGAGAACCCGTTATTTCAAATAAGAACGGAATAAAAGTGATTCTAATGAAGTTTCCAACCATCGAAATAAATTTTTTCTTTTCGCGAATCTTTCTTCGTTTTATGGTTTTCTAAGGCTATCAAACTAGAATAATGAAGCAAAAATACTTATCTCCATCAAACGCAAAAAAAGTGATTCTTCTGACGTTTCCAACGTTCGAAAATATTTTTTTTTTTTCTTTTGGAGATTCTTTCTGCATAATATGCTTTTCTAAGGCCATCAAACTGAAATATGAAAGAGAACCAGTTATCTCAAATAAGAACGGAAAAAAAGTTATTCTAATGATGTTTCCAACCATAGAAAAAAATCTTTTCTATTCCCGAATCTCTCTTTATTTTATGGTTTTCTAAGGCTATCAAACTAGAATAATGAAGGAGAAATAGTTATCTATATTTGAAACGCAAAAAACCAGATTCTTTTGGTTTCCAACCTTCGAAAATAATTTTTTTCTTTTCGAGATTCTTTCCGCATAATATTCATTTCTAAGGCTATCAAACTAGAAAATGAAGAGAACCAGTTATCTCAAATTAGAACGGAAAACCAGTGATTCTTATTAAGTTTCCAACCATCGAAATAAATCTTTTCTTTTCGCGAATCTTTCTACATTTTATGGTTTTCTAAGGCTATCAAACTAGAATAATGAAGGAAAAGTAGTTATCTCCATTTGAAACGCAAAAAACGTGATTCATTTGACGTTTCCAACCTGCGAAAATATTTTTTTCTTTTCGACATTCTTTCCGCATAATATCCTTTTCTAAGGATTTCAAACTAGAAAAATGAAAGAGAACCAGTTATCTCAAATAAGGACGGAATAAAAGGGATTCTAATGAGGTTTCCAACCATCGAAAAAAATCCTTTCTATTCGCGAATCTTTCTTTATTTTATGCTTTTCTAAGCTTATCAAACTAAAACAATGAAGGAGAAATAGTTATCTCCATTTGAAACGCAAAAAACACGCGATTCTTTTCTAGTTTCCAACCTTCAAAAATAAATTTTTCTTTTCGAGATTTTTTCAGCATAATATCCTTTTCTAAGGCTATCAAACTAGGAAAATGAAAGAGAACCAATTATTTTAATTAAGAACGGGAAAAAAGTTATTCTAATGAGGTTTCCAAGAATCGAAACACATCTTTACTATTCGCGAATCTCTCTTCATTTTATGCTTTTCTAAAGCTCTCAAACTAGAATAATGAAGGATAAATAGTTATATCCATTTGAAACGCAAAAAAACGCGATTCTTTTGAAGTTTCGAACATTCGAAAATAAATTTTTTCTTATCCAGATTTTTTCCGCATAATATCCTTTTCTAAGTCTATCAAACTAGGAAACTGAAAGAGAACCAGTTATTTCAATTAAGAACGGAAAAAAAGTAATTCAAATGAAGTTTCCAACCATCGAAATAAATGTTTTCTTTTCGCGAACCTTTCTTCATTTTATGCTTTTCTAAGGCTATCAAACAAGAATAATGAAGGAGAAATAGTTACCTCCATTTGAAACGCCAAAAAAAAAAAAAAAAAAAAAAAAACCCTGATTCTTTTGGAGTTTCCAACCTTCCAAAATAAATTTTTCTTCTACAAGATTTTTTCCTCATAATATCCCTTTCTAAGCCTATCAAACTAGTAAAATGAAAGAGAACCCGTTATTTCAAATAAGAACGGAATAAAAGTGATTCTAATGAAGTTTCCAACCATCGAAATAAATCTTTTCTTTTCGCGAATCTTTCTTCGTTTTATCGTTTTCTAAGGCTATCAAACTAGAATAATGAAGCAAAAATAGTTATCTCCATCAAACGCAAAAAACGTGATTCTTCTGACGTTTCCAACCTTCGAAAATATTTTTTTTTTTTTCTTTTGGAGATTCTTTCTGCATAATATGCTTTTCTAAGGCCATCAAACTGAAATATGAAAGAGAACCAGTTATCTCAAATAAGAACGGAAAAAAAGTTATTCTAATGATGTTTCCAACCATCGAAAAAAATCTTTTCTATTCCCGAATCTCTCTTTATTTTATGCTTTTCTAAGGCTATCAAACTAGAATAATGAAGGAGAAATAGTTATCTACATTTGAAACGCAAAAAACCAGATTCTTTTGGTTTCCAACCTTCGAAAATAATTTTTTTCTTTTCGAGATTCTTTCCGCATAATATTCTTTTCTAAGGCTATCAAACTAGAAAATGAAGAGAACCAGTTATCTCAAATTAGAACGAAAAACCAGTGATTCTTATTAAGTTTCCAACCATCGAAATAAATCTTTTCTTTTCGCGAATCTTTCTACATTTTATGGTTTTCTAAGGCTATCAAACTAGAATAATGAAGGAAAAGTAGTTATCTCCATTTGAAACGCAAAAAACGTGATTCATTTGACGTTTCCAACCTTCGAAAATATTTTATTTTCTTATGGAGAATCTTTCCACATGATATGGTTTTCTAAGCCTATCAAACTAGAAATATGAATGAGAACCAGTTATCTCAAATAAGAACGGAAAAGAAGTTATTCTAATGAGGTTTCCAACCATCGAAAAAAATCCTTTCTATTCCCGAATCTGTCTTTATTTTATGCTTTTCTAAGGCTATCAAACTAGAAAAATGAAAGAGAACCAGTTATCTCCATTTGAAACGGAAAACAAAGCAGATTCTTTTGGTTTCCAACCTTCGAAAATAATTTTTTTCTTTTCGAGATTCTTTCCGAATAATATGCTTTTCTAAGGCTATCAAACTGTAAAAATGAAAGAGAACCAGTAATCCGATATAAAAATGGAAAAAAGTCATTCTAATGAGGTTTCCAACCATAGAAATAAATCATTTCTTTTCGCGAATCTTTCTTCATTTTATGGTTTTCTATGGCTATCAAACTAGAAGAATGAAGGAGAAATAGTTATCTCCATTTGAAACGGAAAAAACCAGATTCTTTTGGTTTCCAATCTTCGAAAATGATTTTTTTCTTTTCGAGATTCTTTCTGCATAATATGCATTTCTAAGGCTTTCAAACTATAAAAATGAAAGAGAACCCGTTATTTCAAATAAGAACGGAATAAAAGTGATTCTAATGAAGTTTCCAACCATCGAAATAAATCTTTGATTTTCGCGAATCTTTGTTCGTTTTATGGTCTTCTAGGCTATCATACAAGAATAATGAAGGCGAAATAGTTATCTCCATTTGAAACGCAAAAAACACGTGATTCTTTTGAAGTTTCCAACCTTCGAAAATAATTTTTTTCTTTTCGAGATTCTTTCCGCATAATATGCATTTCTAAGGCTTTCAAACTATAAAAATGAAAGAGAACCCGTTATTTCAAATAAGAACGGAATAAAAGTGATTCTAATGAAGTTTCCAACCATCGAAATAAATCTTTTCTTTTCGCGAATCTTTCTTCGTTTTGTGCCATTCTAAAGCTCTAAAACTAGAATAATGAAGGATAAATAGTTATCTCAATTTCAAACGCAAAAAACGGGATTATTTTGAAGATTCGAACCTTCGAAAATAAATTTTTTCTTTTCGAGATTCTTTCCACATAATATGCTTTTCTATGGCTGTTAAAATAGAAAAATTAAAGAGAACCAGTTATCTCAAATAAGAACGGAAGAAAGTGATTCTAATGAGGTTTCCAACCATCGAAATAAATCTTTTCTATTCGCGAATCTTTCTTCATTTTATGCTTTTCTAAGGCTATAAACTAGAATAATGAAGGAGAAATAGTTTTCTTAATTTGAAACACAAAAACGCGATTCTATTGAAGTTTCCAAATTTCGAAAACAAATTTTTTCTTTTCGATATTCTTTCCGCATAAAATGCTTTTCTAAGGCTATTAAACTAGAAAAATGATAGAGAACCAGTTATCTCACATAAGAACGGAAAAAAGTTTCCAACCATCGAAATAAATAATTTATTTTCGCGAAATTTCTCCATTTTATCGTTTTCTAAGACTATCAAACTAGAATAATGAAGGAGAAATAGTTATCTCCATTTGAACCGAAAAAAGAGCGATTCTTTTCAAGTTTCCAACCTTCGAATATAAATTTTTTCTTTTCGAGATTTTTTCCGCATAATATCCTTTTCTAAGCCTATCAAACTAGGAAAATGAAAGAGAACCAGTTATTTCAATTAAGAACGGAAAAAAGGTGATTCAAATTAAGTTTCCAACCAACGAAATAAATGTTTTCTTTTGGCGAATCTTTATTCATTTTATGCTTTTCTAAGGCTATCAAACTAGCATAATGAAGGAAAAATAGTTATCTCCATTTGAAAAGCAAAAAAAAAAAAAATCGCGATTTTTTGACGTTTCCAACCTTTGAAATTAAATTTTTTCCTTTCGAGATTCTTTCCGCACAATATGCTTTTTAACGCTAGCAAAGTAGAAAAATGAAAGATACCCAGTTATCTCAAATAAGAAGGAAAAAAAGGTGGTTCTAATGAGGTTTTCAACCACCGAAATAAATCTTTTCTATTCGCGAATCTTTCTTAATTTTATGGTTTTCTAAGGCTATCAAAGTAGAATAATGAAGGAGAAATAGTTATCTCCAATTAAAACGCAACAAAAAAAACGCGAATCTTTTGAAGTTTCCAAACATCGAAAATAAATTTTTTCTTTTCGAGATTCTTTCCGTATAATATACTTTTCTAAGGCTATCAAACTAGAAAAATGAAAGAGAACCAATTATTTCAAATAAGAACGGAAAAAATGTGATTGTAATGAGGTTTCCAACCATAGAAATAACCTTTTCTATTCGCCAATCTTTCTTCATTTTTTGGTTTTCTAAGGCTATCAAACTAGAATAATGAGGGAGAAATAGTTATCTTCATTTGAAACGCAAAAAAACCCGCTTCATTTGAAGTTTCCAACCTTCGAAAATAAATTTTTTCTTTTCGAGATTCTTTCCGCATAATATGCTTTCCTAAGGCTATTAAACTAGAAAAATGAAAGAGAACCAGTTATCTCAAATAAGAATGAAAAAAAAGTGATTCAATGAGGTTTGCTACCATCGAAATAAATCTTTTCTATTCGTGAATCTTTATTCAGTTTATGCTTTTCTAAGGCTATCAAACTAGAATAATGAAGGAGAAATAGTTATCTCCATTTGATAAACAAAAAAACGCCATTTTGTTAAAGTTTCCTACCTTCGAAAATAACTTTTTTCTTTTCGAGATTTCTTCCGCATAATATTCTTTTCTAAGCCTATCAAACTCGGAAAATGGAGTAGAACCAGTTATTTCAATTAAGAAGGGAAAAAAAGTTATTCCAATGAGGTTTCCAACCATCGAAGTGAATCCTTTCTATTCGCGAGTCTTTCATCATTTGATGCTTTTCTAAGGCTATCAAATTACAATAATGCAGGAAAAATAGTTATCTCCATTTGAAACGGAAAAAAAAACGCAATTCTTTGGAAGTTTCCAACCTTAGAAAATAAATGTTTTCTATTCGAGATTTTTACCGCATAATATGCTTTTCTAAGGCTATCAAACTAGGAAAATGAAAGAGAACCAGTTATTTCAATTAAGAACGGAAAAAAATGACTTAAATAAAATTTCCAACCATCTAAATAATGGTTTTCTTTTCGCGAATCTTTCTTCATTTTATGTTTTTCTAATGTTATCAAACTAGCATAATGAAGTAAAAATAGTTATCTCCATTTGAAAAGCAA
This sequence comes from Metallyticus violacea, assembly GCA_030762175.1. Lineage (NCBI taxonomy): Eukaryota > Metazoa > Arthropoda > Insecta > Mantodea > Metallyticidae > Metallyticus > Metallyticus violacea. Next base: position 79,258,456 of record CM060842.1, on the reverse strand, counting down.
AAAAAATCGCATTTTTTGACGTTTGCATTGTTCGAATATAAATTTTTTCTTTTCGAGATTCTTTCCGCATAATATGCTTTTCTAAGGCTATCAAACTAAAAAAATGAAAGAAAACCAGTTATCTCAAATAAGAACGGGAAAAAAGTGATTCTAATGAAGTTTCCAACCATCGAAATACATCATTTCTATTCGCGAATCTTTCTTCATTTTAGGCTTTTCTAAGGCTATCAAACTAGAATAATGAAGCAGAAATAGTTATCTCCATTGGAAACGCAAAAAAACGCGATTTTTTTAAGTTTCGAACCTTCGAAAATAAATTTTTTCTTTTCGAGATTCTTTCCGCATAATATGCTTTTCTCAGGCTATCAAACTAGAGAAATGAAACAGAACTAGTTATCTCAAATAAGAAATAAAAAAAAGTGATTGTAATTAAGTTTCCAACCATCGAAATAAATTTTTCTTTTCCCTAATCTTTCTTCATTTTATGGTTTTCTAAGGCTAGCAAACGCGAATAATGAAGGAAAAATAGTTATCTTCATTTGAAAACAAAAAAACGCGGTTGCTTTCAAGTTTCCAACCTTCGAAAATAATTTTTTCTTTTCGAGATTCATTCCGCATAATATGTTTTTGTAAGGCTATCAAACCAGAAAAATGAAAGAGAACCATTTATCTCAAATAAGAACGGAAAAAAGTCATTCTAATATGGTTACCAACCATCGAAATAAATCTTTTCTATTCGCGAATCTTTATTCATTTTATGCTTTTCTAAGGCTATCAAACTAGAATAATGAAGGAGAAATAGATATCTCCATTTGAAACGCAAAAAAGCGATTGTTTTGAAGTTTCCAACCTTCGTATATAAATATTTTCTTTTCGAGAATTTTTCCGCATAATATCCCTTTCTAAGGCTATCAAACTAGGAAAATGAAAGAGAACCAGTTATTTCTCTTAAGAACGGAAAAAAAGTGATTCAAATAAAGTTTCCAACCATCGAAATAAATCTTTTCTATTCGGGAATCTTTCTTCATTTTATGGTTTTCTAAGGCTATCAAACTAGAATAATGAAGGAGAAATAGTTATCTCCATTTAAAACGCAACAAAAACAACGCAATTCTTTTGAACTTTCCGAACTTCGAAAATAAATTTCTTCTACTCGAGATTCCTTCCGTATAATATGCTTTTCTAAGGCTATCAAACCAGAATAATGAAGGAGACATAGTTATCTCCATTTGAGCGCCAACAAAGCAGATAGTTTTGGTTTCGAACCTTCGAAAATAAATTTTATCTTTTCGAGATTCTTCCCGCATAATATGCTTTTCTAAGGCTATTAAACTAGTAAAATGAAAGAGAACCACTTATCTCAAATAAGAACGGAATAACAGTGATTCTAATTAAGTTTACAACCATCGAAATAAATCTTTTCTTTTCGCGAATCTTTCTTCATTTTATGCTTTTTAAGGCTATCAAACTAGAATAATGAAGTAGAAATAGTTATCTTCATTTGAAACGCAAAAAACGCGATTCTTTTGAAGTTTCCAACCTTCGAAAATAAATTTTTTCTTTTCGAGATTCTTTCCCCATAATATGCTTTTCTAAGGCTATTAAACCAGAAAAACGAAAGAGAACCCGTTATTTAAAAAAAGAACGGAATAAAAGTGATTCTAATGAAGTTTCCAACCATCGAAAAAAATCTTTTCTATTCCCGAATCTGTCTTTATTTTATGCTTTTCTAAGGCTATCAAACTAGAATAATGAAGGAGAAATAGTTATCTCCATTTTAAACGGAAAAAACCAGATTCTTTTGGTTTCCAACCTTCGAAAATAATTTTTTTCTTTTCGAGATTCTTTCCGATAATATGCATTTCTAAGGCTCTCAAACTAGAAAAATGAAAGAGAACCCGTTATTTCAAATAAGAACGGAATAAAAGTGATTCTAATGAAGTTTCCAACCATCGAAATAAATGTTTTCTGTTCGCTAATCTTTGTTCGTTTTATGGTCTTCAGGGCTATCAAACAAGAAAAATGAAGAAGAACAGTTATCTCCATTTGAAACGCAAAAAACACGCGATTATTTTTAAGTTTCCAACCTTCGAAAATAAATTCTTTCTTTTCGAGATTCTTTCCGCATAGTATGCTTTTCTAACGCTATCAAATTGAAACGCAAAAAAAAAAAAAAAAAACGCGATTCATTTCAAGTTTCCAACCTTCGATAATATTTTTTTTCTTTTCGAGATTCTTTCTGCATAATATGATTTTCTAAGGCTATCAAACTGGAAAAATGAAGAGAACCAGTTAAATCAAATAAGAACGGAAAAACAGTGATTCTAGTTATGTTTCCAACCATCGAAATAAATCTTTTCTTTTCGCGAATCTTTCTTCATTTTATGGTTTTCTAAGGCTATCAAACTAGAATAATGAAGGAAAAATAGTTATATCAATTTCAAACGCAAAAAAACGTGATTCTTCCGACGTTTCCAACCTTCGAAAATATTTTTTTTTCTTTTGGAGATTCTTTCTGCATAATATACTTTTCTAAGTCTATTAAACTAGAAATATGAAAGAGAACCAGTTATTTCAAATAAGAACGGAAAAAAAATTATTCTATTGATGTTTCCAGCCATCGAAAAAATCTTTTCTATTCCCGAATCTGTCTTTATTTTATGCTTTTCTAAGGCTATCAAACTAGAACAATGAAGGAGAAATAGTTATCTCCATTTGAAACGGAAAAAACCAGATTCTTTTGGTTTCCAAACTTCGAAAATAATTTTTTTCTTTTCGAAATTCTTTCCGCATAATATGCATTTCTAAGGCTTTCAAACTAGAAAAATGAAAGAGAACCCGTTATTTCAAATAAGAACGGAATAAAAGTGATTCTAATGAAGTTTCCAACCATCGAAATAAATCTTTTCTTTTCGCGAATCTTTCTCCATTTTATGGTTTTCTAAGGCTATCAAACTAGAATAATGAAGGAGAAATAGTTATCTTCATTTGAAACGCAAAAAAACCCGATTCTTTTGAAGTATCCAACCTTCGAAAATAAATTTTTTCTTTTCGAGATTCTTTCCCCATAATATGCTTTTCTAAGGCTATTAAACCAGAAAAATGAAAGAAAACCAGTTATGTCAAATAAGAACTGAAAAAATTGATTCCAATGAGGTTTCCAACCATCGAAATAAATCTTTTCTATTCGCGAATCTTTCTTCATATTATGCTTTTCTAAGGCTATCAAACTAGAATAATGAAGGAAAAATAGTTATCTCCATTTGAAACGCAAAAAAAAACGCGATTCTTTTGAAGTTTTCAACCTTCGAATACAAATTTTTTCTTTTCTAGATTTTTTCCCCATAATATCCTTTTCTAAGGCTATCAAACTAGGAAACTGAAAGAGAACCAGTTATTTCAATTAAGAACGGAAAAAAAGTAATTCAAATGAAGTTTCCAACCATCGAAATAAATGTTTTCTTTTCGCGAACCTTTCTTGATTTTATGCTTTTCTAAGGCTATCAAACTAGAACAATGAAGGAGAAATAGTTACCTCCATTTGAAACGCAAAAAAAAAAAAAAAAAAAATAACCTGATTCTTTTGAAGTTTCCCACCTTCCAAAATAAATTTTTTCTTCTAAAAGATTTTTTCCGCATAATATCCCCTTCTAAGACTATCAAACTATAAAAATGAAAGAGAACCAGTTATATCAAATAAGAATGGAAAAAAAGTGATTCTAATGAGATTTCCAACCATCGAAATAAATCTTTTCTATTCGCGAATCTTTATTCATTTAAGCTTTCCTAAGGCTATCAAACTAGAATACTGAAGCAGAAATAGTTATCTCCATTTGAAACGCAAAAAAAGCGATCCTTTTCTAGTTTCCAACCTTGGAATATAAATTTTTTCTTTTCGAGATTTTTTCCGCATAATATCCTTTTCTAGGGCTATCAAACTAGGAAAATGAAAGAGAACCAGTTATTTCAATTAAGAACGGAAAAAAAGTGATTCAAATGAAGTTTCCAACCATCGAAATAAATGTATTCTTTTCGCGAATCTTTCTTCATTTTATACTTTTCTAAGGCTATCAAATTAGCATAATGAAGGAAAATAGTTATCTCCATTTGAAAAGTAAAAAAAAAAAAAAAAAACGAGATTTTTTGACGTTTGCAACCTTCGAAATTAAATTTTTTCCTTTCGAGATTCTTTCCGCACAATATACTTTTCTAACGCTAGCAAAGTAGAAAAATGAAAGATAACCAGTTATCTCAAATAAGAATGAAAAAGGTGATTCTAATGAGGTTTTCAACCATCGAAATAAATCTTTTCTATTCGCGAATCTTTCTTCATTTTATGGTTTTCTAAGGCTATCAAAGTAGAATAATGAAGGAGAAATAGTTATCTCCAATTAAAACGCAACAAAAAAAACGCGATTCTTTTGAAGTTTCCAAACTTCGAAAATAAATTTTTTCTTTTCGAGATTCTTTCCGCGCAGTATGCTTTTCTAACGCTATAAAAGTAGAAAAATGAATGAGAACCAGTAATCTCAAATAAGAAGGAAGAAAGTTGATTCTAATGAAGTTTCCAACCATCGAAATAAATCTTTTCTTTCCGCGAATCTTTCTTCATTTTATGGTTTTCTATGAGTATCAAACTAGAATAATGAAGGAGAAATAGTTATCTCCATTGGAAACGCAAAAAAACGCGATTTTTTTGAAGTTTCGAACATTCGAAAATAAATTTTTTCTTTTCGAGATTCTTTCCGCATAATATCCTTTTCTCAGGCTATCACACTAGAGAAATGAAACAGAACTAGTTATCTCAAATAAGAACTAAAAAAAGTGATTGTAATTAAGTTTCTAACCATCGAAATAAATCTTTCTTTTCCCTAATCTTTCTTCATTTTATGGATTTCTAAGGCTATCAAACGCGAATAATGAAGGAAAAATAGTTATCTTCATTTGAAAACAAAAAAACGCGGTTCCTTTCAAGTTTCCAACCTTCGAAAATAATTTTTTCTTTTCGGGATTCTTTCCGCATAATATGCTTTCGTAAGGCTATCAAACCAGAAAAATGAAAAAGAACCATTTATCTCAAATAAGAACGGAAAAATAGTGATTCTAATGAGGTTTCCAACCATAGAAATAAATCACTTCTATTCGCGAATCTATCTTCATTTTATGTTTTTCTAAGGCTATCAAACTAGAATAATAAAGGAGAAATAGTTATCTTCATTTGAAACGCAAAAAAAAAAAATTATTCTTTTGAAGTTTCCAACCTTCGAAAATAAATTTTTTCTTCTTCAAAATTTTTCCCGCAAAGTATCCTTTTCTAAGGCTATCAAACTAGAAAAATGAAAGAGAACCAGTTATTTCAATTAAGAACGGAAAAAAGTGATTCAAATAAAGTTTCCAACCATCGAAATAAATCTTTTCTATTCGGGAATCTTTCTTCATTTTATGGTTTTCTAAGGCTATCAAACTAGAATAATGAAGGAGAAATAGTTATCTCCATTTAAAACGCAACAAAAAAAACGCAATTCTTTTGAAGTTTCCGAACTTCGAAAATAAATTTTTTCTACTCGAGATTCCTTCCGTATAATATGCTTTTCTAAGGCTATCAAACCAGAATAATGAAGGAGACATAGTTATCTCCATTTGAACGCCAACAAAGCAGAAAGTTTTGGTTTCGAACCTTCGAAAATAAGTTTTATCTTTTCGAGATTCTTCCCGCATAATATGCTTTTCTAAGGCTATTAAACTAGAAAAATGAAAGAGAACCACTTATCTAAAATAAGAACGGAATAACAGTGATTCTAATTAAGTTTACAACCATGGAAATATATCTTTTCTTTTCGCGAATCTTTCTTCATTTTATGCTTTTCTAAGGCTATCAAACTAGAATAATGAAGTAGAAATAGTTATCTTCATTTGAAACGCAAAAAACGCGATTCTTTTGAAGTTTCCAACCTTCGAATATAAATTTTTTCTTTTCGAGATTCTTTCCCCATAATATGCTTTTCTAAGGCTATTAAACCAGAAAAACGAAAGAGAACCCGTTATTTAAAAAAATAACGGAATAAAAGTGATTCTAATGAAGTTTCCAACCATCGAAAAAAATCTTTTCTATTCCCGAATCTTTCTTTATTTTATACTTTTCTAAGGCTATCAAACTAGAATAATGAAGGAGAAATAGTTATCTCCATTTTAAACGGAAAAAACCAGATTCTTTTGGTTTCCAACCTTCGAAAATAATTTTTTTCTTTTCGATATTCTTTCCGATAATATGCATTTCTAAGGCTCTCAAACTAGAAAAATGAAAGAGAACCCGTTATTTCAAATAAGAACGGAATAAAAGTGATTCTAATGAAGTATCCAACAATCGAAATAAATGTTTTCTTTTCGCTAATCTTTGTTCGTTTTATGGTCTTCAGGGCTATCAAACAAGAATAATGAAGAAGAACAGTTATCTCCATTTGAAACGCAAAAAACACGCGATTATTTTGAAGTTTCCAACCTTCGAAAATGAATTCTTTCGTTTCGAGATTCTTTCCGCATAATATGCTTTTCTAACGCTATCAAATTGAAACGCAAAAAAAAAAAAAAAAAACGCGATTCATTTCAAGTTTCCAACCTTCAATAATATTTTTTTTTCTTTTCGAGATTCTTTCTGCATAATATGATTTTCTAAGGCTATCAAACTGGAAAAATGAAGAGAACCAGTTAACTCAAATAAGAACGGAAAAACAGTGATTCTAGTTAAGTTTCCAACCATCGAAATAAATCTTTTCTTTTCGCGAATCTTTCTTCATTTTATGGTTTTATAAGGCTATCAAACTAGAATAATGAAGGAAAAATAGTTATAATATCAATTTCAAACGCAAAAAAACGTGATTCTTCCGACGTTTCCAACCTTCGAAAATATTTTTTTTTTTCTTTTGGAGATTCTTTCTGCATAATATACTTTTCTAAGTCTATTAAACTAGAAATATGAAAGAGAACCAGTTATTTCAAATAAGAACGGAAAAAAATTTATTCTATTGATGTTTCCAACCATCGAAAAAAATCTTTTCTATTCCCGAATCTGTCTTTATTTTATGCTTTTCTAAGGCTATGAAACTAGAACAATGAAGGAGAAGTAGTTATCTCCATTTGAAACGGAAAAAACCAGATTCTTTTGGTTTCCAAGCTTCGAAAATAATTTTTTTCTTTTCGAAGTTCTTTCCGCATAATATGCATTTCTAAGGCTTTCAAACTAGAAAAATGAAAGAGAACCCGTTATTTCAAATAAGAACGGAATAAAAGTGATTCTAATGAGGTTTCCAACCATCGAAATAAATCTTTTCTTTTCGCGAATCTTTCTCCATTTTATGGTTTTCTAAGGCTATCAAACTAAAATAATGAAGGAGAAATAGTTATCTTCATTTGAAACGCAAAAAAAACGCGATTATTTTGAAGATTCGAACCTTCGAAAATAAATTTTTTCTTTTCGAGATTCTTTCCGCATAATATGCTTTTCTAAGGCTATTAAACTAGAAAAATGAAAGAGAACCAGTGATCCCATATAAAAACGGAAATAAAGTCATTCTAATGGGGTTTCCAACCATAGAAATAAATCTTCTGTTTTCGCGTATCTTTCGTCATTTTATACTTTTCTAAGGCTATCAAAATAGAATAATGAAGGAAAAATAGTTATTTCCATTTGAAACGCAAAAAAACTCGATAATTATAAAGTTTCCAACCTTCGAAAATAATTTTTTTCTTTTCGATATTCTTTCCGCATAATATGCTTTTCTAAGGCTATTAAACTAGAAAAATGATAGAGAACCAGTTATCTCACATAAGAACGGAAAAAAGTTTCCAACCATCGAAATAAATCATTTCTTTTCGCGAATCTTTCTTCATTTTATGGTTTTCTATGGCTATCAAACTAGAATAATGAGGGAGAAATAGTTATCTTCATTTGAAACGCTAAAACACGCTTTTCTTTTGGAGTTTCCAACCTTCGAAAATAAATTTTTTCTTTTCCAGATTCTTTCCGCATAATATGCTTTTCTAAGGCTATTAAACCACAAAAACGAAAGCGAACCCGTTATTTAAAAAAAGAACGGAATAAAAGTGATTCTAATGAAGTTTCCAACCATCGAAAAAAATCTTTTCTATTCCCAAATCTGTCTTTATTTTGTGCTTTTCTAAGGCTATCAAACTAAAACAATGAAGGAGAAATAGTTATCTCCATTTGAAACGGAAAAATCCAGATTCTTTTTGTTTCCAAACTTCGAAAATAATTTTTTTCTTTTCAAGATTCTTTCCGCATAATATGCATTTCTAAGGCTTTCAAACTAGAAAAATGAAAGAGAACCCGTTATTTCATATAAGAACGGAATAAAAGTGATTCTAATGAAGTTTCCAACCATCGAAATAAATCTTTTCTTTTCGCGAATCTTTCTTCGTTTTGTGCGATTCTAAAGCTCTCAAACTAGAATAATGAAGGATAAATAGTTATCTCAATTTCAAACGCAAAAAAACGGGATTATTTTGAAAATTCGAACCTTCGAAAATAAATTTTTTCTTTTCGAGATTCTTTCCGCATAAATGCTTTTCTAAGGCTATTAAACCAGAAAAATGAAAGAGAACCAGTTATCTCACATAAGAACGGAAAAAACTTTCCAACCATTAAAATAAATCATTTATTTTCGCGAAATTTCTCCAATTTATGGTTTTCTAAGACTATCAAACTAGAATAATGAAGGAGAAATAGTTATCTTCATTTGAAACGCAAAAAAACGCGATTCTTTTGAAGTTTCCAACCTTCGAAAATAAATTTTTTCTTTTCGAGATTCTTTCCGCATAAATGCTTTTCTAAGGCTATTAAACCAGAAAAATGAAAGAGAACCAGTTATCTCAAATAAGAACTGAAAAAAAGTGATTCTAATGAGGTTTCCAACCATTGAAATAAATCTTTTCTATTCGCGAAACTTTCTTCATATTATGCTTTTCTAAGGCTATCAAACTAGAATAATGACGGAGAAATAGTTATCTCTATTTGAACCGCAAAAAGAGCGATTCTTTTCAAGTTTCCAACCTTCGAATATAAATTTTTTCTTTTCGAGATTTTTTCCGCATAATATCCTTTTCTAAGGCTATCAAACTAAGAAAATGAAAGAGAACCAGTTTTTCAATTAAGAACGGAAAAAAGGTGATTCAAATGAAGTTTCCAACCATCGAAATAAATGTTTTCTTTTGGCGAATCTTTATTCATTTTATGCTTTTCTAAGGCTATCAAACTAGCATAATGAAGGAAAAATAGTTATCTCCATTTGAAAAGCAAAAAAAAAAAAAGAAAACGTGATTTTTTTACCTTTCCAACCTTCGAAATTAAATTTTTTCCTTTCGAGATTCTTTCCGCACAATATACTTTTCTAACGCTAGCAAAGTAGAAAAATGAAAGATACCCAGTTATCTCAAATAAGAAGGAAAATAGGTGATTCTAATGAGGTTTTCAACCACCGAAATAAATCGTTTCTATTCGCGAATTTATCTTCATTTTATGCTTTCCTAAGGCTATCAAACTAGAATACTGAAGGAGAAATAGTTATCTCCATTTGAAACGCAAAAAACGCGATTCTTTTCAAGCTTCCAACCTTCGAATATACATTTTTTCTTTTCGAGATTTTTTTTGCATAATATCCTTTTCTAAGGCTATCAAACTAGGAAAATGAAACAGAACCAGTTATTTCAATTAAGAACGGAAATAAAGTGATTCAAATTTTAGTTTCCAACCATGGAAATAAATGTTTTCTTTTCGCGAATCTTTCTTCATTTTATGCTTTTCTAAGGCTATCAAACTAGCATAATGAAGGAAAAATAGTTATCTCCATTTGAAAGGCAAAAAAACGCGATTCATTTGAAGTTTCCAACCTTCGAAAATAAACTTTTTCTTTTCGAGATTCTTTCCCCATAATATGCTTTCCTAAGGCTATCAAACTAGAAATATGAAAGGGAACCAGTTATCTCAAATAAGAACGGAAAAAGTGATTGTAATGAAGTTTCCAATCATCGAAATAAATCATTTCTTTTCGCAAATCTTTCTTCATTTTATGGTTTTCTAAGGCTATCAAACTAGAATAATGAAGGAGAAATAGTTATCTTCATTTTAAACGAAAAAAAACGCGATTCATTTGAAGTTTCCAACCTTCGAAAATAAATTTTTTCTTTTCGAGATTCTTTTCGCATAATATGCTTTCCTAAGGCTATTAAACTAGAAAAATGAAAGAGAACCAGTTATTTCAAATAAGAACGAAAAAAAAGTGATTCAATGAGGTTTGCTACCAGCGAAATAAATCTTTTCTATTCGCGAATCTTTCTTCAGTTTGTGCTTTTCTAAGGCTATCAAAATAGAATAATGAAGGAGAAATAGTTATCTCCATTTGAAAAGCAAAAAAACGCGATTCTGTTAAAGTTTCCAACCTTCGAAAATAAATTTTTTCTTTTGGAGATTTTTTCCGCATAATATCCTTTTCTAAGCCTATCAAACTGGGAAAATGAAAGAGAACCAGTTATTTCAATTAAGAAGGGAAAAAAAGTTATTCTAATGAGGTTTCCAACCATCGAAATGAATCCTTTCTATTCGCGAATCTTTCTTCATTTAATGCTTTTCTAAGGCTATCAAATTAGAATAATGAAGGAAAAATAGTTATCTCTATTTGAAACGCAAAAAAACGCAATTCTTTGAAAGTTTCCAACCTTAGAAAATAAATTTTTTCTATTCGAGATTTTTACCGCATAATATGCTTTTCTAAGGCTATCATACTAGGAAAATGAAAGAGAACCAATTATTTCAATTATGCACGAAGAAAAGTGACTTAAATAAAGTTTCCAACCATCTAAATAATGGTTTACTCTTCGCGAATCTTTCTTCATTTTATGCTTTTCTAATGTTATCAAACTAGCATAATGAAGTAAAAATAGTTATCTACATTTGAAAAGCAAAAAAAAAAAACGCATTTTTTGACGTTTACAACCTTCGAATATAATTTTTTTCCTTTGGATATGCTTTCCGCATAATATGCGTTTCTAAGGCTATCAAACTACAAAAATGATAGAGAACCAGTTATCTCAAATAAGAACGGAAAATAAATTATTCTAATGAAGTTTCCAACCATAGAAATAAATCATTTCTATTCGCGAATCCTTCTTCATTTTATGCTTTCTAAGGCTATCAAACTAGAATAATGAAGCAGAAATAGTTATCTCCATTTGAAACGCAAAAAACGCGATTCATTTGAAGTTTCGAACCTTCGAAATTAAATTTTTTCTTTTCGAGATGCTTTCCGCATAATATCCTTTTCTAACGCTATCAAAGTAGAAAAATGAAAGAGAACCAGTTATCTCAAATAAGAAGGAAAAAAAGTGATTCTAATGAGGTTTCTAACCATCGAAATAAATCTTTTCTATCCAGAATCTTTCTTCATTTTATGCTTTTCTAAGGCTATCAAACTAGAATAATGAAGGAGAAATAGTTATCTCCATTTGAAAAGCAAAAAAACGCGATTATGTTAAAGTTTCGAACCTTCCAAAAAAAAATTTTTCTTTTCGAGATTTTTTCCGCATAATATCCTTTTCTAAGGCTATCAAACTTGGAAAATAAAAGAGAACCAGTTATTTCATAAAGAACGGAATAAAAGTGATTCTAATGAAGTTTCCAACCATCGAAATAAATCATTTCTATTTACGAATCTTTCTTCATTTTATGCATTTCTAAGGCTATCAAACTAGAATAATCAAGCAGAAATAGTTATCTCCATTTGAAACGCAAAAAATGCGATTCATTTGAAGTTTCCAACCTTCGAAAATAAATTTTTTCTTTTCGAGATTTTTTCCGCATAATATGCTTTTCTAAGGCTATCAAATTGAAACGCAAAAAAAAAAACGCGATTCTTTTAAATTTTCCAACCTTCGAAAATAAATTTTTTCTTTTCGAGATTTTTTCCGCATAATATCCTTTTCTAAGGCTATCAAACTAGGAAAATGAAAGAGAACCAGTTATTTCAATTAAGAACGGAAAAAAGTGATTCTAATGAAGTTTCCACAATCGAAATAAATCTTTTCTATTCGCGAATCTTTCTTCATGTTATGCTTTTCTAAGGCTATCAAACAAGAATAATGAAGGAGAAATAGTTATCTCCATTTGAAACGCAAAAAAACAAGCGATTCTTTTGAAGTTTCCAACCTTCGAAAATAATTTTTTTCTCTTCGAGATTCTTTCCGCATAATATGATTTTCTAAGGCTATCAAACTAGAAAAATGAAGAGATCCAGTTATCTCAAATAAGAACGGAAAAACAGTGATTCTAATTACGTTTCCAACCATCGAAATAAATCTTTTCTTTTCGCGAATCTTTCTTCATTTTATGGTTTTCTAAGGCTATCAAACTAGAATAATGAAGGAAAAGCAGTTATATCAATTTCAAACGCAAAAAAACGTGATTCTTCTGACGTTTCCAACCTTCGAAAATAAATTTTTTCTTTTCGAGATTCTTTCCGCATAATATGCTTTTCTAAGGCTATTAAACCAGAAAAACGAAAGAGAACCCGTTATTTAAAAAAAGAACAGAATAAAAGTGATTCTAATGAAGTTTCCAACCATCGAAAAAAATCTTTTCTATTCCCGAATCTGTCTTTATTTTATGCTTTTCTAAGGTTATCAAACTAAAACAATGAAGGAGAAATAGTTATCTCCATTTGAAACGGAAAAAACCAGATTCTTTTGGTTTCCAAACTTCGAAAATAATTTTTTTCTTTTCGAGATTCTTTCCGCATAATATGCATTTCTAAGGCTTTCAAACTAGAAAAATGAAAGAGAACCCGTTATTTCAAATAAGAACGGAATAAAAGTGATTCTAATGAAGTTTCCAACCATCGAAATAAATCTTTTCTTTTCGCGAATCTTTCTTCAGTTTATGCTTTTCTAAGGTTATCAAACTAAAACAATGAAGGAGAAATAGTTATCTCCATTTGAAACGGAAAAAACCAGATTCTTTTGGTTTCCAAACTTCGAAAATAATTTTTTCTTCTTGAGATATATTCCGCATAATATGCTTTTCTAAGGCAATCAAAGTAGATAAATAAAAGAGGGTTATTTCAAATAAGAACGGAAAAAAAGTGATTCCAATAAAGTTTCCAACCATCGAAATAAATCTTTTCTTTTCGCGAATCTTTCTTCATTTTATGCTTTTCTAACGCTATCAAACTAGAATAATGAAGGAGAAATAGTTATCTCCATTTGAAACGCAAAAAACACGCGATTCTTTTGAAGTTTCCAACCTTCGAAAATAAATTTTTTCTTTTCGACATTTTTCCGCATAATATCCTTTTCTAAGGCTATCAAACTAGGAAAATGAAAGAGAACCAGTTATTTCAATTAAGAACGGAAAAAATGTTATTCTAATGAGGTTTCCAAGCATCGAAACATATCTTTTCTATTCGCGAATCTTTCTTCATTTTGTGCCATTCTAAAGCTCTCAAACTAGAATAATGAAGGATAAAGAGTTATCTCAATTTCAAACGCAAAAAAACGGGATTATTTTGAAGAATCGAATCTTCGAATATAAATTTTTTCTTTTCGAGATTTTTTCCGCATAATATCCTTTTCTAAGGCTATCAAACTAGGAAAATGAAAGAGAACCAGTTATTTCAATTAAGAACGGAAAAAAGGTGATTCAAATGAAGTTTCCAACCATCGAAATAAATGTTTTCTTGTGGCGAATCTTTATTCATTTTATGCTTTTCTAAGGCTATCAAACTAGCATAATGAAGGAAAAATAGTTATCTCCATTTGAAAAGCAAAACAAACAAAAAACGCGATTTTTTTACCTTTCCAACCTTCGAAATTAAATTTTTTCCTTTCGAGATTCTTTCCGCACAATATGCTTTTCTAACGCTAGCAAAGTAGAAAAATGAAAGATACCCAGTTATCTCAAATAAGAAGGAAAAAAAGGTGATTCTAATGAGGTTTTCAACCACCGAAATAAATCTTTTCTATTCGCGAATCTTTCTTCATTTTATGGTTTTCTAAGGCTATCAAAGTAGAATAATGAAGGAGAAATAGTTATCTCCAATTAAAACGCAACAAAAAAAACGCGATTCTTTTGTAGTTTCCAAACTTCGAAAATAAATTTTTTCTTTTCGAGATTCTTTCCGTATAATATACTTTTCTAAGGCTATCAAACTAGAAAAATGAAAGAGAACCAATTATTTCAAATAAGAACGGAAAAAATGTGATTGCAATGAGGTTTCCAACCATAGAAATAACCTTTTCTATTCGCGAATCTTTCTTCATTTTATGCTTTTCTAAGGTTATCAATCTAGCATAATGAACGAAAAATAGTTATCTCCATTTGAAACGCAAAAAAACGCGAATCATTTGAAGTTTCCAACTTTCGAAAATAAATTTTTTCTTTTCGAGATTCTTTCCGAATAATATGCTTACCTAAGGCTATCAAACTAGGAAAATGAAAGGGAACCAGTTACCTCAAATAAGAAAGGAAAATGTGATAGTAATGAAGTTTCCAATCATCGAAATAAATCATTTCTTTTCGCGAATCTTTCTTCATTTTATGGTTTTCTAACGCTATCAAACTAGAATAATGAGGGAGAAATAGTTATCTTCATTTGAAACGCAAAAAAACCCGCTTCATTTGAAGTTTCCAACCTTCGAAAATAAATTTTTTCTTTTCGAGATTCTTTCCGCATAATATGCTTTCCTAAGGCTATTAAACTAGAAAAATGAAAGAGAACTAGTTATCTCAAATAAGAACGAAAAAAAAGTGATTCAATGAGGTTTGCTACCATCGAAATAAATCTTTTCTATTCGTGAATCTTTCTTCAGTTCATGCTTTTCTAAGGCTATCAAACTAGAATAATGATGGAGAAATATTTATCTCCATTTGAAAAGCAAAAAAACGCGATTCTGTTAAAGTTTCCAACCTTCGAAAATAATTTTTTCTTTTCGAGATTCTTTCCGCATAATATACTTTCCTAAGGCTATTAAACTAGAAAAATGAAAGAGAACCAGTTATCTCAAATAAGAACGAAAAAAAAGTGATTCAATGAGATTTGCTACCATCGAAATAAATCTATTCTATTCGCGATTCTTTCTTCAGTTTATGCTTTTCTAAGGCTATCAAACTAGAATAATGAAGGAGAAATAGTTATCTCCATTTGATAAGCAAAAAAACGCGATTCTGTTAAAGTTACCTACCTTCGAAAATAAATTTTTTCTTTTCGAGATTTTTTCCGCATAATATTCTTTTCTAAGGCTATCAAACTCGGAAAATGGAGGAGAACCAGTTATTTCAATTAAGAAGGGAAAAAAGTGACTTAAATAAAGTTTCCAACCATCTAAATAATGGTTTTCTTTTCGCGAACCTTTCTTTTTTTTTATGTTTTTTAATGTTATCAAACTAGCATAATGAAGTAAAAATAGTTATCTCCATTTGAAAAGCAAAAAAAAACGCATTTTTTGACGTTTGCAACGTTCGAATATAAATTTTTTCTTTTCGAGAATCTTTCCGCATAATATGCTTTTCTAAGGCTATCAAACTACAAAAATGAAAGAGAACCAGTAATCTCAATTAAGAAGGAAAAAAGTTGATTCTAATGAAGTTTCCAACCATCGAAATAAATCTTTTCTTTCCGCGAATCTTTCTTCATTTTATGGTTTTCTATGAGTATCAAACTAGAATAATGAAGGAGAAGTAGTTATCTCCATTGGAAGCGCAAAAAAACGCGATTTTTTTGAAGTTTCCAACCTTCGAAAATAAATTTTTTCTTTTCGAGATTCTTTCCGCATAATATGCTTTTCTCAGGCTATCAAACTAGAGAAATGAAACAGAACTAGTTATGTCAAATAAGAACTAAAAAAAGTGATTGTAATTAAGTTTCCAACCATCGAAATAAATCTTTCTTTTCCCTAATCTTTCTTCATTTTATGGTTTTCTAGGGCTAGCAAACGCGACTAATGAAGGAAAAATAGTTATCCTTATTTGAAAACAAAAAAACGCGGTTCCTTTCAAGTTTCCTACCTTCGAAAATAATTTTTTCTTTTCGAGATTCATTCCGCATAATATGCTTTTGTAAGGCTATCAAACCAGAAAAATGAAAGAGAACCATTTATCTCAAATAAGAACGGAAAAATAGTGATTCTAATGAGGTTTCCAACCCTCGAAATAAATCATTTCTATTCGCGAATCTATCTTCATTTTATGTTTTTCTAAGGCTATCAAACTAGAATAATAAAGGAGAAATAGTTATCTTCATTTGATACGCAAAAAAAAAATGATTCTATTGAAGTTTCCAACCTTCGAAAATAAATTTTTTCTTCTTCAAGATTTTTCCCGCAAAGTATCCTTTTCTAAGGCTATCAAACTAGAAAAATGAAAGAGAACCAGTTATTTCAATTAAGAACGGAAAAAAGTCATTCTAATATGGTTTCCAACCATCGAAATAAATCTTTTCTATTCGCGAATCTTTATTCATTTTATGGTTTTCTAAGGCTATCAAACTAGAATAATGAAGGAGAAATAGTTATCTCCATTTAAAACGCAACAAAAAAACGCAATTCTTTTGAAGTTTCCGAACTTCGAAAATTAATTTTTTCTACTCGAGATTCCTTCCGTATAATATGCTTTTCTAAGGCTATCAAACCAGAATAATGAAGGAGACATAGTTATCTCCATTTGAACGCCAACAAAGCAGATAGATTTGGTTTCGAACCTTCGGATATAAATTTTATCTTTTCGATATTCTTTCCGCATAATATGCTTTTCTAACGCTATCAAATTGAAACGCAAAAAAAAAAAAAAAAACGCGATTCTTTTCGAGTTTCCTACCTTCGATAATAATTTTTATCTTTTCGAGATTCTTTCTTCATAATATGATTTTCTAAGGCTATCAAAATGGAAAAATTAATAGAACCAGTTAACTCAAATAAGAACGGAAAAACAGTGATTCTTGTTAAGTTTCTAAACATCGAAATAAATCTTTTCTTTTCGCGAATCTTTCTTCATTTTATGGTGTTCTAAGGCTATCAAACTAGAATAATGAAGGAAAAATAGTTATATCAATTTCAAAAGCAAAAAAACGTGATTCTTCCGACGTTTCCAACCTTCGAAAATATTTTTTTTTCTTTTGGAGATTCTTTCTGCATAATATACTTTTCTAAGTCTATCAAACTAGAAATATGAAAGAGAACCAGTTATTTCAAATAAGAACGGAAAAAATTTTATTCTATTGATGTTTCCAACCATCGAAAAAAATCTTTTCTATTCCCGAATCTGTCTTTATTTTATGCTTTTCTAAGGCTATCAAACTAGAACAATGAAGGAGAAATAGTTATCTCCATTTGAAACGGAAAAAACCAGATTCTTTTGGTTTCCAAACTTCGAAAATAATTTTTTTTTTTTTCGAAATTCATTCCGCATAATATGCATTTCTAAAGCTTTCAAACTAGAAAAATGAAAGAGAACCCGTTATTTCAAATAAGAACGGAATAAAAGTGATTCTACTGAAGTTTCCAACCATCGAAATAAATCTTTTCTTTTCGCGAATTTTTCTCCATTTTATGGTTTTCTAAGGCTATCAAACTAGAATAATGAAGGAGAAATAGTTATCTTCATTTGAAATGCAAAAAAACGCGATTCTTTTGAAGTTTCCAACCTTCGAAAATAAATTTTTTCTTTTCGAGATTCTTTCCGCATAATATGCTTTTCTAAGGCTATTAAACCAGAAAAATGAAAGAGAACCAGTTATCTCAAATAAGAACTGAAAAAAAGTGATTCCAATGAGGTTTCCAACCATCGAAATAAATATTTTCTATTCGCGAATCTTTCTTCATATTATGCTTTTCTAAGGCTATCAAACTAGAATAATGACGGAGAAATAGTTATCTCCATTTGAAACGCAAAAAAAAAACGCGATTCTTTTGAAGTTTTCAACCTTCGAATAGAAATGTTCTCTTTTCTAGATTTTCACCGCATAATATCCTTTTCTAAGGCTATCAAACTAGGAAACTGAAAGAGAACCAGTTATTGCAATTAAGAACGGAAAAAAAGTAATTCAAATGAAGTTTCCAACCATCGAAATAAATGTTTTCTTTTCGCGAACCTTTCTTGATTTTATGCTTTTCTAAGGCTATCAAACTAGAAAAATGAAGGAGAAATAGTTACCTCCATTTGAAACGCCAAAAAAAAAAAAAATAACCTGATTCTTTTGAAGTTTCTCACCTTCCAAAATAAATTTTTTCTTCTACACGATTTTTTCCGCATAATATCCCCTTCTAAAACTATCAAACTATAAAAATGAAAGAGAACCAGTTATATCAAATAAGAATGGAAAATAAGTGATTCTAATGAGGTTTCCAACCATCGAAATAAATCTTTTCTATTTGCGAATCTTTATTCATTTTATGCTTTCCTAAGGCTATCAAAATAGAATACTGAAGCAGAAATAGTTATCTCCATTTGAAACGCAAAAAAAGCGATTCTTTTCAAGTTTCCAACCTTCGAATATAAAATTTTTCTTTTCGAGCTTTTTTCCGCATAATATCCTTTTCTAAGGCTATCAAACTAGGAAAATGAAAGAGAACCAGTTATTTCAATTAAGAACGGAAAAAAAGTGATTCAAATGAAGTTTCCAACCATCGAAATAAATGTATTCTTTTCGCGAATCTTTCTTCATTTTATGCTTTTCTAAGGCTATCAAACTAGAATAATGAAGGAGAAATAGTTATCTCCATTTGATAAGCAAAAAAACGCGATTCTGTTAAAGTTACCTACCTTCGAAAATAAATTTTTTCTTTTCGAGATTTTTTCCGCATAATATTCTTTTCTAAGGCTATCAAACTCGGAAAATGGAGGAGAACCAGTTATTTCAATTAGGAAGGGAAAAAAGTGACTTAAATAAAGTTTCCAACCATCTAAATAATGGTTTTCTTTTCGCGAATCTTTCTTTTTTTTATGTTTTTCTAATGTTATCAAACTAGCATAATGAAGTAAAAATAGTTATCTCCATTTGAAAAGCAAAAAAAAACGCATTTTTTGACGTTTGCAACGTTCGAATATAAATTTTTTCTTTTCGAGAATCTTTCCGCATAATATGCTTTTCTAAGGCTATCAAACTACAAAAATGAAAGAGAACCAGTAATCTCAATTAAGAAGGAAAAAAGTTGATTCTAATGAAGTTTCCAACCATCGAAATAAATCTTTTCTTTCCGCGAATCTTTCTTCATTTTATGGTTTTCTATGAGTATCAAACTAGAATAATGAAGGAGAAATAGTTATCTCCATTGGAAGCGCAAAAAAACGCGATTTTTTTGAAGTTTCCAACCTTCGAAAATAAATTTTTTCTTTTCGAGATTCTTTCCGCATAATATGCTTTTCTCAGGCTATCAAACTAGAGAAATGAAACAGAACTAGTTATGTCAAATAAGAACTAAAAAAAGTGATTGTAATTAAGTTTCCAACCATCGAAATAAATCTTTCTTTTCCCTAATCTTTCTTCATTTTATGGTTTTCTAAGGCTAGCAAACGCGACTAATGAAGGAAAAATAGTTATCCTTATTTGAAAACAAAAAAACGCGGTTCCTTTCAAGTTTCCTACCTTCGAAAATAATTTTTTCTTTTCGAGATTCATTCCGCATAATATGCTTTTGTAAGGCTATCAAACCAGAAAAATGAAAGAGAACCATTTATCTCAAATAAGAACGGAAAAATAGTGATTCTAATGAGGTTTCCAACCCTCGAAATAAATCATTTCTATTCGCGAATCTATCTTCATTTTATGTTTTTCTAAGGCTATCAAACTAGAATAATAAAGGAGAAATAGTTATCTTCATTTGATACGCAAAAAAAAAATGATTCTATTGAAGTTTCCAACCTTCGAAAATAAATTTTTTCTTCTTCAAGATTTTTCCCGCAAAGTATCCTTTTCTAAGGCTATCAAACTAGAAAAATGAAAGAGAACCAGTTATTTCAATTAAGAACGGAAAAAAGTCATTCTAATATGGTTTCCAACCATCGAAATAAATCTTTTCTATTCGCGAATCTTTATTCATTTTATGGTTTTCTAAGGCTATCAAACTAGAATAATGAAGGAGAAATAGTTATCTCCATTTAAAACGCAACAAAAAAAACGCAATTCTTTTGAAGTTTCCGAACTTCGAAAATTAATTTTTTCTACTCGAGATTCCTTCCGTATAATATGCTTTTCTAAGGCTATCAAACCAGAATAATGAAGGAGACATAGTTATCTCCATTTGAACGCCAACAAAGCAGATAGATTTGGTTTCGAACCTTCGGATATAAATTTTATCTTTTCGATATTCTTTCCGCATAATATGCTTTTCTAACGCTATCAAATTGAAACGCAAAAAAAAAAAAAAAAAAACGCGATTCTTTTCGAGTTTCCTACCTTCGATAATAATTTTTATCTTTTCGAGATTCTTTCTTCATAATATGATTTTCTAAGGCTATCAAAATGGAAAAATTAATAGAACCAGTTAACTCAAATAAGAACGGAAAAACAGTGATTCTTGTTAAGTTTCTAAACATCGAAATAAATCTTTTCTTTTCGCGAATCTTTCTTCATTTTATGGTGTTCTAAGGCTATCAAACTAGAATAATGAAGGAAAAATAGTTATATCAATTTCAAAAGCAAAAAAACGTGATTCTTCCGACGTTTCCAACCTTCGAAAATATTTTTTTTTCTTTTGGAGATTCTTTCTGCATAATATACTTTTCTAAGTCTATCAAACTAGAAATATGAAAGAGAACCAGTTATTTCAAATAAGAACGGAAAAAATTTTATTCTATTGATGTTTCCAACCATCGAAAAAAATCTTTTCTATTCCCGAATCTGTCTTTATTTTATGCTTTTCTAAGGCTATCAAACTAGAACAATGAAGGAGAAATAGTTATCTCCATTTGAAACGGAAAAAACCAGATTCTTTTGGTTTCCAAACTTCGAAAATAATTTTTTTTTTTCGAAATTCATTCCGCATAATATGCATTTCTAAAGCTTTCAAACTAGAAAAATGAAAGAGAACCCGTTATTTCAAATAAGAACGGAATAAAAGTGATTCTACTGAAGTTTCCAACCATCGAAATAAATCTTTTCTTTTCGCGAATTTTTCTCCATTTTATGGTTTTCTAAGGCTATCAAACTAGAATAATGAAGGAGAAATAGTTATCTTCATTTGAAATGCAAAAAAACGCGATTCTTTTGAAGTTTCCAACCTTCGAAAATAAATTTTTTCTTTTCGAGATTCTTTCCGCATAATATGCTTTTCTAAGGCTATTAAACCAGAAAAATGAAAGAGAACCAGTTATCTCAAATAAGAACTGAAAAAAAGTGATTCCAATGAGGTTTCCAACCATCGAAATAAATCTTTTCTATTCGCGAATCTTTCTTCATATTATGCTTTTCTAAGGCTATCAAACTAGAATAATGACGGAGAAATAGTTATCTCCATTTGAAACGCAAAAAAAAAACGCGATTCTTTTGAAGTTTTCAACCTTCGAATAGAAATGTTCTCTTTTCTAGATTTTCACCGCATAATATCCTTTTCTAAGGCTATCAAACTAGGAAACTGAAAGAGAACCAGTTATTGCAATTAAGAACGGAAAAAAAGTAATTCAAATGAAGTTTCCAACCATCGAAATAAATGTTTTCTTTTCGCGAACCTTTCTTGATTTTATGCTTTTCTAAGGCTATCAAACTAGAAAAATGAAGGAGAAATAGTTACCTCCATTTGAAACGCCAAAAAAAAAAAATATAACCTGATTCTTTTGAAGTTTCCCACCTTCCAAAATAAATTTTTTCTTCTACACGATTTTTTCCGCATAATATCCCCTTCTAAAACTATCAAACTATAAAAATGAAAGAGAACCAGTTATATCAAATAAGAATGGAAAATAAGTGATTCTAATGAGGTTTCCAACCATCGAAATAAATCTTTTCTATTTGCGAATCTTTATTCATTTTATGCTTTCCTAAGGCTATCAAAATAGAATACTGAAGCAGAAATAGTTATCTCCATTTGAAACGCAAAAAAAGCGATTCTTTTCAAGTTTCCAACCTTCGAATATAAAATTTTTCTTTTCGAGCTTTTTTCCGCATAATATCCTTTTCTAAGGCTATCAAACTAGGAAAATGAAAGAGAACCAGTTATTTCAATTAAGAACGGAAAAAAAGTGATTCAAATGAAGTTTCCAACCATCGAAATAAATGTATTCTTTTCGCGAATCTTTCTTCATTTTATGCTTTTCTAAGGCTATCAAACTAGAATAATGAAGGATAAATAGTTATCTCCATTTAAAAAGCTAAAAAACCTGATTCTTTTGAAGTTTCCAACCTTCGAAAATAAATTTTTCCTTCTTCGACATTTTTTCCGCATAATACGCTTTTCTAAGACTATCAAACCAGAAAAATGAAAGAGAACCAGTTATTTCAAATAAGAACGAAAAAAAAGTGATTCAATGAGGTTTGCTACCAGCGAAATAAATCTTTTCTATTCGCGAATCTTTCTTCAGTTTTTGCTTTTATAAGGCTATCAAACTAGAATAATGAAGGAAAAATAGTTATCTCCATTTGAAAAGCAAAAAAACACGATTCTTTTGAAGTTTCCAACCTTCGAAAATAAATTTTTACTTTTGGAGATTTTTTCCACATAATATCCTTTTCTAAGCCTATAAAACTGGGAAAATGAAAGATAACCAGTTATTTCAAATAAGAACGAAAAAAAAGTGATTCAATGAGGTTTGCTACCAGCGAAATAAATCTTTTCTATTCGCGAATCTTTCTTCAGTTTTTGCTTTTCTAAGGCTATCAAACTAGAATAATGAAGGAGAAATAGTTATCCCAATTTGAAACGCAAAAAACCAGATTCTTTTGGTTTCCAACCTTGGAAAATAATTTTTTTCTTTTCGAGATTCTTTCCGCATAATATGCTTTTATAATGCTATCAAACTAGAAAAATGAAAGAGAACCAGTTATTTCAATTAAGAACGGAAAAAAAGTGATTCAAATGCAGATTCTGCCCATCCAAATAAATGTTTTCTTTTCGGGAATCTTTCTTCATTTTATGCTTTTCTAAGGCTATCAAACTATATTAATGAAGGAGAAATAGTTATCCCAATTTGAAACGCAAAAAACCAGAATCTTTTGAAGTTGTCACACTTCGAAAATACATTTTTTCTTTTCGACATTCTTTCCGCATAATATGCTTTTCTAAGGCTATCAAACTAGAAAAATGAAAGAGAACCAGTTATCTGAAATAAGAACGGAAAAAAAGTGATTCTAAATAGGTTTAGAAACATCAAAATAAATCTTTTCTTTTCGCGAATCTTTCTTCATTTTATGGTTTTCTAAGGCTATCAAACTAGAATAATGAAGGAAAAATAGTTATCTCCATTTGAAAAGCAAAATATCGTGATTCTTTTGACGTTTCCAACCTTCGAAAATATTTTTTTTCTTTTGGAGATTCTTTCCGCATTATATGCTTTTCTAAGGCTATCAAAATAGAAATATGAAAGAGAACCAGTTATTTCAAATAGGAACGGAAATAAAATGATTCTAAAGAGGTTTAGAAACATCAAAATAAATCTTTTCCTTTCGCGAAACTCTCTTCATTTTATGATTTTCTAAGGCTATCAAACTAGAAAAATGAAGGATAAATAGTTATCTCCATTTGAAATGTTAGAAAACAAACGCGATTCTTTTGAAGTTTCCAACCTTCGAAAATAATTTTTTTCTTTTCGAGATTTTTTCCTGTTAACATTATTTTCTAAGGCTATGAAACTAGAAAAATGAACGAGAAAGAGTTTTCTCATAAAGAACGGAAAAAAGTGATTCTTATGAAGTTTCCAACCTTCGAAAATAAATATTTTCTCTTCGAGATTCTTTCGACAGAATATGCTTTCTAAGACATAAAACCAGAAAAATGAAAGAGACCCAGTTATCTCATATAAAAACGGAAAAAAGTGATTTTAATGAGGGTTCCAACCATCGAAATAAATATTTTGTTTCGGAAACCTTTCTTCATTTTATGCTTTTCTAAGACTATAAAAATAGAAAAATGAAGGAGAAATAGTTATCTCCTTTTGAAACAAAAAAAAACCCGATTCTTTTGAAGTTTCAAACTTTCGAAAATAAATTTTTTCTTTTCGAGATTCTTTACCCAAAATATGCTTTTCTAAGACTATCAAAATAGAGAAATGAAAGAGAACGAGTTATCTCAAAGAGGAACGGAAAAAAAGTGATTCCAATGAGGTTCAGAACCATCGAAATAAATCTTTTCTTTTTGCAAATCTTTCTTCATTTTATGCCTTTCTAAGGCTTTCAAAATATATTAATGTAAGAGAAATAGTTATCTCAATTTCAAACGCAAAAAAAACGTGATTCTTCTGACGTTTCCAAACTTCCAAAATAATTTTTTTCTTTTCGAGATTCTTTCCGCATAATATGCATTTCTAAGGCTGTCAAACTAGAAAAATGAAAGAGAACCCGTTATTTCAAATAAGAACGGAATAAAAGTGATTCTAATGAAGTTTCCAACCGTCGAAATAAATCTTTTCTTTTCGCGAATCTTTCTTCGTTTTATGGTCTTCTAGGCTATCATACAAGAATAATGAAGGAGAAATAGTTATCTCCATTTGAAACGCAAAAAACACGCGATTCTTTTCTAGTTTCCAACCTTCAAAAATAAATTTTTCTTTTCGAGATATTTTCCGCATAATATCCTTTTCTAAGGCTATCAAACTAGGAAAATGAAAGAGAACCAATTATTTTAATTAAGAACGGAAAAAAAGTTATTCTAATGAGGTTTCCAAGAATCGAAACACATCTTTACTATTCGCGAATCTCTCTTCATTTTATGCTTTTCTAAAGCTCTCAAACTAGAATAATGAAGGATAAATAGTTATATCCATTTGAAACGCAAAAAAAACGCGATTCTTTTGAAGTTTCGAACATTCGAAAATAAATTTTTTCTTATCCAGATTTTTTCCGCATAATATCCTTTTCTAAGTCTATCAAACTAGGAAACTGAAAGAGAACCAGTTATTTCAATTAAGAACGGAAAAAAAGTAATTCAAATGAAGTTTCCAACCATCGAAATAAATGTTTTCTTTTCGCGAACCTTTCTTCATTTTATGCTTTTCTAAGGCTATCAAACAAGAATAATGAAGGAGAAATAGTTACCTCCATTTGAAACGCCAAAAAAAAAAAAAAAAAAAAAAAAAACCCTGATTCTTTTGGAGTTTCCAACCTTCCAAAATAAATTTTTCTTCTACAAGATTTTTTCCTCATAATATCCCTTTCTAAGCCTATCAAACTAGTAAAATGAAAGAGAACCCGTTATTTCAAATAAGAACGGAATAAAAGTGATTCTAATGAAGTTTCCAACCATCGAAATAAATCTTTTCTTTTCGCGAATCTTTCTTCGTTTTATGGTTTTCTAAGGCTATCAAACTAGAATAATGAAGCAAAAATAGTTATCTCCATCAAACGCAAAAAACGTGATTCTTCTGACGTTTCCAACCTTCGAAAATATTTTTTTTTTCTTTTGGAGATTCTTTCTGCATAATATGCTTTTCTAAGGCCATCAAACTGAAATATGAAAGAGAACCAGTTATCTCAAATAAGAACGGAAAAAAAGTTATTCTAATGATGTTTCCAACCATCGAAAAAAATCTTTTCTATTCCCGAATCTCTCTTTATTTTATGCTTTTCTAAGGCTATCAAACTAGAATAATGAAGGAGAAATAGTTATCTACATTTGAAACGCAAAAAACCAGATTCTTTTGGTTTCCAACCTTCGAAAATAATTTTTTTCTTTTCGAGATTCTTTCCGCATAATATTCTTTTCTAAGGCTATCAAACTAGAAAATGAAGAGAATCAGTTATCTCAAATTAGAACGGAAAACCAGTAATTCTAATGATGTTTCCAACCATCGAAATAAATCTTTTCTTTTCGCGAATCTTTCTACATTTTATGGTTTTCTAAGGCTATCAAACTAGAATAATGAAGGAAAGTAGTTATCTCCATTTGAAACGCAAAAAAACGTGATTCATTTGACGTTTCCAACCTTCGAAAATATTTTTTTTCTTTTCGACATTCTTTCCGCATAATATCCTTTTCTAAGGATTTCAAACTAGAAAAATGAAAGAGAACCAGTTATCTCAAATAAGAACGGAATAAAAGGGATTCTAATGAAGTTTCCAACCATCGAAATAAATCATTTCTTTTCGCGAATCTTTCTTCGTTTTATGGCTTTCTAAGGCTATCAAACTAGAATAATGAAGGAGAAATAGTTATCTCCTTTTGAAACGGAAAAAACCAGATTCTTTTGGTTTCCAAACTTCGAAAATAATTTTTTTTTTCGAGATTCTTTCCGCATAATATGCATTTCTAAGGCTTTCAAAATAGAACAATGAAAGAGAACCCGTTATTTCAAATAAGAACGGAATAAAAGTGATTCTAATGAAGTTTCCAATCATCGAAATAAATCTTTTCTTTTCGCGAATCTTTCTTCGTTTTGTGGTCTTCTAGGCTATCATACAAGTATAATGAAGGAGAAGTAGTTATCTCCATTTGAAACGCAAGAAACACGCGATTCTTTTGAAGTTTCCAAACATCGAAAATAAATTCTTTCTTTTCGAGATTCTTTCCGCACAATATCCTTTCTAAGGCTATCAAACTAGGAAAATGAAAGAGAACCAGTTATTTCAATTAAGAACGGAAAAAAAGTTATTCTAATTAGGTTTCCAAGCATCGATCACATCTTTTCTATTTGCGAATCTTTCTTCATTTCATGCATTTCTAAAGCTCTCAAACTAGAATAATGAAGGATAAATAGTTATCTCCATTTCAAACGCAAAAAACGCGATTATTTTGAAGATTCGAACCTTCGAAAATAAATTTTTTCTTTTGGAGATTCTTTCCGCATGATATGGTTTTCTAAGGCTATCAAACTAGAAATATGAAAGAGAACCAGTTATCTCAAATAAGAACGGAAAAAAAGTTATTCTAATGATGTTTCCAACCATCGAAACAAATCCTTTCTCTTCCCGAATCTGTCTTTATTAGATGCTTTTGTAAGGCTATCAAACTAGAAAAATGAAAGAGAACCAGTTATCTCAAATAAGAACGGAAAAAAAGTGATTCCAATGAAGTTCCAACCATCGAAAAGAATATTTTCTTTTCGCGAATCCTTCTTCATTTTAATGCTTTTCTAAGGCTATCAAACTAGAATAATGAAGGAGAAACAGTTATCTCCATTTGAAACGCAAAAAACACTCTATATTTATGAAGTTTCCAACCTTCGAAAATAATTTTTTCTTCTTGAGATATATTCCGCATAATATGCTTTTCTAAGGCAATCAAAGTAGATAAATAAAAGAGGGTTATTTCAAATAAGAACGGAAAAAAAGTGATTCCAATAAAGTTTCCAACCATCGAAATAAATCTTTTCTTTTCGCGAATCTTTCTTCATTTTATGCTTTTCTAACGCTATCAAACTAGAATAATGAAGGAGAAATAGTTATCTCCATTTGAAACGCAAAAAACACGCGATTCTTTTGAAGTTTCCAACCTTCGAAAATAAATTTTTTCTTTTCGACATTTTTCCGCATAATATCCTTTTCTAAGGCTATCAAACTAGGAAAATGAAAGAGAACCAGTTATTTCAATTAAGAACGGAAAAAATGTTATTCTAATGAGGTTTCCAAGCATCGAAACATATCTTTTCTATTCGCGAATCTTTCTTCATTTTGTGCCATTCTAAAGCTCTCAAACTAGAATAATGAAGGATAAAGAGTTATCTCAATTTCAAACGCAAAAAAACGGGATTATTTTGAAGAATCGAATCTTCGAATATAAATTTTTTCTTTTCGAGATTTTTTCCGCATAATATCCTTTTCTAAGGCTATCAAACTAGGAAAATGAAAGAGAACCAGTTATTTCAATTAAGAACGGAAAAAAGGTGATTCAAATGAAGTTTCCAACCATCGAAATAAATGTTTTCTTGTGGCGAATCTTTATTCATTTTATGCTTTTCTAAGGCTATCAAACTAGCATAATGAAGGAAAAATAGTTATCTCCATTTGAAAAGCAAAACAAACAAAAAACGCGATTTTTTTACCTTTCCAACCTTCGAAATTAAATTTTTTCCTTTCGAGATTCTTTCCGCACAATATGCTTTTCTAACGCTAGCAAAGTAGAAAAATGAAAGATACCCAGTTATCTCAAATAAGAAGGAAAAAAAGGTGATTCTAATGAGGTTTTCAACCACCGAAATAAATCTTTTCTATTCGCGAATCTTTCTTCATTTTATGGTTTTCTAAGGCTATCAAAGTAGAATAATGAAGGAGAAATAGTTATCTCCAATTAAAACGCAACAAAAAAAACGCGATTCTTTTGTAGTTTCCAAACTTCGAAAATAATTTTTTTCTTTTCGAGATTCTTTCCGTATAATATACTTTTCTAAGGCTATCAAACTAGAAAAATGAAAGAGAACCAATTATTTCAAATAAGAACGGAAAAAATGTGATTGTAATGAGGTTTCCAACCATAGAAATAACCTTTTCTATTCGCGAATCTTTCTTCATTTTATGCTTTTCTAAGGTTATCAATCTAGCATAATGAACGAAAAATAGTTATCTCCATTTGAAACGCAAAAAAACGCGAATCATTTGAAGTTTCCAACTTTCGAAAATAAATTTTTTCTTTTCGAGATTCTTTCCGAATAATATGCTTACCTAAGGCTATCAAACTAGGAAAATGAAAGGGAACCAGTTACCTCAAATAAGAAAGGAAAATGTGATAGTAATGAAGTTTCCAATCATCGAAATAAATCATTTCTTTTCGCGAATCTTTCTTCATTTTATGGTTTTCTAACGCTATCAAACTAGAATAATGAGGGAGAAATAGTTATCTTCATTTGAAACGCAAAAAAACCCGCTTCATTTGAAGTTTCCAACCTTCGAAAATAAATTTTTTCTTTTCGAGATTCTTTCCGCATAATATGCTTTCCTAAGGCTATTAAACTAGAAAAATGAAAGAGAACTAGTTATCTCAAATAAGAACGAAAAAAAAGTGATTCAATGAGGTTTGCTACCATCGAAATAAATCTTTTCTATTCGTGAATCTTTCTTCAGTTCATGCTTTTCTAAGGCTATCAAACTAGAATAATGATGGAGAAATATTTATCTCCATTTGAAAAGCAAAAAAACGCGATTCTGTTAAAGTTTCCAACCTTCGAAAATAATTTTTTCTTTTCGAGATTCTTTCCGCATAATATACTTTCCTAAGGCTATTAAACTAGAAAAATGAAAGAGAACCAGTTATCTCAAATAAGAACGAAAAAAAAGTGATTCAATGAGATTTGCTACCATCGAAATAAATCTATTCTATTCGCGATTCTTTCTTCAGTTTATGCTTTTCTAAGGCTATCAAACTAGAATAATGAAGGAGAAATAGTTATCTCCATTTGATAAGCAAAAAAACGCGATTCTGTTAAAGTTACCTACCTTCGAAAATAAATTTTTTCTTTTCGAGATTTTTTCCGCATAATATTCTTTTCTAAGGCTATCAAACTCGGAAAATGGAGGAGAACCAGTTATTTCAATTAAGAAGGGAAAAAAGTGACTTAAATAAAGTTTCCAACCATCTAAATAATGGTTTTCTTTTCGCGAATCTTTCTTTTTTTTTATGTTTTTCTAATGTTATCAAACTAGCATAATGAAGTAAAAATAGTTATCTCCATTTGAAAAGCAAAAAAAAACGCATTTTTTGACGTTTGCAACGTTCGAATATAAATTTTTTCTTTTCGAGAATCTTTCCGCATAATATGCTTTTCTAAGGCTATCAAACTACAAAAATGAAAGAGAACCAGTAATCTCAATTAAGAAGGAAAAAAGTTGATTCTAATGAAGTTTCCAACCATCGAAATAAATCTTTTCTTTCCGCGAATCTTTCTTCATTTTATGGTTTTCTATGAGTATCAAACTAGAATAATGAAGGAGAAGTAGTTATCTCCATTGGAAGCGCAAAAAAACGCGATTTTTTTGAAGTTTCCAACCTTCGAAAATAAATTTTTTCTTTTCGAGATTCTTTCCGCATAATATGCTTTTCTCAGGCTATCAAACTAGAGAAATGAAACAGAACTAGTTATGTCAAATAAGAACTAAAAAAAGTGATTGTAATTAAGTTTCCAACCATCGAAATAAATCTTTCTTTTCCCTAATCTTTCTTCATTTTATGGTTTTCTAAGGCTAGCAAACGCGACTAATGAAGGAAAAATAGTTATCCTTATTTGAAAACAAAAAAACGCGGTTCCTTTCAAGTTTCCTACCTTCGAAAATAATTTTTTCTTTTCGAGATTCATTCCGCATAATATGCTTTTGTAAGGCTATCAAACCAGAAAAATGAAAGAGAACCATTTATCTCAAATAAGAACGGAAAAATAGTGATTCTAATGAGGTTTCCAACCCTCGAAATAAATCATTTCTATTCGCGAATCTATCTTCATTTTATGTTTTTCTAAGGCTATCAAACTAGAATAATAAAGGAGAAATAGTTATCTTCATTTGATACGCAAAAAAAAAATGATTCTATTGAAGTTTCCAACCTTCGAAAATAAATTTTTTCTTCTTCAAGATTTTTCCCGCAAAGTATCCTTTTCTAAGGCTATCAAACTAGAAAAATGAAAGAGAACCAGTTATTTCAATTAAGAACGGAAAAAAGTCATTCTAATATGGTTTCCAACCATCGAAATAAATCTTTTCTATTCGCGAATCTTTATTCATTTTATGGTTTTCTAAGGCTATCAAACTAGAATAATGAAGGAGAAATAGTTATCTCCATTTAAAACGCAACAAAAAAAACGCAATTCTTTTGAAGTTTCCGAACTTCGAAAATTAATTTTTTCTACTCGAGATTCCTTCCGTATAATATGCTTTTCTAAGGCTATCAAACCAGAATAATGAAGGAGACATAGTTATCTCCATTTGAACGCCAACAAAGCAGATAGATTTGGTTTCGAACCTTCGGATATAAATTTTATCTTTTCGATATTCTTTCCGCATAATATGCTTTTCTAACGCTATCAAATTGAAACGCAAAAAAAAAAAAAAAAAAAACGCGATTCTTTTCGAGTTTCCTACCTTCGATAATAATTTTTATCTTTTCGAGATTCTTTCTTCATAATATGATTTTCTAAGGCTATCAAAATGGAAAAATTAATAGAACCAGTTAACTCAAATAAGAACGGAAAAACAGTGATTCTTGTTAAGTTTCTAAACATCGAAATAAATCTTTTCTTTTCGCGAATCTTTCTTCATTTTATGGTGTTCTAAGGCTATCAAACTAGAATAATGAAGGAAAAATAGTTATATCAATTTCAAAAGCAAAAAAACGTGATTCTTCCGACGTTTCCAACCTTCGAAAATATTTTTTTTTCTTTTGGAGATTCTTTCTGCATAATATACTTTTCTAAGTCTATCAAACTAGAAATATGAAAGAGAACCAGTTATTTCAAATAAGAACGGAAAAAATTTTATTCTATTGATGTTTCCAACCATCGAAAAAAATCTTTTCTATTCCCGAATCTGTCTTTATTTTATGCTTTTCTAAGGCTATCAAACTAGAACAATGAAGGAGAAATAGTTATCTCCATTTGAAACGGAAAAAACCAGATTCTTTTGGTTTCCAAACTTCGAAAATAATTTTTTTTTTTTCGAAATTCATTCCGCATAATATGTATTTCTAAAGCTTTCAAACTAGAAAAATGAAAGAGAACCCGTTATTTCAAATAAGAACGGAATAAAAGTGATTCTACTGAAGTTTCCAACCATCGAAATAAATCTTTTCTTTTCGCGAATTTTTCTCCATTTTATGGTTTTCTAAGGCTATCAAACTAGAATAATGAAGGAGAAATAGTTATCTTCATTTGAAATGCAAAAAAACGCGATTCTTTTGAAGTTTCCAACCTTCGAAAATAAATTTTTTCTTTTCGAGATTCTTTCCGCATAATATGCTTTTCTAAGGCTATTAAACCAGAAAAATGAAAGAGAACCAGTTATCTCAAATAAGAACTGAAAAAAAGTGATTCCAATGAGGTTTCCAACCATCGAAATAAATCTTTTCTATTCGCGAATCTTTCTTCATATTATGCTTTTCTAAGGCTATCAAACTAGAATAATGACGGAGAAATAGTTATCTCCATTTGAAACGCAAAAAAAAAACGCGATTCTTTTGAAGTTTTCAACCTTCGAATAGAAATGTTCTCTTTTCTAGATTTTCACCGCATAATATCCTTTTCTAAGGCTATCAAACTAGGAAACTGAAAGAGAACCAGTTATTGCAATTAAGAACGGAAAAAAAGTAATTCAAATGAAGTTTCCAACCATCGAAATAAATGTTTTCTTTTCGCGAACCTTTCTTGATTTTATGCTTTTCTAAGGCTATCAAACTAGAAAAATGAAGGAGAAATAGTTACCTCCATTTGAAACGCCAAAAAAAAAAAAAATAACCTGATTCTTTTGAAGTTTCCCACCTTCCAAAATAATTTTTTTCTTCTACACGATTTTTTCCGCATAATATCCCCTTCTAAAACTATCAAACTATAAAAATGAAAGAGAACCAGTTATATCAAATAAGAATGGAAAATAAGTGATTCTAATGAGGTTTCCAACCATCGAAATAAATCTTTTCTATTTGCGAATCTTTATTCATTTTATGCTTTCCTAAGGCTATCAAAATAGAATACTGAAGCAGAAATAGTTATCTCCATTTGAAACGCAAAAAAAGCGATTCTTTTCAAGTTTCCAACCTTCGAATATAAAATTTTTCTTTTCGAGCTTTTTTCCGCATAATATCCTTTTCTAAGGCTATCAAACTAGGAAAATGAAAGAGAACCAGTTATTTCAATTAAGAACGGAAAAAAAGTGATTCAAATGAAGTTTCCAACCATCGAAATAAATGTATTCTTTTCGCGAATCTTTCTTCATTTTATGCTTTTCTAAGGCTATCAAACTAGAATAATGAAGGAGAAATAGTTATCTCCATTTGATAAGCAAAAAAACGCGATTCTGTTAAAGTTACCTACCTTCGAAAATAAATTTTTTCTTTTCGAGATTTTTTCCGCATAATATTCTTTTCTAAGGCTATCAAACTCGGAAAATGGAGGAGAACCAGTTATTTCAATTAAGAAGGGAAAAAAGTGACTTAAATAAAGTTTCCAACCATCTAAATAATGGTTTTCTTTTCGCGAATCTTTCTTTTTTTTATGTTTTTCTAATGTTATCAAACTAGCATAATGAAGTAAAAATAGTTATCTCCATTTGAAAAGCAAAAAAAAACGCATTTTTTGACGTTTGCAACGTTCGAATATAAATTTTTTCTTTTCGAGAATCTTTCCGCATAATATGCTTTTCTAAGGCTATCAAACTACAAAAATGAAAGAGAACCAGTAATCTCAATTAAGAAGGAAAAAAGTTGATTCTAATGAAGTTTCCAACCATCGAAATAAATCTTTTCTTTCCGCGAATCTTTCTTCATTTTATGGTTTTCTATGAGTATCAAACTAGAATAATGAAGGAGAAATAGTTATCTCCATTGGAAGCGCAAAAAAACGCGATTTTTTTGAAGTTTCCAACCTTCGAAAATAAATTTTTTCTTTTCGAGATTCTTTCCGCATAATATGCTTTTCTCAGGCTATCAAACTAGAGAAATGAAACAGAACTAGTTATGTCAAATAAGAACTAAAAAAAGTGATTGTAATTAAGTTTCCAACCATCGAAATAAATCTTTCTTTTCCCTAATCTTTCTTCATTTTATGGTTTTCTAAGGCTAGCAAACGCGACTAATGAAGGAAAAATAGTTATCCTTATTTGAAAACAAAAAAACGCGGTTCCTTTCAAGTTTCCTACCTTCGAAAATAATTTTTTCTTTTCGAGATTCATTCCGCATAATATGCTTTTGTAAGGCTATCAAACCAGAAAAATGAAAGAGAACCATTTATCTCAAATAAGAACGGAAAAATAGTGATTCTAATGAGGTTTCCAACCCTCGAAATAAATCATTTCTATTCGCGAATCTATCTTCATTTTATGTTTTTCTAAGGCTATCAAACTAGAATAATAAAGGAGAAATAGTTATCTTCATTTGATACGCAAAAAAAAAATGATTCTATTGAAGTTTCCAACCTTCGAAAATAAATTTTTTCTTCTTCAAGATTTTTCCCGCAAAGTATCCTTTTCTAAGGCTATCAAACTAGAAAAATGAAAGAGAACCAGTTATTTCAATTAAGAACGGAAAAAAGTCATTCTAATATGGTTTCCAACCATCGAAATAAATCTTTTCTATTCGCGAATCTTTATTCATTTTATGGTTTTCTAAGGCTATCAAACTAGAATAATGAAGGAGAAATAGTTATCTCCATTTAAAACGCAACAAAAAAAACGCAATTCTTTTGAAGTTTCCGAACTTCGAAAATTAATTTTTTCTACTCGAGATTCCTTCCGTATAATATGCTTTTCTAAGGCTATCAAACCAGAATAATGAAGGAGACATAGTTATCTCCATTTGAACGCCAACAAAGCAGATAGATTTGGTTTCGAACCTTCGGATATAAATTTTATCTTTTCGATATTCTTTCCGCATAATATGCTTTTCTAACGCTATCAAATTGAAACGCAAAAAAAAAAAAAAAAAAACGCGATTCTTTTCGAGTTTCCTACCTTCGATAATAATTTTTATCTTTTCGAGATTCTTTCTTCATAATATGATTTTCTAAGGCTATCAAAATGGAAAAATTAATAGAACCAGTTAACTCAAATAAGAACGGAAAAACAGTGATTCTTGTTAAGTTTCTAAACATCGAAATAAATCTTTTCTTTTCGCGAATCTTTCTTCATTTTATGGTGTTCTAAGGCTATCAAACTAGAATAATGAAGGAAAAATAGTTATATCAATTTCAAAAGCAAAAAAACGTGATTCTTCCGACGTTTCCAACCTTCGAAAATATTTTTTTTTCTTTTGGAGATTCTTTCTGCATAATATACTTTTCTAAGTCTATCAAACTAGAAATATGAAAGAGAACCAGTTATTTCAAATAAGAACGGAAAAAATTTTATTCTATTGATGTTTCCAACCATCGAAAAAAATCTTTTCTATTCCCGAATCTGTCTTTATTTTATGCTTTTCTAAGGCTATCAAACTAGAACAATGAAGGAGAAATAGTTATCTCCATTTGAAACGGAAAAAACCAGATTCTTTTGGTTTCCAAACTTCGAAAATAATTTTTTTTTTTCGAAATTCATTCCGCATAATATGCATTTCTAAAGCTTTCAAACTAGAAAAATGAAAGAGAACCCGTTATTTCAAATAAGAACGGAATAAAAGTGATTCTACTGAAGTTTCCAACCATCGAAATAAATCTTTTCTTTTCGCGAATTTTTCTCCATTTTATGGTTTTCTAAGGCTATCAAACTAGAATAATGAAGGAGAAATAGTTATCTTCATTTGAAATGCAAAAAAACGCGATTCTTTTGAAGTTTCCAACCTTCGAAAATAAATTTTTTCTTTTCGAGATTCTTTCCGCATAATATGCTTTTCTAAGGCTATTAAACCAGAAAAATGAAAGAGAACCAGTTATCTCAAATAAGAACTGAAAAAAAGTGATTCCAATGAGGTTTCCAACCATCGAAATAAATCTTTTCTATTCGCGAATCTTTCTTCATATTATGCTTTTCTAAGGCTATCAAACTAGAATAATGACGGAGAAATAGTTATCTCCATTTGAAACGCAAAAAAAAAACGCGATTCTTTTGAAGTTTTCAACCTTCGAATAGAAATGTTCTCTTTTCTAGATTTTCACCGCATAATATCCTTTTCTAAGGCTATCAAACTAGGAAACTGAAAGAGAACCAGTTATTGCAATTAAGAACGGAAAAAAAGTAATTCAAATGAAGTTTCCAACCATCGAAATAAATGTTTTCTTTTCGCGAACCTTTCTTGATTTTATGCTTTTCTAAGGCTATCAAACTAGAAAAATGAAGGAGAAATAGTTACCTCCATTTGAAACGCCAAAAAAAAAAAATATAACCTGATTCTTTTGAAGTTTCCCACCTTCCAAAATAAATTTTTTCTTCTACACGATTTTTTCCGCATAATATCCCCTTCTAAAACTATCAAACTATAAAAATGAAAGAGAACCAGTTATATCAAATAAGAATGGAAAATAAGTGATTCTAATGAGGTTTCCAACCATCGAAATAAATCTTTTCTATTTGCGAATCTTTATTCATTTTATGCTTTCCTAAGGCTATCAAAATAGAATACTGAAGCAGAAATAGTTATCTCCATTTGAAACGCAAAAAAAGCGATTCTTTTCAAGTTTCCAACCTTCGAATATAAAATTTTTCTTTTCGAGCTTTTTTCCGCATAATATCCTTTTCTAAGGCTATCAAACTAGGAAAATGAAAGAGAACCAGTTATTTCAATTAAGAACGGAAAAAAAGTGATTCAAATGAAGTTTCCAACCATCGAAATAAATGTATTCTTTTCGCGAATCTTTCTTCATTTTATGCTTTTCTAAGGCTATCAAACTAGAATAATGAAGGATAAATAGTTATCTCCATTTAAAAAGCTAAAAAACCTGATTCTTTTGAAGTTTCCAACCTTCGAAAATAAATTTTTCCTTCTTCGACATTTTTTCCGCATAATACGCTTTTCTAAGACTATCAAACCAGAAAAATGAAAGAGAACCAGTTATTTCAAATAAGAACGAAAAAAAAGTGATTCAATGAGGTTTGCTACCAGCGAAATAAATCTTTTCTATTCGCGAATCTTTCTTCAGTTTTTGCTTTTATAAGGCTATCAAACTAGAATAATGAAGGAAAAATAGTTATCTCCATTTGAAAAGCAAAAAAACACGATTCTTTTGAAGTTTCCAACCTTCGAAAATAAATTTTTACTTTTGGAGATTTTTTCCACATAATATCCTTTTCTAAGCCTATAAAACTGGGAAAATGAAAGATAACCAATTATTTCAAATAAGAACGAAAAAAAAGTGATTCAATGAGGTTTGCTACCAGCGAAATAAATCTTTTCTATTCGCGAATCTTTCTTCAGTTTTTGCTTTTCTAAGGCTATCAAACTAGAATAATGAAGGAGAAATAGTTATCCCAATTTGAAACGCAAAAAACCAGATTCTTTTGGTTTCCAACCTTGGAAAATAATTTTTTTCTTTTCGAGATTCTTTCCGCATAATATGCTTTTATAATGCTATCAAACTAGAAAAATGAAAGAGAACCAGTTATTTCAATTAAGAACGGAAAAAAAGTGATTCAAATGCAGATTCTGCCCATCCAAATAAATGTTTTCTTTTCGGGAATCTTTCTTCATTTTATGCTTTTCTAAGGCTATCAAACTATATTAATGAAGGAGAAATAGTTATCCCAATTTGAAACGCAAAAAACCAGAATCTTTTGAAGTTGTCACACTTCGAAAATACATTTTTTCTTTTCGACATTCTTTCCGCATAATATGCTTTTCTAAGGCTATCAAACTAGAAAAATGAAAGAGAACCAGTTATCTGAAATAAGAACGGAAAAAAAGTGATTCTAAATAGGTTTAGAAACATCAAAATAAATCTTTTCTTTTCGCGAATCTTTCTTCATTTTATGGTTTTCTAAGGCTATCAAACTAGAATAATGAAGGAAAAATAGTTATCTCCATTTGAAAAGCAAAATATCGTGATTCTTTTGACGTTTCCAACCTTCGAAAATATTTTTTTTCTTTTGGAGATTCTTTCCGCATTATATGCTTTTCTAAGGCTATCAAAATAGAAATATGAAAGAGAACCAGTTATTTCAAATAGGAACGGAAATAAAATGATTCTAAAGAGGTTTAGAAACATCAAAATAAATCTTTTCCTTTCGCGAAACTCTCTTCATTTTATGATTTTCTAAGGCTATCAAACTAGAAAAATGAAGGATAAATAGTTATCTCCATTTGAAATGTTAGAAAACAAACGCGATTCTTTTGAAGTTTCCAACCTTCGAAAATAATTTTTTTCTTTTCGAGATTTTTTCCTGTTAACATTATTTTCTAAGGCTATGAAACTAGAAAAATGAACGAGAAAGAGTTTTCTCATAAAGAACGGAAAAAAGTGATTCTTATGAAGTTTCCAACCTTCGAAAATAAATATTTTCTCTTCGAGATTCTTTCGACAGAATATGCTTTCTAAGACATAAAACCAGAAAAATGAAAGAGACCCAGTTATCTCATATAAAAACGGAAAAAAGTGATTTTAATGAGGGTTCCAACCATCGAAATAAATATTTTGTTTCGGAAACCTTTCTTCATTTTATGCTTTTCTAAGACTATAAAAATAGAAAAATGAAGGAGAAATAGTTATCTCCTTTTGAAACAAAAAAAAACCCGATTCTTTTGAAGTTTCAAACTTTCGAAAATAAATTTTTTCTTTTCGAGATTCTTTACCCATAATATGCTTTTCTAAGACTATCAAAATAGAGAAATGAAAGAGAACGAGTTATCTCAAAGAGGAACGGAAAAAAAGTGATTCCAATGAGGTTCAGAACCATCGAAATAAATCTTTTCTTTTTGCAAATCTTTCTTCATTTTATGCCTTTCTAAGGCTTTCAAAATATATTAATGTAAGAGAAATAGTTATCTCAATTTCAAACGCAAAAAAAACGTGATTCTTCTGACGTTTCCAAACTTCCAAAATAATTTTTTTCTTTTCGAGATTCTTTCCGCATAATATGCATTTCTAAGGCTGTCAAACTAGAAAAATGAAAGAGAACCCGTTATTTCAAATAAGAACGGAATAAAAGTGATTCTAATGAAGTTTCCAACCATCGAAATAAATCTTTTCTTTTCGCGAATCTTTCTTCGTTTTATGGTCTTCTAGGCTATCATACAAGAATAATGAAGGAGAAATAGTTATCTCCATTTGAAACGCAAAAAACACGCGATTCTTTTCTAGTTTCCAACCTTCAAAAATAAATTTTTCTTTTCGAGATATTTTCCGCATAATATCCTTTTCTAAGGCTATCAAACTAGGAAAATGAAAGAGAACCAATTATTTTAATTAAGAACGGAAAAAAAGTTATTCTAATGAGGTTTCCAAGAATCGAAACACATCTTTACTATTCGCGAATCTCTCTTCATTTTATGCTTTTCTAAAGCTCTCAAACTAGAATAATGAAGGATAAATAGTTATATCCATTTGAAACGCAAAAAAAACGCGATTCTTTTGAAGTTTCGAACATTCGAAAATAAATTTTTTCTTATCCAGATTTTTTCCGCATAATATCCTTTTCTAAGTCTATCAAACTAGGAAACTGAAAGAGAACCAGTTATTTCAATTAAGAACGGAAAAAAAGTAATTCAAATGAAGTTTCCAACCATCGAAATAAATGTTTTCTTTTCGCGAACCTTTCTTCATTTTATGCTTTTCTAAGGCTATCAAACAAGAATAATGAAGGAGAAATAGTTACCTCCATTTGAAACGCCAAAAAAAAAAAAAAAAAAAAAAAAACCCTGATTCTTTTGGAGTTTCCAACCTTCCAAAATAAATTTTTCTTCTACAAGATTTTTTCCTCATAATATCCCTTTCTAAGCCTATCAAACTAGTAAAATGAAAGAGAACCCGTTATTTCAAATAAGAACGGAATAAAAGTGATTCTAATGAAGTTTCCAACCATCGAAATAAATCTTTTCTTTTCGCGAATCTTTCTTCGTTTTGTGGTCTTCTAGGCTATCATACAAGTATAATGAAGGAGAAGTAGTTATCTCCATTTGAAACGCAAGAAACACGCGATTCTTTTGAAGTTTCCAAACATCGAAAATAAATTCTTTCTTTTCGAGATTCTTTCCGCACAATATCCTTTCTAAGGCTATCAAACTAGGAAAATGAAAGAGAACCAGTTATTTCAATTAAGAACGGAAAAAAAGTTATTCTAATTAGGTTTCCAAGCATCGATCACATCTTTTCTATTTGCGAATCTTTCTTCATTTCATGCATTTCTAAAGCTCTCAAACTAGAATAATGAAGGATAAATAGTTATCTCCATTTCAAACGCAAAAAACGCGATTATTTTGAAGATTCGAACCTTCGAAAATAAATTTTTTCTTTTGGAGATTCTTTCCGCATGATATGGTTTTCTAAGGCTATCAAACTAGAAATATGAAAGAGAACCAGTTATCTCAAATAAGAACGGAAAAAAAGTTATTCTAATGATGTTTCCAACCATCGAAACAAATCCTTTCTCTTCCCGAATCTGTCTTTATTAGATGCTTTTGTAAGGCTATCAAACTAGAAAAATGAAAGAGAACCAGTTATCTCAAATAAGAACGGAAAAAAAGTGATTCCAATGAAGTTCCAACCATCGAAAAGAATATTTTCTTTTCGCGAATCCTTCTTCATTTTAATGCTTTTCTAAGGCTATCAAACTAGAATAATGAAGGAGAAACAGTTATCTCCATTTGAAACGCAAAAAACACTCTATATTTATGAAGTTTCCAACCTTCGAAAATAATTTTTTCTTCTTGAGATATATTCCGCATAATATGCTTTTCTAAGGCAATCAAAGTAGATAAATAAAAGAGGGTTATTTCAAATAAGAACGGAAAAAAAGTGATTCCAATAAAGTTTCCAACCATCGAAATAAATCTTTTCTTTTCGCGAATCTTTCTTCATTTTATGCTTTTCTAACGCTATCAAACTAGAATAATGAAGGAGAAATAGTTATCTCCATTTGAAACGCAAAAGTACGCGATTCTTTTGACGTTTCCAACCTTTAAAAATAAATTTTTTCCTTTGCAAATTCTTTCCGAATAATAGCCCGTCTAAGGCTACCAAACTACAAAAATGAAAGAGAACCGGTTATCTCAAATAAGAACGGAAAAAACGTAATTCTAATGAAGTTTCCGCCATGGAGATAAATCTTTTCTATTCGCGAATCTTTCTTCATGTTATGCTTTTCTAAGGCTATCAAACAAGAATAATGAAGGAGAAATAGTTATCTCCATTTGAAACGCAAAAAAACAAGCGATTCTTTTGAAGTTTCCAACCTTCGAAAATAATTTTTTTCTTTTCGAGATTCTTTCCGCATAATATGCTTTTCTAAGGCTATCGAACTAGAAAAATGAAGAGAACCAGTTATATCAAATAAGAAGGGAAAAACAGTGATTATAATTAAGTTCCCAACCATCGAAATAAATCATTTCTTTTCGCGAATCTTTCTTCATTTTATGCTTTTCTAAGTCTATCAAACTAGAAATATGAAAGAGAACCAGTTATTTCAAATATGAACGCAAAAAAATTATTCTATTGATGTTTCCAACCATCGAAAAAAATCTTTTCTATTCCCGAATCTGTCTTTATTTTATGCTTTTCTAAGGCTATCAAACTAGAAGAATGAATGAAAAATAGTTATCTCCATTTGAAACGGAAAAAACCAGATTCTTTTGGTTTCCAATCTTCGAAAATGATTTTTTTCTTTTCGAGATTCTTTCTGCATAATATGCATTTCTAAGGCTTTCAAAATATAAAAATGAAAGAGAACCCGTTATTTCAAATAAGAACGGAATAAAAGTGATTCTAATGAAGTTTCCAACCATCGAAATAAATCTTTTTTCTTTTCGCGAATCTTGGTTCGTTTTATGGTCTTCTAGGCTATCATACAAGAATAATGAAGGCGAAATAGTTATCTCCATTTGAAACGCAAAAAACACGTGATTCTTTTGAAGTTTCCAACCTTCGAAAATAAATTCTTTCTTTTCGAGATTCTTTCCGCATAATATCCTTTTCTAAGGCTATCAAACTAGGAAAATGAAAGAGAACCAGTTATTTCAATTAATAACGGAAAAAAAGTTATTCTAATGAAGTTTCCAAGCATCGATCACATCTTTTCTATTCGCGAATCTTTCTTCATTTCATGTATTTCTAAAGCTCTCAAACTAGAATAATTAAGGATAAATAGTTATTTCCATTTGAAACGCAAAAAAAAACTCGATAATTATGAAGTTTCCAATCTTGGAAAATAATTTTTTTCTTTTCGAGATTCTTTCCGCATAATATGCTTTTCTAAGGCTATCAAACTAGAAAAAGAAGAGAACCAGTTATCTCAAATAAGAACGGAAAAACAGTGATTCTAATTAAGTTTCCAACCATCGAAATAAATCTTTTCTTTTCGCTATTCTTTCTTTATTTTATTGTTTTCTAAGGCTATCAAACTAGAATAATGAAGGAAAAATAGTTATCTCCATTTCAAACGCAAAAAAAAAACGTGATTATTCTGACGTTTCCAACCTTCGAAAATATTTTATTTTCTTATGGAGAATCTTTCCACATGATATGGTTTTCTAAGCCTATCAAACTAGAAATATGAATGAGAACCAGTTATCTCAAATAAGAACGGAAAAGAAGTTATTCTAATGAGGTTTCCAACCATCGAAAAAAATCATTTCTATTCCCGAATCTGTCTTTATTTTATGCTTTTCTAAGGCTATCAAACTAGAAAAATGAAAGAGAACCAGTTAACTCCATTTGAAACGGAAAACAAAGCAGATTCTTTTGGTTTCCAACCTTCGAAAATAATTTTTATGTTTTCGAGATTCTTTCCGAATAATATGCTTTTCTAAGGCTATCAAACTATAAAAATGAAGGAGAACCAGTAATCCGATATAAAAATGGAAAAAAGTCATTCTAATGAGGTTTCCAACCATAGAAATAAATCATTTCCTCTCGCGAATCTTTCTTCATTTTATGGTTTTCTATGGCTATCAAACTAGAATAATGAAGGAGAAATAGTTATCTTCATTTGAAACGCAAAAAAACGCGATTCTTTTGAAGTTTCCAACCTTCGAAAATAAATTTTTTCTTTTCCAGATTCTTTCCGCATAATATGCTTTTCTAAGGCTATTAAACCAGAAAAACGAAAGAGAACCCGTTATTTAAAAAAAGAACGGAATAAAAGTGATTCTAATGAAGTTTCCAACCATCGAAAAAAATCTTTTCTATTCCCGAATCTGTCTTTATTTTGTGCTATACTAAGGCTATCAAACTAAAATATTGAAGGAGAAATAGTTATCTCCATTTGAAACGGAAAAAACCAGATTCTTTTGGTTTTTAAACTTCGAAAATAATTTTTTTCTTTTCGAGATTCTTTCCGCATAATATGCATTTCTAAGGCTTTCAAACTAGAAAAATGAAGGATAAATAGTTATCTCAATTTCAAACGCAAAAAACGGGATTATTTTGAAGATTCGAACCTTCGAAAATAAATTTTTTCTTTTCGAGATTCTTTCCACATAATATGCTTTTCTATGGCTGTTAAAATAGAAAAATGAAAGAGAACCAGTTACCTCAAATAAGAACGGAAGAAAGTGATTCTAATGAGGTTTCCAACCATCGAAATAAACTTTTTCTATTCGCGAATCTTTCTTCATTTTATGCTTTTCTAAGGCTA
Organism: Metallyticus violacea; assembly: GCA_030762175.1. Lineage (NCBI taxonomy): Eukaryota > Metazoa > Arthropoda > Insecta > Mantodea > Metallyticidae > Metallyticus > Metallyticus violacea. The sequence continues at coordinate 79,214,915 of CM060842.1, read as the reverse complement.
TAAACTAGAATAATGAAGGAGAAATAGTTTTCTTAATTTGAAACACAAAAACGCGATTCTTTTGAAGTTTCCAAATTTCGAAAACAAATTTTTTCTTTTCGATATTCTTTCCGCATAAAATGCTTTTCTAAGGCTATTAAACCAGAAAAATGATAGAGAACCAGTTATCTCACATAAGAACAGAAAAAAGTTTCCAACCATCGAAATAAATAATTTATTTTCGCGAAATTTCTCCATTTTATGGTTTTCTAAGACTATCAAACTAGAATAATGAAGGAGAAATAGTTATCTCCATTTGAACCGCAAAAAGAGCGATTCTTTTCAAGTTTCCAACCTTCGAATATAAATTTTTTCTTTTCGAGATTTTTTCCGCATAATATCCTTTTCTAAGGCTATCAAACTAGGAAAATGAAAGAGAACCAGTTATTTCAATTAAGAACGGAAAAAAGGTGATTCAAATGAAGTTTCCAACCATCGAAATAAATGTTTTCTTTTGGCGAATCTTTATTCATTTTATGCTTTTCTAAGGCTATCAAACTAGCATAATGAAGGAAAAATAGTTATCTCCATTGCAAAAGCAAAAAAAAAAAAAAAAAAAACGCGATTTTTTGACGTTTCCAACCTTCGAAATTAAATTTTTTCCTTTCGAGATTCTTTCCGCACAATATCCTTTTCTAACGCTAGCAAAGTAGAAAAATGAAAGATACCCAGTTATCTCAAATAAGAAGGAAAAAAGGTGATTCTAATGAGGTTTTCAACCACCGAAATAAATCTTTTCTATTCGCGAATCTTTCTTAATTTTATGGTTTTCTAAGGCTATCAAAGTAGAATAATGAAGGAGAAATAGTTATCTCCAATTAAAACGCAACAAAAAAAAACGCGATTCTTTTGAAGTTTCCAAACATCGAAAATAAATTTTTTCTTTTCGAGATTCTTTCCGTATAATATACTTTTCTAAGGCTATCAAACTAGAAAAATGAAAGAGAACCAATTATTTCAAATAAGAACGGAAAAAATGTGATTGTAATGTGGTTTCCAACCATAGAAATAACCTTTTCTATTCGCGAATCTTTCTTCATTTTATGCTTTTCTAAGGTTATCAATCTAGCATAATGAACGAAAAATAGTTATCTCCATTTGAAACGCAAAAAAACGCGAATGATTTGAAGTTTCCAACCTTCGAAAATAAATTTTTTCTTTTCGAGATTCTTTCCGCATAATATGCTTACCTAAGGCTATCAAACTAGAAAAATGAAAGGGAACCAGTTACCTCAAATAAGAACGGAAAATGTGATAGTAATGAAGTTTCCAATCATCGAAATAAATCATTTCTTTTCGCGAATCTTTCTTCATTTTATGGTTTTCTAAGGCTATCAAACTAGAATAATGAGGGAGAAATAGTTATCTTCATTTGAAACGCAAAAAAACCCGCTTCATTTGAAGTTTCCAACCTTCGAAAATAAATTTTTTCTTTTCGAGATTCTTTCCGCATAATATGCTTTCCTAAGGCTATTAAACTAGAAAAATAAAAGAGAACCAGTTATCTCAAATAAGAATGAAAAAAAAGTGATTCAATAAGGTTTGCTACCATCGAAATAAATCTTTTCTATTCGTGAATCTTTCTTCAGTTTATGCTTTTCTAAGGCTATCAAATTAGAATAATGAAGGAAAAATAGTTATCTCCATTTGAAAAGCAAAAAAACGCAATTCCTTTGAGGTTTCCAACCTCAGAAAATAAATTTTTTCTTTTCGAGATTTTTACCGCATAATATGCTTTTCTAAGGCTATCAAACTACAAAAATGAAAGAGAACCAGTTATTTCATTTAAGCACAGAATAAAGTGACTTAAATAAAGTTTCCAACCATCTAAGTAATGGTTTTCTTTTCGCGAATATTTCTTCATTTTATGCTTTTCTAATGTTATCAAACTAGCTAATGAAGTAAAAATAGTTATCTGCATTAATAAAGCAAAAAAAAACGCATTTTTTGACGTTTACAACCTTCGAATATAAATTTTTTCTTTTCGAGATTCTTTCCGCATAATATGCTTTTCTAAGGCTATCAAACTACAAAAATGAAAGAGAACCAGTTATCTCAAATACGAACGGAAAAAAAGTGATTAAAATGAAGTTTCCAACCATCGAAATAAATCATTTCTATTTGCGAATCTTTCTTCATTTTATGCTTTTCACAGGCTATCAAACTAGAATAATGAAGCAGAAATAGTTATCTCCATTTGAAACGCAAAAAATGCGATTCATTTGAAGTTTCCAAACTTCGAAAATAAATTTTTTCTTTTCGAGATTCTTTCCGCATAATATGCTTTCCTAATGCTATCAAAACAGAAAAATGAAAGGGAACCAGTTATTTCAAATAAGAACGGAAAAAGTGATTGTAATGAAGTTTCCAACCATCGATATAAGTCATTTCTTTTCGCGAATCTTTCTTCCTTTTATGCTTTTCTAAGGCTATCAAACAAGAATAATGAAGGAGAAATAGTTATCTCCATTTGAAAAGCAAAAAAACGCGATTATGTTAAAGTTTCGAACCTTCCAAAAAAAAAATTTTCTTTTCGAGATTTTTTTCGCATAATATCCTTTTCTAAGGCTATCAAACTTGGAAAATGAAAGAGAACCAGTTATTTCAATTAAGAAGGGAAAAAAAGTTATTTTAATGAGGTTTCCAACCATCGAAATGAATCATTTCTATTCGCCAATCTTTCTTCATTTAATGCTTTTCTAAGGCTATCAAATTAGAATAATGAAGGAAAAATAGTTATCTCCATTTGAAACAAAAAAAACGCGATTCTTTTGAAGTTTCCAAACTTCGAAAATAATTTTTTTTCTATTCGAGATTCTTTCCGTATAATATACTTTTCTAAGGCTAACAAACTAGAAATATGAAAGAGAACCAATTATTTCAAATAAAACGGAAAAAATGAGACTGTAATGAGGTTTCCAACCATCGAAATAAACCTTTTCTATTCGCGAATCTTTCTTCATTTATTGCTTTTCTAAGGTTATCCATCTAGCATAATGAAAGAAAAATAGTTATCTCCATTTGAAACGCAAAAAAACGCGATTCATTTTAAGTTTCCAACCTTCGAATATAAATTTTTTCTTTTCGAGATTCTTTCCGCATAATATGCTTTCCTAAGGCTATCAAACTAGAAAAATGAAAGGGAACCAGTTATCTCAAATAAGAACGGAAAAAGGGATTGTAATGAAGTTTCCAATCACCGAAATAAATCATTTCTTTTCGCGAATCTTTCTTCCTTTCATGGTTTTCTAATACTATCAAACTACAATAATGAAGGAGAAATAGTTATCTTCATTTGAAACGCAAAAAATCGCGATTCATTTGAAGTTTCCAACCTTCGAAAATAATTTTCTTCTTTTCGAGATTCTTTCAGCATAATATGATTTTCTAAGGCTATCAAACTGGAAAAATGAAGAGAACCAGTTAACTCAAATAAGAACGGAAAAACAGTGATTCTAGTTAAGTTTCCAACCATCGAAATAAATCTTTTCTTTTCGCGAATCTTTCTTCATTTTATGCTTTTCTAAGGCTATCAAACTAGAACAATGAAGGAGAAATAGTTATCTCCATTTGAAACGGAAAAAACCAGATTCTTTTGGTTTCCAAACTTCGAAAATAAATTTTTTCTTTTCGAGATTCTTTCCGCATAATATGCTTTTCTAAGGCTATTAAACTAGAAAAATGAAAGAGAACCAGTGATCCCATATAAAAACGGAAATAAAGTCATTCTAATGGGGTTTCCAACCATAGAAATAAATCTTCTGTTTTCGCGTATCTTTCGTCATTTTATACTTTTCTAAGGCTATCAAAATAGAATAATGAAGGAAAAATAGTTATTTCCATTTGAAACGCAAAAAAACTCGATAATTATGAAGTTTCCAACCTTCGAAAATAATTTTTTTCTTTTCGATATTCTTTCCGCATAATATGCTTTTCTAAGGCTATTAAACTAGAAAAATGATAGAGAACCAGTTATCTCACATAAGAACGGAAAAAAGTTTCCAACCATCGAAATAAATCATTTCTTTTCGCCAATCTTTCTTCATTTTATGGTTTTCTATGGCTATCAAACTCGAATAATGAAGGAGAAATAGTTATCTTCATTTGAAACGCAAAAAAAACGCGATTCTTTTGAAGTTTCCAACCTTCGAAAATAAATTTTTTCTTTTCCAGATTCTTTCCGCATAATATGCTTTTCTAAGGCTATTAAACCACAAAAACGAAAGAGAACCCGTTATTTAAAAAAAGAACTGAATTAAAAGTGATTCTAATGAAGTTTCCAACCATCGAAAAAAATCTTTCTATTCCCGAATCTGCCTTTTTTTTGTGCTTTTCTAAGGCTATCAAACTAAAACAATGAAGGAGAAATAGTTATCTCCATTTGAAACGGAAAAAACCAGATTCTTTTGGTTTCCAAACTTCGAAAATAATTTTTTTCTTTTCAAGATTCTTTCCGCATAATATGCATTTCTAAGGCTTTCAAACTAGAAAAATGAAAGAGAACCCGTTATTTCAAATAAGAACGGAATAAAAGTGATTCTAATGAAGTTTCCAACCATCGAAATAAATCTTTTCATTTCGCGAATCTTTCTTCGTTTTGTGCGATTCTAAAGCTCTCAAAATAGAATAATGAAGGATAAATAGTTATCTCAATTTCAATAGCAAAAAAACGGGATTATTTTGAAGATTCGAACATTCGAAAATAAATTTTTTCTTTTCGAGATTCTTTCCGCATAAATGCTTTTCTAAGGCTATTAAACCAGAAAAATGAAAGAGAACCAGTTATCTCAAATAAGAACTGAAAAAAAGTGATTCTAATGAGGTTTCCAACCATTGAAATAAATCTTTTCTATTCGCGAATCTAACTTCATATTATGCTTTTCTAAGGCTATCAAACTAGAATAATGACGGAGAAATAGTTATCTCCATTTGAACCGCAAAAAGAGCGATTCTTTTCAAGTTTCCAACCTTCGAATATAAATTTTTTCTTTTCGAGATTTTTTCCGCATAATATCCTTTTCTAAGGCTATCAAACTAGGAAAATGAAAGAGAACCAGTTATTTCAATTAAGAACGGAAAAAAGGTGATTCAAATGAAGTTTCCAACCATCGAAATAAATGTTTTCTTTTGGCGAATCTTTATTCATTTTATGCTTTTCTAAGGCTATCAAACTAGCATAATGACGGAGAAATAGTTATCTCCATTTGAACCGCAAAAAGAGCGATTCTTTTCAAGTTTCCAACCTTCGAAATTAAATTTTTTCCTTTCGAGATTCTTTCCGCACAATATGCTTTTCTCAGGCTATCAAACTAGAGAAATGAAACAGAACTAGTTATCTCAAATAAGAAATAAAAAAAGTGATTGTAATTAAGTTTCCAACCATCGAAATAAATCTTTCTTTTCCCTAATCTTTCTTCATTTTATGGTTTTCTAAGGCTAGCAAACGCGAATAATGAAGGAAAAATAGTTATCTTCATTTGAAAACACAAAAACGCGGTTCCTTTCAAGTTTCCAACCTTCGAAAATAATTTTTTCTTTTCGAGATTCATTCCGCATAATATGCTTTTGTAAGGCTATCAAACCAGAAAAATGAAAGAGAACCATTTATCTCAAATAAGAACGGAAAAATTGTGATTCTAATGAGGTTTCCAACCCTCGAAATAAATCATTTCTATTTGCGAATCTATCTTCATTTTATGTTTTTCTAAGGCTATCAAACTAGAATAATCAAGGAGAAATAGTTATCTGCATTTGATACGCAAAAAAAAAATGATTCTTTTGAAGTTTCCAACCTTCGAAAATAAATTTTTTCTTCTTCAAGATTTTTCCCGCAAAGTATCCTTTTCTAAGGCTATCAAACTAGAAAAATGAAAGAGAACCAGTTATTTCAATTAAGAACGGAAAAAAGTCATTCTAATATGGTTTCCAACCATCGAAATAAATCTTTTCTATTCGCGAATCTTTATTCATTTTATGCTTTTCTAAGGCTATCAAACTAGAATAATGAAGGAGAAATAGATATCTCCATTTGAATCGCAAAAAAAGCGATTTTTTTGAAGTTACCAACCTTCGTAAATAAATATTTTCTTTTCGAGAATTTTTCCGCATAATATCCCTTTCTAAGGCTATCAAACTAGGAAAATGAAAGAGAACCAGTTATTTCAATTAAGAACGGAAAAAAAGTTATTCAAATAAAGTTTTTAACCATCGAAATAAATCTTTTCTATTCGGGAATCTTTCTTCATTTTATGGTTTTCTAAGGCTATCAAACTAGAATAATGAAGGAGAAATAGTTATCTCCAATTAAAACGCAACAAAAAAAAACGCGATTCTTTTGAAGTTTCCAAACTTCGAAAATAAATTTTTTCTTTTCGAGATTCTTTCCGTATAATATACTTTTCTAAGGCTATCAAACTAGAAAAATGAAAGAGAACCAATTATATCAAATAAGAACGGAAAAAATGTGATTGTAATGAGGTTTCCAACCATGGAAATAACCTTTTCTATTCGCGAATCTTTCTTCATTTTATGCTTTTCTAAGGTTATCAATCTAGCATAATGAACGAAAAATAGTTATCTCCATTTGAAACACAAAAAAACGCGAATCATTTGAAGTTTCCAACCTTCGAAAATAAATTTTTTCTTTTCGAGATTCTTTCCGCATAATATGCTTACCTAAGGCTATCAAACTAGAAAAATGAAAGGGAACCAGTTACCTCAAATAAGAACGGAAAATGTGATAGTCAGGAAGTTTCCAATCATCGAAATAAATCATTTCTTTTTGCGAATCTTTCTTCATTTTATGGTTTTCTAAGGCTATCAAACTAGGATAATGAGGGAGAAATAGTTATCTTCATTTGAAACGCAAAAAAACCCGCTTCATTTGAAGTTTCCAACCTTCGAAAATAAATTTTTTCTTTTCGAGATTCTTTCCGCATAATATGCTTTCCTAAGGCTATTAAACTAGAAAAATGAAAGAGATCCAGTTATATCAAATAGAACGAAAAAAAAGTGATTCAATGAGGTTTGCTACCATCGAAATAAATCTTTTCTATTCGTGAATCTTTCTTCAGTTTATGCTTTTCTAAGGCTATCAAACTAGGAAAATGAAAGAGAACCAGTTATTTCAATTAAGAACGGAAAAAAAGTTATTCTAATGAGGTTTCCAAGCATCGAAACACATCTTTTCTATTCGCGAATCTTACTTCATTTTGTGACATTCTAAAGCTCTCAAACTAGAATAATGAAGGATAAAGAGTTATCTCAATTTCAAACGCAAAAAAACGCGATTATTTTGAAGAATCGAACCTTCGAATATAAATTTTTTTCTTTTCGAGAATTTTTCCGCATAATATCCTTTTCTTAGGCTATCAAACTAGGAAAATGAAAGAGAACCAGTTATTTCAATTAAGAACGGAAAAAAGGTGATTCAAATGAAGTTTCCAACCATCGAAATAAATGTTTTCTTTTGGCGAATCTTTATTCATTTTATGCTTTTCTAAGGCTATCAAACTAGCATAATAAAGGAAAAATAGTTATCTCCATTTGAAAAGCAAAAAAAAAAAAAAAAACGCGATTTTTTGACCTTTCCAACCTTCGAAATTAAATTTTTTCCTTTCGAGATTCTTTCCGCACAATATGCTTTTCTAACGCTAGCAAAGTAGAAAAATGAAAGATACCCAGTTATCTCAAATAAGAAGGAAAAAAAGGTGATTCTAATGAGGTTTTCAACCACCGAAATAAATCTTTTCTATTCGCGAATCTTTCTTCATTTTATGGTTTTCTAAGGCTATCAAAGTAGAATAATGAAGGAGAAATAGTTATCTCCAATTAAAACGCAACAAAAAAAACGCGATTCTTTTGTAGTTTCCAAACTTCGAAAATAAATTTTTTCTTTTCGAGATTCTTTCCGTATAATATACTTTTCTAAGGCTATCAAACTAGAAAAATGAAAGAGAACCAATTATTTCAATTAAGAAGGGAAAAAAAGTTATTTTAATGAGGTTTCCAACCATCGAAATGAATCATTTCTGTTCGCAAATCTTTCTTCATTTAATGCTTTTCTAAGGCTATCAAATTAGAATAATGAAAGAAAAATAGTTATCTCCATTTGAAACTACAAAAAAACGCGATTCTTTTGAAGTTTGCAAACTTCGAAAATAATTTTTTTTCTATTCGAGATTCTCTCCGTATAATATACTTTTCTAAGGCTAACAAACTAGAAATATGAAAGAGAACCAATTATTTCAAATAAAACGGAAAAAATGTGATTGTAATGAGGTTTCCAACCATCGAAATAAACCTTTTCTATTCGCGAATCTTTCTTCATTTATTGCTTTTCTAAGGTTATCAATCTAGCATAATGAAGGAAAAATAGTTATCTCCATTTGAAACGTAAAACACCACGATTCATTTTAAGTTTCCAATCTTCGAATATAAATTTTTTCTTTTCGAGACTCTTTCCGCATAATATGCTTTCCTAAGGCTATCAAACTAGAAAAATGAAAGGGAACTAGTTATCTCAAATAAGAACGGAAAAAGGGATTGTAATGAAGTTTCCAATCACCGAAATAAATCATTTCTTTTCGCGAATCTTTCTTCATTTCATGGTTTTCTAAGGCCATCAAACTACAATAATGAAGGAGAAATAGTTATCGTCATTTGAAAGGCAAAATATCGCGATTCATTTGAAGTTTCCAACCTTCGAAAATAATTTTTGCTTTTCGAGATTCTTTCCGCATTATATGCTTTCCTAAGGCTATTAAACTAGAAAAATGAAAGAGAACCAGTTATCTCAAATAAGAACGAAAAAAAAGTGATTCAATGAGGTTTGCTACCATCGAAATAAATCTTTTCTATTCGCGAATCTTTCTTCAGTTTATGCTTTTCTAAGGCTATCAAACTAGAATAATGAAGGAGAAATAGCTATCTCCATTTGATAAGCAAAAAAACGCGATTCTGTTAAAGTTTCCTACCTTCGAAAATAAATTTTTTCTTTTCGAGATTTTTTCCACATAATATTCTTTTCTAAGGCTATCAAACACGGAAAATGGAGGAGAACCAGTTATTTCAATTAAGAAGGGAAAAAAGTGACTTAAATAAAGTTTCCAACCATCTAAATAATGGTTTTCTTTTCGCGAATCTTTCTTCATTTTATGTTTTTCTAATGTTATCAAACTAGCATAATGAAGTAAAAACAGTTATCTCCATTTGAAAAGCAAAAAATAACGCATTTTTTGACGTTTGCAACGTTCGAATCTAAATTTTTTCTTTTCGAGATTCTTTCCGCATAATATGCTTTTCTAAGGCTATCAAACTACAAAAATGAAAGAGAACCAGTTATCTCAAATAAGAACGGGAAAAAAGTGATTCTAATGAAGTTTCCAACCATCGAAATAAATCATTTCTATTCGCGAATCTTTCTTCATTTTATGCATTTCTAAGGCTATCAAACTAGAATAATGAAGCAGAAATAGTTATCTCCATTTGAAACGCAAAAAACGCGATTCACTTGAAGTTTCGATCCTTCGAAATTGAATTTTTTCTTTTCGAGATTCTTTCCGCATAGTATGTTTTTCTAACGCTATCAAAGTAGAAAAATGAAAGAGAACCAGTAATCTCAAATAAGAAGGAAAAAGGTTGATTCTAATGAAGTTTCCAACCATCGAAAAAATCTTTTCTTTCCGGGAATCTTTCTACATTTTATGGTTTTCTATGAGTATCAAACTAGAATAATGAAGGAGAAATAGTTATCTCCATTGGAAACGCAAAAAAACGCGATTTTTTTAAGTTTCGAACCTTCGAAAATAAATTTTTTCTTTTCGAGATTCTTTCCGCATAATATGCTTTTCTCAGGCTATCAAACTAGAGAAATGAAACAGAACTAGTTATCTCAAATAACAAATAAAAAAAGTGATTGTAATTAAGTTTCCAACCATCGAAATAAATCTTTCTTTTCCCTAATCTTTCTTCATTTTATGGTTTTCTAAGGCTAGCAAACGCGAATAATGAAGGAAAAATAGTTATCTTCATTTGAAAACAAAAAAACGCGGTTCCTTTCAAGTTTCCAACCTTCGAAAATAATTTTTTCTTTTCGAGATTCATTCCGCATAATATGCTTTTGTAAGGCTATCAAACCAGAAAAATGAAAGAGAACCATTTATCTCAAATAAGAACGGAAAAATAGTGAATCTAATGAGGTTTCCAACCCTCGAAATAAATCATTTCTATTCGGGAATCTATCTTCATTTTATGTTTTTCTAAGGCTATCAAACTAGAATAATCAAGGAGAAATAGTTATCTGCATTTGATACGCAAAAAAAAAAGGATTCTTTTGAAGTTTCCAACCTTCGAAAATAAATTTTTTCTTTTTCAAGATTTTTCCCGCAAAGTATCCTTTTCTAAGGCTATCAAACTAGAGAAATGAAAGAGAACCAGTTATTTCAATTAAGAACGGAAAAAAGTCATTCTAATATGGTTTCCAACCATCGAAATAAATCTTTTCTATTCGCGAATCTTTATTCATTTTATGCTTTTCTAAGGCTATCAAACTAGAATAATGAAGGAGAAATAGATATCTCCATTTGAATCGCAAAAAAAGCGATTGTTTTGAAGTTTCCAACCTTCGTAAATAAATATTTTCTTTTCGAGAATTTTTCCGCATAATATCCCTTTCTAAGCCTATCAAACTAGGAAAATGAAAGAGAACCAGTTATTTCAATTAAGAACGGAAAAAAAGTGATTCAAATAAAGTTTTTAACCATCGAAATAAATCTTTTCTATTCGGGAATCTTTCTTCATTTTATGGTTCTCTAAGGCTATCAAACTAGAATAATGAAGGAGAAATAGTTATCTCCAATTAAAACGCAACAAAAAAAAACGCGATTCTTTTGAAGTTTCCAAACTTCGAAAATAAATTTTTTCTTTTCGAGATTCTTTCCGTATAATATACTTTTCTAAGGCTATCAAACTAGAAAAATGAAAGAGAACCAATTATATCAAATAAGAACGGAAAAAATGTGATTGTAATGAGGTTTCCAACCATGGAAATAACCTTTTCTATTCGCGAATCTTTCTTCATTTTATGCTTTTCTAAGGTTATCAATCTAGCATAATGAACGAAAAATAGTTATCTCCATTTGGAACACAAAAAAACGCGAATCATTTGAAGTTTCCAACCTTCGAAAATGAATTTTTTCTTTTCGAGATTCTTTCCGCATAATATGCTTACCTAAGGCTATCAAACTAGAAAAATGAAAGGGAACCAGTTACCTCAAATAAGAACGGAAAATGTGATAGTCAGGAAGTTTCCAATCATCGAAATAAATCTATTCTTTTCGCGAATCTTTCTTCATTTTATGGTTTTCTAAGGCTATCAAACTCGGAAAATGGAGGAGAACCAGTTATTTCAATTCAGAAGGGAAAAAAGTGACTTAAATAAAGTTTCCAACCATCTAAATAATGGTTTTCTTTTCGCGAATCTTTCTTCATTTTATGTTTTTCTAATGTTATCAAACTAGCATAATGAAGTAAAAATAGTTATCTCCATTTGAAAAGCAAAAAAAAAAGCATTTTTGACGTTTGCAACGTTCGAATATAAATTTTTTCTTTTCGAGATTCTTTCCGCATAATATGCTTTTCTAAGGCTATCAAACTACAAAAATGAAAGAGAACCAGTAATCTCAAATAAGAAGGAAAAAAGTTGATTCTAATGAAGTTTCCAACCATCGAAATAAATCTTTTCTTTCCGCGAATCTTTCTTCATTTTATGGTTTTCTATGAGTATCAAACTAGAATAATGAAGGAAAAATAGTTATCTTCATTTGAAAACAAAAAAACGCGGTTCCTTTCAAGTTTCCATCCTTCGAAAATAATTTTTTCTTTTCGAGATGCATTCCGCATAATATGCTTTTGTAAGGCTATCAAACCAGAAAAATGAAAGAGAACCATTTATCTCAAATAAGAACGGAAAAATAGTGATTCTAATGAGGTTTCCAACCCTCGAAATAAATCATTTCTATTCGCGAATCTATCTTCATTTTATGTTTTTCTAAGGCTATCAAACTAGAATAATAAAGGAGAAATAGTTATCTTCATTTGATACGCAAAAAAAAATGATTCTTTTGAAGTTTCCAACCTTCCAAAATAAATTTTTTCTTCTTCAAGATTTTTTAAGGAAAGTATCCTTTTCTAAGGCTATCAAACTAGAAAAATGAAAGAGAACCAGTTATTTCAATTAAGAACGGAAAAAAGTCATTATAATATGGTTTCCAACCATCGAAATAAATCTTTTCTATTCGCGAATCTTTATTCATTTTATGCTTTTCTAAGGCTATCAAACTAGAATAATGAAGGAGAAATAGATATCTCCATTTGAAACGCAAAAAAAAGCGATTGTTTTGAAGTTTCCAACCTTCGTAAATAAATATTTTCTTTTCGAGAATTTTTCCGCATAATATCCCTTTCTAAGGCTATGAAACTAGGAAAATGAAAGAGAACCAGTTATTTCAATTAAGAACGGAAAAAAAGTGATTCAAATAAAGTTTCCAACCATCGAAATAAATCTTTTCTATTCGGGAATCTTTCTTCATTTATGGTTTTCTAAGGCTATCAAACTAGAATAATGAAGGAGAAATAGTTATCTCCATTTAAAACGCAACAAAAAAAAACGCAATTCTTTTGAAGTTTCCGAACTTCGAAAATCAATTTTTTCTACTCGAGATTCCTTCCGTATAATATGCTCTTCTAAGGCTATCAAACCAGAATAATGAAGGAGACATAGTTATCTCCATTTGAACGCCAACAAAGCAGATAGTTTTGGTTTCGAACCTTCGAAAATAAATTCTTTCTTTTCGAGATTCTTTCCGCATAATATGCTTTTCTAACGCTATCAAATTGCAACGCAAAAAAAAAAAAAAAACGCGATTCTTTTCAAGTTTCCTACCTTCGATAATAATTTTTTTCTTTTCGAGTTTCTTTCTGCATAATATGATTTTCTAACGCTATCAAACTGGAAAAATGAAGAGAACCAGTTAACTCAAATAAGAACGGAAAAACAGTGATTCTAGTTAAGTTTCCAACCATCGAAATAAATCTTTTCTTTTCGCGAATCTTTCTTCATTTTATGGTTTTCTAAGGCTATCAAACTAGAATAATGAAGGAGAAATAGTTATATCAATTTCAAACGCAAAAAAACGTGATTCTTCCGACGTTTCCAACCTTCGAAAATATTTTTTTTTTCTTTTGGAGATTCTTTCTGCATAATATACTTTTCTAAGTCTATCAAACTAGAAATATGAAAGAGAACCAGTTATTTCAAATAAGAACGGAAAAAAAGTTATTCTATTGATGTTTCCAACCATCGAAAAAAATCTTTTCTATTCCCGAATCTGTCTTTATTTTATGCTTTTCTAAGGCTATCAAACTAGAACAATGAAGGAGAAATAGTTATCTGAATTTGAAACGGAAAAAACCAGATTCTTTTGGTTTCCAAACTTCGAAAATAATTTTTTTCTTTTCGAAATTCATTCCGCATAATATGCATTTCTAAGGCTTTCAAACTAGAAAAATGAAAGAGAACCCGTTATTTCAAATAAGAACGGAATAAAAGTGATTCTACTGAAGTTTCCAACCATCGAAATAAATCTTTTCTTTTCGCGAATCTTTCTTCATATTATGCTTTTCTAACGCTATCAAACTAGAATAATGACGGAGAAATAGTTATCTCCATTTGAAACGCAAAAAAAAAAACGCGATTCTTTTGAAGTTTTCAACCTTCGAATAGAAATTTTTTCTTTTCTAGATTTTTTCCGCATAATATCCTTTTCTAAGGCTATCAAACTAGGAAACTGAAAGAGAACCAGTTATTTCAATTAAGAACGGAAAAAAAGTAATTCAAATGAAGTTTCCAACCATCGAAATAAATCTTTTCTTTTCGCGAATCTTTCTCCGTTTTGTGCCATTCTAAAGCTCTCAAACTAGAATAATGAAGGATAAATTGTTATCTCAATTTCAAACGCCAAAATACGGGATTATTTTGAAGATTCGAACCTTCGAAAATAAATTTTTTTCTTTTCGACATTTTTCTGCATAATATCCTTTTCTAAGGCTATCAAACTAGGAAAATGAAAGAGAACCAGTTATTTCAATTAAGAACGGAACAAAAGTTATTCTAATGAGGTTTCCAAGCATCGAAACACATCTTTTCTATTCGCGAATCTTTCTTCATTTTGTGCCATTCTAAAGCTCTCAAACTAGAATAATGAAGGATAAATAGTTATCTCAATTTCAAATGCAAAAAAACGGGATTATTTTGAAGATTCGAACCTTCGAAAATAAATTTTTTCTTTTCGAGATTCTTTCCGCATAATATGCTTTTCTAAGGCTATTAAACTAGAAAAATGATAGAGAACCAGTTATCTCACATAAGAACGGAAAAAAGTTTCCAACCATCGAAATAAATCACTTATTTTCGCGAAATTTCTCCATTTTATGGTTTTCTAATGTTATCAAACTAGCATAATGAAGTAAAAATAGTTATCTGCATTAGTAAAGCAAAAAAAAAGCATTATTTGACGTTTACAACCTTCGAATATAAATTTTTTCTTTTCGAGATTCTTTCCGCATAATATGCTTTTCTAAGGCTGTCAAACTTGGAAAATGAAAGAGAACCAGTTATTTCAATTAAGAAGGGAAAAAAAGTTATTTTAATGAGGTTTCTAACCATCGAAATGAATCATTTCTGTTCGCAAATCTTTCTTCATTTAATGCTTTTCTAAGGTTATCAATCTAGCATAATGAAGGAAAAATAGTTATCTCCATTTTAAACGCAAAAAAACGCGATTCATTTTAAGTATCCAAACTTCGAATATAAATTTTTTCTTTTCGAGATTCTTTCCGCATAATATGCTTTCCTAAGGCTATCAAACTAGAAAAATGAAAGGGAACTAGTTATCTCAAATAAGAACGGAAAAAGGGATTGTAATGAAGTTTCCAATCACGGAAATAAATCATTTCTTTTCGCGAATCTTTCTTCATTTAATGGTTTTCTAAGGCCATCAAACTACAATAATGAAGGACAAATAATTATCTTCATTTGAAACGCAAAATATCGCGATTCATTTGAAGTTTCCAACCTTCGAAAATAATTTTTGCTTTTCGAGATTCTTTCCGCATTATATGCTTTCCTAAGGCTATTAAACTAGAAAAATGAAAGAGAACCAGTTATCTCAAATAAGAAGGAAAAAAAAGTGATTCAATGAGGTTTGCTACCATCGAAATAAATCTTTTCTATTCGCGAATCTTTCTTCAGTTTATGCTTTTCTAAGGCTATCAAACTAGAATAATGAAGGACAAATAGTTATCTCCATTTGATAAGCAAAAAAACGCGATTCTTTTAAAGTTTCCTACCTTCGAAAATAAATTTTTTCTTTTCGAGATTTTTTCCAGATAATATTCTTTTCTAAGGCTATCAAACTCGGAAAATGGAGGAGAACCAGTTATTTCAATTAAGAAGGGAAAAAAGTGACTTAAATAAAGTTTCCAACCATCTAAATAATGGTTTTCTTTTCGCGAATCTTTCTTCATTTTATGTTTTTCTAATGTTATCACACTAGCATAATGAAGTAAAAATAGTTATCTCCATTTGAAAAGCAAAAAAAACGCATTTTTTGACGTTTGCAACGTTCGAATCTAAATTTTTTCTTTTCGAGATTCTTTCCGCATAATATGCTTTTCTAAGGCTATCAAACTACAAAAATGAAAGAGAACCAGTTATCTCAAATAAGAACGGGAAAAAAGTGATTCTAATGAAGTTTCCAACCATCGAAATAAATCATTTCTATTCGCGAATCTTTCTTCATTTTATGCTTTTCTAAGGCTATCAAACTAGAATAATGAAGCAGAAATAGTTATCTCCATTTGAAAAGCAAAAAACGCGATTCACTTGAAGTTTCGATCCTTCGAAATTGAATTTTTTCTTTTCGAGATTCTTTCCGCATAGTATGTTTTTCTAACGCTATCAAAGTAGAAAAATGAAAGAGAACCAGTAATCTCAAATAAGAAGGAAAAAGGTTGATTCTAATGAAGTTTCCAACCATCGAAAAAATCCTTTCTTTCCGCGAATCTTTCTACATTTTATGGTTTTCTATGAGTATCAAACTAGAATAATGAAGGAGAAATAGTTATCTCCATTGGAAACGCAAAAAAACGCGATTTTTTTAAGTTTCGAACCTTCGAAAATAAATTTTTTCTTTTCGAGATTCTTTCCGCATAATATGCTTTTCTCAGGCTATCAAACTAGAGAAATGAAACAGAACTAGTTATCTCAAATAAGAAATAAAAAAAGTGATTGTAATTAAGTTTCCAACCATCGAAATAAATCTTTCTTTTCCCTAATCTTTCTTAATTTTATGGTTTTCTAAGGCTAGCAAACGCGAATAATGATGGAAAAATAGTTATCTTCATTTGAAAACAAAAAAACGCGGTTCCTTTCAAGTTTCCAACCTTCGAAAATAATTTTTTTCTTTTCGAGATTCATTCCGCATAATATGCTTTTGTAAGGCTATCAAACCAGAAAAATGAAAGAGAACCATTTATCTCAAATAAGAACGGAAAAATTGTGGTTCTAATGAGGTTTCCAACCCTCGAAATAAATCATTTCTATTCGCGAATCTATCTTCATTTTATGTTTTTCTAAGGCTATCAAACTAGAATAATCAAGGAGAAATAGTTATCTGCATTTGATACGCAAAAAAAAAAATGATTCTTTTGAAGTTTCCAACCTTCCAAAATAAATTTTTTCTTCTTCAAGATTTTTCCCGCAAAGTATCCTTTTCTAAGGCTATCAAACTAGAAAAATGAAAGACAACCAGTTATTTCAATTAAGAAAGGAAAAAAGTCATTCTAATATGGTTTCCAACCATCGAAATAAATCTTTTCTATTCGCGAATCTTTATTCATTTTATGCTTTTCTAAGGCTATCAAACTAGAATAATGAAGGAGAAATAGGTATCTCCATTTGAATCGCAAAAAAAGCGATTTTTTTGAAGTTACCAACCTTCTTATATAAATATTTTCTTTTCGAGAATTTTTCCGCATAATATCCCTTTCTAAGGCTATCAAACTAGGAAAATGAAAGAGAACCAGTTATTTCAATTAAGAACGGAAAAAAAGTGATTCAAATAAAGTTTTTAACCATCGAAATAAATCTTTTCTATTCGGGAATCTTTCTTCATTTTATGGTTTTCTAAGGCTATCAAACTAGAATAATGAAGGAGAAATAGTTATCTCCAATTAAAAGGCAACAAAAAAAAACGCGATTCTTTTGAAGTTTCCAAACTTCGAAAATAAATTTTTTCTTTTCGAGATTCTTTCCGTATAATATACTTTTCTAAGGCTATCAAACTAGAAAAATGAAAGAGAACCAATTATATCAAATAAGAACGGAAAAAATGTGATTGTAATGAGGTTTCCAACCATGGAAATAACCTTTTCTATTCGCGAATCTTTCTTCATTTTATGCTTTTCTAAGGTTATCAATCTAGCATAATGAACGAAAAATAGTTATCTCCATTTGAAACACAAAAAAACGCGAATCATTTGAAGTTTCCAACCTTCGAAAATGAATTTTTTCTTTTCGAGATTCTTTCCGCATAATATGCTTACCTAAGGCTATCAAACTAGAAAAATGAAAGGGAACCAGTTACCTCAAATAAGAACGGAAAATGTGATAGTCAGGAAGTTTCCAATCATCGAAATAAATCATTTCTTTTCGCGAATCTTTCTTCATTTTATGGTTTTCTAAGGCTATCAAACTAGAATAATGAGGGAGAAATAGTTATCTTCATTTGAAACGCAAAAAAACCCGCTTCATTTGAAGTTTCCAACCTTCGAAAATAAATTTTTTCTTTTCGAGATTCTTTCCGCATAATATGCTTTCCTAAGGCTATTAAACTAGAAAAATGAAAGAGAACCAGTTATATCAAATAGAACGAAAAAAAAGTGATTCAATGAGGTTTGCTACCATCGAAATAAATCTTTTCTATTCGTGAATCTTTCTTCAGTTTATGCTTTTCTAAGGCTATCAAACTAAAACAATGAAGGAGAAATAGTTATCTCCATTTGAAACGGAAAAAACCAGATTCTTTTGGTTTCCAAACTTCGAAAATAATTTTTTTCTTTTCGAGATTCTTTTCGCATAATATGCATTTGTAAGGCTTTCAAACTAGAAAAATGAAAGAGAACCCGTTATTTCAAATAAGAACGGAATAATAGTGATTCTAATGAAGTTTCCAACCATCGAAAATAAATCTTTTCTTTTCGCGAATCTTTCTTCGTTTTATGCTCTTCTAGGCTATCATACAAGAATAATGAAGGAGAAATAGTTATCTCCATTTGAAACGCAAAAAACACGCGATTCTTTTGAAGTTTCCAACCTTCGAAAATAAATTTTTTCTTTTCGACATTTTTCCGCATAATATCCTTTTCTAAGGCTATCAAACTAGGAAAATGAAAGAGAACCAGTTATTTCAATTAAGAACGGAAAAAAAGTTATTCTAATGAGGTTTCCAAGCATCGAAACACATCTTTTCTATTCGCGAATCTTACTTCATTTTGTGCCATTCTAAAGCTCTCAAACTAGAATAATGAAGGATAAAGAGTTATCTCAATTTCAAACGCAAAAAAACGCGATTATTTTGAAGAATCGAACCTTCGAATATAAATTTTTTTCTTTTCGAGATTTTTTCCGCATAATATCCTTTTCTAAGGCTATCAAACTAGGAAAATGAAAGAGAACCAGTTATTTCAATTAAGAACGGAAAAAAGGTGATTCAAATGAAGTTTCCAACCATCGAAATAAATGTTTTCTTTTGGCGAATCTTTATTCATTTTATGCTTTTCTAAGGCTATCAAACTAGCATAATAAAGGAAAAATAGTTATCTCCATTTGAAAAGCAAAAAAAAAAAAAAAAAAACGCGATTTTTTGACCTTTCCAACCTTCGAAATTAAATTTTTTCCTTTCGAGATCCTTTCCGCACAATATGCTTTTCTAACGCTAGCAAAGTAGAAAAATGAAAGATACCCAGTTATCTCAAATAAGAAGGAAAAAAAGGTGATTCTAATGAGGTTTTCAACCACCGAAATAAATCTTTTCTATTCGCGAATCTTTCTTCATTTTATGGTTTTCTAAGGCTATTAAAGTAGAATAATGAAGGAGAAATAGTTATCTCCAATTAAAACGCAACAAAAAAAAAGCGATTCTTTTGTAGTTTCCAAACTTCGAAAATAAATTTTTTCTTTTCGACATTCTTTCCGCATAATATGCTTTTCTAAGGCTATCAAACTAGAAAAATGAAAGAGAACCAGTTATCTGAAATAAGAACGGAAAAAAAGTGATTCTAATTAGGTTTAGAAACATCAAAATAAATCTTTTCTTTTCGCGAATCTTTCTTCATTTTATGGTTTTCTAAGGCTATCAAACTAGAATAATGAAGCAAAAATAGTTATCTCCATTTGAAAAGCAAAATAACGTGATTCTTTTGACGTTTCCAACCTTCGAAAATATTTTTTTTCCTTTGGAGATTCTTTCCGCATTATATGCTTTTCTAAGGCTATCAAATTAGAAATATGAAAGAGAACCAGTTATTTCAAATAACAACGGAAAAAAAATGATTCTAAAGAGGTTTAGAAACATCAAAATAAATCTTTTCCTTTTGCGAAACTCTCTTCATTTTATGCTTTTCTAAGGCTATTAAACAAGAAAAATGAAGGATAAACAGTTATCTCCATTTGAAATGTTAGAAAAAAAACGCGATTCTTTTGAAGTTTCCATCCTTCGAAAATAATTTTTTTCTTTTCGACATTTTTTCCTGTTAACATGATTTTCTAAGGCTATCAAACTAGAAAAATGAACGAGAAACAGTTTTCTCATAAAGAACGGAAAAAAGTGATTCTTATGAAGTTTCCAACCTTCGAAAATTAATATTTTCTCTTCGAGATTCTTTCGACAGAATATGCTTTCTAAGACTATCAAACCAGAAAAATGAAAGAGACCCAGTTATCTCATATAAAAACGGAAAAAAGTGATTTTAATGAGGGTTCCAACCATCGAAATAAATATTTTGTTTCGGAAACCTTTCTGCATTTTATGCTTTTCTAAGGCTATCAAAATAGAAAAATGAAGGAGAAATAGTTATCTTCTTTTGAAACAAAAAAAACCCGATTCTTTTGAAGTTTTAAACTTTCGAAAATAAATTTTTTCTTTTCGAGATTCTTTACGCATAATATGCTTTTCTAAGACTATCAAAATAGAGAAATGAAAGAGAACGAGTTATCTCAAAGAGGAACGGAAAAAAAGTGATTCCAATGAGGTTCAGAACCATCGAAATTAATCTTTTCTTTTTGCAAATCTTTCTTCATTTTATGCCTTTCTAAGGCTTTCAAAATATATTAATGTAAGAGAAATAGTTATCTCAATTTCAAACGCAAAAAAAACGTGATTCTTCTGACGTTTCCAAACTTCCAAAATAATTTTTTTCTTTTCGAGATTCTTTCCGCATAATATGCATTTCTAAGGCTGTCAAACTAGAAAAATGAAAGAGAACCCGTTATTTCAAATAAGAACGGAATAAAAGTGATTCTAATGAAGTTTCCAACCATCGAAATAAATCTTCTGTTTTCGCGTATCTTTCGTCATTTTATACTTTTCTAAGGCTATCAAAATAGAATAATGAAGGAAAAATAGTTATTTCCATTTGAAACGCAAAAAAACCCGATAATTATGAAGTTTCCAACCTTCGAAAATAATTTTTTTCTTTTCGATATTCTTTACGCATAATATGCTTTTCTAAGGCTATTAAACTAGAAAAATGATAGAGAACCAGTTATCTCACATAAGAACGGAAAAAAGTTTCCAACCATCGAAATAAATCATTTCTTTTGGCGAATCTTTCTTCGTTTTATGGTTTTCTATGGCTATCAAAGTAGAATAATGAAGCAGAAATAGTTATCTTCATTTGAAACGAAAAAAAACGCGATTCTTTTGAAGTTTCCAACCTTCGAAAATAAATTTTTTCTTTTCCAGATTCTTTCCGCATAATATGCTTTTCAAAGGCTATTAAACCAGAAAAACGAAAGAGAACCCGTTAATTAAAAAAAGAACGGAATAAAAGTGATTCTAATAAAGTTTCCAACCATCGAAAAAAATCTTTTCTATTCCCGAATCTGTCTTTATTTTGTGCTTTTCTAAGGCTATCAAACTAAAACAATGAAGGAGAAATAGTTATCTCCATTTGAAACGGAAAAAACCAGATTCTTTTGGTTTCCAAACTTCGAAAATAATTTTTTTCTTTTCGAGATTCTTTCCGCATAATATGCATTTCTAAGGCTTTCAAACTAGAAAAATGAAAGAGAACCCGTTATTTCAAATAAGAACGGAATAAAAGTGATTCTAATGAAGTTTCCAACCATCGAAATAAATCTTTTCTTTTCGCGAATCTTTCTTCGTTTTGTGCCATTCTAAGGCTCTCAAACTAGAGTAATGAAGGAGAAATAGTTATCTCCATTTGAAAAGCAAAAAAAACGCGATTATGTTAAAGTTTCCAACCTTCGAAAATAAATTTTTTCTTTTCGAGATTTTTTCCGCATAATATCCTTTTCTAAGGCTATCAAACTTAGAAAATGAAAGAGAACCAGTTATTTCAATTGAGAAGGGAAAAAAAGTTATTTTAATGAGGTTTCCAACCATCGAAATGAATCATTTCTATTCGCAAATCTTTCTTCATTTAATGCTTTTCTAAGGCTATCAAATTAGAATAATGAAGGAAAAATAGTTATCTCCATTTGAAAAAAAAAACGCGATTCTTTTGATGTTACCAAACTTCGAAAATAAATTTTTTTTATTCGAGATTCTCTCCGTATAATATGCTTTCCTAAGGCTATCAAACTAGAAAAATGAAAGGGAACTAGTTATCTCAAATAAGAACGGAAAAAGGGATTGTAATGAAGTTTCTAATCACCGAAATAAATCATTTCTTTTCGCGAATCTTTCTTCATTTCATGGTTTTCTAAGGCTATCAAACTACAATAATGAAGGAGAAATAGTTATCTTCATTTGAAACCCAAAATATCGCGATTCATTTGAAGTTTCCAACCTTCGAAAATAATTTTTTCTTTTCGAGATTCTTTCCGCATAATATCCTTTCCTAAGGCTATTAAACTAGAAAAATGAAAGAGAACCAGTTATCTCAAATAAGAACGAAAAAAATGTGATTAAATGAGGTTTGCTACCATCGAAATAAATCTTTTCTATTCGCGAATCTTTCTTCAGTTTATGCTTTTCTAAGGCTATCAAACTAGAATAATGAAGGAGAAATAGTTATCTCCATTTGATAAGCAAAAAAACGCGATTCTGTTAAAGTTACCTACCTTCGAAAATAAATTTTTTCTTTTCGAGATTTTTTCCGCATAATATTCTTTTCTAAGGCTATCAAACTCGGAAAATGGAGGAAAACCAGTTATTTCAATTAAGAACGGAAAAAAGTGACTTAAATAAAGTTTCCAACCATCTAAATAATGGTTTTCTTTTCGCGAATCTTTCTTCATTTAAGTTTTTCTAATGTTATCAAACTACCATAATGAGTAAAAATAGTTATCTCCATTTGAAAAGCAAAAATAAAACGCATTTTTTGAAGTTTCCAACCTTCGAAAATAAATTTTTTCTTATCGAGATTTTTTCCGCATAATATGCTTTTCTCAGGCTATCAAACTAGAGAAATGAAACAGAACTAGTTATCTCAAATAAGAACTAAAAAAAGTGATTGTAATTAAGTTTCCAACCATCGGAATAAATCTTTCTTTTCCCTAATCTTTCTTCATTTTATGGTTTTCTAAGGCTAGCAAACGCGAATAATGAAGGGAAAATAGTTATCTTCATTTGAAAACAAAAAAACGCGGTTCCTTTCAAGTTTCCAACCTTCGAAAATAATTTTTTCTTTTTGAGATTCATTCCGCATAATATGCTTTTGTAAGGCTATCAAACCAGAAAAATGAAAGAGAACCATTTATCTCAAATAAGAACGGAAAAATAGTGATTCTAATGAGGTTTCCAACCCTCGAAATAAATCATTTCTATTCGCGAATCTATCTTCATTTTATGTTTTTCTAAGGCTATCAAACTAGAATAATAAAGGAGAAATAGTTATCTTCATTTGATACGCAAAAAAAAAAAAATGATTCTTTTGAAGTTTCCAACCTTCGAAAATAAATTTTTTCTTCTTCAAGATTTATCCCGCAAAGTATCCTTTTCTAAGGCTATCAAAATAGAAAAATGAAAGAGAACCAGTTATTTCAATTAAGAACGGAAAAAAGTCATTCTAATATGGTTTCCAACCATCGAAATAAATCTTTTCTATTCGCGAATCTTTATTCATTTAATGCTTTTCTAAGGCTATCAAATTAGAATAATGAAGGAGAAATAGATATCTCCATTTGAAACGCAAAAAAAGCGATAGTTTTGAAGTATCCAACCTTCGTAAATAAATATTTTGTTTTCGAGAATTTTTCCGCATAATATCCCTTTCTAAGGCTATCAAACTACGAAAATGAAAGAGAACCAGTTATTTCAATTAAGAACGGAAAAAAAGTGATTCAAATAAAGTTTCCAACCATCGAAATAAATCTTTTCTATTCGGGAATCTTTCTTCATTTTATGGTTTTCTAAGGCTATCAAACTAGAATAATGAAGGAGAAATAGTTATCTCCATTTAAAACGCAACAAAAAAAAAACGCAATTCTTTTGAAGTTTCCGAACTTCGAAAATAAATTTTTTCTACTCGAGATTCCTTCCGTATAATATGCTTTTCTAAGGCTATCAAACCAGAATAATGAAGGAGACATAGTTATCTCCATTTGAACGCCAACAAAGCAGATAGTTTTGGTTTCGAACCTTCGAAAATAAATTTTATCTTTTCGAGATTCTTCCCGCATAATATGCTTTTCTAAGGCTATTAAACTAGAAAAATTAAAGAGAACCACTTATCTCAAATAAGAACGAAATAACAGTGATTCTAATGAAGTTTACAACCATCGAAATAAATCTTTTCTTTTCGCGAATCTTTCTTCATTTTATGCTTTTCTAAGGCTATCAAACTAGAATAATGAAGTAGAAATAGTTATCTTCATTTGAAACGCAAAAAAAACGCTATTCTTTTGAAGTTTCCAACCTTGGATAATAAATTTTTTCTTTTCGAGATTCTTTCCCCATAATATGCTTTTCTAAGGCTATTAAACCAGAAAAACGAAAGAGAACCCGTTATTTAAAAAAAGAACGGAATAAAAGTGATTCTAATGAAGTTTCCAAACATCGAAAAAAAAATTTTCTATTCCCGAATCTGTCTTTTTTTTATGCTTTTCTAAGGCTCTCAAACTAGAAAAATGAAAGAGAACCCGTTATTTCAAATAAGAACGGAATAAGAGTGATTCTAATGAAGTTTCCAACCATCGAAATAAATGTTTTCTTTTCGCGAATCTTTGTTCGTTTTATGGTCTTCAGGGCTATCAAACAAGAATAATGAGGAAGAACAGTTATCTCCATTTGAAACGCAAAAAACACGCGATTATTTTGAAGTTTCCAACCTTCGAAAATAAATTCTTTCTTTTCGAGATTCTTTCCGCATAATATGCTTTTCTAACGCTATCAAATTGAAACGCAAAAAAAAAAAAACGCGATTCTTTTCAGGTTTCCTACCTTCGATAATAATTTTTTTCTTTTCGAGATTCTTTCTGAATAATATGATTTTCTAAGGCTATCAAACTGGAAAAATGAAGAGAACCAGTTAACTCAAATAAGAACGGAAAAACAGTGATTCTAGTTAAGTTTCCAACCATCGAAATAAATCTTTTCTTTTCGCGAATCTTTCTTCATTTTATGGTTTTCTAAGGCTATCAAACTAGAATAATGAAGGAAAAATAGTTATATCAATTTCAAACGCAAAAAAACGTGATTCTTCCGACGTTTCCAACCTTCGAAAATATTTTTTTTTCTTTTGGAGATTCTTTCTGCATAATATACTTTTCTAAGTCTATCAAACTAGAAATATGAAAGAGAACCAGTTATTTCAAATAAGAACGGAAAAAAATTTATTCTATTGATGTTTCCAACCATCGAAAAAAAATCTTTTCTATTCCCGAATCTGTCTTTATTTTATGCTTTTCTAAGGCTATCAAACTAGAACAATGAAGGAGAAATCGTTATCTCCATTTGAAACGGAAAAAACCAGATTCTTTTGGTTTCCAAACTTCGAAAATAATTTTTTTCTTTTCGAAATTCATTCCGCATAATATGCATTTCTAAGGCTTTCAAACTAGAAAAATGAAAGAGAACCCGTTATTTCAAATAAGAACGGAATAAAAGTGATTCTACTGAAGTTTCCAACCATCGAAATAAATCTTTTCTTTTCGCGAATCTTTCTCCATTTTATGGTTTTCTAAGGCTATCAAACTAGAATAATGAAGGAGAAATAGTTATCTTCATTTGAAATGCAAAAAACGCGATTCTTTTAAAGTTTCCAACCTTCGAAAATAAATTTTTTCTTTTGGAGATTCTTTCCGCATAATATGCTTTTCTAAGGCTATTAAACCAGAAAAATGAAAGAGAACCAGATATCTAAAATAAGAACTGAAAAAAAGTGATTCCAATGAGGTTTCCAACCATCGAAATAAATCTTTTCTATTCGCGAATCTTTCTTCATATTATGCTTTTCTAAGGCTATCAAACTAGAATAATGACGGAGAAATAGTTATCTCCATTTGAAACGCAAAAAAAAAAAACGCGATTCTTTTGAAGTTTTCAACCTTCGAATAGAAATTTTTTATTTTCTAGATTTTTTCCGCATAATATCCTTTTCTAAGGCTATCAAACTAGGAAACTGAAAGAGAACCAGTTATTTCAATTAAGAACGGAAATAAAGTAATTCAAATGAAGTTTCCAACCATCGAAATAAATGTTTTCCTTTCGCGAACCTTTCCCAATTTTATGCTTTTCTAAGGCTATCAAACTAGAAAAATGAAGGAGAAATAGTTACCCCCATTTGAAACGCAAAAAAAAAAAAAGAACCTGATTCTTTTGAAGTTTCCCACCTTCCAAAGTAAATTTTTTCTTCTACAAGATTTTTTCCACATAATATCCCCTTCTAAGACTATCAAACTATAAAAATGAAAGATAACCAGTTATATCAAATAAGAATGGAAAGTAAGTGATTCTAATGAGGTTTCCAACCATCGAAATAAATCTTTTCCATTTGCGAATCTTTATTCATTTATGCTTTCCTAAGGCTATCAAACAAGAATACTGAAGCAGAAATATTTATCTGCATTTGAAACGCAAAAAAAGCGAATCTTTTCAAGTTTCCAACCTTCGAATATAAATTTTTTCTTTTCGAGATTTTTTCCGCATAATATCCTTTTCTAAGGCTATCAAACTAGGAAAATGAAAGAGAACCAGTTATTTCAATTAAGAACGGAAAAAAAGTGATTCAAATGAAGTTTCCAACCATCGAAATAAATGTATTCTTTTCGCGAATCTTTCTTCATTTTATGCTTTTCTAAGGCTATCAAACTAGAATAATGAAGGATAAATAGTTATCCCAATTTGAAACGCAAAAAACCAGATTCTTTTGGTTTCTAACCTTCGAAAATAATTTTTTTCTTTTCGAGATTCTTTCCGCATAATATGCTTTTTTAAGGCTATCAAACTAGAAAAATGAAAGAGAACCAGTTATTGCAATTAAGAACGGAAAAAAAGTGATTCAAATGCAGATTCTGCCCATCCAAATAAATGTTTTCTTTTCGGGAATCTTTCTTCATTTTATGCTTTTCTAAGGCTATCAAACTATATTAATGAAGCAGAAATAGTTATCCCAATTTGAAACGCAAAAAACCAGAATCTTTTGAAGTTGTCACACTTCGAAAATAAATTTTTTCTTTTCGACATTCTTTCCGCATAATATGCTTTTCTAAGGCTATCAAACTAGAAAAATGAAAGAGAACCAGTTATCTGAAATAAGAACGGAAAAAAAGTGATTCTAATTAGGTTTAGAAACATCAAAATAAATCTTTTCTTTTCGCGAATCTTTCTTCATTTTATGGTTTTCTAAGGCTATCAAACTAGAATAATGAAGGAAAAATAGTTATCTCCATTTGAAAAGCAAAATAACGTGATGCTTTTGACGTTTCCAACCTTCGAAAATATTTTTTTTCTTTTGGAGATTCTTTCCGCATTATATGCTTTTCTAAGGCTATCAAACTAGAAATATGAAAGAGAACCAGTTATTTCAAATAACAACGGAAAAAAAATTATTCTAAAGAGGTTTAGAAACATCAAAATAAATCCTTTCCTTTCGCGAAACTCTCTTCATTTTATGCTTTTCTAAGGCTATCAAACTAGAAAAATGAAGGATAAATAGTTATCTCCATTTGAAATGTTAGAAAAAAAACGCGAATCTTTTGAAGTTTCCAACCTTCGAAAATAATTTTTCTCTTTTCGGGATTTTTTCCTGTTAACATGATTTTCTAAGGCTATCAAACTAGAAAAATGAACGAGAAACAGTTTTCTCATAAAGAACGGAAAAAACTGATTTTTATGAAGTTTCCAACCTTCGAAAATAAATATTTTCTCTTCGAGATTCTTTCGACAGAATATGCTTTCTAAGACAATCAAACCAGAAAAATGAAAGAGACCCAGTTATCTCATATAAAAAAGGAAAAAAGTGATTTTAATGAGGGTTCCAACCATCGAAATAAAAATTTTGTTTCGGAAACCTTTCTTCATTTTATGCTTTTCTAGGGCTATCAAAATAGAAAAATGAAGGAGAAATAGTTATCTCCTTTTGAAAAAAAAAAAAACCCGATTCTTTTGAAGTTTCAAACTTTCGAAAATAAATTTTTTTCTTTTCCAGATTCTTTACGCATAATATGCTTTTCTAAGACTATCAAAATAGAGAAATGAAAGAAAACGAGTTATCTCAAAGAGGAACGGAAAAAAAGTGATTCCAATGAGGTTCAGAACCATCGAAATAAATCTTTTCTTTTTGCAAATCTTTCTTCATTTTATGCCTTTCTAAGGCTTTCAAAATATATTAATGTAAGAGAAATAGTTATCTCAATTTCAAACGCAAAAAAAACGTGATTCTTCTGACGTTTCCAAACTTCCAAAATAATTTTTTTCTTTTCGCTATTCTTTCCGCATAATATGCATTTCTAAGGCTGTCAAACTAGAAAAATGAAAGAGAACCCGTTATTTCAAATAAGAACGGAATAAAAGTGATTCTAATGAAGTTTCCAAACATCGAAATAAATCTTTTCTTTTCGCGAATCTTTCTTCGTTTTGTGGTCTTCTAGGCTATCATACAAGAATAATGAAGGATAAATAGTTATATCCATTTGAAACGCAAAAAAAAACGCGATTCTTTTGAAGTTTCGAACATTCGAAAATAAATTTTTTCTTACCGAGATTTTTTCCGCATAATATCCTTTTCTAAGTCTATCAAACTAGGAAACTGAAAGAGAACCAGTTATTTCAATTAAGAACGGAAAAAAAGTAATTCAAATGAAGTTTCCAACCATCGAAATAAATGTTTTCTTTTCGCGAACCTTTCTTCATTTTATGCTTTTCTAAGGCTATCAAACTAGAATAATGAAGGAGAAATAGTTACCTCCATTTGAAACGCAAAAAAAAAAAACCTGATTCTTTTGGAGTTTCCAACCTTCCAAAATAAATTTTTCTTCTACAAGATTTTTTCCTCATAATATCCCTTTCTAAGCCTATCAAACTAGTAAAATGAAAGAGAACCCGTTACTTCAAATAAGAACGGAATAAAAGTGATTCTAATGAAGTTTCCAACCATCGAAATAAATCCTTTCTTTTCACGAATCTTTCTTCGTTTTATGGTTTTCTAAGGATATCAAACTAGAATAATGAAGCAAAAATAGTTATCTCCATTTGAAACGCAAAAAACGTGATTCATTTGACGTTTCCAACCTTCGAAAATATTTTTTTTCTTTTCGACATTCTTTCCGCATAATATCCTTTTCTAAGGATTTCAAACTAGAAAAATGAAAGAGAACCAGTTATATCAAATAAGAACGGAATAAAAGGGATTCTAATGAAGTTTCCAACCATCGAAATAAATCTTTTCTTTTCGCGAATCTTTCTTCGTTTTATGGCTATTTAAGGCTATCAAACTAGAATAATGAAGGAGAAACCGTTATCTCCATTTGAAACGCAAACAAAGCAGATTCTTTTGGTTTCCAACCTTCGAAAATAAATGTTTTCTTTTCGACATTCTTTCCGAATAATATGCTTTTCTAAGGCTATCAAACTAGAAAAACGAAAGAGAACCAGTGATCCCATATAAAAACGGAAAAAAGTCATTCTAATGAGGTTTCCAACCATAGAAATAAATCTTCTGTTTTCGCGTATCTTTCGTCATTTTATGCTTTTCTAAGGCTTTCAAAATAGAATAATGAAGGAAAAATAGTTATTTCCATTTGAAACGCAAAAAAAAACTCGATATTTATGAAGTTTCCAACCTTCGAAAATAATTTTTTTCTTCTTGAGATATATTCCGCATAATATGCTTTTCTAAGGCAATCAAAGTAGATAAATAAAAGAGGGTTATTTCAAATAAGAACGGAAAAAAAGTGATTCCAATAAAGTTTCCAACCATCGAAATAAATCTTTTCTTTTCGCGAATCTTTCTTCATTTTATGCTTTTCTAAGGCTATCAAACTAGAATAATGAAGGAGAAATAGTTATCTCAATTT
The DNA here is from genome assembly GCA_030762175.1 of Metallyticus violacea. Classification (NCBI taxonomy): domain Eukaryota; kingdom Metazoa; phylum Arthropoda; class Insecta; order Mantodea; family Metallyticidae; genus Metallyticus; species Metallyticus violacea. The sequence goes on along the minus strand of CM060842.1, from coordinate 79,185,055 downwards.
GAAACGGAAAAAACCAGATTCTTTTGGTTTCCAAACTTCGAAAATAATTTTTTTCTTTTCGAGATTCTTTCCGCATAATATGCATTTCTAAGGCTTTCAAACTAGAAAAATGAAAGAGAACCCGTTATTTCAAATAAGAACGGAATAAAAGTGATTCTAATGAAGTTTCCAACCATCGAAATAAATCTGTTCTTTTCGCGAATCTTTCTTCGTTTTATGGTCTTCTAGGCTATAATACAAGAATAATGACGGAGAAACAGTTATCTCCATTTGAAACGCAAAAAACTCGCGATTCTTTTGAAGTTTCCAACCTTCGAAAATAAATTCTTTCTTTTCGAGATTCTTTGCGCATAATATACATTTCTAAGGCTATCAAATTGAAACGCAAAAAAAAAAAACGCGATTCTTTTCAAGTTTCCAACCTTCGAAAGAAAATTTTTTCTTTTCGAGATTCTTTCCGTATAATATACTTTTCTAAGGCTATCAAACTAGAAAAATGAAAGAGAACCAAATATTTCAAATAAGAACGGAAAAAATGTAATTGTAATGAGGTTTCCAACCATAGAAATAACCTTTTCTATTCGCGAATCTTTCTTCATTTTATGCTTTTCTAAGGCTATCAAACTAGAATAATGAGGGAGAAATAGTTATCTTCATTTGAAACGCAAAAAAACCCGCTTCATTTGAAGTTTCCAACCTTCGAAAATAAATTTTTTCTTTTCGAGATTCTTTCCGCATAATATGCTTTCCTAAGGCTATTAAACTAGAAAAATGAAAGAGAACCAGTTATATCAAATAGAACGAAAAAAAAGTGATTCTAATAAAGTTTCCAACCATCGAAAAAAATCTTTTCTATTCCCGAATCTGTCTTATTTTGTGCTTTTCTAAGGCTATCAAACTAAAACAATGAAGGAGAAATAGTTATCTCCATTTGAAACGGAAAAAACCAGATTCTTTTGGTTTCCAAACTTCGAAAATAATTTTTTTCTTTTCGATTTTCTTTTCGCATAATATGCATTTGTAAGGCTTTCAAACTAGAAAAATGAAAGAGAACCCGTTATTTCAAATAAGAACGGAATAATAGTGATTCTAATGAAGTTTCCAACCATCGAAATAAATCTTTTCTTTTCGCGAATCTTTCTTCGTTTTATGCTCTTCTAGGCTATCATACAAGAATAATGAAGGAGAAATAGTTGTCTCCATTTGAAATGCAAAAAACACGCGATTCTTTTGAAGTTTCCAACGTTCGAAAATAAATTTTTTCTTTTCGACATTTTTCCGCATAATATCCTTTTCTAAGGCTATCAAACTAGGAAATTGAAAGAGAACCAGTTATTTCAATTAAGAACGGAAAAAAAGTTATTCTAATGAGGTTTCCAAGCATCGAAACACATCTTTTCTATTCGCGAATCTTTCTTCATTTTGTGCCATTCTAAAGCTCTCAAACTAGAATAATGAAGGATAAAGAGTTATCTCCATTTCAAACGCAAAAAAACGGGATTATTTTGAAGAATCGAACCTTCGAATATAAATTTTTTCTTTTCGAGATTTTTTCCGCATAATATCCTTTTCTAAGGCTATCAAACTAGGAAAATGAAAGAGAACCAGTTATTTCAATTAAGAACGGAAAAAAGGTGATTCAAATGAAGTTTCCAACCATCGAAATAAATGTTTTCTTTTGGCGAATCTTTATTCATTTTATGCTTTTCTAAGGCTATCAAACTAGCATAATAAAGGAAAAATAGTTATCTCCATTTGAAAAGCAAAAAAAAAAAAAAAAACGCGATTTTTTGACCTTTCCAACCTTCGAAATTAAATTTTTTCCTTTCGAGATTCTTTCCGCACAATATGCTTTTCTAACGCTAGCAAAGTAGAAAAATGAAAGATACCCAGTTATCTCAAATAAGAAGGAAAAAAAGGTGATTCTAATGAGGTTTTCAACCACCGAAATAAATCTTTTCTATTCGCGAATCTTTCTTCATTTTATGGTTATCTAAGGCTATCAAAGTAGAATAATGAAGGAGAAATAGTTATCTCCAATTAAAACGCAACAAAAAAAACGCGATTCTTTTGTAGTTTCCAAACTTCGAAAATAAATTTTTTCCTTTCGAGATTCTTTCCGTATAATATACTTTTCTAAGGCTATCAAACTAGAAAAATGAAAGAGAACCAATTATTTCAAATAAGAACGGAAAATGTGATAGTAATGAAGTTTCCAATCATCGAAATAAATCATTTCTTTTCGCGAATCTTTCTTCATTTTATGGATTTCTAAGGCTATCAAACTAGAATAATGATGGAGAAATATTTATCTCCATTTGAAAAGCAAAAAAACGCGATTCTGTTAAAGTTTCCAACCTTCGAAAATAAATTTTTTCTTTTCGAGATTTTTTCCGCATAATATCCTTTTCTAAGGCTATCAAACTGGGAAAATGAAAGAGAACCAGTTATTTCAATTAAGAAGGGAAAAACAGTTATTCTAATGAGCTTTGAAACCATCGAAATGAATCCTTTCTATTCGCGAATCTTTCTTCATTTAATGCTTTTCTAAGGCTATCAAATTAGAATAATGAAGGAAAAATAGTTATCTCCATTTGAAACGCAAAAAAACGCAATTCCTTGGAGGTTTCCAACCTCAGAAAATAAATTTTTTCTTTTCGAGATTTTTACCGCATAATATGCTTTTCTAAGGCTATCAAACTACAAAAATGAAAGAGAACCAGTTATTTCATTTAAGCACAGAATAAAGTGACTTAAATAAAGTTTCCAACCATCTAAGTAATGGTTTTCTTTTCGCGAATATTTCTTCATTTTATGCTTTTCTAATGTTATCAAACTAGCATAATGAAGTAATAATAATTATCTGCATTAGTAAAGCAAAAAAACGCATTATTTGACGTTTACAACCTTCGAATATAAATTTTTTCTTTTCGAGATTCTTTCCGCATAATATGCTTTTCTAAGGCTATCAAACTACAAAATTGAAAGAGAACCAGTTATCTCAAATACGAACGGAAAAAAAGTGATTAAAATGAAGTTTCCAACCATCGAAATAAGTCATTTCTTTTCGCGAATCTTTCTTCATTTTATGCTTTTCTAAGGCTATCAAACTAGAATAATGAAGGAGAAATAGTTATCTCCATTTGAAAAGCAAAAAAACGCGATTGTATTAAAGTTTCCAACCTTCGAAAATAAATTTTTTCTTTTCGAGATTTTTTCCGCATAATATCCTTTTCTAAGGCTATCAAACTTGGAAAATGAAAGAGAACCAGTTATTTCAAATAAGAAGGGAAAAAAAGTTATTTTAATGAGGTTTCCAACCATCGAAATGAATCATTTCTGTTCGCAAATCTTTCTTCATTTAATGCTTTTCTAAGGCTATCAAATTAGAATAATGAAAGAAAAATAGTTATCTCCATTTGAAACTACAAAAAAACGCGATTCTTTTGAAGTTTCCAAACTTCGAAAATAATTTTTTTTCTATTCGAGATTCTCTCCGTATAATATACTTTTCTAAGGCTAACAAACTAGAAATATGAAAGAGAACCAATTATTTCAAATAAAACGGAAAAAATGTGATTGTAATGGGGTTTCCAACCATCGAAATAAACCTTTTCTATTCGCGAATCTTTCTTCATTTATTGCTTTTCTAAGGTTATCAATCTAGCATAATGAAGGAAAAATAGTTATCTCCATTTGAAACGTAAAACACCGCGATTCATTTTAAGTTTCCAATCTTCGAATATAAATTTTTTCTTTTCGAGATTCTTTCCGCATAATATGCTTTCCTAAGGCTATCAAACTAGAAAAATGAAAGGGAACTAGTTATCTCAAATAAGAACGGAAAAAGGGATTGTAATGAAGTTTCCAATCACCGAAATAAATCATTTCTTTTCGCGAATCTTTCTTCATTTCATGGTTTTCTAAGGCCATCAAACTACAATAATGAAGGAGAAATAGTTATCTTCATTTGAAACGCAAAATATCGCGATTCATTTGAAGTTTCCAACCTTCGAAAATAATTTTTGCTTTTCGAGATTCTTTCCGCATTATATGCTTTCCTAAGGCTATTAAACTAGAAAAATGAAAGAGAACCAGTTATCTCAAATAAGAACGAAAAAAAAGTGATTCAATGAGGTTTGCTACCATCGAAATAAATCTTTTCTATTCGCGAATCTTTCTTCAGTTTATGCTTTTCTAAGGCTATCAAACTAGAATAATGAAGGAGAAATAGTTATCTCCATTTGATAAGCAAAAAAACGCGATTCTGTTAAAGTTTCCTACCTTCGAAAATAAATTTTTTCTTTTCGAGATTTTTTCCACATAATATTCTTTTCTAAGGCTATCAAACACGGAAAATGGAGGAGAACCAGTTATTTCAATTAAGAAGGGAAAAAAGTGACTTAAATAAAGTTTCCAACCATCTAAATAATGGTTTTCTTTTCGCGAATCTTTCTTCATTTTATGTTTTTCTAATGTTATCAAACTAGCATAATGAAGTAAAAATAGTTATCTCCATTTGAAAAGCAAAAAATAACGCATTTTTTGACGTTTGCAACGTTCGAATCTAAATTTTTTCTTTTCGAGATTCTTTCCGCATAATATGCTTTTCTAAGGCTATCAAACTGCAAAAATGAAAGAGAACCAGTTATCTCAAATAAGAACGGGAAAAAAGTGATTCTAATGAAGTTTCCAACCATCGAAATAAATCATTTCTATTCGCGAATCTTTCTTCATTTTATGCTTTTCTAAGGCTATCAAACTAGAATAATGAAGCAGAAATAGTTATCTCCATTTGAAACGCAAAAAACGCGATTCACTTGAAGTTTCGATCCTTCGAAATTGAATTTTTTCTTTTCGAGATTATTTCCGCATAGTATGCTTTTCTAACGCTATCAAAGTAGAAAAATGAAAGAGAACCAGTAATCTCAAATAAGAAGGAAAAAGGTTGATTCTAATGAAGTTTCCAACCATCGAAAAAATCTTTTCTTTCCGGGAATCTTTCTACATTTTATGGTTTTCTATGAGTATCAAACTAGAATAATGAAGGAGAAATAGTTATCTCCATTGGAAACGCAAAAAAACGCGATTTTTTTAAGTTTCGAACCTTCGAAAATAAATTTTTTCTTTTCGAGATTCTTTCCGCATAATATGCTTTTCTCAGGCTATCAAACTAGAGAAATGAAACAGAACTAGTTATCTCAAATAAGAAATAAAAAAAAGTGATTGTAATTAAGTTTCCAACCATCGAAATAAATTTTTCTTTTCCCTAATCTTTCTTCATTTTATGGTTTTCTAAGGCTAGCAAACGCGAATAATGAAGGAAAAATAGTTATCTTCATTTGAAAACAAAAAAACGCGGTTGCTTTCAAGTTTCCAACCTTCGAAAATAATTTTTTCTTTTCGAGATTCATTCCGCATAATATGTTTTTGTAAGGCTATCAAACCAGAAAAATGAAAGAGAACCATTTATCTCAAATAAGAACGGAAAAAAGTCATTCTAATATGGTTACCAACCATCGAAATAAATCTTTTCTATTCGCGAATCTTTATTCATTTTATGCTTTTCTAAGGCTATCAAACTAGAATAATGAAGGAGAAATAGATATCTCCATTTGAAACGCAAAAAAGCGATTGTTTTGAAGTTTCCAACCTTCGTATATAAATATTTTCTTTTCGAGAATTTTTCCGCATAATATCCCTTTCTAAGGCTATCAAACTAGGAAAATGAAAGAGAACCAGTTATCTCAATTAAGAACTGAAAAAAAGTGATTCAAATAAAGTTTCCAACCATCGAAATAAATCTTTTCTATTCGGGAATCTTTCTTCATTTTATGGTTTTCTAAGGCTATCAAACTAGAATAATGAAGGAGAAATAGTTATCTCCATTTAAAACGCAACAAAAAAAAACGCAATTCTTTTGAAGTTTCCGAACTTCGAAAATCAATTTTTTCCACTCGAGATTCCTTCCGTATAATATGCTTTTCTAAGGCTATCAAACCAGAATAATGAAGGAGACATAGTTATCTCCATTTGAACGCCAACAAAGCAGATAGTTTTGGTTTCGAACCTTCGAAAATAAATTTTATCTTTTCGAGATTCTTCCCGCATAATATGCTTTTCTAAGGCTATTAAACTAGAAAAATGAAAGAGAACCACTTATCTCAAATAAGAACGGAATAACAGTGATTCTAATTAAGTTTACAACCATCGAAATAAATCTTTTCTTTTCGTGAATCTTTCTTCATTTTATGCTTTTCTAAGGCTATCAAACTAGAATAATGAAGTAGAAATAGTTATCTTCATTTGAAACGCAAAAAAACGCGATTCTTTTGAAGTTTCCAACCTTCGATAATAAATTTTTTCTTTTCGAGATTCTTTCCCCATAATATGCTTTTCTAAGGCTATTAAACCAAAAAAACGAAAGAGAACCCGTTATTTAAAAAAAGAACGGAATAAAAGTGATTCTAATGAAGTTTCCAACCATCGAAAAAAAATTTTTCTATTCCCGAATCTGTCTTTATTTTATGCTTTTCTAAGGCTATCAAACTAGAATAATGAAGGAGAAATAGTTATCTCCATTTGAAACGGAAAAAACCAGATTCTTTTGGTTTCCAACCTTCGAAAATCATTTTTTTCTTTTCGAGATTCTTTCGGCATAATATGCATTTCTAAGGCTCTCAAACTAGAAAAATGAAAGAGAACCCGTTATTTCAAATAAGAACGGAATAAGAGTGATTCTCATGAAGTTTCCAACCATCGAAATAAATGTTTTCTTTTCGCGAATCTTTGTTCGTTTTATGGTCTTCAGGGCTATCAAACAAGAATAATGAAGAAGAACAGTTATCTCCATTTGAAACGCAAAAAACACGCGATTATTTTGAAGTTTCCAACCTTCGAAAATAAATTCTTTCTTTTCGAGATTCTTTCCGCATAATATGCTTTTCTAACGCTATCAAATTGAAACGCAAAAAAAAAAAAACGCGATTCTTTTCAAGTTTCCTACCTTCGATAATAATTTTTTTCTTTTAGAGATTCTTTCTGCATAATATGATTTTCTAAGGCTATCAAACTGGAAAAATGAAGAGAACCAGTTAACTCAAATAAGAACGGAAAAACAGTGATTCTAGTTAAGTTTCCAACCATCGAAATAAATCTTTTCTTTTCGCGAATCTTTCTTCATTTTATGGTTTTCTAAGGCTATCAAACTAGAATAATGAAGGAAAAATAGTTATATCAATTTCAAACGCAAAAAAACGTGATTCTTCCGACGTTTCCAACCTTCGAAAATATTTTTTTTTCTTTTGGAGATTCTTTCTGCATAATATACTTTTCTAAGTCTTTCAAATTAGAAATATGAAAGAGAACCAGTTATTTCAAATAAGAACGGAAAAAAATTTATTCTATTGATGTTTCCAACCATCGAAAAAAATCTTTTCTATTCCCGAATCTGTCTTTATTTTATGCTTTTCTAAGGCTATCAAACTAGAACAATGAAGAAGAAATAGTTATCTCCATTTGAAACGGAAAAAACCAAATTCTTTTGGTTTCCAAACTTCGAAAATAATTTTTTTCTTTTCGAAATTCATTCCGCATAATATGCATTTCTAAGGCTTTCAAACTAGAAAAATGAAAGAGAACCCGTTATTTCAAATAAGAACGGAATAAAAGTGATTCTAATGAAGTTTCCAACCATCGAAATAAATCTTTTCTTTTCGCGAATCTTTCTCCATTTTATGGTTTTCTAGGGCTATCAAACTAGAATAATGAAGGAGAAATAGTTATCTTCATTTGAAATGCAAAAAAAACGCGATTCTTTTGAAGTTTCCAACCTTCGAAAATAAATTTTTTCTTTTGGAGATTCTTTCCGCATAATATGCTTTTCTAAGGCTATTAAACCAGAAAAATGAAAGAGAACCAGTTATCTCAAATAAGAACTGAAAAAAAGTGATTCCAATGAGGTTTCCAACCATCGAAATAAATCTTTTCTATTCGCGAATCTTTCTTCATATTATGCTTTTCTAAGGCTATCAAACTAGAATAATGACGGAGAAATAGTTATCTCCATTTGAAACGCAAAACAAAAAGGCGATTCTTTTGAAGTTTTCAACCTTCGAATACAAATTTTTTTCTTTTCTAGATTTTTTCCGCATAATATCCTTTTCTAAGCATATCAAACTAGGAAACTGAAAGAGAACCAGTTATTTCAATTAAGAACGGAAAAAAAGTAATTCAAATGAAGTTTCCAACCATCGAAATAAATGTTTTCTTTTCGCGAACCTTTCTTGACTTTATGCTTTTCTAAGGCTATCAAACTAGAAAAATGATGGAGAAATAGTTATCTCCATTTGAAACGCAAAAATAGCGATTCTTTTCAAGTTTCCAACCTTCGAATATAAATTTTTTCTTTTCGAGATTTTTTCCGCATAATATCCTTTTCTAAGGCTATCAAACTAGGAAAATGAAAGAGAACCAGTTATTTCAATTAAGAACGGAAAAAAGTGATTCAAATGAAGATTCCAACCATCGAAATAAATGTATTCTTTTCGCGAATCTTTCTTCATTTTATGGTTTTCTATGAGTATCAAACTAGAATAATGAAGGAAAAATAGTTATCTTCATTTGAAAACAAAAAAACGCGGTTCCTTTCAAGTTTCCATCCTTCGAAAATAATTTTTTCTTTTCGAGATTCATTCCGCATAATATGCTTTTGTAAGGCTATCAAACCAGAAAAATGAAAGAGAACCATTTATCTCAAATAAGAACGGAAAAATAGTGATTCTAATGAGGTTTCCAACCCTCGAAATAAATCATTTCTATTCGCGAATCTATCTTCATTTTATGTTTTTCTAAGGCCATCAAACTAGAATAATAAAGGAGAAATAGTTATCTTCATTTGATACGCAAAAAAAAATGATTCTTTTGAAGTTTCCAACCTTCCAAAATAAATTTTTTCTTCTTCAAGATTTTTTAAGGAAAGTATCCTTTTCTAAGGCTATCAAACTAGAAAAATGAAAGAGAACCAGTTATTTCAATTAAGAACGGAAAAAAGTCATTATAATATGGTTTCCAACCATCGAAATAAATCTTTTCTATTCGCGAATCTTTATTCATTTTATGCTTTTCTAAGGCTATCAAACTAGAATAATGAAGGAGAAATAGATATCTCCATTTGAAACGCAAAAAAAAGCGATTGTTTTGAAGTTTCCAACCTTCGTAAATAAATATTTTCTTTTCGAGAATTTTTCCGCATAATATCCCTTTCTAAGGCTATGAAACTAGGAAAATGAAAGAGAACCAGTTATTTCAATTAAGAACGGAAAAAAAGTGATTCAAATAAAGTTTCCAACCATCGAAATAAATCTTTTCTATTCGGGAATCTTTCTTCATTTATGGTTTTCTAAGGCTATCAAACTAGAATAATGAAGGAGAAATAGTTATCTCCATTTAAAACGCAACAAAAAAAATCGCAATTCTTTTGAAGTTTCCGAACTTCGAAAATCAATTTTTTCTACTCGAGATTCCTTCCGTATAATATGCTCTTCTAAGGCTATCAAACCAGAATAATGAAGGAGACATAGTTATCTCCATTTGAAACGGAAAAAACCAGATTCTTTTGGTTTCCAACTTTCGAAAATAATTTTTTTCTTTTCGAGATTGTTTCCGCATAATATGCATTTCTAAGGCTCTCAAACTAGAAAAATGAAAGAGAACCCGTTATTTCAAATAAGAACGGAATAAAAGTGATTCTAATGAAGTTTCCAACCATCGAAATAAATGTTTTCTTTTCGCGAATCTTTGTTCGTTTTATGGTCTTCAGGGCTATCAAACAAGAATAATGAAGAAGAACAGTTATCTCCATTTGAAACGCAAAAAACACGCGATTATTTTGAAGTTTCCTACCTTCGAAAATAAATTCTTTCTTTTCGAGATTCTTTCCGCATAATATGCTTTTCTAACGCTATCAAATTGAAACGCAAAAAAAAAAAAAACGCGATTCTTTTCAAGTTTCCTACCTTCGATAATAATTTTTTTCTTTTCGAGATTCTTTCTGCATAATATGATTTTCTAACGCTATCAAACTGGAAAAATGAAGAGAACCACTTAACTCAAATAAGAACGGAAAAACAGTGATTCTAGTTAAGTTTCCAACCATCGAAATAAATCTTTTCTTTTCGCGAATCTTTCTTCATTTTATGGTTTTCTAAGGCTATCAAACTAGAATAATGAAGGAAAAATAGTTATATCAATTTCAAACGCAAAAAAACGTGATTCTTCCGACGTTTCCAACCTTCGAAAATATTTTTTTTTTTCTTTTGGAGATTCTTTCTGCATAATATACTTTTCTAAGTCTATCAAACTAGAAATATGAAAGAGAACCAGTTATTTCAAATAAGAACGGAAAAAAAGTTATTCTATTGATGTTTCCAACCATCGAAAAAAATCTTTTCTATTCCCGAATCTGTCTTTATTTTATGCTTTTCTAAGGCTATCAAACTAGAACAATGAAGGAGAAATAGTTATCTGAATTTGAAACGGAAAAAACCAGATTCTTTTGGTTTCCAAACTTCGAAAATAATTTTTTTCTTTTCGAAATTCATTCCGCATAATATGCATTTCTAAGGCTTTCAAACTAGAAAAATGAAAGAGAACCCGTTATTTCAAATAAGAACGGAATAAAAGTGATTCTACTGAAGTTTCCAACCATCGAAATAAATCTTTTCTTTTCGCGAATCTTTCTTCATATTATGCTTTTCTAACGCTATCAAACTAGAATAATGACGGAGAAATAGTTATCTCCATTTGAAACGCAAAAAAAAAAACGCGATTCTTTTGAAGTTTTCAACCTTCGAATAGAAATTTTTTCTTTTCTAGATTTTTTCCGCATAATATCCTTTTCTAAGGCTATCAAACTAGGAAACTGAAAGAGAACCAGTTATTTCAATTAAGAACGGAAAAAAAGTAATTCAAATGAAGTTTCCAACCATCGAAATAAATCTTTTCTTTTCGCGAATCTTTCTCCGTTTTGTGCCATTCTAAAGCTCTCAAACTAGAATAATGAAGGATAAATTGTTATCTCAATTTCAAACGCCAAAATACGGGATTATTTTGAAGATTCGAACCTTCGAAAATAAATTTTTTTCTTTTCGACATTTTTCTGCATAATATCCTTTTCTAAGGCTATCAAACTAGGAAAATGAAAGAGAACCAGTTATTTCAATTAAGAACGGAACAAAAGTTATTCTAATGAGGTTTCCAAGCATCGAAACACATCTTTTCTATTCGCGAATCTTTCTTCATTTTGTGCCATTCTAAAGCTCTCAAACTAGAATAATGAAGGATAAATAGTTATCTCAATTTCAAATGCAAAAAAACGGGATTATTTTGAAGATTCGAACCTTCGAAAATAAATTTTTTCTTTTCGAGATTCTTTCCGCATAATATGCTTTTCTAAGGCTATTAAACTAGAAAAATGATAGAGAACCAGTTATCTCACATAAGAACGGAAAAAAGTTTCCAACCATCGAAATAAATCACTTATTTTCGCGAAATTTCTCCATTTTATGGTTTTCTAAGATTATCAAACTAGAATAATGAAAGAGAAATAGTTATCTTCATTTGAAACGCAAAAAAAGCGATTCTTTTGAAGTTTCCAACCTTCGAAAATAAATTTTTTCTTTTCGAGATTCTTTCCGCATAAATGCTTTTCTAAGGCTATTAAACCAGAAAAATGTAAGAGAACCAGTTATCTCAAATAAGAACTGAAAAAAAGTGATTCTAATGAGGTTTCCAACCATTGAAATAAATCTTTTCTATTCGCGAATCTTTCTTCATATTATGCTTTTCTAAAGCTATCAAACTAGAATAATAACGGAGAAATAGTTATCTCCATTTGAACCGCAATAAAAGCGATTCTTTTCAACTTTCCAACCTTCGAATATAAATTTTTTCTTTTCGAGATTTTTTCCGCATAATATCCTTTTCTAAGGCTATCAAACTAGGAAAATGAAAGAGAACCAGTTATTTCAATTAAGAACGGAAAAAAGGTGATTCAAATGAAGTTTCCAACCATCGAAATAAATGTTTTCTTTTGGCGAATCTTTATTCATTTTTGCTTTTCTAAGGCTATCAAACTATAATAATGAAGGAAAAATAGTTATCTCCATTTGAAAAGCAAAAAAAAAAAAAAAAAAAAAAAACGCGATTTTTTGACGTTTCCAACCTTCGAAATTAAATTTTTTCCTTTCGAGATTCTTTCCGCACAATATGCTTTTCTAACGCTAGCAAAGTAGAAAAATGAAAGATACCCAGTTATCTCAAATAAGATGGAAAAAAAGGTGATTCTAATGAGGTTTTCAGCCACCGAAATAAATCTTTTCTATTCGCGAATCTTTCTTCATTTTATGGTTTTCTAAGGCTATCAAAGTAGAATAATGAAGGAGAAATAGTTATCTCCAATTAAAACGCAACAAAAAAAAACGCGATTCTTTTGAAGTTTCCAAACTTCGAAAATAATTTTTTTCTTTTCGAGATTCTTTCCGTATAATATACTTTTCTAAGGCTATCAAACTAGAAAAATGAAAGAGAACCAATTATTTCAAATAAGAACGGAAAAAATGTGATTGTAATGAGGTTTCCAACCATAGAAATAACCTTTTCTATTCGCGAATCTTTCTTCATTTTATGCTTTTCTAAGGTTATCAATCTAGCATAATGAACGAAAAATAGTTATCTCCATTTGAAACACAAAAAAACGCGAATCATTTGAAGTTTCCAACCTTCGAAAATAAATTTTTTCTTTTGGAGATTCTTTCCGCATAATATGCTTACCTAAGGCTATCAAACTAGGAAAATGAAAGGGAACCAGTTAAATAAATAAGAACGGAAAATGTGATAGTAATGAAGTTTCCAATCATCGAAATAAATCATTTCTTTTCGCGAATCTTTCTTCATTTTATGCTTTTCTAAAGCTATCAAATTAGAATAATGAAGAAAAATGGTTATCTCCATTTGAAACGCAAAAAAACGCAATTCCTTGGAGGTTTCCAACCTCAGAAAATAAATTTTTTCTTTCCGAGATTTTTACCGCATAATATGCTTTTCTAAGGCTATCAAACTACAAAAATGAAAGAGAACCAGTTATTTCATTTAAGCACAGAATAAAGTGACTTAAATAAAGTTTTCAACCATCTAAGTAATGGTTTTCTTTTCGCGAATATTTCTTCATTTTATGCTTTTCTAATGTTATCAAACTAGCATAATGAAGTAAAAATAGTTATCTGCATTAGTAAAGCAAAAAAAAAGCATTATTTGACGTTTATAACCTTCGAATATAAATTTTTTCTTTTCGAGATTCTTTCCGCATAATATGCTTTTCTAAGGCTGTCAAACTTGGAAAATGAAAGAGAACCAGTTATTTCAATTAAGAAGGGAAAAAAAGTTATTTTAATGAGGTTTCTAACCATCGAAATGAATCATTTCTGTTCGCAAATCTTTCTTCATTTAATGCTTTTCTGAGGTTATCAATCTAGCATAATGAAGGAAAAATAGTTATCTCCATTTTAAACGCAAAAAAACGCGATTCATTTTAAGTATCCAAACTTCGAATATAAATTTTTTCTTTTCGAGATTCTTTCCGCATAATATGCTTTCCGAAGGCTATCAAACTAGAAAAATGAAAGGGAACTAGTTATCTCAAATAAGAACGGAAAAAGGGATTGTAATGAAGTTTCCAATCACGGAAATAAATCATTTCTTTTCGCGAATCTTTCTTCATTTAATGGTTTTCTAAGGCCATCAAACTACAATAATGAAGGAGAAATAATTATCTTCATTTGAAACGCAAAATATCGCGATTCATTTGAAGTTTCCAACCTTCGAAAATAATTTTTGCTTTTCGAGATTCTTTCCGCATTATATGCTTTCCTAAGGCTATTAAACTAGAAAAATGAAAGAGAACCAGTTATCTCAAATAAGAAGGAAAAAAAAGTGATTCAATGAGGTTTGCTACCATCGAAATAAATCTTTTCTATTCGCGAATCTTTCTTCAGTTTATGCTTTTCTAAGGCTATCAAACTAGAATAATGAAGGACAAATAGTTATCTCCATTTGATAAGCAAAAAAACGCGATTCTTTTAAAGTTTCCTACCTTCGAAAATAAATTTTTTCTTTTCGAGATTTTTTCCAGATAATATTCTTTTCTAAGGCTATCAAACTCGGAAAATGGAGGAGAACCAGTTATTTCAATTAAGAAGGGAAAAAAGTGACTTAAATAAAGTTTCCAACCATCTAAATAATGGTTTTCTTTTCGCGAATCTTTCTTCATTTTATGTTTTTCTAATGTTATCACACTAGCATAATGAAGTAAAAATAGTTATCTCCATTTGAAAAGCAAAAAAAACGCATTTTTTGACGTTTGCAACGTTCGAATCTAAATTTTTTCTTTTCGAGATTCTTTCCGCATAATATGCTTTTCTAAGGCTATCAAACTACAAAAATGAAAGAGAACCAGTTATCTCAAATAAGAACGGGAAAAAAGTGATTCTAATGAAGTTTCCAACCATCGAAATAAATCATTTCTATTCGCGAATCTTTCTTCATTTTATGCTTTTCTAAGGCTATCAAACTAGAATAATGAAGCAGAAATAGTTATCTCCATTTGAAAAGCAAAAAACGCGATTCACTTGAAGTTTCGATCCTTCGAAATTGAATTTTTTCTTTTCGAGATTCTTTCCGCATAGTATGTTTTTCTAACGCTATCAAAGTAGAAAAATGAAAGAGAACCAGTAATCTCAAATAAGAAGGAAAAAGGTTGATTCTAATGAAGTTTCCAACCATCGAAAAAATCCTTTCTTTCCGCGAATCTTTCTACATTTTATGGTTTTCTATGAGTATCAAACTAGAATAATGAAGGAGAAATAGTTATCTCCATTGGAAACGCAAAAAAACGCGATTTTTTTAAGTTTCGAACCTTCGAAAATAAATTTTTTCTTTTCGAGATTCTTTCCGCATAATATGCTTTTCTCAGGCTATCAAACTAGAGAAATGAAACAGAACTAGTTATCTCAAATAAGAAATAAAAAAAGTGATTGTAATTAAGTTTCCAACCATCGAAATAAATCTTTCTTTTCCCTAATCTTTCTTAATTTTATGGTTTTCTAAGGCTAGCAAACGCGAATAATGATGGAAAAATAGTTATCTTCATTTGAAAACAAAAAAACGCGGTTCCTTTCAAGTTTCCAACCTTCGAAAATAATTTTTTTCTTTTCGAGATTCATTCCGCATAATATGCTTTTGTAAGGCTATCAAACCAGAAAAATGAAAGAGAACCATTTATCTCAAATAAGAACGGAAAAATTGTGGTTCTAATGAGGTTTCCAACCCTCGAAATAAATCATTTCTATTCGCGAATCTATCTTCATTTTATGTTTTTCTAAGGCTATCAAACTAGAATAATCAAGGAGAAATAGTTATCTGCATTTGATACGCAAAAAAAAAAATGATTCTTTTGAAGTTTCCAACCTTCCAAAATAAATTTTTTCTTCTTCAAGATTTTTCCCGCAAAGTATCCTTTTCTAAGGCTATCAAACTAGAAAAATGAAAGACAACCAGTTATTTCAATTAAGAAAGGAAAAAAGTCATTCTAATATGGTTTCCAACCATCGAAATAAATCTTTTCTATTCGCGAATCTTTATTCATTTTATGCTTTTCTAAGGCTATCAAACTAGAATAATGAAGGAGAAATAGGTATCTCCATTTGAATCGCAAAAAAAGCGATTTTTTTGAAGTTACCAACCTTCTTATATAAATATTTTCTTTTCGAGAATTTTTCCGCATTATATCCCTTTCTAAGGCTATCAAACTAGGAAAATGAAAGAGAACCAGTTATTTCAATTAAGAACGGAAAAAAAGTGATTCAAATAAAGTTTTTAACCATCGAAATAAATCTTTTCTATTCGGGAATCTTTCTTCATTTTATGGTTTTCTAAGGCTATCAAACTAGAATAATGAAGGAGAAATAGTTATCTCCAATTAAAAGGCAACAAAAAAAAACGCGATTCTTTTGAAGTTTCCAAACTTCGAAAATAAATTTTTTCTTTTCGAGATTCTTTCCGTATAATATACTTTTCTAAGGCTATCAAACTAGAAAAATGAAAGAGAACCAATTATATCAAATAAGAACGGAAAAAATGTGATTGTAATGAGGTTTCCAACCATGGAAATAACCTTTTCTATTCGCGAATCTTTCTTCATTTTATGCTTTTCTAAGGTTATCAATCTAGCATAATGAACGAAAAATAGTTATCTCCATTTGAAACACAAAAAAACGCGAATCATTTGAAGTTTCCAACCTTCGAAAATGAATTTTTTCTTTTCGAGATTCTTTCCGCATAATATGCTTACCTAAGGCTATCAAACTAGAAAAATGAAAGGGAACCAGTTACCTCAAATAAGAACGGAAAATGTGATAGTCAGGAAGTTTCCAATCATCGAAATAAATCATTTCTTTTCGCGAATCTTTCTTCATTTTATGGTTTTCTAAGGCTATCAAACTAGAATAATGAGGGAGAAATAGTTATCTTCATTTGAAACGCAAAAAAACCCGCTTCATTTGAAGTTTCCAACCTTCGAAAATAAATTTTTTCTTTTCGAGATTCTTTCCGCATAATATGCTTTCCTAAGGCTATTAAACTAGAAAAATGAAAGAGAACCAGTTATATCAAATAGAACGAAAAAAAAGTGATTCAATGAGGTTTGCTACCATCGAAATAAATCTTTTCTATTCGTGAATCTTTCTTCAGTTTATGCTTTTCTAAGGCTATCAAACTAAAACAATGAAGGAGAAATAGTTATCTCCATTTGAAACGGAAAAAACCAGATTCTTTTGGTTTCCAAACTTCGAAAATAATTTTTTTCTTTTCGAGATTCTTTTCGCATAATATGCATTTGTAAGGCTTTCAAACTAGAAAAATGAAAGAGAACCCGTTATTTCAAATAAGAACGGAATAATAGTGATTCTAATGAAGTTTCCAACCATCGAAAATAAATCTTTTCTTTTCGCGAATCTTTCTTCGTTTTATGCTCTTCTAGGCTATCATACAAGAATAATGAAGGAGAAATAGTTATCTCCATTTGAAACGCAAAAAACACGCGATTCTTTTGAAGTTTCCAACCTTCGAAAATAAATTTTTTCTTTTCGACATTTTTCCGCATAATATCCTTTTCTAAGGCTATCAAACTAGGAAAATGAAAGAGAACCAGTTATTTCAATTAAGAACGGAAAAAAAGTTATTCTAATGAGGTTTCCAAGCATCGAAACACATCTTTTCTATTCGCGAATCTTACTTCATTTTGTGCCATTCTAAAGCTCTCAAACTAGAATAATGAAGGATAAAGAGTTATCTCAATTTCAAACGCAAAAAAACGCGATTATTTTGAAGAATCGAACCTTCGAATATAAATTTTTTTCTTTTCGAGATTTTTTCCGCATAATATCCTTTTCTAAGGCTATCAAACTAGGAAAATGAAAGAGAACCAGTTATTTCAATTAAGAACGGAAAAAAGGTGATTCAAATGAAGTTTCCAACCATCGAAATAAATGTTTTCTTTTGGCGAATCTTTATTCATTTTATGCTTTTCTAAGGCTATCAAACTAGCATAATAAAGGAAAAATAGTTATCTCCATTTGAAAAGCAAAAAAAAAAAAAAAAAACGCGATTTTTTGACCTTTCCAACCTTCGAAATTAAATTTCTTCCTTTCGAGATCCTTTCCGCACAATATGCTTTTCTAACGCTAGCAAAGTAGAAAAATGAAAGATACCCAGTTATCTCAAATAAGAAGGAAAAAAGGTGATTCTAATGAGGTTTTCAACCACCGAAATAAATCTTTTCTATTCGCGAATCTTTCTTCATTTTATGGTTTTCTAAGGCTATTAAAGTAGAATAATGAAGGAGAAATAGTTATCTCCAATTAAAACGCAACAAAAAAAAAGCGATTCTTTTGTAGTTTCCAAACTTCGAAAATAAATTTTTTCTTTTCGACATTCTTTCCGCATAATATGCTTTTCTAAGGCTATCAAACTAGAAAAATGAAAGAGAACCAGTTATCTGAAATAAGAACGGAAAAAAAGTGATTCTAATTAGGTTTAGAAACATCAAAATAAATCTTTTCTTTTCGCGAATCTTTCTTCGTTTTATGGTTTTCTAAGGCTATCAAACTAGAATAATGAAGCAAAAATAGTTATCTCCATTTGAAAAGCAAAATAACGTGATTCTTTTGACGTTTCCAACCTTCGAAAATATTTTTTTTCCTTTGGAGATTCTTTCCGCATTATATGCTTTTCTAAGGCTATCAAACTAGAAATATGAAAGAGAACCAGTTATTTCAAATAACAACGGAAAAAAAATGATTCTAAAGAGGTTTAGAAACATCAAAATAAATCTTTTCCTTTTGCGAAACTCTCTTCATTTTATGCTTTTCTAAGGCTATTAAACAAGAAAAATGAAGGATAAACAGTTATCTCCATTTGAAATGTTAGAAAAAAAACGCGATTCTTTTGAAGTTTCCATCCTTCGAAAATAATTTTTTTCTTTTCGACATTTTTTCCTGTTAACATGATTTTCTAAGGCTATCAAACTAGAAAAATGAACGAGAAACAGTTTTCTCATAAAGAACGGAAAAAAGTGATTCTTATGAAGTTTCCAACCTTCGAAAATTAATATTTTCTCTTCGAGATTCTTTCGACAGAATATGCTTTCTAAGACTATCAAACCAGAAAAATGAAAGAGACCCAGTTATCTCATATAAAAACGGAAAAAAGTGATTTTAATGAGGGTTCCAACCATCGAAATAAAAATTTTGTTTCGGAAACCTTTCTTCATTTTATGCTTTTCTAGGGCTATCAAAATAGAAAAATGAAGGAGAAATAGTTATCTCCTTTTGAAACAAAAAAAACCCGATTCTTTTGAAGTTTCAAACTTTCGAAAATAAATTTTTTTCTTTTCCAGATTCTTTACGCATAATATGCTTTTCTAAGACTATCAAAATAGAGAAATGAAAGAAAACGAGTTATCTCAAAGAGGAACGGAAAAAAAGTGATTCCAATGAGGTTCAGAACCATCGAAATAAATCTTTTCTTTTTGCAAATCTTTCTTCATTTTATGCCTTTCTAAGGCTTTCAAAATATATTAATGTAAGAGAAATAGTTATCTCAATTTCAAACGCAAAAAAAACGTGATTCTTCTGACGTTTCCAAACTTCCAAAATAATTTTTTTCTTTTCGCTATTCTTTCCGCATAATATGCATTTCTAAGGCTGTCAAACTAGAAAAATGAAAGAGAACCCGTTATTTCAAATAAGAACGGAATAAAAGTGATTCTAATGAAGTTTCCAAACATCGAAATAAATCTTTTCTTTTCGCGAATCTTTCTTCGTTTTGTGGTCTTCTAGTCTATCATACAAGAATAATGAAGGATAAATAGTTATATCCATTTGAAACGCAAAAAAAAACGCGATTCTTTTGAAGTTTCGAACATTCGAAAATAAATTTTTTCTTACCGAGATTTTTTCCGCATAATATCCTTTTCTAAGTCTATCAAACTAGGAAACTGAAAGAGAACCAGTTATTTCAATTAAGAACGGAAAAAAAGTAATTCAAATGAAGTTTCCAACCATCGAAATAAATGTTTTCTTTTCGCGAACCTTTCTTCATTTTATGCTTTTCTAAGGCTATCAAACTAGAATAATGAAGGAGAAATAGTTACCTCCATTTGAAACGCAAAAAAAAAAACCTGATTCTTTTGGAGTTTCCAACCTTCCAAAATAAATTTTTCTTCTACAAGATTTTTTCCTCATAATATCCCTTTCTAAGCCTATCAAACTAGTAAAATGAAAGAGAACCCGTTACTTCAAATAAGAACGGAATAAAAGTGATTCTAATGAAGTTTCCAACCATCGAAATAAATCCTTTCTTTTCGCGAATCTTTCTTCGTTTTATGGTTTTCTAAGGATATCAAACTAGAATAATGAAGCAAAAATAGTTATCTCCATTTGAAACGCAAAAAACGTGATTCATTTGACGTTTCCAACCTTCGAAAATATTTTTTTTCTTTTCGACATTCTTTCCGCATAATATCCTTTTCTAAGGATTTCAAACTAGAAAAATGAAAGAGAACCAGTTATATCAAATAAGAACGGAATAAAAGGGATTCTAATGAAGTTTCCAACCATCGAAATAAATCTTTTCTTTTCGCGAATCTTTCTTCGTTTTATGGCTATTTAAGGCTATCAAACTAGAATAATGAAGGAGAAACCGTTATCTCCATTTGAAACGCAAACAAAGCAGATTCTTTTGGTTTCCAACCTTCGAAAATAAATGTTTTCTTTTCGACATTCTTTCCGAATAATATGCTTTTCTAAGGCTATCAAACTAGAAAAACGAAAGAGAACCAGTGATCCCATATAAAAACGGAAAAAAGTCATTCTAATGAGGTTTCCAACCATAGAAATAAATCTTCTGTTTTCGCGTATCTTTCGTCATTTTATGCTTTTCTAAGGCTTTCAAAATAGAATAATGAAGGAAAAATAGTTATTTCCATTTGAAACGCAAAAAAAAACTCGATATTTATGAAGTTTCCAACCTTCGAAAATAATTTTTTTCTTCTTGAGATATATTCCGCATAATATGCTTTTCTAAGGCAATCAAAGTAGATAAATAAAAGAGGGTTATTTCAAATAAGAACGGAAAAAAAGTGATTCCAATAAAGTTTCCAACCATCGAAATAAATCTTTTCTTTTCGCGAATCTTTCTTCATTTTATGCTTTTCTAAGGCTATCAAACTAGAATAATGAAGGAGAAATAGTTATCTCAATTTGAAACGGAAAAAACCAGATTCTTTTGGTTTCCAAACTTCGAAAATAATTTTTTTCTTTTCGAGATTCTTTCCGCATAATATGCATTTCTAAGGCTTTCAAACTAGAAAAATGAAAGAGAACCCGTTATTTCAAATAAGAACGGAATAAAAGTGATTCTAATGAAGTTTCCAACCATCGAAATAAATCTGTTCTTTTCGCGAATCTTTCTTCGTTTTATGGTCTTCTAGGCTATAATACAAGAATAATGACGGAGAAACAGTTATCTCCATTTGAAACGCAAAAAACTCGCGATTCTTTTGAAGTTTCCAACCTTCGAAAATAAATTCTTTCTTTTCGAGATTCTTTGCGCATAATATACATTTCTAAGGCTATCAAATTGAAACGCAAAAAAAAAAAACGCGATTCTTTTCAAGTTTCCAACCTTCGAAAGAAAATTTTTTCTTTTCGAGATTCTTTCCGTATAATATACTTTTCTAAGGCTATCAAACTAGAAAAATGAAAGAGAACCAAATATTTCAAATAAGAACGGAAAAAATGTAATTGTAATGAGGTTTCCAACCATAGAAATAACCTTTTCTATTCGCGAATCTTTCTTCATTTTATGCTTTTCTAAGGCTATCAAACTAGAATAATGAGGGAGAAATAGTTATCTTCATTTGAAACGCAAAAAAACCCGCTTCATTTGAAGTTTCCAACCTTCGAAAATAAATTTTTTCTTTTCGAGATTCTTTCCGCATAATATGCTTTCCTAAGGCTATTAAACTAGAAAAATGAAAGAGAACCAGTTATATCAAATAGAACGAAAAAAAAGTGATTCTAATAAAGTTTCCAACCATCGAAAAAAATCTTTTCTATTCCCGAATCTGTCTTATTTTGTGCTTTTCTAAGGCTATCAAACTAAAACAATGAAGGAGAAATAGTTATCTCCATTTGAAACGGAAAAAACCAGATTCTTTTGGTTTCCAAACTTCGAAAATAATTTTTTTCTTTTCGATTTTCTTTTCGCATAATATGCATTTGTAAGGCTTTCAAACTAGAAAAATGAAAGAGAACCCGTTATTTCAAATAAGAACGGAATAATAGTGATTCTAATGAAGTTTCCAACCATCGAAATAAATCTTTTCTTTTCGCGAATCTTTCTTCGTTTTATGCTCTTCTAGGCTATCATACAAGAATAATGAAGGAGAAATAGTTGTCTCCATTTGAAATGCAAAAAACACGCGATTCTTTTGAAGTTTCCAACCTTCGAAAATAAATTTTTTCTTTTCGACATTTTTCCGCATAATATCCTTTTCTAAGGCTATCAAACTAGGAAATTGAAAGAGAACCAGTTATTTCAATTAAGAACGGAAAAAAAGTTATTCTAATGAGGTTTCCAAGCATCGAAACACATCTTTTCTATTCGCGAATCTTTCTTCATTTTGTGCCATTCTAAAGCTCTCAAACTAGAATAATGAAGGATAAAGAGTTATCTCCATTTCAAACGCAAAAAAACGCGATTATTTTGAAGAATCGAACCTTCGAATATAAATTTTTTCTTTTCGAGATTTTTTCCGCATAATATCCTTTTCTAAGGCTATCAAACTAGGAAAATGAAAGAGAACCAGTTATTTCAATTAAGAACGGAAAAAAGGTGATTCAAATGAAGTTTCCAACCATCGAAATAAATGTTTTCTTTTGGCGAATCTTTATTCATTTTATGCTTTTCTAAGGCTATCAAACTAGCATAATAAAGGAAAAATAGTTATCTCCATTTGAAAAGCAAAAAAAAAAAAAAAAAACGCGATTTTTTGACCTTTCCAACCTTCGAAATTAAATTTTTTCCTTTCGAGATTCTTTCCGCACAATATGCTTTTCTAACGCTAGCAAAGTAGAAAAATGAAAGATACCCAGTTATCTCAAATAAGAAGGAAAAAAAGGTGATTCTAATGAGGTTTTCAACCACCGAAATAAATCTTGTCTATTCGCGAATCTTTCTTCATTTTATGGTTATCTAAGGCTATCAAAGTAGAATAATGAAGGAGAAATAGTTATCTCCAATTAAAACGCAACAAAAAAAACGCGATTCTTTTGTAGTTTCCAAACTTCGAAAATAAATTTTTTCCTTTCGAGATTCTTTCCGTATAATATACTTTTCTAAGGCTATCAAACTAGAAAAATGAAAGAGAACCAATTATTTCAAATAAGAACGGAAAATGTGATAGTAATGAAGTTTCCAATCATCGAAATAAATCATTTCTTTTCGCGAATCTTTCTTCATTTTATGGATTTCTAAGGCTATCAAACTAGAATAATGATGGAGAAATATTTATCTCCATTTGAAAAGCAAAAAAACGCGATTCTGTTAAAGTTTCCAACCTTCGAAAATAAATTTTTTCTTTTCGAGATTTTTTCCGCATAATATCCTTTTCTAAGGCTATCAAACTGGGAAAATGAAAGAGAACCAGTTATTTCAATTAAGAAGGGAAAAACAGTTATTCTAATGAGCTTTGAAACCATCGAAATGAATCCTTTCTATTCGCGAATCTTTCTTCATTTAATGCTTTTCTAAGGCTATCAAATTAGAATAATGAAGGAAAAATAGTTATCTCCATTTGAAACGCAAAAAAACGCAATTCCTTGGAGGTTTCCAACCTCAGAAAATAAATTTTTTCTTTTCGAGATTTTTACCGCATAATATGCTTTTCTAAGGCTATCAAACTACAAAAATGAAAGAGAACCAGTTATTTCATTTAAGCACAGAATAAAGTGACTTAAATAAAGTTTCACCATCTAAGTAATGGTTTTCTTTTCGCGAATATTTCTTCATTTTATGCTTTTCTAATGTTATCAAACTAGCATAATGAAGTAAAAATAGTTATCTGCATTAGTAAAGCAAAAAAAAAACGCATTTTTTGACGTTTACAACCTTCGAATATAAATTTTTTCTTTTCGAGATTCTTTCCGCATAATATGCTTTTCTAAGGCTATCAAACTACAAAAATGAAAGAGAACCAGTTATCTCAAATACGAACGGAAAAAAAGTGATTAAAATGAAGTTTCCAACCATCGAAATAAATCATTTCTATTTGCGAATCTTTCTTCATTTTATGCTTTTCTAAGGCTATCAAACTAGAATAATGAAGCAGAAATAGTTATCTCCATTTGAAACGCAAAAAATGCGATTCATTTGAAGTTTCCAACCCTCGAAAATAAAATTTTTCTTTTCGAGATTCTTTCCGCATAATATGCTTTCCTAAGGCTATCAATCCAGAAAAATGAATGGGAACCAGTTATTTCAAATAAGAACGGAAAAAGTGATTGTAATGAAGTTTCCAACCATCGAAATAAGTCATTTCTTTTCGCGAATCTTTCTTCCTTTTATGCTTACCTAAGGCTATTAAACTAGAATAATGAAGGAGAAATAGTTATCTCCATTTGAAAAGCAAAAAAACGCGATTATATTAAAGTTTCGAACCTTCCAAAAAAAAATTTTTCTTTTCGAGATTTTTTCCGCATAATATCCTTTTCTAAGGCTATCAAACTTGGAAAATGAAAGAGAACCAGTTATTTCAATTAAGAAGGGAAAAAAAGTTATTTTAATGAGGTTTCCAACCATCGAAATGAATCATTTCTATTCGCCAATCTTTCTTCATTTAATGCTTTTCTAAGGCTATCAAATTAGAATAATGAAGGAAAAATAGTTATCTCCATTTGAAACAAAAAAAAACGCGATTCTTTTGAAGTTTCCAAACTTCGAAAAAAAATTTTTTCTATTCGAGATTCTTTCCGTATAATATACTTTTCTAAGGCTAACAAACTAGAAATATGAAAGAGAACCAATTATTTCAAATAAAACGGAAAAAATGTGATTGTAATGAGGTTTCCAACCATCGAAATAAACCTTTTCTATTCGCGAATCTTTCTTCATTTATTGCTTTTCTAAGGTATTCAATCTAGCATAATGAAGGAAAAATAGTTATCTCCATTTGAAACGCAAAAACACGCGATTCATTTTAAGTTTCCAACCTTCGAATATAAATTTTTTCTTTTCGAGATTCTTTCCGCATAATATGCTTTCCTAAGGCTATCAAACTAGAAAAATGAAAGGGAACCAGTTATCTCAAATAAGAACGGAAAAAGGGATTGTAATGAAGTTTCCAATCACCGAAATAAATCATTTCTTTTCGCGAATCTTTCTTCATTTCATGGTTTTCTAAGGCTATCAAACTACAATAATGAAGGAGAAATAGTTATCTTCATTTGAAACACAAAAAATCGCGATTCATTTGAAGTTTCCAACCTTCGAAAATAATTTTTTTCTTTTCGAGATTATTTCCGCATAATATGCTTTCCTAAGGCTATTAAACTAGAAAAATGAAAGAGAACCAGTTATCTCAAATAAGAACGAAAAAAAAGTGATTCAATGAGGTTTGCTACCATCGAAATAAATCTTTTCTATTCGGGAATCTTTCTTCAGTTTATGCTTTTCTAAGGCTATCAAACTAGAATAATGAAGGAGAAATAGTTATCTCCATTTGAAAAGCAAAAAAACGCCATTCTGTTAAAGTTTCCTACCTTCGAAAATAAATTTTTTCTTTTCGAGATTTTATCCGCATAATATTCTTTTCTAAGCCTATCACACTCGGAAAATGGAGGAGAACCAGTTATTTCAATTAAGAAGGGAAAAAAAGTTATTCTAATGAGGTTTCCAACCATCGAAATGAATCCTTTCTATTCGCGAGTCTTTCATCATTTAATGCTTTTCTAAGGCTATCAAATTACAATAATGAAGCAAAAATAGTTATCTCCATTTGAAACGGAAAAAAAAACGCAATTCTTTGGAAGTTTCCAACCTTAGAAAATAAATGTTTTCTATTCGAGATTTTTACCGCATAATATGCTTTTCTAAGGCTATCAAACTAGGAAAATGAAAGAGAACCAGTTATTTCAATTAAGAACGGAAAAAAGTGACTTAAATAAAATTTCCAACCATCTAAATAACCGTTTTCTTTTCGCGAATCTTTCTTCATTTTATGTTTTTCTAATGTTATCAAACTAGCATAATGAAGTAAAAATAGTTATCTCCATTTGAAAAGCAAAAAAAAAACGCATTTTTTGACGTTTGCAACGTTCGAATATAAATTTTTTCTTTTCGAGATTCTTTCCGCATAATATGCTTTTCTAAGGCTATCAAACTACAAAAATGAAAGAGAACCAGTTATCTCAAATAAGAACGGGAAAAATGATTCTAATGAACTTTCCAACCATCGAAATACATCATTTCTATTCGCGAATCTTTCTTCATTTTAGGCTTTTCTAAGGCTATCAAACTAGAATAATGAAGCAGAAATAGTTATCTCCATTTGAAACGCAAAAAACGCGATTCACTTGAAGTTTCGATCCTTCGAAATTAAATTTTTTCTTTTCGAGATTCTTTCCGCGTAGTATGCTTTTCTAACGCTATCAAAGTAGAAAAATGAAAGAGAACCAGTAATCTCAAATAAGAAGGAAAAAAGTTGATTCTAATGAAGTTTCCAACCGAATCTTTCTTCATTTTATGGTTTTCTATGAGTATAAAACTAGAATAATGAAGGAGAAATAGTTATCTCCATTGGAAACGCAAAAAAACGCGATTTTTTTGAAGTTTCGAACCTTCGAAAATAAATTTTTTCTTTTCGAGACTCTTTCCGCATAATATGCTTTTCTCAGGCTATCAAACTAGAGAAATGAAACAGAACTAGTTATCTCAAATAAGAACTAAAAAAAGTGATTGTAATTAAGTTTCCAACCATCGAAATAAATCTTTCTTTTCCCTAATCTTTCTTCATTTTATGGTTTTCTAAGGCTATCAAACGCGAATAATGAAGGAAAAATAGTTATCTTCATTTGAAAACAAAAAAACGCGGTTCCTTTCAAGTTTCCAACCTTCGAAAATAGTTTTTTCTTTTCGGGATTCTTTCCGCATAATATGCGTTTGTAAGGCTATCAAACCAGAAAAATGAAAAAGAACCATTTACCTCAAATAAGAACGGAAAAATAGTGATTCTAATGAGGTTTCCAACCCTAGAAATAAATCATTCCTATTCGCGAATCTATCTTCATTTTATGTTTTTCTAAGGCTATCAAACTAGAATAATAAAGGAGAAATAGTTATCTTCATTTGAAACGTAAAAAAAAAAAAATGATTCTTTTGAAGTTTCCAACCTTCGAAAACAAATTTTGTCTTCTTCATGATTTTTCCCGCAAAGTATCCTTTTCTAAGGCTATCAAACTAGAAAAATGAAAGAGAACCAATTATTTCCATTAAGAACGGAAAAAAAGTGATTCAAATAAAGTTTCCAACCATCGAAATAAATCTTTTCTATTCGGGAATCTTTCTTCATTTTATGGTTTTCTAAGGCTATCAAACTAGAATAATGAAGGAGAAATAGTTATCTCCATTTAAAACGCAACAAAAAAAAACGCAATTCTTTTGAAGTTTCCGAACTTCGAAAATAAATTTTTTCTACTCGAGATTCCTTACGTATAATATGCTTTTCTAAGGCTATCAAACCAGAATAATGAAGGAGACATAGTTATCTCCATTTGAACGCCAACAAAGCAGATAGTTTTGGTTTCGAACCTTCGAAAATAAATTTTATCTTTTCGAGATTCTTCCCGCATAATATGCTTTTCTAAGGCTATTAAACTAGAAAAATGAAAGAGAACCACTTATCTCAAATAAGAACGGAATAACAGTGATTCTAATGAAGTTTCCAACCATCGAAAAAAATCTTTTCTATTCCCGAATCTGTCTTTATTTTATGCTTTTCTAAGGCTATCAAACTAGAATAATGAAGGAGAAATAGTTATCTCCATTTGAACGCCAACAAAGCAGATAGTTTTGGTTTCGAACTTTCGAAAATAAATTTTTTCTTTTCGAGATTCTTTCCCCATAATATACTTTTCTAAGGCTATTAAACCAGAAAAACGAAAGAGAACCCGTTATTTAAAAAAAGAACGGAATAAAAGTGATTCTAATGAAGTTTCCAACCATCGAAAAAAATCTTTTCTATTCCCGAATCTGTCTTTATTTTATGCTTTTCTAAGGCTATCAAACTAGAATAATGAAGGAGAAATAGTTATCTCCATTTTAAACGGAAAATCCAGAATCTTTTGGTTTCCAACCTTCGAAAATAATTTTTCTCTTTTCGAGATTCTTTCCGATAATATGCATTTCTAAGGCTCTCAAACTAAAAAAATGAAAGAGAACCCGTTATTTCAAATAAGAACTGAATAAAAGTGATTCTAATGAAGTATCCAACCATCGAAATAAATGTTTTCTTTTCGCTAATCTTTGTTCGTTTTATGGTCTTCAGGGCTATCAAACAAGAATAATGAAGAAGAACAGTTATCTCCATTTGAAACGCAAAAAACACGCGATTATTTTGAAGTTTCCAACCTTCGAAAATAAATTCTTTCTTTTCGAGATTCTTTCCGCATAATATGCTTTTCTAACGCTATCAAATTGAAACGCAAAAAAAAAAAAAAATCGCGATTCATTTCAAGTTTCCAACCTTCAATAATATTTTTTTTCTTTTCGAGATTCTTTCTGCATAATATGATTTTCTAAGGCTATCAAACTGGAAAAATGAAGAGAACCAGTTAACTCAAATAAGAACGGAAAAATGTGATTCTAATGAAGTTTCCAACCATCGAAATAAATATTTTCTTTTCGCGAATCTTTCTTCATTTTATGGTTTTCTAAAGCTATCAAACTAGAATAATGAAGGAAAAATGGTTAACTCCATTTCAAACGCAAAAAAAACGTGTTTCTTCTGACGTTTCCAGCCTTCGAAAATTTTTTTTTTTTTCTTTAGGAGATTCTTTCTGCATAATATGCTTTTCTAAGGCTATCAAACTAGAAATATGAAAGAGAACCAGTTATCTCAAATAAGAACGGAAAAAAAGTTATTCTAATGATGTTTCCAACAATCGGAAAAAATGCTTTCTATTCCCGAATCTGTCTTTATTTTATGCTTTTCTATGGCTATCAAACTAGAATAATACGCCTGTGGTGCCTCAGTAGTAAAAACGGGCGTTAAACACTACTCAAAAAAAAATTGAATAATACTTATCTCAATTTGAAAGGCAAAAAAAGCGATTCTATTGAAGTTTCCAACCTTCGAAAATAAATCTATTCTTTTCGAGGTTTTTTCCGCATAAAATGCTTTTCTAAGACTATAAAACTAGAAAAATGGAAGAGAACCATTTATCTAAAATAAGAGCGGAAAAAAAAGTGATTCTAATGAGGATTCCAATCATCGAAAAAATCTTTTCTTTACGCGTATCTTTCTTCATTTTATGCTTTTCTATGGCCATCAAACTAGAATAATGAAGGCAAATTACTTATCTCAATTTGAAACGCAAAAAAAAAGCGATTCATTTGAAGTTTCCAACCTTCGAAAATAAATCTATTGATTTCGAGATTTTTTCCGCAGAAAATGCCTTTCTAAGACTATCAAACTAGAAAAAAGAAAGAGAACGAGTTATCTCAAACAGGAACGGAAAAAAAGTGATTCTAATGAGGTTTAGAACTATCGAAATAATTCTTTTCTTTTTGCAAATC
The DNA here is from genome assembly GCA_030762175.1 of Metallyticus violacea. Classification (NCBI taxonomy): domain Eukaryota; kingdom Metazoa; phylum Arthropoda; class Insecta; order Mantodea; family Metallyticidae; genus Metallyticus; species Metallyticus violacea. The sequence goes on along the minus strand of CM060842.1, from coordinate 79,155,589 downwards.
TTTCTTCATTTTATGCTTTTGTAACGCTATCAAACTAGATTAATGAAAGAGAAATAGTTATCTCCATTTCAAACGCAATAAAAAAAAACGCGATTCCTCTCGAAGTTTCTAACCTTGGAAAATAAATCCTTTCTTTTCGAGATTTTTTCCACATAATATGCTTTTCTAAGGCTATCAAACTAGAAAAATGAAAGAGTACCAGTTACCTCATATCAAAACGGAATAAAAAGTCATTCTAATGAGGTTTCGAACCATCGAAAAATTCCTTTGTTTTCGCCAATCTTGTGGCATTTTATGCTTTTCTAAGCCTTTCATACTAGAATAATGAAGGAGAAATAGTTATTTCCATTTCAAATGCAATAAAACTCGATATTTATGAAGTTTCCAACCTTCGAATATAAACTTTTTCTTTTCGAGATTCTTTCCGCATAATATGCTTTTCGAAAGCTATCAAAGTAGAAAAATAAAAGAGAACCAGTTATCTAAAATAAGAACGGAAAAAAGTAATTCTAATGAGGTTTATAACCATGGAAATAAATCGTTTCTCTACGCAAACCTTTCTTCATTTTATATTTTTATAAGGCTATCAAAATAGATTAATAAAAAACAAATAGTTATATCAATTTGAAAGCAAAAAAACGGGATTCGTATGAAGTTTCCAACCTTCAAAATAAATTTTTTTCTTTTCGAGATTCTTTCAGCATAATATGCTTTTCTAAGGCTATCAAACTAGAAAAATGAAAGACAACCAACTATCTCAAATAAGAAAGGAAGAAAGTGATTGTAATGAAGTTTCCAACCATCGAAATAAATCTTTCGTTTTCGCGAATCTTTCTTCACTTTTATGCCATCAAACTAGAATAATGAAGGAAAAATAGTTATGTCCATTTGAAACGTACAAAACACGATTCTTTTAATGTTTCAAACTTTCGAAAATAAATATTTTCTTTTCGAGATTTTTTCCTGTTAATATGCTTTTCTAAGGCTATCATACTAGAAAAATGAATGAGAACCAGCTATCTCATAAAGAACGGAAAAAAAAATTTTAATGAGGGTTCCAACCATCGAAATAAATATTTTGTTTCGCGTATCTTTCGTCATTTTATGCTTTTCTAAGGCTATCAAACTAGAAAAATGAAAGAGAAATAGTTATCTCCATTTGATACGCAAAAAATAACGCGATTTTTATGAAGTTTCCAACCTTCGAAAATAAATATTTTTCTTTCGAGATTCTTTCCGCATAATATGCTTTTCTCAGGCTATCAAAGTAGAAATATGATAGAGAACCAGTTATCTCATATAAGAACGGAAAAAAGTGATTCTAATTAAGTTTCCAACCATCGAAATAAATCTTTTCTTTTCGCGAATCTTTCTTCATTTTATGCTTTTCTAAGGCTATCAAACTAGAATAATGAAGGAAAAATAGTTATCTCCTCTGAAACGGAAAAAAAAAAAAAAAAAAAAAAAAAACACGATTCTTATGAAGTTTCCAACCTTCGAAAATTAATTATTTCTTTTCGAGATTCTTTCCGCATAATATGGTTTTGTAAGGCTATCAAACTGGAAAAATTAAAAAAAAACTCTTATTACAACGGAAAAAAAGTGATTCTAAATAAATATCTCCATTTGAAACGCAAAAAACGCGATTCTTTTGAAGTTTCCAACCTCCTGAAATAAATGTTTCCTTTTCGAGATTCTTTCCGCAAATATGCTTTTCTAAGGCGATCAAACCAGAAAAATGAAAGGGAATCAGTTATCTCAAATAAGAACGGTCAAAATAGTAATTCTAATAAGGATTCCAACCATCGAAATATTTCTTTTCTATTGTATTCTTTTCTAAATCTTCATTTTAAGCTTTTCTAAGGCTATCCAACTAGAAAAATGAAAGAGAACCAGTTATCTAAATTAAGAACGGAAAAAAATGATTCCAATGAGTTTCCAAACATGGAAATAAATCTTTTCTTTTCGCGGATGTGTCTTCGTTTTGTGCTTTTCTAGTGCTATCAAACTAGAATAATGAAAAAGAAATAGTTATCTCGTTTTGAAACGCAAAAAAACCCCATTCTTTTGACGTTTCAAACCTTCGAAAATAAATCTTTTCTTTTCGAGATTTTTTCCTGTTATTATGCTTTGCTAAGGCTATCAAACTGGAAAAATGAAAGAGATCCAGTTATCTCAAATAAGAACGGTATAAAAGTGATTCTAATAAGGTGTCCAACCAGGTAAATGAATCTTTTGTTTTCGCGAATCTTCATTTTATGCTTTTCTAAGGCTATCAAACTAGAAAAATAAAAGAGAGCCACTTACTTCAAATAAGAAGGGAAAAAAAGTGATGCTAATGGGCTTTCCAACAATTGAAAAAAAAATTTTTTTGCCATACTTTCTTCATTTTATACTTTTATAAGGCTATTAAACTAGCATAGTGATAAAGAAACAGTTATATCCATTTGAAAGGCAAAAAAAAAAAAAAAAAAAAAACTCCGATTCTTATGAAGTTTCCAACCTTCGATAATAAAATTATTCTTTTCGAGATTTTTTCCGCATAATATGCATTTCTAAGGTCAACCTTGAAAAATGAAAGAGTACCAGTTATCTCAAATAACAACGGAAAAAAAGTGATTCTAACGATGTTTCAAACCATCGAAATAAAACTGTTCTTTACGCGAATCTTTCTAAATTTTATGCTTTTCTAAGGCTATCAAACTAGAAAAATGAAAGAGAACCAGTTATCTGAAATAAGATCTTAAAAAATGATACCAATAAGGTTTCCAACCATTGAAATGAATCTTTTGTTTTCGCGAATCTTTCTTCATTTTATGCTTTTCTAAGTCTACCATACTAGAATAATGAATGAGAAATAGTTATGTCCATGTCTTTCATTTTTCTTGTTTGATAGCCTTAGAAGAGCATAGTTTTGCGGAAAGAATCCTGAAAAGAAAAAATTTATTTTCGAAGGTTGGAAACCAAAAGAATCTGCTTTGTTTGCGTTTCAAATGGAGATAACTATTTTACCTTCAATATTCTAGTTTGATAGCCTTAGAAAAGCATATTACACGGAAAAAATCTCGAAAAGAAAAGATTTATTTTCCAAGGTTAGAAACTTCAAAAGAATCGGTTTTTTTTTTTTCTTTCCAAAGGAGATAACTATTTCTCCTTCATTATTGTAGTTTGATAGCCTTAGAAAAGCATAAAATGAAGAAAGATATCCCAAACTAAATATTTAATTCGATGGTTGGAACCCTCATTAAAATCACTTTTTTCCGTTTTTATATGAGATAACTGAGTCTCTTTCATTTTTCTAGTTTGATAGCCTGAGAAAGCATATTCTGTCGAAAGATTCTCGAAGAGAAAATATTTATTTTCGAAGGTTGGAAACTTCATAAGAATCACTTTTATCCGTTCTTTATGAGATAACTGGTTCTCATTCATTTTTCTAGTTTGATAGCCTTAGAAAAGCATATTATGCGGAAAATATCTCGAAAAAAAAATTAATTTTCCGCAGGTTGGAAATTTCATAAGAAAACGCGTTTTATTTTTTTTTTTTTTTTTTTTTTTGCGTTTCAAAGGAGATAATTATTATTCCTTTATTATTCTAGTTTGATAGCCTTAGAAAAGCATAAAATTAAAAAAGATTCTCGAAAACAAAAGTTTCATTTCGATGGTTGGAAACTTCATTAGAATCACTTTTTCCGTTTTTATTTGACATAACTGGTTCTATTTCATTTTTCAAGTTTGATAGCCTTAGAAAAGCATGTTATGCGGAAAGAATCTCGAAAAGAATAATATTTATTTTGAAGGTTGGAAAGTTCAATAAATGGTGTTTTTTTTTTGCTTTCAAATTGAGATAACTATTTGTCCTACATTATTCTAGCTTCATAGCCTTAGAAATGCATTAATTAACGAAAGATTCGCGAAAAGAAAAATTTATTTCGATGGTTGGAAACCTCATTAGAATCAGTTTTTTTCCGTTTTCATATTCGATAACTGGTTCTCTTTCATTTTTCTAGTTTGATAGCCTTAGAAAAGCATATTATGGGGAAAGAATCTCAAAAAGAAAAAATTTGTTTTCGAAGGTTGGAAACCAAAGGATCTGGTTTTTTGCGTTTAGAATGGAGATATCTATTTCTCATTATTCTAGTTTGATAGATTTAGAAAAGCATAAAACGAAGAAAGATTCGCGAAAAGAAAACATTCATTTCGATGGTTGGAAACTTCATTAGAATCACTTTTTTTCCGTTCTTATTTGAGATAACTGGTTCTCTTTGATTATTCTAGTTTGATAGCCTTAGAAAAGCATATTATGCGGAAAGAATTTCGAAAAGAATTTTTTTCGAATGTTGGAAACCAAAAGAATCTGGATTTGTTGCGTTTAAATGGAGATAAATATTTCTCCTTAATTATTGTAGTTTGATAGCCTTAAAAAAGCATAAAATTAAGTAAGGTTCGCGAAAAGAAAAGATTTATTTCGATGGTTGCAAACTTCATTAGAATCACTTTTTTCCGTTCTTATTTGAGATAACTGGTTCTCTTTCATCTTTCTAGTTTGATAGCCTTAGAAAGGTATATTATGCGGAAAGAATCTCGAAAGGAAAAAAATTATTTTCGAAGGGTGGAAACGTCAAAAGAATCATGTTTTTTTTGCGTTTCAAATGTAGATAACTATTTCTCCTTCATAATTCTAGTTTGATAGCCTTACAAATGCATAAAATGAAGAAAGATTCGCGAAACAAAATATTTATTTCGATGGTTGGAACCCTCATTAAAATTTTTTTTTTTTCCGTTCTTTATGAGATAGCTGGTTCTCATTCATTTTTCTAGTATGATAGCCTTAGAAAAGCATATCAACACGAAAAAATCTCGAAAAGAAAATATTTATTTTCGAATCTTTGAAACATTAAAAGAATCGTGTTTTGTACGTTTCAAATTGACATAACTATTTTTCCTTCATTAATCTAGTATGATGGCATAAAAGTGAAGAAAGATTCGCGAAAACGAAAGATTTATTTCGATGGTTGGAAACTTCATTACAATCACTTTCGTCCTTTCATATTTGAGATAGTTGGTTGTCTTTCATTTTTCTAGTTTGATAGCCTTAGAAAAGCATATTATGCGGAAAGAATCTCGAAAAGAAAAAATTTATTTTGAAGGTTGGAAACTTCATAAGAATCCCGTTTTTTTTTTTTGCTTTCAAATTGATATAACTATTTGTTTTATATTAATCTATTTTGATTGCCTTATAAAAATATAAAATGAAGAAAGGTTTGCGTAGAGAAACGATTTATTTCCATGGTTATAAACCTCATTAGAATTACTTTTTTCCGTTCTTATTTTAGATAACTGGTTCTCTTTTATTTTTCTACTTTGATAGCTTTCGAAAAGCATATTATGCGGAAAGAATCTCGAAAAGAAAATGTTTATATTCGAAGGTTGGAAATTTCATAAATATCGAGTTTTATTGCATTTGAAATGGAAATAACTATTTCTCCTTCATTATTCTAGTATGAAAGGCTTAGAAAAGCATAAAATGCCACAAGATTGGCGAAAACAAAGGAATTATTTCCATGGTTCGAAACCTCATTAGAATGACTTTTTATTCCGTTTTGATATGTGATAACTGGTACTCTTTCATTTTTCTAGTTTGATAGCCTTAGAAAAGCATATTATGCGGAAAAAATCTCGAAAAGAAAGGATTTATTTTCCAAGGTTAGAAACTTCGAGAGGAATCGCGTTTTTTTTTTTTTTTTATTGCGTTTCAAATGGAGATAACTATTTCTCTTTCATTAATCTAGTTTGATAGCGTTACAAAAGCATAAAATGAAGAAAGATTTGCAAAAAGAAAAGAATTATTTCGATAGTTCTAAAGCTCATTAGAATCACTTTTTTTCCGTTCCTGTTTGAGATAACTCGTTCTCTTTCTTTTTTCTAGTTTGATAGTCTTAGAAAGGCATTTTCTGCGGCAAAATCTCGAAATCAATAGATTTATTTTCGAAGGTTGGAAACTTCAAATGAATCGCTTTTTTTTGGGGGGGGGGGGGTTTCAAATTGAGATAAGTAATTTGCCTTCATTATTCTAGTTTGATGGCCATAGAAGAGCATAAAATGAAGAAAGATTCGCGTAAAGAAAAGATTTTTTTCGATTATTGGAATCCTGATTAGAATCACTTTTTTTCCCATTCTTATTTTAGATAAATGGTTCTCTTCCATTTTTCTAGTTTTATAGTCTTAGAAAAGCATTTTATGCGGAAAAAACCTCGAAAAGAATAGATTTATTTTCGAAGGTTGGAAACTTCAAAAGAATCGCTTTTTTTGCGTTTCAAATTGAGATAAGTATTATTCTAGTTTGATAGCCATAGAAAAGCATACAATGAAGAAGATTCGCGAAAAGAAAAGATTTATTTCGATGGTTGGAAACTTAATTAGAATCACTGTTTTTCCGTTCTTATTTGAGATAACTGGTTCTCTTCATTTTCTAGTTTGATAGCCTTAGAAAAGCATATTATGCAAAAAGAATATCGAAAAGAAAAAAATTATTTTCGAAGGTTGGAAATCAAAAGAATCTGGTTTTTTGCGTTTCAAATTGGAGATAAATATTTCTCCTTCATTATTCTAGTTTGATAGCCTTAGAAAAGCATAAAATAAAGACAGATTCGGGAATAGAAAGGATTTTTTCCGATGGTTGGAAACATCATTACAATAACTTTTTTTCCGTTCTTATTTGAGATAACTGGTTCTCTTTCATATTTCTAGTTTGATAGCCTTAGAAAAGCATATTATGCAGAAAGAATCTCCTAAAGAAAAAAAAAATATTTTCGAAGGTTGGAAACGTCAGAAGAATAACGTTTTTTTTTGCGTTTGAAATGGAGTTAACTATTTTTCCTTCATTATTCTAGTTTGATAGCCTTAGAATACCATAAAATGAAGAAAGATTCGCGAAAAAAAGGTTTATTTCGATGGTTGGAAACTTAATTAGAATCACTGTTTTTCCGTTCTTATTTGAGATAACTGGTTCTCTTCATTTTCTAATTTCATAGCCTTAGAAAAGCATATTATGCGGAAAGAATCTCGAAAAGAATAAATTTATATTCTAAGGTTGGAAACGTCAAAAGAATCGGGTTTTTTTTTGCGATTCAAATGGAAATAACTATTTTTCCTTCATTATTCTATTTTGATAGCCTTAGAAAAGCATAAAATGACGAAAGATACGCGAAACAAAATATTTATTTCGATGGTTGGAACCCTCATTAAATTTTTTTTTTTTTTCCGTTCTTTATGAGATAGCTGGTTCTCATTCATTTTTCTAGTATGATAGCCTTAGAAAAGCATATTAACAGGAAAAAATCTCGAAAAGAAAATATTTATTTTCGAATCTTTGAAACATTAAAAGAATAGTGTTTTGTACGTTTCAAATGGACATAACTATTTTTCCTTCATTATTCTAGTTTGATGGCATAAAAGTGAAGAAAGATTGGCGAAAACGAAAGATTTATTTCCATGGTTGGAAACTTCATTACAATCACTTTCTTCCTTTCTTATTTGAAGAAAGATTTGCGAAAAGAAAAGATTTATTTCGATTGTTCTAAACCTCTTTAGAATCACTTTTTTTCCGATCTTATTTGAGATAACTCGTTATCTTTCATTTTTCTAGTTTGATAGTCTAAAAAAGAATATTATGCGGAAAAAATCTCGAAAAGAAGAAATTAATTTTCGGACGGTTGTAAACTTCATAAGAATAGCGGGTTTTTTTTTTTTTTTTTTTTTTTTGCGTTTCAAAGGAGATAACTATTTTTCCTTCATTATTCTAGGTTGATAGCCTTAGAAAAGCAAAAAAAGAAATATTCGCGAAAAGAAAAGATTTATTTCGATGGTTGGAAACCTCATTAGAATCATTGTTTTTCCGTTCTTATATGAGATAACTGGTTCTCTTTCATTTTTCTAGATTGATAGCCTTAGAAAAGCATATTATGCGCAAAGAATCTCGAAAAGAAAACATTTATTTTCGAAGGTTGGAAACTTCATAAAAGTCTGGTATTTTTTTTTTTTTTTTTTTTTTTTTCGTTTTAAATGGAGATAACTATATCCCTTTCATTATTGTACTTTGATAGCCTTAGAAAAGCATAAAATGAAGAGAGATTCGCGAAAAGTAAAGATTTATTCGGATGGTTCTAAACCTCATTAGAATCACTTTTATCCGTTCTGATATGAGATAACTGATTCTATTTAATTTTTCTAGTTTGATAGCCTTAGAAAAGCGTATTATGCGGAAAGAATCTCGTAAAGAAAAAATTAATTTTCGAAGGTTTGAAACTTCATAAAAATCGCGATTTTTTTTTTTTTTTTTTTTTTTCCCTTTCAAATAGATAACTATTTTTCCTTCTTTATTCTAGTTTGATTGCCTTGCTATTTTGTAGTTTCTTTGCTTTAACAATTGTTTTAATAATATGAAACTACAAAATCAAAAGAAAACGAGTTGTGCCGTATATCGCTTTTTTTAAGGGTTTCAGAAATTGCTTAAAATGAATGTGTTAAAATTTCTGGTTTGTTTTTTTCGTTTGCTTTTAAAATGTTTTAGTGAAAGAAACCGGTAAATTGAAAGAAGAAGTTTTGTGAGTTAAAATGCGGTTTTATGTGTTTCACAGAATGGATTAAAATTAATATTTTCTTCCAATTTGTGTAGTAAAATCACGTTTTAGCGATTTCTGTATTTCTTTGATGGAATAAAATTCATGTTCTGGTCAATTTTCTGTGTTGCTTTATTACCTTAAGATACCAGAAAATTAAAGAAAATCGCGTACTTACGTGTTTACCGAATGGAATGAAAAGAATGAAATACCTTATTTTCATCTATTTTCTTCTTTCTTTTAACTTTTAAAAACTTTTTAGCTAAAAGAAACCAGGCGATTGAGTGATAAATAAATTGGAGCAAAAAATTGTTTTTACGCCTTTCAGACGCGTTTAAGATATTAGGTACAATGAATGGAATTAAATATATTTTCATTAATTTTTTTAATGTTTTAGTCATAGCAATTAGTGAATTTCAAAGGAATAGTTTTTCAATTTAATTTTAATTTAATTTTTACGCTTTTCAGAAAATGGTTACCTTGAATGGAATAAAATTGCATATTTACTTGAATTTTTTTACTTTGTTTGAATATAAAAATGTGGAAAATTAAGCAAAATTATTTTTGTGCATAATAATCGCGTTTTTACTCGTTTGGTTGTTTACAAACATTTTGTGTTTATAAACAATACACATGTTTATAAACATAAACAAACAATGTTTAAAAACATTGTTTATAAACGTTGGAAAGAAATTGCTTATTTTCATATTTTATAGTTAAGAAAATACAAAATTCATTAAATAATTCATAAACAATAAACGTGCTTATAAACATAAACATAAACAAACAATGTTTATAAACATTGTTTATAAACGTTGGAAAGAAATTGCTTATTTTCATATTTTATAGTTAAGAAACTACAAAATTCATTAAATAAGCATTTTATGTTTATAAAATTAAACGTGTTTATAAACATAAATAAACAATGTTTATAAACGTTGCAAAGAGATTGCTTATTTTCATATTTTGTAGTTAAGAAATAACAAAATTCATTACATAAACATTTTATGTTTATAAACAATAAACGTGTTTATAAACATAAATAAACAATGTTTATAAACATTGCTTATAAACGTTGGAAAGAAATTCCTTATTTTCATATTTTGTAGTTAAGAAAAAATAAGTTTCATTAAATAAGCATTTTATGTTTATAAACATAAACACACAATGTTTATAAAAATTCTTTATAAACGTTGGAAAGAGATTGCTTATTTTCATATTTTGTAGTTAAGAAACTACAAAATTCATTAAATAAACATTTTATGTTTATAAGCAATAAACTGTTTATAAACATTGTAAACGTTGCAAAGAGATCGCTTATTTTCATATTTTGTAGTTAAGAAACTACAAAATTCATTTAATAAACATTCTATCTTTATAAACATGTTTATAAACATGAACAATGTTTATAAACGTTGGAAAGAGATTGCTTATTTTCATATAGTTAAATATGTAGTTAAGAAACTACAAAATTCCTTAATAATTGATTAATGAAAAGAAACTAGTTAATTAAAAAAAAGGGCTTTGTGTTCTAAAATCCCGTTTTCACACTTTACAGCGATAGACTTCAATGTTTGGAATAAACTCATTTTCTCTTCAACTTTCTTCTCTTGCTTATTAATGTTTTTCATCTTGAGAAACCAGGAAATTTATGAAAAAGATTTTCGTGCCATAAATTCGCGTTTTTACGCGTCACAGTAAAAAAAGCGTTTTTACGCGCTTTAGACTATGTTTGGATTCAGTGTATACGGTTAAAATTGTCTTTTGATTTTCATCTTTCTTTTGCTTTTAAAAGGTATTTTTAGTGAAAGAAATCGGGAAATTGAAAGAAAAAGTTTTGTGAATGAATGTGTTTTTCCATCCATTATCTACTTTGCATGACCTTATAATGTGTTTTAGCCATAACAAATCAACAATTGGAAAGAAAATAGTTTGGTGCAGTAAACACGCGTTTAAGAGAATGGTTGGTTACAATGAATGGAATGAAAATGCATATTTTCATCAATTTTCTTCTTTATCCCCCTTAACATATATATTAATGATAAGAAACGTGTTTTGTGAAGTTAAATCGCCTATTAACGCGTTGCAAACCTTGTAATCATGGAAATAACATCATTTTGGTTGCATAAATAATTGTTTTAATAATCAGAAATGACGAATGAAAATGAAAACTAGTTTTGTGCATTACACTCGCTTTTTCACGCGTTTCACAGAATGGTTGGAATAAAACTGCATATTTTTATTAATATTCTTCTTTCTTCAGTTATTAAAATGTTTTTAGTGATAGTGATGCAGTAAAATTGCCTTTTACGCGTTTCAGACATTGCTTTACAAATTCTTATTATGATAAGAAATATAAAATTATGACACTGCACGAATAAGTTAATTATACTGGTTATACGCGTTTTTACGCGTTGCAAACATTGTTAAAAAACAATGGAATAAAATTGCTTATTACATTTTGTGGTTTCTTTGCTTTAACAATTGTTTTAATAATATGAAACTACAAAATCAAAAGAAAACGAGTTGGGCCGTATATCGCTTTTTTAAGGGTTTCAGAAATTGCTTAAAATGAATGTGTTAAAATTTCTAGTTTCTCATTTCTTTTGCTTTTAAAATGTTTTAGTGAAAGAAACCGGTAAATTGAAAGAAGAAGTTTTGCGAGTTAAAATGCGGTTTTATGCGTTTCACAGAATGTATTAAAATTAATATTTTCTTCCAATTTGTGCAGTAAAATCACGTTTTTACACGTTTTAGCGATTTCTTTATTTCTTTGATGGAATAAAATTCATGTTTTGATCAATTTTCTGTGTTGCTTTATTACCTTAAGATTCCAGGAAATTAAAGAAAATCGCGTACTTGCGTGTTTACCGAATAGAATGAAAAGAATGAAATACCTTATCTTCATCTATTTTCTTCTTTCTTTTAACTTTTAAAAACTTTTTAGCTAAAAGAAACCAGGCGATTGAATGATAAATAAATTGGAGCAAAAATTTGTTTTTACGCCTTTCAGACGCGTTTAAGATATTAGGTACAATGAATGGATTTAAATATATTTTCATTAATTTTTTTAATGTTTTAGTCATAACAATTAGTGAATTTCAAAGGAAAAGTTTTTCAATTTAATTTAATTTAATTTTTACGCTTTTCAGAAAATGTTTACCTTGAATGGAATAAAATTGCATATTTACTTGAATTTTTTTTACTTTGTTTGCTCTAATAATAGTTTTGAACATAAAAAGTGGAAAATTAAGCAAAATCATTTTTGTGCATAATAATCGTCTTTTTACTCGTTTTGTTGTTTACAAACATTTTGTGTTTATAAACAATATACATGTTTACAAACATTTTGTGTTTATAAACAATACACATGTTTATAAACATAAACATTGTTTATAAACGTTGGAAAGAAATTGCTTATTTTCATATTTTGTAGTTAAGAAACTACAAAATTCATTAAATAATTCATTTTATGTTTATAAACAATAAACGTGTTCATAAACATAAACGTTATAAACGTTGGAAAGAAATTGCTTACTTTCATATTGTATAGTTAAGAAACTACAAAATTCATTAAATAAGCATTTTATGTTTATAAAATTAAACGTGATTATAAACATAAACGTGTTTATAAACATAAATAAACAATGTTTATAAACGTTGGAAAGAAATTGCTTATTTTCATATTTTGTAGTTAAGAAAAAGCAAAATTCATTAAATAAACATTTTGTTTATAAACATAAACAAACAATGTTTATAAAAATTGTTTATAAACGTTGGAAAGAGATTGCTTATTTTCATATTTTGTAGTTAAGAAACTACAAAATTCATTAAATAATTCATTTTATGTTTATAAACAATAAACGTGGTTTCAACCATAAACAAACAATGTTTATAAACATTGTTTATAAACGTTGCAAAGAGATCGCTTATTTTCATATTTTGTAGTTAAGAAACTACAAAATTGATTAAATAAACATTCTATGTTTATAAACAATAAACGTGTTTATAAACATTGGAAAGAGATTGCTTATTTTCATATAGTTAAGTATGTAGTTAAGAAACTACAAAATTCCTTAATAATTGATTAATGAAAAGAAACTAGTTAATAAAAAAAAAAAAGAGGTTTGTGTTCTAAAATCCCGTTTTTACACGTTGCAGAGATAGCCTTCAATGTTTGGAATAAACTCATTTTCTCTTCAACTTTCTTCTCTTGCTTATTAATGTTTTTTATCTTGAGAAACCAGGACATTTATGAAAAAGATTTTCGTGCCATAAATTCGCGTTTTTACGCGTCACAGTAAAAAAAAAGCGTTTTTACGTGCTTTAGAGTATGTTTAGATTCAGTGAATACGGTTAAAATTCCCTTTTGATTTTCATCTTTCTTTTGCTTTTAAAAGGTATTTTAAAGTTAATCCATCAATTAGATATAGAGGAAAAATTTTCTCAAAACTGCCAAAAATTGCCTGATTTCTGGGAAAATGTTGTTGGCTTTAACACTGAGAATATTAAAACCAAAGTTAGACTGTAGTACATTTTTATTAGAATTTGATATAGATAAGCATAATTGAAAAATATTCTCAAATTAAACATTTTTCAATATGTGGACATGAGCAAAAAGCAGTGCTTTCCTGCTAGGAGATTTGAATTTATTTTCCCCTTTTTGTGACAGATGAAATGAAATGATAAATTAGGAAAGGAACCTTTTATTTTAAGGAAGGATTTCAGGCCTAAGTAGAATACCTTCCCAGAATTTGCCATTTATGACTGAGGAAAAACTGGAAAAAACCTGTTAGGAAGGAACTGAACCCAACCAACTCCTGCTCACAAGATAATGCCTTAATGACCTTGTTAGCTTAGCATGACAATCAAATGCACAAAGTGGCATGATCAGTTGAACTAGTCATGATTATATTGCAATGATTTATATGCAATGTATTTGCATATATGCGCATACTTCGCACATTTTAATGACGATAATAATAATGCTTACTTTTACATATATTTGTAGTACAATTCACAATGTGCCAGCGTCCAATTTGTTAAGTTTTCAGCAAAACAAAAACCCAAACTAATGCACATAATTGTAAATTTTTCTTACTTTACTTCAAGTATATCACAAAAAAAAAAAAAAAAAACATGCAATACAAGCAGAAAAATACGGGACTGCTGCATGGAGCAATCAGCAAAAATATGAAAATTAATTTCGGAAAAGGATTTTACATTAATATTTTTGAAAAATTTTGATTACCAACCTAGTGCACCTGGGCATGTATAGGGCAGTTGTGCATTAATTAAACTGTAGCAAACATTGAAAATGCAAAACTAATATTAAAATATAGTACTTACAAAGCTGTTGACAATGGAGTGGCAATATAACCTCAACTTAGGAATATCTAAGTTGAGGTTAAAACTAATATTATTTATAACTTATTTTATACCTAGTTGTCTTCTCCTTGAGCATGGTTCCTAAAGTAACCATGTACTATACTTCTTGGGATCCAATGGAGGAGGCTCATATGTCTTTGTACTTCACAAGTTATTGCCCCATATGTGAGACTTTACTGAAAGAATACTAAATTATCTAAAGCACAATAACCTGAAAATAAATGTATGTAAAACAAATCTTTATTATAATCATAAAGATAACACCAAAGTTAAGTTGACATTGAATGAAACTCCTGTTGAATATGTGCAATATACTAAATTTTAGATGTATACATATGATTATAATTATAATGTAGATCAGATATCTAAAATGAGCTTAGGATTATATCTTTTAAGACACCCTTCTTGACATATAGATATTTCAGTATTAAAAATTGCATACTATGATCTAATTTATTTAATATGGCATAGAAATATGGAGTGATATGGCAATTTGTAACATGAATCATATTCTGGTCCTACAGAAAAAGTTTTAAGAATTATCTACAAATTAGATAAAACAATGTAATGAAGTATTTTTTAGACACAAAATTATTTAACTGTAGTTTCACTATATGTACCATGTAATTCCTACTAGTAACGCATTCCAAGATATATGCTAATGGTTAAAATAAGGAACATTATGATTATAATACTAAGGAAAAGAAAAACTTTATAGAATTTGTAAAATATGGTCACAGAACATGACCTGTTAGTCAGTGGCAAAAAATTTTATAATAAATTACTGCCAGAAATAAAAATATGAATGGAAAGAATTTTAAAACACAATTATATATAATTGATAGATGTTTTTACAGGGTGGATGAACTGTAATAATATAATGAACTTGCATTTGTGTATATGTAATACTTGTTACTTGTATGTAATACTTGTGCATATGTAATACTTGTACTGCATGTTACTTGATACAGAATGTAAGACAAAACCTGAAACTGCAACATGTTTATAGGTGAAAAAAACAAAAAATTATTATTATTATTATTATTATTATTATTATTATTATTATTATTATTATTATTATTATTCCATATTAGGAGATTCTCTGGCACGACATATGATTTTCTTCAGTGTCTATAGAGACCAACTCTTTTCACATCCTCATCAATATTTGTTTTGCACTTGTTTTGTATTTCAACTTTGACATATTACATAAGTTAGGAGAACACCTTCACCATCAACACTTTTTTTCTGAACACAAATGGTGATACAGAGGATTTTGCCAGTGAAATGGAGTCTTCGGTGTCTATTTCACTATGTGGAGAGGTCCTTTTTCACTACAAAGCCTTATTAGCTAAGCCCAGTCTTGAGGAACTATGATTGACATAGTGAGTGATTTTTAAATTTTTCTTTTAATTATGGCATGAAATTGTTTGCTTCCAAATGTGCATGTCTACGCAGAATGTATTTGTAAATAATGGTTTCCAGTGAGAATAATATGTAAAGTCAGATACATGGAAAAAGAGCATAATATTTCTGTTTTGAGAAGAGTTATTGTCTGACCATCAGTTTATTTCTTTATCCCACTTTTTGGTGGTTGTTTGGCACAATTTAAAAAGCATGAATAATTTCATTGCACCCTCTAATGGCCCTGATTCCTCCCAAACCAGCTCCCAACGCAACTGATTTGCACTATCCACTAATGTCAAATTTAAAACACATAATTTCCAAAATAAAACCATTAGTGTTCCTTAAATTTGGAGTAAGCATGCATTTCTGAAGATCATTGCAATTATTTTGTACCTGAAAGCCTGCTTTGTATTTTCTCTCTCGTTGGTGTTGCATCTCTTCTGTAATTCATCTAAATATTTCTTTCTTAAACCCTCTGTTTCATCCTTTTGTTCAGGAAGTGCATCTTTCAGAGCTCATTCAAATTTATTGCAGTCATTACAAGAGTCAAGAAACCACACTTTAAAACTTCAGCTGAGTTCTGAATTAAAATTCTAATCTATAATAACTGAGTTTTGTCTTTTTTTATCAACTACTGCTTCTTTGAAGGACTCTATATACAAGTTGTATATTATATTCACTTTAATTTCTTAACTCCGATACTTGCGAGTGGTTCTTTTTCTTGAATTAATGACAGTCTATAGATACAAAGGATTGATTTTTTTTCCATGTGTCTGGCAAACTTTTCCTCTTCCTGCTTCTCATTTCTTTGGGATTTTCTTGACCAGGAACTGACATTTCTTTATTGAGTGTCTAAATAGAAACAAACTCACTAACATTTATTTGTAAAGAAAATAAAATGTTAATTGATATCATTGTATGATTCAGTTGAACTACACACTCTTAAAGCTTCACTTACTTTTCATAAATGTATGAAACCGGTTTCGAGAACATTTAGTTCCCATCTTCAGCCAGGCTAAAGTTCAACTGTCGGATCATTTGTTGAGCTGTGGGAATATATATTCTGCTCTGGTGACGGTGTGATGAACTTGTAGTTTATGTTTTCATCCCCGGCAATGTCGAAGTTCATTATGCTGTCTTTGTATTTGTAGATGTAGATTTTCTCCCAGGTTGCTAATTCCATAGGTCCTTGTACTGATTTTAACAATTTTGCTTTATTTATTATGTCGTGATTTTGTGTCCAAAAATGATATACTACTGCTGATTTCTCTATTTGCTTGTACTTTATGTTCCTTAGCCATGTGCCTATGTTTCTCTTTGTTTTTCCAATGTAGATTTTTTCACATTCTGCACCGTTCACATATCATCCATGGGCCACAAAAAAATTTCAGAATATTCTTAAAGATTTTAATATCAGGTTGGCATCGATTAATAGATTTAATGTTAAAAACTTACTGATACATAATGTTAATGACAGTATTCCACAAGAAAAAAAATCAGGTATTTACAAAATAAACTGTGCAGAAAGTGAAAAAATCTACATTGGAAAAAGAAAGAGAAACATAGGCACACGGTTAAAGGAATATTTCAGGAACATAAAGTACAAGCAAATAGAGAAATCAGCAGTTATTATTTTTGGACACAAAATCATGACATAATAAATAAATCAAAATTATTAAAATCAGAACAAGCAATCTGGGAGAAAATCTACATCTACAAATACAAAGACAGCATAATGAACTTCGACATTGCCGGGGATGAAAACAAAAACTACAAGTTTATCACACTGCCACCAGAGCAGAATATACATTCCCACAGCTCAACAAATGATCCAACAGTTGAACTTTAGCCTGGCTGAAGATGGGAACTAAATGTTCTCGAAACCAGTCTCATACATTTATGAAATGTAAGTGAAGCTTTAAGAGTGTGTAGTTCAACTGAATCATACAATGATATCAATTAATGTGATTAGCTTCACTGTGCAAGTTCCAATTGACATTTAAGAAATAAAAGGTTGTTTGTAATAAATAATAATTAATATAACTATTAGCAAATTTTTGTTGCACTTACCTTTATCTTTAGATGATGTATCACTAGGTATAAATTCAAGATTATCTGAATTATTATTGCTATCAAAGACATACTTAAGAAGACTTTAATCATTATAATTTATAAGTCTTAATATTATTATACATTTTTTCAATATTTGTGGCACAACTTTCTATTTTTGAAAACTTAATTCTGATCACAGTGGGGATGTAATAGTATTTGTTCAGCAAAAATAAAATTACCTAAATTATCTAAAACAAAATTAAATAAAATCCTTTCTCATAATTATTAAAATATCCTTTCAATATTTATGATATTTAAATATTTATCATTTAAACATCTATTTTGTAATACTACATCCATCATAAGGCAACTCTGCTACTCATATTGCAAAGTAATGGAACAAGACAATACTTACTACCTCAATTTTCTCTCCCTTTTTCCACTTTCCTCAATTCACTTCCTTTCGAATTCCCTTCCCCCCTTTTATTTTCTGGCATTAACCTTTATTAGTTCCTTCAAAAAAGTATCCCTTAACCCATCTTTCTACTTAAAACTTATCTTGATTCATTTCATTATTCTCTCTTCCTTTAAGTAAGGAAGACATAACTTTATGTAAGTTAAGCTCAAATAATAAAATAATAAATTGGAAAGTAGGTCAAGATATGACCACTGGTGATCACAGATTAATCTACTTCGATTACTGCACACGAAAACCAAAATTTAAAGAAGGAAGAGGAGAGAAAATTTACAATTACAAACAAGCAGACTGGAATCTTCTGAGACAGGAATTTGAAAACTTAAAGTTTTCGAAGGAGTCCATTGATAAGGACCCAATAACCTTGTCCAAACAATATGAAAGGCCATGGAGAAATCTGTTCCCACAACCATACACAAAAAATATTATGATACTATTTGGACGGATGCACTGCAAAAAGCAAGAAGCAAAGTTAGGGAAACTAAGAAGAATTGATCAAAGATTGATAATTGCAGAAGAAAGGGAGAGAAACCTCAATAAATATAGAGAAGCTAAAAAGAAATATAAAACCACTTTAGAAGAAACAAGGACGAACTCATGGAAAACATTCACAGAAAAGAAATTAGACACCAATATATGGGGAATTCCCTATGAAATTATGGAAAAAATCAAGAAACCGGATATTCTAAATACAATAACAAAAGACAATGGTGAAATGACTACAGACTGGAAAAGCTCTGTAAATGCCCTTTTGGACAAGTTACTTCCACAGAATGATAAAAGTATGGATAATATTCCACATTCAAAAAAGAGTGGATATGAATACCATATATAGAAATAATAGACTAATCTACCCCTTTGATGTGTTGGAAATTAAGTTAGCTATAAATAAGCTAAAAAGGGATGTAGCAGCAGGTCCAGATGGAGTAATGAATGAAGTTCTGATGAAATTGGAAGATAAAATTACACCGTTCTTAGGTCAACTTTTTAATGACTGCGCAAGGGCGCTTTCCCTATTGCTGGAAAGCAGGAAAAGTTATTATCCTGAAGAAAAGTGCTGACAAGGATCCTAAGGAGCCGAAATCATATAAACCTATATGCCTCTTAAATACTCTTGGAAAAATCTTGGAAGCACTCGTCTATAAAAGTTTAAAAGAATTTAGGATCATGACGGGCATGAATAACAATTAATTCGGCTTTAGAAAAGGAAAATCGACTCAAGATGCAATAAACCACCTATTAGAAATGGTCAATAACTCAAACTCAAAATATTTCATTGGAATTCTAACTGACATTTCTGGCGCTTTCGATAATTTATGGTGGCCGGTACTATTTGAGAGGTTATGGGAAATAGATCTCCTTAAATGTCTTTATGCAGTATTAATGGACTACTGCAAAGACAGAAGGGTTCATGTAAAAGGTACTGAAGAAACAATTTACAGAGATATAACTAAGGGATGTTTCCAAGGCTTGATCTTAGGACCAATTTTTTGGGACATAGTTTTGGAAACTCTTTTAGACAAACTAAATAATGATGAAAATGTGGCAAAAACCATCACGTATGCCGACGATGTTTTATTTCTAATAGAAGGAAACAATAGAGCAGATATAGAAAGAAGAGCGAATAAATTAAGTAATTGGTGTAATAAAACTAAACTCCAAGTCACTCCAACTAAATCAGGCTACATGCTTTTGAAAGGTAATCTCAAAAGAGATCCATGCATAAAATATAACAACCAAAATATAAGATGCCAAAAAGAAGCAAAATATTTGGGAATTTACTTAGATGAGAAACTAAACTTGGAAACACACTGAATACGTACGAAAAAAATCCAAAAACTTTATGATGAAATTAGCAAGATTAGTTCAGTGGAATTTTAAAATTCCATTAAATGTCATTACAGCATACTACACGAGCATTTTTGCTTCAATAATGACTTATGGAGCAGGGGTCTGGGCTCTGAGGATGAAGGATGTCCAAATAAAAACTCTATTAAGAAGATCACAAAGGAAGGTGTTATTTAGATTTACAGGGGGATTAAGCACCTCACCCACTATGGCCCTTTTTGTAGTAACAGGAATATGGCCAATTGACCTATTGATTAAATTAAGAGGCGCTGTTTATTGGTTGAAGAAAGGCAACTTGGAGAAAGTAAGTTTAATAATCGGCAGTCACTGCAACAATTTAAATGAAATAAAACATAGATTAAAAGAACAATGGCAACACGAATGGGAAAATGCCGAGACAGGCAGGAGAACTTTCGACTTATTTAACAACATTTTTGAGAGATTAAAACTAAAATTTATACAACCTACCAAAGGCATGATACATTACCTTATAGGACATGGGCCTTACAAAACTTATTGGAAGAAAATCAACAGAACAGGACGATATCTGTACACTTTGCAAAACACAAGATAACCCAGAACATGTGTTATTTGAATGCACATGCTATTTAGAACATGTGAGAGAAGAAAGAAATTTTAAGTGGCCATCAGGAGCACATATACTTAGAAATAAGGGCCTATATAAATACCTCGAGCACGCCACACTCAAAATAAGTAACCTAGCAAGGGAAAAGGTAATACCACAAGAGCAGATAATAAGATTTAATGAAAAAGCTGAGGACGAGGTAAGAAGATCAGAACGCATACGTATGCAAAGACAACCCCCAAACACAAATAACTAACAAGAATAGAAAATATAGAAAATAACTTTAATTAAATCAACAGGAAGAGAATATTAAAAGGAGAAGATAAAGGTAAGGAAGAAGGGAATATGGAGATGAAAATGCCTAAAAAATATAATAAACAGGGATAATTTTGATTAACAACCTGAAGTAGAGAATATACCTATAAGAGTTTTGACACTGGGAAGAAGATGGAAGAAGGAAGATCACAGAAGGAAAAGGAAGGATGTTGGAGATACACGGGAATGAGCCACGGCAGGAGATGGAGGATGGAGTAGTGGTGTCCGGAGAGGAGGAGCTGAGCGCAAGAAATGGTGCAACCAGGGGACCAGGAGGATCAAGCGAGATGGAAGAAGGAATGGTTGGGAAGAAAAGATGGAGAGTAATATGGTGGAAGCGAGGTAACAGTGTTTAATGAGTTCAAGTGTTGGGACAAATAAATGAAATGAGTAGGAAAGATTAATAGTGATAAATGAACTTTAAGTGAAGTAAGTTGTCAAAGAGAAGGATATTATTATAATTGTAATAAATTAAGGAGAATTGAAACAATTAAGGATAATGTTCAATTAAAGAGAATCTCTGCCGAGTACTGGATACCAGTACATACCGCTGGTAATCAGTGGTTAGTAATAGTATAGTTGTATAGTTATGGAATAAATTTAAAGGATAGAATAGCTGGCTACCAGCTATATTCCTACTGGCTCCCAATAATATTGTTAAATTGTTAATTTGGTAGCTTTGTAGATTTTGGAAGATTAATTTGGGAAGTAGTTAAGTAAATTTATATATTGGTTCAATTAATTTTTTTTTCTTTATTGTTTTATTATATTATTTTAATCTAGTTATCAGGAAAATCTGTAAATTAATGTATTAAAATATTATTGAATTGTATAGTAATAATAATAAATGGAAAATTTGATATACACGCCCTGCTTTAGGAAACCAGGTACCAGGGTAGCGTATACAGATTTTATATATCTATTACATATTATACATTATATATATATATCTTCCTTTAAGTTTGCATGTTTAAACCTTCTTACACTTCAACTTCTCCAAACTAATCTAATAACTCAATCCCTTTTGGCCATATTTTCATGTACTTGTTAATTACTACTTTTCTCCAGGGTTGAAACTACATTCATCACCAGCTGATACCAAGGCTGCTGGTGCTACATCATCTTTACATGGCTGACCTGTAGCACTATAATTTTTAATGATCCACGGTCGCTTCCTCTTTCACCTTTCAAATCATCATGCCAATGTATATTATCTTCTCTCTCCTTCCTCAATGATATATTTCTTTCTTCTTCCAGACCATTTTCTCACATGTGTCAGTTTTGTTCTTTTCTTCTCCATCTTCCTTTCAAAACCGTAATGTTTTTAGTTAATTCATCAGAAAATACTCTTTCATACTATTTTCTTGATGATTCATATCTTGTCACGTTCCATCAATCTACAATTCTGCACCTTTAACAATAGCTTTATTCCCTTCACCTCTTGCTTGTTTATATTTTAAAATAAAATGCTTCTCGAATTTCTTTCCTCCTTATTGTAATCTTGATCAACATCAATGTTTTTCCCCTTCAACTTTTTTGCATTACTAAGTTGCTACTTAAAATTCATATTGCTAATTTTACATGAATTGGTCTAAATATCCCTCTTTTTCTACTAATTCTGCAACAATTAACTATTTCTCATTCTGTTAATTTTATATGCAATTTGTCTTCAAATAGTTGATACAATTAACCTTATCTTTAATAATCTCTTCTTAGTCGAAATATTTAAAACATTCTTTATGGTTTCACTTACATGAAATAAATGGAAAATGCTTGTTTCACTGTGTTCGATGTCAAATTGAATTAATATTGAAACCATGCCTTTGTTTTCCTCAGTTCCAAATATGATTATATTTCTTTTAATTTGTCCAGTTTTGCATTTCCTTGTTCATCTTAATTTTTCTTAGTGTGTTGCTAATTTCATATTTAATTCCTTATTGATCAAATGCAGTATCCCTTTGAAGTCTTCTAGCATAACATCCAATTTTATTTCTACCTTTTTTCCATTTTCTTTAATTTTAACTTCTGATATTATCTTTAATCTCACTATTTCATATCCTCAGGACCTACCTGGGTTTTTTCCACAGCTCCACATAACCAGCATTTTATGGAGTATCAGGTACATATTTATTGCTCGTACAGTGTTTTCCATTTAGTTATTAATCAGTTGCACCAGTATATTTCCCTACAAGTGTTTACAGCATTTAAAAATGTCTGGTGTTATGCTATCTCACCAAGGAACACTGTCATTTTTATAACTACAAATTATCGATTCTACTTCCTCTACATTTGTGTCATACAAGTATACACTGAGATATACATGACCTCTCATTACCAGGTGCATGCTTATGTTTTTTATAACATGAGGTGAGAGTTGCATTATAGCAGCCAGTGAATGGCACCAGATTGTGTTTATGAAATGTTATGTAATCGTAGATATGCCCAAAATGCACTGAAAGCAAGAAAGTTTCCCATGTTATTTCAATGTTAACATCAACATACAGTGATACAATATAAAAAAAATTCCAACACTTTTTCAAAGATTAACAATGTACAACAGGCAATTTGGAATAAAAATATCTTAACAGTGCACCATGGTATAGTCTTGATTTTTGAAGTGCTATTGATCCAAAATAGTGACAGTGGTTACAATGCCCAGCATATTAGAGTTCTTCCATTTGCCATTAGATGGCAGTAGCATATTTCATTTGACAGCATGCACCAAGAAATCAGCACAGTACATTACCCTATATTAGGGTGAAGATGAAGATGGGGAGTATAATAAAATAAATATAAGGAAATCTGATAATAAATTTGACATCCTGTTTATGTTGGTCAACTCTGTAACAATGCCTATTTTGGACCACATGCTCAAAGAGGTTAAGTAATCAGTAAAGATAGGAAAAGTTTAAAAAAAAAATTGACAAAATATGAAAGTCATACCTCAAAATTTGGGTAGGAAGTATACATTTTTCTTTTTCTTTTATAAGCTATGAAATTTCTGGACTTTTAAGAAAACCATTAATATTTAGCTAAATATTTATTCACATGTCAATAACATTCATTATATTTATGCCATCTTCTGGAAATAAATAACAAGTATTATTTCAACATTTTCAGGTAGGATAGGGCATCTCCTGTCAGTTATAATAATTTTATATAATGAAAAGTTATGCTTTTAATTACTGATATGGTAGGAGAATTAGCAATCTCTTCTGAGTTGAAATATTAGAACACACTTTATGGTTTCACTTATATAAGTTTTACTCAGGACAAGTGTTTCATGAAACATGTCCTGAATAAATCTCACATAAGTGAAACCGTAAAGAGTGTTCTAAATATTTTGATCAGAACAGATTATTAATGCGTGTTTCACTGTGTCCAATTCCAAATTGAATATAAGAATTTGTGTTGCTACATTATGCAATTTTATGCATAATGGGATAATTTTGCCTTGCTTAAGAACCTAACTCATTAAATTGCTTGAATATAAAATTGAAAATTGACAATATTTAACACCATATTTTCACATTTTTAAAACTGAAACCACATGAATTCTGATATCTTGAAAATAATAAATTCTTTCATTAAATATCTTCTAAAAACACCAGCTGTGGTGTACTGCAACTTTAAGGAGTTAGCTACTCCTTAAAAATACAAACCTTTTAGCACATAAAACTTCTGGAGGGAATGAAATGTAGTTCTGAAAAAAGATCACTGATTATCAATATAAAAAATATAAAATCTCATGTTCTACCTCTTTCTTCAAACCAGAAACTAGAAGGAAAAAGTAACACTGGACATAATTAAAATTCATATTAATTTATTTCATTGCAAATTTGTTCACAAACTTAATGAAAAGCAATAGGTCTTAAATTTGTCTATACATTTCAGAAATGTACATACATTTATATCAAAGATAGGTTATTAATTTTTCCTCTTCAGCTGTATTAACAATGATCCATTTTTGTTCAAAAATTAAACATGTACCCAATTGTAATTTTCATCTTTACTGGCATTTTGACTATACAGGTATCAAAATATGCACTATATAACCTAATTAAAGAATAATGAAATAAGAGCCCTTTCATCATTAATGAAGAAAGAACTTTTAATGTTTTTCATCCCTATTTTAAGATCAATGCCGTAATTCTTATTTACTTGATCTCTGAAAACTTATAAGGTTTGCTGTAACAAAGTGACCAACCAGATTCCTTGGCTCTGTACTAATTATTTTTATTCTTGAATGTACATGAGGAAACAAAACACTCATGCATGTACATTTTTTAAATAATCATATGCTTTTCATTTTTCATTTGAAAAATGAAATTTGGAAGCTCTTTATTGGGAAGCTTGGGAAAAAACGATAAATATCAG
This sequence comes from Metallyticus violacea, assembly GCA_030762175.1. Classification (NCBI taxonomy): domain Eukaryota; kingdom Metazoa; phylum Arthropoda; class Insecta; order Mantodea; family Metallyticidae; genus Metallyticus; species Metallyticus violacea. The sequence goes on along the minus strand of CM060842.1, from coordinate 79,130,523 downwards.
CATACCCAATGGCCACTAGCAACTAACCAATCATATACTTTTCATTCTATGAGTTGTTTATGAGATACAGGTTGCACATGGTTATGCAAAGTGCACAGTGGAAATATTGGCCAGTAGTACATATACAATCAAGTGCACTGTGATTTAAATAAAGCTATGTGATCTAAAAGTTAGCTGCAAGTCAGAATCTCTCTGGTTCTCCAGGAGCACCAAGTACAAACCATCTGGAACGTGTAGTCACAGCTTGACGTCTCACTATTCTTTTATGATCATCAAGACAGAGAGCCAATTCCTGAACAACCTGTAAGAATTTAAATTACATAACTGATAAGCAATTATCCAAAACATAATTAGATATATCTCTTTTTACATATATCTGTACTCTTCATGCTAAGTGCTTTTGAAAAAAATGATGAAATTAATTCATTTGCCATATTCAAAATTAAATTTAATGAAACACAGTTCTACTCTTTCTAGAAAATTACAAGCACAAATTAAATAAATTTAACCAATGTGATTTTTAGCAAATTTATTGGCAGTAACTTCAATGTGTTAGGATTTTAAAATTTAAATCCTAACCTTAAAAACATGTTTCAATTTGAACTCTGGGGAATGCAGAACCTTCAATTTTGACAAAAAGCAAAGTTCTAAAAGAAGATGAAGATGGAAAGGTAAAAATGGAGATGAAAGATCTGGCTGAAAAGTTAAGACAGAAACAGGTAGTGCATTTCTCCTTTGTCAGATAATATTTTTGTACAGTTAATAGACATACATTAAAAATTACAGCAGAATGCAACATATTATCATTTTAATTGATATCATTGTATGATTCAGTTGAACTACACACTCTTAAAGCTTCACTTACTTTTCATAAATGTATGGAACCGGTTTCGAGAACATTTTGTTCTCATCTTCAGCCAGGCTAAAGTTCAACTGTCGGATCATTCGTTGAGCTGTGGGAATGTATATTCTGCTCTGGTGGCGGTGTGATAAACTTGTAGTTTATGTTTTCATCCCCGACAATGTCGAAGTTCATTATGCTGTCTTTGTATTTGTAGATGTAGATTTTCTCCCAGGTTGCTAATTCCGTAGGTCCTTGTACTGATTTTAATAATTTTGCTTTATTTTTTATGTCGTGATTTTGTGTCCAAAAATGATATGATATGATATGATTTCTCTATTTGCTTGTACTTTATGTTCCTGAAATGTTCCTTTAACCGTGTGCCTATGTTTCTCTTTGTTTTCCCTATGTAGATTTTTTCACATTCTGCACAGTTTATTTTGTAAATACCTGATTTTTCTTCTTGTGGAATACTGTCATTAACATTATCTATCAGCAAATTTTGAACATTAAATCTATTAATCGGTGCCAACCTGATATTAAAATCTTTTAAGAATATTCTGAAATTTTTTTGTGGCCCATGGATGATATGTGAATTTTTTAAAAATAAGTTTATCTTTTGTTGCTGAAAGTGTTGTGGTTTCTTTGATATGTTTTTGTCTCTTGAATTTCTGCACCTTTTTATGTACTAGTTCTTTTTTAAAACCATTTTTAACTGCTGTTTCTTCTATTTGTTTGTATTCTTTAAAATATTCTTCTTTGCTAATTTGTAGGTTAACTAGCCGGTGTGTTAAACTGTAAATTACTGCATGTTTATGTGCTGTAGGGTTAAAACTGTCAGCTTTGATGTGATTATCTGCATGTGTATTCTTTCTGTATATTCCAAATTTAAGTTTTTCTTGGCATTTCATTATTTTAATATCCAGGAATGGCAGCATGTTATCTGTTTCTATTTCGTATGTAAATGATATGTTTTTATCTTGAATATTTAGAAGTTTTAAGGCATCGTCAATGAGTTTTTTGTTAACTATGGCAAATATATCATCCACATATCTGTACCATACCTTAAATATGAATGGAAACGCTGTGTTGATGTGTGTTTCAAATCTACTCATGAAGAGGTTAGCTAGAAATGGAGATAAGGGGTTGCCCATTGTAAGTCCTGCTTGTTGTTCATAAAATTTTCCTTTAAAAGTGAAAAAGGCTTGGTTTATGCAAATTTCTGTCAGTTTGATGTATTCTTTTATATGTATATCATTAATTCCACTTGTTTTTAGCCAATCATGTAGATAAATCAGGAGTTTTTCTTTTGGTATGCTAGGAAACAGAGATTCTATATCGAAAGATATAAGAGTGTCAGAGGGGTGCAATTTTATGTCTTTAATTTTTTCTATTAACTGATATGAATTATTTATGCTCCTGGTTTGAAATTTTGGTAATGCCTTGAATCTATTAGCTAACCATTTTGCTAAATAGTAAGAGGGAGTATTGATGTTGTTAATGATGGGGCGCATACCATTTCCAGTCTTGTGAATTTTAGGTAAACCATATAACTTAGCTATTTTAGGGTTGCTCTGTTTTATTTTGAATATTGTTTCTTTTGGAATGACTGTACATGTTTTCAGAACCTCATTGATGGAATTAACACACCTTTTCAATGGGTCTGATGGGATCTGAACATATTCTTTTTTATTTAATAAATTCTGCATTCTATTATTATAATCTTCTTTATCCAAAATTACTACTCTGTTTCCTTTGTCTGCTTTAGTATAAACAACATCTTTTTCATTTAAGGATTTTATTGTATTCTTATAAGTGTTGTGTACTGCTGTATTCTTTTTAACAATGCCTTTAAAAACTTTTTCTGATTTAATTCTAACTATTTCTTTTTCTTTGTTCTTCAAACCTTCAATGGCCACTTCCAAATCTACCAAATAATCCTCTATTTTAGTGGAGTATTGTACACAAGTTTTTAAGCCTTTATTTAGAAATGCTAATTCTTCTGTTTTGAAATTTTCATTAGATAGATTTTCTACATAATTCTGCTTAGGGTTTGGGGTTTTCTTTGGTTTTTTGATAAAGCTTACTAAATTTTCTTTTTTGATTGCTGACTTTTTTGTTTACTTGAAATTGTATATGTTCTAAGGCTGTTCTAATTAAATTATCCCATATTATGCAACCTAACCTCTTTGAAATCTGTAAGTGTTTTCCGTATAGTTTAAGATCAATATTTGCCATTTTAGTATAATGTTTTGACTTTTCTATTTGAATAACTTTTTTGTCGGCAGCTAACTGCTCCCGACTGTTGTGGTTACATTTAACGATTTTTTGGACGAACTTTGGACACACTTTATGTTTAAGGCAGCGGTTTAAAAAATGAATATCTGCAGAAATGAGTCGGCTTTTTTCTTTTAATTTTATATACTCTTTAATGTCCTATTTTAAGTTATTAAAATTGCAGTTGAAGTTATTTAGGTTATTGTTTGTGTATTCCATCTTATCGTCGTCGCAAAACGAATTAATGCGGGTCAGTGTTCCTACGGCTCGAAGGCCTATTTATTACTTAAATGTAAATTGGAACTTGCACAGTGAAGCCAATCATATTAATTGATATCATTGTATGATTCAGTTGAACTACACACTCTTAAAGCTTCACTTACTTTTCATAAATGTATGGAACCGGTTTCGAGAACATTTTGTTCCCATCTTCAGCCAGGCTAAAGTTCAACTGTCGGATCATTCGTTGAGCTGTGGGAATGTATATTCTGCTCTGGTGGCGGTGTGATAAACTTGTATTTTATGTTTTCATCCCCGACAATGTCGAAGTTCATTATGCTGTCTTTGTATTTGTAGATGTAGATTTTCTCCCAGGTTGCTAATTCCAACATAGGCACACGGTTAAAGGAACATTTCAGGAACATAAAGTACAAGCAAATAGAGAAATCAGCAGTAGCATAACATTTTTGGACACAAAATCACGACATAATAAATAAAGCAAAATTATTAAAATCAGTACAAGGACCTATGGAATTAGCAACCTGGGAGAAAATCTACATCTACAAATACAAAGAGAGCATAATGAACTTCGACATTGTCGGGGATGAAACCATAAACTACAAGTTTATCACACCGCCACCAGAGCAGAATATACATTCCCACAGCTCAACGAATGATCCGACAGTTGAACTTTAGCCTGGCTGAAGATGGGAACAAAATGTTCTCGAAACCGGTTCCATACATTTATGAAAAGTAAGTGAAGCTTTAAGAGTGTGTAGTTCAACTGAATCATACAATGATATCAATTAATATGATTGGCTTCACTGTGCAAGTTCCAATTTACCTTTAAGTAATATTATCATTTGTTAGCATTCCCATCAAAGATTTCTAGAAGAGACACCTCACAGAAAAGAGCAGCTGGAATAATAAATTACATAAAATTATTATCAACTGTCTTTTGTTTACCTTTGCTTGTGTTAGACCTCATTCACCATGAAAATTGAACGCAAACATAATCAAATAAGACATAACATGTAAACTTAGTACTATGTACGCATTCAAAATGAAGATGCAAATGTAAGTATTACTTGCTCTTACACTGCATGAAGACATCGCTGGAGCCCCGTCCCGAGCAGCAGAGAGCTGAACTCGAGCAACAGTGGAACTTCTGGTATATCAAGACGCAACCAAAATGAAAAAGGCATCTGCTTGTAACAGTGTAAATGATGTATTATTTTTTTGTTAAAGGTTATATAATCTTTGCCTTGTCCTCCATAACATTCTGGTTGCAACATGTTGCTCCTTATAACAAAACCAAGTTTTTCAGATGTATTTCAACTTCAACTTATCATTTCGTTGTCTTATTAGAATTTGTAATTAATTCATATACTCACACTAACCTAAACCTAATAGGGGTAAATCTTAGAAACCAGTGGACCCAGCGGTTTGCTGCAGAAAGCTACAGCCTGGCAGACTACTCTTGCCTCATTTTCGTAAATAAAAATTAATAGGAGATTGGTGCTAATAAGTAGACAGGGAAATCATTGTTAATGGTAACAAATCTCCTTTAATTCCAGTAGAAAAAAAAAGTTTTGTACCAGAGTTTTTGAATCCACTAATTTTGCATTTCTAGCACAAGCTCTAATCCATCTGAGCTAACTTGCTATTGTGCATTATCATCTATGTATCTTTCTCCAGTTTGGGACTGAGAGGAGCTCAGCTTCTACGCTGTTGCTCGGGATGGAGCTCCAGCAGTGTCACCTTATGGTTTAAGGTTATATTAAGTATTACCCAATCAAAAAAAGAACAAGCGAAGATCAACTATCAGTTGATTGAAAATGGCTGCTTCTGAGTAGATGGTGGTAGCATTTATGCATATGCAAATTGCTGTAACTAATTTGCTTGGAGTAATATAAGCAAGGATTGCTTTTGTATGATGTAATTAATCTTTCATCCATTGATGCTATTGTGTCTTCAGAGCCACTGATCTTCAGCTCCCTCTACCACAGAGCTCTACAAACAGAGCAGCTGCGTTCTGATTGGCTGATTTCTTAAGTTTAAGTTAGACATAGATGCAAAATCATAGATTTATTTTTATATATATGTGAACTATTGTGAATAGTTCCAGTACAATACAAAGCATCTAGTTTTTATGTTTAAGTTTACATTACATTTAATTTTCATTTCATGAGGCCTTAGAGTACTTGGAAGATATACTAAACAGTCTATTTCACATTTTTAATATTCCTATTTTAAAAATATTAAAAGTAGCAATGAAGCTTAAAACACTGACCTCTTGTTTATGTGGTAGAAGCAATATTGTTGGATAATTACACATACTGCATAGGCACTGCAAGGCCATACATCGCACTTTCTAGAACATTAAACAAATACCAAGTAGGGTCTTTCATAAATTAACATTGTAACATTTGCAATTTTAGATTAAAATTGATTATTCATATTAAAATGGCTATCATTATTAATTCATGAAGTGTGTTACAATGAAAGTAAAAATATATTAAAAACAAATAAGTCATACTTTCTATTAATTTTATTAACTTAAATTTATTGGTGCTTTTTTTTCTAGTGTAAGTATTGAGGTCTTAATCACAGAAATGCCCCTTCCATTGTAAAAGCATAGATTCTAAAATTTTAATGATTTTCAAACTCCAGTGACATTGACAGAAAAACTATTACAGTCTCCAAATTTAGCCCTATTTCCAACATCTAAAAATATATGGCAATTACTGAAACAAATGCAAAGCTACTGATAGTCATTGATATATGTATATCAGCATTTTATTTAAGGCATAGTTTATTTTATATATAATGTATTTATTTAAACAAATAAAATTTCAAATAACATTGCTTACACACTCAAAAGCAAATTCCTAGCTAAAATGTATTCAATTTGATCACAAAGTGTGAACTATGAAAGAACGATATACAACAGAGATGACTATAGCAAGTTAATTCCAAGTTATACTAAGTTCACAAAGTGTTACAGCGTGTTATCAATCAATAGTGTTATGTCATAACAGCTCTATATTGCTGTCCACACTTAGAAAGTAGCGATCCACTCTAACTTGACTTGGCAATGGTCACTTCTGATACGTTATAAATACAGATAAATGACATGTTTATGTTTGTAGTTTATATTAATGCCTTACCAATGAATCCTTATAATGTGAGAGTCTTAGGAATTTTTTTAGGAATGTATTAAGATGATCTTGCAGCAATGCACGTTTTGCCTCTATGAGATCTCTCAGAGTTTCAAGGATGGATAGCAACAAAGCAACTTCATCACGGCCTAAGCATTCTTCTACCAGAGATAGTAGCTGTTAAAAATAAATTATGATTTAGCCTTTATCATAATTTCAATAATTAATTATGAATACCAAGCATTCATAATTTTATATATGTCTTAATCTATTCAAATTAAGAAGCACAAAAATATTATTCATATTACAACATGAAACATAACCTTAACTTATGTATTCACTTTACACTATACTATACTCCATTCACTTACACAAAGGTAAGTGAATGGAGAATCTCTCCCATCTTCAGTTGCTCACTTCACATGAAACATACTTTTCAAGCCAATACATTTATAAGATCTGAAGCAATCATCAATCACAGCTTCTGCAATGATTACTTATAAAATTTAAAATATCATGCCTACTGCCATGGTCTTTAGGTTAATAAATGAAATGGGTCCTTTAGTGCCTAAAGTTACTTGTTATTCTCCCTTACAGGATGATAAGAAAACTGGGAGGGGGAAAAAAAACTCTACCCAAGCACACTTGATTCTACCATGAACTAAGCCCAGGCTTGACAGTTGACAATACATACACTTTGAAATTTGATGTAGGCTATGTAGAAATGCACTGGCAGTATATTGATATTTTTTCTATTTGAAAATTCAGACACTACTATAAAAATGCACATATTTTACTTTCAGAGAAAATACATGTGAAATAGCTATGAAATATTACAATGCAGTCAAAGATTGATAGCACTCATTCCAAATGTCACTAAATTGTTATACTTGCTGTAATTCAATATGTATCATTTACTGTTTCTTCTCTGTGATTCTCAACACTGATGGTACTCAAGGAATGGTAAACTATTTAATATGAGGAACGGAGGATAATTTTCTGAGCTGTTAATGACAATCCTTCAGGTTCCCCCCCCCAAAAGATGATAATAATAATGATAATAATACTAATAATAATTATTATTATTATTAAAAAAATTCATATATAAAATTTCTAAAATATCTCATTCATCAAGAGTGAATTTGAGACTAAAAAAAAGCAGTTGAATGGATGAACAACATATTCACGATTAAATATTTTTGAAAATTGGTTAGAATACCTAGTAATGGCACTATAATTAGAAAGCAATGGCATATATAACAGAAATGCCATTATGCAGCAGAAGATTTAAAAAAAAATAAGCATGAGAGAACAAGATTTACGAGAAATTGACCATGCATGATGCTTATCTCAACCTAAACAAGTAAGTAAGAAATAATAATAATAATAATAATAATAATAATAATAACAATAATAATAATAATAATATTTATTTAGCAATGGATAATCTCAAACTATATGTATCGCAACAACTTAGGGTACAAACATGCAAGTTTAAAATACAATATTAAAATACAATAGCACCTATACAATAATATATGTATCCTAAAATACAAGTTGATTAAATTGAAATTCAAAATATAGATTTCTCTGTTTGTAATGAATTTTTCTGAGAAGTTCTTTGGTATGAGTTTCCAAATTTCTTTTCGTTTTTCCAATATATACCTGATCAGTCTTTGCAACTGATTTGGTAGATGCCTAACTTCTTCTAATAAGATATAGGATCTTTACAGGAAGATTGAAATATATTTTTATATTATGGGCATTTGGAGGAACATGCTAAGGTGAATATGTAAATTTTTTGAATTGCATATCTTCTTCTTTTATTTGTAATAGAAAACTTGTGTCTTTATTTCTTTTAACTTTTTTAATCATTTTATATACTAATTTTTTATGGAAACCATTACGTAGTACTGTGTGGAATGTATTGGTGTTTTTCTTTGTATTCTTTTCTAGATTGGAGCTTTCACTAATTTGTATGCAAGTCTATTTAGGATGGCATGCTGGTGTGTTGTGGGATTAAAGCTATTATTATATTCTTAATGTAATTGTCACTGTGGATAGGTTTCCTATATATTCCAAAGGCCAACCTGTTATAGTCTTTTATAATATTCTAATCTAAAAAGGGGATCCAACCAGTCTTTCCAATTCCAAATATAAACTCTACTGATCTTTCCTGTAAATTTAATAATTTTATGGCATTGTTAACCAGATGTTTAGTTATAATTGCAAATATGTCATTCAGGTATCTCTGCCAAGTCTTAAAAATTATAGGAAAAGCATCAGTTAGGCATTCATAAACAAATCTGCCAAGAAAGATGAAAGAGGGTTACCCATAACCAATTCAGAACTTTGTTGGTAAAACTTACCTTAAAATTAAAATAATGCTGGTTGATGCATAGATCTGTCAAACTGATAAAACATCTTTGCAAGTGAATACAGGTGTTAATGAATTACACCAAAATATTTTCAGAGAGTGTAGAGATGTTGTATATAAGCAATTTCATATAGGCAATGTATGGTCCACAACTAAACATAACAAAGTTTATGGTAATTAAAATGTAAATTGGAAACTTGCACAGTGAAGCTAATCATATAATTGATATCATTATATTATTCAGTTGAACTACACACTCTTAGTGTGTAAGTAAGTGAAGTATTAAGAGTGTGTAGTTCAACTGAATTATACAATGATATCAATTACAGTTTATGGTGTTTAACATTTTGGCATCAGAGGTTGATAAGTTGGTGTTAGAGTAAAGCCAGGTGAAAAATTAGTTCGCAATCTCTTTAAAACTGCCTTGCTAGCATAAAAATATCTATTTTCCTCAGCCCGTTATTAGCATTTTCAAGATTTAGTGCCATAAAAATCCATCAAATCTCGAACTAATGTGATAGTGTGACACTGATCATCCATCAGCTGCCTCCTTGCATTACATAGCCTACTCTAGTGGGAGTTTTCAACTGCTTATGTCACGTATTGCATAACACAAAAGTTGATGTTCTGCAGGCTGCAAATTCAATTCTTGTCACGCCGTTAATATGTTTTTATTCAATATGAAGTGCTACAATATGCATACTAAAGAATTATGAATGAAATTTACTTAAAGCTCTCTTTTATTCTCTTTCTCAACAATGAATTTATCAACATACATATGCTAATAAGTTTACTACTAACTTGATGTCTAAAACTCTATTGGGGATTCTTTAACTACTTGTGTGGCATAATGCATAACACAAAAGTTGATTTTCTACAGGTTCAATTCTTGGCATAGCATTAGTTTCTTCAGTGCTTGTGTTTTGTGATTTTCAAGGTTGTGTGTTTTTAGAATTGTTTGCATGTGTGTGTGATTGTCATGCTTGTAAGCATTTCCATAGGTTTGCAGTATCAATATTGATTTTGTGTGGCTCAGTCACACTTCAGCTATATAATGAAAAAAACCGTATTTTGACTCCGGTGGTTCTCCTTATGCAATCAGAGCTGTCCATATTGTTAGCTCTGGGAAATATAACAAATGAGTTAGTATCATATATTCAAAGATTATTCATAAGTCTACCTTTTGTAAGTATGGGTTGTACTTATAACTAATTTTTAATTTTAATTTTAATTCTGCAATACTTACATCCTGATATCTTGGTTCTACATCAGGACGTAATACTCCAGATTTCATTTATTTATTCCTCTTATATCTTTCAATACAATTTAAATTACAATTAAATTTTACAGATTTTAAAATCTACACTACTAACACTATGACTAAACAAAATTAAAATTTCAAAAACAAAACCGGTACTGGAATCCAGCACTACGGCTATTTACTATGACTTATAATAACATCTACAATTGCAACTGGTACCCAATAGCAATTGTTACATTTAAACTTTATTAATTTACAATTATTATCCGATTTACTCTATGCGTCTTCATTTCTGCTAACGCTCGGTATCCAGGCTGCTCCCCACTGGAATTCCTGGCAACGGAACCTGGACATCAGTGGAGTTGCTGCCGGTCTCAAGCAACAGCTATACTGGACCATGGTGTGTTGACAGTGTAGTTTCCTTCGCTTCTCTCCTTCTCTTGACCTCTGTCTACTTCTTCTCTCAACTGCTTCGTTTCCGCCCGAAAACTGCCATTATTCCTTTCTTCTGTCAGTTCTGCTCTCTTCTTCTTATTCAAATTGGGTGTTATCTTCTTTATCATCTTTTTCTTCAACTAATTCTAGTTGTAAATATCTTTCTTGCCTTTCCCTGATTCTCTCGGATCTTCTAGGGGAATATACCATTTCTGGCCTTTGGATTTTTTCTCTTGTTTGTTTTTTGCCATTTTTATACTCTTCTGCCATTTTGCATGATATTTTATTTGTTAGCTCGTTCAATGCCCTAAAATCATCTTCGTCTCTCATGATGTTCCAGATGTGTTTCCCAGCAAGTAGTCGTCTTTCCTCTGCTACTAATGACTGGTATTTAGGGCATTCAAATGAGACATGTTCCGGTGTATCGATTACGTTACAGTCCGTACATGTATTATTTGTTTGTAATTTAAATCTTTGCAAATATGAGCAATATGGACCATGGCCTGTTAAATAATGCACTAAACCCTTATTGGGATGAATGTGCTTAAATAGTAATCTTTCCTTTATGGATGGAAATATTTCATGCACTCTTCTACCTTCTTTTATTTCATCCCATTCTCGTTGCCATATTTGTAATAAAGAATCTTTGATTTCTTTTTTATTCCTACACTTTTTACCAACAATGTCCATTATTTTTGAGTTATTTTGTTTTTTAAGCCAATAAGAGGCTGCTCTTAATCGAACTAGATAATCAATTGGCCATATACCCAATATTACTAGTAGTCCCATTGTTGGAGAAGTGGAAAATGCCCCTGTACATCTCAATAAAATTTTTCTTTGGGAGCTTCTTAAAGTACGTATAAAATGAACCTCGCGTGCCTTTTCCCCCCAAACTCCTCCTCCATAGTTTAATATGGCTGCAAAGATGCTATTGTGATAGATTTTTATTCCGTTAGCATGTATATTAAAATATCTTTGTCCAATATTGGCTAACTTGAACATAACTTTTTCTGCTCTAGTTCTTGTGTTTTCTACATGTTTCTTAAAATTTAGTTTTTCATCCAAATATATACCTAGATATTTATTTACTGCTTGTCTCTTAATATTTTTATTGTTAATTTTAATACTCGGATTTCTGTTTAAGTTTCCTTTTAAAAACATATATGATGATTTGTGAGGAGCAATTTCCAATTTTGCTTTTATGCACCAATTGTTTACATGATCAGTTATTATATTTGATCTCTTTTCAATTTCCTTTCTATTATTTCCTTCTATTATTATTAGTAAGTCATCTGCATATGCGATAATATCTTTTATACTGTTTAATCCTTCTATTTTTTCTATTAGAGATTCCAAAAATATGTCCCATAATATCGGCCCTAAAATTGATCCCTGCGGACATCCTTTGGTAATTTCCTTTGTAATGATCTGGTTTGCACCCTTAACGTACACTCTTCTATTTTTACAATAATCTATTAACGAATTATAGATGCATTTTGGATATTTCTTTTTCCTTAAAATTTGAAACAGTACTGGCCACCATAAATTATCAAACGCCCCCGCAATATCGAAAAATATTGCTATTACGTATTTTTTATTGGTTATTTTTTAAGTTTCTATTGCCTCGATTATGGCATCCTCTGTAGACTTGCCTTTTCTAAATCCAAACTGTTTGCTGGTCATACCAATCATTGATCTATATTCATCTATTCTTTTGCTCAAAAGTTTTTCTTGGATTTTGCCCAAAACATTTAATAAGCAAATAGGCCTATAGGATTTCAGTTGCGTGGGATCTTTGTCAGCCCCTTTGTTTAAAATGATCACATTCACTTCCTTCCAGCAGTAAGGCACTTTTGCCTGCCATAGACAATTATTAAACAATTGACACAGGTACGGGGTAATCTGATCTTCCAACTGTTGTAGCACTTCCGACTTTATTTCATCCGGTCCTGGTGATTTATTCTTCTATAATTCCTTTATAATTTTTCTTATTTCAACTTCATGGTAGGGGAAAATGACACCTTCATCTATTTTTACAGTAATGAGTTCTTTTCTTAGTTTTCTGTGTTCTGAGTTATCATTTTCTTTAATATCATTAGGTAGTAGTTTTAGAAGTACGAGATTTATAGAGTCTATCCAGTTGACAGTCATTTTATCCTCCCCTTTATCCAGAGTGGATATTATTTCTGGGGTTTTTACTTTCTCCATTATTAGCTTGTAAGGTGTACCCCATATATTGTTGGAAAGGTTTATCTCTACGAAATTTTTCCATGCAGCTTGGCGATATTCTTCTATATTTTCCTTGTATTTTTTCCTAATTTCTCTATATTTATTTAAGTTATTTTCTCTTTCTGAGGCAATAATAGATTTCTGATAAATTCTTCTAGCTTTTCTAACTGATCTTAATTTTAACAGATTATTGTTCCAAAAGTGATGAACAAGGCTTGAACTCAAAAACAAATGACCATCTCTTACTCAAAAGGTGATGTCATAACCATGGCGCCAGAGTGATATGCTTAGAAATCTTGTTTTCCTTATCATGTGTTATGCTTTTGAGGGATATTTTCATTAGCCAGTGGCGTAATAGCATTTTACAAACTTATAGCCATAGCTTCGAAATTTGAACAGATAGGCCTTATGCTTATTATCCCAAATTGCTTAACAGTCTGAAATTATTTCTGTGTAATTCATTAACACCCTGTATATTAAGTACATGAGAGGTACCAACACAGACCCATGTGATACACTCATAGTTATGATCTGTTGATTCCAGAAAAATTTGCCTGTTTAGTACATATTCTGTTACACATGCCCTATTACTAGATAAGACTGTATTTTCCCCCTTATGCCATATATTTCCACTTTATTTAAAAGCATAGAATGTGACACACAGTCAAAAGCCTTAAACAGGTAAACAAATATCTCTGCAGTATTCATACCTTTATCTAAATTTATGGGTAAAATCCATGACAGCTGTTATAGTTGGAAAGGCCCTTTCTGAATCCATGCTGATGACAGTTAATGATACTATACTTATCTCAGAAATTAGAAATTTGAACTAATAAAACTTTTTCAAATAATTTTCCAAATACAGGGGTCAATGATATAGGACTATAATTATTTATATTAAGCATACTGCCATTTTATGTATAGGTTTAATTACACTTAGTTTTAGGCAATCTGGGAATATGCCTTCATTTATGGAATAATTGATAAGATGATTTAGAACAGATACATTTTTCAGTATTTTAGAGATAATCCATCCCAAACAGAGGAAGACTGATTTTTAAAATTAATTATTATTTTGATAATCTCCTTAACACTAGTATCGCTCAAAAACATGGAGTTAGTTAATGAAGTTTGAGTACTAATGCGATCATTTGATTTGTAGTTCATATTATTCCCAACATAAACAAAAAAAAAATCATTAAAAAATGAACATATTTTGTTTGGGTCATTGACAAATTCACCTTTATGTAATAATATATCTTCATTAGTATAGATTAAATTCTGAGTTTTATCATGAACTGTTTTCCAAATGTCTTATTTTTGTCAATAGGTTTATTAATTTATTCCTTATATTGATGGGATCTTAGATTGTTTAACATGCTATTCTATTCCTTTTTTAACTGGTATACCTATTTTTGTGTCAACTTTTGAAGATTAAACAATTTATAATCGTATTTCATATTATTACATAAAATATTAGGCAATTTTAATTTAGCTACCTAATTCTTTTTTACTATTCTTCTTTTAAAACAACATACAGAATTAATGTTGCTTTTTACATAAATGTATCCCATTTTATATTAGTGTTTTGTGCACTGACTTGAAACCACGTTTCCTTTTCAAATAAACCACTTAACTTATTTACATTTGCATTCTAGCTTCATAAAATGATTCTTCTGTTTGTTTTGCAATGGATTCATACACATCAATATATGTGAAATGAAGATCAGAAAGATAAAAATTTTTGTATATCTATTGAAAAGTAACCAGTTTATACATTTGTATAAATATGGTCAACTGTGATAGAAAAATGATGTGTGGTTCTCATTGGTTGTTTTACCACATCAGTTAAGTTATATGATTTTATAGTATCAATTAATTATAATCCCTATTTGTTAAGTTTGCATCAATATTAATGTTTTGCAGATCATCGTCTGCATCCTCAGTTAACTGTCCAGTCAATAAGGGTGTATAGTTTGACTCAATCATATAATAAACTTAATTATCATTTTACTACTTCACTGTTAATAGCTTCAAGTGTATAGGTTCATATTCATATAACTTACTTTTCAAGATGTTTGCAGATTTATTAGATAATCCCTCACGTAGCTTATTAAAAAATCTAATACCTTAAACATAATATTCATACCCAAATGAATACCCAAGTTGAGGTTATATTGCCACTCCATTGTCAACAGCTTTGTAAGTACAATATATATATTTATAATATTCATTGTTTTTGTTAACCTGTGATAATGACATGCCAATATTTCTGCTTCTCCTTTTATTGGATGGATGAATTATTTCTTCCAATTTCTATTTTACATGCAGATGTTTTTTAACATGTAAATAAAACCAATTCATGTAATTTTCACAAACAATAAATATGTTAAAATCTAACTAAATAATTTATGTTTCCATATTCTCAATGCATGTAAACTTACTACTATTAAAACTTTAAAATTTCCCATTTAATCACCCTCACTTTATGGAGTTGCATTCCTTCCATGCCCCATTACAAGTAACACCAGATTAATGGGGATATATATATTCACTCTTAGATAATGCAATTTTATTGTTGTTTCCGTTTGTCTTGCCCAACTTCCATAACCATGTTGTCTCATGTTGCCTATATATTTTTCAAGTTTCTTATTAATATTTTCATCTGATTTTAGATTTAAAATTCTTCTGCTTCTTATTTCATTTGTAAGTTTCCCCAGTTTCATAATAGAAACTATTCTCTCCTAAAACTTGGTTTGCTTACATTCTAATATACAATGCCAAGTAACATCTGTTCTTCTCTCTCTCTCTCTCTCTCTCTCTCTCTATCTCTCTCTCTCTCTCACACACACACACACACAACACACATACTGCCATGGGTGGCCGAGGTCGTTAAGGCACGGACTTGTGAGCGGGAGGTCTGCGGTTCGAATCCCGCCAGGACCGTCCTCCCTGACTGGGGTTTTTTCCAGGTTTTCCTTAGTCTTCATAACTGGCAAATGCCAGGGAGGTACCTAAACTTAGGCCTGGAACGCTTCCTTCCTTAAAAAAAAAAAATATCCTTTCCCAATTTATCATTTCATCTCATGTATCACCAGTGTCCACCGCCTGTGGTGCCTCAGTAGTAAAAATGGGCGTTAAACACTAATCAAAAAAAAAAAACACACACACATATTCCCTTAATATGTCCATTTCTTATCCCACTTAAATATATATTCCTGTTCTAAAACATGCCAGTCCATCTCTTCCTGTCATATCACAGGTTTCAATCCTTATATTGTAAGAATGTACATTCTATCTATGCATCAACTCTATGACTCACTTTTTATGTATATCAATACAGCATTTACATACACATTTTCAACAGACAATAGTTTTGATCTCATAAACAGAGATTTGCAGTGAGTTATTTTTGCTGAATATATAACTATCTTAACAATATTTTTTGCTGCAGCAGAATGTCATTTACATTGGACCTACATCCCCAGAATAATGTGAAATTATATTTTGGGGGGGGAAAGGGGGGGGGATAAAATATACTGATCTTATATATTTATTAAGTGCAGATGTTTAAGACTTCTTGTCAAATATTTCACCCAAGATGGTCTATCAGTAATAAACTTAGTATGTTTCCATGATAACTGTTAACTATTTTTAGTTGGGATATTTCTTAAACTAAAAAATAAATTTTGAGTTTTGTTTTTACTGAGTAAAAGTCTATTTGCTCTAAATCACAATAAGACTTGATATCAAGTATTATCCATAATATTTTTTAGCATGTTAAAATCTCTGTTAGCATTAAAGAAAGTCATATGCATATGAAATGGAATCAGCAGTTACGCATAAAAGGTAAGCCAAGAAGGCTAGGCAATGGCTACAAACAAATGGCCACCATTATCAGAAGGTAGTTTCTCACAAGCTGGATGTTTGCATGTAACAAAAAATGCATGTTATGGGCCCATATATGTTTTCCATTTCTTATAAGTCCCATAAATCTATGACATGGGACCCATGGGTTTACTTCCCTTCTGAAGGAAGCATACTTAGTATTTTTATGCCCAAAAAAAATCCATTAACCCTGGCTGGGATTGAACCCATATGGTTACCACTGGACCACCAGGACCAACAACAAAAGCTCTGAACTGTGTACTAAAATAAAAAATTAATACATTTTAGTTTACAAGTGAAATACATACATACTAAGGAACTTCCTGAACAGGTGGTCAGTCCAATGTCACGGCTGCCTTGCAAACATAAACACAGAAATATGTAGGTGCATACAGAGATCACATGAAGATAAATGATGAATGAAGGTGAATTCATGCAGAGAAATACTAATCCAGCATTTGCCATTTTTAAAAATGAACTGAGGAAAAAACATGGAAAACCTCAATCAGGTTGGTAGGCCATTTGAAGCTTTTGAACCTGACAGCTTCCGAATGCAAATCATGAGTGTTATTGCATCAATTATCCATGTTTTAATCACTAAATTAAAATTAATAAATTATATACAGATACATGTACATACAGGGTTAGCAAAGTTTTAGTTGATTGCCTGCTGATTTTGTCAAGTCATAGCATAAGCACTATGCCACTTATCAAGGAAATTAACAATACCAGTGCATGAAACATATCAAACTTAACTTTGCTTTCCTGATATATTATACAGAGCAATGATCATACTACATTAATGTTAGTTACAGTAGTAAATAATAAATATGTACCTCTTGTAGATGCATACTTAGAACTACTCTTGGCACACCTTGCAACAAATAACCAAAGGCCATCAGATAATGCACCTGCACAGATTGTGATGCATTATGATATTCCATAGCCAGCTTCTGTGCCATCTGGAAAAACCTTTGCCGGTACAGAACCCTGAAGCAATGAATACTTTATTTTAACCCACATTTCCGAAAACATTTCTCAAACAATGAAAACTGGTTTCAATATTGCTTCAATTTGGAATCAAATACAGTGAAACACGCATTAATAATCTCTTCTGAGTTGAAATATTTAGAACACTCTTTATGGTTTCACTTGTATGAAATTTACTCAGGATATGTTTCATGGAACAATTGTTCACTCAATTCAGGATGTGGACAATTGTTCCACAATATATGCCCTGAGTATATCTCATGTAAGTGAAACCATAAAGAGTGTTCTAAATATTTCGACTCAGAAGT
Organism: Metallyticus violacea; assembly: GCA_030762175.1. Taxonomy (NCBI): domain Eukaryota; kingdom Metazoa; phylum Arthropoda; class Insecta; order Mantodea; family Metallyticidae; genus Metallyticus; species Metallyticus violacea. The sequence goes on along the minus strand of CM060842.1, from coordinate 79,112,537 downwards.
GATTATTAATGAACATATATTGATTGTCTAAAAATATTGGAACAACAAAACAATGTAAAGATGAACAATGACAAAAAATATGGAAGCAATTTTAGTACAGCTGGATAACACAAATGCAATTTGAAATTCAACCCAGGAATTGTTCTTATTCTGAAGCTCGAAGTGGTCAGATTACATCCACATTTTTCTGAAAGCTTAAAATCCTATTTCAAATTTTCCAAAAACCCTGTTGAAAAAGTATTTTTTTCAAAACTCATTTATTCTGCATATTAGAATTTAAAATAATAATAAAAACGGGTTTCCAAAAATAAGAATTCTGGAAGTAGTATTTCTGAAACTCATTAATTCCAAATAACTTAAAATACTAGAGGAACTTTTTTATAATCATTTTGATCTTTATTTGCCAGTAATGCATTACACAATGGAACACTTGTCTCAGTGTCACCATCTCCCGAATTGGCTCCTGGTCTTCTCAAAATTCCTAGAACAATGAACAACTGCATACAGATATTCAGGCTGGCTTTGAATGTACAACTCTACTCATTATATCTGTAAGTCTTCTTTCACTCCAAATATGATAACCTTCTTTTCTTGCCTTTCTTCTGCATACAGATATTCAGGCTAGCTTTGAATGTACCACTCTACTCATAATATCTGTAAGTCTTCGTTCACTCCAAACATGATAACCTTCTTTTCTTGCCTTTCTTCCTTGGTATAAAATCAGAGTAAAAACCTTTCAGGAATTTGGAACTTTTTTATAAAGTGATAGGAGATTGACTGGTTAGTCTTTTTTCTGATAGATTTTTTAAAACTTTCTCTTTCAGGTGAAAAGCTTAAAACACCTGATGATACCTTTTGCAATTCATTCACAAGTATTTAAGCTAGTTGATATTCTGGGTATTCTTGAGCAACAAGTTCTAAATTTTGTCTAACATTCTGTCTCAGTTTCTTCTGAATTTGGAGGATGGGAGTGTGGAGATTGCATCTGAATTGTTACCTTTGACTATTTCCAATGTTAATTACTCTTGCTAAACACTCTCTTGCTCCCTTACATTCCCAGTATATTTTGTCCTGTGAATCAGTCCTGCTTTTATAGTAGATGTTATCCATTTAAGAGTGGCTTCAATCTTCCTCATACAGACAAACTTATTTTAGGTTTGTATATAAATATTGTACTTATGAAGCTGTTGACAATGGAGTGGTTGAGGTTATATTGCCACTCCATTATTTTAGGATGCTCCTGCATTTTCACCATAATTGTATATCAATTTTATTTTTTGCCAAAAATAAATTTTGCTTTAATTTTGTTGCACTGAATAGAATCTTGTTTACCTATTTTTGTTTATTTTGTATCGTGATTGGTAGCAACTTGCAGTCAACTATTATTGTTTAGCCATGCCACAAATATGCAATATGTAAATGTGTTTATCTTGGCAAATAGTTTTAAAAGATTATAAAGTAAAAGAGCTTAACAACATAATAATAAAACTTTAATTAGCTTTTAAGCCATTATGTTTATTTTACTGTGAATTATCTATAAATTAGCATTTGTAAAGTATTTCTAAGAAAATGAATGAAATAATTTTTTGAAAAAAAATGGAAAAATATTTAGTAGGAAAAATATGCTTTCATAAATATTCTTTCAGAATATGGCCCTCAGATAAATGCAGGAAATGTGGATTTGAAAAAATGGCCACAAACAATTATATGCACACACAGTTTTACTATTTCTACTTGTTTTTAATCTTTTGCATACTAAAATAAATAACTTAGCTGGGAAACTTCTTTGTTATAAGATTTGTAAAATATGTGTTTGCTACAGTTTTTGGCATTGTAGTATCTGTAATTAAGATGAAGCAATAAATCTAATGCCCTTTCAGCAGAGAGAGAGAGAAAAAGAAAACTCCAGCTAACCAATTTAGGTCAATGCTCCAAACATTGTACTGCCAAACATTATAGGCTGCTTCTGATATATACTGAATAATGAAAACTATTACCTACCCAGAAAGCAGGCAGGCAAACCATTAAATTACTTCCCACCTCATAAACAATTATACTAGTTGATCACAGTGGCTATAATGGATAAGAAATAAGGTTAATTGATATCAATTCAGTTGAACTACACACTCTTAAAGCTGAAGTTCAACTGACTCATACAATGATATCAATTAATATGATTAATTTCACTGTGCAAGTTCCAATTTACATTTTAATTAGAAATAAGGTTATTTGCCTTATGATATAAACTATGCAACCCCTACATAAAAAGACTGCTTCGCTGAAAATAATCAAAAGTGTTTAACGGAACTACCTTGCTCTGAGAGCAACAAATTGCCAGACATACTGTTATTGCCAACATGATTGGTTGCATACACCGACTTGTCCAAGACATACAAAGATCACCTATGGCTGTCAGTGTTCTATGAGAAGCTGTAACATATAATCCTCATGTGAATAGGGCTGTTGTACATCAATTGCAAAATAAACTGCATAATAGTGTATAGTATAATTAAATAGCACCTTGGCTGGCACCCTTACAAATAACACCTTACTTAGAGGCTACATCCCGGCAAACCCTCCATTGAGAATTGGTCTGTGGATGGATAGCACAACAGATATGAATGCAGGATGCTTGTTTAAATGTGATGGGAAATTACAATATTTAACTTATTGCCTTTCATTTAGGCTAAAATTAAAGATGTAAATACAGTAGAGCCTCAACTCATCATTTTGGAGGGATCAGGTTAAAAAAACAATGGATGCAAAAACAAAGATATAGGAAGTGCATAAATCTTGTTCATAAATAAAGCCAGTATATAAGAAAATACTATATTTTGCTAACATTTTACATGTTTGTTAATGGTCCTGGTGGTGTAGTGGTAACCACCTTCTAAACCCAAGATCACAGATTCAAACCCAGCCAGAATCAATGGATTTTTTCACACGTAAAAATCCTACATATGGTTTCCTTCGGAAGGGAAGTAAAGCCATGGGTCCCGTGTCGTACATTTACGGCAAGAAAAAGAACCTCATGCCTGAAAGAAGAGGCCTCTGAGCAAAATTTGTTGGCTGTTTCACACCCTGAATTGAATGGGATGCTGATGACCTGAGATGTTAAAGAGCCTCCGTAAATAAACCAAAATTCCTTCTTTCCTTCCACAAGAGCGATGTTTTCAGGAGTGAGCACCTTTCAAGGGCCGACCTGCACTCTCTTTGTCTTCAATGCTTTCTCGAACCATTCCAAAAAGTTTGGCCAATTCCTTTACAGTAAAATACAAGGGGCATGCTACCCTATATACACACCCAATCACTGTTTAATTTCATTTAGAATAAGGCCTTCTTTTATGATGAACTTAATAACAGCTCGATACTCCATTTTGACATGTCACAATCTTCTATGCAGAGCCCTTCTTCATGCAATTATATCTGAACAACTGAACTCAGCAGTGAGGAAGTTAAACCTGCAATTATTTACTTGACAGATAAGGTATGACACCAGATAAGGGTTTTGTGAATGCGATCATCCCTATCGGCTAGGCCAGAAACTTATGGATCTAACCCCCACAGGTGGCCGAGGTCGTTAAAGCGCAGGCTCATGAGAGGGAGGGAGGTCTGGGTTTGAATACCGCCAGGACCGTCATCCATGACTGAGCTTTTTTCCAGGTTTTCCTCAGTCCTCATAAATGGTAAATACTGGGGAGGTACCCTAAACTTAGGCCTGGAACGATTCCTTCCTTAAAAATAAATCCTTTTCCGATATATCATTTCATCTCATGTGTCATCAGTGTTCATCACCTGTGGTGCCTCCGTAGCAAAAACTGGCGTTAAACATCATTCATTCATTATGGACCTACTCTCATATATGATTATGCATATTAAAGTTTTTTTTTAATATTTTTAAATTCTAGGCATCAAGTAGGTATGATAAATGCAGATTTGGATAGATTATTAAAACACTTTTCATGGGTATAACCATAGTGGCTTACATTCCTTCAGAATCTGCTAAAAAAATAAATTAGCTAAAACATAAGTAGATATTTCACAAGTTCAACCTTTGGAAATTGCTAAAACAGGGATTCAACTATAGATAAATACATGATGCCAACAAAGAATGTTTTCAGTTGACTGCAAGTATTGCTGGTACCAACCTTCCTTCCTCCCCAAAAATACTGCTTAAATTTTTAGTACCACAAGGTGAAAATTAATAAAATTAAATTGGATATTCTAGTCTTGGATATAATACTCAAGATAATCAAGATGTCTTTTAATTTACTGTAGCATCTTCAGAAATTCACTATCTAATTACTGGCATAAGATTATATTAAAATCTGTCAATAATAATAATAATAATAATAATAATAATAATAATAATAATAATAATCCCATTAAACTTCTTAGATCCTTACTATGGTTAATCTGGATTCCTTGCATCTGTATGTTTTGGTTAGTGGTGTAAGTAATCTACTTAGGATAATTTTCTAGAAATGTACCATTAAAAATTATATATATATATATATAAATCCATGTTAAGATTTAAACTCATGATTTTGTTGTTGTCAGCCATTCGTCAGAACTAGCATGGCAAACTGATATACAATACATAATTTACGGCAGCAGGTCCAAAACTTCTGGCATGCATGACTCCCTTTTAGAATTAAATTAATGGCCACCCCTCCATGCACTTTGGCACTTAATAATAATTAATTTGCAAGTTGATGCACAAGCTTCAACTATATGATATCTAATCTCTTCTGAATAAGATATTTAGAACACTCTTTATGGTTTCATTTACATAAGATTTACTTAGTACATATGTTTTGTGTAACTTTTTCCACATCATCAAATAGTTAAATCAGCTGCGGCAGTACATTTTTGGAATGAAAGTCATGAAATAGAAAAAGGTACCAAGTTATTAAAAACTGTTCAACAACCGAAAGAATTAAACATATGTGAAAGGATTTATATAAAACAACATGAGCATAACCTAATGAATTTTGACATCCCAGAACAGACAGCACTTTTATATAAATATTGTACTTAGGACGCTGTTGACAATGGAGTGGTAACATATCCTAAAATTTAGGTATTCATTTTTTATACTAAACTTCACTTACTTACATAAAAGTAAGACGCATTTTGGGAGAATCTCTCCCATCTTCAGTTACTCACTGAACAGCCATTACTCGAAACGATGGCTAGACAACCGGATGTTCCTGTGGTGGCCTCTGTTGGTTGAAGTAGGAAGTTGCTGAGTTCATCCATAAGAGGAAACTTGAAATTCATTAGGTTTTCTCTATTTGTTAATATGAAAATTTTTTCCCAAGTGGATAAGTCCAATGGGCTGTGAAGATGTTTCAGCATACTGTTTCAGATTTATTCCAAGTAGATAACTCCAATGGGTTGTGAAGATGTTTCAGCATCTGAAACAGCATTGGAGTTATCCACTTGGGAAAAAAATTTTCATATTAAAAAATTGAGAAAACCTAATGAATTTCGAGTTTCCTCCTATGGATGAGCTCGGCAACTTCCTACTTCAACCAACAGATGCCACCACAGGAATATAGGTCATCTAGTCATCGTTTCAAGTAATGGCTGTTCAGTGAGCTACTGAAGATGGGAGAGATTCTCCCGAAACGCATCTTACTTTTATGTAAGTGGAGTTTAGTGTAAAAAATGAATACCTAAAATTTAAGACAGCACTTTATTTAAGTTTATCATTATACCACCAGAGTCAACCCGGATACATACCTACTCAGCTTCTATGAATGATACAACAGTCATTTAACATCTATTGACACGGGAAAAGTTCCATAAAACAAATGTCCTGAGTAAATCTCATGTAAGTGGAACCATAAAGAGTGTTCTAAATATCTTACTCAGAAGAGATTATTAATGGGTGTTTCATGGTGTTTCATTCCAAACTGAATTAATATTTAAATGTGATATCTATTCAATCAAACAGCCATTGTTAATTTAACTGGTCAAAATAATCATAAAACAACAGTTTAACATTCTTAATATCATCGGACGTGAAAATGGATAAGTTCTTAAATAAAAGTACTATCCTCACATCCACCGCGACTCCCCCCCCCCCTAAGGGTCCCAATTCACAGTTTGGAAACAGCTAACTTAGGGCATTAAATCAATAAATGATCTTGTTCAGCAACTTACTTGACAGTGCAGTGATTGTCAATAGTAAGATACTCTTCATCCTGATCCATAATAAGCTTGAAACCTTCTGCCATAAGGAGGCCCACCTCTTCCTTTCCAAGGAGGTCAAACATATGTGATGTCCAGTGACTCATTTCTTCATGTCCACGCATCAATAGTGCTTTGGTGATATACGAGTAGCACTGGGCTGCATTTTTTAACTCTCTTGAATTATCACTGCTCTGCTGGAGTACTGGCATAAGATTTTGGAAGAGATTACCCAACATCTCTTGCAGCATGACCTCTGAAACCAAATTACTTTCCATTAATTCCTTGTATCAAGGAAAGAAATTAGATACTTATAATACAAGAAACACTACTACATTATCATCAAGCTATCAAAACAACTAGAATCAGAAAAGATAAAAGCACAAGAAATGTTTCTGAGAAAGAATGTAGCTTGATAAACACTTATTATTTATGTGCAAAGGCATAAGGTAACAAGGATAAAATTTCTGCATTAAACAATAAAAGCAGCAAAGTTGTTACTGGTGATAACATAAAAATGGGCTTTCTTAACTTATATTTCACTTCAGCACTTGGTAAGTAAAGTAACAAAACTGAATAAAAGGTTCACCTCAACAACTGTAAAATTCAAAATTATTGCAAAAAAAATCATGAAAAGAATAAAGAAGCTAATCAGTAAAACATGCCATGGTCCAAATAAAATCCAAACAGAAATGATTAAACTAAGAGCTCAAGTACTGATTTCTTAATCAATGAAAATATTTAGCATATCAATTAATATAATTCAGGCTTACCATATGACTGGAAATTGGCAATAAAGGGGGCAATACATTTTATGCAAATAATGTCAGTACACATGATATTAGTTGTTTGTAGAATAATGAAGCATTATCTGAAAGTGAATCAAAAAATATCATCTGATTTAATTGCATTTAAATAAACTGCTCTGGAGCATAATGACTCCAAATGGTAGAAAGGTTAATCCTTTATCCAGCAGTTCCAAGAGCATGCACCATTCAGTTGACAGGTACAAGCCAATAAGTGAGGTAGTGCTTGATATTCAGTATGGATCTGAAGTTATAGCAATGCAAAGTAATTAAGTTTTATATTTTAATAAACAAAAGTCATACACAGATCTTTGAAATGGTGCAGCAAGTTTATAAGCAGTATGCATTATGCAAAAAACTAGTCTTTGAATGGCATAAATGATTCAAGGGTGGTCATGAAGACCATAGAAATTCTTTGAAACCTGGAAGACCTGTAACTGCAAAAACTGAAAGATATGTGAACACAATTGACATTATTGTGCTACAAGACCATCATATAACAATTACAGAGATTACCAACATCATGCATGTGCCTTATGAAACTGCTGAAGATATAATATGGAATACCAAATTTTGACAGGACAGGATGGATCTTATACCAATACAATGCACCTGCTCATCAAACTCACATAACTTAATGTCATTAAAGAATTAGGCATTGATATCATGCCTCACCCACCTTATTCCCTGGACCTCACACCTTGCCACTTTCACCTCTTCCAGAAGTGAAAAAAGAGTTTTGTCACCATTTTAAAAAATAAAGAACTGAATAGTGTTGTTACAGATATTCTCTACAGACTATCAAAAAGAATCGTCATTTTGGTTGACAATGTGAGGAATGTACCTCACGAAACATGTACCAAAATTACTTTTATAAGTGTGTTTGTGAAACTTAAAGAGAGTTTTAATGTGACAACATGATTTTTAGTGTTTTACTTTAAATCAAAATAAGATTATCAAAAAGAAATTCAGCAAGATTTTAAAAAATGTATAAATATTTGAATAGTTGCATTTCATCAGAGGAGGGGAGGGAGGATACCTTTAAAGTTTCTACAGAAACTTGACGAAAAAGTCATTACATATTAGTCAAAAAATTAGTCCCGTAATTTTCTGAAACATACTTGTAGAGTTTTCATTATTATTTATATTCATACCAAACTTCATTAGAAACAATGGATTTTTTTAAGAGCAGTGCAGATTTAGAAAGAATTTCTCTTGCAAAAATAAACTTTCATTTAGATTTAAACTGTGGGGATTTTCTCAGTGAAATACTGTATAATATTACAAATTATTTATGAGGAATGCACTTAAATTTCGCTAGTTTTGAGTGAATTCCTCATAAATAATTTGTAATATTAAACTTTCATTTGTTTGGGATTTAGAGGGTGAAATAACAAAAAGAGATAAGACTGTTGAGATAGTAATTGATTTCAGGAATATATGAAATAGTGACTCATACTGGGAAAACTGATGACAACATGAAATTCCCTTTAGCAAAACCCTGGATTTCTGGAGGTACACCCCAATATGTTAAAATTGGTAAAGGGATATGTAACTTCTAGCACATCTCTCTGCTTAGCCCTTGCTGTTTCTCATATATACAATTTATTGAATAACTTATTTTCAAATATGAGATTATTTGCAGATGATTCATCATAAGGAATATTTTGCATCAAGATACACTACAAATGATTGTGATCTATTTATTTTGGCTAAGCTTAACCAAATGAAAACATACTAATAATAGTACATCAATGACATTTTAAAAGAGGGAGGGAGAATCAAATTTAATGACACAGTTGGTGAAACTGTACTCCCTCAGGAATGATGTTGCGAGTACCTAGGAGTAAATCTAGCACATAAATTCTGTCAGAATAAACATGTTAATTATAGTGAGACACATTTAAAACCTTCCATTCACAATCTGCTCTACCTTGCAACCCTTCCCTTCCCATAATCACTGGCATCTGTATCCATGAACTCATGGTGCCCCAATAATTATTAATCTTTTTAAAACTTGGGTATTACATACAAAATAAATTAATTCTGTACTATACCATCTTACAGAAAATGCTGGAAGTGTTGCCTTTTATGTATGACAGTTCTACATCTTCTTAAGAAACCACCATTTACATTTTTCAGTTAACAGTTAATGCATATCACAGAAACCACAAATCATGTATAAAGTTCCACTACATGATGAAAAATAATCAGGTCATTTTTTCTTTGAAAACACAATTCATTGAAAGGTACATAAGTAATACTTTTAACTGTTGTGCAATGAATTAATACATGAGGAAATTTGGTAGCACATTTCCTGCAGGATAATGTCAAAGTTCATACTGCTAATTCATTCACAATGAAATTGCATTGTATATTTGGCCATAGACTTATTAGCAGCAGTTTATGGACTCCTTGTTCTGCAGATCTAACATCTGCTTTTTTTTTTTTTTTATCTCTGGGGAACTTGGAAAAATATACTATCAATCCTTACACTCTAGATGAATTTGAAGAAAATATTAAAACAAAAATTAAGTTTATTAGTGCAGAACTAACAGTGATAGTTTCTTAAGATGCACATTGATGCAACATTTCCAGCATTTTCCGTAAGGAGGTAGAGTACAAAATGAATTTTTATTTACAGTACTCAAGTTTAAAAAGGTGAAGTGTTCTGGTATTATGAGGTAACATACCAGATACTGGCGACTGTTGGGGTCATGTCAATAGTGAACAACTTGCGAATAGTTAAAATGTGTTTTACTGTATATTACAAGAAAAGATTGAAAATTCTTAAAAAAGGATACTTGAAATCCTAAGAGTGGCCTATTTATTAGGCACCTATGAGCTCCAATGATGAAATGTGCAGGTTATTGGGATTCTACAGGTACAGATGCACCCAAGAGAACACAATGAAGAGCTGCTATATTTACAACAGGGTCAGGAGTTACAGTCAAGATTAGGTTAAAAAATTGCTTGAAACCAGACATAAAATGACCAGGCTATATTTGTTATTAAAATTCTATATAGGCTTTAAGTCAAGAATTCAAACAAGAATAGAAGAAGCTTATATTCCTTGGAGAGGTGATCATATGTACAAATTAAAAGTAAGTAATTAAGAACATACATGAGAAAATTTTCTTTCGTAAGCTTAATTACTGGGTTGGAATAAACTGCCTGAAGCAACCATGACTGGCTAGCCTCTTAAGATTAATACAATTAACTATAATTTAAACAGGATATGTAAGAGACCAGATCTATTCTGTAATTCTATTAATTTCTGCACTGTATATATTGCATTGTATTTACCTGCTTTGTCTAGTAGCTAAGATATCTGGTTCTCCACAGTATGTGTATTGTAACTATATATGAATTTATAAAATTCATAATATAACAAACTATATTATCATAATATGACAAAATTATATTATATTATCATAAAAAATTTGTTATATTATATTATGTTTCATTGTGAATATTTCCGCTATTTAAATCTATTATAAAAATCAGTTTGCATATTATACATTCTGAATCTATCAATGAGTTAAATCCCATTTACAGTTAATAAATATTCATTAATAAAGTGATGCCTAACACAAAAATGTATAGTTAAATATGACAGCATGTGTGATGTAGGAATTTGAATCCATGTAAAAAGTGGTGAATTTAATGCGCAAACATTTTGGTTATTAAACTCTATATTGTTTTCTTCTGAATCATAATTGAAAGTACTGGACTTAAAAGCACACACTAACTCCCAAATCTTGAAAATTTAAGTTGTTATAAAGGATACTATAGATTTTCACTTACCATTAATCATTTTGTTCACTTCACATGCAATAAGACGAGATGCAGATAGAGAGGAAAGATTATGTGTTGTATATATAGCTAATTTGCAAAGTTTTTGCACCAGGACAAGTAAGAAGGGAATGTTTACTGTTACTCTCAAAGGACTCAGTACTGCTTCAAGTAACACTACCTGCAAACAAATGAGCAAATTAACAATTTTGAAACACTTTTCTGCTGTTTCTATGCATTTCAAGAATCTAAAACGTCTAATGTTACAAATTTTATGTGCTTCTGGATTATTACCCATACTGTGTGCATGTGCATGTGTTTTTTTATTTATAGCATGCCTCCTTACAGAGTAATATTACATGTCTTCCTTCTTTTATATTAATAAACATATATACAAGGTTAGTTAAAAGTCTCGTACCACCTAAATAACTTTTGAATTATGTGGTTTGTTTACATGAAACAACTCAAGTGTGTGATAGCCATAAACTGATAACTCAAAAATTATATTACCAACTTTTTTCTACTTCTGGTATTTCCAAGATATTTTAAATTTTCAAAAAATGCTCAATAAGAGTTTTTTAAAATGCACCTACTCTAGATATTTCTGTACAAATTCATTGTTGCTAAATCAAGAAGTCAAAAAAGTGCAGCAAATATAAAATGCTCCCTGCTTCCATTTTACTTTTGTTTCCATAACAAAAATAAAATAAAGTAACTCACCATCTAAACTCTGTGTTCAAACTGGTAGCCCTGGACTGCTTGACAATGTACCAGTTGATCATAGAAACCATATAAGGAATTAGTTAATCAGGCTTTAGGAATGACTTGCACCACTTCCCTTTCTTTCCTTTCTGCTCAACATCAGACAGAATTATTTAACACACTAGATGTCACATTTAATCTCTTAAATATGTTGTTTCTGTATCAATAAACATTATTCCATGAATGTAAACAAAGGACATTTTTTGCTTTCTTGATTTAGCAACAATAAATTTATAAAATGTGTGGATACTTTTTGAAAAGCTGTTAATGAGCATTATTCAAAAACATAAAAATATAAATGGGTATTCTATTTAAAATAAGAGAGATGGAATTACTTCTGGTTTAACCGGAAATAGAAAAAAGTTGGTAAAATTTAATTTTTGAGTTTTTGATATCCCCACATGAGTTTCATGTCATTGAACCACATGATTCAAAATTTATTTAGGTGGTGCAGGAATTTCAACTAACCCTGTGAATGAAACACTTACACACATTCTATGCAACATATTTATTGCAGCATTACAATTTACAAACCCACCTACTTTCCTAGCTAACTAGATATTACTATATTCAAATTATGTTTCTGTTATATAAATATACAAATGTATTAACTTACTATATATTAATTTCCTCTCATATATCTAACCTATAGTCATAATTTACCTATTGTTCATTTGTGACAAATCTTTTAGTTCATTATTAATTATGCAGATTATTTTCTTGTTACATAAATTGTAAATCTATTTTTCTATTATAACCTTTTATAAAACCGTTTTTCTATTGTACACACAAATCTTTTCCTCATAGTGGACCAAATATGATTTCTTTTCTATGCTCTGAAATCAGAAAAGTTTATTGTTCTAATGAATTTCAAGAAAATTCATGGAGGTGGTTGTTGCCCCGTTGTTCATTGGTGGTAGACCATGCACTTCCATTTCTTCTAATGTCCTTGATCATTTTGTCTTTTTACGGATGTAACATTCTATAGTTTTACACACAACATGGTTTGCATTATCTGTAAAACCAAATCTGCTATTGTATGATCAAAGTTCCCATGCTCTATTACCAGAATTGTAAACTCTGGAAATAATGGAATATTCCTTTTCATTCTTTTAAACACTGTTGGGATGTTACTGTTCATTTATTCATATTTGTTCATTCCTATTGCCACTTGATGAGTCCCTTTTTCTTCTCACACATGCCAATAAATTCTCTGGATATTTTGTTGATTTCTTCATCATTTGAGCACTTCTTTAGCAAGTCAATCTGCCAATTCATTACCTGCTATTGAAGTGTATGTGCCATTGTGTGTTCGTCAGAGCAATAATCTTGTTCCTGATGGATTTTATGATTCTGTTATGTTTGGCTTTGTTTTTGAGTAGATCTAATTATATTTTGCTATTTATGTACATTGCAGCACATTTTACACAATACTCTTTATTCTGAAGTTCTTTAATTACTCTATAGATTTTAAAACTGCAAGTTGTTCAGCTTGATTATTAGAACATCAATTATGGAATTTGAATTTCATTTTATGTTCTCCCTCCGTATATGAATATTACTCCTGCTGCTTCAATGTTATCTTCAGTTTTACTTCCATCAATATAAACTTCATTCAGATAGGTATTTTCAACTTCCTGTAGAGCTGGAAGTTTTATGGGATGACCTTTAACCTCTAGAAGTATAGTGTATTTTCTACTATGAATTTTTGTTGTAATGCAAATTTTTATTTTGTCTTCTTTAGTTAACAGAATTGGTTGAATCCTTGCTACAACAAAAGAGATGTTGTAGGAGACCTCTCTGTAGGCTTTTGCTATTTTGATATTTATTAATATTTGTTGATATTTTTGTGCTTATGTATTGCTTCTATCCTTACAGGTGCTTCATATGTTAGAATAGGGACTATTGCTCCTTTCAACAGCTGTGCTCTAAAACCCATTGCAACTTTGCCATTTGATAACTTAATAAGAGCCAATGATTTCTGCTGTGTACTATTTATGTTGATTAAAATGAAATTTGCTGTCTAGGTACTTTACTAGATACTTCAGTTCTTCAGTTTGGTCCAATCTTCTATGATTCAAGTAGATATTAACATCTCTAACACCATTCATTTTCCTTGAAATAAATAGAAGATTAGATTTGTTGTAATTAAACTGCATTTTGTTATCTGTAGCCCATTTCTTAATTTTATTCAGGTCAGTATTGTTATATGTTTATGGAATGTCGGAATCCACACAGTGAAACTTTTGTTAATCTTATTTTGATTTAAAGTAAAACACTAAAAATCATGTCGTCACATTAAAACTCTCTTTTAAGTTTCACAAACACACTTATAAAAGTAATTTTGGTACATATTTCGTGAGGTACATTCCTCACATTGTCAACCAAAACGATGACTGAGGAGTCAATTTCAGCAAAGTATGTATGTTATTATGCTTGCTCTGGTGGTCTGTTAATGAACTTAAACAATATGTTGTCTGCTTCCGGTATATCAAAATTCATAAGTTTGTATTCATATTTTTTTATGTAAATTTTTTCCCATATATTAAGTTCTTTCGGATGTTGAATTGTTTTTAGTAATGTTATGTTCTTCTCTATTTCATGATTCTCATTCCAAAAATGTGCAGCCACTGCTGATTTTTCTACTTGTTTGTGTCTAATATTTCTCCAGTGTTCCTTTAATCTTATCCCCAGATTTCTCTTTGTTTTTCCTATGTATATTTTGTCACAATCCTTGCAATTAATTCTATATATACCTGAATTTTCTTCTTTCTTCTTTTTTTGTTTAATTTTATTTAGATTTAATAGTTTACCAACACTATATCTGTTTATTGGTGCCAGAGTAATGTTGTACTTTTTGAAAATTTTTTTGGAATTTATGGTTAACATAAGGGTGATATGTGAATTTTTGATAAGTATTTTCTTTAAGTGAGGAACTGAGTGTAGTGATTAGTTTAATTTCCTTTTTATTTTTAAATCTTTTTATTTTTTTATCTACCAATTGTTTGTTAAATCCATTTATTTCTGCTGTGTGTATTATATGTGGTATTCTTTCCTGTATTCTTCTTTACTGAGTGGTGTATTAACTAGCCTATATGTCATACTATTGAATGCTGCTTCCTCGTGGGGTCTGGGGTTGAAACCTTTTGCTTTTATGTAATTGTCGGTATGTGTGTCCTTTCTGTATATACCAAATTCTATATTTTTATTCCTTTTTATTATCCTTAGGTCCAGAAAAGGTAAAGTATTATTAACCTCGGTTTCCATAGTGAATTTTATGGTTTTCTCTTGCAAGTTCAACAGTTTCAATGAATCTTCTATGAATCTATCTTCTACAATAGCAAACACATCATCAACATATCTGTACCATGTTTTGAATATGTATGGGAAGGCTTTCGTTATATGTGTTTCAAAATAGCTCATGAACAGGTCAGCCAAAAATGGAGATAGTGGACTACCCATCATTAAACCTGATTTTTGTTTATAAAACTTTCCTTCAAACGTGAAGTAAGTTTGGTTTAAACATAGTTCTGTGAGTTTTACATATTCTTTTGTGTGTGTTTCTGCAATGTTGATAGATAGTAGCCATTTTTTTAACAAATTCAGGGTTTTCTCTTTTGGAATGCTTGGAAACAATGCTTTTACATCAAAGGAAACCATGATATCATTTGAGTTTAGTTTATTATCTTTGATTTTGTTTATAAGATCGAACGAGTTTTTTATACTTAAACTTTTGAATTTGGGAAATGTATTAAATCGTGTAGTTAACCATTTGGCTAGGAGGTAACATGGGGTATTGATATTGTTAATTATTGGTCTCATGTCTTTTCCGGGCTTGTGTATTTTTGGTAATCCTATTATTTTAGCTATTGATGGATTAGGTATTTTGATTTTGTAAACATCTGAATTTGTGAGTAAGCTATTTCCTTTTAATATGTCTTCTATTGATTTCTTGCATTTGTGTAGGGGATTTTTTTCCACTTCATTGAACTCCTTATTGTTTAGTAACTATAGCATTCTATGTTGGTAATCTTCTTTGTCTAGGATTACAATTTGGTTTCCCTTATCTGCTTTTGTATATATGACTTCTTTTTTATTTAATGATTTTATGGTTTTTTGGTATGATTTGGGGATTTGGCTATGATTTTTAATTTCCTGTAATATTCCTGACGATATTTTCCTAATATAATTTTTATCTATGGTGTTTAATTTTACAATGGTTAATCGATATATGTAATATATTCGTCAATGTTTGATGAGAAATTGACACATGTATTGATGCCGTTATTTAATAATTTTGTTTCATCCTTATTCAGTTTTTCTTTCGAAAGATTAACTATTTCAAGGTTAGGTTTCTCGTTGATATTTTTATTTTTACCTATTTGTTTTCCGTGTAAATTTTTAAATTTATTTTTTTGGCATGTGGTTTTTGTTTTATTCTGAAACTGATGATTTCCAATATGTTTCTCTCGATATTATCCCATGCAATGGTTCCTATTGACTTACTTAATTTCATATGTAATTCGTATAGCCTCACGTCTATATGTGCGATATCGGCGTAATGTTTGTGTCTTTCTAATTCTAATACTTTCTTTTCAGTTGCCTTTTGTATCTGACTATTATTGTTGTATTTTACTATTTTTCTGATAAATTTTGGGCAAACTTTTTCTTTCAAACATCTGTTTATGAATCTGATATCTGCTGTTTTGCATCTCCTTTTTTCTTTGAGTTTTTGGTAACGTTTTATTTCAGCTTTGTGATTGCATAAATGTATATTAAAGAGTTCATGTTTTGGGAGTGATTGGTTGAGTTCTACTCTGTGTTCCATATTGTATCTAGTTCTTGAAGTCTTAAAGGTCGATGTTACGTAATTAAAAAATTTAACCTTACCAGAGCTCACTTACTACCACTGTAATACATGTGAAAATAAAACTGCTTAAAACTGCACTGTTATGTACAACTCTTGTAATGTTTCGTGTTTTAAATGTTTAAAAGTAGATTTTCTTCCGTTATTTTAATTAAATTTGTTTTTAGTCGTCTTGTTCCCAATGACTCGAATGCCGTTGTAATATGTTTATTACAGTATTGTTATAACTTTCAGCTTCTAATTTGTTTGCTCCTGTTATTAGTATGACCAGATCATCTACATAGGCAATCACTTTTTTCAGCAAAATTTAAAAGTGGATCATAAATGACATTTGAAAACCCTGGACCACAGAATGACCCTGTAAACATTCCTTCTAAACCTCCTTTTCCAACTGATAGTTCCTAGTTGAGTTGTTCTCTGGCAAGTAACTCTTCTATGCACTGTCAAGATTCTTCAGGCATTTTAGATCTTTTAAATTCTTCTAAATGCTGGGCCACCAGGACATGTCAAATGCCCCTTTTATGCCAAGATTAATTGTGATTGTGCACTTTTTTAGTCTACGACATATGGTGTGGTGTCAGTATCTGTGAGTGTGTGCATGTAAGGAGGGTGATATCTGTTAACTAAGATCTTTCAAGACAAAGGGTATTTGAAATAAAGAATAAAATAATTGTAGAAATGAGCCTAGAGTCCCTTTATGCCCATATTTACCTGATATTTATTTTTTCACAATGCAAAACTATGGTAAAACCATATCCTGGTAGTATGGCCTGAATTGGATTGGTGTATGGCATACTTAGCAGATATTTTCAGCTACTTTACACCTGGCTACCAGCAATCCCCCCCCCCCTCCTCTGGGGTAAATTATACAAAATAAATATAATAAAACTACCCATACATCCTAGAAGAGCTGAAACCTAACATACAACAGGAAAGTCCTCCATTATCAATGGGAATTATTGTATGTGACAGATGGATTTTTATGAGGTATTACAAATGCATGAACGAAGAGGAACCATTTCAGGATTTCCTTTCCTAAATTATTTAAAAAATGCATTATAAGTGGTTTTATTCACAAGCTATTAAGGAAACAATACAATATGCTAATACTTATATGGGAACCCTAATGAGCCCTAATGTGCTAATATACTGCAAAAAGTTGCATGCTTGGTCAACTATCCTTGAAACACTTGTTTTTACCAGTTACCAATTATTAACTCTTATTGTATTTGCCTTTTTACAGGTTCATTCCACATATTCGCAGGAACTGCCACGGGTGGCCGAGGTCGTTAAGTCTCTTGTGAGCGGGAGGTCTGGGTTCGAATACCGCCAGGACCGTCCTTCCTGACTGAGATTTTTTCCAGGTTTTCCTCAGTCCTCATAAATGGCAAATGCCGGGGAGGTACCCTAAACTTAGGCCTGGAACGATTCCTTCCTTAAAAATAAATCCTTTCCCAATATATCATTTCATCTCATCTATCATCAGTGTCCATCGCCTGTGGTGCCTCTGTAGCAAAAACGGGCGTTAAACACTATTTATTCATTATACATATTTGCAGAAATATTCTTATGTAGTCAATGCCAGTATGGCATACTATCCCACATTGGCCCAACTTTAGCAATGGAAAATAAACAAATCATATTTTGATGTCTATGTAGGGAACAACTAAATGATTCTTTGAATTTGTAAATATTTAATGGAAGGATGTTCTTCAACATGTCACAACTTTCTGGTATTCCTTCGAACATGTAGTGGACATTTATGTAATCAATTTGTTTACACTAAAACTCCACTTACTTTAATAAACTAAGACTTTTTGGCCGTACTGGAGATGGAAGACTGGAAGATGGAAGAGACCTTCTTCCGAAACTAGTCTTAGTTTATTAAAGTAAGTGGAGTTTTAGTGTAAACAAATTGATTACATAAATGTAGGATTTATCCACTCCATTGTCAACAGCTTCGTAAGCAATATAATTTACGTAGTGGACAATTTAGTACATAATTGACCTGCCATCAAAAGCTACTTCAAATCTCTTGGAGAAGATTGTTCCATAGTTTTACAGAATTATTTTCATGCAGAGGATGAAATGACAGGTATCTTGCTTGAGATTCATCCTCTATTCTCCAGGAATGAAAAATTAAACTTAATTAAAAGTTATTAACAATGAAGGACAATTATAACAATAAAGGTAATTGGTATTAAGAACATAATATATCAATGTAATAATATTATATATGGCAAGCTATTAGTGTGTTTAAGTGAAGAATTTGAATTTATTTCCAACAAAATAACCACATTGCAATAAAATTATATATATTTCCATTTTTTACAATAATCCAATACAATTATTAATTTATTAATTTTGAACCCTAGTCTCCATTACTTTGTTATCAATTCTACTGTAATATCCAATAACCAGGCTACAACTGTAACCAAATTATGCATACTCCTAATGAATAACAACTAATCACTAAATTTTCCTTAAAATCCGGCTACCATGCTAACCAACTTATACATTCTTAATAAATAACAACTGAATCAATCAGCTAATTTTGCAAAACTAATATTTACCAAAATACTTTCTTGCTAAGTAGTTTGTTAACATTCTGGTCCCAATCACACAACTTCAGGCTATTAGTGCATTGGGGACTATCATACTCTGTAATATGCTTCAATTATTATACTTCTAAGGTTACATTTCTTTCTACATTTACTTCCATCTTCCTCTTCGTCATTCTTATCCATTTCTCTCTAACTTTACCTAAATAGTTCCCTTTCTAAGGTTACATTTCTTTCTCCATTTACTTCCAACTTCTACTTCGTCATTCTTATCCATTTCTCTTTAACTTTACCTAAATAGTTCCTTATCATTTTTATATCCTTCTTTCCTTTTACAGTTAAAATCTTTATAATTAAAATTTCCCTAATTTTTATTCCAAACCTTTTCTCTCTCCATTGTTTGATATATTGATTACAATATATCAAACAATGAAAATCGCTATTGGTTTCTCCACATAAAACAATTTCCTATTCCTTTATCATATCCTAATCCTTTTAAATTCATAAATGCAGTTCTAGCACAAGCAAACCCTTCTCTACCTGCCTTATCACGTTGTTCTATATAATTTTTCCTACCCCATACTATTTTTATTCCCAGATAAAGACTGAATGAACTCTTTTCACCCAAACTACTAAATATTTCTTGTCGTTCAATATCTTCCAATCTTAGATTTATTTATTTCCAAAATATTTTATTTTATTATTCCCTATCTATCCATGCTTTTCCTAAACCTATCCGTTGTAAAATGTTCTGCCCTTTGAAATACCACAATTCTTTCCATTTACATTTCTATTGTATACTAAAACATTCTTTAATAATATCACTCTCTTCTAATGTAGTAATTCATAATTTTTATGATTTGTAAATTGATTTTTTAGGTTTACCAACTGCATTCCCAAATGGTATAGTACAACTAGAATTAGGTAGATAATCCACTAAGAAATCATAAGTGTAGAAAGGTACAAAAAATTACCAATATAGGGGTATTACTGTGAAAAAAGACAGGAAATAAAAGGAGAACATGAACAAGAAAAGTGGAGAATTAGTGTAAATGAAATCCTGACAATATTGAATACAGCAGAATGTAAAAGTGAAAAAGATATGAGCGCCCAAGCTATATGCCAGCAAACATGAGATGCAGCAGTGTCATTGCAGATGGTTATAAAGATCCTTAAGGGATGTGCTTTGTGCAAACAAAGAAATAAAAACCTAGAGTGAAAATGGAGATTTAGAAGCAAAACTGTTACATGTGATAGAAGAAAAATTGTACACCAAGGTTAACAAAATTTAGAAAAAATGTGCAATACAAAAACAAAATCATCAAATGCTTGAGAAAAAAGCATGCAAGATATCTTAACAAAAATAAAAGACTGGGAGAAAAGCAGCTGCTAATGGAAGAAAATCAACAATTTAGACTGAAAAGCAGCAACCAAGTAAAACACAAGAGGATTTTTGCCAGTGGATCATGTGGAACAATGGTCATCATATAAAATGATCAAGAATTACAAATAAGAGCTACAGTACAAATTTCAAAGAAGCAATGCCTGATCCAGAACTTCAGTTATCTAGCAACAACGAAGCTAGAATGGAGAAGGAACACCTAACCTTAACGAGCCTACAAGTGAAGCAGCAATAGAAGAAAATAAAGTGCTAGTAATTGGTGACTTGATCCTTTTCCATGTGAATGTGACAGATGCACTAAAAAAATTATACCAAAGTATTAAATAATAATTGTGTGGAAAGGTAAAACATCCGTATGACTGAAAATTACCAGAAAAATCCAGAAGTAGTCATACTCCATGTTGGAGCAAACATTTTAAAGAAAGCAAGGAATCCTGAGGAAGTGTTAGGAGAAATGTATGAGGTGATAAAAACTACCACCAAAGAAAAATTTCCAAAAGTGGTAGCATCAGTAAAGAGTGCTGTTAAAATATGTGATCTACATCTGAAGTTCTTAGGTTAGTAAACAAGAACATAAGATGGGCATGTGATATCTTAAGGACACTGTACATAAATGTGGACAAATATCTGGACTATATATATGTATTGGCAAAGATGGTCTGCACTTTATCAAAAGACATCCTACACATTAGGAAAAGAGCAAGACAAAGTAATACACATAATAAAAGCAAATCAGGAAACTAGCCCCTGAACCAGTGGGTGTTAACAAAAGGATACAGTGCTTAAAAGCTAAAGTTGATGAATTGTCTGTATATCTTAGGGATGTAAAATGTAATGTCTATGTCTGAGTGCATAATGACTTGAAGAAAATGAAGCAGGTTATGTAGGGATTAAGAATTTCATATTAGGTAGCTGCTTCTATCGAAATAAATATAAAAATAGGAATGTTGCAATCTATATTCAACAAAACAAAAAAGCTGGATTTAAAACAATTTTGCATAGAAAAACTATTTGAAATAACAAGGATATTAAGCAACATTTGTAACATTATTTTATCACAGTATATAGGCCATCAGATGGGGTTGCCAATCATTTGGAAAGAGTCTTGACATACTATTTAATTTTAAAAACAATGCGATAATTTGTGGTGATGTAAATGCTCATTTTGTCATAACCAAAAAGAGTAATACAACAGGTATATTTTTATATTTATTACAGGAAAACAGGTTACCACTGTATACTTGCAACTGCTACTCAAGGGTCTGCATGCCTTGATAATATAACAAATCTAAAACTAAATGCTAATCATTTAAGGTATTAGAGAACAAGGTATTAGATCTCAACCCATATTCTTTGAGGTTATAATTGAAAAAAACTCTCGTCCAGAGTATAAAAAAGGTTGTTAAAGGAATCCAAGATTTCAGTTTAGGAAATGTAAATAAACTTAAAGATAGTCTAAGTATTATAAATTGGAAAGGAATAATATTAATATTCAGAGTTCAGTTCAAGAAATGCTTGAGGTTTTCTTTACAATATTTGTAAAAAAACAAAAATGAATAGTTAATCCCAAACAAAAAAATTAAACTATTAATATTTACAATTGGTACAACTCAGAGCTTGAAAGAATGAAAAATATGCTAATGATTCTTCAAAAAACATGTATAAAGAGGGGCTAATAAACATATTAATGAACTATTGGAATCAGTATAGAAAAACCACACATTCCCATAGACTAATGAGTTTCATAAATGACATGCAACAAATGAAAGGAAATGAATGTTTTGTACTTAAAGAGATAGCATATGGTGAAATTGAATAAGTGACCAAAAAGCTTAAATGCTCAAAAAGTAGGGATATCTATGACATTTCTATGATAACTTTGTTAAAGAAATGATACAATTCCATTGATCTGTTATATCACTAGATGTTTCAATGAAGGTGTTTTTCCAAAATGCTAACATTTTCAAAAGTAACCCCAATAAGCAAAAAAGGTGGCAGAGAAAGTGTAAGTAGCTATAGGCCCATTTCACTAATTCCTATAATACAATAAACTTACTGAATGTCTGCTAAAGAACCAATTACAATTTTTTTTGTAAAAAACATAATTTATTTTTTAATAATCAATTAGAATATAGCAGAGGGAAATCAACCATATTTGCAGATGATGATTTGTAGAAAAAAAATCTATCAAGCCTTGGAGGAACGTAATTGGGTCCAGGGATATAAGTAAAGCTTTCAACTAAATGTAACATTATATTTTGTTAATTTTTTTTTTATTGTTGTTTTAGGGGCGCACAACAGCTAAGGTCATTAGCGCCCAAACATGCTAAAACTGCGTCAGAACTAAAAAATAAATAGTTAACACAAATCAAGTCGCAGTAGCACGTTGTGCAACAAAATAAAAACCCATAACAAGTAACAAGTGGGTGTAATGGTCAACAAAGGACTGGTATTAAAAAAGCCGCAAGAGCGAAAAAACAACAGTCCTATAATGGTCTAAAAAGGGTCAATAAAACCCTATAACCATCAACACTAGAACATATAAAAACTGGTAGTAAAACACATCAGCAAAAGCTGAAAATAAACCAGTATTGTAAAAATCTAAACTGTAACAATAAAACCCCAAAACAATAACAAGGGTTACATATAACAACTCAATAAAAGACTGGTGCTAAAAACGATGCATCAAATGCTGAAACAACAACAGTCTTAAAAGCGTCTAAAAATGTCGTCATGAATAAAAAGAGAGCACCTCACACCTTGCTCCAAAAACCACAAACACGGATAAAACAGAGCACTCGCTCAACAGCAACCACATCATCTGCAAGTAATTCCTCAATAGAGGAGGGCATACCTAGTCTATGTCTAAAAGCTGCCAGATGATGGCATTCAACTAAAATGTGACTCACTGTAAAGGGGTGGTCACAGTGGGGGCAAGCTGGAGCGGGTTGACCATTAAAAAGGTGTGAATGACTAAAACGGCAATGCCCAATTCTAAGACGAGCTAAAATTACTTCTTCGCGACGAACAGCGCGAGAAGAAGTCGACCAATTAAAAGGGGCGCGTTTACATTCACGGAGCTTATTATTTGGGAGTAATTCCCATTCCTCGCGCCAGCGCGAAAAAATGGCTCTACGTAATGAATGTATAAAATCCCCGAAATAAAAACGCTGCTCGTACTCAGCAGGGTCTAAAACAGCGGATTTTGCTGCAACATCTGCGGCCTCATTACCTGGGAGTCCGACGTGTCCAGGCACCCATAGCAGTGTTACCCTGACGCCGGCGTCGTAAAGGGTTAAAACTACATTTTGGACCATCTGGACAAGTGGGTGGAGGTTGTACAGATTTCTAAAACTTAAAACTGCACTCAAAGAGTCGGAACATACAACACTGTTCCCTAGCCCATGATCATAAATAAATAAAACCGCCCGAAAGATAGCATAAAGCTCCGCCATAAAAATAGATGTTGCAACGTCAAGACCATACGTAAAACTAGCCCCATTAAAAACAAAAGCACATCCCACACCTGTGTCACATTTAGAGCCGTCGGTATAGATAAAATTCCAGCCATTAAAAGAGGATTTGATCTCGCTAAAAGAACAACGAATAATATGTGCTGCGGTCGAAGATTTCGGACATGACGTAAGCCCGAGATGAACGGGGGCCTCTGCTAAAATCCAGGGGGGAGAAGAAGTATCCCCGGCTAAGAAAAAAGCAGGTAACTCAATGTCCAATGTTAGTAAAATCTCCCGAAAGCGAAAACCAGCAGGCTTAGGAGTAAAAGACCGAGCAGCATAAAAACGATCAAAAGACACATTAAAAAACGGCCCATTCGTGGGATGACGAGGTTGCGTAGCTAAGCGACAACCGTACGCAGCTAGTAAAACATCCCTACGATAAAACAACGGAGGTTCTCCAGACTCCGCACATAAACTCAACACAGGACTGGTGGGGAATGCCCCAATGGCAACACGGATACCCCGGTGATGAATCGGGTTCAGGCGGCGCAGAACAGAAGGCCGCGCAGAGCCATAAACGACACTGCCATAATCCAATTTGGACCGGATAAGAGAGCGATAAAAACGTAAAAGAACAGTCCGGTCAGCTCCCCAAGATGTGCCACTTAAAACACGTAAAATACAAAGAGAACGTTCACACTTGCCTCTGAGTTGCGCTATATGCGATGACCAGCATAATTTCCTATCAAACACCAAGCCAAGGAACCGAACTTCGTCTGCGAAGGAGAGTGCGTCTGGGCCAAGATGGAGCGAAGGTGGAAGATACTCCTTGTGGCGCCAGAAGTTCATGCAGACGGTCTTCTCTGCGGAGAAACGGAACCCGTGAGAGACACTCCAAGCGTGAAGGCGGTCGAGACAGCATTGGAGGCGGCGTTGCAAGAGACAGGTTCTCCGAGAGGAAAGATAAATGGCAAAATCGTCTACAAATAACGACGATTGTATTCCTGGCGGTAAACACTGGGTGATAGAGTTAATAGCAATGGCAAACAGTGTGCAACTTAGTACCGAGCCCTGAGGTACACCGTTTTCTTGAATAAAATTAGATGATAAAACTGATCCCACGCGAACATTAAAAACCCGGTCTTTCATAAATTCCTGAATAAAAACAGACATACGCCCACGTATGTTCCAATCGTGAAGCGTTTGGAGGATACCGCCTCTCCAGCAAGTATCGTACGCTTTCTCTAAATCGAAAAACACAGCAACCGTTTGGCACTTGCGCACAAAACCGTCCATTACATGGGTAGTTAAAGACACCAGGTGGTCGACTGAGGAACGATGACGCCGGAAACCACACTGGGCGTTCGTTAATAATTGCCTCGACCAACCACCACATGAGCCGTCCGTTAATCATTCGTTCCAACACCTTGCAAACGCAGCTGGTGAGGGAAATCGGACGGTAACTGGAAGGAAGATGTGGGTCCTTTCCAGGCTTAGGTATGGGAATGACGGTGGCCAATCGCCAAGCGCAAGGAAATGTGCCGTTACACCAAATAAAATTAAAAGTTCGTAATAAAAATGCGTTGCCTTCTGCTGGTAAATGCTGCAACATGGCAACATGAATGTCATCAGGCCCCGGTGCGCAATGTCGAGAGGTAGAAAGGGCATGCTCCAGTTCCCTGGCGGTAAAAGGCTCGATTTAAAACCCTAAGACCGGGTATAGGTGTAAACCTTGGTTTGCCAGCAACGCGGCGTAGCCGTTCCCAAACTACGGATGAAGGCGTTGTGCGGTTAAAAGAAGAGGTAAAAGAAATCCAAGAAGCCTTTTTGCTATCCTTAATGACTCGGCGGCATTTGGCGCGAAGTTGTTTGTAGCAAATCATATTTGCTGATGTAGGGTGGCGACGAAAAGCTCGGAGAGCACCTCGGCGTGCACGCAATGCATCCCGACATTCAGCAGTCCACCAGGGAACCGGCAAGCGTCTGGGGTGACAAGACGACCGGGGAATAGCCTTATCTGCGGCCGTCATGATGACCGTACGGAGGTGTTCGATCGCGATGTCGATAGATGGAAATTCACACCCTGAAAATTCGGCCAAAGATCGATAGAGAGGCCAATTCGCCTTTTCAATGAGCCATTTTGGCGTGCGCTGTGAATGTGCGTTCGAAGAGAGTACATGGATCTGACACGGAAAGTGGTCACTGGAATATAAATCAGAGATGACGTTCCAGGTGAAATGTACAGCAAGCGAGGAAGAACACATGGATAAGTCCAAGTGTGAAAAACTGTGAGTGCTGTCTGAAAGAAATGTAGGATGCCCAGTATTGAGCAGTACTAGATGGTGACGATCCAGAAAGTCGGCTATAATGCTACCCCTCGCACACTCCGTGGCGGAACCCCATAGGGGATGGTGTGCATTGAAATCCCCCAAAAGAAGAACAGGGGGTGGTAGCTGAGACAAAAGATCGTCCAGGTCAACTGTGGTGATGGTGTCGGACGGAGGTAAATAAACAGTGCAGACTGAAAAACTAAGGCCAGAAAAGTGAACTGTAGCTGCAGCAGCTTGTAAAGGAGTCTGGAGCTGTAGTGAGGTGCTGTACACGTTATTGTGAATTAAAAGTAAAACTCCGCCGTGAGCGGGAGTGCCATCTTCGGGAGGGAGATCAAATCTCACCGAAGAGTAACCGCGTAAATTAAAAGAATCACTTGGGCGAAGCTTAGTCTCTTGGAGACACACGAGCAAAGGGTCAGTAGAACGTAAAATTAAATCGAGGTCAGGTCTGCGACTACGGAGACCACGCACATTCCACGAAAGGATAGCCATTGTTAAAATTAGATAAAAGAAGCTAAAAATTTACCACCTTACTTTTTGGACGGTGCAGGGCGAAACAAACGTCCTTTTTTCAATCGCGTGGGACTCGGTGGTTTTGAAGGAGCAGGCACATCCTGCTCCATCACATCCTCAGAGGGAGGGCTCTCCCGCTGAGAAGCATCCACCGATTCCAACGCCTGGAATCGGTTGGATGTAGATATAGGCGGCGACGGCGACCGCCTAGCGGGTTTGCTCCCATCATGGGAGCGTGACCTCCGAGGAGGAGAAGGGCTCTTTTTCTGCTCTACCTGAGTTGATGACTTTAAAAAATCCGTTCGTATAAAACTCGTCCTGAACTTAATTTCAGGGGCATTAAAAACAACAGCTTTGGGCTTCACGGTAGAGCGCTTTGGAGAACTAGGCGTAGGTTGGACCCGTGTAAACACAAGATCGCAGGTCTGCGTACTGCTATCGCACTTCTTGGGCGCAAAAGAAGCTGCTGCGCTGTAGGTGCCGGTCTTAGGCACGACAGGTTGGCGAGACTGGAATCGCTTCCGGGCTTCAGTAAAGGAGAGTTTTTCCTTTACCCGGATCTCCTGGATACAGCGCTCCTCTCGAAAACGAGGGCAATCGCGGGACGAGGCTGGATGTTCACCGCAGCAGTTGACGCAGACAGGAGCGGATGGGCATGCTCCCTCGTGACTTGCTTGACCGCAGGTTGCACAGATGGATACGGCAGTTTTACATGATATGCGAGTGTGTCCAAAACGCTGACACTGGAAACATCGCAACGGGCTAGGGATATACGGGCGCACTTCTATCACCTCGTAGCCCGCCTTTATCTTCTGCGGCAATTCGACCCTGTCGAATGTGAGGAAAAGAGTCCGGGTCGGCTGTAATTCCCCCTCTTTCCTTGCCTGTACACGATATACTGAGGTGACCCCTTGGTCTTCCAGACAGCTCTGGATTTCCGGGTCGGACATTCCGTCTAGAACATTTGTGGTGACAACTCCTCGCGACGAATTCATGGTCTTATGTTTCTCGACACGGACGGGATATCCGTGGAGTAGCGTCGCCTTGAGCAACGAGTTGCTTTGAGACAGGCCAAGTGTCTCCACCAAAAGTGAGCCGTTGCGTAGACGGGTACAGGACTTAACGGGTCCAGCTATGGCATCAATGCCCTTCTGAATTTTAAATGGATTTACGGTCGTAAACGACTGATTCTCTTCAGTACGACTAATGACTAAGTAACGAGGGAAAGACTTCTCGATTACTTCTTTTGCATCAACTCTTTTATGTTTAAAATGTAAAGGATTATTTTCCAGTACCATAGCGATTTATTCCTCCACCATTGCAACCATCTCCGATGGCGGGCTGCTTCCTGGGCGCCACCACGGCTTAGGTTACTGACTCTGGCCTGAACAAAGTAACCTCAGGGTCACACCTTCCTGTGGGCTGACGAAGGGACCCAATCGCCTGCAGGAAGTCTACAGCTCATGCAATGGCCCTTCCCCGGGCCTGGCCTTTACCAGGGGATACGCTCCCGTCCTACATGATAACCCAGTGCTGGGAGTTACGCTGTTACCCAGTCACTTTTTACCATGTCTAACACGGGGGCACCCATCAGACAAAGAACAGGGAAGTAGGACAAATAAAACAATAAAAGAGGCGAAATAAAAAGGAGTCAAACACGCTAAGCGCGGACCTGAGGGAGCAGCTCGGGTGCCTCGGGGTCGCTACGCCCCGTACCCAATAAATTGGGCCCCTGAGGGGATATTTTGTTAAAGAAACTAGAATGACATAAATGAAGGAATAAGGTTTAAATATAATTAAATCTTATTTAAGAGGATTGCAAACAGTCAATATAATTTGAAGAAGAACACTTTCACATTGTCAATATGAAAACGGGTTTCACAGACTTGCTGCTGGGGCCACTACTTGTCTGATAATGATAAATGACATATCCAAATGTTATCCCTGCCATGCAGTTGTTTATGAAGATGACATATCCTTCCTTAATGTAAACAAAGACTTCAAATTGCTGTCACAATCTCTAAATGGAATTGTGTAAGAAGTTCAGCTTTGGTTTATAAGCAATATTTTTTTATGAATGCAAGCAAATCATAAAATATCATTTTCAGCTTAAAAATATAAATATTCTTTGTGACAATGGAGCTTCTTGGCAGAATAATTGAAAAGATCTTCTTGGAATCCTGTTAGATTTTATATGTAGCAAGTTATCATGCACTGTATTCTTGCTAGCAAACCTAAAAAATACTGTCGCTAAAGACTGGTTGTATGGCTTACTTTTCATTTTTTCAAAGCATTTTTAGGTATGCTTAGTGTTATGGGGTAGTAGTCCAAGGATAGCAGAGGTGCTAAAAATTCAGAAAAAAATTAGCAGAATATTAACCTCTAAGAAAACTAAACATTGTAAAGCACTATTTGTAGCTCTAGAAATTCCCACAGTTGTTAAATTATATTTTCATATTTTGGTACATATTAAAGAGAATTTCAACATTTATAATATAAGGGGTGATACATACTCAATAGATACAGAGTGGATGTGGGATGTGCCATATCACATATTGCAGAAGAATTCTGGATAATACAAAATAACAGAAATAAAACTTTCCAATACACTTTTTAGAAATAAGTGCTGTAAATATTCAATTATGCAAAAATAGAGTACATAAACATGGTTGATTAAATAACTTTTCTACAGCATACAAGAATTTGAAGTAGAAAAAAAGCTATAATGTATTACTGTACATAAGCAATTGCCTTTCATCTATAGATTTTAAGAGAACTTCTCTTTTCATCTTCTTACAAAGTTACTGCTACCACTATCACCACTACTTACAGATTGTGTTTGAAGCCATGGTGAAAGAGGATTCAATGGTTCGAACTTATCTGAGTTCAAACTAGTATCCAAGAAATGTGATACAAACTCTGTTATCACCTCAGACTGAGCACTGTAACAGCAACAAACACAAATAAGGTGAAAAATATTTTCATATAATAAATTATTTATGAGTATGTCACTCAAATTTCATAAATAATTTGTTATATGATACTATATTTCACTATGAAAATCCCAAACTATTCAAATTTATATGAAAAATACTTGTTTCTAAAGCAGAATTAGTACACTGAACATTGGCATACAAATCTTAGGATTGGAAGCATATTAAATTTAAGAGGCAAATTTTACACACTATAAAATAGGCCTGAGTCACCCAGTTTGCATTTCACACTTTTCTCTACAATCATACTAACATATAAACTTAAATTACAAAACAACTATTGTCATTTTTAAATTGTATTATTAACTAAACTTGTACCTTACTTTTTTCCTTAGCAAAGTCAAAATATAATTACCTATCAGACTGTGACCGCACAACTGTGCTGAATATTCTGGCTATGTCTAACACAAGATCCTCTTCACAGAACAGCTGGGAATGGGTGGTGCTGCTGATTCCTTTAAGCCACCAGGAGTTAAGTTGTGATACTATATTACAGTGCAGATATAAATATCTGTGCATTTCTGATGAAGTTTCTGAAGATTGAACTAGTTTTCTGTGAACAAAATGTACATTTTTATCACTTAGGCATGAGTAAATGGTAAACATGCCAAGACAGTGCTTTTAGTGGAATGAAATAATTTAATACAACAAAGAAATGAATGCACAAATTAAAAAATTAATAAATTTATTTTTATCCCTTTTGGGCTAAGTTCAATTGTTTTACTCCTAAAGTGAAAGAATTAATAACACTTGGGACAAATTATCTCATTTACTACAGTCAAATGCATTGTGCTTAGAAATTATAACTTAAAATACTTTATAAAATATGCTCCTAATAAAATATTTAGTATGAAACAAAAATACATTTAGAACTTTATCTTTGTACATATTTAGTTGCCAATATATCCTAATTTCTTGTTATACAATGCAAAAAACATTCTGCTATCTACAGCTATATAATTGGCAAAGAAGTGATTTATAGTTTGGTTTTCTAATATTTGTATATTTATCATGGTTTGATAGAAATGTTGCAAATTGATTTCCTTCGTAAGGGTGCTGTGGAATACTGTCATTTGATAATATCTAGCTACATGTTACCAAAATGCTTTTAAAAATGCAGAACATACCTGATACATCTAATGCCAACTCTACACTTATGCTCATGGAATGAATCTGTAATAAGAGATAGGAGCTGTGGAACTATGATACTCCTGAATGGCTCCAAAAAAGCAATTTCACAGAGAGATTCTGTGCATCGAGTAAAGACTGTAAGCATAGCTGCATCACCAGATAAGCATTCTAAAAAAGAAAAACATCCTTTGTTGATAAAAGCTACTTTAAATCTATACATTATCATTGTCAACAGAAGATAAAATGCACATAAACATAATTTGAAGCTGCCTAAATTAATGCAGGTACTGCCACTTTTGTCAAATTAATCTGATGTTAACAGTTTGGAATTGATTACAATAAATAAGAATATTATATTTGGTTCAAAGCAACTGAGAATCCCTAGATTTAAAATTAATTGGTATTTTGCTATTTCAGAGAGTTAAATATGGATAAAAGAACATAAAGATTATAAAAAGGTACAAGAACGTATGCATTTGGGGATTAAGGCTGATTGGGAGGAAAATAGAAAAGCAAAAGACATAAGCAAAAAGTCAAAGGGTACAACATTGTGTCAGTACAGAAAAGATTACTATATAAAGCATCAAAAGTTGTTAGCTGCAGTATATGTTATGATTTAGGCTCAAAAGTTATGTGGCACTGAAGGATGGGTGCTCAAAGAAGTGAGAGAAATTGTGAATTTGATACATTGGATGTTCTGCAGGAGTAGTACAATAATAAAGAAGCTGTCCAAATGGAAATAGGTGGATGGCAAGCAAGGGTTTGATTATAGCAAGAACCTTAAAATGCTGGTAAAGAATTTTGAAGTGATAGGAAGAGAATATTCTAAAGGAATGATTGAAATATTCAGGGGAAAAAAATGGTAAGACAAGCAATGTGGAAAGTAGTGGTTTAAGTGACCCATGGAGGGAGGGGGGGTTGAAAGGTTTCAGAAAAGACTAAGATAACAATCTAAAGACACTGATATCAAAACTGTTTAGTGGTATAAAAGAAAAGTGATCACTAGTATTTTTATCTGTTATTTTTTATCTGTTTCAGGGTAACTGAAAAACAGGAAGAAACAGATAAAAGAGAGGGACTAGCTTGGGTGAGATCAGGGTGCAGATATTAAAAGGACAAAGAAAGGGTTTTATACAATATCAATTAGCTTAGCAAAAAAGTAGGGTGGAGGAAACAAAAAAGAAAGGTTCTAACAAAGGGAAGGCTAGCTTTGAAAGCTATCACTGCTTGTAGATATAAAGTAACAAAAATGCACATAAAGTGGTAGAAGAAAATATATACGGTAGTGTTCAAGGCCAAAATGATGTTTGGGGTAGAAATCTAGGGTAGTGATGAGGGATGGCTAAATGTAGAATTAATTCACAGGAATTTCTGCAAACAAATTATGGGCTTACCAAAAAGCTCATC
The DNA here is from genome assembly GCA_030762175.1 of Metallyticus violacea. Classification (NCBI taxonomy): domain Eukaryota; kingdom Metazoa; phylum Arthropoda; class Insecta; order Mantodea; family Metallyticidae; genus Metallyticus; species Metallyticus violacea. Next base: position 79,080,311 of record CM060842.1, on the reverse strand, counting down.
AAATGGGGTTGCACAAGCTGAATTAGGCAGAATAGGGAGTAAAGAAAAAATGACAATAATTTTATACTGGTTTAAAATACTGGTTTAGGATTCAGAATCTCCAAGAGAATTGTATTTTGAAACATTGTCTAGTGACAAGAGAGGTGAGGGGAGGAAATACTTGGGTCAGTAGAATCAATGAGATTATGGGAAAAATAGGCTTGGGTATGGTGTGGTATCATAGAGAAATTAAAGAAAGTTATTTTTAGAAAGAAATTAAACAAAGAATTGATGATATGGAAAGATAGGAGATATTAGGTAGTTTTAGTAGTAAAAAGTCACTGAGGGTTTATAGGGAGCTAAAGGAAATATGGGACAAAGAGAATTATGTAGATGAAGCTGATAGGTGGACGAGGGAGGAAACTGCATGGGCCCGGACAGGGGTAGTAAATTTGAAATGAATAAAAGGAGGTTTAAATACAGAGGAATATCATATGTGTGGAATGCAAGATAGTTATTGGCATGCAATTTGGAATGTAGAGAAACCAATGAAATGAGAGCAAAATTTAGGATCGAGAAATGGGCTAACCTACCAATTGAGATAAGGAGAAACAAGTTGGTGAATATGAAAATAAGGCAGAAAATCTTGGAATTTGCAAATTACTTAGATTAGGTTAAAAGAAAATGGTTGAAGAAAATAATTAAAAAAAAAGTGAGGAATCAATTTGGATAGAAACATAATTTAAGTTGGTTTTTGATGAGTTAATTTTTAGATTTAAGCTGCCTGATAGTTCAGTAACCACAAGGTTGAAATATTCAGTCATTTGGTTACACAGCAAATCGGGAAGATTCATTAGAGAGATTATGTTTCTATTTTCTTGTATGAATGAGCTGAATAGTACTGAGCAATTAGATTTTTGTATCAGGGGTTTTCACAGTGAAATATAATATGACCAATTATTATTATGAAATCACTCAAATTTCACTAATTTTGTTCCCTTTCTTGGACATGTTTCAAAGGCATTTGCCTCAAAATGGAGGCAAAATTGAATGATTTTGTAATAATAATTTGTCATAATACTGAGCAAGTTTGTTGCATTATTAAGTGAAAATAAATTAAATTCAATACAATATCAATTATTTAAATTTATTTCATATGCATTTTAGTAAATAAATATCATTCACTCTTTCATTTTTTTATGCTGAAATAAATGGGAAAAAGTTTGGCTCAGAAAATTTATCTCAACAAGAAATTCTAACCTTTGGTGTTCTGAACAAATTCCTAATTTGAAGTGCTATAATATAATAGGTTTTGCATTCTGTTATCTTTTTTCCTCTTCTTAGATTTATAGTTCAAGCTTAGCTTGCACTGTATTAACTTTGCAGCCATTTGTCTGTCTGGTCTGTGTTATTTATTTTTTCTAAATGGATTTTCCATTCTCTTGATATTTTCACATTCCCCCCAATGGAATATATTTTAATTTCTGATTATACATCTTTTTTTTTCATCTGTATTTCATTTAATTTTGTGCTTCAGTTTGTTCTCCTCAGAAAAAAACTGAATGGATTTGCAATCTATGGATTTGTATCTATTCATTCTACAACAAATTCAGGTAGAGCACTAATATATTCTCACATTCATACTGTCCTTTATGGAAGCATAGAAAAGGGTTAATGATTTGTGATGATCAGATTTTAATTTAATATTGTTACTTATGTATAAAGTGCAAATATTAAATATATAAATGAGAGAATACAATGAAAAACCTGTTCTAAAAAAACTCTATTAGCCATTATAAAAATATTTAACAATCTAAGAAAATAAATTTACACAGATTCTGTTTTTTGTCACTTGTTTTAGTTTCTATGAAATATGTTTATGAACATATGAATGTAAACAGATAAAGAGATATTCCACGTTGAATGTTTCCAAATGTTGACACCAACTTCACTTACAGGGTTTTTAATTAGCATATATTTCAGGAAACATCATTCTCATATTCAGCTGTTTACTGAGAGTTTAAAAAGCAGTATTGGCATATAATAAAGTGAGGTATGCATAACTATGTACACATTTTGAATGTGGTTTATCAAGTGGTTATGAGTATTATCAGTTGGGTGGTATATGTATTATGTTTTTGGCATTATTATTAAAAATTGTAGTTTGCCTTTAAAATAATTTACAGATTATTTATTAATATTTTAAAAGGTATGGTATTGCTGAAAAAAAAATCAGTTTTCTCAGAGATAGCCTATTTGAAATTTATTCATTTCATAATCACTTCTATGGACAGTACAGTATCCATTTATTTTTATATTATTTCAATCTCTTGAGCTCCTATTCTAAGTTACATAACAATAATGAATAGTCCTAAACATTAAAGTGCTATAGATATAATCTTGCAGATTCTATTCCTTGAGGGAAATTAAGGCAGTTGATATTTATATCCATACCATTTTTCCCTGTTCCACCTTTTTTTTCTTCTTCCAGAATCTAATTTATTATATCAACATTATCTTTTATAAAGACCTAAATTCAGGAAGAGGTAAAATTATACAAGCAGGAATAGAGTGCCCAATAAATATAGAGATAAATTAAGACAGTCAAGAAATTACAGGGGAGTGACATGAAAGCAGGGATTTATAATGATAGCAAAAAGAAATGGTTTTATGAAGGTTGTCAAAGGGCAAAGAAAAGAGTCCTCAAGAATTAAGAAATTGGAGATAGATGGGAAAAAGAGCAAAGAGAAAATTTCTTAGTCTTTAGGTGGGGATTAGGTGTCTCAATGAGGACAAAAAGAGGGCATGGGGCAAAAAAATAAGTTAAATGATGTGGAAAAAGCCCATAATGCAAGGAAGATATTGTCAGTAGTTAAAAGTTTGTACAGAAATGGGATAAGGGAAAAAAATACGCTCCAGAAAGTTGATACTCATTTTAACACATTTTTAATCAGAAAAATTTAATTAGAGGACAAATAGATTTCCTAGGAAATAACGAAGTCATTGATGACTTAGATATGGACATTATGGATGCAGAATTCTATGGCCCATTTGGTGGTTAAAGGGGAACAAAGCAAGTGGTATGGATGGTATTCCGGGGGATTTTTGGAAAGTTTGGGCTGAAGATACTAGTTGAAAAACTGTTTAAATTATTTAATAAAATAATGGAAATAGGGGAGATATCCAAGATGTAGGGACAAGCATGATAGTCCATATATAAAGGAAAGGGTGATTTAAATAATCCAGCTAATTATAAGTGTATTAAGTCTTCTTTCCATTTTAGGAAAGGAATTTACTGGAATTCTAGCAAGTAGATTACAGAAATGGGTAGAATAGAAGAAGAAATTATCAAAATAGGGAGAACAACATCGGATGATGCATTTGTAATGAAGATAATTGTGGATAAATATTTCAACAACAAAAGGGGGAAGGGTTTACATGATATTTATAGACTTTGAGAAGGCATTTGATACCACAAATAGAAAAGCATTGTGGCTAAAATTAAAAAGAAAAGGGGTAAGGATTATGTTTATAAAGCTAGTACAAACGATATATTGTGGGAATCTATTTTGTGTCAAATTTTCTGGTAATAAAATAACATATTATATGCAGAGTCAAACAGGAGTAAGACAAGGATGTAAATCAAGTACAATATTGTTCAATTTCTATATTGATGACTTTTGGACGAAATTCAAAGAGAAAGGATACATTTTCCAGTAATAATAAAGAAATACCTGGATTGCTGTTTGCAGATGATTTAGTAATTGCATCCATATCTAGTGGAGGATTCAGAAGGGCAATTGAAGTAGTGAATACTTTCTGTAATGAATGGAGACTGAAATTATATGAAAAGAAAAAGAACATGGTTTTTAAAAGAGTTATAAATTGAGAAAGATGAGAAATGACAGTTAAATGGGAGAGAAATAAAGGTAGTAAGGAAATTTAATTATCTAGGGACAAGATAAGTTCTAATGGAAATTAGAATGAACAGAAAAAAATGGCAACAGCAAAAGGAAAAGTAACTATGAGTGTTATAAGAGCATGTTTCAGAAAAATTCCAGATATAAGAGTAAAATGGCTTGAAAGAATTTTCGCAACCACAGAGAACCAAAATGTTATATGTGGCAGAAATAGGGGTGTAGAGGCATGGAAAGATGCTGATAAAATAAATAGAAGCTTTTGTAAATTAATCTTAGGTTTACCAAAATCATCATCAAATGGTGTAGAGCAGTTAGAATTGGGTAAGCATTCCACCAAGATAATTTTTTTACAGAATTATGAAATGCATGCAATACAAGCTGCATGGACTTTGGAGCAATATAGTCCATGTATAGTACCCAGTTTTAATATTTATCAACTGAAAGGCCAAGAAATATCTGCATTATTTGATCTAATTAGCTATTCTCAAAAAATATTCCAGCATTTAGGTAGAATCTTAAGGGCCATAAATGCTAATTTTGGAAATAAATCTAAATGATTGGAGTCAACACATACAATAATTTCAAGTTACCTTCTTCCAACTCAAAATTCAAAAAAAAATCTGTTTTCATTACTTCTTCTGGGTGTAGTTTGGAGATTTCCTTTAAACAATTCAACACTTCTCCTCTGGAAGAAAAGAAAAAAGTATTTACACCAGTGTATTTATTATTGCTTATAAATATGTATTTCAAAAATGATTTTGTCACTGTTAAAAAGAAAGAAAAATTTAATATTCTCAACATCTTGTTCTGTTGCAAGCTAATTACATGACAGCACAAATGAAATGTTATTTCTCATTAATGCAATTACATTAATGACCATTATTGTTGGTATTTTTTCCAATAACCCCCCCCCCCCTTTTTAACAAATGTTCTTCTAGACTTTCCCAAAGATGACTGTCACTTATTTGGCACAATCAAATTTGCAGCCCTCATGAACAAAATCACTTTACCAAAGCAACCATATCAGAGGCTTTTGGCTGAAGCTGCATTTTGGAGGCTTGTATAATGACCAAACCCACAATAGCTGTTAAAATATTGATGTTCTAGCCCTCCAAGACATCTACCCATAATCCATACCCATATATTACACACTGAGAATAATATGGCCACAACAAAAAACAATAAGAGAGCACTTTAAAGCCTCGTATTCTGAATATAATATAATTTTTTTTTCTTAGTGCTGTCTGAGTTTACTCGGTGCGCTTGGGCGACGTAATCGCCTGCAGCCGAAAGGAAGGTCGGTTAAGGAAACAAGGTGCCGTCTTAATGCAAAAAACCACTGGGCAGCACAGACCTCTGTGTTGCATGAGTAATCGTGCTGCACCCCTGGACCTCGGGAGTTGTAGACCCACCCAAACTTGTCTGATGAATATTAACAGAAATATAAACATGATCTTCTTACACCTAATGAAATTCATATAGACCATTAGCAAACCACAATAAATGCAATTTTTTTTTTAATTGTGGCCCTATTATTCTCAGTTTGTAATATTACACATTGAAAATACCATAATCACGTATAATACTCTTAGTTATGTTTCACTATTGATATATAATTAAAATTCACAGAAGTAGCTAGGGATCATTTCACTCACATACCCCAGTATATTTGATTCTTCAAAGTTTTAGTATTCACTAGACTCTCACATGTCTTAAATTAAACGAAATGGCACCGATTATTATAAAAACATGAAAAGGACAACATCTACCCAACATAACTCATAACCAGAGCCTAAATTTGATGATCATGTCATTTTCTTTCTAAAATGTTGTAGGTAATACTAATATACATATACATAAATTATAATTGTGGATTTGTGAATAGAAAATGAGCAAGTATATTAACAACAAAGTGATGTAAAAACATTAATATCACTTACTGCTTGCCTAGCATTTACAATTTAATAAATTTAATAGCTAAGCACATTAAGCAACGTGATGTAAAAACGTTAATATCATCTAGTGTTTGCCTTCCAATTTACACACTACACCTTAAAATTGTGTAAATATAATAAAAGAAAACCCCAAAATTAAATTAAAGAAAATTATATTCAATAAAATAATTTACACAATGTCTTGGTCAGTGAGTAATGAATGGGGAAGGGGTAACAAATTTGAGTTACTGGCTGAAAGATGTCTTATTCCTTTAAGTCGCTATTCCTTCTTGCTCTGAAGTAAGAGGTATACCTTTAATAAGCCCGGGGTAAAGCTCAAGCCATCACTACTAGAAGCCTCACCACAAGTGTCGACCAATTGGGAGAAAGGACATTTAGATATGGTTATAGCAGGATGAAACAAGGGAGAAAGGGAAAAAAGAGGGATTTTGCACATAGCAACATGTAGGTCCATGAATTTAATGTTCCATATTCCCAAAGCAACACTTGCAAAAATGTATAACATTATTCTTAAATAATGAAACCTTACCGGACCACCAGTGATTCTTCATGTTTAACATAGGTGCATAGAATATCTAAAACTTCATGCCTTGCTTCAGCAGTCAAAGAGTTTGCTGATATAAGAAGGCCATGTAAGCCTTTCTGTCGCACCTCAGGATCACAATGTCTCGCTGCATCCTGGTACAATGTCCATAGTTGATTCAGATTTGGTATTGCTGAAGTAAACAACAATGATATAATTAGCCTTTAAGTTGTAAATTAAATAGAAACCTGTTTTAATGGGCTAAAATAGGTTAAAATAAACCTTATTACATAATACTCTTCAATGCTCTGGGGTTCTGTACAAAAACAATAATTGTAATGCTATCTGCAAATTTCACTTCTCTCAAGTTTATATTGCAATATTTTATTCAGCTTTGCATCTTTGGAAGTACAATAACACTCCTGCTACTTTTTTTTCTGAATATTACTAATAACCACAGCATTCTGCACAAAAAAAAGCATATTTTCTTATCTACAAAACGTTTTTGACACAACATTCTAAACTGAAACTCTATAATATGAAGGTTATAATAAACACTCAAGTAAGGAATATCTAACATTGCCAAAACAGCATCATGATTGTGTGATGTCAGATCATTTTGGTCAGAAATTTACTGTGGTAAATCACCTCAAGATAGCACACCAAAAATGTCATATTTATTAATATAGATGATGTTAAGGAGAGGATAATATAAATTATCTAAAGTACATACTTTCTAAAGAAAGCTGCTTGTGTCTATTCACAAGATAATATTTAAACATCTTTGACCTTTTCACTGTTTTGAATGGAATTCTTCAGCCAATTTTCTCAGTGTACTGCACATCATGGAGCAAACAGTTCTGCATGCTTTTGTTTGTTACATTAACTTTAAAACACATATTTCACGTTCCTTTATTACAGTTTATTCTTAATTATATGGTATCTGAAATTGATATACTATATCATAAATAAGTTGTACCACTGTCAGGCAATTTAATTTATGGCTTGCTTATACAACATATTTCTGCCTGCATGCTCCTGGATATTTTACTGAAATGCTGCATAAGTAAGCGGAAACAGTTTGGTCACGGTGCTTTTGATAGTAACAAAATATTAACATTAGAAAAGCAGTGTGAGTAATGTGTGCTTCACTGTAAAGTTACAGACTTGTGAATGGAAAGTCTGCAGTTCAATTTCTGCCAGGACCATCTTTCCTAAGACATTCCCTTAGGTTTTCCTCAGTTCTCGACAATGGCAAAGGTGGGAAAGGTCTCTAAACTTGGCCTGGAATACTCCCCCCCCCCAAATAATAATCCCAATCTATTATTTTATCCATATATAATCAGTTTCCCCCTCCTGTGATGCCTCACTAATGAAAATATGCATTAAAATGTGCACCTACTGTGATGCTCCATTGTACCTTCAAACTTGTTTTGAAGCAAGAAGAATTAGATATAGGAATAGGCTGCATGCCCATTTCTCTTTGTCTTACAATCAGAAATGTATTCCATTTCAGTGTGAGTCATCTATAGAAATGTCTCATTCATTGTTAGTTGCCTCTGTACCAATGTGTATTTTATGAAGGTTATGAAAGCAGTAATTTATTAAATATTGTACTTATGAAGCTGTTGACAATTGAGTGGTAATATATCCTAAACTTAGGTATTCATTTTTTACACTAAACTCCACTTACTTACATAAAAGTAAGACGTATTTTGGGAGAATCTCTCCCATCTTCAGTTGCTCACTGAACCACCGTTACTCGAAACGATGGCTAGATGTTCATGTGGTGTAGGTTGAAGTAGGAAGTTGCTGAGTTCATCCATATGAGGAAACTGGAAGCTCATTAGGTTTTCTCTACTTTTTAATATGAAATTTTTTTCCCAAGTGGATAACTCCAATGGGTTGTGAAGATGTTTCAGCAGTTTAATTCCCAGTTTTATTTCATGATTTTGGGTCCAAAAGTGAGCTGCTACAGCTGATTTGTCCACCTGCTTAAACCGAATATTCCTAAAATATTTTTTCCTCCTAATTTATTAGATTGCACAGTTAAAGACTCCATACCAACAGAATAGAAATCAGGAATTTACGAAATAAAATGTGCAGATTGTGAGCAGAGGTAAAACAAAGAGAAATTTGGAAATTCGGAGGAAAGAACATTTTAGGAATATTCAGTTTAAGCAGGTGGATAAATCAGCAGTAGCAGCTCACGTTTGGACCAAAAATCATAAAATAAAACCGGAAATTAAACTGCTGAAGCATCTTCACAACTCATTGGAGTTATCCACTTGGGAAAAAATTTTCATATTAAAAAATAGAGAAAACCTAATGAATTTCGAGTTTCCTCCTATGGATGAATTCAGCAACTTCCTACTTCAACCAACAGAGGCCACCACAGGAATATCCGGTTGTCTAGCCATCGTTTCGAGTAATGGTGGTTCAGTGAGCACTTGAAGATGGGAGAGATTCTCCCAAAACGCGCCTTACTTTTATGTAAGTGGAGTTTAGTGTAAAAAATTAATACCTAAGTTTAGTAATTTATTACTTTCTTTATTATGTAATATGAGTATATGATTCTAATAGTTTTAATATCTAATTATATTTAGATCTTAATCTGATATCAATGACAAAATCTTAACATGTGTGTATTTGGTTTCTAGCTCTACTGTACATTACGAGACAGCAATTATGCCTACTGAACTAATTTAAGTGGCAGGTGAGAAATGAAGTACCAACTATACTGTTTCTCTATTCATTTTAGTCCCTGTGAAGTCCTATATAAATGTAATGAAAAAATTAATAAAAATTGATTTAGTGAATCAAACAAATACATTTTATGCATATATTTATTATATCTATTTCTTTGCATGAAATTCAAAGTAATGCCTGATCTTTATTTTTTTTCCTTCACTTAAATATCTTGGAAAACAACAGAGTAAATTACACTGTAAGGGATATCTCTAGATTTAATCAACGGGGATTTAAATAAACAGTAGCTCACCTATGGGAGTATGAGAACATTTAACCCTTTCACCATAATAGAACCATTCTCCCAACTTGCACAGCCTGGACAGAACAGTTCTGTATGCTGTTATTAGTAGCATTAATATTTTAATATAAGTTCCATGTTGCTTTATAATAATATATTGTTTATTATATAGTATCTGGGTACATGTACCATGTTGTGAGTAACTTGCATTCCTGTCAGATGTAATTTATGGCCTGGTTATTCAAAGTACTTTTTCTATAAGTACATACTCCTAAGTACTGGTTATCAAGGGTTATCACAAGTGTGTAGTTTGATTCAGTCATACAATAATTTAATTATATGATTTGCTTCACGGTACAAACTCCAATTCACACTAAAAGTTAATAGCTGATTATCTTATTGAAATGTTACTGCCCTGTTTCTGACCATTATAAAAAATTAATATTAGGAAAGAAGTGTGAGTAATATGCATTTCACCAATATAGATGGTCGAGATCAGAACAGAATTTGCAGTTCAATTTCTGTCAGGGTCATTCTCCCTGACTGAAGTTTTTCCTGGTTTTCCTCATCCCTCATCAATAGCCAAATGTCAGGGAAGAAATATGCCCTTCAGGATGAAAAACTTCCTTCACCCCCCCCCCAAAAAACTCTCCCTATTAATCATTTCATTTCATCCCATTATCATTAGTAAACCTGCCTGTACTATCCCAGAAAAAAAGGCATTATTTAAAAAAAAAAAATGTTTGCACCTCATGTGATACTGGGACTTGAATCTTGCTTTGAACTTTATGTCACCACATAGAATTATTAGGAATAAATCTAGGCTGCAGGCTCATTTTTCTTTGTTTCAGAATCAGAAATGTATTATCTTCCAATATGAGCCATTAATAGCAATTTCATTCATTGCCGATCACCGAGTACCAGTCAGTACTTTATTACAATTATAAAAGGAATAATTTATTATATCCTAAATTTAGGTATTCATTTTTTACACTAAATTTTTACACATAATTTATTACCTCCATTTAAACCTCTATCTAAAAACGGACAAAATGCTGAGATGCATGCATTAATTCTCAAGCTCTGCAGTGTCCTGAGACTGCTGTGGTGTTCAGTGTGTCTATGCAGCTAATTCATATGCAAAACAGAAACATAATACTAACTAGTTTTATTATTCATTTTAGTTCATTACAAAATTCGATATAAATGTAATGAAAAAAGTATAAAAACATTTTAGCCTAAAAATTACACTGGAAAAAAAAAGTTTTACTTACCTACAATATTGTTTCTATACAATTTGGAATTGAAATTAATAGTGATTTTTGTTTTACGGACATATCTTGGAAAATAACACAGCAAATTCATTTTAAGGAAATCCATAAATTTGAATCAAATGGGACTTAAATAAAAATATGACTGACATGTGGGAATGTTTAAATGCCTATTCCAAATTGAATGTTTTTGGATGTCAACATTCATTCACTTCACTTACTGAGTTTTTAATTCTGACACGTTTTGGGAAACTTCATTTCATCTTCAGCTATTGACTGACTTGCTTCTCTGTCAACATCTGTTGGCTGGAATAGGAATTTACAGAACAGTGGAATGTCAAAATTCATTAATTTATCTCAATTTTATAGAACAAAAATGTTTTCCCATATGGATAGTTCTATTGGAGTATGCATTTCTTTTAACAAAATAACTTCTTAGTTAATTTCATGGTTGTGTTCCCAAAAGTAAGTTGCCACCATCGTTTTTCCAATTGTTTTAGCCAGACATTGAAATGTAGACAGACTCAACTTTGGAATTTATAGAAAAGAAACAAACATATAGAAAATTACATAAAAATAACAGCTATAGCCCCACATATCACAAATATGCTGTGTTCAACAGCTTGGGACACACAATAGTTAGCATTCCACTCAAAGAAGCAGAATATCAACAGATAATTAATACAGAATTAGTTAATACGTAGGTTCAACAGACACAATAATAAAAATTATTAATAAATTGAAAATATAAAAATCTATAAGAGAGGTTTCCACAATGAACATCAAAGAAAGAAGCAAATGCAAAAGTTTCACATATCCAACTTACCCACAGCAAATTCTGCAAGATATTCAAAAAACATGGCATAAAGTTGGCCCCCCAAAACAAATATATCAAAAATTCCTCAAGTATTAAAAGACACCATATCAACAAAACACAAATCAGGAATTTATGAAATTAAATATGCAAAATATAATCAAAAATACATACATAAAACAAAGATAAATTTAGAAATTCAGAGAAAGGAACATTTTAGGAATATTCTTTTTAATAGATAATTCAGCAGTAGCAGCACACTTTTGTATCTAAAATCATGAAATTAAATCAGAGGTAATCTGCTGAAAAAACTTCACAAAACAATAGAGTTAGTTACTGGGAAAACATTTTTATCCTGAAAAATTCAGGAAAATATTTGAATTTTGATGTTCCACCCATGAATGAACTCAGCAAGTTGCTATTTAAATATCAGATATCCTCACAAAAGCATCTTGGGATACAGCCACCACATCCAGTAGGTGTCAATAGCTGGTGATAGGAATGATTGCCTCCAAAACATGTTTTATGTTGTATATGTAAGTAGAGTTAGTATTAATATATTCACAAATGCTAATAGAATACGTAATCACTCAACTGTATATAGCTTCCTAAATACAATTTTAATAACAATATTTATTCATTTAAGAACTTTCGAAAAATAAGACATTTTTAAAAAATTCTGTTGGAACTCATACAGTAAAGTTTGTTAAATGTAAATTATAATTAACCTGTTGTCTAACACACTCTTATGCTTCACTTATTTTTAAATATGGTGGGACCAGTTTCGAAGAGACATCCTCTCCATCTTCAACCAACTTGACAACTGGTATGAGAAACTAACATCTATGGGGACCTGTGGCTCCATCCTGGTGGTGTTTTTTCTTTTATAAACTGAAAATTGGTATTACATTCTCCTATAATGTTGAAATTCATAAGATGATCCCTATGTTTATGAATGTAAATCTTCTTCCATGTGTCCAATTCTGTATGTCCATGTGCTTCTTTAAGTAACTTTTATTTCTCTTTTTATGTCACGATTATCTTTCCAAAAATGGTGTGTCACTGCTGACCTATCAATCTGTTTGTACTTAACGTTCCTAAGATGCTCCTTTAACCGTGTTCCTATGTTCCTTTTAGTTTTTCCAACATATATCCTGTCACATTCTTTACATGTTATTTTGTAGATACCTGACTTTTTCTCCTGTGGAATGTTATTAAAACTGTTGTCCACTAAAGCATTTTTCAGAGTGTATCTGTTAACAGGTGCCAATTTAATGTTAATATCTTTAAATTTTTTTTGGAATTTATTCATAGCTACTGGATGGTAGGTGAATTTTTTAAAAACTGGTCTCTCTTTTTCAGTTAATAGTGTGGTGGTATTCTTGATCAATTTCTTCTTTAGGAATCTATTAAGTTTTTTGTTTACTAAATTTTTGTTAAAACCATTTATAATGGCAATCTACTGTATCTTCTCAAATTCTTTTTTGTACTCCTCTTTACTGATTGGTAAATTCACCAGTCTATATGTTAAGCTGTTGAAATTGAGTGCTTGTGAGCTATGTGGTTAAACCCATTTGATTTAATATAGTTATCTGTGTGAGTATCCTTTCTATAGATTCCAAATTCTAAATTTCCATGATTGTAATTAATTTTTATATCTAAAAACTGCAACATTCCCTTTGTTTCTGTTTCTAGTGTGAAGGATATATTCCTATCTTGTATATTTAAAAGCTTCAAAGCATCTTCAACAAATTCTTTTTTCACTATACTAAAAATGTCACCAACGTATCTGTACCAGCATTTAAAATAATGTGGGAAGGCGGAAATTATGTTAGTTTCAAATGTACTCATAAATAAATCTGCCAGAAAGGGGAGCAAAGGATTTCCCATTGTGAGTCCTGTTTTCTGTTTATAGAATTCTCCTGCAAATGTGAAATAGGACTGGTTTATACAAATGTTTAATAAGGTGGACATATTCTGTCCTGTGGGTTTCATTAATTCCTATCTCCTTTAACCAATCATTCAAAAACAATAAAAGCTTTTCAGTTGGAATACTTGGGAACAAAGATACTACGTCGATAGACACTAAAATATCAGAGGGTAAAACTTTAAAAGATGGAGAGGATGTCTCTTCAAAACCGGTCCCACCATATTTAAAAGTAAGTGAAGCATAAGAGTGTATTAGACGACAGATTAATTATAATTTACAATATTTATTGTTACACAATCATATAATGTTTTTGAGAGATACCATAACTGGTAGTCACATTTATAGTTCTGTGTTGTGTAAAAATCTATCTATATAATATTTTATTATTTATTATTATTTTAGTGTTTTACTTCAATTGTAGTTTTCCTGTTTTATTTTTAAAAAACAATATAGTAAAGTATATGTTTTTATGAAGTGATAACTGCTTATATCACTTATATAGGAAATATATTATTATTACTCTTTTATTACAAGGGAAAACTTATAATGCACAATATATGGGCAAGCAATAAACAACAACAGATATTTTACACTTTTTGTGAAATCAGTAATTTTTCCCCTAGTTCTTCCAAAGAAAATAAATGCAAATTTTGTAAAAGTTACTCCTTGGGACCTAGGGAAAAGTAACTTTCAAGATATTGCTGCAAGAAATTAAAAGTGTGTAACTGTTTACAGCATACAGGACAAATTGCAAAAAGTGTGCCAAGAATCTGCAGATCTTTTCAATGATATAGATTAAACTTATCAATGGGTTTTAAAGAAGCTACTTTGGGTTGCAGTCATTTTGCATTAATGGTTACATAATTACATTGAAAAAAGCAGGAAGTACCTTTTGGTTACATTGCACCTGACAGAGAGTTAATGAAAAATAATGCATTTATAAAGTATAAAAAATAATTTCAGTTTTAAAAAAAAGATTAGTGTATATATATGAATATATGTGTGTATATATATGAATATATGTGTATATATATATATATATATATATATATATATATATAAAACTGTGTGTCCTATATTGCATTTGGACACACAGTTTTCAAAATCAAAGCAATAAATTATAAAGAACAAAGAGGTAGGAAAAAAGAAAAGTATTTTAATGAACGTAATTCAAAGTCAAAACTGATGAAATCTGTGAGCAATTGAAGCTAGCAGGAATAATTCATTGAGTTTTCAATCAATTTTCTTGCAATGATTCTAAAATCAGTGCCTTTATAGTGGAGTTTTTATAGTTGAATGAAATGCAATTTAAGCAGCACTGATCAATGATGTACTATCATTATACCATAAAATCTATAATATTGCATTCGGTTAATGTAATGCATTAAGGCCTGCTTATCCATCTATATCACAGTGCATCCTGTGACACTTACCTGTCTTTGTAATCTTGTGAGTTTCACAAGCTGCCAAAAATGTGGTTATTGTTTGCAGTAATGTTACCTTCCCTTCCTTACTGCATCCTTTGTCATAGAGATTCATCATTAATGGCATTATCTGAAATTATTCATATAAAATTTAAATTATACTATTTATTTATTTAATATAAGTAATTTATAAATGATTAGAGCTCGGTTCTAAACTTCTATTCCAAGAAGAAGGGGAAGAAAAAAAAAAGAAGAAAAAACAGTACAAATATAAAAAACATCAAACTAAATATACAGAATTACACTATTTTCTCTATTTCTCCAGTGAAGGTTTTACCTTTGGTTTTTTCACCTTCAACTACCTAAGTGCCAATATCTTTTTTTATTTTTGGCTTACCAAAAGCAAATATTTCACATCTTCTCTCTCCTATTATCGAACAAAATTGAAGTGCAATATTAGTTCAATTTGGAATCGAACACAGTGAAACATGCACTAATAATCTCTATGAGTCGGAATATTAAAACAATTTTCTTTTAAGTGAAACCAAAAAGAGTGTTTTAATATTCCGACTCACAGAGATTAAAACTGAAGTATTTACACAGCACACACTTTAAGAATTTCTATCTCCAGTTTCAGAATTTATGAATGTCCAAATCCCTTAGAAAATAAGCACTACTTAATGCACAACTTCCACTCTGTGTTTTCTTTCTTTATTTGCTGGTTACACCCATTTTCTGTTATCAAACTTTCTCAAACCTTGGACCTGCTGATGATCATTAAATAGTTTCTTTAATGCTATATCTTTCCTTATCTTAAGCCAATTTCCTTTAATCATACTGTTATTCATTACATCATAAGGGGTTGTAATAAAATGCATATAAAATAATGGCAGATGATACAATCATTGGAGGAAGGAAATATTGTCAAAGCTACTTGGGTGCACAAACTAAATGGGAAGAAAGCTGGTAATGTCTATTAAATAAAATGTAATAGAAACTGGATTGGGACAGCTTGTTAGTATAGTCATCAAATGAGCAAAGCATATGGAATAAAATATTTGGTAGCTTAATAGACATGACTACTTTGATATATTATAGGAGTTTTAAGAAAGAGTGGAGCAGGGAAAAATATATTGATGTTTGTGAAAAAATCGGAAGAGATGGTATATATAGCAAGAGCAGGAATAATTGTGTTAGGTGGGATAAAAAATGACAAGAATTGTGCCGATTGTGTGTAATGTAGACAAGAAGTTGCATTGTACATTAGAATGATCAGAAACTGAAGGATGGAGAAAGGAAAGATAGAACAAGAAGTGGGATTATTTGCAGGTAAAAATTTTGGCATTAAAATTTTTTTAGGATTAATAGAAAAGAATTTTTGAATCAGTTTGGAAATAATGTAGAGAAAGTAAGAGAAAAGTGATGGAGGAAAGCGATCAAGGCAAAGAAAGAAGGTAATAAAGAAATAATGTGGAAGATGATCTTCTTTAGGGAAGTATTTGTAAAGTTCATTTTATAATATGTATAGTTAGAGTGATGTAGGATCCATGTACACAACAAGCAGGATGTTAGTTGTATAGGATCCTCATTAATATCACTCCAGGATCAAGGTAATATTTTAAAGTTGTAACTGTAAATGTGTAGAAATAATAATAATAAACATTCATTCATTCATTATCATTTCTTGACATATGAATAAAATTTGGACAATATTTTCTTCTTATTTTACAAATAAGACATAACTATTTTGATCAACATGGTCCCTAGAGCACTTCAATCACTAGGCCCTTAATCTAAACTAAGCTAATTCAGTCCTTTCATTTTTATTATATTTTTCCTTTTCTTCATCAATTTTCAGATGTCTATAAACTGTAAGCAAATTCTTCTCTTTCAGTAACAATCATATGTATCTATCCATATCTTACATATGATTCTAATTTCTCTTCAAAATTTCCTTATCAGATATTTTTTCCCTAATCAAATTCTCCAATATTTACCAATTATTCTTTAATCTTACACATCCAATTCTTACTAGCCAAATATTTTTCTTGAAATTTTAAACAATCCTGTATAATATTCATTACAGTTATAACTATAACCTAAGCCAGTAATTGAATTTTCCATATTGCATACAATGAATTTTCTCACTTCTAGCACATCTCCTGCACTTGCTGTATTCTAACATTCTTCAGTCAAAAAACCTCAAAGTCTCAGTGTTCCAATCTCTTGCCAGTCACAATATAAATATAAATATATAAAATATAACATTTAATTTTTGTTGGAACCAATACAGTGAAGCGACTATTATGTTCTTAATTATCTAGTGAGTCGATTTGATAATCTTATGCTCCACTTACTGTTGAATTATGCAAAACTAGTTTCGCAGGCTTTTGCATAATTCAACAGTAAGTGGAGCATAAGATTATCAAATTGACTCACTAGATAATTAAGAACATAAATATATATATGAGGTTTGTTTATGGTTGCCTTAACTGCTAGGTCTTATATATATAGAGCATTTGAATAGTAACACAAATATTGCTATATTTCAAAATGCAACCTATAGTACCTATAAATAATAATAATAATAATAATAATAATAATAATAATAATAATATATTTATAGCTCTTAGACTTGTGAATACAAATATTAAGCATGGCCAATATCTAACTATACAGAGTTTATACAAAGTTAATTCATAGATTAGTTAAGTATTTTAATTTTTTTTTGAATAGTGTTTAACGCCCGTTTTTACTACTGAGGCACCATAGGCAGTGTTTTAAATATACAGTCAGCAGTATAATACTGTACAATAAGATTTATTAGTTACCTTTACAATCAATTTATGAAGCAGATCAATCAATACAAACAAAAGGAATTATTTAATAGTCTGGATAATATGATCTAGAGAATAATGGTAACAATGTCTAATTACAATTCATCTAACCTGTATAGACATTTATCAATGAGAGACATTTTCAACAATTTCTTAACAGAATTGCCATGAGTAGTTTTGATAAAACTGGGAAGTTTTTGTACATGATAATACCTATATTATATGGATCTTTATCCCTCAGTGTTTTTGTCCTATACTCCCTATGATAACCATCAATTCCCCTTTGTTGAATTCATAATGATTTTTATTTAATAATGTGTATTCCCCTTTTGTTTTATTAGTAGACTTTGTAGACATAAAAGATAGTATCAGTTCTTTTCTAAATGTTTCTTTCACAGATTGGCAGTTTGTTAAATTAAATATGCATCTCAGATTTTTTTCTGTAGTAATGAAATTATAAGTACTTGTCCCTTCCCTTCTATACCATATGTAATATGTGATTGTATAAACATATAATAAATCATTTTAAGTATGTCTGCTTCTAAATGATATGATAATTTTCTTAACAAATACATATATTTATACACAATTTTTACAAGCTATATTTACATGGTGGTTATAAGTTAAATATTTATCACTGTAGATTCCTAGGTATTTGGTGCAGTCAGTTTGGTATATTTTTTAATTATTATTGTGTATTATTATTACTCAATTTCTTTGTTGTTCAAAATGCCATAAATTTAGTTCAAATGATAAATTTAGTTTTGTCAACAATGAGTCGTAATTGTGAATTTTGTAAGTAATTTGATAATTGTAACAAAGATATTGAAGCCTTTTCTTCCATTTGTTTTAGCATTTTGTAGAAATAAATTAATGAAGTATCATCAGACTAAAGTATAAATAATAAAGGACCTAATACTCAGCCTTGTAGAATTCCTGTTCTCACATATTTTGACTTGAAAAGTCCTTGTACAGTTAACTGCTTGCTATCTCTCACAGCACAAATAACGCAGGTAATGCATGTCTATTAATTATGCAAAAATGTATAGTTTTTTAAACAATGCAGTGAAGAAGAATTACCATTGTAATGTTGCATTTTGGATATACAAGTTCTACAGGGCTTCCAGAATATATTCTCACCATTGTGGTAATTCTGAATAAATATTTCATATTTCTTATGATTATTTTTTTCTTAGTGGAATATCGACCTAATTCTAACTGTAGCTATGCTATACCATTTGGGGTTGTTGTTGGTAAAACTAAAATCAATTAACAAAAACTTATATTTATTTTATTAGCATCTTTCTACACATTCTCTACATTCCATATTTCTGACCCATACATTTTAGCTCCTACTGTGGTTATATATATTCTTTCCAGCCAATTCATTCTTATATTAGTAATTTTTCTTAAACATGCTCCTATAACATTCATTTCCTTTTGCTATTGCTAATTTTTTTTGCTCATTCCAACTTCCATTTAATCTTGTCCCTAGATAATTAATTTTCCTTACCACCTCTTTATTTCTTTCCCATTTTTCATCCTCTTTCAACTTATAACCTCTTTTAAAAACCAAGATCTTTGTTTTCTTTTCATTAATTTTTAATACCCAGTTTTTACAAAAAGTGTTCACTATTTCAATTGCCTTTCTGAATCCTCTGCTAGACATGGATGTAACTTATACAAATGAGTCAGTATTAGGTGACACTAAAACTTCACTAACTGATTAATTCTTCAGAACATGTTTCAAGAGCATTCGCTCTCATCTTCAGCTGGGGACTGACTAACTCTAGCAGGTGACATAGTGACATCTGGTGGTTCCATTAGATAATGGAACAGGAAGTCCATTGGTGGAATGTCAAAATTCATAACTCTATGTTTATTTTTTAAAATATAAATCTTTTCCCATATTGCCAAATCCTTGGGATTGATGGTAGCTTTTAACAGTTTGGCTTCTCCTGCAATGTTATGATTGTAAGTCCAAAAGTGATCTGCAACTGCCGATTTATTCACTTGTTTATATCTTAAATTTCTGAAGTGTTCTTTGGTCCTTGACTTCAAATTTCGTATTGTTTTGGCTATATATATCTGATCACACTCCAAACAGTCTATCCGATACACTCCTGACTTCTTGCTGGGTGGAATAACGTCCTTTCTGGTGTTGTTCAGAAGCTTTCCAATACTAAATTTATTTTGTGCAACCATGATAAGAAGATCAGACATTTCGAAAGACGGAAAGATACTAAAAACACCACAACTCTCTCCACGATAAAAGGATGTGGTTTTTAAAAGGTTCACATATTATCCGTGGGCAAACAGGGCATTCATGAAAATCTTTAAAAATTATGATTTACGTTTGGCTGCACAAAATAAATTTAGTATTGGAAAGCTTCTGAACAGTACCAAAAAGGACGTTATTCCACCCAGCAAGAAGTCAGGAGTGTATCAGATAGATTGTTTGGAGTGTGATCAGATATATATAGGCAAAACAACATGAAATTTGGAGACAAGAACCAAAGAACACTTCAGAAATTTAAGATATAAACAAGTGAATAAATCGGCAGTCGCAGATCATTTTTGGACTTACAATCATAACATTGCAGGAGAAGCCAAACTGTTAAAAACCACCAATCCCAAGGATTCGGCAATATGGGAAAAGATTTATATTTTAAAAAATAAACATAGAGTTATGAATTTTGACATTCCACCAATGGACTTCCTGTTCCATTATCTAATAGAACCACCAGATGTCACTATGTCACCTGCTAGAGTTAGTCAGTCCCCAGCTGAAGATGAGAGCGAATGCTCTTGAAACATGTTCTGAAGAATTAATCAGTTAGTGAAGTTTTAGTGTCACCTAATACTGACTCATTTGTATATGTAACAACTTCACTGTTCCTAACTTCTTTTAAGATTACAATGGATGTAATTACTAAATCTTCTGCAAAAAGCAACCCTGGTATTTCCTTATTATTTATTTTTTTTTAATCACGTTTCCCAATTTTACTAACTGAGACACCACAGGACACTGATGATACATGAGATGAAATGATATATTGGGAAAGGATATTTTTTTATGAAGGAAGGAAATGTTCCAGACCTAAGTTTAAGGTACCTCCCCGGAATTTGCCATTCATTAGGACTGAGGAAAACCTGGAAAAAACCTCAGTCAGGGAGGATGCTCCTAGTGGGATTCAAATCCCAGACCTCCCACCCACTCATGAGTCTGCACCTTATCGACCTTGGTCACCTGTGGCAGTTTTATATTATTTATTACTGGTATACGTAACTTATCTTCATCAATATACAGAGTGAACAGTATTGGACTTAATTACAACCTTGTCTTACTCCGTTTTACTCTGCTTATAACCCATTATCTTATTACCTGAAAATTTGATACAAAACAGGTTTTCACTATATATCTTTTGTAAAAGTTTCATAAACATCTTATATACTCCTTTCCTTTTTAGTTTTAACCACATTACTTCTCTATTTATAGTATCAAATGCCTTCTCAAAGTCTATAAATTTAATATAAATCCTTCCACTTTTGTTGCTTAAATTTTTACATACTTTTGTCTTTATTAAGAAAGCATTATCTGCAGTTTTTCTCCTTGCTCTGATACCTGTTTAAAACTCTGATAATTTCTTCTCTTTCTCAACCTGTTTCTGTAATCTTGTGGCTAGAATTCCTGTAAAACCTTGCCTTAAATGGAAAGAAGATTTATACCCCTATAATTAGATGGATTATTTACATCACCCTTCTCTTCATATATGGGTACTATCATGCTCCTTCTCCATATGTTGAGTATTTCCCTTGTTTCCTTTATTTTATTAAACAATTTAATCACTATTTTTCTCCCATTATTTCTGGAATCTCAAAATCTCCTTTCAGACCATCCTTTACAATACAAGATATCAACGTGAAACTAATCTGGATACAATGGTCTCCAAGAAGAATGGCCCACCTGAGGTATTAAGATTTACAGCACTTAGTACACTAAACAACTATTATCTTAAATTAAATCTGTCATCTAACACTCTTCATGCTTCACTTCAAGGTTAGTGAAGCATGAACAGTGTTAGATGACAGATTTAATTCATGTGAGCTTCACTGTGTTAGTTCCATATGACAATTTTTTTAAAGTTTTTTCAATTTTTAAAAAAATGTTAACTATTATCTTACTTATACATAGTGTGGAGTGTATAATGAATCTCTTAAAAAAAGAGAAGCAGGCTTTGGAATACACTATGAAGAATTCTCTCAATATATACCTTTGGCACCGTATGCTAACAATTTTGATGATGAAATAATGGCCATTAGAGCAGCTTTACAAAATCTACTGTGCAGACCTAATATAAATAAAAGAACTGTTATCTTAAAGTGACTCTAAAGTAGCACTACAAAATATAATGAATCACAGCTAACCACCGATATATGCTATAAATGAAATAAGAAAAAATATATCATACAATCCAGATCAGAAATACAGAAATAGTTTTACAATGGATCCCCAGTCATATGGGAGTGAATAGGAATGAGATTCTGTACTTGAGCACAAAAAGGAGTCATCATAAAATTAATACCACCTTTTGAATACTATCTTAAACAAAGAACATCTAATGAAATGCAACCAACTAGATAGTAACAAACAAATGAGAAATAATTTGGAAACTCTATTGGGAAGTTAGGGAAAAAATGATAAAATATCAGCATCCCCACTACCCTAACCAACCATACTTTGAAAAGATGCACTGATCACATTTTTTAAATTTTTATTTTCATTCAGAATAACCTTTGTACCATAGAGATAACCTCAAGCCTGAAAGAAGAGGACCTCTGAGCAAAATTTATCTGCCATTTCATGCCCTGAATTGAATGGGACCCTAATGACCTGAGATGTTAACAAGAATCCATAAATAAACCAAAACAACAACAACCTTAGAGATACAAACGTTATTGATGAAAACATGCATAAGATATAAAGACGGTTTATAAATATGTCAATACTTTCTGTGCCACTCCGTATAATGCCCATTAACAATCTGCAGCTTTGAGAACTTTGAATGTAAGGACCATGGCTCAATTTGAGCTCAATTTTGAATCAATGAAAAATATCTGACTTAATATTTAAAAACTGTTTCTGATACATAAATTTATCCAAAATTAACACTGGGGGGGGAGAGACATTGAAAAGTAAAAGAAAAAATTACATTACCTCTGTAACAACTGTCTGACATGCAGATGCAGATGCGTGTGCTACGGTTAGCAGAAAACGAGCAGCTGGCAGAAACAAGCTCAATTCCACATCATGCAATGAACCACGTACAGCTGCAAACCAGTAACACACCAAAAACAAATGTATAGGATACAATTATGGAATTTTAAAAAAAGCATGCATATATAAAAGGGCTGGTCAACAAGTAAATAATACTTTTTGGCCAGTTTATCCAGAAAAAATAAGACATGTTATCTGCAAACATTTGAGCATTAGTTCACATAATTTCATTTCCTTTTGTCTGATGGTAGTAATGCAGTTAGCTTTCAAAATGGAGTCTTTTGGCAGAAAATGAAATCATAAGTGAACATTCATGCATTGTGAGGAAATATATATATGAAGAAAAAGAAACACACTGCTGAAGAGACATCAAGTTGAACAGCAAGTTGTTCAGTTGTTATTTGTTTATCATCTAAATATGGGTGTGAGCATTCCAACCTTGCAAGTGTGAATGCAATAAGCAGCAGTTTACAGCTCGAACTATCAGTGAGACTGTCCTATCTTTTTCTGATATCCTTTTTGCAATCAGATGACACATCTATGGCCGACTCATCTTTTAACAAGACGAAAACTGCCACATTTGAGTATTCAGGTATGCACTGCTCTTGATGATCTTCCATGAGCCATCGATGGGTCATGGTAGATACCATCTTGTTTGAGGCAAAACATACTTATTGGCAATAAAATCAACAACTGATGTGAGGTTCTTCTCCAAAACAACGCCAGACAGCATACAGCTGCTTTAACAAGGTAAAAATAACTCAGAAAAATATATAGATAGCATTGGAAAAACTATTTCTATGGTCCTATCAATTTGATAATACCATATATTTGGATCATTATGACCCAGCTTCTGAAATGTCAGATATCTGTTCTATAAGCATTTCTGAAAATTCAGTAAGCAGTTATGAAACAAATAATCTTTCAATAACTTATTGTGAGAAAATTCACCAGATATCTCTCTCATAAACTTTAATTAACCTTTAAGACCTGCAGTTATCAATGTATACCCACGATTGCAGGTTCGATCCCAGCTAGGGTCAATCGATTTTATTTGGACATAAAATTCCTAAGTATGGCTTCCTTTGGAAAGAAAGTGAAACCTCCTACTTCTAGATTTATAGCATGTAAAAGAACCTAAAGCCTGAAAGAAGAGGCTCTGAGCAAAATTTATCACCTGATTCACACCCTGAACTGAATTTGCACTTGCTATGTTGATATTTCTTGGCACAGTACTACTTGAAGATAATACATTTTCTGATAAAAAAAGGCAAATCACTATCTGTTGGAGAAATCTGAACACCACTAACAAACAGGTAGTTATCAAGACTTTGCCATCAGAAATGCATTCAAATTATCTATTTGATAACTTTTTTAGAACAGAAAGTTATTTAGTAAATATCTAGAGCTTTATGCAATCTACCCTAATGATTTCATCTTTCTCAATATTGATTTGATTTTTCATTAATTGGAGAAATACCTCATTCCTCTCTTATTTCTTCATTTTTAATTTTGTCCATTATTGTATATCCTTTAATAGCTTTAAGGTATCTAATTTCTGCCACATTTATTTTATTCTATCATTTTTTCTTTATCATTCATGATTGACAACCATGCATTAACGCTAGAATCGCCACTGTTTTGAAAAATTTATTGCTATAAATTTGAATGTTTGGGATTTTAAACAATTATTTATGGGGAAATCACTCACATTTCACCAGTTTTATTAATCTTATTTTTTTTTTTTTTTGACATGTTTCAAAGATGAATTTACTTCATCGTCAGGACGGTTTTACTGTTAGCTTTACAGCATGGTATTAAGATGTCACTCTTTGGATTTTATAAACTTTTTGATGAGGTTGCTGTTGTTTGGAAGATCAAAATTAACTAAATTTTCTTTTATATAAATATTGTACTTACGAAGCTGTTGACAATGGAGTGGCAATATAATTTCAACTTATGTATTCACTTTTTTACACTTTACTCCATTCACTTACACAAAAGTAAGACGCGTTTCAGAAGAATCTCTCCCATCTTCAGTTGCTTACTGAATCGCCATTACTCGAAACTATGGCTGGACAAACGGATGTTCCTGTGGTGGTCTCTGTTGGTTGAAGTAGGATGTTGCTGAGCTCGTCCATGGGAGGAAACTCGAAATTCATTAGGTTTTCTCTATTTTTTAATATGAAAATTTTTTCCCAAATGGATAACTCCAATCGGCTGTGAAGATGTTTCAGCAGTATTATTCCTGGTTTTAGGTCCAAAAGTGAGCTGCTATTGCTGATTTATCCACCTGTTTAAACTGAATATTTCTAAAATGTTCTTTCCTCCGAATTTCCAAATTTCTTTTTGCCTATATAGCTTTATTTTTAGTAAATAAAATGTGCAGATTGTGAACAGAGCTATATAGGCAAAACAAAAAGAAATTTGGAAATTCAGAGGAAAGAACATTTTAGAAATATTCGGTTTAAACAGGTGGATAAATCAGCAATAGCAGCTCACTTTTGGACCTAAAACCAGGAATAAAACTGCTGACACATCTTCACAGCCCATTGGAGTTATCCACTTGGGAAAAAATTTTCATATTAAAAAATAGAGAAAACCTAATGAATTTCGAGTTTCCTCCCATCGACGAGCTCAGCAACTTCCTACTTCAACCAACAGAGGCCATCACAGGAACATCCGTTTGTCCAGCCATAATTTTGAGTAATGGCGGTTCAGTAAGCAACTGAAGATGGGAGAGATTCTCCCAAAACGCGTCTTACTTTTGTGTAAGTGAATGGAGTAAAGTGTAAAAAAGTGAATACATAAGTTGAAGTTATAAATTTTCTTTGTTTTCGTTCAAGAATATATTTTCCCACACCTATATCTATGGGTTTTTGAAGAGCTTTTAAGAGTTTTGGATCATTTTGGAACTCTCGTTTTTTTTTTTTTGCCAGAAATGGCTGTCATTGCTGATTTTTCTGAATGTTTATATTTTACACTTCTCATGTGTTCCTTAAAGTGTATGGTAATGTTCCTTTTTGTTTTACCTATATATTTATTATTGCAGTCTTTGCAACTGATTTCATAAATGCTTGATTGTTTTCCTGGCGGGATTTTCTCTTTTGTGTTGGTTTTTAGGAGGTTTTTCAAATTGCATTTATTCACTGGAGCCAAAATAATGTTTGCATCTTTAAATTTTTTTGAAATTTTTGGTGTGCCCATGGATGGAATGTAAATTTTTATATATCTGCTCTCCTTTATAACCTTTTGTTTTGGTGATTTCTTTTAATTGTTTTTGTTTTTTGAATTTTTCTATCTTTTTTTTGGCCAGATCTGGTGTGTAGCCATTTTTCTGTGCTATATCCATGATTTTTTGGTACTCCAATTTGTATTCTGTCTCATTTACTGGTAGGTTTGTTAATCTGAATGTGAAGTTATTGATTATAGCGAGTTTATGTTGTTTTGGATTGTGGCTGTTGCTTTTTATATAATTATCTGCATGGGTATCCTTCCTGAATATGCCAAATTCCAGTACGTTATCATTTTTTATAATTTTTATATCCAGGAAAGGAAGAACCTTGTTCTCCATTTCCATTGTGAATTTTATGTTGCTGTCTTGTAGATTTAGTAGTTTTATTGCATCATCTTTCCATTTTTCATCTACTACTGCAAAGACATCAACATAATGATATCAATATTTGTATATAGTAAGTAGAATAAAACTAGTAAAATTTGAGTGATTTCCCCATAAATAATTTGTTACATGTATTATTCATATTTAATGGATTCCTGAAGCTATTATCCCATTTATCTCTCTTAGTATTTCGTACATATATATATTGCAGGGATAGACTACACCTTTTGTCTTAAACCACTATTAACTATCATTTCTTCTGAAAATCATCCATTTCCTAATCTAATTCTTATTTTAGTTGCTTTGTTCATATTTTGCAGCAACTTTAATCTATGTCTGCAGTATGTTTTTTTTTCCTAACATTTCCCAAAATGGATTTCTTTACTCTCCCATTTGCCTTATCTATATCTATACAAGCTATATGTGTCTGAAATACCTTCTCTTTTCTATTATTTGATTTATTGAAAAGATATTATCCAAACAACTACATCCTTTCCTTAAACCACTTTGGTTTTCTAATAATATTAATTCTATTTTTTCTAATCAGGCAGAGATTATTTTAGTGTATAATTCATAAGCAGTATTTCAGGAGATTGATGCCTCGGTAGTTTGAACATTTATTTCATTTGCCTTTCTTAAAAATTGGGATTCCATTGACTTTGGAATTTCTTTTCTTTTCCAACATTTATTTATATATTTCAATAACCTGGCATGTAGTTCATCTCTATATTTTAATAATTCTGTGTTGATACCACAGTTCTGGAGATTTTCTATTTTCTCTATTGGATGTTTTATTTCCTCTTCTGTGATTTAAGCTACTGAATTATCAACATCTTCATTTTCCTTTATTTTATCTAACATTTCTGCTGTCTTATGCCAAAATTCCTTATAATCATTTTTCCAGTCTTGTTCTAGATTATTGATATTAGCTCTGTCCTTCTCATCTTTCTGTAACATTTTAATAACTTTATATAAATTCATGTAAATCATGTCCTACTGGACTAATAAAATTCTACCAGGAATCATCTGTGTTCTTCTTACAAGTGATTTCATTACTTTTCTTTGTTTATGATATTGTTTCTCTGTTTCAGGTGTTTTCATTTAAAGGAATTTTTATATCCTTCTTTTTTATTTCTAAAGATTTCTCATTTCTTCATTCCATATTCTTAATTCCATTTTTCTTCATTTTTTTTATCCTTTCTCCTATTACTTATGAAGCTGCTTTAATAGCTTTTTCTATTAAATATATTGTACTTATGACGCTATAGACAATGGAGAGTTAATATAGTTAATGGAGAGTTTAATACCATAATGTATTAAACATGTTCACACTAACTCGACTTACTTATATAACATTAGGACATGTTTTGGGGACAATCACTCCTATCATTAGCTGTTGACCGACTACTCGATTTGGTGGCTGGATCCCAAGGTGCTTCTGTAGCAGTCTCCAATAGTTCCAGTAGGAACTTAATGAGTTTATCTGTGGGTGGAACATCAAAATTCATTAAGTTTTTCTTATTTTTTAGGATGAAATTGGATAGCTCCATTAGATTATTAAGTTCTTTTAGTAGCTTAGCCTTTGGTTTAATTTCATGATTTTGGGTCCAAAAGTTAGCTGTCACTAGTGAATTATCAATTTGCTTATAAACAATATTCCTAAAGTGTTCATTTTTCTGAATTTCCAAATTTCTCTTCATTTTTCCAATGTATCTCTAATCACAATCTGCACATTTGATTTCATAAATTCCTGATTTCTGTTACGTTGATATGGGGTCTTTTGCTGTGCAATCTAATAAAATTTTGATATTATAAATATTGTATTTACGAAGCTGTTGACAATGGAGTGGCAATACATCCCAAACCTAGATTTTAATTTTTTACACTGAACTCCATTTACTTACATAAAATAAGATGCATTTCAGGAGAATTTCTCCCATCTTCAGTTGCTCAGTGAACCGCCATTACTCGAAACGATGGCTAGACACCCGGATGTTCCTTTGGTGGCCTCTGTTGGTTAAAGTAGGAAATTGCTGAGTTCATTAGGTTTCCTCTATTTTTCAATATGAAAATTTTTTCCCATGTGGATAATTCCAATGGGTTGTGTTTTTTATTTTATGTAAGTAAATGGAGTTCAGTGTAAAAAATGAATACCTAGGTTTTGATATTATGTTTGTTCTTTGTGGCTAATATTATGTCAGGATATCCTATTGAATTTTTTTCTTGTGGTATGTTGGATGATATTTGGAACTTTTGAATTTGTAGCTTTCCTTGATGTTCTTCAGTGTGGAAATTTATCTTATGATTTTTGTCTTTTAAATCTATTGATAACTTTTATTACACTGTCTTTATTGAAACCACTGATTATTGCTGTATTATCTGTTGGTATTCCATTTTGCACTCCATTTCTGTGAGTGGGATGTTAAATTATTCTGAGTGCCAAACTGTAGAACACTGCATATTTATAAAGAGTGGGATTATAATTATTATTTTTATGTCATTTTCTGTGTGTCTCTCTTTTCTATGGATTACAAAGTTCAGTCTATCTCCATTTCTTATAATTTTTAAATCTACGAATAGTAGGTACCTATTTTTCTCTTTTCTGGTAAATTGTACATAATTATGTTGTAATTAAGAAGTTTCATATTTTCTATTAAATATTTTTTCAGTATTATTGCAAATATGTCATTCATACCTATGCCATGTCTTGAAAATTAGAAAAACTAAATGAATTTTTATGTGCCACCCATGGATGGACTCAGCATGTTCCTACTCAAACTATCATAGTCCGTCACAGAAGCACTTGGGATCCAGCCACTAAGTCAAATAGTCAGTCAATGATGGGAATTAATTTCCCCCAAAACATGTTCTAGTGTTGTGTAAATAAACTGAGTTAGTGTGAATAGGTTTGATACATTATTGTAGTTTTTTCTACATTAATCCATTGTTTTTCTGAATCATCTTGTATTTGCTTCACGATCATTTTCAGTCTTTCCGATATAATCATCTTATAAATTATATTGTATTTACGAAGCTGTTGACAATGAGGTGGATAAATCCTACACTTATGTAATCAATTTGCTTACACTAAAACTCCACTTACTTTTATAAACTAAGACTAGGTTCGGAAGAAGGTCTCTTCCATCTTCAGTTTTTGGCCGTACTGTTGTTTCTCGAACTGGTGGCTGGATATCCAGATGTTCTTGTAATGTCATCTGGTGATTGAAGGATGAACTTGCTGAGTTCGTCAAATGGAGGAAGTTCAAAATTCATTAAGTTTTCTTTGTTCTTTAATATGAAAATTCTTTCCCAAGTGGATAACTCTATTGGGTTGTGAAGATTTTTTAGCAATTTAATCTCTGGTTTTATTTCGTGATTCCTGGTTCAAAAGTGAGCTGCAACTGCTGATTTATCAACCTGTTTGTACCGAATATTTCTGAAGTGTTCTTTATTTCGAATTTCCAAATTTCCATTGTTTTTCCTATGTACCTTTGTTCACAATCAGCACACTGTATTTCATAAATTCCTGATTTCTGTTCTGTTGGTATGGATTCTTTTAATGTGCGTCTTACTAAGTTCCTAATATTATATTTGTTCTTCGGGGCTAAGATTATCCCATGTTCTTTGAAAATCTTCTTGAATTTGTTGTGGTAAATCGGATGGTATGTAAAACTTTTAAATGATAAGGGAAGTTTCCACATTGAAGAACATCAAAGAAGAATACAAATTTATATGTTTTACATACCATCCGATTTACCACAACAAATTCAAGATGATTTTCAAAGAACATGGGATAATCTTAGCCCCGAAGAACAAATATAATATTAGGAACTTAAAAAGATGCACATTAAAAGAATCCATACCAACAGAACAGAAATCAGGAATTTATGAAATACAGTGTGCTGATTGTGAACAAAGGTACATAGGAAAAACAAAGAGAAATTTGGAAATTCGAAAGAAAGAACACTTCAGAAATATTCGGTACAAACAGGTTGATAAATCAGCAGTTGCAGCTCACTTTTGGACCAGGAATCACAAAATAAAACCAGAGATTAAATTGCTAAAAAATCTTCACAACTCAATAGAGTTATCCACTTGGGAAAGAATTTTCATATTAAAGAACAAAGAAAACTTAATGAATTTTGAACTTCCTCCATTTGACGAACTCAGCGAGTTCATCTTCAATCACCAGATGACACCACAAGAACATCTGGATATCCAGCCACCAGTTCCAGAAACAACAGTACGGCCAAAAACTGAAGATGGAAGAGACCTTCTTCCGAAACTAGTCTTAGTTTATAAAAGTAAGTGGAGTTTTAGTGTAAGCAAATTGATAACATAAGTGTAGTAATCATCTTATGCTTGGATCTTGTAACTGAGTAGTTTTATAAACTATATCTTCTATTTGTACTTTTCCTTACACCATTATTCTTCTCCATCTTGTCCATAAATTAAATTTGGAAATTACCAAATAATGGTTTGAGGTAATATCTTGTCCTCTATACACTCTTGTCTGATTAATTTGTGCATTTAATTTTCCATTTATCTTTACATAATCAATCAAAGATCTTTGTCCGCTGGCACTCCATGTATATTCATAAATATCTTTTGAGCTATAAAATTGGTTCAGTTCCTCCCTCTATTGCTATTACTAAATGCTTATTTTTGAATTTATTTATTTCTTTCTGTAATTTTTCATTAAATTTTAAAGTTTCTTTTTTCCTTCTTCTGGAACATATACCCAATTCCTACTAATTGTCCCCTTGGTATTTTAAAAATATAGCTAGTATTCGTTCATCAATAAACACATAACATTCAATTTTTCATTCCATTTTTTATCAACTAGAATAGCCACTCCTTTTGCAGTTCGCTGTTTTACTGTTACCTCACTATAAATCATTCCATGATTTCCTACTTGTTCTGTTTCCTTCAGTTTCTTTTTAGTCTCAGTGACTACACTTATATTTACTTTCATTTCTTTTAGTTCCCTAATCAGTTCTGATTCTTTTGTGGCTATTCCTTTCACACTCCATGTCCCTATTCTTAATTCTTCTGCTATTCCAAATCATATGTCCTTTTTCTGTCGATGTAGTCAAAATTCAATATTAGCAGACTGGCTATCTTTCTAAGGCTTACCAGTAATTACAATGTCCTCTAGTTGTATTAAGAATGCTGCATAGAGTAGGACTAATGGTGGGGCTGCCACCTCAGCTTTGGTCAAGCAGGTTTTTCTGTCTGGCAGCCTTCCCTTAGATGGTTGTCTTCTCTTCAACTAATGAGAATCCTCTTCCTGGTTTCTTTTGGAAGTTTGCTCTCCTAGATGGGTTGTCTTACTGGACTTTCAAGCCTCATCTGCTCATGTGCTATCTTCTGGGTTCTTTTAATTTTCCAAGGTGAAAAGATCCTTTTCTGCTTGGTCTTCTATCCTCTCAGAGGTCATTGTCACAGCAAGTGAGCTTGCTTCTGATGATCACTTGACTGGCAGTTTGTGGTCTAAATGACCAGGCAATGGTATTGCCACATCCCTAAATCAGATATCAGAAAATTATGTGGAAAAATAAGATGTATTCTAATTTTATTTAATTTGGTTTTAATAAATTGAAAAAAGAAATTGTATCAATATTAATTCAATTTGGAATCGAACACAGTGAAACATGAACTAATAATCTCTTCTGAGTCAGAATATTAGAACATTCTTTATGGTTTCACTTAAATGAGAGTTACTCAGGACATATGTTTTGTGGATCTTTTATCCACATCATCAGCTGTTCAGGACTAATGGATCATTCGTAGAAGTAGGGTTGGTAGGAATCCAGGTGGATACTGGTGGTCTTGTGATGAACTTAAATAAAGTGTTATCTGCTTTTGGGATATCGTTTTTTTATACAAATCCTTTCCCATGTATTTAGTTCTTTTGGTTGTTGAACAGCTTTTAATAACTTGATGCCCTTAAAAACAAAAAATAATTAAACAAATAACAACTTTGAGTGATTCAACAAAGGAAAAAGCTTTTAAAATGTTCACTTACCATCTGTCAGCTAATAAGAAATTTCAAAAAAATTTTAAGTAGTGCAATATTATCTGAGCATCTCAAAATAGATTAAAGTATAAAAAAATTATTGAAATTAAATAAAACCTATTCCAGGCCCAAAGAGGAAAAATCTGGTATTTACCAAATTAATTGTAAGGATTGTGAAAAGATATACGTAAGAAAGACAAAGAGAAATATAGGTATTAGGCTGAAGGAACATTGGAGAAAAATCTGTTACAAACAAATAGATAAATCAGCTTTGGCACACATTTTTGGAATGAAAACCATGAAATAGAAAAAGGCATCAAGTTATTAAAAACTGTTCAAAAACCAAAAGAATTAAATAAATGGGAAAGGATTTTTATAAAAAAAAACATGAACATAACTGTATGAATTTTGATACCCCAGAAGCAGACAACACTTTATTTAAGTTCATCACAAGGTCACCAGAGTCCACCCAAATTCCTACCTACCCATCTTCAACGAATGATCCATTAGTCGTGAGCAGCTGATGATGTGGATAAAAGGTCCACAAAACGTATGTCCTAAGTAACTCTCATTTAAATGAAACCATAAAGAGTGTTCTAATATTCTGACTCAGAAGAGATTATAAGGAAATTGTAGTTTACATTTTATTCATCCTCATATATTTCTTTCCCCATTAAAGTTCAGCTTATATGTTATACATTAAGGCAATAAATTCATACTTACTTGCAACAATGTCTTTGAGAATGGCATTCAGAATATGTTCCTGCTCTTTGCTGAGTGGTGCTATAGAAAACTTGTGGATCATTGCATTTAATGCTCTAAGTGATGCTTCACAGACCTCCTTATCGGTTCCTGGTACTGATTCTCGATAAAGTGCATGCCATATGTTGTAAAGATGGTGCTCCAACCCCTCCACAGTGAAAGTTCTGCTACAGTTCTCCTGTAAAATCCCATAAATTCATTCCAAGTTGAATTTATTTTGGAAGCCACAATGAACTGCAGATTCACTAATTTTGTCTGTTATACACATAACACTACACATCCTGATGAAGGTGGCATTATCATTTTTATAGAATTTAAAAATGAACGATTTTGCATCTATATTTATATTGATAAAATTTTAAAGTGAACATATGTAACCCAACCAGTGAGGCTTAATTGATGGCTCATTTCAGTTATGGATTTTAACTTTATTATAAATTGTAACCTTGCATTGCCAGGCATGTGAGAGATTATCAAACAGTTGCTGCAAGAGTAAAATTATTAGAAGATGTGAACAAATATTTGTCCATGTGTACCTTTTTTCAAACAGTAAGATTTTCCTTTATTCAGAATTTTTAAACAATACTGCCATTCCTTCTACATCATGACTTCAAAACTTCCTTAAAATGGAAATCCTGAGATTCTGGGCTCTTGGGAATGATTAATAAAAATAATGGTGTCAAAGATGGGATATGAGAGAAGTCCTGGGATTCTGAGCTCTTGGGAAAGGTTAATAAAAATAATGGTGTTACAGGAGGGATATGAAGGCAGATTGATAAGACTGGTAAATTTCAGTGGCATGAATATTGTTAAGCATGATCCTTCTAAGGTTTTGTCCAAATTTTCAAACAGATTTAATGTGCAGTTTTTGGTTGACAACTATCTTAAGTTTGATGTAACACTTTCACAGAAATGGATAAATATGAGAATAGTATAGCGATGAAACTCCCCCCCCCGATGGTGTTGGGTCCCGTGTCATATATTTACAGCACAATAAAGAACCTGAAGCATGAAAGAAGAGGCCTCTGAGCAAAATTTGTTGGCCGTTTCACGCCCAGAATAGAATGGGACGCTGATGACCTGAGATGTTATTGAGCGTCCTTAAGTAAACAAATAAAAAAAATTAAACATTTTCATTTAAAAAAAAGTGGACAGTGGTCCAGATACAAACTGAGCTGAAGGAAGTTAATGGGGACTTTGCACCATCACTCAATGTAATTTATTACTGGATTGAATTTAAGCATGACCAAGTACTGCAGATGCTCACATTCTGGATGCATGATTGAGGTTTCTTCTGAAGAAATAGTCGATAAAATTCATTAAATCACATTAGAAGATCATTGCATTAAGATATGTGAGATTGCTGAGATTGGTAGGCATCTCATATGAATGAGTACATTATATCTTGCAGTAAGTACTGTATATGAAAAAACTTAAAGTATGATGAGTGCTGCGTTTGTTGGCTTCAGATAAAAAATTCTCAAAGATGGACATTTTAAAATCGTGTTTGGAAATGTTGCAGCATAATCTGAATAATTTCTGGCATCATTTTGTGACTGTACACAAAACAGCAATCAAAATACTGGGTTGACAAAAAAAGCTAAAACTGTTTTGTTGTTGGGCAAAGTGATGGCAGCCTTTATTTGGGACTCACAGGATATTTACAATGGACTATTTTAAAAAGAGTAAAACAATGACTAGCTGATATTATGCAACATTATTGAACCATTTGCATAGTCAGTTGAAGCAGAAGCAACCAAATATGGCAAGCAAATTTTGTTCCTCTACCAAAACAATTCACCTGCTTATATGTCAGTCATTGCAATGGCAAAAATGTATGAGCTGGGCTTTGAAATAGTTCCCCATCCACCCTATTCCCCAGATTTGGCCCCATGTGACTTTTTTCCCTTTCTTAAACTCAAAAATTGGTTTGGGAAGGAAGAATTTTTTTTAATGAAGAGGTTATCTGTACTGTAAATGAGTATTTTGCACAATACAAAAAAAAATTCTGAGGGAATAAATAATTTCAATCTCACTGGATTAAATAAATGTATTGAACTCAAAGGAGATTATGTTGAGAAATAAATTTTTGTTTTTGCAAACAATGTTATTTACTGTGTTTTTGCCAGACTTATCAATCCACCCTTGTATTTGCAAGGAGGATGCTCCAAAATAGCATTTTGCCTGTTAGTCCATAGTTTTCTAACAACTGTTTTCTCAGATGGCTGCTGTTGGCATGATTGGATTCTTATTTCCATTTATGCAACAATTTAATGGTTTTCAGAACTCTTTAAGATCAACAGAGATGGCTTAAGAGTGTACAATATGAATAGATCTGCAGTTAATACTGGGGAGATATCATAAAATTAGGGCTGGAATGTGCCCTTGGCAACATTAATTTCCTAATTTATCATTCCATCTCATGTATCACCAGTGCCCACTGCCTGTGATGCCACAGTAGTAAAAACAAGAATTAAACACTATTACAAAAATAGTTGTGCACATACAAGATTCTCTCATTTCAATCATGTTTAAATGACTAAGAAACTAACTCATTCTCTCATGCTTTTAATGAATAAAGCATAAAGTTTACTCATATCAGAATTTATTGCAAATCTTCAATGCCATATGCACATCATAAGTCCCACTCCACTTAAACTTTTGTGTTATTATTTTATCTATAGTGTCGTTATCAAAAGAGAAAAGTGTTAAAACTGTGTTCAGTAATTAAGAGAGGAATACAAAAACTCATCAGAATTGATGCAAAAGAACAGACATTGTGCTAAAGAAGTAATGTAAAGAAAATTAAATAATACAATAATTCTTTTTTTTTTTTTTAACTCACATCAGCAGATGGATATTTGCCAACAAAACAATAACACACCTAATGGTAGCAACCTATTTGTCCATCCTGACTCCTTCAAAATCTTTCCAACTATTTTATATATGATGGTGGTCTGCAAAGTTCTCATTCTAATAATACAGGAACAAATTTTAACTTGATCATTAGTTATTTTTTAATGTAATTTCCCTTAAAGTCATACTTTTATTTCAGTAATGCACTAATGTCATTATCCGATCTCTGAAGCAGTTTTCCAGAAGGTCTCCAAGATACTCTTCAGCTGCACTGACTCTTGATTTGGTGAAAAACATTGACCATCAAATGAGTTTTTGCTTTTGAAACAGACAGGAGTCAGAGGGAGCCAAATCTGGAGAGTAAGGGAGATCATTAAATTATTATTACTGCAAACCTCTCAATTTTTCTATCATTGAAAGACTTTGAGAACAGGTTCATTGTTTTAATTAAAAAATTGTTTTTTCCTCCGCAAATCAGGTTTTTTCTCAGAAATTTTTTCATCTCTTTGGTTAAAAAGATTAGAATTGTACTTTACAGTTAAACTTTCATCCTTCTGAAGACAATAAATGGATAAAATTTCTTAAAACTGTTGCTATAAGCTTTCCTGCAAATGGAACCGACTTTTGTCTTCTCTGGTGCTGAACAACTGATTTCTGTCCACTGTTTTGGAATACTTGATTTGCTATTAGTAAGCACAGCATCATCTTGTGCAAAGCTTTTTATATGCAATCTTTCATGTAAAATATAACCTACATATTTTTTATAACCTATATATTTGAAATGCCTATAGCCTAAACAATTTCATATACTTGTAATCTGCCAATCATATATTACCACGTTCATGTTCAATGAATTCTGCTACTGTTGCACTTTCGGGCATCCTTCACATTTCATCTTCAAGGTTGGTACAGCCATGTTTCAATCAACATGGGAGGCACAGACTCATGAATAGCAGATCTGGGGTATGATTCCCAAGGGAGTGCTTCAGGCGTGTACCTTGGGGACAGATTTTCCTGAATTGCCATTTGTCATGAGGAAGGTGGTGGCTACCTTAATGCTGGGGTGACTCACTTCTTAAATTGAGTAGTTCAATGATAGTAATGGCCTATCCACCAGTGAAATTCTCTACGACTGAAAGGCGGGTCAGTTTTGCTTCTAGATGCCATCCTAAATGGAAAAAACCTGTGGGCTGCACAGACCTCTGTGTATATTCCCCTGGTCTCGGGGAGGGATCCCCCTTAACACATCCTTCACCTTTTATCTTCAATGTTGGTACAGCCATGTTTCAATCAATATGGGTGGAGGTCATTAAGGCACAGACTCATGAACAGAGGGTCTGAGGTTTGATTCCTGCAGGGACCATCCTTTCTGATTGAGGGTATTTCTAGGTTTTCTCAGTCCTCATAAATGGCAAATACCGGGCAGATACCCTAAACATAGGCCTTAAAAAAAAATTCTTTCTCAATTAATAATTTCATGTCATGTTATCAAGTGTCCATACCTATGAGGTCTCAGCAGTAAAAATGGGCATTAAAAAAAAAAAGTCATGTTTAAATACATAAGTTCATTTCTTAATTGTTGAAAATAAAGGAAAAGAGGACTCATAAACTTCACAAATTTAATATGAATTTTCCTCAACATTAAACCATCTTTAACAAAGAACTTTATAACTATACACAGCACTCAATTTTACCCATTTTATGAAAAATCATAACACATCTGCTTTAAAAGCTATGTTAAATAAATTATCTAAAACAATGACTTGATATTTCAAATGTACAATTCAGACAGACATACCAATGTAAAATCCCGATCAACAATGAAAATGCTTCTGACTTTAAAATACTTGTTTCATATTGATTTCAATATATTAAAAACAAATATGACATTTAAAATGCTTATCTCTTCTCATTTCAAAGATATATATATATATATATATATATATAAAATAAAAATAAAGTAACACTATTATCAATATAACAAATTAACAGTAATTATAACAGTAGAAAGGATAAAAACACTAAGATAGTCATACTTGAAATCGCTATATTTCGAACTCGTTGAGTTCTTCTATGGCAAGAAGACAAGTGAAGGTGATAAAAGTAAATATTGAGTATCAAAGGTAATTTATGCATGGAAACAGATAAAACTAGAAATGAGTGTGGGAGAAAAAAATTAATATGTAAGATTTAAACCAGGTGGTATACGCAATTTATGTAAAAATATAGCTGCCATAGAAGAAATCAACGAGTTCGAAATATAGCAATTTCAAGTGTGACTTTATCTTAGTGATTTTATCCTTTCTACTGTTATATATGTATAGCACATTTATGTTTTTGAATGCATATGAAAGTAAGAACATGACACCCTGAACAGCAGAGCAAGATAGTATATAAATGAAATAAAGGAGTTGGTAAACATAAGAATGGGAATGAGGAGTCACTGTAGATCTTCTTTCGTTCACTGTCTGTTTACAGCTTACTTGAAGTGAAGGTTAGAGTGTTGTTTCTTTCATTGTTTGCAGGTTATGTTTTGTTGTCGTACTTAACTTGAAACACCAAGATGCCATGTAAATAATGAATAAATCAGTATTCCTGTTAAGTATGTATTGATATGGAATTTGCCACCCAAAAACACACAATTGCTCCACTTATGAAGACAACTTACCACTATTTTGGTGTGAAAATAGGGAATCAAGACAAAACAGGGCACTTTAAGTTTGGTAGAACATATTTTGTTTGAATGCTCAGGAACAAGTGAAAGGAGACAATAAGTAACATGTGGCAAATGGTTGAAGCTAAATATGCAAATTGTAGGAAAAAATATGTTCAGTGTCCCAAGTCAAATTAGGAATCTTGGGGAAAGTTTGTACAGAGTTAAGAATAAATGGTTATGGTCAGTGAGAAGAGAGGATCTATGAGTTCGATTGTGTTTGTCTTGGGTAGCTGACTCGTGGTAGTAGTGTTGTGATTATATCTGTAGCAGATCTGAAGTTTAAATGTGTATGGATGTAAGTCAAGTAAGGGCAGGAGTTTTATACATGAGAACAGATTCAATGGGTGATTATTGAATTGTATAAAATATTTTAATGTGTCATTATAGTGT
Source organism: Metallyticus violacea (assembly GCA_030762175.1). NCBI lineage: Eukaryota > Metazoa > Arthropoda > Insecta > Mantodea > Metallyticidae > Metallyticus > Metallyticus violacea. Next base: position 79,041,029 of record CM060842.1, on the reverse strand, counting down.
TTCTTTGTTTAGTAGAAGGGGTGGTACCAAAGTCATCTGGATAACTGAGGACTGGGGTCTTAATAAACACAGTTAAATGTGAATGGTGTAAATTGTTATGTTAATTAAAATTTGTATCAGAGTTAAAGTATTGACCTAGAATAGAACCTGCATTAGAACAAGGCCATATTGAAATATTCGTATACTTAGTACTATTTAAATAAATAACAACACCTCCTTAAATTGGTTGCTATTTTTGTTCTGTGAATCTACTTGGATGAATCCATAAAAAATAATACTCAAGTCTTTTGGTATCTCTACGATTTGGATAGAGCCAAAAAATCTTGTAGATAACCTCTATTTCTGCCTGGTACCTCCTATTAATAAAGGTATATCACGAAAGAAGAAACTGAGCATGAAATATACCAACATCCTGTCAGCTATCTGACCAGTGCCATATGGGGATGATCTGCCTGTATCTAACCCTCCAGAGGAATACAACTGAATCAAAGGAAGATGATAGTACAGAGGCGATATCAGACCCATACCGTGAGGCTTTGACATCACAGGATCCTGATTTGCACCTGAGTCACTCGGTGAGACACACAGACTTCCCAAAGTGAACAAAGTAATTTAATTTTAGATCTGGACCTATCAAAAGACAAAGCTGAGCATTTAGGCTCTAGGTTAAGACTGTGGAATCTTCTAGAATATTGTGTTAATGTGTATAGGAGTTTGCAGAAAAATTTGCTTCTGTATTTTAAAAACTAGAATAACCCAATTGCCTATTATGATGTGAATGGTTTGATGACTGCTGTATATGTGGAGCACAAACCACAGGATTGGAGGCTATTCATAGATTCATCAAATGTTAGTTTTAAAGCTGTTTTGATACACAATGGCAATTTTCTTACTTTAATCCCTATACGCCATGCTGTCATAAGAAGAAAACATTTGCCAATATGAAATTGCTACTGAAAGCAATTGGGTACAAAGACCCCAATGGCAGATTTGTGGATACCTGAAGGTTTAGAATAACCAAGTCGACTTTGTAACACTTACATCATTAATAGTTTTTAAAAGAGGAAAACTAAGTTTCTGGAGCTAATCGCTCCCATCTTCAGTTCCAGTTCGACTGCCGGCCTTGTTCTTCGTGGTGGTTTGGTTTGTCTCTGGTGGCGGTTGGATGAACTTCTGTATTAAGATGTCACTTGGTGGGATTTCAAAGTTAAAAATGCTACACTTGTTCTTCCAGATATAAATGTTTTCCTGGAAGAACAAGAGTAGCATTTTCAACTTTGAAATCCCATCAAGTGACATCTTAATACAGGAAGTTCATCCAACTGCCACCAGAGACAAACCAAACCACCACGAAGAACAAGGCCGGCAGTCGAACTGGAACTGAAGATGGGAGCAATTAGCTCCCGAAAATTAGTTTTCCTCTTTCAAAAACTATTAGTGATGTAAGTGTTACAAAGTCAACTCAGTTATTCTAAACTTATACTAAACATCACTGTTACAAACGTATTTAATTAATACCTGAAGGTGTTTGCAATATTACTGGGCATGCAGTTGGGATACACCAAGTATACTGCTGTTTGTGTGTGAGTGGAACTGTCGAGCTAGGTCCTCACACCAAAAGAGAAAAAACTGTTTTCCTTGAGAAACTCTGCAACCCTGGGAAAAGAATGTTCAGCAGTCCTCTGGTTGACTGAAGCAACATTCTTTTCAAACTACCTCAAACTAGGCCTTATGAAGTCCTTTGTAAAGGGGATGAACAAAAATGTAGAGGCTTTCAAGTACCTGAGAGACAAATTTCTGCAGCTGAGTGAGGCTAAAGTTAGGGAAACTTCATTGGTATTCAAATTAGTGAACTTGGACTTTGGGCGAGTCCTCCAGGGCAATGAGCAACCAGTTTGGGAAGTCTTTACATATTGCACATGACTTCTTGGGTAAATGAAGAGAGCTAGAAATATGTCAAGCTTGTAAACAATCTTCTGGACCAGTATACATGTAAGCTGCAACTTGGACCTCAAAATGCACTTTCTCTTCTCTCATCTAGATTTCCTCCCAGAAAACTGTGGCATAGCAAGTGATGAACATGGTGGGTGGTTCCTCCAAACCATTTCAACAATGAAACGAAGATATCAAGGTTGGTGGAACTGTGCTATGCTTACAGACTACTGTTAGACATTGACAAAAGATGCCTCAGAAAAGGATTGCAGGCGACAAGCAAAGAGGCACTCATTTGTAGGGTACCCTTTCTCTATTTTGGGAGTAATTTAAATACCAGTATTTTTTATCATTTTGTTTGTTTTGTTTTCTGTTATTTACAATTGATTTAATGAAAAGAAATTTCATTTCTGTTGTAGTAGGATAAGAAATTTAATTTTTTGCTGTAATTATATATAGATGAACAAACTGTGTACCTTCAAAACTGCTAATAAAAAAAAGTATCAGATTCATTTTTCTCAACCCAAAATTAGTTCAATTTGACTTCTTTCATTAAAAAACATATTATAAAAATTGTTTGTTATGTACTATTTACCTTGCCAATTGCATGCTCACTTATGATTGAGGCTGAGAACTTTGCAGACTACTTTTTTAGGCCTTTCCACTTTCTATATCCTTGGGTTATGTGCCATTATTATTTTAGCATGTCTTTCTTGTGAGATCTGTGTTACATGCATTTTGCAGTTAATATAATGGCAATCCTGTCGTCAATCTGTAATTCATCCCTAATTTTTTTGTTTTTTCTATAATTAAATAATGTATATTCTGCCACTCTTTAGAAATTCCTCTCATGCAATTTCTGCTTTGAATTACTAGTTTTTTTCTACTAGAAAGAAAAATTTTAAAATTGATGCATTTACAGTTCGGCGATATTAAAAAACATAAGGAGCTTAAAATCAAAAAACTGTTTAGTGAGATAGCAGGTAAAAGATCCTTAGTTATTTTACATACCGATAAAAAATAAATGGGAAGAGAGAAGTACATCTAGTAAAGAACAAAGATAGAGCATTGCATTGGTAAAAGCAGGTATTAGGAGATTAAAAGGAGTAAGGAAAGGGTGTTTGAAGCATAGGGATGGGACTCTGGAGGAAAGAATTTATAAATGGGAATGGTTTAAATTAGATGGAAAGATAGCCTTAATGAAAATCTTTATATAGATAGCAGGAATAAAGGGGAGTTCCTGAGTAACGTTAAAAATAAGTGGAATTGGATACTAAGAAGGAAAGTAAAGCAAATAATTTAAAGAGTAGTTAATAGCTATATGTTTAGATAATAAGGAAATTTTGGGATATGATCATGGCAAGCAAAGAGATTAGATTGAATCTTTAACCATATTACATTGTATAGATTAATACAAATAATTTAATAAATAAGTCCTGAGAAGAGAATGATTGTTACTGGAAAAATATCATGGGTCTGGGAATGACTGGGAGTAGTGGAAATATATTAAATTTGACTTAGAAAAATTTATATTTTTGGGTTAGGTACGAGACTGGAATCCTGGAATTCCAGTAGGCTGCAGCTGATGTACTGGGGACTGATGCAATCAAGGTGGAAAATTTGTACTTTAATTATATTACAATTTAGATAAAGGTGATAGTATAAAACCAATTATTGTATTAAACTTTCTGCAATTGTGAGGAATCATGCATAAAATGGCCTGGACCAGATAGGTGGAAGCCCCTTCATAGCTTGTATTTGTATCTTGTATTTTTCTTAGCATTCAATAAATTCAATAAACAAATATGAAACAGATATGTTGAATGTCTTAATTTACCAGCACTTGAAGAGAGTCCAGTTTTGCTACCCGAAGACTAGAGTCCAACTTCTCCAGTGCCAATGGAATGCAGAATTGTGCAAAATCTGGTGTTGCAATTAAGCTATTTTGCAAAGCTGTTGCTAAATCTTCTCGAGTAATTGCATCAGGGTCTTTAGCCGACTGAAACATAATGTTTTTGCTTTGTTAATCCATCACATATTTCTCAATTACAATTCTACAACATGTTATTCAAATTAACGTGCAAGCTGACATTAACAATTTATCATTTGGGCAAGATAATACACAAAGCATTCATTTAAAACAATGCCAATTAAATTCTGTATTGTAAAATAAGCAAAGTAAAACAAGTCTCTAGTTAAAACAAGTGCTATTTGCTGTTCCTAAATACAACATTTATTTTTTGTGTTTGTTCCAAATGCTTGCTACTTTTCTTCTCTAATTACAGACAAAACAAAGATTACCTCAACTAGCAGTTCTTTATCCAGATGGACAAAAACATAAATTATAGTTGTATAAGTGACATATTTGTTTGTAAAGTTGCTACTTTTCTAAACTGAATGTGCTTCTGTTATATAAATGTGAATCTTGTAACATCTGCTTGAAAAGAATTTTTATTATAAGTCCAGAATATAATTCTGAAATGATCTCATCCTCAAACATTTACAAACTAACTTGCATAAATCTTATGATTTATTTTTATCTTTATTCAATATTTGGAAAAAGTAAAATATTGCTGCACTGTTTTGTTAATGCATTAAATAAAAGATATAATGAATCTACAATAGGCTTCATGTCATTAGTTGTGTAATTTTGCATGTCATGGTTCTCATTCTTATTTAAAAATGTAACCTGCAGGTCAGGTTTTTAAGTGTCACAAACTTCTTCAGATGTACAATTAAGTGGTTAGGTTTGTTTTATGGAACAAGTGACATTAGCTTTAGTTCTAAGCATAGGAGAAACCTATAATACACTACTTTCACGTTTCCTTTATCATGGTTATATCATGATATTTATGTTACAAGCAACTGGTGTGATGCAATCAGTTACATCAAGTTCTATATAAAGGCTCTTTTGATCCAGGTTTAGTTCTTATTGCCAACTGCTTTTAAAAAATTATTGTATTTCAAAACAGTATTTTCAGTTGTGAGAAGTTTTCTGAAGAAAGTATCAATTATAATTCTCTAACAGGTTGGTAATTTTAGGTAAAGGGTGTTTATAAGAAAATTTATTGCTTTGCCATAGTTTCCAAATTTACTTTTTGTTAGTATTGCAATGATACATATATGGTTAGGCTATCCTTAGAAAGTGAGAGAAAATTAGTGTTAATTAAAAGTATCAGAGTTATAAATGTGCATATTTTTTAATAATGTTATATTTTATTAGAAACCCTTTATACCAAGCGATTGCTCATAATATCAGTATTGTGATGTGCCAACCAGTAACATAATTTTTTGCAAGCATATTTTCATTAGGCACATTAACAAACAAATGCCAATATTTCACACTAATTAAAGTTTAATTTTTTTCCCTTCCACACCCAGTAAAAACTTTGAGAAGATTAAAAGCAATTAATATTCAATGAAAGACATTTTAGCAACATGGTAAATATTTTTAAAATCAATAAAAATGAAACATTTTTTTTTCAATTACATGATGTATACCAAAAAACATTTTAAATAAAAAATTTCTAAATAGCTAAAATAACACTCTTTGTAGTATTTTAAGAACATAATATTGAAAATATATTATAGATTGTCATTATTTATTATCCTATACATTTACAGGAGTTTTTATGCTTCAGATATAGTGGTATCTTTTTACACATATCAATAGCATTAGCTGGCATGCACATACCATCCTAGTGTGAAATGTCTGTATAAAAATTGACATGTAAAAAGAAATTTTACTTTCAAGGACAATAGCATCCAACAATAGGATCAATTTCTCCACAACTAACACAATTGAAAATCTAATTACAAAAAATTATGTCTGCTAGTATGATCAAACTGTTGTTAATTGCTGCCCTATTGATATTCTGTATGCTTTTAATTTAATTTAAGAAATTTTACAACTCTTGAGGCTTTTAAGTTCCTTTCTCTCGCCTGAGAAATTTGTGTGGTGTGTGTTCTAATTTTTTGCTTATCTCCTCTAATATTTCTGTGAAGATATAATGCCTTTTATTATTATTTATTAATTTTTTTATAATGGAAAGAACATGGTGGTATGCATTTTCTCTAGAAACCTTTTATAGTGCTGCTGGTTAGGATTGGTCTATCAGAATATTTTTGCCCACAATCTGTTTTTGTTCTGCTACAAGACTTCATTTTAATGCACACATGATATAAAATACAGCCCTTTAAACTACATTTTGCTATTAGCATTATCAAACATACAACATGTACTTAAATCAAGTTACTGACACACTCATCTATAGAGTACAATATATAATGTGAAGTTGCATGAGACCAGGAAAATGCACATGAGTTACTCATTCTATGTTTTAAACCAAATACTTTGCTATTTATATATCAGGAGACAAGAATACAATAATTCAGGGAGGCTATGAGAAACGTCAATCCTGGTGGTTTACTGGTAATCATGCTTGCCTCTTAAACCCAAGAATGCGGGTTCAATCACGGCCAGGGTCGATGGATTTTTTTGGGTGTAAAAATCTTAAGTATGGCTTCCTTCAGAAGGGAAGTAAAGCTGTGGTTCCTGTGCCATAGATTTACAGCAGGAAAAAGAACCTCATGCCTGAAAGAAAAGGCCTCTGAGCAAAATTTTTCGTCTGTTTCACACCCTGAATTGAATGGGATGCTGATGACCTGAGATGTTAAAGAGCATTGTAAATAAAACAAATCAAGATAAAAAGGAATGAAAAACATGCATGTAAAGCATAAGAACTATACTGTATATACTCTCTCTCCATATGTAAATATCTATAAAAATAAATTAATAATTTTACTAATTTATATGCTTATCTATATTATATGTTATTCATATGCATTCAATATTATATTTTGCATTGTGGAAACAAGATTCCTGACAATACCTATTACATCAATGTATATCAAATTCATATGCAATTTGAATTTGAATCTATCTCAACCATGTGCTTCACATCTCACACAACCAGAATTACTGAGAATATATGAATGAATTGCTTAAATATACACATACCCCAAAGAAATCAATAGGAAAATAGCATGCAATAACTTCAAACATTTCTTCTGTGAGATGCTCTAAAGGAAACGTATGTATGAAATCTGGCAACATGTTGAACAGCATCATCAAGTTGCGTGGATCCCTTTCACCATCCATCATTTGAATGAAGCCCAGTACAAAATCTGGACCAAGTTTCTTCATTTCTAAACACATGGAATATGAATGATTTACAACAAATTAAATGTCATCATGTCATGTGTTATATTCTATAGTGAATGTACTGGCTAGATGGAAGCAAACAAACTTATTACAGTGCACAATTCTCTATCAAAAGTTATTTATAGTTATTACAGAATATTAATAAGATGAAATTCATTTCAGAATTCTTCTTTATATTACAGTTACATTCTATATACGCAGTGATATCCAGAATATTCGGGACTGCTGCCATCTGGTCAAAAACTTACTTTGAGACTAATGACTGCCGTCACCCTCAAAATAGTTCCCTTCCATATGTATACACCAGTCCCAGTACTCTGCCATTTCCCAAGTGCATCTTGGAAGTCATGTTCTTTGAAGGTGTTTAGCACAGACAATGTTTCTCTTGAATCCTCTCAATTGTGTCGCACTGATGTCCTTTCAACTTGATTTTCAGTTTGGGGATTAGAGCGAGGTCTCAGGGTGCCAAATCAGGCGAGTACGGTGGGCAGGGACAACTTTCATGTTGTTTTTTATCAAAAAGTTCCTGTGGTGAACAAACAATTGTGACAGGGCGCATTATTGCGATGCAACAGCCAGTTCCCTTGACGCTAAAGTTTGGACCGTCTCCCCATATTTTCACGGAGCCATCGCAAAACGTCACAGTAGTACATGGAATTCACTGTTTGATTTGGTGGGACGAATTATTTGTGCACAATACCCTTGGTATCAAAGAAAACGAGAAGCATGCTCTTGACTTTACTCTTCCCTTGTCTCGCTTTTTTTGGTCTTGGCGAGTTCGGGCTCTTCCACTGGGAGGATTGTTGTTTTGTCCCAGGGACATAAGCGTATTTCCAGCTCTCGTCGCCGGTGATGATCTTGGCCAAGAAGTTGGGTCATCGGATACGGCCTGACAAAGCTAAGCGCAAATTTCAACACGATGCGCTTTCAGATCAGCAGTCAGGATCGTTGGCACTAATTTTGCGGCGACACGATGCATGCCCAATTCATTAGTTAAAATTCGTTGGCATTTCCCATAACCAATTCCCACTTCATGAACAAGGTCTTCAATGGTTCGACGTCGATTTCACGAGGTGTTGAGCTTTGGCAACAATATCAGGCGTTGTGCAGCTGACGGTCTTACCGGCGTGAGTATCGTCTGCTGTACGGCCGGCCCTGAACCGAGCATGCCACTCAAACACGTGTACCGCTCATACTTTGTCCCCCAAATACTTGTTGAATCATTGCAAGGGTCTCCGTAGCATTTTTCCAGAGATTTGCACAGAATTTGATGCAGTCTCTGTTAATTTGATGCACACTCTCTGTTCTAATCTTGGATCCATCGTAAAATCGCCACACACTACACACAGAGTATCATGAAAAGTACTATAGAATCTCAACACGTCTACCCAGCTGCATTAAACTTTAAACACTCACTCATCAGATGTGCTAGTATTGTCATCTATCGGTACGGTAACTACTGTCGAGATGGCAGCACCAGTCCCAAATATTGTGGATACCACCTCGTATTTCTAATAAACCTATTTCAGAAATCAACTGCACAAATTCTAAGGATGGCAAATATTTTGAGACAGGAACTTATACTAACTATACTTCTTTGGACCAAAGAAGATATTTGAAAAGTATGATGACGATTTGTTTGTTTATTTAAGGATGCTCTTTAACATTACAGGATGATGACAATGATAAGTATTTGGCATTAAAGCAAATTTGATTCTGATTTGCTATTCAAAATCTTATTTCTACTTCCTTAGTGCAGAAAATCATGTTGCCAGTAGTTATAAGAACTTACAAGGTGCTATCAAACAGTTCCTGGAGTGGTTCTGTTACAAGGAAAATATTTAATTTACCTAATTGTCAACACCATCTCCTTCAAAATAGTTTCCTTGAGCAGCAATATACTGCTCCCCAATCCAAATGTATTTGCCACTTTTAGAAAGGACCTCAAAGTCATTGTTTGTATGTGGAGTGTAGAACCTTTTGTGATTCATGTATATCTCTTCAACAGTGTTAAAATGGCGACTTTACAGATTGGTCTTCATCTTCATGAAAAGGAAAAATGCTTGCAGGAATTCATTGTTTTTCTATGATCCTCATGAACAATTTCCCAAAATTTTTCAACTTATACTTTTTAAGTGCCAGTAACACTGAAAATATTGTGTACACCCTATTGCATCATTGCCATAAGCTTGCCAAAGCAAGTTTAATATCTCTGTGACCGATTTCCCAAGTTTAATGCAAATTTCACATTAGCTCTATTTCAACTTGCTGTCCATGATGAAATCAAAGGGTAGTATAAACATGTGCTGTTAACTTTACAATGAATCCAGTTTCAGTCCCATGTCCAACTTTTTTTTTTCTTTCCTTACATTTTTTCTTTTCCAATGTGCTCGCAGCATAATTTTAGTTAAAGATTTTAGGTCCATTGACAAATCTTTGTTTAACTCTTCCACCACAAGTCATGCATGGAAAAATAGTGATAATGAATTATATAATATAGGTTAACTGCTAATATTATCATGAAACTCATTGTCGTGCAATGTTTATACACAGTGAAGGCTGACAGTTCACAACCCCTTGTCTTAACTGTAGAAGAAATTAGTATACAGAGATAGCAACATTTCATGAGTTGCAACTGGTGGCCTATTATACAACCTAAGCTACTCAAGTTATAGTCTTCCTGCACATGTTATAGGTATACATGTAAGAGAAGTGTTTGCCATTGCCATTCAAGCACATCATTTAAGGGGGATCTATAGAAAAACATGAATCAAGATTACCCGTTTACCGAGCTTTGAGACATGCATTTGGTTTATGGGGAAGCTGGAGAATGTGCATCCATAGCTGCTCAGTTAATACCAAGAGCAATATCCAGAATAGATAACATCCTCATCATTAATAATATCCAAATAGATACATCAGCATTTGACTTTCCAGTCCATTCACCAATCACCTGAGAGAAGCTGGATCCATGACAATGCATAGAATGGTGCTGATGCTCCCAGCCTTAGAACAAGAGATCTCAACAGGCTATAGGCTAATCTTGTACAATCACACATGCCATTGGCATAAATAATAGGACTGCTTGGCTGGTGTTGCAAGAGGAATAACTTCTGAAGGTGCAGTCCCTGAGAGAGAGAGACTGCCACAGGTGGCCAAAGTCGTTAAAGTGCAGACTCGTGAGCAGGAGGTCTGGGGTTTGAATCCCACCAGGACTGTCCTCCCTGACAGGTTTTTTCCAGGTTTCCCTCACTCTTCATAAATGGAAATTGCCGGGGAGGTACCCTAAACTTAGGCCTGGAACAATTCCTTCCTTAAAAATAAATCCTTTCCCAATATTCATTTCATCTCATGTATCATTAATGTCCATCGCCTGTGGCACCTCTGTAGCAAAAATGGGCATTAAACATTATTCATCATTCAGTCCCTCAGACCAACAGATTTTGCTCCTCAGTTATAATTTTGAATGTTGCAGTATCGTCAAGGAAAAAGTACGATTTTCTCTCCTCAGTGCTCTTCACCAACAAAGTCATTTTGACCAGAGATGGATTAATTCTAAATTACAGGAACAGTCATGTCTGGGAGTATGGAAATCCTCATTTTGTAATGGAGACTAACTATCAACAGAAGTTTGGCACAAACATGTGGTTGGTAACCAATTGATTCTCCCTTACCTTCTCTGCAGTTTAACATACATGTATATCTCCAGTTCTTAATTCACAGGCTTCCTGTATTTCTGAAGATGATCCTTCAGGCATACAGCATCAAATGTGGTAAAAGCATGATGGGGCCCTTCTGCATTTCAATTAACATGCAACACCATCTTGATAATGTGTTTCTGGCCAAAGATTGGAAGAGGAGATCCTGTGGCCTGGTCACCATGCTCCCCTGATATAACTCCCTTGGATTTTTCCTCATGGGGACATCTCAAAAGTCTCAAGTTTAATATACCATTTGCCTTAAACCAGGACTTACTAAAGACGACATTGCTGCTTGTGATGAAATTTAGGGACTCCAAGAATATTTTAAGGGGTACATGATTAATTTTTGTGCTGATGTAATCTTTGCAGGGATATCGGAATTTGCTACTTTCAACAATTTCTGTAAGTGACATGACAAGTGACAAGAGGATGACACCAATATGAGAAAGACAACTGAAAGGCACCTTCGTACTAAAAGAATGAAGAAGAATGGTTTTCTATATGATCCTTTATTTCTTTTAATCAGAAGTGAAAAATTAATGTTCATTTTCTTTTATTATAATCTTTTATATCATTAACCCATTTCCACAACCTTAAGATGAAATATTCCACCCTTTTTTTTTTCTAGTACCAGTATTTGCATCTTTTTTCCCTTCAGAAGAAGGGAAACTTTGTTCTCATTCATTTTTCTCCATTTTGTTTAACCTTGTCATCTTAAAACATTTTCATTTGCAACTACAAATCAAAGTGCAAAAAAGTTATGATATCACCATACTATTTCGTAATATCAAAGCATTTGTATTTATTGCATAAGCACTGAAACTGAATTACATAGGCATTCAATGCAATTATAGCAAAAGCTACCTTTTAATTAAAAAAAAAAAAAAAGTCATGCATTTGTTGAGATTCAATCCTCACCCTTCTTTGCTGAATGTTAACTACATTTAGTTACGTACTATGACATACTCGTTGCATTACATTTCAAGCAGAAAGCAAATCAGTGGCATGCCATCTTTGTTTGAGTTTCTTCTATTGCAGAGAGTATAAACTCACAGATCATTAGTTCCATTTCTCAAAATGTTTGTCTTCAATCACCCTGCCATCTTTGGAATTTGTGTGCAAATTCTAAAACATCTTGTATTGTCATTTTCTCCATAAAAGGACAATTATGATATTACTAAACACTAATGTTTTCTTTGCTTTACTCATTAATCAATAATGTTCTATGCTAATAGTTTATATGGATATAAGGAAAAGATAAGACTGCTTGAATGACTGCTATACTGCCATACTCTGTCTAAAACGCTTATATGCCCTGTCAAAAAGCATTATAGCACCCTGCACTTATGTTTAGCAGGGAAGAGAAAGACAAATGGCACTATGGTTGCTCATGGACATTGGTGCAGGTAGAAAGGTGTACATACATTTCTGTTAGTACCACAATGGCCAAAGAGTATTATCATTTGTACAGTTCTTTCAAACACAATTAAAATGTTTATTGCTTGGAAAGCTATTTATTGCTCACTTTCATAGATTAAGAACCTAAGTAACAGGCTGAACTAAGCAGATATTTTGTGAACTATTTACAAAGTAGGCAAAATACAATGTTTGTGCTAACAACAATAATCACGTGTATTTTTTGATATTGTATCTCATCTTTCATTAGACAGAGAATAGGGGTGTAACATTTCATTAAATAATAACACTAAAAGAAGTTTACCTTGTGCATAAGTGTGAAGGAAAGTGTTGAATATTCTGTACATGATATTACGTTCTTCTTGTTTCAATGTTTGACAACACACATGTTGGTTCATTGTATGAAAAATGTGCTCTGGTGCATCTTTTGAAAGATTTACCATATTCAGCTGAAATAAATTGCAATTACTCACATTATATCTTAAGGGATTTCTGCTTTCCAGTATTTCTATTAAGTGAGATTTGTCTAAATAAGGAAACTATACTCACTATTGCTAGAACTCCAATCAGTGCAGATGGAATTACTTTTACATTATCTTTTAATCTATCACAGAAAAACTGTGTAATGAAGTGTAGCTCTTTGTCCCCTAAAAAGTTTACTGGTAAATTCTTGAGAACATGTGCCAGAGCATATGTGCCTCGCTCCCTTAGTTCCGAATTTGTGTCTGTCAAAAGTGGACCAAGCTTTTCCACTAACATCACCAATGTGACTCTTCCATTTTTCACTTCTGAAATAAAGTTTAGAACACATTTAGGCACATTTACATAAATTAGAAAACAACAATTAACTGTAAAAAAATTTAAATTACAATTTGCTTATGATTTTTCTAATAAGGTTTTATTTTAGAACTTTTCAAATGTCTTCTGTTAGGTAAAAAAAATTTTTTTGCAACTTTATTTATTTCCACTATGACCCTCCGTGTAGCTTTCTTGCCATGTTTACAAATGAATTAATCTGTTTTGTACAAAAAAAAAAATCTCAAGACAAACAGAACAAAGCATACCTTCTGATAAGTCGTGACACTTTTCCGTAAACTCATTCTCAACAATTTCCTTTAGATTTTTGCTGGTTAACCATTCAATCCCCATTTCAAATTCATATGCAGATATGTGCATACAATATTTTCACATTTCTTTCCCATGTGCCACTCACGGCAAAGTAGAACCATAGAAGTTGCAATAGCACATACCACAGATTATCAATATGGAAATATATCACAGCGATCTCTCAATTTGCCCATCACTATTTAAAAAAATCACTACTGAAAAATTCAAATGATAATTAATTGATATCTAATATTTATCTGAGATTAAAATTTATCATTCAATAAGCATCAAATGGTCTGGCTCAAGAGCTCACAACTCAGTCGACTAATCAGATTGACGTTTTTCGGTCTTTTCCTTAACTTTAAGAAACGATGCAGAGTTACTTTTTCTCTGGGATGGATTCACCTTCCCATTCTACTCCATTCCATCTCTCTGTATGTGTATGCGTCTTCTGTGTTTATGATGTCATCAGGTCCGCTCTGATTACCCTAGGATGTGCGCCCGGAGTAAATACCTTCAAACAGACGACTGATGCGGGCATTGATGTATAAATCCCAAGGGACTCAATTCATATAAATCGAAGAAGATAAATTAAACGAAAGAAAATTAAGAAAAAGATATTCAGATAATTCATCACTGCTGTTTTGTTGTGCATTTTGAAGATGCATATGCAGCCATAATGGGTACAATGTGTAGAATATGTCATTTATATCTTCAATCTTTTTGTTTTTAATGATGCTTAATGTCGTATTTACTACTGTGACATCATAGGCGATGGGCTCTGATGATACATGATATGAAATTATCAATTAAAATAGAATTTTTTTTAAGGAATAAAGCGTTCCAGGACTAAATTTAGGGCACATCCCAGGAATTTGCCTTTTATGAAGAATGAGGAATACTTGAGGGAAAATCCTGTCAGAGCAAAAAAGGTTCTGGAGAGAATCGAATCTTGGGCCTTCCGCTCACGAGTCTTAACGACTTCTGCCGCTCATGTCGTTAATATGAATCTCTATATAATAAACTGGATATCTATATAATAAACTGGATTGATTAATTAATTAATCAGAATCATCAAGATATTCATTTACAGAGTAATACAAATAATTGCCTTCTGCGTGTTCAAATGAATTACACAACTTCCTATCCTGTAGCCTTACATCCATTGCTCTTTGAAAGAATAAGCGAAACTAATTTATCATTAACCTCCATGAAACATTACATGAAAACTATTGTCAATATTTCAAGTGTGCATTTAAGCACGTAGCAGTATTTTAAGCCTTTTGCAAATACTTCGGAACTTCTAGAACGGCTTACTTAATGCCCCTTTGCATCCCTCTCAAATCTTTTAATTGATTGTCATTGCACTACTAGCTATAAGCCAGTCAGTCCTCTTACGGTGCAAGTCATTTATCCGCTTCTATGCAGTGAATAATCGCGAAAAGAAAGAGACAAACAAACAAAGAAAGGTGCCAAATATTAATAATTTTAAGTTGTTCGTGTTTATTAAGAAAGTTAGCATTGACTGTTTCATTATAAAAGGATATATTTTGTAAATTTCGCCACATAGCTGAAAGAGCTACATATGCATATGTCAACGTTCATAGTAATTTTAAACAATATAAATAAAATATTCGATTCTTTATCATAAATACAAATTGAAAAATACTGTTTTTATCAAGACATTAATGTCCCTGTGATTAGTCGGAATTTTCCTTTATTTTATTTGTCTTTTTTTTTCTTCTTCTTCTACTTTTCTAAGAGGTTTGTTACAATATGCTGCAATACTTCCTTTCATAAAATAAACAATTCTACTTCTAATCTTCCTTGCAAAAATACAAAGGAAGAAAATTTCCCTGCGAGTCATCTTAACATAAATACTAATTACATTCCATGCTACTGGTGTTGCAAACAATAATAGAAAAGTTATCACAGATAGTTAAATAGGCGTATCGATTGACGAAACGAGCAACGAAGAGAGATTTATTCATAGTACTGTTATGGAAACATTGTTTCCTGAAAATTTTGGACCAAAGTATATCTTACCATCAAATAATTTATGCCTGTACAATTGAATGCAATGACATAGTTCAACAAAAACAGATACTTTAAGTTGCGCTGTACGGCTTTGAATATCATAAATAAAATACACCTGATCATGAAGCAAGTACAATCCTGCAATGTACACTATAAGAGGGGTGTTATTTACTGGCTAACCAGAAATCCTATTTTTCTCGTGACAGTTAATTCATAACCTTTTATAATGTAGAAAGAAATTTTTCCCATTACAAAGAACTTTTTAAGATGTAAGTGAAAGAGGATTTCTTCTGACATTTTACACAAATACATTTATTAAAATAGAATTAATTAAATGCCGGAAAGCGAGTCATAAATGAAAGTAAGCCCTTGGTGCAGCATACGGCTCATTATTACTATCTCCCCCCCACCCAAAAAACACACACACACTTTGCACATGTTAACTTTTGAGAGTCAGGAATGGAGATCTAGTTCTAGTCAATCATTACCTTTATCATTCGGTTCGGTTATTACAGGTTATTACAGCATCTGTATAACGTCAGCTGCAAAATTGGACGAAATGGGGCATAATCCCGCTTGGGTCAAAGTCCCTAGCTGAGTTTTCCTTGGAACATCGAGGGCAGTGTTGAAATGTTTTAGCGTTTCTGGATATCAAGGAAAAAGGTCAGTTAAATAAGTATTCATTTTTTGTCATCTCTAAAACTATTGTCATAAAATCTGATAATGTAATATTGCAAAAAAAAACGAAGCATATAATAAATAAATGATCTGTCTAATATAAATACATACTTGAAGTATATATACATAATTTTAACTAAATTCTATACAGACTGAACATATGTATTAACAGCAACTGTTTTTAACAGTATAAGTGTAACTAGTGAAAAATTATCTCTTTTTTCAGTTTCTCTTTTGCTTCTAGCGCAAACACTTACCTGCAATATTGCTGTACAATTTTTATTCGGCAATTGTAGCATATATTCTTTCACGTGTGGCTCTTGTTCTTGATATTGTTACTTTTTTTTAGCTTAGTTGTGAAATGAATTTTCGGGAATCTTCTAGACGTTTGTTGCACAATTATCATAAACTCTAAACCCACACAATAAAAACAAGCACAATACACATGTTAAATATTAATGCAAGTGCAAAATTATTTAATACTAGCTTAGTTGAATTTGAATTAAATTTCATTGATATAAAATAGGGCTTATGAAATGATAAAATAATAATTATTAATTATATATAATTATAATTAATATAATTATATTAAAAGTTACTGTGCAAGTACACAGAGTATTTTATATACATTCAATGATTCCTTAAAATTAATGGGTTTTCAAGCGTTTATATTTAAAAACAAGTGCAAATAAAAATACGTCATGCATTACAATTTATTATGTTCGAAAAGATAAGTTGACTATCGCTTTTACCAAGAAATAATAATGCCATCATCTTCATAAAAATGGATGCACTATGTATTTACTGAAACGATTAAATTATAAAATAATTATTTAAACCAACGCAATAATTGCAAATTGTCGTCATTAAATATATTTACTATAAAAGAATGCATTTATTGAATAACAAGCTATGTCAAAGTAACTGAATATATAATAATTATAATTATTTTCTGCAGACCATAAAAGCTAAAATGTTGTTGTGCAACATATTATACAGTATTAAGAGCGTTTCTGGAACTTATTTTCATGTGCAATGACAAATATCGTCCAATAATTTCATCATATTCCCTGAGTGAAAGAACGTATAAAGGGTTAATTCTATTGCTACTCAAACAGTATATATTAAGAATATAACGATCTTTGTAAAGTTTTTAACTCATGCCGCGTAGATAAGTAAAACATCACACCTATGACTCCGGTCGTGAAAGCCTACGTTCTCTCAAACAATTAAGAACTAACCTTTCAACGATCTTACAGTCCTTCTCATTAGGGTGTTGTAAAATTACAAAATCTTCTAAACTTTGGTTCTGAATTATTTATTTATGTACACGGTATAAGCAGAAAAATGAACCACGACAAATCCCAGCAGCGAAAGTCTACCTTAGAAAAATGTCTTATTTATATATTAATTTGCAATTTCAATTGCAAATCTATAGCTTCTTGCTTAGCGGCTATCGTTGTAAGAGCTTTCGAAAAGAGGTTCTAGCGTTTGTTTCGCTGAGGCATTCTAACATAATATTACTCTTAATCTGTATGTTTTTAATTTATGATCCCCAGACTTCCTTCAGAGCATTCCTCTGTATTTGAAGAATACAGAACCTATACTAATCAATTCGTGTTGTAAATTGTAGCTAATAAATGTTTTTCTTGATATAAGCAACTCACCCAATGCACAAATAAAAAGTTCATAAAAAGTTCTTTTATACTGCAGAACTTATATATTACTCTGGCCTCGAATTCTTTTATGACTGACGCCATCTTGTTTTCAGCCGACCGCATTACAAGTGCAGTGAAATGTTTGGGGGATAGGAAAGAATGGTCGACAGCGGGGTATTTGCACGTTTACCTCTAGATGGGTCCATTGTATATGTCTACGAGGAGAAACGGGTGAGATGGAGGATACATAGGATTCATAGGAATACGAGAAGAAAATGTACGAGAGCAAGCAGAGTCCCTAATATTTCCGCAAATGAGAAGTTCGTACGCCGGCGGACCCCACAAGAGCTCATTTCCGGTCCCCGCTGGAGGAACCCGCGAAGATCAATGCAGACTCCCCCAGACGAAACTTTCTGGTAAGTTGTGTTCCATAAAAAAACATTAATCCCTATCCTTTAACACTCTTTGCTGAAGAAGTTAATGGAGTTGTAATAAGATTCTTAAGTAGCATATATTACTCTGGAAAATATCTTTTATATATTGTCAGATAACACACTATGGAGTAGTGAAACGACGCTTTTATTATTTATTTATTTATTTTACATTGTTTCATACAGAGCGTGGAGCACTATCTTGAGCCTCTCAACTTAAATTTAGTTTTTGGAAATTTTTCAGATAAATCACTTTTTGGGCAGCAATATACATGCTTTCATTTTTTTTACCCAAGCACTAACTGATGAACAGCCAATTTCAGTATGAACATATTTTATGAATTGTCTGAGTTATTAGATAATCACTATAAAATAGGATACGCAATTTCATGCTTTAATTATACCAATCAAACTTTTCTGTGACTGGTTTTATCGCCGGCCCATATATGACATTATTTCTGGGGGGAAAAAACCATTAACTACTAAATGAAAGTTTCATCCTCCAAAAAACGCCATACCCTAATGACTCCATGAGTCGTTGATATTTTCTTCAGCTCCAATAAACGCTATTTTAAATCTTTTTTTTTTTTCTTCACTAATATTACATTAACTACTGATATAAAATTTAATCTGATGAAAAGACAATTCGAAATTTTACGAGGCACAATCCCTATGAACCAGGATATACAATTTCTAGCTCCAATGAACACTGTTTTAAATATTTTTTCTTCGCAAATATTACATTAATAATTCCTGATTTAAAATTTAACCTTATAAAAAGACAGCTCGAAATTTTAGAAGGCACCACTGACTCCACTGCTGACAAGCATTATGATGAGTTTGAAATATATGCGGAAAATCATGGAAACGGTTCCTTATGAATTGTTCTGTGAAGTAGCTCGCTGCATAATCAATTTCAGTTAATGAGCTTAGCGGCGTATTAAATACTCATTGGGTTCATGAGCTTTTATTTTCGTTTGAAAACTCTCCGTCCATTCACCGTTGCACTACGCATTACAGCAGCTCCAGTTTGTGTCATTTTTGAGAGAAATCTCTTTAAATGGAGGATTTGCTACATTGAAGATACATTTATAACTTTCATGCGTGTCTGGCCTTGCGGGCTGGGGAAGACAAAACAAATCCAATGACATGTCTTTATTCTTGTAAAGAAATACTAATACTGTGTTCGCTCTGATTCTTCAGATGATTTATCTGTCATTGTAAATAAGTCAGCTCCCTTCATATCGTGCATTGTTCTTTCAAGCAAAATCGCAACATACATTACAACAGTTGATTCTTTAAATGGTTTTGAAGGTTTCTTTAAACACCTGGTTTGATTCTATGTTTTTCTTACACAATTGTATGTGACCAGTATGAAGTCTATCAGACTTACGAAGAAACCAGGAGTTTTAGAATTGTCGATCTCTTTGTGGCTTCTCGTAGCAAGAGCAAAAGCTTCGCCAAATTTGATAGGTAAATCGATAATTTAGAAAGCACTTGTCTAGTTTTTTTCTACTTGTTGGCTTCTTTTCAATTTGTATCATAATTTAACTGTATTGCTACGTTTATGCTCTTGGTAAACGTTCAATTCTTTAGGTTGATTATTATTATTATTATTATTATTATTATTATTATTATTATTATTATTATTATTTAATCATGTTATTATTATCGTCATCATTATAATTATTACTATTTTCTTAAGATGTCTAACTCAATCATCTCCGTTCTATAATCCATGAATGAGAATCACTGCACCGAAGGGAACCAAAGGAAGGAGAGGACAGTATTCCTTGCATGTCCAAATGTGTTCAAACGTACACACAGTTGTTCCTGCCTTTTGCTTTATGACTTATATTGTAACTAAATCAATTGTAGGTCTTCCAAATTGCTTCACTTCGAGTTTTTCACCCGCATTAATTCTCCTTAAGAATAGAGCAATTAATAAACTCTCGGCTGAATTACGTCTTCAGTACACAACTCTTCTTTGCGATTTGGGCTCAACCCTTTCCGCCTTCAAATGAGACCAAGGTATAGTTCAGTACACAAAGTAACACTACACGCAATACAAAGCTGGTTCATGCAATCATCGGAACTACTGATCAAACACCGGTAACGGATTCTGAGTGCAGAATGCTGTGCTTTATGCTAGTTAAAAAATTCAGCCAGTTAGTCAAGGTGATCCTACTGAAGACTGTAGTATACGGTCAGTGTTGAATCTAGCCGCTTTCCTTCGGAGGCTATCAAACCTCACTATGTGTGGGATGTCATATGCTACATTTTTGTAATGTTGGAAAAATAACACTAGTACTTATTTTTAAATTATGGTTTATTTTCGACATGTAATTAAATTAAGTATAATTAGCATTACGAATGAGAATTGATAAAATAATATAGCATATAGTAACTTACACTTACAGCAAATTAATGCGTGTAGGTATTTTTACAGAATATCTGTGAATAATATAATAAAATAACCTTTTCGTGGACTCCTCGTCCCCTTCAGTTGACACCTTCACAAAAGTTTGAAGCCTGTTCTGGTCCGTTCTATTTCTTAATTTTGTCATCACCCTATTTATTCTGGAGCTCAATATCCCCTCTACAACGGCAGTGGAAAAGAAAATAAACATTACACATTCAGCAAATATCCTTAGAGTCTCATAGCCGATATCTGCCCTAAAGATAAAACAATCAACACCACAGAAGACAAATCTGTTATTTATTACGAGCAAGGAACTTAACGCAAATTATATAACTTTGAATATTACTACTATTCTTATATAATTTAAATTTTATGTACATTAAAAATATTCCGATTTTTCCTATATCAATCATCTAGCATATTTGTGCAATGTGGGATTTTCATTGGTACTTTGTGATCCTTTGTTAATCTGCCCATTTCGTCTAATCATGGTGGCGAGAAGATACCTCTGTTTGCACCGTTTAATGCATGGGCAGGGTTGTAGGGACTTATGTCTTTTATTGTACAAAATTTTTTGTCTTTGTGTTGGCCCTGCTCCGAATTAGATATAGAGTCATCTGTAGAGGGCACATAATTCTAGCGATGCGCTACTGTCAATTGATATGGACTTGAAAGGAAATGTAATAGAATAATGGTTGGAAAATGGAAGAAGCATGTGAATCATTGAAGAATATTGCTGAAATGCCGCAAAAACAGAGGCATTCAGAATGGGAGGGTGCATAGGAATTAGTAGAACAAGAAGTGAAGAAACAGAAGATACTCCAGGAAATGTTACCAGGCCAAATTCTGGTAATGTATGCTAAATTGTGGAGATAATAACCTTGGTAAACTTGCATCTCTCATTTAGGTCAAGGAATGATATATTCAGACAACGAATTTGCAGTAATTTTATGTTTGGGTTGTTTATGCATAGATGATGCTTTTGATTTTGTAATATAGTACTCCATATAGCTATATTGTACGAATTAAAAATAAACAAAATTATTATTAAATGTTTCATGTTGCAGGTAGTACACGAAAAAATCACCCTTTGTGCCATGAAACTATTCGTTGGAAGTCCGATGTGCCATTAACAGAGGGTCAGTTACGAAGTAAGAGGGATGAGTTTTGGGATACTGCACCAGCTTTTGATGGGCGCAAAGAGATATGGGATGCTCTTCGTGCAGCAGCGGTAGCAGCTGAAAATGTCGATTTTGAATTAGCACAAGCCATTCTTGATGGAGCCAACATATCAGTTCCTAATGGTGAGTTTTGTTAATAGTATTTAGAGGAACATCATTCATTGCTCTGTTTTGTCTACTTATTGAAAATATTTTTGTTGCAGGATTCCTGACTGAATGTTATGATGAGTTGGGTACTCGTTACCAAGTGCCTGTTTACTGTCTCTCCTACCCCATCAACATTGTGAAAGAAGACAGCGGAAGAGATTCTCCAGCTGAATGTTCAGGTTTTGTTTAATCTGAATTACATATTAATTCATTGTGTTTAATGTTAAAGTTGGGCTTTATGTTTTCTCTCAAGCTTGTAACAGCCAATGCTATAGCATTCATTTATAGTTCTGTTCAGATTATAACTAACTTAAATCAACAATAATTTATTCAAGGAAAGAAATAGAAATGATAAATCACATTGTTAATGTGTAAAGGATAATACCAATATGTTTGATACTGGAGAAGTGAGGGCAACTCTGTAGATAGGGTTGCTTTCAGGATTTAATAGAGATTGATAGCAGGTGAACTAAAGCCAACCAGGCATTGGAACTTTACATTGGGGCAGCAGAATAATACACTGAATAAACACAAATAAAAATTTCAATAGTGAAGTATGATTGCTTTACATTTTAGAACTTAATAACGGAAATGTTTTAAATAGGGTAACTTGCACATTTTATTCACAATGATTTAAATGTTCCTTGTTTTGCCATGTACTTGCACATGATGGGTTTGGGAGGAGAGTAATAGCTAGTAGCTCCATAATGAAAATTGTTCTCTTAAGAAAACCTGTTTTCTTTAAAATTACATTTTTTATAAAAATATATCATTTGTTGCTGTGTTCCGTATTACAAGAGCCTTTTTATAGTAACTTTCACCATGTTTTATTACCTGGTTCAGGCTTGGCATATGTATGGAATTTAACTTGTAGTTTACAGTTTTGGAAGTTTCTGATCCATATGCTCATTTATTGTATAATATTTCTTCTTTACTTCCAGACATGATTGGACATCTAAGCACTCAATATCAGAGTAAATAAATTGCTATCAGCTAAAGTGCTTCTTTCATTGTTTGCAGAACCTGTGGATGGAGGCACAGAAATAGTGCTAAAGCTTAGATTGTCTTCAACTTGCACAGATGTGAAGTTGCCAGTCTCAACGAAAGATACCATAGGAAATGCTAAAAAGAAACTGCAGGTTGGTATCTCACTGCATGTGTTGGTTGGAATGAGCGTGCAAGCAGATGGTAGTGACAGATTTTAAAACAATAGAGATCTAATATAAAATAAAAAATTACAAATTACTTCAAAATAAGAAAAAAGGAAAGAAATTAGCTAAAATATCTTAAATCTGAAATTGGTAAAATTATAAATTTAAGATACATCTCTCTGTAACCTGTTTATCTGTAAGTTAAGTTCATATCAACATTTGAAGTATGCATCCTTTGTTATTTCTACCATTATACTATCCTTGATCATCAACCAGTAGGTAGCGCAGTGGCTGAATGGTTAGACTGCTAGTCTCCCAGAGGTGGCCCATGTTTGATCCCAGTAGCCATAAATAGAGTTTGTGACAGACAGTGCCATATGGGCAGGTTTTCTGCAGGTTTCCCATGCCAGTCATTCCACCATTGTTCCATCATCAGCCTTGTCCTCATCTTCATCTAGTGTGATGTAGTCCATCAATTCTTAATGCACAAATTTGTAAGTTAACTACACTTCTGAAAACTGTGATGCAAAACTCCAATGCCTGGCAGCAAGTGAGAAGCTTCATCACTTTAATTCATAACTGTGTTACAAATTCCTTCTGCTTCATACTACCTTTCTGAACTCCTTTTCTGCCCAAAACTTAAAGACATTTTCCATTTTGTGTGTTGTATATGTTTCATCATTTCTGCATTAATTTATCTTCTTGTTTTACATGCTTTTGAGATGTTTTGATGTTAGGATTATCTTAGAGAATTATGTGTAATATGATTTTCATATGCATAAAGAGCAGAGAGTACTATTTCAGATTTTTCCTTAGCATATTTCAATATTTCAGTGGATATTTATACTGTTATATTACAACATCCTGTTGCACATTAACAGTATTGTAAGTTTCAATGATGCCACAGTTATTTAATCTTCTCAAAGCCTCTCAGTATGGGCTCAAGATTTCATAATGGCACTATACATAGTACATGCATAGATGGTACCATTTATAATCTGCAAGCCATTATTGTACTAAATATGCCTCATCAAATGCTCATAATTTTGCAAGTGCAGTATATACCACTGTCACAGTGTCATAAGTTTTCTAAGAAATCACACAAGCAACAGAGTAAAAAGTACTTTAATTTCTGAAAAACCAAAGCACTGTATAAGAACTTGACTTATACATGTGGAGGTGGACTGTATATCCGAACTGGATGAATCTCTTACCAATTGAGAGGATCCCTCAAAAGTGTACCATCTACCTCCCATCAACCAAAATATCGCAAATGTAAGCCCAGATTGCCCAGAGTGATATAGAGCTCGCCTGCCATTTGATACTTATTTTCATGTGAATTTTTGTTATAACTATATTTTAAGTGTAAAACGTATATAATTCAATTTATCATACATAACTTTTTTTATTGTAATTGATGCCATAATTTTTGGGATCCCTCATCTGTGATACTGCTAAATCAGAATCTTGTTTTTTATGTCAATCTGTATCATATCATGTTTATATGTTGTATGTCACTGAACCATTAAATAATTATTCAAAATTACCTTATTTCTGATTGGCAACTATAATAAATTACACATTTTTAGAAAATCACTGATGTAAATTATATAATAAGAAGGAAGTGCATTTATTCCTGGATTTGTACTGATGTCAGTGATGAGAACAGAACAATGACTATGCTAACCGTAATCTTCAAATGTATTGTATTATTTCCTATGGCAGATTTTGAAGGAGTTTAATCCATTAATCTTTTGACACTCCAGTTGAATGTAATAATATTTTAGTATCTCTAAGAGTTCTGATCCGGCTTAAGGCATTTTTGTCCACTTTTCATATTTTGTTAATTTCATATGTAACAGCAATCTGTACAAAATTATTTTTTATACAGCAAAGATATGGTACAAGATAACCTTTAAGAAATCTTTTCTTCTCTTGGTTGAGTTTATTTTTCCAAGTTACTTTGGTATTTTCAATTGTTTGTTGAGAAATAAGGTTAAGTAAAGGTTGTAATCTTAAAAGAAGTTAGGAACAGTGAAGTTGTTACATATACAAATGAGTCAGTATTAGATGACACTAAAACTTCACTAACTGGTTAATTCTTCAGAATATGTTTCAAGAGCATTCGCTCTCATCTTCAGCTGGGGACTGAAACTTTCAAGAGCAAATGCTCTTGAAACATGTTCTGAAGAATCAACCAGTTAGTGAGGTTTTAGTGTCACCTAATACTGACTCATATATATATATATATATATATATATATATATATATATATATATATATATATTTTAAGCAAAGGTGTTTGGTTAAGCCTTTGAATTGATTTTCTGTTAAGTGGCTTTGTCATTATACTCCTTTAAGCCAGGTCAGAAGTTCCATTTTACATTCATTGAAGGGAACTGTCATTCCTTGGTGGTTAATGGAGTATAAATGAGGAGCATTTCTAAAGTTCTTGGCCTGACCAAGAAAACACAAGATTTAAGAGATATGTTTTTTAATTTTAAAATATAGTCATCTGTAAATCAATACATTCAGTCTGACTTTCTAACTTTTTAATGCTCTCAGTAAAATATGATTTGTCCAACTGGAAAAAAAAAAAAATCTGTCTCAACTTCAACCTCATCATTGAAGCAAATCTTCATCCACCCAGCCATTTCTCTGGGTTTGGGAACAAAACATAATTGCTGGGAGCCAAATCCAACAAATATGGTGAATGTGGAAGCACTTGGAAGCAAAGGTCATGCAGTTTTGCAGCAACAATCCCAGACATGTGTAAAGGCACATTATCGTAAAGAAAGAGAACTTTCTTTTTCGCAATGTGTAGATGATTAACTGAATAGCATCTTTCAATGGGTCCAGTAGTGAAGCATAATACTCCCCAGTGATGATTCTACATTTCTGGAGATAGTCTAATAGCACCACACAATCCCAGAAAACCATATCCATGAATTTTCCTAAATTTTTGTCTTCTTTCATGCACTTTTATTAATTTCCACCCTTTGTTTGAACTGCTTCATCATCTCTGGCATGTAGTGATGAATCCATGTTTCATCTACTGTCATGAAATGTCAGAAAAACTCAAAAATCTAAACACACTTGCAAAATGTTTATTCGAAGGCATTTTGGTCCATTGTTAACAAGTGTGGCACCCATTGAGTAGAAAGCTTTCTTATACTCAAAACTTCATTTAATGTAGTGGACATGGCCTATAAAGGTCTTTGCAATGTCAGCCAATTTGTGCACTTTCAATCAGCAATCGTTGAATATGGTATTGTAAATTTTTGTCAAAATCTTGTCAGTCGTAGCAGCTTCCAGATGCCCTGAGCCCTCATTATTTTGAATGGATGTACGACTGTGCTTAAATTTAGCAGCCCATTTTTTAACCATTGAAAACGAAGTGGAAGAATCCTTTAATGTGAAATCCAACTCCTTTTGTATTGCTGTTAGCGTTAACCCCTTCAAAACAAAGTATTTTATCACAGCTTGTATTTCAGTTTTATTCATTTTGTAGAAAATGTTAATATTATATCCTACATTAATGTGTTCAAGTTAACACATTAATGTAGGATATATTACCACTCCATTGTCTACAGCTTCGTAAGTACAATTTTACTTAATGCTAATATTAGTGTGTTTGTATGATCATCAAAATAAGTGACTACACTTACACATGTGAAACTTTACAGCAAACCATTTCTTAACAGCTATCATAGTAATTTGGCCATCTTCACAACATCTCAGACCAAGAACTTTTAGAACACCTGTATTAATTTCTATTACAATTTGTGATGAGGGTTTAAACTTTGACAGATTGAATTACTAATTTGGAGCCTACAAATGAGAACATCTTTTTAAAAATGTATTTTATCTGTATTTCTGAATCAATTTTTTTTTCTCCTTGTAATTTTGCGCCTTTAGTAAGCTTTTATTTAGAAGAGCTAAGCTACAGGAAGAAATATGCTGTTTAAAGGTACAAGTGATGATGCACATCTATTTATGTCAATCTGCATATAAAAGAAAAGAATTCAAATAGTTGTAAATTTTAAATTGGTAATTATCAACCATTGGTTTCTAGTTCTATTAGTATTCAATTCTTAAGTCCAATGCTGCAAAATTTTAACTTTTGAAATTTTATGCATTTTTCAGAACCAAGAAGGATTGGAGCCCTCCCGACAGAGATGGTTTTTTGGTGGAAAACTTCTTGGGGATAAATTGCGCATAGAGGAGGCAAAAATAATGCCAGGCTATGTAGTTCAAGTGATTGTGAACACCGAACAAATGTCAAAAGTTGACAGCTGAACTATGTCTCTTGAGCTGCAACTTTGTAGACAAGTTATTTTAAATATGACTAGAAAGAAGAAATTAACGACAAATTTTATCAAGGTATAAAGGTGTTTTATCTAACAAGAAAACGGGTGTGTTTATTTACTAATAATTAAATTTTGTTGTTTTTTCCTTTCATGATAAGCAAATGCCTATACATATAGAGTAGAAGTTTTGATAAATGATTGGAGAGTGAACAGGATTGCATTTATATTTGACCAATGGAAAATTAACATCTTGAGAGATATTTGGGAATAAAAGTTAATTCTCAGTATAGTTATGTAACCTAAAAAACTCGTAATAGATTTATGTTCATTTTAAGAGCATATGCACCTTAGAAAGTGAGAATAAAATCTCCATTACATATCGAAAAAAGTCTCGTTACCAGAGAAATTCAGCTAAGTATCTGCTTCCAGACACTTTTATTCAGGCACTGCATGAGATTTTATATGCAAATACTGAATGGTTGTGACTTATAGGAGGCAAAACATGTTGAAAGTTTGATAAAAAAAATGGCATACTTAGTGTACTTGACCTTTTCAAATGTACTTCAGATGACCGACTGTAGTTGGATTAATAAGGGAGATTTTGCTCAGGGCACAGAAGTTTAGGTAACTGGGGTTTATGATTGACACTAGTTAATCAGTTATGTGTTGTGCACTAAGAGTGTTGTTACAAATGTATACTTAATTATATTGATATTTTTATTTTTTATGAACTTTAATTTTATTATTATTATTATTATTATTATTATTATTATTATTATTGGGGGGATGGCATTTTCCTGTGATGGGGCGAGCTTAGTGTGTTAAAGGTAGAACTTTCAAAGAATAAAAGCAGTAGAAGCTATTTAGTTTTATTTTGTTAGAACTGTGGGCACAGGAATTTGCCAGGGATATAAATGATGCCTATATTTTATTTTTTAAGATTATGTACTGAAAAACTACAATAATTATTTATCTAGTTAGTGCTATTTGCCACTAAAAATTACAATTTTTAATTATTTTGTCCAATGAGCTATGTAAATAATGTAACTTTCTCCTTAAAATCAGTAAGATTTTAGTTATGAAAATTAAACTGTGTTCCATGAAATACAGTAAGTGTATTCTTATGAACTGATTGGCATAAGGCAGCTATACCTACCATAAAGCCATTGCAAAAACATGAACATGCAAGTTCAGTAGGACTGATGTAGTTTAAAAACCTGTGCAGTGAATGGTCTGGTAAGATCATGTACAGGAAATGAAGAGTTATAGACCTTTTCCTATATGAATGAAGTAGAAATGTTAAAACTATTTGGCATAAGGTTTCAGCAGAAACTAACAGCTATTAAGAGTTCTATTCTTGGAAACTGGTTAAAATTTTTAGTTTTTATGCATGATGCAGCAATCCAGAATATAAACATTGAAGAAACTGTAAAAGTTCACTGACATTTATATAGGATTCCTTTTACAGGTAAGAGGAATTAATGCTCTTGATTAATATATTGACAAAAGAAACATAATAAGGATAACAACTTCACATTTTTTTTTTGGTTTTGGGAAAATTAATTAATACACGTGTGTTTTAAGTACATCCTTTTATATAGAACTAGAAATACTGCTAGCCTTCAATAGAGGTGGCCCAGGTTCAATCCCAGCAGCAGTAAATGGTATTTGTGGTGGGCGAAGCAGCACTTGGGCAGGTTTTCTCCGGGTACTGCAGTTTCTCCTGCCACTCATTCAGTCATTGCTCCGTTATTCAAAATAATAGTCTGCCAATTTATTGTGGTGCACATGTTACAAAATGGAATCTGCTGCCTGTGTGTGGCACTCCAATGTCCTAGATGAGGCAAGTGAGTTGGCATTAGAACACACAGAGTTAGAAATTTTAGATATTAAAAGAAAACCTGAGCAACTGAAATGAAATTTTCAAAACAATAGTATGAAATAAAACACCACACAGTTTACTTTGGTATAATGCATTACATAAAAAAAATGGATAACAAGGGCATAGTCAAGTAATGACTGATACACCCAAGTATTAGTAATGGAGAAGATAAATTGTAAAAGAATAGGAATTGTTGCCACAAATTACTGCGTAAGATAAAGCTTATAAAAAGAAAGTAAAGATAAGAATGCAGCAAATAACATTACTCTGTAATATCCCCAAATCGAATGAAGTGAGGAAATGTAGTATAAAATTGTAAATGCATTTCTTAAGCAGCCACCTTTGAGAAGGGAGAACAAAAAATCTTAAATATGTATAATGTCCTCCTTGCATCTTTTAAAGTGATGAGCATCTGCAGTTATCTTTAAATCTTTTGCATTATGCTGTACTAAACTAAAATAATAAGTAAATCGGAACCTTAATCTCTGTAACAAACACTTAAGGCACTTTGGACAGAGTACTGTCACTCTGGTTAATGCCAAAACATTTATCTGGTTTGGATAGATGCAATTGCCCAAATCAAATTGTTTCCAAGATTTTATATTTGGATGTCAGATACCCCTAATTTAGATGTTGTTGGCTTCATCTATGTCAAAGCTATTTTGTTCATCATATATAAACTTAACATCAAAATTCATTGGATTAAAACTGAGCTGTAGTAAAAACAAAGAATCATTTAAGTGCCAGCTTATGATGAAAGCAACAAAACATAAAAATAACTCTGGTACATGAGGGAAGTATGTAATTGAATTCATGTTATATAGGTTTATCCCCTCTATTTCAGCATTACTTGTAAACTGGTGGAGGGGGATCACTAATTCTGGTTATATGATGCAATGCAGTAAGTTTAGTGGTAATTTACTGTGGATATGAGTGGTAAAATAGCCATTGTACAGATTTGTTTTTCAAATTAGCAAAGAAATGAAAGTAAATGCAGTTGATAAATACAATAAGCCTTTGCAAAAACTGCTGTTGTAAACAGTGTATTTAGTAATTAAATGTAAATTGGAACTTGCACAGTGAAGCTAATCATATAATTGATATCATTGTATGATTCAGTTGAACTACATACTCTTAATGCTTCACTTACTTGTCATAATGTATGGAACCGATTTCAAGAACATATAGTTCTCATTTTCAGCCAGGCTAAAGTTCAACTGTTGGATCCTTCGTTGAGCTGTGGGAATGTGTATTCTGCTCTGGTGGTGGTGTGATAAACTTGTAATTTATGTTTTCATCTCTGGTAGTGTCTGAAGTTCATTATACTGTCTTTGTATTTGTAGATGTAGATTTTCTCCCAGGTTGTTAGTTCCGTAGGTCCTTGTACTGATTTTAATAATTTTGCTTTATTCGTATGTTGTGATTTTGTGTCCACCAATTTATTTTATCACACCAGATTATAACACCACCACCAGAGCGGAATACACATTCCCACAGCTCAACGAAGGATCCAACAGTTGAACTTTAGCCTGGCTGAAGATGAGAACTAAATGTTCTTGAAACTAGTTCCATACATTATGACAAGTAAGTGAAGCATTAAGAGAGTGTAGTTCAACTGAATCATATAATGATATCAATTATAAGTGTATTTAGTGTTTACCAGCTTATTATTTTAATAACTGACAGTCTCCTAGAACATGAATTCTAAATTATATCATAGGGCATATGAAATAACCTTATACCAAATACATACTTCAAAATTACAATAAATATATGTGCAGATATTAATATACAGTATTTTTGGACAAGAAGATGCACGCTTACTCCCCTCCCCTTTTATGGAAAAAGGTTCAAATTGATTTCCCATTTACTTAAAGATTGCAGCATCTTATAGTTCAGAAACTACTGCATATTAGCTTATCCTACACATACAGTATACTACTCTTTGATTATAATGCCCATGAAATTCTGAAAATACAAATGAAATTGCTGTTTAGTTTAAAGGCTGAGCAGCTAGAATTTTTCTTTCTTTTCCTAGTGATCTTGGTAGTAATTTAAGGCAAACCCTGCTTATCAATAATGTCCCAAAGGTACTTCCATTTCACCTTAATATAAATATAGAAGAAAAAAAAATTATTTACAAAGCAATTTATGCATAACATTGCATGTATTAAGGTAATATGAAAGGAAAATTCAGAGATATGTTATATTTGAATTTGAAGGTAATCTTTTACAGAGAAAATGTAGCTGTAATGCCTGTTCTCTTGCATTCTGCATTATAGCCAAAGCATGGTGTACATAATTTTCTTTTGCATTTAAATTATTATAACATTAATATAGGTTATCTACTGAAACAATAGAAGACTGCTAATATTAGATTCTGTACCAGAAAAGGTAATGAAGATAATCACTTAAAGGGAGACTAATAATATAAAATATATGCAGAATATGTTTCATATTTGGTTTTGAAGGAAAGCTCACGTTTTTATTTTTAAAAACTGTAGAGTTTCAGTTTCATAATGCCATGTTTTTATATATTATTTCTCTCTTGGTATAGAAAAACATGTGGAAAGCATTATTGTGGCAAAGTTACCTCATTATTGATAAGGCTTTTGGTAATGTTCTTAGAAAATTAAATTAATATTCAGATTCAACAAATTATTTTTCCCAAACATGGCTTGTTCTGAATCTTTAATTGCTAAGCAACAATTGTGAATTTTCTGTAATAGAAATAGAAATTGTTGATTTAAGAGAGTTATCTTTAATTGAAAAGCTAGAGCAATGCAAAAAAAAAAAAAAAAAAGTGACCTTTTCCCCTCTTTATGTGTGTACATCCTAGATAAATGAGGTTATTGGAAACTGCTAGCCTGCTAAACCATAACACCCTTAATCTCCATCCAAGGGAAGAAATGCAACAGGATTATGGAAATATTTTGTGCTAGCTTGGCCAATACTAACAGAACTATACCTTTGACTCTGAAACTGAAGTCCCACAGTGCTTGATACTGCCCTTGCAGACAAGTTACAGGAAGTATAAATTTTAAAAAAAAAGTTGAAGTTGTTGCCATAACTTGAGTGTAAAGCTTGAGGTACTCTACCCTGATTAGGAAAATGGTAAATGCAAAGGTCATTCCTAAAGTCATAGCAAGGGTTCTATTTCTTCCAAACATGTGATAACACAGCTAGTACATGTGTTAAGGTAAAAGTAGAAAAGGCTGTTGTGAATAATTGCTTATAAATGTAAAACTGTCTAAACAGACAGATAAATATGAACTTAATAAGCTGCTATAGAGTTAGTGTAATGACACACTTATCTTTTCATTTCATTTAATTTATTATTCGTCCCTTTACATCATTGGGTACAATACAATGCAAAGATATGGGATATATCAGTAGAATAAGTAATAACTAGGTACATAACCAATAACAAAGTTCTTACAAACAAGAAGAATAATGAAAATAGCATTATGATAATAAGTAAATTAAAAAAGACAAAAAAACAGTAATAAAAATACTTGCTTGGTTTTTAAATAGGATGTTTCAGGAAAATAAGAGCAAATGTTTGCAAGACATGTCCATTTAAAAGCCAAGTAAGTGAAGTTTAAGTGTCACCAAACCAAATCTGTTTCAACTTTTTAGACAGGTAAATGTTGGAAATATTTTTAATTTAACAATTTTTGAGGGGATGATTAACAATTGCCATTTGCCTTTGGTGAAAGTTGGAAAAGTACTTGTGCACTTATTTAGTTTTAATGTTTTTGCTGTGTAATGCTATTGCACTAGTCTCTGCACAAGATAACAACTGATTAGAAAAGATTTGTGCTTTTAGTTAGGTATGAGTTTTTTATTCATTAATATTATTTGCTAAATAATGATAATTGGTGTCTTAAGAATTTACTGTCTTATCAATTAAAGATTGCATGTTTTCGTGCAAAATTTATTTGAATGACAATAACTGTTGTTAGTACTATGAAACTCCTTTGGATATGTGAAATTTTATTTTATTTGAACAAAATTATTGGATTAAAATGTAAATTGGAACTTGCACAGTGAAGCCAATCATATAATTGATATTATTGAATGATTTAGTTGACTGCAAACTCTTAATGCTTCACTTGTAACTGTTACACTTATGTGTAGTTCACCTAAATCATACAATAATATCAAAATTATTGGAATTTCATGACAGCATTTGGTACCTAACCTAAAATATGTAAACCAAAGCAGATGGTATTTAAATATGTTACCAGTAACTGCCCACAAAAATGTGTGACAATATGTATTGACAGTTTAGCAATACCAAAGCACTTCTACACAAACACATGCAACAATCAACATTTGGAGAGAAAACTAATTCCAATGTGTCTATTAACAGTTACCAGTAAATGTAAACCATTTATGACAAAACAGAAAATATGAAATTTCTTTGTCGCCTACATTTACCAACAAGCAACATGCTTACAATAACCAGAGATTTTTTTTTTTTTTTTAATGATGTGTGATGCCTGTTTTTATTACTGTGGCACCACAGGTGGTGGATACTGATGGTACATAAAATGAAAATGATATATGAGGAAATGATTTGTTAAGGAAAGAAACATTCCAGGCCTAAATTTAGGGTACCTTCCTGGCATTTGCCATTTATTCATAATAAGAAAAACCTGGAAAAAAACCAGTCAGGGAGGATGGTAATGGCAGGATTCAAACCCCAGACCTCCCACTCATGAGTCCATGCCTTAACTGCCTCTGCCGCCCGTGACAGTAATAACCAGTAATTGTGAACATTTACTGCCTTTCCCACTGTGACTATAACACACACACACACACACACACACTTAAAAGTCCATCCTACATATTTCTAAATACCACCACCAAATGAGATTTTGGTTAATGTCAGGAAGGGAATATATATATATAAGTGAAAGTACAATGTACAAAAATACATATTCCCAAAAAAGTACTATGCAACCCAATACCCTTCAGAATCTACAGTTCTTTGCCAGCAGTGGAGAAGGTGTTGAATTATATAAGTTTCGTTAATACATTTCAACTCTCAAAAA
The DNA here is from genome assembly GCA_030762175.1 of Metallyticus violacea. Classification (NCBI taxonomy): domain Eukaryota; kingdom Metazoa; phylum Arthropoda; class Insecta; order Mantodea; family Metallyticidae; genus Metallyticus; species Metallyticus violacea. The sequence goes on along the minus strand of CM060842.1, from coordinate 79,006,692 downwards.
TATCATAAAAATAATCAGTTTGTTTGCATAGTGTTTCCTATGCAATGGCTTCTCCAGTTTCAGGATTAAAATGGATTTAAACCAGGCAAATAAGGAGGATGTTCCAAAACCTCCCATTCCCACTGCCTTAAAGAGATTAATAGGAGCTGTTGCATGCATGTAGCAATGTCTGCAAGATAATGACACTGTCTAGCATTATTGGTCATTTCTCTTAGATGTTTGACATGGGTGGTGCTGCAGAAACCTCTTTTAATGTCAGGCATTCAGTTTTTGGGAACAGATGATAGATACAAACAACTGTCATATGCCAAAATGAGCAAGTCTTTGTAGGATATGAACTTTTTTTTAGCATTGTGTTTATGCAAGAATGATATTGTTGCCATTTGATGGACACCTTGAGTTCTGGTTGGTGTGATATTGCTCATTTTATACACTGCAATTGAGCTTGGCATTACCTTCCCAATTAAATCACTATATATGGAATTGCCACAGGTGGCCAAGATTGTTAAAGTGCTGAATCGTGAGTGGAAGGGCTGGGGCTCAATTCCCACCAGGACCATCCTGCCTGACTGAGGTTTTATCCAGGTTTTCCTCAGTCCTCAAATGTCAGGAAGGTACCCTAAACTTAGGCCTGGAATGTATCGATGTGTGTGCAACAATAGTTAAAATGGGCATTACACTATTAATAAAAAAATAAAATAAAGAAATAGAAGAACCCTACTTGAATGAACCACATATAACAACAAATCCGTTTCTATTCCTTAGTTATCTTTTGGAGCTTAATTAGCAGCAATCATGCACATGTGTAAGGCCTGTTAGAAATATAGATACTTCACGGTCCAGCATATCTTCCATGCTGGCTGAATACTCCTGTTAACACGTCTGTGTTAACAGATGCATTATGTGCATTGTGAGGCAGATTTGCAGTTTATATGCATAAAAGGCTTTAACCTACACTGTATGTTATGGTAAAGTACATTCATCCAATACTTTGTATAGCTGTGCTTTATACTTGTGTTTATTTTTTATGCCAGATTTCCCATGTTAACACATTTTTGTAAGAAATAAAATAGTTCCATGACTTACAGAATGATCATTATATACATCTAATAAAATGGATGTGCATTTGAGAGCACTAGATGGTATGGAGGATGAAGAGAACCTTTATCCACTATTACAAAAGTTGCATTCTTTTCCATTAGCAGAATCCAAAATGGCTGAAAGTACTTGCAGAAAACCTTACTGATTCTGTTGCTGAATTGATGATAATAATTATGCCTCTACATTTTTAAATCCAAATAATTTATGCTACAAATTTTTTATATTTTAGTACATTTTTTATGGTGAAAGAAATTCACGTTTTTCAGATGTCTGCATATTTACTGACATGCATATTCAGCTTTAAATCACATTCTAGATCAGTTATTTAGTTAGACTTATTGCTTTACTTCTGCACATTCTTAGTTGAAAATCTTTAAGAATCAACTGCATAATGAAAGTAGTTTCACTTGAAATAACGAAAATGTGAAGCTTTTATTCTCTGTGTTTTCTTGTAAGAATATTGCTTAATTTGTTTTTGTTCTTTGACTGAAAAACAGTGTCAGCAATATGTTATTTCATAGGTGCCAATGAATAAAACCGTTATTGAAAGCATTCTGTAGTTTTAACAGTATGTGATTTAAAAAAAAAAAAAAGCAACAAGAACATAATTCTGTTATAAAGCGGAAAATGAAAACTGTCAACTTTTTGAAAAATAGAAAAATGTCTGATGTGAAAAAAGCCAATAAGTACTTACTTTGAGGAAGAGCATTTAAGCATCAGCTGTGTTTCAGCATTATCAGGCACAGTAGAGCCATGTATAATTTGTCAGAATTTGATTAAAAATCAAAATAAAATTTATGAGTTCACTCTAGAGTTCTTAATTTTTACAATAAAATTTTACAATCCTGAAAAGTCTGCTATCTTAGAAATTAACCAGAATTTAGTATATATTTCTATGAATGTTGTTTTAATTGAACTGCTGAAACCTGGTATTTTCTTTAAGTGGTGGTATTTTAAAAGCCAGTAGTTCTGAGCAGAGGCAGATTTACCTATTGGCTGAGACAGAAGCTCCAGGGGATGGCATATTTTGCACCATATTTCTAATTTTATCAATATTTTATGTTTTTAATTGCATTTAAAAGTTGATTATTATTAAATAATTTTAAAGTAAGGGCAACAATCAGCAACACGAGTTATTAAAATTTATTACTAACTTGTGGTTGGTTTCTATGGCTGAATCTAACAAAAGGCTTCCACACCAGCCTTCATTGTCATTCTGTTAAGAACTTTAGTTGCTTCTGCACCTGCCTGCATTGTTCTCTTAAAGATTTTATTTTACAGTTTGGAAAATAATGCAAGTTAGTTGGTCAGTGGTAGTGGCACATGTGTGAAAGTTGGAAATTTTATGCTAGCATAGTACAATGTTGAAGTGGCTAGAGTTTTTATTTACATATAGTATAAACGTGCTGCTTTTCTTTGGTGTAGTTGGCAATCATGTAAGTGAAATTAATATGAGTGATAAAAACAATCATGCAAAATTAATTTTAGTGGGGCAGCATTTCATAAATTACCAAAGGAAAAGAGAGACAGGAAGCTAAAGTTTTAAAAACTTTTGGTAGAGTAGACACACTTTTCACAAAAAATATTGCTACTTCGAGTTCAAACTGCACTAATGAGAGGCCTATATGTGCTGATAACATTGCAGCTAGAAAAAATGTACTGCAGCAATGTACTAAAAGAATAACATAACAAATTATTATTGAGGAAATCACTCAAATTACCACGCGGGGAATCGGACATTGGGATCATGCCGACGATGAAGGCAACCGCCTTTGAAACATGTCCAAGTAAGTGGAACTAAATTAGTGAAATTTGAGTGATTTCCTCAATAATAATTTGTTTTGTTATACTATATTTCACTGTGAAAATTCCTGCAATTCAAAACTGTTTACTAAAAGAGTGTTTGCAGTAGTGAAAAAAACTAACAAATCATGGGCTTCCTCTATGTGGGCATATTGAAAAATTGCATCGATTACATAACGGTCACTTTATGTCTCTTGAACTTATAGCAGAGTTCAATTCTTTTTTCGCAGAGCACATTCAACAATATGGAATTTTGGTGTAGGGACAAGCAAGCTATCTATATTCCAACAATTTGTGATTAAATAATAGAACTGCTTTCTGAACGAGTGAAAAGAATTATCACTGATATCAACCAGGCCAAATATTTCCCTATAATAGTAGATTCTATTGCAGACATTTCACAATCAATCAGTTATCCTTTATATTGAGGTACTTTAACAAATATAGGAAGCCTTTTGATATTTCCTCTCATGTTTGCCAAACTTGGGACCCAAGTCTGAAAATCTAGATGAAGCCGTACTGAACTTCTTTTCTACACTTTCCATTGATATTACTGGCTGTAGAGGCCAATTGATGATGCAAGCAATATGTTATGTGCCTGCACAGGATTACAGAACAAAATTCCAAAGCCCATATGTACCTTGAGCAGCTAATTCTTTGATTTAGTTGGCACTATTGCTGCAAACTGTTGTCAGGAAGCATGCTCATTCTTCAATGCAAAGCATTTATAATTTTTTCTCTGGTCCTATACTAAGCTAGGAAGTTATAAAAACTGTCAGACTCCTTCATAGTTTTCTGTAAACTTAGGGCTAATTCACTAGAATGTGCAGCAAAACTCCAACATTGTATGAAATTGATTTGTAACCAATCTTCCCAAGCAAATGTGTACATGTCACAGCACTTCTGAAATCTTATGAGATTAGTGATGTACCAGTAAAAATATGTAAATTGAGGGTTACAGTCTATGTTTCCAAATGTTGACCTTGTTCTTAGAAGGCTAAGTCATACCTGCGCTCTACTTTGTCTGAGAAGAGACTGAATGCCTTTTCCATTCTTCACATTGAAGTCAACCTCCTAATGCTGATAGTAGTCTCAACTATGAATATATGATCGAGTTTGCTAGCATCAAAGCCAGATGCAAACTTTTGTGAGTGACAAGTTTTTTTCCCCTCATATTTGTTTTAAAGTTTTCTGGTTGAAAAGCAAAGTTTGTCTTTTTATTAATAGCTTACAGCATATTCTTGGTTATTTTACAACTATAAACATAGGTATTAAACCATATATTAGGGGAGGGAGAGGGGGGTACATATACATTGTGCCTAGGGATACAAAAATGTTAAATCCACCGTTAATTCCAAGCTCAATAATACTCTACAGAACAAGTTTTCCTGGGCATTCACTCATCCTGAGTAATGGCAAAGGTTGTTTTTCCATAATGTAATACTTAAAATATTAACCAGTTTCTATTACTGTATACTCAAAAGATCATGGAGACCACCATCGCCAGCAATCATTCTATTAAAGTATTCTACCTGTGTATATTTCCTAAAACATTTCCTGCAATCTTTTCATCTATTTATACCTGCTGTTCTAGTCTTAAAGTTTAACTTTAAAACAAAATATGGGAAGTTTTTCTGCTCTGTAAGAAACAAAAGATATTTATCACGATTTTCAGAGATGCAATTATGCTTTTTATGGTCTTAAAGTCTTAGCAGCAAATGAGTTGTTATATACAGAAACACCCATATATATCTGATATACTAATATGAGTTTTGACTTTTTTTGTTATTACTGACACATAACGATCTACATTATATTCTCTTGCAAAGTTCAGATACTTTCATTCATAATTTTGCATTTGAAAATTAAGGATGCCTGATTTATGTGAGATTTAAAAAGTAAAGAATTTATGGAATTGCTATTGTGACAAAATATATGTACTTCTCTGAAATTTTTTTTGACTGCTGTTGAACTTTGCTCTGCAATATCAATTTACAACAACAATATCCTCTTTCTTTCCCACTCATTTAAATTGAAACTAAAACTTACAACCAGCTGCTCTAATGCTTTTGTGCATACTGTATAACCTAAGGGTACAGCATCTAGCTAGTAGCTGTGCCGCTATTTTTAAGATATTCTCAAGACTTCTTATAAAATTCAAAGGACTAGATAGGCTTTTTAATTTTCAGCTGTTTCATAATGGTTCTTGCTTTTCCAAGAAAGAAAAAAATACTATTAACTGTGGAAATATTTCAGGTATCCCCGCCCACCATTAAAAATTCAGGTACATGAATTATGTGAGTAATTTGATATATAATACTACCACGCTGAATGAACAGCTATTTTTAGCAGATTCTTAGTATATAAGATAGAAACTTATCTAAAATTAGAGAGGTACTAATGGAATAAGTTAAAAATTATGAACTGAACATGGGTTTTATCTTTATGAGTGCACCCTCTATAGTGGAAGAATGTGTGTGCAAGTATTTTAAATTTCACCGCTGAAAATGTAAAAAATAAATTTACAAGATGTATATTTATAAATCAAGTAATAGTTTAAGAAATGTGTTAAACTCTGGTTATATAAAGCTTCTCAATGAAACATTCATTCAGTTAATTGAATGAATAAGGATGAGTCAGGACCTGTGCAATAAATTTGTAGGGAGCAAGAGATCTCACAATGAGGAACATGTTTTGTTGAACAGTTAATGTTCTCTGACCTGGTATTTAGATGGTGTGCCCTTATTTATGTTTATGTGTACTGGTTCAACATTAAACCACTTGTTGCTGTCTTGTCTTCACTGTACACCTCTGCATATAGTTGAATGCAATTTATTGATTGAGAACATTTATGCTTTTCTCCCACATTTAACACCCCTAGAATTTTTTTTTTCTTTAAGGACATACGCATTGTTGTGTACATAACTCCAGTTGACACAAACTTAGTGAATATTCGCTGCTTTTGATTAAATGCAATACAGGCCTGAACCATTTGCTGGAGTTTGACAGGCATTGCTATGATGGTGTAATGTATGTTCCAGTTCATGGCATACACTTTGAAGCACCTGCAACCTGACCTAAGGGCACTTGGAGAATAAATGAATATGTCATAATTATTAAATATCCCAACACATGTATTTCATTTGTTGTATGCCTTCTAAATGATGCATCAGAGAATATAGGTTGCTTAATAAAAATTTTGCTTATTGTGAGTTTTCTCCAAATTTTTTGGAGATGTTCTGACACCTTGTACATTAGGTTCCATCATTATTAGGATGTGCTAGAAAAAAGGATAGGTTACATGACAAATACCTGAATTTATTTACAAATTCTGCCAATATGTAATGTTACAAATGTTTGTGTATAATGATTTCATTTGCTCAACATACCAGCTATTCTCAGCTTTGATAAATGACAAAAAAAAAAAAAACAATTATTTGGGTATCATCTTGATGAGCTTCAACTCATGTGTGAGCCACAGAGCAAGAGACAGCAGAACTAGTGATCCTGATTGATGACTTGCTGCTAATGGCACAGGAACATAACTTAGAAGAGTTGTGATACCCAACAATACCTGTGGAATAATACTATTATCTAAACTCTGTATGCTTCATATTAAAGAACTTCATATTCTAGTAATTGGTAAAGTTGGTTTATTTAGAAGTATGTACAGTTTTTATGATAAATTGCACAACAGAGTGAAGAGCACATCTGAAAACTAAATAATCATTTGAAAATCAAAATTTTATCCAACAAATTAAAAGCAATAAATTACCTAACATGCATAGAAATTAATTCTTAAGTTACTTGAAAGTGCGATGCAATCCTTTTCTCACAGTGAAATAGATTCTAAATCTATACTAGTGCATGACACTTAGTGAATGAGAAAATTATATTCTCTATAGTAAAATTGATAAAATGTCCTTTTGTGCTGTAAGCAAGCAAATCCTGATTGCTCCTTAACCCGTTGCCCGATGGCCATTTAACCCTGCACTGACTGTCTCAGGATAGCCAATAAACAGATCTAGGCATTTAAAAGGTTTGCAATTTAAATTTCTACAATAGAGAACAAACTTTTATATTTTGCTTATTTTTTATCATATTTTAATGAAACAAAAATTGAACTAAAGAACATTAAATACAGTATGAGCCAACTACAACAAGTTTTACTGTATTTATTTGCAAAATGCAAACAAAAAAATAATTAATTTTGGGTGTATTTTACAGGTAGGGTTGTGATTTGCGGAGCTAAAGAGTTTTCCATTTTTTTGTCTGGAAAGAGCTACTACCATTCAACAATGTTTATAAGCACTGCAAGCTCTTAGCTGAGTCACCACACATAAATATGGAAATGTTTGACATAATGCAAAGCAGCCATGCACACACACACTTCTTTATCATTCAGAGTAGGTTTTTATATACAACAGGGATGTGGCTGTAGACAAGTGCTTGAATCATATGATTGAGTTTGTATGACACAATAAGCTTAGCTTATATACTCAGGCTATACAATTTTCAGCTGCTAAGATAGATAAATTAGTAACTTGATACTGGAATCTGTTCTTGGCACCATATATTTAGGTTTTATTATTGGGATAATTTTCGTTTCAGCTAAATACTAATGAGGCAAGATTCACTTGACAAGGAATTACAAAGTTACAAACTTGTTATTCCCAGTTCGAATCTGGTTTCAACTAGTGAGACAGGTTTATGGATTCCAAAAACCATTGCCGCATAAAGGGACACTTTTTTGGAGTACACCTGTGGTGTACAGCCCCATACACACCTCACACGTGACAAGTCAACCAAATGATTTTTTACCAAGGTTTTTACTGTAGATTTAGTACCTCTGATAATTACTGAAATGTATATGAGCAGCATAAAGTGCACAAAGATCTGACCTCAAAAGGCAAATACATTCAAATCGTATTGGATTGTCAACGTACAGGCTCTAAAGAGAGGGGAAGTGGAGGTGCATCAGCTTCCACCTAAAATGACAATTTTCAAGTCTGCACAAATACAATGTGCACATGGGTGGTGTTGATTTAGTGCATAAGGTATTGCAGGCATATCCCTCTACAAAAAACTGTAAATGGTACTAAAAATTATTTTTTCACGTGATTGATATCACCATATACAATTGCTTGCAAATTTGGAGAGCTCCTAAACCCACAAAAAAAAATGTAATATGTGAGTTTTCACTTATCCAATGCTTGTAGCCTAATTGCAAGTTACCAAATTCAGAGGCCTGTACACAAAGGGGTTAGAAATTCTAAAACCCCTTCCACCCTCAGACCGACGAAAAAAAATTGTCCTAAAAGGATACCATCTACAGGAAAAAAGTTGCGTTAATTTTGGAAATGTGCAGTATGCAGCAAAAGGGACGCAGGCAAAGAAAGCAACATGATTTGTGGAGAATGCTGAGATGTGACACTACCCTGTTTCGAGGTATATCACTCAAAATGCAACTTTTAAAGGCATGGTTGAACTATTTTATAGAATTTATTTCAGTTAATTATTTAAAGAAACATTAAAATAATGACGGTTTGAAAATCATTTGATATGTAGCGCTTGCCAGACATGTATACCTCCATATTGCTCGGGCTCATTTTATTCTGGACATCTATACATGTCCATATCCTGGAAGAGTATAATTGCATATACATATATATTTTAAGTATTTAATGCCCATTTTTACTGCTGATGCATCACAGGCGGTGAACACTGACAATAATGATGAAATGATAAATTAGGAAAGGATTTTTTTTTTCAAGGAAGGAAGTGTTCCAGGTCAAAGTTTAGGGTTCCTCCCTGGCATTTACCATTTATGAGGACTGAGGAAAACCTGAAAAAAACCTCAGTCAGGGAGAACAGTCCTGGCAGTAATCGAACTCCAAGCTTACTGCTCACAAATCTGCACCTTAATGATCTAAACCACCCGTGGCAATAATTACACAGTTGATAATAATTATGCATCTCAATCGCATAATAAAATTATTCGTTAATTTTCTTCTATGCATTTCACAACTTCTAGAATGATTAATTCCAAATGAGAAAGGAAAAATCTTTGAAGTACTGAATAGGAATTTGAAAACAAATTTGCTCTTTCTTTCCTGGAGGGAGGGAAAAATTGATTGATTGATTGATTTATTTATGGAGGCTCTTTAACATCTCAGGTCATAAGCATTCCATTCTACCCAGGGCGTGAAACGGCTGACAAATTTTGCTCAGAGGCCTCTCTTTCAGGCTTGAAGTTCTTTTTTGTGCCGTAAATGTACGACATGGGACTCAATGCTTTACTTCCCTTCCGAAGGAAGCCATACTTAGGATTTTTACACCCGAAAAAATCCATCGGTCCTGGCCGGGTTCGAACCCATGTTCTTGGGTGTAGGAGGCAAGTATGGTAACCACTACACCACCAGGACCAATGAGGGAAAAAAGGAAAGATAAAAAGCCTTTTTTTGTTTGAAATTGCATTATTCTGTATTTTACTGCATATTAACACTACCTTCATTCCTTTATTTATTTTCTTGCAAAACATGGAAAAACCACCTAACATCTTTAAATGTACTGTATACCTACTATAAAATTCTCATGTTAAAATTACCAACCCCTACTATCTGTTCACTGTGATTTCTATCCAAGTATAAATATAATCATATAGTGCAGCACTTTTCTCAATGGTTCCAGGACAACTTACAGCCCTGATGATGCTGCATTAGTCCCTAAAGGAAATTACAATTTATACTTTCATAAAGGCTAGTATTCATTGACAAAACCATATTACTCAATATTGTAATAATCTTGAGAGAAGAAGTCATTATGAATACCTTATCATGCATTTTAATTGTTAGTATTTCAGTGCAAAGGGATACCATGGCAGAAGTGTGGCTGATACTGCTAGTATTGTAAAACAGTGTCAAGGAAATTCGTTGAAAAGTGGCAAAAAGTCTTCGTGCAAAATATTTATTAATGAAGTTTGTAAATAGTAACCAGAGCTAAAAATTAAATATATTGCATCTGCTACATACATTCATATTTATTTATGTCAACATAGAAGTAATGGAAAACTGATTTTAGTGCACAATAAAGTTTACACCATATATTCTAAGATTGAGCATTCTTCATTAAAAATTTAATGTGGCCTTTATGGCTTAAAAAGCATGTGTGAGCTTTATAAGTTTAATTTATTACTTAGGAGTTTAAGTTCCTGCTGCATTATAGTACAATGATGAAATACAGTAATTATATTACTGTAGTTGGTTGCACTAAGAAATGTGAAGATACTTCATAAAGAGAGTTAGTTTCCCTTTTCAGCTCAAGCAACTGTAACTATTTCTTATGGTTCTTCTCGGTTTTTTTCCATTTATTTCAAAAAAGGAATTCAATAACAGCTCCAGTATACAAATGCTAGTTACCAATATTAATGCTTTATCATCATTTCACAGTGACCATCAATAAGTGACTGGCAGTCTCATATGGAAGGGCCTCTAAATTCTTTGTCAACAAAGGCACAAAGTTAAAGGACAATTGTTAGAATTTAACAAATATTGTAAAGGCCTAGTTGAATTGTGATGATTAAAGAATTTAGGCTTGCTTGTGAATAAATTTCAAATCCATAAGTAAAGTTCCACATTTGTGATTGCTTGTTCTAAAGTGCCTTCATCAACATAACAGGTTTGAATTGAAAAATAAAATTGTGAATGGATATCCTAAACTTAGGTATTAATTTTTTACATTAAATTTCACTTACATAAAAATAAGATGCATTTCAGAAGAATCCCCACCATCTTCAGTTGCTCACTGAACTGCCATTACTCGATGGCTAGAAACCTGGATGTTTCTATGGTGACATCTGTTGACTGAAGTAGGAATTTGCTGAGTTCATCCATAGGAGGAAAATCTAAGTTCATTAAGTTTTCTTTATTTTTTAATAAGAAAAAATTTTCCCAAGTGGATAACTCCATTGGGTTGTGAAGATGTTTCAGCAGTTTAGCTTCTGGTTTTATTTCATGATTTTTGGTCTAAAAGTGAGCTGCTACTGCTGGTTTATCCACCTGCTTAAACCGAATATTCCTAAAGTGTTTTTTCCTCTGAATTTTTAAATTTCTCTTTGTTTTGCCTATGTAGCTCTGCTCACAATCTGCGCACTTTATTTCATAAATTCCTGATTTCTGTTCTGTTGGTATGGAGTCTTTTACTGTGAAACCTAATAAAGTCTTGATATTATATCTGTTCTTTGGGGCTAACATTATCCCATGTTCTTTGAAAATTTTCTTGAACTTCTTGTGGTAAATTGGATGGTAGGTGAAACTTTTGAATTTGTATTCTTCTTTTGTGTTTGTCAGTGTGGAAACTTCCCTTATCCCTTTTTGTCTTTTAGATTTATTGATAATTTTTATCACTATGTATTTGTTGAAACCATTGATTATAGCTGTCTTTATTATCTGTTGTTGTTCTATTTTGTACTGTTTCTGTGAGTGGAATATTCATCAATCTGTGTGTCAAATTGTGAAACACTGCACATTAATGTGGAATGGGGTTATAACTTTTATTTTTTATGTAATTTTCTGTGTGTGTTTCTTTTCTGTGAATTCCAAAATTCAAACAATCTCCATTGCTCATAATTTTTAAATCTAGAAATGGTAGCCACCCATTTCTTTCTTCTTCTATGGTAGGACTGTATAGATTTGCATTGCAAATTCAGAAGTTTCAGGGTGTCTATTGAGTGTTTCTTCGGTATTATTGCAAAAATATCATCCACATACCTATATCATGTCTTGAAAACTAAGGGGAAGGCTTTTGTAATATGTATTTCAAATGAACTTGTGAATAAATCTGCTAGAAACGGTGACAACTAACTTAGGCCTAAAATGCTTCCTTCCAAATAAAATTCCCTATCCAACTTATCATTTCATCTTATGTATCACTATGTCCAATGCCTATGATGCCTTGGAAAAAAGGGACCTAATTAGGTCATTAGTGCATAAGAACTAGCAAATGCAAAAAAAATGTAGATTGTGTGTTGTACAAAAAAGGGTCACCTTTTCAATATCTTCTTTAAGATGTGTCAATAATATAGAATTAGTGTATTTTATTTGTAGTACCCAAATTTTAAAAAGGTAAACTGTTGTGTAACCTCATGCTGACAATGGCAAGGAGAGGGGATGGTGCACCAGTAAATGGTTGAAATGCAAATATTTTAAATACAAGGGATAAATCATAAGTCATGGCAGCTATTTTTTTCCCCGTGAGCAAGGGACATTAAGAAAAATCTAAGATATGCAACTAAGAGTATATGCATTTACTAATGAATGATGCCACCAACGGAAGGCTGGATATAGATGGCCTCAAAGGGAAGAAGCAAAACACTGGCAAATGGACAACATTTGTTTATTATGGTAGTTAACATTCTGCCCCATTTGAAGGCTCTGTCCACCTCGCTACTGTCCAATAAGGCAGGGTACACATACCCTATGCTTCCCATACCTCTGTATGGTATTCTCATGCATTCCTGTCATAATGAAATTTTATTTTCACATACATACAATGTTCACTCTTCATGACCTCCATTCCTGACCAATGTCGCTCACCAACTAAACTTCAGAGCATGCTGAAGCATGCAGCTCTGCTCATATACACCATCTGGTGGCTTCATTCAAAAGTACATTCCATACACTTTCAATCGTATATCTCAGATTTTTCATGCTGTCCTTTGTTTGTGAAAAAAAAAAAATAATAAATGCCATGGTTTATGACATTCCTTGTATAATGTATCAAAACTTGTGGGTGCCATTATAGATGTAGTGCCTACTATAGTCAGGAAGAACAAAGGTTTTGTTACTGTTCTAAAATATTATGAATTACATGTTACCAGTGTCTGATTCACATTGAAAATTTACCCTTCTTGTTAAATCTTGGTTAAAATTGTTGGAAAGTTTTCTCCTTGGATGCAGGACTCTCTTTATTTCTATGTATACATCTGTCTCCAGATGGTTTTGGTTTATTTATGGACGTTCTATAACATCTCAGGTCATCAGCATCTCCAGATGACAAAGTTCCTTTTGGAGATACTGTGGTTCACAAATGCAAAACGAATAGACTACAAGAGCCTTCAACAGCTTCCTGATGGATGGTGACTGGAATTCTTGTGTAATTAATCTGTATGGATATGCATGTAAAGCTGTGTGACCAAGAGTTCTATCTTTCTATTTATGAGAATCCAATATAGCAAACTGTCCCTATATTTCCTTTGCCATAGTAAAATGATTGTATGGTATAATATTATGGGTAATCATAAGAGTAATGGTAATCTCTGTGGCTCCACACAACAAATATACTGTCAACATTACATAGCCAGGCAAGGCTTGTGTATAGCAAAACTAGGAGCTTTGGTTTCAAAGGATTGCATATAGTTGCTGACAACAGGCAGAATATGGGCTGCCCCATAGTCATAGCATTGGTTTGTTTTGAAAATTCTTAATTTCACTGAAAGTAAGAAACATGGTGGAAAAGTGAAGCAATCTCTTTCAGGAAAAGTTGTTCTAAAAGTATTGAGTCTCACTAATGGTACCAGTGTGAGCAAAGAAATAACATTGGAAATTAATGAAATCCCAGGTCATAGCTTTTACCTTTTCAATAAAATGAGAAGAATCTTTGATATAAAAAAAGTAATGCCAAAAAGTTGGCAAAACATCTAGTGACGTTATGAACTGGAGAAGACATGACACTCAATATGAATCAGGAACAGCAGGTAATCTGTATAATCTGGAAGACAGTGCTTCAGATTAATGAGGCCATGCTGATCCTTGGTTGGAATGGAATGCTTCAACCACAGGAAAATTAAACTTAACTCTGCCACCTAAACTACAAAGTAGAAAAGGACAAGAAAAAGACAAACACATCAGTAGCATCAACAAGGATATCTTACTATAAAGCTGCTAGCAATGACAGAAGCAAGACCACCTTACATGCAAATGAGCTTGTGTTACTTCTTCCAAACAAAGTAATCAAGAACAACAGAAAAGAATGTAATAATCTGAGTAAATCTCATGTAAGTGAAACCATAAAGAGTGTTCTAAATATTCTAACTCAGAAGAGAATATTAATGGGTGTTTCACTGTGTTTAATTCCAAAATGAATTAATACTGAAAATATAATAATCTCTTTATGTACTAAACATATAGAAACCAAGTTAAAGCAGAAAATGAGAAAAGAATGAGTAGGTTCAAATAAATGCAAAGAAGGCCAGAGATACAAAAAGTGAGACAAGATAAATTAATTTTTAATGAACAAAACTAAGGAGAAATTTGCCCTCTGGAGATCACCAGAAGCAGCTCATATTCATAGTAAATTTTTGCAGTGTTCATTTAATTTTGCAATTATTTATGAGGAAATTACTAAAAATGAACTAATTTTTGTTCCACTTACTTGTTTTAAATAATGTGATTGTTCTGTTTTACAAACCTGTATGCAACCCATTACAGTTACAGCAGTGGCTGCTGTGTGAGCTCTTGGGGGCAACTTCAATCTTCGTGACAGAAGCCACATTCCTGAGATAAGTGCCAAAGTTGAAGTCCCCTATAACCAAAATCCACTTCTTAAAAGAATATTAATGTTATATTTTTAGCATAGTGAAATTATGTACATTCCATTAACAATGGTGATTATTAATGACCAAAGAATATTAAGATTGTTAGCAGGAGGAGAGTTTCTGTTAAGTTCAAGCTGTTCTGCATTTTCCATGGGGTAAGAAGAAAATTAAATTAAAAAAAAACATAAGTCTTATAAGAGTAAACACTTTACTGTTAGCAAAAATAAAGTACAAAATGTACTGTGCTGTTTATTGTACCAGGAGTGGCACAAATGCTTCTACAGCAAGGTGGAAACAGTGAGTATGCTAGCATCTCAGTTATGTTGACAACAGATCACTTGTTACAGTCACAATTATCACACTAACTGCTGGGATTTCCTATTCAGTTCAATTTTTTTTTATTTGTTTATTTACGGATGCTCTTTAACAGCTCAGGTCATCAGCGTCCCATTCTATTCAGGGCGTAAAACGGCTGAGAAATTTTGCTCAGAGGCCTCTTCTTTCAGGCTTGAGTTTCTTTTACATGCCATAAATGTACGGCACGGGACCCATGGCTTTACTTCCCTTTCGAAGGAAGCCATACTTACGATTTTTACGCCTGAAAAAATTAATTGATCCTGGCCAGGTTTGAACCCGCGATCTTGAGTTTAGAAGGAAAGTATGGTTACCACTAGACCACCAGGACCAACTATATTCAGTTCAAGGATAGCACCAGCTCAGTGGCTGCAGACATTTGTACCATTCACTACTTTTAAGCATTATCAAGAATAGATTTGCAACAAATGCATACTTTTGGATAGCAAGAGTAAAAGTGCATTTTAAATCATTGAAAAATTGTTCAAATTCTTGACATGGAGCATTAAATGTTTTTACCACATTTTTCCTATGCTTTGTCTCTATTCTATTCCTTGATATCTTAAGACAGGGGAAAATATATATATTTACTTAATGTTTTCAATGTTTCAGTTTTATCATTATAGTGAGACATTTAAGTTTATCAGACAACAGAACTTACAAGAATTCTGTGATCAAACTGAACAGTTGTAGGATTTTCAGTAAAATTTCTCAATGTAGGAGCATATGCTAGAATGTCATCTGGAATCCATTTATCAGCCATCTTTGGGAAAGAATTATATACCAATCCAGCATCCAGTCCTGCTACAAAAGCTCCTAAAAATAAAATAACATTGTTCCCTCTTAATTATAATTATCATAATTCATTAGAAGCACTTAAATTGCCACAGTATATATAAAACACCAATGCTTAAACAATTCTTGCAATGGAACAGTGCAAAATAACTGAATGCTATAGATCAGACATGTTTGCATGCATGCTTTTTAGTTCTTAATGCTATTTACCAATTATAAGTGCAATCCAGAATTACTGGAAGTATTAAAATGAACATACAATCTTGCCCTTCTGAAAATGTATTAACCATTAACTGTACAACACCAATTTCTTACATTTATTTTTATTATTTATCAATAATAAGTGCCTTTTATTGCCTCTACATCACGTTTAAGGGTGAAATATGGAAAAATATGAATTAAATTTGTTTCCACAATTAATGCACTACAGATTAAATGACAATAACACATTTTGGTATACATATGTAAGGAATATAACAAAAGGGAAATATATATCATATCCAAATTCCTGCAATTAAAATTATATAATTAACATAAACAATTAATCCACATATATATTCTACTAAAATTAGTAGATGCAGAGTCTTTGATACAAATGGAATGAAATCCCCACTCTAGCTCTAAAAAAATGCAAAGCAGTGTTAATATCTAGTGCACCATTCCTGTATTATGAATGTGTTTTCCCAGATCTGTTCAAAATAAGTTTATTAAACCCATTTATTAAAAAGGTAATGAGCAAGTCATACGTAACTACAGACCCATTGCACTAGTTCATGTTTGGTTAACTTTATGAAAAGGTACTTATGAAGCATCTAAATAATTTCCAAAACCAAAATAATATATTACTCCAATCCCAACATGGCTTTAGGAATAACAGCAGTTACCAAATTTATTCATGAAATGTATAATCTTGATGATAGTGATAAAACTTTGAGCATATTCGTTGATTTATCAAAATCATCAAATACTGTTTCCCATAAACTTCTATTACCCAAACTAGGAAATTATTAAATCACAGAAAAAATATATGAAAACTTAAAATTTTATCTACAAAACTGTCTGCAACTCATACAAATTCTCTGGAGAACTCAAAATTACATAAAATCTGTTCAATCAAACTATGATACTGTCAAAGCAGAAGTTCTACAAGTATTAGTGTTAGGCCCCTAGCTTTTTAAAATGTATATTAAGACTTTCCTAGCTCACATGAATAAGGTAATTTCTCATGCACATGATATCTCCATAATCTGTCACTCTCATAATGTTTTCTAGTTTAAGTAGAAGGCTCTAAGGACTAACACATCGTGCATGTGAATAGAATTTTCACACATTTATAAGATGTATAAGCCATTGATATTTGTTGTAATGATAAAAGAATGTATTGAAAGAAAAATTAGAAAATGATATAGATGTCACTGGTATTCTAAATGTCTGAATTATCTGTAATGGAATTTGAAAATTAAAGGCTTGTAAGTGAAATGGAATTAAATATTCCTGAAGTTATGACTTGGGCAGGTATATGCACCAAAGGAGTGACAGGCCCTTATTTTTTCAATGAAACCTTGACTGCAAATAAGTACCTTAGAATATTAAGTTGAGTTAGACAATAGTTTATATTTGAAGCAGTATGAAACAACATTATTTGGCAAGATGGTGCTCCAATACACTATGGATTAAATGTTCAAACATATTTTAATGAGCAATTTGAAGACTAGATAGGAAAGCATGGCACAATCGATTGCCACTAAGTTCACCAGACTTCATGCTGAGTGAATATTTCAATATGGGCTGGGGGGGGGGGGGGGGGATAATGAAGGATAAAGTTTTTGCTACAAAACCTACACACCTACAGCATTTAAGGGATGTGATTGAACAAGAATTTGAAAACATTATTGGCATTAATGGGGACTCTTGTGACAAAATATGTATATCAGTATTAGAGTGATGACTTAAATGCATAAACAACAATGGTGGCCACCTTGATCAATTTCTGTTGGACAATATCTGCTATGGTTCATCATTCATTTTGTATCTAAGAAAAATTTCAGCATTAACAGTCTATTCTGGAGTGTTTTATTTGCACTCTATGCTTCATTTTAGTACATAATCTTCATATAAATTTATGGAAAATTTTATACATTATGATTATGAAGAGTCACTGAAAGCTTTCAGAATGAAAGCAATCAAATTTTTAAAAATGTGATCTGATCAGTGCATCTTTTCAAAGCATTCTCCATTACATACTGTACAGCTCTCATCTATTCAAACCATTTTGTAAATGCTCAACACCACAAATTTTTAGATAGGGTGCAAAAACACTCTTTGTATGCAGCCATTGTGGTTTCAGATGAAGCAAATTGTTGATCACAAATTTTTCTTTTATTTAATGCAATAGAACAAAGATGCATGAGGACATATTTGGACTGTAGAGAGGATGGCAAAAATCTGACTTCTGACTCCTGCAGAAATTGAGCTGTTTCTAGTACAATGTGAGCAGAGGTGTTGCGATTAAACAAGATTCTATCCAGACCACCCTTAGGATCTTCATTCTCAGTACATGAAGACTTGGGGCAATACTTTTAACATTTTGATTTTCATATATTTTTGTCTGTTATTTTCCTAGGTAGAATACTTGTATTATTTATATATGTAACAAGTCTTGCATCCAATGAAATATTTTTTTTTACTAAAACAAAATCATATTCAGTTGTCTTCTTGGAGAAGAGTTTTTCAGTTTTTTACTTGCTTTGATTGTTCAGCATTTTGCAGCATACTATCTGACAAGTTTTTGTCTGGCCAATAGCTGAGGAGAAAGAACAAATCATCTCCTTGCCAACACTTCTTACTTGCCTCATTTTTATTAGTGGATCTTTTCCTGGGAAAATCCAGACCGATGATTGTTGATTAGTTTCTATTTCATAATGGTATATTCAGTTTTTGTCACCTATTATGAGTTTAAAAATTTTTTTTCTTCTTCCCATCAAATTTTTCCAATATTTTCTGGCACCAATTCACACATGCTTTTTTCTGCTCATCTGTGAAGTGGCGGACAATTCAGTGAATTTTCCTTGATGTTGCTGATCCAATATTCAGAGCTTCTTGAATCTGATAATATGTACAGCGATGATGTTCCTGCAATATAATGCAGTGTTTTCATAGCTGTTGCTGTAGCAGGCTGTCCTTGTATGGTCTTCATCTTAGATGGAGTCTCCTACTCTCCTAAATTCTGCAAACCATTGATAAATAATGAATTGCAAAGGCCAAAGATCCCCTGATACACGATACACTCTTTAAAGGCATGCTCCCTCCCCTAAATTGACTTTAAAGTCTTGGTAAATCATAGTGCAAAAATGCTCTAGCTCGAGATCCATCCTAGTCTGGTGCAACAACACCCATGTATGCATACACAAAAGTGCTCACACTACACCCATTGGAGCACACTCAGACTTGCACATGTTGTGACCTAAACTTCAATCTAAAGCTAGTAAAACCTGCCCTGGTTTGCCACAATTCTTCGTTCTCCATTCTCAAAACTTTCAGTGACCATCATACTTGGATTAATAACAAACTGATTTCCTGGAAAGAAATGTAGAAAGAAGAGTAACCTTAGATAATAATTTATGGATTTACAGGTATTTAGGGAAGGTGAACAAGAAATGATAACGAATGGTCAGATAGTTAATGATTGATAAATTGAATAGGAGAAGGAATGGGAGTAAATTAGCATTAGAAACAGGATTATTATACACCAATAACCTGGGTGTTAGTGTGTATAGTCCTAAGGAAATAAGTAATTCACAAGTATAGGATAATACTTAGATGAAGTGTTTAGAATTAAAATATTGTAATAAAGTCGTAATGATATGTATTCATTTTATATTGTTTGTTAGTATTATGAATTGATGAAGACATACATTTAATTGTAATATTTAAAATTGTATGTTGATGTAAAGAGAAATAAGTTCATTTCAACAAACTGATTTTGATACAATATTAAAATGTTTTGTCATTTTGGTAATTTTTCCTTTTGCTTTGTTTGTATCATGCAGGCACATGAATTTTTAGTTCTTGAAGATCTGAGTCCTAACGATTTACCATAAATAATTTATATGTATCAAGAAACAGCTTGATTCATGCAGGATTTGTACTTTACACATTCTGCATTTGCAGCTGGTTTAAATTCCATACTGGTTTGGGGGGGGGGGGGGCCGGAAAGAATTCATACATATACTCCATGGTGCAAATTTAGATTTATCACAGAACATTTATAAGTTTTACATAAAATACTTTACATTGATCTGGGTGCATGTCTAAGATCAAATGAATGCTGCAGATAATGACTGTATTCCAGTACTCTTGAGACTCTATGAACAGGGGAATAACTAGAGTAAATTTGATCAGCCATACAAGAATAGGTTAGCGGGTACTCCTATTCTTCTAGACATAATACCACATTAACAAGTGAACGTTCAGGATTGAGTGGAATGTGAAAGCAGTGTTAACATAAATGCCAATGAGAGTTGATATCCTGCGAGTATTTTTAATAGTGTTTAACTTCCATTTCTATACAAGCAGTGGCCATTGGTGATACATAAAATGAAATGTTAAGTAAGGAAATGAATTTTATTTGGGAAGGAAACATTCCAGGTCTAAGTTTAGGATACCTGCCCAGCATCCTGATGAGGATAAAGAAAAATCTGTATTAAAAAAATTCTGGTCCTGCCAGAAATTGAACCACAGACATCCCATCTGTGCCTTTATGACCTTGTTTCAGTTTGGCAACAGTTGCTGCTAACAGATTTACAATCATTTTTTGGATTCTCTTATAGGATCATGCTTGACAACTGAGTCTTTCCAACATGGACAGCTAAAAATATTTATTATTTAATGAATTTAACAAATAAATTTAGTATAAAAATGATAGAGACAGTTTGCTTTAAGCATGAGACTGAAAAAGCCAATCTAAGCTGTCTAATAAGTACACTCAGATTTACACCCCCCCTCTCTTTCTTTACAATTGGAAAAGATCTCAGTGTTCAGAAATTATATTTGTGAATTATCAAAAATTATGAAAGGGTTTTAATTTTTGTCTTTTTTATACCTTGCTGCCCATTTCTATCTGTTTTTTGTAATTATTTTATCTTTGCCATTTCTCTGTTATTGTAGTTTAATGCTTCACAGGCAGAAATAAAAAGTAGCTATTTGTTCTAATGCAGCTGTTGTAAAGAATGTTTCATTTTATAAAGAAAATATTCTACAGCTAACAATGTGCTCATCCCTCTCAGCAAGACCTTAATAACATTTTTACATTAAATAACTACGTCAGTATAGTCATTTCAGTTTCATTGTGGATGAGCAGTATTTGTGAATGGTTGATCTCAGTTTGCATTTAGACTTGTGCAAGTAATCAATGCAGTTACTTGCAACACCATTCTGACTAAAAAGATTTAAACAGCAACAATGACACAATATTCAAAATCTTTTAGATGCTGCTTATCCATAATGAAAACTATACTGCTATATCTCATTCGGCATCGTAAATTTTCACTTACATTTTTTTAAATTGTGTTTAATGTCTTTTTTTAACTACTGAGGCATCACAGGCAATGGACACTGATGTTACATGAGATAAAACGATAAACTGGAAAAGGATTTTTTTTAAGGAATGAGTGTTCCAGGTCTAAGTTTAGGGTACCTTTCAGACATTTGCCATTTAAAAGGACTGAGGAAAAACCTGAAAAATCCTGTCAGGGAGAACAGTCCTGTGTGAATCAAACCCCATACTTCCCGCTCATGAGTCTGTGCCTTAATGACCTCAGCCACCCATGGTGGTTTCACTTAGATGCCGACTTACATTACTGTCTTGGAATTTCCAGTGATATGTTTTCTTAGACTCAATATGGGTAGTTTCCCCTTTCACAACCTGTGTATTATTTACACAAAAATGTTTAAGAGAAAAGTCAGTTGTTTAGTAAATGTGTTGCATATTTTTTGTGATTTTTATTTACAAATAATGCCGTAATAAAAATATATAAGAATCATTATTTAATTTATTTTCTTACACCAAAAAAGGAATGACCTACAACTTCAGATAACGATATTTTAAAAAAATAATTATTTTTGCTGATTTAATATTCATTGTATTTAAGTAATTTTTAATAACAGTAGCAATGCCTTTTTTTACTGTCTTTATTACATATTTCAAGTGCCTTTTTGCCCATTTTCCCCTACCTTTTTTAATGCCTGAACTTCTGGTCCCTACTGAGATAGTTTGACCTAGTAAGAATTGTGAGAACCAAAATTGTCTGTTTTGGAGTCTCACACATTATCATCCTTCCATGAAGCTGTCCCTCTTTAATAGGATAAAAATGTACCTGAGACTGCTGTTAAGAACACCATGCCCTTGCATGAATGGGCAAGCATTCTAAAGCGTTGCATTGATTTTGTAACAGCAACTATTGATTCTTGAGCTGGTAGTAGGTGGTCTAATGCAGACCAAAGGAACAATGTGTAGAGAACAAATGCAAGACTAAGATGTGAGGCTAGACGATATTGGGAAACTCTTGGAACATCACTTTCTCCATAAAAACGGTCCTCCAGTCCAGATTTAACCATGTACCATCCCATCAGACCCTGAAGCATAATTCCAAACTCTATTACATACTTTCATTTCTAAATTTATTATCCACTCACAGGAATTAGTATTATTACTCGCCAAAGAGCAAAAACACCACACAATATTTTGCAAAGCTGTCTTCAATGATAATTTATGCGAACAAGTCAAATCTGAATCTGTATCCTGTACTCTGCCTATCAGCTGTCACTGGAATCTACATGTATTCTACTTAAAGTAAGCTAGTTTCCCAGAAAATGGAACTGGTGATTCAGTTATAATTTTTTTTTAAAACTTTTATCAGTTTATGTGTGTTTTGATGCTCAGTTAAGTGAATTGATAAGGTAGGTTTCATAAGTAGTAAACCTAACTTAATTTTAGATATAAAGGAATGAAAACTTTTGTCACTTTTCAATAGTGTCCATTTCTTTTAACACACTTTTACATTAATATTTCTATGCCGTTGAAAATATAGCCTAAAATTTTGCCTGTAAATTGTTCTAAAATGGCTTTCTTCATCTCATTGATCTTTTGAGAAAAGATAATAATGGCGGGAGCTTAATCTGAGCTATAGAATGGACGGTCGAATTTGCTGAGCCCACAATTCTTAACAGCACATCCTTTGTATTCTGGGCAGTGTTTTGGTCACATGAAGGCTCAGCATATTTAATCTCTTTTCTTTAATTGCAGCTCACATTTTATATAAAAGATGCATTGATTGCATTGACTCTTGTGTCTCTCTCTTTGAAGTCAACTGACATAATTCCCCTGAAGTCTTAAGAAACTGTGGCCATTATCTTTCTTTTGGAATGGACAACTTGGCCTTCCTTGGTGGTGCCTCACCAGATTTAAATCACTCTGTGGATTTCCTTTTTGAAAGTGTATAATGATAAAAGACCTTTGTCTCAACCTATCTCAAATGATTCATAACTCCTGTTTAATTTTTTTTCATGAAGAAATCGCTAAAATTTCATTAATTTTGTTCCACTTGTACATGATTCAAAGACAGTTTCCTTCATCATTAGTATGATTTCACTGTCAGCTTCCCAGAGAGGTATTCAGATACTGCTCAGTAGATTTTGCAAATTTGATGATGAGATTTTTGTTGTTTGGAACATTAAAATTAACTATATTAACTATATTTTCTTTGCTTATTAGTGAGTTCATTTAATACTCTTATGCTCCACTTACCATTGAATTACACAGAACATGTTTCACAGGCTTTTGCCTGCATCAACAGCTGTGAGTCAACTGCCAGATTCGTTGTTGGTTGGATGGACTTGGTGTAGCTCTTGTGAACATTTATAAACTTTTTGGATTAATCTGTCTTCTGCTGAAACCTTATCTTCATACATTTTTATAATTTTTTTTCCCATATTCCCAGCTCCAAGGGTCAATCTATGAATTTCAATAATTTGACTTCCATTTGTATATCATGTTTATCTCTCCAAAAGTGATGTACAACAGCTAATTTATCTATCTAATTGTACCTGATGTTTCTCCAGTGTTCTTTTAGCCTAATTCCAATGCTTCCTTTTGTTTTGCCAATATAAACTTTGTTGCACTCCGAAGAGTTGATTTTATATATTCCTGGCTTCTTCTCATCAGGTATTTTATCATTATCATTGGAGTTGAGCAGATTATTTAGGTTGAATTTGTTTGATGGGGACAAAGTAATCCCAAACTCACTGAGTAGAATTTTTGGTGGCCCAAGAATAAGTCAATTTCTTGTTAATGATAGTTTCTTATTTTGCTGTCAATGTTGTAATCTGTCTTAACCTCCTCTCTTGTATGAATTTCTTGATTTTCTTGTCTACAATTTCTTGGCTATACCCATTGGTTTTTGCCATTTGTATTATGTGAGAGTATTCTTTGCTGCATTCAAACTCATTCATGGGTATGTTAATGAGTCTATGAGCTTCATAAGTTCTTTAGAGCTGCATGTTTGTTTGCTGTGGGATTGAAACCACTTGCCTTTGTGTAAGTTTCAGCCTGTGTATCCTTTCTGTATATTCCAAATTTCAAATTAATCCTTTCTGTGTATTTCAAATTATTTGAAATGTCCTCATATCCTTTCTGTATATTCCAAATTTCAAATTAATCCTTTCTGTATATTCCTGATTTGAATTATTTGAAATGTGGAATATACAGATAGGATACGCAAACTGAAAATTACATAAAGGCAAGTGACTTCAATCCCACAGCAAACAAACATGCAGTTCTCAACAGCTTAGCACATAGACTCATTAACATACCCATGAAGAGTACTCTCACATAATACAAACTGCAAAAACCAATGAGTATGGCCAAGAAATTATAAACAAGAAAATCAAGAAATTCAAACAAGAGAAGAGGTTAAAACAGGTTACAACATTGACAGCAAAAAAAAGAAACTATCATTCACAAGAAATTTACTTATCATTCTTAGGCTACCAAAAAACTCCATAAAATACCCAGAGTTTGGGATTACTTTGTCCCAAGTGAACAAATTCAGCCTAAATAATTTGCTTAACTCTGGTGATAATGATAGAATACCTGATGAGAAGAAGCCAGGAATATATAAAATCAACTGTTCAGAATGCAACACAGTTTATATTGCCAAAACAAAAATAAGCATTTGAATTAGGCTGAAGGAACACTGGAGAAACATCAGGTACAATCAGATAGATAAATCAGCGGTTGTACATCACTTTTGGAGAGATAAACCCGGTATAGAAATGGTATTCAAATTATTAAAAGCCATTGATAGACCCCTGGAGCTTGGAATATGGCAAAAAATGTTTATAAAAAAAAATGAAGATAAGGTTATGCACTTGGAGATTCCAACAGAGGACAAATTAATTCAAAAGTTCATAAAATGTTCACAAGAGCTACACCAAGTCCATCTAACCAACAATGAATCTGGCAGCTGACTCACCGCTGATGATGCATGCAAAAGCCTGTGAAACATGTTCTGTATAACTCAATGGTAAGTGGAGCATAAGAGTATTAAATTGACTCACTAGCTAATTAAGAATATATTGATTCCTTCATTGTATTAGTTCTGACATGAAATTAAATTTAATTTTTCTCTATTTTTGTTTATGAATATATTCTTTCATATTGGTAGTTCTGTGTGTTTCTAAAGAGCTTTTAACAGTTTTGGTTCATTTTGGAATTTGTGGTGGTTTTTTTTCCCCCCAGCAAGAGTATGCTATAGTGATTTCACTGCACATTTAATTTTTATATTTCTCACAAGCTCCTTAAACTGCAGAGTCATGTTTCTTTTATTTTTGCCTATGTATTTTATATTGTAGTCTTACTACAGAGCTTTTACATAAAAACTATCCTACTTGTAGGAGAGAGTGGGTAGCGCTGCTTGCAGCTGATGAGATTCATAACAGCACACCACAAAGGGGTTAAAGAGTTTTTACACGAAAACTCTGTATATTTCACTGTAAAAATGCATGCTATTTAAAACTACATTTATTCCTGTTTGTCTGATATAAGATAAAAAACCTTTCACACAACTCAACTCGATATTGTTTTTGAACCAAGAGAAATCATGCCACCCTTCATATTGAGAAGTTCATATAGAATCCTACAGCAGACTGGTTTTTAAATGCTCAATCTAATGCGCATTTCTTTTAGCTTTCATCTTCTGACTCTCAATATCTTTCATTCAACAAGAGTGATGAATTTAAATGACAGCAATTCTAGTGATTGGTCCTCATGAGATTCCTCTTCATTGTTTTCTTATTCTAATCAAAACTACTTTAACCCATTATTTTACCTGACAAGTAAGACTACTTGCAGCTAAGTAATTTTAAAATTTTCTTTAATTTAATTTTTGTGCAGTAACTTTCAGTGTTACAAAAATTTGCACTCCTCTAGTCATATGGCTCTCTTCAAGATACTGGCTGATATGAACAATGCATGACCATTGAATAATAACAAGCATAGACAAGGATGTTTCTTACATAAAAGTTTAGCCTATTATTGTACACAACTGATTAGGCCAGAAACTTATGGAACCTCTATAATATTAACCATGATGGAATTTTGTATAAATTACTCCTTATAATTCATCAAAAGAATGTTTATGATTGAACATAGCTGAACTGAAAATAATTATTATAAATACTATCAATGCTATCTTTACCTGCACTGCTATAAGAATACCAAATGCTAGAACACGTTTCTTTATTGGTTTGGAGAACCAGCCTCTAGCCCAGAAAACTGCTGCAGGAATGAAAAAGGCTGCACCAATTGCACGACCCCACATTCTGTGTACATATTCCATCCACCAGATCCACTTAAATTCTTCCAATGTTATATCTTTATTCTTCCTGTAGAATATAAGATACACCACTATATAGTAGAACAAACTGAACTAGGTTATTTTCAACTAGACATTTAGAAATAAACAATATATCTCAAAATTTATAAAATGTTTATTTAATTATGCATTTACTTTTTGTAAAACTTTACCTTTTACCCTTTCACCCACAGCCATTTAAATGTCCCTACATTGTTTATCTGTTTTATTTACGGACACTCTTTAACATCTCAGGTCATCAGGTTCCCATTCAATTCAGGGCGTGAAACAGTCAATAAATTTTGCTCAGAGGCCTCTTCTTTCAGACTTGAATTCTTTTTCATTGACTGACAATGTCCCTTTGCTTCCACGTACTAACCCATATTTATTTAGATCCCAATTGATGTAAATTTATGGATATTCCTTAAATTGCAATTTACTCTTATTTACAAAGATATCTGAGTGAAACAAAATTCAAGTATTAATTTACATTCCAAACTATGAAAAATATGCATTGTAGGTAAGTATATTATTTTTAACCAACCAATTTTATTAATTTTTTGTTACGTTTACATCCAATTTTGGTTGGAACAATGTCAATAAGAAAACTGTTCAGCTACAACTCTGTTTCTGCATTGACTATACATCAATTCTAAAAAAACAAAAAAGTCACTGGAATAGAATTTTAGGAATATTACTTATCTTTATACCAGTTTCTATTTTTTTTTTGTTGGAACTATGTCAATAAGAAAACTGTTTAGCTACAACTGTTTCTGCAATGACTATACACCACATCAATTAAATGAGTAGGCAGTCTCAGTTCTACAAGAGCCTCATGATGCAAGCAATATAAAGTAGAGATTGAGAATAAATGTGTTCATATCAGGATTTCATTGCTGGTTTCAGATTGAGATCTAAATATAAGCTAGCAATTAGACCTATTTGAATCATAAACAAGTATCATGTGGCTTTCATAACTTAGATAAGTCCTGGTGGGATTTGAAATGCAGACTTATTCACAAACCTATGCCTTAGTGACCTCAGCCACCCATTAGTCACACCACTTATTGATACCATAGTGATGATCAGGCTGCAGTTCTTTGAATTATTCAAAACTTCTCATGACAAATGTTCAAAAATTTTTGTTAGTCAGAAGCAGATTAACCAGAAATTGCAATAAAGCTACGTAGAACAAGTGCTTAAAGTCAATATAGCGTTTAAATTGCAGCTTTTGAATTCAGCTTAACAAATGCACAATGCATTTCAATTGTACATTCTGAATAAAGTACATATGCACTTAAGTGGTAGTTTTATTTACTGCAAAAGGTCATGGTTATATATTCTTATTTTACCGAGGTTCATTTAGATTATCCAAAATTGTGGTTACACAGGATTCAGATTAGATTACTCTAGTGTATGAAGATTTATTAAAATCAGAAAATGTTCACAATTTCTTAAATTACCTAACCAAAATAGGTTTAACACCGACATGATACTCTTTTCCATAATACTCACATTTTGAATTCGGGGTACTGCTGGTATTTTAGAAATTCTTCTTCCCACTCTGCATATGAGCGTGGAAGCTTTTCTCCTAGGAATTTCCATGTGACCATCGACAAACCAGACTCAGTGAGACGGGTCACACCACCTTGAATATCAAACTACCATTTACACTTTGTTCAATACAATGGCAATTTGATAATTGAAACAAAATAAAAAGAAATACACAGATATACAAACTCTTTTACCATTGATTTTTGCAAAAAATGACAAACAACATAATATCCATTTATGTACCACGTATAGTATAATGACAGTCATTACACATTATATACATATATTAGAGAAGCTCAGCTGCAGATCTCAAAAACAACTACATGTTTAATCTAAGAGCATGTCTATTTACTTAAAAATTGCAAAATAGAAAGTTAAATTGCAATTAGTTAATTGTGTAAAGGCTCATTCTTTCTACTAAGGATAAGCAAATGCAAATGATCAACTTTAACATTGCTTTTAGTAATAATACAGGAAATTTTAATTTCAGTTTTTTCCAATGATAATAAAAAAATAATTTTAAAACTAAAATTGATTACCCAAGTTGTGTTTTTTCTGAACCAAATTTATAATTATTTACAAATAGTAATACCATTCTCTAGGATTAGGGACTTTTTTTATAATATTCTTACTCATAAGAATTATAAAACACCTATTGCAAAACAATTGGTCTTGAAAAGAATGGATTCATCTCATTTTTTTATTTGTTGATAATCAAAACTAATAACAGACTAACCTTCAGAATATGCAGCAAACACATCCACAGTGACAATTACATTAAAAATAAAAGTTTTAATCTCAAAACACACAGATTGGCATTCTCAACAATGTCTATTACAGATTGATAAATGTTCCACACAGTATAGAAGAATACAAAGGAGAGTACCAATAAATTATCAATATATCACTGCATAATTTTTTTTTTAATGGTGTTTAACGCCCATTTTTACTACTGAGGCACCACAGGCGGTGAGCACTGGTGATACATGAGATGAAATGATATATTGGGAAAGCATTTGTTTTAAGGAAGGAAACATTACAGGCCTAATATTAGGATACCTCCCCGGCATTTGCCAGTTATGAGGACTGAGGAAATCCTGAAAAAAACCTCAGTCAGGGAGGACGGGATTCGTACCCCAGACCTCTCGCTCACGAGTCTGCACCTTAACGACTTTGGCCACCCGTGGTGGTATCACTACATAATAATTGCCACAAAAAATTAGTAGATAAAATGATTAAAATCTTTAAAAGAAATTAAAGATACCAATTCACAAGCACACTATTACACATAAAAGAAGATATGCAATTTTTAAAATTCACATACCTCCTCAGTATGTTCAATAAATTTAAAAAAAAATATATATATAATTTTAGTTTATAAAACTGTCCCCCACATTGAACATTTAAAATTTTTTAAAATCATCCTGTCTAGATCCTGTGTTGGGCAGTTATCTATCAAACTATTTGCAAAGACAGATATACATTGAAAATATGAAAAGGAATTTGGAAATTCTTACCAAAGAACACATCAGAAATATCAGATAAACTACATAATACAATTTGAGACATGAATTTTGGATATTTTCAATATGTTCCTCCAAATGCCTACAGAGTATGCATCTCCTATTTGGTCTTCTGCTGATGATGGGAATAAATACTTCCAAAACATGTCCATTTTAAAGATAGTGAAATGAATATGTAAGCTTCCATGGCTCAAGTTCATAGTTAAAAGATAAGTTAAAATCTTAGTTTCCGGTGTTGCCATGTCTGGAAAAGTTCAGTGGGTTCAAAGTGAAGCCTAAGTGCTACCAAACCAACTTTAAAACAACTTAAGTGCTCTTTCATTAAATTTTGCAGATGCTAAACTGAAACTGTCTAAAACAACCAGATATAGAAGATTTGCAATGTCTTGATTGAATTATGGGCTTGCACATACTATGTAAACCAACAGTGTTATAAGTGGCTTTAGTAAGAAAGCAGCAAACCACAGTGCATGCAAATAGGCATAAAGAAATATATGAATTCTTAGAGCTCCAAATATGAACACATATGAAGCAGGTAACATACATATAACATACTGACTTTCATTTCTTTGAAGGTATTAATTAGCATCTGTACATAACTCACCTAAATTGGTTACCAACCTTTATATTCCTAAGTCCAACCATGTTAACAGCATATAAAGTACCAAAGCAGAATGATAAACAAGTAACGTGCCTGAATATTGATCTAATAGTCTAGTTTGATCCCAGATAACAACAATTATTTTTTCTTTAACAATCATGTTAAATTAGCTCATGTTGACTCAGTTTATTCTCAAAATCAACATTTGTAAAATTTCTTTTGTATACTAAATTCCAAGAAGAAGAAGAAGAAGAAGAAGAAGAAGAAGAAGAAGAAGAAGAAGAAGAAGAAGAAGAAGAAGGAGGAGGAGGAGGAGGAGGAGGAGGAGGGGGGAGGGGGGGAGAAGAAGAACAAGATGGAGGAGGAGGAGCAGGAGGCAGTGCTGACTCCCCTATTTTCTTACAGCTGAGATTCAAATCCAATTTTTCTAAACATTCTTAAACTCACAAGAAGTGTCTTTATCCCCTTTTAAGTAAAATAAATAGAGCTGCAAAGCTGATTTCATCTTCACCCATGTATATAACTCTAACAGAAACAACTGTTGTTGAATTAAAAGGTAAAACTTCTAAAATCATGTTAACATATTAAACTCTCTTGATGTTTCACATTAAAACTTTTTTTATTATTATTAAAAAATCATGTCAACATATTAAAATCTCTTGAGGTTTCACATTAAAACTTTTTAATAATAATAAAAAAAGTTTTAATGTGAAACATCAAGAGAGTTTAATATGTTAACATGATTTTAGAAGTTTTAAGTACTTAAGTACATAAGTACTTTTGATCAGTATTTGCAATGACCATTATAAATATATATTTTACTTAATAATGATTTTAGTTGTAAATAGAGCTTATGGTGGGTATAAATATAGGATGATACATTTATAATGTTACAGCCATTTTCCTCCGAAACTAAGGAGAAAATCAAAAAATTGTTCAGACAAAATTTGAAGTGCTCTTAGGGGGTCATATAGCACCTTAACTCGTCTTTGAAATGTCATTCTCAAGGGCATTTTAAGGTCAAATGGAACGTTGTATTTCATTTTTCGGGAATGGAAAGAGCATTCAATTTTCAGTATAAAAGCAATAGTACATCTATCAGAGGGGTGACAGTGATGTGACATTGGACAAATTAGACAGCAAAATTTTCTCACTCACTTTCACTTTACTGGCATCAATTTACAGATGTTGGAAAAGTTACCATCCTGAATTTGCAGTAGAGCCATTGGCAAAATTCAACATGCTTCTGAAAATAATCCCCATGAAGAGCTATGTAGGCTAATGGGATATGGATGGTATTTGTGATACTTAATCTCTCTCCTTTGAGAGATTCCCAAATCACATTCCAGTTGACAGGAATTTCGGTGAGGACTAGGTGCAACTGCAGCTAACACAGTGACTTCCAAATTTTCCCCAGTAACACTTCTCATTCGATAGTGTTTTCTTGGTGAGATACCTCCCATTTTGGAAATTAAGTTTACAAGTCGTTGAAAATTTCTAACAGATGGCTGCCTCCTTTCAAGACTGTATAAGTTGCAAATTGCTCCAAGAGTTCTTACGAGCTTTGTCATAAATGTAAATCATATCAATCCTCTCATTTATGGTGCTTCGAAAATGCAAGATTGAAAAACAAAGTGGAACTGACTGAGAATTATGTACTTTGAGGTTTCAATTGATAATGATGAGCACTCATTTGTGTACTGATGTCAACAAATGGGCTTCTGTGTGTAAACAAATTCATTTCCTTCATAGCAATAACAAAATAAAAGAGAAAGAAATGAAAGTGAGTGAAAAACATTTGCTGTCTTATTTGTCCAATATCCAATCACCTATCACCCATAGCTGATAGAGGTACTAGAACTTTTATACTGAAAACTGAATGCTCTTTCTATTCCCAGAAAAGAAAATACAGTATTCCATTTGAAAATTTTATTTGATCTTGAATTGACATTGAGAATAACATTTCAAGGACGAGTTAAGGTCGCTTTCTTACGTTTCCCCTATAAGCACTTCAAATTTAATTTGAGGCAATATTTTTATTTTCAGAGGAAAACAGGCGCAACTATAAATGCCTCACTATATATATACACACACACACACATTTATAAAATCTTTAGTCTGTTAAAGAAATTATTAAAATCAGCAAATTTTAACAATGGCAGTGGCAGTGGCAGTGACAGTGATAGTAATGGTGGTGGTGATGGTAGTAGTATGTTCTTGCTCTTGATCTATATTGCTATGCATTAAAATTATCTTATTACTAAGAGAATATAATACTTAAACAAAAGCACTTTATATTACACTTGCAGATGCCAAAATTAATAGCATATGAAGGCAAAAAATGCTTCAGGCTGCATCGAATCATGCATATTTCTGCCCGACTGTGTTGTCAATTATAGTGCTTGCTGTCATATTTGAGAGGAAGCATTTCTATTTTATGCTCATAAAAATGTTTAAAATATAATTGAGGGAATTTTATATTGTAATTAAAAGGGTTTAAAATTCTGAAAATGTCTATGTATGTCTCTCATTCATGCAATGCAAGTTGTAGTGACCTATTCCTCTCTCATTCCTATTCACATTGGATTCTTGCTCCTTAGCAGTAAAATAAATACAAGGTAAGCAATGAGGGTGATGTAATACACTTTCAAGTTGCATATGTAAACAAAATATCCTGCAGTCCTGCATTATGACAGAAG
Source organism: Metallyticus violacea (assembly GCA_030762175.1). Classification (NCBI taxonomy): domain Eukaryota; kingdom Metazoa; phylum Arthropoda; class Insecta; order Mantodea; family Metallyticidae; genus Metallyticus; species Metallyticus violacea. The sequence goes on along the minus strand of CM060842.1, from coordinate 78,973,759 downwards.
TGAAATAAGTGTACTTTTACTTGGGCCTAAGATGTCACAAAGAGCTAGTACAACTGATTTCTCTACACTTAAATGCCAAGTATTCTGTAGTCAAAGAAGAAAAACTATGTATAATGAGTTCAAATTTATTATCCTGTCCCAAGTATAGAGCAAGTGTCAACTTATTAGAAGCTTAAGAACTGGCTATTGAGACTTACTCTGATATATAGTTCCAATCTGCACAAGCCCACTTAGTTTGGTAATGCCACTATGTGCAGGAATTGGATGACATTCATATTCCATTAACTTCTAAGTTCAGTGCAATAGCACGATTAGTACTGAAGATTATGAATTACTAAAATATACATATGGATATACACAACTAACGAACTGTGCATTATACACCAGCATTCATTAAAATTGCTCTAATTAATATGAACACTTTCAAAATACTGTAGAAATGCCATATAAAAAGAAAACATAGGCCCTTTCAGTTATCCGATGGCTAATGCGGCAGCAGGGAACTGCACTCATGCCATTGTACTGTTGTTTGAACAGTGAAAAAAAAAAGTGGGGCGAATTCTACAGTAAAGTCTGTTAAGAATACTAAATGGCAAATCTAAGTCTAATTATTGTATTTCCAGAGTGTAAGTTTCTTACGTAGGTGACAGGATGTGTGGAAAATGAAGGCAGGTAGTTCCAGTCTCTCCTTGCATGACATAACTCAGTAAATAGCTTTTATCCACATTTGTTCAATAATCATCTTATCACTGCATTGAATGCAGTAATGAACTAAAATAGCTACTAACACGTCATCCTTCAAAACAACTGCAAAAATATCATTTTAACACAAGCTTTATGTTTCTTATTTATTATATTATATATTTACAACACATTCCTTGGAACTAAATAAATGAATATCAGATGACAATTTTTCTTCAGAATTCCCACTGACAATTTTAATTTTTTGTTTATTAATATCCACACTCTCTTCCAGATCAAGGAGATTCAAAGCAATTTTCCTTTTTATTATGACAACTCACAACATAGAATAATATACCCACATAGGCTTACATGATTTGATAAATGTTCAAAATAGCATACAAAAACATCTCATTTAGTATATCACTTACTTTCTTACTTTTGCACCATTTTATGTAGCACTCATATACCAATTCACATTTCACCTTTGATTTACATGCCAGAAGTGATGAAACAACTATCAAAACAGCTAAATATCTCATATCAATATCTAAAGATAAACTGTCCTAGAATCACTCATTTTCAAGAAAGACATACTTTTCCTTCCTTACAAATTTTCTTCTTTTTCTATTTAATCATATATCAATTGTCATAAACAACTTTACGCATTACATTTTATTTCTAAACCAACTATATTCTATGAAATAGTAAGCATACTCTAAATTAAATCAAATCATAAGTGTATTAGAATAAAACAATGTTGTTATTAAAAATAATCTGATGTAAGTAGTTATTAAACGAAAGCAGATAAAGTATTATACAACTGTGAGGTTCATTACAGCTCTCTTGTAATTACAGAACTTGGCAGCCACCTCATTCTGCAAACACACTCAAGCTATAATGAAGTACATATCCCACCAGTTGTATAAATAACAATTAAGTGCATTAGAATTTATAGGACTGCCTCACTAGTGTTTTATACCAGACTCTTGTGTTGCCCCCTCCTGCCCATCCCATCACTAGTGTACTCCAGCTAGTCATAAACAATGGCTTATTAATTGATGCTGTCCCCCCAAATTGCTGAATTTATTATCAGATAACTGAATTTAAACAATTTTTTGTTACAATTTAACGTCCCTTATAACAATGAAGATCTAAAGAGATTATGAATGTTTGATGAAATGAACGAGTAAATGAACCACAAGTCCACAATGCTTAAAGTTACCCTGCATATCTCTTTAGAGTGGAAGAAAAAACTCTAGAAAAAACCTTACTCAGCCAACTGCCCCTACAGGATTCAAACCCAAGACACCCAGATTTGCAGGAAGACATGCTGACCACAAGATTATGGAGGCAGTCAGATAACTGGGATGACCCAATATTTGTATACAACCGATTAAATGCCCCAGAAAAGTGCCTGTTAACATCTTTACATAGGTTTACCGATTTATTATATTTTAAGGATGTTTCTTTAACATCTTTGGTCATTAGCATTCCATTCTATTCAGGGCATTAAACAGATGATAACGTTTGCTCAGAGACCTCTTCCTTCAGGCTTGAGGGTTATTATTTTTTTTTTTAACACGCTGTGAATCTACGGCATGGGACCAACAGCTTCACTTCCCTTCTGAAGCAAGCCATATTTAAAATTCTTACATCCTAATATAAGCCATCAATTCTCGCCAGGTTTGAACCTGAGACCTTGAGTCTAAGAGGCAAATATGGTTACCACTAAACCACCAGGACCAAATGAACATCTATACCTTTAAATATAACAAGAACTGAAAATGGAACTGCAAATGTCAATGCCCTTTTAACTGTTGACTGTTAACAGTAATATGGTTGTTACTGCTGACCAGTATTATTGTGAACTTTGTAAATATAAAGTCCTAGTTGTGAAGCAAGAGGAAACTATTCCCCAACTGCGAGAGGAACTGGCACTTGCAAAGATGCAGATTGAGAGTTATAGCTCACCAATTAAAGTAAATAGTAAATCACCTGAATTCAAGGTTGTGCCAAGGAACAATCGCAAGAGGAGGATAGTATTCTCTGCTGATGATGCTGCTATTATTCCTCTGGTGAACAGATTCAATGTACTTGGAACATTGTAAGCTCACTAGAGTACAAGTCCTCCTCCAGTGGCAGATACTAAGCCTAAGGGGAAGAGTAAGATTTTGTTGCTAGGTAGTAGTCATGAGAGGGGCATTGCATTCCTACTGAACGATGACTTGGATAGCGATTATGATGTTGTGAGCATTTTTAAGCCAAGTTCTGGATTTGCTGATGTCACAAAAGACTTGGGAAAACTAACTGCAGATTTCAGTAAGAATGATCATGTTGTAATTGTTGGTGGTGCAGGTAATAGACTTGATATAAATAATAATTATCAGATTGAGCAAGATCTTGGAGACATCAGCGCTAAAAGCAGGCATACCAATGTGAAGTTTCTGGGACTGTTAGATAGGCATGATAGACCTCAGCTTCGTAGGAGGGTGCGGAGTATGAATCTGAGGCTTGAGCTTGCATTGATGACACCCTTGTATGATAGATGTAAATCACCTTGGTAGAGATAACTTTACTCTACAGGGCCTGCACTTGAATTCTAGAAGCAAAAAGCAGCTTTCGCTCCTTATTGCTGACAGAATCAAGGGTAAGATTCCTGTTGTTATTAATAGTTCAAGGTCCCATTTTTAGGATAAAGACAGCTGATCCAGACCAAAAATTCATCAAGCCAAACTAATAATAGTTAATGTTAAATCCAATGACAATCATATCAATGATCATGATTGCACAGAAAATGAAGTAAAATTGAAGAGTATTCAGCAAGCAATAAAAATTTCTATATATTTCATCAAAACATTAGAGGACTGAAAAGCAAAACAGATGAATTATTAAACAGCTTAACTTGTGACAGTATAAAACCATATATTATCTGCCTAACATCATTTGAAACAACAGGAATTATCACAATTGTCATTACATGGTTATTGTCTGGGAGCAGGAGCTTCAAGGAAAAAACTAAATAACAGAAGAGTTTGCATTTATGTGAGGCAGGATGTACCATATAAAACTTTAGATGCATCAAAATTGAATTCAGAACAGGACATTGAATTATGCATAATCCAATTGGATAGCAAAAATACAAAAATAATTATAATTGCTATTTATTGCTCATCATTATGAAACTTTGAAACTTTCTTGATGAAATTTGAAGATACCTTAAACTTTTTATTTAAGCCTAAGCATGAAATAATTATATGTGGGGACATAAATATTCATTACTTAATGCCAAGCGTAAGAATGAATTGACTGAATTCCCTTCTAACTGCATATAATATGGTGCATACAATTAACTTTCCCACCAGGATTGATAAAAACTCTAACACAGCAATAGATAATATATTTGTAAATTCAGACAAACTGTCATTATACTCTGTGTCTTCATTGATCAATGGTCTCTCTGGCCATTATGCTCAAGTAATAGAATGTTACAGATATATAAAATATAGAGATATTAATGATGCTAACTCAGTAAAATGGTGCAGACACTTCAATAAGAATCATGGAATAGTATCTTCAGTGCAAATGATGTTAATAGTAAATTCAACAATTTTTTACAGATTTTTAAAATGCATTTTGAAGCATATTTCCCACTAAAAATTAAAAAAAGAAGTTATAATATGAGCAGGGAATGCTTAACCCAAGGAATTAAAAAATCTTGTCAACATAAAAGACAATTATATATCAGTAGACCCTAAATTAAAAATACATTTTAGAAAGTATTGTAAAATACTCAGGAAAGTCATAAAAGCAGCAAAAGGCCTCCATTACCAAACACTTATCAGTTAGTCAAAAAAGAAAATAAAAACTATTTGGAATATAATAAAACAAGAAACAGGCAAAAATTTGCAATGAGATGATGCAATAATCTTATGCATTAACAATCAAGAGAATCAACACTCTGCAGATGTAGCAAATGTGTTTTAATGATCACTTCCTTAAGGTAACAAAAAATTTAAATTTTTTTATGATATGATATGACATGGTGATAAAAAAGATGCATTAAACATTTTTACAATCAACTCCCCGTCAAAATAATGAATTCAAACCAGGTATCACTACCCCACTAGAAATTGGTAATATCCTTAGAAAACTAAAATCTAAAAACTCTTCTGGCTATGATGAGATCAACAGCAAAATCATAAAGGCCTGTGCAAAGGAAATTAGTACCCACCCCCCTTAGTCACTTGTGTAATGAATCTTTAACATTGGGTGTATTACCTAAGAGGCTAAAATATTCAATAGTGAGGTCTCTGTTCAAAAAGGGAAAAAAGATAAATGTCTCTAATTATAGACCTATAGCTATTTCACCTACATTTTCTAAAGTGTTTTACAAAGTATTGTACAATAGGCTTTACCATTACCTTGAAAGTAACAATATTCTAGTTAGTGATCAGTTTGGTTTTAGAAAAGGAATTTCAACAGAAAATGCAATCTATAAACTCGCTAATGAAATTTTAACTGCATTTAATGAAAGAGCACATATTTTGTGACTTAGCAAAGGCGTTTGATTGTGTCAATCATGAAATTCTGATAGATAAATTAGCTTTCTATGGAATAAAAAAACCAATAATAAAATGGTTTATATCCTTCCTTGACAAAAGGAAACACAAAGTAGTGATAATTTGTCCCTTCATAAATAAAAACAATGCATCAGAGTCGGGAATAATTAACCATGGAGTGCCTCAAGGATCTGTTCTGGATCTTCTTCTTTTTCTGATATATATAATCTCCAAGATGTTGAAAATACTATTCTATTTGCAGATGACACAAGCATATTGATAAATGGAAAGAGCCTCAATGATTGTGCCATTAAATTAAATCTGGTTCTGAGTTTATTATGTGTATGGTTCAAAGCAAACAAATTGTCTCTTAAATCTAGATATAAAACAAATGTTATGAAATTCATTACTCACATATCTCCAGATCTACAATTACAGATAGGATATTATAACAGTGCCCTTCCACAAAACAAATATATTAAATTCCTTGGCTTAATAATTGATAACCGTCTGAAATGGAAAGGTCACATTGATCTTATTATACCTAAACTTAGCAGTGCATGTTATGCAATACATGCACTAGTAATGTTGGAGTCAATTAAGACTTTAAAACTAGTTTATTATGCTTATTTCAACTTAATAATGAAGTATGTAATAATGAAGGTCTAATATTTTAGGTAAATTCAGTTAAAAGTGAACATGTCTTCCTGTTACAGAAAAATGTCTTATGAATAATCGCTGGTTCACATAGCAGACATTCATGCAGAAACCTCTTTAGGAAATTTGAAATTTTAACTCTTCCTTGTGAATATATTTTAACCCTCACGAACTTTTATATAAGAAATAAAAATTTGTTCAAAATCAAAATATACATGACATGAATACTACACAAAAAGCAAATCTACATCGCCCAACTTCAGCACTTTCATGCCATCAAAAAGGCGTTTATTATGAATGCAATGCAATTTAGTATACAATGCTACTCCCTCTAGCCTAAAGGCCTTAATAAACAATGACAATTCCTTTAAATCTGCTCTTAGAAAATACCTATGTAAAAAGGCCTATTATTCTGTAAAGGAATATATGAGGGACAATATTATACTAGGATATTATAACAGTGTACTTTCACAAACCAAATATATTAAATTCCTTGGTTTAATAATTGATAACCATCTGAATTGGAAAGATCACATTCATCTTATTACACCTAAACTAAGCAGTGCATGCTATGCAATACGTGCATTAGTAATGTTGGAGTCAATTAAGACTTTAAAACTAGTTTATTATGCTTATTTCAACTCAATAATGAAGTACGGTCTAATATTTTGGGGAAATTCAGTTAAAAGTGAACGTGTCTTCCTGTTACAGAAAAAAGTCATATGAATAATTGCTGGTATACACAGTAGACATTCATGCAGAAACCTCTTTAGGAAATTTGAAATTTTAACTCTTCCTTGCGAATATATTTTATCCCTCACGAACTTTTATATAAGAAATAAACAAAAATTTGTTCAAAATCAAAATATACAATACAAGAATACTAGACAAAAAGCAAATCTACATCGCCCAATTTCAGCACTTTCATGCCATCAAAAAGGCGTTTATTATGAGTGCATTTTAGTATACAATGCTCTTCCCTCTAGACTAAAAGCCTTAATAAACAATGACAATTCCTTTAAATCTGCTCTTAGAAAATACCTATGTAAAAAGGCCTATTATTCTGTAAAGGAATATATGAGTGACAATAGTATACTGTACAACATATCAATGTATATGTAAATATGTATTAATAAAAGTTGTATGATTGATTTGTCTGTTTTTGGTGTTGGTTGAGTTGTTCTAAGTGTTCTTTTTTATTTTTATTGTAATTATTTATGTAGATATAAACAAATTTTTGTAAATACAGATTGAAAACTACTGTGCTATTTGTATATGACAAGTTCAATGTTCGTAGGTCTCTGAGGCTGCTTCACGAACTCACTGAATGCTCCGAGAACTAAACTAAACTAAACTGCACAACATATCAAAGTATATGTAAACATGTATATAATAAAATTTGTATGATTAAGTGATTTGTCTGTTTTTGTTGTTTGCTTGAGTTGTTCTAGGTGTTCTTTTTTATTTTTATTGTAATTATTTATGTAGATGCAGACAAATTTTTGTACATATAGATTGAAAGCTACTATGGTAATTGTATATGACGAGTTCTGTGTTTGTAGGTCTCTGTGACTGCTCCATGAACTCACTGAATGCTCCAAGAACTAACTAACACATAATTATATAAGGAATAAAATGGCTTAAAAATATTTAGCATTTAATACCTAGACTAATTGTAATGCAAGGGCAATAATGCTCACTAATATGCATCATATTCAGGGGCATCAACAAGGGGGGTACAGAAGGGCAATTGTCCCCCCCCCCTCTCTCAATGTTTTTAAAATTACAAATTTCCATTTTATAGCCAATGTTTTTAAAATAAAGCATTTAAGATGAACATAACTGATTAACCCATATTTTCTTTATTATATCAATTTTAAAAATTAGTTGTTTAATTCATTTTTTGAAACCTGGTAAATTATAATAATTTATTTTCAAAAATACGTTGCTCCTCCCACATAAATATTCTGATTTTTGAAACCTGGTAAATTATAATCATTTATTTTCAAAAATATGTTGCCCCTCCCACATAAATATTCTGTGGACGCCCTTGCTAATATTGCCCTTGCATTAGTTACTTCATGGTAATATAGACTAGAGCTAAGCCTAAACTTGAACTCATTTCTAATCTACTAGCCTGGACTGTTATAAAATCGAATTATATATGTGATACTAAGAGCATTTTATATTATTTTTAAAAGAATTTCAGGAATTAGTTGTTGACAGTTCAAGTAAACAATTACCCAGAAATGATTATCTTTACCGCTGTTTACCATGTTATTGATAACGTACATTTTGTGTACATTTCTCTTTGCAATCACAGGAAAATACTCCAATCCTAATTGTACCACATATACCAGACAATGCTTTAAGTTTATAATAATCAAGTGTATGGACTAAGGTGATTCAGAAAATTATTATGGTGATGGTGGTTATCACAACCATCGACTTTATGATGCAAGAAGTTTCTGCTATATTTTAATAAACTTTATTTTAGTCTTGCTTGTATGTCATGAAATAATCTATCATTATTGCATTAACTAAATAATAATTATTTTATCATAATCTCTGTTGTAGTGAATCATTCCTTTTGAGCATACTTCAATTGTGATCTTATTTGCAGTTATAAACTATAGAGATTCTATATATTTGACATAAGACTTTATTATGATGTAACATTCATTTTCAGTTAACAGAAAACTCCAAAGAATTTTTAATTCTATAAAACTGAAAGGTATATCTGCAATAAATTCAATGTGTTATATAAAATGCATTAACTGGAAAAAACAATATTTTACTTCAGTTTTGAAGCAGGTACTTACATTTACTTCTGTCCCCTATTATTTGACTTACATTAAAATGGTTATTATAATGACAAAAATATTGATAAGCAATAACTCTGCACTTCTACCTACCCAGAATGACGGCCCCAAAAACCATTCCACTGCAACTCAATAACCAATATCCAACTATTTTTTTTGCATTTGATGGGGCAATGCTTCGAGAGCTTACTGCTACTGTTCCATTATTTCGTTTTGGTGCTGTAAGCTGAAACATCACCACTCAATTAATGTATAATGCATTAGAGCATTGTCCTATCAAAGTAATATTCATTTCCATCTATTTACCTTCTTAATTAAGTCCGGTGATTGTTTCTTCAAAGAAAATCTGTACTGCAAAGTGAGCTGCAATTGATAAAAATAAATTTACCGGTACACATTCCTCCAACTTTCATAAAAATTTAATACTATCCCAAAACAAAATATAGAAAACAAAAATTTACTTAACAAAATCATGTACTAAACCTTAGAAATCTGGGAGAAGCACGGAAACTGTCTTCTTGTATTTATTAATATGTTACTTGAGAGTGAACAACAGTGTCTTATTGTACTCAGCATCTTTTTAGTCTTTTGGATCCTATTCAATTAAAATACCGAAGTTCTGCCAAATTTATCAATTAGAAAAAGAAGACACTGTATTCTAATGGCTAGGCACAATTTTGTTAACACACATCCTGGTCTTAATCAACACCTTATCATGTTTTCCTCACGTTCAGGAATTGTTCCCACTTTGTAGACTGCTAAGTCTCGCATACACAGACACTAGACAGCCAGACACAGATAAAAATGCCAGAAATAGTCGTATCACAGCTATCAGACCATATGTGTTTTTCTACAAAAGCCAATACCGAATTCAAGTGTATAATAGCGCTCACAGTTGATAGTGCTATATCACCGTGATAATACGGAACGGATTATAAGATGTTGCAGCTTTAAAAAATATAACTAATATTCATTGCTTGAGAATTGTAATTTAGGACATAAAATGAGGCGAAGTAAACAACTTTTGTTGCACTTTTTAGCACATTTTCGTGAAATAGAATATGTTTCCCTTTGCAAGCCCTCTTTGATATTTTAGTTTTTTATCTTTTTTTTTCTTTCGTGTTGTTAAAAAAATGGACAAAAAAATAAATTATTTATCACCCATCTTCAGCAGCTACATAAAAGTCTATAGTCTCGTTTTGTAGAGTATAACAAGAACTATAAAATGAAACATTCATAAATCTGCAGCCCCAATAGTTTCCAAGTTAATGTTGCAAAACCTTCAAGAGAAATCACAAATTTCAATAAGTTATTCGCCAGAACAACTGTTGTTTGCATATTTTATATAAAGAAGGCTCAAATATTTAGTTGCTTAAGTTGCTAGATGTTCTAGTTGATTCTGGCATGGTAGGGTTTGTGTTACTGCAGTACTCTACCATGCCAAAAGTTCAAAAATTGTATGCAATTTCAAAAGAATACAAGAGACATAATGACAAAAGATAAAATTGATGGTCTAATTCTTCAATGTGCCATTTGCGATGTACGTATTGCAATCTATGAAAAGCGTCAAAAATCCAGAATAAACCATCACATCCAGTACTGCAGCATGTGAAGAATGTTAAAAATCCGATAGTCGCGACCAAAGTAAATTACCTTGATGCATGCCTTCACTTCAGGATCAGAATAAATAGCAGCCATTGAGTCAATTATCTGCAGATCTTACTACAGCGTTAGTTCAGTTAGGAATCCAGTCCATAAGATGAACACCTGCATTCAAATCATTCCCCGAGAAGCACACGCAAAGGTAAGTACAGGTGAAACACCGTAAGGAAAATTACATGAAGCCAATTTATGAAAATGTTTTCGAGAAAATAAAAGAGATGGTCCGCAAACTTGAAGTAAAATTTGGTTGGATAAACTACTTATGTAATACTATATTCTTATTTTGGTGTCATCGATATTTATAGAAAAACGGCTAATTTCTTGAGAATACTTACAACTGCTGCTGGCTAAAGCAGATGAGCAATCTTTTTCTTCACTTGACAAACTTATATTTTTAAAATTAGGCTAGAAACTTCTGTTTAAGTTGTATAAATGTTTGTGTATCACTGGTATTAATTTGTTTGTTGTTTTATATGGAAAGGAAAATAAATAAAAGTTCGAAAAGAAGTAAACCCATAACGCTATTCATTTGTTTAACTTTATACTTTATACTTTACACCTTTATACATTACACCTTTATACTTTACACCTAATAGCGATTAAACACTTTATACTTTATACTTTACACCTTTATACATTACACCTTTATACTTTACACCTAATAGCGATTAAACAAGGGGTGGAGCATTAAGTTTACATCAGAAAATGGGTGTTTTTTTACATTGTTGCTTCAGGGTGAGTTGCAGATGATTTTGGTATCCACTAGTCCACGGTGTGCAAGAATGTAGACTTTGTGGCAGATAGTATTGAAGCAAAGACAGGTGATTGGATAAAGTTCCCAACCTCAGAATTTGAAATTCAGAAAGCAAAAGAAAAGGGGTCCTCTCATTTTAGAATTCCTTGTTATTGGTGTTCTTAATTGTGCGCATTGATTGATTGATTTATTTATGGACGCTCTTTAACATCTCAGGTCATCAGCGTCCCATTCAACTCAGGGCGTGAAACGGCCGACAAATTTTGCTCAGAGGCCTCTCTTTCAGACTTGAGGATCTTTTTCGTGCCGTAAATGTACGACACGGGACCCACGGCTTTACTTCCCTTCCGAAGGAAGCCATACTTAGGAAATTGTGCGCATGTACAGATAAAACCTTACGTGATTTGGTGATTACTATATTAATCGTAAAAGTTTTGCCAGCACCGCACCAATGTACAAGCAACATGTGACGCAAAGAAAAGACGTACAAGTATTGATATACAATTGGCAAGCAGCACACATGACAGCAGAAATTTTAAATTAGACTTGAAATTTCAGTCTAATTTTACAGATTTTTGTATATTATTTGGTATTCATTTGTTTGTATTGTTGTATATGAAAAGACATCTATGAATAAAGTTCGAAAAGAAGTTCATTTATTCAGTTAAAACCACATATAACTGTAAAACAAAAAGTTTCCAGGCACCACTTATCAGTAAAAGTAAACAGTTATTCAAATCAAAATCAATGATTACTCTTACAGATAAGTCTTAACTTTCAGAGCCAAATAATCATTTATAAGAAGTTACTTATTTTTATTCAACTAACCCATTGAGCTTATTCCCGATCTTGTGCAAATGTTTCATATAACATAGCTAAGGTGAGTTATAGGTTCGATTTAGCTCTCTATTTAGATATTGATTCATACAAGATTTACTTTATCAGGATTTAAAAATATTTTACATTGGCTTAGTTAAGCACTCCATTTTCGTCTGTAATCCTATTAATTTCTCATGATAAAATATCTTAAATGTGCTTCACTTACATTGTTCTGAATGAATTAATATGCACCTTAGGAAGTCCTTTCTGAAGACCTTCATACTGAATTGCTTAGGACTACGCTACGTCTCCACGTATATAAACCAACTTATTCATGAGTTTATATTATTTTATTTTATTTTTTATTTATTTATTTATTTTTTTTTTTTCCCTTGTACTTGAGCGCTGCATGCGAGTCTAGGTAGCACTATTACTGTATTACAACAATAATCAAACTGCATACAAAGGAGAGAGGGAAATTAAGAGTAACCGCAAAGATGTTGTATTAGCACTGTACATAGCTGTGGTGTAGCTGTAGTAGAAAAATATTGATTGTTGTAAAATTCATTGTAAAAGGTAAATAGTGTAAAAATAAATTTGGAAAATACCTGAGGATTTTCAAACGATCGCTAATACAGTGGTGTGTAATATGTATCAGCTGATATAGTGTTTGGACTTTGAAGATGGTGTTTATTTGTCGTTTATGTAGCAAGTATGAATTAACTTCTTCTGGTTTGGCGATTTTCGGAGATACTGGAACAAAGAGATCACTGGCTTACAAAATTAAATTAACCGTTGATGTTGTGGTAAGTTTAATCAAGAACCAGAATGGTAAATTAATTGATTGGAAGAATAGGTTATGTATCGTAAACGAAATTATGGACAGTGTACAGCTTAATTTACGGCATTTCGCACTGTTATAATATAAGCATCTCAATTTAATGTATTTCCATGAAATGGCATTCGTTTTGCATTTTATGTTGATAAATTATTCTGTGAAAAATTACAGGATTGTTACTACAGCATACTAAATTAATAAACAAAGTGACTACCAGGCGTTTTATACGGCAGTCAATATATAATGACATGCATGTCAATATCCATGTAAACAAGTTTTGTGAGCATTTGTCACAGATGACAAGATTAGTGAAGATATTTCTTGATTTTAGCAGATTGTGCACCTTTTGTTTCCAACATTTACAATTTGTAAAGTTGAAGGAATTGTTGAATAGAAGCTGTCTTCTTTGATCCCACTATTAAGATATTAGGTACGTTAGATTACAGACATAAGCCATATTATGAATAGAAATACATCTTGTATAGGTTGTAGTCATAAGTAATGATTTTCATTATTTTATTAGGTATCCCAAGATGATCCTTTACCAAAATATGTATGTAGATATTGCCTTGGAAAATTAGAAGACACTTTTACATTCCAAGAGGCATGCAGAAGAGCTCAGTTGCAGCTGAGAGAATATTTTCTCAGAGGTTCTCTGCAGCTTGTAAGTTAACAGCCACAAACACGGATACAGACTTCATTTTACTGTTAACTAGAGGTGTCTTTTTTTTTTTTTTCAATTGTTGTTAAACCTTATTTCAGATTGACAATGATACAAGAGCAGTGGATACAATAAGGCTTCCCTTTGAGGGTATCTCTGATGACACTGGCATATCTTCTGGAACATCGGCATGTGACACCACAGTATTAAGTATTCCAGCAGAGATAACACATTGTGCAGAAATGGAAGTTGGTGCACAGGAACCTCATGAGCGCAATGAGCTTATTAGGTATAGAAATTTGGCTTATTTAAGTAGTTCATTTGTTGTAAAATGTTATGTTGACATATTTTAAAACATATCCAAATTATGTATACTTCTAGTAACTCATAATATCTTCCTAAAATATTAGTAAGTCAAAAAGTAAGTATCCCTCATTTGTTACTGTGAAATGAAGGAATAGAAGTGCTACAACTTATATTGCACGAGTTCAGAAAACAGAGCCTTGGCCCAACAACAGTTGCAAAATGGCAAAGGTACTGAATTAGTGATTATGGAAGGAGATGTTTGTAGTAATTTGTTTTCTTTAGGGCAAAATAATGGAGCCTGTCAACATCCTCAGAGGAATTATGTCTATATTAAGAGGAAGTATATCTGTGCAACAAGTGTGCAAATGATGTCATTTCTTTACAAAGGATTGAATGACTGAAAGATGAAGAGTGAAGTTGCCATCCATTAACATCAGATGCATTTGTTAATTCCATTGATGCAATGGAGCAGAAAATTGAACATTTGATAATGAAGCAGTTGGAGGTGCATTTCAGTCTTTCATAGACACTGTAGGACATTATGCATGAATGTTTGGGCTATTGGAAAGTGTTCTCCAGGGTACTATTCCACAAAAGTATGGTCTTGTAATTTTCTGTTCCACAGGAGAAATGCATCACTTGTAAAGTATTATTACAAAGTTTTAACTGACATCATATAAGAGCAAGATGAAGAAATAGTTTGACATATATCGTCATTCCTTGAATTAGATTATGTCCACTTCTTAGGAGTTTTTAATGTACAGAATGTATTATTGTCATTCCTATTAAATGGGTATTGTATTTTTTCTCAGATGTAATGTTAATGTAAATACTTTATTATGCATTTATCAGTATTCAAGTATAATAATCCACTTTGAGATAACTGTCCCATGTGGCTACATTTAGAAGCATCAATTTCAGTTATCAAGAGATGGCAGAAGAATCAAGGTTTATTAATCCATTTGATCTTTTATATTTGTTTGTTTATTATTTACTTGACAACCATATTTTCATTATAAGCAATAAACTGGAAAAATCGTGTCAAGAGAGATTATTTTAAAAGAGAATGAATGAAAATAAATTATTTTGTGGCATGTAGCAAGAAGCTTAAAAATACATTAACCAAGATGCTGGTCTGAAATATTCATTTGAAACAGGAAACACCAATATCAGTAATAAGCCATACTTTAATTGCACTTAGCCTGACTTTATCATTGTGCACAAATACTTATTTATTCATTCCTTATACATATTTCTAATCACCATTATCCCCAATGTGTAGCACATTGGACCAACTGACTCCCAAAATCATTAAAAAGATATTAAACTTTGTGCTTATATTTCAAGTTACCAATATTCTTACACTTGTAGAGAAATTTATACAAATTATCAATGCCTGATTAATACTTCTGTGGAACAGAACAATGAAAATTCGCTTGTACACTTTTAAATATGGAGTTGTAAAGTACAAGCATAGAGAATCCTTTGTGAAACAATTATACTAATTACAAGTTACAAGTCCATACACTTGTAATTTATTGGACCTATTTTTGTGGAAAAGAGCCCAGGTGGGCCCCAAAGAAATTCTCTGACTGGTAAAAGCTTGAGAAAATGGCCACCTCACAATGAGCTTGCAACATTATGCTGTATAGAGCAATACCTTTTTGTTGCAAATTGTCATTGGCGATGAAACATGGGTACACCACTTTGATCTGAGTCAAAAATAAGAAAGCATGTAATGGAAATATCCTAAATTACCCACATACAAAAAGCTTAAATTGTTTGCAAGCACAAAGTTCAACTCTGTTGAAATACCACTCACAACTGACTGGAAGAGAGAATGGTGCCATGCATGCCATTTGGGGAACCTCAGCAATTGGAGGGTAGATCTGCTGGTTGGCCAATATGTTATAGGATTTTTAAACTGCTCTGTGCTCCAGGAGGAAATGCAATGAAATGCTGATGCATAATTTTTAAGGGAATATAAGAAATCAGTGAGGAATAATTAAAAGCTATAATAAGTGATATGATCTTTTGCATAGTAGTGTTTTGACTCTAGTAAGAGAAATTATCTTGCTACAGAAATGCATATCTACTTTACTGAATTTTCCACTGTGATTGGAAAGCATTATTGGTATTATTGATGTTATCTTCTTTGCTGTAATGACATAATGGTCATAGTTGCTGATGCACAGATTTGGGAGGTATGTGATGATTCCCACCAAGACTGTCCTTTCTAATTGAAGCTTTCTTCAGGTTTTCCTCAGTCTGCATTAATGGAAAATTATGGGTACCTTAAATTTAGGCCTGAAACACTTCCTTTTTAAAAGTAAATTACCAGCATTCATTGCCTGTAGTGCCTCATTAGTGAAAATGAGCATTTAACAATTGTTGCTTTCATTAGATTTATACCCTTCAAATTATAAAGAAATGACGTATGAAACACCAAAGTATAATGGATAACTAGTGAAAACCATTGGATTTAATGAAAAAGCACACAGCTGTCTCAACTCTAATGCAGGAAATAATGAGAGTGGGAGATCTGTCAACTGCTCCTATGCCCGAATAAATTGATGAAGAATCACTGCCTTGGTTAGCGACAGCATTCATGCTTTCAACATTGCAGGCCTGGGTTTGATTCCCAATTGGATCAGTTTCATTACAGGCTTTTGGGGGGGGGGGGGTTCTTCCTGAATTCTTAAGGTGAATGGCTGGGAAACTTATGCCAAAAGTTTCCTGAGCTCGTTCAGTCAAATTATCATCTATCATGCTTCTCCATGGGTATAATACTGTACCTTCCAATCATCCCAACCACGGGTCAGTTACACTCTTGCCAGACTGGGGGAGCATATTTAAAAAAAAAAGTTGTTGAAGATATAAATGGAGCTAACACGTATGAAATTGAAATTTTTTGATATGCTAAGAACAAATACAAATACAAACTACCAGGGGGGCTCCACCTATCTGACCCAAGCCATTTTAGGATATGCCCCCTCACAATTACAAAAAATATAAATACAATAATTAGTTTTATTCTATCACCTTTATCCAAATTCTAATATAATGAACATTACAAAATTTCCACCCCATGATTGCATCAGTTCGCAGTCCCCGGTTCATCAGCAGCAGCCTACTGGAATTCCAGGGGATCAGGCTCCGACCCAATCCAAGATCCTAAATAAAAATTTTTCATTGCTCTACCTATACCATTGTAGATGGTATACAAACTAATAATGACTTTATTTCTCAAATGCATACTAAATGCTATATTTCGAATTAAATAAAATTATAACCCATTCCCAACCATAATCACCTTTATCTACATCCTAATATGATTAATGAAATGCAACCCTTTAAATTATTGGATTTACTTCCCTTCTTAGTACCCAATTCCAATTATTTTTAACTTTGCTCAGGAATTCTCCTACATTCCTGCTATCTTTACTATAGATTTTCATTAAGGCTATTTTTCCTATCTAATTTAAATCATTTCTCGTTTATAAACTTTTTCCTCCAGATTCCCATCCCTTTGCACTCAAACATTATATGTTCCATATCTTCCTTTCTCCCACATATTGGACACTGATTCTGAGGAAACCCTTTCTTTATTCCTTTTAATCTCCACACGCCTGCTCTTAACCATGCAATGCCCTCTCTTTGTTCTTTATTTGGTTCATCAATATACTTCTCTCTTTCCCATTTGTTTTTCATCATTACATAAAATACTAATGATATTTTGCACTCTATCTTACTAAACAGTTTTTGTTTTTCTATATCTTCCAATCTCTTTATTATTACTTTCCAAAAACCCTTTTCATAGTTCTCCCTCCTCCTCCAAATGTTCCCCATTCCACTGTTCTCCAGAATTATCCTAAGACTATCACTCCAGCCATTGCTCCTTAGGCTCTTTTTCTGAAACTCTAAGCATTTCCTTAACATATTTCTTTCATTTAAGTTTAGGATTCTGAATCAATATTTGAGAGCTCTTTCCATAATCACACCTTTCCTTGTCACTCTTCCCACTTCCATTGCTGTTGTGCTCGGTACACTTAAATTTCTCTACAAAACATCCTATGCACAACATTCACAATTTCCCATCCCCCTTCCAGTCCCCATATTTCAATACAATACAACATTTTTGCCTGGACCACCATACTATAAATTTTTTCTAGCCACTTAACATTTATATCTGGTATTTTATATTTGCAACCTCTAATTGCTCCCATTGCTCCTTTCCCTTTTGCCAAAGCTAATTTTATTATGCTTTTCCCATTTGCCACCCCCATAAATTTTTAACTCCTAGATAAATGCAATCCCTAACTACCTTATATTCTCTATCTCCTTTTCTCCACCTCTCATATTTACTCAATTTTGCTCCTTTCTTGAATACTACTACGTGCATCTTCTCTGATTTACCTTTAGTTCCACTCATTGCAGTATTTGTCTATTTGCTGCAAAGATTGCTTTAAGCCAATTGTTGAGATGGATACAACAACTAAATCATCTGCAAATAACCCCAGGATTATGACATTATTAATAACTAGCAATGAATTGTTACTCTTATTTGTCTCTGTTAAAATGTCATCAATAAACAAATTAAAAAGCACTGGGCTTAACTTACACCCTTGTCCTTACCCTTCTCTTGAATTATTTCTCTTGTTACCATTCCTTCCCCAGCTTTCACACAGAAGGTATTTCTCTTGTATAATGCTTTAAGAATATTCACTATATGACAACTTACTCCCTTACTCAGTAATTTATCCCATAACAATTGTAACTATGTGCAATCATATGCTTTCTCTAAGTCAACAAATGCCATGTACAGTTTTCCTCTCTTATCTTTTAAATATTTATCCACTAATGTTTTTATAATGAACATATTATCTGTCGTGCATTTCCCCCTGCGAAATCCCATTTGGAATTCTGAAATAATTTTATATTCCTCAACCCAATTTTGTAACCGATTTATTAAAATGCCTGTGGAGCTTACAGCTAAACCTTCTTATAGTGCATGTCACTCTTCATTCATCAGTAATAACATATAAAATCTTTGCTATATTTTTACAGAAAGAATCAATGTGGAAAATTGTTCTAATTTGATTATAATTCTAAAATAATGAGAAAGATGAAATGATACATTCAATAATAAATGCAGGAAAATAGTAAACCATCTAAAATTGGAATAATGTGTAGAAATGATGCATGGAGCTTTCATTGTACCTCTTCCCTTCTGTTATATTTTGTAGATGCTAACACAAGTTATTCCTGAGATCATGTTCCCATTCACGGCTCTCTCTTATGTGTAGTAGACTTATTAGGTTTATTGTTTAAGTAATATTTTTATGAATTTTTATTTCAGAAGTGGCATGCTGAAACCTGTTTTGAACTTTGTGGAAATCACAAGCCATAAACATGAAATAGAAATGAACAATGAAATAGACTCAAATATTGCTACTATGTCCACTAATGCAGATAATTCTAGTTCATTACTGCCTTGTATACCAGCAAAAGAAAATTCTACCAGTCAGAGTATTTTGAGAAATGATACTGTTATACATGATAATGCAGCTTCAGTACTTAGTGAAACAAAAAATGGGGTGGAAGTGGATGCTTCAGCACTGGAGATTTGTATTAAGGAAGAAGAAATTGATTTAGGTTGTGATTATTATGAACCAGAAGAGAATTTGCACTCAAGCAACAAGGATGTTAGTGGACAAAGGCAGCAGAGTGTTATCACAAATGCTTTGGCTTCAGCACTCCATATAGCAGATGTACATTCTGATCCCCCAGCACAAGAAATAAGCAGACCAATAGAAAATATGGTGGTTGGAGAAACTCTTAGCTCATCAAATTTATTGTCAGCCAAAACAATTCCTAGCTCCCAGAATATGATGCCTGGGAGCAGTCAAAAGGATGGTAGTGATGATGATAATGATATTTGTGTTGTAGAGATAGTGAAGGCAAACAAAATGTCTGTAGCACAACATTGGGAGCGTTATAATTCTTATTTCAGATGCAAAAAGTGCCTTAAGATTTTTAAGCGTCGCAGCAAATGTGAAAGCCACATTCGCACACATCTCGGCATCAAGCCTTATCAATGTCATATCTGCAAGCAGAGATTCCGCAAGAAGAGACAGCTTAATGAACATGATTTTGTCCATTCGGGTAGAAAGCTTTATCACTGTCAATTTTGTGTTAAGTCATTTCGCTATAAAAAAAGTTTTCAGTCACATGCAGGAATTCATCCAGAACCACCAGGGGGTAGCCACTTGTGCAACTTCTGTGGAAAAGTGTTCAAGTCTCAGTTGGATTATTGGCTTCATAGAACTTCAAAACATGTACTGGTGAACATAGACATTGTGGTAGAGTGAATCCTAATCAGGATATTTCACTTTACCCAGGTCTGAGGGAAAGTTATGCATATGTAATTTTTAAATAGATGAAGCAGCATAACTGCACTTGGCACAGAAATTCTAATTTGCAGACGAGATCAGGTATTTAAGCAAGTAAATGAAATAATTATTTCTCTTTATTTCTTAATTATAGTAAAAGGCAATGAAGGATCTTTGCATGCAGATCTGCATATTAACCAGACAGTACAGTCTTGAGAACAATGAACAAATTTACACTTAAAACTGCTGACTAAAATTCTAAAGTTTTTATATAACTAAAATTGCAGTAGAATATATTATTTTCAAATTCTGTACAATTTTGTAATGCTTGTCTATATCTGCTTGATTCATATATAGTGAATACCATGTGGAGATGAATTTTCATGTGCTGAAGAACAGTGTTTGTAATTCAATCCAATTTGTTTACAGTCTATCACCACCACCACCACCACTGCTATTGCTACAGCTACTACTAATTATCATAATCATTGAATCATTCGCATTATACACATTATCTCTCCCAAATACATACAGTATTCCCTGTTTTACTTCCTATTTTACCATTAAAATCCCCTGTCAAAAATAATAATTTATGAGTCTTTATAAAATTAAATTATTGTTTTTAAAATTTGATGAAGTAATCCATTTCTACATTATTTGCATCAGTATGTGCATAGTTATTCAACCATTCACTTTAGTTATTCTGTTGTTTATTTTATATTTTTTAATAAATTTAGTTCCATTGTTCTTATAATAACACTTATGCTGCTGTTGCTCACTATGATTTATCTGTGTATACATATAATTATCCAGATACTTATAGCTTTCACCTTTTTTTTTTAGTTTATATGTAAATATATCTATTTTTCTTTTTTTGATTTTGCATACTCTCTCTGCTTCTAATGTGCATTCCATTTTCTGACTTATTAACCATTTTTGTCATCTATTTCATCAAATGTATGATCTTTACAGCTGCTTTACGAAACAGGGATCAAAAATGTTTCATTGTTTGGCAAAGAAACACTTAAATCTCCAACCTGGAAGATCAGGCTTCCCAGATGTGTGTGAAGGCACATTACCATGATGAAAAATGTTTTGCAAAATGTGGAAATTTAGCCTGAATAGCATCCTTCATTTGATCCAGTAGTGAAACATTAAACCCCCCGGTGATAGTCAGCCCTTCTGGGGGTAGTCTATGAAAACCACACTATGAATATCCATAGCCATGAGTTTTCTTGCAGATGGAACTGTTTTTTGCTTTCTTTGGTGCACTTTCACCTTTGCCACCCACTGTTTGGACTGATGCTTGTCTCTCAGGCATGTAACGATGAATCCATGTATCACCTACTCTTATGAAACATCAGAGAAACTCACTGGAATTGCATTTAAACAAGTCTAAACACTCTTGCAAAATGTTCATTTGAATGCATTTTTGATTCGTTGTTAACAAACATGACAGAAAGCTTTCTCATACTCTAAACTCTGTGTAAAATGTAGCGGACATGGCCTGTTGAGGTCTTTGCAATTTCAGCCAACTTGCATGCTTTCAATCAGCAATCATTGATTACAGCATTGTGAATTTTTGTCACAATCTCGTCAATTGTAGCAGTTTTGGGATGCCCTCAGTGTTGATGTATGACCATGCTTAAATTTAGCAGCCCAATTCTTAACTATTGAAAATGAAGAGGAAGAATCCGTTAATGTGGAATCTAACTCCTTTTGTATTTCTATTTGGGTTAATCTCTTCAAAATGAAGTACTTTATCACAGCTCATATTTTAGTTTTATTCATTTTGTGTTAAAACTACTTTGTTTAAACAATCGTCACAAACAAGTGACTAACTTATGCATCTGAAACTTTACAGTTTGCCATCTAAAGGATGGTACTTAACAACTCTCATAATAATTTGACATCTCTAAGTCAGGCCAAGAACTTTTAAAACACCCGTTATACGCTATTTTTTCTGTTCATATAGTCTAAAGTACAGTCAGCCTTTGTTTATTAATTTTTTGGGCTGTGAGCAGACACATGTGCACATACAGATACATGAGATGCATCTATATGCTATGCTAAAGCCTCTGGGATTCTGTTTGTGTACATAATGCTATTATAAATGGGGAAAGGAAAAGTGCTTTCATAAGACCTAAAGAAGGTATTAATTAATTTAGCATTGAAAGAACATTCAATAAGAAACATAGGGGGATCAGCTAATACATTAAACTTTATAGTGCAGTATATTATTAACAAATTCAAATACAATGGTTCGACAGAATTAGAAGAAAATCAAAAGGTAGAAAACTAAACAAGAGAAAAAAATGCTTATTGATAAACACAATAAGGAAAAAAACCCAGACTTAGCTAGTCTAAATTTTGGTCAAGAATTGAGGAAGTGACAGCAAAGCTAATGTGTAATGATATGATCTGGATTTTATGACAAGTAAGCAAGGAAAAAGGTCATTTATTAGCAGAAACAATCACAAAAAGAAAGTGATGTTTGCAAAAGAACATCTGAATGAGGTTCAGGAATTTTGGAACAATTATCTGGTTTGATGAAATAAATGAAACAGACATGGGTCAGATGGGATGTCAAGAAAGAAGAACAATCAAGATAAAGTTGCTAATTCAATCCTCTCTGCAAAACATTGGCGAATCCGTCATATATGATATGTATAAAGGAGTCTGGAACATCCAAGTAATAGATGGAATAATGGATCAGTACATATATAACATCATTTTGGGAAACAAAGTACTCAAAAAATGGGCTTACCAGGAGTGTACCCTTTTCAGCAAAATAACAATAGTGAACATACAGCACACATGAACAGTGGTTGATCTGAAATGTATCATTGCAGTAAGAACCCCTGCCCGGAGCCTGGATCTTAATCCAATTGAGCAGTTATGGCCACTTTTGAAGAAGTATGTTTACAATTGTAATTCAAAGTCAATGGAGGAACTGAAGAGGAATATAATTCAGGAATGAAAGAAAATGCAAGAACTTGTTGAATTCTATGCATAGAACATGTCACTCAGTCATCAAGGCTAATGACTACACATCAGGTACTAAACTGTCCAGAAGTTTCTCTTTTTGTTTGGTTATTATTATTCTTTAGTGTGCAAATAGAAAAGTGACAAAAATGTGCATATTTTTGTTATAAAATATTTTCTTAAGTTTATAAAAAAGTCTGTGAAAGGATTTCTTATGTTACAATAAGTCCAGGTCTGTTTTTTTGTACATACCAAATGAAAATAAAATTCAGTAAAATGTAGTAATAAAATGTTAATAAATATAATTCCAGTCATGTATACATATAACCGTATGATTAACTGTATATAATTTATGCTAGTTCCATATTCTTATAATTCCCAAATTCTAGAGTTATTTTTTTATTTTAAGATTTCTTACAGCCTCTTATACTTCAATTGGACCACTTTGTTATCGCTCTATATTAATATTTGCTCTTTATCTAATCACCTTTATTTTCTCCATTATACCAGCTTTCACTTTCTCACCACCAAACTGTTTTTCATCATTCATGCCAAACTTGTATTTACAGTGAAAAGTATTTGAACCACCCCACATGCATACATGCCACCATGCATACACACACTATACTCTGTAGAATTCCAAAACCATAGCTCTCCTGAATTTCACACTTAAATCATTTTTAGAATCTCCTCCCAGCACCCTAAAATATCATTTGTAACCAGGAATTATCATTCATGTCTTCCTGAGTTTTATGCCTATATCAAATGTGCTACATTATGTTAGTCTAAAAGAATCATCAGGGCTGCACTGTCATACTTGAAACTGAAAGCACTTCCAGCAAATGTAAATTAATCTGCACAAGCACCATTAACTAATAATGCTCTTAGTAAATAAACCGATCGTCAATATGGAAAGGAAAAATCAGACTTGAAAAATTCAGGTGAGGACTGGTATGCGAATCACAGATCTTTAGACTTCTAGGATATATAGAATCAGATGGGAAAGGTTCATGGTTTTGTGCTTGGAGGACAAGGTAGCTCAGTTGCTTATGGCATCAGCATGGAAGGCTAAAGATCCATTGTTCAAAACCCAGCCATGACCCAAAATTTTCAGGTCAGATTCTTCCTTTCCATCTAATGTCATACACATGCAGTGTGAAATAACTATTTTTATATATGATCAGTATGTTGCTGTTTTTGAATACCTTTTAATATGTGTACAGATGTTCATCAATGGCAACGCAATGAGAGCAAAACATTCATAATATATGTAGTGTATAGCTATTGCAATTCCATAACATCTCTCAGATTTCATGCTAGGCTAGTCAATGACCCTTCCAACCTATGGGAAAGAAGTATGTATGCACCAAAAATCTTGTACCAAAATCCATCTGAACAAATACTATACTCAGATTGAGCAGATTATAACTTAATACTCTCTTCTGAGTTGAAATATTTAAAACACTCTTTATGGTTTCACTTATATAAGAGTGTTCTAAATATTTCAAAGTTGTTAATGCAAGTTTCTCTGTGTTCAGTTCCAAATTGAATTAATATTGAGATAACTTATTTTTGATGCTTTACATATTACCTCACATATGATAACTTGTTTTTGCTCTTTCACATGGAAACAAGAACACAGAAGCACAGCCAAAGGTTTGCATTTGGTACTGTGGTTTGTGATTTTTTTCTGTTTTCCATTTAAATAGGTATTTATTTTGAGACTAAATGTGTTAAGTTCCAATAAAGTGTATAGTGCATGCAGCGGTATCAATGAGCACATTACTGATTGGCTTCATGCCTTGTGGGGAGGGAATCAATACCCTAAGACCACTAATAAACTCACAACAAAATTCTACATGAGAAATATCCAATAGTTATGGAAATGCACTAGCTCTAACACCATTTACTGACAAGAACTCTCACATGTACTTTCGACTTTAAAAATTGCATTAGTCTAATTAGCATTTATTTATTCATAATGTCTGTTTAATACTCTTAAACTCTACTTACCATTAAATTATTCAGAACATGTTTCACAGGCCATGGCCTGCATTATCAACTGTGAGTCAACCATTTATTGTTAGATATGTTTTTGGAACCATTATTCTCATATTGATCTCGAGTATTGTGCCCTTACGGTTTTTTCTCCTTCCCTCCACGAAGTTGTTTAATGTATCTGAAATTCTGTTACAGAATTTTAGAGATTTGAAGGGCATATAGTTTCAGATAAAAAATCATGAAGTTACTAAATGAACCATAGATTTATCACAACAGCCAACCTAGAGTTATTTGTTAACTTAATTGTTGAAAGAGGGAACAATGGTTCTTGAAGCATAGCCAAAATGTAAAACATGTTCCTAAATTGCAAACATTTGTAAAATTTTACAACACAGCAGAGTGATTCATATAAATTATGCAAATGTTAGTACACATAGGTCTGCCTGCTATGAATAACTTTCTGTTAGTGGAAAACATAAATTAGTGTGCAACATGTTCTGTCTCAGATTATTAAAACTTACTGTATTACAAAGTTCATGGTTTTAATTAAAAGCTTGTTGTGCACTGTGTTCATAGCAACCAGGCTATTCAGTTGTCAGAGACAGGACTTATTACATACCATAAAGAGTGCATGTAAGAGTAAGTAACCATTAAAAGGGAAGCAAAATATAATATTGCAGATAGTTTCAGACTCATGTCTAGTCCAGAAATTCTCTACCAAACAAGTTTTAAAAGAAGTATGGTTTTATGTGGCAGAAAAAATTATCACTAAAAAAATATTAGACAATTAAAAATTCCCATGTTTTTCACCAAAAGCCATTGCGTTCTGAAAAAATTAGTTTTGATTTGCACCTACTGTAAGGATAATTTTCCCAAATTTATTCATTGTAATATTTAATCAAAATTCTTTGAATAACTGAGAAAGTTTAGTTATTATAGCTTTGAATGATAGGACAACTGGTGAAAATACATTTTGTAGTGTTGAGAGTGTAATTGAGAAAATATAGCTACCTTTCGATAGTCTTTTCTACGTATCAATGGATGGTGCACTAGGCACTGTTGGCCAGGATGGGAATTATTGGCCATTTAAATATAAGATGGAGTTAACTTGATTTAAACATATATTCCATTCATTGTTATATTCACCAGGAAATGGTTAGATCTAAAGCAGTCAATTGAATCAGTTGTGGTCAAGACAGTTAATTATATTTCATCTATAGGGACAAATATGAATCTGTGATTAATTGGAATCATAGAATACAAATATACTGTACTTTGGGCTGTGTTGACTGAGCTATGCTCGTGATAGTTACCCTGTAGCTTTGGACCTTGGTAACTATCACAAGCATAAGCCCAGCCAATACTGTACTTTATTGATATAAGATATATGATTCAAGTAACATCCTCGACAGCTTTTTCCATCTGTGTGAAGAAATTAAATTGCTTCTTTACATGAAAGGTAAACATATTTTCGAGCTTTGGATCTATCACAGATATCTAATTTGGTCTCCCTTATGATAACAGGCCACTTAAATGTTTTATGGTCATTTCTCCGTAAGAAAGATAAACCAACATGTATGATGATCAAATAAAGACATTCAAACTTAACAATGAACTATGAAAGATATTCAGGTTCATAATTTATTACACTTCCCAAACCTACGATGATCATTCAAATTTAAACCAAACTTTTGTTCTCTGGGAAGAATTAGAATTTCAGAAAGTGTCAGGGAGGTGAATCCTACTTCTCTCTAACAAACATAAAAAATGTTGGTCAGAGGCTTCAGAATTGGCTTGAAGAAGATGGTGAACAATTTTTTACCCGAATTGTGAACTGTGAAGAGATGTGGGTGCACCACTACACCCCTCAAAACAAGAGAACGAGCATGGAGTTTACGAGCATAGTGCTTGGTCAAGGCCAAAACTTGCCTATGAGTCGGAAAAGTTGTAGCGACTGTGTTTTGGGACCCCAAAGGCATGCTGCTCATTGATTTCCTTCGGGAACAAAGAACTGTGAATACAGCATAGTACTGCAAACTGTTAGAAATGAGAGAGCCACCATTGCAATAAAAGACACCAGTAGCCCATCCTTGACGTCCTACTTCTGCATGACAATGCAAAGCCACATACAGCAGCCATAAACCGGAATCAATTAAGGAAAATTCACTGAACACCTTGTTACCTGTATATCTCCTTGTGATTACCACATGTTTGGGCTACTGAAGGAGGCACTGGGGGAAAAAAGATTCAGGGACGACATAGACGTTGAGCATTTTGTGCTCTATTGGCTGTTGATGCACCATTGTCTTTCTTTGATGAGGGAATAAAGAAACAACTCTACAAGTTCATTCAGTGGAGAAAGTGCATTTCTTTTGA
The DNA here is from genome assembly GCA_030762175.1 of Metallyticus violacea. NCBI lineage: Eukaryota > Metazoa > Arthropoda > Insecta > Mantodea > Metallyticidae > Metallyticus > Metallyticus violacea. The sequence continues at coordinate 78,946,243 of CM060842.1, read as the reverse complement.
AGGAAACTATGTAGAAAAGTAAAATAAATTATTTTGTAATTATATATGGTAAGAATACATTTATTTTTTAAAAAATCTGGTTTATATATGAATGACCCTAATACATTTTGTAGTTGCATATGTGCTCAACAAATATACTGATGAATTTTCTTACCTCTCTACGATTAATTCCATCATCAATTCAAGCAGGTAGATGTCTAGAACAAGAATTTTTATTATTTAAGACTCCCTTTTGTATAGATTTCAAGTATGTCCCTGGAAACATTCAGCTTGAATTAATTGGCCTGCAATATAACACTACTTGTAAAGATTATTTCTACACATATGGAAACATGATGGAATTCTACTTGTATATGTTGCAAGATCACTTTCCACATCTACAGGCTAATACAACAAAAGTAATGAGCATGTTTGGTTCAACTTACACTTGCAAGTATTTTCAGTAATGAAGATTAGTGAATCAAAATATCACAAGGCAGGGTGACAGTCATTTGAGAGTGATTTTTCTAATAACCTTAAGTACAATAACTCCTGACATTGCAAAATTTGTTTCTCAGAAATGAGTCAAGAGAATGTCCACCAACATTCATTATGTAAATCTACACCAGTACATCTTCTTATGAAGCAGTTAGAAGAGCTTTAAAATACTTTGTTTAGTTGTTTGCTTCATTATTTATAATTAATTTGGGATATATTCATTATGTATTGAAAATGAAATATCTTAATCTGTTAATATTTAAATGTATAGTTATAAAGCAACTAGATAGTAGCCATAAAACAAATAAAATCACAAGACACTGATTTATTTAAATACCACAGCTTAGCTATGCATAATATCACACCCACAAGGAGCATAGCAGAGATCACTTGCACGCACTGTGGCACACACCAACAAACTCCTGACCAATGGTCGGTCCTCTTAACTATTTTGGCTGTTTAAAAAACAGGATTTATACACATCTCAAAAGTACATTTGTGCTTTTCAAGCAGAGCATTATAGGTAAATTATATCATAAGTTCAGAGTATTGTGCAAGCAGTGTTTGAAAGGAGACTTTCAACATTGCTTTGAAGAATGGTGAAAAGTATGTTGAAATGAGTGCTATATTTCATTCCTCATTTATTTTATAAAATGGTAAGAGTCTAAATGGATCACTTTCTATTTTCTATTTGAAATGGTAAATGGTGCTTTACTTCCTTACCCTTCCAATAAATGCTTGTAACACCTTATTTTGAAATACTGTATTGCATTATTTATACTGTATTTAATAACAGCTTTTTTTATTCTATATTCATGTATTTTTATGCTTTAAGTTGAACTAGATCATTTTTTGTCCAATAAAAGAGTGCAATCATTATTTGAATAATTTCTGCAGCATTTGTATAAGGACTGTATAGATATTTTTAGATAGAGCATATACTTTAAATGAAAGAAAGAATATTTTATTATGAGATTCGAATATCATGGTTATTAAATATTGTTTATGTTTTGTGTATATAATTAAAGAAAGAATAAAATTTTTGGTTTTAGGCAACTTGAGGGATCTTATTTATAGTTTATTTCAAAGATTGTTGGCCTTTAGCTAGCTTTATTTAAGGAAGATAGCTAATTTGTTTCAGAATATGCTCATAAGACAGATACTTTGTTGTATAGGCATCAAAGTACAATTCCTATAATTTTAAACACCAAATCACACAAGCACAATTACCAATGCAATGATTTCATAATTAGTAACTGTAACACCAACATGGAAAAATTTCAGTTAACTAAATTTTCCTAAATAACCATCCCTGCCTTAGAATTACAGCCTACTACATTTTAATAATCTGTTATCTGAAGTATTTGAGGAAAAAATAATTTTATTTTTCCTTTATTTTCTTTGAAAGAAAATGCCTTAGCAGAAATTAGGAGATCTTATTCACTCACAGCATCCCATAAGAGCAGCATAAGTGTCACTTGTATTCAAGGTTACTGACTACTTTAATGACGTGCTTCTTTTCTTGAGAATCCAGTAGCAATGATGAGAATACATAAAAAATTTACAGTGTGGTTTCACAGGAATGAAGGTCACATTATTATGTTAAATAGACATATGCTATTAAAATATTACTTTATAGTTGGTGTTATAGTAATAAACATAAGGTAGCAGTTTCTTTCATGCATTTATTCAAAATTGAACACTGCTGCTTCCATAGTCTTTGGGATATTTGTCATAGTTCTGTTTATAGGCATAAAGGCAAAGGGCATCCACAGAATGATTTTTGTTAGAGGGTTCATAGGTTTTAAAATAATAAAAGAATCAGATCTGTATAAATCATATTGTAAAATGTAAAGTTATCACCTATATTATTATTATTATTATTATTATTATTATTATTATTATTATTATTATTATTATTATGTTTTTATATTTTTATGAAGGTCAAGTATTTAACAGTTTCTCAGAAAATAATTTTATTTTTACAAAACAACTATTATACCTTTCCAAAATATTCTTACTCTTGTATTTATATAATTTTGAAGCTGTTTACAATGAAGATATATTTAAACTAATACAATGTGGGTAACTTTTTTACACACTTCACATACTATCTTTAAGTTAGGACAATGTTTCAGGAACCAGGTTCCCATCCTCAGTCGTTGACCCCTTTGGGTGTAAAAAAGTTACCCTCATTGTATGAGTTTAAATTCTTACACTTATTTTCGTCCTCTGAAACCACCTAGAAAATGCCTCAGTTGAAATCTTTTTGGGGTATCACTTAGTATAATCCTATATGCTGTGACCCCTGTTCATCAGGTGAAAACTGGTGCCCATGAATTTTTCCTTGGTCTTTAGGAACAAGAAATCATAGGAGAGAGTGGGTGTAGTAATACTCTCACTTTTTCCTTCTTCAACTGGTGTCCGTGAATTTTTCCTTGATCTTTAGGAACAAGAAGTCATACGAGAGGGTGGGTCACTTTTTGCTTCTTTGAAAAAATCTAATGTTCAGACATCCCTGTGCACTGAATCATTGTAATGATAAATGGCGTATGTGCAATGCTTGATTTGGATACTGTGAACTTGGGAAGGTATTTTTTTTTACATACTACTTGATGATAACTACAATCTGTGTCCAAGATCGCTCAGGTAGATGACTCATCTTAGAGAAGAAACATGCCACTATTTTCTTTCCAGAGCTCCAACTCGTTTGGACTTTTATTGGCGGTCCATCTGCAGAAAAGTACCATGTGAAAGAGTGTCTTTTCATTCTGGGATCATAATGTACATTTATTTTTCATCATGTCACATTATTTTGAAATTTCATTTCATATTACAGGCCTCACTAAGCTATCTCCATCATTTCTCAAGCATAAAATTGCACCAATTCATTGTATTTTAGCATCTGTGCTGCAGATTATGGCACTAGACAAGCACATCTCTTGGTAAGTCAATAATATCATGAACCATGGTTTGTGCTGCTGTTGATCTAATATTTAGGTCCCTTCTATATTGCAGACTATCAGGTCAGGATCTTGTTCCAAATTTTGCTCACATTTGCTCATCATTTCCTTGGGCCATTTCTTTTGCAGGGCAACCAGGATGAGATTAATGTTCAGCAGACTTGAAAATTTACAGAATGAAAGGTCCATCAAGTAATGAGTGTAACTCAACACTGATCTTCAGTTATTGTACTTGTATGTAAAAATCAAATAAGAGATTGAAACTGTATGTGCATTCTTCAAGGTCAAAGAATTATTATTTCCTCTTAAATGAAATCACTCTCTGGTCATCAGAATAACAGTTTAGAAACAGCTAAAAACTTTTGGCCTTGTATTCTCTTAGCTTCTCCAAAACAATTATAAATGCAATAAACTAAAGATTTAAAACTTTCAGCAACTTTTATTTTGCTGGTCTGGTATCTCTGTGAAAGGTCTCCCACTACCCAAAGATAGTGCATATTTATCTGCATATTATGGCTATTTCTAAATATTGTCAGTCCCATTGGACAGTGTAAATAGAGAAACCCTTAGAAAAGCCTATTTGCAAGTGCATACTGCATACTAAAATGTGGTATGTAAGCATGGGACAATTCTTCCCCTCTGCAAATAATTGTTCATAATTCAGAAAAGAATCATACAAATAATAACTGAATCAAGCAAAAGAACTTGTAGACCACTGTTTAAGAAACTAAAAAAATTTCTTTAAGGTGTCTGTATATTAATGAAACAGTGAGGTTTTTAAAAGTTATCTTTCCAAAAGTATTAACCAATGATGCTATCCAGTTATAACAAAAGACAAAAACAGACAGGCACTTTACCAAAACTAACACTGCAGCTTTTCAACTTTGCAACTCATTTTGGAATAAAAATATACAATACCAACATGTATAAAATCAATAGACAAAAACCAAAGTTTAAAACAGCACCAATGGCCTTCTTGCTTCATCACTGCTTCTACATTATACAAGAATGCTTGAAACATAATTTTGTGTAATTCTGTGATTCCTTCAGTTCAAGAAACACTGCAAAAATTCATAATTATTGCCTGGCTTACAAATGTAAAGCTTTGTTGTAGTGCTAATGTATTCTGAAAGCAAAGGGAATAAGAAGAAAATGCATGTTTATATAATCCACTAAATATACTGGGTGAGTCTTCTCATCCTGTGGATTGGTAACTAGGCAGACCTGCATTTTACAGTTGATAGAAAATGCAGGTGCTCTCAAATGTGACCCACTACATTTACTGTCCTATAAGGGAGTTTACCTTTAGTTATATGTTCATATTGCTCCAAAATTACTCTTTTTTGTCTTTCCTTTGCATGCAAGAATATGTACAAAGAATAAAATATTCAATGCTGTATGTTTGTCATTTCACATTAATGTAAAGTTATTTGCATTTATGTTCAATAATGCATAATTTATAGTATTTTTGATTTAATTCAAATTAACAATAATTAATATTTTTACATTAACAAATATCACAGAATAATATTGCAATTTTAATGAGGAAGTCACTCGAATTTCACTAACTTTGTTCCACTTATTTCTCAGAAAAAGAATTACAGTTATTAAATGTAGGTTATAACTCTCTTATAAAATATGCCAGAATATGTAGCCGACATCAAAATAGCAATTTTTGACAAACCAGATGGAAAAAAAAAAATAGAGTCAGATCAGAATGTGGGAAAGTTCTAGAGCAACTGATAAAAAAAGAAAATCATCAAAAAAGGCCATATTAGAATGTACTCAGATCTGTAAAAGAAAAAGGTGTTATACTAGGGCTGACAAAGGAAACTAAACAGTCATAATGAATGGGATAGATTATGAAAACAGCATGTACAAATAACTAACTAGCCAGGGGTAATGAAAAAATGAAAACTGATTCTACCCAGAAATATATTGGTTCAGTTAGCAAATTATTAACCAAAGTAACCATTCTAAATGAGAATGGTTATACCAGACAACCCTACCACATCCAAAATCTATGGCCTGCCAAAAGTACATAAACTGGGTAAATGAGACCTTTGTAAACACAATAAATTCACCCCATGTACAATTTAATCAATTACCTTAAGAAAAATGTAATATTTTACTGAAGTATAAAAGCCAAAGCATAAAAAAAACTCATTAGAATTAATAGAAAGAATCAGACAGGTGAAACTAGAAAACGAATTTGCTAGCTATTATAATGTGGTCTCTCTGCTTCCCAGCATTGCCAAAGAAAAACTACTAATTAATGTAAGGAAATGGCTAGCCTCAATAAACCTATCTGGAGAATTAATAGAACAATATCTAAACCTCACCAAAATATGCATTAATCAAACCTACTTCACATTCAGAGGTAATATCTGTACACAAAGAAGGGTCTAGCAAGGGAAGTCCACTCTCACCATTCTTGGCAGATATGTACATGAGTTTCTTAGAAACAAAGTTAGTTAATGCTTTTCTACTTATACTCAAATGTTGGTATCATTTTGTAAATGAAAAATGGAAGGGTATGCAATAAAACTACTTACTCTACATGACAGCACTGTAAATTCACAATGGAAATGAAAACAACAACGTTTTTCCCTTCCTAAATATAACAATTATAAAAAATGGCAATATGCTGGAATATAGTATATTCAGAAAACATACCCATACAGATAATTACATAAAAAACAAACAGCCACAATCCAAAACAACATAATTTGCAATAATCAACAGCTTCACATTCAGATTAACAAACCTACCAATAAGCAAGGCAGAATACAAATCTTAGTACCAAAAAATTATAGATATAGCACAGAAAAATGGCTACACAATAGATCTGGTCAACAAGAAAATAGAAAAGTTCAAAAAACAAATAAAAAGACATCATCGCATTAAAAGGCTACAAAGGAGAAGACATATACAAGAAAATCACATTCCATCCATGGGCACACCAAAAATTCCAGAAGATTTTTAAAGATGCAAAAATTATTTTGACTCTAGTAAACAAATTCAATTTAAAAAGCCTCCTAAAAATGAACATAAAATACAAAATTCCCTCAGGAAAACAAGCATTTACAAAATCAGTTTGCAAAGATTGCAATATGAAATATATAGGCAAAATGAAATGAAACATTACCCTACGGTTTAAAGAATAGGTGAAAAATGTAAAATATAAACACACTGAGAAATCAGCGCATACCATTTCTAGCAAAAAACCACGAATTCCAAAAAACCAAAACTCTTAAAAGCCCTTTAAAAACCCATAGAAGTAATAGTGTGGGAAAATACATTCATAAACAAAAACAAGGAAAAATTAATTGATATTATTGTATGATTTAGTTGTACTACTCTTAATGCTTAAGGAAAATTTAGTTAATTTTTATCTTGCAAATAATATTAAACTCATCACTAAATTTGTAAAATATACAGAACAACATCTTAATACCATACTGAAGATGAAGGCAACAGACTTCAAAATATGTCCAAGTAACTAAGTAGAACAAAATTACTAAAAATTAAGTGATTTCTGCATAAAAATTGCAATATTATACTATATTTAACAGTGAAAATTCCTGCTATTGAAAAACACTTATCAAAAAAAGTGTGCTTTCATGAGCCGTTACTTGGACCTTCAGCACTAAAGCCCAGTGTGCGCACATTCATAACATGCTAAGAGGCACATAACAGCCAATTCAGCTGAAAACACCAGGATTCTATAAGTTTCTAATCCGCAGGATGAGAAGACTCACTCATTATTTATAAATACCGCTGAATTGTCCTGTATCATTTGCACAATTGTGTATCTTTTGATTTATAGTGTCAATAAATCATCTACCCATCTATCATAAATGCTGTTATGCTCCAAATTCAGGGAAAATGTTGAAGAACAGCACATCTACAACCAAAGAGCAGAAGCAAACCATAAAGGCTTCATTGTGGGCTCTCTCTGTTTATGATCTTCACAAACGACTTGTAAATGATTATCTCCTATGTCGTCGTGGTGCAACCTCCCTTCTCACCAGGGATACGTAAGTTTTTATTAAGTCTTTTAGTTTTGCATAGGCAAAAATATTTCAGTAACATGCAATGGGTTGCATTGCACATGCACATAAAATTAAATGTAAATAAAATTCTACATGCAAAATGCAATTAATTTTCTAATAGGCATTTGTCCTATCCTACCCTAGATTTTAGCAGTCTGGAGTAATGACCTAATATGGGAAGTAGATGCACTGATCATGCAATTAGTGTTAACTGACCTAAGATTAGCATTCAGTTAACCTAAATTAATATGGCAGTTTGCCTTTAGAAGGCACTTAGAACTGCTGTTCACTGCTGCTGAGAGAGGTAGATTATAGATCATTTGAGAAATCAATAGTCACACTTACCGTAACTCTTAACACTACACGGTAGTCTTTGAAATTTTCATAAATATTGTAATATAATAATTAAATAATGATGACCCACACTAGATGTGAAAAATGATTTTTTCCTTCCATAAGCAAATAAGGAATTAAAAAATACTGTTGATTAAGTGTATATGCCTAGTGCCATCTTCATTACCATATGGCAGTTGTAGCAGAAGCATTCTCTTGGAATCATTTAAATACAATTTGTGGTGGGCATGTTCAGTGACATGATTTGTTTTAATTGACTTATTCAGTATGAAGCTTTAACAAGTAAAGCTGCAGGAAATTTCCACCAGTAATATTGAATAACATTGCCAATTTTCGACCTAGCTTGAGTAACACAAACATTTATGCACAAGTTATAGTTTAATAGTGACTGGGAATTTATGAATTTCTCTAGGGTGAGATCCCTTTGAAATTGTAGAACTTGAGTAAACAATGTTAAACTCCTGCAATAGATATAATTAGTTCAGCATTTTCAGTTATAGTTGCATTGTTTCTTTGGATATTTGTTGGTCCTGATGGTGTAGTGGTAACCACACTTGCCTCCTAAACCCAAGATTATGGTTCGATTCCCACCAAAACCAATGGATTTTTTCAGGCATAAAACCTTAGTATAGCTTCCTTCGGAAGGGAAGTAAAGCTGTGGGTCTCGTACCTTACATTTATGTCATGATAAAGAACCTTAAGCCTGAAAAAATAGGCCTCTGAGCAAAATTTGCCAGCCATTTCACACCCTGAATTGAATGGAATGCTGATGATCTGAGATGTTAAAGAACGTCCATAAATAAACCAAATGAAAAAACAAAAGGATCTTTGTTATTTCCTGTTACCGCTTTATGATTTCTATTTCATTAACTGAAAGATAATTAAGGTACAAAGTGTCACTTAAAAAGTAATTTCCCACAGTTTTCTAAGAACATTTATTCCAAATGGTTGTAATTTTGTGACAATACAAATTGTTTCTTTTAACATACAATTTTTCTACATAGTCTCCCCCTACTGTACAGTATTACAACTACAATGGAACAAGTGCATATATTATTCCATGCCAGTGCCAGCTCTTGTTCTGCATACAGTCACGTCCTCACTGCATCATCACCTTCAAAGTAAATTCCATGCAGAGCATCTTTTAATGAGACCCAAAAAGGTAGAAATCTGACATGAAAGTGTTCCAATCCACATGTTTTATATGTTTAGAGTTTTGACTGGGCAGGATGTCCATTACATAGCACATCATGGAGATCAATTTCTTCATTTCCTGGTGCTTTTTAACTTTGGAGCTCAAGCACAATAATGCTCCTATCGACTGCACAACTTCCATACCCTACACCAAACATTTTGAGTGATCACCACTTTCATTTTCATGAACCAAAAATTCAATTATAGCTTGCTGCTTGTAGTGGGAGTATGCAACAGCCTCCATATTAACACTTCACCACAGCTCTGCTATTTGTTGAAATGACTTGAAACTCGATACTTGCATAGGAGAATCATTATATTTCAAGCATTTAAAAGTGCACTCTTCTATCTTTGTTAATGGCTGAGAGAGAAATATGGAGTAGTGACCAAGTGCCTCAAATCAAGGCATCCCAGGTTCGGTCCTAAATGAGGTTTGTGGCACACAAAGCAGCAGCTAAACAGACTTTCTCTGGGTACTCTGATTTCTCCTTCTATTCAATCCATCATTGTTCCATCATGTCACCCCCCTCTTCACCTTCATTATGTAGTTTGCTGATTATCGGTGCACATGTTCAAATAAACTATGCTACTGCCCTCTGCCACTCATTTGCAGAACACCAATGTCTATCTGGCAAGTAAGTTGGAATTAGAACTTAGTCATTCACTCACTTTTTGGATGATTTCATACATCTGCTTTACATCATGCAATAAGAATGAGAATAAAGTTGTTTTATGTTATAGATCTAAGGACAAGCATGATATTGATGTCATTAGAGAAAATCATCGGTTCTTGTGGGATGAGGAAGATACACCAGACTCGTGGGAAGCACGTCTTGCAAAAAGATATTATGATAAGCTCTTTAAAGAATACTGCATATGTGACTTAAGCCGATATAAGGAAAATAAGGTATAGTAATTTTTGTTGTAAAAAAGAAGTTTACAGTATACAGAAATATGTACCTATTAAAATACTATATAAATAAATTACATATTAACTTGAAAAGGCTAATTGGAATTTGTACAGTGAAGCTAAACATATAATTAAGATCATTGTATGATTGAGTAGAAGTGCACTCTCTTATTGTGCCCCACTTGTTTAAATTTAGTACATGTTTCACAACAATAGTTTGCATCATCAGCTAACCATTGTTGGCAGTAGATAGCTGATGATGCAGACAATTGTCTGTGAAACATGTGCTAAATTCAAACAAGTAAGTGGAACCAATAAGAGTGTGTAGTTCATCTCAATAATACAATGATCTTAATTAAATTACCTATTGTTTGTTATAAGAATTTCTGATAATAACTAAAAAAAAAAAGAATTAAATATCAGAACTGCCCATTTAGTTATGTCTGTTTAATGTAAACATATCATATATAGTTCTATTTGTTCACAAAATAAAAATAATGCTATTAAGTTTTATATTAGTCCCTGGCTCCATTCTATAATAGTTTTAAACAGAACTTAATGAACTGACACATGCTTTTACTTTCCAAATTTTGCATTTCAATTAAAAATAAAAAAAAAAAAAAAGGATCATTGTATATTTATTCAGAATGGGAACTAGCAACTTGAAGAATGATATTTATTATCCTCAGCACTTGAAACCTACAAAGCATAGTGACTTTGTTTTCTGGATTAAGGAAATTTCTGATTCTTGTAGCATCGTAAATCCAATGGAAATGACCTCTTTAATTCAAATCCCTAAAAATATGTAAAGCATCTCCTTTTAAAGCTTTAAAGGTAATTTCTATTATGACTTTGATGAGAACTCAGGAAAAATTATAATAAGTTATGTCTTAGTTGATCTCAATCAGATTGCTTTATGTTGGTCCTGGTGGTGTAGTGGTAACCATACTTGCCTTCTAAACCCAAGGTCGCGGTTTCAAACCCGGCCAGGATCGATGGATTTTTTTGGGCGTAAAAATCCTAAGTATGGCTTCCTTTGGAAGGGAAGTAAAGTCATGGGTCCCATGTCATACATTTACGGCACGAAAAAGAACCTCAAGCCTGAAAAAAGAGGCCTCTGAGCAAAATTTGTCGGCCATTTCACGCCCTGAATAGAATGGGATGCTGATGACCTGAGATGTTAAAGAGCGTCGGTAAATAAATGAAATAAAGATTGCTTTACTCAAAAGAAATGTTTAATGTGCACCATGAAAATGATATCATATCATGCTTGGAACTTTGTGTTTCATTGGTGATGTGTTTGAGGTCTTCAGCATTGTACTATTGAATTACATAGTGCTCATGTTGTCAGTGCAAGTTAATTTTATAGTAATGAGTTCATTTTCAAAACCATATTCATTTGCACCTAATAAATAAGATATTGATTTGCAATTCTTAAAAACTTTTTCAGTAGCAGAACAGCAATGAATGGCTTATAATGATGAAAAAACATTTATTTGCGTGATTTGCATGCTAAATATCAAAATTGTTGCAGATTGCTATGAGATGGCGAACAGAGCAGGAAGTGATTGATGGAAAGGGTCAGTTCAGTTGTGGAGACAAACACTGTAAAAAATCTGAAGGTTTGCGAACTTGGGAAGTGAACTTCGCATATAAGGAATTAGGGGAAAGGAAAAATGCATTAGTTAAGCTTAGTAAGTAGTATCGTAATTTTCTCTCCTAAGTTGATTTGTATATGTAACTTACATTATAACCCATTGAGAGCTTCTGTTTAAGGATTTTTAATGTAGTAGAAAGAATAAGTACATTCTGATAAAGTAATGCTAAATTATAACACTGTGGACACATAATATTAATCCTCCTAAGAAAGAACGGTAATTTCACTAATGGCATAAGAGTACTTTACTTCATCATTGTATTCTCTTGGAGATGTATGAATTTCATATTAATATATGAAGAAAAAAAACTTTTTCATTAAATGTATATTTTTCAATAAACTACACTGAACAAACTTCAAGAATATGAACAAACTTCAAGAATAAGTTTTATTCAGATACCACACCAGGCATACTAAGATTATCAGATGTGACATATATCATGAGATTCTCATAAAAACTATGAAGAATCTTTGTTAGTATAGCTTGCAATGTTGTTTAGGATAGTAATGAAGATTGCTACAACTGGAAACTGCCTCAAGGTTAATCATGAAAAAATTTTCAACTGTTATATTATAGCAACTACCACACAGTAGCTTATTCTGAGAATTGCACTGCAATTGGAGAAACTTTCAAAGAAAAGAAGAGCTATTACAAATGGCTAGAGTGTGCATTCATACTATTACAGTGTTCACTATAGCATTCACTAGCATTTATATATGCGCTTGCTTTTTATTTATTTTTTTTTCCCCTCCCTAAATTATTCTATGGGTATTACTTTAGCTTTGTGCACATACACACTATCATAAAAAATAATCAGAGAAGCAGAAATAAACAAAATACTGAAAAAGTCACACAAATGGTATAATGTTTCAAATGTACATTTTAAAACATATGCTGTTTGAAATATTGCAATATTTGTGTGACTGTATCATTGTGTTATTTATGCCTGTCTTAGTTCTTTTTTAGCTAAATTGTTCTGTATGCATTACTTTAATTTTATACAGGAATTTAATTTCAAAACCTCCCAATCTAAATATCTACCTATATAATTTAAAATTAATTTCAACATAAAAAAAAAAATGTCAATTTAGATATTGAGGAGGGAAAATCTTCAGTGGATAAAATATTTTAATATTGCTTAAAAACATCTTCATGGTCTCATTCTTAATGAACAAGGGAACAGACTGAGTTAAAAACATTTTGGTTGCTAGTGGCCATTGGGGATGCTGATATTTATCATTTTTTCCCTAGCTTCCCAATAAAGAGCTTCCATATTATTTTTCATTTGTTTGTTGCTATCTATTTTGCTGAATTTCAGTAGACGTTCTTTATTTAAGATAATATTCTCGTCCTTACACAGTGGGCAGTGGCTGTCCTTGATTAATTTCATCCTGAAGAGATGTTCTGACAGGCAATCATGCCCAACAATAACAAATAATGGGCAACTGCAATTTTTCTTGGTTTCAATAAAATATGTTTGAAAGTTAAAAACATTTAAAATATTAATATAATGATAAAACACTCTTAACGTTTCACTCTCAAAATTTAAAAATTCAGGACATGTTCATGAGACCTTTGCTCACATCATCACTGTTAATCTGTCGTTTTATCCAGTCATTTAACAGTTGACTATGTGAGCAAAGGTCTCACTAAACATATCCTGAATTTTTAAATTCTGAGAGTGAAACGCTAAGAGTGTTTTATCATTGTATTAATATTTTAAATGTTTTTAACTCAGTCTGTTCCCTTGTTCATTAAGAGTGAAGTTTAAAGCATTTTAAAATATTTTATCTACTGCAGATTTTATACTCATTTTCACTGTGTTGATTCCTGAATACATTAGAATTGGAATTAAGGGGAAAGTTTAAAACTAATACTGAATAAATTTTAAGTTGACATAAATGTTTAAAAAGAAGGCACTTTCTAGCAAGAGAATTGCCCTTTAGTTTTGCATTTGTCACCTATAAATTAATTAGAAGAACAAATGTAAAAACATAGAGATAGGTACAGAATATAGCTGAAATCACTGATTGATTTCCCCTCTACCTCCATAAGAATATGTAAATGTTTACATAATCCTTTATACTAAGTTACAAGGGTAGATAAAAATAGCAAATTTGCGGAGGAGTTAGAATCAATACAGTTTCACCCTCTTAGTCTGTTTATGCTCATTTCAATATGTATTTACAGTAAACTAGTTCAATTTTTAACTATGTGATAATACAGAATTGTTATAAGACAGGTGGACATGCTAACTATGTGATAATTCAGAATCGTTATACGACAGATGGACATGCAAGTACACACACAAATATATTAAAAGTCTTTCTCCTTTCTGCAAGATATAACCAAACTACACAAATTGAACAGTTATAAATAATTGTCAAAAGACAACAACCATTTTTTACTTTCATTGTGACTGCAGAATGTTTCGATTATATAATTTATTCTGCTAATTTGTTAAAGCATGTATAACCCCTTAAAACAATCTTTCTCTATGCTTTACTTACTACAAATATGACATTTTACTAAAGTAATTATAATCATTTTAATAATTTTGAATAAAAACATTTTATAAGATTATACAAGTTTATAAATACTACTGAAACTCATTACATCCAACTTACAAATAGGTGATTCATTTATGTTTGAATTGCCCATGTATAATGTAAATGCAACAGAATAACTAAGTACATTTCAATAAGCTATAGTATTTTACGCATTTGATAATCTTTTAAAAGCTGCCTACATTCCTTTGCTTAAATCAGTTCACTACAATCATAAGCTTATTTGAGTAATTTGTCTAACAGTGATAATAATGCATTTCACTGCAACTGAAGCATAGGCATGTAAATGTTACTAGCTCAGCATTTAGAAACCCAATGAAATAATGTTGCAATGTAATTTGTCTCTACAGTTCACTTCTACCCTAGAGATATGCAGTAGTTCACATCAGTCCATTTAGATAATGAAAATTGTGATGATATTTAGCATTTTATGAATGGTGATAAAAAAAAAAACCTACGAGTAATTCCAGTTCTTCTATCAACTCTACATAGAGTTATCACATTGCCCAGCAGTATGTTTGCAAGTCTTCCAACCATTCTCAACATTTCTCCTCAATCAATCAATCAATGAGACTATCTCTTAACAATATACCTATTTAAATTGTACTTAGGAAGCTATAGAATGGTAATATACCCTATTAGAATTTATTAAATATGTTCACACTAACTCCATTTAGCAAAACTTTGGAATCCATTAAGGGGGGGGAGAGGGAGAGAGAGAGACGCACACACACACACAAAATAAGTCATATCCCCATACCATGCCAAATATGCAGTGTTCTACAACATGGCACTCATAATAATTAACATCCTATATCGCAGAAACAGAATACCAACAGATAATTAATATAGGAGTAATCAATGGTTTTAACAAAGACACAGTAAAAGCATTATCAGGCAAAAATCTATGAGAGGTTTTCACTGAAGAACAAGGAAATATACAACCTCAAAAGTTTTGTTTAAGAAAAATAATTTCATCATAAAAAAAATTAGAAAAAAATTAATGAATTTTGATTTTCCACCCACAGATAAATAAGTTCCTATTTGAAAAGACTACCACATAGAGTTGGTCAACAGCTGATTATGGGAGTGATTGCCCCCAAAACATGTCCTAATGTTGTATAAGTAAGAAGAGTTAGTGTGAACCTATTTAATAAATCCTAATAGTATATACCTATACTATTTGGATAACTCAGTTTATTTAGAGCCATAAGGGGAAAAATTAAGGCAAGGTGGGTAGCTTTGGCAGTTGTAATATGTTACAAATACCTATGATACTACCTACATCTCTGCAGTTGAAGCTGAATATTTATGCAATTTGATCAATATAAAGTGTTATTATTATTCCTAAGTTCATGTCTAGAATATACCATACCATACCATTACATGCTAACATGTAATACAGAAAATAAACAGCAGTTTATGGTTTGTTCTGTTTACATTATTTTGGTCATTTATGATAAAACTATGAAAAATAAATACTTATCTTGTTTTAGGGCTATGTCTAGATTGCTCCTATAAACTTAACTATCATCATAAGAAAAAAGAAGTCACCAAAGATAAGAGAAAAAGGAGTGGGATAAAATCACCTACATTGCCAAAGAAAGTAAAGATTGCTGGAAATGAACAAGATGCATTACTTAGAGAAGAAACTCAGGCTACCGAAGATGGTAATAATGACGAGGAAAACACTGTGTGGCGAGAGGGAGGGACAGGTGTATCAGAGGAGAAATCAAGGGACGAAGAATTCCAGGAATATCTTGAAGAGCTCTTTATGTAATTAAAAAGAGTAACAAAAATTCTGTGCTTGTAGAGACATTTTTATTCATTGCATTTACATATTCATATTTTTAGATTGTAGTAGTACATGAAAAAAGTTATGAAATAAATATCTACCTAAAGTCTTCTGCAAGATTTTTTTACTTTAAAATTCCTTAAACCCATGCTTGCAAATTATGAAATTGTTAAAATACTATTTGCTTTAGAGAAGATCTTGGTAAATATTTATAAAATAATAATCATTTAATTCTGGTACTATTATTTTCAACATATAATAATTACTTAAATGTAAATTGGAACTTCACACAGTGAAGCCAATCATATTAATGAATATCATTGTATGATTCAGTTGAACTACACACTCTTAAAGCTTCACTTACTTTTCATAAATGTATGGAACCGGTTTCGAGAACATTTTGTTCCCATCTTCAGCCATGCTAAGGTTCAACTGTCGGATCATTCGTTAAGCTGTGGGAATGTATATTCTGCTCTGGTGGCGGTGTGATAAACTTGTAGTTTATGTTTTCATCCCCGACAATGTCGAAGTTCATTATGCTGTCTTTGTATTTGTAGATGTAGATTTTCTCCCAGGTTGCTAATTCCGTAGGTCCTTGTACTGATTTTAATAATTTTGTTTTATTTATTATGTTGTGATTTTGTGTCCAAAAATGATATGCTACTGCTGATTTCTCTATTTGCTTGTACTTTATGTTCCTGAAATGTTCCTTTAACCGTGTGCCAATGTTTCTCTTTGTTTTCCCTATGTAGATTTTTTCACATTCTGCACAGTTTATTTTGTAAATACCTGATTTTTCTTCTTGTGGAATACTGTCATTAACATTATCTATCAGCAAATTTTGAACATTAAATCTATTAATCGGTGCCAACCTGATATTAAAATCTTTAAGAATATTCTGAAATTTTTTTGTGGCCCATGGATATATCAAAGAAACCACAACACTTTCAGCAAAAAAAGATAAACTTATTTTTAAAAAATTCACATATCATCCATGGGCCACAAAAAAATTTCAGAATATTCTTAAAGATTTTAATATCAGGTTGGCACCGATTAATAGATTTAATGTTCAAAATTTGCTGATAGATAATGTTAATGACAGTATTCCACAAGAAGAAAAATCAGGTATTTACAAAATAAACTGTGCAGAACGTGAAAAAATCTACATAGGGAAAACAAAGAGAAACATTGGCACACGGTTAAAGGAACATTTCAGGAACATAAAGTACAAGCAAATAGAGAAATCAGCAGTAGCATATCATTTTTGGACACAAAATCACAACATAATAAATAAAACAAAATTATTAAAATCAGTACAAGGACCTACGGAATTAGCAACCTGGGAGAAAATCTACATCTACAAATACAAAGACAGCATAATGAACTTCGACATTGTCGGGGATGAAAACATAAACTACAAGTTTATCACACCGCCACCAGAGCAGAATATACATTCCCACAGCTCAACGAATGATCCGACAGTTGAACCTTAGCATGGCTGAAGATGGGAACAAAATGTTCTCGAAACCGGTTCCATACATTTATGAAAAGTAAGTGAAGCTTTGAGAGTGTGTAGTTCAACTGAATCATACAATGATATTCATTAATATAATAATTATATTAAGATTATTGTGTGATTGAGTGGAACTATCACTTTTTTGCTCCACTTTCTTGTTAAATATGTAGAACCAGTTTCACAAACACTTTGTTCACATTGTCGACTGGAGGATAAACTTTTATGCTGTGGGGATGTGTAATCTGCTTTGGTGGAGATATTTACTAAAATGAGTTGTGCAGAGTGCACAGTGTGAAAAAATCTACATTGGAAAAAACAAAGAGAAATATAGGTACATGGTTAAAAGAACATTTCAGAAACATAAAATGCAAGCAGTTGGAGAAATCAGCATGGCATTGCATTTCTGGACTGAAAACCATGACATATTGAAAAAAACAAAATTATTAAAATCAGTGCAAGGACCTACAGAATTAGCAACATAGGGGAAAATCTACATTTACAAGTACAAAGACAGTTTAATGAAATTCGACATTCTGGTGATGAAAACATAAAGTTCATCACACCTCCACCAGAGCAGATTACACACTCTCAGCATAACAGTTTATCCTACAGTCGACAATGCACTGATGATGTGAACAAAGGGTTTGTGATACCGGTCCTACATATTTTAAACATGTAAGTAGAGCAAAAGAGTGTTAGTTCAACTCAATTGCATAATGATCTTATATGATTAGCTTCACTGTGCAATGTTCTAGTTAACAATTTTAGTTATATAATAATAATGAATTATCTCCCCCCTCCAGAAGAGAGAAAAGATCTTGTTTAGAAACTTTTAGAAAAAAAAGTTCTTGTCACAAATATTTCAATTTGTTTCTCTATTCTTTAGTCTTAATAATATATGCTTCTTTACTCAATTTTCAGTACATGCAGTGGCAAAATCATTTTGAAAAAAGTTCACTTAGCTCCTTTCTCTACTCAATGAACAGAAATTAAATGCAAGTTACTGAATATTGGAGAATAATTCATCATTTACAAACAGGAATACCAAAATTAAAGGAGCAATATTTATTCTGGAATTAACAGTTCATTAAAGATGCACTGAGAATAAGTCATAACAACTGCAAAGAGTGATTGCTATGTAATTATTTGTAAATAATCAGAAAAATTATGAAATGATTGGCCACTATAGTTGTTCTTTATAAAACTTTAACCACATTGTTAAAATTTAGTTTGTTTGGCATATGTGATGCTTCTATATAGTTCATACCTCATGGAGAAGGAATAAATTATGCTACTGACATGATTCCTTTCTCCTACTAATTAAGGTAGAGGAAATTAATTTACTTCACTTTAGAACATCTCAGACATAAGAGGGTGTTTTGATATTAAAGGGAACAAGTTCAGTCCTGCAACACATTTATTTTTCGACATAGTACTCTCAAAATTTAATGCAATGCTCCAACATTTCTCCTTGTTGGCAATACCCTCCTGGAAGTGGCTTTCTTACAGGTCCTCAAAAATACTTGTTTACCTCCTGCATGACCTCTTCGTTTGGATTAAATTTTTAATCAGCCACAAAATGTTTGTGAACAGGGCAGATGCAGAAGCATTTCAAATCATAATTAAGGCTATTTGCCCTGAGAAATACACTGCACATTGTCATAGTGAACACTTTTTGGCCATTTTGGGACATCACTGTGTTCAGTCTATCCAAAAGTGATGTATAGTATTCTCCAGTAATGGTTTTCCCCATCTTCAAGTAGTCAATTGTGAGAATTCCTTTTGTGTCCCAAAAAACTGATGCCTTCACCTTTCCAGTGGATTCTCACTTTTCTGGGGGGTTCGCCTCATGCAGTTCATTTTTTTCCAGTGTATTATAATGAATCCACCTTCATTCAATCACAAAATACCATAAAAAATCAGCTGGATTAATCTTAAACATTTCCAAATAGTCTGTCAATATTTGCTTGTGAACCAAGTTACTTATCAAAACACCCTCATATTGCCTTTGAATTCAGACTCATTAAGGTTAAATGAAAATTTATGAAATTTCTTTTCTTTAGTCTGATTCAATCATATGGTTCTGTAACATCTAGCAGGGCTTGGCTCATATAATCTTTCATTTTACTACTTATCATTTTCCTTTCATTATGCATAATCTGTAGGTATATAATTATTTAAAAAAATGCCCAAAGGTGGAGCTTGCTTGTGCCAGATTTTGCCTTATAACTCAGTTCTCTAATGCATGCATCTCAGGGTCAAATCTTTCAAACACAGAAATTGAGCAGTAGTACATAGGTGTAGATCAGCATTAAGTTTTATTTATTTGGCTTATTTACAGATGCTCTTTAACATCTCAAGTTATCAATGTGCCATTCAATTCAGGGCATGAAATGGCAGATAAATTTTGCTCAGAGGCCCCTTCTTTCAGGCTTGAGGTTCTTTTACGTGTCAGAAACCTACAACAGGCTTTATTTCCCTTCCAAAGGAAGCCATACTGAAGATTTTACACCCAAAAAAATGCCATCAACCCTGGTCGGGATTGAACACAATCTTGTGTATAAAGGCAAATATACTTACCACCAGGACCAACCCCTCCCTCTGTTTATGTATATTAATTGATCTACATTAAGTGAAAATGGCCAAATGGCATGTTACACTTGTATGGTGCACTGGTTGTCATGAAGTACATTTGTATCGTAAGCAGGGTCAGTTGATGAAAAATCATTACAATATTATGGAAGATTTGAAGTGAAAGCTGTAAAAGGAGAAGTTGGAAATAACATTTCTTGAAAGTTTCAGGCAGTAATTAACAGAATTACTCTACTTTCAACACTGATGCAAGATCCTGAAACCGCCACTGGTGGCCGAGGTTGGTAAGGCACGGACTCATGAGCGGGATGTCTGGGGTTTGAATCCTGCCAGGATCATACTACCTTAGTGAGGTTTCTTCCAGGTTTTCCTCAGTCCTTGTAAATGGCAAATGCCAGGAGGTACCCTAAACTTAGGTCTGGAACATTTCCTTCCTTAAAAAACATCCTTTCCCAATCATTTCCTCTCATGTATCATCAATGTCCACTGCCTGTGGTGCCTCAGTAGTAAAAATAGGCATTAAACATTATTCAAAAACAAACAAACAAACAAACAAACAAAAAAGAGGGGGGAAAAAATGGATCCTGAATGGTGAAGGAGTACAATCTTCAGAGGGCATATATATTTAGGAAAAATGATTTTATTGCGGTAAGTAATTATGATCTCAGATGGGCCACATACAAGCCAGTTTTGCTACCTAGAGTTGGAGTGGTGGAAGAAGGGGGAATTTGCTTCATGTATTTTTGTGTACCCACTGGTAGTAAACATTTTCTGTGCATTTACAGTTCAACATGAGTTTTGACTTATACTCTCATTTACATAGTTTAATGTCCCTCACTACAACAAAGGTCTTAAGAGATGATGAATGTTTGATGAAATGAGTGTGCAAATGAGCCTGGAATCCACAATACTTAAAAGTTACCTGACAATTACTTTTCCAGTTTAAGGAAAAACTCAGAATAGCTTTACCCAGGACCTTTGGATTTATAGGCAGATACCCTGACCACAAGACCATGGAGGCAGTGATCATGGTACATGTTTATTAAAGCATGCAAAATGCCATATATTTTTCAGATGCAGGATTTTATCAAAATTAGTCATTAATTAATTTGGATAGTGGATTTATGCAACTTGAAATGTAAAATGTAGCCATTCACCATATTTTTAATATTAATTAATAATAAAAGCTAATATTCACTGCAATTTCTTAGCCCTTTATCTTTCTCCACTTTGTCAAATTGCATTGTCAAAAGCAATGAGCCAAAGGTTTGTAGACACTTGCCAGTTGGAGAGACTTTCATTTTAATACTAGAAACAAGAACATTTACTGATGAGTTGCTGTAACTGATTTTTCTCACTATATTTTTCATCACTACAACTTAACCCATTATTTAAAAGGATAAGTGCATTCTAGCTCAGCAACAAATCTGTATATTTCTAGTCCTACAATTGATCATCGCAGTCAGTTGTTATTGTTGTGTATACATAGAATTAAGGATGGAATTGGAAAGGTTTCAAAATTGTTTTCAGTGAACATTAGAAAAGTAAGTTTGAAAACAAAATCTCTATTTCACTTACAAAGAACTTTTTATCATTACAAGGCTTTTACTTTATTTTTAATTCTTTAAGGTTCTCAATCTCTGATACTTTGTATTTCTGAAGAGCATTTTACATATACTATTAAACCTTTAAAGAATGGAAAATATAAAAAAATATTAAACTACGTAAAAAAAATTTAAAACACTAATATTAAACAATCAGAAAATAACACTTTCTATTTAAAATTGCCCAAATACAAAGAGAATTAAATGAATTTGCCATTTATTAACTTGCCGCAACTAACTGTACAGTTATAAATTTATAATTTTATCCATAAAACACATAAATGCTATGAAATGCCACATTTGGACAAAGTTTCAATCTGAACATCTTCTAGAATTCTTTATGTTATTTCCTTCTATTAATGTGTATAAAACATTGGCACTCTATCAACATTTTGGGAAATATTTTATCTAAAATGTGATAAAATCTTACCCGCACAAATACCAAATGCTCAACATTGTGTTTTTATACCAATATAAAAAATTTTAAAACATACTTTCAAACTTCACATAACATAAACACATGTACATAAATTATTAGCTCACAATTTGCACTTTTAGAATAAAAATATTTTCTGTAAGCACTACTGAAAGTATAAACAATTACAAAGAGCTGCCTTCATTTTGTGCTGTGCAGAAGTTGTGCCAGACAGGTTAATGTACAACAGATATTTGGTTCAAATATCTTATAAACATTATTACTATTTTCAGAAATATGGTTCATGGACTAGAGCACACAGTCACATTTAACTTATAGAACAAACTGATCACACAATTACAAAGTGTTGATAACAAGAATCAGTCAAATATGTTATTAAAGACACAAAACAAAAGTTTTATATTAGTTGGCATATTGAGCAGTTATGTTTCTGCTAACATTTATGTGGCTAATAAGATGCTATCACAATTGTGCCAATCACCATCCAGGTTTCACACCCTGTGTTAGTGGCAAGCTTCCAGTTGGTTTATCAAGAACCAAACTACTTTGATATTCACCCTGCTTTCTCCTCAGATGATTTGCTGTCTGTTTCTTCATCAGAATAATCTTCATCATGGTTGTGAGTCACACTTCTAGGAGTTGTAGGCCGAGTATGTGGTATTTGGCTTACAGTTCTCTCCAGTGACTGTAATTAAGCAACATTGAACCCACAATAAATTTTAGATATAAACAATGTAATACAGTTTTTTTCACACTAACTCTATTCACTTACATAAAATTTGGACATATGTTTCCGGAGTGATCCCTCCCATCTTCAGCCTGTTGACAAACTGTCGTTAAACGTCGTTTAACAACAGTTTGTCAACAGATTGAAGATGGGAGGGATCACTCCGGAAACATATGTCCAAATTTTATGTAAGTGAATAGAGTTAGTGTGAAAAAAACTGTATTACATTGTTTATATATATACCACTCCATTGTCAACAGCTTCGTAAGTACATTTAATTGAATAAATAGCCAATGATCACAAACAAACAAACTCTGTCCTGTTTTGGAGTAAATGCTCTTTTCCTGCCTCTTCCTTTCACTCAGTCAACATTCCCCTTATTACTGAATTTCTTTAATATTTTGAAATGGTAGACCGATGAAAACCTGTTTTAGAGGCTGTCTCTAGTGCTTTGACCAATGGAGGGATAAGCAAAAATAGCATTAATTTCACTCCTTTGCCCATCTTGTCAGCAAAATATCTTAAAAAATGAGGCTATTTTTTTTTTTATTTCTGCTGTGTATACTGAGAAAGCACTGCCAAATTGCTAAATATCGCCTATTATTAACTTTCTTAACGATTTTTATACCGCAATATCAAAAGCAAATGTATTTATATATATCATTTGTTTTCATTTGTTAATGTTGTTACCAAAAATATTAAAAGCTAGAACCCATTTATACCACTACCACTACCACTACAATAATAATAATTTGTGATTCTCCAATAGTTATCTATATGCCACAATATGCATTTGTTTCTGCCTCTGTAGTTATAATGTAGATGTAACAAAATGCTACCTGGATGCAATTAAATGGCTAATGAAAGTTAGTTTACATGTTATCTTTGAGCTTATATACCATAAAATGTACTAATTATTCCTGAAGATGTAATATTTAATGAGCATGCAAATAATAATATATAACAAGTTGTATCTTTCCACTACCAAGACATTTAAAATATAAATAATAAATAAGTTATCAATATGTAAATAATGACACCTTGGTAGTAATTTTAAAGCAGCTTGAGGATAAAAAACTATCTGCATTATTAACATTATCAATCTATCTATTGAGTGGAAAAATCACTAATTAATCCTTATTCTAAAACAAGACAAGACAGCTGATAATATTAACAACTATAGACCAATTTCTTTAACAGTATTATAGCAAACAGCAAATACTTAATGTGAACAAGATTAAACTGGTTCCTAGAAACAAACAACATACTAATATCATTATAAACTGGATTCAAACATCTAAAAGAAAATGTGATTCATCTATCTCAAGATATTAAAGAGGCTTTTAAGAAAAATCGTAATACCATAGCAACTTTCATCTATTTTGAAAAAGCATATGAGATAAAAGTAACTTGAAAAGCTTATAAAGCTGCAAGTACAGAATACTATGCTAAATTAAGCTGTGCTCAGAACATTCCTTGAGGGAGATCCATTTTTATTTATTGAAATTAGCATGTAGTATTATTATATCTTGTAGCACATTCCAATCAATATGGAAATAAAATAACATGAAAAGCTTATAAAGCTGTGAGTACAGAATACTATGCTAAATTGGAATTCACATAGTTCCTCTTTCAGAGATTTTGTGCTACAAGATATAATAATATTACGTCCTAATTTCAAGAAATAAAATTTGAATCTCCTTCAAGGAGCTGTTCTGAGCACAGCTCTATTTAACATCTAATTAATGATCTAATCTTCACTGTATCAACCTCAGAAATAAAAAACAACTCTTTTTGCAGCTGACTTGATTATATGAACTTTTCATATTAGATAAGGACATGCCTCAATGGAAATGACAAACCATCTAAAACCATCTAGAAAGATGGAACCATAATTTGATAACTTTTAATACTGAAAAAATAATATTCCAAATATTTAGCTTAAAGAAAAAGAAAAAATAAACAAATTACAATAAATTAAACCAAAAACAAATATTTTGGAATGATTTTTTCCAACTTATGTCCTACACATGGCTAATGTGAAAAAATAATTTACATACTGAAATTAACCCCTACAGTTGGTGGTTAAACTAGAAGCTTGGGTTATACAAGTACTTGTTGAGCATTACAAGTCACCTCTTAAGAAATTAATCTTAGAAAAGAAACCTTAGGTGGTCTTCAGGGTATATAGAATTAAGATGAGAGGGTTTCATGGTTCTGTGCACGGATGAGGACACGGTAGCTCAGTTGGTAGTGCATCAGCCCGGAAGACTGAAGATCTGTGGTTAGAATCTTGGCCATGACCCACATTACTCAAGTCTGATTCTTCATTTCCGAACTTATGTCCTACACATGGCTAATGTGAAAAAATAATTTACATACTGAAATTAACCCCTACAGTTGGTGGTTAAACTAGAAGCTCGGGTTATACAAGTACTTGTTGAGCATTACAAGTCACCTCTTAAGAAATTAATCTTAGAAAAGAAACCTTAGGTGGTCTTCAGGGTATATAGAATTAAGATGAGAGGGTTTCATGGTTCTGTGCACGGATGAGGACACGGTAGCTCAGTTGGTAGTGCATCAGCCCGGAAGACTGAAGATCTGTGGTTAGAATCTTGGCCATGACCCACATTACTCAAGTCTGATTCTTCATTTCCGAACTTATGTCCTACACATGACTAGTGTGAAAGAACAAATTCCATATACTGTTGTAAAAGTTCTTGGCTTGGCTTAGAGATATCCTAAAGATGGCGAACTTACAATGATAGTTAAATATCATCCTTTAGACAGTGTGCTGTAAAATTTCAGACACATAAATGTAGTCATTTGTTTGTGAGATTGTAGTGTTAAAATTTTATACAAAATGGATAAAAATGAAAAAGTTGGTTAAACTAGAAGTCTGGATTATAAGTGTTCATATGGTACTACAAGTTGCCTCTTAAGGAAACTATCTCTCATAGCACAGAAACCTTATGGATGTTTCCAGGGTATTAGAATCAAGTAAAATGTTTGTGATTCTGTGCTTAGAAGAAAATACACTGCCAGGGGTGTTCTAAAAGTTCTTGGTCTGGCTTGAGATATTGTTAGGATGGCCAAATTGCTATGGCAGTTTTTAAGTATCATTCTTTAGATTGCGCGCTGTAAAGTTTCAAATGCATAAATTTAGTCACTTGTTTGTAACGATCATGTAAATAAACTACTGTTAACATTTTCTACAAAATGAATAAAATTTAAATAAGAGCTGTGATAAAGTACTTCATTTTGAAGGGTTTAACCCCAACAGAAACACAAATGAAGTTAGATTCCACATTAAAGGATTCTTCCCCTTTGTTTTTGACATTAAAAAGCGGGCTGCTTAATTTTAGCATGGTTGTACATACATTCAAGATGAGCACTCAAGTCATGCTAAAACTGCTATGATCAACGAGATTGTGACAAAAATTCACATTGCCGCACTCAATGACCATGACTGAAGATATCAAGTTGGTGGCACTGCAAAGACCCAGATAAACAATATCCACAACATTTTATCCAAAAATTTGGGTATAACAAAGCTTTCCACTGGATTGGTGTCACTTTGTTAAAATGGACCAAAAATGCATTCAAATAACATTTTGCAAGAGAGTTTAGATTTGTTCAAAGCAATTGCAGTGAGTTTCTCTGTTACATAACAATAGATAAAACAAATTCATCACTTCATGCCAGAGATGAAGGAGCAGTTCAAACAGTGTTTGTGTGGCAAAAAGTGAAAATGCACCAAAGAAAGCAAAAATAGTTCCATCTGCAGGAAAAGTCATGGCTATTATCTGGGATTCTCATGGTATGACTACCTCCACAAGGGCAGAACCTTGACCACTGGACCAACTGAAGGATTCTATTGAGGATAAACAACCACTACTTGTAAAAATGAAAGTTCTCTTTCATTATGATAATACACTTTCATACATGTCTGGGATTGTTGCTGCAAAACTGCATGCACCATCACATGTGGCCGAGGTCGTTAAGGCAACGACTCGTGAGCGGGAGGTCTGCGGTTCGAATCCCGCCAGGACCGTCCTCCCTGACTGGGGTTTTTTGCAGGTTTTCCTCAGTCTTCATAACTGGCAAATGCCGCGGAGGTACCTAAACTTAGGCCTGGAACGCTTCCTTCCTTAAAAAAAATCCTTTCCCAATTTATCATTTCATCTCATGTATCATCAGTGTCCACCGCCTGTGGTGCCTCAGTAGTAAAAACGGGCGTTAAACACTACTCAAAAAAAAAAAAGAAATGCATGGCCTTTGCTTTTAAGTGCCTCCACATTCGCCATATTTGTCAAATTTAGCTCCCAAACCTGAAGAAATGGCTGGGTTGACAAAGATTCACATCAAATGATGAGGATGAGAATGTGGTTGAGACACATGCTTATTTTTCAGAGTTAGACGAATCTAACTTTACTGAGGATATTAAAAAGTTGAAAAGTCAGACTAAATGTATTGATTGGTTAGTTGACTAAGTTGAAAAATGAGTTATTGATTATAAATTTCAATCCTCTTTCTTGTTCAAACACCTGTTACTATATTATTAAACATTTCATTAGTCAGTATAAAATTGTTAACTTCACAGATTAATATACAAATATTTTTATAGTTATAGGGTATTTCAAATTGTTGTAAATATGATCATACTTAATTGATATCATTGTACGATTCAGTTGAACTACACACTCTTAAAGCTTCACTTACTTTTCATAAATATATGGAACTGGTTTCGAGAACATTTAGTTCCATACATTTATGAAAAGTAATTGAAGCTTTGAGAGTGTGTAGTTCAACTGAATCATACAATGATATCAATTAATATGATTGGCTTCACTGTGCAAGTTCCAATTTACATTTAAGTAATAAATGATCATACTTGTTGCCAAATGGTCTTTTACAAATATAAAATTTTCATATTTAAAACAATTACCCCATAAAATGCTATTTTCTCACATTTGACAAATAGTTGATTACCTCATGAGAGTTTTTAGGCTGCTTTTTTTCTCCCTTCCCAACAATCCTGAAATTTATTATTTTTATCTTTTAAAGATGGTCAATTTGCTAATATATTATTTAATACCTCAAACAGCTTAGAATTATATAGCAATTCAGCCATGCCCTTTCAGAAAATTTCTCTTCGTGATGCTGTGCATTCAGCAGATAAACTAGTAACTGCCAGTGACAAAGACTTTTATTGTAGCATATCAACTGTTTTGATAAAAAATATACCTTTTTATTTTACTTCCCCAACTAAGCAAGCTATATTAAAATTATCAAAGAAAACAAATGTGAATTATATATTCAGATACACAGTCATTACATAAGAGGAAACAGTAATTAACTAACATGTACAATCTTTTTCATCATTTTCTAGGATGAAATTAATCAAGGATAGGTACTGCCCACGAATACTATCGAAGACGTAAATACTATCTTAAACTATAAACAAAGATCATCTACAGAAATGCAGCCAACTAGAGAGAAAGAACTAATGAAAAATAATTTGGAAGCTCTTTAATGGGAAGCTAAGGAAAAAATAATAAATATCAGGATCTCCAATGACCACTAACCAACCTACCTACCAATCTACCAACCAACCAACCAACCAACCAACCAACCAACCAACCAACCAAACTTTTCCATTGAGAACCATATAAAACCAAACGAACATGTAGCTTGTGAGTATTGTAATAAACTAAACAAGTTATTAATACTAATTAGAGGAATATTTTAACTACACAAAAGTAAATAAAATAGTATTACTACATATTGATTACTACAATGAGGGTAAATTTCTTATGCAATTCACATGTCCTAACCCAAGTAAGTGAATTGTGTTTAAATTGTGATACTTGTATGTACAACCACGATAGAAATTAAAAGGAGGTATAGAAATTAATTTCTGTAAATAATAACTGTACGTACCTTTAGTTTATTACTAAATCATTAAGTTTTTAGAGCTAAAGGAATTGTTTTACATATGATTCGTTACACCACCTGGTTAGAGCTAAAAATTATTTAATGGTTAATTTGTTAAAAGACAAAATTCCTTAGGATAGATGCCTGTTAGATTGTAAATTATAATTATTAACATGTCCTAAATCAGATTACGCTATTCCACAGGATGAATTTAAAATAAATACAGTGTGTGTATTCCATTTTAAGACTTTTATTATTAAATGCTGTATATATCTATGAAGCCATTCAAAAGGGAAGTAAAGCCATGGGTATCATGCCATAGATTTATGGCAAGTAAAATACTTCAAGGCTAAAAAAAGAGGCCTTGGAGCAAAACTTATTGTTGTTTCATGTGCTGAATTGAAAGCAACATTGATGACCTGAGAAGTTACAGAGCATCCAAATAAATAAAAATTATGAAGCTTCATGCATGAAATTAAGCAAAGTGGACAAATAGCATATTTATCCCCTTTATGCCCCCTCCTGGATGCTTCAGAACCTCTTTTAAACCTTTTCTTTCATGTGATATTTAAAAATTGAGTGGAAAAATAAAATGATTTTCGCTCTTCTTGAGCAAAAAAAATATATATATTTTTCTTCTTCTGTAGTAACTACAAAAATTCTATGTTCTTATATTGTGCAGCAGATTGACCGTTATAAAATAGTATATTTATAAATTTGCAGCCTTTCAGGTGAATAATTCAAGAGACAATCAAAGTTGAAGATCTAGTTCATTGATGTGCTATTGTGATGTAAATATTGCGATCAATGAAAAGCAGTATGGCAGGCATACAACCAATGTTGAACTCCCCATGTTGCAACCTATGCAATCTTGATACATGCCTTCACTTCAGAATCTGAAAAGCTGCAGTCAGGCCAGTTCACTAGGTCAACAATACTGCATTCAAATCATTCCTTGAGAAGTACACAAAAGTCAGTACCAAATGAGAGCATCCTGAGAATAAATTACATAAAGCCAATTTATGTACATGTTTCCAACAAAATAAAAGAGGTATT
Source organism: Metallyticus violacea (assembly GCA_030762175.1). Taxonomy (NCBI): domain Eukaryota; kingdom Metazoa; phylum Arthropoda; class Insecta; order Mantodea; family Metallyticidae; genus Metallyticus; species Metallyticus violacea. The sequence continues at coordinate 78,916,402 of CM060842.1, read as the reverse complement.
CGGCAAACATGAAGTGGGATGAAAACACAAACTACAAGTTTATCACACTGCCACCAGAGGAAAATACAAATTCCCACAGTTCAACCAGTTACCCGACAATTGAATTTTAGTTGATCATGAGAACCATATGTTCTCGAAACCGGTTCTATACATTATGACAAGTAAGTGAAGCATTAAGAGTGTGTAGTTCAACTAAATCATACAATAATATTAACTATATGAAGTGGGATGTTTATTGGATGAAACTCCTGATGCATTGAAAAGGTATAAACTGAATGTTTATACCTTTAGGAATAAACAGATGATTCCATCATCTGGTGAAAGGGTGAAACCATGCTCTTTGAGATGCACCAATTAGAGACAAATGGCTGTTCAGTAATGCAAATTAAAAATGCTAGGCTTAAGGTGACTGATCAAGCACACTACATGCTTTTGACTTTCTAACAACTGACAGTCATGCACCCATTTCTAAATCATATGACATATATAGCACATGGACTACACCCTGCTCGAGAGAATCAGGGATAAATACAATTGACTTCATTTCTGCTCTGAAGGCCCCAAATCATCAACTTTTATACAGAGATGTTACGGGATTCTACTTGCCACAATTCTCTGTCATAATCAGACGAATACTTGGATAAGATGTACTTTTCTTGCCCAAAAACTTAAAAAAAATTAAAAGCTTTGTATGTGCTCTAGATTCAATGGAAGCATGAGCCATCAAGCATGCATAACAATTATTAATGACAAACACTAGAGTTGGATTTTTTTTTTTTTTTTTTTTGCAATATATGGCTAAAGGTACTTGTCTGACGTGATTCAGAGCTTAGAAGAAGAAAGAATAGAGTGAAAGAAGCTGATGACTGTGAGAACAACCTTAATGGATTTGTCTTAAGTCAAACTTGAATTCATTTTGAGGAACAATCTGGATGTAGAAGTCTTTGCAACTTCCACTGAACTCCCTTTATATACATTTACAAAATATGCTCCATTGACTTCAGTAATGTTGAGTTGAGTTTCTCCATCTCTCCTGAGCTCTAAGAACCAGCAACTTACATTCAAAAACATAGAAATGTTGTGCATAATCCAGTATAATAAATTAGTTTGAAATCCAGTATCCTAAATATTGGTTACTTTGCTATTTGCTACAATGTTGAATAAAGAATATTAATGTAACTGGTTTAGACCTGAATAAGAGCACTTTATCAACATCTTTTTTGTACAAACTTCCAGAACTTTCTTTCCCCTTTTCAACCATAATTTGGCACCTTAAAATCTCTTTTCTGTTAATAACATTTATTTCATATACTATTTTACTTTATATTATAGTTACCCTATTATTGTAAAGTGGTTCAGCACATTCACAATGGTTACTTTCATCTTCAATCACAGAATATGTCCGTGATCTGGATATCATTGGACTCTCCATCACAAACCTCTGTTCATGTGCCACTGTAGATTCATGAGGCATCTATAATGAAATTAATCATGTTAAGCATTTTTAATGAAAAAGATTATGTTAATTTATATGTCTATAAGATAAGGTGCAGGAGTACAGAAATGCTGGAATCGATGGAGTCCTCACTTTGCTACACAATTAGAAATTGATCTTGCCAACTGGAAGTTTCTGCTAACAACTTTGCCAACTGCAGAAGGAAATAGTGCCTGGAGATTTATAACGGAGGGAGGTTTCAGAACATGTCACTCTGGTGCCATGGTTATGACATTAGCTTTCAAGTAAGAGGAAGCCATTTGTTTTCAAGCACGAGTCTTCATTCATCACTTGGGGGGGGGGGGGGGGGGGCTAGTGCCTAATAATACAGCTTTTACCCTACATTTTTATGTTGACAATTCAATGTATACACTTAAATTTTAATACACCAATTCATATAATTACAACCCTTACAGTTATTACTGTATTTATCCTTCAGAATTGTGTTCTGAGTACACATTAGGTAAATTAAGTTTTAAGAATCATGTAAGTAGTAAGTTTATTACCATTGTATGTTGGCAATACATTCATGTCCAGAAATGAGAGTGGAGGAGTCAGATGAACAAAGTAAAATGGGTTCGTAAAAGATCTGAAAGAGCAGTTAGGAAAATTTTGGGGGACAAATCCTAATTAATGAATTTAGGGGAATATTTGTACAGAATTAAATATAAATGGGTATGTATGATTAGTAAGTAAATGATCTTTGGTTTTAATGATTTAGATCTATGGTATGGAGTTGTTTGAATTGGGCAATAATCAGGAGTATAGTATTATATTGTGTATGTACTATTTTAAGATATGAAGTATAGCATTTAGTAAATATTTGAGAAATTAAGGAATTAGTAGTTTGTAGAGACTGTAGCTAGCTGATAAAATAATGGTATAGGTAGAGTAATTGAAATATTTTATTTTAGTCCCCTGGGGTTGTTCTGAGGCTGGTCCCCTGGAATTTCAGTAGACTACCGCTGATAAACTGGGGACTAATGTCTGATGTAATCGAGGTTGAAATTTTGTATTAGATAAAGGGTTAGTATAAAATTATTATTGTATTAAAATTTTTTTGTAATTGTAAGAGGTTACTACTAAAATTGCCTGGGTCAGATAGGCGAAAACCCCTTTGTAGTTTGTATTTTTCTTAGCTTTTCAAAAATACATTCATTGCTGAGAGAGAGAATAAAACTTTAAAGCATTAAGTACATTTTAATTAACAATTCACAATTCTTTAGCATGCGTATCATAGCACTTCATATTTAATAAAAAAAAAATTAATGGTGTGACAAGGATTGGGTCTACGGCCTATGGGCATCAGCTTTTGTGTTATGCATTATGGGCAGTTAATGAGCTTCTGCTAGAGTGGGCTACATAATGCAAGAAGGCAATTGATAGGATATTCAGTATCGCACTGTCAAATGATTAGTTTGAAATTTGGGGGATTTTTATGGTACTAAATCTTGAAAATGCTGAAAATTGATGTTTCTATAATTATCTAATTGTATAATTGAGTCAAACTACACACTCTTAACGGCTCCAATTACTTGTAAGTGTGTGTAGTTCAACTCAATCATACAATGATATTAATTATAAGATTAGCTTCACTGCACAAGTTCCAATTAGCATCTCTAGTCAATATTTCTATGCTTACAAGGCAGTTTTAAAGATATTCTAAACCAATTTTTCACCCGGATTGGCTTTAACACCAACTTATCAGCAACTGAGGCCAAAATGTTTAACACCATAAAATAGCATTATGTCTAGTTGTGAACCATACATTGCCTATCTCAAATTGCTTATATACAAAGGTTGGTCCATAAGTGTCTGGCCTAACCATTTTCTAGGCATGATAAAGACAAAAACTATGGTTCACTTTTCAATATAGTTACCCTTTATTGCAATATACTTCTCACATCTTTGAATTAACATTTCACCCACTTCCCAAAAATAGGCAGAGGTCTTGTCTGCAAAATGGGCATAAACAGCATCTATCACTTCTTCATCACACTTAAATTTCCTTCCTTGAAGGCCCATCTTGAATTTTGAGAAGAGAAAATAGTCACCGAGAGCTAGATCTGGGCTTTAGGGTGGATATTCGATCTACTTGAAGCCATATTTCTTCACAGTTTCCTATGCAACAAGAGCTGTGTGCACAGGTGCATTGGCATGAAAAAGGTACACACCACCACTCAGCTTTTCTCGCCTTTTCTCTTTGATGGAAATATGTAGTCTGTATAGTAGGCCAGCATAGCACTTCCCATTTACTGTGGTGTTCCTCTCCTTGAAATCAAAGAAGAGTATTCCTTCACAGTTCCAAACAATTGTGACCATGATCTTCTTGGTTGAATGATTGACCTTGTCCTTTACAGGAGGTGCTTCACCAGATTTACCCATTCCACTGATTCCCTTTTGGACCAGGAATCAGAGTAGAAGACCATTAGCTTTATCGCCTGTAACATGGTTTGCAGAACTTCTCCCTCATTGCCACGGCAGAGCACAAAAAATGCCAGACAACAGATGACTCGTTGCTGCTTTTGGACTGGGTAAAGAAGTTTAGGCACTAACCTTATTCATGTTTAAATGTTCATGAATAATTTGAAGAACTGTTGTTTTAGAAAGGCCCAAACTTGCTGCTATTTCTGTAACTTTGAGCTGCCAGTCTTGCATAATTTCTCCTTCCATATGAGCAATGTTTTCAGGAGTGAGCACTTCCAAGTGCCAACCTGCACGTTCTTCATCTTCAATACTTTCAAAAAAAAAGTTTGGCCCATTCTTTTATGGTAGAATATGAGGAGGATGCTTTCCCATATGCAAGGTCCAATCGCTGTTTAATTTCATTTGGAGTAAGTACTTCTTTTGTGAAGCACTTAGTAACAGCTTGATACTCATTTTGAACATGTCACAATCTTCTACACATAGCTATACAGCTTTATATGAACAACTGAATATAGTGTATCAGAAGTTACAGCTGCAATTATTTACTTAACATATAAGGATAAGGATTTAGTGAAGGCAATAATCCTTATCAGTAAGACCAGAAACTTACCTACATGCATCTCTACACTCTGAAATTACTTTGGTGACTTTATTAGCGCGCGCGCGCGCGTGTGCGTGCGTGTGTGTGTGTATATATCACTTGGCATACTCTATACTCTACAATACAAAAGTACATAGCAGAAAGTCTTAACAGGCTCTTGCTTTGAAATGTAACTGAAACAGTTATCACAATAAACATGATTTAGCAAACTTAGGAATTCATTTTTTACACTAAACTCCACTCACTTACACAAAAATAAGACACATTTCGGGAGAATCTCTCCCATCTTCAGTTGCTCACTGAACTGCCTTTACTTGAAACGATGGCTGGACAACCGGATGTTCCTGTGGTGGCCTCTGATGGTTGAAGTTCATCCATAGCAGTAAACTCAAAATTCATTAGATTTTCTCTATTTTTTAATATGAAAATTTTTTCCCAAGTGGATAACTCCAATGGGTTGTGAAGATATTTTAGCAGTTTAATTCCCGGTTGTATTTCATGGTTTTTTGGCCAAAAGTGAGATGCTACTGCTGGTTTACCCACCTGTTTGAACTGAATATTCCTAAAATATTCTTTCCTCCAAATTTCCAAATTTCTTTTTGTTTTGCCTATTCCTGATTTCTGTTTTGTTAGTATGGAGTCTTTTACTGTGCAACCCAATAAATTCTTGATGTTGTATATGTTCTTTGGGGCTAACATTATCCAATTATTTGTTTCAACAAGTGCAATCCTGAATTGGGAGAAAACAGGGCACAATGATATGAACGTTATTTTATGTCCTTATACCCTCTCTCAATATTTCGTAATGCTTTTTGAGACTTATATTAGCTACAATCTTGTAATGAGTTGCACACTTTGTAAAACTTTGAGAATAATATTGAGTAATTTGATTGTACATTCCAGCATCGGTAAATGCATATAAGAAATGCATAAGACTCTACTGCTCCTGCATGTGTGTGCAACTTTGTGTCTACCCATAGCCAATGTATGTACTTTACAGATAAAGGACCCTAAAGTTGGTCCTGGTGGCCTAGTGGTAACCATACTTAGTCTCATATACTCAATGGCATGGTTCAAACCTGGTTAATGGATTTTTTTTAAGCTGGAAAAATTCTAGGTATGGCTTCCTTTGACAAACAATAACAGTACTAAAACTTAATTTTTTTAAGAATGAACATGTGATTTCAATCCTTTTTGTACAAGTCATAAGTTCCTGCATCAATAGCTCTGTAAGATATTCCTTTAGGTCATTTCTGTGTAAATGATGTATAACTTTAGAACACCCATCTATTTTGCCAAGCATTTTATTTCTCTCATCTTCATTTTCAGCTTCAGTAATACTTATGAAATGTATAATCATCTCCATTAGTAAATCTAACAGTGTCTGCATGTTTTCATCTATGATATTGAAGAGATTTTATTTTTCATTATATTTTCAAGAGTGGTCTTAAATAATGGTCATTAACATTGGTTTCTGTTATTTGCAAAGTTATGTCTTAAGTATAATCTTCAATATATTTAATATTCACTGCCTTAATAGTTTTCATGATTTTTTTTCTAGATGGATACTGCATTAGTTTTTAACACTGTATAGTAACCTACATTTTTGTACAACTGCCTACATACTCACTGGTATTAGTATAAGACCCTAAAAAGCCACCACTAACTGATTATGTCAGGCTGCCCAGAGCCATTCACCTAATTTTCAACAATTATTTATAAAATTACTATTAATTTTATAGCAAAACAATTATCATTCAATTGTTCATAATGCCATTTCAGTGAAATAAGTTTGTTCCAATTGGGACAGGTTCCTTATAAGAGTACCAACAGTAAGATTATTTGGCCAACAAAATATAGGTCAACAAACAAGTAATCTGTTTAAAGCAGAAATGCTTAGACCCAGTATGCACAACCAAACATATTTTCATGGGGCCAGAAAAGTTAACCTCCTAGAGTACATAGCACAAGCATACTTACTAACATTGCTGGAGCCCTGAACATGTAGCTAAATGGATAATAAATCAGATTTAGGAATGTTGCTGCATACAAATCAGCATATCGCACAACCTGGGATGAAAAGAATGTCTGTCGAGAACCACTGCGGAACAGACTACCCATCATTCCATAAGCAAGATCCATTTTGTGCGTCACTTCCCGGATTGAGTTTCTCAGCTTTGATATATCTGGTTTTTCTTTTGTGCTGCTATCCAAATTCCTGTTAACAACAATAATCATTTTGTAAACCTGTCATACAATAACCACATGAGAAATAACATGATGTCAAAAGAAACAATTTCTAGTGTGTCCTACCATTCAAGCATGACTTCATTAAAAGTTGTTTCAAATAAATTGTTAGAAATTATTGTTGTTGGCAAGTGATGGACTCGAGTACTAAGTCACTTTGTTAGCTGATGTACACTGATTTCATTCAGAATTAGCATAATATGCCTGAGTGAGGAGTTATTTTAATTCCCCCCTTCCCCAATACTATAAGAGCTGAGGGGCTCCATTTGAACTAACATTAATTCATCTCATTCATCATAGTAGCAAACTTCATAGTTTAGTTGCTGGAGTATCAGTCTAAATCAATTGTATAGCTGGAGGCTGAAGGCTTGAAATCCCCCGGTTAAGATGCCTAGGTGGGATTTTCACACTTTTCTCTAATTCTGAAAAGGTAAATTTCACATAAATTTAGAAAATGACAAGCTTTAAGTTAATTTCCATCATTGTTAAATAATTCATTCATCATCTCATGAGACCTTAGCAGTAAGCATGCAATAAATGCAGATAATCACACAGGACTTTTGCCTATCCCACAATAAAAGACAACAAAAAATGAGGAGAAAGGAGTTACAACACCAATATTAAGCACAATAATCAAAAACATTCCTGAGAGCTTAAGGAGAAAATAGAACGCTACTTAAACTTACAAAAATCTCTGTTAATGACACATTACTGATACAGGATAATATACCACATAGAATTTTCCAACTCAAAACAAGCTGCAATGTACAACACCAAATTAGCTAAATATAACTAAAATATTCCTACTGAAACGTTCTACTTGCAGAATTCTGTGATTATTTTGGTTTCAATGTTTCAAATGGTACTCACTTATACATCTCTCCCAGCATAATGTCCAAAGATTGAAGTTCAGCAAATAATTGGCATTTATCTGTCCACACATGAAGCTCTTGAACCAGCTCTGGCACAATCAAAAATGTGCGCCAGCCTCTTATCTTCTTTGATTTAAGTATATCTCCAAAAATATGATCTCCAATATACAGAACATCTTTACCCTTTGCACCAATAAGCTCAGTAAATACATCACAAGATCCTGCAAGAAATGTTTTTCTTCATGACTAAACAGAAATGTTGTACAAGCAATCTCAGAATCACAGACTGTAATACAGAGCACTTCCAATATCTGAACTAATGACCAGGAAAAGGGGGCATGGATATGTAGCTTAGATTTTGATGCATGCAGTATGTTGCTGTTATGCTTATTTTTTGGAACTTAGGTTTTAATTTCATATTCATTTGACCACATATTCAGCACACTAATAATTAGTTATGCTTGCACAACTGTTTTACGAATTTTCATGCACGATACTTGAAATTCTTATATTACTGTTGAAGTAAAGAATAAAAAATATAGGCAGAGGAACATCTTACTTAGAACACAGAAGATATTGACAATGCCATGTTTTCACACAAATGCAAACATACATTAAAAATGTAGTATTAATTTATATATTTGTGATCATAATCTTAAATTACACAGTAATTGTATAAAATATAGTGAACTTTTGTAACAGTGGGTCAAATATTAACATTTTAAAAAATTGAGTGGAAATTGTAACATACACACCACTAAAATTCAATAAAATGGAAGACTAGTTTCGGGAACCATCGCTCCTATCGTCAGTTCCTGGTCGACCAGGAATAATAATACTACTATCTAATAATACTCTAAAACTTCAAAAACTGTATAAAACATTTTTGATGGACAAGAATTTATATAGATGAGTATTTAAATTTTTCAGAGATTATATAAAAATTAGATGCATCTTCCTGTATTCCTTTTTAGACATCCATTACAATTGTAAATGGCCTCATATTATAATTATTCTGCTGTTCCACTACATAATTTACTGAAATAGTTATAAGATACCACATATATAGCACCTAGTCATCTGTACATAGGTTTAAGGATTTATTATTAATACGAATGTTTTGTACTAAAAGAATTTACTAAATAAGTAAGTACCTTCACTTATATTATTTAGAATATGTTTCTGGGGCAATCGCACATCATTAGCTGTTGGCCAACTACTTGATGTGGGGCTGGATCCCAAGGTCCTTCCGTGGCAGTCTCTGATGGTTCAATAGGAACTTGATGCATGAATAAAAAAATTAATGGGTTCAAAAGTAATTGCTGATGATTCCTATTCAAACCATCAGAGACTGCCACAGAAGAATCTTGGGATCCAACCACCATATCAAGAAGTCGGTCCACAACTAATGATAGGAGTGATTGCCCCTGAAGTAAGTTCTAATATTATATAAGTGGGGTTACTGAGAACACATTTAATAAATTCTTATAGGATATATTACTATTTCATTGTTTATACCTTCTTAAGTGCAATTTAAATAAGGTATGTTATGTGTTAAAACATTTTTTAAAAAAAGAAACTTGTTTTTTTAAAAAATATCTGGAACTAACACAGCGAAGCCAGTCATATGAATAAAATCATGTGATATATGTTATACTAAACACTCGTATTGCTTAATTTACTTGTGTAATATTTGGAACCGGTTTCGAAGACCTTCGTCTTCACCTTCGGCCATGGGTGCGACTGGTTGGAGAATCCAAAGGCTCTGTAAAATGAAGCACCATCCTGGTGGTGTTTTTATGTGCTTAAAATTGGTGTTTTCTACCTTTGGAATATCAAAGTTCATCAATCAATCTCTGAATTTATGAATGTAAATTTTTTCCCAAGTATCCAGTTCTATATGTCCCTGAGTTTCTTTTAATAAATCCACCTTCTTCACAATCTCATGGTTTGTAGTCCAGAAATGATATGCCACAGCTGATCTATCTGTCCTTCCTAGTAAAAGCATAAAGAACTCATTTCAACTAATAGAGAAGATTAAGAACATTAAGTTATTACCACCAGACACATTAATTTCTTTTGATGTAGCAGCATTATTTCCAAGTATACTAAAAGAAAAACTTTTACTTTACTTAGATGAATGGTTAAATGATATTGGAATAAATGAGGTACATAAAAAAGAATATATTAACCTCACAAAAATTGGCATAAATCAATCCTTTTTTACATTTACAAAAAAATTTTATAAACAAAATGGACTTACTATGGGTAACCCTTTGTCACCTTTTTTGGCAAACCTCTTCATGAGCAAATTTGAGATGCACATTATTTCTGCCTTTCCACACTTTTTTAAGATTTGGTACAGATATGTAGATGACATTTTTTCTATAGTAAACAAAAATCTGATTCATGATGCCTTAAAGCTGCTGAATATACAAGACAGGAACATTTCATTTACATATGAAATAGAAAATGATAACATGTTACCATTTTTAGATATTAAAATTATGAAGAACCATGAGAATCTGAGCTTTGGGATATATAGGAAAGATACCCATACAGGTAATCATACCAAGGCAGATGGTTTTAACTCTTTAACACAAACATGCAGTTTCCAACAATTTAATATATCGTTTGGTTAATTTACCAATAAGTAAAGAAGAGTTTAGAAAAGAATAAAGAAAATAGAAGAAATGACAATTTTAAATGGCTTTAATAAAGATTTGGTACATAAAAAGGTGGAAAGATTTAAAAGGAAAAAACTTATCAGAGATATCACCACATTATCAGCAGATATAGAAAAACCAAACTCACATATCATCCAAAAGCAATGAAAAAATTTCAAAATAGTTTTAAAAGGTTTCAATATAAAATTAGCACCCACCAACAGATTTAATTTAGGAAACATCTTGAAAGATAAAACAGCTGTAAACACCCCACAGGAGAAAAAAGCAGGGATTTACAAAATAACATGTGCAGATGTAAAAAGATCTATATCAGAAAAACAAAGAGAAATATAGGCACACGTTTAAAAGAGCATTTCAGGAACATAAAAATATAAACAGACAGATAGATCAGCTGTGGCATATCATTTCTGGACTAAAAACTATGAGATTGTGAAGAAGATGGATTTATTAAGAGAGTCTCAGGGATGTATAGAACTGGATACTTGGGAAAAAATTTACATTCATAAATACAGAGATCGATTGATGAAATTTGATATTCCCAAGGTAGAAAACACCAATTTTAAGTACATAAAAACACCACCAGGATGGCGCTTCATCTCTATAGAGCCGTTGGATTCTCCAACCAGTCGTACCCATGGCCAAAGATGAAGACAAAGGTCTTCGAAACTGGTTCCAAAGTAAGTGAAGCAATAGGAGTGTTTAGTACGACATATATCACATGATTTTATTCATATGTTATGTGTGTTTAATAAAACCCATTATCTTACATACTAACTGTATTTTGCATTCAAATAACCTTTTATCTATTTTTCATGTTATTTATTTGCTTGTTATATATGATTGCACTATTGTAGCATAAATGCTTAGAATACAGTATTGTAACTGCATTTCTTAGATGTATACAATGGTTTAAGACTGGTTGAGTACAAAAGAAAGCCTTATGATCTTAATTTTTCCAGTATAAATAAATTCTTTCATTAATTAAAAAACATTATTTTGCACCAAGTTCTCCAATCTCACCCTTCAGTTCAAAGCAGCTTCCAAAGTTTACAATTACAAGACACCAACATAATTTAATTTTGCAGTCTGCATATATCTGCAGTCACCAATTTCATTCTCTCATGTTATGTCTATTTTGATTCAGAATACAACAGGAAGAAGAAAAAAAGAAAGGGAGGCGGAAGAAAGCTAATTATTAAAAATATGAAGACTGAAGCATCCAAAATATACAGACAACACTGATTTTATTATACAAATCTTGATTTTCTCAAAAAATGAGAATAGTTATAAGAAATAATATAAACATTATACTGAAATAGAAAAAAAGGGGGGGGCAATTATTTCATGAAAGCATAATGAGAATGAAACAGATAATCTGAGATAAATTTCATAATTGCATACCTGTTAAATTAGTGTCAATTTTAGACAAAATAATGTACATATTCTTGATTATATGTTAATTTATTTGTGCAATCTTAAATCCCATAATCAGTAATATGAACGCCTCCTTGATTTAGTGGTTAGCATTGCTGACTGCTGGCTGGGAAACCTAGTTTTGGCTACCAGTACCTGCTTAGGAACTTTTCAAAGTTACGGAGGTCTGGAACTGGGTCCACACAGCTTCAAGAGCTGCCTGGGAAGCTGCCTGATGGAGAGGTGATATTCTCCAATCCAGGGAGCCACTTGACAGGCAAATGGTGGGGTGCCAACATGCTGATCACATGATCCCCCTATAATATCAATGAAGTCATGATGAAGGAAAAGAAGGTCCCTGTGCAGGTCAAGGCTCATCCCGAGCTGTAGCACCAATGAGAAGAAAAATCAGGAGTGCACTATGTCTGCTTTATATGAGAACAAAACTGGCATATCTTTAAATGCAGCTGTAGAAAACATATTAAATTTTATACAAGAAATCTGATTTTCACACAGTCATGTGTTGGCTAGGATTTCAACTTGGAATCAGATATATAAAGTTCAGCACAACTGGGCCTCCAACCATAGATCTCTGACTTGCTGTATCGATACTCATAAAATTTGATCTGCTACGCTGTTTGGCCATAACCATGAATTCCCTCCATCTGAGTCTATATACCCTGGAGGCCATACAGGCTATTTCATTAGAGATTTTTACCTCTTAGAGAATAATCAAAATATTTGAATACTTAATGGTCTGTAAGCTTTCAGTTAATTGTATTATTAAGGTTAATAAATAAAATTTACATTTTCACACAAAATGCAGTTTTCATGTGTTGGCTAGGATTTTAGAGTCATTTAGAAAAAATTGTCACTGAACAGAGCTTGGTAGCTCTGGCAAAAATCAAATCCCAGTCATGACCTCAAATTTTTGTGATTCCAATTTCAGATATAACATACTGAATTTCATTTATGCACTGAGGTAATTGGAAATATGTTTTTGTTTCTGATCCAATTTATAGTTTATATGAGTGCAAATAAATAAAATTTACTATTTTCACACAAAATGCAGTTTTCATGTGTTGGCTAGTATTTTAGAGTCATTTAGGAAAAATTGTCACTGAACAGAGCTTGGTAGCTCTGGCAAAAATCAAATTCCAGCCATGACCTCAAATTTTTGTGATTCCAATTTCAGATTTAACATACTGAATTTAATTTATGAACTGAGGTAATTGGAAATATGTTTTTGTTTCTGATCCTGTTTTGCATTTTGTTAATTCCAGTTTATATTTTACATAAGTGCAGTAATAATGTCACAGTAATTGATATTCTATGCTCCATGCAAATGAGCAAAATAGTGATGCTTATAAAGTTACTTTCATTACTTTTACTTTCACTACCTCACTTTCAGCATTTCCATTGAAATTTCCATTGAGACTATGAAAGTCTCTCTAGTTAAAATATTTCATTTAACACCTAACATGATACAGCTATTTCTATGCACTCAAGAGGACAACTTATAAGAAACTAAAAGGATCCTGTACTCCAAATCACAGTCCTTCTCTAACTCCCTCATTAATAGCATTTTAACAGCAATCACAGATATTCTCCCAAACCTTCATAAATATGTATTTTACTTCAAGGTTATCAAGTTTATTTCAGCACCTACCATTTAAAATTCAATTTACAATAGTTGGTTATTAGATTTTAATGTATTTTTATTATCAGTTAGTTTAATTAAGAATGACAAGTTTGTGCTAGATAAAAGTTAAAACTGTTTATTCTTCTATGTACAATTTTTTTTAATTTTTTTTTCTTTTTTTTCCATAATAAATGTACATCAAGCAAAAAACCATTTACTACATAACCTGTGCATGTACGGTAGATGTGGGAAATTACCATGTATTAAAATTCCTTTCCATGAATTTTTCTGAAGAGGAGACATAATGTATACATATGCTTAATTTTAAATGAAACTTTCTTTTTGAAATTAATTATGGATTGAGTTTATTCCTTGAGACATAGATAAATGACAGTCATTTTCACATAACATATTGTTCTTTTGTTATTTTCATCTTGACTAGACATAAATATCATCCATGCTTTTATTGTAACAAAATTTCATTAAATATTTAAAAATATTTCTTAAAGGCATCATGAATGTTACGAAAGAACATTGCAAATGTATACATGTTTGGTTGGGGAGGAGTATTGTTATATGTACTTCATTGTGTGTGAATGAATTCCTGCTGACAATACCCACAATTTCAATATTTTCCTAAAAGAACACTCATTAAAATTGTTAACAGGTAAATTCAGAATTTTCTTGTTTAAATGACAAAGTAATGCCGAAGAGTCTGTGATAATGATCAAGAGACTTAATTAGACTGAATTTAAAAAATAATAAATATAAATATAACCTAAAACAACTTCACATTAGAAATTTGCCATAAACATAATTTTAGCCATAACATACGAGGTCTCTTCAAAAAGTATCACGAATTTTGAATTTCCGCGGGCTACGTATATTCGATTGTTTTGTGGCGTTATGTTGGTACTCATGTCCCTCACTTATGTTGACAGGCTCGGCCATTTTGAGTGTTCAGTTAATTGTTGACAGCTATTTTGCTTGGACGTGTTTTGGCTCGTCTTCGATTTTTGCCTATTCCAAAAAATGGAACAAAGAATCTGCATCAAATGTTGTGTGAAAAACAACATTAAGTGCGCGGATGCATTCCGAATGTTGACTGTGGCATATGGTGAAACTACCTTGGACCAAAGCAACGTTTATCGGTGGTACAAAATGTTCTCAGAGGGTCGAGAAGATGTGAACGACGAAGATCGTCCCGGACGCCCGAGCTCGTCAGACGAAATCATTGAAGAAATGAAGAAAATAGTATTGGCCAATCGTCGAATCACCGTTAGAGAAGTTGCTGAGGACCTAAACATATTGATTGGCTCGTGCCATTCGATTTTTACCTATGATTTGGGCATGAGACGGATCGCCGCAAAATTCGTAGCAAAGTTGCTCAATTTCGACCAAAAACATTATCGCATCAACGTTGCTAAGGAGCTGTTGAACTCTGTCCGCGACGACCCAAATTTGCTCCAGAGGGTCATAACTGGCGACGAAACATGGGTTTATAGTTATGACGTGGAAACTAAAGCTCAATCATCCCAATGGATGCTGCCACACGAGCCAAGACCGAAAAAAGCGTGCCAAGTTCGGTCGAATGTGAAGGTTTTGCTTACAGTTTTCTACGATTTCAGGGGCGTGGTGCATCATGAGTTCTTGCCACAGGGTAGAACGGTCAATAAGGAATATTACCTGCAAGTTATGCGCAATTTGCGCGAAGCAATCCGCCAGAAACGCCCGGATTTGTGGAAGAACAAAAATTGGCTTTTGCACCATGATAACGCCCCTGCTCACATCTTTGCTTGTGCGCGAATTTTTGGGCAAAAACAACACACTTATGATGCCGCAGCCACCGTACTCCCCAGACCTGGTCCCCTGTGACATTTTTTTGTTCCAAAACCTTAAAGAGGCCCATGAAAGGACGACGCTACCCCACGATTGAGGAGATAAAGACGGCATCGAAGGAGGAGTTGAACAAGATCACAAAAAACGATTTTTAAAATGCTTCGAGGATTGGAAAAAACGTTGGCACAAGTGTATAATATCTGGTGGGGATTACTGTGAAGAGGACAAAATAGATGTTCATGAATAAATAAATACTTTGTGAAAAAACACAAAATTCGCGATACTTTTTGAACAGACCTCGTAATTGTACTCAAATGTACTCTAATGTTACCTTGGTATTTTGGTGACATATCTATTAAATTCATAAAAACTGAATATAAAAAATGCTTACAATTAGGCTCTTCGGCACTGAAAGAGTGTGGTCATACTGGACCATTAATATAGGTCAGCCTCATATTTCTGATTTTCAAGGATATATTTAGCTCTCAATGGACCATGACAGAATTATTTTTTGCCTTTAAAATTTCTGAAACTCTTATCAGATATCTCAATTTCAAGTTAAAAATAGAGCTAAATTATTCTTTTTTTTAAACTGAATTATACAATATTAAATTCATTATTTTTAATACATCATGTCAATAATAAAAACAAACTCTTGCTTAATCTTTGAAGCAAAAGAAAACACATGCAGGAAGGAATAGATTTGTTGGCTTGGCAAACATAACTATAATATTGTGAAGTAATGCAAATTTGCATTTAAAACTGAACAAAGGTGTATTTTCAGAGTAATTCTGCACCTTTCCTAAAATTAATTATAATTTTGTTTCATTAAATTTATTTACAACTTACTTACCTCCAGAATATATTTGGCCCTTTTGCAATGGGCCCATATGTGTACCAATTTTCAGTGCTCCTGTAGTTGTATCAACTTGCCTTAGGATTGTGCCTTCCCCAAAGAAGAGTGGTTTACGAGCATCAACAACAATATAGTCAAAGTAGGTCTTCCAATCTCGATGCGGCTCATCCGGCTATAACATAAGTTATAACTTTACTATTTATAATGTACCTGCAGTTTTACATCTATTTTTAAACTGCTAAGCAGAAATTATGTCTCCCAATCTGCAATTATCTAGAAGATGTAATGATTCCTAATGACATTTCCCAAGCAATTATCAATATAAAAATTATTATCCAGACATTAATAAAATGTTCTGTATTAATTGCATTTAACGATAATTTAAATACTGAATCAGAGAGGTCATAGATTTCAGGTTTTATATAAGTATTCTCAAATGGTTCTGGTGTCTTGAAAACATTTTTGGTTATTCATTAGATTTCCCTGTATGTTTACTTCCAGCAAAATGATGCCAAAGACTTTAAATAACATATTTGCAAAAGTCACATAAAATTGCAACTAATTGGTTGCAATTGGGCTGCAATTGGTTGCAATTGCATTGGGCTGCCAACCATAGTCCACAATTAAATTCAAGTATTGCAATTACTGTGGTAATGTAAACTCTATTAGAATAATAGATTTGCTTCTTATCAGGACATAAATTCTCTCTATATCACAATTGGCAAGATGTTTTCATATAACATTAAGATTATCTCGATAGCAGGGCTGGATTTTCTATGGGGTTGCCAAAAATTTCAACATTTAATTTCCTATAATTTGATTAAAGCATTTTTATGCATAAAAATGGCTGTAAGGGGCTTCTATTTTGTGCCTGGTGTTTGTATTTACAGTTATCTTAGGGGATATAGTTTGCAACCATGATGCAAAACAATATCTTGGCTGGTTTGTGAAGTATTTTTCATTAGGAAGTGGAGTCTTGTCCATTAGTCATTATGTTTATGAGTCACCGGAAATATCTCCTCCTTCATAGTATACATTTCCATATAAGTCTGGAGTTTTATATGACTGATTATTATTGCATTACAATGTTGGATAAACTATTTTAAAAGACTATTAGATAATTATAGTGAAACAGCATATTATTGGCCTTACAGTCCCTATATAAACTAAATATTTTAGCTGATGAGTTAGTTTATTGGTAGGACATGTTTTGTTGACCCTTGCTCATATTTTCAGCTGCTTGTCAACTGACACAATTCAGCATCTTGGATGCTTACAGTGGACTTTCAGTTGTAGCTTAAAATATTTTGTAATTATTTCATAATCTGTTGGAATTTTGAAATTCATCAGGTTATCATCATATTTCCTTTCCAATAATTTAAGCTCCAATGTTTGGTATGCTGATTATAACAAATTTTATCTCTTTCAAATTCTTTATTAATTTTCCAAAAAATGCTTGGTCATAGCTGAAATGTTGTTGAAGTCTGTCATGTATATTTATTTTGCTTTTCCCAATGTATATTTTGTTACAATGAAAATTTAAACAGATAGATGCCCTGTTTCTTTTCTGGGAGAATTTTGTTTATATGATTTGATGTTATGAGATACTTTATATGCACTTGTTCTGTGGAGCCAGGAGATGTTAAATTATTTGAAAAATGTTTGAAATTTTTGAAAAGCCTAAGGGCAATATGGAAATGTTTTGAACTTTAATTTCTCTTTCTCTATTGATAGTGTAGTAACTTCCATTTTCCTTTTATGCGTTATGAGCCTCTCTATCTTTTATCTACCAGTTTCTTTTACTGAAGCTATTATATTCTGCAATTTCAATTACCTTAACTGTATTCTGATTTGTTTAAGGGGGCATTTATCAGTCTCCATATTAAGCTGTTGATTAATACAGCCAGTGAGATCTAGGGTTGGAATCATTGGATTAAATATAGTTAATGTATGCGTGCTTTTCTGAAAACTCTAAAATTCTACTTTGCCATTGTTCTTGATGATCAAGTGAAAACTACTATTTTCTTTCTCTACTGTGAACATTATTGTTGATTTTTACAAATTAAGCAATTTCAATGTATCCTTAATATTAGTCTCGTTAACAATTTCAAAGACATTATCCATATATCTTTACCACTGTTTGAATGCCTCTGGAAATGTATTAGTTATATGTATTTCTATAACTCATATACAAGTTTGCTAAAAATGTGAAAGCAGATTCCCCATGGTTAAACCTGATTTTTGTTCTAACATTTTCCACTGAAAGTAGAAAATGTTTGATTGATGCAAATTTTTGTTAAACTGATGTTGTCTTCAGCAATGTTCTGATCTATATGCATCATTTTCAGCCATTTTCATAAGAATATTATCAGCTTATCTTTTGGTGTGATATTGGAGAAAAGAGAATATATAAAAAGGAACTAATCTGTTACCAGGAGAAAAATTTGAACATTTTTATAAGTTTCTATTCAGTGCTTTATGCTGAAGGTTTCAAATTAGGAAAGGACTGGAATTTGCTGAATAACTTTTTAAATATTATTAGGTTGGACAATTTAATGTTGCTAATGATAACTCTCATGGTTGTCCCTTGTTTATGGATTTTTGGAAGACCATAGACTAGCTATGTTACAGTTTGGTACCTCAGTTCATGTTTTTTGGTTTCTGGAATGTATCTGCTACTCTTTAAAGCATCATATACAGACCAGTACATTTTTTCAAAGGGTCTGCCTTTATTTATTTTATTTGCTTTGTAGCAGCTCATGTATGCATTCTAAATAATCTTCCTTGTCCCAAATTATTAGGTTTGAAACTATTTTGTTCCATGCTAAGAGCTAACTGTAATACTTCAATAGAATTGTATATTTCTTTATATTGGGAATCTCACAGTTGAACCTTATTAACCAAAAGCTGACTTAATAAGACGTTAAAACCTAAAAATGCTTAGAGCTGATATTTTTTAAAATACATAAAAATATACAATAAGATAAAAAACATACGATAAGATAAAAAACATACTTAACAAACAAAAAAATCATATTACGATATTAGTTAAGCTAGAATAAAAGTTAACTTTTTAAACATTAGCCAACATTGTGCACCTTGCTCATTGGCTCAAGTACAGGCATTGCAGTAATTTTATTAGTATTTATAGTTGAACTGTTAGTAGAATAGCCACATAGATCACTTAGAAAACAAATTAAATATAACTAAAAATGCTAACTGGAACTTTTACAGTGAAGCTAATCATTGTATGATTGAGTCAAACTACACAGTTTTATAGCTCCACTTACTTGTTTATAGTATGTAGTACTAGTTTCATGACCTTTGCTTGCATTTTCATTACACCTCAACCAGAGCAGAACAAACATTTCCACAGCATGACAAATTATCCAGCAGTTGAAGAGGAAGCTGAGGATGCGAACAAAGGATTCATGAAACTAGTACTAGATATTATAAATAAGTAAGTGAAGCAATAAGAGTATGTTGTTCGATTGAATCATACAATCATCTTAATTAAATTAAATATAGCTTGCTTTAATGTCTTATCTAGTGCATTTAAAAATTTAAAAACAAGAATTTAAATACACAATTACTTTTGTTAAATTTTTATCATAAGAAATAATTGTACAGGGCTGCTCCAGAAATCAATAGAATATTTTTTTTTTGGGGGGGGGGAGGTAATACCTTCTGGATTTAGGAATTCCTATATAGACCAATTTTCAAACTAAAAATCAAGACCTAGCCTGCTTTATATTTGTACACATAAAAATCTTGACAATTTCCTAAAAAATTATCAACATAACTATGAAACAAGATGTACAAATAGTATTAACCTCCCAATGCAATGACTAGCACTAGAGAAAATCTCCAAATACATGGGAATAGCACCATTTAATAAATTGCCACAATCTATTAGGAAAATAAAAAATCATTACCATTTTAAAAGATCAGTAAAAATATATATTTACCTATAAAGCAAATTACTCCATTAAAGAATAAATGAATAATATACTGCTTACTCATGCATGATATTATTTAAACATCGCTTATATTCAACCCTTGCCTCTGTATATTATCAATTGTACATAATTTAGCCTTCTATATCCTTTATATATATCTGTTATATATCTTGCATTTTTTGGTATAATGTTGTAAATTAAGTTGACATACCCACAAGTCACCTGTTTACAATCTTATACTCACCATTGTAAATGTAAAGTAACAATAAAGATTGTATTGTATTGCATTGTTACATTTCAATGATAAAATATTGCATTTAATTAAGTAAATTTCATTAATGGTGCTTGCTCCAGCATGATACCAAAAGTAAAAATGTTTATAAGTGAGTTGATTTGCCAGTGGATTCGCAACAATTCAAATTTAACCGCAAATGGCAAAATTACATTTTGTCTGATATGCAAAAGTAAGTGAGCTCTGACCAAAAATCACATTTTCTGCAACATAAAGAGTCTACAGGACATGTCAGCAATACTGAGAGGAAACCAAAGATCCAGTTCCAATCACTAATTTCAGGTTTTTTTATAGCTCTTCAGAGGACAATTTTAATATACCTTTATGTCAGGTATAGTATCAGCAATATTCCATAGCATGTGCTACAGAATCCAGTATTCAATAAATTTCTTTAACATATCAGTGGTTGAAATATATGAGACAAATCATCTTTAAGGAAAAAATATTTGCCGCAACTATAACAACAAAAGATTAAATTTATAAGAGCAGAACTAAGGATTGTAATATCTGGTTTTCAGTAGATGAGACCCTTAATAGTTTGGTCATTTCATTGCTAACATTGTGATGGGTAAGTTAAATAACACAGAACCTACAAACTCAGCCCATATTATGCAAGATGCTGGACAACACAAACCACAGCACTATAGCCTGCACAGTCAGAGATTCTATACACATCCTGGCCTGCAGAAACTCAGATGAGAAGCTTCTTATCCTTATTTGCAACAGTGCAACCTACATGACCAAGGCACAAGAGACAATTAAGACATTCCACCCAAACATGCTTCTTATCACATGTAATGCTCATAGCTTGCCAGATTGGCTGAAGAGATTAAGCACAATTTCCTAGACGTGACCATTATTTCATCCATGAATAAAGTCTTCCTGAAAGCTTCCAGCCACATTCATATTTACAAGGAA
Source organism: Metallyticus violacea (assembly GCA_030762175.1). NCBI lineage: Eukaryota > Metazoa > Arthropoda > Insecta > Mantodea > Metallyticidae > Metallyticus > Metallyticus violacea. Next base: position 78,895,154 of record CM060842.1, on the reverse strand, counting down.
TGCCATAAATGCCTCTTCCACCAAAACCAATCATCACAAAATGGGAAGCTTGGCTGATGGCAGCCTCTATCATGCCCATTATTTTGAAGATGTCCAGAGTATTCTACACACATATGATAACTATGCAGCCTATATACCAAAGCTACAACCGCTCTTCAAAATAAGCATAGAAACACTCCACTCCCTTATTAATGCCAATTTCAGTTATTTCTTGCTTGCTTCATTGCTTGGAATCTGCATCTTTACCACTAAAGGATGCAATGGAAGTCGACCAATTAAAAAAAAAAAAAAAAAGAACTACCAGGGCCAATGGGTGCAGCCTGCTCATTAAAGTTCCCCAAGATTCTGCAGTGATGAAAAATGTACCTGTAGTTCTCCAGATGGAGCAAATTTGCCATGGACATTGGCAGCAGTGGTTTCATTAAAATTTGCACCAATGACTTCATCTGTATACAGATAACATTTTCTTCCAAGAAGCATATTATTAAGACAACAGTAAAGGTTTCACCTTTCAAAATAGCAATGTATTTAATAGTGCATGTCTTTAATATCAAAAAATGTTCTTGTTGGGATTAGAGCATTGTAACTTTTAAAGGTTCAGTGCCCAGAAATTATTAAGATATGGACATTTACTGGGGAAATTCTAAAATTAGGTATTTCTTTAAACCGTTGAAAATTAACCAAATTGTTCATGCAGTATTATTGTTCTGGACCATGGAAAAACTAAATAAAAAATTAATATATTTGTTTCAATAGTATTTATGTACTCTAGTAAAGAAAAGCTTAAAAAAACTGTCAGTAAATAACATTTTTTTTTTAAAAATTAATACAGAGCTATTTGAAAATGCTAAAAAAATAGCTATTTCAATATATTTAAAAAATGAATACATGATTTATGAAAATCTAAAGTTTCAGCCTCTAGTCATTAGAGAAAGAGAAATTGAAGTTAAAAAAATTTCACAAAACTTTACTTGGACTCTTCTAAAATTTCATAAAATGTTCACATTATTTTTAACATCATCTTAACATAAAATATTATAGAAAAATTTCTCCCAAAAAATAAATCAGGCATTTATCTGGTTAATTCTTCAGATTGTATTAAAATATGTACTGGACAAATAAAAATAAATGTCATTAAAGAACAATTCATAAAAATAAACAGATAAACCACCTATGCCCAATCACTTTTGTGAAATTATCATGAAATAGGGGGGGGGGAAATTCATTAAAATCAGTATACTGATCATAACTTATCTTATGGGCAAAGATTACATCACTAAATAGCCTGACAAACTGGATGCATGGGTCTGATTATTGACAGGACATTGTACACACCACATGAATAGAATCCAGATAGCACGGAAATTACACTTGGCACATCATACATTAATATGACGTACTCAGATAGAGGAGACACTTTATTTTTTAAATAAATGATCTCCAAGAGAAATTATCACTGAAAGGAATTATCAGCTGACTACTCTGTCTGGTCAAAGGAATTATGAGCTAACTACTTAGTCTGGTCAAAAGGATGAACTCTTTAGCTTACTCTTCCTTTTATGAATGAGGCAGGCACAATAGGCTTTTTGACCAAAGTGCTTGTGACCTGAGACTACCTCAGACATACACATCATCTAATTAAAGCTTAATCCTGAAAGTTTATACTGTCTAATAGTAATCTTTCATTATGTTCAATATTAGTACAACAAAATTAATTACCGGGAAGTATAGTTGGGGAATGATAGTTCTTTAAAGAGAATTTTTATGATAGTTAAAATACAATAAATTGCAGGTTTTCACAGATACAATTTTGTCACTCAGAACTTATTTGGCACTATGTTCAGCAATGTCATTACAATCCTTACTACTAAATTCATTGCAAATTACATATTGGTACTTACCCTAGCACCATGAGGGAAGTCAAAGAGATATGTCATTATCTTGTCGGTAAAACAATAATCACTATTTGTCAATAGGAACACTTTTGCACCACTGTCATGTATTCTGGTCAGGAATGTTGGAAGACGTTCATCTTTCTTCACATATTCATCTAGATTCTCTATTGTTCGAGATTTCAAATCTCCCTGCAGAAAGAATGTATGAAGAATTGAAAAAACAGTACTATTTGAAAGCTGAGAACAGAAAACGCAAAGCAATAAAAAAAACGTCCCTACCTGAATATGAACCCAATCAACAGCATTGCGGACATCTTGGAATATGGATTTGAAGGACATAAACAGATCTCCACCTTTAACACCAGTTTTTTCTCTGAAAGAAATTATTGTTTAATCTCATAATTTTATTACCAGTTGATAATTTAATGCTAAAGGTTGGTATGCTTCTATATATATGATAAGTAGATTGGTCTATGAATGACATCATGATTTTTATGATGGAGATCAAAGAACCATCAGTAGATTTCCTTCTGTATAAAAAAATCTACAAAAAAATCTGTTTAGTAATCTCATGCAGCTTGAACTTGCTATTCATTTGGAACTACATGTTTCTACTTCCCTTTACAATAAACAGTGATACTATTACAATTAATTATCACTAATATGTCTATTCAGGGGATATCAAATGGTCCATGTAAAAACTCTTTTCTATAAAAAAATTATTTTTATTATTATTATTTTACTCAAGACTTAATTTAATGTTAATGAATATGTGCATAGTATAACATTGCAATAATTTTCATTTGAACTTTAATTGTGACATATAGAACAATAATATGGATTTCTTCCCCCCATTGTGAATTATATCCCCTTTTGGAAAGGATATGAGAACTCTTGTATTTTTGGTAATTTGAACTGTTGTTATCACCAAGTTAAATATTACCTCATCCTGATTAACATGAATTGAAAAAGTTTCCTGCTGCTATGCTCAGATGGCCCAGTATCTGTTGCCTATCATGCATCTCAAATCTGAATGTTAAATTTTCGATTGACTGGCAAATGATCATAGCTTCAGATTCCATAAAATCTTAGGCTCATATATGCTATTTGCTAAAGACCTTTAATAACAGGATGGGATGTTTAAAGAACTCTCTTGTTACTCTCATTTAGAGACAAACACATATTGTAGCTCTGTAACTCACTTCTTTTTTTTTACTATATACTGAAATTCTACACATTTACAATTTTGTTTTGTATAATTTTAGAATTAAATATTTTTTCAGTTTTTTAGATGTTGCATTTTCCTGATTATTACCAGTAAATCGTGATTTCAGTTTGTAACTTCACTGAACAAAGAGGTCTGATCTCATTCACATTCCAAACTTCTTTCCTTTTGCATCCAAACTCATTCTATCCCCCTCTTTGAATAAATCTCTTGTATCATTTTGTTAGTTGTTCAGTTATTTTCCATTTCTTACTATTCATTACAGGTTGAAGTATTTCCCCATTTGTATTTTCTTTAGTCCATATTAAGTTTGTTTGCTTTATTTTCTTGAAATTCAAAATATTGCTTAAATAAGCACATAATTTAAAATCACTGCATTAGAACTATTACCCTTCATTTTCTAGTCCCTGTTCCCATTTTGGCTTGTGTTCCTCCACTTGCCACTAGTTTGGGAAGTCATGCTGAAAAAAAATCCCAATGTTAGTTGCTTTGCATGGACCAGATGAGAATGTTTCTGAAGATATAGTTGTGGGTGCAATTTATATATAAAAGTGGGGGGGAAAAAAAAAAAAAAAAAAAAACATTTTTATTTATCCATTAAAGTATTAACATCACCAATACTACGTTTAGAAGCCTCTCGTAACTCATCTGTTACCATGAAAAAAATATATCTCAGTGTCTGCTTTTACACCAGCATGGCTCTGATTCTTAAGCTGGAACAGATTGTTATTTTTCTCATCTCAGTACTAAATAAATTTAGATAATTCCACATTCACTGCAGTCAAATATATAATTTTGTTATCCTAGAGACCATACACTGAAGTTAAAAGATGATGCCAGTTGTATGGACATTTCAATATACAATTTTTAATAGGCAGGCAAAATTTAAAAAAATTCCTATCAGATCAATTTTGCTTTGCAATAAAACTCTGATGGCCAGATTTATAAAATGTAATTTCCTAAATTATTTTTCTTCACTATTACATGCAAATTTTTATCCATTCCTGCTTCTTACCTTGTATATTGTGGAGAATTTGTGAAAAAATCTACAAGGCAGGCCAAGAGATATGTCTCCGGCAAGTTGAACAAAGTGTTTAGGACATATACCCTAGATTCATCCAACTGCTGAAACTTGTTTGGGTACAGTTCATATACCTGTGAACTACAAAAATGATACATTCACAATCAGTATGAAGTCATTAATTGTTTCTATCAACTCCTGTAAACTGTATGCACAATGGTGACAATGCAGTTAATATAATTCATATTTTGTTCTGAATAAGAGACTATTACTACGGAAATTGTGAGAATAAAATTAACTAACTTAATAGTAGTTGGCCAATTTTTAAGGAATTCAGTGTTCTAACATTACCTTCCATAAACATAGCACACTTTTAATTCAAATATAGATAATGTAATTTATTGGATAACTGAAACAGAAGTCATTTCCCTTGAAATTCCTACTGTGTTTAAAATTCTTATTTACTTCAAAAAGCTGTACTTTTACCTGAATGCAATTTATGCTATGTTAATAGATATTTCCAATAAATTTTAGCAATGGTCAGACAACAAACAGAATAATACAATTTCCACTGGTTTACAGTTATCCAAAGACAGTTGTAGGGAAGCAGCTTTTGTTCATTTATACTATAACTGCAAGCTTCAGCCTCTCCTCAAATGTGGGTTTCCACCTCTTTTGTGTGCAGTGTTTGTCCTTCACACCCCCTTATTCATGAAGATTTGTAAGAACAAAAAATTTATAAACATATTCTTAACTGTATTGATGTTTCGCTAAAAGATATTTAAGCTGTTTCTCTGATTTGTTTATGTACAGTACATCACTGACAATGGAAAAGCATGCCACACATTATAGCTGAACATTATAGAAAAAGGTAGAAGTTCTAAAAGAAGTGGAAAAATGGTGTCAGGGAGAAATGTAACATTCAATAGAATGCTATTGAAATGTGATTTCCATTTACTGCTAGATTACTTATTGTTTTATTAGGACAACACACAAAATACAGCATTTTTAAGGCAAGTTAATTGTTTTGTTCATTCGAACAATGGATAATCCCCCCCTCCCATATTCTCTTAGAGTTTGAATTGAGCCCACTCTACATATTAGAAAATGTACCTTTTTTCATAATCATGTTTTTAAGGAATAATGCAGATTATCATATATGTTACAGTAGATCAGCCAGGTAGATAACTTTAGAATATTACAGACTTTAATAATGCATTGGATAAAGGTGCTACCCTGTATAATAAATTACCAAAATTGTTTACAAACTGTTCAAGTATAACATTTAAAAAATATGTTTCATACCTATTGCTATAATATAATTCTTTGAATGCAAATTATAGCAAGCATAGGTGCCGACTTTTGTAATATATTGGAGGGAAGGGACAACCTCCCTCTGTGAGGTTCGCAAATACATGCATGAGTGCCTTCAACCAAAACACAAAGTTTATAAATGTTCACTCCAATATAATTAAAAATAATATCTATTTTGATAGTATGCATTATTAAGCAGACTAAATAAAATACAGGAAGAGTAGTAAACTGAAACAAAATCTGCATATTTGTTCAAAAGTTCTATTGGATTTTGTTTAAAAAAATCTATGAATTGAAAACATGCAAAACAAAAATAGCTTAAGGCATAAAAAAGAACAACTGTAGACTAAAAACATGCACATCAATAAAAGCATTTTGGGAAACGAAAAACTTAAGAAATGTCTGCCACCATAACTCATTTCTTGCAATGAGCTGGTCAGCTCTACTGTCGATTTCAAAGAGCTGGTGAAGTTTCGATGGCAGTTTAAATGGTGATGCATTAAGATGGTTCTGTTCCTCTGATAATCTTAAGTACTTCCTCAGCCTTCTAAGGCTCAAGAATGATCTTTCAGTGCACATAGGGACTGTTAATATCAATCATACTAATTGTTAACTCCGGATGAATTTTGGGTACATTTCACAAACTATACAACTGAGGAAAAGTTGTCTAAGGAGTTCTTGTTCATCTTTGATTCCCATCATGTTACTATGCAATGTCAACCTGTCAGGATGAATGAATGAATTTTATTTCAACAAACAACATTACAATTAAATTAATATATTATTCTTAATTCCTAAATACCAAACACTATTATTAATTTTAATTGTAAATAATTAAATACAAAATTTTCCAATTTGATTGCCTTAGACCCCAACAGCTGCCTACTAGAACATTCAAGGGACCAGACTCAGATCCAACCAAATGTACAATAATAAAAGTATTTAACAAAAGTAGAAGGGAGTTGGCAAGGGTAGGGCAGGAAAATACCTCTAATTGGATTAAAAGTGTAAAAGAAAGTGTCCATTATATGGAAAAAAGATAATGGTTTACATTGTATAATTGAGTGCCCAGAAACAATAATATGTAGAGAAGCATGGGTGAGAAAATGGGATAATTTACTGATAGCAATTTTGACATGACATTAAACATTTCTGGAAATGACAGTAAGGAGTTTTTGAGAAAACTGGGTTAACTGTGTAGGGAAGGTAAGAGAGAAGTGGTGGAAGAAAGTGATTAATCAGGGAAGAGAATATTTATGAGTTCATATTGAAAGGGGTAGTCAGTGGAGTGTAGGGTCTAGTACAACAAGCACTCCAAGATCAGTTATACAATTTGTAAAAGTTGATGAATAAATTTATTGTAAAGTTTGCTTAAATAAAATTCATTCATTCACTCAAAGTATTTATTACTCTACTTGTATTTAATTTAACCAACCTTACAACTACTCTATCATTAGAGTTGCTCATTTCTCTGGATGATTATACATATCAACATCCTGGTTATTTGTGTATAGAAATCCAATTTATTTCAATTAATTACTCCATCACCCTTTCTATACTACTTCCATTCTCAATTATTTCCTAACAATTCTAAATCATTTCTCTTTTACCTTTCATAAATACTTTCCTGGCTGTAATAAACTCCTTTCAATTTTTGTTAATTCCCGATTATCCAGACTATATCATTTTTCAAACCTAAGATTCTTCCTCCATAACTCAGTTTTCTTGCAAACCTGTCAGGATCAATATCATCTTTAAAAACATATCAATGTTGTACATCACAAAGAAGTGATGATATTATAGACATTTTAACTAAAGGTGAGAATCAACACTTTGAAATCTAGACAGAAGGTGCTGAACTTAAACATCAATTATTTAAAAAAGCATTATATGGTACGTATCTTTAGGGGTGGTAAAGTTGTGAGGAATACTTCCAGAACCTCATCTTTTAGGAGTGGCATAGTAGCTGTGGTTCTTGGAAGTGAAGAGATTGAACACTTTACGATTTTTCCCTCAAAATGTGCCATAGGTGGATTTGATATCTGATAGAATAAGTGCCATTGGCTGAACCATAGAATTTACTTCTCTGAAAACCTGTTTACTTACGTAGCACAATTTTAAGAAATTGAATCTATTTCATATAATTAGAATGAAATGATGAAAAGTGAATTGCCCATTTAGTTGGACAGATTGATCTTATATTAATTGCATCAACACCTTGTAACTACTTGAAGAATGAGCATTCTTTTTAGGGGAATTCCTTAAAAACAAATTTAGCACATTTAAACTAAAAATTAAATATATGTTGATATTACCAACCCCTTCTGCTAAAACTTCAAGGGAGGGTGCCCAGGCCACTCCAGCCCCTAGAAGTCGGCGCCTATGAGAGAGTGTGTATATTTTCTATAATTGAAAATGTTGTGCTATGCAAGCAGAATTTATATGACATTTAACATGACTGCATACTTACTGCTTAAGAAATTCAAACCCATGGACACATACAAGAATATTCCCATAAGCATCCACTTTGAGTAGATTTCCATGAAGTGTATCAAACCACAGGCCCCTGTAAAATAAACAAATAAATAAAATAATTAAATGAATAATTTGTACTTACAAAGCTGTAGACACTGGGGTGGTAATATATCCTACAATAATGTATTCAACATTTCACTCTAATTCCATTTATTTAATACGATATTCAAAGAAAAAGGTATAATGTTAGCCCCAAAAACAAACATAATATTAAAAATTTATTAGCTTGCATAGTAAAAGACACCATTCCAAGAGAAGAGAAATCAGAAATTTATGAAATCAAATGTGCAGGCTGTAATCAGAAAGGTAAGAAAAGAAACAATAAGAAAAACTTGATGAATTTTGATTTTCCATTCATGAACAATCTCAACAAGTTCCTACTAGAACCATTAGAGACCTCCACAAAAGTATCTTGGGATCCAGCCACTAATTCCAGTAGTCAGTCAACAGCTAATCATAAAAGCAAGGGCTTTCGAAACATGTCCTATGTGTTAAGTAAGTGCAGTTAGTATGAACATGTTGAATACTTTAGTGTAGGAAATAAAATAATACTTAAAAGATTAATTTTTACTGTTTTCATACATTTCTTTAGTTATTTGGAAATTAGCTCAGGTGTTATCTTTTATAACAACTAAAATTCCACTTACAATCTGGCAGCTTTTATATAGGCTGTAGGCCTTATGTTCCTTAATATTGTAGAATTTAACCTTTCCTTCTGTTAAATTACCTTTCTTTACTATCATTACACAACTGTTCTGTTCCATCACTACTTTTCTAGGTTCAGTCATTTTCATATTTGATAAAATGCCTGCATTCCACTGGAGAATTACTAGTCTCAATAAATTTATTTACCCTACAAGAGGCATGTCTTACTCTTAAAAGCACAGTTATTGTCTTTAATCAAAGAAGTTGGTAGAAAAGAGGAAAAAATGGAAAAATATTAGAAAATTATAAGAAACCAATACGGGAAAACCCAGGAAAGAAGCAGTGGCAGCTTTTAGGCTGGTAACCAGCCACAACAGTATTGTAACACATTCTGCTCAAATGAATATGAACTCATCAAGTGAATGTACTCAAATTCTACTATGGGCACTGACCAGCCTTTGGAATGCAATGAACTTACAATTATTTAACCTAAATTTATTGGGATGGCAGAAAATAAATGGAATAATCTTCCATGCAGCCACAGGAACAACATTAATGAATTAATTTATTGATAAATAACAATATGCCTCTGTAGGTTCTATGATCCATCCATTCTAGTTATTTATGCTTTCTCTTTTTATTCTGCAAGTTCACATTTGTCAGGCTGACTGAATATTTCTTTATATTTTAAAAGTAAATGTTGCATACTTATTTTTGTATAAAGAAAGCCCCATGGCATTTATTTGATAGAAAGAATAATGAAAACGCCGATATTTCCTTACCCTATCCATTATTTAACTACTGCATATCAATAAGATAAAACTAACTAAAGAGTGGAAAGTGAGACAGTGGCACAACTCCACTTTTTTCATGAATGATGCTGAAATTGACATTCATACATTTAAATATATCAGAATATATTAGATATATAAAACAAAATGTTCATTACTGAATTGTATTCTAATAGTTCTTTCCATGAAATGTGCTTGTAAAAATTGTTTAGCAAATATTTACAAAAATCTTCTTACAAATCCACTTACCTGACTGGAAATGATGGGTCGTATTCAAATTCAAGAATTTCATGAGGATAGCCCAATGAAACAAGTCGCTCTTTTACCAAGTTGAATCCCAACCTCTCATAATGTGGAGATTTATATTCTGCAACAAAGAAGTTGATGCATCACAAAAATTATATTCTATTCGAACAATAACACCCATCTCTTAATTTGTATTAATCATACTAATAATTTGGTCTAAATACGAGATAAAAGAGGGAGAAGAACAGACAAAAGAATATCAGAATATTTCTACACTTTTCTTATGATTCACACTTTCACTGAGTGTATACATTCTCTTAATGTACATATCTCAATATTTATAATGTGCTGGACAAACTGGCAATTTTTTTTCTCTTTTAACAACTATATAAAAACTGTTTTCCTACATAAATGCTAAAACAATACCTTGGAATAGTACATAAATATACAAATTTTCTTTACCCCCCTCTTCACGTACTTAATCATCATCATCATCATCATCATCATCATCATCATCATCATCCTGCTCCTGCTCCTCATCCTCATCTATTATGCATTACCCCTTTGTTTACTACAAATAGGTAAATTATGAGACAAAGCAACATAAGTGCTGTATTAAGGCACTTAAAAAGTTTAATGATTAAATGCATTTGAGGATGAGGAACAGAAATTTATACGTGCATCTCTGTTAAAGCATTCTTTAAATAAAATAAATAAAAAAAATCTTAATATGTTGCTACATGCATTGAAAACTGTTAAAGTTGCAAATATTTCACAAATTTTTAAAGCTTTTGTTCAAGTTTCAATCATTTCAAATACTCGATATCAATAATACCAGTGGTTAGTTGTAACTTCCCCTTTAAAAAATAATGTAAGAACAGAATTTTAAATAGAAATACATAGTTAGCTAATAAACAATAAATTTATCCGAATTCCTTAATCACCAGGCCGTAACTTCTTAAAGTATGACCGACAAATTAACATTACTTACTACCTACACATATAACACTATATTCAGGGTTCGAATCAAACGTTTTGACGAAAGGGAAGGGGGTAAGTGCAATATATTAACACAATTACATTTAACCTTATACAAAAATTATTAACAATGATTCCGGTAAGCCTGGCAATTAGTCGAATTTTTTTTAATCGATATGGTATTCGAAATAATATTAATATACTCACCGAAGTTATAGGAACAGTTTGCTTTGATGTGATGAAATTTTGGAAGCCTCTTTCCTAAATGGGATGTCTGTTGGAGAATGATGTCCACTCCCGTATTCACTCTGTCGCAAACGTTTAGTACGAAAATCTTCAGACTTGGCTCATCAATTTCACAAACATCACAGACCCTAGAGTGTTTGTTTTCATTCGATTCCGGAGTTTAAGAGTATTCATGACATTAAAACCTCTTTAACATTCTGGGGAAAACAATATTATTTGTATCCTTTGCATCAGTTCCCTTAATGTTATCTTAATTTCAAAGATTACATAAGGACTCGATTTTTCCATCACCAAATAACATTAACATTGGAAAATCTTGCAGTCATATTGTCCATTAATCTGTGAAGAAATTGTTATTGAAATTTTGTGTTCGATTTTTTTAGCTGTGTTCAAATGTTCGGAAATAGGTAGTTCTTTATATTTTTGCAGCTGAATAGTCAACTTGGCGGCTTGAAGATGAACACCATTTTTGTCTTTCATTGCAGTCAATGAATCAATGCAGTCTTATTTCAGAAGCAGTAGAAGCACCAAGAGTTTCTACGCTGCTGATACAGCGAAAGTAACTATTGTTTCCTAAAATAGAAACAGTTCCATGTTGAAATCCCATTAAGTCATTTTCTGGAGCAATCCACGAAATGTTGTACTGTTTCATGATGGCAGCGAAAGATCGTTTTCTCGGCGTGTAAAATACTGGATAAGTGATGTATAACTTGCGATCACGGTATTGCATGAGGAAGCTACCCAACAATGTCAAATACCTTCCAATGTCATGACAATTTCAGTCAATCCAGGTTGATTTTCAAGCTCGTAGAAATATGCGAATATTATGTGTCCATGAAAGACTTGAAATAGAGCAGACATTGTATGTTTTACATTATGTACTCGAGTTTCAGTTTATGATACAAAAATGAATAATTACAATATTAAAATTATATGAATGTATGTAACTGCTCCTTTGTAAATTCCTTGTACATTTGCAAGGCTCCATCTGAAGCATATCCTAGTCCTCTGATTAGATAAAATCCCTTCAGAAATACCGTTACTAATAAATCAAGATATAATACTGTCAGCAACGTCTTTTCCTATTGATTAATTTAACTCTACTATACTATAGAAATAACTGGACGGTGAACCATCGTAGATGAACATAGATGATTCGTTTGCTTCATTAATGCTTTCGTTAACCATAATGTTGAAAACACAACAGGAATCAATTATGAACTTTGATACGAGAGGCGACATATGTTTGCTGATGAAATATATATTTGCACAAGTGTGATGTGAATGAAGCATGCTTACAATATTTAATCCATTCAATGCTTGCAATAAACTTTTGAATAGTAAGAATGGTTCGTTTTCTTTATATATGAGATACATTGTTCTAAAAATATTCGCCACCACTTGTAATATCTCTAAAGTTTTTCTTTAGATTCCCCGAAACCTTCAGAGAGAGATTTATTAATATGCCCTTATTTAGTTTTCAATAGAAATCGATTCACTTCAAGTGAAACTTATTCCTCCCGTGTTTACTAATTTTATCATTTAGTTTTTTATTGTTGTTCAATCCTTTGATAAAATTTGTTTTAATATGTATTTTACTGTCTTGAATAGCACCGTGATTTTGAATTTCTGAACAGTAAAAGTATATAATCACTCCGGAACTATTTGCTGAAAACAAAGGACGATTTGTTTTTCATTTTTCGAGTCTCACTTCATCTATACATCCGTTGATAAGACTACCACACTTAATCTCACAATTTCCACTGACATTTGTCCCGCCCTGCTGGAATTTTTACCTGTTGAGTAAAAGACTTAAACCTATTACTTGACGCTTGACACTCGGAAAGGACTACACAATCTAATTGTGTTACTTTACGCTTTTTATTACAAATTTAACCATGTCAATCAACCACTCAATAACAGCTTCTCTCCTTGAAATACATATTCGATTACCATTGAATACCAATCACTATTACACTCATTGTCATAGCATATATTTAAATTGTAGTCAGCTTAAAAGAAACGAGCACAAAGTAGTAAGTAATATAAACCCAACAGAAAATAAAACATTATGTCTATTGTCACGTTTCTGTTGCATGTTTACTTGTTTGACGATTTATAATGCTGCAACGAAAAATGCAGGTGATGCCACGTTTCTGTTGCATGTTTTCTTGTTTGACGATTTATAATGCTGCAACGAATTATGCAGGTGATTCATTTGCAGAATGTCATTATGCAGAAACGTAAGGGTGTTTCCAATAATTGCATTGTAATTTTAAAACTTGAGTTTAAACACTGACGTTCATGAAATGGAGGGGGGGGGGGAGTATACTTGCTTGGCAAGGAAGGAGGTTTTATTTCAGTCGGGGAAATTTCTTCATTAATTTGAACTTTGACTTTGTTACAAGAAGCACTGAAATGCGTTTCTTGGTTGCCTTTAAGTTTTAGAATTTCATATTGGATACTAATAAAACGTACTTATTTTTTAATACACCCAGAAATATATTATACAGCTGCAATTTTTTTTCAGTGTGTTTTCAGTCAAATTATTTCTGAAAGCCTTTAAGTAAAAATAGAATATGGCTGCCTCAAAATTTCGACGAATCATACTAGTTTTTACCAGCATGTTCTCCTACCTTTTGTTTATCATAGTTTACGTTTTCATCGAAATTTTGTGGAATCACGGAGCCAGAAAGCATAGTATTTACGCGTACTTGTTTTTGAGAACGTTCACGTATTCCCGCATATATGAAATACAATTTATAACACCAGAAATGTCAATTACTACAACCTGGATGATTTGACGACGAAAATCCTCAACGTGAGATGACACATTCGGGTCACAGACCATATAATGCAATCATTCTTTTATGACCACACTCTTGTAGAAGATCGCTCTATTAAATTACTGCAGCATCTACCAACTGTACTAAATACGGTGCCGTTGCTATGAGAAATTACTGTGTTACCACCACGACGGAGCTCCGTCTCACTCTAATCAACCCTCATTAGACGAAATTCACCAGCGACCTGGTTCGCCCTGGAGTTGTCTGAAAGATATTTTATACCAGGACTGGCCAATGGATTCTCAAACGCTTGACTTAACCAGTCATGTTGCGGCGTATAAAAGAAAATATTCATTAAGCCAAAACTATCAAAGATCTTTGCTACCATTGTGCATGTGTTAACGCTCATCCTGGTGTCATTTCATTTTTGCATAATGCTTGACTGCATTTTCTACCAAACCGCAGTGTTTGGAATCACCCCCCCCCCTCTCTCTCTCTCTCTCTCATTGTATGAAAGATAAAAACCTGCATAATTTATGATACAATAAAGCAGAAGGAATTTCGTTATCGCCCTTGTGCCTTCTTCACTCCATTTGCTGCATTTGTGTCGGTATGAGATTTTAATATCAGCATCGCCTGGCAAACAACGGAGTGGCCGTTTACGTACTGTGAATAAAGAATAAAGTACGGTCATTTTGGCGATTTAAAATGTAAATGTTTGCCTTCCTCCCATTTCCAGGCTTTTTGCTCAACAGATAAACTGACTGATCTAAGTATAATGAAGGGTTATTTAAAAAAAATGCCATTACGCTGCTATTTGGTTACAGCTTATTTAAACATACGTAACTAATCCCTTACAAATACAAATATATAATCATATTTTCCTAAAACTCGTAAACAGTAAAACGTAAACAGAAATTAATTTTAATAAAAATGCCTAACAAAAGTGATCATGCATTACATTAATTTGTATTTGAGGTGCAAGTTCGGTTGTGAGGGACCAAGTAATTACTGCCGTTTTGTAACTTTAAAGAGGTATAAGATAAACGTGGGTAGGTCCATAAGTTTCCAGTCTAACCGGAAACTTATGATAAAGACAAAAGCTATATTTCACTTTTCAATATAGTTACTCTTTATTCCAATACACTTTTCACATCTTTGAATTAACATTTCAATCCCTTCCCCCACAAAAGTCAGAAGTCTTGTATGCAAAATGGGTATAAACAGCATCCATCACTTCTTCGACACACTTAAATAGATCCTTCTTGCGTTTTGGGAAGAGGAAACAGTCACCGGGAGCTAGATCTGGGCTATAGGGTGGATGGTCGATCTCGTTGAAGTCCCATTTCTTCACAGCTTCCTTTGCAACAAGAGCTGTGTGCAGACTCGATGTCCTGAAGAAGGCGCACACCACCACTCAGATTTACTCGCCCTTTCTCTTTGACGGAAGCACGTAGTCTGTGCAGCATAGTACTCCCCATTTACTGTGGTTTCCTCTCCTTGAACCTTGAAATCAATGAAGAGTATTCTTTCCCAAAAGATTGTGGCCATGATCTTGGTTGGCTGGGTGACCTTTGCCTTTAGAGGCGGTGCTCCGCCAGGTTTACGCCACTCCATTGATTATCTTTTGGACCAGGGATCATAGTAGAGGACCATAGTTTCATTTGTTGTGACAACTGATTGCAGAACTTCTCTCTTGTTGGCACGGCAGAGCTCTGAAAATGCCTGACAACAGATGACTCGTTACTGCTTTTGGGCTGAGGAAAGAAGTTTAGGCATCCATCTTGCTCTAACCTTATTAATGTTTAAATGTGCATGAATAATTCGAAGGACTGTTGTTTTAGAAAGGCCCAAACTTACTGCTATATCTGTAACTTTGAACCACCGGTCTTCCATAATTTCTCCTTCCACAAGAGCGACGATTTCAGGAGGAGCACCTACAAGGGCCGACCTGCATGCTCTTTATCTTCAATGCTTTCTCAACTCATTCGAAAAAGTTTGGCCCATTCTTTTACGGTAGAATATGAGGGGGATGCTTTCCCATATAAACCATCCAATCGCTGTTTAATTTCATTTGGAGTAAGTCCTTTTGTAAAACAGTTAAATAACAGTTCGAAACCCCATTTTGAACATGTCACAATCTTCTACACATAACATTTTTATGCAACTATATCTGAACTGAATGCAGCGGAGCGGAAGTTATTTACTTAACAGATATGGAATGACACCAGATTAGTGTTTTGTGAAGGCGATAATCCTTATCGGCGGGGCCGGAAACTTATGGACTGCTCTCGTAGATTCCAGAAAATGTGCGTGGGGGACTTTATCTTTACCTTTAACCAATTTACATACTATTAGTAATTATTTGCCCATTAGAATAACAATTCTGCGTGTTCCATTAAAATCATTTTTGCACATTTTATTCTAAAATGATTAACCATCTGAAATTTTACTCATTAAAACTGGATCTACCTTCTTATTTGAATTTTAACTGGGATTTTACATAGATATATAGTACAGTTTATGCCCTGGTAGTTTTGCAAAGATTTTCTTGCCATCTCGTCTTTCTTACTGTGACGTTTTATAAATTTCATGTTAGGCCCCCAAAGTCTTTTAAAAAGTTTCTTATTTGTTCATTTACTAATTATTTGTCTTCCGTATACTGTTATATGCCTTTGTGTGGGTTCTTCACAGCTTCATGACAGATCCGCCCCTGTACAATAATAACGCAGATGCTATGATGAACAGCAACAACGATCGCTTGCTAAAATGTCAAGATCCCATAAAATGCTCCAAAAGTGCTGAAACAGTATCTGCGGCAAAGTGTTTTTAACATGGAGAGGGATTGCTTTTTTGAGCTAACTGTGCGGAGTTCCACACTGGAACACGCAAGCTAGGTTGAGCGAACGCTTAAGCAGTAAGAAAAGTTTTACTCCTGCATTATACGGTTGATAAATTCATGTGCATGCATTATATGATTCAACAAATTCATGTGCACTCATTTTATAAACAGGGGAATTGTCTAAAGGAAACATAAAGAGCGCCAACCATTAGGAGCGTTAGTTGCGGAAGAGCTAACCTAATGTACTCTTTATCAACCTTGGTTCTACACGCATTTCACGTCAACAATGCAGCCTGCATGGTCAAAGCTAAAGCCGCTCTTCAGAATGAGCAATCCATTATTCCACTCATTTTATTAAGGCCAATTTCGGTCATCTTCTTGCACCTATTCAGCATTTGGAATCTTTTTTGTGGTAAAGATGCAATGGAAGTCATTCAAAGAAAGGAGTACCAGGGCCAGTGGGAGTAGCCTGTTCATTGAAATTCCCCAAGATTTGCACCGATGAAAAGTTCTCCAGGTGGGGCAAATTTACCATGGAGACCGGCAACAGTGGCTCTAATGAAATGACTTCAACATTTTCAAGACAACAGAAAAGAGTTCACCACTCAAAACCTAGCAATATAATTAATAGTGCATCCTGGGTAATTTAAAAATGTTGGTTAGTGCGTTGTAACTTTAAAAGGTTCAGTCCCCGAAATTATAAAGATTTGGAAATTACAGGGGTAGTTCCAAAATGATGTTCTATAAACTGTTGAAGTTTAACCAAATTATTCATGTAGTGTTGTGGTTCTGGGCTATGGAAAAACTAATAAAAAAAAGTAATATATTTGTTTCAATGTGTTTATGTACTTTAGATTTATATAAAGGGGATTTGTTGGAGTTTTATGCAACCCCATAGGAAGAGACGCTTTCAGTGTTTCCCAAAATCTGTTCCTTGGACAAGTTGCAGTATTTTGGTTCCAATGATAGCGTCGGTTCGCAGCTCTTCCCTGATTATGTACTTTAGTACAGGAATTTAAAAAAAAAAAACTATCAGAAAACGTTAAAACTACTTTAATATGTTTAAAAACAAATATATGGTTATTAAAATCTAAAAATAACATTTTTAAAATGTTTAAAAGATATAGGGTTTATATAAATTCCGGCTCCTACTTATTGTACAGAGTGTTAAGATATTTTCATTCTCTGATGCCTAACAAGGATACATTGATATTAATCTATGTTTGCATTACAAGGATGATAGAAACTTCTGAAGCGCGGAATTCAGCCCGTCAATTTGGAACGCAGCCAGGAAACTAGGTTACTGAAGTCAAGCATTTTGCAAGATGCCTATGCAAATCCCGATATGCATGCTTTTTATGTCGTTTTAGACCAATGGCGGTGATTTAATTGGGGGAGGGAGCACCTCAATTTTTTGCGGGGAAAAATTAAAATGTCATTCCATTTTAGCCACTTAAAATGAGGAATTGGGGGGGAGTAAATCTCTTGTCTTTTATCTATTTATCTTCCCTTTAATTATTGAAAAAAAATTCCTTGCGGAAAATCGCACAAAATGTCATGCGCCGCGACCAACTGATTCCCTCCCCCTCTCTCTCCCTTCCCCATATATATAAATGATATGCACGGAAACAGATGAAATTAGCAATAAGAGCGTGGGGGGGGGGGATTAATACGCAAGATTTAAAGCAGGTGGTACACGCGCTTTATGTAAAAATATAGCTGTCATTTCTCTATCTCTGAGTAAACTTTCAGATAGGTGTAGGTTGTTTTTTTTTTTTTTTTTTTTTTTTCGATTGATATATTTACGGACGCTCTTTAACAGCTCAGATCATCAGCGTCCCATTCAATTCAGGACGTGAAACGACCGACAAATTTTGTTCAGAGTCCTCTTCTTTCAGGCTTGAGGTACTTTTTCGTGCTATAAACACACGACCCGGGACCTACATCTTTACTTCCCTTCCGAAGGAAGCAATACCTAGGATTGGTATAAATCCATCGATCCTGGCAGGGTTTGAACCCGCGATCTTGGGTTTAGGACACCATCACCAGAACCGATCTAACTGCTTCGTATAGCGCCAGAAAAGTAAAGGAGATTCGCGTATTTTGTTGTCTACCCTGCCTTGTACCCCTCAGACCTCCAGTAGTTTTTATTGCCTAATTTTTTGCCCGCCCTCCACTTCTAATTCACAATCGCCACCACTGCTTTAGAGTTTAGAAAGCTTTGGCGGATCATGAGGCGTTTGTCTTATTAACGAGTATATAGACTTTGTTAACGATGCAATAAGCATTCAGATAAATACAGGAAATTGTCGACTGTCAATACTGCAAAGCCTCTGCGAGCATTGGGTGTTGCAGCAATAGCCATGTAAAATCTCATGGCCGCCGGCAATTGATATAAAAAGAGTCGAGGATGTGCGTATAATTAACAGAGCAGAAAGAAAGATTTTTACTTAATGTTAAGTACGGAAAACATTCTACATATTAACTGCAGATCGAGGGGGAACAATTTGTTGAATTGTGCACGCAATCAAAACATTAGTATTGCTTAATTTGTCAGAAAGTGATAGTACCATCATTGCTGAGTTAGAAAACAGCTGATGATATTCGTCTTCAGGACATTTATCAATAGTACTAAATAAACTCGCAAACCGAATCTAGCGCTTACTGCTAGAACGGTATCTGCATTACCTTGGACTGAGAGTGAAATGTGTTTATTTGCTGCATCTGAAACAATTTAGATGCACATATTCGAACTTTTTACTTACTGTACTAATTTTAATGGTTTCTAAAGTGTGAATCTAGATTCTAGATTTACAAAATAAAATTATAAATGCCTTATTAACATAATATTTCTTTTGTATTTATGAACATAGCGTTGAATACAGGAATATTTTGTTATGTATAGTACGTGGTATCCACTGGTTTTGATATTACACTTTTTCCTTTTATATTTGGAGAGAGTGGTGTCGGGGATCGCAAACTTAAGTCTAACTCGAAAGAAGTTCAAAAACGTTGCCAACCAATGCTATTGGGAAAAAGGAAAAATACTGGTAAAGAAAACAGACCTTCATTCAAAAGAACAGTGGACAAACTTAGAGAAGGTTGATGAGCAAAATCCGGACGTTAGACAAAATACCTTTTCTTTTTTCGTGGATATATTTAAAAGTTAGAAATGAACAGTTTCCGTAAATTTGGGGTTCGGTAGGCCAGCTTTCATTTTGCCTTTTTTTTTTAATGCCTATTTTGGCTTGTTGTCTATTTTAAGGTCTTAAATCTCCCCCCTCCTCTTTTGCTTGTTTTTGACCGCTATGGATTTTTAGTGATTATTTACGCATTTTAAAAAACACACAAAGAATTTCAATATATGGAAGCGAAAAAAGTTATAAAAATTAAATGGCATGTTCACCTCACAAAAATATCTGTTGAGAATCTCGTTATACATTTCTTTTCAAGCAGTCAAAAACTTTCTCCTCAACCCAGTCACTTAAGCTGTTTAAATAGCAAGAACCTTCATTATTGAAGGGAAATAGAGAGTATGAGGGAAGTACTGTAGTTTTGAATAATCCTAGCGAATTATCTTGTATCGATCTGCACGAGACAATTCTAGGAAATTTATGGTGGGAGTAACTTCTCAACTGAATAAATGTAACAAACAACGCAAGCGAGAAAGATGAAGGCGGTACAGCTGTGTAATAAACCGTCTCTACAATATGTTCAGGAAAGATGCTAACCTGATTCCCCTATAAATACATAAATAGAAAATTAACTTGACCAGAAACTACTGCTCATCTTTTGCTCATTCGTCAGGACTATTCAAAACTACTTTACTTTGACTTGATCAACATTTGCATGTCGTCCTGAAAAGTGAAAGTTCTGATGTAACTGGTATGAGTCCTTCCGAAATAGCGTTTTAAATATGCTCCTATCACTTCAGTGAAGTAGAACGTTTTTTCCTATTACGAAAATGCTCTGACAAGCGGTAGACTATGACAGTTGATACCTTTAAAAAACATCTTTTTGTACTTAAGCCACAACAAAAGTGGCTTAAGTACTTTATTTATGTGATAATAAAATTATTAAGCATTTTAAATATCTTTTACTTTCCAAGAATAATGAGTGACATTACTCTGTTTTCACTTTTAATAAATGCCTATTTTAATTATATTGCTTCCTAATTTTAGTATTTTTACCAAAATAAGTGCCTGGACTTCTGGGCTTTGTTGATGAGTTAATACGTTATGGCTCATGTGGTGAACCCCCGAGTTTGCTGCGGTAGATAAGTTCCAACTGTGGTGTGTGTAATTTACAAAATATTTCCTTTTCTGATGAACCCATCTCGCTCCAAGCAATTAGAAACTTTTCACAATAGAGAAAAGAGGCAGCATTCAATTCTATTACTGAGAAAATCTTTACATTTTAAGAAAAAGAAAGCATAGATAATATAAATAAAACACACAAGTTCGTTCACCAGATAACACTGGGCAACAATGAAAATGTTTCGGGCTTAAAAATAGTGAATTTACATGTATTTCCATCTGCTGAATTCAAAAATCACCATAAAAATGATAGATTAGCTCTTGTTTTGAAGATAAAGTGACATTTCATTTTTAGAGTGAAGATTTTAAATTTGGGGGAATTTTTTTGGGAGTTGGCACACCTGTCAAATAACAAAACACAAATGCTCTTCAGCTGTTTGTAAGTCATAAACATAGATACTGTTGCTGTGACTGTGAATTACATGTAGGTTCTACTCAAATTAATGCAAAATTTCTGGTTCGCGAGTGCTTTTTTAGTGTAAAATTTGTAAAAATGCCACGAAAATGTGTAAATATGGTGAATAACTTTTATTATATTTGTGGTGAAATAACATTTTCCTCACAGAAACGCAATCTGACGCCTCTTGTAAAGACTGCCAAGCCTCTTGTGCACCCAAAAGACGTTCTTCTTCCACCCCTGCATATCAAGCTGGGTTTGATGAAAAACTTTGTCAAAGCTATGAACCGAGAAGGACGGGCCTTTAAGTACATCAGAGAGAAATTTTCGAAATTAAGTGATGCAAAAGTTAAGGAAGGCATTTTTTTCGGACCACAAATAGGAGAACTTGTAAAGGATCCTGCATTTGACCAAGTTTTGGAGGGGAAAGAAAAGGAAGCTTGGGAAGCCTTCAAGGGTGTTGTTCATGGATTTTTAGGCAACAAAAGAGATGACAACTACAAGCATTTGGTGACAGTGCTCCTGCAAAAATACCGTAACCTTGGATGCAACATGTCCCTTAAGATCCATTTTCTCCACTCCCACCTAGACTTTTTCCCTCCTAGCTGTGGAGCTGTTAGTGATGAACATGGGGAGAGATTCCATCAGGACATTTCTGTTATGGAACAAAGATATCAGGGCCGTTGGATGAAGTAATGCTTGCGGATTACTGTTGGTCTTTGTATAGGGATTCTGCGGAACTCCATCACAAGAGGCAAGCTAAAAGACGACGAAGTCAATAGGCTACCACATGATTCTCTTCAGACACGACTATCTGCGAAGTATTTTTCCAGCAATTTAGAACTCTTAGCATGTAATTACCAGTTAAAAAAATCAAATGCACTTTCATTGTTGTTAGCATGTATGTAATTAAAATGTATCCTTTTCTCTCAATCTGTTAATATGTAATACTTCCACCTTGTGTATATCATAGAAACTAGAGCTAATAAAATTTTTTCATTGTCAAATTTGTTTTTCTGAACCCAAAATTAGTAGGAATTGCCTCATGAAGTGCTCGAAACACTCAAAAATTATTTTTTTGTTGCCCAGTGTAATTAAAGCAGATATAGTATTTATTTGAAGTATTGACTCATATGTGAGTTTGCTTTGCAAACGCAGATTAGCGAGAGAGAGAGGGGGGGAGGATTACGAGAGAGAGAGAGGATTACAATATTATAGAACAGCAAAGAAAAAAGTTGAATGTTATAAATGTTATTCATTATTTTTAAAGAAAAGAAAATGTTGCATCTTATTTATAATGCTCCGGCCTTATTAATTTAACAGAAATTTACACCTTGGCATCTCAGGTGGTGGAGATGGAGATGTAATGATAAAATGGATAAAAAAAATTTTGAAAATAAGTGTTCCAGCATTAAGTATCCGATGAAGATCTGGGAAAAATCTCAGGGAAGATTGTCCTGGCGGGATTAGAACAGCAGACTTCCAGGCCACGAGTCTATGCTATAACTTCGGCTACCCAAGCAGGTATCAAACGTCTGCCAATCAGTTTAAATATGGTATAAAGCAACGGTTCTCAAAGCATTAGAGTATTTCTTTTTGAATGTATAGATACAACATTTGAATGAAGAAAAAACGAAATATACGCATTTACGATGTGTATTTGTTGCGGATCAATAAATCAGAATCAAAATGAAGGAGACTATTTGTTTTCGTAATAAGCTTTCAAATAGGTAAGCCGAAAATGTGGACCAGGCACAACATTAATATATTCGTATACTACCTGGTAACAGCAAGCATCTTTCGGCAGAGAACTACTTAGGCTAGGGCTCGCCTGCCTCCCAGAGACCCAGATTTGCTAATACTATGAAAGAAGGCCATGAAAGTATTGATTCCTTTAGCAACAACTTATCTGTATGAAAAATCATTCTCTGCGTTCATTTATCTAAAAACAAGTATAAAATTCTTTGAAAAATATAGAAACATAACTCAGAATACAACTTTCTCCTATTAAACTTGATGTATCACGGCAAGTTTATAAAATGCAGTATCGTTGCTCTCATTTAGTAACTAAAATTAGTGACCAATACACATCATATATTGTTATATACTTAATATTAATGGTTAACCATTTATATATTTTAATGTAATAATGTTATAATTATGTAAAGATAACCTACAAATATTACAAAACGTGCATTTGTTTGTTTATATCTTTAAACTTTATAAAACATACCTACGGGATGCAAATTTAGGATTTCAAATTCTGCTGTTCAAACTTCTGGTATAAGCACTTTCAGTGGGGTCCCAACTTCAGAGCACAAAATGCTCGGACAGGTGTACTTAGTATGTGATTGCCGTGCTGTTTTTTTTATAAATATTATTATTATTATTATTATTATTATTATTATTATTATTATTATTATTATTATTATTATTATTATTATTATTATTATTATTATTATTATTATATTATTATTTTATAGCATACCCAGGTTGAAGGGCACTGAAGCAGGTAGGGCTGATTTCAAATATAATATATATTTTAAAAAATCTACACTATACAGTGTGTCTGGCAAGTCCATATACCCTATACGTTATACGTTAATTAACACCCAACAATACACTAACAACCAATAATACATCAATAATAGCACCAATACACCAACAATATTTCTAATAATAATTACAAAATAATATATGCTTATAAGAAACTAGTTAAGCACAGCGATACACGTACTTCTCGGACACTCGGTATATATTTGATTAAAACTGTTTACATTACAGAAAGACACTTATTGTATTTCTATGAGCTGCATATAATCTCGATACCTGCTACAGTTATTAGCAGTATTAAAAATAATCTAATCTCCTTTTTAGAGAACCTAGCATTACTTAAGTGCTTTATAGAAAAATTTAAATCTAGCATGTATAAAAAAAATTGCCCAAGACTTTAAATTCATTACGCTTAGCGGAATTCCGCTACTGTACTGCATTAGCCGGAAATAGAACCCATCTGTGTTTGACATCATGATTAGCCTTGACGAGTCTATCTGCACTTAATAAACGGATGGCCTCGGAGATAAGAGAAGGTTGGTCTAGAATAGAGCTTACAAATACATTTCTCTTCTGGAACGGATTGCTAGGAAAAGCTATTTTTTTGCACAAAAATACGTATTATCAGGGCCAAATTAAGCTGTAATTAAAATGGTTAAATATGTAGATGTATATAGGCTAAAATTATCAAAAAGTGGAGTAAAAATATAAGTAAAATATACAAAAAGGTGCAAAATTATGCAAAAATAACTTTATTTTATAAACTTTATATGCTAGGCTTATTAAAAGTTCAGTAAAAGGTTCTTGTTGCTTGAAAACAGAATAAAAATCTTGATATCGATATATTAAAAATAATTTGGATATTTTTGTGCTATTTCAAATTGGTTCTTAATATTTCTATGATAATTGCATATTTATGAATAAGTACGTTACAAATCAATGTTTTAAATTTTAATTCGTGAAACTGAACTGCGTATAGTTTTTCAAAATTGCTTGTACTCACCAAATTCCGTTTAACATTACAAAAGTGACAGAAACAGCTCCAAACCCAGCATTATCTAACGGAGTTAACCTAAACATTTGTTTCGCTTCTTAAATTTATTTTTTAAAACAATGTTTTAAAGCCCGTTTTAACTGCTGACGCATTCACAGACGGTGGAAACTGGTGATGCACGAGGTGAAATAATAGGAGGAAGCGTTCCAGGCTAAGTTTAGGGTACCTCCGCGGCATTTGCCTTTAATAAGGACTGAGGAAATCCTGTAAAAAAAAAAAAAAAAAAAAAAAACTTCAGTTGGGGAGGACGGTCCTGGTGGGAATCGAACACCCCAGACCTCCAGCTCACGAGTCCGCGTCTTAACGATCTCGACCATCCCTGGCGTTTTAAAGTGGCACTAATATAACACTATTGCCTGAATTCTTCGATAACAGTATTGTATTCATCAGTTTCACTTATTTGTTGAAACTTCTTTGAATGTTAAAAACTCTCAGATAAAGACAGCATTGGTTTTAAAAGAGCGTTTAACGCAGTTATGATGAGCAGTTCACTGTACCATTTTTTGCTGTTTTGTTACCAAAAATGGAGTTCGTGAATTCAACTGAAGGGACGCGTTCAGTCTAAAACAACATTCTCGATGGTTTCAATGTCACCTTTTTATTTGGATGGTTTTTAACGTCCGTTTTTACTACATATGCACCACAGGCAGTGGACACTGATGATACATTAAATGATAAATTGGGAAAGGAGAATTTCTTAAAGGAAGGAAGCGTTCCAGGCTTAAGTTTAGGGTACCTCCCCGGCATTTGCCATTTATGAGGACTGAGGAAAACCTGGAAAAAATTAACAGTCAGGAAGGACGGTTCTGGTGGAAATCGAATGCCAGACCTTACAAGTCCGCGCCTTAAAGACCTCGTTCACCTGTGACGGTTCAATGTTAACTGCATAGTATTCCACCGCCTCTAAACCGAACTGCAGTGAGGTTATTTCAGTTAAGGGCCGCCTGATTATGGCTGATTACTGAGGAAGTGCGTGGCCGCAACAGAAAAAAGGGATGTAAGAGTCGACGCGCGTTAAGTTAGGATTTTCATTTTACTACTTATATCATTATTGAAAGCATATTTAAAACTGATAATAAGCAGCCAGCGTGTTAATAACAGATGTCAAAAAGAATGCTCCTCAGCGGCAACATATTGCCATTATCTGGATTAGAAATACCCGTAATAAAGCTAACCTTTTCCCCGTAAGAACACGGCAGTTCAGAAACAAAGTTTTTGTCACAGAGATTCTGTCTCTCTTAACTTCATAGTAACAAGTTGGCCAGCAATTTCTCTATCTGGAACACGATTGCCAGAATATTTTCTTACGAATCCCGTACCACTTCTCTGCAATAATTGTTCTCTCACACGCACATTTATGTAGCATTACTAAAGAAGTACAATTAGTACACAATTTACATAAAATAAAAGCACCGAGTATCACACGAACCACTCCTAGGATGCAGCCATGCTCTGCAGGTCCGTAACTCAAATAACTTCATTGCTATTATGTTTGCTTTCCTACTCGTGGAAATACCAGAATCAAGCTTTAAAACAGTGATGCTAATATAATACACTTTTAACAAACAAGAATTTTGAAACCATAAAGCATTGAAAATATTGGAAATAAAATGTTGAAGTATTATGTAAAGATTGTGAGTTTTCTTCTAACATGTAAAAATATACGTTACACCCGAAAATATGGATTAATTTGGTGAATAAAATATATTTTAAATTACTACAAATGTCTTCATTAGTAAACAATTGACAAAAATTTAACTGTAAATAATGAAAAAACATAAGATTATTTACAGAAAATCCCAGCCCTGCTGATTCCATTTATGAGTTTTTCTTTCAAATATATACGCATACATACCGAAATAGCTACGGGGCTAACTATATCTTCAGTTCTTACATAAAAAGTTTTTTTTTTTTTTGATAGATCTCCGTCGTTACGCCAAAAAACAACTGGCAAACGAAACATGCTGACTTTCCTGTCTGTTCGTCTTCATGTGAGATCAGAGATTCTTTCGCTCTAAGGAGAAAAACCTTTAATACTATCTTTAACAGCGCTCTTAATTCCCTTTGTTTCAGTATTATTGAATACTTACATAGACTTAGCGCGTTCGATATATTTACCTATAATTTTAACAAGTTATCTGTCACTCCTGAATTGATTACTTATAACTTAAAAACTATGCTTTTGTTCATTTTTAATGTTTTGGGAATACTTCAAATGTCGATTACGGGAAGATATCTACATTTTTTTTTAAATAAACGGGGACTAAAATAAACATTATATTGACTTTTTATAAGTAAAAAAGTATATGGGGTTTCCCAAGTATATAATTAATTTGTCTTTAAAGAGAATAAAACGCATTTTGCATATTATTTCTGACATTTTATGGCGAATTAAAAAAGGAACATATAATATTCACAAATTTATGGAGGTACCTATATTTCGTTTCTATCGCGAGCAATTCAAAGTTCGATCCGTTACTCTTTTAGAATTAGGTATTTAATAATTTGAATAGCAAGTCATCAATTATCTGGTGACCGATGTGGCTGCAGGATTGTACCGACCAACCGATGCAATATGTAAGGCCAACCGAGCTACGAGTCGGAGCGTACCGAACTATTACGTTGGCTTTGCGTCTCACGCTACTCAAGTCAAATGTCATTAACAGTGAAAGAAATAACATGTCTAATCTTAAAGTAAAGCCTGCTAAGAATACTAAAAGGCAAAGCCTTATTATTCTGTTTTACGAGTGTTTATTTAGGAATCTTAATGTCCATACCATTGCTCGTGCTGAAGAAAATTTTCCAGGCGATCGAGTTCCAGGTCCTAATGCGATTCATAAATTCGTACTATCCGCACGCTTTAGATGAACTAAAGTACACTCGTCAAGAGATCGACTTAATTTCCCAAAGAGAATTAAGAAAGTTAATCGATATTTCATAGGCAGATGTGTGGAAAAATTTCCTTGAGAATTTCAGCCATCAACAATAGATGTCAACATAGACAGTCAAATAGAATTCCAAGAATATAATGCTATTATCCAGCTGCAAGAAAGTGAGAACTAAAGGATTCCTTAGAGATGTCCTTGGACCGAGAAATAGGCAAGCTTTTATTCTTTTAATAAAGCGTAAAACTTACAGTATATTTCCCCCCGTATTTCTGCTTACATAACCTAGCCCCATTATATGTTGCTACCTAAAGGCTTGCTATCTTTGGATTCAGATTCTTGTATTACGTCCTTTTTTTTCTCTTTCTTTCTTATTTTCTTTTTCCTGCGGTCTGACCCTCCGTCCTGTTATAGAACAGGAGGTATAGAACATATACACACGAATATAAATAAACTTGTGGTCTTTCTGGCAACGCCAGGTAACTTCATTTCAAACCTCCTAAACTTTACCTTCCCTGACATCTCCAGTTACAAATAATGAACAGTAAATGATGATAAATACTTAAAAGTAGCCCACCTTGCTTATTTCGGCATACCAATGTATCAATCTTTAAACAGCCGAGTCTACGGCAAAGGAAAGTAGGTGATCAAGTGAATATTCCTAAGAAGTGGACTACAGGTTGAACCTCATATATGATTTAAGTTCGTCATAGGCAAAGCATCGCAGGTATGATATGCAGACATAGTGATCCGATGGCCGCTATTCCCACGGATTGTTAAAACTGAAACTAACTGTACAGCAAGGCTCTGGGTACGACAAAGCGGAGGGATAAAAATCTGTCGCTGATGTTGTTCCGGCACTTTACCACCTGAGAGATACTTCAGTAGGTAAAATGATTCTAAACACGTACCTATATCCAAGTGAAAATATGTTTTAGTTACTTAAAGATGGCACAGTTTTATTTGCATATTGACCATGCCCTATAATTTCTTGAAATGCACATATTTATCCGGTTTTTTTTTTTTTTTGGTAAGTAAACATGTCAATTAATAAAATACCTCAACTTACTAAATTTCTGGTTCTTAGTTATTCATCTTGAATATTATAAACCAGTGCTGAGCGTTCCTCTCAACTCCGTGTAAGCGAAGCGACTTGAACACAACACCGTTGCCGATTGCGTGATACATGCAACTCTGCAGAGAGAGAGCTGCAATTCATTCCAATTCAATTCCCTGTTATCATGGCATTTATTTTCTATTCCGCTGTTTTAACGTGCTACTGGATTACTCGTGGAGGTCGTAGTTCTACTTAGATATCACTGCAAGTGTCACCAAACACTCGTTTGCTTCATGCTGGTACTTCTGCACAACTAATTTATAGAAGCAAAGATTTATAAGTAGAGCCCGGAATTTTGTATGATTACATATTCATACTGAAAAAGCAAATGTCAACCAAAGCATAGTCAAGGTTCATTTTATTAATTTTAATATTTTTTTTATATATTACAAATTACGTATAATGCACATAAAATATTTTGCCATTTTAATGGTTCATTTTCAATTTTTTATACGTCCACAAAGATTCCCCCCCCCCTTTCTCTCCCTTTAATGTTGATATGTGATGGCTAGTAAATAAAGACTAAGAATGCATTTTACTTTGAAGCACATGGGCAGAGCAACGGCTGGTATTGTCTTTTACGAAAGAGTTCCCATTGCATGCACTTGGCTCAAACTATCTGCCAGTTTGTTTTTGACACCTTCACAACAGCCGTTGATGAACTGAAACTCTTATCCCGCAGCTCGTTTTTTAAATACTCTTTAACCGTTGTTTGCGGAGGGGGAGGGGATTCGTGTTGATAAACCATTCCACAACATTCAAACGAAATCACCATAATCTTTCCTGTCGCCTTGGCCCTCTGTGTTGATTTCCAGACTGAAATCGCCTGTTTACTTTCGGGATCGTGATGGTGAAGTCAAATCACATTACCTGTAATGATGGTATTCGGGTATACCTCGTCATGCTCCGCTACCAGACGCTGAAGCTTCCGATACACGTCACTTGCGCCATCTTCTGTTCAGGCGTCAGCAATCTAGGCACCCATTTGATACAGACCCATCCCATGGCAGAAGAGTGAACGCAATACCATGGGAAATCTGTAATATGTCTGCCAGTCTATCTATTGTTATTTCCGAACAATGACTGCAGCTTGTTAGTCATGCTCTTGTTCAATGAGGTAGTTGGACCGCCCTGCTTTGTTTTTGAAAAGGCCCTCCCTCAACTCCTTGAACCACCAAAAAAGCGGTTGATTATGACGGAACATCGTCGCCATATGCTTGCTGTAACATTGCGTAGATTCCAAAACGGCTTTCTGCAGACAGAAGCGTACTGTTCGTTAGGAAGTGACTCCATTTTACGCAGCCGACTCGCTAACATTCCCTCTTTGCTGTGCTAAGACGTATTTGCGTACACGCTTCCAATTTATCCCACCAATCACGCAAGATCTGTTCTGTTCTTTTCTTGCCTCACCACCGTATCTCTACAATGTGATGAGGGAAAAAAATAATTCTCATTCTTTGACTAGATAATTAATGTTACATACCTATGGCCCGTTAGTTAAAATTATCACACTTTCTGAATAAAAAGTGTGATTGTTAGGCCTTGGCTATGCCGCTCTGTATTGTCACATTATCTGAATCCTACCGTTCCAATTGTACCTTTTCTCTTACCAATATTAATATGCAGCGCGATCACCGAGAAAACGAACATTCACTGCCTTCACCAAGAGGACAATATTTCGTGGATTCTCCAGAAAAATACTTCATGGAATTTCATCATTCTATTTTAGGACGTTCTGGAAGCAATAGCTATCTTCTGTGAATATGCAGTGTAGAATATCTGACGCTATCTTCAAGCCGTCAAGTCGAATATTCAACTACAAAAACATTCAAAAGTCACCAATCTCCGAACCTTTGATGATAGCTAAAAATCGTTCACAAATTTCAAGCACTAATTTCTTCAATTAGTGGATAATACAACCGTAAGATTTTCCGGTAATAGTTCATTTTTTAAAGACTGTAGTTTTAAATAAAATGTGGTGGCCACAGGAAGAAAATAAATTAGCGTTATTTGTGATGAAAAAATCGGGTCCTTATGTAACATTTGAAATTAGTGCCTTCAAACACTTACACTTCCACTGTCGTGAAAGCTTTGAAAAACTCAACAGTTCAAGCAAGTGAAGAAAAGCGATTTTATTGGTGTAACATTAGGAAAACTGATGAAAAGTGTCTTATGCAGAATGTGAAAGGGGTATTATTGTCACAAATAACGCTCTTTGCTCCGGAATCGAATGCAACAAAAATACTAGCGTCTGTGATGTTTGTGACAATGGACCATGTCTAAAAGATTTTTCTGCCAAGCGGTTTGCAGCAGCAGAGTGGATAAGGGGTAGACATCATTCCGCAAGACATTGGAAAATCCTCCAGAATTTCGTTACATTAAAGCAAACAGTTCCTGTAAATTTAGGGAGCGTATTCTTATTAGAATAAGTTTTTCTTTTCGACTATTCACCAAGCTTACTGGTATTATGCATTTATTATTTTATATGTGGTTAAAATATAATTACATTTGTATATTGCACCCATACGCTAAAACGTTCGATTTGAATCTTTGGTAAAACTGTAGTATGCCAAATATTCGGAAAGGTGGGAGGTGAAGAGGTTCTTCAATAAATTTGCAATTGGAACAATTGTGCATTGCATTAAAAAAAAATTCAGTGTGTGCGACAGAGTTGTGAAAAATTCTCAGCTTCGACAATGGTTCCCTGCAACTTGAAAGATTATTTTTAAAGTTGGTACATCTGTCTTAAGTATTAATGATAAATATCAAGCCACTGTTTATTTAATGAGGCTTTCTAAAGCAGAAATGTAGATATTCTCAAAAAATGATAAAGTTGTTCATAAAATATGGTTTAACGTCAAAGTGCATTAATACGAAATTTTAAAAGTTAATGGGAATCCCTCTCCTTTATTTTCAACAATTAAAAAATGGACTGCTGAATTTAAACATGGATGACCTACATGAAAGAAGTGTTGCAGAAATGAACAAATAAATACGACGTTAGATGAACGGAGAGTGCGTGAAGTTGCTGAGGCTGTAGGCATTTCAAAGAAACGTGAAGGTTATACCTTATGCGAACAATTGTACATTGCACATGGATGACGTGCTTGTTAACGGTAGATCAAAAACGCATTCGTATGAAATATTGCTGTAGCGTTTTAACAACAATAGAATTGATTCTGGGCGTCAACTAATAGCGTTTGCAGCGTTTTAACAACAATAGAATTATTCTGGGCGTCAACTAATAGCGTTTGCAGCGTTTTAACAACAATAGAATCATTTTGGGCATCAACTAATAACTGTAGATGAGACTTAAATACACCATTACACAGTAAGCCTATTGTTCAGTGCTATAGAAGACAAAGTCGATTCCATATGTAGAAAAGATCACCTCAGTCTTTTATATTTTCAGGAAAGTAAAATTATTATCGGGGAGTACTAATCCAATGTTTTAACCAACTAGATGAAAATGTTCACGAAAAAAGGGCCAGTTTGCAGAAGAAAAACAATTTCTTTCATGCATCTACTCAGAAAAGTGTTTTAGCAATGGGAAAACTGACAGTATTTTAAGCATGGATCTTCGGAGCATCCTGCTTCCCAGGTTTGGCTCCCCCCACTTGTATCTGTTCCTAAAGCTCAACTCTAACTAGCTGATCAACATCTATAATCAAATCAAGAGGCGTTTGAAGCTGCAGAGAATTGTTTGGCAATCTGGAAAATCACTTCAGACGAGATAATTGACTTTACTTCTTTATTACGTGGAGAACTTTAATAATGGTAGTTTCAAAAGAAATGGTTTGCAAACATAGAATACATACGAATTTAAAAATAGATAGTCGTTTACCAGACAACCTATAGATACGATAGCCTTTTTAAGATAAGCCAACTCTGAAATAAACCAAGTGCAGCTTGATTTGAGTTTGAAACAACCAGTCCTCATAGAAGCGCTACATATTCATCATGTTCTGCATTTTGGAACGCACGCTAGTTCGTGTTTCCTCCATTCTCCATTCCCCGCTGCCATTGCAGTGGTGGGAACCGTGAGCACTGTCATAAAAACAAACACCACAACTTGTGTGAGAGATCCATCTTTACTGGGTGACCTACAAGACCACATATAAATATAGACATTCCTCACGAAAATGCTCCAAAAATAGCTGCCCTTCCACTCCTCACTCCTGGAGAGCTAAATTTTCTATGTGAATGCCAAGATCCGTTTGAGGGTTTCTTTAGTGAGTGACGCTGGAACGAAGTTCTTTTTTGATTGGCAAGAACGCCCAATCTAGTATTTAAGAGACTGTGCAAATAGCAAATTAAAACAAAGAATTCAGCAAATCACTGCAAATGTTGTAAGTGCTTCATTACCTTCCAACATTTTTAATACTGAGGTTCTTCATAAGAGTAACTGAAGAGATATTATTTATAAAAACATGACAATTTTACGATTTATACACACAAC
Organism: Metallyticus violacea; assembly: GCA_030762175.1. Taxonomy (NCBI): domain Eukaryota; kingdom Metazoa; phylum Arthropoda; class Insecta; order Mantodea; family Metallyticidae; genus Metallyticus; species Metallyticus violacea. Next base: position 78,861,849 of record CM060842.1, on the reverse strand, counting down.
ACTACCTTAATACCAATAATCAGCAACTCCAAAATTTAAAAAAAACTGTTGCAGCTAGAAGTGACCGGAGGACATTTCAAGCAATTGAAACCACTATCATTTGCTTGAAATATCCCCATATCTGCGCATCGTTGTTCTGGAAATTTTTCCTGATATAAATGTTAAACGGAACTGGTATCACCGTCTGCTTTCCCAGACATCAAAATGCATATCTGCATATTTCTCATTTGAATATCCTTCCATTGCATTTTATATCTGAAACCAGGTTCATGGAGTTGTTGACGCTACATATGTGCTCGGAACTAGTAAATCAACGGTGTTGGCACCGTTGTTACACAAAAATATTGGGGATGAACATAAGAGCTCGAGTTGTTACATGATAACTATGCCATTCCATTCAAAAACAGAATAAATAGCTTCCGCAGTATATAACGTAAGTAGAGTTGTAGAAAACGAGCTGTAACAAGAGAATAAAGTGTTTTTGGACCCATGTTTATATAACAAATTTTCATCCTCTACGTGAGAGGAGTATACCTTTCAAGTTTTGACATACATTTCAAAAAATTCAAGAATATATTAATGCTGCCAATATTAAAAAACAAATTATATAAAAGTTGTAGTTGGCTCCAAAATGTGACGGTATATTGTAAACACAATAGTTTCTCGAGTCATAAGCATATAATAAATGCACTATATTGATATTCTAGAGAGCAATAAATCGTGCTCGCTTAGAATGAATTTCATTCATTTGTACATTTTTCATTCTTAATTCGTGATAAATAGAGATGGAACATTTCTTAACCTGATGCGAGCTAGGGTGCATGACAACAGAGGGGGGAAGTAGCGGTTGTGACTGCAATGCAGAACCCGCTGTTGTTTACCGCAGCACGCTAGGCAGAGTTCAAGGTCGGCTACACTGTATGATTGATGCTAAATCAACTGTAAATGAAAGGCATATTCATAACGAAAACACAAAACATATATTCCTCAAACCTTCTAGCGAAGTTTCTACAAATCATTTACACTGTAGCGTTAATAAGAAAATAAAAATGTCACATAATTTCCTAATCTACTTGCCCTTTGATTTACTTGCAAAACCTAAAAATTCAATCTTCTATAACTCCATTTCTACAAACTTTGAAAGTATCATTCATTAAAATTCCAATCAAGAACTCATACATTTTCTTTAATAAATATGTTGTACTTTATCCGGCCAGCTGTCTAGCATTATGCTAAGTACGGGCGAAAAGAAATGTAAATAATAGAGAATAGATTCTGAATCTTCTAGGAGTAGCCAATGACAGAACAACTCTGTCAAGTCAAAATAACAAAATTTTATTAGTTTATGGGATTTAACAGAGAGGATAGGCTAATGCCCAACTTGAATCGCGCTGCCTGACTGAGATTATCTGTGGTTCTTTTTCACATCACACAATGAGTGCTGGGAAGTGCTAATTTTTTCAAACTTACGCTTCAATTACTGGAGTTTTCTTTCAAAAGTCCTTCAGAGGTCGCGATGTTCATCAAGAATTTAATAGAACGCTTAATATTATCATATAATTACAAGTGTGGGTTGACTGCATCCGTTACACTGCTCAAAATCAATAGCAATGCGGCAATGTGTGTGGCGGGTGTTTGGCGATTAAATGTGATGAAATCGGCCGTAGGGAGGTCGGCAGGAATCGATCTAGTGCATGGCAAGATGCCAAGCTCACTGCAGGCCGCGGTGCTTGGGTCGAGAGTTTCTCTTAAGCAGATACGATACTGCTGTCCCCGACACGGATACATTCAACGGGCTCATTGGCGCCTCCGAGATGTGTCAGAAAATTAAGCCTCCTTTCTTTACAATTTCCTTAATGTGTTTATGGCTATATTTCTAAATTATAATACAGTTACAAGTGTGTTACCAGATTATTGAATTGATAAGAGCTACATAAACATTAAATAAAATTGTAAGACGAATAGAATGGATTCTTCAAAACATCTAAAATCCTCGCGGCAGGAATAAGCCAGTGAACACACACTGGGACTAAGCATTCAGTATGTACTGTAAATTTTATCAGTCTACGTTCAAAGCTGTAGTCTAATTGTAGCGTTTGCGACTACTAATTCTGGGTTCCTGGGTTCGATTCTTTACCAGGTCAAGCGGTCTGGGTAATGTTTCATTAAGAAGTTTTCTTTACCCTAAAGTGATTGCCAGATAGCTTTAAAGCACCAAGGAATACGAGGAGTGCCACCATTAATGCATTTCATTCATCCCATAAGTTTAAGGACCTCCTCGTGCACCATTATCATTATCACCTTCACTAACGTCACTGGGACAACAGGGCGGCACTCTAGGGCGTTTCAGCACGAGAATACTTCCATGCCAGGAGAGAATGCCCACTAGACCATGAAAACAAATAACTGGCATTGGAAAATGAAAAAAGTCAGTCACCCAGGAGCTAGTAAACGAGGTGAGTTCCTCACCTAGTAGAGTAACTAAAAAGAATATAAAATCCAAATTATGGCCTCATTAATTAATGAAATGAAATTAGTTATGACATTACTGTATGATATTAGGGGAACAAAATTAGAATTCTTGCAATCTATAAATATCACGAAAGAGAGACCATACTATTAATATTATTATTGTTGTTGTGTAGATTGAACCACAAAAATTAAGGTATACTATTAAATAAATGAAATATATCACCAATGATAGACAAAGCTATACTATTTGGGTAATTTTAAATGTAATCATGTTTACAAACTAAGCCCTTTATATCTTTACATTCACTAAAACAGACTAAAAATACTTTGAAGTTGAATTTAAATGTTATTGTATTAAAAATATGTAACGCAAAATTTTTCTGAAGGTCAATACAGAGCGCTCTTACATACAAATATAATTCTCAAACACATATTAGATTAATATTTCACAGTTGCTATTTTCACGGCGTGTTTTTCTTAAATATAAAACATGTGCATCATTATAAATACAGTTTAAATGCTTTATTAAATTGTCCTTTTATTTGAAAACTACACTGGGAAAATTAAACGCAAGAGCGCTTTTAAAATTTCTGTTTTGTTCAATAACCCTAATTTTCAGAAACTAAATTTTCTTATTTTGTGTAAGTTTAAATGGTGTATACCAATTTTGTTATGAAGAAACAAATATTGTTGCCGCTAGAGTAACTTTTAAAAATTTTATTTCAGGTAAATCTCCACTTCTATCATGATTTCACTGGTTTTCAGGAACTATTTTTATTTGATTTAAATGTTGTTTTGTTGCGAAAAAAATACTGGTGCTTTTTTTTTTTTTGAGTGGTGTTTAACGCCCGTTTTCACTACTGAGGCACCACAGGCGGTGGACACTGGTGATACATGAGATGAAATGATATATTGGGAAAGGATTTTTTTTTTTTTTAAGGAAGGAAGCGTTCCAGGCATTTGCCAGTTATGAAGACTGAGGAAAACCTGGAAAAACCCCCCAGTCAGGGAGAACGATCCTGGCGGGATTCGAACCGCAGACCTCCCGCTCACGAGTCCGTGCCTTAACGACCTCGGCCACCCGTGGCGGTAAATACTGGTGCTGCTAGAGCGATTTTTAAATTTTGGGCTTCAGGTAAACTCCCTTCCCAATTGTCAGATTTCACTGATTTTCAAAAAATATTTTTTCTACTTTCCAATGGCATATACCGAGTTTCCTTTAAAAACGTTTAAAACTGCAGTCGCTTTAGCGATTTTTAAATTTCGCTTTAACCTCCAAAATTTTTTCAACTCCCAAGTGGCCCGATTGCAATGGTTTTCGAAAACTACTTTTATCAATTTATTTTAAGATTTTTTACTGAGTTTCGTTGAGATAAAGAAAAAATTGCGGCCGCTAGAGCGCTTTTTTACTTTTTTTTAATTTTCGCTTTGTTCCCCCCCCCCCGGTCCAACTCGACGAATAGTTTGTTAATTGATGGCTATATGCCCTGTTTCGTTGAGTAAAAACAAAAATTGCGACCCGCTATAGCGTTAACGGGCACATATACAAATATATATGTGGAAGTTTCAATGGCTTGAGGCCAATCTTTTTTATTTCAATCTCAGATTGGCCTTCTGCAAATCCGGATCTACACCCCCCTTGACTATAAATTGTGGTCCAATTATCAGGAGATTGCTTGTAAGAAGGGAATCCGGATATTGAACGTTTAAAGCGTTCTCTTCAGAAGGCAGTAATGTGTTGCGTAATGCAATAGATGAGTGGCTACAAAGACTTACAAGATTGTATGCTTGCCAGAGGTGGTCATTTTGAATAATTATGTGCTTTTGATTTATTATACATCCAATGTACTAATATTACTAGGATATTAAGTTATCCCATACCTTTTGTATAAATTTATTGGAAATTTTATAGTATTTATGGTAAGACTAGCTAATATACGAGGGTAGATCCATAAGTTTCCGGCCTAATCATTTTCTAGATATGATAAAGTCAAAAACTATATTTCACTTTTCAATATAGGTACCCTTTATTGCAATACACTTCTCACATCTTTGAATTAACATATCCATGCCGCCTCCCCCCCCCCAAATAGTCAGAAATCTTGTCTGCAAAATGGGCATAAACAGCATCCATCACTTCTCCAAACTTAAATTTCCTTCCTCGAAGCTGCTTCTTGAGTTTTGAGAAGAGGAAATAGTCACTGGAAGCTAGATCTGGGCTGTAGGGTGGATGGTCGATCTCATTGAAACCACATTTCTTCGCAGCTTCCTTTGCAACCAGAGCTGTGTGCACATGCGCGTTGTGAAGGCGCACACCACCACCCAGCTTTCCTCGCCTTTCTCTTTGATGGAAGCACGTAGTCTGTGCGGTAGGCCAGCATAGTACTCTCATTTAGTGTGGTGTTCCTCTCCTTGAAATAAAACCGCCACGGGTGGCCGAAGCCGTTAAGGAGCGGACTCGTGAGCGGGAGGTCGGGGGTTCGAATCCCTCCAGGATCGTCCTCCCTGACTGAGGTTTTTTCCAGGTTTTCCTCAGTCTCATAAATGGCAAATGCCGGGGAGGTACCATAAACTTAGGCCTGGAACGATTCCTACCTTAAAAATAAATCCTTTCTCAATATATCATTTCATCTCAGGTATCATCAGTGTCCATCGCCTGTGGTGCTTCTGTAGCAAAACCGGGCGTTAAAAAAAAAAAAAAAAAAACGAACAAACAAACAAAAAACACACACACACATTCCTTAAAGTCAATGAAGAATATACCTCGATAGTGTCAAAAGATTGTGGCCATAATCTTCTTGGTTGATTGAGTAATCTTGACCTTTAGAGGCGGTGCTTCGCCAGGTTTATGCCAGACACTAATTAAGAGTCCATTAATTCTCTTTTAGGCAAGGGATCATAGTAGAGGACCATAGTTTCATTTCCTGTAATAATGGCTTGCAGAACTTCTCTCCTCAGTCCAAAAGCAGCAACGAGTCATCTGTTGTAAAGCATTTTTGGAGCTCTGACGTGGCAACTATCTAGGCACCCATCTTGCACTAACCTTATTCCTGTTTAAATGTTCAGGAATAATTCGAAGGATAGTTGTACTTGTGCTATTTCTGTAACTTTGGGTCGCCTGTCTTGTATAATTTTTCCTTCCATAAGAGCGATGTTTTCAGGAGCACCTTCAAGGCCCGACCTGCACTCTCTTGTCTTCAACACTTTCTCCACCCATTCGAAAAAGTTTGTTCCATTCTTTTACGTAGAATATGAGGGGAATGCTTACCCATATGCACCGTCCAATCGCTGTTTAATTCCATTTGGAGTAAGTCCTTCTTTTGTGAAGAAGTTAATAACAGCTCGAAACTCCCTTTTGAACATGTCACAATCTTCTACGCATAGTCTTCATTACGCAATTATATCTGAACAACTGAACACAGCGGAGGAAGTTACAACTGCAATTATTTACTTAAAAGATAAGGTATGACACCAGATAAGGCGATAACCCTTATCGGCGAGAGGCGAGAGGCTGGGAGCTTATGGGCCTACCCTCGTACAAATGATCTAAGAGCGCTTACTTTTCTTACCTGCCAATGTGTAATCCATGTCGAAACCATAAAACTTTATGTTTTCCAAATGTAAACTCCGGTTCACGAAAATCCTGTGAACAAAGAAATAATTATTTACTCACTTTGCCTGTAAAGTTACGACCAGTGTCATAAAAGTATTAATACCTTATTTTTATATAATCAACATTTATCAGAAACTAGGATATTATCAATAAAATTCGTCTGTGTTTAAATTCCGTCACCGATATCGTATAAATAAGGCAAAATTAGTGTCACCGACAAATTTCGGCAAATAACCAAATATAAAACGTATTTTAGACTTTCTTCCGCACTTTCCTCTAACTCGAATGAACTATCTAATTATTCATTTTTAGACTTGTATTCTAATAGCAATTTTGCGAAGCATTCGGTCCTATTGGTGGTTAAACTTCCTTTAATTCTAAATTTAGACACTGTTTCATTCATTCTTATTTTTGAAAATCCAGAGCATTTTGCTTGTGTATGAAAAAGAAATAAAATATATGCCATTAAAAACACTTTTCATTCCCAGAACCCTGGAATTTACTTTACCTATTCAAAGGAGGTTTTACGATATGCCTCAAAGAAAACACCATTATATTATGCTGTATACGCTGAAAAAACCAATCGCAGAGAAATAGTAACACAAAATTTGCTGCCATTTGTTTATACTTTCTGCCACATTTTGACAATATTCTTCTGTTTACTACAATTTTTCGCATGACATACCTACCATATTTTTCATGGTGATATCTCACTGGCACTGAGTTGCATTCTAAAACCACAGTTATTTTCAGTTCTTTATTCGTACAAATACAACTTTTTTTATTTCGTTCGCTAAAGTAATTAAGTTGTCTTAAAAAGATATACAGAAATTAACGAGATGTTACCTTAAGTTCAAACTCCAATGTATAGGAAAAGTTTCTGCAACTAGTAGTAGTATATAATTTACTTGTGTTTAGGATATATTACGCATTAAATGTTGGTTTCGACATAGCAGGCCATTCATGGCCACATTCATTCTATATTATCACAGTATAGCGCAGTGATTGATTTTTTTTTTTTTTTTTGGTTGATTTATTTATGGACGCTCTTTAACATCTCAGGTCATCAGCTCAGTTGAGTGGGACACTCAACTCAGGGCGTGAAACGGCCGACAAATTTTGCTCAGAGGCCTCTCTTTCAGGCTTGAGGTTCTTTTTCGTGCCGTAAATGTACGACACGGGACCCACGGCTTTACTTTCCTTCCGAAGGAAGCCATACTAGGGATTTTTACGCCCGAAAAAATCCATCGGTCCTGGCCGGGTTCGAACCCGCGATCTTGGGTTTAGGAGGCAAGTATGGTAACCACTATACCACCAGGACCGACAATATAGCGCAGTGGCTCGAGTATTTCACGATATAGAATTCAGAATGCGCAGGTTAGAAAATTGACACTACTATCTGTACTCTCCTATAGATGACTTTGCATAAATAACGGGATGGCATTATTAAATACTAACCGAGAACATTTATTACTTCTCTTTTAATTAATACCGGACATATGCATTTAATCGAAATCCTACAAATAATATTGCCGAATGTAAGCATTTCGAAATATTTACTATTGGCTACAGACATTGCACAACTAGCCACCAGAGTCAAATGGCAATAGAGGGTCACGCAGTAAGAATGCAGGAGGACCTACAAGATCTCTACATGGGAACCCCCAGATAGGAAAAAGGACACAAGGAGGACCAAGAGGAAGATGGACAGACCTCTTGAAGGAACATGCAGATCCACAGTGATCAAGAGTAGCAAGAGGAAGAAAAAATGAACATTTCTCGAGAAACGAAGTATCTTAAACAGCATAGGAACAACTAGCGTGATATAGCTCACCACGTTAGGAGATCTTTAAAGAACACAGTAGGCTATCATTATTTTCATTTTTATCTTTATCTAGGTGCTATTGACGCTCAAATTGAAGTCACCGGGTTGGTGATTATATCCGTGAACTAAAGACCGTGCATAATTTTGTTGTAAGGTAACGGCGCAATAATAGAAAAGGTGATGCAGAATCGAATTCCTCTGAATAATTCTGATCAAATGCTCCTAAAATTTCATATTTTTTCACTACTGCAAAACATTAAAAATATTGAAAAGTGTTTCACGAATAATGAATGATCTATACTTCAACTAAAACAAATCACGGGACCTTTTCTTCCTTGTTATTACTACTTCAAATTAGGTTATTCACGTGGTACAATATTGTAAGAAAATAAATAGAAGAAAATTTAAAAACTCGAGGTGGTGCAGTAATTTTGCTGCTAATTGTAGTGCATAAAAATGCTTGCGTCATTCAGAAACTATCAATAAACAACAAAAACCGAAAACCAAAGTAAAAACCACTGTTTCCGCACTTTAATTAATGTGGTGTTTTACATAAGTATCTTTTATTTCAGTGACAAATACTAAGTTCATTCTCATCACAGTTAAGTTTTTAATTAATGAATGTGCAACTTCTGCACGTTAAACTATCATACTATGGCTAGTGTGGCGATAGTCGCACATCAGATGGATTCATTGAGAAGTACACTCAACTCGGAGCCGGATTTAGACCAACAACTTTGAAGGTGCCGATACAAGCCGCCCTATCATATATACCATTGTATTACCGATATATTCAATCATATTTGTCATTGCTTAAGTCGTAGTGGGAATTGAACTGAGCTTTAACAGTTTAAAGTCGAAAGTCTAAATAGACGATGAATGATGAAATGAGTGCGAAACGAAAGAAATGCTATAAGTGACGTCATATAACACCAAGATGGAGGAAAATTTGTTTGCCATTTTTCGCTATACCTTCAATTAGGTTATGTCCACTCTTTAGGGATTTTTAATGCACAGAGCGTATCAATGCCATTCCTGCAAAATGAGTTTTGTTTCTTTTTCCTTTTCCTTTTTCTCAGACATAATAATTTAAATACTGTATTATATATTTAATTATATTCAAGCGTAATAATGCACTTTGAGACGACGGTCTCATACGGCTATATTTAGGAGCACCAATTTCACCCGTCGAATGGCAGAAGCGTCGAGTTTCCCGATTGTTCTGCCATTTATTTATTAATACATTTGATACTTTATTTTTATTTGTTTATATTGATTGGCAATTACGTTCTCATAAGCAAAAAAACTGGGAACATTTGCCAAAAGGGATTATTTTAAAAGAGAACGAAGAATGAAAAGACTTTTTTGGCATATTGCAAGAACCTTAAAAATACATGAACTAAGATGCTGGTCTGAAATATGCATTTGGAACAGGAAACGCCACATCAATCATAAGCTGTACTTTATTTGCACTTAATCTAACGTTATCTTATACACAACTACTTATTTATTCTTTCTTTAAACCGCAGATCGTTAAGGCGCAGACTCGTGAGCGGGAGGTCTGGGGTTCGATATCCACAAGGATCGTTCTCCCTGAATGAGGCTTTTTCCAAGTTTTCCTCAGTCCTCATAATTGGCAAATGCGGGGAAGTATCCTAAACTTAGGCCTGGCAAGTTTCCTTCCTTAAAAAATCCTTTCCCTATATATCATTTTATCTCATGTATCATCAGTGTCCACCGCCTATGGTGCCTCAGTAGTAAAAACGGGAACACTATTAAAAAGAAAAAAATTAATTTCTTTATACTTAGCACATTTGGGTCAACTGACTCCCAAAATTAGTAAAACGATAAATTTTGTGCTAGTATTTGATTTTTTTTTTAATAGTGTTTAACGCCGTTTTTACTACTGAGGCACCACAGGCGGGTATTTGAAGTTACCCATGTTCGTACACTTGTAGAGAAATTTATACAAATTACCAGTGCCCGACTAACAACTTCGCGGAAAAAACAACGAAAAATCACTTGAGGAACAGGTCCCAGAAGACCACGGAGATGACCGGACTGAATGTTGCATCATTTCCTATACATTAGGGAGGGGGAAAGGATACATTATTTGATGTTATTTCCATTTCTTTTTGTTTTATTTATTTTCTCCATTTGTACTTCCTCATTAAATTAATAAGATCTTTAGTAATATATGGGAGATTTATGTCATCCTTTATGAAATCTCTAATTATTATTATATTATTAAAACTCCTCCTTTTAAGCACAATCTTGATTCTCTTTTAAATTACGATACATTATCATACACTAGTTTTTTACATAGTCCTCATATAGACGTTTTTATACAGACTGTGTTCTTGTAATAAGATACGTTTAATTCTGAAACTCGTGTGCTATTTGTCGACTATAAAAGGCGAATTTATTAAAGCAGGATTCGAATTAAAAGAGTAGATGGGATGAGATAGGGAAGGTTTCCTCCCCTTAAAGTTTTTCCATTTCGTAGATTAAAAATCGGTGACAAGGCAAGTATTCCCTCCGTTATACAGGAATTTGCTAGAAATGTCTGTTATGTTCCAATGAACAGTACAAAAGAATGACTTAACTCCAGAACAGCATTCAAATGAAAATTGTCCCCTTGCTAACATTTGTAGCAATTAATTAACCTTGTCTCATAGAAATTCTTGCTGAACCTTACGCACTCCAATAATTGGCCAAGAATCGTTAACATTCATTTCAATTCTAGTGCATAGTAATACGAGAATAACACTGTAGTTAAATTGTTTTCAATGAACGTTAAACATTATGTGTGTATTAAAACTGACAAGTGGAATTCCGTCATCTTTAGTGCTCATTGGATTTGTATGATCAGCTTGTCAAGTGGCGGAAGAATCGTTCAGTCCTGTCGGACTGAAGCAAGTTTCCCATGAAAAGCGTGTATAACTAACTGCAGTAGGCGAGAAATTAGTTTGTGATTGACGTTTCTACTGCCACATGGCTGCGCCAGTACGCTGTTGCCATATCCCGCCACTCGCTATCCGTCTTCAGCGGCTACACTCCAAGATCATTATCTTCTTCTTTCTGCTCCTTTTAAAATATATTTTACACCCCATATATATCCTTAGTATTGCATACATTTTTACATGACAAAACTCACATGCCTTACATAACTGAACATTTTATCTTAAATATTTCCCACGGTTATGGTTTCAAAATTATTGTAATGGTGGCAAATTTGCTTTAACTACAGCAGAACCTACGTAGTGTCATCTAAAGAGAGAATTCATTAGCTGAACTTTGATGCATTGGCGTGGAGTATCGTGTATGAAAACGGCGTGTACGCATAGGAAAATGCGCACTTTTGATAAAAAAATAATTCCTACAGAATCACTTTTGTTTGATGAATGATACAACCACTACCCTTAATAACATACTTGCACATGAAAAATTAGATCAGTGCACGCACTTGAAAAAGCGTTGCTAATATTAAACTTTCTAACTCCGTAACTGTTGCAACGTAATGATGTCATGCCTCTGATGATACGCGTTTTTATAAACTGGTTGGACGAGCCTCTCGCCAGCTGATTCGCCGGCATAAACACAGTCCAAGTGTCAATCACAAACTAATTTCTAGCTTACTATACGGCTTTATCTGAAAGTATAGTCCTTTATCGAAGAAATAACTGAGAATTTGCTTTGACTTCTACAATCTCTTCTCAAGGACACATACCTGAGATGACCTGACCTGAGATGTTAAAGAGTGTTCATAAATAAAACCAAATGAAGGACACGTTGACACATTGATGTAGGTAGTCCGAAGGCCGATGTATTTCACTGACAACTTAGTATGTTATTCTGCTTTCAAAGAATTTGAAAGTTGGAGGATTCGTCATACGTATCCGACTCTCATGCTTAAATTTATTTAAGATTACATTCTGTGAAATTATTCTATCTCAGCCTTATGTTATTGGGGTCGCCGTGATATAACAGTGTCATTCTGTCTATTGAAAGGTTATTGGGTATTATTATTGTTTGAAACGGTTTGGTTGTAGGATGATGTTGTTGGCCCCACGTTGGTGAGCCAAATTATGAGACGGTTTGGTATGGCAGCAATGATGAGCGCCAAAATTTGAGATGGTTTGGTATGGGTCCGGCTATGTGACCCAGGTAGAGCACCCATCTTGAAGCGATCTGTTGTTGAGTTGAGTGGCCTCATGTTGTACACTTATAATGGTCGCTTCGGTCGCAACAATTTTTCAGGTGAATTTTGTTGATTGGGACTCAACAGGACCGGGAGAGTTCAACAGTGTACATAAGCACGCGATACAGTTTATACATATTCAAAATCTTCGGCGTCCTCTGGAGCTTTGCTTATGATAGACATTGAATATAAATTTAGTTGCCTCGTGTGAAACTCACAAATAAGTGCCGTGGTGCGTGCAACTGAAAGTCGTACTTATGATTACTGCGAACTGCGTGTATTTTGCCGCGTGTCGAACTGGTGAATGAGAATTGACGAATGAGCCGAACTGAACTCAACTGACTAGAGTGAGCTAATGAATGAGTGCTGCGTCGCATAGTATTTAGAACTGCCTCTGTGTCGAACTGAATATTTTATAACTGCGTGCCTCGCCGCGTGTAAAACTTAAACTGAGTGCCTCAGTCGAGCAAACTCTTCCTTATATATTAAATTAAAATCAAAAATCGTTGGCTAAGAGATGCCAAAAGGGACGTGCAAGGTCGGCACCTTTCTTTAAACGTTCAAATCTACATTCTCCATTGGCTGGTTCAAATTCACCTACTGCATCCACCATTCGCTATTTTTTTAATGTGTTAATATATTTTGTCGGCATTGGCTACTTTTTAAGGGCTTAGTATGACAGCCGGTCGGAGTGAAAGACCCAAACGGTTTAATAATCCTTCGGTTTATTAATTCTGCAGTAGCTGTCCATTTTAAAAAAGAGCTTCATACAACGACCCTCTTCCATTGTATGGTTTTACTCTTACATCCAAGTTTAAGCTTATGAGCTTATGACACACACGCGCGTGCGCATATACATTATATTTATATTACTAATTATAATGCCAAAATAAGATGAGTTTACATAAATATACATTATATTTATATATTTCAGTGGGGGGGGGGCGTAAGGGCCGTTTAATGCTGTGTTGAGTATTTATTGATCCAGCTCTAGCGTTACTGTATCATTTCAAATAAGCGAAGGTAGGAAACATGGATATTTCGTAGGTCTTTAGATAATGTATGATTCATCTGTTTTTGTTTTGCAACGAATGTGTTGACCATATAATGAAATCAATAGCGCCGGTCATCTGGCATACATCCGTTTCAAGCGACGAAATTTGTTAATATATTCTGTCCTTGAGACTGTCCCGTTCGTGAGTGCATTAACACTTTGCATTCCACACCGACTTTCACTCCATTCATGGGCGACAAAATTCGAGCACGATGCCAAAACCTGACGTCAGTTAACGGGGACAAAGTATTTTTGGTTTAACTGCATGGTGCAAACGTAGCGTTAAATCGGAACTGCAGTTCCGTTAGTGGAGTATGTGATATTTATAGTCCATTACTTGCTCTTCAACAACACTGATTGACAATATCTGGGGACTCACACGATCGAAGGTCATGGGTTCCAACTGATTGTTGGCCAAATGTCAAAAATTCTGCCAAGTTCAATTCCCCTTTGGCGTGTTAATACTCTCTTCTGTATCGTCACGTAAACTTATGTGAGATAGAAGCCGTACACACACGTGACAAGTTCTCTACATAGGCACAAGTCTGGCCATGATCCAATGAAGTTTCATTGTAACGTCACCATTTTGAGATTAAATTGTTTAATTTAAGTTCCTGTGTTTACAATCATTCTATTTAATTAAAGCGCAGAAGCCATTCCTTTCAAGAATGTTAATTATTTCGATTTCTTTAAGACAGGAGCATAGAACAAAGTGGGTGCTGAATTGATAAATTATAAAATAAATACCTAGAAATTCACAATTATGGTAAGTTACTATGAACTTATGTTCCATATCCAAAAGTTATATTCATGCCATTGGATTTTTAAGTGTACATATAGCTTTGAATCAATTAATTTCAGTTTCAATTTGAAGAATACCAGTTTTGGATGAACAGAGCTGACAGAAAGAAACTAATTAAATGGAAAACAACAACTACAATTTTTTCAACGTATAAAATGCTGTGGCTTATTTTCAGAAGCAGTACAAAAACTTGTTAACTGTAGAAAATGTAAAAAGAGAATTTCCTTAAAAGAACTTCGAACGCTTTAACTGAACAGTGAATGCTCCTTGTAAACACGACATAACTAGTGTTAATGAAATATGTTCTAAAATTTTGCATTAGAATGTCTCCAAAAGTGCTTAGGGATCGAGGAAATCTCGAATTTCAATAACTTATCGTCTATTCATTAGAACACCAGTGTGTCTAATGAATTTTAGTCCATAGTTTCGAAGATCGTAGGTTCGGGTTTTGTAAGTAGGTTGGTTATTATTTTTAATTTTATGAACAATTATACTCATGTATAAGACATAAAACACGAAATTGTAATCAAGGAACTCTAGGTTGATTACAATGGTCCACTTTAACTTGACACCGACTCGCCAAAGATACGTGCTCCACAACCTCCATCCGTTATTGTGTGTACCATTTCAAAATGAAACTGATCAATTGCGTACTGGCACTTTAGGAACAATCATAACTTCGAAATTTGAATGGGTAAACCATAGATTACGTATCTCAAATCTAAATTTCCTTTACAACCTCAAGTTATTATGCTGTCGTCCACTAACATCCGGTACAGAATTTAGTTTCTTTATTCTTAAATAACGCCTTTTTAGTTTCATCCTGCGGGATCACGTGAAACCAAATTTGCCACTCTGTACGCCGTGATTAATTTTCCGATGTCACCTTTTATCATACAGGATGCTTTTTGGATTGCATATTTAACTGTTCCAAGTTCGAATACCATTTGAGTCAAAACATATTTGCTCCGGTTTTCTGTAGTATTTGAGAAAAAAAAATCCCAGCTTTTTATGTTCGACTCAGTTAAGTATCAAGGCCTTGCAGTAAATGATGAGATTAAAACTACAACGGAAAGACGATCAAATGGGGAACTGGTGGACAAAATACAAGGAAAAACTACAGTGAAGCAAAGAAAAATAACAATTTCATTATATAAGTCTATAATCATTTATAATATTTAATATAAAAATATTTCCTAGCCCTAACATTATTTGGCTTCAGCGTGTTCAAAACAGACAGGGGAGAAAAAAATCACCTTATTCACCTTGAGGGAAAGACACGTTCACACTACTAAAACATTTCGTCCTTTTCTTTTTAATAACTTAATAAGCACACCTTACTTATATTCTTATAAAGGTCAGATTTTGGTTTTATCTACAGCTATAAAATTAACGCCATGCATAGCAGTCTTAATAATTATGTGCTGTGTGTGAATTGTAAGGTAGGGCCTGAAACGCAAATGTTGCCTTCGGTTAACCAAGCAGCTGGACAAAGTAAACAAGTGCCTGCTACTGTTCTGAACGAGGGCATTGCAATTAGGTGAATCACGGCTTCCGGTGCTTCCATATCTCCCCCACACATACACATATGTCCTCTCGGATTTTATAACTCTGCTAGGAAAATTAACGTAGTTTCATGACACCATGCCCATTTGCAGAGAACATGGGAAGATCAGTTCTTTGAAACAGAGATATTACAACCAGACTAAATATAAGTGAATGTTCTTGAATTAGAACTGCAATGCACAAACAACGTTACCGTCTGAACACTGCATTTGACGCTAATTTCACTTTTAGCGTACAGCTCAATTTTGTTCAAGGCAATTTCAAAACTTGCGGGTATTTTACCGAAATCTTAGGCAGCTAGATACATACTCATATAGTGAATTATTTTTGGCCTGTGCCCGTCGCTGAACGCACTCCACGCGGGAACTTGACTTGATTTCCCTAGCATTTCCACCCGTAAACTTTTATCAATAATAATACGCCCACATATATTTATAATTCATAATATGTGTGTCCTGAGTTATAAAAGTTGTTCGGAGCGATGTCTATCTGTCATCACACGTTTCTGACATATTTTAATGATACTTAGCATCCAATTGCGCAACAGCTCTGCTTCTACATTCCTGCTCTTCCAGTTCTCGGCAGTACGGGAGTTATTCCTGTGGAATTGCTTGTTTGTGTTCTAGGGGACCAAATGAACATCAGATACTGACACAATGGTGAAACTCCATGGTTAGTATTACGCTTTGTAACCTGTAAATAATTCAAATTCACCTTAAGGTGAAACTAGCGACCTAAATGAATGCCAACTACTTACATAAAACCGTAATATGTTGATGTTTGAATTGTTAACTTTTATGAATCACATTTCTTAATAAACAAATAACAATTAAGTTTTTATATATATATATATCTTGTATATGGTCTGCATCATGCGAAGTGCAGTCTGTCCTCTATCTTGAAAGCTGAAAATTTTCATTTCAGCTTTCCAATTCTATCACAAATACTGCGAAAGTTCTCTTCTGTTATATTCTTCCAGAACGTTCAGTTTATGTGCAGCTACTTTAAGGATTAGACCTGAGGGCAGCTTTACGAGCTATTTAACAGCAAAGAAATACTTCCTTTGCTAAAAGTGCAAATATTATAAGCTCTAGAACACATTGAGGTACTGCGTTTGAAAAGTTCGGTGAAAACACATATTTCCGCCGTTCTTCGGCAACTCTACTTTTGGCTAAAGAATGCACTATCGCCTCTCAGTTTGTCGCCCAAGGTCACGTGCGATTTCAGTCTCAGTGCATATGGATGTCTGCTCTTGTGAAGTCTGTGCATTTCTGCAAAGTGCCTTTATAATAGCTTATAAAATGGCATCTATGGCAAATGTGTACACACGATAATTAGTGTTAATAAATTCTGCCCATGAAATTGGTGAGTGAAACACTCCGTACAAGAAATTGATAACTGATTTTGAAGTATATGATGTAATGAACTGTAGAGGGCAAACGAATAGGCAGAGAATATGTTCATTAGTTCTGTTTTTGGACATTGCCTCATTCGCCATGCATATCCGAACACAGTTTCACGATCTGCTGAAGCAGTAGGAATATGCCTGGACTTTGAGAAACACTTACCACTGCCAGTAATAAATATTGTTCAGAGATACTACAACGGAATCAGCGAACATGATACAATGTTCGTCTACAGTGCACATTATAGTTACAGGGCATGAATGAAACCTTAGCTGTCTACTGTGGTACATGAAAAAGAAGGTTTCTTTCCATGTCATCAGACAATCATTTTTCTCATTTTAAAAATAAGCTGTATCTGTATTTTAGCAACATCTGGAATAAACAAAATTTTACAATATTCATCTTTACAAATACTATGCCTGTACTTGTTTCATGCCCATAAACAGGCATTTGCCAAGATTGAGGAAGAATAAAGTTGAAGTGTCTTTCACGTAAAGGTCATAAAGTACAAACATTTGGGACAGTATATGTGAAGCATCCAGTCGCAGATGATATGCAACATCATGGTATCCCATTATATGGTCAATTTACAACGTTGTACTGAGAGGTGCTATCTTCAGTCGTGGAAACCTTTCAATGGTTCGCGATACTATGCTCAATATGGTTTTCCATACTTCTCTAGTATCCTGCTAAACGTTATGGAAAATCTCCAAACAATGGCTACTGAATTGCAGCATATTAAGAGGAAAAAGCTCCAGTATTGGATGAGTTGCCAAATAACTCAATAGAAGAAAAGAAATGAAATTGTAATATATGTGTTAAATAAATAAACACAATATTTAAATACACCAGCATTTCTTACGTTTCTAATTTTCCATACAAAACGTCGCTCGAGTCCCCCCCCCCTTTTTTTGTTCCTTGTGCATCAGAAAATTGCATAAGATGACCCGATAACACTAACATTGAAAAACACATATCCAGTAAAACAGTTGTTCCACTAAATTGCAATTAATAGTTATTTGTGGTGTTTGGAATTTTCTACTGTTCCTCCTGAAAAATGTGCAATTTAGACCTAAAAACTTTAGTTTATCATGACTTCAATTTCACGATTTCCTATTTACATTTGGATACCAGCCCTTCTGCAAAAACACACACTGAATGAACTGCAAATTGTCAGCAAATTACTACAACACCCCGCTTAAACCTTAACTTTTATCTCTAGAACAAGGAGGGAAAAAACACATACACAAATCCGAGAAACTCTGCAAGGGAGCTGCAGCATGGACACTAAAATTTCTTAAGAAGTTGCTAATAACGTTTGAAATATGAACCTTTCTTAACAGTAATGAATAAATTAAATATTTACGTTTAAATAAAATTTAAAGCAAGCATGTGGTTCGTATATGACTAATACTGAGATGCATCGTAAACAGTACGCATCTGCTTCTGTGGCGTGAACTTTATTCGATCTGTCGGTATTAGCTTTGATTTAAGTTCTTTGATGAAAACTGCGCTCTCAAGGATCCATTCAAGTTTCTAAACAGTGAACAAAAGGGTTGTATTTTTAAAAAATGGTTAATGAAAAACTAAAATTTATCCAATTGAACTTTTTTTTAAATATACAAGCTTTAAATGCCTATTTTCCTCAAGTGAAATTTAAAAAGAATATTACCTGGCTTTATTAGCACGTAAGTGTAGAAAGCGATCAACGAACTATGAGCCAACATGCGGTGTTTCCCCACTGAGCGTGTAAACACTGCTTCCTGCCGTTGATAGGAACAAAGTCGTGCTAGCTTCTGGCTGTCAGTGTTGATCTGCTGGTGCTTGAATTCAGTTCAATTATTAAAAGTGGTGTATTTTCTTTATTATGTCTCAAGTATGATTTTTATTGCACAATGTGTATTTATTTATGATTCATATGTGTTAAATCAGTCAACTCGTCAATTTTAATGACCATTTGATGACTAGATTTGGGTGTAAACGTTTCAGGACGTATAATTAATTTAAAATCATTTTCAGACTCAGAAACCTGGTATCGTTTATGAAGTGCCCTCTATGACGAAAACATTGGTATACGGTAAGCCATAAGCGTTCACTTATTTCTATTTCTGGGGTAAATAAAAAATATCGTAACATTACCAATCCACATGCCCTGGAAGTGAAACAAAATATTTGCCAAGAAATAGTCACAGCGAGTGATGGATAGATTTATAAAAAGTTGACAAAAATGCATGCACAATGATAGCCGTTTCAGCATCTTCTTTCATACAATTGGAAAGTAAAATCTTTTAAAATAGTTGAGAAAAGTTTTGTCACTGCCACTCTGTGACCGCCATGAGCGCTGTTCTCCCCTGTTCGACAAAATTATTTAATAAAATGTTAAGGAAATTGTCTTAACAAATTGTTTGAACGTAAACAAAATTCTAAGATGAAAGAAGTTTATTTAAATTAATTAATCATGCAAATTAATTGCAATTGTGCGAAATTATGGGCCACCAATGTCGGTATTAACAACGTATAACAAACAGGATTCAAGACTAAAAGTATGCTTACATATTAACTTGTCTGTTATAAAAAGCGGCTAACCAGGCTGAAGGTTGTTTCTTTATTTATCGCGCGGTGAAATTGGTAAGCTGGGAGTGGTAAAAAAGAAGAAGAAGAAGAAGAAGAAGAAGAAGAAGAAGAAGAAGAAGAAGAAGAAGAAGAAGAAGACGAAGAGAAATATTCACGGAACAAATGATATGGTTGTCTTTTTCAACTCCGAGGGGATTGAAGTTATTTATGTTCAGCATCTGTGAATCTTGAGATGTCCCCTTTGGTCACCTTTGTCTTGGCATTCCTACGACTCACTGGCTTCTAGAATCGTGCCAAATATGTTGGTTTTACCCAAAACCCAACCGTTTTGCTAGTTTATATTCTAATATAATTTTAATTCTAGACCTTTATTTATGTCATCGATTAGTGGCAGAAGAGCACAGAACGGATAAAACATCTCACTCGCGCTCAAAAATCTTTCGATGCCATATTCATATTATAATGTGCGTTCGTAATTTTTACATAGACTGCAGTTAACTGCTAACAGTCTTTCACTGTTTCGAAGTGAGAATAGCGTTCATAATCATGGCTGAAAAACTTGAATATTCAGCAACTGAAGTTTCGTTTTCCTTATTGTGTACCTATTTTAAATTTCTTGCTAAGTTTCATCTATCAAGTACCGCCCATAAGCGCATTGGCGGCTGATAACTGGCTGAGACGTATGGTACATTCTCCTTGAAATAATAATGAGCACTTTCAACCTTTTCAGGAATTAAAACGCATCTAAATATAGTTCTAACCGACTCGTATTTATTATATTTTATGGAAAATTTTATTCAATACATCACAAAAATAGAAACATTCACATCGTTGAGTGTATTTTTGGAAGATATAACTACATTAATATGGCTCTTATAAATAGCCGCTAAAGTAACACAGTACTATAACTCTGCCTTATTGCTAAGTTCAACCTTCTTTTTTTATTATTCAGACATTTATAAACTCCCTTCGAATTAATCACAATTTCACACTATAATAGTTTGCAATTTATGTTTATGTTTTGCAAATTTCCGGAACCTATAATGTGCGAAAAGTCACTTTCCTCAATAGTATGAAAGGTAAGAATATTGGGAAAAGCGACTCTGCCCGCTCTGTACTTGTGTTCATGAATTGCAGAGGTAATTTAATTTAACTATTCATACCGAGTGTGTTGGCTCAGGGTAGATCTGCGATTCGTATTTGAATAGTCGCGGTTTCTGTCCTTGATGCCTTATTATGAACCTGATAGCCCCCCCACCCCCCAATCCCGTTAAAAACAATAAAACCTACCGGAAAGTGGCTACGCAAACAGGAGCCATTTGCGAGAAACTGAACTAAGCATTACTTCAGGTTTCACGCGACCACTAACCAACATGCCACAAGATTAAGACCATTACTGCGACAATAAATTAACAGTAAAAATAAATTAGATTTCGCTTACACTTACGTTTTTTAAATTATGTTTATTAATAAGAAAAAATATTGCAATTAAGTTCAACAATGCCTTCTAGCGAGCATTGAGTAGAATACTGCAGAGACGATATATTGGTAATGTAAAGGATGTTGCACTCAAGAGGCACCGGGGAAAAAATGCTCACCGTTTAAAAACAGAGGAAGATGTGAATCCTTATCAAATTAGGTACACACAAACACTGTCTAGCAATTAACATCAACTTGGTTACACTCAAACACAGACAATGAGCCCCGCCAGGCAGGTAAACAACTTAGGGTGACAAGTATACAGCAGAGAGGGTAATTTGTAGCTCGTGACCTATTTGTATACCCGTACCCGTTTTCTACAGTCAAATATCAACATAACTTCATTCTGATTCGTGCTTAGAAATTTCAATGCCTAATAATAATGAAAATTTCGTTACACATGAAGAATATATATTGTCAAAAATATAATTTATAAATAAAATATTAATAATTTAATGACATTTTGTATCTATTAACTTATAAATCTCGTTAATATGTACGCATATTTTTGGAAAATTCTCCTTAAAACTTTTTTTTTTCAAGTACAGGCATTTCTTAAAGGGGATTCATGAAGTAGAAGATAATTACTTTAAGGAAAGACTAAAGGTGATTCAGTGAGAAAGAAGTAAGCAAACAAAATAAAAAAACATTACATAGATATAGGTTTACGACAACAGAAAAATATTTGCAGCAGGTGGTAAAATGCCGCACAGATTTTAATAGCCTTGTCCCATCCCACTGAGATCCGAGTGTTATCTCTTCCATCTACGTAAACAGTAGCACTGTCACGAGATACCTGGAAACTATCCAGTGTTGTCCTTTGTACATCAAGGATCCAATAGAACTATAAATATTTGTTGTTTCTCATATTATTAAGAAATTTTAGGGTGCCTTAATAAATACTTAAAGAGCAAAATATAACAAATAAATATTTTATTTTCATGCTTTCTATTAACACTAAACAGTACTGAAAGAGGTTCCAGAAACAAGAAAACGTTTTACGATCGCTTAACGTTCTCACTCTATAGTAAGTCTACGCTGCGATATTTTTTGCATACATATTAAGTATATTTAGCGTATACAATCACTAATGGGGCGGATTTTTTTACTGAACAAATAAATATTCCTACCCTACTATGACGAACAATCACAACTGTGAATAAAAAAAAATCAATATAAAGATATGTAAAAAAATATATTCTTAAAAATTAATGTAGACATCTAGTTTAATTTTAATTTTTACCCTGATTTATTCTCTTTTTTTCACTATTTTACATTTTTTGGAACAAACTACGCTGTAATCGAAGTGTTATGTAGATACATAGATTTATTTATTTACGGACGCTCTTTAACATCTCACGTCAACAACATTCTATTCAATTCAGGGCGTGAAACAGCCGATAAATTTTGCTCAGAGGCCTCTTCTTCCAGGCTTGAAGTTTTTTTTTCGTGCCGTAAATCTACGACATGGAACCACGTCCTTACTTCCCTTCCGAAGGACGCCATTTTTATGCTCCAAAAAATTCATCGACCCTGGCTGGGATTGTATCGGCGACCTTGGGTTTACGAGGCAAGTATAGTTACCACTAGATTACCAGGACCGACTATGTACACAGAGAACAATAGGGCATGCAACGTAATGTATATTGAATCACATACTGGGGACATAAACATCTTAATTAGCACATTTGAAATATCTGCGCATGTCTGCAGGAGTGTCGAGGATTCAGTTGGTACCTAAGCATATGGTGCCAGCAGCGACCTCCCACAACCAATGCACTCGCTTGTATGTGATTTGTTACTGCTGCAACGCTACCAAACTTTTATTATTCGTTTGTTTCAATTAATCTGGGATTGCTGAACAAAAAATAAATCAACTTATAGATCATATCTTCCGCAGTATGTAGATGAATTTAACAACATATTTACGACAGATAGAAACCTGTTATTTTTCCAACCACGTGGAAAAACAATAAGTACATATCAGTGTTTACAATTGGCTAACATGTGTGGAAATTAGCATATAGCTGCTGCTGTTCGTACTAATAGATGAAAGCTTCATTTTATTCATGCCAGTCTTAGTATTACTTGAAATTATGCAGAGCATATTTTGTTAAAGCCGATATCCTACTTTAAATAATACAAAACTTTACTAAATACATCAAAGTCAGCTTCCTGAGAAACAGCGTTCATAATGCCTGTGTTCGTTTCGTCTTTACACTCATAAACTTATCATATTACATCTCTATGCATCAACTGCCACGGCTACCGCTTAAAAGATTATACCTTCCCTACTTCGGACTCGGATACACTTTACTGCCTATCCTTCGTCACCAAACACAATAGTTCTACTCAATCTCACTCAGCGAGTCAGTTCCCATAATTTGGAACTCCCTTCCTCCTTAGGTCAGAGATTGTCGTACAATAAATAAATTTATAGTAGATTAAATTGTTATCTCAACTCTAGAAATCACAACAGTTCTTCTTCTTCTTCTTCTTCTTCTTCTTCTTCTTCTTCTTCTTCTCCTCCCCTCCCCTTCCCTTCCTTCCCCATTGTACTCGAGAAAAATTTAAGGACTAGTGGAATTCCAACACTATATGAGGCAATATTTACATTCTGCTTATATCTTTAATGTGTTTTTTTTATTTTATATATGTATATTGTACTCTATTTTGCTACTTTTTCTCCCTGTTAGGGTGGAAGAGAAGGCCCCAATGGCCTAACTATTGCCAAAGTGAATAAATCAATCAATAAAATAACGTTAAGAAAAGCTACCTTCTAATATGCTTTAGGAAACTGGAGGGGGGGAAAAAGAAAAGGTCATAGTGTGAAAATAAAATACTGATTCAGCAGCGATGAAAACAGCGATTCAAACTGTAGAAAACGCCGATGTATTAAACGTTACGATTGTTAG
Source organism: Metallyticus violacea (assembly GCA_030762175.1). Classification (NCBI taxonomy): domain Eukaryota; kingdom Metazoa; phylum Arthropoda; class Insecta; order Mantodea; family Metallyticidae; genus Metallyticus; species Metallyticus violacea. Next base: position 78,837,942 of record CM060842.1, on the reverse strand, counting down.
CGAAAAGTCATTTGTGATCACGTATAATGAGCTAATTTCTGCAAATCATTGCCAAATGGTGTGAAGTAGTAACAATAAATAAAGTCAGTTCTCTCAGTAAGTTTTAAGAAAATTATCCGCGCTACAGGTCTTCACAGACTATGCGAATGTATTCCATTGTAAACAGGTTGATATGAAATGGGAGGGGAAAAAAAGTATTTCTTAAATCACCATTCAGAATTTTTTTTCCTCTCTCAAATTAAATAAAAAAAAAGCGATTGGGGTTCATGGCTAAATGCCATTCTGGGGATTTTCAAATGTTCGAATCCATTATGCTAGAGTTAAACACAAACGATGTGTCGCCTATCCAAAAACTTCCAAGAGGGACTGCTAATGGCGTTCAAAAACTGCCATTCATATCCACAAATCTAAAAATTTGACAGCATAAGCTGGAAACATTTAACAATATGCTGTACGAAACAGTTGAGAAGAGGCATGCCGCTGAAATTAAATCGTTACCAGGTTCACAACTTCAATTTTGAAAACTTGAGAAAAAGATAGCTATAAAAATATGTAACGTCGCTCGAATTGTGCATGATACACAGGAAGGCGAAATGAACATGTTAAGTGTTAGTGACATTTCACTCTTTAAATATGCAAACATTCTGGCATTCGCAGTATAAAATGAATTCTTGATACACAATCTGGAGATAACTTCTCTTGTTCATTGCAGGTATGAGGCAAATTAGCAGTTAATATTCAGCTCTAATTGGTGAGTACCTATAAATGTGCTCGCTGTTATAAACGAATAATTAGGGAGTGGATGCTTATGTAAATAGTTTTCTGCATAGATAAATAAGTTGTAATTATACAGGCTATGAACGGTGAATATAAACTGCACGTTTCAATATTTTCGTGTTTTAATTATTAAGAGAATAAATTAATTTTTGTACCATATAAAAATCCGCTCCCCCCATCACTTACCAGAGGTTCTGTCCGGCAGCATCCATGGCTGTCCACCTTGCATTGCCACTACCCAACTGGTGCGAGGAAGAGTCAACCACTTCCTGTGCTGCTCCATCACGTAATTTCGGTGTCTTGCTTGCAAGGTAAGCATTCCGAACAACGCCTCTACTGATATAGTAGATATACCTACGCACCAACAACTTCCAGGGCGGGCACAAACGATGCATTCAATACTTTCACGCAAACCAGCCCCCCTTACATATCGGCTTCCATTTCAGGCTGTATACAGTGGCGTGCAATGGACTCGAATTGGTGCCTTATTAACTCCATATTTTTAAATACAAAGAATAGCAACGAAAGTTAAATTGGTTTATAGGACTTAACATCTACAACTGTAAAAGTTAGTAACGGGAATGGCATTAAGTTTTATTTTGACAAATAATCCAAGGCTATCGTTCAGACACTTTGAACATATTTTATAACGGCAAGAAGAAGATTATTAAAACAGATAACGAAATATAGAAAAACGGAATTAACAATTCCAACCACGCGGCAAGGCCATTTCGCAGTAATCTGCCTAAGTAAAATCAATATTTGATTAACCAACGAAATGAATACACTAAACATCGGCGTTGAAAATGATAAAATAACGGAACTTCTTTTATCTCTCTAGCTCTGTCTTTAACGTCGCAATTATATTTATATCAATATTTTGGTTTTTCAATAATAAAGGACTTATAACGGGCGATTTCTCCTTCGCGGGAAAGCTTTACTCTTAGCGGCCAGTTGGTCGGTTCAAGTTGATACCGCGGTGAACGGGAGTCAGAAAGTCCACAGCTATGATTGTTGCGTACTCGCCATTATCAACCAAGACAATGCCGGTACTGCCTCCATTTCTGGCATATGCTTATGACATTATTTTTCAGTTAATCTGATATGTGTGGATTTGTATTGTGCACTTTTTCCTTTAATGTCCCGCAGAGATAAAAATCACCGGGCGTTAAATCGGGGACCGAGGAGCCCACGTGTTGTTAGGGATGATTCTATCGTCGAATTGCATGCAAGGAGACATGGGCTTTATGTGCCGTTGCAGAAGTCGCGAACCTACCTCCTTCGCAGTTAATTCACAGAAAAATATTCTGCAAATACCTATCACTATTAACTGTTTCTTCAAAAAAACTGGGCCTATTGTTCTCTTGCCGCACCACATTATCTTTTGACTGTGCACGGTTCCTCTTGAAGCAGGTTAGGTTTCGCCGAACTCCAGTTTCGGTTGTTTTGTGAATTAGCATACTCATTTAGGTGGAACCATATTCTTTCGTAAAGAAAATTAGGTTATGGTCAAATTTTCCACTATTCAAAGTCCATTCACAAATCTACTCCTGTATACAGGGTCGCCCGGTTCAACCTTCCATTACAATAATTTAAACTTTATAGCTGGAATAGGAATTTTCTGTTATTTGAGAAAGACGCCGAAGTAACGTTTTAGGGGAACTTACCAGAGCATGTCCAATTAAATGAAGAACACTTGCGTTTTACGAGATTTATTTACCAATTTGCAAATCGAACTTTCACTTGGAAGTTGAATATGAGGGAATCTCTCTTTAAACAATTTCCGTACATCAAGGGCCGATTTTGCACGTACTTTTGAATCGTAAATACTTTTAGGGGAACAGAATGTCTGAATTGAGACATATTAATATAATTAATACATTGTATTACACCGTCTAATGCAGTCACACAACACATAAGAACATGTCTGTACGTTCCGAAAGTTAAACTCGTACTGTCCCCCCCCCCTCCGGGTCCCCGGCCGACATGTCTATTTCTATGGTGAATCACTGAACTAGGGGAATTTAGTACTCTTTCGTGCAGTGATGTAATCCTTGAATTTAGTACTCTTTCGTGCAGCTGATGTAATCCTTGGTTTAACTGGATGTTGTTCTTCTGTACTGCCTTGATGATTCCAGACATCCTGGAACCAGTATTGAGAGCTTATGTTCCACCATTTCTAATTATTCCATTCGCCATAAACATTTCGTCTGAACTTAAATGACGTCATGCAGTTATATCTTAGACCATTTTGATATGTATATTTTTTTGAAGTTTGTAGCAAATGGGACATTTGAACAGCAATGTCAAAGGCTCGAATGGTCTTTTATAGTATTTACGGCTCTAGTAGTACCATACATTTCATCATGCTTTAAAGCAATATTTCTGTCTTACCGCTATCTGCATCCGTACTTGGCATCTTATCAAATATTTCGTCAGGAAGCGTTGGTCTTCAAATTTAAATGGTAGGTAATCAGATTTCACGTTTTTAATCGTCAAATAGAAGCGTAGTTATGGCTACAAACGAAAAAATGTTGACGATTCAACTTTCACGATAAAAATTAACGAAGAAAGTATTTCTTATTTGGCTCTCTTTTTTTAACAGCTGAATAAAAGTTCTTAGATGACGTTAAATGCATATTTGTGGCATGTACCGTGCGATCAGTTTTGTTTTCCCCCAACGTGTTTTGCCTATGGGCCAGCGCGTTAGCCGGGTCTAGGCGATTAGTGGGGGGGGGGGGCTTAAAAAAATAAAACAACCAATCATTAAAACAAACACAAATCAATTTAAGAGGCTCATTACTTACCAAATTAGATGTATTGAAACTGCCGCCTTCTACATATTTTTTGGCATCTGTTTAGGAAATTATTCATTACTCGCGGAAGTTCATTTTCTCAGAAACCGGCCAATTTCCTGACGAGTATTATCTATGAATTTTGTAAAGTGTGCAAAATGCGTTTAACAAGAATTATTGTACACAGTATTTTTTAATTTATCCAGAGATAATAATCGCAGACTGTTAAATTGGGGGACTGAGACAGCTATAAATCCGTACTAATAACTCTTGTCTTGTGGAAAAAATTGTTAATTACTCGTGTGGAATTATTCGCAGTGTGGGCGAGGAATTCTGTTGCACAATCACGCTCCTTGTCGGTTAATTCTCTGGGGAAAAGCGGTTAGTATGGTATTCACGTAACAGATTTAACTGTAAAAAGAAAGAGAGAGAGAGAGAGGTCCTGTGATTCTTTCACCAACAACACATATGAATCGTACATAAAGATAGGCTATGCCGTTGTATACACACAACACAACAAACACTCAGGAACAGCTGCGCTACGACTGCGACAGTCAGCAAGGCCAAAAAGTAAGCACAGCGCATCAAATGAATGGGGTTCGCTCACCATCTTAGTTTCTTCTTCTTGTTCTTCCGGGGTTTTCCCTGGTCGCTTATGCTGAAATGGAGTTTTCCTTTCCACGAATTTTCTGCTCTCCCATTCTATCTCATTTTATTCCGCTGACTGGTACAGGGTCGAAAGTGCCAAGATGAGGTGGGCTGATGCGGTGTGTGACTGTGGCTTTCGCTTTGGAAAAGTTTCTGCCCCTGCGCATGATAGAAAGGGGACCTCCAGATGGGTTCGAATTCCTTGAGAGAAGCCCTTTACTGGAGTGTTCTTTCTGGAAGTAATGTTAGGGACCTTGACTACGCCCTTGGATCTTGGCCGCACGTTTTATCCCTCACCACAAAAGTCTGCACATGAGCAAGGTGAAGTACCGAAATACCGTCCTTCGTCCCTAACAATCGAAGCCAATAAGATGTTAAATAAATAAATAAATAAATAAATAAATAAGTTTATAAATAAAAAAGTGACAAGTGTAGTGATCTCAAAGAAGCTGCTCTGTCATTGAAATATGCTTAATTATCAAATATCTTGACAAGACAAAAATCACCATATGAGAATTTTAAATGCCTTCTAGGAAGATATATATATACCCACGAGCTTGAACCTTAGGCTTCAGTTAGAGTAGTACACCCCAATAATATTTGCCTAATTACACCAGAAATTCAATAGAAAATTTCTTAATTTATTTTTTCAAAAATGTTTTCATTTAAAGGAGTAAAACTCGTAGAAATGGCGCGAAACTGACAATGGTAAATGAGCGTAATAGATATTACAGGCAGCAAGGACGTGCAGAGCAATGTCTTTATTATCTATGACAAACTTAGTCAAAGCAGGCTTTCCAGACACATAAAAACCTGTTAATATTTTGCTCCACAACGTAGCCCTCTGCATTAGTCATCACTTCCGTTTGCAATTACGCCATTATGATTGTTAAGAGCTTTCAACTAATAACTTTCACGCACTTCTGGTATGCAGTCCCGCTCGTAAAACAATTTAAACACATTCCTGCAATGCGATCGTCATATCCGGCAGAGCATTATTCACCGGAAGTCTAAATAGCTATCCTCACATCTGTGATCGCGGGTTCGAAGTCTGATCAACCCCATTAGCAATTTTTATCTAGTCCGGATTCCATTGCTAACTGAAGGTTCCTGGGATTGTCCGTTTCACAAAACTCGGGTAAAAGCTCACACAAGGAGCTTATTGCAATCAGACGGCCCAATGGTTAAGTAGAAAGTACAGTGAGGTTACTTTAGTTACAGGAAGCCTGGGTGTGACAGCGCTGCTACTGGAAAAGGTGCGATAAGAGTTGCCGTACGTAACGTTATTATTTTAATCTTACTATTTATATTTTACTGAAAGTATGAAATGATACAGTAGTTAAAACTGATAATAAGCAGTAACCTGTATTATAATAGATATTGAAAATGGTGACCCTCGGCGGCAATACATTGCCGGCATCTCCGTTGGAAATTCCTGTATTACATTGAAATTTTCTCCTGTAAGTACACGGCGGTTCGGAACATGTTTCTTGTCATTGAGAGATCATACCCCTCGTAACTCGGTTTCTCTACCTGGAACATCAGGATATTTTCTTGACAATCGCCTTACGACTTATCTGCAAAAATCCGTTTTCACATATGTATCTTACATAAAAGCCCGTTCTTCAAGACTTTATATGTAGTGGCGTAACCATAGAAAAATAATTATCAAAAATTTACATATGTGAAAGCGGGTAACATACGGACGCACAATCGCTCGCTGACATAGCCTCTATCAAAGAAACTACAAGTTACTACCTACACATGCATTATACTGAGGAAGACTGGTTTCTCCCAATAAGCAGCCCCGCTCTCAGCTATTGCAGTGAAACTTTGTAATTGTCTGTTAACAGTTACAAATTTAATATCGTTTGAATTCATCTATATTTTTCAAAACAACCGCTTGTGTATTGTGAAACTTCGCTTGGAAAAATAAAAAGTTTAGCAGAAAATCAAGAGTATGTTACTATTCCAAATCTATTGGCTGTTACTATTATAGTTGCTTCAAACATTTCTTGGCATTTATTTTCTTCCCATTACTCGTTGACTCTGACACCCAGCTTTTACAACTACTTTAAAAGTACAAAGCACAATTAAATTGACTGATATTAGATGTAGATTAAACATTCGCGTCTTTGAAAAGATACCTAATATACCGAGCAAGTTAATAAAGCAAGTCTGCACATTATTTTAAGCGAACGGTAAAGCTAGATCAAGATACTGAACACTGATTTCAACACCATGTCTTTATTTTTCCATACAATCTCCGAAGTTATTGAAGCATTGTCATAGCGTAAAGTGATTTTTCCCACGCTCAATTGATACAAACATGCAACTTCTCGTTGAGCCATTTCAATACTAGTCTCTCTACAGAGTCGAAAACCCATACAGAAAGCGAATTTTTCGGAGCGGCTAGAGCTGCAGCCCCGAGTGACAGCGGAGAAAGTCGAACTCTCAGTCCCGAACCCGAGCGGACTCTGCGTGGCACTTGCACCAGTGTAAATGTTGTATATATTATTGTTTGTTAAAGGAAATGTAACCTCTGCGTTGTTCTCCGTAACTTTCTGGCTGCAATATATTCTTCCTTATTACAATACTGAGTCTTCCACTTTTTACCACGCGTTGTCTCATTGGGATTCGCAATTAATTCATATATATATATATATCGGATTGTGTGCGTGGTAATACGTTAGCAAGTAATCACAACTATAGCATGACGCTCTAACCGTTTGAGCTATCATGCCGTTCGCTTAAAAGACATTATCTAGCTATATCTTCGACTTTCTCCACTATCGCTCGGGAGTGGCTCGGGATTGCAGCTCTAGCCGCTCCGAGAATTTCGCTTGCTGTATGGATAAATATATCGTCTGCTCCGTAGTCAGTTTCTCAAAAGATGAAAGTCTATGGTGGGCAGGGAACATGTTGTTAACGCCGATTATCCAAAAGGTCTTGTAGTGGATTAACCTACTGCAAATTCAAAACTGCATTCTCGCACCTATTGGATAGATATTATACCCGTTCCATACACATATACAATTCCTCTCTTGACCACTCATTAGGTACCCCTCACCTTTTTATTGTTGCTCTATCTACGTTTCGTTGCACCTATCAGTGTTACTGTAGGTTTAGTTTGGAGTAACAAAATTGAGAAACGTTCGTTGTATATGTTAACGGGAGTCCACAGACGAAAGTAAAATTTCTTAAAGCCTAACTCGAAAGGGAAGTTTAAGGAGACCATTGGTTGAAGCAAGTGTCGAAACAAGAGAATTCCAGTTGCCGATTATTCGATATTTGCGTGACACATTTGACTTCACAATTTTATGCCTTCGAACGCCAAACAACCTGTGACACAGACAGTGCATTATATGCGTTGTATAATTGTGAGGGTACTAATAAGTGAAGTGGAATAAATAAAAAAAAAAAAAAATAATAATAATAAAAAAAAAAACGTGGGACATAGAAAACATAGGACATAAAACGTATTTCAATTGAAAGAAGTTCCCCTTTTCTCAATTCTACTTAATTGCTATTTTTTAAATATATAGAATATGTTTTTCTTCCGTTTGTTCTGAAGAGGCAGTTGAATTAAATCAGATTCATGTCTTTTAATCTGCTGATCACATTCTAAGACCGAATAAGTTGGCAAAGGTTTCAAACCAAAAGAGAGTTTTTAAATGCTGGATTGCTTAGACAAGTTTGAAGATTTGTTACAGCAAAAGGGGGAATTTCGCTGATATATCTCTTCCTGCACAAAACTTTTGTGAAACTAATTCAAAGGAGAAAATGCAGTTCATCACTTTTATTTATTTTTTCATTTAGTGAATAGATGTCTGTAAAGGCTGCGATAATATTTATCTTCATGGTTTTTCCAATATCCTTCCTCAATCAATAAATAATTGCTGCAAGCCCTTAATCAACGTGCATGAATGTTGATGTTTTTTCTTCTACCTCATAGGAAGAGAGCGTAAGTTAGGCAAAATGCAAAATGCAAAATGCACCCTAATTGGGTGGATATATTTACGTCAGATAGAAGTGAACATGTTTCCTTAGAGGTGGTATCCAGTTTTTATTTTGCCTCTTTTGGATTTCATTGCCTATTTTAAGATATAACACTTCTTCATCATTTTCGTCGTCGTCTTCTTCTTCTTCTTTGCTTGTTTTGTATCATTGTGGATTTTTTGCGATAATTTATGCATTTCAAAAAGCGAATAAAGAATTTCAATATATCGAAGTGAAAAAAGTTATAATTAAACGGCATATTCACCTCAAAAATATCTATTGAGAATCTTAAGATTTATTTTTTATCCCAAAAATTTCCTCATCACATTCACTTATGCTCTTTAAACAGCAGAAACTTCATTTGTAAAAGGAACGCACGGTTACCGCGGGCATACGAATACTAGGAGAAAGAGAGAATGAAGTACTGTAGTTTTGAATAGTCCTGGCGAATAACCTTGTACACCTGCGCGAAACAATTCTAGACCATTTGCAGTGGGAGTAACTTCTCAGCTCATACATATAACAAACAATTGCAAGCGAGAAAGAGGTGGGCAGTAGAGCTGTGCTATAAATCGTCCCCACAATGTGTTCAGTGAGGAAGATCTAACCCGATTCCACTATAAACGCATAAATAGAAAATTAACTCGACCGGAAACCACTGAATCTTTTGAACATTTGCCAGAACTATTCTTTGTCTTGATCAGCATTTACATGATATTCTGAAAAGTGAATGTTCTGTTGTAATTATTATGAGTCTTTACGAAATAGCTTGTTTTAAACATGCTCCAATCCCTTCAGCGAAGTAGAACTTTCTTTTCCCCTGATGAAAAATATTCTCTCTGACAAGCGGCTGACTGTGACAGTTGTTACCTTGGGAAAAAATAAAATTCTTGTTGTTGCGTGCAAGCAAGAAAAAAAGGCTAAAGTACTTTAATTGTGTGATAAGAAATTATGAAGTATCTTAAATACCTTTTGCTATCCATTAATAATGAGTGATATTACTCTGTTTTCACTTTCAATAAATGCCTATATTTTAGGCATTTTAATTATATTACTATTTTCAACATTTTAAGTGCATTTTTACCTGTCTGTTTTAACCAAAATAAATGTCTGAACTTCCGGGGCCTGATGATAAATAACGAATACTAAAAATTTGTCTTAGACGTTTGGAAAAGCAGTAAGATAATTGCTTATAATTAGCTTTTCCTCTTGAGAAAAAAACCTTTTCTGGTTTCGCCAATTCAGTAATTTTAATATCATGTGTTAATAGACGTCGTAGAAAAACTGACCAAACCCATTCGCTTTTTCTTTCTTTCTCTCTGTTCAGGCAGCCGATAAATAGAATGTTTCAGTGGTAAACCTACATGTTATTCCCTCTATATATTTCCGTTTTAGCCATTCTTTAAAATTACTGTGATCATAACTCATGTTGGTTGAGAAATAAAACTGGCAGCGTTTATTTAACCTCTTTCACCTTTAAATTATTTAATGTTTGTCGAAAATGAGCATAGCCAAGTTTAAGCGAACAATTATGCATTTTATTGGTTTAATGTAGTTTTAGTTCTGTTTCTTTTAAACCATTGTGGAATATAGTCATAAAATTATCATACTAGTGCATGTTTTCGATCGTTTAGCACAAAATGTGGTGATAGTAATTATCAGTTGTTGAAAGCTTGTAGTTATCATTTAACATTCATCGTACATCCTGAAAATGACTATCTTGTAAGGCAGCGTTTCTCAACTTAGGAGTTCAAAAGGGTTTTTGTTCGCAAGTCTCCCGGAGGGCAAGGGAGCCACGTTACCATGTAAATAAAATGTCAGTACGTGTATAATGGAATTTAATTTTTAAGAAAACATATTTACTTTTTATTAGTGTATTAATTTACTTATGGGCTCATATGAGAGTCTTGCACTTGATAACATTGAGAACCACTTATGCAAGGTAAACATCCTCATTAAATGTAATGCTAAACGCATGATGCTTGTTAATTAAAAACTACATCGCATCAAATATTTTGTGATTTCTTGATTTAAAAAACTAGCATCTGTAATATTACAGTTAATAATCTTTAGATTATAGGAAGAAAATGTGGCATGCATTCTCATTAATGTATGAAGGAGAAAAGCGCCCAGCCTTTCTTAATAACGTCCATAAAGCTAGTCCTCAAGGGGCGAATATTCAGCCACTTATGGATGGATGGTTTCTGCAGGAATCGTGCTCACGACTGGCCCTTTGTGCTTATGCCCCAATGGGGACACACCTGGGAGAAAGGGTTAAGGTGTGGGAGACACTGGGCGGCCAGAGTCTACGGGCGGTGACTACGCGGACGCAGGTGACGTCCATAACATGTTTCAAGATAGAGCACCACTACGCCGTGCCCCCCCCCCTCGAATTTTACAGGCCCCTCGATTCAGCTTCCATTCGATATGCCGAGACAGAACCCTTTCCAAAGTGCCAGCCCACTTTCAATCCATTAAGAGATCAAAGGAATGAAATGGGCGAGCGGAAATTTCGTGGAATTTAAACATCCATTCCAGCATTCGCCTAAGTAAACATGATAAACACCCAAGGTAAGGATGACCATTATCTCCCGAATGCGCTAAGGCCTGAGCCACCGCGCTCGGTAAGCGAAAGTGTCAAATATGTCCTAATTGGCTATGCATATCACGAGAGAACAAACGTGAAAAGCAATTAACTTAATCCTAATGCTTCAACCTGCTTTCTCAATAGAGCTGGGCACATCTCATGTCACAGTCCGAAAAAACTTAAGTTACAGTTTGAAAAAAAACCGCCCTTCTTAAGTTTCAAGACAAAGACCTGCCTGTGGGGACTGTTAACCTGAATTAATGCTTTTATTCAGCGATGAATCTTCCACAATTGTGGGACAATAAAAATAATGCTTGGGCTATATGGATGCTGCATAAAGTCTGCATTCTCAATTAGCGATTCAGATTTGTTCTAACAGGATAACGCGTCTTCTCATTTTGCGAGTATTGTTCTAGAATAGCTGAATTACACGCAGGTTGACTAGGACTCCATAGTACCTTTCCTTTTCCCCTAGGTTTATTGAGTTCCTAGCTCACAGATTTAAAATTCAATGAAAACATAGAAAAACGAGTTTTACACGTAAGGAATTTTACTGCGCATCGGTTACAATATATATAATAGCAGTGTTTTTTCAAATCACATCCACCCAGTGGATAATTAGTCTCTGATCCTGTAGCAAACGGTGAGTACTTCATATACGACATTTACATTTTGATTCTTTCCCACATAAAAATCGTCCTCTCTTTCTTTTCATAGGATGATGTGGTTGAATACAGCTTCAATGATATGCCCATACATTTTGAATCTTCTTATTCTATTTAGGATTACATAACATTAATGTAGTACTAACCGTCTAATTTCACTCACATAAAACAAACGATCGCCATTTAAGAATCAGATTTTGTGTTAGCATCATTCAGCAGATATCAGTGTGGAAGATTGAATGTTTAAGATTTACAAGGCTTCCAGAATATGTCTTTATTGCTCGCACGTGGTTTTGCGTCTCGGCAGTTGGAAATACCACAGACGACCGTGCCTGTATTTCGCTTCTTAAAACTTAAACCTTATAGCAAATGCTGTAAATATCGTTTTCCCTCATCTTAACAGGTATTGTACAGGTAAACGCAATCCAATTGACACGATTTAGTTCGGCCACTGTAGCACTTCTGATTTAATTTCGTTGGTTTTCCTTTAATTCTTCCAATGTGTGAGGATTTGTGTACACTTTGTCCCTTCAGGCTATCTCACAAATAAAAATCAGTTAGCTTTGTGGAGCGAGAGGAATATAAACCATCATTAATCACTCTAGTTTTACCCATGGACTCCTGTGCTGCATGAACAATGGCGAAATTTTGTTAAAACCACCCATATTATTTCTCTGTTTCCATCAGTTGATTAAAAATGGAGCTATTGACATTTCTTTACCTCTGTCCATTTACTGTCGCTTTTTAAAAACCAGGCTGATTATATGTTTGCTTTATCGCACAATTTTCTCATCGCGAAGAGGGTTTCTATTCACACGATCATTTTGATGGAATCACGGTCCGTCTGAAAAGTTTGGGTCGAAGAAAGAAACCACTCACAATAATGCACACGTGCTACTGGATCACCTTGTCGTAGACAATGGACACGTGCACACTAGTAAAGTTTGAGTTTTGTCAAATTTGTTGCTATATATGCACAGGACACTAAAATCTCAATTTGTTGTGCTAATTTCCGTTGTTATTTTGTTGGCAAACGCTCAAGATTTGCGCCAATGTCGTCTAATTTGTCTTCTGTTAAAACTGTATGTCTTCGCATTGCGTTCCTTGTTTTGAACCGAACCAGTAATATAAAATTTATTCACAAGTTCGTGAATTTCAGTTATGGAAGGATACAATTGTCTAGGAATTTCCGGTTAGATTCCTCACGAAAGCGACGAGCTATTTCATATTTATAAAAACATTTGCACACACACAAAAAAACGTTGCTCTCAAGTTCTCACAAACAAATGTGGACTAGTGACTGCTCGGAAGCTCAAGGACAGACATGCAGCCATGAATAAGGAGGGGAGCCGGCCTTGGCCAAGACGCAAAACCTCTTGCGAACGGTGAGTACATATTCTAGAAGCCCGGTATTACACCGTGCTAGCAACACATGAGGTGGAAAAATCTGTTTAACTTGAGCCCCAACTGGTGACAGTTTTATTTTCTTCATGCCCATTAACAAAGCAGCAACGTTGTTTCTGTGTTTATATCTTCTACTGGTGCTCTGGCAACTAGCGTTTATGTTCAGTTACGAATCAAGCTGGGGGGAAGACATCAATAAAAGCAAAATAGCTCACAGCGCCCTCACCGAAAACGTAAAATAAACGGGTAATTGTGTGAATGAAAACTTTCAGGCACACTATTTGCAACTACTGATAAGATTTTTAATATATCATGAGTAGTACTTCTATCTCCGACGAATACTGCTTTAACAAACAATTAATATGCTTTCTGTAAATTTTATTTCCTTTTTTTTCCAATGACGCAACATTTTTTCTTACAACAAATACAAACTAACCGAATATTATCCCATACTTGATCATCAAAATTTTTCTGGCGCTTAAATTTCTTTTTTCCAAGAGCATTTGATTGGAACTTTCTGTTACAACAGAAATAAGTCACTTGTTTGCCTAATCACAAAATCTAAACTTGCCTTTTAGAATCACAAATAGATGCGTGATTATAATGATCTACACATAGCTTGTAAAATTTATATAAAAAAATAAACGATACTGCAATGCGATGTTAGCCTTTTCTGTTTTAATAAGCTTTAAACTTCTTGAAAGGTAAATTATTCAAAACCTGAAAGTTTCAGTCGAGTACAAGATGTTGAAGACTAAAAATGTGACATGTGATTTCCTTCATGTAACACATATATTTCTCTCACGAATATGTACATACATAAATACATTAAATCAAATCCCATGGATGACGAAACCAGGCGAGCAAGACATGAGGTTTTGACCGCACAAAATACTCATTTTTCAATTCGGGTAAGATGTTAGAGTGAGCAATAGCTTAAAGATAAATAAATGATGCACCTCTGATGTATCATTAAATGTTCAGCAGATGTTTAGAATGTCATGTATTGTGGCACTTAATGTAACATCTTGTCAACAGAACACAAACAACTTGCTTATTTCCGCGTGTAACATTGTGATCAATTGATACAACAAAACCGCGAGCAGTTTATAAAGTACATCAATGTAATCGGTCAAGCCGCAGCCTTCTTTACATGCCGTAACGCCAATGTGACAATATTTTATTAAACTGTCATATGGATGCCTGTTATTGCGGATTATGCAATGATAGCTTAGAATTTTGTAATACCCTTTTTTTGAGACGAATCCTTTATAATGTATATTAGTAATATATTAAACAATAAAACTGAAAATGAACTTATTACAAAACGGAGAAGTCTACAGTTATACGTACTCAAAAACCACCCATTTTTATTTAGATTAATTGATTATATCTGCACATGTACCTATGGTGACAAAAAAAAAAAAAAAAAAAAAAACGCATCTCTTGAACGCAAAATTCGTCTTAAGTTCTACTCGACAGAGCGCGCGGTTCACAAGTTATCCAGCAAAACTGTGTAGTCACTTCAGAAATCGTTATGGTCTGCCTACTCTAAAATATGAATATAATATGTATATTGCAAACCTAATCATTATATTTTGTACATTATAATTAGTAACATACGTATTGTGTACATATGTGTATCATAAGGCTTAACTTCAATGTGTGAAATGTATGTTGACAAAAGAGAAAGTTCTCTGGTGTAGCTGTTTATGGGAGACCGAAACGCCGAGGAGGACATAAACCGCTATACAAAGGAAGTATAATCCCAAAGGGACCAGTGATTGTAAATCAACGATATGCCATTAAAAATATGGTGATCAGGAACTAAATCGATTCAAATTTGGCGACCAACCTGTCCTCGCCGCTTCAAATGTGGTGCCCAACGTGGCGCGATCACCAAACATACACGCGCTTCACGCTGCAGCAGTTGTGTTATATGATATGCACTAAAGACGCTGACTAGTGTATGTGTGTATGTGTTGCGTTAGCTTTGGTGCAGTGATGCATTGGTTAAGAGAGTAGGTTCGCCTCCAGGCATGAGGCACATTTTTTTCCTTTTTAATAAACCTTTACAACATATTATGACAAATTAGTTTTATAATATTGTTTCCCCATGTTCTCTCCCAGCTGCTTATGATTGTGACCAATACGCTTACAGGCAAAGCGCCCACTACAGTGTGCAGTCGCTGCATGCGCATTGTAAATATAGCGTTTACGAGCATCTCTGATCGACACATATATTATGGGAATGCCCCTTTTTGTGCCATAGTGTACATAGCACACCATCTAAAATGAGCATATACTCATGAATATACAGATTTATTTCTAATCACATGCATCGACTATTATTATCTTGTTGAAATAGCTGTACCAGAACGTTGTAATTGGGCATATCAGACACACTGCTTTCTAAATCTCTAATACCAGCTCAGCAATTTAAATGCATCTGTATAGTGATCACAAAGGGGGGTTAAGGATTTCCTCTGCAAGGCTCATAATGATCATTTTCCATATATTCCGTATTTCTCACCCTGGCCGCTAGTATTGCTGTCTAAGCAATAAGATCATAACCTCACTCAGTATCAATGGGGAAGTTAATGAAAAGTTATATTCTATTTCAGACTATTTGCAGTTAATTTGAACGACCTAATGTTCAAATGAGCTCCATTTCTCTACATTTTTAATTCACTGTAGTGACGTTATTCAAATTACGAATTCAAAGATATGCTTTGCTAACTAATACTTTTTTCGACAGCATAACTCCATAATAAATAAATGCCCAAAGTAATTATGTCAAAGATCACTAATTAGTCTCTTCAAAACTATTTAATTTTTGCCAGAACTGTAACCTTCAAAATTTATCTCACTGAAGACACAGCTACAGATTACTGCAACTTTCGCAATCCTGCAGTTAAAAACACTATCCATCTCCAACCTCTGCAAAAGGAAAACATGTGTAGCCGCAGATGAAGACGCAGGCTAATCTGCGCTCTTGATAGCTTATCTGAAACTTCCTTAATAAGAAAATATCAAGTTTAATTTCCTCAAAGAGCATTGCATATCATTTATCAAGAACATGTGCAGCGGTAAAAAAAGTTTCTGATCCCTCAAGTTCTTCAATAAATTATCTCCTGACACTACGATTTTCAGTTCAATTTTTAGAATGTTTAATAATGGTACACGTTCTGTTTTATAAATCAAAGTTTACTCTTTTGCCAGTTAAATTTCAGATGTATTTCAACTGAACTTTCATCATTCCAGAGTTCGCTTTCTTCTTCCGGCGTGATTAGTGAAAGCAAGATCTTTTTAACCATTCGGCTACAACATTTTCACAGGTTTTAATGTGCTATATATTCATAAGATACCCTGATCCTAAGATGTTATATCAATAATAAAAAGGAATAGGAAAGTAAAATTCAAGAATCAAATATCTTGTCAATCGAAACGTTACACTGACTTATTAGAAAATGTTTATTTGTAACTAAATACAACCTAACCGAACTGAGAGGATAACGTCCTAGCTTGCACTTGGGAGGTCACCCTGACCTGGATATTTTCGTGATTGCCCCTGGTCGATTAGGCTAATATAGAAATGGATCTTTTATTTTTCACCAATTTTCCGCTTTCCCATTTCATTGTTGGTTCCGTTACAGAACCGAAAGTGGTCTGGCACGTTCGAGGGTGTTTGCTCTTAGGAGAAATTTCTGTTCCGGCGTCTGATATGGGAGCGCACCTTCTTAGGGGCTCGAACGCCTTGGCAGGAGGGCTCCATTTTTTGTTCATTTACGGACGCTCTTTAACATCTCAGGACATCTGCGACCCCATTCTATTCAGGGCGTGAAATGGCCGATAAATTTTGCTCTGAGGCCTCTTCTTTCAGGCTTAAGGTTCGTTTTCGTGCCGTAAATGTACGACGTGGGACCCATGGCTTTACTTCCCTTCCGAAGGACATACCTAGGATGTTTACGCCTAGGATCCTGGCCGGGTTTGAACCCCCGATCTTGGAGTTAGGAGGCAAGTACGGTTACCGCTACACCACCAGGACCAACCGCGATGTACCGCACTATGCAGTCCAGCGGTGCGGGCGTGTTTTCCTTACACTCGCAAAATCGCTACTACTGTACATTTTATTCACTGCAACAGATGTGGACTACCACCGATATTGTTCAGTGTAAATCAACTGCAAAACTATTGTCTTATTATAGAGTGTAAGTGTATCTGTGCGTGGAGTATAAACAGTGCCCACACCAGAGCAATTACCGTATGATATTGCACAATTCTAGCGTTGTTCCTTGTGTCTATGTTTCTATGTGCTCAGTGTGGTGTATAGTGTTAACATTTGTGTGTGCCTACAAGCATTCCACCCAACAGGCCACAAAAACCAACCTTCGTGATTTTCACGTGCACTTGTTGGGTGTTCCATCTGGAAACATATTATGATACCCAAGTCCGTGTCCTGACCGCCTAGTTTCTCCCTCACTACATTCCTGGGCACAAACGGCCAGCCTTTAAGCAAGGCTGAAGTACCGAGTACCTCTACTCCTAACAATTCAATCTAAACACAGAGTGGTCAAAAACAAATACCGAAAAATAATTTAGTAACATTTTGTACACAACCTACAACCGATAAAACTACGTACCGTACATGTTTTCCACCACTGTGTACGTGTTCTATATTGATAGCATCACTCTGCCCCCCTATTACACTGAGCAGAACCGTTCCTAAGTTTTCACGAAGTTCGTCTAGCCCAATGGTGTCCAATTACTGTTAACCTGAGGGTCAGATGGCGAACCGCATTCTAAACTAATTAACCATTTTCAACACTATTTGAAATATTAGTACCGTACCTGAAGGAGTAGACATTTAATGCGACAGATGAGGACAATCGGCAACACTCATAAGGGCCAGGATGTCTACGTCCATTCCTGCCGTTACAGAAGAGAAGAGTCTGTGAGGCAGCTTTGCACCTTCATAATGATTTTTTGATTGATTTATTTATGGACGCTCTTTAACATCTCAGATCATCAGCGTGCCATTCCACTCAGGGCGTGAAACGGCCGACTAATTTTGCTCAGAAGCCTTTCTTTCAGGCTTGGGGTTCTTTTTCGTGCCGTAAATGTACTTCACGGGACCCATGGCTTTACTTCCCTTCCGAAGGAAGCCATACTTAGGATTTTTACGCCCGAAAAAATCCATCGGTCCTGGCCGGTTTCGAACCTGCGATCTTGGGTTTAGGAGGCAAGTATGGTAACCACTACACCACCAGGACCGACACCTTTATAATGGAGAACGTACTTTCATATCAGGTGCTTCCAAACATTGATGCAATTTTCCGCTCAAAGCTGCACATATTAGGAATACGTTCGTTGGAAAGAAGTTGGATGAATTCTAACCCTTTTTCCTTCCTATTTTGAAGGAAAGGATCTCCAAGTCTTTTATGGTTAATTCTAATGCGGAATGGCATAGTAATGTGATCCTTATAGTAACAGTTGTTTCAACAACCATTGTTGGAGGTGTTCGTTGAGCGAAACTGTTATACTGCAGTATTTCTATTGCTGAAGCTATTTATTATACTGCAGAAAGCAAATTTGTTAAATTATTTACTGCATTATCGCTACTACAGAAAGGCTTAGCAATAAGTTAATCGTAATTGTAGAGGAAGGCACAGAGTTATATTAGTCTACTTTCTGTGGATCAGACAGTTGCTTATGGGATAGGGGCCGCATCATAGGATCGGCGGGCCGTCTTTTGGACACCTAGGTCTATACTACGAGAAATGCAATGTATTCCCCTCCACAAAAACAAATGCAATAGGACTTTGAAGTATACGGAAAAACAGTGTGTCAGAAACAGTTGTTGGAGCAGGCTGCTGCTCCATGACTAGTGTGGACGGTCACCCCATCATGTTGAAACATTTGCTTGTGCATATCCAGGTTTTTAGGCATAAAAGTTGTCCAAATCCCTCTGAAAATGTCCATTAACTTGCTCCTTGCACACTTCTGATATAACGTTAATTTCATTTCCATGTGCATTCTTAATGATGTAGATACTAATTATGTCATGGGAACACAGCGATCCACACTGTCACTTCCTCTGAATCATCCATCTTCCTCAGAATTTCTCCGGTTTTTTCCAACCAGAAAACAGCATATTGCTCGTCGCAAACGTCTGCAGCCGAACGGCGGGTCGGAATAGCTTCTAGGTGCCGTCCTAATGCAAAAACCTACGGGATTAGCAGACCTCTGTGAAAAGATTGAACACCACAATGTCCTGGTAATGGGGAGGGACCCCCTTATAATTCGACATGAGCACTAGTAGCACATCACTACCACCAGTTTTGGAGATATTTACGATCTTGGTACACATTGAACTTAACACATGTACAATAGGACTCGTGTTACAAAGTTTGGTTCTTTCAACTTATGGATTACCATGTATAACATTTTCTTTTGTAAGAATTATTTTACATATTATCTTTTGTTACTTTATTGTTTATTTATTTATTGCCATTCTGTACAATATATAACTTAAACATTTCATGCAAACATTTTAAATAATTTCAAAGAGCATTTTAAGACTTTACATGAAAAAACTACTACAAATGAAAACGAAATATGATTTTCCTCTTCCACGAAGAGCTGTTATCATTTTTAGTAACCATAAATAAACGGTGGAAAAAAATTGTAAGCCTTCATGTTTTTATAAAAAAAAAACAAGTTTTATATATGCCTCATCATTGTTGCTATATATTTATCAACAGAAATAGTTGAGCTGGATCATTTGCAATAATGGCTTATATTTCATATCATTCATAATTTTAACGGAGTAAGGTTTATTATTTTTTTCCTCCACATGTAGTTGCAATCGATACGCTTATGCATGTTTATTCCAAACAATTCCACTTTCTCACCCATACATAATTAACCTCCAAAGAACCCACTGAAACATATTCGATATGCCATTATTTATTATTTCAAAGAAAGCTGTGTATAAAGAACAAGTGGGGTGGGGAGTAGGAAGGTCTTGATAAGGCGCATACTATGAGAGATTTGCTGCAGATAACGGACTAATGTGGAATACGCATGAGATGACAAATCTCCTCCCATAAGCCCAAGAATTAAAGCCAAAAATATATGGAATATTTCATACCTAATCTTTCCCGTCATAAGGCCAAGGTTGCTAACCACGTCATTGAAAACATCTCTTATGGCCAATGTCTCCGGCTAACCAAATCCAACGATTTTTCGGTGCATCGACAATTATCAAAGTTAAACGAGGTTAGTTAATTATGGTCAATTTTGACCGCGGGTGCTCGACCGAAAAACTTCCGTTAATTTCGGTCAAGTTACACAAAATGACTGTCCGTTTCGGTTTTCTTGAAGCAATTTAGGACGAGATTATATATCTGAATTACTTAAATCGGGCCCAGCGTCAAAATTGGATCATTGAGGAAAGAGATGGCCCTTTTTAAAGTATGGGGACAGGACATTTGAAGAAAGATATCAAAGGATACAGTGCGGTGGCTAGTAAATGAAATGACTGAGAGGTTAGAATTTCCTACCAACCGCAATCACCCTGTTTCACCCATGAATTGAATTTTACTCTTTAACAAATAGCGATTTATTTGTTTGTTTGGTAATTAGAACTTAAACTTGCCTGGTGTCATGTTGAAATGCACGGCTAAATTATTCCTGCCTCCTTTTCCTTTAAAGAACATAAATCAGTCTTTTTCATTTTACAGATTATTAGAATATGAGGTAAATCAGTTCCAACAGAATGTGTATCACATGCTGAGAAAAATTTGGACACCTTTATTCGTTTTCCATTTTCTTTTACCTGCATATGATAATCAAAAACAAAACCAAACCAAAGTGATATAGACATGGAGATTGTAATTACACTAAAACCTCTTTGGGTATAGAGTTAGATGCTTTCCTTTGAGTAATTATAGTATAATCGTGATCATTCAGCCACTTAGCGCTGGTCAGCTGATGGCGGTTCAGTGAACGACAAATA
Organism: Metallyticus violacea; assembly: GCA_030762175.1. Lineage (NCBI taxonomy): Eukaryota > Metazoa > Arthropoda > Insecta > Mantodea > Metallyticidae > Metallyticus > Metallyticus violacea. The sequence goes on along the minus strand of CM060842.1, from coordinate 78,817,047 downwards.
ACTAAGATGCACCGTTACTACAATTTCACAGCGGTCAAAGTTTGATAGGATTTCAGTAACCCTCGATTAGCATGGATTTAATTGAGGGTGGTGCACATGGCCGTTTATGTTAGCCTCACTTTCGTTACCTTCTCTTAGTCACCCGCAAATATTTGTCTTACGCAATTAGGTTCAGGAAGCGTAAAGTCCTCTTTTGCGCTTTACCGGCAGCAATTCTTAGAAAGATATCACTCAGGAATGAGGAAAAACGTGGCCTTGTGAGAGACTAATGTTTAGAACGTGTCAAAACTGCACTGTTATTGTCTACTTAACGTCTTAATCTTCTATAAGGGCGTTATTATTTTTTCCCCCCTTCAGATTATCACACAGGGGAATCACACCACTGCGACAGCGAAAAATGTCACGTGAATAATCTTGATAAGTCTTATCTTCAAAATGTATTCATAACATTCGAGGTAATAAATGGACTATGCGCTCTCCAACATTAAGAGTATTTAATGGATAGGCAAGACACGGGCAAAACATTTTGTTACGCAGTACAGGCTTGGTGGTGGGGATGTTGTATGGCTACAGAGACCGGATTTTCGCGCAAATGCATGCTTTCACAAGTCGTCAAATTACATGCTGACTTTTCTTTGCGATTCATTTCATGTTACATTTAAAGCACAATTTTATGATGCATACAAATGCATATTTTGCTAATATTACAAAAAATATGTTTTCATGTGTGTGTTTATAATACACATTTACTTCCTTTCATAGAACTGTATTAGAAATATAGTTTGAACTAGTTTACGAATGGCGTTAAATTGCAGCATTAAGAAAGTATCTGATTTGCCAAAAGGTTGAATGTAAGACCTTAACCGTGAATTACACTGGAGGAGGAAAATAAACCATGCATTGTAATATTAACCTCTGTTTTCAGTACAGTGTGCGTCATTCCAACCAAGAACATCCAGGAGAAGAGACACATCTCTTGCAATTCCAATCCAAGCCTTCCTATCAGGTATTTTAAGAAAAGATTTACTCCAACTTAGTGTGAAGTTTACTCTTTAGGAATGGTACTTATACTTTGAAAAAAAAAATGCTTCATATAAAACAAGTGAGAAACTATACAGTTTTCAAGAATTTAACAACCTTTTTAAGATGAAATTCGTAAATTTTTTCCTGTACAGAAACTGCGCCGTCGATAAACATTTTTTCCGTGATTTTCTTGAGGCTTTCCTAGCAGCTGAAGCAGGAATTGTCTCAAGAATTCCTATTCTAATAGTAATTGTATTTAATCGTAATCATAATAAGTGCATTTGATTTCAGGAATTATTAACAAGGTCAAGAATGACATAATCAATGGTATCAATATTACGATTATGATCCATATTTTAACATTGTAATTGCTAGAGTATATAGGCATGACTTCTTGATTAATTAGATATTCCAATTATATTTCTATAATACTATGATTGACAGTGTGTGTTTGTGTGCGTGCGTGCGGGTTTTTTTTTTTTTTTTTTTTTGTTATATTTCTGTGAAAGGGAAGAACATACTGGCCTTCTGCTGCCCATAGAAAGTCTTACGACAATACGATTTGCCTCTAAAGGTTCTCTTCTTTTGTTAAAGGGGGATTTCTTCTTCCCATTGTCAGCCATCCATAAAAGGTTGCCGACATCAGGGCGCATTTTTTTTTATTGCCTCGACATGGAAAACCAAGAAATATGATTCCAATCGGTAACTGTGACACTCAAACTGCCACATTCAAAAGAAACTCCGCATGCGGAAAAAGGTGTCTTAAAAGAAACTAAAATTTTTGCTGTTTCCGACAGATTCAAAGGGATGCCGCTTATATATGGCCGAAGCGTGCCTTATGGCAAAACTTTATTTTGCGCATCTGAGCTTTAGAAAATTGGGGGGGGAAAGTAACGGGGAAGATAAACTTCAACCAATAAACATGCCTCAAAATTGGACGAATGAGGTTGAATACGCAATATTAAAGATATCATGTAATAGTCAATAAGAGGTTAGAGTTGAGTCAATTTTTAGAATATTCACCAAGTAGAGGACCGGGCAATATAGTACAGTGATATTAGTAAGGCAATCAATAATTGAAAGATAATCACACTACAGTTCAGTGAAGGAAATGCATCATTAAGATAATATACGAGTCTCATTAAATCAGTGTTAAAGTTACAACAGCTAGATTATTGTTAAAGTAAAGCCCTTACATTAAAATGATCAGTGTTATAAGAAAGTGTTATGGTAAAATTATAGGCGACAGTCACGCGTCATGTTGTTACGGAAGAGTGCAGTTAAAGTTAGTGAATAGTGTATTTAAATCTTCGAATGAACTTTAGCCTAGAGCAAATATATAGTAAATACAAAACCAGGCTTGTCATCACACGACTGATACCAAGCATGTTCCTAACACCTTCAATAGTCCAATAAATTAAAAGTTCAACATTAGCCCAAAATTGTATTATTCCAGTGAAGAATCCCCTTCCATCCCTAATAACTCCATATCATTAAAAACAGCTCACGTTCCCCTGAAATTCCTATCCCTTGTTTTGGAACCAGAGAAATAGGAAAAACCGAACTCCAGACTTCAAGAGCCGAGTCAACTCAAGCAGATCATCTAATTAATTAATTAATTAATTAATCAGCATTCAAAAATATAATTCATAAATTTAAACCCCGTAAATATGAACCCCCCCCCCATTAAATACCCGTTCCAAAACTGATACTGCCCTGTTGAAATTAACTGGCCCAGCTCTAGGTAAGTTTATATATTAAACAATTCTTTCACACTAATGTGTGTGGGATTTTAATTGGAATTGTCACGACTGGAACTATTGATCTTGAGCCTTCAGTTTTGACACACTGAGCAACCATGCTCTTCGATCGCGTATAAGTTAGCCCCTATATTGTTGGTGGTTAAACATTAATAATTTAAATTTGCATCACATATACCCTGGGGGACCGCTGGTCTATACTATTTAAGTTTCGTACAACAGCTTAAGATGCCTTCAGAGGATTTTGCTTACACTACTAGAAAGTTAATGGAATACAGATTATGGGAAGTTAGAAAAGTTAGTTGTGAGAAAATAAAATATTTATTACTGTAGTTTCAAGGAAATAAATAATAAATTCAGTACAATAATAGTTATTTTCGTGCTTATTATTGAAATAATACTTTCGCGTATGAATAAGACACTTGAAAGGAGTACGCGAGGTATACTTTCTGTACTAAGTGCGAACAATATTTTTAGCATAACTACACTGAAACTATATGTAAATTAATGAACTAAGTTTAAGTAATATTACGAACTTACTAGCTTTGGAGGCAAGACCTGCATGTTCGAGCACTACTATTAGTTCCACTATTACTCTGTTCTCATTGTTGCCCATGTGCTGATAATGTTAAAATATGACGTCATTGTGTTGATATTCTGTTAGAACTTTCCCGTATACGTCTCGGAAAGTGAATCAAAAGGATCCCCCCCCCCAGAATACATATTGAAAAATCTAATGGTTCTTAAAAATGTACTTCCCATATAGGTGTGTGGAAAAAAATAATATCAATAAAAAAGAAATATCTAAATCTGAAACAGATAATAATTAGTAAAGAAAGGGGGAAATTGACATACTATATTCCGTATTGTTATATACAAATATAAAAATTATATTATTCAAGTGAATGAATAAAACTAGCACGGTATAAGTCGGAAAATAAGTGTAGTAAATGTAACAAGGGATTGATGGGAGTGAGGATGAAAGGAGACAGTAGTAAATTCTTGAGTTAAAGAAGAAATCTTACGCCAGTGGTTACTTTAAATCTTCTCAGCTCAATGCTTGCTTATTCAGGCGAAACATTCACTCCGAGGATAGTCAAAAACTCTATGGATCCCGGTTAATACTAATTACATTGCTAAAATTTGTTTTCCCCTTACCTATGAGTGGCCAATAACATTAGCTACTGTAATATGATTTTTGATTTGAACCACCATTAATTCATAACATTAACTATTCTGAAGATTAAACAGAATGCCTAGAAAGCGTATTGCTAAATACAATGCAATGCTTCATATCTTTTAATATGACAAATAAGATCACAGTATTTATACATTAAATATAACTCAACATCGCTAGCTGTAGGGATGAAGTACTTGATTTAACGCTAATGTTAAACCAACAATTCTTTTGCTCTTTATAATGTAGAGATGAATCATAAATGTCATCGGCCATTAAAAAGGGGGGGGGATGTTAACATCACTATCAACGTTTTGAACAGCATGGCCTATTCCTCTTTCTTTTAACAACAGCGTGTAGATTATAATTTGAAGTTCCCAGCAAGTTTAACGAACTAGGCAGCCAAAGCAAGCTTTGTATCTGCATTGCATCACTTTTGCACACAAAGGAAGTCCATGCATAACGCTGTAGTTACTCTGCAAGCTAACTGGGAACCGTTGTTATTTAGGTCATATAAACAAACTGTACCATTATTTTATTGCTGGAAATAATCTAAAAATGTATTAAATGCCTTTTTTATTGATAGCATATTGCTTTTTATAACTCTTAAAAGTAAAATATTTAGTATGTTATAATTTCTTGCCCTCGTATTACATATGCATTCATTACACACTTTCTGAAAACCTGCATATCCTACCTGGCATGAGTCAGCAGGAGCTCATTGTGAATAGCTTGGCTGTCATTCACACTGCATTGTCGTCCTACTTATTAATTTTATTGCAGTAAAGTGGAGCTGTTTCCGGTTTATAACTTATTCCTCCATCTTCCGGTTCCCATGTGTCGTGCCACTGGTCAACTTTCTATAGCACCAGTGACTCAATTACGCAGGGTGTGTAGGTCGACCTCTTCTTCTCTCACATAAATTGCAAGTCCTAATTAATTTAGGTATTTTTCTTCCTCCTTACGTTGGATGTGCCCATCCCTTATCAGCTGTTTCCTTTCCACGTATTCAACAATATCTAGATCTTCATCTACCTTCATTATGTCTATTTTCTCTTATCCGTTATCCCACCTAGAGATAGTCTCGCTGACCTGCGCAGGAAATCATCTCTAGAACTGTCAATTTCTGTATCTGCCACACCTCATAACCATGTCAATTGCTTTTTACAGTTGTATTACCTACATATGGCAATTTTAACTATGTAACACACTTACTCCAAAGAACCGAGTTTAACGCACCAATGCATTTCTTTGCTTTCAATGTCCTTTGCTTAAACTCTGCTTCATGGGTACCTTTCTTCTAATTACTGTTCCTCGACATTCCAATTTTCTATTGCAAATCTGTTGAATTTGAGCCGACACATATGTGAGTAGTTTCTTCCATGTTTATTTGAAAGCTGTATTTCTCATATTTTTCTTACATTTTCCTTATCATATATTATTCTATATCATTGAGATCCTGTCTTAAACCATCCACGAAATTCCAAGGTATATAAACTTTCATTTCCAACTGGGATTCCCGTTCCTTGACATTTTTTCCTCCATTGGAACTAAATGCCAAAGTTGCGTTTAATGAAATAACTGGATTGCTACAGATCCATACTTTGCTACGAGTGGTAGGTAATATTCTGCCAAGCATGTCATAAACATTTAAATTACTATATGCACACAGAAAATTTAAATTGCTTTATATATATATCCTTTAGTTTGCACCTCGTTATGTATGTGTTGCGCCATAGTATTGTGAACAGCGGCTGGTAAGTGTAATGATTACATTAAGATACAGATAAATGTTGAAAATATTTTTAATTTACCAACATTTGAGGAAACTGTTAACAATGAGCGACGCTACTATACTAATATTTCACAAGAGAATATCTGATTAGAAATAATTTATGTGCTTCTTGTTTGATACGGATTTGTGCAACCGAGTGTTTTATTCATCAATAACAATTGCTCATCTATGATGATCCAGCTTAAAAGTTTCTGCCTTACGTCTTGGAAATTGATTTGAGTAATGATTCAGAATAATTACGATTCTTGCTTAAAACTGTGAAACTTCGTTAAACATATTTTAAGGATCTTTTGTTTTATTTTGTGTTCTCACAAACATTTAACCGCCAGTATCCTTAATTTGAGCATAATTAACTTGGAATTTCTTACTAATGTATAGTACCGTACTACCATAACCTAAAAGGTGTAAGCCAAAGCAGATGGTAACAAAAGCTACCAATGAAAACAAAAATGTGTATTATATATTGACGTTTCAATAATATCAAAACAATGGAAACTCCTCAGCACAAATACAGAGCAATTCAATATTTGCAGGGAAAACCTTGTTAAACTACCATGGTAAATGTGTACATTTGCCAGTAAATGAGAATAATTTTGACAAAAGTAGAAAAATATAACGTGCTTGCTTTTTGTTGCCTATCTTTACCAACCAACATGGCAAATATTTATACTAATCAGTAATAGTAAATACTTACTGTATATCCCACTGTGACCACAGTATACCAAAATAAAAGGCGCTGAATAACAACTTTTTCTGATTTATCTTATTTTTAATTATTAATCTGGAAAAATAATACAGTAAGGTTAATGTAGTATGTATGCTAATGTGAAGAAGCCCATCAGCAAAAGTAAGCAAATGCTTGATACTGTTGCAGAAAACTTAAACTTTTGCCTATGCCAAGCGTTGGTGTCGGGGGCTATGAAAAATTCCTCGGAAGATATATCATTGGCCACAAAATTCCTATGGAATCTACGTACTTTAAGGTGAAATTATTTGATTCCTGTGTACCAGACGACTCTAGAAGGAATAAGAAAATATATAGACGACCAATATATCTGTGTTCTGTCGATCACACAACTGCCAGTTGCGACTGCATCATTGTGCTACGGTAGTTGGTAAAATGGACCCAGATGACTATATACACCTAGTATAATTCTTTGTTAAGAAATAGTACAAACTAAAAACAGCATAATAGACTAGGCAATGAAGGATGCTTTAAGCATATTGTGATACCAAGTTCCTGTTTGTATGGACATGTTGCATAGGCATGCTCTACAGTTCTACCCCGACTTCCAGCATGTTTTCTTTTTTGACAATCTAAGTTCTTTAAGGACAGAGACTCTCTGACACATCATTCATGTTTAGTTTCATCCAAAAGCAGGTGAAGAGATGTCGAATGACAGCTTTCCTAGAGCTGTGAGAGAGTTTAGCAGTGTTATTGTTGGGCCCATTTTTGACTTGTGGCGGTAATGCTAGCAGAGCCAAAAAGAAACCGAACATGTGTAGAAACTTTTATTAAAGAAAATGAAATCTTACACACACTGCCTTCAAAGTAAGCTCATTGGGCAGTGGCGCTTTTCTGCTAGTACCCGTACCACTTTTCGAAACAGTCTCGCACTCCATGCTTTGGTTATTTCATGCAGAGCGTTGCACGCTCTTCATCTCTTCGGCCGAAGCAAACCTTCACCCCCGATCAAGTATTTGACTTTGGGAAACAGATAGTAATAAGCTGGAGAATACGAAGAAGGGCAGGTAAGTTATGCTTTGTGAGGAATTCGCTCACTTGGAGCGACCGATATCTGGGACATTGTTGTGACAGAGAACCTAATTATTTCCTTGCCACAAATAAGGCCTTTTCCATTGCATGCATCACTAAGGAAGATGTGTAAGAATAGCAAATATATCTCCTTAATGAACATAATGAATTCGAAATGTACCTGGCTGTACGCTATTAGTCACAATTGATCAACTACTACTCCTGCGTAGCCGCAGTATGTCATGCGCCTGAAAATATATACTGTTCTCTACGAAGGCAAGAGAAGTTGCTAAATAGCACGGCAGAGCTAGACAAAGTTCAGTTTATTTTATTTTTGACTGCTAGTACTTTCTTGGTACATGATGTGCGCCGTCTTGCAGAGAAGGTTAGAAAATAATTTCGATATCGTGGACAGCGAAATAACTGCTGTAAAGATTTTCTAAAAGCTTCTACCCGCACACAACCGGTAACACTTCTTCCATCCAGGCCGATGCTTATCTGCTGGGGAAGCTGGCTATCTGCTGCCATTTGCTATGTTGCGCATTCACATATCAATAAAAGTGCTGTAAGAATAAAAGAGAAGTTTCCTGTATCGTTCGACGCCTCCACTGTTGCTGCCTTTCTACCAAAAGTTAAAAGCAAGTTTGGCTAACCTTCGTTTGGAAAGCGCAGTCCTACCACTCAAAGATGTTCTTGAATTCATGGCAATGTTTTCAGAAATGAGGTGCTCGGACCAGTGAGAGCTTCCTATGTCTCGAAGCTGCAGAGAATTAATCAACGCAACCCTGGCTTTGACAACATGCATGCCATTTGTTCACAAGTGAAAGAACAGAATAGTTTACTGAAAAGTTAACACGAAATCCATAGCATTAGCTCCAATGACGCCATGTTCCGTATCGAGAATTTTTTCAAAAATGTGTTAAGAGATAAACGCAAATTACGCCAAAAAGTTGGGCATGTCTGCAGATGTTCACTGCAATGTCTCGTAAAAGGTGCTTCATGTGCATTTATGATGTTCAGATTTTTGACTAGGAGAGCTTTTTTTAAAATAAGTATAGCCTTATTAAATAGGACAAATACATATTACAAAAGAGTACCACAAAAGCTAGAAAGGCATATTTGAAGCGTATAAAAAGCTAAAATGAAGCCTGATAGAATGTAAAAATGTAGGCCTTGGTTATGTCCTTTTTCGGTTGTATGTTTCTCCTACATAATGCTTAAAAGAAGGGCTAGTGTACATATTTTTATAAAATAAAAGTCAATACACGACATTTTAAACTGTGCACCCTCCACACTCCCAGTTCTCTTTGGACTAACATCTTACCTATGACGACTTTGTCATAAAAATATAGTTATTTTCTTTATTTATGATGTCCATGACAAACATTACGAATATGAAAGCCCGTCGGGTCACGGTATTAAGTTGTTCTTATAGATCCTTCCTTAAAAAAAATTATGAATGAGTAAATAAATAAAATTAAAAAATACAAAACAGAATGCGACACACGTTACAAAATGAAAAATGCAGAATTTGCTCGTTTTTCTTTAGATTTCTGCTCATGATTATAGCAAAACTTAAAAAATTGCTTAACATTTTTACGCTTAATGAATCCGAGATATTGTAATTTTTTCTATATTTAAAGCAAATAAACAGAAATTGTTTTATTTTTGTGCGAATGAGACAATAAGGGTATGTTTATTGATAACAAGAACTGTAAAATCTCCAACTCCAAAACCGGTGCCTTAAGGTCCTTTTTATTCCCCTTGACACGATATCGCTTGTTTTAAGGTTTTCGCTTTCCAATCTCAAAATCCAGGTCTGATCATCAACAAAGATATGTTACTGAAAAATTCCAATTTTTTTTTTCTCACCCTGAAAGCATTTAAGCTCGGCCATGCTTACATTTTTTTGTCTGTGCTAAAATGCAAATACTTTAAAAAGAAAAAGAACCCAGTAAATTTAATTAAATACATCCCAACAAAGAATTAAATAAAAAATCAATAAAATTTAAACATGTGTCGAATTAATTTAAACGTGTTTACATGCCAGTTAACTGAATTAAATACATTTTACCCTACTAAAAACAGGCCAAGATACACAAAAACATAACTACTCAAACTAATTAAATACAGGTTAACTTAATTTTACATATATTAATTTAATTCAATACATTTCACTTAATTAAATTTGTCAATTTAGTTAAATAAGTAAAATTAATTAAGTACACATAAAATTAGTTTAACAGATTAAATTAATTAGCTGCATTTCACCTAATTAAACGATATAAATCAAATGAAATACTTGTTGACTCCGTTAAATATATGTGTCAATTTAGTTGAATATGTCACTCTGATAAGTACACATCAACTGAATTTTACACAAATATAATTACACATTTTTCACGTAACTTAAAAAATGACAATCTAGTGAAATACACAACAATTTAGTTGAATATATCAAACTAGTTAAATACACATTAACTTAATTTTACACATATTAACCTAATTAAATACATTTAGTCTTACTAAAATCATGTCAATCTAATTAAATGCACATCAACATAATTAAATATGTCAACTTAATTTTACAATACCTTAATTACATATATTTCACGTACTAAAACATGTAAATGCAATTAAATGATACTTTTATTATATTTCACAATACTTCCTGCCAGAGTTGTATGTTTGGCATTCCTACACTGCTATTCCAGTGGTGAGAACGGCACCAATAGGAACGGATGTAAACAGTTCGCACAGCTCCCACCAAAATCAGCAAACCAAAATAAAAAGTAAATCATTTTCTGTTTTTAATTGCCGAACTTTCCATTTAATATTGCTATTTCAGCAGATAATTCCTACTAAGCAACACACAAGTACAATTCAGCTTTGGGTGACCATGAATACTGAATTTCGAGATACAGCTTTTTTATGAGCTACTCTGCAGATTGTGAATACATGCAAAAATAAATAAATGTCCTCTATTCCTTACATCCCCTGTAAATGCCATACTGCCTCAAAGATCAAATATATATTTACTATTTGTTTTATTTCTTCTTTCCCAATGTTATTATCACAATGACATCTGATTAAAAGTTTTTTGTCGTGTATGCAATTTTAAATATTATTGTAATTATTGTTACTTATATTTTCCAATTATTGCAGAGTAAACATCCTGTAGACTGACAACTTTCTCTTAATGTTTACAAAGATTCTTTTGAGTCGACAATTGCACACCAGTGTTAGTTGTAAAGTGAAAGTTCAGAGTAAACATCCGTTTGGTGACGATTAACTCTTAAAAGTTTACCGCAGGTTCTTTCGAGTCTTAAGTTGCACCTAGCAGTTAGCGTTAGTTGTGAAGTTAAAGTTGTTAAAATATTAATTACTGAAGCGTAAAAAAATGACCAGTGTATTATTTAGTACAATACTTATACTAGTAATGTGCGTCTTTCCTATAATTATAATATTCGTGCGTCTTTCCTATAATTATAATATTCGGGAAAATGCCTTTAATTCATAATTGCAATCTCTTTATCCATTTTTAATAAATAATACGTGGACAACTAAGACTTTCAAAACACCTAATAATAAAATGTAATATCAGTTATACGTGCAGTGATTTCCATGATTTAGTTCTGGAAAATACGTTTTATACGCTCAAAGTAAAAAGTGCAGACCATAAAAATTGATAAAGATGTTTATTCATTTATAGTTAATGAAATATTAATAAATAATGTGCGAGATGTTGGCAATAAAATTTGCTTAAAACTGTTCTTTTCCAATGTGTAACATGTTTATTTTAAATGACTCTGCTATTTATATACTTACAAATGCGTTAGATTTTTTTTCAATGGGCCCAATTTTAAAAACTATTCTATCATTGAAGAATTTAGAGTAGGTTTGGCTAATCTTGTATGTGCTTTTAGCTTTCAAAATTTGGTCATAATAGTTTATCGGGGTATGCATTTGTCGCCACACTATGCCTTCATCGCCATTATTGGTGCATCTTTAATTAAGCTGTAAGATAGAAAAGCTTTCATTTCCCAAGGTTCTTTCCCTTCCCATAATTGCGTAATTTTACCAACAACTATCGGACTGGATTCGTGGATTCTTTAGAACTTCAATTTTAATTTACCGCTGTGCTGCCACGCAATCTCTCTTTAGGTGTGACAGCTTTCAGATAAATTGGTATTTTAATAGCTAAATCTGGCAGCCTGTTTGATTGGATATGGTTTTATCTCGCAACTATCGCAGTATCATCTTTTTAATCATAAATGCTTTGTTTTACATATTTAAATACCTAATAAGGCAACTGTAACCTATTGCTGTTGTCACTGAGGCCTAAAATCAATAAACAATTCACTGCTTACGCGTCACTTTTGATTCTTTAAGATTGCTGTAATTTCCGTAGACAGTATAATTTTTACGTGCTATCTATGTAACAGTATACACCTTCTAAGATACATATTCAATGAGCACCACTCCGCAACCTAACCTTGTCACACATACCGAAGTTTCTTGACCTAACCTCATCCCTTCTCTTTATTATGAAACGTGTTTTAACGAGAAGCACTTACTCGTGGGCAGCATCCTCTACTCTGCAATTGCTCCTTCTCCGGAGCAAGGCATCCCGGTTGGCGTCTACGATGACCAGTGCCGCATCGGATTCGTCTTTAAGGATCATTGCGCAGCTGTATACGTGACCAAGCACAACACCTTACTACCACATTCAGAGAGCGCCTCTCTGTCACTGTCGAGCCGAGCGGAGCGGAAGAAACAGCGAACCCTGCTGGCCTTGCTTCTCCCGTCATGACAATATTACGCAACCAGTATGTTTCATTATTCGCCCATCATCTCGGGTAGCCGGGTATGTTACTACCTGTCTTACTGGGGGTGCGGCCAGGTTTGTTACTGCCTGTCTTACTGGGGGTGCGGTATATTCACATTAATTATTTTTTTAAAATGCCCTTTTTTACTACTGAGGCATCACAGGCGGTGGACACTGATGATGCGAAAGAATTTTGTTTAAGGAAGGAAACAAGTTCAGGGCACCTTTTGCCATTTATATGGACTGAGGAAAACCTGGAAGGAAAAAAAACTCAATCAGGAAGGACGGTCCTGGCGGGAATCGAACCCCAAACCACGAACTCACGAGCCCGTGCCTTAACGATCTCGGTCACCCGTGTCTGTGCGTTAAACATAACGCATTCAGATTTATATTAGTGAAGACTCAAGACGCTGAATGAAAAATAATCAGTCTTACCTGCGATTATATAAATTTGCACCTAAAGGGGAATCTTTCCAGGTGATTGTAGAAGTCGCTCATGCCAATAATTAAATCAATACGCAGTCCACCTCATCCCCTGATATTCTGTGAGCCATTTACGGACGTACAGTAGCAGTATGATTTTATTGTTTCGTTGTTACTCAAAGGTAATTAAAAACACATATAAATCACCTAAATCGTCTTTTAATACATTAATAATAATTTAATATCTTTATTATTCCAGACTGTCCATTTGTTTTAGTGATTTACACAACTATTTTAACTGTAATGCTTTAGATCATTAAACTTTCATACTTTATTTTAATAAAAATAATGTAGTAAAGCACAAGAAGAAAATGAAGTAAAAAGAAGGGAATGGAAAATGAAATGGGAGGTATGGAAAAAAAATTCAACATACTTACTAAAAAGATTTGCTTTAGTAAAATTTAATCTTAAACATTTTACATACGTTTGACTATTTGTATGAATTGTTAAAATGTCTAATGAAAAATATGCAGGAGACTGCAAAGTAATACAAATGATTGAAGTTAGTGAGGTAAAGTTATCAGCATCTTTAGATTTCTGTACATGGTAAGCCTACTTATGATATCTAAACTGAAAAGAGCAAAAAGTAATCATATTGTGGCACATATATTGTTTTATTGTTGTAGTGCGTTTGTTAATTTTTGGGAAGAAAAAGTCCAATAAGGAGAATGTCCGTTAGTGGTGGTTGGTTGTCAGAAATTTCTAGAACCGAGTCTTGAGCTTTAGCCTGATTGGCGGTTGGAAGTTTCCCCACCTATGTAGCAAGTCGCTAGGAAAGAGAGTTGTGAATGCCATGTCTTCCTTTCCCTAGTGCGGAACTAATGTTAGGGTATGTAGCAATTGTTAACTCTCGCTCTTTGGAAGAATGTAACAAACCTTATACTGTAATCTAGAGAAAAAGAAGTTAGTTTTGATTTAATAAATTCCCTTTCATATTTATAACTTGGCTAGCAACTCTTATTTAGGTAAACATCGTAAAGTTATACTTCCAAATACTTAATATTTTACAGACAAAGGAGTTAGGATCATGATGATATTTCAACTGCGTATCTATGTGTTCATTATAGTTATAATGTGAAGAATATGTTAATATTGGTACAAACATATATATACCGAAATGTAATATTTATGAGCACATTCGTAGAAAACATAGCTTGAATCTCAGGAAAATCGAAGCAGAATTATTTTTTTTTTTGGGGGGGGGTTATTTACGGGCGATCTTTAATATCTCAGGTTATCAGCGTCCCATTCAAATCAGGGCGTGAAACGGCCGACAAATTTTGTTCAGAGGCCTCTTTTTTCAGGCTTGAGGTTCTTTATCGTGCCGTAAATGTACGACACTGGGCCCACAGCTTTACTTCCCTTCCGAAGGAAGCCACATTTAGGATTTTAAAGCCTAAAAAATTCCATCGACCCTACCGGGGATTGAACCCGCGATCTTAGGTCTATGATGCAAGTATGGTTACCTCGAGCCCACCAGGACCGACTAGAATTACATTAAGAATATATTTAAAATCTAGTACTGCATTTGGTCCTCTGCCAGTAAAACTTGTACTTGGCGATCGTCACAAAAACAAGACTATGTGGTTTGTTTACTTCCTGCTTAAACGCTGCGCAAATTACGTCGTTCCAGCTCAGACTATAAATTAAGATCCCACGGTTTAAAGCATTCATATCCAGTGTAAAAATATGTCAAAACATTATGTATACTTTGCACATTTGCATTCCGCAAGGGACGCCCAAAACAGACCAGTTTATATACACTACGCAATTGAAGTGCCTTAAGGCTTGTTTTGTGGTAGCCTGCAGCTGTTGTTCTTCCTTCTGCATTATGAAATTACAGTGCAGAAACAGGATCTCAGATTGTTTACACATGAACAGCAGTGTCCCTTTTGAGTCATTGAGTTACATAAGAATGTTTCATTGGTGCGTACTACGTAACTTTAGGCTCAAGAGGCATCACCTGTTTGTTGTTTATAATTAATTAATTAATTATAGAAAATAGGGCTGTCATTCCCAATCACTCTACGCATTCTGCAAGATAGTCAACATATTTATGGCAAGAGCGGCATAAATAAGGAAATACAGACTCATCTAGTTGTGTTCGCGCATCTGGAGTTGGTTCTAGGAAAGTGCCTGGTTCACTTATTATGTGTTTGACTTAAGAGTGTGAGAAAACTACAACTTTTAACGTTACGAATAGCCTGCGACTGGCACAAGTCACGCCTCCTTTCACGAAGGCCAGCGGAGGACGACGCAGAAAACCGACTGCAACAACTGCAGCCACGATACGATAAACAGTCTGTGTATTGACGGAACTTCCTAATTTATAACAAGATCAACACAGTTTCAATTTTGGTCTCCTAACACATGAAAGTTATGTTAGAATTAGATAAAGTTAGTGTACGAGGGAAGAAAAAAACAACAACTGTAAATTGAACTAGTGCATTCTTTTTTTGTAGGTTTCCAAATAATAATATTTAGACTGAATGACGAATAGGATACTTTAGTAATGCCTTGCGAGTGGAAGCTACAATTAAATGCATATTAAAGCGGTTAGCACATTGTTTATATACATAACCGCGCTGCAAAAGTGCGTGCGTATTTTCATTTTTTAGTTTTGCAGGATGGCGTTGCCATTCTAGAAGCGATTCGGAGCAATGATTCTCTATGACTTCAAAAAGGGTTTAAACTCAAATTGACGTCATGAAACTTCTGGAGCACCTGTCCCTTCGCCTACTAGAATTTTAAATTGTATCGTGAGAATTTCTTAAGCACAGGATCAAATGAAGTACAATGGATATTCACAGCTTTTACGTTGCTTTTGTTGGATGCCACATTACCTCACCGTTCATTAAACAACATTTAAGAGTTGACCGGTACCAATTCATGCAGGAAAAAATTCATTAAATTAAACATTTGAATGTCGTTAAACTAATGAAATGTGATTTTACTCTAGAACCCAAAAACAAAAGGGACAGCAACGTAGCAAGGAGTGGGAGGGATGAGCCCCACGTCACTCGGCCTGCAAAAGAAAAAATGAAGTGAAAGAAAAACAAAGGGTGAAAAATGTTGAATATGAAGGTAAAATGGCCACGGCATTGTAACTTTTTCTCCTTTCTAAATATTGTACTTAACGCTACATTTAAATCTAGAAGGATTTAAAATCTTAAACAATAAAACAGAAGATAGACGATAATTACATTCCTTTGTGCGATTTTTCCGAAGCACGCCAATGTGTACGCATTTAGGTTTATTGCTAAATATCGCATACCTTCGATATTCATCTCAATATTGGAGGATACATGTTTTCTGTTTCAGTCGCATCAAAGCATACACTTTGCTTCATGTAACAAATACATGTCAACTTATTGCAGTAGAATGACATCGCTCCTAAATTTTTCTCACGACAATAAATTAAGTGCCACAGCTTTCCTTTATAATCGTGAAAAGCAGTTACACTAAGTAACTATATATATTTGCATTATAGCTGTTCAACTGTTATTCATGGCGGGTAATAGTCAAGATGTGGGGAGATTATATAAGGTGATGATCTGTCCCATATTTTACGGGACAATTCCGTATTTGAACGTCTTGTTCTTTTTATATGGGCCCATAAAACGCAAATATGTCCCGTATTTTATTACGCGTCCTGTAAATGTCCTCTGTCTCAGAAATTACATGCTGTGAATCAATGAGCAATGAAATTTCGGTACTGGGTTTTAAATGGTTTGCTGTCTAAATTCATATTACATTAATATTAAAACAATACAGCATTTTGGTTACGATTTTACACGGACATCCCTGTGTAGGAATTCGGCTTGGGAATCCTCGAATTTGATCTCATTGAAAGCTGATTGCACATGCGCTCCACCTGCGTATTTTGTTTGTTTGTTTGTTTTTTTTTGTTTGTTTAATAGAGACCTAGACAAAGAGCTCCCATTATTGAGAAAAAATTAGAATATTACATTTATTGTGTGAAGTGCAGTTCTAAATTTTCTGTTGCTCATGCTGAGAAGGCAAGTATTGTTCAATATTTAAAAACTGTTAAGCATAAGGAAGCAGATATTGCAGCTTTTAGCCCTAGAAATCAGATTACATAATTTTTTCATAAAAGGCGTTTGATAGTAATCAACGTATTTTAATAGCTACCACTTTCACTCTGGCAGTCATTCCATGATTGCATTTCTAAATTAGTTAAGAAACGTTTTAAGTCTCAGTATGCATGTGCAAGAACAAAATCTCCAGCTACAGTGACAAATGTATTTCAGTTTGAATCACTGAGCTGCTTGCGTTCTGACCTGGAAACTGTAAACTGTATGATTTTGCACTTCGATTGTTCTAGCCATGTCCTATTCTTATTAGACATTTTATACTAAGCTCTGGAATTATGGTGATCTTGATTTGATTTATTTACGGATGCTCTTTAACAGCTCAGATCATCAGCGTCCCATTCAATTCAGGGCGGGAAACGACCGATAAATTTTGCTCAGAGATTCTTTTACATGCCGTAAATCTACGATAGGGATGCACGGCTTTACTTCTCTTCCAAAGGAAGTCACACTTAGAATTTTTACTATACAGTGCATTCTAGAAACGCTACAAGAAAACAATATTCATTTCTCACGGAAACTTGCTCAAAGTCCCTGAATTCTGCCTTTGTTTCTGGATGCAATTCTCATCAGAAAGTGCGTTTCTTTTATGAACAATTTGTGCGACAGGAGCAAAACATAAATGAAAGTAAAAGCTAATAACAAAATGTAATTATAATATGAAGTGTGTAAAATTCTAAGAGTATATAAAAATAGAAACGACGTTTTCAAAAAGTCCATAAGATCCGCAAGATTTCGTAAACAGCAATGTAGATGTCAAGTCATACGCTTCCCCATGTTTTGCAGTTATGTTGGTGAGTTTATAATATTATGACTATTCTTAATTCCATTTTTTGGTACATTTCATCAGCATTCCATCTATAGCCACACTAGATAACAACACAAGCAATAAGAACAATAATATAATGAGCATAATTATATGAACATTTTGCAAATAATAATAATAATAATAATAATAATAATAATAATAAAGCATCTATTTTTGGCAAGTTACGATTGTGTCTCGTATCTGTGTTACGAGAAAATGGTCACCTTACCTATTTGGCACGCTTAAAAGAATATAACCATTTAAATATTGACACAGGTGCGAGTGTTGAAACTGCAGTTAACGCTCGAGTTGAACGTCAACCATTTGTTTAACCAAATGAAAGTACTGTAGGTGACGATATAAGTACAAGTGAATCAATTTGTGTTATTAAGTCACATGAGACAAACTGAGAAGTGTGTTCACAGGAAGATGAGGATAGTTCTGGTCTATGGGCTAACAAAAAACTCGCCGGAACTAGGCGATGATCCAAGTAAGAGAATGAAAACCACTGAAAGTACAATAAAAGTGCGAAACAGTACACAAAGTTCCATGCGCCATTTTCTAAGTGACGAACACTATCCACAAGACGAGTAAATAACATTTAACAATTTATATTATCGGAGAATTATGAAAAAACAGAAAATGTACGTGTTAGTTGGTGTACTGCCTCTAAATATGCGCTTATTTTCCCCATGTTGATTATTTTCTGCAACGCAGTCCCAAACTTCTCTAATGCTGATAGGCTGTAGTGACTGGAAACATAATTGGTAGAGAACGGATTTTAAAGTGCAAAAATTGGTTGGAAAAAAAAAAAAAAAAAAAGGTGCGGATAAAATTTGCCTAAACCAGTCACATTAACATTCTATATTCACAGCCAACAACATAGAGTAAACGGAATTTACTGGGCTACAAACAATTTGGTTCATTGCATTACTCACATTTTAAGTTTTCGAACGCCTTGAGCTCAGGAGACTTATATACCATGAAACTCCGCTCAATATCCACTGAAACCAATGGGGTATATTACGTAAACAAATGGAAAGGGAATTCAGTGGAAGTTACATATTTCCTCATCCGGATTGTCTCAAATGAATTCAAGTTGGCCTTTGGAAAATCCGTCAAAGTGTTCCTCAAAATTGTCAACTTCTTCTCTCAAACTCTGAATCACGTCAGGCAAATACTTGTAACCATTCACTGCACAAAACTTCTAACTCTAGACCTTTATTATTGAGCAATTGTTGGACATGCATGACGGCTGTTATGTCCGTTGAGCACACATGCGGTCTTTGATTTTTTCCCAAGTTTTTGCAAAAGGAAATTGCACATCTTATCCAGGTACCCAAATACTCCACCTGGTTATTACAGGGAGTTATATAGGTGAAGCCCAGTAGCTTCTCGGTGTAAAAGTTGACAATTTGGGCGGTGTAAAAGTTGACGATTTGGGGCCTTTACACTAATCTTCTTCAGAGCAGCATTGAAGTCCTTCCTCCCTGACTCTTACAAAAACACGCTGTAATCCATGTGCAACATGTCACACGGCTGAGGTTGGTGTGCATGACCTTATCAGTCACCACAAGACTGACGTTTTCGTATTATATGCTCTTCGGTCACAGCTCCGTACATGAATCATACTGTGCAGGTATTTGTCTACTCGAGTTTGTACATATCAAGAGCATGGGTTACACCCTTTCGCCAGATAACGAAACACCAGCACATTCAATACACATGTTGCAGCGCATCAGTAGTTTCTTCTAACATAATCCCATTTCATATTTGACCTTTTTTATTTCATAAATCGGCGTTATGTACGTTATTTCACATCACTTTTGTATGTACTTGTCGAGGAATTATTTGAATGCAGGATAGTTGACTTTGTGGGCTGAGTTCCTAAATGAACTTGCCAAGGTAAGATCGTGGAGAACTGATTCGATGACTGCTGCTTTCCAGATCCTGAAGTGAAGGCACGTATCAAGTTATTTTGCTCAGGTTGTGATTTGTCGAGCTCAACATTCTTCGCGTGCTTGGCGTATTGGATGTACTGGTTTACTCTGGTTATAATAGACATCACAAACGGCAAATCCAAGAATTAGAATATCGTTTTTTAATTGTCTCTTGAATTCTTTTGAAAGTGCACATAATTTTTCCTTCTGAACTTTTAGCATGGTAAGAGTACTCAGGACTGCAATAACACAAATACAATCAAGAGAGCTGTGTTTCTGGTGATAGTTTTAATTGAAAGTTGTGCTTTCTCTTGTAGGTTTTGCAACATTAACTTCGTCATTATGCCGACTACAAATTAATAAATATATCATTTCATAAATTTCGTTCTGGTATACAAAACGAAACTATAGGATTTTATGTAGCTGCTCATGAAGAGAGAAAATAATTTATTTTCCCATTTTTTTAACAAAACATGAAAGAACATTTCAAAAAGGCGCTGAAGTATCAAGGAGGAGGCGAAAACATGCTAATTTTACGAAAAGTTGTATGAATGTTCATCTATTTCGCTTCATTTCATGTCCTAAAATATAAATTTCAAACGATCGGCGATATATTTTTGTAAAGGTGTTGGACCTTAAAACCCGTTCCTTAATAACTAGTATAACGCTGTGTTACAGAAAGATTAAAATGTGGCTGCCATAAATGCATGCTGCAAAATTATGGCAAATCTTCTTTCTTAATGCAAAGAAAATAATTACCTACAGACTATTCCCCAGGTCTTCCAAAAGATGGCCATCTATGAAACTCTTGTCTGAAACACGTTAGGATTTTAAGCTGAAAAGTGTTAGAACTTTAAGATTTCATTCGAAGATATTTATGAAGCAACTGAAAATCTTTAAAATGTTTCTCATAGCTCGGCATGTGTGACTGTGAATCAGCTTTATGAAATACAATACTTGAATTTCTGCTTTCACTTTTCAAATAGTAAGAAGTTCTGTATTATGTTAACGCAGTGAGAAAACTTGGCAAAACGTTCTCATTTACATAATGCATACCTAAAATACGCAGAATGTTCCTCAGTTACTACTGAGGTGTGAAGTGCAAAAGCTAACTTTTTTTCCTGTGTGCAGTTTCAATACGAATAAACGCAAGTTAATGGAACTAAGAACCAAAAAGAAGAAAGAAGTGAGTGACAATTGACTAATGGTGTGAGCTGTAGGAAAGCTGCAGAAGGGTTGGAAATGTTTAAATCTACAGTTTCTAACATAAACATTAATAAAACTTTGATTATAAAGGCATGGAAACAAAATTGTAGTGGAGAAAGAAAAAGAATAACCTCCCTCCATGTAAATGGACTACTGCTTCAAGAAAATGGGAAAGAGATTGCTGAACAGTTAAACAATCGCGTTTTCGGTCAGTAATGGGTGCTGAATCGTTTTCGCAATAACACAACTTTTAATGTTCTGTGTGGTGAATAAAGCGGAGTTGCTTTACAAGTAGCTGAGAACTGGGAACATAAATTTCCTGACCTCACCTCTGGATCTGCTGCAGTAGACATTTAAAACTGGTGTACACTACCGCCAGCTACCAACTAGCTCATTGATTGAAAAGGGCGAGACGTGCAAAGGAGGAAAGAATACAAAAGAGCGGATTACAGCTTTGTTATGTTGTAGTGCCCAAGCAGAAAAACTAAAACCACCTGTTATTAGAAATGCCTCCGAGTGTTCAAAAGAAACAATGTGAAAGTGGACGACCTTCTTGTAATGTGGCGCCACAATAGAAAGGCGTGGATGACTGACAAACTTTTACTTAATGGCATAAAGAAGTAACTTGGAAATTAAAAAGAATAATCGTAAACTATTGTTTGTTAACAATGCTCCAAGGCACTTTGTAAATTCAAATTTGTCAAATGTTGTAAAGTTTCTTCCTCCTAATCTAACAAGTTAAGTGCAAGCATTAGATAAAAGCATTATGCAGATGGTAAGCAGCTAATACGGGCTGTGATTAGCGCTGCAGATAACTGCAACAATGTTACCGAATTTTCAACAATGATATTCAATTCTTGGTGTCATAAAATGGATCCATGGGGCATGGAAAGACATGTCGCAAAACACAATAGCGAAGTGTTTCAGATACGCAGGATTTCTTCCACCTGCCGCGAAAGAAGAAGAGATCATCATGCAGTATGCTGAAGAATTCTGAAGTTTATCGCGGCCAACTTCCTTCCATCGAAGTTGTAGGAGATTTCGATGACATGCTCGAAGTACATGAAGATGTTCCTGGTACTGCCGTAGAAGTGTTGCAGCAGGTTTTGTCAAGTGGTGACAAGAAATAAGAATATTATGTGTAAGGTTTATTTTTGTTTCAGTGTTTTACTAACAAAATTTAAAATAAAAAATAAATAATTTGCCCTTAGTTTAAAGAAATTTTAATTTCGAATTACTGGTGCAATAAACGATTGTCAAACTGACGTTCAAGTTCGTGGATTCGCTCTTACCAAGAATGCCTCTGCACAAACTTCACTTCAGATTCACAAGTCTGCAGCTTTCTTCCAAGAAGTGGAAACATGCATGGGTAAAAATTTAACTCATCTCTGCTCCGTTTTGGGAAATATGCTAAATTATTACGAGGACCGGCAAAAATAACTGAAAGTACAGTCGATATTTCGAAGTGAAACAGCATGTAAACCGCAAGACTGAAATTCCTGGACATTTGCCTTGAACTACGCAGATTAAAAAGAAAGGGTAACGGTGACATAAAGAATTTAAATGTCTAAACACATTGTTTTAGAAACCTATTACATTCACGTTCTACAATAATAGAAAAGACAAAAGTATACTGATTAAGAGACTATTAGAAGAGACAGTATTAATCTGGGTTCTTCAAAAAATACATTGCATCTTTGATAGCCGTAATATGCAAACAGTATATATTGGAAATACAAAATAAATAAACTACTAGAGCTATTAACAGAATAATTAAAAATCATTTCAGCATAGTTAGAAAATTTTCCTTCACTATAAACAGTGATTCAAAATCAGCGATGACACTCGGTATGGTTTATGGGAAGGCAAACTGACCATTTTTATAAGGAGGATCTATGCCCAGAAATGCATTGTATGGGCGCTGTGAGATAAAAATGACAACGCTTCGAATATGGTGATGGGCGTACATTCCAGGTGTCAAGAAACCTCCACCAACCCAACAGGAGCATTACAATAGCGTTTTCGACATTTGCTTAATTCAATTTTTGTATCTCCTCATGCCTTGTTGATAAATTATCAAAATAGCAAAGAAAACATTGTTATTGTTTTGCGTATAGGGATTTTTAAATATTTCGTTCATGACAGTATTATGTACTCCGTGTAAGTTAAAACATGTTTTCGTGTTGAAGTAATAATAATACAACAACAACAACAACAACAATAATAATAATAATAATAATAATAATAATAATAATGTTTTATAATCCTTCCCATCATTTTCCAAATCTGAAAACAGGTGCTATGTTTTATCGCGCGGAACCTCTGGTTTCGTGCAGTAAACATTTCTCGCTGTTAAAGCGCAATTACTTTGAACACCTGTCATCCCGTATAATGTTTTTGTTATGTATAACAGACTTTGACATTCGTTTGTTGAAGCTTAACGCTTCACTGACTGGGCTTTACGCATCTTCAAAGGGCTGTATTGAGAGGCGGATGTCGCTAAGGCACGGACTCGTGTTCAGGTTAGATTCATAGCAGAACTGCTCTCTCTGACGGTGCCGGAGGTTTTTTCCAGGATTTCCTCAGTTCTCACTAATGAGAAGTGCCGAAGCGGCACCTTAAACTTAGGTCTGGAAGGCTTCCTTTAAAAAAAATCCCAATTTAGCATTTCATCGCAAATATCATGTATACACGACCTGCGATGCCTTGGCAGTGCAAGCGGCGTTAAAACACTATTGAACAAATCGTCATTGTTTCATTAATTAAAAAAATCATGGAGAGAGAGAGAATAATAACTTCAGAACGTAATTTATTATACCAAAAATATAGGCACAAAGGAATAATCAAAGTAGTCTACGGAAGAAGGGACTGTTTTTCCCTTCTTAGATCCAACATGCTTAAAATATTTCTTGATGCAGCTATTAAGAAGCTTCAGAGATTTAGAATGACACTTCAACACTCCTATGTTTGCCATAAGTTATAGCCAAAAGATGTCAAATAAATTTATAATTATACAGATTGTACCATTGCATGTAGACAACACCGCTGGAGTATTTGTTCTAGATTGTGCTTTTTACGGGTATCGGACTCCCAAGAAATATCTTTCTCAATGAACACGTTTCCCAGTTTACCATCTATTTGAAAGCTGTGTGTTTAAAAATGTATTTAAATGCAGTATTATTAAAATGCATCGATATTTTCTCCATAAGATTCCCCCGATTCCCCTTATTACGAGACGTTGGTATTTTCTTCTCTGAATCCTATTTAACCAACGCGTGGAAGATTAGCTCAATAACATGAGCCCGGTAGTTATATCCTCAGCACGTATCAGAATTTTCTCCCTTGGTCTTGGAAGAGCAAAGTAGCGGTTTCCCTCTTTCTAACTCCCAAGAGGGAAAGAGCGTCTCTTCTGCTTCGCATTGAAGAGCTCCTCTGCTATAAGTGCCGTTGAGTTTCTTGAATTTACATCCATTTTTCTTTGCAAGGTAGTAGGAATGCACCGTCTCAAAGAAATATGTTGTCTTGTCGTTTTATAAAATCCTTGAAAAGCCCCTAAAATGAATATAGACTGAATAAATGCCAAAGTTAAGTGTGTGCGAAATAGCATATACATGAGGCTATGTACGGGAAAAGTCATTCGTCAAGGCCGTATAATGCATGTGCAGATAGCAGCTTTTAGCTAATTTGAGGCAGGCATTGTCAGGAAGAGGTTGTGCGTTCGTGTGTTATCGTGCTGTCACTGAATGTAAATTGTGTGTTTTTCTCTGTTTGACGGAAACTGAGAGACTATGCCAACAAATGAAAGTGTCCACCATAGTACAAATGTTGTATTTCTCCTCCTATGTAAATATTTCACACAATATCCGCGGAAATCAGCCTGTTTATTAGTAAATAAAATGAATAAAGATCATAAAATAAAACAGTTTTTCAAGCAATATTCATTATAATTATGTATGTAGTTTTTGTATTAATAATAAAACAGTGCGACCATTGAGGGACTCATAAAGGAGTGTTCGCTTCATTGTACCAATAATAGCGCTATTTCCGCCATTCCGTTCCAGGAAAAGCGCGGAAGAACGTTTGTTGATAGCGCAAATCAGCTTTCGGTAGACAGGATACAATTGTTCTAGTCATGCCACTACATAAATAGTCTTGAAGAACGGGTATTTATGTACGACACATGCGTGAACGAGGATTCTTGCAGAAAAGTAGTAAGTGATTCGCAAGAAAATGTTCATTTGATTTATTTACGGACACTCTTCAACGTCTCAGGTCACCAGCCTTCCCATTCTATTCAGGGCGTGAAACGGCCGACAAATTTGCTCAGAGGTCTCTTCTTTCAGGCTTGAGGTTCTTTTTCGTGCTGTAAATGTACGACACGGGACCCACTACTTTACTTCCGTTCCGAAGGAAGCCATGCTTAGGATTTTTACGCCCGAAAAAAATCCATCGACCTTGGCCGGGTTTGAACCGCGATCTTGGGTTTAGAAAGCAAGTATGGTTACCACTACACCATCAGTACCGACTCGCAAGAAAGTGTTCTGGCAATTGTATACCAGATGTTGTTGTTCGCCAACTTGTTTAAAAATTATGAGAGAGAGAGAGAGACAGGATCTCTCAATGACAAGAAACGTGTTCTGAACCGCCTACGCCGTGCTCTTACTGAAGAAAAGTGAAATATGATAAATTCCTACATAGACGCCAGCAATGTATTGCCACTGAGGGGCATAATTTTCGACATTTGTTCCATTTTTAGATTGCGGCAGCTGCATTTCCCCAATAAGCAGCAGCGCTTTGACGTCCAGTAACTCAAATAACCTCACTGTACATATAAAATACAAAATGTGAAACCGTCAAATATTCTCAAATTTCGGTAATTTTTCACAGAAAATATACAACATAACATGATGAATCCTTTTCAAGAACGTTGATACCCATGTAAAAATATTAACAAGCGAATTAAACAACTAAAAATTTTAATATATTTACTTCATAAAGTACACCAAAGCTGGCATACATGTAAAACTATAGTAGGGAATTCCTCCTAAGTTAATTAAGTCTACCACACTTGTTTTACTTGGACTCAAGGTTGCAACCAGAGCCTTAAGGGGAGCTGTATAGCTATATAGCTGTATTGTCCCTTTGATGAAACTTTTATATATTTTTGTTTTTAGCACAAATAATTCAATGAAGTTTGAATTAATGTTTAGAAAGGTTCCTATGTATATAACACTCCAACCAACTCTATCGAAGGTATATTTAAAAGGCTTCGCGTAAAATGGGTAGACACAATGCTAATTAGAGTTTGCATTCGCTTATATAGAGAAAGTTCCATAACAGATCCTAACCTCCAAGCATCATATTCAAGCAGCAGTGGCTCTGGCTGCATCAGAATATAATGTAGGGTGCACCGGAACCATAATAGAAACCAGTGGCGTAACGAGAAAAGTTGAGTCCCCTTGCTAAGTTTAAAAACGATTCATTACCAGACATATGAGCTCAGTAGTACGTATTTTGAAGGAAATACCAAATTTGATAGGCTGACAGGATCTCGAAGGAGTCGGAGGCACTAAAATTTGCTCTTTATTATTATTAATCATCATCATAAAAACAATATTATTTCCTACATGGTGCACCTCTTACCTCCAAAATTTGGCAATGCACACTGTAATATGTAGACTTCTTAAGGATCATATGAAGCGACGAAGACGTCCAGTATTCTTTAATGCAAAAGTTTCCACTACCTCACTCATGTCAATAATTCGTGTTCTTTCACACTCGACACTGAGTATACTTAATCGCGTTTGTGACACCGTACTACGTAAATATGTTTTTAATAGTTTTAATTTTTAAAACGATCGCTCAACTGACGCACCAGTTACAGGTGGAGAGAGAAATAAAATGATGTCAGTGCAAACGTTAGATATACTCCAAGTTAAAAACGTTATTTTTGATTAGCAAGAGGTATGCCAATTCTCGAACAAAGGTTTTGTCTTTTATCTCGTTTGTTAATGCACTTTTGAAGCACTGTAACTGAAATAAGAAATCTTCTGTTAAGTCTTCAACACACTGCATTGATAAATGTGTTTTACTATGCAATTGTTCGTCTTTTGCAGTAGACAGAAACTGTGGGGTGAATATACGGAACAGATCACTTAAACATTTCATCCTACCTTTGATTTTATTTACAACGATATCTAATGAGTGAAGTGAATAAAACGTAGCAACTACGCAGTAGACTCTACGGTGTAGTGATAGCTTTAAGTCAAATCGAAGGGAATAAACAAACGATTAAACTACATCGACAGAAGTGGTATCTGGAAAAATTGGATATATAACTTGTGCCGGCATGTTCATTGAAAGATTCGAATTCTTTTTCTTTTACTGCTTTGCATGTCCTCCCTCACTCCCCAAAATGACAATCTATTTACAGTACTTTTGTTCCGGTTTTTATTTTCAAACTTTTAGTTTTTTGCGGGCAGCGGGTCCCCTAGGACCTCGGGCCCCTACATCGCGGGTTACGCCCTTAGTTACGCCCCTGGTAGAAACCCAACAAACAGCTGGACCTTCTTAAAATTTGCTCAATGCCAGTAAAGAAGAGCATCCAGGCAGCACACCAACAAGCTAATGCATTAGAATGAAGAGAGAGAAAATCATGCTGTCAAAAATGAGGATGGAGGAAGCGGGGAAACACTAGTCAGAATTGTTCTAGACAACATTCACTCTGTGAGCTGAAAAGAGCCCTCATGCTACTCAACGAAATTTTAGAGAACCTTTTCTCAACTTTTAAATTTCAAACATTTTCACAACTTCAATTTCTATCTACATCCATAAAAACTGAGCTAGATGTATACCACATTGTAATTAAATTTGAAACTATGCTTAAAAAACTTATTTTTTTCTCTATGTTTTATAATTTAGTTGCAAAAAATTTTAATTTGTCAAAATATTGTAATTTTTTACCTTTTTCGATCGTTATAGATTAAGATTTTTAAGCCTTTGAATACAATGACACCAAATCTCCCTCCGTTGTTTTTTGCATAACCTTCTACATTTAATTTTTCAGAGAAATATATTGACGTTTGAAAAAACAGTTGATAGAAATTTTAATAATGCAATCTTTTTCCAGAAAAAAAAATTAATTCAAAAAGTTATGAATAATGATCCCAAATTTTATAAGATTGGGATCACTATATGAGCAATGACGCCATACTTGAACACTTTATGTTTATTATTACTTTAGAAAATAACATTTTCAGTATAACCTCCACGTAAACAGAATTACATGTTGTGAATCACGTCGTGAACAAAAGCGTCTTCATTAGAATTAACGTTTCTGTGTTAGCTGTGCCAAGACCAGATAAGCTCGTGGACGTTAAATGCTTTCTGACAACATAAATTAGACCAGACAGCTTAAAATAGATTTGTATCTTAGCACTACATTATTGGATTGCAAGCTTGAAGCTTTTGTTCGGGGACGGACATATGTATGACATGAATGGAGTTAACTTTGGCATTGTTAACAAAACTTAATTGCCTAATAAAAAGGCGCACCTATTCACCATCTTTGCATTGTCACCTCACATTGTTCCCCAGTGGATTACATTTAACATCCTTTCAGCCTCTCACATGTCCATGTAGTGGTTACCATACTTGCCTCCTAAACCCAAGATCGCAGGTTCGAACCCGGCCAGGACCGATGGATTTTTTCGGGTGTAAAAATCCTAAGTATGGCTTCCTTCGGAAGGGAAGGAAAGCTGTGGGTCCCGTGTCGTACATTTACGGCACGAAAAAGAACCTCAAGCCTGAAAGAGAGTCCTCTGAGCAAAATTTGTCGGCCGTTTCACGCCCTGAGTTGAATGGGACGCTGATCACCTGAGCTGTTAAAGAGCGTCTGTAAATAAATCAACCAACCTTACATGCCCATACTACAGAGCGTTCCTTATATTGCCGGGCCACGGATCACCCGTAGGCGTGCTCCGCGCACTATTACTGGGGGTTTTCCGTTTTAAAACTCCCGCGTTACTTACTCATGTGTAGTAACATGCACTGTAATGACTACTAACCTTGTTATAAATTTTGTGGAAAGCGGTGTCCATCTGCATTCAAACATTCCTGGCACCTTCGGATGAAATTTCCGAACCTACTTGCTGTGCAACACGTCTTAAGAGACTCCTTTGGAGAGCGCGAATGATGCACCAATTTTTCCATATTCTCCTTAGACGAACATTTCTTTTTCGCTTCTTAGGTTTAGCGTTTAGCGATCCCATTGTCCTAAACTTATTAACCACACATCTAACAGTTTCTCAACCTGGAACACCAGGAAATTTCTCCTGAAATTGTCCACACACCTATCTACATGATTCGGTTTTTACGAATGTATCTTACATAAAAATTCTTTGTTCAACGTGAATTTTTCGATAGATATTTTTGTGGACTAATACGATAATGTAATGTAATTCTCACACAACACACATGTCTTGAATAAACTTTCACATTTGAAATTCATAATAAACAAACTCTAGTCTTTACAGCTCGAACAGAAGGCAGCAAATGACACAGTATAACGCAAGCCTTGAGAGGGCCATTTACCGCTAGTGCGCTACAGAATAATAACGAGGTCACTGCAGTGCAAGAGAACTATGCACATATGCGGTCTATGGCCGGCTATAAATTAAACGCAAGATATTATAAGACTTTCATATCAAACTTGCTAGTCTGAATAACTACACGTTTAAAAAGACACTGAATATACACAATTGAGAGGAAAGTTTAATACATTATAGTTTCACTCCCTACCTTATCATACTTAAACTTTAAAGAGGATTCAGTGACACTAATCAACAAATTTAAACTTTTTTTCTGTATTTGATTTGAAATGTAATGATTCTACCTAAATTTAGGGTGCTGAATTCATGGGGGGGGGGGGTTTGGAAGTTTTTCTCTATCACGTCACATTGCCATAGATACCCAATACTAACACACAAGCATGGAAAACAATGTGAGTGAGCGTTAATTATTTGAAATGCATCAAATCAATGACCCTTATAACTAACAACTATAACTGAATTTACTTTATTTTAAGTTGCAGAGATCAGTATTCCCCTATGAGGTCACAGTGCTTAGATACACCATAATTTTAAAAAACAGTACTGGAGAACATTGACATAATTAAATACAAACATGAAATGCAAAGTCAGAACTCAGTAGTGTTTTTCTGGTTCAATATATATGTGGACATGATGCAGAAAGATTTAGTTCCTAATATATGAGCAGTTGCCATTTTACTCTTTAATTTGTTTTGAAAAGTTTGCCAATGATGCTCTTCTTTTGTATACTGTTTCATCACACTCCCTAAGAAGACAGTCCCCCATCATCGCAGGGTTTCAGTGCCCTTGAAAGTGCTCACCCTGCTCATCGCTTATGGCGCCCAAATTTTCCGGGAAGAAGTCAAGGAGTGTAATGAGTAAATTTTAAGCGACATTCTACACTCCATGTTCTTACAGATCATTTGCTAAGGAAACATATTAACAATTGCTTTAAAAGAGGACCAAGCAGTTAATTCGAGATTTGTGAGTGTAGATCAAAATTTGGACATTTCATTTTTTTCTGATTTGTGGTCCAACGGCTTTGCTTCACTCAAATTAGGAAAGCTTTGTTTCATACCACTGAAGGCCTCAACTTCTTTATCCACAGCTTTCATGCGTTTTGTTGTTGTTGTTGTTGTTGTTGTTGTTTTTTTTTATTTTTTATTTTTTTTTTTTTTTAATTAGACCTAGCTTGATATGAAGCGGGAGCAAAATTATTTTACCCGTTTACCAATGGATAAATTTTTTTCCCCAGTAAAATATTATTCTCTCTTAGGCCATTGCTTGGCATAAAATTGTTTCTGGCGTGTAGCCTGTCCCACAGGCACAAAATAACAACAGTATTTCGTTAACCCATCCAGTAAATCCGTAAGCAATACAACACTTTTTAAATCGCGACAGTTACCATTCTTGGTGCTTATATTTGATTGCCTCTAGCATTAAAGTCATGTTTAATGCCTAAGCCAAAGGCACAGACGGTCATTTGTTGCCATTTTGTAGTAGTACTGCTTTTAAGCTGGTTTTATTGGGGTCAATAAATACTCGTCACTCCTGCGGTTTATATTGTAAACCTAACTGCATCATCAAACTGCAACATAAATACATTGAATTCTCATGTCGAAATATTCAGCGAAATAATTACTTTGTGATCTAAAACAGCAAAGGTTTGTCCTTGGAGCTAGAGGGTTTCATTGTTGCAATCTCGATCCCTTGAGTTTCAGGTTGCTGCTTAAGAAGTTGTAGATCGCGGACCAAATCGTTAGTTGCTTTTGTTCTATAAGATGAGGCGAAGTGTACCGAGATTGAGGGTAGTACTCTTCTACAGTTCCTCTTCTGGTTCACTTGCAATGGTTGAAACTGATGAAATGTTTTGCAAGTTACAGACAGGAAAAGGCAAGCTTTCACCATGGGGCATATGCAGATGCATTGAAGACACATTTATTTTATGTCTAGTTTTGCTTGAATACCTGCAATTTTTGTGGGGCAAAAGCAAGTCTGAACTTATAGTCTTTTGGTTCATAACACATCACAGCGAATGGCATGGATTGGCGCTGTGCTTTCAACCATTTTGTTAGTGTAGGGGTACAGGTTAAGCAGGCAACACGAGAAGAAAATGTTTATTTTGATTAATAGGAGTATAAACTAAATATAGTTTATATGCCTTCTTAATGGAAACATTGATTGATTTTCTTTTGAGTTTTTGAAGTGAATTTTCCTCACACGTAACAAAAATTATCGGGTGGTTTATACAACAACAAAGTTTACCAGTTTGTACTAACTTCTAAACATCAAAAGTTTCACAATCACAAGAAACACAAAAAGGTAGATAAACACAAATTGAGGTAACAAAAACTCACAATACACAGGTTAGACTTGGGTAATTATGATAATAGTGTTTCAACATGTGCTAGACCATAAAGCCTCTTTTGGAGAACGTCTTGCCATCTAGTGCCTAAATTTTGAATAATCCTACCACTCCTACCATCTGATGATTATTTTTAGAACTTCTACCATTATAATGCTTCTTTATATTATAAAAAGAATAGCTAACAAAAGGACAAATAAAACATGTAAACAAAAGAAGAGACAACAGCGAAAGGCTTAAAATAAAAAATCTTAAATCAAGCAGAATTTTATGTTTTAGCACATTTTAAAAGTCAGATTCGGACTGCATGCACAAAATCACATACTAATTGACATATAACATGTCAGATGCGAAATGGCTGTTACTAGTGTTGTTATCACCAGAGAGCGGATCATATTATAGACCATTAATTGCAGAGTACTGAAGCATGACGCTTATGTTTTAACATTTGTAGAATCCAATGTGGACAATTTCATTCACACATTTTCGTTTTTTTCCCTTGAAGTTTTAACATTTGTAGAATCCAATGTGGACAATTTCATTCACACATGTTCGTTTTTTTCCCTTGAAGTTTTAAGCCTATTTTAAGGGGTCTTGTATGATTTTAAGTTTTCTTTTCGAAGTTTTCTTTTACATTCTTCAGAAAATCAGTTAACAGTTGTGAAGACCCAAGTGGTATACGCTCTTTCAATTTCAATTAAATGTTGTACTCTTCCTTTTCTCTTGGTCGTTTTAGCACTGTTAGTTGCAAAGATGTTATTCCAACCTACAGACGTGTTTCAAAGATCTGAATTTTGATGTTTTTTTAATTGCCAAATCATGTGCAGTTTTATTTTGGTTTTCTGCATTATTTAATAAAGTACAAATATCTGAATTTAAATTTTTAAAGTTGTGGGAATAATTTAGCTCCACCTAGGAAGATATTTTAAAAATCACAGATCACAATCACAGATATTCATGAAGGACTGGTCATGCTCTAATTATAAGAAGTTCTATAACAGTGTTGTGGTACATTCTTGTAATTGAAGGAATTGTAAAAGATTGGTGCTTGAGTTTCAAATGATAAAAGCTGAAGAGAAAATTATGCTATGCAAATACTATTACAAAAATGTTGGTTTATTTATTTATTCATTATTTGTAAGTCAATTAAAGTCATTATAATGGAAATGCACGCATATTACATATTACTAATATGGAAATGCTTCTCTATGCCATATAATTACGTCGTCATGATCTACATAATTTGTGAAATTAAAGAAAAATATATTTATTTCGATAATGCCTAAATAATAAAAAGTACTTTGTTGGAAAATTGTATATTCCTGTATTTCGCTTCTTAACAAACGAGATAATGAAATCACATGATGCAAGATGATGGGGACTAAATTTAACTCTGATGACTAAAAGATAAGGTAAAATCTATTACAGCAATTGCTCCAGACACATCCTCTGATGTGGTGGACCGCTTTTCACTGTACAAAAATATTCTTACTGTCAGACGTTACAATTTCGTGCCAGAAAAACACGAAGAAAATTGGTGTACTGTGTCATTGTAAATAATACATTGTAACACTTTAATCTATAAAAATAAAGTACATATAATACATCTTAATGGTTTTTTTTTTTCAATTTGTATACCTCAATACGATTTTTCATATTTTGGTGATGTGAATTTTATATTTCATAAAATTTTTCTTCATTTTCACTGCTCTCTATTTATAGAATCTTTCGTTTTCTGCTGCTGGCTGGCAGTTTGGATAGTTATTGTTTGAGCTGGACAGAATAAAACTATTAAAACTATTTACATACAAAAACTATTTAATGTAATATAATGTAATATAATATAATGCTATTTAATGTAATATAATAGTTTTTGTACTCAACAATGGAGCGCATTTCGTACATTTAATTTAGTAATACTGTAATATTATCCACAAAAAATTGAGCTTTCAACCTACTGTTGACTTATTTTTTATTCTGTTCAAATCCAAATCACAATACAATCCATATTGACAGCAAAGGTTAGAAAACATTTATGATAATACTTTCATTATCTTGAAAAATTAAGTGTCATAAGGTAGGGATGCTATTTGGAATTTCAAACTGCGTTGGCCGGGATCGAGAAAGAGAAGCGTTATCTACGTTGCTTTTAACTCTGTTCCTTTATTTATATAAAATCTATTTGATATAAATTTACTTATTTATACCGAGGGGCAGGTTTTGAAATGAATGCCATGCAATCAATATAAAACTGAATTTTCGATATCCATTTTTTCTTTAACTTCCCATTTAAAATCGTTTTTAGTTTGCAATATCTCGCCGAAAATCCCAAAGTAAGTTTCTTTTGGTCATATTTTATTTTCAAAATTCTAACTTTTAGCTTCATTAGTGATTTTACCGTTAACATAAATCCGTTGCTCTTGCTATATTGAATTTATAAAACCTGAAGATTCCCAACTAATATGATAATATTTTCACTTTTGTCAGAGAATTTGTTCTACAATTAATTTTCCCATAATGAAAAGCCTATGAATGAACGCTCTACATACAAGATGATACAAAAAGTTCTCAGTGGCCGTGTGAATTAACGGCCGATAAATGAAATGAACCGGATGTCGGTCACCTTCAAATGTTTATTAGCCTATTTCTTTCCTGTGTGAGTATTTAAGATATTATTATGTTTGGAATATTTTGCTTTAATTATTCTTCAGTAATGATTTATGCCCACCTTTATATTTCTTTGGCAAATACAGGAATTTATAAAATGGAGAGCGTTTATTATTTGGTTCGATACTCAAATATATTGGTAAATATGTACATTACCGAATTCATTTTAAAAGCAGTGCGTATGTGAACAATATCACGAAACATTGTTTTTATTTCATTAAATTCATTTAAGATAAAAGGTTAATTCATTTATTGTATCTATAAAATATTATTAATATGTCCGCACTACTATGGAATACTGTACTTTGTTTACGGAATCATTTCAATGCGTTCTGTTTTTGTAATCCCTTTACCCAGTTTATTATTACAGCTTTTTCTTTCATATAAAATTATATTTCTGTAATAGGAATTTGCCACATACACATGAATAATATTGATAGATTCAAATCTATATTCAGGGCTTCGTAGGCTCGTAATCACCGCCATATTTAATATATGTAGCAGCATCTAAAGTGCGAACTTGATTACCATTCTCAATTTCCCTTCACATCGGAATTTATGACAAAACATTTTTTATTGGCGACTGTCTGAAAAGATATAAATATACAGAAATGATATTCATGATCTATCTCTTCCTACGTTAGGAGACGCAATTACAAGAACATTACTATTAACTTATCGAAGCCTAAACGTTGCCTTTTTATTTTGTAATCATTTTCTTTTGTTCGAACGCAGCTATTGCAAAGAATGTTTTGCGGCGCATTTGATTTTAAAACGGAAATATTCTAGGACTAACATGTAAAACATTCTTTTGGTCGATTGCTATAATTGCTTCGTTTTCATTCTGGGCGAGCTGCATTTGTTCGTGAGCTGCCGATGTCAGTTTGTCTTATTGGTTACGTAAAAACAATCACTGCGCTTACAGAGCGGCGTAGTTCCTACAAAGACTTAAACAGCAACAATGACGGGAAAAGGAAAAGCTTTTGGATGCCGCTTGTTCTTAATGAAAATGGGGCTATTGAAATTTCTTGCAGCATCCTTTGTTAGACTCAATAAGAGATAGGCTTTTTCACAATCTGCACATTGAAATGTTTAGCAAAATGTCTTACGTATTTTGGTGATTTTTCTTTACAAAAAATTTGGTGTTAAAATTATAGGAATTATTACTTTTTTACTATACAAAAAAATTACGTACAACTTCAGGTAAAAGCGACACTAGATCGTTAAATCACGGATTCGTGTGTGGGAGGTCTGGAGTTTGATTTCCGCCAGAACCGGCCTTAATGACGACAGGTTTTTCAGGTTTTCCTCAGTCTCAAAAATGGAAATTACCCTAGAGGTACCCTAAACTTAGACCTGGAACGTTTCCTTCCTTAAAATAAAAGTCTTCATCAATTTTAATTTCATGTCATGGTAACACCAGTGTACATTGTCTGTGATGCCTCAGAGGTAAAAACGGGCGTTAAAACTCTTTTAAAGAGTATTATTATTTTTTAAAATTTAATAATCAATGCGTTCAAATTCATTTTTAGTGTGTAATACTTTCTATTACAGCCTACATACCATACTTTAAGTGTCTTTTTTCCTGCCTATTTCTACCTTTTAATGTCTGAATATTTGGTCTCTATAGTTGTCAATAACATTGGTAAATGCAAAGGAAAAACTAACATGTTGCTGCATGAATGTGAACAACAAAATCGGTTAGTTTTACATGACACAACACACTAGCAATCACATGTTTTTAGGCTTAAAAGGGGACTAGATGTATTGGAATGGCAGGTGGAACATCCATGATCTTTAAATCAGATGATGCATATAGATTAGTAGCACTTTTAAAAAAAATGACTAAAAATTAGGACTGAGCATTAGGTTGTTTTTAGAATGACCTGTCTCTTGTTATCTATCAACATAATTCTAGTATATTATTTTACTTTTTCGTTTGCTTTTTTTTTTTCAATACAATATTATTAAATGATTTTTGGTTATAAATGATCTAGGTTTTGCAAATGAAATAAAAAAACAAATATATACTTTCTTTGTACAAATTGAGCTGAAAGTGTGAAAAAATAACATAGTTAACAAAATAAAATAACAGGAGCAATGCAAAAACAATAATCAGGTTGGGGAAAAGGCAAATGAATGGAACTAACCTATTGGTTTTAAACAAATTTTAATGATTTTTATAACATAATACTTTACCGCTTTAAACAATATTTAGCTTTTGTGACAGGAGATTTACTAGGATCAAAGACAAAATTAAGAAATCAGCTGAAAGCTTTCCACTTAAAGCTTCCATTGTAACGTCGAGATTTATCAAACATAATCTTAAAACTCGACCTTCGATAGAGCACACAGCTACCATGATAACTTATCTGCTCTATGCTAAATATATCAAATCGTACGTGTCAGTATTCTGTTAAGCATCTTTAATATTATGAATAACGTTCTTTTATGGGTCATGTAACGGCTTTAAAAGAATCGCCAAAAGTAGTGCACACTCATTTAAAAGAAACAAACAATTTCAGGAAAAATCTCATCTGGACAACTCGCCTAACTGGAATTCAATAGACCGCTGTTTCATCATTTCAATTGGTTGACCGTTTGGTGATGTTGCAATTTATATCAGATTTAAAATACTTGAGTTTATTTCCACAACTGGCCCTTCTAAGGAGTTAAGGGAGACAGAGAGAGCAACTGCAGAAACAAAGGCTTCAAAAAGGAATACAATCCTGTTTAAACAAGAAATGATGAGGTACAATTAATAACTGGGTCGTGAATGTTAAGGAAAGAGATATGAGAAATTTAGAATTCTGCATATTTTTAAGACACTGTTTTAAAAGTATTAAAAACTTATACAGCACAATATATGCATAAACTATTAAATATCTAATACTTTCATTAATAAAAAACGGCAAATTGTTAATTTTTAGTTTGAAATTTTCTACCTCATACGAAATGCTATTCACAATGAACGAAAACAGCAACTTAAAAAATTTCAATCTTCTTTCCTTAGGACACATAGTTTATAAATGAAGTATGCTTTTCCTAATATAAAAATGTAAAGTATTTTAGGACAAACTGTAAGTTTGTCATATCTACCTATATCATACCTATTTACCTGCTTCTTGTTTAAGTGCGATAACATATTAACAGCTAGTTGTTCAATATGCGATGTCATTTTATATATAAGATGAATATTCTTAAATTTGAATGAAGTATGTTTAAAGTTATAGCATGTACCTGCTTTCAGTCTCTCTCTCCCCAAATCTGTGACAGAGGCAGATATTATTTAAATTTTGATTTTTTCAAAATATTCTGAATCCTTTGATTATTGTCCTGCAAAATGACACAGTTCCCTCCTGAATCTCTTATGAAGAGTAACGTTTTCTCTCAATACGACACTTGCTTGCATTACACACTAAAACAATTCCTCCTGCAATTCCTCTATATCACCCTTTTTCCTTGCCCAAACGTTCTTTGAAGCATTTAGTTCTTATAGCTGTATAAGCTTTCACTGAAACTGTAAGTACTTGTTTTCCTATGGTGGTCAAAGATAAGGAGTATACCCTCCTATCTCAAGCAATCTTGATAATGTTTAGAAACCCACACATTGATTTCTACATGCCAGTAGTTTCGCTAAAGGTCTACATGTGATCTTTTATTTCTCACGTGTGTAATAAATATCTGTACGGAAAAATGAAGCAAAAAATACTTTGTTGCGATAATTCCATCGATGTCTCCCCTAAACTTTGCAACCACTAATAAAATATCTATTTTTAAATATTAATTTGATATTTATAACTAGGTGGTGGGTTTCAATAAGACTAGGTATTCATGCATCCGCAAATAATTTAATATTAAATGTCTGAAAAGTGAAAATATAATTTCGACACAATGCATAAAGATGTTCCTTCGCTTTCGACAGTGAGCTATATGCTAAGAGACACGTTTTGAGTAATCGATTTTATTAGGTACAAGAAATCGTTATAAATACACACTTCGGGGCAACTCGGCTCTTCCGAATTATATATTCATTCGCTTCACATGAGCTTGGAGTTCCCCATTTCCAATTCTTCCTGTTTTTAACTCTGTTAAGCTGCGATTCCTAATAACTTCTATTAGTAATTTAAGGAATGTAAATGAGGATACTAACGTTTATACTTTCAATAGATATATACTTTTTAAATTGTTCTAAGAGGAATACATATAAACTAAAGTTAGCACCGATCTATGTTAATTAGGTACATCCATTATAAGAAACAAAATTACAGTTTATTTCACCAAAGTATCTGCATTACTTTTAATAACTGCCTAGGCATTTGGTTCATAAGTTTATGGAGGTATTCTGAGTCTATACCCTTCTATACTTATTGGATAACTTTCCAGAGATAATTCAAGCTTTTAAAATAGATGCCTCTACCTACGTTGTCCCATATCAATGCTATGGTTCTGAAATCCGGGTTTTGGGACAGCCATCTCTCAGATTCTGCTTAGAAACAATGTACTTCCATGCATCATCCAGATTGATGTTTAGGTCTTGCTGCAAGGCGACAGCGTTCCATGCTAGATACAATCGAGGTAGTGTGAAGACTTTGAGAATTGTTTCTGATCTTTTCTTCAATTTTCGCGATATTCCAAATTTTATTCCCAGAAAATCATATATTCTCCTGGTCCTGGTTCATACTGTGGCATATGAAGGGGAGGGTGATAATGTGGGGAAATTAGTAAATTGCATTGAATGGGTTAAAATGGAGAAGTGACATTGGGATAGTTAGTGAGAAAAAGTAAATTTAGGTTATTGTGAACTACGTCCCATGCCTGGCGCCTTCACCAAATATGTCCCCCTGGTAGAGCCACGCTAACTAGTTATCATTTTATATATTCATCGTCATGGGAACAAGAATGGGACATAGCTCACAATATTTATCTAATAACATCCTGTCTATACCTAAGCAGAAATAAACACAACAGGAAAATAAGGGAATGAGATGTACAGTTAAAACACGATCACTATCAAATTCGCTTAAGGCATTTTATTAACATTTAGGAATAATACTTTCACGATGGACGTTGACCAAGATGGCCATACCGAAGTAGTTGGTGACATACCTCGGAAGCAGCTGGTGTAACGTCTACTTTCCTCAAGACCCAGTTCTGGACTCCTCTAGAAACCGTTGGGAAACACCTCTTGTTACCCTACTGCGCATACCAGATTCATTTTTCCTCACTAACGATCTCAACCGTCACTTCTTAATGTTCAATCGATTCAATACAATAATGCACGTACTAGTTTCCCCACATTATCACCCTCCCCCCATATGCCATAATATTTGGATTCATCTGTGAAAAATACTTCAGATCAACCAGCAGAAGTCCAAGCCATTGGAGTCTCTTCTTTATGTTAACAGATTTAGCAATCATTTTCTTACTGCGGCATGCTTCTTCAGACCAGCTTCTGAAAGCCTCCTTTTTATTATTGCAACAGATGCAGTTTACTTGTTCATTTCTACTAGTTCTGCACATTTCTGTGCTTCAATTTTACACATCTTTCTTTTAAGGTAATTTTTATGAACTTATTACTTTTTTGTAGTTTTGCAAGGCTTCTGCTTAAATTACGTTTTGATTGTTATCTGTACTAGTGTGACGGGCAAGCGAATATTGCACTCACGAATTGACAAACCTATCTTCCTCAATGCTACAATTGCAGTTTTTTCAAGTGAAATTCCCACCCTTGGAGCCATAGCAACCATGTTACCAATTTAAGTATCATACAGGGGCAACTCCTCTTGGAGGTTGCTGGTTTGCGCTACTGGTAAAACTGTCAACGCTTAATTTCCTACAATTATTGCTTTATGCGTTAAAAGAAATCCAGCAATGTCTGTAGGGGACTTATGTTTTGCGCTTGAGTTTTGTATTTGCAGTTACTGCTTGTAGGGGACTTGGTTTGCAGAATCGCTGCAAACCAATATCTCGGCGAGTTTGTGGCGTATTTTGACCGAGGTAGATGAGGGGAAGCCGTAGGAGGAGCCTTTCACTTATATTCTTATCACATGATACATGTTTTGCACTTGTATATTTAATATAAACTTGTTTTAAGGTTTTAGCCACCAGTTTGTGTATGTCAGCTTTAAGCTCATCTCTATATCACACCGTAGGATGTCTTCTTTATCTCACACCACTCTCTGGAATCAGAATTCTAGCTTATGTACAACTGACTTACGTTTTATACTGCCTTAATTTCTGTATCTACACTACTAATTACTAGTACAAAATTTCATTGCATATAAAGAACTGAATTTGCATCCGAGCACGAGCTTTTGCTCTTTCGGGACTATAACTCACTTTTTGTAATCATAAATAAATGAAATAAGTACTGTTGTGTGCACGCACCACCAGAATCCGACCAGAAACATCACTTCTAGTCATTGAGTACCCATAAAAGCCTCCAGTTATATACGATTGATTGTCGTTGCTTTACGAAGTTGATATTTTTAAACACCATTAGACTATTACAGTGAAAGAGTATTAAACAGCAATACAGCTATGTATATTAAAAATGGAAAAACTTAGCGATTCATGTAGTAATACCCAATCCTTGCGTCGAGGTGCTATATAGGCGCAAAAAGCTGTTAGAGATGCCACATATCCTAACAGCTCGAAGCTTTTTCCTACTTAAAATCATGAGCAAATAAATATTTCTCACTGTCGAAAGTTTGTTCTTTTATTGTGCTTACATTACTAAGCAGTAATTTAATTGCGGTTATATATAATTCTAACCCTTAATATACGTTTACGAGGCGATATTGAAAACTCTACAACACCATCCATTAAACAGTGGTGGGCTATTGCAACATCGCAACCGCAGCATAACCAGCATTGCATGAACTGATGCTAACTGTAAAGTACAAAGTTTCAGCGGCCCGAGCAGAGTTCTTTTATTACGTTTTGTACTAGCTGAATGTAACGTAAATGAACACTATTCAAAGCCTTTGTCCTTTTGACCACCGGAGGAGAAAATCGAAATTAAAAAACTAAACAGACCAACTTCAAGTATTACTGTGAGAAACTGTGATTTCCAAACACAGACACTTAATCCTGCAGATCCCCGACTTTAATCAAAGGGTCATCATTAGTTAGTTCCATGAAAACTAGAACTGTATTTTTTTTAATAGACGTCCCACTGCGACGTTTTTATTAAATTCTGTCTCTGCCTTTGTTATAAAAGTTCAACCCGCACGCATGACTGTTGATTCTAGTAATGAAATACCTAGAAACTTACAATCTATACGCAGCAGTAGCAGTAAAATTGTGCAATTGAGTTTGTGTTGCCGCGAGTCACCGTGGCATTAGCAACAATCAACAGATTTACCTTTGCATACACTATGTGGTTGATAGACAGTCGGCACAGAAGGTTTTTTTTTCCATTTTTTTTTTCATTCGAATTTTTCATTTCTGATTTTTTCTTTCCGATGATCAGGTTATATAGGCTCATATGTACATTTGACACAACCGGTTTCAGGTTTCTATAGTTTAAGCTACTTTAACGTAAAAACAACAAATCATGGAGTGACATTTAAAAGAAAGTGTTATTTATTTAGTAATTAAATACAAACCTCAGCATGGCAATGCCTCCCAATGAGGTGTATTGAAATTAATGAGCTTTAGAGTATATTATTACACGCTCGTGTTATAAAACATTTTTTATTTAATAATACATAAATCCAGTTGACAACATTTATTGTATCTATTTTTATTCCTATTTTATAAACTACATGCCTCCCTTACAAACCAAATATTCTCTTTATTATTGTTTTTTTTTTCTGTAGTACCATCAATGTTTTACTAAGCAAACAAAATACAGTCAAATGTGCTAATCGAAACTGATACAAATGTTGAAAAATATATAAGTTTTGTAA
The DNA here is from genome assembly GCA_030762175.1 of Metallyticus violacea. Lineage (NCBI taxonomy): Eukaryota > Metazoa > Arthropoda > Insecta > Mantodea > Metallyticidae > Metallyticus > Metallyticus violacea. The sequence goes on along the minus strand of CM060842.1, from coordinate 78,774,623 downwards.
ATATTGTGCTCTGAAGTAATAAAAGTACCCACATTCCCCAGTAATCAAGTGTTAATTTAGTTTAAGTAAAATCGCAAGTTCTATAGGTAAAGCTGATATTTATCTGTGCCACTAAAAGTACCGACGGAAAGGCAATTGACTTTATTTTCGAAGTACTTGATGCTTTTATTTGGGGGTAGGGGGAGGTGTGCTGCTTCTTCCTACATAGGATAAATATACCCAATTCAGGGAATAAGAAACCTTTTCTAGTTCTGAAGTAGGATATAATGTAATTTTTAGTTTTATAAGTTAACGTAAAATCAATCGAGTTTCAACGAAATGTTATTCTTCAAGACATGATCAAAGATGAATCCAGTAAAGTTTGTTCCTTTGATTATATTTGCATGGCTTGCGTACAGGATAGCATTGCAGTAATTTAGAGCTATAATGTCTTACGAAACTGCACTTTTGGAAGAAATAACATGTGCATACCTACCACCAATTACTCTCGACAACTTCTACTGCGCACTCTGGTGTTCCGACAGAGCTTCCTGGAATAATAAGGTGAGGCGCATTAAGGGTCAGCCCGCTGGGCTTTGAAGTATAGCAAAGAATGTTATAAAACCGGTCCATGCAAGACACGATCGAGTGTCCCATTATCTTGAATTATTCTGACGCAACGTCGATGTCGAACTTCGTAGACTGCCATGGGGGGAAAAAATGAAGTGATTAAAAACCGCTCATGTTGCGAGATGCCATTGAGTATGAGGCATATGGAAGTTTTCAGCAAAAGCGCCCATGTTTTCACTGAGGGCCAGTCGTGTAAAAGTTGCTAACTGGAGATTACTTTTAACTATAATTTAAAAAATACCTAGAGATTAGTAATCATTTCTGTTGCATAAAAATAACTTCAGAAAATGTAATCTTCAGCTTGCAATAACCGTCAGACCTATGGCTACATTGCGAAATATTTGGACAATTTATGCTTAGAGCGAGTTAATGTTCAACTGTTCAACCTAAGGAAGCAATAATTATTCAGCTTTTCCGCCTCTTAGACATGCTTTTTTCTCCCATAATGTCTTCAAACGTGGATAAAAAAAAGTGAAAGGGAATGCGAGAGGAAAATTTTAGGAAACTTAAGCAGGAACCACCACCACCACCACCACCACCACCACCACCACCACCACCACCACCAGCACTACTACTACTACTGATTCGGTGCTAAGTATCAGGGAATAAATGGAAAAAAAAAAAAAAAAGATTTGATCTCAAAGGAGGATAAAGAACGTACATGGGGGAATATTGCCAAAGAGTATAATAATTCCATTCTGAAGATTCTGCATTATCACTCCCAGGTGATATATGGGTGGTATGTGTGTGCCTAAATCTTCAGTAAAATTGCGAACGATATAGAAGTCTAGCACCACCTTCTTTACTTCACCTTCTTTGACTGGCATTTTAATGCACTGAGGTCTCAGACCTGCTACTGCTCTAGTAACTTTATGGATGGTTCTACTGGTTCCTTTCTCCACTTTGATATCTCCAATGACTATTTGGAAGCTCTCTGTCGCATAGAACCTTAAAGTTAATAGTATCATCAACACCGAATTCAAAGCATGATGTTTCTTAGTTTGTTATTGTAATAGGGGACTTCTTCGACCTTTTGCTAAGCGAAATCGTATTTTGAATTTTTGTCATTCACTTCTAGGAACGGATTGTTCCTTTCACGAAATACACCAGAAGCACTTGAAAGTCATCTTCGGATGCGATGTTGAAAATCGGAAATCTGTACAACATACTGCCTGTAAGGTTAACCTACAATTGAACGTAACTCTGTTGTTATTACGGGGAAAGAGAAGTGAAACAATGAAGACACTTTAGCTATAAAATAAACATAACTATTTTATTTATAAATGAAGCTGTTATGCTTCTGTACTCTGAGAAATGTTTTATTTAACAGTTACTAAACTCTAGTTAGTGCTTTTACTTGAGAAATTTCGCGAGTTAGATTTAATTCGAGATTAAGACAAAATATTTTTAAATTAATGTTAATACAACCAAAATTTCCAGGTTAAGCATAAATGATGGTTAATTCTATGCCCTAAACTCAAGTTAACTCTTTACAGGCATTTAAACCAATAGTAGTTAACTTTTTTTAATGGTGTTTAACGCCCGTTTTTGACTAAGGCATCACAGGCGGTGAACACTGATGATACATGAGATAGAATGATAAATTGGGAAAGGATTTTTTTTTTAAGGAAGCAAATGTTCCAGGCCTTAGTTTAGGGTACCTTCCCGCCATTTTACATTTATGACAGGAAAATCTCGAAAAAACCTCAGTCAGGGAGGACGGTCCTGGCGGGAATCTACTAGTTAACTTACTGTGATAAGAGTACGGGCCTGTGCTTCACGCTCTGTAAGATTGGCCATGTATCAACTTAAAAACTTCAATTTTGTAAATTAATATATACATGAAAAACAGAGTACTCTCTCCTTTTTCTTTCAAACTCAATTTCATTAGCTTGCTTGCGAGCAGTTTTAGTTTGTATAGTAAGACTAAATTTAAAACACCAAAGAAGGGTAATCGATTGAACTCACTACAAGATCTAGCACATTACAATACCTGCAATGCTCGCCATTCCGACAAAGTCGAAACTTTAATTATGCCATTGATTAATGTCTTACGTAATATTCTTCTTTCTAAAATCTATTAAGAAAAACAAAGTTACTTCCATCCATCTTATCTTGCCATTATTAGTATATATTAGTATAAATTTGTATGCTGAAAAGGTTCGTTTTTCAGCATACAAAATTTATATGTTAATCTGTGAGGTAACAATTTTATAATTGCAAAATGTTTAATAATATAGTAACGGGTGTTTAAAAAAAAGATGATTTAATTTTGAAATCTATAATCTTTCAATCATTATTTTTCAACATAGTCACCTTGTAAATACATGCATTTAGTCCAAAGACTTTCCAACTTTTTAATACCCTTAGTAAAATAAGATTTGTCCAATTGTGAAAAGCAAGCGTCTGTCTCAGCTTAACCTCATTATTTGATGTGAATCTTCGTCCAACCAGGCATTTCTTTAGGTCTGGGAACAAAAAGTAATCGCTGGGAGCCATATCGGCCAATATGACGGATGTGGAAGCATTTGGAAGCGAAGGACATGCAGCTTTATAACAACTATCCCAGATGTGTGTAAAGGCGCATTATAGTGATGAATGAGAACTTTCTTTTTCGCAAGGTGTGAACGTTTAGTCTGAATAGCATATTTCAGTTGGTCCAGTAGTGGAACGTAATACTCCCCGGTGATGGTTCCGCCCTTCTGTAGATAGTGTATGAGCACCACACCATGAGAATTCCAGAAAACCGTAACCAGTCATTTCCTGCAAATGGAACCGTTTTTGCTTTCTTTGGCGCACTTTCATCTGTTGCTACCCACTGTTTTGACTACTCCTTTGTCTCTCTGGCGTGAAGTGATGAATCCATGTTTCATGTACTGTTATGAAACATCGCAGAAACATGCTGAATTGCGTTTAAACAAGTCTAAATAAACTTGCGAAATGTTCATTTAAATGCGTTTTAATCCATTGTTAACCATATGGCACCCATCAAGCGAAAAGCTTTCTCATGCCCAGAACTTTGTGTAAAATGTAGTGGACATGGGTTATCCAGATCCCTGCATCGTCAGTCAACTCGCGTACCTTGAATCGCAATCACTGAGTATGGCATTGTAAATTTTTATCATAATCTCGTCGATTGTAGCAGTTTTGGAACGCCCCGAGCGCTCATCATCTTGAATGGATGTACGACCACGCTTAAATTCAGCAGCCCACTTTTTAACCGTCGAAAACGAAGGGGTAGAATCCTTTAATGTGCAATCTATCTCCTTTTCTATGTCTATGAATTTAAAATCTTCAAAACGCAGTACTTTATTACAGCTCTTATTTTAGTTTTTATCCATTTTGTAGTTTTGTAGTTAGTTTACATATAGTCACAAACAAGTGACTAACTGCAATTACGCATCTGAAACTTTACAATGCACCATCTAAAGGATGATACTTAACTATCAGTTATTTAGTCATCTTCACGACATCTCTGAGAACTTTTAGAACATCCTTTGTATATATAAAAAATTCGAGTTTTACATTGTACGAGGTTTGTTGTTTTATTGGCGGCGCAAGCTATGATGATGATTATTGCTTAAGGAGCGCAGAACTGCTATGGTCATTAGCGCCCAGTGGCGCCAGCTAACGACACATTTCAAATTCAGAAAAAATGAGCGAAACATTGAAATATACCATTTATTATTCAATATTTACAAAATAAGTTTTTCAAAATGACATAGGAGAGCTACACATTCGCAATGTGTAGCTCACAAATGTGCGGTGTGAGCTGTTGTTCCATCCTGCTAGAAATACAGAGTTTTGGGGTCAATACCAAGTCGTCGCAAGTATGGCTCAACAAAGTTTTCCAACAATGTACTGAATTTACAGTTACATTTTCTCTGTTTCGTTGTGAAAGACAAGCCACATCAAACTACCACTTCAGCCCAGTGCTGTTCATACAGTTTCTTAGGGCTCAATGGTGACACATATTATGTTTGTTGACGTAGCCCGAAACCTAGTCGGTTATCATCAAATTAACTTACTGACGGTTGAAATGTGTCAGTCAGCTCGGCACCATCTGTACAAGCATTTTATGCACTATTTCGATTCAGATCTCATGTCTGAACTGACTTCGGGAGTACATATCTTTCCATCTTGTTCTCAGTCTGGCTGAATTTTTTTTCTCTTTGGCTTATTTTAAATGTACTGATCTATTTTCCTTTCTTCTACCAAATGAATTAAATTATATATATATATATATATATATATATATATATATATCTGATATTGTCGCTCCTTTGTTTATCTAATATAGGGAGTTCAGTCATGGATCTTAAAAAACCCCATCTCCACCGATGATTCGTCATCGCCTTATAAACCTTCAATTCTGGTGTAATTCCTCAGCGTCCTCCTAAATGTTCTACACATCTTTTTAAATTTCTTTACTTAGTTTGTTTTCAGTGTTTAATTATTTTACATGTGAGAGGGAATCTTCTCTTAGATAAAACTTTTAACTTGTTCAAAAAATTTTTTTATTGAGTTCTATTTTATACCGCAGATGATTTCCCCCTTAAGAATGTCATAGTATTAGCTTTTTAACCCTTTTTTTAATAAAATTTAAATATCTTCTATAGTTCACAAAGGCCTTTCTGTAAATGCCCTCCGAGACACTCAAAGCAGCTAATCGTTTGCAAATAATATTGTTTCTGGTTCTTGGTTTCCAATACTTATTCACATAGGTTTTATCGTTCTCGTGTTAAATGACGTAGTTCATTTACAAATTAAAAAGTTCTGGCAATAAGGGACGCCCTGTTTAACTACTTACTTACATTTTCTTTTACTTACTTTTTTCTTCGTCATAACGTAGTTCTATTAAAATGATACACACTTTTAATCACTATTGTTAAACGATTAGGGATACTTTGTTTTTCTAGTATTTCTCACAGATTACTCCTGTATACAGTACCAAATGCTTATTCATAATCTAAGAATAGTAAATATGTTGATAAGTTGAATTCTCTTCTCCTTTGTATTGCTTGTTCTATTACTTACATATGCTATCTGTAAATGAACGATCTATCTAAAACCATTTTGTTCTTCTAATATTAGTGTTTCGCTAATTTTGTTGAAACATTTTGCTATTATTTTAGACCTTGTATGCAGAATTCAATTAGCTGATCCCTCTATAATTGCTATCATGTCTATTACATTTTTAAAAATAGGATGTAATACTGTTTTGAAATTTTTTATATTCTCCAACACGTATTTATTAATTGTATTAATTTCTGGTGGTTTTTAAGCTCATTAATATTTCCCGTACGCATTTTATGCTCATTTATTATTTCGGAAAGTGCCATATTTCAATCTTTGTACATATCACCATTGTGAAGATTTGACTTGCAAATTTGCTCCTGTACCCATCAAGCTGTTGAATCAAAACTGCAAGCTTATTTACACATTTTCTTTTGTTCTACTGCTTACTAATATGGTATAAAAGTACATAAAGGGCACCTTTTGCTACTTCTTAAAGGTTACACGAGTAACTTAAATGCCTGCTATTCAAGTACTCACTTGTGTGAATTTAACCGCAATTTGAACCAAAGCAAAGATTTGCAACTAATTAGTACTTAAAGGATATCATTATTCACTCAGACGACTTGCTTTAATTATAATTAGTCATGCTATTAGTATACTATTTGCTCTAGGCAACTGAGGCTAAACACAAATCGGCATACATTTATGTCCATTGATGACGATGTTTGACTTGGGCCTTTGTTACTATTCAGAATGTTCACCATCTGCATGAGAAAACAAATTCTACTGTATCGTATTTCGCGAATATAGACATATTGCTGGCTAGACATGTTTTGAAATGTTGGGCAAGATTTGAGATAATCTATTTGTCACAAGTTGAGTGAGGTTAGGTCTTCAGAGGTTTCTATTTTAGCCTTTTGAAGATAATATTAATTCTTCCACCGATATTTTCTCCACTTGACGTTCCATCCCTGTTCATTCTCTGCAAACGTTTTTAATTCTGTCTTACATTTGTTCAACATTACTTTTGTCGCGAACCTATAGTTATCAACCTGAGAGGCCAACGTTGTCGTCAAAGCTTGCTTCTGTGTGTCAAGTTACCAAAAACCCAATTAAAACTGATGCACCTTGCGCAGGTAGGCACGTGTCGACCCATTTCAACAGAAAGTGACTTGACGTATGCGGGTGACAGCAGACGACGGGGAGCTTCAGTTCAATGGCAACATGACGTCACTGGCAACCCGACACACTAATCCGCTTCCATCAGCTGACTCGGCCGAGCGTGTTATTGTTGCTACCTGTTGTAACATCAGCAAAATATTGACGTATCTACATCTGCCAATACTTTTATAACTTTTGCAAATGCGCATAAGAAGCCCTTAAATTACTTTTTTTCTTTTCTTTCTCTTCACCCAGTACATATGCTTTGGAACTGAACACTTTTACTTCCTATGTGGAAAGCATGCAGTTGTAATGCAATACTTTCTCTTTTAAGAGAGAATTTTATAAATAAATAATCTATTTGCAAAATCAACCGTTCCAATATTTTATGCATGTAAAGCCTAGCAAATAAAATTTAGAGAATTTTATATATTTAGTTTTATCATCTTAATCATTTGTACCGTACGATTCAATAACTAATAATAATAATAATAATAATAATAATAATAATAAAACTTCTTGACATTTCACGAGACCCAATTATGGGAAACCTACTTTCACTTCAATAACAAGCTAAAATGTTTGCGTCAAATATTTTAAGTACTTATAAAAATGAAAACGCACACATCGGTGCTCGTTGTTTAGTTGTAGTCATACTTGCTTTGTAAACGCACAATCGCGAGTTCAAAACCGGTTAGAATCGATGGGTTTTTAGGACGTAAAAATCCTAAGTAATGGCTTCCTTCGAAAGGGAAAGTGGTTGGTCCCTTACCGTAGATTTACGGTATGGAAAAGAACTCAAGCCTGAAAGAAGGGGCCTCTGAGCAGAAATTGTGGACTCTGAATATTAACACATTAACTTTGCTACTATATTCATTCGGACGATCACTGGGATCGGTGACATACCCAATTGGTTTTAAAATATTTTGCTACAAGAGAGCACGATTTTTGAGGCTTCTTTGTAACATTACTTAAAGCTCAACGAGTACATTAAACACTTCACAAAACAGGCTGACGTTCTTGTTTTAGCAGACACTTATATGATTGTCATGAAAAAGCCCTCAATCACTGTTACTGATTAGAGGGTTTTGGTTTTCCATAAGTCGGGATAACACCGGACTACCATTAAATACGAAGAATGGCATTATCAGAATTTATTTTTTACCTTCTTTTAAGAGGCAAACTACACGATATTTAAGTATTAATCCTTAACGATCTTAAAGAATATTTATGAAGCGTAATATATCGATTATTGTGTTCTAACCAGGATTGTTATCTATAGTTTCGTTTTACTGTTTGATTTCAGGTTCTGCTGTGATATCTTCGTTTCTTTCATTATGCGTTTTATTGTTTAGGCATCAAGGGAACCACATTGCGCTTAATTGAATTGAAGGGCCCACTTGTATTTAGGTGTAGGCATTAAATGTCAGTTTTGAGAGTTCAATGATTAAAATAAAATTTTCTGAATACGTTCAAACAAAAATCATATTTTTACATCAGGTGGATCACATTTTATGACTGGTTTATCTTTTCCGTTAACTTTCGAAAGGATTCAATATTGATTAAATCTGTGTTTATTGCTATATTAATACATTATATATATATATATATATATATATATATATATATAATGTGAGCCACCTGATGTAAAAATATGATTTTTGTTTGAACAAATTCAGAAAATTTTATTTTAATCATTGAACTCTCAAAACTGACATTTAATGCCTACACCTAAATACAAGTGGGCCCTTCAATTCAATTAAGGGAAATGTGGTTCCTTTGATACCTAAACAATAATGAAAGAAACGAAGATATCACAGTAGAACCTGAAATGAAACAATAAAACGAAACTATAAATAACAATCCTGGTTAGAACACAATAATCGAATGCCTTGCCGTAGAATATAGATATAGACCTTACGCAAGATCATTAAGAAGATCTTTATATACAGATGGTGTGACAGTTCATTTATAAATAACACATTTGAAACCTAAACAGCTTGATAATGGTGATGAGCGATGTTGAACGACAGCATTTATCACAATTCACATCCCAGAGAGTTTGCTGAGAGTGCGCATATCAAATGCAGTTAAAAATGGCAACTAGGCATTTTCTTTCGTTTCTTCATATTCAACATACCCTTGAGTATGTTGACTCGGCGCAGTATCATTTGACTGGTTGCATGGTGCGTCGCTGTACTCACTGGGGCCAACATTTTAAACAGTTGCTGTAAAGAGACGGTATTGCCCAGTAGTGTACAAACAAGCATGATATTTGTCTCCCAGGATTGTTACATTTCTCACGTAATGTATTGCAGTTGTTTGGGTTATTTAACCCAGTACGTATTGTTTTGTTATTCATGATGCTGTACTGAGGAGCTCCGTTAGAAATAACCAAACTTTTTAAAATTTGGACTCATCTACATCTTGCTGAGCTTTGTCTTCTTGAAGTAATCTCCCCTTCTATTGATACATCTCTTTCAATGGCATTTGAGCTTCTGAAAGCAGTTCAGATAGGCGTTTTTCAAAACAGCGCGAAGTTCTCTATTGTGAATATAGTTTTTGAGTCGGATCTTCGCCTGTCACCGTGCAGGTGCTAAGTCAGGGAAGTATGGAGGATGGGGAAGAACATGGATACTGTTTTCCGCGCAAAAGCCGCGGGCAAACAATGATGCGTTGGACGTAAGAACTGTCTCCACAGTCCAGGCCTCTTCCTTCTCACGTTTTTAGGCGTCTGAGGACATCTTAGTAATACCAGCAATTCATAGTTTGTACCGAAGAAATTCGTGGCAAACAATATCCTGAACGTCGAAGAAAACCGTCATACTACTTTAAATTTGACCTGAAGTGACGAGCTCCCCCCCCCCTCTCTCTCTCTCTGTGATGATATGGCATTCGTCTCATCACCAGTTCGCTCGTGCCATCATCTTCTGATCGCCAGACTATACATGTCTAGCATATCAATGCCAAATAACTGTGTAATAACTAAAAAAGGCAAGTAAGGCCATGGTCCTTATATCAAAACACACAGTAAACAGAATGAAAATTATCGGTGGAGTTCGATTCCATTCTATATAAAGTTCTAAGAGCAAGCGACTAAAAATATTATTTTTTTAACAAATATTTTTAACACACTTAAAGTCATTTCGACTTCAAAATATCTTGAAACGAAGTTGCAAATGTGCCCGCAGTCCGTCAGCGTCAAATGTTTGATATTCACATTTATAAAACAAGGAAATGTCACTCTTACACATATTGCAACTGCCGAAATATTACAAAGCATAGCAACTAGCGTCCAATGCAGCTAAATAATCACATGTTCCTCTCAATACTGTCAGAAAATGCTTATCTTATCATTATCAGTGAAGCAAAACGATAACATGCGGAAATGGCAATAATTTCCTAACCTTGGACTTGGCACAGTTTTCCGGACAAACACTCAAGGATGCTTCTGTTTGCCATTAGCTTAACCCCACCATACACAGATGATTATTCAAAGGTCGAGTCTTCCTCAAAGAAATTATTACATAAGGATTATTTCTAAGTTACAGCTCAAGTAATAACAAATTATTTCAAATATGTTAAGTATTAATTTTAGTATTTCTATTTCATTCAGGGCTTTTAATGTTACCTTACAATTACATCTTACGCTTGTGACATATGGGGGGAGGTTTATTAATGTAAATTATACTTTATAACGAGGCTTAATAATTAAAATATAAATAATAATGAAACTCATCATTATTGTAACAGAAAGGTTTTCTTGAAGTCAACAATCGCGAGCTATTGAACTCTCGTTTAGGGTGTGAAAAACATGGGAAAAGCCAAGCTGCAATGTTGGAGTAACCCTTACGTTTAGCATCGAGTCTTGCACCAGTCACGCCTCCTTTCATTAACGGTAGATGACAGCGGAGAAAACCGAGCATAACTGCAGTCAACTAATGTAGGCGGATAATTACAAAGTGCTTCAAGTCAGCCTGGTGGCTCATTTGGTTAGAGTTTAGTGCTACTAACGGGAAGGTAGTTGGTTCACTTAACCTAGGAACAAACTTTTTTTTTTTTTTTTTTTTTTAATTTTCATAATTTGCCTACACTTTTCTTGCTATAATAAATCTTACCTTTATTAAGGGGGACAACGCATAGGTTGCAATTTTATTTTTATTTCATGTACGTTGGAGGTTAGGTTAGGTTAAATTAAAAAAATAGTTTAGGTTAAAAAAAATGCAAAAGTTGTACTGTTATGCATATATTGTACAATTTGGTTTGGTTAGTTAGGAAAAGAAAAGTTAACTTAGCTTAAGTTAAAAAAATAATTTTGGTTTTGTTTGGTTAGGTCAGGTTAGCTTAGTTTAAGGGGAAAAAATATAAATATACTGTTAAAAGCGCATGCCTTTTCCCTTATCAGTTATTTCCTTGTTTTGCCAGCATGATTCCTACTAATTACTTTTGGCGTGTGATTGCTTGTTTCTGTGCGTTACGACTGTTACATTCGACTGTATTTAAGTAACACAACACTTCTCCGCATCTATGCAGTCATTCCTCGGTTTTCTCCGCTACCGTTCGTGAAAGCAAAGCTCGGTGCTAAATGTAACGGCAAGTCAATGTTGAGAAGTTTTGGTGAGAAAGAAGCGTCAGTCTAGCGAAAGACATGAGCGGGTCAAGGTGCACAACTCTTCTCTCTGGCCATTGTCTTACAGGTAACACATTCGCATTGTAATACTACGAGTAATACTAATAAAACCCTGCTTAACTCAACTATCAGTGCATTGTATAATTTAATTTATCCTAAATTTCCTGTGGTTAGAATCCACGATGTATTATATAGCGATTAGGATTGGGGTACGTCCCTAGATCCAGCCATTTGCTTAGTTAGCTTTAGGAAAAATGAGGAAATAAGAGCATGCTCTTTTGGAGCTGTGACACGTCATGGCAGAAGTATGGTCACACTAATATTAAGACCTTCATTACAAATTCTTAAAGATTTGTTTTAATATAATTTGCAGTAGAGATTGCGACGAGTGAACTCATTTCCAAAGAGGTCAAGGTCGAAACATTAATTGTATTTACTTAGAATTTGTGTCTGAAATAAATATTGTAATGACAGTTGATGACAGCGCAGGTTAAGATGTGGAGTCAGCGATTTGTCTTTTATCAATTTATCAGCCGCGGTCAATGGAGCAAAAACGTGTAATAACACAATTGAAATTCATTACTGACAAAACCGATACAAGTGGCCGAGGTCGTTATGGCACGAATTGGTGACTGGGAGGTCTGGAGTTTGATTCCCGCCAGGACCGTTCTCTCTGGCAGGTCCCCCCCCCCCCAGGTTTTCCTCAGTCCTCATAAATGACAAATGCTGAAGTGTTCTAAGTGTTCTGGAACGCTTCCTTCCTTAGAAAAATTCCTTTCCCAATCTCATTTCACCTCGTGTACCTTCTAAACCTAAGATCGTGGGTTCGATCCTGGCCAGGATTGATGGATTTTTTTCGGGCGTAAAAATCCTAAGTATGGCTTCCATCGGAAGGGAAGTAAATCCATGGGTCCCGTGTTGCACATTTACGGCAAGATAAAGAACCTCAAGCCTGTAAAAAGAGGCCTATGAGCAAAATTTGTAGAATGGAACGCTGATGACCTGAGATTTAAAGTGTGTCCGTAAATTAAAAAAAAATGTGATGCCTCAGCGGTAAGAATGAGTGTTAAAACACTATTTAAAAAAATAACTGACCAAAGGAATTGTATTTTGCACGATAACGCCATACTTCGTTCAGCTCGCGTCACAGAGGCACTCCAGGAATAATTCAAGTACGAGGGCTGTTCACAATATATATATATTTTTTTTTACAACATAGCTTTACTCACCTTCATAATTTTCTTCATCTTTCTCAAAATGGCTCCTGTTGGACGCAATGCATCTTTCTCATCGATTCTGTCATGTTGAGTCAGGTGCTTCAGAATTGCTTCCGCAACTGCTGCTTATGATGGAAAATGTCTCACGCGAAGGCGTTTCTTCAATTTGGGAAAAGAATAAATCCACACGGAGCTAAATCTTAACTATAGGGAGAGTGAGGGTCACACTTCACATTGATTTTTGTGAAATATTCATCAACAATATTTGCGAAGTGCAGCCGTGCATCGGAAATGCGGCCTTTTGCAAGTGATATGGACTTGCAAAGTTTTCCGGACTTCTCTGTAGTATTTGCCCAGTCACAGTTATGTGTGCAGGCACGACATATTGATAAAGCATTCCTTGCATATCGAAAAATGAGATGACCATAACTTTCCCTGCAGATGCAATCACTAATCACTTTGGGCGGGGGGGGGGGGGGGTGAGCTTTGCTGTTTGCTCTCAGGACCGAAATGATGTAGTCAAATTTCACCAGTAGTGATTACTTTTGCAAGAAACTCCACATCTTCCTGTAACAGCATCTTCAACTACATGTAAACCAACACGCAAACGTCCCTTTGTTCGACAATCAGCACTAACCCCCATATCTCATGTGCTAACTTTTCAGTTACCAAGGTATGGGTAATACCAAGTGAACTTTTAAGACTTTCAGAAAGTGTTCTTTCGACGATCCTCTTTCATAATGCAGCATTGATTTCTTCCGTTAGAGCACAAACTGCAGGGCTGGGTTCACCTTACTTTGAAATTGATTCCCTTTCTTTAAACATTTTAAACCGTCTTCGACCTTTTCCAAAGGGAAAAACAAACTCTCCATAGCTCTTCTGTAATATTGCATAAGCATTAGCTGGAGACTTGTTGAGACGAAACTGAACATGTCACAGGCGGACACCATAAGTGACAACAATGAATCTTGTACCGCGTGTACATTATACGTTAAGCTAATAAAATATTGTAAAGTTAAATTTTAGAGCGAGAAATTATGCCTGTAAAAAGCATGATCATTCTTTATTGAACAGCCCTTTTAGAAAGTGTTAGAACATTCTACCTACAAATCCAACCTTTTGATTTTCATCACCAACTGTTGCGTGAAGATGATATCATTTCTGTGACAAAATAGGTTGCCACCCTTCTATATTTTGTCTGGAGTATATAGATTTTATTACTGATTTGTTTGGTTTATATAAGGACCTCTTTAACATCTCAGGTCATCAGAGTCTCATTCAATCCAGAGCGTGAAACGGCTGGTAAAATTTGTTCAGAGGCCTCTACTTTCATGCTAGAAGTTCTTTTATGTGCCGCACATCTACATGGGACCCACGACTTTCTTTCCTTCCGACGCTGGCCGTGATTGAACCCGCGACCTTCGGTCTATGATGCAAGTATGATTACCATTAGACCACCAGGACCGACTTTATTACTGATGTCCAGTGTCTACACATGATGCTAAAAATGGCCAAACGTTTTCAGATTCTGTGTTAAGTATCATATGAAGACAAGGGAAGAAAAATAATAATGGTTTGTTTTCTGATTTTTAGATGTAGACACCATTTGTTAAGGCAACTTGTGAAGACTCTTAGAATGTGCATCTATGTTCATAATGCACAGTTCTGTTATATTTCCACGTAAATATCTTGGGAAATGGAAAACAAATTAGAGTCTGGTTATTTATTGGAAAACTAATGATTGTTCATTTTTTTTTTTTTACCTTGAGAAAATAAGTTGTAATGTTTAGGAGTCAGTTTTCTGTTTTATAAAATGTACTTTCAAACGGTAATAATGATTGAATAAACATGATTATGACAATAAAAACGTGTCTCTTGCAGCAACTTTTCTAATAAATAAAATAGTTATACTAAATGCTGCATGCTTTCCGGTCTGCTCAGCGACTGTAATTTTGACTCGGTCGCACTTGTAACTGCCGTTGATCATCAGGGTCATGTTTATCTTTGTCCATAAAGTTATAGGTTTACGCATCTATGACGTTCACCATCTCCTAAACATTGCTAATCCTCAAGCACAGGCCAGGGAAACTGAATGTTCAAGTTTTAAGAGTTGAAAGGCGTTCTATTGCTGACTTTTTTTTTTTGATTCGTTTATTTATGGACGCTCTTTACATCTCAGGTCAGCGTTCCATTCAACTCAGGGCGTGAAACGGCCGACAAATTTTGCTCAGAGGCCTCTCTTTCAGGCTTGAGGTTCTTTTTCGTGCCGTAAATGTACGACACGGGATCCACGGCTTTACTTCCCTTCCGAAGGAAACTTAGGATTTTTACGCCCGAAAAAATCCATCGGTCCTGGCCGGGTTCGAACCCGCGTTCTTGGGTGTAGGAGGCCAAGTATGGTAACCACTACACCACCAGGACCGACTATTGCTGACTAAAATGAGAATCTGTAGTCAATATATAATTCATATTCGCAAACGTTTGTTTTCTCACAACATGGAAAAGAGCCAGATGCATTTTCCTGAGGCAGCTCAATTGGCTCGGATATTGAACAGTCTCCCGTTGAGCGTGGCACCATGATTGACAGTGGTAGCAACGGTGCCACTCAGGCGGGATACGCTTACCTGAGAATGTTTATGTAACAGCGCTTCATGATTTCAATGAAGGGAAAACGTACGCCAACGCCGATGTTTACGGCCAAAGTTCACTGACCGGAGTTTTTCGTTTGACCACTTACGGTTCATTACTACCTGGCAGTTCTCGCATTTGCATACTTTTCTCCGGGGGTTAAACTACATGCTTATACAGAGCGTTCCTTACATTGCGCACGCGGATCGCGGGCTGCGTGCTCCTTACACTGTCTATTGCACTGCGGGTTTTCCGTTCCAAAACTCCCGCGTTACTTACTCATGAGTGATAGTAACATGCACTATAATGACTACTAACCTTGTTATAAGTGGTGTTGAGGTGGTGTCTATCTGTATTTAGGCATTCCTGGCATCTTCGCATGAAATTTCCATTTGCATGCATAAGTTTTTCTTGCGTAATGTTCATAATTTCTGTTCTTATATTGTCCTTAAGTTCATCTATGGTGAGGGGATTGTTCTTATTTAAATGAAACAATGACAAAACTGAGAAAATTATTAAAAGTGGGTCAACAGTACCGTCAACGATATTTTGTACAATCCAATTAACGAATTTTCGTTTTCTTCGTTGTCACGAGGTTGTAATTCATGAACTATAGTCACTCTGTAGGGTGACTACATTTCAATTTTGAAAGTTGAGCAGTTGAATGAACAGAGGTGTTTGAAACACCGATTTGCATACAACACGTCTTGGAGATTTCTTTGGAAAGCGTTCGAATGATGCACCAATTTCGTCAATATTTTCTTCCGTTAGAGAACTTCTTTTTCGCTTCTTAGGTTTAGGGTTTAGCGATTCCGTTGTCCAAAACTTTTAACCAAACATGTAACAGTTTTTCTATCTGGAATTGGAATACCAGGAAATTTCTCCTGAAATTGTCTGCACACCTGTCTACATGATTAGGTTTTTGCGTATGTATTGTACATAAAATTTCTTTGTTCAACGTGAATTTTTCGATAGGCATTTTAGTGGATTAATCTAATGTAATTCACACAAGGCACACATATCTTGAATAAACTTTCACATTTGAGGCGCACAATGAACAAATTCTAGTCTTTACAGCTCGAACAGAAGGCAGCAACTGACACAGTATAACGCAGCTGATAAACGTATCCTTGAGCGGGTCATTTACCGCTAGTGCACTACTGGAATAATACCAAGGTCTGCAGGGCAAGCAAACTACACATATACGCGATCTGTGGCCCGACTATAAATGGAACGCATGATACATGACAAGATAGTGGAAAAATATAGAAAACGTCGACGAAATATCCACAATACTAAAATATGAGAAAATATGAAACATTTCGAAAGATATGTTAACGTATCCAAACTGAAAGAATAAAATTAATATCTAATACACATTAATTTTTTATACATTAAAATGTTATATTAATTACAATTATACAGCATATTTGCGGCAAGAGATTATACCGTTTATCAGTAAGAATGGCTGTAGGTCACAGCGTTTTAAATAATTGGTATCTATGCTAAGATGTCCTATCTTAAGATGATGATTTTGATAGTTAAAGGACCATTCTTATTTAAAACGCTAGTATTAATGCAAGGGCGTTAAAGCATAGAAACAAATAACGCAATGAAATGTTATCGCAAACAGAAGGCTCTGTTTACTGAACGAGTCGTGAGCTCTCCGAAACAGTAATGTTTTAAAATCCCGTTTACGGGAACGAGCAAGCATGGAGTTTGCAAACTTTCACGTTAGCCTCTGGCAATAGTGTTTTCGTAAATGTTAACGGAAATCATTAAATAAACCTGGTGGCAAGTTTTGGTGTTAACGTTGCGTTCAGAATCGGTTCTACCACAAGGTCACATGCCCTCCGAATTGCAAATGAAATAGGTCTTATTTAATATTATCTTCACTCTCTTTTCTATAAACATAATTAAGTAGGGTAAATGGAAGTCTGACGAGAACTGGCAACATAGAGTTGGTCTAAACTCTTTTGCGGATTATCCACGTGTTCTGTATTTGCGTTCAGGGCCTTAACTATTACATTTGTTAGTTTTTTAGGCGTTTATAGTCTCCATAGTCACAATATATCTTACAAAAAAAGTGCCCACTTTAGAAACCAGAAGACGCCACCTGTGTATTAACCGCCACAATGAGAAAAATGGTCTACCCCAGTCACTTGTAGTGGTTAGGTTATTTACGCTCTTTAACATCTCAGGTCATCAGTGTCCCATTCAATTCCGGGGTTGAAATGACCGATAAATTTTGCTCAGAGGCCTCTTCTTTTAGGCTGAGGTTGTTTCACGTCCAGTAAATCTACGGCATGAGACTCGCGGCTTTCTTCCCTTTTGAAGGAAGTCATACTTAGGAATTTTAGGCCCGAAAAAATCCATCGATCCTGCCTGGGATTGAACCCACGATCCTGGGGTGGTGGTTAGAGGGTGTAATAAAGATACACCAATAAGCGCAGGTTATGCCAATTTACCGATGCCAGCGCATTAACATTTTCAGAATTATTTTTGAAGTAGCTGGCGTGGAAAATGTAATTAGTTGCAATAACTGGTTTCCTAAAAACAGTTTAACTCCCTGTGTAATGAATGTGTCAGTCAAAACAGTGACCTGTAGTTTCGTTTAAACTGTTGCCTGAAACAACAATAAAAATACTTGAATAAAAGCTGTGGATTTCGCTCAAATGAAATACAAGATTGAGTTTCTCTGCAGGATATTATAGGTTTTATATCAAGTTCTAGTCTGTGGCACCGTGCATAAATCTTATAACCCATTCACACATACACTGGTGGCCGAGGTCGTTTAGGCGCGGACTCGTAAGTGGCAAGTCTGAAGTTCGATTCCCACCAGACCGTCCTCCCTGCCCGAGGTTTTTTCCAGATTTTCCTCAGTCCTCATTAATGGCAAATCCGGAGAGGTGGCCTAAATTAGGCCTGGAACACTTTCTTGCTTTAAAAAAATTCTTTCCCTAATATATCATTTCACCACATGTATCATCAGTGTCCGCCGCCTGTGATGCCTCGTTGGTAAAACCGAACATTAAACACCATTACAAATACATGGGGTTGAGAAAATGGCGTTTAAAGTTAACGGAATTACACGGTCTCTCCTTTCATGGTGGAAAATCCGAACCAATTATAAGAATTGTGGTTTGTGTTTATGAGTTGAAGGATTAAAGATAAAACAAAAAGATGACGCTATTATCTGAAAAGTTTACAACTTCAAGTTGATGAGGTTCATGCACGGTGCGACAGAGTTAATTATATAATGTCCCTACTTATTTTAGTGGCCACGAGTCGTCACTGGTTGCTCTTGCTACTGCTTTTCTACGTGAACGAGACCTTAGCACAGAAAATAAATCGGTTCTGTAAATAGAATCGAACAGTCTTCTTCTTTTAAACGTTTCCATTGCAGAAGTGAGCTTCAGTTAGATGATTGACAGCAGTTAAGAAAAGATAAGTGTGAAATAAATGCATATCCTTCTACTATATAAAATATTTGAAAACCACAGGCAAAGAACAATTCCAAGTCACAAGAAAACAGTGAGATACTGGCGTTTTTAACTCCAAAACCAAATTAGTTGCAGTTAATACGGTTTCAAAAGAAACAGAACACATATTCTAACATGTGATTTTCACTTTGTTGTGTGCATTTTAAAACTAAAAACAAATAAACCGTGAAGTTTTTAACATTTTGTAAGAATAAAAATAATCCCATAAAATACTATTGTGATTAGGTTGTTAATTCTTTTTTTTTTTTTTTTTGAGTAGTGTTTAACGCCCGTTTTCACTACTGAGGCACCACAGGCGGTGGACACTGATGATACATGAGATGAAATGATAAATTGGGAAAGGATATTTTTTTTTTAAGGAAGGAAGCTTGCCAGGCCTAAGTTTAGGTACCTCCCCGGCATTTGCCAGTTATGAAGACTGAGGAAAACCTGGAAAAAACCCCAGTCAGGGAGGACGGTCCTGACGGGATTCGAACCGCAGACCTCCCGCTCACGAGTCCGTGCCTTAACGACCTCGGCCACCCGTGGCGGTGTTAATTCTTTAACGTTTTGATTTTCTGAATTACATTCAATTATTTATATGATAGATTTGCAAATACTTGAGCATTAGGGCTACAAGCTTTCTTAAGAATCTGCAAATCTTCATATTTAATACCAGTTTTAGGAAATATAATACAAACTCTTGACGTCTTTATAAATTTAGACTGCCGCCTGTGGTGCCTCAGTAGTAAAAACGGACGTTAAACATAATTCCACAAATTTAGATGATGATGATGATGATTATTGCTTAAAGGGCGCAAAACTACGAGGTCATTAGCGCCCAGACACACCGAAATATGCGCAACAGTAGCACTTTGTGCAATAATATAAAACCCGCTTTTAATAACTGGGGTTAAGTTCTCATCAACAGACCAGATTAAAACGCAGCTGCAAGAGCTCAGATATTAACTGTTATAATGGTCCAAAAATATAACAATGAAACCCCTTAAAACAAAGAACAAGGATAAAATTGGCTACAAAAGGACAAAAGTCTCAAAATATTCGGAATTTACCGTCATGGGTAAAACCATTAAAATTTAAAATTTACACCTTGCTCCAAAAGTCACAAACACGGATAAAGCGGAGCACTCGTTCCACAGCAACCACATCATCGGCAAGTAGCTCCTCAATAGAGGAGGGCAAACCCAGAAAGTCTAAAAGTTGCCAGATGTGGGCATTCGTGTAAAATGTGACGCACCGTAAAGGGGTGGTCACATCGTGGGCAATCTGGAGCTGGTTGACCATTAAAAAGGTGACGGTGACTAAATCGGCAGTGCCCTATTCGAAGACGAGCTAAAATCACTTCCTCGCGACGGACTGCGCGAGAAGAAGTCGACCAATGAAAAGGGGTGGATTTAATTTCTCGAAGCTTATTGTGGGGAATGATATCCCACTCATCGCGCCAGCGCGATAGAATTCCTCGACGTATACAATGTTTAAAATCCCCTACATAAAAGCGTTGCTCGTGCTCTGCAGGGTCTAAAATGGCGGATTTAGCTGCGACATCCGCGGCCTCATTACCCGGGAGTCCCACGTGTCCAGGTACCCATAGCAGAGTGACTCTGACACCAACGGCCAGAAGCGAAGACACTGCATCCTGAACTTTCTGCACAAGAGGATGATAGGTGTACAGGCGTTTAAGAGATAAAAGGGCACTCAGAGAATCGGAACAAATGACACTGTTCCCCAGCCCGTGGTCAGAAATAAATAAAATAGCCCGATATATAGCATAAAGCTCCGCCATAAAAATAGATGCCGCAACGTTAAGACCATATGTAAAACTAGCTCCATTAAAAACAAGGCACATCCTACACCTGTGTCGGATTTAGAACCGTCGGTATATATAAAATTACATCCAGCAAAGTAAGAGACAATCTCGTTAAAATGACTAAGAATGAATGGTGCTGCAGTCGAGGACTTAGGACAGGCCGTAAGCCCAAGATGTACGGGGGCCTCTGCTAAGAGCCAAGGGGGAGAGGAGTTTTCCCCGGCCAAGAAAAAAGCAGGCAAGTCCAGGTCCATCGTCCTTAACAGCTCCCGGAAACGAAAGCCAGCGGGCTTAGAAGTAAAAGACCGAGCAGCGTAAAATGGGGCGAGAGACACATTGAAAAACGGTTCATTCGCAGGATGACGAGGTTGCGTAGCCAGTCGACAACCATACGTAGAAAGTAAAAGATCCCTACGATAAAACAACGGAGGTTCCCCAGCCTCCGCACATAAACTCGACACAGGACTGGTGGGGAATGCACCAACAGCGACACGGATACCCCGGTGGTGAATGGGGTTAAGACGACGAAGAACGGAAGGTCGCGCTGAGCCATATACTATACAGCCATAATCCAGTTTGGACCGGATTAGAGATCGATAAAAACGTAAAAGAACAGTCCGGTCGGCTCCCCAGGATGTGCCACTTAAAACCCGTAAAATACACAGAGAACGTTCACACCGGCCTCTGAGCAGTGCTACGTGCGAAGACCAGCTTAATGTTCTGTCAAAGATTAAGCCCAGGAATCGAACTTCGTCCGCGAAAACAAGAGCTTCTGGGCCAAGGTGGAGAGATGGTGAAGGATATACCTTATGACGCCAGAAGTTCATGCAGACGGTCTTCTCTGCGGAGAAACGGAACCCATTACGTACGCTCCAAAGGTAGAGGCGGTCCAGACAACATTGGAGGCGGCGTTCCAAAAGACAGGTTCTCCTGGAGGAAAGATAAATCGCAAAATCGTCTACGAATAACGACGATTGGATTCCCGGTGGTAAGCACTCAGCTATGGAATTGAATGCGATGGCAAACAGTGTACAACTAAGTACCGAGCCCTGCGGTACACCGTTCTCTTGAGTAAAACGAGAAGATAAAACTGACCCCACGCGAACGTTAAAAACCCGGTCCATCATAAACTCCCGAATAAAAACAGACATCCGACCACATATATGCCAATCATTAAGCGTACGAAGGATACCGCCCCTCCAGCAGGTATCGTAGGCCTTCTCCAAATCAAAAAATACCGCAACAGTTTGGCACTTTCTCACAAATCCGTCCATTATATGGGTGGAAAGAGACACAAGATGGTCGATGGAACATCGATGACGACGAAAACCGCACTGGATGTTCGTCAGTAGGTGCCGCGATTCCAACCACCACATAAGCCGCCCGTTAATGATTCGTTCCATCACCTTGCACACGCAACTGGTGAGGGAAATGGGACGGTAACTGGAAGGAAGGTGTGGGTCCTTTCCAGGCTTAAGAATAGGAATGACGATGGCCAATCGCCAAGCGCTGGGAAATATGCCGTGACACCAAATAAAATTAAAAGTTCGTAATAAAAAAGCTTTGCCTTCTGCAGATAAATGCTGCAACATGGCAACATGAATGTCGTCTGGCCCCGGTGCGCAATGTCGAGAGGTGGAAAGGGCATGCTCCAGTTCCCTGGCGGTAAAAGGAACGTTGTAGCTCTCCTGATGGTCGGAGGCAAATGAGAAACCTTTCCTCTCAACCTGCTCCCTTACTGCGCGAAATGTAGCCGGGTAATTGGCGGAGCTCGAAACATCAGCGAAGGTTCGCCCTAAAACATTGGCGACGTCAGTCGGAGTAGTGAGCACTCGATTTAAAATCCTAAGACCGGGTATAGAGGTAAAACTTGGTTTGCCAGCAACGCGGCGTAGCCGTTCCCAAACTACGGATGAAGGCGTTGTGCGGTTAAAAGAAGAGGTAAAAGAAATCCAAGAAGCCCTTTTGCTATCCTTGATGACTCGGCGGCATTTGGCGCGAAGGTGTTTGTAGCAAATCATATTTGCTGAAGTAGGGTGGCGACGAAAAACTCGGAGAGCACCTCGGCGTGCGCGCAACGCATCCCGGCATTCATCGGTCCACCAGGGAACCGGTAAGCGCCTGGGGTGACAAGACGACCGGGGAATAGTCTTATCTGCGGCTGATATGATGACCGTACGGAGATGCTCGATCGCGATGTCGATAGATGAAAATTCACACCCTGAAAATTCGGCCAAAGATCGAAAGAGAGGCCAATTCGCTTTATCAATGAGCCATTTCGGCGCGCGCTGTGGATGTGCGTTCGAAGAGAGTACATGGATCTGACACGGAAAGTGGTCACTGGAATATAAATCGGAGATGACGCTCCAGGTGAAATGCACGGCAAGTGAGGCAGAACAAATGGATAAGTCCAAGTGTGAAAAGCTGTGAGTGCTGTCAGAAAGAAAAGTAGGTTGACCAGTGTTGAGCAGAACAAGATTGCGACGGTCGAGAAATTCTGCCAATATGCTGCCCCTGGCACACTCCGTGTTGGAACCCCACAGGGGATGGTGTGCATTAAAATCTCCCAACAGTAGGACAGGGGGTGGTACCTGAGACAGAAGATCGTCCAGGTCAACTGAAGCGATGGTGCCGGACGGAGGTAAATAAACAGTGCAGATAGAAAAGGTAAGTCCGGAAAAGTGAACTGTAGCTGCAGCAGCTTGCAAAGGAGTCTGGAGCTGGAGTGAAGTACTGTACACGTCATCTTTAATTAAAATTAGAACTCCGCCGTGAGCGGGAGTGCCATCTACGGGAGGGAGATCAAACCTCACCGAAGAGTAACCGCGTAAATGAAAAGAATCACCCGGGCGAAGCTTGGTCTCTTGGAGACACACAAGCAGTGGGTCAGTAGAACGTAAAATTAACTCGAGGTCTGGTCTTCTGCTACGGAGACCACGCACATTCCACGAAAGAATAGCCATTGTTAAAATTAGAGAAAGGGCTAAAAAGTTACCACCTTACTTTTTGGACGGTCCAGGGCGAATCAATCGTCCTTTTTTTAAACGCGTGGGACTCGGTGGTTTATCAGGAGCAGGAGCATCCTGCTCCATTGAATCCTCAGAGGGAGGCTTCTCCTGTTGAGAAGGAGCAACCGATTCCAAAACCTGGAAACGGTTGGAGGTGGAGAGAGGCGGTGATGGAGACCGCCTTATAGGCCTGCTCCCAGAGCCGTCGTGGGAGCTCGACCTCCGAGGAGGTGACGGACTGTGGTCTGTTTTCTTTGTCTTTCCCGCACTTGCGGACGATTTTAAAAAATCAGTCCTTGTATAGGCCGTCTTAAATTTAATGGGATCAGCGGCAAAAACAACTGGCTTGGCTATCGTAGTTGGGCGCTTGGCACTGGCAGGCGGAGGTGTTGTAGAAAAAACCAGGTCGCACGTTTGAGTGCTACTGTCACGTCGCGAAATCGCAGTTGCGTCTACAGAGCTATACGAACCAAGCTTTGGTGCAGGAGGTAGACAGGCTTGATAACGTTTCCGGGCCTCAGAGAACGAAAGTTTCTCTTTGACGCGGATTTCCTGTATAGAGCGCTCCTCCCTAAATCGAGGGCAGTCACGGGATGTGGCCGGATGAGAACCACGGCAATTCACACATACAGGAGCGGATGAACATGCTCCCTCGTGACTTTCTAAGGCACATGTGGCACAAATCGATTTAGGGCTCTTGCAAGATAGTCGGGTATGGCCGAAACGCTGACATTGGAAGCATCGTAAAGGGCTAGGGACGTACGGGCGGACCGTGATGACCTCATACCCTGCTCTTATCTTGGACGGTAACTCAACCCTACTAAAGGTGAGGAACAATGTACGGGTAGGCTGTACCTCGCCATCCTTCTTTGTCTGCACACGATACACAGAGATGACATTCTGTTCGGCCAAATAGCCCTGAATTTCCGTATCGGTCATGCCGTCCAGTACAGATGTGGTTACTACTCCCCGGGAGGAGTTCAGGGTGCGATGCGACTCGACACGGATCGGGTATCCGTGGAGTAAGATGGCCTTGAGTAGCGCGCTAGTTTGTGATGCACTCACTGTCTCAACTAATAAGGATCCGTTGCGTAGCCGCGTGCACGATTTAACGGGGCCAGAAATACCATCCAGACCTTTTTGTATAACAAAAGGGTTCACATGCGTGAAAGACTGACCCTCCTCAGTTCTGGTAATTACTAGGAAACGAGGGAAAGACACCTCAGTCACCTCTCTTGCGTCCAATCTCTTACGTTTGGTATTAAAATGAGGATTTGGTTGTACCATTGCGGTTTCATCCTCCACCATTACACCTGTCTCCGACGGCAGGCTGCTTCCTGGGCGCCACCCCGGCTTAGGTTAGTTGCCCTGGCCTGGAACAAGTAACCTCAGGGTCACACCTTCCTGGGTACAGACAAAGGGACCCAATCGCCTACAGGAAGCTTTACAGCACGTGTAATGGCCCCTCCCCGGGCCTGGCCTTTACCAGGGGATACGCTCTTGCCCTACATGATGACCCAGTGCTGGGAGTCACGCCCTTACCCAGTCACCTTTGAACCGTGTCAAACACGGGGGCATCCATCAGACTAAAAGCAGGGAGGTTTAAAATTAAAAAGTAAAATGGAGACAAACTAAAAAGGAGTCAAACGCGCTGAGCGCGGACCTGAGGGAGCAGCTCGGGTGCCTCGGGGTCGCTACGCCCCGTACCCAATAAATTGGGCCCCTGAGGGGACAAATTTAGACTTATTCGTCTAATATTCATACTTGCAATTGTAATTTTACTTAGCTTTAGCAGCACTAAATTCTTCTCTCATTATTAACAGCTATTCAACAAATAACAAATTGTAAACAAATGCTATTGTTGATGAGGTAAACTTTTTTTTTGCATGATCTTCCTTGGCAAAACCTTTTACTAATTTGTATAATAGAAGAAGTTCTTTCCTTGCATTTTATATTGTAACTTCTGTAGATATACTACTAAATGGCATCATTAAAAAAAAAAATGTTGACTTTATTTATTAGTGCTATCATCAGTGGGTCCCTTGTTCTAGATATACGGAACGTTTAAGAACTGAAACCTGGAAAAGGACTTCCGTGGAAAAGTTACCGGCCATATTACTTCTAACATCACTTGAAGCCATTGGGCTGACCACCTTTCCGCCTGATATCTGTAGGTACTAAGTGTAATTAACCCTCCAATGGCCGTCAACCCTGGTTATATTTGCTCTTATTGCCTTCTTCTATTGCTGTTCACCATGGTGCGCTTCTCAGTAGCTTATTTTTTTACTTTAATTAAACCGTGTCTCTACTCTTGCTAGAGTGCTGTAAATTGTTCGCGTGATCTTAAACGTATGTTAACTTGGATGACTATTGTCATCCACGCAGCTACTCTGCGTCATTGTTTTGGAAGCCGTTTATGTGAGAGGTACCGTTGAAAATTTATTGGTGCAAAAGTAGTTTTCGGTTGTTTTCTAGGGGTGCTATGTCTCAAGTGTCGAATGATCCAAAGCAGTGGCTTCAGTGGGTAAAAGAAATAGACAAGGAAGAAGAAAAAAAAAAGATAGTGAGAGTGAAGAAGAAAATAATGATCCTGAATGTGTGCCTACAGCGTATGTCTGACAAGTAGACAGTGTAAGCCATTTTTCTACAAGCAAAGCATGTATGTAGCTATTATTGTTCATTCTGCAAATTGTTACATTGATTTTGTTAGATAATACGAGTGTATGCTCTTTGTTTAACATATTACACATTCTTTTTTGTTCTAATTTTCTATCTCAACAAAGCAGGTGGTTTAGTTGATTTTCATCTTTACATTTTAACATGAAAACCAAGTGATTTGTTATAATTTAAAATTGTAACCATATTCTATTGTATTCCTCTAATAAGTCAGAGTGCATACCTTCTTTAAGAACAGGTTCCCTTTTGTTTCTAGTGTCACGTTTTCTGTTATGAATATATATATATATGAATTACGTAATACATTTATTAAAAATAAACAATGTTAACAGAAATATTGACAATGCCATGTATTAAAAAAAACACACTTTATGATACTAAATCACTATGGGTGACTTGTCATTCACGCGACCACTCGTGCTACAATAATAAATGCGACTACCGCAGGGTTAAATTCAAAGATTTATATGATCGATCAGACCCAAGCCAGATTTATATGTGGATAATGATTATCACTATACCAAATGATTAGAAATTAAAAGTTCATAATTATTTTGCATTTTAGTCTTTGGGCTGCTTAGTTTCACTAGCACACATTTTATATCGCTAATGTCATCTTATGTTATATCTTACAGTTACTGGGTCATATCCTTGGCTCGGTTGTAATGCATATTGGATTAAGGCACCTAGCTGATATTTCAAATCGTAGTCCTCAGAATTTTGGATGAATTGTTTAGATATTTTATCACTTCTCGTTCTTGTAATATTTAGCGGTAATACATACAAGATGAAAACCGGAGAATAACCATTACTATAAGATCCGTACCTATCAATGTTGAAGATAACAAATATTATTCGTTTCAACTAACTTTGCCGCTGAGCGGGATGTCACTAGTGTAGCTATTGACAAAAAAAAAAACATAGGTGACGGCGGTAGGCGAAACGAGCGATGGGGTCGGAAGCATCGTAAAGTTGCTTCTCAAACAGTGTAGAAGAATAGTATTATGCTTATTTATACACACATTTTTGAGTCATTAGTGGAGAACAATAAAGTACAGGGCTTCCAGGATATGTGCTTACCGCTCGCAAGGGGTTTTGCATCTCGGCAGTTGAACATGACACAGCCGGTCGCACCTTATGCGTCTTGCGCTAATTGCGCACCAAATTCCAATTTCCCTATCATAAAGAGAGCTTTCTTTGAATAAAAGTTGGATTTTCAGATCACCAATAGCGAGTGTTGTGAGTATTCACAAGACCATTTTGGCCTGAAAAGAGTACAAGCTGGGTCGATTAACACTTCAGTCATTAATGAAAGAAACCACTCACAATAACGCTCACGTGCTAAGGGAACATCTTGTTGTACACAATAGACAGGTGTGCACTGAGTTTTGACTATTTTGTTGCTTTATATGCAGAACACACTGAAACCGCAACTTTTGAGTTAATATCGGTAGGTATTTTGTTGGCGAACATTCTATATTTGCGCAAATTTCGTCTAATTTGTTTTCTGTTAAAACTCTACGTCTTAGTGTGTTTTTTGTTTTTTGTTTTTCCCTTTTGCAGTACTTTCAAATTTATTCACAAGATTGTGAATTGCAGTTCTGAAAGGAAAGATCTTCAGAATAAATTTCTCACGAATGCGATGAGCTAATTCGAATTTATAAAATTCGAATTACACACTGATATATGTTGCTCTAAAGTCTTCACGAATGAATGTAAACTGGTGACTGCTCGAAGTTCAAGGGCAGGCAGGTGGTCCTGGCCGAGACGCAAAACCCCGTGCGACGGTAAGCACATGTTCTGGAAGCACAGTATATAATTATGAGTAAGAAATTTTATATGTATGCTTATATATTAAATATGTTATACAAGTCCTTTAACGAAGCGAAAGAGGAAACACCCGTAATCAATTGCTTGCTTCAATGAACTGATATTTCCCCAACGATTGTACATACTGAAGCAGGTTTACCAGCGATAAAATAAGCTGAAGCGGGTAATTCTGCAGTTTTTGCTAGGAAATAAAACAGGTGGTGGGAATGTGAACAAATATGCCGCCTACTGCCAGCTTCTTGTGAGCATTAGCAATGTCTATATTTTGCTTTCATGATGCAGTGCATACGATTACAATACGCGAGTCGCTTCATATTAAAACCAGTGCCATAAATTTACATAGCATACAAAAACTACTCTTGACCTTTAGAAAACGGCCATAACATGCAGCTATTCTTATACGCTTCTTAATGCACCAGTTTCTGAGGACAACCTTTTCAAGGTTAATAGGCTCATGGCAGCGTCTGTACAGAGCGAATCACTTAAAACTGAAACTGCTACTTTTGATGCACTGTTTTCACCGAAATGAAATTCAGACAAGGATGATCAATGTAGCCCATAGTGTCCTTCTAGCACAATGTTACATTTTTCAAATGGAACAATTCCTATTTAACTCAAGAAAATAAAATTAGATCAGACAGGAGTGTCATTTTTTTTGCATGATTCTAGGCCAAGTAAAGACCTTTTTTAGAAAATTCCTATGGGCAAAATACAATACATGCTCACATTGCTAGGGGGGGGGGGGGGAGAACATGTCATTTAGAGAAATTATTAACGCAATTTATTCTGGGTGGGTTTCATATACCGAGCCCTAGTCATATGAATCTTGTAAAGATTTGTCTGCCCATTTTAACTTTATAGGTACTAGACTGCAAATATATCGCGCATAGATTCCGTAAATTCTCAAGAAGAACACTGACTGTCGCGGTAGGCAGGAATGTGGGGTACATCTCCAGTACTTGGGCAGTTGAATTAGGCAGACAAGGGCTCGGAATTTTAGCTTACGGTTGATAATTTACCTAAATTGTGGACAAAATACAAAAATACTGTATTTTTTTGGCTAACAATCAGAGGAATGCATTGCTTTTAGGCTATTGATACTGAGAATTCTCTAAAATACTGAAAGTTCGAGCCCTAAATACGACGATATTTCGTAAATTGCTTGTTAGTGCAATAAATCTAAACGCATGTCTGTGCTACAAATACACATTCTAATAATTTTTGGGATTGATGCATAGGCTACATTGATGAACTTCAATTCTGAGAAAATAGGGCATCAATTGCTCCTCTCGTTTCAGAGGTATAAGTGGTTGTAGTTTTTAAGCGATTCATTCTGTATTTGTGGACAATACAGCGAATATTCCTTTGGTTCACGCCATTTGTCATCGCTCACTTGTCTGCGTGAGTAAGGTCCCGAGGGAGGAGAAATGATAAGAAAATGATAACGCTCTTGTTCGCTGTTGCATCATATTTTACATTTCTTGTTTACATTTTAACATTTATCTTTCACAAGCATCTTGGCTAATGCTTTTGTTCCGTAACTTTCCAAGATACATAGCACATGGAGATAACATTTCGTAATCTGCCACAAAGAGAAAATCGGGAGCAGAAGTTGTTTAATATGAGCTAATAATTCAACAAATAACGGCAAAACAAAGCATTCTCCTTTCGAGCGCAAAATACTCCAAGATCTTTTTACAATATAAAATCCTAAATTGATTCACAAATTCGCTTTTAACAAATTTAGAAAATCAAATTTAATACATGCAGTTTGACATTCCTTGGGACATATTGGTGAGCCTCGACTAGCAGAAATACTTGGGAAAAAATCTGAGATATTGGAGATACTCGGATCATTGATATCACACAGTCGAAGTCTTCTTTTTTTCCATTTGCTTTTTATCATGTTGAATAATTGCAAATTTTTAACGAGGCCCAAACTGCTTCAGTCCTTAGTATCTCGCACCGCAGTTAAAATCTCGGCTTGATTAATATGCAAGTTTAATGTGACAGCGAAACAAGAAGAGTTATCTGATAACTGGAGGAGTGTAAGAATGAAATAACCCTACGGAACCACAAGCTTCGTCTTCAGCTCTCAAACACAACACCTAACGGACATTACCGCGGCAAGCAAGCATTAATGGGACGAACTCTTCTCGCCGAGTGCCATGGGATCTGAGTCCAGAGTTTCCAAGCTCAAGTTGAATGAGTACTTGCCATGTCTTCGCCGATATTGCGCCCGGCCTTTAAGATCAAATGAACACAATGAATTGGTGTAAGGGAAAACAGTGAACAGCGATGATGGAACGAAATTGAATGAAATTCCCGATTTGCATACCACAAATGTCTTTCCATAGCTTTGAGATTAGAATTAGGGTCTGCAGAGGTTGCCTTCTCTAATCAACTGACTGTTGGAACTTTCCATTAGTTAAATAAATATCGCCAGCACTCAGCCTTCCAATCTTCATATGTAAACCTGTAAATGCGCCGTAAGCACACAAGCCTGTATTTTCTCCTATATAAATCAGTGAGCAAGGGAGGCTTTTGGGGGAGACCGGGTCAGCTGCCCATTCGTTCCACATACCTCATTTCTTTTGCCTTATAGTTTCAAGCATTTGTTCAGCATTTAATTAATGTTGTGATTCGCTCGCGTGAGCTGTCACTGCTCCGAAGACCTTACGTTCCACACTAAATTAGTGATTGTAACTGACTGGAGAGTGACTCATTCCCGAATTGTGAAGTTGGTTCGTGAGGCCCGTGAAAGCAGGCTGCAAAGTGACGAGTTCATAGTACAGATAACATATTTAATTTATTTATAAACAGTGGATTATGGGTAATTGCAATATAGTATATGTATTAAGTTATCGTGTATCTATACTATTTTTGAGTGAAAATGACCAAACCTAGTTCTAGCACTAGTAAAAACTAGCCTGTTGCAGATACACTTTTCATGAAGAACGAAGTATGAATGAAATTGTAATATTAGAACGGCCTACACCAAAATTATTATTGCCAGAGAAGGATAGAGGCAAAACCAGATTATACAATAATCATAAATGATTGTAGGAAGAGCTTCAAAGAGTATATTCTTTTGCTGGTCCTGCACGCTGCTAAGCACAGTTACTGAGATGTACGATAACCCCTATCTACTTGCGAGTAGAAGCATGTAAAGATGACATAAAACTTTGTCTAAAATGTTTTTCAACATCTCAGACATTTAACAAACGTAATAAAATGTTAAAATTACAACATAACGAGAAGCGAGAAACAATAGAGAGATTTTTAAAAATGTTAATTGATGTTGTTAGTGCATAATGCATACAAAGGGGTAGTTGAAATCAGATGATTAAAATATTCCCGGAAATTTAAAAGTCCATACTGCATTTGATACTAAATAAAAACACAGGGCTGAAAAAATGAGGGGAAAGGGGCTACTTCAGGATACTTTCGAAAAACAATTCAGAATGAGCTGTTGTGATATACCCAAGTAGAAATCTAGTGTTATATTGATAAAGAAATCAACAATGCTTTTTACTTGCATTGAAACCACAGATAAAACAGAAAGAAAAATCTCAATGTGCACTTGTTAGTTTTGTTGATGCTTTAGGAGATGTTCAAGAATATTTCCTGGCATTTTTTATGATATTCTGGACATTAATATAATCTTACTTAGACCGCCACGGGTGGCCGAGGTCGTTAAGGCACGGACTCGTGAGCGGAAGATCTGCGGTTCGAATCCCGCCAGGACCGTCCTCCCTGACTGGGGTTTTTTCCAGGTTTTCCTCAGTCTTCATAACTGGCAAATGCCGGGGAGGTACCTAAACTTAGGCCTGGAACGCTTCCTTCCTTAAAAAAAAAAAATCCTTTCCCAATTTATCATTTCATCTCATGTATCATCAGTGTCCACCGCCTGTGGTGCCTCAGTAGTAAAAACGGGCGTTAAACACTACTCAAAAAAAAAAAAAAAAATAATCTTACTTAGAGCGTATAAAACAGTGGAGTCCTGTTAAGTAATTAATATTTTGTGGTAAAGTGCTATTTTACCCCCTCCCTGACCTTTCCACAATATGAACACACAAGCCGCTACTGCAGCTCAGCTATGATGATTTATTTGATGACATACAACTTTTAGAAAGTTATCCAGTATTTAAAGCCCATTGAATATTATTTATACAATTACTGTTGTTGTTGTTGTTGTTGTTGTTGTTATTATTATTATTATTATTATTATTATTATTATTATTATTTTCCCCTATTTTAAGGTATTACAGTTCGATAATCGGGAGTTATTTGAACTTAAAAAGGACTTAATTTGAACTTAAAATTAGACTTAAAAAGACTGGATTGAAATTATCTTGCAAAGCCTATATTACCTTAAAAAGAGGTGATGACACATTTGAAACTAAAAGTGGACATCAAAGAGCAATGCTGGCAAATGTTCTTCATTACCGGCAGCAACATTTATATGCCCGTTTCTTACAATGAGTAAAAGTACAAATTAAACTGCTGGGTTTAAAACAAGGGTAAATGATGTTTCTTCTAAGAAAGTTAATAAATATTTTTTCATTCAAATCATTTTCATCCTCTTTGCAGTGCATAAGACAGCTTCACGTTTCTCAGCATTATCCAAGAAACAAGAGCACAACGAAACTTCATGCTGACGTAAGAATGAACTTTCCCTCTTGGAACTCTTGTCAAAAATCTATAGGAAGCAGCGCAACTTCCCATCACGCTGAGTGACCTGCTATCACCTGCTGGAAAAATCCGCCCGACCTCTCTACTGTTCTCCCCCCCCCCCCCTTCTCCGCCCATCATCGAGTGGTGCACTCTTGCCAGCTCTTCAACATCGAAATATTTCAAGAATCAGCAATTTTCAAGATTTTGCCACACAAGTATGCTTCATTATTTGGCTGTTGATGTGATGAAATCATCAATAAACACCCCAACAATAAGTAAATAAATATGTAACTATTTCAATGAAAAGTGCGATAAAGAAAAAAAATTTCCCAGCTCCTGATTGCTATTCCCGAGGTCTCGGGTTTGATTCCTAGAATCCGTAATGGGGATTATTCTCATTACAGAGGTAGTTAGTAGTTTTAGGTATTGATTCCCTTTATATTAGGATAGATTAGGCTTAAGGCTCCTCTCTCGCAGGTCCTGGACGTGTAGTGGTAACCATACTTGCTTCCTAAACCCAAGATCGCGGGTTCAATCCCGACCAGGTTCGATGGATTTTTTCGGGCGCAAAAATCCTAAGTATGGCTTCCTTCGCAAGGGAAGTAAAGCTGTGGGCCCCTTGTACATTTACGGCACGGAAAAGAACATCAAGCCTGAAAGAAGAGGCCTCTGAGCAAAATTTGTCGGTTGTTTCACGCCCTGAATAGAATGGGATGCTGAAGAACAGAGAAGTTAAAAGAGCGTCCGTAAATAAACCAGAGCAACAAACAACTGCATTCTCTCATTCCCTTTGGGTGCTGTAACTACGACCCGACCTTCGAAGTAGTTATATACTTCCGCCACTTCCGTCACCACCTGCAGGAGACCCATTGCGTTTCCGAACAGCGGCTACTGGATCGCCTGGATATATTAACATACGTTGTGCTACAGTGTATATACAAAGCGGCAACAAAGCATATGCAAAGAACTCGAAAGCCTAAAGCAATAATACTTAAGCAAACTTAATGCTTACTGTAGTATGGAATGATAAAAGGTACCTACAAGTGAAATTTCCAAATCTTGCAGTTTTCAAGCAAATTTCTTCAAAATCTCTCTTTCTCTCTCTCTCTCTGACACACACACACACACACACACACCTAGTTTTAAAAATTAATAGCTGCATTTGCTTTTATATGCTGATGTGCTAATTTTGGTCAAATAAAAATATTAACTAATATTAAATTGAAGTTGAGAATAGAAATTTTCATATAGGTTTTTTCGTATTTATTTTCTTATAAGTTGTTGAAAATCTGAAGGAAAAAATCATAAAAAACTGCTTTGTGTGGAACATTTTGGGCGATTTAAAATGTAACTAGAATTTATTTTACAATATCCATATTGTTCAACGGGCGTTAAAAATCATCTCATGTGAGAAATGGATATAAATTAAGCAAATAGAAGCATTTCAGATTTTTGTTACTTTAAAAAACGAATCTCTTAGAAAGTGTTTAAATTTCATCTTGGGTACCCCTACAAGGATATACCGCTTCCTGAAATAAATTAACACTTTAAAGAACCTCTAAGGAGAGTTCGCATACAATACGACAACCAACTACTTGTATGATTGTCTGGCGGTTAAGAACAAAAGAGCAACCTTTTTCAGAAGGAGACGAAGGATAAAGTTAGTGGTGATAATGATGGCCATGAAAACAAGATGACGTGAACTAGCAAATAAAGAAGACGACGAACAAGTGGGCATGATGAAGATCACAAGGGAAAAAAATCCCATGGGAGCCATAAGATTGAGTAGAACGGCAAAGCACTACAACATTTAATCATCTTTTTTCACTGGCGCTCAGTGCTTTTTTCTCTGCTCTTGAGTTCTCCATGTATCTGCAATATATGTATATGGCTCATTTACACTCACTTTTGATTGGTTAATTATCTAATAGGCTACGGCAGTTCTTAGCTATACACATTCTAATTAGTTCCAATTTTTTCTTTAAGTTCAAATTAACCAGCAATGCCAGCAACGCTCTTCAGTAAAGAAAATATCCTAACCATTACTGACGCTAAGGTGACAGTATCCCCTAGAAACTGACACAGGGTTCATTAAAAAACATGGCATGGAGCTGATTTAACTTGCACATAAAATTTTACCTGTGGTTCAGCTCTCGTTCGTCGATCCAGCAGTGCTCTACGGAAGCGACGCCCTCGTTGAAGCTGTCTTCCAAGTCGTTCTCGGAGCGGTCGTTCCTGGTGGGAGTTGAACGAAAGTCGAATGAAAACGGGGGTGCACTGCCCACATAACATAACCTTCTTCCTGGAGAATTGGAGGTTCCGCAGCGGCCGCATTGAGGCGGTGTGCTGACCGTCACCTTCTTTTTCACACCCTTCGAATCAGGGATATGCGTGTCTTGTTCTGGCATCTTCCTTTATTGCTGCCACCAATAAAGTGGAAAGGATATTCACTGCTATGCTCTTCACTAAGCACTAATATACAGAAATTAGGTCAATGTACTCGAAGATGCAATGTCAGGTTGGAATGATAACAAACACTATGTAACAATTGATCCTTTATGTGATTACGGAAATACAGGCTTGCCATATACACACGTAGCAGCAGAACAGCTGTTTTGACGCTGGAAGCTGAACGATAAGTGAATCACTGCAGGCTGCGCGTACGTCGCGGTAGACTGGAGTACAGTCGTCTTGCGGACACGAGATTTCGTCACAGTCCGTTACGGATCATGTGCAAGACGTCAGAGAAGACATCAGGCCATGAAGATACGAGTTTTTTTTTGAGGGGGGGGGGCAAAGATCAACTTCACACAAACAATATTTCGCGCACGCTCTTCACTTTTTCCTATACTGCTATCGGAATGCAGGATTTGTTGAGGCAGAGAAACCTTGTTGCTAGGCATTTTATCGTATGCAAAAAGAACTTGCGAAGAGGCCGGGTGACAGTCTGGTCGCTTGAATCCAAGTTGAGTCAAGCTGCCTTAGCTCAGGTTTCCTATGAGTTTTGTTGAAAGAATATTGGATAGATATAATAATAATAATAATAATAATAATAATAATAATAATAATAATAATAATAATAACGCACCTCGACAGCGATAGTTACTCAAAGCAACAGGTTAAATTGAGCAAACGACCCTGCTACACTCCCGACCTGATTGCCTTAGCGTGTTGTGACGATTTATTTATTTAGTTTATTTACGGACGCTCTTTAACATCTCAGGTCATTAGCATTCCAATCAATTTAAGGAGTGAAACGTCCGATAAATTAGAGGTTCTTTTGTTTTCGTAAATCTACGACACAGTACCCACGGTTTTATTTCTCTTCCGCAGGAAATCATACTTTAGTTATTTACGCCGAAAATATTCATCGACCCTGCGAGCTTGGGTCTACGCTATGATGATAACTTGAACCGCACGGCAATTACAGTAAGTCTTAAGTTATCATTTATCATATTAGAACATCGAAGATCGAGGTGTGACAATTAAATGATATTGTCATTCCATAGAGTACAGCTGTTAAAAACAGTTATCTACACGGAATCAGCAGGGGAGCGATAATTGCATTACATTATTTCTATTGTTCACTCACTGAAGTGAGCCTTTTCTTCTGATACATTACAATTAATCCTAGTACAAACACTAGCAATGTCATATTTCGAATGTTATGATTAATTAACATAATATTAATTAACTTGATGCATGATAGAGCAATATACTGCAGCGTATACAGAACATTTGTGTATATTAGATAGGTTTGTGTGATAACATGGATAAAGAGGGATATGCATGGGCTAGAACAGGAGTAGTTAATTTAAGGGGTATGAGATACAGTGGAAATCTAGATGTATGTCCTGTGTGGGTAAACAGATAACATCTTTCATCATTTATTACACTGTGAAGAAACTAAAAGACGGAGAAAAATATGGCAAAGCCAATGGGATAATGTTAGGTAAGAGGAATTATGGAAAATACTAATTATTTCAGTTAATTGTCTCATGAACCATTGGTTGTGGCATGGCGATATTTGTAGCGGGCTTCTGAGGTCGGAACGCCCATAGGCCGCCGCTATGTCGCCCAGTGGAGATAGTGAAGGTGATATAGTAATGGTGCACTTGGGGGGGGGGGGCTTAAACCTATAGATGACGAAATGAATTAATGGTAGCACAAATTGTCTTGGCGTCTTAAAGTATCTGGCATTCACCTTTCCAGGGCAAGGAAAAACTCAGGGGGAAAAAAAAAACCCTTAGCCAGAGATATGGCCCGGCCGGGAATTGAATCCAGGAGCTCTGGATTAATAGTCGTAAACGCTACCACTAAACCACGGAGGCAGTCCAGAATATTAGATATAGGAGAAAATAATATACAAACGGTAGAATAATTGGGAAGATTAAGAGACAAATGGACGATAAAGGCAAATATAAAACGTGAGAAATTTGTTAATTATAACAAAAATAACTAATGCAGGGGTGGGTGAGCCAGGTAACTATGGATTAAAAGGCTTGCTGACTTCATCAGTAGGACATAATGACTTCATCAATACACACAATAACCTGGCTATATCGATGAATTACGGACATGCAGACAACTTGAAATAAAATTTGTACTTACTTTTTATTTTATTATTTTTGTTAGTAATGAAAATATTTACAATTTTCTTGATTTGGATTCAGGTGAAGCATTCCCCAAGTGTTATGAATATTCCATTGGGAAACTGCTGATGACAAGGATTCGGCAGTTATTTAAAGTTAAAAAAATTGCAAATATGATTAAGTACATATGTTGATATATAGAACGTTTGTGTTGTTTATGTGCGCAATATTCGTAAATATAGCCATGTTCCTTCGTCTTTCGAGACTGTACAGTTGGCTAAGACAAGTTTTGCATTCCTTACTCATCTTTTCCAAACTGTGCATATCGGTACCTCAACATACAAAAATTATCTGCTCATCATCAATTTAGCAATCAGGCCGCACCACAATGATCTGCTCCTTACACCTCACCATAAGACACCTTCATGCTCTTTATAACATCCGCGGTACTAAGAATTGGAACATGCTTTATTGTTAAAAATTAAAATGAAACACTCTTACCTCACTTATTTAAGGCGTTATTATTTGTGTGTGCAGAAATAAGCTATTCATACTTTTCATTTAAATTAAACTTTTTTTTTTAATTTTAACATTTTTTAAGGAAACTACTACATGCTACTTTACTGTATTCATTATTCTCCTCTCTGTTCTTGATTCTTCGATGTAGACATGTTATTTATTTTAAGCTTATGTTTATCAATTAATTTGCTTTGTGCATTATTTAATTAAACTTACTTTTTACTTTAGGTAGGCATAAACAGAATATTTTATTTTATATATCCAAATTATAGAATCTAGTTTTGAAAAATGTATATCTTTTCATTTGGCGCTACAGCCCGGGATGAGCCTTGGCCTTCCGCGGCGACCTTAGAGTTCTCTACTTCCGTTCTACGACTTCATTGATAGAGGCAGTGTTGCAAAGGGGCATGTGATGAGACGCCACCTCTCCATCACGCAGTTTCCCAATTGTCCTCACGAAGGTGATTGGACCCACTGTCAGACCTCCGTAACTTAAGAAAATTCCTAAGTAGGTACCGGGAATGAACCCGGGCCTCCCGAACAGCAGTCAGCAATAACTACTAGACTAAGGAGGTGGTCGATAGTTTTAAATATATACGCTTAAATTATACAATCTAAGTTTGAACAATTTAATCAATAATCCTAGCTTGTAGCCAAATATTGATTTTCACTAATTTTATACCTCACTCACTACTGGGTTTAACAGTAATCTCATATGCATATTAGTTATATATTGTTAATTTAAGATATTGAGATATTTGGCATTAATTTAATAGAGCAATTAGTAGTTTGAACATATCTGACTTGTATTATTCAATTTCTAGCAGTGGTTGAGTGCAATAGAAGGCTTTAGGGCCTCAACTCGGTAATATATATGAGTAGTGTTTAACGCCCGTTTTTACTACTGAGGTACCACAGGTATGAACACTGATGATAACGTGAGGTGAAATGATATATTGGGAAAGGATTTATTTTAAAGGAAGGAATCGTTCCAGGCCTAAGTTTAGGGTACCTCCCCGGTATTTGCCATTTATGAGGACTGAGGAAAATATGGAAAAAACTCAGTCAGGGAGGACGGTCCTGACGATATTCGAACCCCAGACATCCCCCTCACGAGTCCGCGTCTTAACGACCTCGGTCACCCGTGGCGTTTCGACTCGGTAAGTTATAGTAGGTAAAGCATTCTATTCTACGCTATTCTGTTTTACAAGGCGGTGAACACCGGTGAAACATGAGATGATGCGATAAACTGGGAAAGGATTTCTTTTAAAGGCAGGTTCCAGGCCGAAGTTTAGGGTAGCTCCCCGGCATTTACCATTTAAAAGGATTGAGGAAAACCTGAAAAAACCTGTCAGGAGGAAGATACTGATGGGAATCAACTCCCCTGACGTCCCACTCCGCCACCCGCGCCTGTATAGCTACTCAAAATAAGTTAATTGTCTATTTTGAATTCTCAATAATTTTCTTTGCGGGAGGGGCATTTATTGATAAAACTGAGCATTGCCTGTTGCAAACCCCTTTGAGAAAACACATGTTATCTCGCGATATATCATTTTCAGTTCTTCCAGTGGGAAAATAGCTACTGCGAATTTCTGAATTTTTAACTTAAGTAATTTTATAGCAATTTGCACCAAATCATACGAAACACTGCTGAAGAGATTTTAGGATATTCTTCCAATCGAAAGGAAGTACCTATCACTCAGGATAGAATTTTATTGTCGCTTAACACTACTTGTTTTCTAACATTCTGCATTGAAAAACGATTTGAAACCTAAAGTCAGGGAAGTTAAAACAGTTTCTGAGCTTGAGGTGTAGACATATAAATCGTAAATGAAAAAAATCTTGTTGGATGAGTATTTAAAGTGAACTTCTTCAAATACAATAACAACTCTAGAAATATTTAAAGCTCATGGCTGATCCGCGATAAGCTTTGTGTCCTATTGTAAATTGACGAATTGATCTGGACTGGCATTCGGGAGTCCCAGATTGAAATCCCTTGGGGCCATTCTGGCCTTGGAACGAATATTCATTTTTCACGATTGTCTTATTTAGCATTTCCTTCCATTCCATTTGCCACGGTTGCAAGGCCAGGCGATGTGGGTTGATGGTGAGCGGTCGGTGTGCAGTGGTGGAATTTTCTCATTCAAAAACTTTCCATAGCGTCTGGTGAGACAGCAACTCTTTCGAGAGGCTCGAACTTCTTGGAGAGAGATAGAGGGAGAGAGGGGGGGGATAGACACACAAAAGAAAAAGAATCTGGGAACGTTAAGGACCCCACTTGTTTTCATATTTGCCGCCTTTCGTATTCTCATTTCACCCCTTCCTCCCGGAGTTTCAGAGGATATAAAAATGCTCTCGCTGAGCTCCCGTGCCTGAAATCCTCCTCTGTAATCAATCCTATATAAAGGAAGAATTCTCAAGTATTTTATTTGTATTGTATTTGTGCATTGCATTATGTTTTGTACAACTAGATCTGAACGTCAGAACCTTGTTGTCATTCTCAGTGAAGCAGTCAAAAGTATAGAAGATCGACTACAATTTTTGAACTAAATGAAGAGCGGCAGTTCTCAAAGGATTAAATTTCTAAATATTCGGCATTCTTCAACACAAATCCAAACCTAAATTCTAGAGAACTCTGGGTACACGGTCATTGTAGATGTTTTGGTTTTTCATCAGCACTCAATGCCTATATATAAAACTTGTGGCGTCCTACTAAAATGAACACAAAATTCATTCATTACAGCTGAAGAAGAGTTAGCAAATTTAGAAAATATGAATCTAACTCACATACTGCACATCCGGTGCAAATAAAAGTTACGAATTTAGATTAGGGAATGAGATTCCTACAGTATATTAATGTTCGTATTAACGTCAAGGAGAAGGATATGAGAAGTCAAGTGTTTTGTGAATACGTTATTCAATGCTTTAAAAATCTGCGGACTTTCTCCCCCATTTCTGGCACCGGAGATAAAATCTGGCAGTGACGAAGATGAAAAATCAGCATTGCACATTTACAGTGTCATTTGACCAGCACGCTGAATTTAGAAGTTTACAAAATAAGTGGAACTACAACTAAATTAGTTTATATTAACTGCAACACTTTTTACGTGTTGGTTTATATGTTTCCAGTTTTTGTAGTGTAATAACTTTGATCAATAACCCTCTTCCTAAAATTTAAAACTGGATTTTGTTGAAGTTTCACCTCTTTTTAAAAGTCTTTTCTATTTTTTTTAAAAGAATTCCCAAATATTTTTGGAAGACTACATAACTCTTAATTTTTGTTCTATAACTGCGCCCTTTCAAGGCGAAGTAGACTTGAATTATGCCAAAGCAATTAGCATAATTCATCCTATAACCAGGCTACCTCGATATTAAATCACTTTCACGTCGCCAGCTATGATGTATTACCAAGTAAAATATACATATGAACGCGTGCAGTTGTTTTCTCGGATAATTAAGAACACTCCTAGGCGTTTAATTCATCTTTCCCTACGCGGTTATGTAAACTTGAAGAAATGTCAACTTGGTACAAGGAGAGGAAAGGGTGGGGGCTCCTCTTGAGCACACCTTTTCTAGGAAAGTGATTATATTTACATTACAGTGGCGGTATGTCTAATGTGAATAGGTTGGTAGGCTATCGCCACTCATAATTGGTGCGTGAGTGGCAAGACAGTGCTTTATACACTTTATACCTACCGAAACACTCATCCGTTATGTTAAAAGAAGAACGTTAATTCCTATTTCCGTCCGGTTAAATGAAGAACTTTATGTATCTCTTTCTCTGGAAGCATTTAAGCTGGAAGAACAAAAACTTGCACACATTTACAAACGCATAAAAAATAATAGTGTTTAAAACAAGACATAGTTTGAGAAAAGATGAGAATTAGTATTTAAATGGAGGCAGTGAAAGAATACGATTAACTAGGAGGTGATATTAAGCAGTAATGGAGGTAGTGAAGTGCAAAATAAAATCGTTTACTAAAGAAAAAGTAGCTAAGAAATGAGTTACAATATGCTTGCGTAAAATACTAAAACTATGCGTCATTTATGGAAAGTTGTATGAAGCACTGGTAGAATTAAGAATGTTACATATTAATGCAGTTTCTACAAGTTCTCGACCTGATTCAGAGATGTTGTGAAGATGGTCAAAGTATTATGATAGTTATATCAGCCTTTAGATCGCGCGCTGTAAATTTTCAGGCCCATAAATGTAATTACTTACATAAAAACAAACTAGTTTTATCCATTTTCTAAAAAAAGGATAAAACTGAAAGTGAGCTGTTATAAATTACTTCGTTTTTAAGAGTTTAGCTCCATCAGAAATACAAAAGGAGTTAGATTCCACATTAAAACATTCTTCCCCTTTCGTTTTCGACGGTTAAAAAGTGTGCTGCTGGATTTAAGCGTGATTCTACATTCATTCAAGATGATGAGCGCCCAGGGAGTCCCAAAATTGCTATGACCGACGAAGACTGTGATAAATATTCACTATGTCGTATTCAATGATAGCCGATGATGTACGTGAATTGGCTGATACTACAAAGACCTCGACAGACCGCGTCCACTACATTTTACACGAAGTTTTGGGTATGAGAA
Organism: Metallyticus violacea; assembly: GCA_030762175.1. NCBI lineage: Eukaryota > Metazoa > Arthropoda > Insecta > Mantodea > Metallyticidae > Metallyticus > Metallyticus violacea. Next base: position 78,732,151 of record CM060842.1, on the reverse strand, counting down.
AGCTTTCAGCTCGATGTGCCGGTTTTGTTAACAATAGACCAAAGGTGAGTTTCTCCAACATTTTATAACAGTGGATGAAACATGGATTCATCCCTACATGCCAGAGACGGGAGGAGCAGTCCAAACAATGGGTGGCAACAGGTGAAAGTGCACCAAAGAAAGCAAAAACGGTTCAATCTGCACGAAAAATTACGGCTACGATTTTCTGAGCTTTTCATAATGCGGTGCTCGTAGACTATCTCCAGAAGGGCAAATCATCACCGGGGAAAACTACGCTTCACTACTGGGCCAACTGAAGGTTGCTCCAAACATTGCGAAAAAGAAAGTTCCCTTTAATCACGATAATGCGTCTTCACACGTCTGGGTTTATTGCTGCAAAACTACATGACCTTCGCTTCCAGGTGCTTCCACATCCGCCATATTCGCCGGATTTGGCTCCCAGCGATTACATTTTGTTCCCAAACCTGAAGAAATGGCTGAGAGGATGAAGATTTACATCAAATGATGAGGTTGAAGTTGAAACTGAAGCTTATTTTTCACAGTTGGACAAATCTTATTTTACTGAGGATATTAAAAGGTTGGGAAGGCGCTGGATTTAAATGTATAGCTTTACAAGGTGACTGTGTTGAAAAAAATAAACATCGACGACGACGATAATAATAATAATAATAATAATAATAATAATAATAATAATAATAATAATGATGATGATGATGATGATGAATATTATTATTATTATTTCCCTAAATCTTGCGTTTTTGGAGAAAACTTTTAGAACACCCCTCGTATGGGTAGACATTTGTGGAATATTCGGGATTTTTAACAAAAGTGACATAACATATGCAATGTTTAGTAAAGAGTTGTTAGGGTTACTGAGTTGGTGCGTTGGCTGAATTGTTTGGACCGGGAAAAAAAGGAATAGCGGTTGAAAAAATTCTGAAATATTGGTATAGAAATATAGGATTGGAAGATGATATAATTAAAGCATGAATGAATTTACAAAGAGCAAGTTGATACTAATAGTTGATTGAACGGGTTAAAACAGTATTGGAAAGAATTGGTATGGAGATGTGTGGTATTGGGAGAAAATAATATAACAGGATTTTGGAAGAAGATTAGAAGGAGATGAGAAGATATACAGAGGCGAGAAATATGGACAGGTAATAACATTTCTTTAAGATTATAAAACACATTAAAAGTAATATGTTATGGAGAACATGATTATAATTGTGATAAACAAGGAAGGGAAGAATTTGCATGGATACGCACAGGTGTGCATAACCCAGAAAATTAAAAAAAAAATATCGTTTTCAACTCATTTCAGTTACATTTTTTAATGGAACATGGTTTTTCTATCGAGCAGAAAACTAGAGCTTAGTGATAACAGAATTGGTTTCACTACTCTAAACCGCATACCTTCTGAAATATGTAAAGTTTTACACAAACCATAGTGAGTCTAGCACATCCCACTGTTCAGTGTACTAGTGTTTCCTGATCTGGTCCATAGATATTTGGAAACAGTTGCAATATAATACATTCCTAAGTAATATTTTGTTTATGAATGAAGCTGTTCACAAATCTTGGTAATGTGAACTTGAGGAACATGCACCCTGGTCCGCGCAAAATCCCTACTGGCTTCATGAGACTGCTCATCAACGACAGTGGAGTGTCAAATATGTGGTGCGGTGTCATTCGCAACCTCGTTGTATTTTATCAGGAACATTAAACGGACAGCGATACTCCTAATTTTTGCAAGACACTCTACTCTTTCTCTTGGAGGATGTGGGATTGGAAACGCGCCTATCAATGTAGTTCCAGCATGATGGGTACCCCGCACACTTTGCTTATGTTCCCAGAGAAGTTGTGTATGCAAAGTTTACAAATAAGTGGATAAGATGTGGTGATCCAGTGAGATGCCAGCTCGGCTTCCTTACTTGACGCCATTAGATTACTTTCTCTGGGGCGCAGAGAAAGATAGAGTGTATCGGGAACTATCTAGAGAACAGAAACAGCGTATTACCGCGGCGTGTGGGGCAATATCTGTAAGAAACATTACAATCGTGCCACGCTTGCTTGTTCACTCTGTCCACAAATGCACTGATGCAAACGGTGGTCACTTTGAACATTTGTTGAAGTGACGCAGTTTCACCAGATAAGACATTATTGATTATTTCTGAGTGCGTTTTCTATGTTAGATATAATTTACAAATATGAAGTTTCTTTGAGTTATAGGCCACTAGCAATTTTGTTCAGGAAAGTAAAATCAATTCTGTTATCACTAATTCAACCCCTAGTTTTCAGTTTGCTAGAAAAACTACACATGTTCCATTTTAAAAAATGTAATTTTGAAATGAAAACGATTTTTTTTAATTTTCTGGATTATGCTTAACCTCCCACTGTGTGAGTCCCTGACAGGTACATTCCTGCGCAACTAGATTTTTGACATCTTATTTAATTTCTAAAATATTTGAGGTCGCAGAGTTAGGTGAGACACACCCATATATATAAATGATATATATAAATTAACAGTAATTATGATAGTAGAAAAAGATAAAACACTATTTTCTTAGTGTTTTATCTTTTTCTACTATCATAATTACGTTAATTTGTTACATTGTTAATAGTGTTACTTTATTTTTATTTTTCTTATATATATATATATATATATATATATATATATATAGCAGAAAAGAATAAAACATTAAGAAAAAGTCACAGATTAGTAATAGCTATTATTAATCCGACTTTTTCTTAGTGTTTTTATCCTTTTCTGCTTTTCTAATTATTGTTATTTTAGTTACATTGTATATTATTTTTTTTAATTTATATTATATATACACAGGCAGACTCTGTATATATTGTAAGATACAGATATTTTTGGTAATCAATGGGCTTCTCAGGAAGCTATGTTGAACCACTTATTACATTGTTTATTCTTTCCCAAATCTCTCTCACCCCAAGTTTACATTTTTAAAATACAAATGCTCCTGTTTCTGAAATTATTACGAGTAAAGTATTAAGAATTCATCATCAATTAGTTAAAGTAATACAGTTGATTAATGCTTAAAATTTCCATGCACCTTTCTCAAAAAAGAGAGAGGAAAAAAAAAAAAGAAAAAAAAAACCGAGCAGAATAGGTTTCGTATTTTTAAAAATGTGAAAAATTAGAGGTTTGAGAAAATAAAATTAACATCTTGAAAAGTGCAATGATAAGTAACAATATCCTATATAAAGGTGTGCAAATATTTATTTTTTTATCTTAAATTTTTTCAGAGAAAAAGATTTGCGAAGTTTACATTAAGAATTCCTAACAAAGAGGATAAAAAATAGAAAAGTGATGCTTGATTGTTTGAAATTACCGTTAAACAGAATGAAATATTTTTTAGCTCCACCAATGTTATAGTGTAACTAAAGCCAATAATACAAATTATGTAAACTAAATCTTACACTCAAATTGCAACAGAAATAATAAGTCAAGGATAAAAATGACGACATTACAAATCTAGAATACATTAAACGGACTTAAAAAACACGAATCCAATGTAAACTGCGAGGATAAAAAAATGATATACTTGTATCTCATATATCAATTAAATCCAAAATAGAAATGCACACCTGCTAGACTTTCAAAAGCTAAGCCTATGAGTTAACTCGATTCCATTAGTTACCAAGTAAGATTTATAAAGTAAGTTAAACAAAAGTTATAATTCCCAAGAAGGTTAAATAGAATTTGTACGTATTTCCGATCATAGCTGCTTCCAGGCGCGCCAAATTATCTTTCTAAGGATATCTATGAGTTTTCGTTCATATACAAGACAATATTCTAGTAGATGTAGTAGGTTATATATTCCTTATTTGTTTCTCTTGTCAATTCTGCTTCCTTTTTTATTTTTAATTAATTACAAACGGATATTTCGACGAATTGGTAATTTCATATGGAGCTTATCTCTTGATATTTCCGCACAGCACTGTAAACAACGATAGCAGGTTCTTGAACTGTTCTGCTGATTGAGATACAATTCATTTGTTGTTGCAATAGACCACAAAAAATAGTGGAAGTACTAACTGCTAAACATTCGCTGATGCAATCTCTCTTATTACAGACAGATCAATTCGGTACACCACACGGCAATGTAGTGAGAGATGCTTTAGTGTACTGCGAGTACATTAAATTTAATAATCTGTTAAGTCGGTTGATATTCTAGTGCTGCCAAGAGTGTCAAGTTTTGCTGCGTTGGCGTGCCGAACTAATCATTCCATTCGTGTACTACCATAGACAACTGACAGAATTACAATGAATTTGTATTAATTTTTCATTACATATTTAAGGCTAAATTAAACGCCTCATCTGATAACACTGCTCCTACCTCCAGAGCGGCATGTTCCACGGTTGCAGGGATGCCGAAAGTACAAGAGTCGTAACATAGTTACTATTATTTCAACGTTTGTACCGCCGTCATAGGTCAATTTGTTAACATCATTTCATTTGTAATTGTTACAAAATTAAACTCACTATTAGCTTGTTCCATTTTTCAAAGAAACAGATGTTAATATTCTTTATTATTATTATTATTGAAAACAAGCGCTTATACACATAATTCCGTCCCGTTTTTTCAAATTATTTCCTGAATGTTGACTGTCATTTTTCTTCGGTAATGTTACAAACTGTTCATATACAGCCCCACCGCAGCTTCACGTGATTCAAATAGATAATCACGAAGCTTCTCTTTTACTTTAGGGAATAGAAAAAAAAATCACAGTGGCCAGACATGGACTGCATGGGGATGGACAAATATATGTGGTAGAATTCCATGCAGACCTGTCTTTGGACGTTACAGTCTAAGCGCATCGAAAACTTTCGGCAGACATTTCGTAGAGTACATCTGGCAGTGACTGTATTTTGTCCCTAGCAGAGCAGTCGAAACATAGCCGTTTGCTGAGAAGAAAGAGCAGATCGTTTTGCCAAAGTTTCTCGATCTCTTCAGTTTGGCTGGAGGATCCAGACTGACGATTGGCGCTCATTTTTTTTGGATCATAATTTCCAGCTCTCTTCACCTTTTGAGGTTAAATATGCTTTTTGATCTTCCTCAGTCAATGTTTTCTAGCCTTTTTTGGCATTATTTCACTGGCGCTCTTATACCGTGCGATCAATAATGCTTTCCCCCGCGGCGCCGTTTTTTTCCCCCTATGAGATAACCACAACTTGTATACCGCACAGTGGAGGGGGTCGGTCCTGGTGGTGTAGTGGTAACCACACTTGCCTTCTAAACCTAAGATCGCGGGTTCAAACCCGGCCAGGGCCGATGGATTTTTTCGGGCGTAAAAATCCTAAGTATGGCTTCCTTCGGAAGGGAAGTAAAGCCCGTGTCGCACATTTACGGCACGATAAAGAACCTCAAGCCTGAAAGAGAGGCCTCTGAGCAAAATTTATCTGCCGTTTCACGCCTTGAATTGAATGGAACGCTGATGACCGGAGATGTTGAAGAGCATCCGTAAATAAAACAAATCAAACTCAAAACGTGGAGGGGGTAGAAGCCTGCTTGCTAGCTTGATCTTGCTAACTGTCGCAGTCGTAGTGCAGCTGTTCCCGGGTGTGTGTTGGGATTTTCGTTTCTTAATTCGACAATATGTGTATATATGCATGTATAAGTGTATTGTGCCTATGTATTTACAACCGCACAGCGTGTCTTTATGGTACTTATATGTTAAATCAGTGATGGAAGAATCATAGGACCATTTTTTTTCTTGCATGCAGTTCATTCATTCTGTTACTTATGTCAATACCATAAACCTTTTTTTTTTAGAGGATTAACCGACAGGGAGCGTGATCATACATTTTTTCAACAGGTCTCTGCCAATGCTCATGAGAATAATTCCATGAGAGCAATTCACAATGTGTTTCTACAAGACAGAGTTATTAGTAGGGATTTGTGGTCTCCTCCGTCCCCAATTTAACATCCTGCGATAATTATATTTGGAGTAAATTAAAAAATGCCGTGTGCATGAAATGTATACCATACGAGAACTCAAAGGTAATATTCGCCAGGAAATTTTCCAGATTTCTTAAAATGAACTATAGCGAGTGCTGAATAATTTCCTAAAGAGATGCCAAAAATGTATGGATAATGAAGGGCATTTGATAATTCAGTACGCAATTAATCTTTTAAAATTGTTTGTGTATTGTTATATAAACCTCCCGCTAAACAGCGAGTCCCGGCTAACCAGCTAACGAGCGGCGCGCTCGCCCATTGGCAAAAATACTCCGGGGGAAAACAAAACTGATCGCATGGTATTTGCGGGATCAAGCGACTGCAGGAGTTCCTGACATTATTCTTTTTTTTTATTTTATTTTTTTTTTATTTACTGCTGCAGTTCCAATATTCAGACCTTATTGAGTCTCGGCATAATCTTCCCGAAACAAGCTCTACTTCTATCATATTTTTATCTGTTGTTGCTGTTAAGGGCCTTCCTCTCTTAAATTCTGCAAGCCATCGATAAATTGCGAAGCGAAGGGCAAAGACCCCTAACTCAATGCAATGTTCTCTTTCTCCTAAAACAACTATAAAGTCACAAAAAATAATGGCACGCAAATGTTTCATTTAAGATTCATCCTCGCACGTGATTCTACAACCACAGATATGCTGATGCAACACATGGTCCAGGAGCGCTCAGATTTGCATATGTTGCACAGATCAGATAAAAACAGCTGCGTTAGCTTCTTATTACTCATTGCTGATCATTCTCAAAACTTTCTGTGACCCTTGTATTAGGGAGAGAAAGAAATCGCTAATGAATCACCTGCCCAGAGCAGAGTGAACCATTTATAACACGCTCTGCACTAAACATGTTGCCTGCATTAGATAATAAGCAGACACAGTGACAACAGAGTGGAGAATAATCTCTGTATTCAAGTTGATTTAAAATTGTTCTACTTTTTTTTAATGAATTCGTTTATCCTTAGGCGAGAAATTATGCGTGTAAAAATGATCATTCTTTATCGAACAGCCCTCGTAATTCAGGAGATAATAGGCACTTTAAGTAGGTAAATCAGTATAATAAAAGGATTGACAGAATAGTAAATGCAGTGGGCCCACGTTCTGGAGCTTACGAAAGATGAAACAAACAACTCGAATATATACGGGGGTCATTACCAAAGGTTGAGACTCGTCAAATTGAAAGTGGGTAAACTCTCTCCGACTGTTGGCATATTTTCAAAGTCCTCTCCACCACAGTCTATATACTTTCCTATTATCATCACCATTATAAAAACAAACTCACTTATCAAAGTACTCCTTGCAACTAATTTTCCTCTAGGGTGAAAATTTCATTTTCATATGCAGCCACAGCCTCTTCCGAACTGGAAAATCGGTTTCCTCGCATGCATTTTTTTCACCACTGGGAAGAGAAAATAATCGTATGGAGCCAGGTCAGAACTGAGAGCGGATGATCACGATTCTGACCTCAGTGGACTCCAAGAACTGGATGGTGATTTTAGCCGTGTGAGCGGGGCGTAGTCATAGTGAAGCAGGATCCCCTCCAGCGTTCCCAGAGCTTGTCGACTGTGGTGTACCATCGAATAGTAACCGTCCTTTGCTCCTCCAGAGCAATTGTGGTCATGTGGCCACTTTTTGAAAAAATGTGGACACCCATTTTCTTCCCAGCATTTCTGCCCCTCTTCACTTTTGTTATTGGATTGTTATCTGGAAAGATCCAAACTGCCGACTGTTGTTTGGTCTCCGGCTCAAATTGTTTCACCAGTCATCACACATGATGACATCAGAAATACGCCTTGAGCTCCTTCCGTCGATTCTCTGCAACATTTCTTCACACCATTCGACGCGGGTGCGCCATTGTATTTAATTGTGGGGCTCCCATCGGGAGGAAACCTCTCTGACAGGAAATGATCGCGCAGGTTTTTGATACTGCTGGCGATTCAATCTAGAAGGCTGCCTTGATGTCCTTAAATGTTAGGCGTTTGTTTTCGCGCACCATTTTTTTTTCTACCGGAATGCTGTTCTCATTCACTGCCATTGGAGAACTCCCGCTTCTCTTCATCTTGCAGTGAAGTTTGGCCCCTTTTATATTCCGCAAATCAGCGAAAAATTGTTTCCCTAAAGGAGTAAGGTCCCCAAAAGCCTATTGCAAGCAATCAAGGCTTTGGGACTCATTTAGACCGCTCTTGAAATCATAAAGAATCATAGCGCGAAAGTGCTCTCTCTCTCTCTAGCTCCATCGTAACGACTGGCCGCCTGTGCACGGGAGGAGTTGTTTACCGTCACATTCTGCAATGCAGGAATGGGAAGGGTCGCTACCTGATACCGTTTTACTTGTAAAGGATGGGACTATCACATGCCACGTTACTTTTATATGATAATCATTTACTTTTGATCTCAAACTTTCATAGTAATCCTCACAGTAGTATTATAATGGAAAATTGTAAATTGATTATGTAAGTTTGTAAAGGAGATACATGGCACAATGGCATTTCTCATGGTACGACCTACACCTTTTTGAAGCAGTTAAAGCAGGAAGAATTGTGGATACAGCTGGCTAGTGCAGAAACAGTTTTGGAAATTTTTAATTACTTTTAACAAATGTTGTGCAATTAATAGTTTTTGAAACGTTCTGTTCTAAACAACCTATATTTTAACAGCTTGATTCTGAAGAAATTAAATAGAATATTCTTATTTGTTCTTCATTATACACTTAGGCATTCCACAAAGATCTGAATATGGTGTTGAACCATATAATGTGTACTATAATTTTAATACTCTTCTTTGAAGCACTTACCACAAGAAGAAAAGAGTCACGCGGATTTTCTTTGTCCTATATTAATGTTGTGCGTCATCTTCATACACACAAGTACTGTAAAGTTACACATTATTTATATGTTACTAGTTTTTCATAGGAATTTGTTTATTTTTAAAGTTTTGTAAAATCCTGTGTTCCTAGGCTTTGAACACATGTTTTTAGCAATTCTATTTCCTTTGCTAAATATATATTCTAAAACATTTTCTACGCGTGCAGGCTTCACCAGAGAATGTTATTACATTTAATTCCTTCTTGCCCACTTAATTTTTAGAATAATTTTGATTCCCGAATGTGCAAATGTTGCAACATTGTCTAATTCCACGTAGAGTGTTCACGAAAATAGCATTCTGTAATTCTGTAAATCGTGTTGAATAGCAAAAAACCCTATGGTGCCGCGAGAGAAAAATGTACGACGATAAAGTGGGACCATAAGATCTGAATTTTGGCATCAAGCTATAAAATAATGGTTTGCCTAGATAGCAATTACAACTCTGAAGTTGATTAACATGCGATAAATTTAACGCTACTGATTTTAAAAATGCTGCACTAAATACAAGATGTACTTGATAGGAAAACGGGCGAAGGGCTGGTTGTACTGTGCTGTATTACTAACATGTGTATTTTCTGCTATACACTGTTGATATACATTTGTTAAACCGGAACGGCTTTTTACTTCGGTTTGTTCCAGTCGTTCGTATTTATTTTAGACAGTACTGATTAGCAATACCAGGAATTTTATCGGACGCATTTTTTTATTCGTCGTAATACACAATACCAAGTGGCGAGTGATAAGAATTGATGCCTTATGCGTTCAATATGCTTGGAACCAGATGCTACTTAGCATATTATACAAAGAGTGCAAACAACTTGAGCCGCAATAGCCTTTGAAGTAATACCCTCCAACCAACTGTGACTTTCAATTCAATCTGTGCTAATGATATAATGAGGTGTTTTTCCTCAGAGGATGCTCTGATTACTAGTGTTACTGCTAAAGAGTTTCCTCACTTCCATTTAACCAGCTTATTTGGCGACAAGAAGGCGAGTGCGGACTGAAGTGCGAGGAGGACTTGCCCACGAAGAGTGTATGTGGGATACCCATGTTATCACATGTTGAACGATCAGATTCAGATCTTGCACACTCGCTGGACTGCTAACCATGGATGAGTATGTGACAACACTGTTATTGTTTATGTGACACATTCCTCTCGCTTGCCTTCTTTTGATCGCCAGACTATACTTTTCTGTTGATTTTGACATTTATTTTTCTTGCAATCTTTAATTACTCATAAATTATATATTAAGAAAATGCAAATATATCGTATGTATTTACCTGAAGAGACCATTGATTTCCAAAACAAAAGCCAAAATCAAAGCATTCCTTTGGATATTTTTTGTGGATGGGTATTAAAATTTAATGATCCACATATGTGAAGGACACATGCTGAACTTGGTGCAGTCACATGATCGACTATTTTAACTGAGCCTATTCAGTATTGAAGCGAGTGCAAAGTGTGATAAATTTGCCATACCAATTTTTTTCTCTTTTCTCTTCAGTACAGCTATGTCAGGTATAGTTATGGCATCACACAACAAAAGTTTGCCAAATTTAAATGACTGGAGGGTATTTTAAGCCTATATGCACATACAGAACCATCAAATAAAATATGAGCAGTGAGCGAACTTCATTGTCCTTTCATAAACGTGTGTCATTAATTTTGTAGATGTGGAAATGAAAAACAAGTAGCTGAGTGTAAAGTGTATCACTGCAAATACTGAGTTGGCCAATAAACCCAGCCTGAATATAAAGATATTAAAAAGAGGGGGGGGGGGGGCATTAATGCACATCGGTAGTGCTTGACATAAGAACACAGCAAACCATCTCATGCTGTATGTCAGGGTTCGAATCACACGTTTTCACGAGAGGGAAAGTTAAGTGCATTTTACTAACATAATTATATAAAAATATTAATCATATTACCATAAGCTAGGTCAATAGTAGAAAAGAAAAGCCTTTTAATGTTTAGATAAAAATATTTTAAATAATAAGAATACACTGGCCGAATTTACAGGAAAAATTTCCTTTGATGTGACGAAAATCTGGGAGTCTTTTCTATGTGGAGTGTATTTTACAGAATGACGTCCACTCCTCATTCACTCTGTTGCAAACCGTTATAATAATGAGACATTGCCAATTAATGACCACAAATATCACAGACGCTGGTGTTTTTGCTGAATTCGATTCCGGAGTTTAGTAAGTGTTATACATGACATTAAAACCCTTTTCGTATTCTGCGGAAGACACTGGTATTATTTGTATCCTATGCATCGGTTCCCTTAATGTTTCACCAATAATTCCCCCCCCCCACTTTCTTGAACTGCAGAAATCCTTTAAAATTTTTCACAATAGACAGTCTTTGAAGGTTCTAATTTCAAATATTACATAAGAACTCTATTTTTTCGCCACCAAATAATATTACTTAATTTTCTTCGTATGGCACCAGAATTTATTTAAAACGGCAGACTCTTTAAAAAATGAATTGCAACATCTTGAGGTCATAATGTTCACTAATCCTTGAAGGTTGTGAACGATTTTTTTTTTTTTAGCTTTGTTCAAAGGTTCGGAGATAGGATGAATTTTGAATGTTTTTGTAGCTGAATATTCAACTTGGGCAGCTTGAAGTTGAACACCATTTTTGTTTTTCATTGCAGTCATTGCAGTCAATGCATTACAAACTTTATGTCTGAAGAAGCAGTTGTAGTTTCAAATTTTCTACATTGCAGATACAGTGGAAGTGATCCAAAACATCCCTAATTAGAAGCAGTTCCATGATGAAATTCCATGAATTTCTGTAACAATCCACGAAGTGTTGCTCTGCTTCGTTAAGACAGTGAATGTTCGTTTTATCGTTGTGTAAAATAATACATAAATACATAATGATATATATATATATATATAAATAATGATATAATGATATATTATCATATATCATCTTTATATATTATCATATGACATCACAGCTATCACGGTATTGCACGAGGATGCTACCCAACGGATGTCAAACATTCCCCTTATTTTTTGTAAGTTTTAAGTGCCAATGTAATGGGAACTTCAGTCGTTTTGTGTTAGTTTTTCGGGCTCGCGCGAATATGTGAATACATTGTATTCATGAAAGACTTGAAATGGAGCAGAACAAACATGATATCATTATATGTTAATGTTGCAAGTTTCAGTTTATTCAAACAATGAATGACTACTTTATATAATACTGTCAGCAGGTTTTTCCTGTTGATGAATTTAACTCTACTATATAATAGAAATAGCTGAACGATGAACCATCATAGACGCAACGAACACAGATAATTAAGCATGCTTCGTTTGTTTGATTAGTGCTTTCATCAAACAAAATGCTGATAACACAACAGGAATAAACTTTGAACTTCGATACAACATATGTTTGCTAATGAAATGTATTATATTTGTACAAATGTAATCGGAATGAAGCATATGCATGGCTTCCTAAGTGCTTGCAATTCACTAAACTTTCGAAAATTGAGAATGGTTCACATGGGATAAGCTGTTCTAAAAAGAAGCGCAGTTATTTCTAATTTCTCTAAATGTTTATCTTCTCATTTCCTGAAACTTTCGGAGAGATATTCATTACTTAATTCTTTTTTTATGTAATTCAAATTTGATTCACAGTTCACACTTCTTTTGCGATCACTAATTTTATAATTATTTTTTGTTGTTGTCCGCAATTACCTTTTAATAAAAGTTGTCTTGATATGCATTTTACTGTCTTTAATAGCACCGTGATTTTTAATTTCTGAACAGTAAAAGCATATAACACCACCGGAACTGTTTGCTGAAAATAAAGGACGATTTGTTCTCCTTTTTAGAATCTCACTTGTCTATCATCCTTAATCTCACAATTTCCACTATATGTTTCACTAATATTTATCCCTGCCAATGCTGGAATATTTACCTGTTGAGTAGAAGACGTAAACCTATTACTTGACACTTTAGATTCTGATAGGCCTACATTTTATTTTGTTACTTTACACTTTTTTTTTATCACATATGTATCCATGTCAACTAATCACTCAACAACATCCATTCTCCTTGAGACATATTCAACTATCACAGAACACCAATCACTACTGCACTCATTGTCATGGCATATAATAAAATTCTATTATTTTCAGCTTAAAAGAAACGTCAGAAAATTGTAATATAACCTTTCAGAAAATAAAACAGTTTCGTTTGTTAGGAGATTTATACAGCTGCAATGCATTGTGCTGCTGCTCCATTTTCAGAATATCATTAATCATTATTATTAAGAAGAAATGGGCACTAATGTGCATAGAGAAGTAAATGTTCGTTTCCCGTGCGTCTACAATATTTCCTTGCCGTGAGCAGTTAGGGGTTTTGTTTTTTTATTACACCACTGAATATGATACTTTCCACACTCTTTGCCACACAGTTCACAAACACATGCACTATTGGGTTCGTGAAATGTTTTAACTGTGCATAATTTGTAATGAAAACTATGAACACTGAGTCTAGTTACTACATGTTGACATTAGTGCAGTACCGATACAAGATGACATCTAATGCATAGAAACCGAGTGGGTGGCCGAGGTCATTAAGGCGCGGACTCGTGAGCGGGATGTCGGGAGTTCTAATCCCGCCAGGACCGCCCTCCCTGACTGAGGTTTTTCCCAGGTTTTTCTCAGTTCACATAAATGCCGGGGAGGTACCCTAAACTTAGGCCTGGAACGTTTCTTCCTTAAAAATCCTTTCCAATTTAACCTTTCATCTCATATATCATCAGTGTCCACCGTCTATTGATCTGTTTATCTATTTCTGTCATTTTTTCTTTTCTCCTCTTGACTGTCCGAGTTCATGCTGTTGTTGGTAGTAGCAAATCACATCTTACGTCTTCTAGAATATTTCTTTTGTCATAACATAAATAAGCCTGCAATGGGTGGTTTTTGAGAGGCATAGCGTGTTTTTTTTTTTTTTTTTTTTTTTTTCCCCATGCTTTTCATGTTGCGTTGTGAAGAATTCCGATATCAACGTCAATCCATATATGATGACAGGTATGATCTTTAAACGGAACAGAGTCGTCTGTGGTGCCTCATTGTTAAAACGGGCGTTAAACACTATTAAAAAACCGGAACCGTTTCATGGCTGTTTCCAGTAATAGGCATGGGAGGTTCTTTATGTCGTTCATGGCCAATAGGGAATGCGTGGTTTTTTCTTGGAGGTGTGTCGTGAAGGTTTCTCCATGCGGTAGTATTTGCAAGCTGTTTAAACTTCTGGTTGTTCTCCCGCACAATTTTTCTTCGTAACGAGTCCCAGTTTTCCACCATTACTGAATACCATGGCTATGGGTTTAGACTTGTTGATTTATAGACCGCTTTGGTTTGCCCGTATAAGATTATCCAGTGCTTCTTATAAATCTTTCCGGTTTTTTTATGCAATGGCCACGTAATCGGCGTGCAGACAGATTTTAACATGTTCGTTGTTCCTTTTTATTGCTTAATCATATCTCTTCTAAAACTGTGGCATTGTCATTAATGATGACATAGTTGTTTATTAGTTTTTTTTGTGTTGTTTGTGTTTAGTGTTGTTGGGTCTTCTTGTTCCACGAGATTTCTTTAGTTTGGTCATGATGATGTTTCTCTTTAATAGATCAAATGCTTTGCGGAAGTCCACAAACAATGTAAATAATTTACCTCTCGTTTCGCGTTTGGCTTCCATGTTGTCTTCCATTCAATTTTTGATTGCGTGTAAAGTGCATCTGCCTTTGCGAAACCCGAACTGTTGTTCAGGTACTTGGCGGTCTCTTGGTGAGAATTGATCATTAATCATTATGAAGAAACGTCCCCTCCCAAATCGCCCTCGCTAATTCGAACTTTGCCTTATGCCATGTACCTTTATAACCATCACTTATTAATTTTTAGTAATATATTTACACCATATTTAGGAAATACTAATCTGGTCTAACTCATGGTAAATGCATTAGTAACTATGGTAGAATTAAAATATTAATTGATATTATAGAAGTTGACCTAAAATGGTTTTTAACTTTTGCTTAAATTTTTTTGTAAGGAAGCAGAAGACTATTAAGAAATACTGCTAACATCCAGCAAGGGGTTGAATGCTGACAGCTAAGCAACCAAGTTTGACTCTAGCTGATTTAAAATTATAATTTTTCACAAAAAATAACAATTAATATAATTTTGAGTAATTTTCATAAAATTCCAAAGAATAAACTATGGGATAGTCTGAATGCACATTGATCTTTAATCCCTAAGTATCTGTGGAAATATGCAATTGCATCCTTTTGATTAATCACAGCTCTGATTGCCCTATCAAAACATATGAACAAGATTGGAAATTTTCCTTCACCAGTACCTTTGTGTAAACTTCAAGAAGATGGACCAGTATCATCAAAGGAAAAGCATTTGCATTGTTATCCATTCTACACAGGACAAATCTGTTGCTGATTCTTAATAGTAATAGCTATTCAAGAAATAAAGGATGAAATGTTTTCATAATTTCTGAATAACAACAATGAACTTTTCTATATAAATTCAATGTCTGGTGTTTTTTATTTATTTTGCATTGCAATTATTAAGAGTCCTAGAAGACATTAAGCATAGCATTACAGAAGTATTAATTAATTTTAACAAATTAATTTCCATTAAAAATATTTTACTTTATTGCTATATTATTAACCATTTGTAATGTCTACTTTGATTCACAGTGTTTTAATGTAACAAACTTGGCTTCAGGAAATTTTACATAAGCAAAAGAGTGAAGGGAGAAATATTAATTCTAAACGTTAGCCAAGTCAATGAAATTTGGTCATGTGATAGCTTAGTTTAATTCAGTTGACATTGAATGAGGAGTAATGATTAATTATCTACAAAATACAAGATTTTTGATGGACCAGATGGCACTGATACAAAAAAATAACTCTGGGAATATGAACTCTGCAGAAGTAATATGTCAATAACCAGTTGTGAAAATTAGGAACATTTTTGATGTGCAGACGACCGAGAACATTTATTTTTCTATTATTTTTTTATAAAACCATTTAATGTTGAACAGTTAAAACAATAATACTTTATATCCCTTTGTGCTTTATCTGCTGTCATTTTCTTGTTTTTCAGTTTAAGTAAAAACTTATAAATCATCATCATTGTCTTACCAGGATTAGGCCTTAGGCCTGTTCTGGACCCTGGAGGATCATATGAACTATTCATTTTTAGTTATACATAGCATCCACAGATATCAGAGGGATAGGTAGTCAGCCCACCAACTCCAAAAAAAGTATATATCATTATAGTTAAAAATCATTAATCATGTAGCAACAAACTGTATATGGAATTTATTTATAACAAAAATTATTTCTAGAACATTTCAAAACAACACCACACAAGCACACAAACACATGTATGTATTAAATATTTTTGCTAAATACTATGGCAGATAAACCAAAATTAATTTATGTGACAACTCCAAATTACCCTAATTGGATATATGTTGTTCTTGATTTCCATTCTAGTTTGAGGAGATGAATACCATGGCTTTGGAGCAGCAGGCAAAACTCTTATTTTCACCAAGTTTAGAAATGACAGCAGTTATGTTTGGTTGCTTGTGCATCTTTCATCTATACTTTCTGGTAAGTAACATAATTTTTTATTATTCCATGCTCTATGACATTAACTACAAAATGCCAAGCAAATGTGCAGCAAAACAAGATTCATTAACACAAAAAAATAATTGTAATATTAGGTTATGATGAAGATCCAATTATGCACTTTCTGCATGAAGACAAATATTGAGTATCTGAATTTTCTGACAACTGCTTTTGCTGGAAATAGTTTTCTTAATTAATATGGTAGCAAGAAAGTTGTAGAAAAAAATTAACTATTTATATCACTAAAACAATTATATTCTCCTGGGCTGTTTTGCCATGGTCCATGGTTTAAATTACTACCATAGCTTTCACCAATGAGTTCAGTGAACTCCTGAGGAGTTAGGTGTTACTCTTCGTCCACTGAAGATGCCAACCGGAGTAGTTGGTGAAAGCTATGGTAGTAATTTAAACCATGGACCACGGCAAAATAGCCCGGGAGAATTTAATTGTTTTAATGACAACACCGGCCGTGAAAGCCTAAGAAGTACTAGAAGTACTATTTATATCACTCCTGAAGGATATAAATATTGATAAATATGCACAAATATACATTTATATATTTTTTGCAACTTTTATATTATTATGCATTATATATGGATATACAGTAAACAATGTCAAAATAGATGAATTCCACTATGAAATGTGCTGCAGTCATACATTCTATGACAAAACAGTACGCCCATTTATTTGCATTTATGGCCGATTCGTTTTCAGTGTTGCTAATTAGTACTAATTGCTAATACAGATAATAAATTAAATTATAACTTACCTATGTGCAGCTTTTCTGTACCATTTGCGCCCTGTTCCTGGATGATCTCCAGATGGAAATGGAGTAAAGCCAGGTGAAACATTGTGAGGTGAAATAACATCATTGAAGTCATAGACGTTGTTCTCCATTCTGAAACATGTGCAAGGAGCAATTTACTTGTTATCTGGTAAAACAATATATATTTTTAAGTTTAATAATATAGCTTGATATAAACATTTGATGCTTAATTGTATTAATCAAGAAAATTACAGATTGTTTTATTTTAAACCCCAAAGAAAATTTACAAACAACTTTTTTGGTTTTTAATAAGTGTTTTTATACGGATTCTTTAATTGTTATAAACGTTCACAAACGTTTTGTATATTTGTGATAGCAAAACAACGAAATCGACAAGCGAAATGATATGCAAATGGCAAATAATACATGTTCCTGTAGATTCTGCAGTTGACAGTTGTGACATACATAACTTAGGTTAAGCTTTAAGATATAAGAAGGACGCTTATAGAACTCACGCGTTAACTACGTCAATTATGGATTTGTTCCAATTAAGAATGAAATATACCGAATTCAGTTTAACACACCCCACTCAAGTGCTCTCACTTACAACACCTATTCCGCACTCGCAGACGACACATTGAACTATTGTATAAAATTTCATGAAGGGTGTGAGTGTGGGGGGGGGGGGGACTAAAACAAAAACAAAAAAACAGTAAACATGATCACCAACTTAAAGACATCAAAACTCCCACCTTGAAAAACTAGTGCTCAAGTGTATCTAAACGTATAATTTCATAATTATCAGTATAGAGTGCATTTAAATTATGCAAATGATACATTTTTGCTTATATTTTTAATGAACGGTATGCCCATTTTTTATTGTTAAATTTATGTGGTGTTGGTATAATTTGTAGCAGTCAAGGTGATAATACTTTTAGGAATTGCGATTATTTGTGGATATGTTGGCCGTGCAGTTGCATGTTGATTAATAAAATAAATATTTTTGAGGTGTGGTGAAATGCAGCATGTTCTATTTTTATTTACCCTTAAAATGTTCCAATTTTAGATAGGTTGGTGCATAAAATTAAGGTTTTAAAATAACTGCATTAGAAATGTTATGGTTACCCAGCTTGTAAAAAACGTGCTACTCAGCGAATTAAGTGTTGTTGTTGTGTTAGGGGCGCACAACAGCTAAGGTCATTAGCGGCGAATTAAGTGTGATGAATTGATACTTCTCAGCTTAATAATATAATAAAATGTATTATAAATTTTATGATAAGAATGTAAGGAAATGCAACCTAACCTTCTATAGTTAATTTTAAAATCTTATAATCCATCGTTATTGTGTGAACAAAAAGGAATGTTACTGTTCTGTTCATTATTTACCTGTTTTGTTTTTGTTCAAGATTTGAATCCTCTTAAATATTGTG
The DNA here is from genome assembly GCA_030762175.1 of Metallyticus violacea. NCBI lineage: Eukaryota > Metazoa > Arthropoda > Insecta > Mantodea > Metallyticidae > Metallyticus > Metallyticus violacea. The sequence continues at coordinate 78,713,432 of CM060842.1, read as the reverse complement.
TTTCATGTTTTTTTTAACCCATGATCGGAATTGCCAGAACTGACGTTTGCATGTAAAAGTTTTATCAAAATGTTTGTATATCACAAAGGAATGTTTTAGGTTAAGCATTCTAAATGTTGGAGTTATAACTATTTACATTAATGTCATTATTATGTAATGGTGTAAACGTAAGAGTTCATACATCAGTTTTTCCAAAATCTAATAGTTGTTACAATAAGATTAAGTGACATAGATACCACAATATAAGGAAATATTGTTTTCAAGATAATATATCAATGTTTGTGATCTTTTTCAAAGCATTTTGTGTTTTTATTAAAGTTAAATAGATAGATGTATTTATTAAACAGTTTTAGCTTTAACCACTCCATCTGAGATACCAAAGAAGCAGTAATAGTGGGAGAGTTTTAAGTCATTTTGGGTACCACTAAAGTTAATATGCCATTTTTTTTCAGTGATGCCAAATGATGATGACTATACATATGCAAAAGTGAAGAGGAGAGGCAAGAAGAATTTGAAATCTGCTTTGCAATGTGGTAATTCTGATGGTGATTCTGGTTCATGCAGTGTTGATGAAGATACAATTTTAAGGTAATTTTAAGGAGTTAAAGATTCCACTTAATAAAATAGAAAGCAATAGGAAACGTTTCTGTTATGCCAGGACTACTGCCATTAGGTCTGTGGAAGTGATTGAAACTTATTTCATATTAAGTAAAAGAAAAACCTTTAGAAAATTAAGAAAAAAGAATGGTTAAACTAGAACACTATGACATCGGCAATCATATCCATCATCAAAAATTCACATTAGAGCTCTTCAGCCACTAGGCCAGGTTCAAACCCTTTTAAGCCTTTATAAATAATTCACTCAGGATATTACACTGCATGAAACATATGTATGTGGTTTTATTTATTAATTTAAATGCTTTTCAATTAGGCAGGAATGGCATAATGTGATTCAGAACAAATTATGAGGCACTATGGAACATGAGTAACAAGACTGCATAAGTGACAGAGATACAGATAAGCAGAGAGGATTCCAATATGCAGTGCAGGTGTCATGTTGTGTGCAATTACATAGGTCTCTCTATATTGCTGATATAGCAACCATATAAGCATCAGAGTATTGCTAATAAACTGCTCTTTTTATGTGGTAGAAATGCATAATTTCACTTTGGCAGAAATGACCAACATAAATTTGATCTTTGGGACTGCTGAGTGGAATGGAAGAGAGGCAGGATGCTTGTATATGCACTTGGCCACCCATACGATATTTGTGAGGCAGTCTCATGCATCAAGAGATGGAACTTTTGGCAGTGTGATGTTATGGATAGCTCTGTTTCTTTCTGATAGGATGATTCCAGCACTAATCTTGGCATCACCTTTACTTCCTTGTATCTCTGCCAAGATGCAGTCCAAATGCTCAAGTTTGTTGTGATGCATTTTATGAGGCAATGTCAATGATGCCTGGAAGTTTGTTGCATTTGCTACAAGTAAAATCTCTAGGGATTTGTTCCACAAAAGTATGTAGTTATTAGTAAAATTCTGTTCCATAAAGGTTTCTGTTACACTTGTACTTTACAACTACATACTTGCAGGTGATTTTTCCTAGCTTTTTTCCACAGAAGTATTAGTAGTGTAGATATGCATTTTTAATAAACCATCTTGTTGGCCTTGGTGGTCTAGTGGTAACCATACTTGCTTCATAGACCCAAGATCACTGATTAGATACTGGCCAGGATAGGTGGATTTTCCAGGCATCAAAATTATAAGTATGTCTTCCTTTGGAAGAGAAGTAAAACTGTACCATGTCATAGATTTATGCACGTAAAAGAACCTCAAGCCTGAATGAAGAGGTACGCGAGCATAATTTATCAGCTGTTTCATGCCCTGAATTGAATGGGACGCTGATGACCTGAGATATTAAAGAGCGTCCGTAAATAAATCAGATCAGCAATGAAACCATCTTCACTTCCTGCTTGTAGCATAATCAGCCTTTGCCCATTCAACATTATATCTAAGAGTCCCTCTATAGAATCATAACTCCAAACCAATGGGATTATATGTGAACTATGAACACAAGTTTCATCCATGAAAATGATGGGGCAACCTTATTCTCTGTATTTCTTCATGGATCTTAAGTAAGTAAGTGATCCTTTTCTTCCGGATGTTTCCCTGCTCTACTAATATCCGCCTGTTATTTTTGGTTTATCTCCAGCAGAAATCCAGAGCCAAAATTATGTTGAAATACTACCATCAAAACTGATAGATTGATTTTTTTAGCCTTGTGTGGAATTTGTTTAGTTAGCATTGGTCTATATTTTTCAATAATGTAAAAATAATTTGTCATGCAAAACATGTATTCATTAAATTCATCCAAGGTAGCTTTCAGCCACATTTTAGATCTTTCCTTCTGTGGAGTAGATAAAGCTTCAGATGTTTCGGTTTCTATTTCCTTCAGCTCTTTACCTATGCAGTTTACACTTTGTGAGTAGATGCCAGTTGCTTGTGCCATCCTATTTTCAACCGTTTTTATATTTATGGCATTTCCTAATTCATCTTCTATTTTCATGAATTGGTAAACATTGCTAACCAATTTGAAAGTTTGGGAATGCAAATCTTTACCACTCAATTTACTCAACAAGGGAGGCATTGCAAAAATTAACCTGCCACTGTACTTAATGATGCATGTTTGAAACCATCTTTGCCTGTGCCATCCTTTTTTAACTGCTTTTATATTTATGGCATTTCCTAATTCATCTTCTATTTTCATAAACTGGTAAATATTGCTAATCACTTTGCAAGTTTGGGAATGCAAAACTTTACCACTCAGTTTACTGAACAAGGGAGGCATTGCAAAAATTAACCCGGCACTATACTTAATGATGCATGTGTTAAACTGTCTCTGCGATGTGTTCAGTATGGTGTAAGAGAGATACTAACCCAATTCCCCTATGAAAATGAATTCAACCAGAAACACTATTAGTCTTTTGCTCATTTGCCGCCGCTAAAAAATACATCTGTATGAATTTCAGTGATATTTTCTATCCCTTTATTTGATAGGTTGATATTAGGCCTACCACTAGTTCTTTATCATTTTCAGCCCTCTCATTTTACAGTGTTCCAAAATGATGGTTTTTAAGGAGTTCTGGCATCTCTGGTCTTGATTTTATTTCCAGTGATTTGTGGAAATTTATCCAAAAGATGTTGGAACACTTCTCCATTTTAGTTCATAAATTTAAACAATGTTCTTTATTAAACCGAACACAAAAGGTAAAACTTTACTGGGGTCTACCAAAGGAACAGGTTGAATGTATTTTGTTTGTTTCAAAGACTCTTGGAAAGCCATTCTTTCTTAACACAATGGAATGTCTCACTGCAATTATCCTATTTGCATAAAAAGCAACAGTACTGATAAGAAAAGTAAAAATTAGCTTCCAGTTTCAACTGCAAGGTCTGGAAATTGAAGATGAAATCAAGCTTGAAGTGGAATGAAAAGCTTACTCTCCTTTCCACATGCCCCCCCCCCCCCCCCCAATGATGATGCTGATAACAACAACAATGATAATGATGATGATGATGATGATAATAATAATAATAATAATAATAATAATAAAGTTCAGCACAAGTAGTACATTAAGGATGATAGATTTGTGTCAGTCAGTGTGACTTGAATGTGCTACTGTTTGTTAATTGTTACCCAGCAAGCCTCCAGTAGCCAGGCGTGTGCAATATACACTTGCAGTCTATTGCAGAATGCTGAACCTGTTGCTTTGCTGCATGATGTATGCAGCGGACTATTTGGAAATGTGCCACTAGATAGTATCACTTATCCCATTGCTAAGATAAGTTTATTTCTTTGACTTAAAGATACTCTTTTAGGAAGAATACACTATGCAATATCGAACAATTAATTTGTTTTATATCAAAGAGTATGCATAAGGCATTTAGTTATGTCATATATAGAGGTATATTGGTCTAATAATTTGGCAATAAAAAGAGATTTCATTATTGCCAGAATAATGAAAAAGATTACCAAGCCATAAGATATGAGCCACTTGGTGTAAAATTGTGATTTTTGTTTGCACATATTCAGAAAAATGATATGACTTGAATTGCAGTGATTATCCAAAACATATAGACATAGGGGTAATACAAACTTGTATGTGCACATGCAGTATTTTTCCTGCCCCATAGCCATGCTGCAAATCATCACTCAACTGAATTGATAAGTCCCATGTTAGTACAATTAAACTTGCTTTGCTGCTCATTTGTTTAAGGACAATGGTACAGAAATTTCGTTCCAACTGTAACTATGTGTTTTAAGTGGGGTGATTTGGCTCTTGATTTCAGAGCCTTGTAGTTTAAACTGATAACTATTTTTTTTGCATGTGACTTTTTTTATGATATCGCTTATGTAACTAACATTTAAAGGTATGTTTTGGCACATACTTCTTTTGTTAGAAAAACTGCACTGCAGGCAAAGAAATATTGCTATAACTTAATGTCACACAAATATGGTATATGTATTCAATGAATTTACTGTTTTAAATCACTTTTTCTGGCAGATATTTTCTTCATCATTTCAAAATAAATTGGAATTCATGAAAATTCATTTCCATTATAGAGAAAAAAAGCTCTTAGACTTAGTTTTGAACTATCTTGAACAGCTGGCATTCTTTTGAGAATATTAGAATATTTAGTTTTTTCATAAGGCCAGTTGCATTATTGCAATGCCATATATCATCCTCCACAGAAAAATGCTTTACCAGGGGATTCAGACAAGCATGAAACCTGGATATCTTAGCACTTAAGCTTTGTACAATAAAGAGCAATCATTTTATTTGACAACATGCCTTTATTAATAATTTTGATAAATTTATACTATGAAAATGAATACTGTATTAGATTGCTCAGTATAGGGTGACTCCAAATAGTTTGAACATAAGGTCTAAGACAAGGATGTAAGTCAAGTTCCATACTGTTTAACCTATTTAATAATGATATTTTAGAGGAAGTTAGCAAAGTTAATACCCACAAACCCACAATTGACAATGTCGAGATTCCAGGACAATTATTTGGGATGATTTGGTAGTGGGGTTAATTACCAACATTGGTTTAGCGAAATCAATTGAAGTAATCTCTAAATTTTGTAAGAAATGCGGACTAAGAATAAATACTGGGAAATAAAAAATTGTGGTATTTAATAATGGAAACAAGTTATGCAACAATGAGAATGGTACTGGGAAGGGGCAGGAATTCAGGTGGTTAATAAATTTGACTATTTGGGTTTTAGACGTAGCAAGAAGGAGGATGGAGGGAACAAAAAAGAAAGGTTCTAGCAAAAGGTAGGCTAGCTTTGAAAGCTATTACTCTCTGTAGGCATAAAGTACCAGAAATGCATATAAAGTGGTTGGAAAAAATATATATGGTAGTAGTAGAGGATAAAATGATGTTTGGGGTAGTGATGAGGGATGGCTAAATGTTGATTTGATTCACAGGAATTTCTGCAAACAAATTATGGGCTTACCAAAAGCTCACCAAATGCGGTTGCACAAGCTGAATTAGACAGAGTAGGGAGTAAATGAAAAATAATGATAAGAATTCTGAAATATGAATTAAGAATCTAGAAGAGAAATGTATTTTGAAACAAGAGAAAGTGAGGGAAGCAAATACTTGGGCGAATAGAATCAATGAGATTATGAAAAAAATCGGCTTGGGTATGGTGTGGCATGATAAGAGTAGGTAAAGAAAGAGGTTTTTGGAAAGAAATTAAACAAAGAATTGATGATATGGAAAAATGGTAGATATTAGGTAGTTTTAGTAACGAAAAGTCACTAAGGGTTTATAGGGGGTTAAAGGAAATATGGGGCAGAGAAAATTATGGAGATGAGGGCGACAGGTGGATGAGGGAGGGAATTGCATGGGTCTGGACAGGGGTAGTGAATCTGAAAGGAATAAGAGGTTAAAATGTACAGGAATATTTGATGTGTGGGATGCAAGATAATTATCGTCATAAATTTTGAAATGTGGAGAAACCAAAGGATTCAGAAGTGATCTAACCTAACAATAAAGATAAGGGGAAATAAGTAGGTTAATATGAAAACAAGGCAGAAAATTTTGGAATGTGGGAATTATTTAGGTAAGGAAAAGTTGATAAGAAACACAATTTAAGCTGAATTTTGATTGAGTTAACTTTTAGATGTAAGTTGCCTGATAGTTGAGAAACTGCAAGGTTGAAACTATTTGGGCCACTTTGTTACACAGCAGCTCGGGAAGATTTACTAGAGTGACTATGGTTATATTTGTTTATGAGACTGAATGATTGTAAAATTGTACTGTGGAAACTTATATTATTAAGTGGAAATGAAATTCAATTCAATAATAATTTTGATGATTTTTCTCAAAGTAGAACCCATATTAGGATGCAGTGTATCTGTTCCAGCACTTCTGCATCTTCATAGATATGTTGGAAACCATTTTGGACATATCCTTCAGAATTGCCTTTGCAGCCTTCACCACTTCTGATGATAGAAAGTGCTTCTTCAATTTGAGGAGAAGTCACACGGGGTTACATTTATTTATGTGAGACATTCAGCAACAATATTTATGTGCAGCCATGCAGCTTGTTGCATATAGTATGGCCTTGCATAGTTTTCCAGACATCTCTTAAGTATTGCCCAGTTACAGTTGTGTGCAGATAAGACATGCTGGTAAACCATTCCTTGAATATCAAAACATGAGATGACCATAACTTTCCCAGCAGAAGCAACCACTTTTGCTTTTGTGATGATTGAGATTTCCTCATAGCTTTGCTGTTTGCTCCCAGGATCAAAATGATGTAGCCAGGTTCCAGAGCAGAGATTATTTTAAAAGAAATTCTGCATCTTCCTGTAACAGCATCTTAACTGCATGCAAACTCCTTTTGTTTGGGAATCAGCAGTTTTTGAAACTTGCTGTGCATAAATACATCTCATATATAACTTTTCAGTGACAAATATCTGGGTGGTACCCATTGACATTTTCAGAATTTCTGAAAGTGTTCTTAAATGTTATTCGATGATCTTCTCTCACAATAACAGAAGCAGTGTTGTTTCCTTCTGTTAGAGCACAAATTGGATGACCAGGTCCACTTTCCTTTGAAATTGATTGTCTGCTCTCTTTAAACATTTTAAACCAACTTCAAGCTGTGCTTTAGGGAAGAAGAAACTCCATAGGCCTCGGCTGAAGACTTGTTGAGACAAAAGCAGAATTTGAGAGCAGCACATGATTGTGATCGTTGTGCGTCACCTTCATGTGCTGTTAGCAGAACTGAACATACCTCAATTTGCACACCTCTCACAAGTGAAAACAGTTAAACTAGTGGCATATGTACACATACACATTAAGCTAACAAAATATTGCAAAGTTCAATTTTAGTACGAAAAATAAAAAATTATGATCATTCTTTATTAAACAGCTCTCATTGAAGTTTCTATGTTGAAGTCTGGATTCCCAGTAGTTCTGGTTTGTGCTTTGTCAACTCGTCACAAGATCATTTAATTCATGAGTGATCGTATTAGGATTTCATGAGGATATATTGGCTGTGAAGTCAGGGTCATGGGATGTCAATGAACAAGATACAGAATATTTAGTATAGCTGCATTAAGTTCTGCCTCATGTCCCTCTTTGAACAAATCAGTAGTATAGGAGTCGGGAGGATGTGGAATAGTTCTTTAGAATCTAGTACAGACAATAGCTGGTGGAATTTTGGGATTATTAGACAGTCCACTTTTGTTTTTGTAAAGCCCTTAGATTGGAGGTATCATGCAAAAATAGAAATTGACTCTCCTTATGGGAACTGCAAAGGGCATAGAAGGCTGCATTTGGTTTAGCCAATCTCATAAGTTGATTAAACAAGTATTGCAGCAAATGTGTGGTGCTCAGCTTTAGCTCACATACCCTACTTTACAACCAGAATATATTGCAGTTTATTTGTGATTGGCATAGTATTCTTCTTTTGAAAATGTCACTTCACTGTAGATGTAAAAAAATTGTCTGCTAAGCACACATTCATACAGTATTTAAGAACAGAAGACAAAAATATTTCTCAAGTAAAGCACATAGGATCTCATAAAGACTTGAGTGTGCAAAATAGAACAAAACAAGGGAACACAGTATAGAAAAAGCATGTACATTCACAAGAGCTTCAAAAGCTGATGTTATTTTGAAAGGGTCACTTTGTCAATAAGATAATCCAGAAGTCATGAAAGGAACTCGTATTCATTCACAGCTGGTAAAACCACTACAAACCCTGATTTTGTGTAATACTCTTAAAGGATGGAACATCATCTTCTCTTCTAATTTGGCACTAGAAGAGAAGTGAGCCTTTGCTTGCTGCGGTGACTTCTGCTTCCTCTACTACCATCTTATGACTTCATTGCCAGAGGATAGTATTGCAGGGGAACATGTGATCAACAAGCCCCTGGATGAAACATATCCAGTCATAGTATACATCAAAACCAGAACCAATTGATATCATTGTATGATTCAGTTGAACTACACACTCTTAAGCTCACTTACTTTTCATAAATGTATGGAAATGGTTTTGAGAACATTTAGTTCCCATCTTCAGCCAGGCTAAAGTTCAACTGTCAGATCATTTGTTGAGTTGTGGGAATGTGTATTCTGCTCTGGTGGTGGTGTGATAAACTTGTAGTTTATGTTTTCATCTCCGACAATGTCGAAGTTCATTAAACTGTCTTTGTATTTGTAGATGTAGATTTTTCCCACGTTGCTAGTTCCGTAGGCCCTTGTACTGATTTTAATAATTTTGCTTTATTTATTATGTTGTGATTTTATGTCCAAAAATGATATGCTATTGCTGATTTCTCTATTTGTTTGTACTTTATGTTCCTGAAATGTTCCTTTAACCATGTGCCTATGTTTCTCTTTGTTTTTCCAATGTATATTTTTTCAAATTGTGCACAGTTTATTTTGTCAATACCTGCTTTATCCTCTTGTGGAATACTGTCATTAGCATTATCTATCAGTAAGTTTTTAACATTCAATCTATTAATTGGTGCCAACCTGATATTAAAAACTTTAAGAATATTCTGAAATTTTTTGTAGCACATGGATAATATGTGAACTTTTTAAAAATTAGCTTATCTTTCTTATCTTTTCTTGCTGAAAGTGTTGTGGTTTCTTTGATATGTTTTTGTCTCTTGAATTTCAGCACCCTTTTGTGTACTAGTTCTTTTTTAAAACCATGTTTAACTGTTGTTTCTTCTATTTGTTTGTATTCATTAAAATATTCTTCTTTACTAATTTGTAGGTTAACTAGCCGGTGTGTTAAACTGTTAATAACTGCATGTTTGTGCACTGTGGGGTTGAAACTGTCAGCTTTGATGTTATTATCTGCATGTGTATTCTTTCTGTATATTCCAAATCCAAGATTTTCTTGACATTTCATTATTTTAATATCTAGGAATGGCAACATGTTTTCTGTCTCTATTTCGTATGTAAATGATATGTTTATATCTTGTATATTCAAAATTTTTAAGGCATCATTAATGAGTTTTTTTGTTAACTATGGCAAATATATCATCTACATATCTGTGCCATACCTTAAATAAATATGGAAAAGCTGTGTTGATGTGTGTTTCAAATCTACTCATGAAGAGGTTAGTTAGAAATGGAGATAAGGGGCTGCCCATTGTAAGTCCTGCTTGTTGTTTATAAAATTTTCCTTTGAAAGTAAAAAAGGCTTGGTTTATGAAAATTTTTGACGTATTCTTTTATGTGTGTATCCTTAATTCCACTTGTTTTAAGCCAATCATGTAGATAAATAGGAGTTTTTCTTTTTGTATACTCAGAAACAGAGATTCTACGTCGAAAGATATAAGAATGTCAGAGGGATGTACTTTATGTCCTTAATTTTTTCTATTAACTGATATGAATGGTACGATGATATCACTTAATAAGATTAGCTTCACTGTACAAGTTCCAATTTACCTTTTAATTAAGAATTGTCATATTTGTGATCAATGGCCAAAATTTAGTAAGCATTTATAATTCCAAATTAAATGCTTTCAGATGTTGACACAAACTGGACTTACAGGGTTTTTAATTGGACATGTTTTGGAAACCTTTGTTCTCATCTTCAGCTGTTGACTGACTACTTAAGTTTTGGGCTGTTTGGCATGGTCATGGCTGGGTCTGAGTTGCTTCCCTGTCTACAATAGTTGGCTGAAATAGGGATATATAAAATTCGTTCAGAGGTGGAATGCCAATTTTAATTCATCATCTAAATTTTTGATAATGACAATTTTTTCCCATGTGTATAGCTCTATTGAAGTGTATATTTCTTTTAAAATGATGACTTCTTGCTTACTTTAGTGGTGGCGGTCTCAAAAATGAGCTGCCACTTATGATTTTTCCAATTATTATAGTCAGACATTTCTAAATGTCGACAGAGAAGAAATTCAAATCCAGCCACAACCACACCAAACAGCATAATTTACCAAGAAGTAAGTTTAACAGGTGAAGATGGGAACAAAGGTTCCTGAAACATGTCTTAATTAAAAATCCTATAAATGAAGTTTGTATCAACATTCGAAAACATTCAATTTGGAAAATTTCATTCATGGGTCAGCCAGACAAGTTGGAAGAGTGGACAGGGCAACCCAACAGTTGATGATAGAAATGCTAAAATAATGAATAATTAAGTCTAATGCACTTAGAAAGTTTGTACTCACCCATGTCACAAGAGCTGGAAATACCTATCTTTATTTTCTACACATTTCTGGCATCTGCTTAAGAAATTAACCATTAAGCTCTTAATTCTTGTTGCGAAATTAAATGAATCTTTTGATGGATGTTATTTTTAATTCAATTAAAGTGTGTAGATACTACCAAACCACTTGGAACTTGACATACCTAGAAATTTCTCACCATATCATCTCCTGATATTACCCCCTTAATTAAATTGATCTTTTGATGGGTGTTATTTTTTAATTCATTTAAAGCGTGTAGATACTAAAAAACCACTTGGAACTTGACACACCTAGTAATTTCTCACCATAACTCCTGACAGTATGAGTGGGCTCAGTATACCTATAAATATTGAATTGTAAATAAATACATGCGGAATAGAATAATTAGATCTTGTATTTGCTATTTTTAGCAGATTTTATTCTAGGAATGTTGTTTCTTTCACTGTTCAAAAGACCCTGATTGAGTGGCGTGTTACTCAAAGCTAGCATAGCAATTCAGTAAACTGTGCCTGTCTCAACTCATATAGTCCATTTGCTTACCAGTCAATGCAGTCCTCTGCCACTACATCAGTCATCAGACAATTGGACGACCCAATAGTTTAGGAATTTATTCAGCAATCATAATGAGTATGTATGTATGTAGGATGGAAGCTTCCAAAAATTTATCTGCTTTTCTATCTGTGCCTAGGCCGTATATATTTACTTTGAATATTTGAGAGTTAAGCAATTACAACTCAGTAAATTAGCATTTATGCACAACCATCTGTATATCATCTTGATTTCATAAAATAAGGTAAAAGAGGCCTTTTCTTCCATATGCAGCTGTTTCAGTTCTGGCTTCTTATTGCTAGTGCTCACCTAAGAATAGTATGAATTTATCCACTATAATCAAATGATTTCTGGTGATGAGTGATAACTTGCACTGTATGATGGTTATGGTGTCTAATACCAATTCATTTCTAAACATAGATGGTATTCTCCAAGGAATATTAGTTGCATTGTATTTAATTCATTTTTTTTTTTAATTTCTTTTTCCAGGAGAATAACATCGGCCAGACAAGATATTTTGGAATCTGATTTCTATACCTCTGTTCTGTCATCCCTGCGGCAAGGCTTAGCACTTCTTGGAGATCATGACGTGCAAGAGATCCTCTGCTATGGCTTAGGAAAGTTTGCGGAGTGTATGACAGCACGCTATCAGCTAGCACTTCTTTTGTCACTTAAGGAATATTATAATGCACATGTTTTAATTCATGATCCAGTGTTTTATAAAACTGAAGCAAACGTGTTAAGAAAGCTAGATTGTGAGGTAATCTTAGAAAATGAGGAAGGAAAACGTAAGCTCAAACCTTTTACAACTACTATGGTTTACCTGCCTCATTGCCCAAAACAACTAACAAATAACTTTCTGTGGAAAAACTGGGGTCCTGGATTGAACAACTGCATTATTTTCAGCAATAGTTTTAGTAAAATAATTGAATCTCATCCTAAACGACATTTGAACTCAGAGGCTGCTTACATTCTTAATTTATATCCCTATACAGAGGAGTTTGGCATTATAAATTCCTTCAAATACTTGGATATATTTAATGATATTGCTCTACACGTTTTCCCAGAGAAAAAGATAAAACTGGCAGCAACAGAATTTTGGAAGAATTTTTGTGAAGAACCAAGCTATAGTACTGAAAATACTGAGTTTATCACAAAGAAATTAATCTCTGCTTTAGAGCTAAACAATTGAAAGTACGTCTACAATGGCTAATTCTGGAACATTAAGAGTACTTCGTCAACTGATATCTGAGGTGCGTTATGTGTCTTCTAATAAAAAGATCACAGACAATCTTTTGGTTAGATACATAATGGCACAGTTTCATAAATATAAAGTTACAGATCGACAGATATGCAAGGCCCAAGAAGAGATGAAATTTCTAGCACAATGTTACTTGTGCTATCTGCGCAGTCAACGAAAATATGAGGAAATTCACAACCAGTACCATGCTAAAGGAGAACGAAGTGTCCAAGAAACTGCAGACATGGTTGGTTTCAAGCTTCCACATGATCCAAAGTAGTCTCAGGATAAATGAAGCCATCTTTGACTATAGTAGTAGTTGCTTTAGGAATGTTGCTCACTCTTTATTCATTTTTAGTTATAAAGTTTAAAGAATCTGTTGAGGTCTATCGTTATTCTGTAGGATACTTCCAGATTTCAGACATGGCATCATACCATCCATGGTTAAACTGCAGTGATTTGAAGGACATACATGTGAAGGAACTACTTGGAGTAGGTGCTGTTAAAGCTGTGTACAGGGCTCTCTGGAAAGATATACCTCTTGCTTTAATGCATTTAAACAATCCTGCTTATTTAGAGGACTTTAAAAATGGGTTGGACATGTTAAAAAAATTAAATCCCAGTCCATATATAGTACAGTTGGTAGGATATTGTGAAAAGGAAAATATTATACTCACTGAATATCACAAATATGGTAATGCTGTCAACTTACTTTCTTTACTTAATTCAGTAAATGCAAAGTCGCGACTACAGCTCTGTTGGAACTTTGCAGCTATACTTAATTATTTGCATCACAGCCCAGTAGGAACTAGAGTTTTGTGTGATTCCAATGATATCCATAAGCTCCTTAGCCAGTTGTTAGTGACTGATAATTTTACACTGATACTAAATGATGTTGATGCGCTTCCAGAGGTAAATGCAAAAGAAAATGTTGTGGTTAAATGTGGACGACTGCAGCTTTTTGGCACTTTTGTAGCTCCAGAGCAGCTTTGGCCTTATCCAGATGCTTTTAATGATGACAAAATGCCTGGATATGATGAAAAGATTGACATCTGGAAGGCTGCATCTGTTTGTGAATACTTCTTAGGTGATTCGGAGGATGCAGAAGTTGTGCGCTTTGAATTGTTTTCTTTACATAAACGTTGTAAGGATCCAAAACCAAGTAACAGACCTGTTGCAAGTGATCTTTTAAGGCAGTATGAAGCATTATTGAAGGAAATTAACAATGATTAATGTATGTGTAAGTTGCTGATATATTAAAATAATATATACATATATTCTTTCAAAAATACAATTGAGTTTCATATTTAATTTTGTAATACAGATTTCTAATACATTTGTTCATAACATATGTAATTGTTTATTTTAAAATTAATTATGGTAAGGCACCTATGAATCACCTAATGGGAATGTAAACAGAAAATGCTGAAAGTTCCAGAAACCAAGATTTTCCTGAGCTTACCACACTATATGAAGCTACAGTATGTAATACAAATTTGTTCTTGTTACTGAATTAAATTAACTTCTGTTATTTTTCTTATCCTCTTTTTAGGCATCAAATGATGAGGCATTCCAGCTATCTTTCAAGACAAAGTCATGCATCGCCACATATCTGTGATTGCTGTTGACTTAACATAAAATAAGACATTAACAATGAATTGCTGAAAGGACCCTCCCTCCCACCTCAACATGAATAAAGTCCAGATTTTTATGTAATATCTTAAAAAATGTACATAAATATGTAACAAAAACATTAAAATATATAATTATCAGAAATACACAAGAACTTACAATTTGTTCAAAAAATGGTTTCATTTAAAGTTGAGACAAACATGTATGGGGTAGGGAAACAAACAAAAGATTAATTTGGCACAAATTACACATTTAAACATATCAATTGTCATATGCTTTTCATGTCAATCAAGACACGAACACAATATGCCATAAGATATTTCTGCACATTTTCAGGAGTTAGATTTTGTCAGTGATTGGAAAGTATGTTCTTATATAGTGAAAATGCTCTCTTGGCATAGTATTTTCTATCTAGGGTATGTTTCCTGCAATTATGATTTCACACATTTCTTTATGAAACGAGTTTCAAGATGAATCTTTATGCATCTAATCTGGTTTTTTTTTTAAAGCATGCATTTTGGTTGGGGGAACACCTCTGTGTGCTGTTCCAATGAACATTTCATTGTACAACCTACTGCTTAGTCGCAACACTTTTCCATCTTGGTAAAAGCATCATCTACAGTAATACAAAATCTACTTTCACAGCTAAAATAACTTGTGATTGAGACCACCTGGCAAAAATTTGCAACTGTTCACCTGAGACAGTAACTAGAAAACAAATAAGAGTGCAGAATATAAGGGTGCACTATAGTAATGAAATGTTTGTGAATGTTGGAAAAAAGATACAGAATCATGCCTGCTCCATTTCTAATTTGTTTTTAAAAAGAGCTAACAAAAGACAATGATAAAGATTAAGATGCCTGCAGGTGATAAAATGATGGACTGATTATGTAACAAGACTTGGTAATTAGCTAGGTTTTTCAGGGTTAAGAAGTGTAACATGAGAAATGCCAGACTATATCTTGGTAGTAGGCCCATCATGAAAGCTGAAATATGTATTCCATTATGAACTGAAAACCTTTCAGTTTAAAATTATATAACTTATAATAGCTTATAATTATCTGGAATTCACCGCATTTGGCATGAATGTTAGTTTTATATAAAAGTATGTAGCATTAAAATTAAATATACAATTAGCCTAATTCATCAACATTTTAAGTTTTCAGACATACCAAGGGAAAAAGTATGTAATTATATAAAAATCCAAACTCTAATCATGAAGTAGGAGATGCATTATAGTAGCCACTTGCATTTTAAGCCAGCAAGGCCCAATGGCATCGGTTTATTAAAAGAATTTCTACTGTAGCAAATACTTTTAAGTCAATACTTTTGGGAAAATCTTGGTTCATTCAGGTGCTGATTTTTTTGAACCAAAACAGTTTTCAAATTACAATACATGTGCTATTATGGTCTGTCATTCTTTTTGCCAAATGCTCCATTGGCATCCTATTCTTCAACCAGCACTGAATTTTTGGCCTGAAAATAGTTTACTATGCAGTCCTCTTTATCTTGAGTGCATAACGTTTTAAATGATAATTGAATTCCTATTAGAAATCATACTATTCCTGATGGCATTCACAAAAATATATTTAATTTAATAAAGTTCATACAAAGTAAAAGTTCCAATTAACATTTTTAGTTAATATATTTTATTATTTATTTTTATGGCACTTTCAAACTTTTCTGTTTACAATATAGCTTTATTGATAGTCAAACTCTAATGAAAGAGGTCAAAACAAGCAAACACCAGTATACAAACAATTCTGCTGTTCAAAATATAGTTTTTTATGAATGTTATATATCTGCCAAGAATAGCTGCAATACATAAAATATATAGAAATAAATTCATCTTTCTTTACTAGCTTTAAAAATTATTTCAGCCTTTTTAACTCAGAATATAATTCATTAATAAAATCTATTGATTTGTTATTGCAATCTCTTTAGTGAGGTACATTGTGGATGTAAAAATATAAATACCTATATTTTCACTTCTTATTTCTGCTGATAAAAATGACTATAAAAATATAAGTATGGCACAATATATATATATATATATATATATATATATATATATATATATATTTTGATTTTATATTTAATTCATTCATGATTTTCTGTCTTCGTACTTTGGAGTCTCATAGAAAAGGAAAATCATGACATATAATTTGTAATAATATAACTGATATGTAGCCATTCCTACAAATTAGCAGTAGATACTATTTTTAATAGAAATTTTACAGAGCCAAAATTTTGCAGCTAGCAAAGTGCAATATTTTACCTCTTCCTGCAGCTTTCCATATTTTGAATGAGTCCTGCTCAGTTCACCTTTTGTCAGTACATATTTCTTTGAAAGGTTAGCAAAGCATTAAATCATTATTCAGTTGCATTAACACAGAGTTATTCATCAAACTCTTTCTCAATATATTTTGCAATTGTATTGAGCTGAATATTGCTGGTTCCTTCATAAATGGTTCCAACTTTGCAGTCCCTGTAAAATTTCTCCTGAGGAAAATCTTTTGTGAATCCTACACCACCCATCAAGTCTATGCACTTGGCAGTTGTTACTCCAGCAATTTCTGAAACAATACCACTATGTTGTTAACAGATTTATTTGTGCTATGAAAAACAAGACTCTGGATTTAAAAGCAAGAGCAAATAAGATTACAATCTACAGAAAGAGGCATTTTTTTCAAGCAGCATCAAAAGAATAGCATATCTACAAAAGGTGATAAAATGCTAATGTCTCTATGCCCACACTACTCTTAATCGATGAAATTAATACAATTAAAAAATACTGCACTACAACATGTTTTCTAAATTTAAAATTACAGTATCACATATGTAAGGTTTATGGATTTCCTTTCTACTTCTCTTTTTTTTATAGCTTACAGTTAATTTTTTGATGCCCTAATGGCAAACAATAGACTATTCTGTACTAAGGATGTTTAATAATTACATTAAATTTTTTCTAGTAATGTCTTACTTCCTTTTGTTTTGTGTGCTGCATTTGGACTTTTGATTACAGTTTATATTTTAATGCACTTCACACATGCAATAAGTTTACATAATATATACATATACACACACACAACGGGCACTTAAGAGGCAAACATGAGTAGGATGGCTATTACTGAGATTGTACAGAGTATAGTTCTTTGGCAAACTTAAATGTTTTAGAAAACGTTATTATGCTTATATCTTAGTGGGTAGTAAACAATAAAATATATTTATAATATAGAAATACTATATTAGTCCAGGCAAATTACCTTTTTGTGACAAAATTCCTAACAGGGCAAACCTCAGCGGGATTGGGTAGAGGAAGTGGTTACTAATGCTGGGTAAAAAATTCAGGAGCTAAATGTTTGCAGTCGCTGAGGGGTGGGGGTTAAAAGGGGTGAAAATAGGTTTTTTGAGATTTGCGGCATAAATACTGGTTTTATCGAAAAAAGTTAATTGAGAAAGTTGTAGACAATTAAACAATCTACAACTTTTGTGTGTAACATTTTTTCAGATAACCTTAAAATTTTGGAGTAAAACATGAAAAACTGAATTTTTGGTTTTTAATTTTTTGCTCAGCCAAAAGAAATCCAATTTTTATGAAATTTGGTACAATTGAAGCTATTTCTGTTCCAAACAACTAGAAATTTTTGTTTTTGGGTTAACCTTATTCCTTTCTGAGAGATTAACGATTTTCGGGGGGGGGGGAAAGCTTTTTTTTTTCAGTCGCTCAAAAAGGTATTTTTTATTTTTTTGCCCTAACCAACTTTCATAACTCTTATTTTTTTTGTAATTCAACTTTGATATAAAAAAATTAGTACTACAAGCAAAAAATATCAAATTTGTAAAAAACTGAAAAATCTCATTTTTTCGTGTGATTTTACTCATTTGACTTAAAAATGTCATTATTTATTGAAACCACTTTGATAGATTGATATAAAATATTATTAACAATTTTATTCATGAGTTTTTAAGGTTATTAAATAATTTTCATTCAATTTAATTCAATAAAATCATCAGTTAATCAAAAAAATGCAACGTAACGGTAATCCAGTGAACTTTGTTTATTGAACATTTGGCATATTAATGAACGTAGAAAGTTTTTAATTATATTTATTTGTAATTCCTCATATTATTCTTCTTCTTCCTCCTCTTCTTATTCATTTTCTTCTTGTTCTGAATATACAATTCCGGAATGAATATCTTAAAGATTGTCATGGTTAGGTGGAACATTGCAACTTGTGAAATCTGCGTAAAAATCAGATTTAACACTTTTTTTTAACCCATTATCGTTAAACAGCAAAAGAGGGTATGGAGCTAATTCGTATTGCAAATACTGTTTCATATCATTTTTTTCTGTTATTTGCAATGATATTCTTTGGAGTAATGGGCTTATTGCCACTTTCTCACCATTCCCTTTAATGGATAATGCAACTGTTTTCAATGATAATATAACATTTGTTTGCTGGAACTTAATGCTTCCAAAATTATGACTTACTAGTGAATCTGCCGATCTTTTATAGATTAAATAAACTTTGTAGCAGTTAATTGAATCTCCTCCAATTACTGCAGAAAAAATAGACATGATATTTGGTGTCAGGAAACGGGTTATGTGTATAAAAAATTTGAGATACTTTTTTTTATATCTGCCACCACTCTTGTTATTCGCAGTTTTCTGGAATCGATATGCTGTTCAAATGTTGTATATGAAACATTACAGAAGTCCTCCATCTCGTTGCAAACTTCAACGAGAATTATCATTGTTAATATAAAAGTAGCCAAGACATTCTCTGATGGATCATCCATTAAAGTGAATGGTGAGAAAGTAGCAATAAATCCATTACTGTTGTTCCAAAGAATATCATTGCAAATAACAGAAAAAAAGATATGAAAAAGTATTTACTATTCGAATTAGCTTCATACCCTCTTTCACTGTTTAATGATAATGGGTTCAAAAAAGTGTTAAATCTGATTTTTACGCAGATTTCAAAGTCTGAATGCTCGACCTAACCATGACAATCTTGAAGATATTCAACCCGGAACTTAAGAAGAAGAATTAAATATAATTAAAAACTTTGTACGTTTGTTAATATGCTAAATGTTCAATAAACAAAGTGCACTGGATTACCGTCATGTTGCATTTTTTTGATTAACTGATAATTTTATTGAATTAAATTGAATGAAAATAATTTAATAACCTTAATAACTCATAAATAAAATTGTTAATTATATTTTATATAAATTTATCAAAGTGGTTTCAATAAATAATGACATTTTTAAGTAAAATGAGAAAAATCACACGAAAGAGATTTTTCAGTTTTTTACAAGTTTTGATATTTTTGCTTGTAGCACTAATTTTTCATTTTTTTTTAAGTTGAAAAATAACAGTTATAAAAGTTGTCTAGGGAGGGGAGAAAAAACCTTTTTGGGAAGCTCGTAAAAAAAAAAAGCTTTTTCCCCCCTTTCTTTCGAAAATCGTTAATTACTCAGAAACAAATAAGGTTAATCCAAAAACAAAAATTTCTAGTTATTTGGAATAGAAATACCTTCAACTGTACCAAATTTCATAAAGATTGAATTTTTTTGGCTGAGTAAAAACTTAAAACCAAAAATTCAGTTTTTTGTATTTTACTCAAAAATGTTGAGGTTATCTGAAAAAATGTTAAGTACAAAAGTTGTAGATTGTTTAATCATCTACAATTTTCTCATTGAACTTTTTTCCATAAAACAAGTATTTACGCTGCAAATCACGAAAAACCTATTTTCACCCCTTTTAACCCAGAACCCCCAGTGACTGTAAACATGCAGGTCCTGAATTTTTTACCCAGCATTAGTAACCACTTCTTCTACCCAACCCCGCCGAGTTTACTCCGATAAGAATTTTGTTATAAATTGACCCCTTCTTGAGGTAGTTTGCCTGGACTATATATGCACTTCACCTGTAAATATGGAGCACCAATGATACAAATAACAACTAAGAACTGATAAATTTACTTGCTATAAAAAGTATATTCGATGCTGTGGCTCAGACATTGATGTTTCTGTCAACTGATACATGTAGTTGGGACATATTGTCTGGTTAAGATTTTTCAGAGTTATCTGTAGCCTGAAAAGGCAAATGTTAAGTAACTTAAGATACCTTTGATTAGGATACAATTGTTTCATTTGTTCCTTTCATTGTCTCAAAGACCTAGCAGTTGGTAGGCTAATGTGTACAAAATGCTGTTTAAAGCTATTTTTAGCAATAAGGGTCATTACCATGACTCAGGCATTATAGCATCTGCTTATAGACCCAGGTTTATTCCACGTTAGAAAAGTTGCCAGGGATTTTTTTCAATTTCTTTTTAAAGATTTTTTCCTTGCACTATATTTGCATTTGCATCAAATTAATAACTTCATTTTATTCCAAAGATTAAGGCAGCTGGCACGGATAATTATAATGTATTTGTTTGTGGGATGGTGTAATGTGCATTGCAATATATCTTTAATTTCTAATTTGTATCCTGGTATTATGGGGTGCTTTAGTATTGCCTCACGTTATCACATTTGTTGCTGTAAATATAATTACTTGTTTGTTACCATATTACTATTGCACATATTATATTCTTGAATAAATGATGTCTGATTATGGATGTTTGCATATGACATTTTTGACAAGGAGTTGGAGTTAGACATGCTCTTTTTCAGTATGAAAACCTTAGGATTCCTATCTCCTTCTACTTTTACTGCTGGGCTGTAAATACCCAATTATGAAGGTTATCATTACTTTGATAACTTCTTGCATCCCTATATGTTAGATGTCCCCTGATCACCTCAAAAGTTGGCTTGATTCTTATAGAGAGCTGGTCTATTGTTGCATTCTTTAAGGGCTCTCTTGCTGATCTAGCAAATAGGACTATGTCATCTGCAAATTTAAGGTTCATGAATTTGTAACCTCTTATGTTAATTCCAAATCTGTTTCCCCGTTTTACTTTGCAGAATATTTCCTATAATATGGTTGTGAAAAGTCAGGGAAATTGGGTCTTCTTGCCTTACTCCTTTGCCTAGTTTGAAGGGATACCCTTTCTTATCTTTGCTACCTTCACATATGATTCGCTGTACAATTTGGCCAGTAACCTTATGTATTTTTGTTCAGCTCGTTGTCTTGATAGTGCCTGGACCATACTTTGGTGTTCTACTGAGTCAATGGCTTTGGTACAATCAACAAAGGTGATATCCATGGTAGATTAAATTCCTTCATCTTCTCCATGACCTATTTAATCATTTGCAGTTTAATCGATCCAATGTACTGTAGCCTGATTGGAAGCCTGCTTGCTCTTCTAGTTGGTTCTCATCCAATTCCTGGTAATTTGTTTTGTTAATAATTTGGAGAATAATTTATATAGGAGGGTAGGTCCATAAGTTTCTGCCCTCGCCAATAAAGATTATTGCCTTCACAAAATGCTTGTCTGGCATCATACCTTATCCATTAAGTAAACAATTACAGCTGTAACTTCTGCTCAGCTGTATTCAGTTGTTCAGATATAGTTGCATAAAGAAGGCTATGTGTAAAAGATTGTGACATGTTCAAAATGGAGTATCAAACTGTTATTAAGTTCTTCACAAAAGGAGGACTTGCTCCCAATGAAATTAAACAGTGATTGGACCACATATATGGGGAAGCATCCCCCTCATATTCTATAGTAAAAGAATGGGCCAAACCTTTTTGAATGGGTCAAGAAAGCATTGAAGACGAAGAGCATGCAGGTCAGCCCTTGGAGGTGCTCATTCCTGAAAACATCTTTCTTGTGGAAGGAGAAATTATGGAAGTCTGGCAGCTCAAAGTTACAGAAAGAGCAGCAAGGTTGGGTCTTTCTAAAACAATAGTTTACATTATTTGTGAACATTTAAACATGAATAAGGTTAGTGCAGGATGGGTGCCTAGACTTCTCTCCTCAGTCCAAAAGTAGTAATGAGTCATCTGTTATCAGGCATTTTTGGAGCTCTGCCATGGAAATGAGAGAGAAATTCTGCAAACCATTGTTACAGGAGATGAAACTATGGTCCTCTACTATCATCCCTTGTCCGAAAGAGAATCAATGGAGTGGCATAAATCTGGCGAAACACCGCCTCTAAAGGCCAAGGTCACTCAGTCAACCAAGAAGATCATGGCCAAAATCTTTTGGAAATGTGAAGGAAAACTCTTCTTTGAATTCAAGGAGAGGAATACCATAGTAAATGGGAAGTACTATGCTGGCCTACCGTACAGACTACCATCAAAGAGAAAAGGCGAGGAAAGCTGAGTGGTGGTGTGCACCTTTTACACGTCAATGCACCTATTCACACAGTTCTTGTTGCAAAAGAAGCTGTGAAGAAATGTGGCTTCAAGGAGATAGACCATCCACCCTATAGCCCAGATCTAGCTCCCAGTGACTATTTCCTCTTTTCAAAACTCAAGAAGAACCTTCAAGGAAGGAAATTTAAGTGTGACAAAGAAGTGATGGATGCTGTTTATGCCCATTTTGCAGACAAGACTTTTGACTATTTTTGGGGGGGAGGGGGATTGAAATGTAATTAAAAATTGTGAGAAGCGTATTGCAATAAAGGGTAACTACAGAGCCAAAAAATGTATATACACTTCAAGCAAAGAAAAAACTGTCAACATAACAAAACTGAACTCTCACAAACAGAAAATGATGAGTAGTAATTATCTTAGACTTTTACAGTTACAACAGTTGCTCAAAATGCCCACCATTGGTATCCATACACTTTTGAGTACGTTGAACTACTGATTGAACAACGTTTGCAAAAGTGTCCTCAGCAATTGTAGCACATGCTATTTCAATTTCTTTCCGAAGTACTGCCAGTGTAGCTGGTTTTCTACAGTATACAACATCCTTAGAGTTCCCCATAGGTAGAAGTTTAACGGAGTTAGATCCAGAGAATGCAGTGGAAATTGAATCAGACCTCTTTGTCCTATCCAGTGCCTTCAATGTACCTTCTAAACCCAAGATTGCGGGTTCAAATCCAGCCAGGATCGATGGATTTTTTGGGGCGTAAAAATCCTAAGTATGGGTTCCTTTGGAAGGGAAGTAAACCCGTGTCATACATTTATGGCACGAAAAAGAACCTCAAGCCTGAAAGAAGAGGCCTCTGAGCAAAATTTGAGGCCATTTCATGCCCTGAATTGAATGGGACGCTGATGACCTGAGATGTTAAAGAGCATCCGTAAATAAAACAAATCAACCAGTGCCTTCAAAGATTGTCGTAAGGTATGCATGTACATGTCAGTAATGTGGTGGTGCACTATCCTGTTGGAAGTACACTTTCTGATGTCCAAAGTGTATGAATGGTGGGTAAGACGGATGTGCAGGTTAACTGGGCCAAAAGGAATGGTCCAATTAGATCCCTAGATGACAACACCACCAAAAATTAATTTCAGGTAATTTTCCAAAATTACATGTGGATTGTTTGCACACCAGTAAACACAGTTATGCCGGTTGTTAGTTCCATTCAACTTAAATTGTGCCTCATCGGACCAAACAACTTTCCCTACGAAGGCCTCATTCTCTTGCACCGTAATCCAAAACCACTCACAGTACTGCATTCTCCGATCAGGATCATCTTCATTTAATGCATGTAAAAGTCTTGGGATGAAAACTTTCAACTGTGCTGTTTTAATAATATGGCATATGCTGGTTCTGCTAATCCCAGTCTATTGCTTTGTAGATTTCTGCAGTGAATACTCAAAACGTTCCAAAACCACAGCTGAGGATGAGGGGCTGCTGTGCGACATCTCCCTTATCTGCCATTGTGAACATTGCATACGGTACCATGAGTCATATTTGTCTTGAATGCATGCAATTGGTACTTGTTTTGGCTGTTCTGTCCTGTACACACGTCTCCATTGCCTCTGAACTTCAACAGCATTCGAATACCACTTCAAAATTTCCTTATGCTGTTCTAACAATAATTTTGGCTCCATTTTGTTGTAGCAACACCAGTATAATGTAATATGAGTCACATCCATTTACAGAACATCATAGGATAACTTAGCTTCACTCGTTCATTGTTGATTTCGATAATCTTGGCTTCATTTGTTCATTGTGGATTTACATAGCAATGCTATCATAATGTATGTGAGTCACATATGTTTACAGAACATCATACTACACATTACTGTTGTTTTTCCATCCAACTTTGAAATATATTAAATAGCTATCTATTGTGAAATTGTGCATATCTTTTTTGGCACCCTCTGTATATTGAAAAATGAAATATAGTTTTTGTCTTTATCATACCTAGAAAATGATTAGGCCACAAACTTATGAACCTAACATGGTATATTGCTCTTTCTTTTCTGAAATCCTGATTCTGCTTCTTTAGACTCTCTACTTCCACGAGAATGCTGGCAAACATTCTTTTAATATCTTTTTCTTTGTCTCAAACATTTTCTTCCTCACTTGATGATAAGTTATGTTGGCTTTCTTGTATTTTGGTCTTTCTAGTATCTGCTTTGTTTCTGGCTATCTTTCTGGATGTCAATATATCAATACCAACTTGAAATTATTATTGATCAATGTTATGTAAACACTGAATTCAATATAATGGCCAAGTGCAATTTTCAGCAGCCAACTTACCAACATTCCATAACAGAAGAAAATCCTCTTAGCAAACACTACTGGCATCATTGTTAACAACAATAAATTAACTACTCTTATGTGCTCCAATATGGCAACAAGTGCATTTGGAATTATCAACTTTCTCGCCACTAATAAACAGTCAAACATAACCTTTACACTAATATGGTTATCTCTCCACTTTAAAACAGTATACCAAATTCAATAAATAGCACAACACGCCTTATTATCACCAAAATAATATACTAAATATCACCAATTACACTGGGCAACAATGAAAATGTTTCGGGCTTAAAAATAGTGAATTTACATTATTTCCATCTGCTGAATTCAAAAATCACCATAAAAATGATAGATTAGCTCTTGTTTTGAAGATAAAGTGACATTTCATTTTTTAGAGTGAAGATTTTAAATTTGGGGGAATTTTTTGGGGGAGTTGGCACACCTGTCAAATAACAAAACACAAATGCTCTTCAGCTGTTTGTAAGTCATAAACATAGATACTGTTGCTGTGACTGTGAATTACATGTAGTTTCCACTCAAATTAATGCAAAATTTCTGGTTCGCGAATGCTTTTTAGTGTAAAATTTGTAAAAATGCCACGAAAATGTGTAAATATGGTGAATAACTTTTGTTATATTTGTGGTGAAATAACATTTTCCTCACAGAAACGCAATCTGACGCCTCTTGTAAAGACTACCTATCAGTATTATTTCGGTATGGAAGTGGGGACCAGGATAAGTCTTGGACTCCACATATATGTTGCAATGCATGTTCAGTTACACTGCGAGAATGTCTGAAAAAGAAGAAGCGATACGGCTTTCGCTGTGCCTATGATTTGGTGGAAGCCTACAAACCATACAGATGACTGCTATTTCTGCCTGACTCCACCTATAAAGGCAGGATTGTCTATGAAGAAAAGAAGAACAGTTCAGTACCCGAATCTTCCATCTGCTATTTGACCCATTCCATATTCGGATAGTTTACCAGTTCCTACTCCACCCGAAAATTGTGTGTTTGAAGTAGAAGATGAAGACAGTGTGGAACAAGAAGAACCAAACAAGCCTTCTACATCCCATGACCCTGATTTTGAGGGAAAAGATGATAAACCGCAAAGACTGAATTGAGTGATCTCATTAGAGACCTTGGCCTGTCAAAGGAGAAGGCAGAAATTCTTGGGTCTCGACTACAGCAATGGAATCTTCTCCAAAGTGATGTGAGAATCTCACAGTACAGAAAACGTCACATGGAACTGCTTCCCTTTTTTGAGAAGAAAAATAATCATATTGTTTGCTGCGACATTAATGGCTTGATGAAGTCTTTGAATTTGAACCATGATTCAACTGAATGGAGGCTATTCATATACTCCTCCAAGCTTAGTTTGAAAGCTGTGTTACTTCACAACAGGAACCTTCTTTCATCTACTCCTGTTGGTCATGCTGTTCACATGAAGGAGGCATATGAAAATATGGAAGCTCTCTTGGACTCAAATATCATGAACACAAATGGAAAATCTGTGGTGATGTAAAAGTCATTGCCATACTCTTAGGAATGCAACTGGGTTACACAAAGCATTGCTGCTTTTTTTGTATGTGGGACAGTAGAGATAGGAAATTGCATTATATTAAAGAAGACTGGCCTGCAAGAAATCTTCACCCTAGCGAGAAAAATGTCGTTGCCAAGCCTCTTGTGGACCCAAAAGACGTTCTTCTTCCACCGCTGCATATCAAGCTGGGTTTGATGAAAAACTTTGTCAAAGCTATGAACCGAGAAGGACGGGCCTTTAAGTACATCAGAGAGAAATTTTCGAAATTGAGTGATGCAAAAGTTAAGGAAGGAATTTTTGTCGGACCACAAATAAGAGAACTTGTAAAGGATCCTGCATTTGACCAAGTTTTGGAGGGGAAAGAAAAGGAAACTTGGGAAGCCTGAAAGGGTGTTGTTCATGGATTTTTAGGCAACAAAAGAGATGACAACTACAAGCATTTGGTGACAGTGCTCCTGCAAAAATACCGTAACCTTGGATGCAACATGTCCCTTAAGATCCATTTTCTCCACTCCCACCTAGACTTTTTCCCTCCTAGTTGTGGAGCTGTTAGTGATGAACATGGGGAGAGATTCCATCAGGACATTTCTGTTATGGAACAAAGATATCAGGGCCATTGGAATGAAGTAATGCTTGCGGATTACTGTTGGTCTTTGTATAGGGACTCCATCACAAGAGGCAAGCTAAAAGACGACGAAGTCAATAGGCCACCACATGATTCTCTTCACACATGACTATCTGCGAAGTATTTTTCCAGCAATTTAGAACTCTTAGCATGTAATTACCAGTTAAAAAAATGAAATCACTTTCATTGTTGTTAGCATGTATGTAATTAAAATGTATCCTTTTCTCTCAATCCGTTAATATGTAATACTTCCACCTTGTGTATATCATAGAAACTAGAGCTAATAAAAATTTTTCATTGTCATATTTGTTTTTCTGAACCCAAAATTAGTAGGAATTGCTTCATGAAGTGCTCGAAACATTCATTAAAATTATTTTTTTGTTGCCCAATGTTATTGTCCCCGGGAGCAACATACACACATTACTCATAAAATGGTCAAATTCTCCTGTAAATAATCTAGCTAAATATACCTTAAAACTAAGCATAAAAGTTCCATAATGTTGACAATAAAGTTGGTTTGGTGTCTCTTATACTTCACTTACTTGATTTTTAATTGAACATATTTTGGGAACATTTGCTCTCATCATAAGCAGAAGACCAACTGGGATAAGCATACTCTGTAGTGGTTAGAGAAACCGAACATCCCAGTGTTGATGATGAAAATTTTTTCCCATGTTAGTTCCAAAGAGTTGCACATTTAGTAATTTTGTTTTGGTGTCAATTTTGTTGTTTTCTGACCAAAAGTAGGCTGCCACTGCAAATTTCTCTATCTGTTTGTAATAGATACTTCTGAAATGTTATAGGTTCCAATTTTTTCCCCATGGCAGCCCACTTATGGTTAAAAAAAAACCCCATGAAATTGATGCCAAAACAAAATTATTGAAACACACCTGCAACCCTACAAAACTAATGAAATGACAAGAAAAAACAAATCAGAAATTAAAACTGCTTCATGATCTCTGAGTCACTGACTTTGGGTATGTTCTATAAGTTTCACTGACCGCCTATAGAGTGCTTCTCTCAATTGGCTTTCTGCTGATGTTGGAATGAATGTTCTTGAAACATATCTATTTAAAAACCAAATAATTGATGTATTAGTTTCACCAAACCAACTCTATATCAACATTATTTTACTGTTCACTGTTAAATAGCTTCAAGAGTATAAGTTCTATTTTAACATAACATTTAAAGATTATCTAAGTGAAAAATTAATTTATTCTTAATTAGACAGTGAGTAAATTAAATACTTTTATGCTCCACTTACCATGGAATTATACACAAGTCATCACACAGCTGATGATGTGGACAAAGGCCTGTGAAACATGTATAATTGAAAAGTAAGTGGAGCATAAGAGTATTAAATCAACTCACTGTCTAATTAAGAATATAAATACCATTCCTAGTCATCAACCACAATCCCTTTCTCCTCTTCTTGCACTTCATTCTCACTACTGGTGCTGGAGTCTTCTTACAGTACATCATTCTCAATACTATTAATGGATATCATTGTATGATTAGTTGAACTACACACTCTTAAAGCTTCACTTACTTTTTATAAATGTATGGAACCGGTTTCGAGAACATTTGTTCCCATCTTCAGCCATGCTAAGGTTCAACTGTCGGATCATTCGTTGAGCTGTGGGAATGTAAATTCTGCTCTGGTGGCGGTGTGATAAACTTGTAGTTTATGTTTTCATCCCTGACAATGTCGAAGTTCATTATGCTGTTTTTGTATTTGTAGATGTAGATTTTCTCCCAGGTTGCTAATTCCGTAGGTCCTTGTACTGATTTTAATACTTTTTAATTATTAAAATTAAAAGATTTTAATTATTAAAATCAGTACAAGGACCTACGGAATTAGCAACCTGGGAGAAAATCTACAAATACAAAAACAGCATAATGAACTTCGACATTGTCAGGGATGAAAACATAAACTACAAGTTTATCACACCGCCACCAGAGCAGAATTTACATTCCCACAGCTCAACGAATGATCCGACAGTTGAACCTTAGCATGGCTGAAGATGGGAACAAATGTTCTCGAAACCGGTTCCATACATTTATAAAAAGTAAGTGAAGCTTTAAGAGTGTGTAGTTCAACTAATCATACAATGATATCCATTAATATGATTGGCTTCACTGTGTTTAAGTTCCAATTTTACATTTAAGTAAATTCTCAATACTATTCATCTTATTACAAACGGTGATTTTAAAACGCTTTTACAGTGGTCACCCCAGGCTGTAGTTTTGGCCAATAGCTTGTGTGCTTGGTTTTTTCAACTAGCCTGTTGGAGTTAATGCATGGTCCCCATTAAGACACCAGTTATTATATTCTTTTTGAAGATGATATTAAAAGGCTCGCCTACATTAAGAATTTGAAGCTGAGAAGTCATTCCTAAGGATTACAACAAAATCTGTGTTCATTTCATTTCCTGTGTACTTCCTTTTTGACTTGATTGCATCTAGAATTGTTATGCACTATGGCATAGTAAAGCATCTGGTTGATTTCATCACAACACCTTATGCCAACTTTCATAAATTCTTTTTATGCATCCCCTTTCCTAGGTTCTAAACATAACTCCAGCTGTTAACTGTTTCTTCAAAAGAGATGCAAATGTTAGAGGTTTTGAAGATATAAGGTACAAAAACTATTTAATAATTTAACTGGGAAGATATCATGGAATTTTATGTTAAGATGAAATGGGCATGGGAAAGGGAAATTTACATAGATAAAACAAATAAGGAAGAAAGAGGGTATAGCATGGGCGAGAGCAGGCATGTGGAAGTTTAAAGGTGAAAGAAGAGGCTTTACACAAGGGGAATGCCCATTATGTGAAGGGAAAGAAGACTTAGAACATATAGTGTCTGATTGTAAGAAAACTGAAAACTGGAGAAATGAACTCATTTAGGTAAAATAAAAAAGGGATAATAGAATAACAAAGAGAACATTCATAAAAGAGTGCAGGAGTGTGGGTCAGTATTTATTTAAAGTTAAACAGAATAGAAAGGACAGTAAAGAGAGAAGAAGAAAATTCACATAAATAATAGTATATAGTGGGTAAAATATATGGGGTCAGGTCAGAGCTGGGTCCCCTGGAATTCCAGTATGTTGTGCTGATGAACTGGGGACTGGGGTCTGATGCAATAGAAGTAAATAATTGGTATTCTTAAATGTAAAATTGGAACTTAAACACAGTGAAGCCAATCATATTAATGGATATCATTAGTTATAAGTTATAAGTTCCAATTTTACATTTAAGTAATAAATAGGCCTTCGAGCCGTAGGAACAACGACCAGCATTAATTCGTTTTACGACGACGATAAGATGGAATTCACAAACAATAACCTAAATAACTTCAACTGCAATTTTAACAACTTAAAAAAGGACATTAAAGAGTATATAAAATTAAAAGAAAAAAGCCGACTCATTTCTGCAGATATTAATTTTTTAAACCGCTGCCTAAAACATAAAGTGTGTCCAAAGTTCGTCCGAAAAACCGTTAAATGTAACCACAACAGTCGCGAGCAGTTAGCTGCCGAGAAAAAAGTTATTCAAATTGAAAGGTCAAAACATTACACTAAAATGGCAGATATTGATCTTAAACTATACGGAAAACACTTACAGATTTCAAACAGGTTAGGTTGCATAATATGGGATAATTTAATTGGTACAGCCTTAGAAGATATACAATTTCTAGTAAACAAAAAAGTCAGCTATCAAAAAAGAAAATTTAGTAAGCTTTATCAAAAACCAAAGATAACTCCAAACCCTAAGCAGAATTATGTAGAAAATCTATCTAATGAAAATTTCAAAACAGAAGAATTAGCATTTCTAAATAAAGGCTTAAAAACTTGTGTACAATACTCCACTAAAATAGAGGATTATTTGGTAGATTTGGAGGTGGCCATTGAAGGTTTGAAGAACAAAGATAAAGAAATAGTTAGAATTAAATCAGAAAAAGTTTTTAAAGACATTGTTAAAAAGAATACAGCAGTACACAACACTTATAAGAATATAATAAAATCCTTAAATGAAAAAGATGTTGTTTATACTAAAGCAGACAAAGGAAACAGAATAGTAATTTTGGATAAAGAAGATTATAATAATAGAATGCTGAATTTATTAGATAAAAAAGAATATGTTCCGATCCCATCAGACCCATTGAAAAGGTGTGTTTATTCCATCAATGAGGTTCTGAAAACATGTACAGTCATTCCAAAAGAAACAATATTCAAAATAAAACACAGCAACCCTAAAATAGCTAGGTTATATGGTTTACCAAAAATTCACAAGACTGGAAATGGTATGCGCCCCATCATTAACAACATCAATACTCCCTCTTACTATTTAGCAAAATGGTTAGCTAATAGATTCAAGGCTTTACCAAAATTTCAAACCAGGAGCATAAATAATTCATGTCAGTTAATAGAAAAAATTAAAGACATAAAATTGCACCCCTCTGACACTCTTATATCTTTCGATGTAGAATCTCTGTTTCCTAGCATACCAAAAGAAAAACTCCTGATTTATCTACATGATTGGCTAAAAACAAGTGGAATTAATGATATACACATTAAAGAATACATCAAACTGACAGAAATTTGCATAAACCAAGCCTTTTTCACTTTCAAAGGAAAATTTTATAAACAAGAAGCAGGACTTACAATGGGCAGCCCCTTATCTCCTTTTCTAGCTAACCTCTTCATGAGTAGATTTGAAACACACATCAACACAGCGTTTCCATTCATATTTAAGGTATGGTACAGATATGTGGATGATATATTTGCCATAGTTGACAGAAAACTCATTGACGATGCCTTAAAACTTCTAAATATTCAAGATAAAAACATTTCATTTACATACGAAATAGAAACAGATAACATGCTGCCATTCCTGGATATTAAAATAATGAAATGCCAAGAAAAACTTAAATTTGGAATATACAGAAAGAATACACATGCAGATAATCACATCAAAGCTGACAGTTTAAATCCTACAGCACACAAACATGCAGTAATTAACAGTTTAACACACCGGCTAGTTAACCTACAAATTAGCAAAGAAGAATATTTTAAAGAATACAAACAAATAGAAGAAACAGCAGTTAAAAATGGTTTTAAAAAAGAACTAGTACATAAAAAGGTGCAGAAATTCAAGAGACAAAAACATATCAAAGAAACCACAACACTTTCAGCAAAAAAAGATAAACTTATTTTTAAAAAATTCACATATCATCCATGGGCCACAAAAAAATTTCAGAATATTCTTAAAGATTTTAATATCAGGTTGGCACCGATTAATAGATTTAATGTTCAAAATTTGCTGATAGATAATGTTAATGACAGTATTCCACAAGAAGAAAAATCAGGTATTTACAAAATAAACTGTGCAGAATGTGAAAAAATCTACATAGGGAAAACAAAGAGAAACATTGGCACACGGTTAAAGGAACATTTCAGGAACATAAAATACAAGCAAATAGAGAAATAAGCAGTAGCATATCATTTTTGGACACAAAATCACGACATAATAAATAAGGCAAAATTATTAAAATCAGTACAAGGACCTACGGAATTAGCAACCTGGGAGAAAATCTACAACTACAAATACAAAAACAGCATAATGAACTTCGACATTGTCGGGGATGAAAACATAAACTACAAGTTTATCACACCGCCACCAGAGCAGAATTTACATTCCCACAGCTCAACGAATGATCCGACAGTTGAACCTTAGCATGGCTGAAGATGGGAACAAATGTTCTCGAAACCGGTTCCATACTTTTATAAAAAGTAAGTGAAGCTTTAAGAGTGTGTAGTTCAACTAATCATACAATGATATCCATTAATTGGTATTCTGTTTATTTGGAATTTAGGGCATTAGTATATCATTAATTATTGTAAAAATTGTGATTCTGAGGGGTACATCTAAAATAGCCTGGGCCAGATAGATGGAGGTAACTCATAGTTTGTATATTCTTAGCATTCAAATAAATAAAAAAACTGTTCCTTTGAAAGAATCTTTCTCTTGAATTTAACACATGGTGGACATTTTCTACCATCTGCATTAACTCCTAACATAGTAATGTGCAACTTTTCATTGCCTGCAGATCTAACCAATATTTTCCCTTTCTTGTCTATAGTAGTGTTTCCTTCTGGCCAAAGAGATAACTGTGGATTTTCATTCAGTTTTAAGACATAATGTTGACAAGTTAACACCTTATCAACATAATCTGCTGGTAGGGACTGCGGAAGAGTAGTGCAATGTTGCAAGCATAGTTCTGAATTCTGCATCATTCGTTTACACCAGCACAAATTGGACTTAAATTTAGTTACTGGAATTTTTAACTCCCATGCCACCTCCAGAACTTTCATTCTAATAACTATGTGATTTATTGCATAATCTTGATTTTGTTTTTCCTATGCATTTTCAGAAAAAGGCCCATCAATTTCATTAAGTATTCAAGTCTTGGATTCTGCTAATACTTTCTGTGATGTCCCGGCTTTTTCAATTTTTCTTTCTCTTTCTGTCAATGTCATATGTTATATTCAAAAACACCAAACATGTTTTATTTCACATAAAATGCATAATTTGAAGTTCATATCATATCTTCTTTCTCCTTTATTTGAGGCAATGAAGCAGCTCTTTTCCTCATGATCCATCATTACCTATAATGAAAACTGTTATAATCAGTTAATTCACTTATTCTTTATATTAATTATGTAGCTGTAATGATGCCAGGCAAAAATGCAGTATTAGTCACAATTATGGTAAACATTGACAAAGTTTGATAAATTTCAAGCCTTAGACGTATGATATCCTTGAATAGGATTTGCAGCAGGGTAGTACACATAACAATAATAATAAAAATTCTTTAAAAATTACAGTTGAAGTTAAAGCAATAAAATCCTTTCACTACAATAATAGTGTTAGAAGTAAAATTATAACAGTTTTACTTAATCATAATGTTACTACACACTACAATAAGTTGTTTTAATTTAAAGGCAATTAATGCTTCTCAATACATGAATACTCACCAGATGCATAATATTTAGCCATTGATGCCTGTTTGATAAATGGAAGTCCAGCTTCTACTAGTCTTGCAGCATTATACACAAGAAGTCGAGCACACTCAATCTGTGTAGCCATTTGGGCAATTTGATGCTGCATTGCCTAAAATAAACAGAAATAAACATTTATCAACTGATCTCTCTCACAGATTTAGCAATTTATATATACATGAAAAATCTTCAGTGAAGGGAATGGATAATTACGTAAACAGCAACATTTAAATTATTTTAATAATAAGAATGAAATATGAATTTAAAAATCTTACTTGAAAAGAGTATATTTTCTTTCCAAATTGTTTCCGCTGCAGTGTATAAGGGATGGTGGCATCTAAGCAGCCCTGAGCCAGACCAACCATCTGAGCTCCTATTCCAATGCGACCCTCATTGAGGAATCCAGCTGCATATTTATAGCCTTTACCAAATTCTCCAAGAATGTTGCATTCTGGCACCTACAAAAGTAGAACTAATGGAATATAAGTCCACAGATATATGCCTTAAGTATATATTTTAATAGAACCAATAAGCTTACCGAATTAATTTTTTTTTTTAAAATGAGCCACACAGGAAAAAATCCATATAATGCTAGTACTTGAACCATGCACGTTTGGCTTACTAATGCTCTAACCACTAAGCTACTGTATTCTATTGGCCACAACCATAAACTTCTCCCATCAAGTGGAGACCTTTAAGGTTTTTTCAATAAATAAATCAAATTCCTAAGAGATGATTCAAATGTTTGATTACTTTTGTCCAGATTTCCATTTAACCACATTATTAGGATTAATTTTAATATAAAAATGTAGTTTTCAGGTAAAATATGTCTGTTGGCTAGTGTTTCAGATTTAGAATCAAGACAGTTCTTGTTTGTGGTTCTTATGGTAAATTCAATCTGTACAAAAGCTACAAAAAACAGCAAAAAACATGATTATGATCATTGTATGATTTGAGTCGAATTACACACTCTTACTGGCTTTACTTATAATATGTAGAACATTTTTCACAAACCCATTATTCACATCAATGGGTAGCTGAGGATGCAAAACAATATCTTATACTTCCATTTAGATTTTTTCTGTTAGAATTGTGATATCAGGGATGAGATGGATGAAGGATTTTACCAAGAATTAAGTTGAAAATTGTTACCTGGCTTCTGGAATGATGCCACAATAGTAGACATTTGTTGGATGCTGTGTTGTGATACAAAAGTTGCACAAAAGGAAACCATCTGCCAAATGTCTGTTCAACTTAGTTGAGGTTTTATTATTGTACTATGTATGTAAATTCTGCTTTTGTAATTATTGCTTTGCATTTGGCAATAAAGCCATTAGCATTCTTGCTTTCCAATACTTCTGTATTATAATGTTCTCTGTAGATAATGCCCCACAGGTCTTCAGATCTTCATTAATCTCTTCTTGAGTGTTCCACAAGGGACATGCCTTTAACCATAGCACTATTCAGAAACAGTACCTGGAGTAAGTGAAACGACTGTCTTTTTCCCAAACTCCTGTGGAGGTTTAATCAGTGGCTTGCTGACCATCAACAGATTTTATGCTATTGCATGAAATTTAAGCCACAGATCATAAGTTCCCTATCTCATAATGTTTAACCTAGGACTCCCCCATAATCCTTGTAATTTGTGTGGTTGAATTCTGATGCACGCATGCACACACACACACACACACACAGAAAAACAAAGGGAAATTTGAACCAAAGAATCCTTCAAGAGTGTTAAATATAAGCATAATAAACAATTAGCAGTTGTGGCACTTATTGGTCTAAAAATCACAACATTAAAAAGGAGTCTAAATTATTAAAAACAGCCAAGAGTCTGGGAGAGTTATTGACATGGGAAAACATTTTTATTCTAAGAAACCAAGACATTATCTTGAACTTCAAGATTTCCTCAATGTATTATTTGAGAAAGCTCATTGTCGCTGCCGGATGACGAGAGAATGCTCTTGAAACATATCATACATTTTAAATAAGTAAGTGAAGTTTTACTATTGGGCTACTATTATCAAATGCTATAATGTTGATTAAGTGGTACTTATGAAGCTGTAGACAATGTAGTGATAATAGATCTTAAACTAATGTATTCAACATGTTCACACTAACTCCACTTATTTACATAACACGGACATGTTTCTGAAGCCCTTGCTTCCATTCATCAGCTGTTGATTGACTACTCAAATTGATGGCTGGATCCTAAGATACTTTTGAGGTGGTCTCTGATTGTTCTAGTAGGAACTTGCCAAGTTCGTCCATGGGTGGAAAATTTCTTGCTTTTTAAGAGACACTCTTTTCCCAAGTGAATAGACTGGGTTGTGAAGTTCTTTCAGCAGCTTAACCTCTGGTTTGATTTCATGATTTTTGATCCAAAAGTGAGCTGCTACTGCTGATTTATAAACTTGTTTAAAATGAATATCCTGAAAATATTCTCCAAATTTCTCTGTTTTTACAATGTATCTCTGATCACAATCTACACATTTGATTTCATAAATTCCTAATTTCTGCTCTGTTGGTATGGTGTCTTTTACTGTGCAACCTAATAAGTTTTTTATACTATATTTGTCCTTTGGGGATAACATTATCCCTTGTTCTTTGAATATCCTCTTAAATTTGTTGCGGTAAGTTGGGTGGTATTGAAGCTTTTGAAATTTGTATCTTCCCTTAATGTTCTTCAGTGTGGAAACCTCTTATAGATTTTGTCTTTTAAATTTATTGATAATTTTTATTACTTTGTCTGTTGAAAATATTGGGTACTGCTATCTGAATTATCTATTGGTATTCCAATTTATACTCTGTTTCTGTGAATGGGATACTAATTATTCTGTGTGCCAAACTATGAAACACTGCATATTTATGTGGAGTTGGGTTTTAACTATTATTTTTATGTAGTTTTCTTAATTTTTTCTATGAATTCCAAAGTTCAATCTCCGTTTCTTATGATTTTTAAATTTAGGAATGGGAGCCAACTATTTTTCTCTTCTTCTATGGTAAACTGTATAGATTTATGTTGTTTCCGGGTGTCTGTATTGTTGTTCGACAGTAAACATAAAGTGTATTATGCCTTGTGTGTTTTCAAAGGCACAACATGTATTTATGTATGATTCATGTGTGTTAACTCAGTGGTGAAAGAATTATAGGGACTATTTTTTCTGAGCATACAGTTGATTCTGTTACTTATATGAATACCATACTAATCACTTTTTTCAGAGATTTAACAGACAGGGAGCATGACGCATAATTCCAACAGGACTCTGCCACTGCTCACACTGCAGATAATTCCATCAGAGCAAGTCACAATGTGTTTTCATAAGACAGTTATTAGTAGGGATTTGTGCTCGCTCGGTCCCCTTATTTAACAGCCTGTTGTTTATTATCTCTGGGATAAATTAAAAAAATGCTATGTACAAGATGAACCTGCACACCATACAAGAACTCAAAATAATATTTGTCAGGAAATCGTCCACAATTCTCAAAATGAACCTCAGTGAGTGATGAATAATTTCCTAAAGAAGTACCCAAATTATGTGCACAATGAAGGCAGGCAGTTTCATTTGATAATTTGGTAAGTAATGAGCCTCTTAAATTGATTTGTGAATTGATGGACTGTTTTATTGTTTTACTCTCTTGTAATCTCAGAGACCAAACTAAAGAAAGATATGCTCACCCACAGGCAAAACACTCTGGAGAGAAAACAAAACCAATTGCACTGTAGATAGTCAGTAGAAAAATCAATGATTGATTAATCAGCAAAATGAATACTTTATATCAGTTGATTTATGCCTGTTCTGCTTCAAAACTTTTCTAATGATCCTCATATTTGACAATGCCTTACATTTTAATATTGTGTAGACAAGAGTATGGTTTATAAATAATTCACATTATTTGGGGAAAAATTAAGCATTCTTTTACACTAGATATCTTTGTTACTTTTTATAAATAATTATAGGTTAGTATGAAATCTTACCCTCACATTATCAAAATGTACCATGCATGTCCCTGAAGCTTTCATTCCCAATTTATCTTCTTTCTTGGCTACGCTTAGTCCAGGAGAATCTCTTTCTACTAAAAATGTGGTGATACCTCGATAGCCCTGCAAAGGAATACCACAAATATCAGAAAATCTTTGGATATGCAAATTTTTATTTAAGGCGGCAGTGCACTTCTAAGAATATGACTTTCTCAACTTTTTTTTTGGCTCTACAGCTCCTTTACAACAGTTTCTTAGCTATGTAATCACTTCTAGAAATATGCTAATATTTCTAAAATTATGTGATACAGATTGATGCACAATCTATGAAACTTCCAAATGCAACACTTTTATAATGTAAATCCAAGAAGGGAAACAGTTTCAAGTATCAATGCTATGTTATCAGCTAGTGTGGAAAAAGGGGAAATTTATAGACAGTTAAATCTTTCTATAGCAACAACAGCTATAATACAGTAAACTTTCAACTATCTGTGCTAACAAAAGCAGAAAGAGCATTTAATAATGCTGAGAATAATGCATTACTTTATAAGTTACAGCATATAAATTTACAACACTTTACATAAATTATTTATGCTATGGTGTATGATATTTTTTATTATTGTTTTGTGAAATGCTAAGATTCTTACCACAATCTGTACAAAATGTTCTTATCAAAATAATGTTGCTGCAGCTGATACCAGTATGACATGATTTACCACAATGTCAAGGTAATACTGAGATAAACATGGAAAGAATGAGTTGCTTAATTTTTATGTTATTTACCTAGCTGTATTTTAAGGTCCGTCACAAACTTTATACAATACTGAGGATACAGCCTGTAAGATAAATTGGATTGAATAAACATTCCATTTATATGAGAGTAAGAATGTGCAATTTGTACTTTCTTCCATTATGGTCCATGAAAGGAAACTGCTATTATTGTCTTGCATAAATGCAAGAAGCTCCATGGACAATTTTCAAGTTGTTAAAACCATTTGGGGTCACCCTTAGGTTCCTGTATTGGATCATAGAGAAATACCAGGAACTTCGAACTTTGGATGAGTGTGAGAACTGGACATCCATGCTTAATTCAAACTCTGGAAGCAGTGCAAATTAAGGGAAATCCTGTTTGGAAACACAAAATAATAGTCTAATAGCTTAATATATAAAAAATTAGTGTCCTCTGCATATTAAACAGGGTCCTGGGACTGTGGGTTTGCGAACAAGAAACAAGAAATTTGCTTACTCCTTTATTGCAAAAGAGTAGACTGGAAAAAACAGTCTCTCAGCCAGAGCTTGTTTCAGAACCAGTAATGAATGAACAAAATCCAGCCCCAGCTCATAAAGTCACTCAAGAGTAACTTAAAAACACACCTGAGTTAATCACCCATGGTTGGTCATAATCTAGGCCAGAACCGAGGCCCCTGAACTATAAACTATGAAACATGCTGTTCTAGGCAAATGAGTGACTTTTATTTCAACAAACTTTACATTTTGCTTTACATCCACTTTTACAAATTATCTTTGGAGTGCTTGTATTCTTTTTCTCTTTAGGATCTTATTCATTTAATTCTCTGGTAGTATATACTTTCCACTACCAACCCCTTTCACTATTGTCTCATCAGTATTCACTTCCTTCCCTATCCAATTAAAATTTCTTACTTCCATTTCCAAAAGATTTTAATATCATATCACAAAATGCTATCAGTATCTTGCCCCAATTTTTCATCCCTACTTCTTTTCAACATGTTTTAATTCTGATCCTTCAATTATACACTTTAAAAACTTATTTTCCATTTAGTAGACACTTCCTTTTTCACTTTTAAATCAATTAACACCATTATCCGTTCTACACCAAGTGAATCCCTCCCTTCCCCTACTATTATCTCTTAATTCTTCTATATAAAATGCCCTAATTTCCCGTGTCCTTGTGACCCTTCTATCTGTCCCTGCTTTTCTGGCATCCTATATTTCCAAAACACTCCCTGCTGGCAATCTCATTACACTGCATCCTCCTGTGCCTTACCACAACCCCTTTCTGTCCTGTTTTCCAGCCGTCAGCTGACCAGCTGAAGTATCCCTTTCTCTGATCCCCACTGAACATTATTCCTCACTCAGCTGTTGTGAGCTGGCTCTGCTCGGATGTAGTCATCTTCTGTGAAGGTATGCTCACCACTATGTTTTTCTCTCCTCTCAGCATCCTGCCAGTGGAAGCCCTTTCTTCTCTCCCCTCTTATCCTCTGGGTGCGGTTCCTTGACCCTATGTGTCATCAAAATCCCATCTACCCATAATTGTATTCCCCCCACCATGGCTCTTCTTCCTTTGTTCCTGGCATTTCTTATTTCTTTAAATAATTGCACTCTTACTTCTTGTTCTTTTTTATCATAATTGTCCTCAATGAATATTCTTGAGCCTTTTAACTTTTTGGCATTATCTAAAACTTTCCATTTAAAATTCCTGTGGCAAATTCGACTAATATTGGTCTTTGTCTCTTGCTCTTCTATGAAATTAGTACAGTTACTCTTTTCATTTCACATAAATATGGTATAAACTAAAGATGACATGATACAATTACTGGATTTTTCATAATTTTGTCACCTGTTTTATCTACTGGCAGTAGGCCATCGGGGGAGTAACTCCTGTTGAAATGGATGTAATATCTGCACAACTGAAACAAGTTCTTGCAATTACAACTACAATTTATTGTGAAAATAAGCATGTACTTTATGACAGAAGTTGAAAATATTTTTCTCCTACTTCATACATTTCTAGTATGTTTTTAATTGTTCATGAATAACAGACAAGTGATTATGATATTTGAGTAAATTTCTTTAATTGGATATTATGAATTGTTAATGATAAGAGTAACTGAGCCAAGCTTAATATTCTTTAATTAATATCATTGTATGATTCAGTTGAATTACACACTCTTAAAGCTTCACTTACTTTTCATAAATGCATGGAACTGGTTTCAAGAACATTTAGTTCCCATCTTCAGCCAGGCTAAAGTTCAAATTTCGGATCATTCGTTGAGCTGTGGGATTGTGCTCTGGTGGCAGTGTGAAAAACTTGTAGTTTATGTTTTCATCCCTGGCAATGTTGAAGTTCATTATGCTGTCTTTGTATTTGTAGATGTAGATTTTCTCCCAGGTTGCTAATTCCGTAGGTCCTTGTACTGATTTTAATAATTTTGCCTTATTTATTATGTCGTGATTTTGTGTCCAAAAATGATATGCTAGTGCTGATTTCTCTATTTGCTTGTACTTTATATTCCTGAAATGTACCTTTAACCGTGTGCCTATGTTTCTCTTTGTTTTTCCAATGTAGATTTTTTCACATTCTGCATAGTTTATTTTATAAATACCTGATTTTTCTTCTTGTGGAATACTGTCATTAACATTATCTATCAGTAAGTTTTTAACATTAAATCTATTAATCGGTGCCAACCTGATATTAAAATCTTTAAGAATATTCTGAAATTTTTTGTGACCCATTGATGATATGTGAATTTTTTAAAAATTAGTTTATCATTTCTTGCTGAAAGTGTTGTGGTTTCTTTGATATGTTTTTGTCTCTTGAATTTCTGCACCTTTTTATGTACTAGTTCTTTTTTAAAACCATTTTTAACTGCTGTTTCTTCTATTTGTTTGTATTCATTAAAATATTTTTCTTATCTAATTTGTAGGTTAACTAGCCTAGTGAATTTCTGCACCTTTTTATGTACTAGTTCTTTTTTAAAACCATTTTTAACTGCTGTTTCTTCTATTTGTTTGTATTCATTAAAATATTCTTCTTTGCTAATTTGTAGGTTAATTAGGCTAATGAATACAAACAAATAGAAGAAACAGCAGTTAAAAATGGTTTTAAAAAAGAACTAGTATATAAAAAGGTGCAGAAATTCAAGAGACAAAAACATATCAAAGAAACCACAACACTTTCAGCAAGAAATGATAAACTAATTTTTAAAAAATTCACATATCATCTATGGGCCACAAAAAATTTCAAAATATTCTTAAAGATTTTAATATCAGGTTGGCACCAATTAATAGATTTATTGTTAAAAACTTATTGGTATATAATGGTAATGACAGTATTCCACAAGAAGAAAAATGAGGTATTTATAAAATAAACTGTGCAGAATGTGAAAAAATCTACATTGGAAAAACAAAGAGAAACATAGGTACATGGTTAAAGGAACATTTCAGGAATATAAAGTACAAGCAAATAGAGAAATCGGCAGTAGCATATCATTTTTGGACACAAAATCACGACATAATAAATAAGGCAAAATTATTACAATCAGTACAAGGATCTACAGAATTAGCAACCTGGGAGAAAATCTACATCTACAAATACAAAGACAATCTAATGAACTTCACATTGCGGGGGATGAAAACATAAACTACAGGTTTATCACACTGCCACCAGAGCAGAATATACATTCCCACAGCTCAACGAATGATCCGACAGTTGAATGATCTTTAGCCTGGCTGAAAATGGGAACTAAATGTTCTTGAAACCAGTTCCATACATTTATGAAAAGCAAGTGAAGTTTTAAGAGTGTGTAGTTCAACTGAATCATACAATGATATCAATTAATATGATTAGCTTCACTGTGCAAGTTCCAGTTTACATTTAAGTATTAATATTCTTTGCTGATTAAACATTGTTCCATACACCGAACTTCTTGTCATACAAGGGGGGTTTCTTGTATAAAATTGCATTTTTCTGTATTCTAGAACATGCTATTTTGCATTGAAACATAACCACTTAAATGACTCACAGTTCATTAGTAGGGAACATTAAGTTTGGATAAATTATTCTACCATTAATGTTCTATAACATCAAATTACATAAATTTACCTAAATATTGGGGCGTCCTGTCTGCAATTCATGGACACAGTAATCATGCATGCTTTCAAGTTTAAATTGGCTCAATTTTGGAAGATGAACATGTGTGAATGACAATTTTCTAAAAAGTTGACAGAGATATATGAATGCAGCAGAACCAAATTTCCCACATATTCTGTCATAAGGTATAGGCTTATTTTCATTGAAATTATATTTATA
This sequence comes from Metallyticus violacea, assembly GCA_030762175.1. Lineage (NCBI taxonomy): Eukaryota > Metazoa > Arthropoda > Insecta > Mantodea > Metallyticidae > Metallyticus > Metallyticus violacea. Next base: position 78,670,354 of record CM060842.1, on the reverse strand, counting down.
ATCACAGGAATTTGAATCATTGCATGGATATTATATTTGCTTTGATGGGAGTTACCGTCTTCTTCACATTTTTTTAAATAGTGTTTAACACTCATTTGAACTACTGAGGCATCACAGGCGATGGACATTGATGATACATTAGATGAAATGATATATTGGGAAAGGATTTTTTTTTAAGGAAGAAAACATTCCAGGCCAAGTTTAGGGTATCTTTCTGCCATTTGCCATTTATGAGGACTGAGGAAAACCTGGACAAAACCTGCCAGGGAGGATGGTCCTGGTGGAACCCAGCCTCCAGCTGACAAGCCTGTGCCTTAAAGACCTTGGCCACATGTGGCGGTACTTCACATTCAAGTGCCAGTAAGCCTACCACAAGTCTTTTCTTTGAGCTCAACTAATGGTAATTTTCTATGTCTGCCAACCTGATGTATTTTAAACATTGATGCTTAGAACAAACAATAGTTTGAAAATATATTAACATTTGTTGTCCATAAAGCAATTTATATAACATTAGCTGCTAAATTACCTTTGTGTCTGAAAAGTAAAGATACAGGCCTAAGGATAAATTTTATGCATTTGGCAGTTACACCACTTTGACCACATTCTTTTGCTTTCCCCTCACATTCATTTGTAATGCTGCTCTAGAATTCCATGAAAGTGAGGTGTGCTGTATCATATGGGTTCTTAGCACAAAAGATGAGCACCAAGCAGAATTTCACCGACAATTTTCTGGAGACAGGAGTGATGTTCATTATGAACATATCTGTAATTTTGATAATCTTCTTCACAGGACTGAGGCACAAATTCATGCAAATCGATATTTAACAATAAGAGAATTGCATGACATCACTAATACCATGGCCATAAACCAAACTGAAACATTAGGGCACAGAAAAATTGTATACATACTTGGTGTTAAAAATGTTCACAGATGAACACAAAATGAAGCACTTAACTTTCTTACATACTATGCCCAAGAAGGAGATGCAGTCTCTGAACCTCTGCTAAAATTTCTTAAACATCTCATAAATAAATTACTTGACACATGCATATTCCCAATCTGTCTAAGGCTAGGCACTGTAAGCCCAATTTATGAAGATGAGATGAGCTGAATACAACTGACTGTAGATCTATCACACAAACATTGGATAGGGAAAATTCTTGAGAAAGATCTCTTAAAAGACTTGATTTCCCCCCGTTTTAGAACTCTCTTCTAAACAACTATCAGCATGGATTTAGAAAGGGATTTTCAACATCTCTTGATGAATTGGATAGTAAAGATATTGGTACTGTATCATTTGATCTATATAAAGCATTTCACTGTCTCTCTCATACTTTTAAAGAAATTGAAATGTTATGACATAAGAGGACTGGTATATAATCTTATTGAGTCTTTTCTAAGTAACAGAAAACAGTGTACTGGTATCTGCCACACTGTAGGGTAAAAACCATCAAATTTACTTTGGAGTCTCAGACAGTCAAATGTGAAGTTAAGCAAAGTTCCATCTTGGGGCCTTTTTTATTTATAGGTTTTCTAAATGACATAGAAATTCCTGTAATTCTGTCATTGCCTATGCTGACAAAGTTTCTTCAGTATGTTCTGAAAACTTGCTAGAAAAATCAACCTCAACACTAAGACATACTACAGAGATATTAGATAGTGTTTTATTGATAACCTAAACAGTAATGTAAATAAAAACCAAAATAATGCAGTTTGGCCTAAATTCAACAGTAGTCATAGATTTAAATGTTTTCCTTCAAACTAAATGTCTTAAAATGTCACATTTCTAGGTATTACTACTGATAGCTGTTGACTTGGCATGAGTACAGAGATAAATTATGAAAAAAATGAAGTAAAAGTATTTATCCTTTAATGCTTATCACTAATTTTAGGTACTTCTCAATTATAATATACAATGGAATTATTTTCCCCTCATTTGAATTATGGAATTGAAGTAGGGGGCTGTGCTGCATTCATGCATGCATGTAGTCAGTAAATTGAATCAGATTCAAAATAAGCATGTGCACAACCATATTACAAGAAGAAACCTATTCCATCACAGAACTGCTTATAGTAAGAAAAGTAGAGCTAAAGACTGTTACATAAGGGGTTATAAGTATTATAACAAATTGCCTTTATGTATAAAACAGTTTATGGATAGGACTTTTAAGAATATATTAAAAATTGGTAAAGTTTTATATGATATAAATGAACTGCAATTTTGCTTTTTACTTAGTTATTTTATGATAATTTGTTTGTGTTTTACATATACATGTTATAAACTTGTTACACATTTTGCTGAACTCTTTTTATCTAAATGTTATACTTCTATTAATGTTGTTATTTGTAAATTTAAATATTACGACTGCATTAAATAATATCTGTTTCATATCTTTTAATTGATTTTAGTTTCCTTTTCTGTATACCCGCACATGCGCACACACACAAAACATAAACAAATTCTCACAGATTTTAAATTTAATTTTGTATTTATTACTATTGATAGTTTTAATTATTCATGTATTTAATTGAATCTGTGACATATATCTAATACTGTTTATGCTATAAATACATTTCCTTGTATTTATTTTATTTAACTATACTCAATACTTATAAAATAACAGGTCTATGAGCAATAAAGATTATTTATTATGATGAATTTCTGGGTTCCATTGTGACTGGGATGAAACTAGTGTTTTTCACCACATGTCTGAATCCAAGCAACAGTCACTTCAATAGTGGCATATATGAGGGTTGGAACATAAATAGTGGCAACTATTTATTTACAACTGATACAAAAGAGTTACATGTTAGCAACCTTTACTGTCCTTCAATGTAGTCACCAACGTTGTGTATAACCTGTTGCCAGGTGGAAGTTGTAGTATATCTTTAGCAGAGTCTGTTCTCTTGATGGTGCAGATGGAGCGGTCTACTGCCTGTCGACTCTCTGGAACACTTCTGAAGCGAATGCCACGAAGTGGTTCCTTCATCTTCGGAATCAAATCAAAGTCACAAGGACATAAGTCCGGGGAGTATGGTGGATGGTACATTACTTCCCAGCCCCATCGACCGAACAAATCAGCCACAGCTTGCGCTGTATGCGCCCGAGGATTGTCGTGCAAAATGATGGGTGGATTCTGCAGAAAGTGTTGCCGCTTCTTTCTCAAAGCTGGTCGCAGGTGGTGCTCCAAAAACGAACGGTAATACTCAGCATTGACGGTCTGCCGTGGAGGAATGTAATGCATTAGGATAACACCATCACAGTCGTACACGAGAATCACCATAACTTTCACCGTATTGGGGCTCTGATGAACTTTGGACTTTCGTGGTGACCCATAATGACGCCATTCGTTCGATTGAGGTTTCAGTTTTGGCTCATAAGATTTGGCCCATGTCTCATCTGGGTTATGATACGGCGTAAGAAAATCTCTCCTTCGCGCTCATAGCGCTCCAAATGCGATTAGCAGTGTCCTAACGCAACCATTTCTCCATTTCCGTCAAATCATGCGGAACCCATCGTGATGCAATTTTTCGCATGCCCAGGCGTTCCTTCAGGATGCGAAGTACAGTCGTATGCGCTAATCCGGTTTCTTGGGTGAGCTCACGAATCGTCTGGCGTCGATCACTGTCCAGTAACGCGGCAAGAGCATGCACTTCTTCACTGACGCTCGTAGGACGACCTGCCCGATGAATGTCTGCCACAGTTTGCCGACCATCTTTGAAGGCTTTTACCCAATGTGCCACTGTTGTGTAAGGAAATGCAGATTCCCTGCAAGCCTCTTGAAGACCTTTATGACACTGTCGTGCTGTACGATCTCTGGCACATTCAATCTTGATCCAACTCCGTAGTTCCTGTTTAGGAAACATAGTGACAGCAGTACGTTAGACCGCTAGCTCACAAATGACTGTGCTTTTCTCGATGGTGCGCATGCAGGTGATGTGAGGGGAGAGTCCATTTGCTCTGAGAAAAGATAGGTATGTAAACGTGTGCTATCAGTGACAATGTTAGATTCCATTGCATAGCATCTCCAGAGCAGTGTTGCCACTATTTAAGTTCCAACCCTCGTATATTCCCCTATTGCAGTAGTAGTTCAACATGGTTCAAGAGACTTCTATGATTCTGGGATGCAGAAGTTAATATCTAGACGTAAGTGTTTGGATAATGGTAAGAACTATGTTGAAAAATAAAGTATATACCAGTAAATCATTGGTAGTCAAACATGTGAATGCATACTGGTATTTGTATTTTCACTCTCGATCCTTGCCTTGTATTTTTCCAACCTTATGCTGTAAGGTGAATCCATAGTCCATAACAGATTTAATATTCTGGCAGTATAAAAGTAAAAGTTTAGAGATCTAAGGCTTGAGGAATAACCAAGAAGAAAAGAACATGTAATCCTAGCTGGCAACCATATGTATTCTACGTTTGAAGAAAACTGTCACAACAAAAACATTATAGTTTAATTAATTTGAAAGCTAATATATAAGTTGGCCCCTAAATGCTACAATGTTAATAATTCAATATGAAAACAAATGTAATTTTATAATATAAATTTATCCCATAAAGAAACTTACAGCAGAGGGATTGGCATTTGCCATTACAATAAACAACCCAGCAACATCAGAGTTTGAAATCCACATTTTTGAACCATTCAGGACATAGTCACTTCCATCCTTCTTAGCTACTGTTTTCATAGCAAAGGCATCTGAACCGGAGTCAGGTTCTGACAGACAGAAGCTCCCAGTCTGTGAAAAATTTGCTAATATTAAAATTATTACTGAAATAAAGAATTCATTTATAAATTACATTAGAGCTACATTAATGAATTATTGTCACCATCAGATATTGACTTTAAAAGCAAATTACAAACATATTGTAAGATAATTTTTTGTCCAGTATAACATTTAACTTACCACACTCTGTGCAAGCATTGGTAAATATTTGCTTTTCTGTTCTTTTGTACCAAGTTTAATAATGAGTGCATTAACCAGTGTGTTTTGTATATCTACATATACACTTAGTGATGGGTCCACTTTTGCAATCTCCTCAACAGCAAGTACTGTGGCAAAGAAAGGTAGTCCTGATCCTCCATATTCTGTTTCTATTTCAATGCCCATTATCTGGAAAGAAAGAAAGAAAAAAAAAATGAGCACAACGAGATTCACTAATTTATATAAATTCTAAAAGTGTATATGTCATTTGCTAAAGTAGCCATCTACTAATGGTGAAACTTTATTTCTTAGTTTTAAAAGAACTATGCTTCTTATCCATTAATATGTTTTAAGATGCTGATTTATTGATTTTATTTAATTTAATTTTGTTGTTTATATTAAAGTATTTTAGCATGTTTATTAATGTTAATTGTTTATGAAAAAACTTTTAACATCAACATTATAATTTTCATTTTAAATTATACACATAAAATTAATGCTAAGCTCAGATTATTACAACACTGTTCAGTAAGAGTGAAATATGAACTATATTACAAATTACAACTGCATATCATAGACATTTTATTTAACAGCAATCCAGCTAAAAAAACTGATAGGATAAAAAATTACTTCAGCCAAAAACTGATATTGTAAAAAATTACCTCAAAATGGATACAAATGAGCCTTTTTTAAAATGGTGAAAATTATATTTTGTGTGCTCAGTTTACTGTTATGAACAACTTATTTTATTTCTGTCCAGTTATTGGAAAAAAATAAATACCAGGCTTGCTATTTGCAGATGATTTGATGGTAGGTGCAATTACAGTAATTGGACTACAAGTTAAAAATGAGTAAGTAGATTTTGTGCAAAATGTAAATTAAGGGTAATGTTCAGAAATCAAAAATGGTAGTGTTTAAGAAAGGAAACAGAAAAACTGATTTGCATTTACTGAAGTCACATGATGGACAAAGAGCAACAACTCATGACATGTCTGAAAAATGCAGTTACTTGAAGTCTGATAAACGATTCATGAAAATGAGAACTAGATGCATTATCCTTGCTACATATATGAGAGAGGGAGAAAGGAGGAGGTGGATAGAGAGAGAGAAAGCAAGTTGTTAAAGCTATATAAGTTTGGTGATATTTGGTTGGATTTATAACACTGGAATTTCACTAATCTTTTTATATTTCGGACATGTTTTGAATGCACTTGCATTCATCCTCTGCTACTTTCTCCAACTGTTGTCATCTGGTGCTGCCCCCCCATTTTGATTGATGAACTTCTTGATTAAGTCATTCTCATGTGGGATTTAAAACTTCATTGTTTCTGAAATTTTCTTTTGTTCTTATGCCTAAATTTCATTTGTCTGACTGATATATATAGCTTGGCTATATTCTTTGCAGTTTATTTTATATATTTCTAACCTATCCATTGTTTCAATTGTATCTTTTTTGTGATGTTTTTAATAACTTAGACTAAATTTGTTCTGGGGAGCTAGGAAAATGCTGTATTTGTTGAATATTTTTCTGAATTAACCGTCTGCAACAGGATGGTATATGCAATTCTTAAAAAGTTGTTTTTTTTTTCTGCCTTTCTCTTTTTCCAACGAGCTTATGTCTTTTATGAGTTTCTGCTTTAGTACTTATTTATTAGTTTATCTATTAACTCTATTTTGAACTCATTGTTTATTGCAGTTGTGATGTGTTATTCTTTTTGGCACTCCTCTTTGTTCAGCATGTTGAACTGTCTGTTTTTAGGCTATGGGAAACTGCATGTTGATGTGGTCCAGAATTGAGACTGTCATTTTTTATGTAACTTTCTGTATGTGTTGGTTTTCTGCAAATCCTAAACTCTATTCTAATAATTTTTAAATATAGAAATGGTATGTAGTCTGCAGTTTGTACCTTTATGGTGGAATTTAATGATTTTACCTGTAAATTTAGTAGTTTGACCGCATTTTCCATGTGTCCTCTTTATTGTGCAGAAAATGTTATACATATATTGGTACCATAATTTGAACATTATGGGTACATTTTTATCATATGAAACTCAAGATGACAAACATGCATGCATGTTTAAGTATAATAAATACAACCAAATATCATCATTTAAAATAACTTTACTGTTTCAAGTCTTTCTAAACAACAACAGTAATGGTAGTGACCAGATCTACTGAAGTCATATTATTAACAATAACAAGAAACTTGCACCTGGTTTACATACATTAATAAAATAAAATAACAAAAGCTTAAAATTCAGGAAATGAATGTTCAGATATTTGATATTTCAGAGTAGAATTCTCATTTTTAACTTTAAGTATTTGGATGCATAATTCTTGGCAGACAATTGACAAGTGCAGTGTACCTTCAATATATGGAAACAGAAAATTACACCACAAAGCTTATAATGTTTTATGCTTTATTTGTCAATGCCAAGGAGTAAGCATATTGAGCACATATATACATTTTTACAATTATTCTGAAGGAAAGAGAAGTTTCTTGCTCATGAGTAAAGCTATAAATGAGCTGGTTTCATTTCTCATGGGGGGGGGGGGGGAGATGTGTTTTAGAAGGGAAAATTTTGAAAGCCTAAGACATAGTACATACAGAAACAATGTTTCACCTCCAAAGGGAAAAGAATGAAGACTTAACTTACTTGTAGTTGGAAGAAGTAATATTTCAGTACATGAAGTGAGCAAGGCAGGTTCTTTAGTTTGAGAAAAAGGAAAAATATACGTACAGGAATTTGGGTATTTATACAACTTCAAGACACTCTGAAGAATGGAATTGCCATGAAAACTATTGACGTAATATACTATCTACACAATGGAAAATGCAAATGTGTATATAATGTTTGTGAAACTGGTATGTTTTTTAAATGCTTGCCAGAGAAAAATGAGTATTTAAAGGTCTAAAACATCATAGTGGTAAGAAAACTAAAGAAAGGATAATGATTATTGGAGCAATTGCCTGGAACTGAAAAGCAAACATACTAACTTATATGCAAAACTGGGAAGTTGCAATGCTTTTCAGGAGTGAATTCCCTATCTTTGAACTACAAAGATAACAAAATGTCTTGGATGACAAGGATGAAGTTTTTTATCTTGGCTAAGCAAACCAAACAAGAAATTTGAGAGAGAGAGTAGAAACATTCTTTTTGTGATCTACTGACCTGCCTACCTAAAAATAATAGAAAAGTTAAAGCCATTTGATAATGTATTAGTACTCTTTCCACCAAACATGACTTCAAATTTGCAGCCTATGCACCTCTGTATTTGAAAATATTTGAAGCACTTCTGTAGGAAGAAATGTCTCCAGAGAATAGTAAGGACTAAGTGACCAAAGAATGACAAACTTTTACTTGATACTATTTTGTTCTGTAAAAGTCATGGGAAAATGTGAAACCAGAAACAATTGCAAATCACTTCCATTTCTGAAGGATGTTCTGCATTTCATAATTTTGCTCTTATGTGAATATTGCGAGATATTACTTAATGTGATACAGAACTCATTGCAGCCTTTTGAGAGATCATGGATACCAGAACAGAAGCATTTGATAGAAGAATAATAAAAGGGAGGTGAGAAATCACCTTTAGCAACACAGATACTGGAATGTTAAACGCTTTTTGGAATTATGTCCAGATACAACTGAAATTGTTGATGTTTTTAATGCAGTGAGCTTATTACAGATCTCTTTCGAACACAGACTGGTACAAGGAAAGAGAGAAACATTAAAAAGTAAGTTACTAATATTTTTAATACTTATATACTTTTTTGCAAGATTGATGTAAAATCAGCCAATGTAACTTTGCAAATACAAATGAGTACTGTACTTAGTTTTTTTTTTTTTAATGATTTAACATGTACAATTATTTAGGATATTAAAAACTGCAACTGCTTTTTGAAAAGTTTTCATTTATATTATTTTAAATCTCAAAATTCCAATCAGTCAAAGAAATGTTCATTCTGAAGGTGTTTCAAGTAATTAAAGCTTGATTGTAAATTATTTGAACATATGGATATTTGTATTTCTAAGTATACAACTGTTAAGCAGAATAACTAAACTTGTTTCTAAATACTAAATAAAGCAAATTAATTAAGAGCACTCAAAGTAAAAATTCATAAAGAAATATAAGCAGGCACTAACCCCATTTTCAAAAAGCTGTTCCAATAAGCCAGCATCAAACAGTGATTCATCATCCATTTTTTTGACAAGAGGAGCAACCTTTTCTGTTGCAAACCTGGCAACTAAAACAAATGTATAAAATCTACTATAATATAAAGTTAAAAACATAATTTATTATAAATATAACTAAGAATATATATCTGCTTCTTTCAACTATTCTTAAAAACAATAATTTAATATCTTATATAAAAATATGATACCTGATGTTCTTTATTTTCCCTTTATACAAAGTAACCCAATGAACTATGAACCAACCACTACAAGTGAGAGTGTAACTCTTTGCCATCTGTGGGGTAGAGTGGCAATGGCACAACAATATAGTAGTTTCTTTAACTATTTTAAAAACTTTTATTTACTAGCTTTATGAATGCAGGTGCTGAAACTGGCCATCCTCATTCATACATTTTTAGTACTTCTTAAATTATCCTTACCCATTATAATTCACTTTGAGTAATGCTGATTATTTCCTGGAAGATATTTTGTTTCAGTTCTTCCAAGGTATGAGAGTTTGTCTTGTACATGGTACTTGTTAATTTACTCCAGAGATAAGTTACAAAGTATTAGCTTGGGAGGCTAAGGGGGGGCTACAAATCTTTACTAATAACTCTATCAATCTGAAATGTTCTTTCAATTTCTCTCATTCCAAATATTCACTATATGGACTATGGTTGAGTCATGTTGAAAAAAAATGAAATCACAAACCCCCTATCAGTTACTTCTTTAAAACAAGGGGGGAGAGGAGAGGATAAAATTGTATTAACAAAAGAGACAATTTTTTAAAGGTTTTTACTTTAAAAACATAGTTCTTTGCAGAGAGCCATAATAAATGCCAGTTTGTTGTGAATGGTATCTAAGTGAATTTTGGGGGAATTCATCAATGGCAGATGTCATTCAATGTTTCTTTGTGAGATGTTAGGCTCTCTGTTAGATTTCTCATCATTAGACTGAAAGCTACCTATGGAAATTTGTAATAAAGATTATAGACTGTTGTATAGTCTGGAACTTTTACACCCAGACTCTTTCTTCAAACTGTCTTTGAACTTGACAAGCTGATTGAGTTAAAACACATGGATCATAAGTAAATATACTCCATGTAGTAGAAAACATACTTAGCACAATTCATTTCATAATTAAATACAAAACAAGCTACTATCGAATCTAGATTGATCCTGTTCCATTCATGGGGAGGAAACATGTGCAAATCAACTTATAGAAAAATTCCATAAGTTGGTTCACAGTTCATTTGATCACTCTGTATACCAGATGGAAGGAATATAGTTGTCAATCTTTGAACAAGAAACAGATCTCAAGGCAACAAAAATGGCTACGAGCACTTTTCTTTAATCTTGCATAGATTTGTAGAAAAACAGGTTTAATAAAAGGGATGTTTGGTAACTACACCTTTCTCTTGTTTCTGGAATGATTCCACTGTGAAAGGAAGTGTTAAGCATGGGAGGTTCATATTTGGAGGGAAAATGTGATTGCTGCCTCTTGCACACTAAATGTCGGAAAACAGCCATAATAACACTGCACCAATTGCATTGTGGAAATTGTAATATTTGATACATCTTAAGAGTTCTTTTCTGTCTTGGCAACAAAAGTTTCAACATTTAATTAAAGCACCTAAAAATAACACACTTTTTTAACTTTGAATGAAAGAATGTTTTGCACTTAAACATTTACTCACACATACTTAAAATCAACTGAAATTGGTACACACAATGATTTTAGTTTAACTATGAAATAAAATAAACAATGTTTTTATGTTACAATTAAATTTAATAAAATGAAATAAAAGCATAAAGGTTTTATTTATTAATTTAGAGAAATTGATAAAAATAAAATAATTGTATTCCATGTTCTATCATGTCTTTTAATATGTCTTGACATGCTTATACATATTTGAATTATAAGGCCATGAAAAGTGCACAAAACTTACTTTATTGAAAATGTTTTTCCAAGGTAAAAATGTATTACATTTTTTTATTTGTCTCTAAAATAGAATCATCTCCTTAGCCGATGACATCTATATTCCTTCCACCCATAAAGAAATGCGCGCACACACACACACACACACACACAATAGTTTTGTGAATAACTTAACATTTATAAAAACACTTTATACAAGCAAATTTATTTATGTAATTAAGCTGAAAGAAAAACTTGTAATTACACTACTGAGGGTTCATTTTAGCCTGTCATTGCAGCTGAGTCCAACATGTGCTGGGCTCAGGCCAATTTTAATAAGAAATAGCCTCCAAGCTAATGGCTGCACATGGACAGTCAGCTGCACTTTGCTGTTATACAAGCAAGCATTATTTTGTCTTTGTGTTATTCCAACTCCATCTGCAGCTAAGAGATCAATATGCATAACACCAATCTGGGTTATTACAATTATAACATGCTATTATTAATAATTACAGTGTGTTAGTAAAAGAAATAATGCTGTAAAATAAAGAAATATTACCACTTAACCAGAGAATTTTATGTATGACATTTATGATAACAGGCTCAAGTAGGGAGGTGAGTAGGTATTTGTTAAGAAATTCCCTGGCAAATCAGTTACACATAGTATAAAGTATGAAGATTTGTTCTTAGGTTTTGGTAAACAGTAACTAAACAATAGAATACTTAAGCAAAAGTGTGTGTTTTAATAGAAGAAAAAAATGTAATCCAATTATTTAATTTCATATATTCCAAAATTGTTAATTAGCTAAATCCTATTGTTTTTATTACAACAATTTGACAATGCAAGTCCACTGAGTTTTTGTACCAAGTTTTTCAGAAAATTATTAATATCATCCATAATTTTCTTATACAACACATGATTCTATTTAAATAGTTAATTCACAAAATACAAGATGCAGAATCACAGAAGATTCTCAAATGAAGTTTCACAATAAAATTTTAATATGGTGTGCAGTAAGTGCAAGAAAATAATAGGAACCACAATTTTTTTAAGATACTGTAAATATGAAGAGGTAACACACTTACCATTTTTTAAAAGTGGTTTGTTAATGCAGGATAATATGCATATTTTCAACAAGATTATGCAACAGTACACACAGTTCAAAATCCTTTGAAATCAATAAATGAGAAATCTGATGACAGAGTAATTTCCAGATGGCTAATGGCCACAAATTACCCCAACTGTAGTGTGCATGAATTTCCATAGGAATACTAAAAAGAAAAGTCTCCATAAATAACTACCATGTTGCACAGGAACTTGAAGTAGAGCTGTTGTGAGTGAAGGAAAATTTCAGTAAAAAATGTCAGAAATGAATGACTACATAAGAACGTCATTTTAAATAACTCTCTAGTACCCAGTATAAAATAAAACTAATATTGTGTTCATGCTATTATTGATTACAGTTGTGTATGTGAGGGGAACTTGTCCAGCAATGCCCATACACCCAAAAATAATTCTCTATGCATGTTGCTAACCTATCTAAAAAAAGGGAAGGAGATAACAGCATATAACATTTTTTGAATAACCAATTTCAATTTTTAATTCCTCTCATTCCTTTTTGCACATGTTTAATTTTAGATATAAGTGATAATATACAATTTTTATAGAATAAGAATTGAACCACAGATTCCATATTTAAGATGATAGCTTTGTGCTCAACTCCGACAACAATATTAATCAGATGCTATTTTTGAGGCCATATACACCATTCACCAGTTAATGAAAAAGTTGAGCAAAGAAAACAGATTCAATGGGGGAAGGGGGAAAAAAAAGTGGGCCTCTTTATGGGGCTTAGGGACGAAGGAGAACTCAGAATTTTTAAAGATAACCATGGTATGATTTTTAGATATTTAGATAGTCCTCAATATATTAACCACTTCTATTTAAACACTTTTTTTCTAATTGAAATCTTGATATTAATAAAGCAAGTCATTTGTTGCATCATTTTATTAAATGCTCCACCAAATTGTAAACATTTAGCACTCTTTATTGAAATTTGAAATTTATTGAAAGTGCTAAGAAAAATACAAACTACAAGGGATCTCTACCTTATTGGCCCAGGCCGCTTTATGTGTACCTCCTTGTGATTACAGAAATTTTAATACATTGATGATTTTATACTAATCCTTTATCTACATTCTAAATAATGAAAATACAAAATTTCCACCTAAATTCCATTCAGTCCCTGGTTCATCAGCAGTAGCCTATTGGAATTCTAGGGGACTAGACTCCGACCCAACCCAGGGGACTAAATTGAAATATTTCAATTACTGTACCTATACCATTATTTTATCAGCTAGCTACAGTGTTTACAAACTACTAATTCTTTTCTTTCTCAAATACCAACTGTAATGCTATATGTATTCACTTTCTAGAGACCGTCTGTGGTGCTTCAGTAGTAAAACAGGCATTAAACACTTTCCCCCCCCCCCCCCAAAAAAAAAACTTTCTAGAGCAATTTCCAATATCCCAAGCTTAATAATTAATAAACTTAATATATTCACTCCCATCCATTCCCAGACCAATTACATTTTTCATAATCGTACAAGTATTCTTTATCCAAAAAATTATTTAAATTATATATCAACTGACCATTTCCATTTCATTTTTACCTTCCATAAGAACTCCCCTAATTTTGGTATCTGCTCATGGTCTTCAAAGATCTTTTTTAATACAATTCCTTTATTCCTCATTAACCATTTCTTACTAATTAAACTTTCCCTCCAAACATTTGTGGTTTTACATTAGAAGATAATATGATTTTCATCTTCCTTCTCCCCACAGATGGGATACATTCCTGGAATAACATCTCCCCTGATTCCCCTTAATTTCCATATACCTAATTGAAACCATACTATTCCTTTTCATTTTTCTAGCAAATTAATATATACTTCTTTTCTGGATCATCTTTTAATTCCTTATAATATGTTAATGAGATTTTCTCCCTAATTTGGGCAAATAAAATTTATCTTTTTAAAAAATTGAGTCAAAATTGTAACATACACACCACTAAAATTCAATAAAATGGAAGATTAGTTTCGGGAGTCGTCGCTCCTATCATCAGTTCCTGGTCGACTGCTGGTCTCATTGTTTGTGGTAGATCGATTCATCTCTGGTGGAGGTTTAATGAACTTTTGTATTAGTACATCACTTGGCGGGATTTCGAAATTAAAACTTTCTCTTTATTCTTCCAAATATAGATGTTTTCCCAGGCTGTAAGTTCAGTTTTTCCTTTAATATTTTTAAGTAATTTGGGGTTTTTATTAATGGTATGTTGTTCTTTCCAAAAGTGCCAAGCTACCGCTGATTTTTCTTCTTGTTTCTGGTTTATATTCCTAATGTGTTCTTTAGCTCTTGTTTTTATGTTTCTTTTGGTCTTTCCAACATAAATTTTTTCACAATCATTACAGTTCATCTGATATATTCCTGATTTATCTTCTTCTTATAGGTTATCTTCTTTTTGTCTTGAGTTGAGGATATTTTTAATGGAATAATTATTTTTTGGAGCCAAAACAATGTATCTTTTAAAAATCTTTTGAAATTTATGAAAGGCTGATGGGTGGTATGTGAATTTTTTGTATGTTCTGTTTTTCTCTTTGATGGGAGTAAGTGTAGTGGTGTCTCTAATTTTCTTTTTATGCTTTGCGCTCTGTCTATTTTCTTGTGCACAACTTAAATCCGCAGTAGCTTGGCACTTTTGGGAAAGAACAACATAACATTAATAAAAACCCCAAATTACTTAAAAATATTAAAGGAAAAACTGAACTTACAGTCTGGGAAAAATCTATATTTGGAAGAATAAAGAGAAAGTTTTTAATTTCAAAATCCCGCCAAGTGATGTACTAATACAGAAGTTCATTAAACCTCCACCAGAGATGAATCGACCTACCACAAACAACGAGACCGGCAGTAGACCGGGAACTGATGATAGGAGTGATGGCTCCGGAAACTAGTCTTCCATTTTATTGAATTTTAGTGGTGTGTATGTGACAATTTCGACTCAGTTTTTTAAAATGTTAATATTTGACACCACTGTTACAAAAGTTCACTATATTTTATAAAATTTATCTATCCATATCTTCCATTCTTAATCTCACTTCCCTTCAACAACCTCTTCTAAAATATCGAATTTTAACCCCAAATTTTCCTATCCCATTTTTAAATAAATGTTCTCTAATTTTGTTCAACCAGATATTAGTCATTATGCCCAATTTTTTTTCTTGATATTTCACGCATTTTTTCACAATGTGAGTATCCAATAGATCTTGAACCCTAAATAAATATTTCAATACTCTCTCCATCATTAACCCTCTTGACACTTACCTTTCCTTACTGTATCAATGCTGCTGCATTTGCAGTATTATTTGGAACTCCCAAAATTAATTTACAGAAAATTCTTATTATTACATCCATATTACAATATTCCTCCTCTATACATCAAATATCCGCGACATAAATCCACCATGATTCCCCAAAGGCAGAATAAAGGCTTTCAAACCACTTGATATTCATTACTGGCATCCTATACAAACATTTTCTTATCGCTGTCATGGCCATATTTCCCTTTGCCAGTGCACTTCTTTCCTGTTTCTCCCAACCTCCATTACTATTCAACTTTATGCCCAGATATGAGAATTCATTAACTATGTGAATTTTTTTTATCCGCCATGAACCATTTCTCATCCTTACGCAGTTAATTTCCCTTTTTAAAAACCATGATTTTACTTTTATTCTGATTCACCTTCAATCCCCATTCTTCACAATACTGCCAATTTCACCTATAGCTAACTTTAAGCCAATTACTGATATTGAACATACCACCAAATCATCTGCATAAAGTAACCCAGGAATATCTACATTATTGATTGTAGGCAAGAGAGTACAAACATGCTTCAAGCTATCCAAAATATTGTCAATAAAAAAATTAAACAATATGGGGCTTAATTTACAACCTTGACTAAGCCCTCTCCCCTGTCTCACAGCATTAGTAACTTTACTTGACACAAAATCTGCTTTGTTAATATAACTCCTGTAATGTACTGATTATATTCCCACTTAGACCCTTCTTACCTAATTTGTACCATAGAACTTCTCTATCCAATCTATCATATGCTTTTTCTAAATCAATAAATATAACGTAAAATCTACTTTTCTTTGCTAAACATTTATCTATATCATTTTAATTATACATATATTATCCACTGTTCTCTTTCCTTTCCTGAAACCAATTTGGAAGGGCAATATCTTTTGATATACTTTCTGGCACCTTCTTCTTCTCTTTAATTACATTCTAAAGCCTTATTAAGATGTTTAGCTATCTGGATTTTCACACCAAATTTTAAAAAACTCTATAGGTAAACCATCGATTCCTACTACCTTGTTTCTCTTAAATTTATTATCTATTAATTTCTTCTGTGAAAATGGTCTATCCAGTTCTGCCACATAATTATTAAAAACCAGATAAATTCCAACTTCCCCATCCCTTAGTTTCCACTACAAACAAACTCTGAAAATATGTAATTGGACTTAAATCTACTTATACTCCCTCTTTCACACATTGATTAATAATCTGCCAAGCTTGCTGCCTCTTTCTGAATCCACCTTTTGTTCAATTTCCACAGCTCTAGCTATCCCCAACTCTTGCTTCTTGTGATCGAGCAGCTGCCTATATCTCTCAGGCAATTGGATCATAATGCCCCTATCCATTTTATTATTTCTTTCCCCCCATCTTGTGAATGCCTCCCATACCATATACCTCATTCCTCTACACTCTTCATGAAACCAATTATCATAAACTTTATTTTTCCCTCTTTTGCTTTTAATCATATCACTTCCTGTCCATTTAAGTTCAACAGCATCATTACTTAAACCTACGCAAATCATTAAATTAATTCCGGACACACAAACCCTAGCCATTGCTGAATCCAGCATGTTATAAAACCCATCAGCCCTTCCAGGGGCCCACTTATAGCTAATTATCTTAGTACCAGATCCATATGCATTCTCTCTTCTATTGTTAAAGCATTCTTCACTGCATCATGCCACTACTAATGGAAAATGGGAACTTGTCCCAATCATGTTCGTTGTCTTGAATTCTGGAACTTTACCCAAAATACTATTGCTACACAATACATAATCGACACACTCTGTCCCTATGTACTTGTAAATGTAAATTCACCAGTTTCATATTCCCCCCAACAACCGTTCAGCATTACAAAGTCATTGTTCTCACAAAAATAAATTAGTTTTAGCCCTTCTTCATTCACAACCTTGTCTTCACTATGCCTAATCCATATTTTGCTAGATTCATCACTTTCCATATCTTCCTACAAATTTAATTCCTTAATCTCTAACTCTCTCACTCTTGCATTCAAATCTTCTACTACATAAACTTCATTAAAGAGAATCCTATTTCTATATTTAATAATTCCATTTCTAATTGTCGAAAGAGATCCGGGTTGTGAAATTTGGAATTTTAGGGCAGATTGTACAATACACTAATGCATAAGTTCCACTTTTGTATTAACACCCACATAAATTCTTTAATTTTTGACTACCTCTCCTTCGCTTTGCTTGCAAGATTACTCCTCAGCAGCAAACCTAAACCTTCAGAAACTCGACAACTCTTTATTGGAGATTTTCTTTAACATTTCCTACTTGTTTGATAGTGGCAAAGCTTAATTTTGTCTTTTGTTGAGTTGGTCCTGGTGGTGTAGTGGTAACCATAATTGCCTCCTAAACCTAGGATCGCAGGTTCAAACCCGGGCAGAATTGACAGATTTTTTCGGGCGTATAAATTGTTAAGTATGGCTTCCTTCAAAAGAAATGTAAAGTCATGAGTCTCGTGTCGTACATTTACAACATGAAAAAGAACCTTACGCCTGAAAGAAGAGGCCTCTGAGCAAAATTTGTTGGCCATTTCACGTCCTGAATTGAATGGGAAGCTGATGAGATGTTAAAGAGCGTAAATAAACCAAATCAATTAAGTCTGTTGTTGAAGGTATTGTAGACATGACTTTTTGTTTAATATACCCCTATAAGAAGTAATCAAAGCATGTAAGGCCAGATAAGCAGGGTAGCCATACAACAGACCCAGCACATCCAATACATTTATCATGCAATTAGTTGTTTAATAATTCACATATGCATTTTGCAAAATCTAACAGTGCTGATACATTTTTTCCCATATATTTAGAGGAACATTTTCCAAGAATCATGACTGATCATGACTATTTGGCAGCACATCTCTAAAAAATAGGACTGGAAGATTTATCTGCATGTATAATTTGCCATCTACCAGGTTCAGTGATGAATGAAGATCACTTCCTTGCATGCTCAATTCCAACCAACAGCACTATAAAAACTTGACCATACTTAATTGGGATACCACAAAGAATATTGAAATCTTGACTGACCATTTTCTAAGAATGTTAGTAATTTATTCCTGATAAAGCGAAAGTAAGCTTCACTTGTGACAGTGCTGCCCTCAAAAAGTAAAAACCTATGATAAATTTACCAAGAATGTTATATCAAACATTTAACGACCAATATGCTGAAGAGGCATAGTTTTCATCCATTTGAGATTTTGTCCTTGTCTTCTTTTGATTTCTGTTATTAACAATTCCATACCTATATAGTCTTGTTTTCAGTTGTTTGCATTTCATATGTGATATTTGAATTCCATGTCGCTCACTGAATACTTCAGATACAATCTTATAATTTCTCATGCATTCACTCAATATCAACAGCATACTAACCTCTTCATAAACCATGCCATGTTTCCAAGCCTATGAGAGCTAAACAGTCAACATTGCCACACTGTGATAAGTGCCTTTGAAACTGACAGTTATCTGAATTTTAGTATTATCCTTTCTTTCCATTGGTTCCTTTTTTATATCATAAACAGTATAAAGTGCTATTTTAAGCATACTGTAACTTCAAGATTTAATTTTAGAAAAAAAATTTAAACAAACGTTGTTTTATTTGTTGAGGACTATCTAAAACTATACCATTGTTTCATTTAAAATTCTGAAGTTCTTCCTCCCTCCAGAGCTCATTAAGAAGGCACCTTTAAATTTTGCCTATGGAGCTATTATGAAGGCCCTTTCCTACAACAAGTTTAGAAAAAGTCAACATTTAAATTGATATCATTATATGATTGATTTGAACAACACACTCTTAAAGCTGCACTTACTTTTCATAAATGTATGGAACCGGTTTCAAGAACATTCAGTTCCCATCTTCAGCCAGGCTAAAGTTCAACTGTCAGATCATCAAACTCACAGAAATTTGCTTAAACCAAGTCTTTTTTACTTTAAAAGAAAAATTTTATAAACAACAAGCAGGACTTACAATGGGCAGACCCTTATCTCCATTTCTAGCTAACCTCTTCATGAGTAGATTTGAAACACACATCAACACAGCTTTTCCATACATATTTAAGGTATGGTAGAGATATGTAGACGATATATTTGCCATAATTAACAAAAAACTCATTGATGCCTTAAAACTTTTGAATATACTTTTGAATATAAAGATATAAACATATCATTTACATGCGAAATAAAAACAGATAACATGTTACCATTCCTAGATATTAAAATTATGAAATGTGAAGAAAATCTTAAATTTGGAATATACAGAAAGAATACTCACATGGATAATCACATCAAAGCTGACAGTTTTAACCCCACAGCACACAAATATGCAGTTATTAACAGTTTAACATACCGGCTAATTAAACTACAAATTAGCAAAGAAGAATATTTTAATGAATACAAACAAATAGAAGAAACAGCAGTTAAAAATGGTTTTAAAAAAGAACTAGTACATAAAAAGGTGCAGAAATTCAAGAGACAAAAACATATCAAAGAAACCACAACACTTTCAGCAAGAAAAGATAAACTAATTTTTAAAAAATTCACATATCATCAATGGGGTCACAAAAAATTTCAGAATATTCTTAAAGATTTTAATATCAGGTTGGCACCGATTAATAGATTTAATGTTAAAAACTTACTGATAGATAATGTTAATGACAGTATTCCACAAGAAGAAAAATCAGGTATTTATAAAATAAACTATGCAGAATGTGAAAAAATCTACATTGGAAAAACAAAGAGAAACATAGGCACACGGTTAAAGGTACATTTCAGGAATATAAAGTACAAGCAAATAGAGAAATCAGCAATAGCATATCACTTTTGGACATAAAATCATGACATAATAAATAAACAAAAATTATTAAAATCAGTACAAGGACCTACAGAACTAGCAACCTGGGAAAAAATCTACATCTATAAATACAAATACAAAGACAGTCTAATGAACTTCGACATTGCCGGAGATGAAAACATATACTACAAGTTTATCACACTGCCACCAGAGCAGAATACACATTCCCACAGCTCAACGAATGATCCGACAGTTGAACTTTAGCCTGGCTGAAGATAGGAACTAAATGTTCTCGAAACCAGTTCCATACATTTATGAAAAGTAAGTGAAGCTTTAAGAGAGTGTAGTTCAACTGAATCATACAATGATATCAATTAATATGATTATCTTCACTGTGCACGTTCCAATTTACTTTTTAATTAATTTTAAGTCAACATTTGTCTTTATTGGTTCATTTAAGAGATATTGAATTCTAATACCTTATTTAGGTCATCCTTTATACAGGTTAAATCCAATCTCCACTGACAAACTTTCACAAGTTGTTCAGGGATGTTTTCTGAATGTATTGATATAAGGAACCCATGGTCTCTGGTGGCTCATTACCAGGTTAAGTTCATTGCTTTCATTTTGTTTAGCTCAACTACTTTGTATTTGTTTACTTGGAATATGATTGCTTCCAAACAAACACAACCTTTTACTGGTGTAGTAGAGCGTAGTAGTGCAGATTTTCAGTGAGACCCGCCACCAGTTCTGTTTCAGCTTTTATTTCAGGCACAGATGGATTGGTCATGGTGGGTCCTGTTCCATGGCTAACTGGTTCACCAGATCTGACATTCATGAACTTTTTCTTCTGGGGTCATATGAAGGGCCTAGTGTGCGTGACTCCCTTCGAAACTAATATGGACCTGGTTGCTAGGATTGCAGCATCCAGTGACGATGTGCACCAATCTCCAGGAATGCTAGAGTATATGTGACAATTCACGAAGTTCATTTTGTGAAGTTTGTTGTGATTATGGTGGTGAACATTTTGGACATTTACTTTAAACAGTGTAATTTGGGTTTTTCATGTCAATTTTTTGTAATGCTTGGTCATCTATCCTTAAAAAAAAAATAATTGTAATTTCCAGGAGGTGATGAGTAGTTGATTAATTGGTGGCAGCTGTAATGTAAACATCTCTATAAAAGTAAAATGTTGTGTTTTGTTTGGAAACCACCATATTCTGAGTAAGCAGAATCGAAGGTGGTTGAGTTATTACAAAACAAAAACAATGAAATCTCCTGGTAATGAGCCATGGGTTCCTTATATCAAAATACTCAGAAAAGATCCCTGAACAACTTGTGCAAGTTTGTCGGTAGAGTTCGGATTACCTGTATAATGAAACATTAATAACCACTCAAGAATTAAAGAAAATTACCATTAAAACAATTTTAGTCATTCAGATATTTTAACTATGCAGAATTAACTTGAAATATATACTATTAAAAGAGAACTAAACATGTAGTGTTACATTATAATAAAGCATGATGTGCAATAAAAAATAAATTTCCCTTCAGTTCCTAAGATATCCAAGTAAATATAAAAATGCATTCATAAATACCAGTCTCTTTCATCATCTTTTCTTCTTCAGTAAAGTGGTACAATGAATTTGGCCCTCCAGAGGCATGGCGAAGTCCTATTATATTTCTTGTATATTTACTTCCATTTAAAGCCTGCAATGAAAAACTGCAATCATCTTTTTCTGTCATGGAAAGTGTGAATGGCAAAAAAGCATAAATACTGAATAGTTCCAATAAGAAAATATAAATTTACAAGTCTTAGGCCTAAGGCCTGTTCTGGGCCCGTTACACTTTAGGGTATTTCCATGATAAATAAACCTAAATTGAAGTGTGAGTGTATTAGGGTCTCCAAAGGAGCAAGAATATGTGCACATGGTATTTAACTATTAAGTC
This sequence comes from Metallyticus violacea, assembly GCA_030762175.1. Taxonomy (NCBI): domain Eukaryota; kingdom Metazoa; phylum Arthropoda; class Insecta; order Mantodea; family Metallyticidae; genus Metallyticus; species Metallyticus violacea. The sequence continues at coordinate 78,648,141 of CM060842.1, read as the reverse complement.
ATGCTTGATACTCTACGTAATCATCATAACATATGTATTAGCCATGCACATCATTTGTCCTAATTTATTAAAATAATGATATGCATTATATAACTTGAATTTGTTTTATCAAACCAAGTCATAATTTTAGAACCATATATTTTTTAAAAAATAAGTTAAATACATAAATTAATTGTTATTTAATACATTCTCTCAATGAATAAATATCAATATACACTCTTTGTGTCCTGTCATGTTTGGTACAGCTGAGGGGATAACAATTAAGTCCTTTGGCATCTTATATTAAATACCATGGAAAGATGACAGGCACAGCAGGGGAAAAAAATCCAACAGGATATGTGCACATGACATTTAATTATTAGTCATTCTGATACTCTATAACATTGCTTGCCAAATTTGATACATTCATTACAGAGATTTCAGTTACTTAGAGATATGCATAGAGAGTTAGTGCCTATTATATTGTTAGGTGCAGGATCTTATAATTTTAATGCCTATATGTAGAAAGTAGCAAAAATATATTCTACATGTAACATTTTAGTACATGTCTCTTGCAAATTGCTTTTCAAGTGCTATGTTTGTTCTCCTGTAATTACCATTTATCATCTACAGGATAGGTTGTCAGCCCATCACTTAAAGTGCTGAAAATGTCATAATTACACATTAAAAAAGTAAATTAAAATGCTGTGTTAAATATGTCACAAATATACTCTATGATCTGGCTTTACTGTATTTAAATTTAATTTAATATTTCTGTATCTTCATAACAGATAATTTCAATAAAACAGTTTAATGCATTTAATACACTACAAGCAAAAACTGCTATACCAGCTTCCATTACACTTAATTTTCTTGATATGGAATGCATTTAATCTGATGATGTTTGCCCAATATAAATATATAATCTGCAATGTACTATGCTGTAATTTTATAGGAAACATGCCAAGTTTTCCCCCATTATTTTGCTCATAAAGGACTCAGACATTGCAAAGTATATAAAGCAGAGATATAAAATTTACAATTTCATTCAACTTTAGCATTACTACAGTAGGACTAGTTAGTGTTAGCAAAGGTTCATAAAGCTTTTATGCATGATATGCTGTTAAGCCTAGCACTGCAGGAAAACATGAGCAAGAATCAGAAAAAGAGCATGTACAGATTTTTTAGTAAATGTATACTGTAACTAAACTATCCTATATTAAAAGCCCATTGATTGATGTGTTCTATTTGTTTTATTATTCATGCACAATATTAATGATGACTGTCAAGGATGAACATTCATATAACAAATACATTTCTTTATTTATTTTTATCTCTGTAAAACAAACAGCATCAACAAACAAATTTGGTGGTTCACGGAATTTAGTTAGATGTATTAGCAATGCTCAAGCAATTTTATGTGGTAGTACACTTACTTTATCAATGGTTAGCTGAACATCATGGACACCACTGCTAAGAGTTTGTTGAGCATTATTCATCATAATACACATTTTCAGAGCACAAAATTAAATTCCTCTGATTATTCATCATGACTCACAAGCCTCGGTTAGTTATGCATTAAAAAGTAAAAAATGTTTGTAATTATGCAATTTAAAATAAGATATATGTGTTATTTAAAATAAGATATATGTAGTTTTTGAATTGCGGGAATTTTCACAGTGAAATATAGTATAACATAACAAATTATTATTGAGGAAATCACTCAAATTTCACTAATTTAGTTCCACTTACTTGGACATGTTTCAAAGGCGATTGCCTTCATCGTCAGCATGATCCCAATGTCTGCTTCCCCGCGTGGTATTCAGATGTTGCTCCGTAGATTTTATGAACTTTGTGATAAGGTTGCTATTGTTTGGAAGATCAAAATTAACCAAATTTTCAAAGAAAATCTTTGAATCTGATCTTCAAAACAATAGCAACCTTACCACAAAGTTCATAAAATCTACGGAGCAACATCTGAATACCACGCGGGGAAGCGGACATTGGGATCATGCTGACGATGAAGGCAATCGCTTTTGAAACATGTCCAAGAAAGTGGAACTAAATTAGTGAAATTTGAGTGATTTCCTAAGATATATGTGTTTATGTACTATACAAAATGTTATGAAAAAAAATATAATAATAATAATAATAATAATAATAATAATAATAATAAATAAAGTCTGAATTGGATATGTTGCAGGGTGCAAATTATTAAAAAATGATGCAGGAGGGAGGGGTATCCAAACTAGAAGTAGGATAATTTTATTGATTTGTTAACAGTGCAGTTAATAATCCGAGACTTCATCGTTGACTGCTTGTAACATGAATATGTGCAGAGTTACCACAATATTAAACATCTATTTGTCATTGTATTAGTTCTACTTATTATTGCTGTTATTATCATAGAAATACACAGAATATTTATTTTCAGTAATATATATTGTACCTTTTGCTTATCATTTTATAACAAGAGGATTCTTCCCTCCCCCCTTAGTAAATTTTGGTGGCATTGGGAATTTTTGTGGTAAAATAGCCAGTGGGGAAAAAATGCCCCTCCTCCCAATCTCCCACATGATATGTAGTCATTAAATATTTTTGTCATTGAAAAGCTAAATCAACACATACCAGAACAATAAAAGTACTATTTTAAAACACACCTGAAATGCTACCATGGTAAATCAAAATCAAATTAATTCCACCCATTATAGAGATAAGTGTCATCATTTTAAGATTTGATAACATAAATGATTCTCTGTTGCTTCTTAAAATTAATTTGTACTGATCATTGCCCAGATTTTTCAGCAGTATGTAGTTATTTTTGCAATTTTGCCTTGCAAAGATTTAAGTTCTGGTAAAAGATTTTCTATTAAGATTTATATTTGTGCCAAGGTTGTACATTTTTTTTACTCTGAGCATTATAATAGCTGAAGAAGTGGTATCTTTTGTTCATTTGCACTGTACCTGCCTCTTTCACCCACTCCTTAACAGAGTGGATTTTTTATCTCTTTTATGTGCAGGTGTCATCCTTCAACCACATTCCAAAAGCACTCCACAATTTCCTTAATAGTGTGAATTTCCCACTTTTTTCTGTGCAGGTTTAAACCCTACAAAACCCCTTTATACATGAAGGTTTTTAAAAATAAAATATTTGTGAAAATCTTCTTATCTGGACAGAAGTTATTGTAAACTATGATTTGTCATATACAGCACATTGTTTGCAATGTTGAAATGCAGTATGTATTGTAGCTTAACATTGCAGAAAAAAGTAGTTCTAAAATAAATTAAATAAGGTGTGAGGAAAAAATGTGACATAGCTAAAGACTACAAACTTATTGAAATGTGTTTTTAATTATTTATTGTTTTTCTTTGATAATCTGTATGCATACGTTTTTACTAATTTGAATGTTGGATAATTCCAATTTTTTCATATTCCCTTGAACAAAAGATTTGTGAAAATTTTCTAATCTGAACAGAAGTTATTTACTAAAGGATCCTATGTTGTCAACTGTGATTTATTCATATACAGCACATTGTTAGCAATGTTGAAGTGCAGTGTGTAATATAGCTTAACATTGCAGAAAAAAGTAGTTTAAAATAAATGGAAAAAGGTGCGAGGAAAAAAATGTGACATCTTTAAGACTACAGACATATTGAAAAGTTTAAAATGTTCATATAGGAACTATCACAGTGAAGCCATTCATATATTCAAATCACTGCATGATATGTCTAACTAAAACACTCTTATTGCTCCACTTACTTGCTATGAAATGTGGTACTAGTTTCGAGAATTGCAGTTGAAAATGGTTTTAATAAAGGAATGGTACATAAAAAGTACAGAAATTTAAAAGAAAGAAACTTATTAAAGACACCACTATACTTTTAGCACGGAAAGATAAATTAATTTTTTAAAAATTCACATATCACCCATGGACAATGAGAAAATTTCAGAATATTTTTAAAGATTTTAATATAAGGTTGGTAAGAAAGAAGTGGATATCTCCCCTTCCTAGATGTAAAAATCATAAGAAATGAAAACTATCTTACATTTGGAATTCATAGAAAGGATACTCACACAGAAAATTACATCCCCATTCCACATAAATATGCAGTGTTTTATAGTTTAGCTCACAGATTAGTTAACATTCCACTCACAGAAACACAGTACAAATTGGAATACCAACAAATCATAAAGATAGGAGAAACTAATGGATACAACAAAGACACAGTAATAAAAATCATCAATAAAACCAAAAAACAATAAGAGATGTTTCCACTCTTAAAAGTGCAAAAGAAGATATTCAAAGAACAAGGAATTATGTTAGCCCCAAAGAACAATTTGAATATAAAGAACTTATTAGGTTGCAGAGTAAAGGACTACATGCCAACAGAACAAAAGTCAGGTATTTACGAAATAGAATGTGCAGAGTGCGACAAAAAATACATTGGAAAAACGAAGAGGAATTTGGGAATCCGGAAAAAAGAACACTTCAGAAATATTCGCTTAAAACAAATTGATAAATCAGCAATAGCAGCGCACTTTTTGAATAAAAATCATGAAATTAAACCAGAGATAAAACTACTTAAACAACCTCATAATGCAATAGAACTTTCCACTTGGGAAAACATTTTCATTACAAAAAGGATAATTTGATGAATTTCGATTTCCCTCCATTGGATGAACTCAGCAAATTCCTAATAGAACCAACAGATGCCGCCACAAGAACATCAAGAGACCCAACCGCCACGTTTAACAACAGTTTGTCAACAGGCTGAAGATGGGAGGGATCGCTCCCGAAACATATGTTCCACATTTTATGTAAGTGAATGGAGTTAGTGTGAAAAAAACTGTATTACTTTGTTTATATAAGGATGGTACTTAATAGAGTTAACCTAAAATATCTTTTAGCGGGAAAGGCATGTGAAAATACTCCACAGGGGAAAAAAGCATGGGTTTATAAACTTTAAATGTTAAAAATATTTACATTGGTAAAACAAAGAGGAATATAGGCATATGTTTGAATGAGCACTTAAGGAACATAAAATACGAACAGATGGAAGGTAAGAGTGGCATATTGTTTTTGGAAGGAAAATCATGACATTCAGTAGGGGGTTAAATTATTGAAAGCAGTACTGGGACCTACACAATTGGCTACTGGGAAAAGATTTACATTTGCAAATATAGAGACCATTCAATGAACTTTGATGTTCCTGGCAAGGATAACATCAACTTCAAGTTCATCAGGAAGCCACCAGAGTAGAATCTCACATCTACCATAGTGCGAGGAAGTTTCTAACTAGTAGACCCATGGCTGAGGGTGAGAGCACAGGTTTTTGAAACTAGTACCACATTTCATAGCAAGTGGAGCAATAAGTGTGTTTTAGTTTGACATATCCATACAATGATTTGAATTATGGAAATGTATTTTTAATTATTTATTGTTTTTCTTTGATAATCTGTATGTGTATATATATATATGTTTTTTTCTAACTTGATAATTCCATTTTTTTCATATTCCCTTGAAAAAACAGACAAACCACCATCAGATTCACCATAATCACCTACCTTTCCAACTTAATATGATCCATCATACACCAGTCGTTTAACGGGAGCAAAGGTCTCACGAAACATGTCATGAATTTTATAATTTTGGCAGTGAAACATTAAGAGTGTTTTATCATTGTATCAATATTTTAAATATTTTTAACTCAGGGTGCTTCCTATGCCATTGAAAGTGAAGCCACAGAAATGTTTTTGGCATTTTAAAATATTTATTTATTGGATATTTTATACTCATTTTCACTATGTTGATTCCTGAATATTTTAAAATTGAAATTATTGGAATGTATTTTTAATTTATAAATAATTGATATTATTGTATTATTTAATTGAACTACCCACTCTTAATGCTTCACTTACTTGTCATAAATATATATATAATTGGCTTCACTTTGCAAGTTCCAATTAACATTTTAATTAGTATTTTAATTATTTATTGTTTTTCTTTCATAATCTCTATGTATACGTTTTTGCTAACTTGAATGTTGGATAATTCCATTTTTTTTTTTTCATATTCCCTTGAAGTTTGAATTAAAAAGAACCCACTACTCAATTAAATGTACTTATGAAGCTGTTGACAATGGAGTGGTATATATATAAACAATGTAATACAGTTTTTTTCACACTAACTCCATTCATATTACATAAAAATCTGGACATATGTTTCGGGAGTGATCCCTCCCATCTTCAGCCTGTAGGTATAACAACAGTTTATCTCTTAAATGTAAATTGGAACTTGCACAGTGAAGTCAATCATATTAATGGATATCATTGTATGATTCAGTTGAACTACACACTCTTAAAGCTTCCATACTTTTATGAAAAGTAAGTGAAGCTTTAAGAGTGTGTAGTTCAACTGAATCATACAATGATATCCATTAACAGTTTATCTGCTTACATAAAAATCTGGACATATGTTTCAGGAGTGATCCCTCCCATCTTCAGCCTGTAGGTATAACAGTTTATCTACAGGCTGAAGATGAGAGGGATCACTCCCGAAACATATGTCCAGATTTGTATGTAAGTGAATGGAGTTAGTGTGAAAAAAACTGTATTACATTGTTTATATATAACCCACTACTGTTTTAATTTTGGCCTATTGTTTATTTCTGATTTTCATTCAATCTTTTATAATGAATCTAGTCAATGATGTTGCATTCAGAAAGAAATACAATGGGCTTGCTCAAACCTTTTATACATTTTTAGGAGTAGAGAGTCTAATGTTTTTCTAGAGCATTCTGTGAGTTCACTAAACAGTCACAAAGACTTACAAACATAGAATTTGTCATTCACAATAATTACAATAGTACACATTCGTCTACATTTATAAAAACTGTATATATCTATATACATGTTTACAATAAAAATTAAATATAAAGAAACTCCTAGAACAATTTGGCAAAAATAGATAAAACACTTAAACAAATCACACAAATTTTGAAAAATTAATTTAGGTAATTGTGAAAGTATAATATTTTATTGTTTCAAGGACAGACTTCAGTTATTTTAAGAGTACTACATTATTGAATGGCAGCTAATTGAAATGTTTTAAACAAAAATTGCCACAGTCCCAAAAAATAAAAACATTTTATCATAATTTAATACAGATATCTGTCTGCCATTGTCTAAAATTACCTTTGTCTCTATGTAATAGTATCTTAAATTCTTACAATGCCACAATCAACCTTATTGATGGAATTTTCACAAAAACTGCCTTTAACTTGTGCTTTTTCACAAATCATAACATTCCTCAGTGACACGTAGGTGACATAATGGAAAACACAAGTAATTCAAGAAAAACTTAAAATAAGAAAAGAGAAATAGGAAAATGTTCTATGATGCCATGAATTCACTGTAATTCCTAAGACTATTCTATTATAAAAAAACAACAAATTAAGGGAGAAGTTTACATTAATTCTAAGCAAGTTCTTGAATTGAATGTTAGGTATTTGTTAAAGAAGGAAAATTTCACTTGAAATATTGCATATTCTACTGCATTTAGTTTAATTTATGATGAAACTGTATAGCTAAAATATTATCAGGGTAGGCAATAAAATAATGTGCATTGTCTTTGTTAGATAATGTTACTAATGAAGACTTCTTTTTCTTCTTATTTTTAGAAATATTAATTATAACTTACAACATTCTAGCATATTATATTCCTAACATTTAACGAAAACAAATGCATTAAACTACTTTTATTAAAACCCAAATCCATATCTGTTTCAAAATATACCAATTATGATCCCGCATATACGTAGTACATACAATGTGCGTATGTAGAAGCAACATTTTACAGGTGCGTAATTTCCTTTATTTAGAACTAAATGAAAATCCATTATGCTTGAACTGGACTTATGGGTTGCATTTCTCAACACTTTAAAGAAATGAGTTGTGAAACACAAATTACTGATGATTTCACAACAGTAGCCTGTGATGACTTTATTACACACTTCCATTTGGTTTATTAACAGAAAAGTATCTATATTTTTTTACAGATTCTTTCGCCTAAATTGTTTTTACAATGTAACTAAAATCTTATGAGCAAGCTATTTAACAATTCAATGCACTACTGAAAATCAGGATTATCATTGCTGGATTGATCTTTTTTAAACCTCTCAAAAGATGGTCCAAACAGTTGAACTCAGTAAATTAAAGAAGTTTATATTAAATCCAAAGCTGGGCCTTATCAAAATGCTGTAACATACACTTATAATTTAATATATGGTGCTGAGAACCCAGTATTCTATAGCATTAGTGGAATTAAATGGAAAGAATAAATGTATACAATATTATTGATTAATGAAGGATATTCATCTAAAGATTTAAAGGAAAACATGGAAATAGCTGTTATTGAATGTCCAAGTCTGAAGATATAATTTTTTTAAATCAATTTCACCATTTACAAATCTAGCCCAGGAATTGTTAAGCATGAAGCATCACAGAGACCATTACTATTTTCTCTGTAAATGAATGATTTGCCAAGAGGCACAACTTATTAAGACAGTCTCATTTGCAGCTGATACATGTACACTAGTTCGGAGGAAAAAATCAAAACATATACTTAAAACAGGAATAGATGCAATTCTTGTATATTTTGCAGCAAATAATTTTTATATGAAGTAGAGTTATGGGGAACAACTGGAAATGCTATTAATATAAATAAGAGGTTGATCCTGCAGAAAAAATGCCCAAGTACATCTTGTTCATTTTTCCTAGAAATTAATGTAGAGCAATTTAAGCAGCAAAGAATTTTATTATAGTAATTTCTTTATATGTATTTGGGCTAATTCTAAAAATAATCTAAATTTGAATAAATAGTGCAATATGCTTGAAATTATGTTAAGAAAAATAAGGTGCAGGAAAACTTTTGATAAGAATCCATATACTAGCAAAGTTTTGTGTAATACATTTCTCAAATTACTTACAGGAACTAAATTTGAAAATAAAATGAAAATATGCCTTACTGATAAAGCATTGTATAACTTTTATTTTTTTTTTTCAATAGTGTTTAACGCCCGTTTTTACTACTGAGGCACCACAGGCGGTGAACACTAGTGATACATGGAATGATATATTGGTAAAGGACTTTTTTTTAAGGAAGGAAATGTTCCAGGCCTAAGTTTAGGGTACCTCCCCGGCATTTGCCAGTTATGGGGACTGAGGAAAACCTGAAGAAAAAAAAATCTGAAGCAGGGAGGGCTTGGAGAAATTCGAACTCTAGACCTCCCGCTCACGAGTCCGCGCCTTAACGACCTCGGTCCACCCCTGGCGATATATCATCTATTGTAATTGTACGTATATGTAAATAATAAAATTGCGAACTTGCTGCTTAACGCTAACGTGTTTGTTTCTTTAACAAGCTATTTTATTATAATATATTCATCTGTGTTCTACAACTGAATTTAATTACAAATTGATGTATGAAACTTATATTACAAAGTCTATGAGTAAATAAATGAATTTAAGGGATATAATCTAGTTAATCCACACACAAATACAAGTTATTTTTTATACCAGCTTCAAATATGCGCTACTGCTCACGAGTACGGCCGGTGGCCTTGGCGATCTGAACTATCCAAGTCAGTCCAAAGCACAAATCCCAAGGTATCAACTATTAGCCCATAATCTTTTCCCTTTGTATGCCTTCTTAGTTTATTTGTATCCTCAAAACATTGCTCATAAGAATCTGTTCTTGGATAATTTATGCTCAAAACATTGCTCATAACACCCTTCTGGTTTTGGGCATTTTGATCTTTATGAAATTTTGAGTTAGATAGATGAGGGTGAGGTTTCTGAAGAACAATACCCCACGAGCTTAAGCTAGTTCAAATCCTGGGACAAACATGTGGAAAGTGCCACTCCAATGAATGTAACAAAACAAATTTATTGCTGAAATAGTAGCACATAGTTGCACAATTACTATGCGCATTTATTTTATTATACGAACCCTGCATTAACAGTTACATAATAATTTCAAGTGTCTCAAATGGAACTACTAATCCTTTCAAACTTCTAAAATGCTTTAAGTATTATTTGTCACTGTTGTAAATTTTAAGAGAAAAATACATATAAACTATTACGTACCCATTTTAATAAGTTTCTTGTGCCTAGCATATTCATATTAAAGTGCTCAAAAACTTAAAATAAAGCAACACAAATTAAGATTGCTCCTTTACACTTTCAATTCGTGCCAAAGACGTTGTCTGAATACTGATTTATGATGACAGCATAGGATGACAGTCGAGGTATCTTCATGCTATAAGTGAGCGAAAAAGCTCACTATTTGAGATGTAAAGTAAATAATAATAATGTATCTAGATATTTTCTGCGTTAAGCAGGTACATATATGTTATAGTATTAAGAATAAATAAAAGCAAGCATTCAAGAAAGAAGTTTTTAGCTATAAAAGTAAGATGTATAAAACTAATGGGATTGCCATATCATTGATAAACTGAACGCGTATTAAGCGCTCTGTTTCGCTCATTGAACGCGCTCCACCCTGCAGTTGCTATGGCAAATTCAAAAGTGGAAATCCTGTTTACACGATATGGCAGCACAGAAATGGCTAGAAATGTTACAGAAAGCAGAAAAAACATGCGTGATCCAAGATGGTAGGTAAATGATGGTTGTATAATCCATATTTAGTGTAAAATAATGCAATAATGCCGCCAGTTAAAATTTGTGTTTTCATTAGAATTCTAACCTATATTTGTTATTTTGTGGAAAACATGAGAATAGCATAGCATAGCATTGTTAGATATTACTTTGAGAATGCTTTGGGCCTACGTAATATTACCTAAATAAGTATGCAATGTGTCTTTTTATGAATAAAAATATATTTACAGAAATAGGTTAAGGCTGCAGACTCCATGATTGTAGCACAACAAAACAATGATAGCGAGGATAAAGAATATTCTGCCCTACCAGAGTGCACATTAGTGATTATAAATTATACCATAAGTGTAGGCTACTGGCACTTGATCTAATTAATGAAGGAATTAATGAATTTGGTAATACTAGTAGCAGTAGCTACAGATTGCTGTTATGGGGTCTATGGTGAGTAGAGCTCAGGAATATTAAATGCTTTGTGAAACTTATAAAACATAAAAAAATATGACAAACTATCACTATTTATAATACTGTATAACAAGGAGCATATATTGCCGCTTTATGAATAGTTGTCAATAAAAGTGCTCCACCATATTTAGGAAATACTGACCAAGTCTAACATGATAAAATTCATTGATTAAGCTGTGTTGTAATTATAATGAGTATTTCAAAATTTCTTAAATTTTATCATAAAATAAATACATATCTATTTCATGGGAGATGGAAGACATATATACTTGCAGAGCAGAGTAATAGCTACCCTTCTGCAACAGTTTTAGAGAATTTAAAATTATCAAAGTTGTTAATAACAAAACTCCTGAGAGAATATTTGCACTCTCCAGTAAGTTAAGAGTATTGAGCTTCATAAATAATGGTGTAGAATGCTAATGACCTGAGACATTAAAGAGCGCCCATAAATAAAAAAATAATGGTGTAGATGATTATGGAAAATGTGGAGACATAAGGTTCCACGGCTCATGTCCATGGTGAAAATCCATTTTCCAGTTGCTGCCACATCATGGTGGTAAAATTGGTCATTACTGACATTTCATACACGGGCTGAGCTGTACTTTGTCAAGCTTTGGTGCCTGGCTGAGGTTTCGTGAATCTGGCACAGCAAATAGACCTCCACCAGGTACTGAAACTTCAATAAAGTACAAATCTTACAGCATTTGTTTCACAAGATTATTCAAACTTCCACAGCTAAGCTTTGGAATTGTATTCTCTATGTGTTTCTTCCAATTTAGTTCCTTGTCAGTTTCTAATGTATGAAATTGATTTGAGAAACTTTCTTTATGGTATAATTGACTAAAAATAAATTATGGTACTTGCTAGTTTTTAGTTTTAAATTGAATAACACTTATTTTATAAAAACTTAATGAAAGCTTATTAGCTCCAAACCAAATGTTGAGTTCTTCAGGTGATTTTGTGACTAAGTTTGAAAGTTGGGCACATTACTCCGCAGAAATAAACATGTGATATTCTATGCAAAAAGTAGTCTTAGTTTTTTAGTTCCTGGAGCATTCAGTGTGTTTGCAAAGCAGTCACAAAGATTTATGAACATAAAATTTGTCAATAGTTTTGAATAGCAAGAATTTTCACAGTGAAATATAGTGTAATATAACAAATTATTATTGAGGAAATCATTCAAATTTCACTAATTTTGTTCCACTTACTTGGGCAAGTTTCAAAGGCTGTTGCCTTCATTTTCAGCATGCTAAGTAGTTTTGAATAGTGGGAATTTTCAGTGAAATGTAGTATAATATAACAAATTATTGAGGAAATCACTCACATTTCACTAATTTCATTGCTGAAGATAAAGGCAACAGCATTTGAAACATGTCCAAGTAAGTGGAACAAAATTATTGCAATTTGAGCGATTTCCTCAATAATAATCTATTACATTATAGAATTTGCCAATTACAATTACCACAGTAGCACTATTGTATATATCTGCATAATTAATTAACAATGAAAATGAAAAAGAAAAGGCAACACCTAGGACAATTCAGCCAAAACAACAAAAACCAGAGAAGCAAAAACAGAAAATCAAATTTACTATATATATTGAATTGATATAAAATTATTGCAGTGTTTTTTAACTCAGTATAATATATTGTCACTCATATATTCTGTTACAAAATAGTGGGTCTTTTTACATAGTATTTTCTAAGAGCAGATTTAAAGGACTTACCAATTTTTATTAAGGCTTTTAGGCTAGATGGAAGAGCATTTTATACTAAAATGCATATGTAATTAACTGCTTTTTGTTGGCAGAAAACTGTTGAAACTGGTCAAAGTAGATTTGCTTTAGCATTCTTGTCATATATATTTTGAATTTGTTCAAAATTTTCTTTATTTTTATATAAAACTTCATCAAGGGTAACGTGTATTCACATGGAAGAGTTAAACTTTCAAATTGCCTAAAGAGGTTCCTGCATGAATGTCTGCTATGTGTATCAGTGATTATTTGTATGACTCTTTTCTATAATATGAAGACATGCTCACTTTTAACTGAGTTTCCCTAAAATATAGCACCATGTTTCATTATTGAGTTGAAATAAGCGTAATAAACTAGTTTTAAATTCTTAATTTACTCCAGCATTACTAATGCACATACTGCATAGCATGCACTGCTAAGTTTAGGTATGATAAGATTAATGTGATCTTTCCAATTCAGATGGTTATCAATTATTAAATCAAGGAATTTAATATCTTTGGTTTGTAGAAGTACACTGTTATAATATCTATAAAGTGAATTTGGAGATCTGCAAGTTCATAAATTTCATAAACATTTGTTTTATCTAGATTTAGAATCAATTTGTTTGGTTTGAACCATACACACAAAGAACTCAGAACTAGATTTAGTTTAATGGCACAATCATTAGGGCTATTTCCATTTATCAGTGTGCTTGTGTCATCTGCAAATATATATGGAAAATACTGGGAAGGTACCCTAAACTTAGGCCTGGAACACTTCCTTCCATAAAAAATACTCATTTCCAAATTTATAATTTCATCTCATGTACCATGAGTGTCTGTGTCCACACACACACACCAAAAAAAAAACCTACATCTGGGTTAGATAAGGAGAGATTATTTACTTACATCAGAAAAAGAAGAGGGCCCAATATTTAGATTTGTTACTTAGATTATAAGATTAATCACTGATATATACGGTTGCTAATGATCATTGTAATGCTGATATTTATAATTTTTTCCCTAACTTCTGAATAAAGAACTTTCAAATTATTTTGTTTGTTTGTTGCTATCAAGTTGGTAACATTTCAGTAGATAAATATTGTACTTACGAACCTGTAAACATTGGAGTGGTAATATACCCTAAACTTAGGTATTCATTTTTTACACTAAACTCCACTTACTTACATAAAAAGCCGCAATTCGGGAGAATCTCCCCCATCGTAGATATTCATTTTTTACACTTGCTCACTGAACTGCTGTTACTCGAATCAATGGCTAGACACCATGAGGGAGATTCTCCCAAAACGCGTCTTATTTTTATGTAAGTGGAGTTTAGTGTAAAAAATGAATGCCTAAGTTTAAAATTTCATGTTCTTTGTTTAGCATAGTACCATTCATATCCTTACACAGTGGGCAGTAGCTGTCCTTGGTCAATTGCATTCTGAAGAGATGGTCATGCGCAACAATTAAGCAGAATTGGGCAATCAATTTTTTTTTTTTGGTTTTAATAAAAAATGTTTGAAAGTGTTTAGAGCTTTATGTAGTTTTCTCATTACAAAGAGAATATATTACTTATATTACTAATATTTTCAATATTACAAAGAAAATAGGACCCAGTATTGAGCCTTATAGAATACCAACTTTATTATACCAGCAATTGATTCACAACTATTGATAATAGTCCTATGGATTCTATTGGTGTGATATGAATTGAATCATTTAAAGATCATAGAAATTTAATTTCTGTAACAGCTGTTTATGACTTATGCTATCAAAAGCCTTAAAGCCATAAGACATTCCCAGAGGAAATTTTTTTTATTTAGAATAAATAATATTTCAGTAGTGAGCTTAAATGTGATATTGATAGTTGACATTCATCAGCTAAACCTGAATTTAGTAAACAGAATATTGTTTGAATCAGATCATTTACAATGTGATTATGCAGTGAGGCTATTTGAGGTCATAAGCTGGCAGAACATGGTCTTGTACTGGGAGAAGCCAGTCATCAAGATATAATGCATATGCAGATAGCAGTTTATAGTTAGTTTGAGGGAGTCTTTGTTAGCAAGTAGTTGTGCGTTATTCAGTGCTTTCATTGTGTGTAAATTGTGTGCTAGCTATTGTTCATTAGTTATGCCAGTACATAAATGTAGTCTTGAATGGTTTTTATGTAGAATAGTGTGTGAAAACACATTTCTTGCAGTGAATTGTCAAGGTGAATCACAAGAAAATATCCTGGCAATAAGTTCCAGATAGAGAAACCTTATATCGAGTTGTTAAAAAGTGAGAGACAGGATCTCTCAATGAAAAGAAACATGTTCCAAGCTGCAGGTTCTTACAGAGGAAAAGTTAGATAAAATATGCAGATACTGGTAATTTATTTTCACTTAGTGGCATTATTTTCAACATATCTGATAACACAGGCTAGTGCTTATTGTTATCAGTTTTAAATACAGTATATTTTAGTAAAAGCATGATAACTAAAGTAAAAATACTAACTCAAATATTAATTAAATTTGGAATCTAACACAGTGAAGTACACATTAATAATTTCTTACGAGTCAAACTATTTAAACACACTATTTTTGACTTTTATTACTGAAGATTTATTCAGGACATATTTTGTGAACGCTTGTCCACACCTTCAGCTGTTAAATGACTGTTAGACCATTCATTGAAGTTGGGTTAGTAGGTGTATGAGTTGACTCTGGTGGACTTGCAGTAGACTTGAATAAAGAGCTATTTCCTAAACTTAGATATTCATTTTTTACACTAAACTCCATTTTATCATTTGTTAAATGTAAATGCAAAAAAGTTTAGGAGAACATAAAAAACCAAAAGAATTTAATTTAAAAAATAAGTAAATGGAGTTTAGTGTAAAAAATGAATATCTAAGTTTAGGATATATTACCACTCTGTTGTCAACAGCTTCATAAGTACAATATTTATTTAAAGAGCTATTTGTTTTTGGATGTCAAAATTCATTACGTTTTGCTCATGTTTTTACGTAAATCCTTTCACAAATGTTTAATTTCTTTGGTTGCTGAACTTATTTCAATAACTTGAATTTTTTCTATCTTATGGTTTTTATTCCAAAAATGCAGTGTCAATCTTGATTTTTCTACTTGCTTGTAACAGATGTTTTCCCATGTTCCCTCAACATTATGTCTATATTTCTTGTTTTTCCTATTTAGATTTTTTTCCAATCCTGACAATCTGGTAAATTATGGGTTTTTTCTCTTTGGGCATGGTATCTGTTTTGTTTAATTTCAATGCATTTTTCACATATCAGTTTTGAATTACTAAGATGATTGTAGTGCTTGAAGTAAAACCATGGGTCCCGTGTCGTAGAGGCATGTAAAAGAACCCCAAGCCTGAAAGAAGAGGCCCCGAGCAAAATTTATCAGCCGTTTCACGCTCTGAATTGAATGGGATTCTGATGACCTGAAATGTTAAAGAGCATCTGTAAATAAATCAAATTAACAAAAGTGCTGCTTGAAGATTTTTTGAAATTTTTTATTGACTCTATAGAGTGATACGTGAAAATTTTTTCCCCCTGCTAAATTGCTCATAGTTGCAATTTGTTTAATTCTTTTCTGTTTTTGGAATTTAAAACATTTCTTTTGTTAAGGGATACTGGGAGTAAGTTTTTGACCAAAATGGGTCAAAAAAATTGAAAATATTTTTTGCTGCAAATGGTTACTTGAACCTTTTGGCATCCACAGAGAGTCAACATTTGCATGTACTCCTCCATTCTGGCTTTACAGCATGAAGAGCTCTGCATGTCCTTTCAAATCACACTGTTTTTCAGCATATTTTTTTATAAAACAGCATTTTTCTTAAAACTTCATTTTCACACACTCAAAATGTCCCATGTGTAACAGTTTTTGTTCAATTAAAATGTCCCAAAATGTGCAGAAGTATCCATTGTAATATTCTATAGGACAAAATACATGCTAACACCAATAGTAATTTACATTTTTATCACAGATCACTCATCATATTTATTTAAGATATATTTCTGTACAATTTTTGTATATAGTTCAAAACACCAATTGCAAAAATTACAAACAATTTTTTCAACTCATGAGCAGCTAGGGCATTTTGATTATACAACATATTTAGGTAACAAAATTTATGAAATAATTTATAGCTTGTAAAGTATTGTCCAATCTGAATGAAATTTGCTATACATATTAACTTAACAGCCATGCAATCACAGTGAAAGTTTCAGGAAAATCCATACAAAAATGTGAAACTTTGAAGATTTTCTCCCAGGTGTCCCTAATTCACCTTGTTTTAAACTTGCATTGAATTGTTGATTATAGTTATGCATTGGTTGCATGTAGTAATATTGAAGAACTATGAATTGAGTGCATTAGCAATGCCATAATCATTAATCAGCAAGAGCTGCTGGGGAAATACTGTTTTCATTAGCTCTTCCTGTTTCAGTTTGTGTTATTTTCCATATTATTTTAATTTTATCATCATATTATCAGTAGCCTGAGAAAAACATCTCGTTTTATATTCAGTAATTGATTTGCCAAGCATTTTATGATATAATTTATAATATCTTTTTAAATCCAGGTCATTGCTAGATGATGTTACAAATATAATTTCTTGATAACATTTTTTGACTTTCACAGTCGATATTGTTATTACTGAAACTGACCATTACCGAGCTCTTTTGCCATAATTGTTGGTTTAAACAAAATTTAAAAACCAAAGTTTTCACTTGCTGCTTTGGCAAGCATTATTATCATTGAACTGAGTGTGTCTTGAAAGGCAGAGGAACACAACTGCTAGAAGTGGGAGACTTAGTCTTAAACTATAATGATAACAAAATTTAAGAAGTTTTTAAACTTGTCATTTACTTGGTTGATGGATGACTATTTTTCATTCATAAGGTCATGTTATATTTATTCACTAGCTCATTTTATTGTTTTAATGAATATTATAATGGTTCTGTTTCTTAACTAAGTTGCTCTTTATGATAGCTCTGGGTACTACTAGCATTTGAACACCATAATCTGACATGCCACTGGAAAGACTGAATAAACCAATCTTTTTGTTTTATCGAGAAAAATGTTATTTATAGATACATATGATCAAAATTCTGGTAGGAAAATCAATTATGTATTATATATATTCCATATTATAAGTACGCATTAGAGAAGCAAGCCTAGCTTTTATTCATTGTCATTTATATTGTTCACATTTAAATCACCACAAAATGGTTAATATAAGAACTATAAAGAGATGAGACTGTTTTCTAATTATTTCTAAGGTGACAGATTGATATTCAGCTACTCAAAATCCTACATTTTACTAAATGAGTCAAAGTCTATGCTACTGTATTTAATAAAAATCTCATACCTCCACAATTTAAATTACACCTATAAAAGCTTGTTTGAGTTTACACATTTTAAATCTGTTACCTTTAAATGAATTTCAGTTAAAACATATTACTATAATATCATATTAATGCTTTGTAATGTTTAATTCATCTACTTTCTTTCTAAAAGTGAAATAATGTAAAATGAACAGTTTAATAATAAAAGGAAAGGTAATATACGGAATACTCTAGTATTCTATACTCAAACAATTATTTTTAATTATCTAAATTTTTACCTAAAATTTATTTATAATAGCAAGCAGATTTCTTTAAAACAGATGCATTAATTTTAATTACCTAAATTTTACTTAAAATTCATTTAAAATAGCAAGAATATTTATTTACCAGCAAATGAACGATTGGTCAAGCATATTTGAAACCATTTCAGATTTCATTGGTGCAAAAGAATTCACATACGATGCACAAAGTTTTGAAATGCATATAGCACATTCTTTCCTTTGAATGTTTGAAGTTAAATTCGTTTGACTGAATTCCATCCTAATTCACCTGCATCTTAAAATTGCCTACATTGGAGGCATCCAGTAGCTTCTGTTTTAACTAATGAGTCCTCCTGGAGTCATAACTTTAACTCTGTAATATTGCTTTTAGTTGTCTTCTGAACATGTACTCTAAACTTATTGTAAAATAAACATGCTCATTTTAATAAGTTGCTTTGTCCATATTCATTTTCTCAGAACATTTATTTAATAGTGCAACAAAAACATGTACCTTGAAAAAGATACAGATACTTTGTGTACCCAGCTTAAGATTTATTAAATATTTTAAATGGTGATGTTTAGGAGCTATTGGTAATATGTTAGACTACTGAAAACTGAATGTTATGAATTTATTAGAGAGTATAGTAATTTTTTCTGCATTACTTGTTGTATAATTGAATATCTTGCAAAGCTATTTTTTTTAAACCACTACTAGAATAGAGCGTAACAAGTAGTGCTAATTATATATACATACTAAGGTGGGCTTCTTACATTCATACAACCAGGAGGTTAAGGGATGGAAAACCAGGGTTTAGACGGTTACTGCTAGAACCTGGAGAATAAAGATCAATGTAAACAATGTAAATTAAAGTACCTTAGTTTTAGTAATGTAAATTATGAAACATAGAATTCTAAATTTACAAATAAAAAAAGCTTTTCTTCCCTTTCTTTCTACAGCATCTAGTTCTTTGCACCTTTTCTGCAACAATCAATATTTTATGCTGAGTGAATGTTTTAAAAGTAAATTAAGAATTAGTGGAGATGTCGAATCACTTAACACAAAGGTAGCTACGTTAGCATGAATGAATGAATTAATTAATTTCCAAAATAACATTATAATCAAAACAGGTAATAAAGCCTAATCCTGATAGATAAGAAAGAAAAGTTCAATTGCAATATATGAGTGTAAACTCTGCAAAAGGAGGCTTCCTGTCATGAAAACCCCAACATATAACCATATAGTTGACTGTGCATATTATGACTAAAAAGAGCTTCAGTATAGCATTATGACCATATTTAATAATTTTTTTAAACATGTCCCTAAACTGTTCAAAATGTTTATAATGCAGGGAAACGTAAAGTACACTACTGCTTCTCTCCAGGAGAAGAAATGGTTGAAGAATACAGTATGGATACAGATGTGCTTCTTAGGCGAGCATGGAGGAAAAAGACAAGCCTAGGAGGTGATGGACAATGGGACATTGAAGTTGGGGATCCTGAATCCATGTTCAGCAGTCTAGAACAAGTTGGTATCAAGGAATCTAGTAGCAGTGTAAGTATGCTATATATTTTCTTGGCAAAATGAACTGGGTAATGTCCGAATATTTATATTAGCAATTGAATTTTTGAAAAATTTTCAGTAAATAATTTAACTAATCATTTTTCTCCCATAAATCAATTAGTATATAAATAGGTGAATGCATGAATTAATTTACATCAAATCCAATTAATATCAAAGATTATTTAATTCAATGCTTCATTTATTCGTTTCATCCTCTAAATTACTTTCATATAGCTTCAAAGTTTCTATACTGCAGATATAGTGAAAGTGGCTTTATTGTTTTCAGAATATACCTAAATAGAAACAGTTTCATGATGAAATTCCATGAAGTAATTTTCTGGAGCAATGCACTAAATGTTTCTCTGCTTCATGAAGGCAGTTAATTATTATTTTCTTGGCTTATAAAATACTGGATAAGCGACATATAACTTGAATTACAGCTATCAAGATATTGCATGAGGATGCTGCTCAAGGAATGTCAAATATCCTGATTTTTTTAAGTTCAATTCTCAATGTCATGGCAATTTCAGTCAATTCAATTTGATTTTTAGGACTGGTGGAATACTGTAAATAGGTTTGTCCACGAAGGACATGAAATGGAGCAGAACAGGCATGGTATTTATTACATGTTCTGCAAGTCAAACAATGAATAACTACAATATTGAAATAATATTATGAATGTATGTAGCTACTCATTTGTAAATTTGAGACTCCATCCAAGCAAATCATCTGCTTAGATAAAATCTTCAAAAATACCATTACTAATAAAACAGGATATAATACACTCAGGAAAGGCTTTTCCTGTTGATGAATTTAACTCTAAATTATAGTAGAAATAGTTGCATAGTAAACCATCATAGATGCAACGAATATGGACAATTAAGCCTGATTCGTTTGCTTTTGTCAACCAAAATGCTGAAAACACAACAGCAATCAATTATGAACTTTGATGTGAGAGATGATGTGTTTGGTAATGAAATATATTATATTTGCACAAGTGTGATCTGAATGAAGCATGTTTCCAATATCTGGTCCTTTTAATGCTTGTCGATCCTGGTGGTGTATTGGTAACTTCTATATCTTAACGCTATATCTTACTTGCCTTCTAAAGCCAAGATTGCGGGTTCAAACCCGGGCAATATGGATTTACAGCACAAAAAAAAAATCGCAAAATTTGTCGGCCATTTTCAGGCCCTGAATAGAATGGGATGCTGATGACCTGAGATGTAAAGAGCGTCCGTAAATAAACAAACCAAAAAAAATCTTTCAATGCTTGCTATTCACATAACTTTAGAAAAATAAGAATGGTTCTTTTTCTTTGCAATTGAGATAAGACACCTGTTCTAAAAACATGTGCAGTGACTTGTAATATCTCTAGATTTTTTCCTTTCCATTTTCTGAAACCTTCAGAGAGAAATTTATTAATTTTCTCTTTTTGCTTTTCATTCAAAATCAATTCACACTTCAAATGAAATGTATTCCTCCCATGATTACTTATTTTATTATTTAACTTTTTATTAATCTTATTTTGATTTAAAGTAAAACACTAAAAATCATGTCGTCACATCAAAACTCTCATTAAGTTTCACAAACACACTTATAAAAGTAATTTTGGTACATGTTTCGTGAGGTACATTCCTCACATTGTCAACCAAAACGACGATGAAACATGTACCAAAATTACTTTTATAAGTGTGTTTGTGAAACTTAATGAGAGTTTTAATGTGACGACATGATTTTTAGTGTTTTACTTTAAATCAAAATAAGATTAACAAAAGTTTCACTGTGTGGATTCTGACATTCCATAAACATAACTTTTTATTGTTATTTTCATTCAATCCTTTGATAAAAATTGTCTCAGTATGTATTTTACTGTCTTTAATAGCACTGTGATTTTGAATTTCTGAACAGTACAGGCACATAACCCTTCCAGAACTGTTTTTGAAAGTAAAGGGTGGTTTGTTCTTCATTTTTCAAATCTCACTTTGTCAATGCAATCCCCGATTAGGCTACCACAGTTAATTTTACAATTGCCAGCATTTGTACCACTGACACTTGTCCCTGCCACTGCTGGAATTTTTCTGTTGAATAGAAGGGGTAGACCTATTATTTGATGCTTGAGACTCTGATAGGTCTTTACTATTTGATTCTTTATGCTTTTTAATTACAGTTTTATCCAAATCAATCAACTATTAATAACAGCCACTCTCCTTAAAAGACATTCAAACTGACTACCATAGAGCACCAATTACTACTGTACTCATTGTCATAGCATACATTTAAATTCTATTATTGTCAGCTTAAAAGAAATGAACACAAAGCAGTAATATAAACCTTACAGAAAATAAAACAGTATACCCCATTGTTGCATTTCTGTTGCAATCTAATTATTTATACTGCTGCAGCACAATGTGGGGTCATTCATTTGCAGAGCATCATTATGAAGAAACTTAAGTGCATGTTTCCAGCAATTGCATTGAAATTTTAAAATTTGCATTTACTGACATTTATGAAATGGGAGGGAGGGAGATATTTCCCTGGAAAGGAAAAAAAAAATATTTGGTGAGCCAGGAAAATATAAGTAGTCAAACATATGTTTTCATATAAAATGTTTGAAATTAAATTTTCTAATACAATTCCTTTCACAAAATCAATAATAAGTCTATTTTTTTATTTGGTTCATTGTGCTTGTGTAAGAGAAAAAGGCCTTTGCACTGTCTTTATGGCCTAGTATTGCCTAGGAAATTAACCATCTTCATAATCTGTGCATGCTATTCACTTTTGCAAATGTCACTGTGGCCGGGTATTGCAAAAGGAAATTAAACATCTTTATAGTTTCTGCATATTGTTTGCTTTTATAAACTTAACACATTCACATAATTTTTCTTGGCTTGACTCTGCTTTCCCATCATAAGAAATGACAAAATCCTTCAAATTGGAAAACTGATCAAAACATTTACTCTCATCAATTTACACAATTCACTGTCAGATGTCACAAATTTGGCTTGGGTCATTACTCATGACCAGGAGGTATTCCCATCAGAACCACCCTCTCTGATTGAGGCTTTTTTCCAGATTTTCCACAGTCTTCTTATATGACAAATGCTGTGGAGATAATCACAGGCCTGGCATCATTTCCCTCTTTAAAAATTACCCTTCCTGAATTTATCATTTCATCTCATATCATCAATGTCCACTGTCTGAGCATAAAAAATGAGTGTTAAACAGTATTAAAAAAACTGGGAACATAAACGCATTGATTCAAATGTTAATTCAATTTGTCTGTAACCAATGTCTGCACTCTTCATTCACGTCATGTTACTGACACTGAACATTGAAAAATTTCTGAATAATTGACATGGTACAGTATAAAATGAGTAAATAGGACTTTAATGTGAAAAATGTGAACAAATTAGAAGATTTTCAAAACTGTATACTGAAAACTGTTTTTATTATAAGTAGACATGTCCGCATAAATGCTGACCCTACCCAAAAGCAAATGCTTTGCTGATTCCCAACATATCAATTGCTTGCACCTAAATACCCTTTATAATTAACCTTCAATATTTAGCATAAAGAGACATATTGACAATAAAATGAAAAGATAGATAATAAATTGTGTAGAAACTTAATTTTGCCCAGGTCAGGCATTCATGAAGAGTATACACATATTTCATTGTTCTTCAATGGTTTGGGTAATTTATAGCATTGAATCTGCAATGGACTTCTGTGTGTATGTGTGTGTGCAAACAATCATATGCACATATGCATGTAGTTATTGTAATGTGTTTCAGAATCTCAGTTCAGGCATTGTGTTTTCTGGCAAAGTGCTATTAGGATTGACTTATACATTAATTTTATTCTTACTCAATTTTTTATACTTTAAACTTTAAGCAACTAATTATTTTCTCTTTAGTGCCTACAGTTTTATCATATTGAACGACTTACAACGTAGCCAAGGTCACTAATGCACCGTGATTGGGAGGTCTGGGTTTGATTCTTGCTAGGACCCTCTCACTGACAGATTCTTCCCAGGTTTTCCTTAGTTCTCAGTGGTAAATGCTTTGGAGATCCCAAAACTTAAGGCAAGGAACACTTCATTCCCAAAAAAGCCTTTCTCATTTTATCTCTTGTATCATCAATGTCCATTGTCTCTGATGCCTCAGTAGTAAAAGAGGGTGTTATATACAATTAAAAAATCAAATGCAAACTGGAACCATAAGCATATAATTCTCTCCTGTTTGTTGTATGTCAAGACATCACATCTCATTTTGTTTTCAAATTTATGGTCCTTTTCTTAGCTTCTAGTAGTGTTAATATGTCTTGTACAAATAAAGAACGCATAAAAACACGCAGTATGCGCAAAAAACCTATAGAAGAGACCTTGCCACATAGTGATATTTCATTGCGAGAATCAGGAACGGGCAAAACAATAGCGTTGCTTCACAAAATAATTGAAATCCTAAACAAGGAACTTCAGGAATCAAGCTCAAAAACCAAAATAGCTATGATAGTGAATGACTGCAAGTAGTGGCAAAAGGGAAAAGTAACCTCACTGGCAGTGCTATTACTGGAAGCAAGAAAAGGGACACTTATTCGGGAAATCTGTGCAGTGAGAACAGGTTTGGTGTATTGGTGTAATGTAATGAATGAAAATGAAAAAAATGAAAAAAATAATGATTGTACTAGTGAGGAGTCTCAAAAAAGTGATAAGACCTTAAGAGAAAGAAGGCCTGTAGTACTTGGTGACTCTTTACTGAAATTTTCTGGTGAAGTATTAAGAAAATGGGGATATAATGTGAGATGTTACCCGGTAATTAAAATTAATGAACTGAAACAAAAGGTGAAACAAACTGATTTATTGAAGGAAAATCCTGAGGTGGTAGTGCTTCATGTAGGTACAAATGATGTTAAGAAAGGGGTTATGGCAGAAGAAATAATGGGGAGACCACGGACTTAGTAGTGAGTATAAAATGTAAAGCTCCGAATTCTAAAATAGTGATAAG
The DNA here is from genome assembly GCA_030762175.1 of Metallyticus violacea. Taxonomy (NCBI): domain Eukaryota; kingdom Metazoa; phylum Arthropoda; class Insecta; order Mantodea; family Metallyticidae; genus Metallyticus; species Metallyticus violacea. The sequence continues at coordinate 78,623,108 of CM060842.1, read as the reverse complement.
TGGCTTTCTTAGGAGGTATGATGTCACTATGAGAAAAATTGATAGGATAAACAGTGAGTTAGATTGGATGTGTGCCAGAAGGGGCTGCTTAATGCTAGATGGCAACTGTTGGGTGGATAGACGGGACAAGGGATGGCATACATTTAAATTAAAAGGGTGCTTACAAATTTGGGAAGTCGCTATGTAATGTTATAGAATCTTTTCAGGGAAGCATGTAAATAATGTGGTGGATGAATCTTTGTTGTTGACAGACATTAACAAAAAGGGTGTGTGTAAAACTATTTCAGTTAAAAAATCTAATGATGAAAATTTGGGTGAAATATTTAAAGTAGTTCACCTAAACATTCAATATATTAATAATAAAGTATGAGCTCTTGAATGTTTTATAAATGAGTTAAGCCCACAGATTGCAATTATAACTGAGCATGGTTTAAAAGATGATCAAATAATGCTGTACACAGTTAAAAATTATAATATTGTGACCTCGTACTGCAGGTCTACTAGCAAAGGTGGTGGTGTAATTGTATTTGCTAGAAATGAATTATGTCTCAGTGGCTTCAGTTTAAACAATTACTGTATGGAAAAAGTTTTTGGAGTATCAGGCATTAAAATAAATACTCTTGAGGGGAATATTCTAATCTTTGATCTAGTAGATAACTTTCTTAATTACCTAGATAGATTGTTAAATGCGTATGTTACAATAATTACAAAAGTCATCCTTGCAGGTGATTTAAATCTTAATCTAATGGATGAAAATGTATATAAAAAACTAAAAAATTTACTTGATAGCTATAATTTAGTTGATACAATTTATGAACCAACGAGAGTTACTCCCTTTACAGCCACAACTATTGATCATATAGCTACTAATATAATAGATAAAGTATTAGACACTGGGGTAATAAAGTCTTAATTGATATCATTGTATGATTCAGTTGAACTACACATTCTTAAAACTTCACTTACTTTTCATAAATTTTTTTCATCATGATTGGCTTCACTGTGCAAGTTCCAATTTACATTTAAGTAATAAAGTCTTGTTTATCAGATCATTATGCACAGTATCTAGATATAAGTAGTATGCCTAAAAAAAATTAACAAGGGTGTTATTAAAACATTTAGAAAAGTAAAAGATATTAATCTAATAAAATTAGCAAATGTACCTAGTAAATGAGGATTGGGAGGAGGTCTATAAAACTGATAAAGTTGAAAATAAATAGAATGTATTTTATAAGCTATTTAAAATCTACTATAATACTGCATGTCCTGTAACAACAAAAAGAATAATTAAAAACAGTTCTAAAATAAGTCTCCCAAACTATATCACCCAACTAAAAAAAAAGCAAAGGATTATTATGAATTGTCCAATGGAATGGAATTTTATAAAACTAAATATAAACAATATAGGAAAGAATATCTAGAACACTTAAAAGAGCGAACACGAACAGCATTCATACAGAAAATCCATTACTCTAAAACTGCATCTAAATCCTTGTGGAAAATTGTAAATCAAAAAAGGGGTAGTATAACCGAACCAGAAGACTTACAAATAAACATTGATGGGGAATTTGAAAAAGATCCAATTAAAATCTCTGAATACATTAACAACCATTACCTGAATACTATACCTCACCAACCAGACAACAGTCAGAATTATTTTGTTAAGGATACCGTAAATACAACTATGTATGTAAAACCCACAAATATGGAGGAAATTATTAAAATAATAACTAACCTACCAGATAAAAGCTCATCTGGTAGGAATGAAATTAATCCTAGACTGTTAAAATACTGTAAAAATGAAATAGCAAAACCCTTGGAACATCTCATAAACTTCTCAATTGAAAAAGGAATATTTCCAGACTGTTTAAAGATAAGTATTGTAAGACCTATATTTAAGAAGGGAGACAAATTTAAGATAAACAACTATAGTCCAATCACATTAATATCCAAGATTGGTAAAATTTATGAAAGAATTCTTCTATCTAGGTTTATAAAATTTTTTAATAGTAGAAAGGTTCTGTATAATTTTCAACATGGATTTAGAAAGGGCTTCTCAACCATAACTGCAGTTAGTGACTATGTTCATCAAGTATTGACTTTATTAGAACAGAATAAAAAGCTGGGCATGGTATATTTTGATTTATCAAAAGCATTTGATAGTGTCAGACACAATCTTTTGCTATGTAAGTTGGAATCTTATGGGATCAGAGGAATTTCCCATGAAATATGCAAATCCTACCTTATGCGTAGAAAACAAACAATTGAAATGAATACTAAAAAAGATAATCACCTGTCTAAAGTAAGGTCTCAATATGGAATAATAAGATATGGAGTCCCACAAGATTCCGTCTTGGGCCCATTAATGTTTCTAATAAATGTGAATGATATTGTACAGCTGCACAATTCTATTATTACTTTCAATGCAGATGATACCACAGTAAATTCTTAGGGTGAATGAAATAGGTCTCTAATAGACACCATCTCTCTGAGTTCAGAGCAAATTATAAAATACTTCAAAAACAATAATCTTATATGAAATGTGGATAAAATGAAATTTATGAAATTTGATCTTTTTAAAAGTAATACTCTAGAGGATATATGTATGATTGAAGATAAAATCTGTGAGAGGGTAGACACATATAAGTTCTTAGGTATATGGATTGATGATAAATTAACATGGGCAAAGCATATAGATGTAATATGTAGCAAAACAAGTAAATCAACCTATCTATTGAGATTTTTTAAAGATGTGTTTGGCTTAAATGAGTTAAAAATGATCTATTGTGGTATAATATACCCTCATCTACACTATGGTATTGAGGTTTGGGGGGCTGCAGCAAAAGTGCATATGGATAGATCATTTAAATTACAGAAAAAGTGTATTAGGCTAATTTCTAAATTGGAATATAGACAATCGTGTAAGGATGCATATTTAATGCATACCGCCACGGGTGGCCGAGGTTGTTAAGGCACGGACTCGTGAGCGAGAGGTCTGCGGTTTGAATCCCGCCAGGACCGTCCTCCCTGACTGGGGTTTTTTCCAGGTTTTCCTGTCTTCATAACTGGCAAATGCCGGGGAGGTACCTAAACTTAGGCCTGGAAGCTTCCTTCCTTAAAAAAAAAATCCTTTCCCAATTTATCTTTTCATCTCATGTATCATCAGTGTCCACCGCCTGTGGTGCCACAGTAGTAAAAACGGGCGTTAAACACTACTGAAAAAAAAGAAAAAAAAAATTTAATGCATGGAATGCTGTCTACTCTCCCTGTGTGTATAAGTTTATATTATGCAGTGAATCAAAGAATTTCATAAAAAAATAATGCGATTCATAGCTATAATACTAGAAATAGTAAAGATTATCATAGGTATGCTTATAATAAACTAATAGTATGTAAGGATGCAAATGTAAGAGGTACCCTTTTGTACAATAAATTGCCACCAGAGATTAAAACGGTAGAAAAATCAAAATTTAAGTATCAGTTGAAAAAATACCTTGTAAATAGAAGTTTATATTCATTGGATAAACTGTAATCAATTGTAATCTTAACAGTATTTATAGGTTAAACTATTTTTTAACTCTCGCAAATATATACTAAAACTTTGTCCTAAGAATAAGTATGCTTTGTTACTCTAGTATTTTGACAATGTCTGAAACTTATGTAAATGAATCTATTGACAGCAACAAATTTACTACTACTATTATTATTATTATTATTATTATTATTATTATTATTATTATTATTATATTTTCTACACAGCTTAAATGATCAGAAAGTCAGTGTGCATCTACATTATGGTAGTTAGTAGGGCAAGAATGGATCTTTCTAGATATTAAAATTACTAATAGTGATACTATAGAATGAAAGTCTTCAGAGAGATTTCTTTCTTTTCCTGCTGTCTCTTCTCCCTGTCTCTCCTTCCTACCTCCCTTCTGCCTTACCTCTTTCCTTCTTGCTTTCATGTTATTATGCATGTGCATTATTGCATTTATTACCCATTTATTCTACTTTTAATAATGGCAAGGAAGAATTTATCACTGTTTAGAACCAAGTGCTGGTAACAACAATGAATGTCATCAAGTTGGGTAGTGACAAGTGAAGAGGAGTGTTTAACTTGAGCAGTAACTGGTGATAATTTACTTTAGTTTTTTTGTGCCCATTTAGAATGAAGCCTGTTAAAGTTGTCTATTCCTTATACCCTTCCCTGCAGTAATGCTAGTTTGCAAATTGAAAGCTTTACTTACTGATTACTTGTTGCTGTTCATAATGTGTGTTTGTGCATTCTGCTGTCATTTCTACATGATCATGCTAGCATTATGTTCTGCTATTAGAGTGATAGGGAAGACACCAGTAAGTGTAGATGTAAACAGCTTGCAGTCCTTCCACCATAATCAGCAAACATATAATAAACAGGTAATACAATGGTTCATCATTTGAGGTCTATGTGTTTTTATTGGAATAAGTGTTTCATGGAGCTGCTGAAATGTAGAAAAAATATGTAATAAGTCTAGAAGAGGGTAAGGTATTGTATTAGTTGCAATTAAATATAATGGTTCATTGATAAATTTCACATTATTGGGTCAATGAAGATTACACCAACATTTGGCAGACTGAACACCAAAAGAGGAAAAATTACTGAATGTAATGTAGAACATTGATAAAAAATCCCTTCGTAAATTGACACAACAGATGAGTATGTTGTACATCAGAACATTTGCATCTCTACAAGGTAACAGCAGCATCTGCATGAAACAGGCCATGCTAAGCATGTTGAGTATTATCAATGATTCAGAGATTATTACATGCAATGGAAAGAAAATTCTTGACATATTCTTTTTTGATATGTCATGGTTTCCTTTAACTGGTTACATGAACATTCAAAACAGTTTCATTTTGTTTTTGAATATCTGCATGCAATATAAAATGATCAGATCAGTGTGCATGTGTTGCAACATTTTTAGAAATAAATTATTCGCTCTATGTTCTTTGACTACACCATAAATGTGGTACGTTACTATGAATTTATTTTGGATCTTTTCACTGGATAAATAACTGAGGGTGAAATTTTATTAGCTATTTCTAACAAGACACCACTATATCAGATTCTGCTTATGTTTACTTCATAATGTATGTATTGAATTGAGTGAAAGAACTCCACTATAATTACTTGATTTGACACCTTCAGACTATTATCTGTGGAAAATGATTAAAAACAATGTTTTTAAAGATAGTCCCAAATCTTAATTTAACTAAAGGAGCAAACACCATATATGTCAAGAACTTTTGAAATTGTCATAGATCTTCACAAGCGAGTTAAAGTGTGTAAATGTATGTCCAGCACATGAATGTCATTTACAATATATATATATATTATGATTGGTGAGAATCTAGATCTGCATTTTATTTACATCTACATAGTGTAGATGCAATGAGTGCTTTATCACTTTAGATTCTAAAATTATATTAATTCCAAAGCAGTTTCCTTCAAGGTGCTGGGTGATCAAACTAATATGGATACCACCACCCCCCTCCCCCTCCCCCTCCCCCATTGGTGATAAAATACCTGGTAATTGTTACTTGAGGCAGTGAAGGAAAAGTTACTATAATTATTTGTGCTAATACCATGACTTAGTTTGAATGGATGATGTAATTTCTAGTCAGTGTACCTTACCTTGAAGGGATGGTGAAAGGATACTGCCTATGAGTGTGTGATATTGTGCAGCTTAGTGAGTGGTTAAAGAACTAACACAATAAAAAAATTGTTTATTATTAACTTGAAGTTGTTCTTTGTGGGCTCAAAGGCCAGATGAGAATGCAGATGATAGTCTGTGAAACTTGTTTATTTTACATTTTACATTTTACATTTTCTGATGGTTTTGAACCGAGTCTGTAAACAACACATGAGGTGAGTGTTACTGAGCTAGGTTGACACCAAAAAGGAGGGAGGGCTGCTCTAATTTGCTTAACTGAACATAAATGACGATAGATTTATTTTGTTTATACCCATTAACAATGCAGCCTGTCATAGTATTTTTGTGTTTGTGTCTTCAGTTAGCATTCCTACATGGTTGCAGTTATGTCAGAGGAGAGAGGCACTGACAGAAGGCACTGACCAGAGTGAATTTAAATAATTTGCAGCGCTCCCACCAAAATTGGCAAGAGTAAAATAAATAGGTAATAATTAAAATATTGAGTTATAACTATGAGAGATCTCATGTTGTATAAGGTGCATTCCACACTCTACAGTGAATTCTTAAAACTAGGTCAACTGGTAACTGATTGTACTGATAGAAATGGGCTCCACAAAATAATGTCATGAATTTCAAATAACTCTGAGTAAAATAGAATAGATTTGATCATCACCCAGTATATGGTTTCATACTTTACTGAGCTAACAAGATATATTTTTGTTGATATACTACTAAAGAATAATTGCATAATTTTCAGTAATGTGAAACAAGTAGTGTAGGAGATGAAATATTTGGTAATTGTGTATATCTTAGGGGATGCAATATTGGTGAGAGTACCATTTTCTGGAAATCCAAAGATGGGATTTTTATCAACATTAATAATTTAATTAGAGCTAGGACCTTCAGAATTGTCAAAGGCCCAATCCCACATGGAATATATTATTTGTTTTCAAATAAGATGAAATTTTGGTGAGACACATTCTTTGTGCTTTTATTAATAGTTTTAGAAATAAATTAATTCATAATTTTAGAAACTTTTCTGAGCGTTAATTCAGCTGCTTAGAAGTCCTTTCAGCTTATTGACCCTAATGATGTACAAAATTAATGTTCCTGATGAAGATGCATGATCTGGTATTAATTCTTTTTAACAGCCATTTGTATGCAAGAGGATAACAAAAGGCTACTTAGAATGGCGAATAAGGAACTTACCGTATCCATTGTCTGTCTACTCAGTGACAGTAGATCCAGAACACAGATGTATCACAGTGCGAACATCTAATAAGAAGTATTTCAAACAAATTCCTATGCCTGACTTGGATAGAGTTGGCCTCTTGCCAGAACAAGATAAAATCCAATTTACACATAGACATAACACATTGATAATAACTGTAAGTATGAATAAATAGCATTAATTTTTACTCTTGTTCAAAAAGATATTATTTTGATAATAGAAGAGACATGTAAAATTATGAATTTACATGAAAAGTTAATTAACACATTTATTCCATAATTATTTGATTTTATTGTTTGATGAAAAATGATTTAGATGAGCACTTTAAATTATGAACTAGCAATAACATTTATAATTTTATTTTATTAATTTAAAGGTACAATTCTGAAGTGGGTAATTAACCCAGTGGGAAAATATGATATAAAATTATTTATACAAGAGCACAATGTGTGCGAATATATCATTCTATCTACAAGATATCTTCTAAGTTACATATGGAACTCCGCAAAGAATTTGCCATGAAAGGAAGCTTTGCAAGAGGAATGCATACAACCCTTCATTATTTTATTTCTGCACATAGCACATCTGTGACAATTGAATAACAACAATGATGTGGCCTGGAATTTTATTGGCTAACTTTCAGTTTTCTTTTGTAAGTTCATGGGTTTTGATGTACCAGAAGATGAGGGTTGAACTCTATACCTCTTAAGAAGGATGGTGATCACTTTCGTTCTGAATATCAAGTCATTCATAAAATTTCCTGTCATTTTTGCTAGTATGCAAGCATTGTTCATGGCAACATCTAGCAACAAGGATATAACACCCCTGCTTCCAATTCTGTATGTTATTATTTTGTCTATTAAAACCATATACATATTACACTGTTTGAACACATGAGATTGATTAAAGTTATTCCTTTCAGCAGCAGAATATCTTGTACATTCCCTACAGGATGAACACAAACTCATTTCAAATAACTGTAACCACAACATTGTCTTTTCATTTGACAGCAATTATATTGTTGTGATGACATATGCTGAATGGTTGTACCTCTGATCGCCTTGTTCATGTTGGAAGATGAAGCAAGTGGGCATTTTTACAGGCAATTCTATCTTACAGTGCTTGCTCCTTTCAGATAGTTGAGCCAGCTGCAACAGCTGTTTATGGGAAGAAAACATTATTAAAAATAAAGAAAAGCTGATTCCAGGGCAAAGAGGTTGGATATTCTGCATCAGATGCATGACAACTGACTGACCTAATAATTGAGTCCCAATGAGAGCCTGCAGATCGTCCTTGAACAAATCATGCTGAAACAATATGAATTCATATGTACAGTCCATGTTTGGAAGTCAAATCTGATGGCTTTCCCTTTGGTAAACTGTTTTTTTTTTTTTTTCCCCATAAGGTGAAACAGATTTCATGTAATCATTCAAGTATAACACCCTAATAAATTGAATATGTCGTCTTAACACTCTTCATGCTTCGCTAACCTTAAATATATACGGAACCGGTTTCAAAGATATGTTATCCCCATCTTCGGCCGTGGACGACTGGTGTGAACGGTTGTTGTTGCGTAGTATCAGAAGCAATGTTCCGCTCTGGTGAAAATTTTATGAACTTAAAATTTATATTTTCTTCTTTCGGAATGTCAAAATTCATCAAATGATCCTTATGTTTGTAGATGTAAATCTTTTCCCAAATATCCAATTCTACTGGTCCCTGTACAGCTCTCAATAATTCAACCTTTTTCTTTATATCATGATTTTCGGTCCAAAATTGATATGCCACCGCTGATTTTTCTATTTGTTTGTATTTTAAATTCCTCATATGTTCTTTAAGACGTATCCCCACACTCCTCTTGGTTTTTCCTATGTAGATCTTATCACATTCAACACATGAAATCTTGTAAATTCCTGATTTTTTCTCCTTTGGAGTATTATCTGTAGTATTGTCTTTCAAAACGTTGTTTAGACTAAATTTATTAGTGGGAGCCATTTTTATATCAACATCTTTAAATATTTTTTGAAATTTATACATCACTGTTGGGTTATGTGTGAATTTTTTAAAGGACATTTTTTCTTTAACTGTTGATAATGTAGTGCAATTTTCAATTCTTTTCTTCTTCTGGAATTTTTTAATCTTATTACGTATTAAGTCTTCATTAAAACCATTTAAAATTGCTATTTCTTTAATTTTCTTATATTCCATGTTATATTGTTCTTTACTGATTGGCAAATTGATCATTCTGCATATCAGACTATTAAAAATTGCATGTTTGTGAGCCATAGGATTAAAACCATTTTCTTGATATAATTATCTGCATGTGTGTCCTTTCTATATATGCCAAATTTAAGGTTTTCTTTACTTTTTATAATTTTTATATCCAAAAAAGACAGCATATTGTCTGTTTCTATTTCATGTGTGAATTTTATATCTTTATCTTGAATATTCAAAAATTTCATTGTTCCCCACTATACCTAGAGAAAAGCTTTTAATCATTTTACAAAAATGGTTAAAAGAAATGGGGATCAATGAAACACACAGAAAAGAGTACATACATCTGACAAACATTTGTATTAATCAGTCATATTTTACATTTGATAAACGTTTTATAAGCAACAAACAGGCTTGACCAGGGCAGTCCTCTATCTCCTTTTCTGGCAAATCTTTACATGAGTAATTTTGAAACACACATTACTTCAGCCTTTCCACACTTCTTTAAGTGTTGGTACAGATATGTTGATGATGTTTTTGCATAGTTAATGAAAAGTTAATTGAAGATGCACTAAAGATGGAGATAACATATCTTTGAAACCGGTTCCATATATATTTAAGGTTAGTGAAGCATGAAGAGTGTTAAGACGACAGATTCAATTCACATGAGCTTCACTGTGTTAGTTCCATATGAAAACTTTTTTAAAGGATTACAATTTTTAAAAAATTTTGACCCTAATAAATACTTACAGTTCTTAGACGAACAAGTGAAAAGATGGTATGTTTCTAGTCATTGTATACTACATTTATTTTTGGTAAATGTTGAATTACTACATCTTGATTCAAGAATTTCATTTCATTTTTCATCCTTAAAACAATAAACTATATATTTAACATCAAAATGTATGTATATATTATGCCTGACATGAATTGATTTGATAAATTATGTAAAATGTAACATTTCAGATATTTCATTTTTATGGTAGTGAATTTTCTCACTGGGTTGTTCATGACCTACTTTACAGTTATGCCATGTAGTTACAGTATTAAAATGCATATATAATATAGTTAAAATGTTCTGTTTTCTACTTACATTCAGGAAGTGATGTGTGAAAAAACATTTTAATTAACATAAACATGTGTATGGAAATATGCAAACTAAAGAAAGAGCGAAAATATAACAATAATACCAATAAAGTATTATTAGAAAAGATAACTATGGGCATGCAGTCCAAAAATATGATTAGTTTAGTACAGCAATAATGAAAAAAATATGCCAAAATACATAGTTGTATATGAATAAATTATTATGAATTAAATGAGTCATTAATGACCCAGCAAGTATAAATAGGTTAAACAGAGAAAGGGAACTTAAAATATTTTAACTATAAAATATTGAATATCTGTACTCTTGGCTTATTAGTAATTGCTTAAGCCATTTTAGAAGCTTGAGGAGTGTATAGGATGATATATTAGAAACTTTCAGCAATTATAGGTTTTATGATATGATTTGATAATATTTTTGACACATTAAAATTAATATGAGCTATATTCACAAGATGGATTAAAGGCTCTCACCTATGAATAGATAAAACTTTTTTCAAATTATAGTTTATGCCTATAAAATGTGCAAGAAAAAAATGCTTGACTATTTGAAGTGGCAAAATGAAGAATAAATATTACATTAAAATTATGGGATAATTATCCAGTGTCACATTATTTTTTTGTCCAAATAAATGTGATTGGTTTTAATACCAGAAGCAATGTTACTTGAGATCATTAGTAAACTTCTTAGATTCATGTAATAACTCAGTTGAAAAAATAGAACTACTTATAAGGGGCATTCAAATTTAATAAATACAGGAAAATAAACAGGGATTTTTGGCATACAAATTGAGATGTAAGGGATTAAGTACTGAATTTTTCTAGGACTTCAAAAATTATAAGAAGGAATCAGATTTTGTGTCAGATGTGAAGGTAACAGAACCAAAGATAATATGAGTCAAAATTTGGGTTTGAGGGAAGAATGTAAATTGAGCCCAATATTGTTTAATTTTAATAATAATTCCAATTGGATTCGAACACAGTGAAACACCCATTAATAATCTCTTTTGAGTCAGATGTTTAGATTACGAAACATATGTCCTGAGTAAATCTCATTTAAGAAACCATAAATAGTGTTTTAAACATCCCACTCAGAAGAGATTATTGTTTAATTTGTTTATTGATGGCTTCCTAGATAGGATATTGCAAAATAATACACACAGTCAAATTATTGGAAAGAAGGAAATACCAAGATAGCTCTTTGCTGATGATCTCATAGAATAGAATTATAACAAGCCATTTATGAAATTACTAGATTTAGTGCAGAATGGGGTCTAAGGATAAATAGTAAAAAATCATAGATAATAATAATAATTAAAAAAGGATCAAAAGTCAGGAAAGTAAGGAAAGATGAGATGGCTTATAGAGACCCAATAGACATAGTGAAAGAATTTTACTATTTGGGGGGTGAGATTTGTAAGTAATAGAAAATGGGAGGTACAATGTATACAAGCCAAATGTAAATTAGGTATGAAAGCTGTCAGAATAAGTTGTATAAAGTTCCCACATTGACAATGAAATGGCTAGAAAGACTATATGAAGCTTTGGTTGATTCAAAGATGATTAATGCAATAGAAATTTGGGGGGTGTCAAAGGGGTGGACCAAGGTTAATGTGGTACATAGAATGTTTAGTAGAGAAATTCTGGGGCTACCAAACAATAACGCTGAGGGGAGTTTGGCACAACTAGAAAGAGTAGGAAGGAAAGGTATAATAGTGGAAATACTTTGGAAATATTGGCACGGATGTCTAATATGAGATAATAACAATGTACTAAAAGAATGTGTTATGTACCAAGAGATGTACTGGTAAGTTAGAAGAGTTGGTTTGGGGAAGTGGGTAAACTATTAGAAAAAATTGTAATGGGGGATGTGTGGTTACTAGGTGAAAGTAATGTCAGTGAATTTTGGAAATAAGTGAGACAGAGGGTAGAAGGTGTAGAGAAGAAGAGATTTGGGCTAGCCTAGAGGACAAAAATTATTTAGATTTATATAGAATAGTTAAAAGAAATTGATGATGGAAGAAATATATAAATAATAGTGATCATTTTGGAAAAATAGGTCTTGCAAGGGTGTTATTTCTAAAAGTATTAAGAAAAAATTAAAAGAAAAAAAAAGGATGTATAATGTGCAGAAAAGTGATAATGTGTTCCATTGTCTAATAGGATGTGAAATGGTAAAAAGGTGGAGGATAGTATCTAGGATGAAAAATGGGATAAATTACAACATAATATAGTAGCAATTAAAATGTTAAGATATGAGGGCAGAGAAAACAAACAAGATTGGGGAATTCTTAGGAAAGGTAAGAAATAAGTAGAGAAGTTTAAGGAAAGAGCTTGTGGGACAAACAGTTGTGGAAATGATTTTTTGCAGGGGCTCATTTACCATACATAATAAAAGGGTGGTTAAGGTATGGGAGAATATTAGTTTTGTTATTGTAAATTTAATGGTAATGTTATTTATGAAAATAAATTCACTCATTCAAATACAGGTAAAATAGAAGTTATTAATTTTACTCACAGCATTTTTCAATGTAGTCCCTTTTACAATGCATTGATTGTAGTACCTTCTTGACTCCCTATATAACATATTTTTGCTACAGATAAATCCACTCTGAAAGATGTAACATGGCTTCATTGTTGGTAAACTTTGCACTCCTAAAATCTCCTTTAAAAGTAAAAAGGAGTAAAATTCAGTTGGATAAAATGTGCATTGTAGGGAAAAATCCTGTATTGTGCAAGCAACATTATATTGTGTGACAAGTGGATAGAATTGTGTCTCTTCTTTTTATGAATGGCTGTTTTCATTGGTTCTTTCAGAAAACTCAATATTCAACGTCCATTGTTCTGTGGAGATAAATTTAAAAACAAAATCTCTTATAATTTTGCCCTAAGAAAAATTATCTTTGTTATTTTTGGCTTTGTGACTGAGAGTTGTGAACATTCACCCTCTTCCTCATAATGCATCAATGAGTGCATGATAAGCAGTTGTCGGTTTTTATTTTGGTCTACTAGAAGCATAGAATCCAATGTAACATACCTTCTAATGCTTTAGCTGGTCTTTAATGATACTACTAATATTTATATTCAACTTTGAAGCAATTTTCTGCACTGTTTTACCATTACTAAACATAAATAACATAATTACGTGACTTTTCTTTCCAATATTTGTTCTTAGTGTCAGTTCATTAACTCATCCTTTATGCATTGTCACCCATTTTTAAAGGTGTTATTCCATTTATAAATGCCTAGATCTGAAATTTCCTTTCTGCGATCTTCTCCATTCTTTCAAGACTTTTACTCTTTTCTTTGTAACAAATTTAATGTTAATACATTATTTCATTTACATGTTATTTATAATTTGATTGAGCTACTTTTCTTACATTTCCCTGCCTATAGCTGTTAACCAATTGGGAGTTACTTGCAAACTATGCTTTAATGTTTGTACATATTCCAGGGTATAGTATGATAGTGGAGCTTTCTTGCAGGCATTCTTATATTAGAATTGGTTCACTAATTCAATTATAATTTAATTATGAAATATTTTAATGCCACAAGAAGGGCCAAAATAAATATATAGAATCTCCTTGCCCAATGTGGAGACTTAATTTGGTCTTTGAGGGCCAAACTGATAACGCATCTTAGACCCTTGACTTGGACTGGACTGGATGCAAAACGGAGAAAAATCCTTCTGCTGCTACTTGAAATGAAATATCAGACAGCCCTGTATGAACATGTGCTCACCACCTGAGCTATTTTGATCACAATAGTCCTATAAAAGTTTGTTGAATTTATTTATTTGGTTTGTTTAAGCATGCTATTTAACATCTCTGGTCATTAGCAACTCCTTCAATTCAGGGCATGAAATGGTCAATAAATTTTTCCCAAAGGCCTCTTATTACAGGCTTGAAGTTCTTCATGCCATAAATCTACAATAGGACTTTACTTCCCTTCCAAAGAAAGCCATACTTGAGATTTTTATCCTCTGAAAACCAATTGCCATGGCCAGGTTTGAACTCATTACATTGGGTTTATGAGGCAAGTAGCTTGTTGAAATATAGGTGTAGTGGTAACCATACTTGCCTACGAAACCCAAGATTGCAGGTTCAATCCCAGCCAGGGTCGATGAATTTTTTCGGTTGTAAAAATCCTAAATATGGCTTCCTTTGGAAGGGAAGTAAAGTCGTGTGTCCCAAGTCATAGATTTATGGTACGAAAAAGAAACTCAAGGCTGAAAGAAGAGGCCTCTGAGCAAAATTACCAGCTGTTTCACGCCCTGAATTGAATGGGATGCTGATGACCTGAGATGTTAATGAGCGTGTGTAAATAAAACAAATCAACAACTTCAGTTTATAGAAATTCTTTTGTTTTATATAAAATCCAAATGCTCTAGAACTGCAACCATATGCGAAAGTCAAATGTTTCTGAAAAATTGATACAATCATAACTTCATCATAACTTGAGGAAAATTTCTTTAAGATATTTATAATAAAACAGAGAAATGCCAAATACCAAAAGATGAAAAACTTAGACAAAAAAAAAATTGGTTCAAAAGAGCAAAAATATTGCTAATGGTGATTGACCTTCTGCATGTCACCAATTTATTCATTAAGCTACATATGATGATTATATTAGAGCAAATTTTTAAAATAAGAAAGTTATATTTAATTTGCATTTATAACAATTGTTAGAAAAAAAAATAAAAGCAATTTTGTTATGCATGAATTATATTCACTTCATATTAGCACTATTTGAATTTAAATGCTAAGGGACAGTTGAATATTTTCAGTATCAGAAGCCAGCAGAAGTATGGGGACTAGAGAAGAAAGTTATGGAACAGCTGAAGAAATCTAAAACAGAAAAAGAAGGAGATGTCCAGTGCAATCCAAGCTGAATTTACAGCAATAATTGAATAATAAATAGTCACAATTTTTTCATTTAATGACAAATTAAAAGATATTGTGATTATTATACTACTATATACCTATATTATGTACTTAGGATAAAAATATACTTTTTTTCTCCTGGGATTGTTTGGCTTCCTTGCCTATATACCTGAAACTAAATCTTTACTTCAAATATAATAAAAATACTATATTCTTTGCTTCATATTATGATTTTTAAATCAAAATGAAAGTATAATAAAATAAATGTGATTTTTCTGTAGATAAGTGTCTTCCATATTGTACAATAATGTACAGTATGTTTTATCTTTTTATATTTAATTGCTTTCTTTTTTACTTTTATTATTTTAATGATATCTTTTGATTGTGTCCTTATTATACATAATCCTTTATTACATTTCTAAGTTCTATGAATCTATAGGATATGCTCCCCTCTCTGATTTGCTTGTGCTACAAGAACATGGAAGGCAGCTATATCAAATAAAGATTAAGCAAAAATAAACAATAAGCTTAACTCAATGGTGATGATTTAGTTTTGCTTATTCTTTTCAAAAACACTTCTTATTTTAACACTTACTCTTCCAATAAAAGATTGTTAAGTTGTCTCTATTTATTGCTTTTCATTTAGTGCAATCGTTTTCTGTTTTGTATTCCTGTTGAAACAAGTTGCCTGGGTTGGGTTGTTTCTGTATATCTGATAAGGAGATAGCTAGATAACTATATTCTTAAGGACAGTTTTTTTAATGTTATATGCCCATTTTTACTGCTGAGGAATCACAAGTGGTGGACAGTGATGGTACATGAAATGAAATGGGAAATTATGAAAGGATTTATTTTAAGGAAGAAAACAATCCAAGCCTAAGTTTAGGTACCTCCGTAGCATTTGCCATTAATAATAGTGAGGAAAACGTGGAAAAATCCTCAATCAGGAATGATGATTCTGGCGGGAATGAAACCCAGAACTCCTGTTAAGGACAAATGGCTTTATTTGCACCCTCATTTCGTTGTCCCAGAGGCCTATCTATTGCAGGCAGTGTGGGGTATTAAAAAGAAAAATGTAAATGAATAAAATATAAAAAGTTACTTGTAATTAGAATAGAGTATGATAGTGATCAACAAAGACCATCTATTTGATCAAGTGATTAGCATTGCTCACTGCTGGCTAGGAGGTCCCGAGTTTGATCGTTGGTACCTGCTTAGGAATACTAAATATGCAATTGCTATGGAGATCTGGAATGGGGCCCACCTAACTTTGTGAGGAAAATTGGGGAGCTGTCTTATAGTAAGGCAGCTTCATTCTTGCATGATAGCTGACCAACAGGGTTCTGAAATGCTGATCGCATGCCCCCTGCAATACTGCTCTCTAACAAGTAGAAGATGCAGCTGTTGCTGTTGGCTTGTTTGATATCAGTCTATCACTCCATAGAAGGGAAGAGTGATCAACAAAACTTTTACTAATGAATTCTGAAATGTGCTGAACATTTGTTTGTTTGGTAATGAAAAAAAGAAATAAGATGAAAGTGTAGATAGATTATGATAGGACTTATACCTTATATACCTGATATATACCTTTCTAAATAATTTCAGTATCTTAAAAGTAAAGCATTTTTGAAACTCTCTGCATTCTTTAATAATGCACAGTAATGCGTAAATAAAGTAAGGAAAATTTTCTGTTTGCACAAAATAAAATCAGGTCTCATACAGAATGATATGAATATTTTTTGCTTGAAATTTAACAAAGCAGAATCATTGTTTACAGTTGTAACATTAAAACAATTGTGGCAGTTCATTCCATATAAAAAAAATCGATGCACCTTATGATTCATAACCCATCTCACAAATTCATCACACATAACTTTTTATTCTTTTGGTACAAGACTCCAGAAAATGCAAATATCTCAAAGATGTTTGTTAAATTAAGAATATACATATATCATGAAGCTTAACATACAACAAAGCAGGATCATTGTTTACAGTTGTAACATTAAAGCAATTGTGGCAGTTCATTCCATATAAAAAAAATCGATGCACCTTATGATTCATAACCCTTCTGACAAATTCATCACACATAACTTTTTATTCTTTTGGTATAAGACTCCAGAAAATGCAAATATCTTAAAGATGTTTGTTAAATTAAGAATATACATATATCATGAAGCTTAACATACCTATATTAAGCAACAGTTCCTATGGCGCACCCCTATTGAAATATAAATATAATATATATGTTGTAAGCCTAATCATCATATTTTGTGCATTTTAGTTAGTAATGTAGATATTGTGTATGTATGTATGTATATATATATACGTATCATGAGGTATAACTTTGATATGTTAATTATATGTTGTCAAAAGAGAAAGTTCTCCAGTGTAACTATGTACGATAGCCCAGAAATGGGGCAGAGCCAAGGAGGTAATAAACTACTGTACAAAGGACGGGATAAGTGCTACGCCACTTCTTAAAAGACCTACTGTTGATGAGGGTTAATAAAATTCAGGTTTTCGAATATGTTAAGGTTGATAAACTTGCCAGCCACTTGTACACTTAACTTTAAACCAACCAATTTAAATAAATATTTTAAACTTTCGAATAGAAGTGGGTGGCATGCATTGGCAGATGAATTTGAACCAGCCAATATAGATGTATATTTTGAATTTTTAAAACAAAGTGCGAGACTTGTACGACCCCCTTTTGTCTTGGTGATACCAATGTTTCGTTAATTTGAAGCTGATATATAAGAAACCATTTGCTCCACTGAATCATCAGTTCAGATAGAGCAGTTCAGAGAATCAAATAGTCAGATAATCAGATTCAGTTTGTCTCGTTGGAAGTCATGGCAGCTAAATTTATACTTGACAAAGCTAAGTCCTATTGTATGCAGAACACCAGAGGATGTGAAAGATTTTGCGAATAATAAATTACCATATATATATATATATTATGTTGCATTGTGTGATTATTAACACAGTTGATATCCTCTCCCAGTCCTGTTGAGCACAAGTCTCAAAATAGCAGAATAAAACCCTGAGATATTGTCATGAAATGTGAGCAACAACACCAAAATGATCAAGAGTCATTTAACAATATGCTGCTACAAAATATGGCAATCAGCAGCTAAATCGCCTCATAATTGGTGACCAATCTGCTGACACTGACAAAACTGCTTCAAAAATTGGTGCCCAATGTGGGGCCATTATGAAATCGCTTCAATCATGAGATACATGCTGTGTTGAAAATCTCTGTTACCACTCTCCAGACAGAACTGGGCATGAAGCTGCATATTTAAAAAAGTTGCCTGCAAGAAGATTTCACAGATTGCAGTAACATGTTTGTTTCTAGTTCCTGTATTGTGCAAACATTTCTCCTTTTAAGTTATTCCACAGGAAAATGTCAAGTAAAGTTAGATCAGATGGTCAGAAATCCTTCAAAACTGTCTGCCTCCATACACATCCATTCCTCTCAAGCTGTCTCCCCAAACTTGCTTTACTGATGATTCCCTACCAACAAATTCCACTAATGCAGTGTGACATTCAAGAAGTTATCCCTCCTTAGTGATGAGTAACATTCATGTTATTTTATTTTATTTAAAATAATCACCCAATGAAAGAGAAAAATAATCTGCAAGTAGCTGTGGAATGTAACCTGCATTAACTTACGATAAATAAATGAATAAATCTAATACTCACTCTCAAAAGTCATAATGAGGCATGAGAGAAGAGAAAAAAGATCAAGTACAGTGTGCATGCCTAATGGTTGTATGTTTATTATGATTGAAATATGTACATTTAACCATATGAAGATAAATGTTCTTAATGTTCTAATTTTCTATGTGTGGAGTAGATTCTTGGTACTGAAACCCAGTATGCTTGGCCTTAAAATTCACTGTCATAAACAATTAACAATGGGGTATATTTCAGAACATGTATAATTTGCTTTTCTAATTTCTTAATGGCTTATCAAGAATATTTTTGATTCCTAGAGCTCTAGCACTTCAAATGCCTGGGCTATCTTTCCATGCCCGCATAGAAGAAAGATTGATACCTGGCCTAACAACCATGAGCAAGGTGCAAAATATCAGACTATTCTCCCAAAAAACAGCAATAAAGGTTCCTTGAAGTAAAGGAGTTCTTAAGCATAGAATACAGATTTTATTTTATTTGAAAATACTTGACTCCAAAATGGCAGGAAAAGAGTGAATGTAAAAAGGGATATACAATGAGGGACAAAAAAACCCAGATACTTTTATATTGAATTATATTTTGTTCTTAAATATTTTAAAATAAAAGAATATAACCCATTTAAGCAAAAGATTGTTTTATTAAGCACCTTAAATTACAACAATAGAAACAAAAACTTAACTCTGGTGAGTACAAAGATTGTAAAACAATGACAAGTTTTGTTTTAGCTGTGAGTACATTTTTTAGTTTTTGAAACATTAAAAATGCATTTTAATATTGTGCATCACCCTCTCTGACTTGAATAACTATATTCATGTGTCTTAGCATGCTTTTGATCAGATGGGCAATGACTTCTTGAGGAATATGCTCCCATTCTTCAAGAAGTGCTCATCTCAACTTCTGTTAGGTTTCATCACCCCCTCTTTCACATCCATCAGGTGAGCACAGATTGAAACAGGACTCGTCTGTGAACAGAACACAGTTCTACTATTCATTTTCCAACCCCTATGATCATTTGCAAAATGCAATCATTCAACTTGGTGTATTCTGAGCAAACTGGGGCCTCTTGCAGGTATATTTGATAACAGTTCACTTGCTTTCAACCTCCTTCTATACTGTTTTGCCAAAACTGGGCATGTTAACAAATTTCTGGGCTATAGTCATTGCTGGTTAATTGCTCCCCATGTACCTGCCTTCATTTTGATTTGTAGCTCTCGGACGACTCAAACCTAGTCTTCTAGTCTATTCTAGGGTCTCTCTAAACTGTTTTATGGTATTATGGACAGTGCTTCAAGCCATTTCATTACATTTGCAATGCAATGTACTTAACGTTCACCATTATTTAGAACTGCTGCTCTAGCCACATCTTAAGGTAAAATTGTTTAAAGATGAAATGTGATAACCCTACTTATATTTACAACATGTAAAAATAAAGAAATAATGATAATGAACCACAAAATGGTTCAAACAAGGTTGCTGTTTATGAATAAATAAAAAAAAAACATTCAACATAGCCTACATATCTATGACAACAATTGCCTACCATAATATTTTATGACAAGGAAATATATTTCAATATACAAGCAAATATAAAAGTGGCCAGTTTTTTTTGTCTTTAAGCATATTTAAAAAACGTTTTTCAAAGTACTCCTACAAGAATAACATACAAACTAACCAGAAGTACCTTTGCCCACAAGAGCTGAGGCTATATCTTGTACTGCCTACATTAAAAGCTCAGAAATTCTGATAAGAGAAAGGAAAAGGAAAAGAACATAAACTGATGTTGCTTTCTACACTACAGCACAATTATACAATCTGCACAAATGCTTTGACTTTTTTTTAAAAATATAAGTTAACTTTATCAATTATTAAAATACAGTTTTCCAAATGTTTACAACATAATAAATACATGACATGAAACATGTAATTAGGTTCTTATCCAATGATAAGCTTGAAATATATATGGATCTGACATACGAGGGTAGGTCCATAACTTTCCGGCCTTGCTGATAAGGATGATTGCCTTCACAAAACCCTTATCTGGTATCATACCTTATCTGTTAAGTAAATAATTGCAGCTGTAACTTCTGCTCCGCTATATTCAGTTGTTCAGATATAGTTGTATAAAGAAGGCTATGTGTAGAAGATTATGACATGTTCATAATGGAGTATTGAGCTGTTATTAAGTTCTTCACAAAAGAAGGACTTACTCCAAATAAAATTAAACAGCGATTGGACAGTGTATATGGGAAAGCATCCCCCTCTTATTCTACTGTAAAAGAATGGGCCAAACATTTTCGAATTGATCAAGAAAGCATTGAAGATAAAGAGCATGCAGATCAGCCCTTGGAGGTGCTCACTCCTGAAAATATAGCTCTTGTGGAAGGAGAAATTATGGAAGACCGGTGGCTCAAAGTTACAGAAATATCAGCAAGGTTGTTCTAAAACAACAGTCCGACTTATTCATGAACATTTAAATATGAATAAGGTTAATGCACGATGGGTGCCTAGACTTCTTTCCTCGATTCAAAAGCAGCAACCAGTCATCTGTTTCAGGCATTTTTGGAGCTCTGCCGTGGCAACAAGAGAGAAGTTCTACAAATCATTGTTATAGGAGATGAAACTATGGTCCCCTTCTATGATCCCTTTTCCAAAAGAGAATGAATGGAGTGGCAGGCGTAAACCTGGCAAAGCACGCCTCTAAAGGCCAAGGTCGGTCAGTCAACCATGAAGATCATGGCCACAATCTTTTGGGACTGTGAAGCAATACTCTTCATTGACTTCAAGGGGAGGAACACCACAGTAAATGGGGAGTGCTATGCTGGCCTACTGCACAGATTGTATGCTTCCATCAAAGAGAAAAGGCCGGGAAAACTGGGTGGTATGTGCCTTCTTCACTACAATGCACCTGTGCACTCAGCTCTTGTTGTGGAGGAAGCTGTGAAAAAAAATGTGGCTGCAAGGAGATCAACCATCCACCCTATAGTCCAGATATAGCTCCCAGTGACTATTTCCTCTTCTCAAAATTCAAGAAGAACCTTCAAGGAAGGAAATTTAAGTGTGATGAAGAAGTGATGGATGCTATTTATGCCCATTTTGTAGACAATACTTCTGACTTTTTGGGGTAGATTGAAATGTTAATTCAAAGATGTGAGAATTGTATTGCAATAAAGGGTAACTGTATGGAAAAGTGAAATATAGTTTTTGTCTTTATCATACCTAGAAAATAGTTAGACCGAAAACTGGACATATGCTCTTATTACAGACTTAAATCATTGGGTGTCCTTTTCAGTATTCTGGTGTTGGATCCAGAGGATGATGGCCGGGTATTTCTTGAATCAGAGGTTTGTGTTTTTTATGTAATCACAGATCAAGTGGAAGAATGTGGTTACCTCCATAATATGTAAGTCACCATGTAGAATTAAGGTGATCCTCTTATCATTCAAAGGTATCTGTTCTGGATGATCTAAACTCTTTTAATCTAATTTAAGTGAAAGATGCAGAGCCCTATTCAGAGTAACTATACTGCAAAATTGGTTGAATTAGCGACATATATTGGATATTTGTTCTTTAAGATAAGAGATAATTTGACTTGAAGAATATGTTTCAATTTGATAAATTCTTTGTTGACAACTTTGACTGGCAATTTGCTGCTTTAATGATAAGCTCTGTATAGAAAAGTGGTGGTATTGCCAAAATCAAGACTGTGTTTATGAACTTTATGGTCAATATTGTGAAACCTACTGCTTCAAAGTGTGTACATAATGGATAAAATCTTGACAGTTTATGGAAAATTATATTTCTTCTTATCCAGATGCAGTATCTGTTATCACCGTCATCATCATCATCATCATCATCATTATTATTATTATTATTATTATTATTATTATTCATTACTTGAACTTATTTTTAGAATTATATTGGAATAAACATGTAGTTTGTGCAAAATAGTTTGCAAACTATATTTTTATTATACCTAAGGCACTCAATTAACCAAAGAAACAACTCATAAGTACATGTAATCAACTCCTTGGTCTAATGGTAATATTTGCAGCTTTTTTTTTAATATTGTTTAAAGCCCATTTCTACTACTGAGGCACCACAGGTGGTGGGTACTGATGATACATGAGATGAAATAATATATTGGGAAAGGATTTTTTTAAGAAAGGAAACATTTCAGGCTAAGTTTTAGAGTACCTCTCCAGCATTTGCCATTTATGAGGACTGAGGAAAACCTTGAAAAAACTTCACTGGCGGGATTTGAACCCCAGACCTCCCCTCACATATCTGTACCTTAATGACCTTGGCCACCAATGGCAGTGCATTTGCAGTTACTAATCCAGAGATCCTGTGTTTGCATCCTGGTCAGATCAAGCTCTCTGGGTAAGGTGTTTTTGAGTTATTTCGTACCCTTAAAAGAAGGTGAAATCCACATAGCTTTAAGGTGCCAAGTTCAGAGCTCTTTTGTGCCATCAAATCATAGCGACAATAAATAACTTCTAAAAAAAAGTCCATGTTGCTTTGTTTGCTTTGTAACATTAACTAGTAGCAAAAAAATACCTTACCATACTTCAGTTGCTAAAAAGATATTTGAAAAACTATGTCAATATTAGAAATGATTTCTGTTATACAAGGTTCACATTGTTAGAAAGCTGTCTGGTGAAGAAATTTAAATACAACAGAAGTTAATGAAGAATGATTATGAATGAATATGTTTCTATGTAGCAATGACTTCCACCATTGAAAGAATATTCTGAATGTTTAAAACATTCTTTATAGATAAATAGAAAAGATTTTACAGAACAATAGAAGGTTGTATTTTTTTAGGATTAACCTGTTATCGTATTTTTTGTTTTCTATCATTGTGTTGCAAATTCAACATTATTATTATTATTATTATTATTATTATTATTATTATTATTATTATTATTATTATTATTCAAATTTGGACAGAATAAAAAGTCAGTCAGTTATTGTAGGGTGATATTACAAGTATTAATGTTACAGAAACACAGTCTACTTGAAATTCGTGACTAATTCACTTACATTCTGTTTTTTCTAGTATGATATAAAATTTTGAAACAAATTACATTGAAACAGACCATTACATTAAATGCTCAGTAGTTTTAATATTATTATTCTGTCCAAATTCAAACAACAATAACAACAATCCAGGATGCCAGTTAATGATAAAAAAGCAAAAGATGTAATAACAGTTTAAATTTCTTTAAAGTTTTAGCATCAAAAGGTAGTGGGTACTATTTGAAATTTCTTAGTGAGGATGGCTGAAGGTGAGGGCATGAAATCTAAAATATAATCAGCATCAGTTTACAACTTCCCCATCAATATCTAAAGAGATGTGTTTTTTGTTTAAATTAAATTTATGTTAAATGGATAGTTATTCTGATTAAGAAGTTTTGAAGTGAATGCCCTTTACCCTGTATTTTGCAGCATAGAAATATAAGGTGAGTTTTTCCAAAAAACAAATATTTAATAGGGCCACAAAATCAAGCTCTAGTAATTAGAGAAAATTATAAATTAAATACATAAATAAAAAAAAAAATCTACAGAGCTAAAAAGCAAAACACTGAAAGAGACATACAAACTGCAACATTTTGTATAGCTAAATATCCTTTATTGATATTTGCATATTGAGAATAGGACTTATCCAAAATATATATTATATTTTGCATGCCAGCCCTAATTTCATTTTTATATGTGATTATGTGAAAATTTGTTTTTATTAATTGTGTTGAGTTTGGGGGCATGTATGCACATTGCTCTCTGTAGATCTGCAGAATGTCTGCTCATGGTATTTAAAAACAAATTGAAATAACATTCGGATATCCCATTTTTGTACTTTAATTTGTTGTTGTACATCAGATCCTATATGGAGCAACATACATGAATATTGAACCTGTTGTATATCTTATCAAATGCTGGAATATTACATATGGATACATACAAGACCATCACCATTTATAATACTGTATAATAAGCATGCTATACAGCTTTATAACCATCATTCATTACTTAATAAAAGACCCTCCACCACATTTAGCATATATTGAACTAGTTGAAAAACTTTGATAAACTTAAATGTAAATTGGAACTTGCACAGTGAAGCCAATCATATTAATTGATATCATTGTATGATTCAGTTGAACTACACACGCTGAAGATGGGAACTAAATGTTCTCGAAACCGGTTCCATAATTTATGAAAAGTAAGTGAAGCTTTAAGAGTGTGTAGTTAAACTGAATCATACAATGATATCAATTAATTTGATAAACTTATTAGTTATGCTGTTCTGGAATTAAAATATTCATCCATATTTTTAATTAATATAGTTCTGCAATGCTTATATCTTAATAACTTGATTCTATATCAGGACATAATATTCTAGATTAAATTTAATTTGTTCCTCTTACATTTAACAATGTACTTTAAATTCTACAGATTTTAAAATCTACAGTACTAATACCATGATTAAACAAAACTAAAAGTTGAAAACACTAAACCAATACTGGAATCCTATGGCTATTTTAACTATAATGTGTAATTAAACTACAATTGCTACTGATACCTAGTAGCAATATAAAGTTTAACATTTCATTTATAACCCCAACTCATATATTCACATTTTTTACATTTATGTTTCAACCAACATATTTTTTACATATCTTAACCATTACAATTAATTAATTTATAATTTTTATACAATTTAACATCTAAAATCTTCATTTTTGCTGACGCTTGGTATCCAGGCTGCTCCCAACCAGAATTCCAGGCAACAGGACCTGGACATCAATGAGGTTGCAGCCAGGGCTCAAGCAACAGCTATGCTGGGCCATGGTGTGTTGACAGTCCAGTTTCCTTCTCTTTTATTTTTCCTTCATCTTCTTCTATTTTCTAGCATTATCTCTACCGCATATTATCCTCATTTTGTTCTTGGTCTACTTCTCTCAACTGCTTCCTTTCTGCCTGAAGACTGCCATTATTCTCCTCTTCTGTTAATTCTGCTCCCTATGGATTCATTTTGAGTGTTATCTTCATCTTCTTGGTTTTGAACTTACTCTTTTTGTATATAATTTCCTTGCCTTTCTCTGATTCTCTGGGATTTTGTAGAGGAATATACAATTTCTGACCGTTGGATTTTCTTTCTTATGTGATTTTTATTATTTATATACTCTTCTGCCATTTTACATGATATTTTATTTGTTAAATCATTCAATACACTAAAGTCATTCTGATCTCTCATGATGTTTCAAATGTATTTCCCTGCAAGTAGCCATCTTTCCTCAGCTACAGTTGACTGATATTTAGGGAATTCAAATGAAACTTGTTCTGGTGTATAAACATATAAATATAAACAATGTATACAGTTTTTTTCACACTAACTCCATTCACTTACATAAATTTGGAACATATGTTTCGGGAGCGATCCCTCCCATCTTCAGCCTGTTGACAAACTGTTGTTAAACGTGGCGGTTGGGTCTCTTGATGTTCTTGTGGCGGCATCTGTTGGTTCTATTAGGAATTTGCTGAGTTCATCCAATGGAGGGATATCGAAATTCATCAAATTATCCTTATTTTTTGTAATGAAAATGTTTTCCCAAGTGGAAAGTTCTATTGCATTATGAAGTTGTTTAAGTAGTTTTATCTCTGATTTAATTTCATGATTTTTATTCGAAAAGTGTGCTGCTATTGCTGATTTATCAATTTGTTTTAAGCGAATATTTCTGAAGTGTTCTTTTTTCCGGATTCCCAAATTCCTCTTCGTTTTTCCAATGTATTTTTTGTCGCACTCTGCACATTCTATTTCGTAAATACCTGACTTTTGTTCTGTTGGCATGTAGTCCTTTACTCTGCAACCTAATAAGTTCTTTATATTAAAATTGTTCTTTGGGGCTAACATAATTCCTTGTTCTTTGAATATCTTTTTGAACTTATTGTGATAAATTGGGTGGTATGTGAAACTTTTGAATTTGTACCTTTCTTTGGCACTTTTAAGAGTGGAAACATCTCTTATTGCCTTTTGCTTTTTGGTTTTATTGATGATTTTTATTACTGTGTCTTTGTTGTAACTAATGGATACAACAAAGACACAGTAATAAAAATCATCAATAAAACCAAAAAGCAAAAGGCAATAAGAGATGTTTCCACTCTTAACAGTGCCAAAGAAAGGTACAAATTCAAAAGTTTCACATACCACCCAATTTATCACAATAAGTTCAAAAAGATATTCAAAAAACAAGGAATTATGTTAGCCCCAAAGAACAATTTTAATATAAAGAACTTATTAGGTTGCAGAGTAAAGGACTACATGCCAACAGAACAAAAGTCAGGTATTTACGAAATAGAATGTGCAGAGTGCGACAAAAAATACATTGGAAAAACGAAGAGGAATTTGGGAATCCGGAAAAAAGAACACTTCAGAAATATTCGCTTAAAACAAATTGATAAATCAGCAATAGCAGCGCACTTTTGGAATAAAAATCATGAAATTAAATCAGAGATAATACTACTTAAACAACTTCATAATGCAATAGAACTTTCCACTTGGGAAAACATTTTCATTACAAAAAATAAGGATAATTTGATGAATTTCGATATCCCTCCATTGGATGAACTCAGCAAATTCCTAATAGAACCAACAGATGCCGCCACAAGAACATCAAGAGACCCAACCGCCACGTTTAACAACAGTTTGTCAACAGGCTGAAGATGGGAGGGATCGCTCCCGAAACATATGTTCCAAATTTATGTAAGTGAATGGAGTTAGTGTGAAAAAAACTGTATACATTGTTTATATATATACCACTCCATTGTCAACAGCTTCGTAAGTACACTTATTTGTTCTGGTGTATTGATCTTGTTACAAACCATACATGTATTATTTGCTTGAAATTTAAATCTTTGCAAATATGAACAATATGAACCGTGTCCTGTTACATAACATATTAAACTTACTGGGTTGAATATGTTTGAACTGTAATCTTTCCTTTATGGATAAGAATGTTTTATACACTTTTCTATCATCTTTTACTTCATCCCATTCTTGTTGCCATATTTGTGATAAAGAATCTTTGCTTTATATTTTATTTCTACAAATTTTGGCAATATGTACATCATTAATCTCTTCTGAGTTGAAATATTTAAAATACTGTTTATGGTTTCACTTACATGATATTTGCTCAGGACAAGTTTTGTGTAACAATTGTCCACATCCTCAGCTGTTAAATGACTATTGTAAGTAGATAGCTCTTTATTGAAGTTTATCATGAGTCAACCTGGATACCTACCTATCCAACTTCTATGAATGATCCAAAAATCGTTTAACAGCTGAGGATTTGGGCAATTGATCCATGAAACATATCCTGACATGAGTAAATCTCATGTAAGTGAAACCATAAAGAGGTTCTAAATAATTTTCATAGTAATAATATAACAAATTATTATTGAGGAAATCACTCAAATTTTACTATTTTTTTGTGAAATTTGAAATCCTCAATAATAATTTGTTATAGTGTTCTAAATATTTCAACTCAAAAGAGGTTATTAATGCTTGTTTCACTGTGTTTGATTCTAAATTGAATTGATATTGAAATGTACATTATTTTTTAATTATTTGTTTTTTAAGCCAATAAGAGGCTGCTCTTAAGCAGATTAAATAATCAATTAGCCATATCCCGAGATTACTAATTGTAGGAAATGTGGAAAATGTCCCTGTGCATCTCAATAACATTTTTCTTTGGGAGCTCCTTAAAGTGCATATAAAATATACCTCATGTGCCTTTTCCCCCCAAACTCCTCCATAATAAAGCTGCAAAGATGCTGTTGTGATAGATTTTTATTTCATCAGCTTGTACCTTGAAATTTCTCTGTCCAATATTGGCCAACTTAAACATAACTTTTTCTTCTCTAGTTCTTGTATTTTCTACATGTTTTGTAAAATTTAATTTTTCATCCAAATAGATACCTAGATATTATTTACTGCTGATCTTTTTATATATTACTATTAATTTTAATAATCGTGTATATGATGATTTGTGAGGAGCTATTTCCAATTTTACTTTTATGCATAAATTGTTTACATGATCAATTATTATATTCGATATCTCTTCTATTTCCTTTCTACTATTTCTGTTATTATTAGTAAATCATCTGAACATGCAATAATCTCTTTTATACCATCTAATCTCTCTATTAAAGATTTCAAAAATATATCCCATAATATCGGCCCAAAATTGATCCTTCTGCACATCTCTTGGTGATTTCCTTTATAATAATCTGGTTTGCACTTTTAATACATACTCTTCTGTTTTTGCAATAATCTATTAACAAGTTATAGATGCATTTTGGATATTTCTTTTTCCTTAAAATTTGAAAGAGTGCTGGCCACCAAAAATTATCAAAACCCTTAGCAATATAAAAAAATAGTGCTATTACATATTTTTTATTACTTGTTTTTGCAATCTCTATTGCTTTGTTAATAGCCTCCTTTATTAACTAAGCCTGATGTCAAATATGTACAAACTGTTTACAAAAATCTTAACTAAAAGAATAATGAAGATTCTGGATGAAAATCAACCACTAGAACAAGTGGGTTTATGTACAAGATTCAGCACAAATGACCTCTCCAAATTATAAACAAGCTTATGGAGAAAGCAGAGGAATTCCATGTAACACTATATCTCACCTTTATTAACTAAAGCAAGGCCTTCGACTCAATTGAACTTACAAGCACATTACACACTCTGGCAGCTCAAGGAATAGAGGCAAAGTACATTTGTATCCTACACAAAATCTATAACAGAAAGTAAAAACAGAAAAAGGACAGCCATTCAGACTAGAAAGAAGAGTTCGCCAAGGCAATCCAATCTCTCCCAAGCTCTTCACCTGCATAATGGAGCATATATTCAGGAAAGTGAACTGGCATAATAAATTTGGAATTCATAAATGGCAGTCAACTAACAATGTAAGATTTGCCGACAATATGATCTTATTTGCCAGTACACCAAAAGCACTACAAACTGGAACAATTATGTTAGTATAGCAAAAATGCAGGACTGTCACTAAACAAACAGAATATGTGAGCATATACACATACCTAGGACAACAGATTTCCTTCCATGATAAAATGGAAAAAGAAGTACAAAGAAGGATCTCATTAATCTGGAGAGCATTTTGGGCCCTTAAGTTTATATTGTTAAACCAAACACTAACTAAGAAAATCAGATTCCAGATGCTCGAAACCTATGCATACCCTGTATTACTATATGGGTGCCAGACATGGTCTATAACAGAAAAATAGAAGACCAAATTCAAATATCCCAAAGAAAAATGCAACGCAAGATCCTGAAATAACTTTAAAAAACAAAATACCTATAGTATTAAAATATTAGTTATCTTAGACAACAGACATGGCACACTTGTAGCTACCAGAAGCAAATGGAATAGGGTGGTCACGTCGCAAGAATGCAGGACAATAGGTGGACTTATAAGATCTCCATGTGGGACCCCAGGATAGGTAAAACAACACAGGGCAAACTGAGAAGAAGATGGATAGACCTCTTCAAGGAACATGCAGATCCAGATTGGTCAAGAGTAGCAAGAGGAAGAGAAAATGAAATCTCTCAAGAAGCAACTGGTGCAGTGAGAAATGAAGTAACTAAAGAACAAATCAGTCAGAGTGTCTTTAAAAACAATTGGATGGAATAACTCACCATGTTAGGAAAAAGCAAGCTTTCCCTACTTGTTAGGAGGTCTTTGCCCTTAAGGGACACAATAGGCTATCTTTCTTTATCTGTTGACTTGATTTTTCTAAATCCAAACTGTTTAATATTGATACAAATCATTGATCTGTATTCATTGATTCTTTTGCTCAATAATTTTTCTTGAATTATGCCCAGAACATTTAGTAAGCGAAAGGGCCTATAGGATTTTGGCTGTTTGGGATTTTTATCAGTCCCTTTGTTTAAAATGATCACATTTTCTTCCTTCCAGCAATAAGGTACTCTTTCAGCTGTCGCAACACTTCCAACTTTATTTTGTCTGGTCTTGGTGATTTGTTCTTCTTTAATTCCTTTATATTTTTTCTTATTGCAACTTCATGGTAGAGATAAATGACACCTTTAACTATTTTTTCGGTAAAGAGTTCTTTTCTTAACATACTGTACTCTGAGTTATTATTTTCTTTATTATCATTAGGTAGTAGTTTTAGAAGTAGGAAATTTATAGAATCTATCCAATTTGCAGTTATTTAATCATTCCCTTTATCCGGAGTAGATATTGATACTGGGGCTTTTACTTTCTGCTTATTAGTTTGTAAGTTGTTGCCCATATATTGTTGGAAAGATTCACCTCTACAAAATTATTTCATGCATCTTTGTGATACTCTTCTATATTTTCCAATAATTTTTTTTCTGATTTCTGTATATTGATTTAAATTACTTTCTCTTTCTGAGGCAATGATAGATTTCTTATAAATTCTTCTAGCTTTTCTAATTGATCTTCATATTTTAACAGATTAGTGTTCCAAAATATTAGTGAAGTGTTGCTATGTTTCATAGCTTTTTGGATGGCTTTGGTTAGTTCTAATGCCTTATTGTTAACGTCATCTTGAGGTTCATGCATTGTAGGTAATTTAAATTCTGTTTTGAGTTTATCCCAATTTGCTTTCTTTATATTGTAGGGTCTTCTATTCTCATTCTATCTTTCTTATAGTTTGTATTAATTTGTAGGTCGAAATAAATTATATTGTAATCACTTGATGTCAGTGATTGGCCTACTCTGTGATTTGTAATAATTTTGCTTGTTATTTTATTTGTCAATGTAATATCTATGTTGAATGTAACTCCTGCTCTATTATTGTAAGTGGGTGGGTTACATGGGTTTATTCTCTATATTTAACTGTATCTCTGCTGTTATCTCCTCCAGCAGTTCTACTCCTTTATCCTTATGGTTGCTGTTCCACCATTGGAAATGTGCAGTGGCATCTGCCATATATATTACTGAAGAATTATTATAATCATTTTCTATATCTCTTATTGTCTTTATATATGGTTCTATAAGTTCACTAAAATGAAAATACTGATTTACTAAAATACAATTTTCCCCCCTAAGTGCTATTTCTATGCAATTTGTATATGTGTCACTTAGTTGTGTTATTTTCAAAAGTTATATTTCCAAATTAAAACTACTATTGTTGGCATAAGGTTTGCTTATTAATTCTAAAGTTTGCTGATATATGTGCTGGTTTACTGTTTACACAAATGGTTCGTGTATGCATAGAATATTTAACTTCAATACTTCTGATAGCCTTCTTAACCCCAACATGACCAGTTTACTTCTTTGAGTATGTATTTTTCCCTATTTTGATAAAGTTAATTACATCCTATAATTGTTGTAAGTGTGAAAATGACCATTTGGCCATGGTTTTTGGAAATGGAAGGCTATCATTCTGTAATAAGTATGAAGTTTTGATAAAGTTTTTTCAAGTCTAAAGTTTCTAATCTTATTTCAAATGCCATCTTTAATAATTTCCATATATCTATTGGACTTGTAGGTACCTTTTTAATTCAACCATATTATTGAAGTCATGAATATGTAAAATTTTGTTGGTTTTTTTCCTGAAATGTTTTGTACTGTGAAATGCAATCAATTTCAAGGAAGCTGGAAGACTGTTATATACTGGCACTGCATAGTGTTAGCTGCCCTTCTGGAAATGCAAGTGGAATTTATTAGACTATTCAAATTAGTTGCAAGCCTCTATTGTAATTATGTGCAAATTGATTAATTTTAAAGTTATCAAAATTGCCCCAGTAGGAGTAAAAATATGAGTTTCTTAAATAAAGATCTACATGATAGTCAGGAACCAATGCCATAGAGGATTCTTATCATTCTTTTTTGCAAGATGAATGCTTATTTATTATGGACAACTGCAGAAAACAATTCCATATCACAAGATGGAATGAAAGTGTGCATAATACACTAATCCTAATGCATTTTGGTTCACAAGTTCATCCAAACTTAAAGTAAAGCTGGCAGATCTGAGCTTTGGAACTATAGTCTCTATATATTCTTTCAATTTAATTCCTCATCAACTTCTAGCCCCATGAATTTGGTATGAGGAATTTACCTTATGGTGAAATTAGTGAATTAATAATTAATTCTGATACGTTCTTGTTTTAGTTCTAAATGGAATAAAATTTGTTTTGCAAAAGTTTAATAACTTCAAACCAAATATTAGCTCTTTCGATGCCTTTGTGGTTAAGTTTGAAAGCTGAGGATGCAATTCCATACATACTGGTATCTTCTGCAAAATGCACTATTTTAGATTTTTTACTTAGGCTACAAGATAAATTGTTGATGAATATTAAAAAGAGATAGAGGCCCAGTAATGAGCTTTGTGGAACTTCAGTTTAGTTATTCCAACAATTGATTTACTAGTTTTATATCAGGTGAACCAATTTGAAAATAACTTGTCATTTAGAATTTCAATTTTTGTAACAGTAGTTCATGATTTATGCTATACAAAGCCATAGCCAAGTCACATATTATGCCCATAGGACATTTCTTTTTACTTGAAGTAGATAATATTTCAGTGATGAGCTTAAATGTAGTATTGTTAGTTGATAATCCCCTCCTAAATCTGAATTGAGATACTGATAGAATATTATTTTGAGGCAAGATAATTTGCAATGTGACTGAACATAGCTCTTTCCACCTTTGAAAATGCTGTTAAAAGAGAAAAAAAGTGTGGAACTGGAGAGTATACATTTATTGAGTTTTTATATAGAGGTTTTATTATAGCCTACTTCATTCTTTCTGGAAGTATCCCTTAAGAAAGAGATTACAGTTTTGACTGAATGGTAATTTAATTCATGAGAACAATATTTTAACAATTTGGTGCTTATTCCATTCCAACAATGAGAGTTTTTGCTCTTTAGTTACATATAATTTGCTTTAATTTTAAACATAATTTAATTTTCAAAGGTGATAGTAATAAATGTTTGCAACAGTTGTTGATCAGCAGTTAATATTTTATTCATTGCATAAATAGGATGTAAAATAGGATGATTAATTATGCTGCTTAGGTAAATTAAAAATAAATTTGCACATTATTAAGCAAAAAATATATTTTTTGAGCTCTTTTTAATTGTAATGTATGTCTGCTTTAACATTTTATATGATGTTGATGATTAACAAGAAGAGGAAGAAGATATGAATATTAACAACACAATACATTTAATCAGAAGCGTGCATTTGTTATTCTTTATACAAGGGTGGCTAGGCACCATTTTTAATACCCATCATGGAATCCCAACAAGAACTTAATGGGGCATGCAATCCCTCCTTTTATTAATGTTGAAAATCACAAAATTCAAAATTGAAATGTTCCTGCACTTTGTTGACAATTTATCTGAATTTTTATTTTTCAGGGTTATATTTAGAAGGCTATGGTCTGTGAACAGAAGAGAAAAACTTCCTTACTGATACAAAGCCATTGTCATTTTAAAATTTCTTTTTCAAGGTGTTTCTTGTAATGAATTCTATGATATTCCAATGCATGGCACTAAGATTATGAATTGAATACCTTCAACACAGAAATACAAGAATGTTGTAACTTATCTGAACAGGAATTGCAGCCATCAACATCTTGCTAAGTTCGTAAAAGGATAATTTTTTTTTTAAATAATGTTCTTATTGATATGCCTTTTGATTTTGTGAATACTATTTTTTATTATTATTTATATGTAATATTATTTTTTTCTGTGCCCACCAGAATTATGATATAGCATTTAGTCACTAAAATGTGAAATAATTTCTTGTAGAATTTTAAGTGTCCTGTTTTTTCTGATTCTAGATTCGATCACCCTACTTTAAACATATATATTAGTGAACAAATTTAATCTAAGATTTAGAAAGTGTAAATATAAATCGTTATCAAGATGTATTTTACTTGTAATTTTAAGAGTTTTTGACTGAAGCAACGCTTGGTTCAATTTGAATTTTGCGCGTATTCAACGGAATACTCTCTGCAAGTTCACCAACCTTGATAGAATAGATCACTATCATACCACCAACATTTGTAAACTGTGCGTTCTACCAACAGGATAGCAACAAAGTTTTGAGTGCATGTGGGTGCAGACAGAAAAGCATTAAGAAAAAGTGAAAATGCCAGGCATTCCTGATAGGTAAGTAAGTAAATTGGCAATATTTAATACAAAATGTCTTTGGGATGGATACCATAAGTTTAAAAAAATACAATGAAATAAAAACTGTATAATCAGTGGCATACGAGTTCAAATGCCCAGGTTGATGATTTTAGGTTAGAAAAGGAATAAAGTACATTTAAAATATACTAAACCGTGATATCCGTAGTGTTAATATTGATGTCTTACGGCAACTGTTGTATACTCTAAGGGACAACTTTAAAGTAGCATTTTTCACACAAACAACGGATTTGTTGGCTCTTAGTTCGTAGTATGTATTTGCGTTTTCAGAAAAGAATAATGCGTGCACTTTATTCAAGTAGCTTATTTTGTTCATTCGTAGTAGTATTATATTGTATGACTTGTGGCGCTTGCAGTTTATTAGTTCAGTAATGAGAAAAATCACACACACAGAGCAACGGAGTGTGGAAACTTAAATTGTCACTAATTGCTGAATCAGTCGTAAGTTATTCTGCAAAAAATTGTTCATTTCTTGATCTGTTGATGCTGGCAGAATACCTTGAAATGGCAATCAATATAGGGCAAATCAGCAATTTAGCTTTTGATCACCTCTTCCACATTTTTTAATGCAGCCTGTGATACAGAACAAATCTGAGTGCCTTGATAATTAAGTTTTTTACTAATAAGTTGTAAATAATTAAAGAATACAGCGCAAATATGAGGTTTTGTCATTAGTGCTAGCTTATGAACTGCTTTCTCTCCTGAGTGCATTCAAATGAATTATATTTGAAATGTATAATTTCATATTTATTGTAAAATAATTTTTTTTGAGCTTCTGCAGGTAATGGCAATATTATTTAAGACTCAGCTTAATATAGTTTTTAAATATGGTAGAATTTTGCATTTACTGTGAAGTTTCGTTTAAGTCTAATTTAGTAATATAACAGAATATGTGTATGTGTATATATATATATATATATATATATATATATATATATATATATATATAGCGCTAAAAGCAGGCATACAAATGTGAAGTTTCTGGGACTGTTAGATAGGCATGATAGGCCTCAGCTTCATAGGAGGGTGCAGAGTATGAATCTGGGGCTTGAGCGTGCATTGATGACACCCACAAACTCCCACATTTGTATGATAGATGTAAATCACCAAGGTAGAGATAACTACTGTGCAGGCCTGCACTTGAATCTAGAGGCAAAAAGCAGCTTTCGCTTCTTATTGCTGACAGAATCAAGGGTAAGATTCCTGTTGTTATTAATAGTTTAAGGTCCCGTTTTTTAGGATAAAGACACTTAATTCAGGCTAGAAATTCATCAAGCTAAACTTAATAGCAGTTAATGTTAACACTTAATTCAGGCTAGAAATTCATCAAGCTAAACTTAATAGCAGTTAATGTCAACTCAAATGACAATCATATCAATGATAATGATTGCACAGAAAATGAAGTAAAATTGAAGAGTATTCAGAAAGCAATAAATTTTTTTTACATATTTCATCAAAACATTAGAGGACTGAAAAGTAAAACAGATGAATTATTAAACAGCTTAACTTGTGACAATATAAAACCACATATTATCTGCCTTTCTGAACATCATTTGAAACAACAGGAATTATCACAATTGTCATTACATGGTTATTGTCTGGGAGCAGAAGCTTCAAGGAAAAACTAAATAATGGATGAGTTTGCATTTATGTCAGGCTGGATGTACCATATAAAACATTGGATGTATCAAAATTTAATTCAGAACAGGACATTGAATTATGCACAATCCAATTGGATAGCAAAAATACAAAAATAATTATAAATGCTATTTATCCCTCACCATTAGGAAACTTTGAAACTTTCTTGATGAAACTTGAAGATACCTTAAACTTTTTATTTAAGCCTAAGCATGAAATAATTATATGTATGTAAATATTGATCACTTAATGCCAAGTGTAAGAATGAATCAACTGAATTCCCTTCTTACTGCATATAATATGGTGCATAAAATTAACTTTCCCACCAGGATTGATAAAAACTCTAGCACAGCAATAGATAATATATTTGTAAATTCAGACGAACTGTCATCAAATTCTGTGTCTCCATTGATCAAATGTTTCTCTGACCAGGATGCTTAAGTAATAGTGAAAAAGAATTCTACAGTTAAACTCAAAGAATGTTACAGGCATATAAAATATGGAGATATTAATGGCGTACACAGTTCAACAAGAATCGTGGAATAGTGTCTTCAGTGCAAATGACGTTAATAGTAAATTCAACAACTGTTTAGACATTTTTAAATTGCATTTTGAAGCATATTTTCCACTAAAAATTAAAAACAGTTATAATATGAGCATTGAATGGTTAACCCAAGGAATTAAAAAACCTTGTAAACACAAAAGATAATTATATAATGAGCAAAAGCTCAGTAAAGACCCTAAATTAAAAATACGTTTTAAAAAATATTTTGTAAAAGTCATAAAAGCAGTGAAAGGCCTCCATTACCAAACACTTAACAGTCAGTCAAAAACAAAATATAAACTACTTGGAATATAATAAAACAAGAAACAGCAAACATTTGAAAATAGATGATGCAATAATCTTAAGCATTAACAATCAAGAGAATACATCACCCTGCAGATGTAGCAAATGTGTTTAATGATTACTTTCTTAATGTAACAAAAAATTTAAATTTATATTCTGGTGATAAAAGAGATGCATTAAAATTTTTAAAATCATTAACTCCCCATCAAAATAATAAATTCAAACCGGGTATCACTACTCCACTAGAAATTAGTAATATAGTTATAAAACTAAAATCAAAAAACCCTTCTGGCTATGATGAGATGAACAGCAAAGGCATAAAGGCTTGCTCAAAGGAAATTAATACCTAATACCCCTCCCCCCTTAGTCACTTGTGTAATGAATCTTTAATTTTGGGTGTATTTCCTGAGCGGCTAAAATATTCAATAGTGAAGCCTCTGTTCAAAAAGGGAGAAAAGATAAATGTCTCTAATTATAGACCTATAGCTATTTCACCTATATTTTCTAATGTGTTTTAGAAAGTAATGTACAATAGGCTTTACCATTACCTTGAAAGTAACACTATTCTAGTTAGTGATCAATTTGACTTTAGAAAAGGAATTTCAACAGAAAATACAACCTATAAACTCACTAATGAAATTTTAACTGCATTTAATGAAAGAGGAGGAATATTTTGTGACTTAGCAAAGGCTTTTGATTGTGTCAATCATGAAATTCTGATAGATAAATTAGCTTTCTATGGAATAAAAAACCAATATTTAAAATGGTTTATATCCTACCTTGACAAAAGGAAACAAAAAGTAGTGATAAATTGTCCCTTCAAAAATAAAAACAATGCATTGGAGTGGGAAATGATTAACCATGGAGGGCCTCAAGGATCTATTCTGGCCCTCTTCTTTTTCTGATATATATAAATGATCTCTCCTTATCTATCCAAGATGTGGGAGATACTGTTTTATTTGCAGATGACACAAGCATATTGATAAATGGGAAGAGTCTTAATGATTGTGCCATTAAACTAAATCTGGTTCCGAGTTCATTGTGTGTATGGTTCAAAGCAAACAAATTGTCTCTTAAATCTAGATAAAACAAATGTTATGAAATTCATCACTCACAGATCCACAATTACAGACAGAATATTACAACAGTGTACTTTCACAAACAAAATATATTAAATTCCTTGGTTTTAATATTTGGTAACCATTTGAATTGGAAAGATCACATTGATCTTATCATACCTAAACTTAGCAGTGCATGCTATGCAATATAATACGTGCATTAGTAATGTTGGAGTCAATTAAGACTTTAAAACTAGTTTATTATGCTTATTTCAACTTAATAATGAAGTACGGTCTAATATTTTAGGAAAATTCAGTTAAAAGTGAACATGTCTTCCTGTTACACAAAAATGTCTTATGAATAATCGCTGGTTCACATAGCAGACATTCATGCAGAAACCTCTTTAGGAAATTTGAAATTTTAACTCTTCCTTGTGAATATATTTTAACCCTCACGAACTTTTATATAAGAAATAAAAATTTGTTCAAAATCAAAATATACATGACAAGAATACTAGACAAAAAGCAAATCTACATCACCCAACTTCAGCACTTTAATGCCATCAAAAAGGCATTTATTATGAATGTATTTTAGTATACAATGCTGTTCCCTCTAGCCTGAAAGCCTTAATAAACAATGATAATTCCTTTAAATCTGCTCTTAGAAATACCTATGTAAAAAGGCCTATTATTCTGTAAAGGAATATATGAGTGACAATATTATACTGCACAATATTCAATGTATATGTAAACATGTATATAGTAAAATTTGTCTGTTTTTGTTGTTTGGTTGAGTTGTTCTAGGTGTTCTTTTTCATTTTGATTGGAATTATTTATATAGATATAGACAATTTTTTGTAAATGTAGAATGAATGGTACTGTGGTAATTGTATATGACAAGTTCTATGTTCATAGGTCTCTGTGACTGCTCCATGAATTCACTGAATGCTCCAGGAACTAAGCTAAACTTATTATTTCACATACAAACTTTTTTTTAGTATGTATTTTAATATTTAATTATAAATAGTTATTTATATGAACCAATAGTGAAAGTTTTCATTCAATTAGTAATAATGAAGTATTCATTGTTTCTCAACTATGGATTCCAAACATGATGGAATTCTAAAGGGAGACATTTTGGGGGTTGTGAAGTACCTCGCTGAGTATTCTTGTTTGAACTGGTTGAACTGGTTTTCCTTCTTTTTCACCAAATGTGGTTGCTTTGTTAAAAATAAAAATGAAGAAATTTTTGCTCATGCATTAATGATATTTAAAGGGGAAAATCTGTTGTGTATAAAGTAAGGTCACCATATTCGGAGGTTTAGAATCATCATATTTGGCTAGTTGGTTGGTGTAATGTTAAAGTAGAAAATCTCATTCTGTACATTAGGAACAGATCTTTCCTGTGGCTTATTAATTGCAAGAATAAGAGACAGCATATTTTTTTGCATTACAAATTGATGAATCAATGGATATTGTTACTTCATCTGATATCATGTGGACCATTAGGTAAAATAACAAGATTTCCTTTTCTGTTCACACAATACAGGATATATTTTCAAAGATTTTAATTTATGTATGATGATTTACACATTGATTGGAAAAACTGTGTGGAACTAACTTATGATGAGTGTGTGGCATACACAGTGTTGCTTTGCACATATTTGTGACATGGTACCAGGTATGATTTGGGTACACTATTTTATTTACATGCTACTAAGATCAGCTAAGTGGTATTAATACAGTTTTCATTCTCTAGCTAAATTTCTAAACTTCATGTGAGACTTTGTGCTTTGGGGTAAAATTGGTATTGAACATAAGCAGTTGGCATTCAAGTGAAAAAGTTCTTACAAGATTTTTTGAGCTTAGACAAGAAGTTTTACTGTTTTTGAGTGATTGTAAGAATGAGTACATAGCTGTATTTACAGATGTAAATTAGTTGACCACATTGGCTAATATGCAACTATGTTTTTCAAAATAATTTAAGTTAATTCAAAAAGTAATAACTTTTCCAGATCTTAGAACTATTTTTAAATGAGAATGACATTTCTTTACCTTCTGATTTTTGTGATTCTGTAGCATCTCATCTCTCTGCTCTTAGCAATGAAATTGAAAGCTACTTGAATTCAATTTAAAACTGATTTTGTATCCGAACTAATGCAATGAAGCAAATAATTTATTCTTAATTAGCTAGTGAGTTGATTTAATACTCTTATGCTCCATGTGTATTAAATCGACTCACTAGCTAATTAAGAATACATGAATTCTAGATTTGAGATTCATTCCTTTATTTTGAAAGTTGAAACATGTCAGTAAAACTGAAAGAATAGCTTTGTGATATCAGCTCTTATTCTCATATTAAAATTAAAATTTTTACGCTCAGATAATTTTATGTAACAACTTTTACGATATTGTTAAGAGATAAATGTTATGAAATTTTGGATGCAGCTTTAGTTATTTATTCCATTCTCTACTTCATATCTATGTGAAAAGGGATTTTCATCTTTGATTCAAGTAGAAAGCAAGTTTAGAAATGGAATTGAGTAAGCTCAGATTTACGACACAAGTTAACCATATTTGAATGCAAGAGCATCTTTAAGGAGGGGGCACAGAGGGGTAGATGCCCCCCCCTTCCTCAAGGTTTTTAAAATTAAATACATTTCCATTTAATAGCCAGAACATAGATATTTTAAAATAAAGCATTTAAGGTGAACATAGCTGATTAGTCTATATTTTCTTTGTTATATTCATTTTAAAAATTAGTTTGTTTAATTGGTTTTTCATACCTGGAAAATATTAATCATCATCTATTTTCAAAAATATGTTGACCTTCCCTCAAAAATATTCTGCGGATGCCCTTATTTGAACATAACCACACCCAATCTAATAAACCAGCTTATGGAGAAAATGTAGATCTAACCGTTGCATAAGTTTATTGAGTATAAAATAATTTTATAAAATTTTATTGTTACTCTAATTAAGCATAAGTGAATAATATTTGCTATTTATTATAAAATGCTAGTAGATAACTCCTTAAAAGATAAAAGAGGAAAGCTGTACATAATATTACTACTAATACATAAGATGAAATGATAAATGAGGAATGCCTTTTTTTAAGGAAGGAAATATTCCAAGCCTAAGTTTATAGTACCCCCCCCCTGGCATTTAGAAAGACTGAGAAAATCCTGGAAAACATTTTTCTAAGGAGAATGGTCCTGTTAGGAATCAAACCCCAGACCTTTTGCTCACAAATCTATGCCTTAATGACCTCAGTCATCCATGGCAGTACTTATAGGTTGAGAATTACAGATGTGTTAACCTGACCTGAATCACTGGACACCAGAGAAAATAAATAATGCAAGTTGAGAGACTAAAACTACATGTAAATATCATTATATAGAAATTATAAAATCATTTATAGCAAAATGTAACAAATTATTATTGAGGAAATTACTCAAAATGTCACTAATTTTGTTCCACTCACTTGGATATGTTTCAAAGGCTGTTGCCTTCAATTTCAGCATAGTTCCATTGTCTGCTTCCTAGCGTGGTATTAAGATGTGGCTCTGTAGATAACAGACTTAGTGATTAATATTTCATTTTGTTTTGCCTATGTATTTCATATTGCAGTCTTTACATAGGCAAAGCAAAAAGAAATATTACTATATGGTTTAAGGAACTCATAAGAAATGTAAAATATAAACACAGAAAAATCAGCAATAGCAGACCATTTCTGGCAAAAGAAACACTAATTCCATAAGGAACAAAACTCTTAAAAGCTTCAAAAACCCATAGAATTAACAGTTTGGGAAAATATATGCATAAACAAAAACAAGGAAAATTTGGTTAATGTTGATCTCCCAAACAATAGTAACCTCATCCACAGTTAATACCACACAAGGAAGCAGACAGTGGAACCATGCTGAAGTTGGAGGCAATAGCCTTTGAAACATGTCCAAGTAAGTGAACATAATTAGTGAATATTGTACTTACGAAGCTGTTGACAATGGAGTGGTAATATATCCTAAACTTAGGTATTCATTTTTTTACACTAAACTCCATTTACTTACATAAAAGTAAGATGCCTTTCAGGAGAATCAGTCCCATCTTCAGTTGCTCACCAAACTGCCATTACTCGAAATGATGGCTGGATCTCTGGATGTTTCTGTAGTGGCCTCTGTTGGTTGAAGTAGGAAATTGCTGACCTCATCCATAGGAGGAAACTCGAAATTCATTAGATTTTCTCTATTTTTTAATATAAATTTTTTTTCCCAAGTGGATAATTCCAATGGGTTGTGAAGATGTTTCAGCAGTTTAATTTCCAGTTTTATTTCATGATTTTGGTCCAAAAGTGAGCTGCTACAACTGATTTGTCCACCTGCTTAAACCGAATATTCCTAAAAT
Source organism: Metallyticus violacea (assembly GCA_030762175.1). NCBI lineage: Eukaryota > Metazoa > Arthropoda > Insecta > Mantodea > Metallyticidae > Metallyticus > Metallyticus violacea. Next base: position 78,580,102 of record CM060842.1, on the reverse strand, counting down.
GTTCTTTCCTCCGAATTTCTAAACATCTCTTTGTTTGTTTTGCCTATATAGCTCTGCTCACAATCTGCACATTTTATTTTGTAAATGTGCAGGAAAGAACATTTTAGGAATATTCGGTTTAAGCAGGTGGATAAATCAGCAGTAGCAGCTCACTTTTGGACCAAAAACCATGAAATTAAACTGCTGAAACATCTTCACAACCCATTGGAGTTATCCACTTGGGAAAATAAATTATATTTAAAAATAGAGAAAATCTAATGAATTTCGAGTTTCCTCCTAAGGATGAACTCAGCAATTTCCTACTTCAACCAACAGAGGCCACCACAGAAACATCCGGGTGTCCAGTCATCATGTCGAGTAACAGCGGTTTGGTGAGCAACTGAAGATGGGAGAGATTCTCCCAAAACGTGTCTTACTTTTATGTAAGTAAATGGGAGTTTAGTGTAAAAAAATGAATACCTAAGTTTGGGATAATTAGTGAAATTTGAGTGATTTCCTCAATAATGTTATATTATACTATGTTTCACTGTGAACTATCTTTCAAAAGAACAGTTTCCAATAACACATTCTTATAACATGTGCGTGTGTTAGAATGTTTTATAAGTTTAGGTAAATGAATTGTGACATAATTCTGAACTTATAGGTTTGTATTTTGTTTTTGCAGATGGCAGGCATACACTGCAATGGGCCAAGTTATAGCTGGAACAAAGTTAATTTGCTTCAAAGTACCCTTGAAACAGGTGTGTAAACTGTAATGATGTTAACAATATGTGAATTCATTAATTTATTCAATACTCAGTATAATAAATAAAAAAATGTATGCAGAAGAGCTGAAAGATGTGGCAAAAACAATTTTTTTTATGTATAATATGTTTTTTAAATTATAAAGTCTACCTATCATCCTATAATAATATATGTGATAAAGGATTATTAAAAAATATGCAGCAATTTATATAAGCAAATATTGTAGAATGAAACATGAATTTATCATCTTTTCAAGCGGAAATGTAAATTGTTTGGGAAAATCATTAATTCTCTAACTTGCTATGGACACCTGCTATTTTAAATATTTTATATTTGGTGAATCTGTGCCAGGTGTACAACAATTGGTTGTGGTGAAGTGAAATACAAAATAGAGTAATTAGGCACAAATAAAAACACAGGAAACTGAACAATAATTTAATTTCTGCATCATATTTATTACTACAATAATGTTTGATGCAAAAAAAATGTACAAAGTGCACACATTTGTTGGCTAGTATGATTTTTTTAATTATACTAATGTCCCTTAACAACAAAGGCTTAAAGAGACAATGAATAAACGTTTGATGAAATGTGTGCATAAATGAACTCCACTTCCATAATGCTTAGATTATTGATTTAGTTTATTTACGGATGCTGTTTAACATCTCAGGTCATCAGCGTCCCATTCTATTCAGGGTGTGAAACAGCCGACAAATTTTGCTCAAAGGCCTCTTCTTTCAGGTTTGAGGTTCTTTTTTGTGCAATAAATGTATGACATGGGACCCACAGCTTTACTTCCCTTCAGAAGGAAGCCATACTTAGGATTTTTACGCCTGAAAAAATCCATTGATCCTGGCCGGGTTGGAACCCGTGATCTTGGGTTTAGAAGGCAAGTATGGTTACAACTACACCACCAGGACCGACCACAATGCTTAGAGTTACCTGTATTCACCATTATAGAACAAGGAAAATTCTGGAAAAACCCTACCCAAACAAAAGATCTTAATGGATTTGAATCTGGGACTTCCAGATTTGCAGGCAGAAATGCTGACCATAAGACAATGGAGATGATTAGCTAGTATGGTGCTATGAATGAAGTTTGCAGTAAATATATATGACTGTAATCTCTTGTGAGTCAAACTATTTAGAACACTCTTTATGGCTGCACTTACTGTAGATTTACTCCAGACATGTTTCCTGGACCCTTGCCCACATCCTCAGCTGTCAAATGACTGAACAAATTGATAGATTCCAAATTAAATATAATTGATGTTGATATTTGAGCTCTTTTGCTTATCCTGAGGTATTTTGATTTGAAATTAAATCACATTTTTTAAAAAATAATTAATGTCTCATACCAACTGCCAAACACTTTGAGATGATAAATGAGCTTAAAGTTCATCAGTGTGAATGTTATTAGGTATAGATTTTTCAGTGAGAGGGAAAAAGAATAACTGAAGTATTAAAATCATTGTGTGATTAAGTCGAACTAACACTCTTTTGCTCCACTTACCCACAGTTGACATGGTCTGGACTGACAATGCAAACGAAGGGTTCGTGTAATCGTACGTATTTAAACACGTAAGTAGAGCAAAAGAGTTCACACAATAATTTTAATAATTGATTAGCTTCACTGTGCAATGTTCTAATTTACAATTTTTAATTAATAACTCAGGTAATTTAATCCAAGCAGAGTTAAAACCTTCTCTGCTTATGTACAAAATAGGTAGCAGACTGATGTCAAAGCCATCTGATTATAAAGATGGCTTACATTGTCATTGCATTAACTTATTAATTCATTTTGAGATATTGTTAGGATATACAAAATGAAATATACTGCACATTATAAACTGCCAAGAAAAAACTTTAGTAGCAAAATTATAATATTTGTTTATTTCAGTGTCTTATAATTGATTACAACTTAATTTTTTGTTTGTTTCTGAAAAAAAAAGGGGTTGTTTCTGCAGATATATAGTATTGTTGTGACATGCCAGTATATGGTTATGCCATAAATTTTGTCTATGTAGAAACTATACTGGGTGATCAAATTTAAACAGAATTTACCGTGAGTTAGTTTGAATGGCTGATATAAGTACTAGTCAGTGTATCTTCCTTGGAAGGATATAGGTGCTGAGAGCATGTTTCTACACTACCTAGCAAATGGTTAAGGAACTACCATGACCACATTTTGTAAACAAGCGGACTTATAACATTACTCTCTCTCTCCTCCAAGGCACACTGCAAACCTCCACAGTGTATTCTCAGAATTAGATCAACTGGTTATAATGATAAAATCTGACTCTGCATTAGTACATCATTAATTGAAAATTACTCACGATATAGCCAGAATAAATTAGATCATGCACTAAAGTTTGAAATAAAACACTTAAAACACAAGAACCTAATTTCACATTATCTGTTAACTATTAATCATTCATTATCATCATTAGTCACTCAAAGAGGATACCTTTGTCTTAATGCATACTTTCAATTTATTAATCCAATCTGTTACAAGAGCACAAGACATTCAGATGTATTTCCTTTGCTCCCAAACAAACTCACTCTGAATGTTATTTGAAAAAAAATATAATTTTAAATTGTTGGTAGAGAATCCCATAATATTGACTTTTTCAGCTAAATCATAAATTGTGTCAAAATAAGATTAAATAATACTCCATTGGATCAAATTTATCATTTGAAATAACTCAGTTGTCACATAATGCACTGTTATAAAAAAACGAACTATGTAACCTAAAATTTGTTTAATTTCAAATGTGGAACCAATAGAAGCAAATCATCCATTAAGGCTGTAAAGCTGAGCCTACGTGTTGGGTTGTATATGCTAATTTTTATTAAGGAACTGAAATATTTTCTTATTTAAACTAGCATGCTGTATGTGATAATGGATTATCAATTGAAGGCTCAACCACTCTGGAGCAAGCAGGAATTGAGTCACATCAGGGTAAAGTGAAGGTGTTCTTTTATGGAATTTTCATTACTGTGAAGACTAGTCTGATTGCAGCCCAGTTGAGTACATTTACCCTCTTCTGGAATTTTGTAGTCAAACATACAGACAATATCATTTTAAATAAAGTACAGCACAGCATTGTGCTATTTTTGTTGTAGCGATAATATGGAATAACATAGCAATTTTATTTTAATAGTAAATATAATTTATTATGTTTTAGTATTTTTACAACTCATTTTTATACTTCTTTAATCATGTTTTAGTTTATATGTTACTGCAAACAGTTTTATAGGTAACTCATTGTAATTCTTTTTTCTCTATTTCTGTATCTGTAGCAGCAGAATGTGGTATGTTATTAGGGTGTGGAGAAAAGGACAGGAAACAGTTTAGTAAAAAGTAAAGAATCATTTCAATATAATTCAATTAGGAATTGAACACAGTGAAACATTAATAATTTCTTCTGAGTTGAAATTTCCAATCAGAAGTTAGTAAGGAATTAATTTGGAGTGTGACTGATGTATTTGTTAAAAAAAAAAAAAAGTTTTGAGCTTATATACAGATTTAAGGATGAGTCATGGAATATAAACTCTTTTTAATATTGTGCATATTTAATTTAATTATCACTTACAATATTGATAGTCATAATACCCTAAATTTGAACATAAAAAATTGATAAAATTACAAAATCATTTTTGTGGTATATATTTAGAATGAATTAAATTTTCCATTAATTTTGACATCCCCTGTTTTGGCCTACCCTATACAAAGAGCCATACTTCACCACTGGGAAACAGTAATACAATTTTGAAGAATAAGATAGATCACCAAAATTAAATTCTATAAAATAATGTCAGCAACCTTTATGGCAACAAGTTCTGAGTTCGTACAAGTAAAATAAAAGAAAGTCCAAAGAAGAATTTTTTAAAAAAAGCAAAAGATTATATGCATTTAGACTGCATAAGAAATGAAGATAGAAGATCAGAACTAAAGACATATTTGTTAAATCAAATGTAGAAACAGTTGAAAAAAGCATATTGAATGGACAGTAAAGAATAGTTCTTTATTGTCCATGCTCTAGCTGAATCTACTGGAGGAATTAGAAGAGAAGAGAGTTGGTTTACATATTCTTTAGGATGCTTTGGGTAAGCCTAGCTGCAGTTTTTATTCCTTGTGGACAGAAATAGAGAGATATTCCATGGTGCAACACCACCCATCACTGTCACTGGAAGAAGTTCTTAAGGTTCATGTGAAATTGGAGCATAGATAGTTTTGCCTGCTATATTGCTCCTCCACTGGTAATTTTTTCATTAATAAAGAGGATACTTTTTTTAACATTTTGATATAATTAATTCTCAAAACAAATATTAAGAAAGATAGCACTAATAAAAAAAAAAATAACATACCCGCTAAAATTATAGAACCTGAAACAGAAGCCACAGCATGAGCTTTAGGTGACCACAGATGAACAAAATACTTAGGCTTCTTCATGAACATGTCACTGAAGAAACATTTTTGCTCTTTCTTATCTGATTTTCTTCAAATTAGTTTGTTAACTGAAGTCCTATATACAGGTTTTCTCAAGTGATCAGTTACATGGATATGGTGGACACATTTAGCATGCACTATTATCTTTTGCTTTTGAAGCAGGTTTTGCCAAATCTACTCATCTATTACTTTTACAATTCCTGAACACCTTGTTCCTTTTTTTGAATGAACCCCGCCATAGAAGAAAACTCGTAAATTTAATAATCATATTGAAAATTGCCTTGCAGTTTCTATCATATATATATATATATATATATATATATATATATATTGCGCAGTCAGTTTTCCTTTACTCCCCCATTCTAAGTTAATTGAATAAAAGCATAAGACAGCCCAAAATTGAGCCATTTTAGCTGCTTTATTTAAGTATAACAGTAGCTTGCACAATGAAGCAAATGCCTTGCTTAATTTGTTTATGCAGAAGACATTAAGGAAGGAACTACAGATGTAGATGTATGCTGAAAGATATACATTATACCCTGTAATATAATTGTTTTAATGGACATATCATCTACAGAACATTGCATGCTTTAGGGCATCAGTGCAGCATTTTGAGCAGAGTATAAAAAGTTGTTCCAGTCTATTTTTTTAATTTTTAGATATATCCACTTTTATTACTGTTGTTTTAACGTTAATTTTATAATCAGAGTTGCTCTAAAACTGATTATATATCAGGAGTGAAGTGAATTTATGAACAAATATCATGTGAACTTTAATATATAGGGAACTGCATTTTTCATTTTAGTTTTTGCTTAAATCAGAATCATTTTTTTTAAAAAAACATTTTCAAGAATGTTATATTACTATATTTGTGCTTTTAGTTGTATTAAAGGATGTCTGGATTTTCAGCAATAACAAAGTTAGTTTAAGAATTTTAGAATGTTAACAGTTTTTACTAAATTTTTATGAAAGGAAAACTGTTTTCAGAAGGTAAATCAATTAAAAAAAAACAAACTTTTTCGGCATTATAGGTAATATTAGCATCATCAAATTCATTAAAGAAAATATGTAAAACTTAGCTAATTTTACAGTAGAACATTACCATAGAGTTTGTATATTTTCTTTTATGTTACAATAGTGCCACTCAAATCTCTCCAGTAGGAGAAAAAAAACACTGCCAATGTCACATTGAAAAGCTATGCTATTAAACTCTTGGTGACTATCAAGCAAAATTGTCAGAACTTGCATAATATTTTTCTTGAGGTATTTCATCATAATATAATTTAATTAAATTGTACTTATGAAACTGTAGACAATGGAGTGGTAATATATTCTATTAGAATGTATAAAATTTATCCACACTAACTAAATTTACTCAAACAACATTAGCCATTAATTGATATCAATGCAGAAACAACCCCTTTTGAGTGTTTCTGCAGATATATAGTATTGTTGTGACATGCCAGTATATGGTTATGCCTTTGAACTTCACCAAAATTCCACCAAAATTCTCAGTTTTTCAATATCACTTCAAAATTGCTTTCCGCTGTTCAAATGATAATCTTGGCTCCATTTTGTTGTAGCAAAGCTAGCATAATGTAATGTGAATGTGAATCATATCTGTTTACAGAACATCATACTATACATTACTTTGTATTTTGGTTCAACTTTGAAATATATTAAATAGATATCTAGTGTGAAAGTGTGTACACTTTTGGAACCTCGGATATATATATATATATATATATTGTAACTAAAATAACAGTAACTAGAAAAGCAGAAAAGAATAAAACACAAAGAAAAAGTCACAGATTTGTAATCACCTAATTTCGAACTGCTAAGTTGTTCTATGGCAAGAAGACGATTTCATTTAATGTATATAAATGGACAAATAAAATAACACTATGAACAATGTAACTAAAATAACAATACTAAAGAAGCAGAAAAAAGATGAACTCTTCTATGTCTATCTAAGTGTTTTATCTTTTTCTGCTTCTTTAACTATTGTTTATATATATATATATAAAGAGAGAAAGAGAAAAAATTTTCTATTTCTTTAACTATTGTTATATATATAAAAGAGAGAAAAGTTTATATATATAAAAGAGAGAAAAGTTGTTCTAATTGTGTGTTATAGTTTTCTTTTATTTTATTTATATGCAATTATTATTTAGTATGCATAAATAAGTTTTAAATTTTATTATCGACTTGCATTTATTTGTTACATACTAAACATTTAATTAAAGTAACAAATTATTTATGGGAAAATCATTCAAATTTCACTAGTTTTGTTCCACTTACTTAGATGTGTTTCAAAGGCTGTTGCCTTCATCGATGAGCATGGTTCCACTCAATAAATCTATATTTATTTAATGTTTGTGTTTTTAATTTAGTAACTTTATTGAGAATAAACATAATAAAAAAATATAATACAAAAAGAATATGTTAATATTCAATGACTTTATCATCTTTAATAATGCATATAGTGCAATAATCTAAGCAACTGCTATCATTTATACAATATTGAACATTCCTAGCCTCATTGATTGACATGATCAAATCTGTTGTCTTTGTAGAATTCAGTTGCATTATCCACTGCTTCAAAATACTTCAGTAGTCAGAAACATCCTCCTCCTTTTCATTGCTAACCATATTTTGCTTTGGTACAATAGTAGTGCTGGGTGTATGGTTTTTTCCTGAATCTCCAAAGTATGTGCTATTCATTAACATTGTTCTGTACTTTCTTGTATGCAATGATACACCGACCATTCATTTTGAATGGTACCCTAGATTTTAGTACTTTCTATACACTATCCTTTAGGTTTTTAATTTCCCAGTCATCATTAAGTGCTTTTAGGATGCCATGTTCTTTTAATATGTCATAATATTCTTAGGAGATTATATGCTTTCTTTTTTGTGTATGATTTCCCAATTCTGCCAAAGACTCAGTCTGGAGCCATGTAGCTATGTCCATGGATTGGAAAGAAATAAAGAATATTCTTGAATTTTGAACTCTTTTCTCCAAGATTACTATAAGCATTATCATCATGTAAATATTTTTATTTTGACTGCTGCAGGAGTTGCAGAATAGATTTATAGTAGTGGAACCATCACTTAGTAGTTTCTTATCTAAGTCAGAAAGAAAGTCCAATAAAGTTGACATAATTTGATTGCATCCTCTTGAAGACTCTGTTTCCAGCCAGATATAGAAAGCAATATTTCCCCTCTTTTTTGTGTGTGTGTGTGTGTTCATTAGCATGAATCATGATGCATAGATTGTATAACCATATTTGCCTAGTATAAACAATTTTGCTTACTGACAGTTTTGCAAGTGGCTGGTTTTACTGCATATCGAAGACAATTTTTATGACACCTTTCATTATTGTATAAAATTGCTTTGCATGAGCTTTGGCAATTGTAACTAATTCTTAATTCATTTTTCTTCTCTGATTTATTTTCATGATACCACCTTATAAGTAGAGCATTTATCATTGTAGGGGTCAAAATGATAGATTAAAATATGTATAGAATAGCTCTTAGACTTATCCCTTCCATGATGACTTGTCTGCGTTTATATTTATGTCATTCTTAATGGCAATAATAATGTCCGTATGATCCTTTTCTGTTCTGTCTCCTTCCTTCAGATACTTCCCTTCTTCATGAAACCTGCTTGCAAGATAGAATACTCTACCCATTCATTTATCAGAAACTTCTTGAAAAGTTGCAGTATAGACAGGCACTAACTCATTGTTTTTCTTCCTAATGGTTTGTTTATTTGAAACTGTTCTTCCTTTCTCAGTGTTCACTAAGGTGCTTCTGTGAAGTAATAGTCATAAACTTTAACAGAAACTTATCTTGGTCTGTCTTGTTTAAAGATGTAAAATGATGATGAAATTGGGTGATATCCAGTGTTCAGTGGCTGTGCATTCTTTCTTCCCTTTAGCTTTTGCATTTGTAAGTAAAACTGCAAGTTTTAATATAGAGTTTTTACTTATGTTGTTTCACTTTTCAAGAAGGGTGGCATCCTTCCAATCTCTAAATCATCTGCGACCCAAACATTTTTTTACCTGTTTGCCACATTCAGAGTCACTGGAATTACCATCCATTCTGATTTAATTTGAAATATTTCTTCTTACTCAAGCATCACTGCACCATTGATAACTTCTGTAAGAGTAATTTGGAAATATGCGTAAACAATGAAATCTAGTTGCAGCATTATAAGCAGCAAATCAAAGACAAAGCATTCTTGCAATAATGAATAACAAAGCATAAACTATGCATGCTTATATTATTGCCAGCTGCTCAGTATGAAATGAAAGTAAAGAAGAATTTATTGCATTTGTCATCTTTCACTTTAACTTTCAGATTGCATATATAGATTTTTGCTAACACCCTGTGAATTGGCCTGCTTCTATATACAATATTTGTAACTTTTACTAAAATTCAATTCACAGTACAATGTGGATGGTAAAATTTTGTTGTTAAAGAGTATAACTCAATTTTTAAAAAAAATTGCATTTATCAAGTTTTGAAAAAATGCTTCTCAATTTCATCTCAACAATTTGAACAAGAGACACAAACATAGTATTACATAAAAAAATAAAGAACCCCCATCTTACATAATTATGCAGTGTTCTTCAGCTTGGCACACAAATAATTAACATCCCATCCACAGAATAGAGTACAAAACAGAATACCAACAGACAATTAATACAGCAATAATCAATGGTTTTAACAAACAGAATACCAACAGATAATTAATACAGCAATAATCAATGGTTTTAACAAAGACACAGTAATCAAAATTATCAATATATTTAAAAGACAAAAATTTATAAGAGAGGTTTTCACACTGAAGAACATCAAGGAAAGGTACAAATCCAAAAGTTTTAAATACCATCCAACTTACCACAACAAATTCAATAGGATATTCAAAGAACATGGGATAAAGTAGCCCCAAAAAACAAATATTATATGAAAAATTTATTAGGTTCCACAGTAAAGATTCCAATACCAACCGGACAGAAATCAGGAATTAATGAAATTAAATATGCAGATTATAACCAAAGATACCCCAGAAAACAAAGAGAAATTTAGAAATGAGGAGAAAGGAACACTGTAGGAATATTCATTTTAAACACATTGATAAATTAGCAGTGGCAGCTCACTTTTGGTCCAAAAATCATAAAATTCAGAGGCTAAGCTGCTGTAAGAACTTCACAGCCAAATGGAGATATCTATTTGGGAATATATTTTTACCTAAAAATAGGAAAAACTTAATGAATTTTGATGTTCCACCCAAGAATGAGCTTGGCAAGTTCCTATGCAAATTATCAGAGGCTGCCTTAGAAGCACCAGGGGATCCTATCGCCAAATTCAGCAGTAGGATAACAATTGATGATGGGAGTGATTGATTGCCCCTGAAACATGTTCAAAATGTATAAGTGAGTGGAGTTAACGTTAACATGTTTAATACATACTATATAATATCATTTGTTCTGGAAGTGCACTGTATCCTTTAATGATCATTGATTCTTGATTTGCAAAGAATAGAGTTAGTGTCACCTTTCCCAAAAGGAGTGCATCCAGGATATTTATACATCTTGAACTGAATACTTCAAGTACAAAATCACAAAATCAGCTTTTAGCTGTGTATTTGTACATCATTTGGAATTTAAAATTGAATATAGTTATTCATTAATGAACTAAATTTTTTTCATCAATAGGGGAATCTGAGTCAGAATGGAATACTTAATACTAAAAGGCTGTAAAGAAGTATGTTTTTGACAAAAATTGCTGCAATTCAAGATAAGTACTCTGAACATTTACAAGTGTAACAGTAGAACTTATACAAAAAGAAACATTTCATATTGAAAGAAAAACATTACAAATGAAAAAGGCATGCAGTGATCCTTTTACAAATTGATTTATAAGCTATAAAATTGCAGTTCTTTAAAATGTCAAACACAACACCATTGTGATATGACAAATTATTGTTACGAAATCACTCAAATTTCATAATTTTGTTCCACTTACTTGGACATGTTTCAAAGGCGATTGCCTCCATCTTCAGCTTGGTCCCACTGGCTGCTTCCCATTGTGGTATTAAGATGTGGCTCTGTGGCTTTAACAAACTTATTGATGAGGTACCTGTTGTTTGGGAGATCAAAGTTAACCAAAAATTCTTTGTTTTTCTTTATAAATATAGTTTCCCATACTGTTAATACTGTTAATTCGGTTTTTTGAAGAGCTTTTAATAGTTTTGGTTCCTTTTGGAATTCGTGGTTTGTTTTTTTTTTTTTTTTTTTGCCAAAAATGGTCTGCCACTGCTAATTTTTCTGTGTGTTTATATTTAACATTTCTCATGTGTTCCTTAAACGTATGGTAATATTTCTTTTTGTTTTGCCTATGTATTTCATGTCATAGTCTTTGCAACCGATTTCATAAATGCCTGATTGCTTTCCTGGTGGAATTTTATCTTTTGTGTTGGTGTTTAAGTGGTTTTTTAAACTGAGTTTATTTACTGGGGCCAAAATGATGTTTATCTCTCTAAAAATCTTCTGGAATTTTTGGTGTGCCCATGGGTGGAATGTTTTTATATATATGATCTCTTTCATTGTGAAAATCCCCGATACAAAAAACTACATCACCATTGGCTTGGAATAATAGAATAGGAATGTAATGCACTACATTAAATTAAATTTTGAAATAAATTTTCAATACATTTTTATTCAGCGATATACAGTATATAATACCCAGTACTCCAATTGCATCATAGAAATATTGGTCATAATATTAATACGCAGTGCTGATTTACGAGGTCTGTTCAAAAAATTTCGGAACTTTGTCCACAAACTTTTTGTACGCTTACCTTTTACTTATTGTGCGTGGTCTCCTTCGAAATACTCTCCTCCACAATTGATACACCGCTCCCAACGCCGTTTCCACTTCCGGAAGCAGTCTTGGTACACCTCTTTCTGGATCGCGCGAAGCGCCGCCTGCGAATTTTCTTTTACCTCGTCTATCGTTGCAAATCTTCGTCCTTTCAATGGGGTTTCCAACATTGGGGAGGGAAGGAAAAAAAAACCGCAGGGACCAGATCTGGAGAGTACGGAGGATGAGGCATCACAGTGATTTCATTTTTTGTGCAATAGTCACGCACCCACAGGGATGAATGTGCTGGTGCGTTATCGTGATGCAAGAACCATGAATTGTCTCGCCACATTTCAGGTCGTTTCTTTCTCACATTTTCTCGCAGGTGTCGCAACACGTCCCGATAGTTCCACCGATTAACAGTTTGTCTCTGTGGCACGAATTCATGACGAACTAATCATTCAAAGTCAAAGAAAACTATTAGCATGGCTTTCATATTTGACCTGACCTGACGAGCTTTTTTTGGTCTTGGAGAACCTTTCCCGACCCATTGTGAAGATTGAACCTTGGTCTCAACATCATAACCATAGAGCCACGTCTCATCACCAGTTATGCTTCAAGGAACATCTCATTCTCATTTGCGCGATCCGAAAGCTCTTCACAGATTGCGAGACGATGGTCTTTCTGGTCTTGACTCATGAGCCGTGGGACGAACTTGGCGGCAACACGATCTTTCCAAGATGCTATGTCAGGATTTCATGACGTGATCCAATTGAAATGTTACATTCTTCTGCAATCTCTTGGACAGTCAGTCTTCGATTGCCACGCACTATTTCGTTGACGTTCCTGACATGAGCGTCGTCGGTAGACGTCGAAGGGCGTCCTGAACGAGGGTCACCTTTAACTTCTTTCCGGCCATTTTTAAACTGCGTGAACCACCGAGTATGGCTTAAACACTCGTCACCGTAGGTTTCTTGCATCATTTGGTGTGGCTCTGTAAAGGTTTTCTTGAGTTTGACGCAAAATTTAATGCAGACGCGTTGATCCTTTAACTCTGCCATCTCGAAATTAACAAACTATGCGACACAACGTTCTACTCAATATACAGCACTGAACAATAACTAACAGATATACAATAATGAATCTTACGGCAGATACACATTGAACACGGGTATGCAGGGGATGCCAACCGCATTTCGCTCCAACACTACATTGGCGCGAAATTACGAATGTTTCGGAATTTTTTGAACAGACCTCGTATATACTGATTCATCTTTATACTCCAAGATTTAACAATTCAAGTACAGCGTAAAATCACTCCAAGATATAACAATTCAAGTACAGCGTAAAATCTTCAATATATATATATATATATATATATATATATATATATATATATTCTACAGGAGTATAAAACCAGAATATGAACTGAATGCATGATTTGTCATGATTTAAATTCTTTTTCTTATATATATCATGCATTCAGTTCATATTCTGGTTTTATACTCCTGTAGAATGTAAAAGAAATAATTTCTATAACCTTTTTAAGTCATAGTATGTTGCTTCTAAATAGTTTTTTTTATTGATTTATTTATGGACGCTCTTTAACATCTCAGGTCATCAGCGTCCCATTTAACTCAGGGCGTGAAACGGCCGACAAATTTTCCTCAGAGGCCTCTCTTTCAGGCTTAAGGTTCTTTTTCGTGCCGTAAATGTACGACACGGGACCCACGGCTTTACTTCCCTTCCGAAGGAAGCCATACTTAGGATTTTTACGCCCGAAAAAATCCATCGGTCCTGGTCGGGTTCGACCCCGCGATCTTGGGCATAGGAGGCAAGTATGGTAACCACTACACCACCAGGACCAACTTTTAAATAGTGAAACAGACAATCATCTCTTCATAAAACTTGTTTTCTTTTGTTACTTCATCAGTTATAGCATTTGTCTCATATTTTATAAATAGGAAAGCATTTCAAAAAGTAATAATAACAAAAATAATTACATTTGAATTTCAGTCACTGTCAGAAAATATATTGATTAAGGTTACGTGCCAAACAATTTAAAACAGGTAATTTACCTTATATATTAATGGGGTATTTCTGGTAATCTTTGAGAATATTTGTTTTGTGTTTACCAAAGTTAACGCTAGGGGTTGTGCAGATCGCACATGGGGAACCATCGGAGTCAAAACACAATTGTTTTTCATTATACAGCGGAAATGGCGTAGCAGAAATGCTATCGAGTACATCGCACATGATCATTATAATACAAACATTATAATCACAAACACATGCAAACAGTTATAAAAACATACAAACACTGAACGTGCGTCCACTGTAAGATTAATGATGTTCTTTAATTATGCACTAGATGGTGCGCAGATCGCCTGTGTAGAACTAGCGGAGTCAAAATACAACTTTTTTCATTATACAGTTCAAATGGCGTAGCTGAGATGTAATCGCACATCATTATTAAAGTTGCAAACTCATGTAAATACACACAACTACAATAATCATAAATACATGCAAACAGTTATAAAAGTACAAAAATCGCAAAATAAGTGCCGAAGGCGCGTACATCGTGGGCCACGTTTCAATGAACTAATAATCCATATTTAGTGACTCTTTTAAGGACCGGTTTCACCAACAGATGGTAAAATGCGCTAAATTTTTGTTAACATTGTGTTAATATTTTAACAATATGTTAAGACTCCTGCGTTTCACCAATCTTTTCCACTATAATGTTAGTTAACAGTTGTTAAGTTCCAGAGTATTGTATGGCACGGAACGAAAAGGATGTGATCGATTGTGATAAATCGAAAGACTTCTGAACGCACTCCGATGTATTTCTGTTTACATAGAGTAATTAAAAATGCGGCTCATGCAAGGAATATTAAAAGGAGCAGAGGCACATAGGTGTTCTAACGTCGTATTTCATCTACAATACTATGATAATTTGTTTCTTCACATTTTGTCCTTTTAAAATTTGCTCTTTATCGTAAAATTTTCACATTAACCACATCTTATAGCCCTTTCTCTGTTATGAATGGCTTTAATATATCCAAATACAGAATTTCGATATCTAGCAGGGTTTACGGTCGCCTTTTTCGAACATTAGCAGTTAAACTTTTAACACAAGGGAAGGTGGTATTAACTTAACACGAAGTTTAACACTTTGTTAAAGTTAACATTGGTTGGTGAAACATAATTTTTGTTAAATTGAATGTTAAAGCATTCTAACAGCATGTTAACTTTTAACATCTGTTGATGAAAGAGCCGTTATTGCCGCGATTGTGGTGAAAAGTTGCAGGTTGCCTTGTTGAAGATGGCTTGTTTCTGGCTGCCAGCCACTCCAACACCATCATGAAATAATGTTCCTTAATCTGCATGGCCAGCTGGAACAAGTTAATAAATTGGGCTTCCATTACACTTCTGTCAATTTAGGTGCGATTTTTTCCTGCCCTGCTTGCCGACTTCCTGCCTCTTCCATGACTGAAAACAGGATTGACAAAATTACAGAATAAAGTGCATTTAAAAACATAAAGATGAAAGTTCCACATATGTAACAGCATATATAATTACCTTTTACACTTTCCCACCTGTTTTCAATTTTCACGAACATATAAACTAATTTGACTCCAGCAGTTTCACTCCCATAAAACCCACATGCAACCCTCGTGAATCATGGGAAACATAAAACAAATGAATTGGATGCACCAAATTCAAAGATTACCCAACTGGGTGTATTTTATATACATATTTACAATTCATTTATCCTATACATGCAGATATCTATTCAAGATTTTTTTTTCAATTCTATATGAAATGTTTTCCTCTTTTGTTAACGTAGTTTATTATATAAAATTTTACCAATACTATACAGTATTGGTAAAATACTGTTTTGGATACTATACAGTATCATTTTTGTTTACATTTACACGACACTTGCTCTGAGTCCGGGTGCTATAGTTGGGGCAGTTCATGTTTAAGATCTTGCAATATTCGCTGTTTGCTGAAACGGAAACCCCTGGTCCTGCGTGTCGGTCCTGGTGGTGTAGTGGTAACCACACTTGCCTTCTAAACCCAAGGTCGCGGGTTCAAATCCGGCCAGAATCGATGGATTTTTTCGGGCGTAAAAATCCTAAGTATGGCCTCCTTCGGAAGGGAAGTAAAGCCGTGGGTCCCGTGTCGTACATTTATACATTTACGGCACGAAAAAGAACCTCAAGCCTGAAAGAAGAGGCTTCTGAGCAAAATTTGTCGGCCGTTTCACCCCGTGAATTGAATGGGACGCTGATGACCTGAGATGTTAAAGAGCGTCCTTAAATAAAACAAATCAAAAAAAAAAAGTCCTGTGTCGGGAACGTTCTTAGTGAAGGTTTTCATAATCCAATAGTTAGCATGGCGTGATCAATACAGGTCGCACGTTTGTTTCACGGCAGCTGTCGGATCGGCTATTAGAGGGGTAACTCCGGTGGTTAGAATTTAATATCAGCTTAATATATTCAAGTGCCTGCAATTACAACTATAGTTACAACGAAAATATCCATGTACTTATGACAGGAGATGTTGGAAATGTTATTCTGCTGTTTTTTTTATCTGGTATCTTTTTAGAAAATGTGTTTTTCACACGCATCAGTCCATCTTCCGAAATTGAGTCTATTTGAACTTGAAAGAATACAAACTCGCATTGTTCACGGAATGCAAGCAGGTGATCTTGATAATGGGTATATGGAACGTTAATGATGTAAAGTGATTGTTCCAAGCTTTCATATTCTTTACTGATGAGGCATGCATGATTTGTGTGGTCATGTTTCAACGAAAATAAATAGTACGAATATCCCTGTTTTATAACGAAGCCCATGAGATAATTCCACGGGTGGCCGAGGTCGTTAAGGAATGGATTCTTGAGCGGAAGGTCTGAGGTTCGATTCCGTCCAGAACCGTCTTCCCTGACAGCCTTTTTCCAGGTTTTCTCCAGTCCCCATAAATGGCAAATGCCATATAGGTACCCTAAACGAAGGTCTGGAATACTTCCGTCAAAAAAATCCTTTCCCAATTTATCATTTCATCTCATGTATCACCAGTGACCAGTGTTTGTGATGCCCCAATAGTGAAAAGGGACATTAAACAAAATGCAACCATGCTTCACCTATAAAGAGTATTAAACCGGATCAATTACTTTCATCATTAACGCTCCGTGACATACAATTGTAGACATGTACCTGTATATCAGTATCATCTGCCAGCGACTTGTGGAGAACAGGAATCTTGTATGCTTTAAATTTACTCAATTTCGGAAGAGGAATAGGTGCGCGTGAATGATAATTTTTTAAAAAGATGACAGGAATGTTTGGATGTAGCAAACAGCATTTCCAACATCTTATATAATAAAGCACATGCTTATTTTCATTTAAATGTAAAATTTTGAATCATTCGCGCGCATGTTACATTCTGCTACGCCGGGAGTTATCCCCCTGACTGTCAACCAACCAACTGCAGTCAACCGGGCTACAGAACCATGAAAGATCCGGTATAACAGGTTCCTAATTGCAAGTCAGTTACTTCCTTATATACTATAATAACTGTTTTGTTTCTGATCTTTCATATCCATTTTTGTGCATTTCCTAAATAATTTGCTATGAACTTTATATATACCGAGGATGCCAAAAATGTATACATACTTTATCACAGTAGATATTTATTTAATATATTTCATAGTTGGACCGAAAAAGAACAGTAATGTGTAATATGATGTTCTGTAAACATATGTGACTCACGTATATTATAACGTTGCTACGTGCCAAGTAAATCAACAATGAACAAATGAAGCCAAGATTATCGTATGATATGTAAACAGATGTGACTCACATTATTTATGCTACCGTTGCTACAACAAAATGGAGCCAAGGTTATCGTTTGAACAGCGGATAGCAATTTTGAAGTGCTATTGGAAAACCGATAATGTTGAAGTTCAAAGGCAATGGGGACGTATGTACAGAACAGAACCGCCAACACGAATAACAATTGCACGCATTCTAGACAAATTTAAGACTCATGATACCGTATGCGTTGTTGACAAGGGCACATCTTGAAGACCTCGCACAGCAACAAGCCCCGCGCACTGGAATGAAGGCACTATCCAAAGCATTGAATAGGACGAAGAGGTCCGTTTGAGTTTCCACCGCGTTCTCCAGATCTAACTCCTTTGAACTTCTACCTGTGGGGAACTCTTAAGGATGTTGTATACCGTAGAAAACCTGCTACACTGTCAGCACTTCGGGAAGAAATTGAAACGGCATGTGCTGCAATCGCTGAGGACCTTTATGCAAACGCAGTAGTTCAACGTACTCAGAATGATGGGCATTTTGAGCAACTGTTGTAACTGTAAAAGTCTAAGATGATTAGTGCTCACCATTTTCTGTTTGTGCGAATTCAGTTTTATATTAACACAGTTTTTTCTTAGCACTAATCATCTTAGACTTTTGCAGTTATAACAGTTGCTCAAAATGCCCACCATAGGCGTACATACACCTCTGAGTACGTTGAAATAAAATATTTCTCTCTTTCCTATGGTTTCTTTAAACCTCTATATAAGTTTCAACTAGGTAACACATTCTGTCTTTGGATATATTGAACTCTTATTTTCAAGTCAGGCCTGGTGGTCTATTGGTAGCCACACTTGCCTAGTAAACCAAAGATCGCGAGTTCAATACGGTCAGGGTCGAGGATATTTTCGGGCGTAAAAATCCTAAGTATGATTTCCTTCAGAAGATTCCAGTGTCATAGATGTACGGCACGAAAAAGAACCTCAAGGCTGAAAAAATAGGCCTCTGAGCAAAATTTGTCTTCCGTTTCACGCCCTGAATTGAATGGGACGCTGATGACCTGAGATGTTAAAGAGCGTCGGTAAATAAACCAAATGAACAACAAAAATTATTTTCAATTTCTTTGTATAAGCCTATTCTTAGATTCTCTCTCTCTATCTCCCCCTCTTCCTCCATTTTTAAACCATGTTCTCTATTGTGTTCGTAGCATATATGTATATTCATGAATCTTTTCCTTTTATTTGGTTTTGATTTGTAAACAATCTTCTCAATATATTGTTATTCATTCTTTATTGTATATCAATGTTTTATTGTTCTTTCTATGATTTTGCTCATATTACCATATCTTCCTAATTCTGCAAATACTAAGTCTTGTGGCGTGTTTTTGGTAGACTTGTTCTTCATTAAATTATGCAATAAGCTTGAGATTGATTGGATGACCCACCTTACTTTTCCCAATGGTTGGCAGGGTAGCAATATTTTGGTTATGCTGTCAATTTTTATTCTCTGCGAATGATTATGTTATGTGCTTGCTTCTTCTCTTGCACGTTCATTGTGTTTTTTGTCTAATGGTATGTAGCATGCTATGGCATGGAGGACAGTTTCTAACTCTCCTTTGCTTGATCTATTTATTGTCCAGTTTTCTCAAGCATGTGATAATTCACACACCACCGTTTCTATATAGAATTTGTATGATTTAGTTCTTAATGTTTATTTTTTCAGTGTTTTTCTTATTATGGCACACCTACTAGAGAATTTATCTAATTTTCTATCTATATCTTTTTGAAAATACCTATGTACCACATTCATATTTATCCATCCTGCCTTAATTTTCCTGATTTCAGTTCTATATATTTTATTTACTATCATTGCTTAATAGATTCTAAATATTTTATATATCTGGTATGTTATTTCAACATGCCCTTATCAAGATCGCGGGTTCGAACCTGGCCAGGACCGATGGATTTTTTTTCGGGCGTAAAAATCCTAAATATGGCTTCCTTCGGAAGGGAAGTAAAGCCGTGGGTCCCGTGTCGTACATTTACGGCACGAAAAAGAACCTCAAGCCTGAAAGAGAGGCCTCTGAGCAAAATTTGTCGACCGTTTCACGCCCTGAGTTGAATGGGACGCTGATGACCTGAGCTGTTAAAGAGCGTCCATAAATAAATCAATCAAAAAAAAAAAAAAAAAAAAAACAAAACAAAACAAAAAAAAAACAACAAAAAAAAAACATGCCCTTATCACCTTCTTTGATTTCATTTTCCATTGGCTAATATATTATTGCTTCATGTTGCTTTCCAAGGAAATGCCAATGAATCACTACAGTCTGTCGGTAAAGATTATCGGTTTTTGTTAATTGCTGGAGTCTTAGCGCATTTTATTTGTTTGTTTAGGCTACTTAAAATAGAAATTAAATTTATTTTTGAATAACTATGGGCTTTCCGGCATTCAGTTATTTCGTTGTTAATAACAAATCATCCCTTATATTCCTATTGTTTAGTTAATTTGATGCTAGAGAATGTATCAGTGAAATCAGATCTCTCCAGAAAAAAGCGTAATATGACACTGACATCTTTATTAGCATCTTGTCGTGAATTAAAACAAAAATAAATAAAAAAAAAAACTGGCTAGCCTTCCCTAAGCTTTGGCGTACCTAAACTCCCATTTTGAAAATAACATTCAAAGCTGATCGACAAAGGCGTCCGTCCTTCGTACAACAAAGCGCAGTAATTTTTATCTCCGCTTTAGTCTGCGGTCTTACGAACCGCAGTCAAAAGTGTGACTTGGTGTGACACGGCGCGTTCGTTATAGACAGCACATTGAATCAAGCATGTAACTAATAAAGGGCTGGCATGACCCTGAAGTCGGAATGGTGAACGTGGGCACATTTAAAGGGTGATTAATTGCGGTGCTTATCCCGTCCTCCCTCCCGTCTGCCACCTCAGGACTACCCCCAACTGCGCCCCAAGATGCGTTTTCCAGGAATGTGGTTACAGTTTAATTTATAGTGGCGCGACCACTTTAATCTTAACCATGGGACTGCGGTGGACATTTTGCGGGCTTAGCATCGTGGAATAAAAACACTACCGCCATACAGCATTTAGACTGAGTGATAATTAAGCCTTCCTTTAACGATAAGAAACATTCACAGGCGGTGCTTAGAAGCGACATCAAATTTAAATGCATATTTGTAATGAATTAGAAAAATTTGTATAAGAAAATATTTTGGCACAAGAGTACAATTTTTTTTATCTATAAAAAGAAATATATGACATTCGTTCTTTACCTACCGATCGAGTTTTGAATTGATTGGGTGTTCTAAAAGTACTGTGTATATTTCATTTAGGTTGTATGTTGTCATTTTTACGTGACATTGTTTTCTGGTAGCAACAAATGAATGCTGCTTAGCTTTTGGGTTTGACGTTCAAATTATTTCCTCGTTCTACTCCGTTCTGCGATCTGAGCTGTCGGCAGAACGAATAAATATAGTCACATACACGTTAAGCAGCAATGTTGTTAATAATAATAATAATAATAATAATAATAATAGTAGTAGTAGTAGTAGTAGTAATAATAACGCAAACTTGCTTGAAGTTTTATAGATTCCCGGGTTGTAGGGATCCTCATTAATCCTCCTCCAAGACCTATCCAATGAGGTCCGAAGGTAATACCACGTGTGCCGGTGCACGATCCTTCAGGAACAAATACCTTTGGAGCGCTAGAGGCAATCTTCTAGTAACTGGAAAAAAAATTATATAAAGTGTGTACACACGCCATTGTGGATACAAGTATTTAAGCTCCTACCAAATAGGCATATAGGAGTGAATGAATTGTGTTTAACGCCCGTTTTTGCTACAGAGGCACCATAGACGATGGACACTGATGATAATGAGATGAAATGATATATTGGGAAAGGATTTTATTTTTAAAGAAGGAATCGTACCAAGCTTAAGTTTAGGGTGCCTCCCCGGCATTTGCCAATTATGAGGACTGAGGAAAACCTGGAAAAAACCTGAGTCAGGGAGAATGGTCCTGGCGGGATTTGAACCTCAGACCTCCCGCTCCCGAGTCCGCGCCTTAACGACCTCGGCCACCCATGGCGGTGGGCCTATAGGAGAGACATGTAAACAGCAAATGTATGTTGATAAGCATAACTACGGAATAATCGTGGGTAAACAGAAAATGTTGATTTTCCTCATCCAAGCATGAATTTCTTTCATGTACGTACAGTATATTAGCTAGAAACTTTGGATCTGTTGTTCAACACCGAAAAAGCGTATTCTACTTAAGCAGAATCGTATCATTGGATAGCTGTGCTTGCATCTTCTGAGGATGGTATGAGTGCAGCAGGGGTCATTGGCATCTGTATCCAAAACCATGTCTTCTAATTCCGGCGTTCAGAAGTTCCGTTGGAGTACAGAAACAGAAATGTTCCAGCTTAGCGTAAGCATGTGATGAGCAGGCAATTTCAATGGGTTACTGTTCATAAAATAGCTCTACCATTGCCATAAATGTAAAAATCCTAAATATGGCTTCCTTTGGAAGGGGAGTAAAATCGTGGGTCCCATGTCGTACATTTACAGCACGTAAAAGAATCTCGAGCCTGAAAGAAGAGGCCTCTGAGCAAAATTTATCGGTTGTTTTATGCCTGGAATTGAATGGAACGCAGACGATCTGAGATGTTAAATCTCTTCCTTAAATAAACCATATCAACAACAACGTTGTCATACATAATACGCATGTTAGCCACTGCATAAGTAAAGCATTCCTTAAACGTTGCAGGATGAGTTGTTTACTTAATGAAGAAAAGATGTAAGCAATAGTTGATACATTGTATTTGTCTGCATGCGCAGACTGGAGCACACAGCTTCGCTAACAACAACGTTGTGATACATAATATGCATGTTAGCCAACTCTGCATAAGTAAAGCGTTCCTTAAACGTTGCAGGATGGGTTGTTTACTCAGTGAAGAAAAAACGTAAGCAATAGTTGATACATTGTATTTGTCTGCATGCGCAGACTGGAGCACACAGCTTCGCTGCCCAAACCAACATCGCCATGCATTTGGCAAAGTACCGACAACTTTTTTCAGAGAAAATGAAATTTCTGGAATCAGTAAGCTATGAGACATGCGCTGTAACCTTGTAGGTATGAAATTTTAGCAATTTTATAGCAGAACGTGCTGATGTACGGCTGACTCTCGCTTGTTGTGCTAACTTTACAAGAGGTTTTCGAAATGATTGTTCAAATCCAGCAGCAATATCGTACAGTTTTTCTTCTGTATTTTATTTTCATGTCCAGCACTGATACTATTGCTGTCAGGTAGAACACGACACCGAACAACTGATTTATTTCTTAAAAAATTGCAGCAAAATAAAATGCGTTGTTCTGTATTAAATCTTTGAACTGTGCAATCAGAAATGAAAAGCAATACTAAGGTAGATCCTCACTGTTTCGAACTTAAATTTACACTATCCGGTTTTATCAGCGCCCAATACAGGTTTTTGACAGTTGGTATGTGCAGCTGTGACCTGCCATCTTTGGACCCAGTCCGTGTGCGGGGAAATACAAAACGAAAACTCGATACTAACTGTAAGAAATAGGCAAATACCGTAAGTGGTGTCAGATTAAGAAGTAAACATCTGTAGCTTCGAACTACGATTCCAGTGGGCATTGATTTCAAATATCAAATAGTCCTAGAAAACTATCGGTATAGTTCGGAAACACTTCCTGAAAATTAGACACTAAATTTTAACATGAATCATAATGATTTTCATAAACTTTATGGGGAAATGTCCCAAAAGTGTTCAAGATGTAAAGCCACTAGAATATACATTTATATGAAAAATAAAACGCTTTGTATTTCTAGAAACGATTAAAATTTTGTTTATAATGTAAAATAATGGAAAGGAAAAAAATATGGACACTTTCTAGTTATAAAGCTGAAAACGTCATCTTTCAACTAGGCCGTTAACTTTTAATGCAATTTATCGGTTTCTGTTACCAGATACAGTAGGAGCACATCTATCTCTTTGGTTGCCCGGCACATTCATGTTCAAACTTATGTTTCCCAGGGCTCATAATGCAGCCTATTAGACACGTGTAGTGTCCCTTTAGCCGGTCATTATATACGTATAATGGTCCTTCATAAGGGGAGGGTGCAGCCGACATTTAATTCCATTTTCATTTTTGTAGACATTCTTGGCTCGGGAAGAAAAATATTCTCGCCCATTCTTGTGGTGGATTCCTCAACCTGTGGGATATTCTTTATAGCATCCTAACGTCCCTTGCTCCGGTTATTTATTTCCCATACCCGCGATTATGGAGAAGGGGGTCGGACTGAATGAAACCTGTGCTTGTTTCTCGGGCTTTTAACCTGTTTTATAATGTAAATACGTCTACAATATTGAGCATTGTTTGGCCTTACATCTGATATAAGCGATAAAAGTGTTTTTCAAATAGATCTTTCATATTGACACTTTTACCGGAAGGTAACATCATGTTAGGCCATAGGACGACATTTTTGTTACTTCCTCATTGTATTAAACAGTTTGTTCACGTTTCCACCTCCTTCGAAGTCTAAATAACAGTATTTTCTTTTCTAATAAGCTTCCAATGCTATTCCAAAAACAATATTTTCAATATATTTACATTTTTATTACTCTTAAATTAGAATCATTTTACAGTTTTGCTATTATGACGGTCTTAATAATTTTATTCTGTAGCTAAAACATGCCTTTGCGCGGAGACACTCTGTAAACAATCATATTAAGAGTTATTGACCGTAAATCGGATTATTTTGAGGTTTTGTCGTCCGTTTCACGGTAGATGGCGGGTTGACGGTCAGAGCAGTTGCTCCCGGCAAAGCGAATCCAAGTTTCTGCAACTACAATCAGAATTACAATGAAAACAAACACGTACCGTATGACAGAAAATAGAAATTTCCTGTAACGCTCATATATTTTTGGCATCTTTTTGGAAAATTGTTATTCAAAAGCATCAGTTCATCTTACAAAATTAGTCAGATTATACTTGAAAGAATACAAGGTCACTGTTGTGCACGGATTGCAAGCAGGTGGCCTCTATATTTGGGTAACTTTATGTAACCGGATAGAACTTTAACGATAGAGTAATTAATCCAAGCTTAATCTTCTTTACTGATGATTCAAAATAATATTGCATTAAAGATATAGCGGTTGGTCGCTTGAGATTGTATTAAAACAATTACAATATATTCGTAACTGTCATAAGTTCATTCATTTTAAAAATTGGGTTACAAAACTTGTTTTAAATTTTCAGATGTGGAACTTCGTTTATTGATCCTTAAAATCGCTCTGTACTCGCTAAAACTCTCAAAACAAAAAGCAATGAAAATCACTCTAAATCCAGGATATATTTCTGCATTTTATTCATCACTTAAAATGACACGGATGGCATTTTGTTGAGCTCCACTTTCGCTACTTCTGCGACTTTTATGCTGTCATAGTTGAAACATGTTGTCATGTTATGCCTTTCCTTTAGACGGTTGTTTTTATTCTGAAGAACGTTTAGCGTAGTTATGTACGAGCAGTTTGCTTGGATGTGTGCTACACAATTTTTACTGTTTGATCACAAAATTTGACTTTGTGGATTCAATTTAAAATACTCAACACGCTCTTGACGGCTTCAGAGTTAACTCACAGTATTTTGCTGCCTTTAACCACTAGTTACGGTTAATTTCCTGTGTTCCACACTTCTAGGAAAAACCTGAAATAATGACGGTAGTAAAATAAACTTTCAATTCTCAATTGCAAGAATAATTTTGAAACCATAAAATGTGGAAAATATTTTTATTATTTAAAAACTGTCGAGACTAGTGAGTTTTCATAAAAATGTAAAAATATGTATTACACCCAAAAATATGCACTAATATGGAGAACGAAATTTGTTTTAAATCATTATAAATATTCATAAATATATGGCAACATTTAAATTATAACTAATAATAAAAATGTGTATTTACATATAAACCATAGTTCTGCTAATAACAACGTGTCTATAAAATGCAAAGAAGTCTGGTAAGGCTATTTAAAGTTTAAGACTCATCTATTTCCTTCTATTTTGTATTTAATTGCTGGTGTATTTTTGTAATCGTTTGGCTATAACAAGGAATAGTTTGAATGATAGTTCTGAAGGCATATTGACTTCTTATATATAAGGATATTGTCTATAAACCTATTAGATGTTATATGAAACACACACCTACCAATGCCTGTAAAAGCGAACTAATACACGTATGTTTAGCAATAAGAAACGAAACACGTTCTTTAGACACCATTATGTGAGGGAGATTGGTTGCTGTGAAGATACGGTTCATAATAAAACAAGGATGGTGAAATACTGGCGTAGATAATGCAGGGAGACCAGTCCACACTTCGAGCTAATTGCTATAGACACTAGATACAAACTATAACGTCAACGTTTTCGGCAGAGATGGAAAGAGGACATAAAGAAACTGGCATCGGTTCAAAATGAATACGGGTTAATGAGAATAATAAAAACATATGGAAGAAGGTTAGGCCAAGGCTTGAGGATATCAGCCTCACGAAGCGAGTCAGAATGTAACATTAAAGTCTCCTTGAGCCTATCGAATGAAATTAAATTAAAATGAGGTAAAGAGGTGTACATGCTCGTTCTAAAAAGAAAGGCAAGATCAGGAATGACCTAGTCTAGACTGGGAGGTTAGAAGACAAAGAAATGGCGGTCATTTCTGGTAGGAGAATCTGCTCATTTTTTCGAAGGGATAAGAAATGGGTACACTGGCCAAATGTACCCACTGGGAGCAGCAGAGAAAAATACTGTTTCTTAAGGCAATTAGAATTTGATTTACACGCTACAGTCTGCTTGCGGATCACGAAAGTTGGGCGTTTTCCTAGCCACAGTGCGCGATGCGCGAAGCTAGAATCCATTTATTATTATTATTTTTATTAGAATGCAATAAGTAGTATAAATGTAATAATATGTAATTTGTTTCCACTCTTATATCAGTACATCTTTTCCCTTTTTACTCTAATTGTATATAGTAATTAAGCATGTACGGTTGACGACCCATACATAAAAAAATGTATTTGTATTGCATAGAATATATAACAATAAGAATACATCTATCACTACTGCTGCTACTTTCGCCACTGTATAGTGCGATGTTCTTTGTTACTATCTCAGTTTTCGAAATCGAACCGGGAGCGAAATTTGGAACGGGAACGCGCCACACGTAGGAGGGACCAGATTCCGGACGGACAATGGGAGATCTAAATAATCGCAGCACTGATTGCCTTGCCTAATGAGCCATTAGTAGCCCGGCTAATGCGGCTCTTTGAGCCCCGTACCCCCCACGGCGCAGGCGAGAGTTTTCAATTTATGTAAGTTAAGAGATCGCGGCGCCTCTGATCTGTTGTGCCTCAAGTAGCGGCAGAGGTGCACTCTCGCTTTCTGGGACAGACAAGTTCCTCTGCAGTTGGTGTTCCATAAAACAATCGCTCTCCACATTGCTAGGCAACACGCAACGAAGCATGCAGCTGTATACAGACACTGGGTTCGAATTGGGACAATGCTTTCTTTCTTTACATTTCTTGAAGTAATCCTAGTTGCAATTAATTTCAGAATTCTCCGGTGAGACTTTCTTGAGTAATATTTTACATCAAGACTACGCACCTATTAACCCTTTATGCATCTCGCCAACCAACTGTAGTCTTCGTGGAGGAATTTCAAATGTGATAACTCTTATCCGAAGCACTGGCTCTTTTGTCCACTCTAGTAGACAGCGGACAAGAACAGGACAAGGAAACTGATGAGGACGTCGAGACAGAACATGATCTCTTATTTTAGTTTAGTTATTATTAGTTTTTGTGGTTGCTAGGAGAGACGAATAGCTTGGACAGCGGGGAGTCCGTAACAACCCTCTTCGCTTTGCGCCTGCGCAGACAGAGACTGATGAAGAACTGATGCTCTTGTAACAGCGTCAGAATGTTGACATCTCTGTATACACAAAAATGCAGGATGGGCACAGTATTTTTCGCTACGATGTTGCCATGTTTGATTTTAGTGTCATCAGATTTTGTTATGCTCATCGCAAAGAAACCGACGACGTTATTTTGTAAGTAAGAAATAAGTCCATTTACTGATCTGTAGTAAACAGTGCGATTAATCTGAGTATCTACAATAAAAAGAACGAAAGGTGTGACCAGGGTCGAGAAGGAGCAGATAAAAACTAAAACACATAAGTAAAGACTTGAAGTCTTCGTATTTAAATGCCTGAAAAAAGCTACAGTAATGAAAAGGAATAAAAATAAAAAGGAAGTAATATTGAAAAATATAACATATCTACAGCAGGATAACATAGATATTATTAGAAATAGAATGGACGGATATACAATATGGCCACTTAGGCAAGTGAGATAATTACTCGTAGATCGACCGTATGTACGACAAAGAAAGACAAAGATGTAAAGAAATAAGAAAATAGTTTTTGAAAAACAAAATGCGTTTAAAATGTTAGTTGCTGCGAAAAGCATGTGGCGAATAGCTCTTCAAGTATGTGGTACCTAATCTGACCTAGCGTAACCTAACCTAACTTGACCTAATTACACATTCGTTATTACAAAGTTCTTCGTCTGCTAGGGTTAAGTTAACGGCTTGATTAGTGGTATATTTATGCCTGCAACATTACTGGCGGGTCCGAAAAATATGATCTGTCTGTCTTTATATTTCAGAGTTATGACATTAAGTTCCTAAAGGACCAGTACGCCAATGGGTAACGAATGTTCTGTATGAAAAACTACCACAAGTGTAAAGCATTTCTCTATGGCGTATTCGGTATGCTATAAAGGCGGATCATTGGTACCGAGTTCGAGTTTCGATTACTTTTTTCTTTACTTTTGCGTCTTATATATGAGCATAGCTCATTCGTAACATTAAACATAAAGAACTTACTCAGTATGACCCAAACGTAAACGCAGCCTGTCTTATGATAAGGCCACAGCGGAAACTCCCTCTAGAGTACGATATATCAGTTAATGATTGTTCAGTGCCGCACTGGCATTTAATTGGTCCGAGATTTTTATAGCACTAAAACTTGAAAATCTTGATGATGAGCCATAGAAAAACTGTAATTTTCTCGCTTGCGAAGTAGGTTTGAAGACAATCTAAGCTAAACTTTTAACATCTTTAGCTTTAGCATGGACGGACGCCTATTATTTAATTTCTTTATCATCTTATAATTCCTTCATATCTCTTCCTATCTTAAACTGCTCTCTACAGCTCCTCAACAATTCATTAACACTCGTTATAATTCACCAGATATGTTTTATTAACTTACACACTGTATTACGAGCTTAGACGAGTATAGCATTTGTTTATTCTCACTATTGTACACATTATTTTATTTATGAATAGGTGACCATAAAATGTACTCTCATTGCAAGTTGTACTGTATTTCATGCATAATAGAGTTGTGATAGAGTTAAAACTTGTTGATAGAAGTTAGAGAGCCTTCATTTAAAATACACACCAAGGAAAGATTTCAGATAACTTTCGAGTCTTTACAAAAGGCGCCCAGAAATTATATCACCTCAGGCTTTTAAGGCAGAAACTAAATAATTGTAAAAGAGACAGAGGTATATACAAAGACTAGACATTAATTCAGTCAGGTATAACACGAGACTGTAACGTGGTGTTGTCCTTGACTTTAATCGGGGGTTATGCAGAATTGCAGTGAAAAGGAAATGCCATACACTCGATTCACAAAGCAACGCCTTTTGCCACTAGCAACTCCCTTTTCCTGGAACACTATAGTGTACGAGTAAAATCCCAGCAGCTGCACAACAATTGGTGAAAGAGTTCTTCCTGGTAGAAGTCAAGAGGTTAGCACCTGAGTTCTCTGAACTACTATTCTCCGTTAAGACCATTTCGCATTGACATCGTACATGTAGGTATGCAAAAGGTTAAGATGGGTGCCATTTGCGTACTTCTGAGCAGAAATAGTTCCTTCGATTTACGCATACGAGGAACGGAGTCTTGAGACGTTGGAGAAGTAAAAAAACTTTTACCTTCTCATGAGACGTATTCACAAGTAATGAGGTAGAGCTAAATTTTGTGCGCTATTTATTTTGTAATAAGATTATTTTGTATTATAATAATCGTCCTGAATGCACTAAACATTGTTGAAGTAATTTTCTATTCAGACTGGACGTAAAACCTTGATAAATTACTGTGTGTCTGGTGGTCATACAATAGAGCCAAGCTCAAATTGGAAAGGCATACTCATAACAAAAGCATATAGAACAGTCCCAAATGACGCTCTACAAGTTATGGCAGGTATGATGCAGATTGATTTTTTTTTTTTTTTTTTTTGATTGGTTTATTTATGGACGCTCTTTAACATCTCAGGTCATCAGCGTCCCATTCAACTCAGGGCGTGAAACGGCCGACAAATTTTGCTCAGAGGCCTCTCTTTCAGGCTTGAGGTTCTTTTTCGTGCCGCAAATGTACGACACGGGACCTACGGCTTTACTTCCCTTCCGAAGGAAGCCATACTGATGCAGATTGATCTTACCATATTACAATATAGAGATATCCTAGGTATGACTTCCTTTGGAAGAGAAGTAAAGTCGTAGATTTACGGCACGAAAAAGAACCCCAAGCCTGAAAGAAGAGGTCTCTTGAGAAAAATTTGTCGGCTGATTCACACAATGAGTTGCATGGACACTGATGACCTGAGATGTTAAAAAATGTCCGTAAATAAACCCAATAATAATAATATGTTGCAGTCATCCCTTAAAGTGCACTCCAAAAATGCAGTTGTAATACAATTAAGACAAATAAAATTTACCTCTAAAACCAAACGCATCCATCCGAAAGATAGTTACGTAAATGTGGACATGACAGAAACGGAAGGCCAAGAGAACAATAAAATCTACTAGGGATCTAAAACAGAAAACCATGTTGGAGCAGGAATGGTCGCAATGAACGACTCTAAAGAAATCATATAGTACGGTACTTCAAGAACTCTGGAGAATAGATTGGATCCAAAACGATAAGAATAGATTTGCATTCTTTTCATCTCATGTTTACTCCAAAGCAGTTTTACGTGCCATCAATGACAACCAAGTATCTCACTCTCTAACTGTTTCGCTCAGAAAGAAAGCTATCAATCTCAAGAGCCCAGTTTCAATCTTTCACTGGGTTAAAGGGCATGCGGGACTCGAAGGCAATGAACGAGCAGATTTCTTAACCAAGATAACACATTATATACAACATCATGCCAAAGACCAGAGGTAAACAATTGCTAGAAGATTATTTGTTAAATTTTGGAATGGTACTAGTTCTGAAAATGCTGCTCACAATAAACCATTCTTCCCCACAATTTTCCACATTCTCCTTATCCATCTACCCAAATTACACCCTTACACAGTTCCTGACCAATCATGGCTCAAGTCATAAACAAATACTCGTCAACTCCTGATTGGATGAATGTTCTCAAGAGAGCGACCAACTGTGCTGCATTCTCTTCCTGAAGCATCACATCAAAACCGTTAGAGGTTAGAGTAATGAACATCCTTCGATGTCTTCAACAAACTTCCAAACTAAAATTAAAATATAAAACATTGCAATTATCCCGTAATATATCTTTTGGTAAAACACGGGTTATAACACACTTTGTTGAACAAAAAACTGTTAACTGAATGTGTTTGTTTTTTATTTGACTGAACATGCCCATTTAAATATTTGCTTATCGCCGGTAGTAGCATGATCTGACCCAGGTGAAGAATTTGAAGCAATTCAAGAGGAGAGCGACAGCCGAATATCAACACATTTCTATTCAAATACATTATTGGCAAAGATTAAAAACCAAAGTAACATGTAACCCTTGCGCTCCTCCATCAAATAAGTATTGTCATTTGAATCAGAATAAGAGTGAACAGAACAGAGAGCGGGCAAATGTACACAAAGTGCTTTAGCCACAGCACCGGTATATCTATTTCTTCAGAGCATGCCACGGCTGAAAAGGAAGTAAGGCAATATATTCATAAGTAGTAAACCTGCTACTTTTACATCCCTTCAATGTGATCTCCTGCTACATTTATCACACGTTGTTACCGTTCTGGAAAATTGAATATCCATAACTAAGCCGTTTTTATTTATGTTTGAAAAGGAATGCCATAATGCAAATTATAGTGTGGCTTGTTTTGACTTCTGCGGATAACTCCTTCACTGTCCATCAACGACCCAGCTCCAGCAAGATTGAATCAAATCAACGTAATGGGCTTCAAAAACAACAACGTGGTTCATCTTCCCCTCTATTGCGTCCTTGTCGAAAGTCTAGGACCCCACGGACCACCGTTCGATACGACAAAAAGTCATTGCCACAGACTTCTCGCAAACCTGCACGAAATCCTTCACGTTCCTAACATGCACCGCCTCAATTTTAATCTATGTACAGTGCTCACTTTTAAAAATATGACTTTAGGGCTGACGAAATACACCATTACTCGACAGATTCACGTTCGTCCTGCACTAGTGACGCTGAGTATGTTGAATAACACGTTTATTAACAGCGTATTTACCTTAATGCCAAAGTGCTGGAGTGATAATTTCATTTTCCATATATTTCGACACCCTGAGACCCACAACTTTTTTTTTTTTTTTTTTTAATAAATTGCGTTTATCGCCCCTTTTTACTACTGAGGTGGACACTCATGAGAGAAATGATCAATTGGGAAAGGAATTTTTTTAAGGAAGGAAACGTCCAGTCCTGAGCTTAGGATACCTCCCCGGCATTTGTCATTTATGAGAACTGAGGAAAGCCTGGAATATATCTCGGTCAGGAAGGACGGTCCCGGAGGGAATTGAATGCCAGACCTCACTCACGAGTCCGATCCTTAATGATCTCAACCACCCGTGGCGGTACTCACAAGAGAAAGATGTCCCTTTAAGCTATAGAACCCAATCTTTAACTGTTCTCCATTCAAGACATCATTCAAGTATTGATTTTAAAAGCAAGGTTTGCTCTCTCATAAAACCAAGTTGGTAGCATTTGGACAGATCATGCGTGCGCAGAAACTTCAACTGATTCAGTAGCTTGTTAACGGGCATCTTGTTACCCTTTACTGTCGTTCGCTTTGCGAGGCAATGATTTATGATACCGAGAATAAGCAATCGTGCCAATTGTGAAGTCCGTTCGGTGATTAGATTTCTCAACGCAAAAGGTAAGGGTGCATTTGAAATTTGCTGTGGCCTGTGTGACGTTTATGAGTAAACTATAATAATTGAAGGAATATGAGGCAATGGTATCGTCAGTTTAAGGGCGTACAAATGTTCATGATGAAAATTGGGAGGATCTTGGTGAGCGTGTGAATGCTAAAATTCTAGAAAATCGCTGTTTACAATCAGTGTTGTTGCAATGGAACTTCCAGGCATCACCGAGTGAAACATTCAGAATTGTCAGAGAAAATCTTAAATATTTACATGTGTGCAAGATAGGTCCCAAAAATGTTGAATGCCGCGCACAAAAAAGCAAGGAGGAAGCTGCAAGCTCATTTTTGGACTGGTGTGAGAGTTAACATTTTTTTCATATCGTGACTGGATGAAACATGATCTCGCATGTCAATGTTGAATCAAAACAACTCATGGAATGGCACCATTCAACTTCACCTCAAAAGAAAATATTCAAGCAGACATCAGCACGAAATATTTTGACCACTGCTTACTGACACCAAAAACGTGTCTTTGTGTATTTTATGAAGCCAGGAACGACAAATTACAGCGCAAATGTAGTTACGTGGAATGCTTTCCAAGATGAGACATAACCGGAGACGTGGGAAACTGGCATCAAGAATGGTTTTCCTTCATGACAACATACATATACACACCGCAATCAGAACTGTCAGCAAGATTCAGAATTTCGATGATAACTTTTTAAGCATCCACCATATAGCCCAGGTCTCGCACCCATGTTTTCCTTTGGCTGCGCTCTTAAACTTTTGACAACAGCGAAGAGTTGAAAATTGTTTCATTTCTAGGCGAGGATCTTTATGCATAGGACACCCAAAATGTTGTCCTTTGGTAACCGAAGCATTCACTATATAGAAAAATAACGAGGGCATGTACAGTGTTTGCAGTAACAATAACCATTTTCTTAATTTATTATTTTTTTGTGTTATGAATGAAATGCACTTCGTAATTTTTTCAAACACACCTTTTTAAACCCAGAGTGTAATTTTTAAAACATTTTCTTATTATCCATTCGACTCATTTCACAAATCTTGATAACTCGGAATGCATTGGAAAATCGATTATTAGTGCATCTTTACGTTAATCAAGAATAACACAAATAGAAATAGCAGATTTTGCATTTCTGTGTATGGAACATGGACGGCTAACTCGAACGCTTCCCAACCTCTCCAGAAATTTATATCCTGTCTGCATTTCTTTAATAAAACAAAAAAATTCAGTTTATTTCATTTAATGTGGTTTAAAGTTTCATGTGCACCGCCACGGTTGAAGTCGGTAGGTGCAAATTCTTGGGTGGAAGGTCTGGGGTTCGATTCCCGCCAGGGCCGTCTTCACTGATTGAGGTTTTACTTAATATTATTAATGACAAATGCCAGAGAGGTACTCTAAATTTAGACCTAGAACATTTCTTTCCTTAAAAAAAGTAATAAAACTTTCTCAATTTTATGAATTAAACACATGTACTTGTTTGGACTGTTGATATCGCAGCCTAAACCATTATCACTCTTAAGGAAAAATAAGGAACTTAACAGTAAATTGTTATGTTTGGGCAAAAATTTAATTCACAAGCGGTTTAAAAACGGCGTACTGAAACAGCAACAGGTTGCAAGACAAAAGAAAAACATTAACAGCCGTATAGTATGATACTTCGATAGTCAAGGCAGTTGTTGTTCACACCCGTACCGAAACGCATATATTAACTTTTGTAAGCGTTTAATATCCCGTGAATGGAATGACGAAATGATGGCGAAAATGAGTTAAGAGTTGTTAGACACTAATGTAATCACCTTTTCAGAGCAAGGGAAAACTCGGAGAAAAAACCTTACCCAGGCAGCATATCCCGACCGGGGATGGAACCCTGCCCGCCATAAGGAGGTAGACTGGTATTGTCTTGAAAATGTTTCAAACGAGTAATTTCATCTCTATTATGTGATAAGCTAGAATTAATTTTTCAGTATAACAATTTATTAAAATACAGTCATCTCTGGAAGTTTTGGCCGCTTAAGTCGTAATGGATTGTAACAGTTCACCAGAACAAACAGATGAAAGAAATTGCACCTTTTTCTGTATCTATAACTTTATTGTCCTTTTCACCACCAAATACTTTCATTAATGTCATAATTAATGCAGTGTTTGTCGTTTGCTCAAGCTTCAAGAAAAGAGCATTTTTTACCTCCCAGTATCCCTCTGGTGAAATTTTTGTTAAGGACATTGCCAATTTTGCAATAATTCGTTCATTTCTTATTGTGCTCTTGTTCATTTGCTGCTGCTACTTCTCTTAAATTTTGCTGCCACAAGAGCTTCTCGTAAAACAATTTAATTTAAATGTAAACCGTACTGAATTGAGCTGCAGCATCTCTTGGGTGCATTCAGAAGTACATTCAGAGAGGCAATATCGCTTTACTTTAGCATCTATTTAGTTTTTAGGGGTTCTTTGTAATGAAACACACAACTCCCATTTTCTTACTGAAATCCCGCGAATATAAGGAAAAAATCTGAACCTCGCAATTCTAAGCCTCAGATGTTATCCTTGAGCCAGCTCGTTAGTTTTTCTTGATACGATAGTATCAGAATGAAAACGAAAAGAAGCTTGCGTGTAAATTAACAAGTAGCTTAATGTAATCATTCGTATAACGTAATCCATGTGTACGACTTTTTATTATGCTGCAAAAAACTCAGAAGACGAAGGGAATTAAACGAAGGTTGTAGCACAAAAGAGGACCCTTTGGCACTCCGATTGATGTTGATGGGGTGGATAAACGCCGCCGAATTCCTTTTGTTCGAAAGATAGACGTCTGTAACGAAGTGTGACTGGAATGCCTGGTTTTCTACGATTATTGTGGGTAGCTTTAATGGGAACGCTCATTCCTCTTAGTTCTGAAATTGCCATCTACCTGTTCGTGTAGAATGCGGTTTGCTGTACACGATGGCTAAACGCTTTCGGCTTTAATGGGTTGACAATAAAAAGAAATTGTCGAGAGAATTTACTTGAATCGGTACTCACGTTCGGGTATTAGACATTTTTGGGGCATTGGCTAAATGTAAATGCTCCAAAATAAATACATTATCTCAATCTTCCTTATCAGGAATCTTTAAGTAGCCTATTTACGTTAAAGCAATTGAAACGAATTAAATATGACAGGGTGAGCGGGAACATTGAACTGCATAGGTACTATTTATTCTTTCCATATATTGTTGGTTTATAAGGGTAAATAATGCATGTATTCTTATCGTACATACGCATAATCTCTTTCACTCTTCACAAAGGTTGCTGATGGTCTCTTGTGTACCGTCAATAAAGTAATAATAATAATAATAATAATAATAATAATAATAATAAAGACAGTGGTCTATTTGTCCTGTTAGTATTAAGGCCATAATGCGTTCTCTTACACTCATCAGATTAAGGTAACAAGTAGATAAAATAAATAAATGAATATGTACTTAGGGCGATCTCGGTGGTCTAGGCATGAGACCAGCTTTGGACGTAAAAATCTCGAGCGCAAGTCCTTCGGAAACGACTTAAAGCCATGGGTTCCGTATTAAAGATGATTTACGGCACATTAAAGAACTCCTAACCTGAAAAAAAGATGTTTTGTTGAAAATTACGAGCTATTTCACGTCTAAGTAATATCTTAGCATCACACTATATGCCATTTGAAGCGAAGTGCTGACCACCTATCCTTCTGACATCTATAGGTCCTAAATGCAGGTAAAAATTCAAATGGTTCATATGGTCCGTCAGGTCTCAGAACAGGTCTTAGGCCTAATCCTTGTTAGTCCATGATAATGATGACTATTTACGTGCGCATAAATCGACGAGAGTTAATGAAGATAACAGTAAGCAACATTAAATGATGGGAAATACAGAGAAAGAAAACAAATATTAATAAGAGTGTTATGTAAAAATAAACCTATATAAAATAAACCAGAAATATATTAATTATTACATGAAATGACTGGAGGAGGTAACGTGCTTTAGCACTCTATGCATAGGTATGGAATATAATCAATACGAACCAAATTAACCCGAACTTTGCCTACTAAATAATTTCTGAATAGCACAGATTTAAATGTAATTAAGACTTCGACTATCGCTGATATCTTTTGACAATGAATTACAAGACCGAACAATGGCTGCCGAGAAAGAGACCTAGTACAGAAATATCTGATGGTATTGATAGCTTAAAGTTATGTTGTGATCGTGTGTCACGCGTATACTGGGAAGTCAGAAGCGTAAAGTGAGAGACGAGGTACTTAGTCGTGAAGTTATTGATGCTTTGATACAGCACACAGTGTAGTAATCGCCTGTCCTTTGAACGAGGCCAATAAAGTTGTTGGAAGTTTTCAGACATTATTATGACGGCGGGTATTAACAATAAAGCGAACAAATATATTATGAAGTTTCAGTGCAAGCTCAGAGACTAGTTAGATGCATAAAACGCTGTAATGGAAGTGCGGCATCACCAGAGTTTGTATTAGGGTTTCTTTAAATTCGTCTTTTAATGAACAACTTTTTCTGACTTCGAAACTCCAGTCCACAAAGTAGTTACCAAGATTGTTTATTGTATCACTGAATGGAATGGTTTTGTTGTTGAGGGTCAGAAGTTGGGAACGGGGTGTCATTAATGTAGAAAAGGCATGGTAATTTGCGGGGCCATGGAATGGGAGAACTGGCAACTTATGTGCATTTCACATTATGTCATTTAGAAGACTTCTGTTAGAGGATGACTTTCATAGCGAAGTTGAAGCTGTGCTTCTTCTGCCTAATTTAACCAAAGCGAAATTTGCCGAATATTTCAGTTGACCAGTGTTTTCTTGCAGCCTTATTCAGTATGTAGTACAAAACGACCTGACTGCGTCGTACTTCGCAGAATGCTTGGGCGAACTCATCTACATATTCAGCAATTTCCTGCAATGTCCAAAGTCGCATTTCGAAGAAGCTTATCTCATTGGTCCGAATAAACTGCAGGTACTTGCGGTGGAGGTTATGACTGTTGTGTTTTTCCTTAACCCAAGAAAGGAACGCCAAATGGCTTACGGAAGTTCTAGTCCATGTACTCATTTAGCAGGAATGTAATGTTCTGCAGAATCAGCAGTACATCCTGAAGATCTGAAACAGTTCAAATCAGATTAACAAAATGCTTCAGGGTTATTGTAAATCTATTTGATATCACTCTAACGAAGTACAGAGCTTAATTACGCATATCTGTCCAGCTCGAAGAGAACTGGACGTGTCTCATAGCATACTCACGAAATGGAAGAGCGAACAAGAACATGTCAAGGGTACAGGTATTTCCTTTAGAGAGCTCATCACAACTTGGCCGATTTGGTGGTGTAAAGTGACTTAGAAAATTTTATCGAGTAGTCAAAATTGTATCATAATGCAACATCGGTCATAAATATTTTGTCTCAAAATATCCCAGCTCTTGTTTTGGGAAATGGAAACATTATGGATAATCACATTGTTGAGAAAGGTATCGTATAGCTTGTAACCCTCAGCACAGCCTATTTACCTTGGCCAGCACGACAGTGCAGCAATAGAGATGGAGAAAATCCACTGATAGTTATAATGAGTATGGGAAACTAGAAAGAGCTTCTGGACCAGGTAGCTTCTTTAGCCATTCCCCATTCACGGTGCCTTTTCTCATCTAAGTGCTGACCGTTTTCGGTAGGTATCATCCTAGATGCGAGGATTCTCTTGTGATAAAAACCTATCTTTCCTGAACAGTGTGTTGGTTTTGGCTAGTAATAACAGGAGAGGTGTTAAAAGTTTTGGGTTCGTATTATTTTATGAATTGGGTGTTTATTTATTTTACTTATAGAATAACAGTTTTCAATGAAATCTGTGGCATGCATTTAAAAGCATAAGAAAATATGCTGTTTATATAATGAAATGACGAAATAACACATTTAGCTAAAATTTTATAGGATTTCTGGATTCATGTAGACTTTATTCCAATATCTAAGACCGAACGTAAAAATTATTTACGGGATCTTCGATAGCGTTAACTCCTGCTATTAGCTGATAAACTTGATAATAGCAGTTGTGAGGGTACCATGATAAGAAAATTTCTGTGTGTATTATTACATTTTTTATAGTTCAAGGCTGAAAATCCCGTATAATCCTCACCCATAAAGAAAGCCATTCTTTAGCTAAGCGGTTTCCAACTTCTTGCATTCACGACCTCCTTTTTCCAGAATGAAATTATTGGCGACCTCTCCATTCGCTTCGCTGCTTAATAATAATAATAATAATAATAATAATAATAATAATAATAATAATAATAATGATGATTATTTTGTAAGTTCGCGCACAAGCTTCAACAATGTGACATCTATTCAATCACAATAGCTGCTGTATAACTGTTAAAAACAATCATAATGCAACAATTAGTTAAACATTCTTAATAAGAATGGGTGTTCTTAAATAAAAGTATTTTCCCCATATCCATCGCGGCCCACCCCTGATAGAATCCCGATCCACAATTTGGGAACCGCTGCTCTAGCTGTCTCACAGTCTCTATAGACTTCTGAAATGGAGTATAAGAGTGGATTAAACCACTTCGTCAAAAGTTTTTTTTGATTGATTTATTTATGGAGGCTCTTTAACATCTCAGATTATCAGCGTCCCATTCAACTCAGGGCGTGAAACAGCCGACAAATTTTGCTCAGAGGCCTCTCTTTCAGGCTTGAGGTTCCTTATCATGCTGCAAATGTACGACACGGGACCCACGGCCTTACTTCCCTTCCGAAGGAAGCCATACTTAGGATTTTTACGCCCGAAAAAATTCATCGGTCCTGGCCGGGTTCGAACCTTCGTCAAAAGTGAACTGTATTTTTAGACTTACAGAGTGATATTTTTTAATCGGTGAACTACAACAGTGAGATTATTTGAGTTACAGCTGGCACAGCGCGACAGTGTACTGGCAG
Source organism: Metallyticus violacea (assembly GCA_030762175.1). Taxonomy (NCBI): domain Eukaryota; kingdom Metazoa; phylum Arthropoda; class Insecta; order Mantodea; family Metallyticidae; genus Metallyticus; species Metallyticus violacea. Next base: position 78,540,001 of record CM060842.1, on the reverse strand, counting down.
AAGTCAGTCATTAAGACCGTTTAATGCATGTGCAGGTAGCAGTTCGTAATTATTTTGAGGAAAACTATTCGCGAATAGTTATGCGTTCGTATGTTACTCGGTGCTTTCATCACGTAAATTGTGAGTTAATGGTTCTTCGTTATACCAAGACAAATATAGTCTTGAAGACTTGTTACGAAGTTACGAGAGACGGAATCTCTCAAGGACAAGAAACTTGTTCCGAACCACCGTGTTCTTACGGAAGAAATGTTAGATGAAATACATTGGCCGACAATGTGTTGGTACAACAGGGTATCTCTTTCAACATCTTTCACAATACAAATTGTGAACAGATTTAAGGTGGTTGGAAAGAGAAAAGAAGTGGTCTAAATTTTTATACAAAAACGATAAAATAGTGTCTTTATTCAGGTGTAAACCAGTTACATTAACATTCTTTATTCAACACTGTAACAAATAACATGAAGTAACCAACATTTAGGATGTAAACGTGGCATTTACCCGGTTGCAACTGATTTCTTACACTTGATTACGCATACATTTCTATGTTTTCGAATTAAGTCGTTGGCTTGAGCCTTGAGCCTTGAGCATAAGAGATCCTTATGTACGGAGAAACTCCGTTCAACATCTACGGAAACCATTAGAGTATATTTTATAAACACACGGAAAGTGAGTTCAGTGAAAGTTGCACAGACTTCCACATTCGGATTATTCCTCAAAACTAATTAAAAATTTAGTTTTGGTAAGTTCGTCAAGGTTGTCCACTTCTTCCACTGTTCTTCCTTCTCTATAACTTCTTTCTTAAGCTACGAACCACATCAGGTAAATACTTGTAGCCATGCACTGCGAAAAGTTCCATCTCTGCGCCTTTGTTGTTGAGCATGCTTAATGAATGGATGGTGTTTAATGCCCGTTTTTGCTACAGAGGCACCACAGGCGATGGACACTGGTGATACATGAGAAATATATTGGGAAAGGATTTATTTTTAAGCAAGGAATCGTTCCAGGCCTAAGCTTAGGGTACCTCCCCGACATTCGTCATTTATGAAGATTGAAGAAAACCTGGAAAAAAACCTCAGTCAGGGAGGACGGTCCTGACGGGATTCGAACCCCAGACCTCCCGCTCACGAATTCGCGCCTTAACGACCTCGGCCACCCGTGGCAGTAGCATGCTTGATGGCTGTTGCTATAGCACATATAAAGCTTTTGAATTTTACCTTTACTTCTCAAGGAATGATTAAATGCAGGATAGTTGACTTTGTGGGCTGCAATTCCTGAATGAATTGCCAAGGTAAGATCTGTAGAGAACTAGCTAGATGACTGCTGCTTTCCAGATCCTGAAGTGAAGGCAGGTATCAAGTTATTTTGCTCAGGTTGTGGACTTGTCGAGCTCTACATTTCTTCGCATGCTGGTTTATTCTGGCTCTTTGAAGATTCTCATCGATCGCAGACAGCAATCGAAGAATTAAGACCGTCAGTTTCAGTGAATTGTCTCTTGAATTCTTCTAAAAGTGCACACAACTTTGCCTTGACTTCTGGTGTGGTGCAAGAGATTAACTTGTGCTGTTAAATTTAATTGTAAGATAGAAGTACAGTTGAGTGCTAGGTGTCCAGTAAAGCACGGTTTGGCTTGCCGTATATTACATTTCTAAGGAATGGCTGAGCGTTATCCTTAAACTTTGCTTTATCATAATAATAACAATAACAATTCATACCTATAATATCTCGGGTTTCCATGACCTACCGCATTGAGAAGTTGCGAAACAACGTCACGGTCATTTTCAAAGTGTGATGGTGGGTTCTGTCTCTTTTCAAAACGAAGAAACGTTTGTTTCACATCTGCTGCTCCTGGATGGCCCAAACCAGCGGGGCACCTGTCATCTTTCTCGATGTAGCAACGTGAAATTGTTTTTATTTTCTTTCCTTCCGTGGGAGTCTCATTTTCTCATTCGTTCCCAACCCGCAGCGTTTACATAAACACAATATTACACCCCTGACCACCCCGAAGTTGATGGTATATGAGATTTCCAGGCTTAGAGAAAAATGACTAGATTTACAGAAGTAATCGTACAGAGCGTATGCAAATATTCCCGGACGTTTTAAATGTGCACAGCGCCTTCCAGAATTATAATTCTCTTTTATGTATTTAAAGATCTTTTTAATCGAATCACCTTTGGTGAAAGAACATTAATAGTCATTATAAAATGCTGTAGTAAAACATACTGAACATCAGGCGGTAATCCCCCACTTTTGTCAGCAGGTATGAACAACAAAGGTGTTTTTTTTTTTTTTTTTTTTTTTTACACTGGTTAGCATATTAATAATTTATCTTCACAAATAGACATTTTTGTGATAAAGAATTAGCAAACATTTTCAGAAGTGGAAATTGTTTAATTCTTCTCAAAGATATTGTTTTCTGGTTGAAATGTCACCTATTTTGCACTCCACAGAACTTAAAATAGAGGTAAGCTTTACTTTGTTAAACATGAAAGATGTAACACTTTTAAAATAAAAATTACAAAAGAATAATTTTGATTTGCATTTTTCTACTTAAAAATTCTTTTTTGTTTTATTGTAGTTATGAAAACCTATAAAAGAGTGTTTATTAATTTACATAATAGGGTATAAGACTAAAATATTGGGATTTAGTCATAAATCTTGTCCACTTTTGCGGTTTTTACATCTCGTATATTAAGCGCATTGCAGCCAGCAGCTTCCTACTTCAACTCCGCTTTCTGAAACATACAGTTACAGTCTTTCTGACAGAAGGCACTGAAATTGGTTAAACAAGCATTGTACCAGGAAGAAAATTGTAATTAAGTTCGATCATCGTAATATTTCTGATTTCGTTGCTAATGTTTTCTTCCATTTCGAAACTTCCGATCCTCGAAGACCCAAGATCGCGGGTTCAATTCCAATCAGTGTCAATGGATTCTTTCGGGTGTAAAAATCACAAGTACGACTTTCTTCGTAAGGGAAATAAACTCGTGGATCTCGTGTCGTAAATTCATGGCGAGTAAAAAAAAACATCAAGCTTGAAAGAAGAGGCCTGTGAGCAAAATTTATGGGCTATTTTACATCCTGAATAGTATGGGACACAAATACCAAGGATATCAGACTCATGACTAATCCTCCCTACAGTCCTGACCTGGCTCCATGCTATTATTCTGTCTTTCCAGTGGTAAAAAATCGCATGCTAAAGAGGCTGTGACTGCATATGAAAATGAACTGTTCACCCTCGAGGAAAATGAGTGGCAGGGTGCTTTGATAAGTGGTTTTGGAGAATGAGAAAATATATAGAATACCGTGAAAAGGTGCAACAGTCGGAGTGCCATTCTCGATTTGACGTGTTTCAAACTTTCGTAATGGCCCTCGTACTAGCACTCCTAGTATTAAACCTAACCTAAAGTTCTCGTCCTTTTAATACTGTGATAATATTATAAGTATATTATTTAGTAGGATGGGCATACTTAGTAATTGACTACACAGAAACATTTTATTTTAATGAAACTAACAATGACATACGAGTACCTAAGTTTTTTCCTTAATCAGCGGAAAGATGTTAGCATTGAAAGAAAAATATTGATAATTATAATTAATTTATTTTAAAATTATACTTTATATTTACTTTTGAACAAATTAAATGGTTCATAAAATCAAATGGAATTAAAATGCATAAAAATAAAAGTTCAAGTATATAAAGAAGATGCGAGATTGGAACTTGCCTAGTTTCCAACATCACATTCATTTGAGTCATCTAAGCCACTCGACCACAAACTGTGGCTTGCTGAAAGAAGACTTGATCATGTTTTGCCATGCAAGAAAATGCGGCCATTCTTTCTTTGAGTAAGTGTGCATTCACTAAAGTCTAAATAATAATGCAACGGGGCTAAATATATAGACGCAGGTTAAATAACTTGTTGGGAACGATAAAAATAATTCTGTTTTGGAGAAATGAAAAAAAAAAAAAAAAGAAGAAGAAGGAAATATATAATTTCCCAGGCATATTACAGAGCCTGCTTAAGACATTGGCAACTTGGGTAATTACTTAGAATGCAACTTCGTGTAAAAAAAGTTAAAGTATAGTATAGTTAAAATTTCAAGAATGTTTATGTATTCATTCTAATGCTATAAAATAGTGAATCACCATCAGTTGGTCTGGCGAGATTGTGTTTACGCCTTATACTCATTAAGGGACACTGGGAGTGAGTTTTTGACCAAAATGGGTTAAAAAATCGAATATATATATATATATATATATATATATATATATATATATATATATATTTTGCTGCAAATGGTTCCTTGAACCTTTGGAAGTGCACAGAGAGCCAACATTTGCATGTCTCCCCCACCCATATCCCTTCCGGCTCTACATCATTTAAAGAGCTCCCGTGTCCTCTTAAATCACAGTTTCCAAACATATTTGTTCATAAAGCAGCGTTTTTTCCACTCAAAACTTCATTTTTACACATTCAAAATGCCCCACGCGTACAGATTTTTTTTTTTTAAATTCAATTAAATTTTTCTAGAGTGTGTAGAAGTATCCATTATGACAAAATGCATTCTATTTATTATGTCATTCTGTTTATTAGCAATGCACAACGTCATATTTGCATCATTTATGGTGAAATAAAGCTGTCAACAATAAACTATTAATGACTGTATTTTTGCTAAATCAATTTTATATTTATTTCAATCAGTTTTATAGATATTTTTATTTAAAAAGAAAATGAGATACAAAATAACCAATCTTTCAATTATTTTTTATCATATTGAACAAATATAAGCAATACAACACGCGACAATATAACTGCTCCTTCATACTTCTCATATCCGAAACTACAAGATTAGTGTTAACATTTTTTCTCCGTATCTTCGTTTGGAACTGGTAACCACAATGGCTTCAAACATTTACCAAGTTCTTTAAACGGATCTCCCTCTGCTTTCAATGTTTCTAATACTTCAATTACGTTGATTCACACTTTTCATTATTATTGAATACACTCCTAGCTAAATTGTATAACTGTACATAATATATCGTTTAGTTTACCAACATGCAATAACATTGTTTTAAGTCTATCAAATTCATTCATCCCTGGCTGCAAAAGCAATTTCGCTGGTACAAAAATATAATCTTAGGCTTAAAATATATTAATATTAAATTTATTTTTCAACAGCAAAAGTTGTTTATTAAGCGTTAAATTGTTTTTTTTTTAATGTATTCTGTACTGGAACTATATTCTTAGAATGAAACATAATATGTACACCGTGTGAAAGTCATCTCTTGAACGCAAAGTTATTCTTAAGTCCTACTCGTTACTGCGCTCGGTTAGCAAGGTAACCAGCAAGGCCGTGTATTCTGTTAGTTCTGAGGTAGAGTGTGCAGCGATGTCGTTCGTGCTATAGAGAGCAGGTTTGCCTCCCGGCTTGAAGCACTTTTTTTTAAATGAACATTTGTAACTTATGACAAATTAGTTTCGTAATATTGTTTCCCATTCAACTAAGTTTTAACGTTAACATATTTCCTTCGGTATTTGTTCTATCTAAATGGAATGTGCTGCACACGCACTCCCCGCACATGCAATAAGGGCAAAAGATGGCTTTTGGGCATAATTTCAAGAAGCTTGGGATATTGTAGTCTCTCTTTCACAAAACTGTACAAATCTGACATCACCTGTACCCTGAAAAAGTGAGAGCAGCTATACGTGCAGAGGGTTCATACAGAATATTAATTTGTGTTTATTTCGTTTGCATTTTAGAAGATAATTTATTCGTTTGTGTATTTATTTAGTTATTTGCAAAGAATACGTTAGTTTGTGATTACATTTTTGTGTGTGCGTAAGTAATGTCTTAAAATTCAAATGACACGTTAAAGTATAACATGATATTAACGTAACACAATGTTCTGCATATACACTTATAAAACCAATAATAAAACAAAAATGTTCTGTAGGATTTGAACCTAGGAGCAGAAGAGCAATGCCTTCTAAATCCTCGGCCTCCACTTCTCTACCCTAACGTTCTCTTTCCATGCGCTTATGATGTGACCATTACGTTTACCGGCAAAGCGCCCACTGTCGTATGCACTCGCTCCATGCGCTTGTGACTACAGCGTTTACGAGCGTGCCCGAAGTTCTTCGATCGACACGTAGAATCTGACGATGACACATATTTTTGTCAAAGTTTTTACAATGTACTTAAAATAATTTTAAAAATACAATTTTTCGTGTTTTATTGCATAACAACCAATTTTTGCGAAAATTCGATACAAATTTACTATTATTAATGACTTACATATAAGATAAAACCTGTATATACTTCTTGGTACAACTCTCAGTTAATCGCTAATAACAAAATTAATGGGTGACTGCGGATAGATACCACTTCAGATGCCGGTTGATGTATTGCCGCTGAGAGGCATCATTTTAAACATCTCTTATAACCAAGTTACAGCTTATTATCATCATAGTTTTATATTTTCAATAAAACATAAATATTACAATAAAAATACCATCTGTACTTGCAGCGACTCTTATCTCCTTTTTATTCGGGTTGCGGCGACCGCACTTCTTCCAATAAACAGCCGCGTTTAGGAAGCCCATAACTAAAATAACCTCACTGTACGTACTATAAATTCTCTTATCAAATCTAATGGTGAATAACTATAAAAGCGCGATGGAGCTTGAAAATTCAAGTAAAAGGTTTATGAAGAATAAACGTTTAAAATTACTGGGGAAGCAGGCTTATAGCAACTTGAGAGCGGCGTGCAGTGCACACGAGAATCACAAGGAATAAATTAGTCATGGCGCTGCAGAGGTAAATTAGTTGCAATTGCTAGGCGTGACAATTGAAGGCTGCCCCCAGGCTTGACAATGATTGAATGTGAGAAACAAACCAACTAATCTGTCTGCATCAAAACAGGCGTCCCACACACGTGAAGGCTTTCCAGTGCCGATTCTTGTTGTCATAGCGCTAAACCTGCACTTCCTCTGTTTTCTTTCTTTCCCTTTTTCTTATAACTCATTTCTCCTTCCCTTCACTTCATCTTTTCTAGGTACGAAATTAAAAACCATTCATTTGAATAATAACGATACATAATCTTGTGCTTTAGTAGTTGAAAATTTCCAAAGAAAAACGCAATTTAATTTGCATTTTGCTACAGTTAAAAATTGCACTGTTTTAGCATTTTCTCAGACGCCACACCCCATATTATTAATGTACGTCCTAGCACTGAAGACCTGGGCGATTTTTATTTGTTAAAATAAGGTAACATTTTCAAGAGGAAACTGTACGATGTCTTTGTGCGTATTCATTAGAATTAAAAACGCTACAGCCCTAGTGTTAATCACAAACCAAATACTCCAGGAGATGGAAAACCGACATAAGATCAATATTTGTCTCATAAGAACAGTCATTTACTGTTTGGGAGCTCAGGCTTCTAATTTATTGAACGTTTCTATTCACGTTTAGTGTATTTAATCGTTTACAGCTTTAAGAATTAAGAGAGGCAAATTTAAACGCATTAGAATAAGATTTCAAATTTGCCTCTATCAGGCAAGATTGTTGTTATACATGTTTGAAGTTTTAAACAGTAATTACCTAAGCAAAGTAAATTATACAGGTAAGTGTCTGTCATATCTAAACACAATGCTTTCATTGATGTTCATCCGTGAGAGCGCGTCCCGCGTGGCGGTTAGAGGCTCGCCGTGTGCCGACTGAGTTAATAGTTTATTATCGACAACTTTATTTTCACCATAAATGTTGCAAATATGACGCCAGGCAGCTTCCCAATTGTCCTTACGAGACTGGGTGGACCTCCCTAACTTTTAAAAAATCCCTAAGATACCGGAAATCGAACCCGGGCCTCCCGGCAACGCTAACCACTAGACCAAGAATGTGTTCATGAATAAATCACTATTCTAGCAATATAATTACTACATTGTTAGAACATTAATTAATCGTAAGCATTGCTCTTCAGTACAGGTGAAACAGTGTTTGACTAGCGCACTCCTTTGTATTGCAAAGGCTAGGAATGGAAATAGAAAAGCCTGTAACAAAGCACAAATTGGAACTGTTATACTTAAAATAAAAAAGACAGGCCACTTCCATGCTTTAGTGATAGCGTTTGCGACTACACACGGAGTTTCTGGGTTCGATTCCTGGTCAGGTCATCTGGGTAAGTTTTTTGCTGGTTTTTCCTTACCCTAAGAAGGTGAATGTCAGAGGCCTTTAAGGCGTCAATAACTCCGCGCTCATTTGCGCCATTATTGTTCATTTAATTCCATTTACTACTACAGACTTACAACTTCAGTATTCACATTTATTCTACAGATGTCGCGAGAAGACCAAGCAGTCAACGCGACAGGAAAAAAAAAAAAAAAAAAAGTCAATAACACTAATTTAAATAATTTTCTTCTAATGTCACCCTTTAATCTCAAGATATTTGAGATCAGCTTAGTGAATGATGTTTCTAGTGAGAGTAACTTAAAGGGAAGAATATGATGTAGGCACGGGTTTAGAACAAGAATACAATAACAGAAGATTCAGAATACGGTGTACTCCGGGAAACAATTGTCGGGTGGAGTCAAGTTTAACTATAAAAGATAAACAATATTCTTTGAAACTTTACATCTCTTTAAAGTATTCCAACAGCTACTTTTTTACGCCGTACGTTAGAGCAACTTTTCCGCGAATTTTCTCCCTATTTTGGGCGACTCCCTATCTCTGCGCGTTTTGCTCATGTCTTAACTGCAAATGAATAAGCTTAGAACGAGGATAGATGAAGACTGCTGTCTTCGCACGTTCTACGGGCTGAACACGTTAATGGTAAAGAAAGCTAAGCCCTTTGTAAGTGCCAGATATCAACATCCTCCCTGATTGACTCAAATTAGCAGCAACAACCACATAAAAAGCTGTGTTAATGGTATTTACAGAATGGTGACCAGAAAGAAAATAAAAATGCGTTAAACCAATACACTTTGGGATGAGAACCAGGAAAGCTACTACTGTCACGTGGAATATATAGCCGGGTACATGGTGTAAATATTTTTCATTTTGAGAGAGAAAGAGAGATTAAAAAAAAACTGTTCCTTAATAAAACTCGAATATAGTCTCCAGCACTTACACGAATGAGCTGATAATCAATTTCCGTTGTGACTTTAGAGTTTTAAGTTACATAAAACCCGATGGCAAAATTTTTAAACCATTAGAACATGCTGGGTCGCATACTTTCGTCAGTTACATGCAGTAGACATATAAATGCTCATCTCTTAGGTCTACGGAATTTCGTGCTGTAAAAGAAGCAATTGCTTTTGCTGTAAACACGAGATGACGTCAGCATTCAGTCTTCAAGTATGTTGAGTGTCGAAACTTGTTAATTTATTGTCCAGGACACGTAGCCGGATATATAAAGTGATAGAGCCAGGGGTATCCAGAAGTATGCATAGAAATTAAAGGCTAAGGTTCACTCTAAAGCGCATAGAAGTGTTTGTTTGCGTGTTTTGCTAGGAAAAAATGAAGATAATAGATGTAGCTACAAATATGTTAACTCGTGTTTTTAACATGAAGCATTCGCAATAGATAAATTTATATATTTATTTTTTTTCTAGTTTGTAAAATTATGGGGGTACTTTGAAAATTATTCGGAATGACGCCCATATTACAAAAGTATTTCCAAATCGATCACCAATCATTTGTAGAAACAGGTATGGGATAATGCTATGCTCGGTGAAGAAACCGCCACGGGTGGCCGAGGTTGTCAAGGCGCGGACTCGTAAGGTCTGGAGTTGGAATCCCGTCAGGTCCGTCCTCCCTGACTAAGGTTTTTTCCCCAGGTTTTCCTCAGTCCTCATAAATAGTAAATGTCGGGGAGGTACCCTAAGCTTAGGCCTGGAACGATTCCTTCCTTAAAAACAAATCCTTTCCCAATATATCATTTCATTTCATGTATCGCCAAAGTCCAACACCTGTGGAGCCTCTATAGTAAAACGGGCATTAAACACCATTCATTAATCCGGTGAAGAACCGCAGTATTCATTTATACGCGTTGCGAGAAAGGATGGCAGCAACAGAAATGCATTGAGAAATGACAAATCCTGTACGGGTTCTGGTTCAACGTTTGCAACTCATAAGTGTACCATTGAGTTCATTTTATTTAACTGTATTTAACGTCCTTAGTACCGAGGTACCATAGGCGGTGGACACTAATGATACATAAGATGAAATGATATATTTGGTAAGGATTATTTTAAGAAAGGAAATGTTGCAGGCCTAAGTATTAGGGTACCTCCCCGGCATTTGTCATTTATGAGGATTGAGGAAAAACTGAAAAAAAACCCTCAGTCAGGGATTTCGGTCCTGACGGGATTCGAACCCCAGACCTCCCGCTCACGAGTCTGCGCCTTAACGACCTCGGCCACCTTTGGCGGTAACTATCGTGAAAGCTTAGTAGAGTACAGCCATGGACAGCCAAAATCTGTCACCATGGACATCATGGACAGAGTGCACTTCATGTTATTCAAGGGTCGCCGGCCAAAGATGTCAAACATTGCTGAAACTGTAGATATTTCAGGCAAATGGGAGTTTTACGTTTTGATAGGAACTATGCATGAAAAAAGTATCAGTAAGATGGATGCCGTTACAGTTGACACCAGGTCAAATGCAAATCTCTGAGCAAAGTTGAACTACTTTTCAGAGAGATTCAACTGATTTTATCCATCGATTTGTGTCATTGATGCAACATGAATGCACTATTGCACACCAGAGACGAAATAATGGAAGTATCGCGACTCTCCACCGCCATATCGGCGATATTAGTTTTCTGAGATGCTAAAGATGAAACGTCTATTACTGGAGCATACAATGCTAAGCTTAAACCATTATACTAGAAAATATCAGGTGATCCTGCATCAAGACAAAGCTCTCCCTCACACGTGTCATTGTAATGGCAAAAATCAATGGGCTATGCTTTATTATCACATCCGCGTTTAGCTAAATGTCCTCCCTAAGTGAGAAAATTCCTTGAGGAGAGATAATGTTATCCGATGAAGAACTTATAGCATCAATTAGAGATATATTTGTTGCGATAAAAGCTTTAGAACATCAGTGGATAAAGTGCATTAATGTCAAAGGAGATTATGTTCAGAAATAAGAATAATTTCAAAAGAGTTAACATCTATTTTGCGCTTCATTCCGAGAAATTTTCAAATTATCCTTGTATGTGATTCAAGTACACATTTTGATAAACAACATTTTAAAACCAGAAACACATCATCAGAAAATTTAAGTACACAAAAACATCCTGGTAATTATGTAATATATAACTTTTATATTAATATAACAGTTATCTAGGATACAGTTTTTAAAAAGTCTTGAGTTTTTTTTAAAGCTAGAGCCCAATTCTTGCATTTCTTCTTCGTGTTTTCCAACTTGAAAATATCTTACACTATCATCATACCTGTAAATTTGTTTTAGAGATACAGCAATATATGTAGAATACATAACAGTTAGCATTAAGATGTATTTTTGGAAATGTTGAAAAGGTATATAGCTTATTGATCGAAAATGCATTTCGTTAATGGTAACTCTTACGAAATGCAAAAACAGCCTACTTTTCGTGTTGCTTTATAAGGCAAATTATTTAAAATATTGCAACTTGATAAAGAATAAACGTTTAGGAAAATATTTTTTTTTTTTTTTTTTTAATGGATGAATGGGTCTGTGGCGGAGGAGTTTTTCAATACTTGATTCGTGCTTACAATTGACCCTTTGGCCCCTAATAAGGCACCTTTGGGAGGAAGGGATGAGTTGAGGGAGACACCTGATGACGAGGATCTGCGAGCGGTGACTGCGCGACGCAAATACGGTTCTAACAGGTTTCCAGACAGAGCACTCCGGCGCCGATGGAGCCCATTCCAAACGCCGGGGCAGAAAACTTTCCAAAGGCAAGCCTCTTTGCCCTCGCACTTTCGACCCTATAAGAGAACTAACAGGATGAAATGATATACACTGGGAGAACGGAAAATACGTGGAATGTAAGTTTTTTTTTTTTTTTCAGATTCGCTTAAGTGACCAGGGAAAACCACGCAAAAACCCAGGTCAGGATGTCTTGCCCAACTGGAATTAAATCCCGGACTTCCCGAATTGGAGTTCCAATCGTTAACGCCTGAACCACGCTGTTCGGCTATCTTTTTTTTTTTTTTTTTTTTTTTTTTTTTTTTTTTTTGTTGAAAATATATACTTAACGCATGACAACTAATCCATAGCACAGAGCTAGAAAGAAAGAGGAAAAAAGTAATGAAGAGAACTTTGTGCATTCCTAGCGCAGTGCTTAATTAGGAGGCGTGTTTGCTCGCGGAGTCAAGGAAACAGGTGTTCCTTCCGATTTTTGCATAACGTGTTCCAAATGACGCAGGGTCGCGGAAAGTTAAATACTATTTTTCGCTGCAGTGACGTCATCCTTGATTGTCTGCAGCATAATCTTTCGTGCAGTCAGGTTCGAGGTTCGTCTAGTGTGCTCACGTGAATCGGGAATGAAATATGGCGTAGAAATGCAAGTGTAAAGCATTGCGTTTTTACTGCATAAGGAAGAACGAACCAAGTGCTATATTTTTCGGTGTGTTAGCACATTTATGCTATAAATTTCCTTGCAAATAGATACGAACTCTATATTTCTGGACATGTAAAACCAGGAAGCACTAGTGCGTATTCCAGTAAAATGTTTTACATTAGGGGAGAAAAATTATTAATTTGTGATATTTTGTACATGTTTTCCGGTCTTTTAAAATTGTTAAATTAAACTTGCATTAAAAATAGTAGGAAAACTTGCTCTAGAGCTTAGCTAAATAACTATTATTTTATAGATTATTAATATAGTAGTTCATTTCAGAATGTGGAAAATAATCTTAGCAGTGGCATTTGTGAAATAAAAATAACAAATATGTGCAGTTTCTATGAGTGTTAATATAATGTAGTTAAAACTAGCGCAGGTATCAGCGTCGTGAATAAATTAGAATATTGTATTTTGCTCGTTGACATGTATTGCTTACGTGTATTCTCTCCATTCCAAAAATAGAAACCGTCATATATGGTGTGGAAATGCATCATATTCCAACGAACGGTATGGTAACACGTAACTAATGGTTTCATTTAATGTACAAATTTACTATGTATTTCCTAATATGATATAAAGTTGTTATCGCTGTAGCACACGCCAGCAATAGAATTGTTAGTAAAGGAATGTTTTGGTTTTGCTCAGTTCAACAGCATAATCAGCACCCCACTTGGCTGGGTTGGATTTTGATTAACAGACACAGAAGAGACATTTTCGATACTTAAGCTATGCTGAAGGGCTAGCCGTTTGTGCTTACGTTCCCAAAGGGGGTACTTCCGAAAGGAAGGGATGAGGTGATGTAGATATCGGTCGGCCAGGGTCCAGGGATGTTGAGGCACAGACGTAGACAGAGCCTCTAACAATGTTTCCAGATACAGAATCCAACGTCGACGGAGGCCACTTTCTCAGGAATGCGAGCCACTCAGAATAGTCGCTTCCACACCAGATACCGAAGCAGAAACCTTTACAAAGCGCAAGCCACCGAATACAGCACCAGCCCACCTCGCTCTGAAACAGAACCAGCGGAATGAAATAAGGGAAATGGTAGAGCAGAGAATTCGTAGATAGGAACTGTCCATCCCATCGACCAAAGGAAACCACGGAAAAACCAAAAGTCAGGATGGCTGGCCCTGAGGGATTTTTAACCTTGGACTTCTCGAATGAGAGTCCCAAACATTACCGTCTGAGCCACCCTGGTCGATGTTGGGTCTTTATTAAATCACCTTTTCAAGTGGACACTTGATATCTGTCCCTAATGATTACTGTTAAAGATCGTGTTTAGATGCCTTACAGTATCTCATAATAGTCTAAAGCTGTTTCACTGTCGCACACACAACCACAGAGCAACACTTATCCCTGCCTGCAACATAAGTAATTTCTAGACGATATTTTGGTATATAAAAGGACCAAAAATACCTTTACACTTCATTGTATTACAAGTGAAACCACTAAAAAACTTCATTTTGTAACATTTCTCCTCTCTGTGTCGAAATTTTGATGACTTTGACGTCAGAATTGCATGTGATTACTCATTAATATTCCGATGGTTGAAACGAGTTGATCCATGTAATTAATGTTACGAGCAATCCATCGCAAAGAGGTTTTCGAACTCCGGACACGCGCTTTCTAATTAATAGAGAAGCGCTACAATCGTGACTGTGCTAGGGCGGAGCCCACCTGACTAGCCGGCCGTGAGAATTGTTTACCTCTTCGTGATTGATGGCACCCGATGTCCAATTCGTGCCACGATCCGCCACTGGACTATTTACTGGATGTTCATGCTTATTAGGCTTTGCGTGGTAAATGTAGAAAGAGGGGCCTCTTTTGCATGCTAATGAATTAGCGATGTTTATTGACCCTCTTACAAGCGTGTGAGTATGGTGAAACGAAATTTTAATTTGCTCTAAGAAATTGGTTAATGAATGATACTTACAGCTGCTTTGCCATAAATGTCTCCAAAAATATTTATACACCTTTACTTGAAAATATTTGTTAGAAAGGGCCGAATTAGAATTTCACTAGTGAAAGGGTTTCCCATAGAGATTACAAAAGAAAGTCGAGCTGTCGATTTTTGACGATTGCAAGATGGGCTTGAATGCTGTAAACTAATTGCGAAGAGCAATCTGTTTCAAAATACGCTTTACAAGGTAGGTATGGAAATAAGTTAGAGATGGAGCAATTCCTTACGAAACAAGACGCCAAGCATAATCCCGCTGTGAGCTACGGTTATTATTTTTTTTTATTTATTTACGGATCTTCTTTAACATCTCAGGTCATCAGCGTCACATTCAATTTAGGGCGTGAAATGACCGATAAAGTTTGCTTCTCTCAGGCTTGAGGTTCTTTTACTTGCCGTAAATCTATGACAAGGGACCCACGGTTTTACTTCAATTCCAGAGGAAGCCATCCTTAGGATTTTCACGCCCGAAAAGAAATCAATCGATCCTGACCGGGATTGAACTCGCGATCTTGGGTCTACGAGGCAAGTAAGGTTACCACTAGACCACCAGGACCGCGAGGTAGGGTTAAGGGGTTAGAGTGTGTAGCTACATTGTAGAAACATAATGTTGTTTACACCGGAACGCTGATGGTCCTAAGTGAGCTCCGCGTCCGTAATAGAAAGTGTTCCATCACTACGTATAAGGTTCAAATATTGACAGTGTAAAATAAAATCGACGGCCTCTCAATAGCACAAGCAGCAATCGAATTGTTGGCAAAAGAATATCTTTTACGCTCAATTCATTTGCTCCTTTGGCCGCAGTTTACTTTCTTCTGAGATCTAACATCAGAACAGAACATCCTTTAATTTATCCACCTTTGTACATTGCCAAACCTAGAAATGTTTAAAAGTTTCATTGAAAGTTAACTGAAACAGCCTTAATGCCTTCCTTCTACCTTTCTGTAATTGTCAGATGTTGCTCCTTTGACTTTCTGCTCCCACTTGACTGTTATTGGTTGCTGGGCTTCTAGTAGAGCACCACTAAGGTGGCCATTTGATTTCTGTCCATAATGAGCTCTGTTAAAGATTGTAATTTGATGCCCTACAATAACAATCACCTGTGCATAGGCGATGCCATACATACACATGCACATTACTGCAAAGTAATATTTATCCCCGCGTGCACATAATCCCATTCATTGTGTTTGAGTGAACGATGGTAATATACACTCATTGGAGACAAAACTTTTTTACTGCACTGCAATAAGTTTGACAGCTGTACCTCTTCGTGACAAATCTGAAATGGTACTTATAGGTTATTTCAGATCCAAAGATCTATAAAGCCTCTTATATGATGCAGAATTTTTAGGATCATGAAAATCTCACATGATGAATTGGCATATTTGTAAACGTTTTCAGATTTATTTTGATGGTTTGTCGAATGAATTGTAAGCAAGTACCATGTCCCTTCATACCGCTAAGCAATCGAAGTATATACTCGTATGCACTAGTTGAACTTTCTGTAGACACGTAATTCACAGTAAGACTGGAGTTAAGGTTCTACTGACGCAGCATTTGAACTGTTCCGCCAACTGTTTCAGTTGCATTTCTGTAGGAATTGCGCATTTAACTTTCTACTGCGTTATTTTTGTATTGTGGAGTATGCCAATGAACAAAGAATGTTAATTGAGGGGGGGGGGAAGTACAAGAACTACAGGAGAGAATTTTGTGCTAAATCTCCATTTGTAAGTACAATTTTAAAATTGCCGAACAAAGTTCGAACCCATTGACAATAACCAGAGGGGGAGGGGAAAAATAAAAGGTTTTAGCAGAGCATAGGCTTGATGAAGTTAACCATGGATTAGGAACTTCTCTGCGAAAGCTTTAACACGATTATCTCAGTAGGTTTGTAAATCTTTCGGCAGTGCGTATAAAGCCACTCAGCTGCTGTGTCTGAACTAAAACCTATGGGGACGCTGAAACAAAATATCCGGCAAACAGTTTGCAATATTCGGGAAGATGAATTGAGACGAGTGTCTCAAAATGTTATCACTTGGTTTCAGGCTTGTCTCACAGCGGGGGACAGTCACTTTGAGCATTCAAATAAGATGTTGAATCTGGTATTAACTTGTTATTAAATACTACTAATAACGAAAGAAACAAAAATTGCGCGCTGTGAGTTCCCACTGCACGGCATCATTTCCCTCGGCAGGTGGCAAGGTAACTTCCCATCGGTAAAATACATTTCCAATTGCGTAGCGTAATAAAGGTCCTGTATATTATAAATCTAATAATGTATGCATTTTTGTGGCCACTTGAGGTATTCCTTTGGAATTAGTTTAGCAATTCCGAATGTGTACTGTTAGACTGCTTTATATGTGAATTTTGTATCATTAAACTACAGACACTTACGCGAGTGTAGTTGTGCTAAAGTGCTGTTACTGTATGAGTAAGAGTTACATAAAAATAAGCATACTTTGTTGAGAGATTAAGCCCTAACCTTAGGCAAATCACGATGTGAAAATGCCTGTTATTTTAAAATGTAAGATTTGTTCTGGCATGAGCTGTGTAAAGCTTCGTGGCGTCCGACTGAAGGAAACATCCTGTACCTAACATTTTAATGTGATTTCTCCCCTTATTCGGAGAGGTTCTGCGACCACCCACTCCTGCCGGTTTATTGCCCCTTTCCAAGTGACATGGGCTCCCATACCGACACATAAAGATACCAAGATACCGCGGGAGAAGGATGAAAAAACCTCATTTACGGTACCCGCTTCGTCTTCAGCTTTAACGTTATCTAATCTAAATGTATCTTGGTACTTAGGGCGACAATCACCAAAATCACCTTGGTGGTCTTGCTTTAATTAGACTCTTCGGAACGTTTATCTCTTACATGTCGTTTGTATATTTACTTCTCCATATTCATTTTCTTGTAAAATGTTGCCTACTGTTTGAGATTGTTTGCAGTTTGTTATCTAGGCAGCTTGAACTACATAACTTTGTTGTCCCATTTCTTTATTTTGATTTTAAAATTGATCTGATATACGAGGACAGTCTGAAAAGTTCTCGGATTATGCTACATTAAGGTCAATATATTTATCTCAACGATGCTCCAGTGCCATTATTTCCTCTCTGAAGTGTTTTGCTGGAAGGTTTGCAAAATACTACATGATTTACATGCGAGCTATATGCTATTAATAAAGCTTTACAATATGTTTCAATAACAGTTAAAAACAAATCTTATCTAATTCACTCATTCTAAATCCAGTATACAAGCTGTTCATGACATCTTCTCTACACACGACTTAATCAAAGAAATTCATAAGCAGTTTACACTTCTAATGAAACAAGGAAGGAAAGTAACTGTAATGTGGATATCCTCACATCAGGGCATTTCAGGAAACATACGTACGGATTCAGCAGCAAAGGAAGCTAAAAAACTACGCTTATACAAACAAATGTCATACCAAGATGCCACAAAATACGTAATCCAGAAGCATCTATAATTTCTGGCAAACAACTTGGATACAACAACCATCTAGCAAACAACTTGGATACAACAACCATCTAGAAAACACTTGGATACAACAACCATCTAGCAAACTACACGAGATAAAATAGAATTCAAGAACATCATATTCACTGCAGAAATTGAATTGTCAACACCAAATCGTCTTTTCTCGACTTCGGATTAGACACAGTAAACTAAAACACTCGAATCTACTGAATAAAATAGCGCCTACTCATGTAACCTTTATCACACCGCCATCTCTGTACAACACATACTCCAAATGTTCACAATATCAACTTCAGAGAGCACAATATAATCTCACAGACTTCAAGGAGTCCTCAACAATCCATCTCACAGTAAAAATGTGTCTACATTCTTAAAAGCAATAAATTTATATAACGAAAGATAATGTAACATATGATGAAATACCCGTAAATATAACGATATCTACCAGATAAAATTGCAAATTCTGTAATTAACATATTGTCGCAATATGACTGACAATAAGTTACAGCAACATAAAATAAAAAGAAAAAACCGGACTTATTTCAGAGCTTTTTATCTGATTCGTTTAAAATATTGAAATAGCACTCTGCGGTTATGACTTTGCTCTTAGGAAGATAATCGATTAGTAAAATCTCAATAGACTGATTTCCTGCAGTTGCAACCGACTTTGTCTTCTTTAGCGATGAAGAACTGCTGGTCCTGTTGCTTCGACCGGTGCGTGATGGGGATCCATGTCTCGTCCACAGAGTTGGAGCACTAAACGCTGCAGTCATGTTGCAATGTTTTCATACGAGTGCATTGCTGTTAGCAGATGCGGTACCCATCTTTGCAAATGCGAGTCCCGGCAATCTCGGGCACTTCAACTCTCCAGTCATTTAATTCAATGAATTCCGCGACTGCACTTTTTGGACGTGCTTCACGTTGGTCATCTTCAAGGCTGGTACGGCTATGTTTAAATTCATCAGCTCATTTTTCACTTGTTGAAAATTAAGGAGACCTTTTATAATTTGGCACGAAAATACTTTGACGTAAAATCCTCTTTTACAAAGAACTTTATCACTTCAGGATACTCAATTTTTATCTAATCACACAACACACCTGATTTACAAAACTCTATTAAATAAACTATTTGAAACAATGACTTTATATTTAAAATTAATGCTAAAGATAGGTGTACCAATTTAGAAAAGAGTTATATGCTTACCTATATTTTTTAATAATATTTAACGCCCGTTTTTACTACTGAAGCACCACGGGCGGTGGTCACTGATGATACATGAGATGAAATGATAACTTGGGAAAGAATTTTTTAAAAGGAAGGAAACGTTCCAGGCCTAAATTTAGGGTACCTCCTCGGCATTTGCCATTTATGAGGACTGAGTAAAACCTTAAAAAAATCTTATCAGGAAGGACGGTCCTGGGTTAATCGAACCACAGACCTCTCGCTCACGAGTCCGCGCCTTAACTACCTTGGCCACCCTTGGCGATTTATGCTTGCAAATGGTCGAGGCCTTGAACTCCAATGTATATAGCTATTTGAGTACTCTATTATTGAAATTTATAATTATCGGGCTATTCAGAACATAAAGTAACATTTTCGCCAGAAAATCTGCGATTGCGGAGTATGTCATTCAAAATTGCCATGAAATAATATTTGATAAAGAGCAGAAATAATTCAAGAACAGAAATTTTAATCTTGTTAGAAGAGCGGCCTAATAAATAGAGCAACATCCAGATAATGTAAACAAAGACCGTGTTTTCAAATTAACAAGACTTGTTACTGGTCAACAAACAAGGTCTACGTCACAACTCTCAATACTCCTACCACGTCCTACTTCTAACGGTTCTGTATCTCTGCCTCTCCAGACTCCATTGATGATGCCGATCGTAGCTTCGGCGAAAGTTCTGATTTTTAAATTAATTTAAACCAACGACCACGGCAAAAATAACTTGGTAATGGCCAATTTCAATTATAACAACGCCGGCTGTTAAAGACCAAACATTTGTTATTTGATCATGTCTTAACACTTTTGATGTGTTCTTATTTAACAGCGGGTTCTATTTTTTTAATATAAAATAATGTTATCCAGTGAATTTATAACTTTTATACTCTTTTTTTTTAATGAAATTCGAAGTGTGTGTATAATGTTGGAAAAAAAAAAATTAGAAATTACAGCCTAGTTATTTAGCTCCAAAATTAAAGGGAAAGGCCTATTTATTTGTTTGAATTGTTTCGTAAAAAGAGAAACTAATCATTTTCTTGTCAGTAATGGCGCATTGTACATAGTTTTTTCTAAACTCCAGCATTAGTTATTTTTGAAAGTTTATATGTTCCGGAAGTTGTATCCAAGCATCCTTCACGGGGAAAAAAAAAAAAAAAAAAAAGATTAGGTTGTGCTTCATCACTATGCATATTTTCAACACCAGAATACACATAGCTTGGTAAGAAAGCATTGGTTCTCTTATCTCAAATTGCCGTATAAGATTTCTTAATGACTCCTCAACCGACAAAAGAAGGAGCTGAGATTGACTTCACAGGACCTTCAATGGACCTAGAAAGAACATAAGACAAGTTGGAAGAAATGGGTAAAATTCTTATTAAAATACGATAACACCCTTGGCTAAGAACCTACAGAGTGGACAGGAAGTACAAAATCAGTGAAGCTATTGGAATGATGAATAGAAACACCAAGGGCGATGGGACTCCACTTACCATGGATATCCCACATGCCTTCTATGTGAACAGTTGATGAAACTGCAAAACACACCTTAACTGAGTGTGAAGTTCTGGGAATTCAAATAACATCTCTATTTGAATGCAATCCTAGGAGATCTTAGGATTCCTAATTTTGTAGGAAACATTCTAGAATGTATAAAGTGTTAGATCGGATCAAAGGACTGCACAAAAGCCCTTGTAGCTTAAATGTCAAGTGTATTTAAACTTTATAATGCAAAACAAAGCAACGACTCCTCAAGTTCATTAACGCCCTTTAATACAAATTAATTTACGAGCTTAATCCATTTTATAGAAAATAGAAAACGAACTGACATGCGTTTATGATCATTTGCAGTTTTGTGCTAGCCGTTTGGTTGATGTTTATGTAAAAAATGAAATGTACACTTTGTGCAAATAATGTAAATAATTCCTTTATGACTTTGTTTCTCAACATGGCTTAGAGTGTAGCTAGTTAAGAGAAAAGTGCATTCCTAATCCTGTAAAAAGGAGACTTTAGCATTTTTTGCTGCGGGTTTTGTTAAGAATGAACAAATGAAATATATAAACGCTCACGAACCTGGGAAGCTAATGGGAACCGTTATAAGCCAGCATCTGGCTATAATGGCGCCAATGTTCAGGCCCCGCCCGGAGAATCACTTGGCGCCTGTATGTTAATTGATGTATATACTTTATATAATAGCCACTTTGCTATCTGATTCCTGTGATCGCCCTTTGTTCCGAGACTTGCAGCCTAGGGACTTTTCCCGCGTATTTTATGGTTGTAACGAGCCCACTCCGCCTATGTGGGGTTTTCTCTGCTTTGTGGGTGGGGAAAAGATTGGCAAGATGTTATTCGCGTAAATCGTGAAATTCTGCTCATTAACTAGCAACTAGTTTGTTTTTCAATTAAAGATCGAGTACGATCCCCAGCAGGGAATGTAGGGTGTAATTATTTTCGGAGCGTTGTCTATTTTGGAAAGCGAATAAAGGTTACTTTTAGAGCTTATGGATCCGACCTATTTTACATATTCCAAAATTACAATTGCAACTTTTTACATGTTCTAAATTGATCACCTTAGGGTTTGTTTTCCCCATTGTTTCAGTTTCGCAGCCTCAGAATGCAAACAGCAATTATGAGTCAGGCGTGTCGTAAATTGACTCCCGTATAATTCAGGCTTAGCATATGCGAGTCTATAGAAACAGGAGAAACATGCAGGCAGTATGTCGAACAATATTTTCAATAATGTGACAAATGGAAGACAAATTCATGGTTTGGATTAAGTAAGGAAAAGTACATATGTGTACAAATCACTGTACATTTCGAAATGCCGTATTTAATTGTGCACACTATTTAGTTTTCGGTATATTTCATAATTAAGTTGCTTAACCGCCTTTCTTTCTGTTTAATTTTGACACGTCTATTATCGGTAAGATTTTAAATAAGTCGAGCTTAAGACACATTTCACATTAAAATTTGTCTTTAAGTTCTTGAGAACGTATAATGTACATGTACCGAGTGGTGCCACTAACGAAAGGTTGGGTGTAGGCGGCCCTCTTAGGGAAGAAGCAAAACACAGGTAACCGGACAATATTGGTTTTGTATGACATGAGCAAAAGTTATACACAGCTACTTACACATGGTTGCAAATCCGTCACAGGACGGGTCTCCAGGTAATCTACGGTGTTTAGCAGCCTTCCAAATGTCCGCTTTGTTAGCAAAACGCTTTGGTTGCTTCACTTTGGGGATGAAGTCATAATTACAGAAACTGATATCCGTCGAATATTGCAACATTGGAAAAACTTTCCATCCCCATCGCTGTAAAAGACACTTGACACTGTCTACTGTGTAAGGTGTCGCGTTATCATGTTGAATAATGGTGTTGTTTTGATCGTATGGTGCGAGCGGGATGGAGCAAATGTAACACCAAAAATACCTGTAATACTGGGCATTCACAGTGGTCCCCTCAGGCACTGCACACACCTTGAGTGCTGTATGCTACTCGTGGAATTACTTGATGGTGAAGGAGTTTGGCGAAAACTTGTGTGGACATGGTGACCGAGGGCGGCTTCATTCTCTGGACTGTCGCTTGAGTTCTGATTCATATGCCCTTGCCCTCTGTTCTATAGGACATGGCACGCGCACTCAGTGTTTCGGTAGCTCTATGTGGCATTCCTGCCGCTGACAAATGCTATTTTCACATACGCACGTTGTTACTCTTCCTGACCTCCATTTTGACCACTGTCGCTCACCAACTGATCTTCGGAGCGTGCTGAGACACACAGCTCTGCTCACATACACCATTTGGTAGCTTCATTCGAAAGACATTCCACATACTTTCATTGTATGTCTTACATTTTTTCTCGTTGTTCCTTGTTTGCGAGGGAAAAAATATTTGTCTTGACTTATGACTTATCCTTCGTATTTACATTTCTTAATGAAATGAGTACATATTTTAATGGAAAATATGTTTTAATTTTAAGGCTGCTATCATGAAACGTAAATACGTAAATTAATTAATCATCTTCTTTTTCAAACCAAATGACACATTAATTAACATTCTAAAGATAAAAACAAAAACAAAAATAAAATATAAATTGCATTTATTTCATTTAAAACAATTAATTTCCTCTATATTTTGGGTAAAAAAATTAGTATTTCACTTTTTTGTGCGTGAGTTTGGTATGAGCATAATGCCTTAAAGGTTATTATATAAGCCTTTACAATTGGAAGTTATATTATCATGTGCGTATTAAACATCATGTATGCTTGCAAAAAATAAAAGCATACTTTGAGACTATCGTTCAGGAAGGGTAAACCAAGGGAAATAATAAAGCTATTTATATATTTCACTGTTTATCTTTGTAAGTACCGTCACGGATGACCGAGGTTAGCGTGAACTCGTGAGCGGGAAGTCTGGAGTTTGATTCCCACCGGAACCTTCCTCCCTGACTGAGTTTGCCACGTTTTGCTCCGTCCTCATAAATGGCAAATGCCGGGGAGGTACTCTAAACTTAGGCTGGAACGCTTCTTCCTTAAAAAATCCTTTCCCACTTTATCATTTCATCCAATGCATCATCAGTATCCACCACTTGTGATGCTCAGTAATTAAAACAGACGTTAAAACGCGTCTGTTAAGTGAAGTCTTTGTATGCTATCAATAAAAACTGTTTACCGAAATCGGTTATGGGAGTCAACTATCGCGCCAATCTCACGGCAAGAGAGTGAACTTGTATTCTTTAATTGTTCCCATGAATCGATAAACGGAGTTGCTATAGTGAAGTTAATTCCGTCCTAATTTCATTGTAATCCATGCCTGGGAGTCCTGACATGAGACGTAAAATGCTCGCAATGGGGAAGGGGGAAGAGAAAAGGGGGGTGGGGAGAAAAAGAAAAAGAAAGAAATCACTTACCAACATTTTCACGCAGACGTTGATCTGGTCACTTCAATCTTCTGCAGGTCCTCCTCGTTCTCCTCCCCCCCCCTTTTACTGCCTTCTGTACCGTTACTCATTTTCTGCTCCTCTTCAGCTTTCCCCCCTTTTTTTACCGCCACGGGTGGCCGAGGTCGTTAAGGCGCGGACTCGTGAGCGGGAGCCTGGGGTTCGAATCCCGCCAGGTCGACCTCCTGACTGAGGTTTTTTCCAGGTTTTCCTCAGTCCTCATAAATGTTAAATGCCCTGGAGGTACCCTAAACTTAGGCCTGGAACGTTTCCTTCCTTAAAAAAAATCCTTTCCCAATTTATCATTTCATCTCATGTATCATCAGTGTAGGTGCCTCTGTAGCCAAAAAAAACCAAACAAACAAACAAACAAAAAAAAACCGGACGCTAAACACCATTCATTCACCCCTCCTTTTTATTCGTTATCTTATCTTCTTTTCCCCATATGCATCCGCCTCCTCTGTCTCTTTCTCTCTCTGTATTTGCTCTTCACTGTCTTCTACGTACACTCTTCCTCTTCTGTTTTCATTTTTCACTTCCCTTCCCTGTAGTTCTCATGCTCGTCTTGCTATTCATTTTGCACTTGCTCTCTCTCTTTTCTATCGTCAGGTTTGTTGCTCTCAGCTCAATTTTGTGATTGTCTTAAATCCCGCATTTTTAAGGGCATTTTCCGATCTATATTCTTTATGCAGATGGGCGTTTATTAACTCATGAGGATAGCTTCAATCAGCATAATTTTTGTATAAGGACGGTAGAAAATACATGTCCCACAAGGTGCTCATCAACAAGCGTTTATCGCCATTGTGTGAGTTGGTATCGTCCTCGGAAGTTTTTACATCCTGCCTGCCGCCCTCAATGGACGGATTTATCGCAAGTTCCTCTGAGACATGTTACCAGAATACTTTGGGGCATCAATGCTGTAACAGCCACGTTTAAGATCCAATGGATAAGTCGGGATGAACTCGTATGCCTCGGTTTCTTCCCTTGGAGCAGTTCAGAGGAAAACTCATTGCAAGAACCGCTGTAGCCGCTGAAACGTTGGGAGAACTCAAACATGTACAATCAATGCTTCGATACTGCTTTCGAACAGCCCCTGTAATTAATAATCAATAAATAAACCACACGGCTATCTTTTTACATCACCGTCACCAACAACTTCAAAAACATCCTCTAGCTCCAATTCAGTGGACATTTCTATCTAAAATGAATTTGTCATCGTAGCTTATGTTTTGCAACACCCAATATGTAGTTTGGTTTCCGGTGTATCTCAAATGTTTCTAAATGAATTGTGAATTATGATCGTTTGCCTGGCACGCTGTTTTTGGGGGGGGGGTAATGATTAATTGTATTAAAAAAATCCTTTGAAAGTAGGCTATAAAGTGAGCCTGGTGAACAGTTACATTGTAACTAATTCCTGTTACCCGAAGATGGGATCGTGTATAACAAGATTCCATTTCGCGCATAAATCCAGTAATTTTATGTCAGCTGTTAATACAAACAGAAAGAAGAACTAGGAAGAACAGCGGGCGGCAGTTGTTATGTACATTCGGGAGAGCAAGTTATGTCGCAATCTTGGGATCCCCCACGGAAATCCATCTTACGTAAGTTAGCGCTTTTTTCTCCTAACAAGAACGAACGGTTCGGAGTGTTGTTGAAGGGAATGCTATTAAACACAACAATGAGGCAGTAAGTGCTGAAGTGTGGAATTTCATGAAAAATTAGGACTATTCTATGTAAACATAGTTAATACCGATTTATTGGGAGGAAAAGAGCCCTATAAAAACGATTTTTGTAAAGTACTGAAAGCGGTAAATGGGGAAGATTTTAAAGAATCGTTCTATATACATTGTAATCGATATCTTGATGCTTTACCTTTTTCCGTGCATTTTATACTTTGGTCGTGTATTCTTTTTGCTAACTTCCGAAGTTGTATAACTTTTTTGTCCGTTTAACTTATCACCTTTTACACCCGAAATACGTTAATCTCTCTGCTTTTGCAGAACACTTCGTATTTCATCATTGTATGACATGGATACAACGTAGATATTTATAGCACCTTTTGAACGTTGTCTCAACTTCTTCACCTCCTCGCTTATTTATGAATACCTCTGTCCATCAATCAGTTGCGGTTCGCCGTAGCATAAACTAGGAGTGTTCAACTTTATTATGTTATAGATCGCAAGCATCTAGAATCTAAATAACTAAAATTTATGCTCATGAGAGAACGGCGATAACACAACAAAGAGAAAAATAGGGAGTGTATTAAAAATATAATAGTGTGTTTAAAAAATCAAATTTCTTAGTTTTCATGACAACAAACACCGATAATCCTTTAATTAAAGTCTGGAATTGGCAGAGTGAAGTCTGTCTGTATAGAAAGCTTATGTACTTGCTGAGTTGTAATACTTCGTTGGACAACGCAGGTTTTTAATTTTAATTTTCTCTTCCAATGATCACAAAGAAAAATGCTTAGAGTATAAGAGTTATATAGTGTTAAGAACAAAATAAGATAGCTACTTCACGAATTCACATTCAGCCACAGCTAACCACTAACGAAACGATTGATTATTGCTGCCGGAGTGTGTCTGCAGAAGAACATTGTGATATAATTGCAAGTTTTCCCATATTTAATATACTGTTTCAATGTAATTATCATATAGTCTAATTTTAATATGTTGTAACGCAACATTATATAAAACTTGAGAGAAACAAAGTACCTGACGAGAGGTGACGTTTCAGGTGGTGCATACACATAATGGCTATAGGCAAGAGGCTTTTCCTGCACTTGCCCGTATAGACCAACGAAACATTGGCCCCAGTCACGCCTCCTTCCACGAACGCAACGGAGAGAGCAGGGTCCAAATTGTAGTGTGCGACAAATGCAGGCGGATAGAACAGTCGTAACGCACGGAAACAAACAATCATACAGTCAATAATTAACTTTTTGTGATGTATATTAATAGTTAAACTGTAATGTAGCAATGTAACACACAAAGTAAATAATAATCAAAGGTAAAAGGCATTCGCTTTTGCTTTTAACACAACGTTTTGCACACACACACACACACACACACATATATATATATATATATATATATATATATATAAACTCATAAAAAACACTCAGAGTGCAATATAAAAAGGTTCACATAAAATTTCACACTAAAAACCGTAAAATTGAACACTAAAATCACACTATATTTCGAGCTTGGCTCTTGGTCACGTGATGAAAATGAACTGAGCTCTGGCAGGCAGCGTCTGTCGTTGTGAGGCATAGAGATGTGACGTGGCAGCAAAACTGCCAACTCTAGCTGAACAAAGTAGTTTGGCAAACCTGGCAGTATTACAGGGAGATGTTGAGGCCTGGAGGAATACGGGCTTTATGTAAAACTATTGCTGCCATCTCTACGTCTCTAAGTAAGGTGTGTTTAGATGGAGGAGCGGCATCTATGAGAATAAGAGAGAAACAGTTGTCGAACGTGGCCTGGTGAAAATTGGCATGTTGTGATACCGGTAATGGGGAACAAGTTTTAACTGAATGCCTGTGATTGTTCATTCTAATAGATACCTTAGTGGACGTTAGTCCAATGTAAAAAGCGGGACATATACACCCAAGAAGCCTTTCGACAGTTGCATGACGAAGATTATTATTTGAGCCTATTGCAGGATGTTACTCCTGACTTCAACACAGAAATAACACATTTCGTATCTGCTAGAGCTCCATTAGAAGGCTTTAACAAAACTGACATTACACTGTTAACACCAGTTTCTCCCCGCACACCTTCTCTATATTTTTTACCTAAAATACACAAAACAGGCTGCCCAGGACGACCTATAGTAGCCAGTTATGGCAGCCCCACTGAAAGAATTTCAGCCCTTGTTGATTTTTATATCAAACCCATAGCCTCCTCCAGACCCTCCTATATTAAAGACTCTTTTCATTTTCTAGAAATTCTGAAGTCTGTGGATTTAAATATTTATGATGACTTATTATTAGTTACTCTAGATGTGTCTTCGCTTTACACCAATATCCCCCACAATAAGGGTTTAGAAGCTTTAGCCTACTTTTTAGATAAATCAAACTTAGCTCAGACTCCTTCCAATGATTTTATTTGCCAATTAGCATTTTTTGTCCTCACTCATAATGTGTTTGTATTTGAAGGTCAATATTTTCTTCAAGTCAAGGGGACAGCCATGGGGACCAGAATGGCTCCATCTTACGCCAACCTGTTTATGGCCAAACTTGAAGAAGAATTCCTACATTCAGAACCCTTAGCACCGTTGGTGTAGCGCAGATTTATTGACGATATTTTCATCATTTGGACCCATGGTATTACGGCATTTGATAGTTTCTTCAATAGGTTGAACACCAACTATCCAGTTAAGTTCACATCCACAGTTTCCCGTACTCAAGCTGTCTTCCTGGATGTGGAAATTCAGTTAATCAATAAGCAATTTCTGACATCAATTCATGTTAAACCTACCAACCTACAGCAGTACTTACATTTCGAAAGTTGCCATCCATCACATATAAAAAAGGCCATACCCTTTTCTTTGTCACTACGAGGACACCGAATCTGCAATAATGACTCAGCCCTTGATAGATACATCACCCAATTAACTGACAAATTAGTCAACAGGGGTTACCCCCCTTCCCTAGTAAAATCAAAAGTCCAGGCCTCTCATCAGAAGCATACTCCTAAGACTCGTAAAACAGCAGATATTGATCCATTGAATTTCACAGTGACATACTTTCCAGGCATTGAAAGACTCAAACCTGTCCTAAAAGACAGCTTCAATATCCTCACGCAAAACCAACTAACTGCATCAGTTTTTCAAACATCACCAAGGCTATGTTTCCGGTCAGCTCGCAACCTCAGAAGCATTTTTCGCAAAAATATTGATTATCCTCAGCCCTCCTTCTCGACACTTGGCTCATATCCGTGCAACCGCTCTAAATGTAAAACCTGTGCCTTGATATCCCCATGCTCATCTTATGTTAGTCCAAATCTGAAATCAGAATTTAAAATTCACTCTTTTTTCAACTGTACCTCCACAAATGTGGTGTATTTACTTAAATGCCAATTTTGTCCCGCTTTTTACATTGGACTAACGTCCACTAAGGTATCTATTAGAATGAACAATCACAGGCATTCAGTTAAAACTTGTTCCCCATTACCGGTATCACAACATGCCAATTTTCACCAGGCCACGTTCGACAACTGTTTCTCTCTTATTCTCATAGATGCCGCTCCTCCATCTAAACACACCTTACTTAGAGACGTAGAGATGGCAGCAATAGTTTTACATAAAGCCCGTATTCCTCCAGGCCTCAACATCTCCCTGTAATACTGCCAGGTTTGCCAAACTACTTTGTTCAGCTAGAGTTGGCAGTTTTGCTGCCACGTCACATCTCTATGCCTCACAACGACAGACGCTGCCTGCCAGAGCTCAATTCATTTTCATCACGTGACCAAGAGCCAAGCTCGAAATATAGTGTGATTTTAGTGTTCAATTTTACGGTTTTTAGTGTGAAATTTTATGTGAACCTTTTTATATTGCACTCTGAGTGTTTTTTATGAGTTTTTATGCTTTTTAGAAGTTTTTATTACTCTATTAATAGTATATATATATATATATATATATATTTAAATTTAAGCTAAGCTAACCTAGCCCAACTTAAATGTGCAACGTATGCATTGTTTTAATACTAAAAAAGTAAAAAAAAAGTAACTTTTATTATATTGGAACAGTGTTGACAAGTTATGAAAATTAAAAAAAAAGTTATCTTTTGGCGGGATCCCTCTACCTTCCCAATACTAGCCCGACGCTCTTACCAACTGAGCTATCAAGCGGTCATGCTGAATGTGGTTACTATCCGACTATATGTGTCAGAAAATTAAACGTAAACACAATAAAATAAGATGTAACACGTTAACTTAGTAATATGTAGATATTCACAATGAAAGACGCTATGTATTAGCTGACAGAGAACAATCGAACATCAACTAACAGCATATTGAAAATGGCTGCTTCTGAGCAGACAGCCTAGCGTTTATGCAAATGCAAAGTGCAGTAACTAATTTTCTTGGAGTAATATGAGCAAGGATAGCTTTCATTTAATACAATTAATCTTTTGTACATTGACGGCATTCTGTCTACAGTCACTGATACCGCCATGGGTGGCCGAGGTCGTTAAGGCGCGAACTCGTGAGCGGGAGGTCTGAGGTTCGAATTCCGCACGACCGTCCTCTCTGACTGAGCTATTTCCAGGTCTTCCTCAATCCTCATAAATGGCAAATGCCGGGAAGGTACTCTAAACTTAGGCCTGGAACGATTCCTTCCTTAAAAAAACTCCTTTCCCAATATATCATCTCATGTATCATCAGTGTCCACCGCCTGTGGTTCCTCAGTTGTAAAAACGGGCGTTAAATAGCATTAACAAATATACCGACCCCTTTACCTACAAACAAAATGACTAGCTGATTTCTTAAATTTAAGTTAGACGTAGACGCAAAATCTTGAACTTTGTAAGCTTCTAAGTTTACTTCTAATTTACGTGATTCATTGTGAATTGTTCCATTACAATACATAGCACCCAACTTTTACGTTTAAGTTTACGTTACTTTCAATTTTCTTTGTGAATCGGGCCTAAGTCACTCTACGTGGAACCAGGCTGGTTTTCTCCGATGGCTTTCGTGAAAAAAGACTGGTCATAGCCAATGTTTCGATGATCTGTATGGATAAATATCTCCTTGCCGCTTCCTCTCACTTCCCTCGGTCGAAATACGCCACAAACTTATCTAGACAATGTTTTTCACCGTAACTGCAAACGGATTATAATTGCAAATATTAGCGTCGGTCTCAGGATAGACTTTTTACACATAAAACAACACTGAGCAGAAGTTATAGAAAGTTAAAAGATGATGCTTTTGGAAGTAGCGCAAACTAGCAACCTCCTAACCTCATAGAGAATCCGCCCTTGTCATTAACAGTCCATCTTCTCATGTTGCAATATTATTGCAATTCTTCACAGTTTCCAATCTGAGTGATACTTCAGTTCAAGTAAAATACAGACAATTATTTTAATTTTGATGAGAGTTTATCCGTTTGTTAATACATGTTTCTAACTGCTAGCATGCTGCCTCATATCTATTTTATTTCACATAAATGAGTTACCAATGACGTATTATGTTGATACTATCATTATCCTATATTGAAAATCTATAACAATGGGCACAGCATCTTTCACTTCCCCTACTGGAAACAGGAAATAAAGCATTGATTCCCATTTGCTTATTTGTAACCAGAAAGTCATTTTAACAAAGGAAGAAAGAAAGTGATGCTGGAAAAGAAGCATCTGCCGTATGTATAAGACAAAAATAAAATGGGCACATATAAAGAGAAAGATAAGCAATAGAGTTTTTCCCGAAGAAAAAGTAGTGCATTTCGAAAACATAGAGTGAAATTTACTTTGCGATTAGCTATAAGCGTACTCTGTTTTTTATTTTTTATTAATTTATGTTTTAATTTACCGGTAAATTTTTCTTAATTAGTTCTAAATTAGCCCGTGAAATTCTCCAGTAACATTTGGAATAGCTGAACTTTTGCGTAGGAAGATTTGTTCATTGTTCCGTATGGAATGGTATCTACTAGCTAGAAAAATTTTGCAGTTGTGTGTTGTTTTAAACATGTATGTGTTTAATCAACTTATATGAAATGTGTTTTTGTTTGGAGTGCTGGATATCACGATGATTTTTAAATCGGTTTAAATTTCTCTACAATTCTTTTCACCAAATGTACTTTAGTTGTGCATCTCGTCTCCTTACGCGTTTTACGTCGTGCCTAGCGTGACTGTACTTCAACTTTACTTCTTAAAATGAGTACACGATATTACAGAAGATACGAAATGGTCGTGCTCTCATATCGGTTAAACACATTCCCATTGACAAGGTTAAGTTCAGCCACGCTTTTTCCTTTACATTGCAAACCCCGCACTAGTGTTAATTTCGGGAATGATTTCATTAGCGAACGATTTGCGCCAATTTCGGCTAGTTGTCTACTAAAATTTGTGTACAGTATCGTAAATTACTATTGAGATTGACCAGAAACGTTTTAAATAAACTGAGTTCGCCAAAACGAGCTGATTCGTATGTATGTAATGTATTTATGTAATGTAACGTAACAAATTAACAGTAATTACAAAAGTAGAAAAGGATAAAACACTAAGATAAAGTTACACTTGTAATCGCTATATTTCGAACTCGTTGAGTTCTTCTATGGCAAGAAGACAAGTGAAGGTGATAAAGTAAATATTGAGTATGGAAGGTAACGCTATGTATGGAAACAGATTAAACTAATTGCTACTTTCATCTGTTTCCATGCATAACGTTACCTTCGATACTCAATATTTACTTTTATCACCTTCACTTGTCTTCTTACCATAGAAGAACTCACCGAGTTCGAAATATAGCGATTACAAGTGTGACTTTATCTTAGTGTTTTATCCTTTTCTACTTTTATAATTACTGTTAATTTGTTACATTGTTAATAGTGTTACTTTATTTTTATTATTCTTTTATATTTGCTATAGAGTCAATTATCTATTTTCGCGAATCTACTATTTTGAATCTCTTTTAAACTGTTCGGCTGAATAAATAATTACAAACATGTAAGAGTATATTAGTCCAGCACAGGTCAGGTTGAGAAAGCACATAGCAAATGGAGAAAAGTGGGGCTGAGTAAGAGCACCGCCGGTTGTGTTATGCTTAATTGCCGAGATGTAAAATACTCCTTAAACGTATAAGGTTTTTAACTAAAGCTGTATTATTGTATAATTAGATGCTTTTTTAAAATTGTAAAACAAATTTAAAGACTTAAGCTACAAACAGTATACAGGGTGTCCCATTTATCTTGTTCACCCAAAATAACTTTTTCTGATGCGTGAAATGAAAAATTGTATAAAACAAACATTTTTTAACACCATACGCTATTTTGAGTGAGAAAGATAAACGAGACATCCTGTGTAAATATTTTATTTAAGATTTGTGAAGTAATTTGATAATATTTTAAAATAATAATAAAAGTGACCAGCTGCAGCCGAGATATGTTTCATGCAGAATATACATCATTGCTGCAAATAAAACAAGAGTTAGTTCTGAACTGGTACATACGCAAAGCATGCTCTCGGAGTTCGAATCCACAACCTGGGGTGGAGAAGCAGACAGCAAACCGCTAGCGTTTGGCGCCGCTTGGAGGTGTTGTAATTCATAGCAGTTGGCAATACTGTAGCAGTACGCTGTACATTATGTGGTTAATTACAAAGCCGCAGCCTGGAAGGAAGATCGCTTACCTGTGAAGTGTAGATTTACGGTC
Organism: Metallyticus violacea; assembly: GCA_030762175.1. NCBI lineage: Eukaryota > Metazoa > Arthropoda > Insecta > Mantodea > Metallyticidae > Metallyticus > Metallyticus violacea. The sequence continues at coordinate 78,506,403 of CM060842.1, read as the reverse complement.
CTCGCTAGGAGACAAGGCGGGGGTGTACAAAATTATTATTCTGTTTTCTCTACCGGTCTCCCCACACTGCCTAGTCAACAACACGATCTGCTGGTATTTCCAGTTTACCTCCTGAGGGGAAGCTGTTTGTTATTTAAGACTACAAAAGCAGCAAAGAATTCCTGGTAATTACACGTGAACACCGGTACCATTTATGCTGTATTTATGTTTTAAATTGTTAAAATTTCGCCAGGGATATGATATTGATGTAAATGGAGCTCTTTGCCTTTATGCAACTACAGGATGAAGACAACTTTTGGATAAGAAAGGTTTTTTCTTTTTTCTAAGGGATTTGAAATCATGAATACTTGGAGGGGAATAAATTTCTTTTTCCTATATGTTCCTTCAAAAGTATTGTAACATCTACTTGTATTCATAAAATAAACACTGAAGCATACTGTTAATATGAAATATGTCGTTTATGAAATCAAAATAATGCGTCCATTATTTCGGAAAATAAATAAAAACGTAGGGAAATATAAAGGGTGAGTTACAATATGACTTTTAAATATTTATCTGTTCGTCATTTGTTTGAATACATGATCGTTTCGCAAGAGTACTTCTACTTTCTCCATGGTCTCTGGAAAAGCGAATTCTAAATGAACTGAAGCGATGTTATTGCTACCCAAACAATTCTCACCTACAGAACATAGGCAGTAGAATATTAAAACAAACAAAAATGAACTTCTGGATAATTAGATAACTATTAACAGGTGATTTGGTGAGAATAAATCTAAGGTTTAGATTTTACACCCCAAACACAAAGCATAAGATAACGTTAAGTTAGTTAAGAAAGAAATATTTTTAAATAAACTTTTGTTTTTATTGTTTTAGATGAATTCATAAATAGAATTTTAAATAATCGCAAGTTTAAAGTAAGCTTAATCATGTGAAGTATCGAACAGTATGAATGAACGATAGTCAAAGACTATTTTGAATTGAATTGAATTTTACAGCATATACATTTGTAGCAGGACGCCTAATTGTTAACTAACTGCATTTTTTTATGTTTTAAAGATCTGCGAATGTAATAATTTGTAGGCTTTCATTAAGTCCCCTAAAGGTATTTTAATACTTAAATATTAAAATTAGACTATATAACATACAGTGAGAGCAATTTGAAATTCCTCATACATATTTCAGCCGGTCGGCGGTTGCCGCCGGTATTTTCTTGTTTATACTCGCAGCGCTCAAGCGCCTCACCTTTTTAAAACTTAGGCACAACATATTAAATAATAAAATTTGAATATGTATCTTTTAAGAAATTATGACTGACACGCATCAATTTTCCATCACTAATGATCCTACTTCGAATGTTTGTTTTAAGTTCCTCAATATAACAGGGTTAGTTTAATAGAAGGTCCTCCAAAGTTAAAAATCATACATAAATCGTAAAATCTGGGAAACGAGGAAGCCATAAGCCAGGGTAAATTATCCTGGCACTAAATATACGGTGCATTTCTGTCAGAGATTGATAAGCAGTGTTTGAATTTTTTTTCCGGTCTGTCACAGAATCTGATTTTTAATGAACTTTTGTACTCTAATGTTGTTTTTCGTATAGGAACCAAGCTACCAAGGAATTTACATGTAAATATCTGCCTAATTCTGCCACACGACTTTCTGTGTCTGATGTGTGCTTTGAAAATGAATGTACGCGGCACAGTGAGTATTTCACCGTTGCACAACACTACTGCACTATTCAATGAATTCCCACTCGATGCACAACACAACTGCCCCACTCTACCGAAATCGTCGCTTGAACTGACTAGAAAAGAGAACAGCGCTGCTTGGGAAATCTCAGTAATTGGAAATCCATTGGTCGACCGATCTAAGTTGCAGGATTTTTACACTGCTCTCATTGTGCTTTAATAGAAACAATAGCTCTTGTAATACCATCTTTTATTTTCTTCGTTTTCATTCCATGGCATTTTTCCTTTATGTGAAATTAACATAAATATCCATATACCGGATGAGATTCGAACCCACAGCCTCTCAGCTATGAAATTCAGAAAATAGCTTCCCAATAAACAGTGACCACGAGGCATTATATCGCCACGTTGTGAATATTTTTCACGAGTTTTTATATATATATATACTGGTTTTGGAAATCTTTAATTGGTATACTAACTTGAAATATACGATATAGATAGTGTCAAAATTTGATTTCTGTAAACCAAAACAAATTGTGATGCCTGTCTTTCTTATTGTGTGGGGCAGAATTAGGAATTTACTCTGAACTATACATACGTATTTGTAATTATTTGACATTCGTGAATATATTTGGTTCAGCTCACAATGTAGAGTTCAAACTTGACTTGTTTGAAATTAGTACCCGAAATGACGAGTTAGTGAGTGAGATCAAAGAGATTGCTTTCTAGGGTTATTTGGAAAGTTCTCGGAATGAAGCACAAAATGACGGCATAGCTTTCTGAAATTATTCTTATTTTTCAACATACTGTTCTTTGACACTAATGTACTTTGCCAAGGGATGCTCCAAAGCCTTTATCCCATCACGACAGTCAGATTCCTCCATGCCTGCAAAATACACTTCACATGATGCATTAAGCTCTTCATCGGACGGAAGTTCTTTCCACCAAGGAATTTTCTCAGTTTAGGGAACAGACGGGAGTCCGATGAAGCCAAGTCAGGGGAATAAGGCGGATGTGGAAGGTGAAGAAGCTGCCGCGGCAAAACGGAGATATCGTCCTCTCACCCCAGTTGATATTTGTTAGTCATTGTTGGAGAATAGTAAATGATTTGCTAAGTAATATGACATTGATTTTTTCCTTTGCATCCGCCAAGAGTGAGTGCGAACACGTCTTGATGCAAGGTGACTTTCTTCGTTGATAAACCTGGCCATTTTTGCCTGCAATATGTCCAGAAGGTAATCAATTAGCAGCACACCCTTGGCTTCCCAGAAAACCATCATAATTCCGGCCAATTTCTTTGGCGGCGGAGAATCGTGATGTTTCCATTGTTCAGACGAATGTTTTGTTTTGAGTACACCCACATTTCATCATTGGTTACTAACCGACGAATAACGTTGGTGGGATCTCTCTGAAAACGGGCCAAACTTTGCAATGTGCCTTCCCTTGAAATGCCCACAGCTTCAGCAATTTCAAAGACGGATCACATCACGCCCCTTATTAATGCTTTCTAATATCGTGACGGATTTTGGTCATCCATTGCCTAGGTCATTTTTCAAAGTTTAAACTCCGTGGTCCTCTTGGAAAAGATTGAATAATGGTGCAGAGTCTCCTAGAGTTTTTTTTTGTCATGTCTGTGTGAATTTCTGTTACATCCATACCCTCATTACCAAGTACTTAAATGGTACTTGCCATTTTCCCTAACACACGCGCCTGCTCTGCAACAGCTACTATGATTCTTAACCAGTTCTGTATTACGGTACAACTGTTCTTGTGGAAGAAGGCGAGTTTTGGTAACCGTTTGGAAATAGTCTGTGTAAACCGCCAGGTTTTCCTGCTGAACAACGAAAGAGCCTATGAGTGTTATCAAATGCTTACTTGTATAGCCTGAGTTTCTTTAACTGACTTCACCAATAATTTTTCCCGGATGACTTAGGCGGATGCTAGGATGGATATTTACATTCCAGGCAGTTTTTGCTCTCCAATTTCCTTTCATTTCATTTCGTAGCATTAGTTAAAGGGTAGAAAACTTAAGGCGAGGCGAGACAAGCTGGTGACTTGTGGTCTTGCGATGGCTTGCTTTCTGGAAAGTTCTGTCCTAGCGTCTGGTGGGGTCTGCATGGAATCTCCTTGGGATACCTTGGTGTTAGACCGGGGATAGATCTCGCGTGGGCCGCCGGCGCGGTTTCCTCAGATTCCTGGCCGCTCGATGTATCCCCTATCTCATCCCTTCCTCCCGGAGGTGCACCCTTGGGAGCTATTGGACAACGGGCCTTTCTGGCGGCCTCATTACGCAAATCCCCCTCTGTAGACCATCAATTTCTATAAGTAGTAATTATTTTACCTTCATCCAATAGCAGTCTAGGCTTTGACAGTAGACATATTCCACGTGGAATTGTTTTGAATGGTAGTTTACCTACAGCTGCAGGAGAGTTTATCAGCTTTCTTTGACCTGCCGGTGGTAACGAGGATACCGTGGCAGTAATAATTGCGGAGCATGCCTCCGTTGTATTTTCGATAATATAGGGAATGTAAATTAACAACTAATTATTATCTATAGATAGTATAAAACGTTAGTAATTAATAGGAACACAGGTGTATATTGCTTTGAGGTCTGACGGAGCTAAAGGGCTATTGGTTGCTGCATCTGGACTGAGCTGTATGTAATTTGAAAACTTTTTCTTTCTTTGCTTTTTTACGTTCCAGTTTTGACTGTTTATGGACTCAAGGGATCTTCTAAACAAAGCTTTATTCTCTTCTAATCTGTTTGGCTACATTTTTAATGCTTCAAATTGCATCAAAAGGGGGGGGGTTATCGTTTGGAGTACCAGGTTGGTACCGTTATGTTGAGTGGGTAATTTGAGTTGGCGCGTCTGTAACGATTGACCGAGTAAATATGTACGTAAAGATGTTGCGCCATAAAAGCGCACTTTGGTTTGGGTTTATCGCCGTTGTTCACAGGAAAATATTAAGACGTGATTTACCCTGTTCCTTTCAACAGAAAGGCAAAATATTCTTCAACGTACCTGGGATTAGGTAGCATCGTAGTTCTTGCGGAGCCGTTGCACCCCCCGCGGAGATGGGGTGGGGGAGGTTTACCCCTCCAACAAATTTCGGCAGAGACTACAGTCGCGCTTATTCTCGTCCCGCTGCGACTGGAATTTCTTTTTTTTTTTTTTCCCTTCCCTCCCTTACCCCAGAAACCTCGACTCGCGTCTCTTTCTGTTATTCTGCCGCCTCTCCGAGTTTTGAGACAATGAAAACTAATGTAACAGACGGACGTTTTTCATCGAACGTCATCTTTTGTTTTGGGGATTCCTTTAATTTTAACTTGCGCTAACATTACTCTGCACATTTTCCTGATGCCGGCTTCCAAGGTACGGATGCCTGAAGATAGCTACAGCACGCTAAACCTGAACCTGAATAACAGTAATACTGCAAGAAAACTAGTCCGGTATCTTTTCTTCTCATATAGAACTGTTATGCTTACACAAACAAGTCCTGAAAATTAATCATTTTTTTATATATATATATTTCGCATGTGTTTCTGTTTATTGCACACAATCTCCGGAACTGTTTTTTTTTAAGCAAAATCATGTGCCTGTTCTGTTTTTGGTTGCATACTGAACAATGTGCTTCAGCTCTGTCGTGATCTTTGCCAATATATTTCATCTCATGTATCATCAATATTCGCCGCCTGTGGTGCCTCAGTAGTAAAAACAGGCGTTAAATGCCGTAAAAAAAAAAAAAAAGCTCTGTCCTGAAGATGTGGCACTGTTTACTTTCAAGGAGCCGGAAATTGCCAGTTCTAGACTTTGACAAACTAAGTGTTACAAAAATAACAATTTCAAATATGCCACAAGCTTTAATATTTTTAGTGTAAAACTTCTAAACAGGATGATAATTTTAGCAAAATTTTCACACAAATAAAGCATGGCAGAATGGATTAAAGGATAGAATGCTCGATAGAAATGGATCTAAAGAAAAATTGAAGGTGAGGTCAATGTAGCACCTACTTTCATCTCTTTTAATGAGGTGATTTGACGCAAGTATCTGACGAATTTCGATGCTTACGTCACAAATACGTGCACGAAGAGGTTTAACTAATGCTGCTGATAATCAGTCCTCACCCAGTTCACTTATAGTACCCAGCGGATATCAAAAATCAATGATTGCTACTCGTTTAGGAAATATTACTTTTCTGTCGTAGATAATGCATGTTTAAGTTGTTCTGTGTGATGAAATATTAGGTATTTTTAAATGAAACCATTTTTAATTTTAACTATTTTAATATTTTTATCATTTGCTTTATTCTACATTTTCATTATAACAACATTATTTTAGTGTTTAAAACAGCATTTATTAGTGCCAGTCAAAGGTTTAGAACTGCACTCCTATTAGTTCGAATTGTGATATATATTGCGGTTAATTTTTTAGAGTTTATATCTCAGGAAGATTATTTATTTTAAATTATTGTTAGAACCCTCACAAAAACTTAGCTGCTTGAAAGTCACGCCATCCAGTGTCCAAATGACAAACTGTAGGCTGAAGCAGGCTAGATTTTATAGCTTGTATGATATCTTAATGTCATCGATTTTAAGTTAATTTTTGGACAAATATATTTACTTTAACAGGTGTGCAATCACTCTTAAACTTTTGATAAGGTACTGACATTGATTATTTGTAATTAAGGTTACTTACAGCAGGAAGGAAGGAGAATTTAGATAAATTTGTTATGACTCAAAAAAAGCTGATAACCTGTGGGTGGGGGGAACTGATTGAATCCTCTCTGTGTGTGTGTGTGTGTGTGTGTGTGTAAGTGTGTGTAAGTCCTAACCTGACTTCTTATATTTTTATTTGTATATTTGTTTTTTAAATTTTTACAAATTTCTTCTCTTTTTCTATTTTCTTTGCTTCATTTTATCCTATTTTATCCTATATATATATATATATATATATATATATATATATATATATATATTATTGTTGAATATAACTTCATTTTACATTTGATTGCGAAATATCTAATCTTATATCTTGTATTTAATGAACTGGACCTAGTGTATTATAAAATCACGTACGGTTCATTGGATCCGTCCTCCTGTTGAGGTTTTATTGCATTGATGTCACTGAAATAAATATACTTCTACTACAATTACTGGTAATAAAAACAACAATTAATGTGCAACAGATAAAAGTGATAAGTGCAAAAACAAAAGTTTTCTTGCAAAAGACAATTCCATTCTAGTTAGACATTTTCCTCACAAACATTTACTTTTTACGCGCGCGCGTTTTTTTAAATTTTTTTTTATTTACGGACGCAGTTTAACATCTCAGGTCATCAGCGTCCCATTCAATTCAGAGCGTGAAACGTCCGACAAATTTTGCTCAGAGGCCTCTCTTTCAGACTTGCTTAAACGTCCGAAGGAAGCCATACTTAGGAATTTTATGCCCCAAAATCCATCGGTCCTGGCCGGGATCGAACCCGCGATCTTGGGTTTAGGAGGCAAGTATGGTATGTATGTGTGTGTGTGTGTGTGTGTGTGTGTGTATGTGTGTGTGCGCGCGCGCGTGGTTTTTTTTTGTCAAAATTTGTCAAAATTTTGAAAACCATTGTATAAAATATTAAACCCAAAAACCATTCTCAAAATTTCAAGTTCTTTATGTGCTGAAAAAATGTTAAAAAGAGAATTTTAAGAACATGGACTCTAAAGGCAACGCCCACCTGCGCAGAGATTTAAATGTGCAAGCTAAAGGTTCAGAAAGTTGAAGTCAATACTTTTTTCTTGTAATGTATGGCTATATAACAATTAAACGTCATTATAACAAGAATTTCGGTCCTTGTGGTGTAGTGATAACCATACTTGCCTCGTAAACCCAGGATAGCGGAATCAATCCCGGCCAGGGTGGATGGATTTTTTCGGGTATAAAAATTCTTCGAAAGGTAACTAAAGCCATGGATTTCGTGTCGTAGATTTACGGTAGATAAAAGAACCTCAAGCCTGAAAGAAGAGGCCTCTGAGAAAAATTTACCGACCGTTTCACGCTCTAAATTGAATGGGACGCTGATGACCTAAGATGTTAAAGAGCGGGGAAAAAAGAAAAAGGAAAAAAAAAAAAAGAAAAAAGAAAAAAAAAACACGCAACTAAAACATTCAAATTCTTGGTATGATTTAAATATAGATGTGCCTTAATTGATGATAAACAACAATTCCAACTTTTTGGTTCATTTTGTTTTCATGGTATTTGTTCGTAAATTGTCATTTTATCAATACATAGATGCCTTAGTCTTAGTGTGTTTGCTTAGGGACCTCTCATATTTACATAGTGTTCTTTTTGAACAAAGATAAGCAATCACTCGTTCGAGATTGCATCACGACTCCATAGTACCGGGAGTGCCAAAAATGTATACATACTTTCACAATAGATATCTATTTAATATATTTCAAAGTTGGACCGAAAAACAGCAGTAATGTGTAGTATGATGTTCTGTAAATAGATGTGACCCACATTATGTTTTGCTAACGTTGCTACAACTTAGTGGAACCAAGCAATTTTGAGGTGGTATTGGAAAACCGAGAATGTTGTTAAAGTTCAAAGGCAATGGGGACGTGTGTACAGAACAGAACCGCGAGTAACAATTGCACGCATTCGAGACAAATTTGAGACTCGCGGTACCGTATACGATGCTCACAAGGGCAGATCTGGAAGACCTTGCACAGTAACAAGCCCCGCTTGAGAAATAGTGTTCCAAGGCACTATCCTAAGCACTATCCAAGACACTGGGCAGGACGAAAAGGTCCGATTGAGTTTCCATCGCGTTCTCCGGACTTCTACCTATGGGAAACTCTTAAGGATGTTGTATACCGTAGAAAACCAGCTACACTGTCAGCACTTTGGGATGAAATTGAAACGGCATGTGCTGCAATCGCTGAGGACACTTTCGCAAATATTGCTCAATAAGTAGTTCAAATACTCAGAAGTGTATTGACGCCGATTGTGGGCATTTTGAGCAAGTGTTAAAGTTTAAGTCTAAGATGATTAGTGCTTATCATTTTCTATTTGTGTAAATTCACTTTTGTTAGTTAACACAGTTTTTTCTTTGCTTGAAGTATACATTTTTGTCACTCTCTATATAAACATTCTTATCTTTCATCGGCGAAGGAACCAGAAGTAACATAAGGAGCCAATTCTAGTAGGGGGGGGGCTTAAAAAGTGAGTGATGCTATTGTTTTGAGAAAAATGAAGACTGCACGAGGTATGAACATTTGACATGTTCAGTCTTTATGGATGTAACAATTATGCAGTACAGAAATACGCTCTAATTGCTGACTGAGATATTAACAGCGAAAAATGTCAAAATTGCAAAGACAGCAATTAAAAATACAAAAAGTTGTTGAGCGACATTGCAGCAGGGCAGCCGCTCTTGCAAAACGTTTGACTTTCATGAGAGCTAGATGTTTGTTGTTCTGCTGTCTATCTGTTATCATCCACACTGAAGGTAACAAGCGCAGTACAGCTGGCCTGATCTTTTAAAATAAAAATTTCAAAATTTAAGAGTAAAACCATCAGCGACTTCAATTTTCCAAATGTTATGTTTTGTTTTTGTTTAGCAAGACCATATAGACATTCTTCAGTAGTGGCGCAATTTATTTTCTATCGCGCATTGCTAATTCACTGAATGGATCTTTTGATAAATGGAAGTTTTCTGAGAAAACCTTTGAACCACCGTAACCTCCAGATGGGATAAACGAGAAATAAAAAGCCCTCATAGCCGCAGTTGATAACTTCATGCGTTTATGATCTAAAATTCACCATTATTTAGAAAGTTGGGAGAAGGGTGGCTGCTGAATCCAAAGGCTAAAAATCACCTTTCTGCATGTTGTCTCTCATGTAAGTCTCAGTTCATAAGAGTAGAAATCAAGTAGTAAGTAGTAACTCCCACATGTCGAGCAGATTCGCCATTTGTATGCGATGCGCTTTGGGAAAGGATTGTATCCACTCCAGGACGTCCCCTGCAAAATACACCTGCCGTCATCGTTAAGTGTAACGAATGGTTCACAACTGTCCCATAACCATGAGACATATTGCCAGGGTTTCTGTTCCACAAAGTAGACAAACGACCTCTTAGAGGGAATGCGGGTACTTGCGTGGGTCATATAAAAGCTCTTTTTGAAACCCACTCCTTTTATGGATAAAGGCAACCCCCAGAAAAACGGACACTTGTAGGGTTTTATTGCAGAGAGCCTTAAATGTTAAGAAACATTTTGCGATGCATCCAAGAGGTAAAATGTTGAAGAAATTACTATAAAGGAGCTTGTAATAATATCAAAGTATGGGCGAACTTAGACTTCCACCGTGGCTTCAAATATATATTATTTTCTTATCAATCAGCGACCAGTATTTAGAACATTATTACGTTTGAAAAGCATTGTATTACGGGTAACTAAATGATGATAGCGTATGGATTTCAGCAGCTTAAAATGATGAATATGATTCTATTGCCATATCTTAGAACACTAAGGAAGATGATCGCAAGTTTTATGCACATTTTCGTTTGAAAGCATTCACATAAAACATCGCCCTAACACTGTTAGTTCTGTTGTAAATGAACGCAATAGATGCTGAAGACTCTTGGCGCAACAGCTTCTTGCAAGGAGAATGCTATTCTCATAAAGCGCAGATACTTTGTTAAATCACAGTTTTCTTTTAGCAATGGCATTCCGTCAGCTTAAATATTACTTGCACTGATAATCTATTCATCGTTACAGGCAAATTCTCGTATATTAAAAGTTCGTATCTCTTAATAGCAGCGTTGTTCTACGAATATTCACAAAATGGTCTTAAACAATCATCTAAATAGGGGTGCTTTTTATTAAAATCTGCCTGATTATGATCAATTGAGCTTATCAGTACAAGTATGTAGTACACTGTGAGTCAAGTGTTTGATTGGAAATGATGGCAAACACGTTTTTGTGTGGGGTCTACAAAGAAATTAATGAATTTGGAGCATCGTTCCTTCATTAAGGCCAAAGCACACTAAGAATATAAAAGAAATTTATGAGGAATTAAAAGATGAATATGGTGATGTTGCACCATATATTATAATATTAAATTTGGCCAGGCAGATTAAATTGGCTCGGAGTACATTGAAGACTACCTACATACAGGGAAGCCTCTTCAAAATCAGTGTTTCAGGGTTATTAATAGCCCATTTCAATGGCAAGGTTGTCACAATCGTTCATGTCCATATGACATTGCCAAAGGCCAGTTCCCGATGGATATCCGGAATATTGGTCATGAAAGCTGAAAGCTTGGCGCCAGGTATTCAGCGAGAAGAGTTTGCACCTCCTCCAAGAAAATCCAGATGACTTTTCTCAAAGATGACCCAGAAGCCAAACAAGAGTTGTGTAATTGAAGTGTAAGGGCTCTCCAATCCTCAAAAAGTTCTGGCCGTTGGAAAATTAAAGTCAACCATTTTTTATTTTTGGGGTTACAAAGAGATTTTTTTGTTGGAATTCATACCACACAAGTCCTTTATCACTGAAGAAACCTGAGCTTCAACGATGAAATTGTTACAAGAGGCTATCAAAGGGAAAACTTAAGAAAACTGACAGCGGATGTGTTGCTGCTTCACGATCATGCATTTTGGCACACATCCGAAAAAGCAAGGGGTAGTAATCAAGATTTTGACTTCTTGGCACTTAATCATCCATCCCATAGTCCAAACCTTTGTCCAAGTTATTATTATTATTAATGTTATTGTTATTATTATTATTATTCTTATTATTATTATTATTATTATTGGAAACCTTAAGATGTTCTTATGTGAATGAAATTTTTCCAACGTTGATGCCGTGAAGAAGACCAAGACATATCCTACTCCAAACGGTTTAATCACTGAGGAGTAGTGGATTAAGTATGTGAAAGTCAAGGAAAATTACACAATCAGGTTTTATTTTCACAGGGTAAATAGCACCGAACGTACCTAATATATTAATGATGACAGCACCATCAAGTTAAATTCAATTCATCAAGGTCACTTCAAGATAGGTTCTGGTATCGTAATTTCCGAATTACATGCTAGTTCACTTCATAAAGAATAGATTTGTGGGTAACAATCACAGCCAATAAAATAGGCAGCACAACTTGCATAATATGAGTTATCTTCATGATAAATTCATTCTGCAAGATCATTTTTTCCCACAGTATATCAGATAAGTTACAGTTTTCTGTAAACTATGTTGAGTTTCTAGGAAAGTACATGTATTCTATATTTTGGACTTTGCATATAACACGCCCTTAAGCTTATTATTGTGCGTGTTTATGCCATTAATTCAGTGAAAAACTGGGTCGGGGAAGATTGATGACTTTTGGTCATCCTGCAAACAGTGTATACAGGCAAACCCGCATAACAACAGAGGTGAAGAAGTTGCCGCTGCGAAACGGGGATATCTGTCCTCGTCCCAGTTTATGTATTTTGGTCATTGCTGGGTAACAGTTAATGAGTTGCTAAGTATTATGGATTGTTTTCGAACCCGACGGAGGGTGAAGCATTTTTCACTATATCATCAGTTCCATCGAGTAATGGAAGTTATGTAAATCCTATATATTGTTGACCACATCACCTTCACTTGTGACCTAAATCTCAAAGTTTTATACCGCAACTCCCTGTAGTATCTAGGCACCTATATACGTATCTTTATTGTAAAGTAATGACGTTGTTGTAAAGGAAGGGAATTATTAACCTATAAGTACTTAGTGAAATGTCTTAAGCACAGTGATTCTTAAACCTAAATTACATTGTTAAACCTTGATTTACATTCTTCTCAAAGGCATTTACAGCCCTTTGAATCCCTACATCACATGATATCATTGGTAGAGTGCAGTATTGCGGGGGGAGGGGAGGTATGTGATCAGCACAACTCATTCCGCCGATCGCTATTCGTGGCTTACGAGATCAAAGATCGCCATCATCAGACAGCTTCCCAAGTGTTCTCATGAGACTGGGTGGACCCGGGTCCAGACCTTCCTAATTCAGAAAAAATCTTAAGTAGGTACAGGGATTCGAACCCGGTCCTCTCGGCCAGTAGTCAGCAACGCTAACCACTAGACCAAGGAGGTGATCCGATCTACATTATCAGTACCTATTAAAAGAATGTAATACTGGTTTCTTGTTAGTAAATGTCGTTACTACGAATACGCCGTTACTTAATTTGGTAGAGAAATTCTAGATGCACGTCTTTTATTCGTACGTACTCAACGCATTCTTCGTAATATGGACATGTTATTCAAGCGTCTGCAATTATTATTTTATTTTTGTGGCTGTTGTGAAGGAACGAAGAAAAAAAGAGAGAATGTTTTAACTTTACCACAGAATCTAAAATTACTCAAAAACAGAAATTTGGGTGTAAGATCTGAAATGCAAAACGCTCAAGATGCAAGCAAAAGAGAAACGATTTGCAAAGTCAGTTTTATTATTAGCCATTTAAGTTGTACTAAAAATATGTTCACAAAATACTCCGGGGTAGAACATCATTCTTTAACTTTACCCCTGTAATCGCACTATATTGATGTGTGGAAAATTAGATTGCAGCTAAAGAAATATTGACGTCTGGCGACTTGGTATTCACGGTAATTATAGAATGGACTGAATTCTTTTCAACTAAACTACCTTCCCTGAGCTAGAGCTCAGACTTTTCGATTCTCGGCCCTGTTTCTCATTCATGTTTCTGGTTTCAATTTTAGCATTATAGGGTTGTGTGCATACTACAGAAATGTTCATATTTGTTGCGAATTCTCCTATTAATAAGTTGCTGACACGTCCTAATTGTGATTTTTTTCTTATGTGGAACAAAATTTGCTTGGAGCTTAGAGAAAACTGCTTTTTATATTGAGATACTAATATGTTCTTGATAAGTTGGAAAAAATAAATAGAATGAATAAAAATGCATAGAATATATTACTCTGCAGCAATAATTCATTTACTTAACAAAGAGAGAGGGGGGTATAAGAGAAAAAAGAATTCAATCAAGGTAGAGAAAAAACATACCTTTGAATAACATTTTATAATATTACATGTCACTATTTGTGAAGAGGAAAGGCCATAAAAGAGAGAAATATAAATAGTAGATGTCTTAAGGCCTGTTAATTGTGATAATAATAAGAGCGAGTTTGTACGAAAGAGCATATTTTAATATTTGTTTTATGAATCAAATAAGTTTTTAATTTTATTGTCCTAAAGTCCGGTTCTTTAGCTCTGTGATACCTACCGCCTTTCTTTAAGCATTGCACTGCCAGAAGCTCTGACCCGAACTTGTTATATGGACATAGATGTTATTCCAAAGATGCCGACAAGGAGTGTTTTTCTCCCTTTGTTCATCCAGAATGTTTCTGAGCAAGGTAAAGCCAGAATTGTAGTGCTAAAATCATCTGTCGTGAAAGCCGACCGCCCGCTGGAAATTAATCTTGACAGCAGACGCATTCAGAATGAGGAGAGTCCAGCAGAAAATTGCCTGCGTTTTAATTCGCTGTGGTTCAGCATAATTACGTTGCCACAACCTTTGCACTCGAGAAGCCTGCTGATTGTTTTTCTGTAGCTCGTTAATGTCTGCCGCTGCACCTAGAGGCTGAATTGGCGCCGTGACAGTGCGGGACGATCGGAAAGTAAGCATGAGTATATTCCATGTTTTTGTAACTTAGTTTCTCTTTTGTTTATCTCTTTATTTTTGTTAATTTTATTAATGCTTATTTTTTCTTCACCGTTGCTGTTTGTTTTATATACTTTTCTCCATTCTTTTTATCATTTGTGTGTCTGTCTTAGCGGTAATATTATATCGCACTAATAGCATTTCAACTAGAAGATAAAGATTCGATCTCAGGAATCGAGCATGGGATATGAGTACGGGATACTAAATATGAGTTGTTTTTATTCCATCATTCGACCCTCGCGTTCATTTTACTTCCGCCGTATTCTTCTTTTTAACAGGGGCAAAAGAAAAGAACGCAGTGATCTCACAAAGTTGGCCGAACAAGCCTGAAACGGGTTTGTTTCCGTGGTGGAAGGTGAGGCCCGATTCTGCTGTTTTGTGCCTATTCTTGCACGGGAGAAGGATTGGAAAGAAATGATTGCGAATTAATCAGAGAGGATTCGTAGATGTCTTAATGGTTTTACTTGATTGGTCCTCTCTGTCATGCTACTCAACGCGTGGCTTCTTAGACCACGAAGCTCACGTTGCTGGCCCGCGAACTGCATCGGAGGCGGAAGCAAAGGTGATTGTTCCGTGGTATCAACGCCCAATGTGGCCGCGTAGGCATGCCTCGCCGCGTAACTTCCAACTGACGCCTGAAGAATGCAATGAGAATGCCTGAATAAGAATGCCTAGAGGATGTTCCCCTATTATGTTTAATTTACACGTAGTGGCGTCGCTTTCTAAGCTTACACGGAGGTTATTACCGAGACCCACGGAAGCTGAATTTTTGAAATCTTTGTTTTTTAATTGGTGAGCGCTAGCTCACTTTTCCGCGCCATTCTTAAACTTTCGAGCATAAACTCGTGTTGTTTGCTATTTGAAGGATCGTGTTTTTGCTAACCGGTAAAGCCCATCGTCTTCTTACGTATCTTTTGGAATGTTAACGGAACAACTCTTCTCTGCGCTACTGGGGAATGCAAAAGTCCTTTTGTCCTGAGTAGCCGGCACCAGTTCATTGTTTCTATTGTGTGTGTCAGGCTTGGTCGTCTCCAGGCAAGAAAGTCGCATAAAACCGATTAAGCCATTTATTAATATTCCTTTTATCAGATGCCATTTGTCGAGGATTAACTCATGGAAATCACGTTGAACATAAGTAATTGATTTCAGTTACCGTACCAGAGAAACTTGGTGCTTTCCGTTGCGTACTGACATGATGATTGGCGAGGAAGATGGCACTCGGCTAACGTGTCGTTTCACAGCTCATAGGCTTAACTACATTTTAGCACTAGATCCATTCTTTTACTTCAGCGACTCTCAAACTTTCTTTGAGCGAGGAACTCTCGCTGCACACCCCTAACATTTAACTTTAAATTTTAAATCAAATTGGCATCTAATACTTAAAATTGTTCATCAGTGGTGCACAAATATAAAAATATAAACAGATAAATAAATGCACTCTTTCCACTATTGTTTTATTGTTATAGTGCTTAATGCAACAACAACAACAACAATAATAATAATAATAATATAACGTTCAAAAAGTATATAAATGCACAAAACCTTAATATGAATTATTAAAATATGACTGCACAACATAATTCGTAAATTTTAATGCATGAAAGGAATTTTACTTACAAACCGTGTTAAATTCGGGTTAACTGGAGGAATTTGTGTTCTGAATTTTATTTATGTATTTTCCAAACGGTTTCTATACTTTTTTTTTTTAGATAAATGGGTGCAGAGAATGATTTTTAACACAAGTAAGTTGTCACAAAATGCATTCTTTGATTGTCTGGTTAGCTGCGAAAGATGTATGCCGTTGCCAAAAACGATGGGAGTATGTGTGTTCTGAAAACAACAGAGGGAATTTGACCTAAGTTGGACGCTGGTTGCTGGGCTATTTCCTAGCCTATTAGGAAAAATTCTTCCAGAAAAAAAAAGTGGATTCTACTTTACTAAAAAAGTATAGCTTTCGTTCACGTAATTCGTTGTTTGTATCTATACATTAACAGTAATCTAATTTTCGTGGACTCCAGTTGGAGAGCTGCTGTTTTTCATTAATAGAGCAATAGTTTTCCAGATGGATATTGCACTCTCAACCGTTTTTACAATGATTAGATTAATGGGAAAATAAATTCCATTAAATGTAACGTTTAATTTGATTTTTTTATTTCATTTTTACTCATAAGCAGAGTTCAGTATTTTGAAGGAAATACTTTAATAAGGATAAAGTCTGGTCTGATATTTATTAAATTCTGTATGTAAGATTTAACGTTTTTCTTTGTTACACTTTAGCTTGTTTATAATTATGTTCTGAAGTTCTTTTATTTAGGATTTCTGGATGCTATTCGTATGATGAACGAATGCATCACTTAGTTAAGGCATTCTAATGCGGACTAATCTTAGACGATAGTTACCTTTTATTCCCTTCTTCGATTAAGATGCTTTTAGCATCTAAATCGAGCGTGTTGTATGAATTCCCACATCATCCTATGCTATACGATTGACTTACGCAGTACTTTAAATGAAGGCATATTCTTCTATTTTGACGGGCACCACATTTTCTTTCTTTACTGGCTTGAAAAACTTCATATTGCGAGCGAGTCTGCTCTGTTCTAAAATACACGATGAGCTTGTCAATTACTGCATAAGTTAGGGTAAAATTTATGTAAGGCATGGGAAAAGTTTAATCACACTGGTAAGTTTTATGCTAAATGTAGCTTCGTTTTTTTAGATACTTTCTCGGTGTTAAGCCCGCTACATGAAAACAAGATCTTGCCAGTGATAAAACACGCTGTTTTTTTTCCCCCAAACTCTTAAAGTTTTTTCATCACCTCCTCGTTGACAACACATACTCACTACTAGCACCATAAGCACGTGCCAAAAAAACCCAAAAGGCGGAGCGTTATCGTTTTGGGTTATAGGAATATTGTGATGTGTCTTTCTTCATCTGCTAAAGTCCTCAAAAAGTTGATGCTGAATTCAACAGCAGTTTCCTGATGTGCAATACAATGGTGGAGAAATAGTTTTCATTTCATTTTTCAGTTTACGAAACATCCTATACTGCTACAGTGATCTTTTGTGCTCTTTGACACTATATTCTCACCAAAAGGCGTTATTTCAATAAAATCAGCAGGGGACTAACATTTTCACGTATAGCCTTATAAAGAATGTAAATTTTTAGACTTTTTTTCCCCATAAAAACAATAAATAATAGCGGCGGCAGTCTTTTCTGCGGTAGTTATATTGACACCTGGTCAATTGCTTCTACCTGATGTTTGTTTAGAGGTTTCGCATGAGAAGCAAGCCGGGAACACCTACAGAGAGTCAAATGTAAATTTAGGAACTTCGCCCCATGCTAGGAGTGGGCGGATCTTCAAACATTCCCGGAGAGAAATAAAATAAACACCTCCA
This sequence comes from Metallyticus violacea, assembly GCA_030762175.1. NCBI lineage: Eukaryota > Metazoa > Arthropoda > Insecta > Mantodea > Metallyticidae > Metallyticus > Metallyticus violacea. The sequence goes on along the minus strand of CM060842.1, from coordinate 78,488,612 downwards.
CCAGTGGTTTCCAAAGTAAATATAATTCTAAGGCTAATATTCGTTGGGCTTCATAAGGGCTAAGGGAGCAGGGGTTTGAAAATAACTGTCACATTAGCAGGCCATGATGGGGAAATTTGTGTAGTACGCTTATCTGACTACGCTTTGCTGAAATTGAATAGATGAAACTTTTCAATATTTTCCTCGCGCTGTAACGCATTTGTCATGAAGCTGATGTTACTTATCTGTATTTCAGTGCTTATTATCAACGTCATTGATATCTTTTTGTACTTCTATTGCTTCACTAATAGAAATAATAACGCTTTAAATTCCGCACGCTCTAGTGTATGAAACCAGCTTTTTTATATTTAGAATGCTTTTCATCGAACATGAATTATGAGTCTGACCCGACGAGGTCAGACAAAATGCGCTACGTGTTGCAAGATTATTTCTTTTGTGGGAGTTGAATCCATCAATCCTGAACCTCACATCTCTCTTCCAAATTGAAAGTTCATATTTCCATTAGAAAATGATTTACGAATTCCAGGTATCTTGAAGAATTAAAATAAGGTTAGTGCGGGATTTAAGAAAATACTGTAATTAAAAACAATTTTACATATGAACAGAGTTGTTCAAACATTCGTTTGTAGAAAACGTGCATATTTATCATTCACGTCACAGAGAAAAATAGTTGTATAACTGCATTCAGTACGTCAGTGCGAGGTTTTATTACTCCAAGAGCCTGAACTAAAACATACCACAGACACTGTTAAAAAAGAATGGCTTGTGTTATTTGAATTTTGAGTCATTCATTTGGACCCAATACACTATGAACCAACTTCGAACATTTTGCCTTTAGGTTAGAGCAGTGCTCATTGCTGCCTGCGGGTATTGAAAAGTGGCGCTAACACAACCATAACAGGTTTTTTTAACTATTTTAAATCGTTTTACCTATTAACTTTATGAAAGGAGGTGCTGATATTGGCCACCATCGTTGTCCATATATTTTTGGGTTTGTTTTGCTTACGATATAGTTTGTTTACCATAGAGATAAGACGCAAAGGGTCCGGGAATCGAGTAGGCCCAAATTCTTAATAAATAACTGTGCTTTTTTGAAGCTGTCTTTCAATTTCTCTCATCAAATTATTTGCAGTATAAACTGCGGCAAAGTTTTGTTGAAAAAAAAAAAATGCGAAATCACACTCTCTGTCAGTTATTTCTCTAAAATAAAAGGGGGGGGGGGTTATGCCACGGCTATTTTATATGGTTTTTAACTTTAACAATTTAATTGCGCTTTGTTTAGAGCCATAAGAAATGCCGTTTATTGTGTAATATTTTAACGATGACCAATGTCATCTAATATTTCTTCGGTGAGAAGTCCAAGCTTTATGTTAAAGTTTTAAGACCGAATAAACACTTCCCCTGGCCTTTTATTATAAAAGTTATTATGGGTTTTTTACAGCTTGGAACTTTTACACCCAGGCAATTTCTTCAAATCGTCTTTGAACCTGATGGGCTGTCTGAGTTAACACATATGACTCACATGGTGCAATAGAAAGTACCATTACTGAGCCATTATTCATTTTGATTAGATGCAGAATAAAACACCACCCGTAATAAGTGAACTGAACTCATTCATACTTAGTAGCACACTGACAGCCAGAAGTTAGCGTGACCTTGTTCCAGTCAATGAAAAGACATCGCAATTTGGATCCCCCATACTTGATTTTTATGCAATACATACACAATTTGAAAAAAAAAAATCATTCCCAGATTCTTTGTGACGATCGGAGTCATCCCCAGATTCTACGTGTGGATCGGGGCACTTCGGGGATGCTTGTAAACCCTGTATTCACAACGCGCATGCAGCGACTGGCACACTGCAGTGGGCGCTTTGCCTGTGAGCATAATGGCCACAATCATAAGCATCGGGAAAGAAAACATTAGGGCGGAGTAGAACTGGCCAAGCGGTTTAGAAGTCAATTGTTCTATGTAAGCTCCTGAGTTCAAATCTCACAAAACATTTTTGTTTTATTTTTTTTATGACATGTTAGCTCTGTGGCAGAGTGTGCAGTGATCCCATAGTTAGAACTCACGCAATAAGCACTTTTTAAATAAGCCTTTGTAACATATGGCAAATTACTTTTGTAATATTGTTTCCCATTTACAGCAAGCTTTAAGGTTAACATATTATATTATAATATGTTATATATGTTATATATGTATATGTATATAATATTATAATATGACATCATTAATATATTGTGTTTTAAAATATCATTTGAGTTTTATGGCATTGCAAACTAACCTATTCTTTACAAACAACTAAATAAATATATGGACAGAAACCTTTATCTTCAAAATACATAGAAATAAACACAGATTAACTTCGGGTGTATGAACCCTCAGTGTATATGTTAACTGCCTTCAATCTTCGGGACATTGATGATGTCACATTTCTGCAGTAATGTGAACGAGAGGCTACAACATTCTAGATTTCTTGAATTTGTGCCGCTAAGCCACCTTGTTCGTGCATGTCAGGAAATGCGCTTGCAGCATATCACACTAAGATAGAAGAAAAAAGTCTGAAAGGAATATTAAAATATTATAATATAATATGTTAACGTTAAAACTTGCTGTGAATGGGAAACAATGTTACAAAACTAATTTGCCATATGTTACAAAGGCTTATTAAAAAGCGCTTAATGCGTGAGTTCTAACTACGGGATCACTGCAAACTCTGCCACAGAGCTAACAGAACACACTCACTGGTCAGGATTTTCAGTGCATGCCCATGTAACACAACTGCTGTAGTGGATATATAGCTTTCCTGGTTACCTTGTGAACCGCGCGCCGTTTTTTGTCAGAGAGTGTACTGTGATAGAAATTTACAGAGTATCCTTTCTGCGTATGATTAGTGTATTGTTTAACTATCTGATGACAATTCTAATGACCTGTGGTCAAAACTATTATTGCAGCTCTGCTTGATGTCTACAAGTGTAGTAGACTTTCGTCGTGGTGAGAAAGCATGACGATGTCCATAATGGGGTCAATGGCGGAATGAATGACATGAGAAATCTGAGCACTGGGAGGAAACTGGTCCATATGCCGTTTATGAGCACTGAAACCAAACTCAGACTGTCTCGGTGAAAGACGAGCGATATAAGTATTCGATAACGGGTGCAGTAAATGTTAGTTATTTTTCAATTTTATTAAATTTTATATAACATTAATAGTGAGTTTAAGCATCTTTCAACTAAAGCTGGTGTAATTCGGTAATAGTGCCAAATACAAAGGCCCGTAGCTTCTTTATGGGCCGGCCAGTTGAAACCGCGGCGATATTTGTTGTATCTAAGTTGCTGAGAAGAACCAAATATGGCATCTTGACTAGATATTTCATGGAGCGGCCACTTTGCACCTATTATCGGCATGTTCCCGGAAACACTGGCGCCAGTGTGTTATGTGGGTGGAATATGTTGTGGCTGACTTCGCCGCTACACTCTGGCGGTTAAATGGGGCCCCATTTTCGCCCACGTACAGTGATTCCCAGTTCCTAATAAAAATAAATGTTGATTGAAACAAGGCTATTAATAATTGAAGTAAGCACATCTCGTTCGATTTAGCGCACTTTACACCCATTTTCTTCCTCCACTTGTCTCTATCCTGTCACCGTGCTAGCAACTTCTTGTCTTTCTAGTTCTGTTGATTTTTCATATTTAATTTGGTCTTCGTGTGCGTTTCTTCTCAGTTTTAACACCGTTAAAAGCTTTACATCATCCTCTTGCCGTGTGCAAATAATTTTCAGAATTTCGGCAATCTGCACAATTGTACTTTAAAGGGATTCTCCACCCCTCCCTCTTGTGTCTTTCTACATTTCTAAAATCTATTTTAGACTTTTGAACTATATTTCTATTTAATATAATTATATGAATTTTTATTTCGCTTGAAATTTTCCGTTCATCATTGTTATTTATTATTTCGTATATGATATCCTACTCTTTTTCTCAATTTTTATAATTGTTCTTAGATATTATCCTGCAAAATCTTATCTTCGTAGTAAATCGCTACATATTCTATATCGAGACTACCTTTAAAGTTTTTCTGACTGAAGTATAATATATGCTAAAAATGAGCAACGCTTGATGATTGCAAGGTCCCAACATTACGTGACAGAGCAGTAATAACGTGGTAGAGGAGGTCCAGGCAAAGCGAATAAGTGAACATTAACTCCAGTAGGCTTTATTCTAGGGTCCCTTATAATAATAATAATAATAATAATAATAATAATAATAATAATAATAATAATTTGTTGTACCAACTCTTCAACATAATTTAGTAAAATAATAATCATTTTACTTTATTAATACGAATGGTATGACTTAACGACCAAAAGAGTGCTAATTATGAGCTTTGTCTATATCTCTGCTCAAATTGAATAATGTACTCAATTTTATTAATGTATTTACATTTAAATTTAATGATAATAAATATAAACACAATATAGAACATTATGTGTACAGATGATATGAGTTCGTAAATAATGTAATTGTGTTAATAAAAGAAACTTGTTCATCGGTTCAAAATTTACGAAACTAGTTTTTGAAAAGTTATTTCATTCAATTTTTTCTGTAATTTCAGAATTGAATGGCAGATTTCAAATATTTGCTTCATCTGATCATACTTCTCTTTCATTTTTGTATCTTACAGTCCAAATAAAAGTGGCCGGGCAAAGCTGATAGCTGCCCCAAAGAGGCCGTAATTTCACTTGAGTTTATGTCAATGTAACCGTTGATAATATTTTTATAATTACGGTACTTTTTAAGTAATAGCATTGTTTATAAATTGCGATAAACAAACAAGAAGTTTTTAAACATCTGTTTTCTACACAGGTTTCATTTACCTTAATACATTTTAAGAAAACAGTCGGACTTTTTCAAACATAGCCTACTCTGTTGTCTCACAAGCTCTAATGGCGCCAAACGTAGTTCCAGCAACAGAATCTTGTTAGGATTACTACCCAACATAGCAGCATGTTCTATTGTTAACGTTTTGAAGAAATAAGAGCGCTGTTCAAAAACATACTCATTTCATACTTTTGATGATCTTCACCAAGCAGTCCGCACATTAGATGCAGTGTTTCTGTCAGTCTTCATAGACATGCTGGAAACATGTCCTTCAGGTCACTTTCGCAGCCTTCACACTGCCGCTGAAGATGAAAAAAGCCTTCCACAAAGATGTTTCTTCAATTGGGGAAAGGTAAAAAGTCACTCAGGGTTTAATCTAGACTACAGGGGAGTGAGGAACACTTCACATTGTTTTTGTGGGATATTCAGCAACAGCATTTGCGATATGCGTCCGTAGATCATCGTGGTGCAGCATCCAGCTTGTTGTAAGCAAATGTCTTTTATGTGAGACGTGACATTCCAGAGTTTTCAGGACATCTCTGTGGTATTTGCCAGTTACAGTTTGTGTGTTAAGGTACGACGTACTGCCATCATTTCTTGAATATCGAAAAACGAGATGACCGTAACGTTACCAGCACAAACAACAATTTTTTATTATGTTGGTGTTGGTAATGGAAGTTTCCTCATAGCTTTGCTGCTTGCTCTCAGGATCGAAATGATGCAGCAAGTTTCATCAGCAGTGATTACATTTGAAAGAAATTTGGCATCTTCCTGTATCATCAACTTGAACCGACACGCGAACATTCTTTTGTTCAGGAATCAGTAGTGTACGAACCCACCTTGCGCAAACACCTCTCACGTGCAACTTTTCATTTACCAATATGTGGGCGGCATCCACTAATACTTTCAGTATTTGAAAGTGTTGTTAATGTTATTCGTCCTCAGCTGAAGATTTGTTGAAATGAAAGCAGAATTTCACAGCAGAATATTGTCTGTCGCGTGTTACCTTCATTATGCTGCAGACAGAATTGAACATGTCTGAACTTGCACGCTTCTTACAGGTGGTAGCTGGAAGGGACAACAGTGAAACTAGTACCACGTGCATATTACGCATTAAGCTAACAAAACATTGTAAAGTTAAATTTTAGCGCAAGAAATAATGTCTGTAAAGAAATGATCATCCTTTATTGAGCAATCCTCGTACATAGTATTCGCTTAGCCCGGGCCACTTCAGGAGGCTAAGCAAAACTTGCCTCTAGCCTGGACCATGTAATGAAAGCAAGCACGATCTCTGTCTCTTGTGAGCCTTCGAGTATATCTTCACACCGAGTGCTCCTATTAAAGGGCTCTGCTTCTGCATTTTAGAGCGAAATGACTTTGGTATTGAAACATACGGGTAACGATGTTGAAATGTTTGCGCAACTCAGCATTAAACAGTGACAGATAATATTTAAATTAAAGAATAAGATATGTAATTGGAAAGTTAATGAGTGGTTTATTGCGTCATTGCCGCTGCTGAGCTTGTTTAAGGGAGACAGTCGGTCTCACGAGCACCTTGTTCCCACAGGCTCGTGCTGGCAAGAAGAATGTACCAATTAACGCGTCCTTTGAGCCGGATACAGCTATTCTGACCAAATATGTATAGTCCTCGCTTTATACATGTTCCTTGTGACAGTTAATTGCATCGGTACAGCGTGGTTACTAACTCACGCTTCTTATGTAACTGCAGCCTGTTGTAATTATTATTATCCCTTTCGTAATGTTACGCCAGGGTACCACAACACAGCTGTAAGCCTGAGGGCTGCTAAGGCCGCATTTTGGAAAACACCCTTCGACTTAACGTCTCTGTGTTATCATTCCATTACTTTACCAAAATTGATTACATTTGCCTATGCTTTTAAATTCGCGTATTTTCTGTAGGGATATTTAAACAACTAGAAACAAATAAGGATTCTTTGTATGCATTATATAGAGCCATTTTTTCGGTGCCAGAGTGTTTGTGGTTTATAGCGTTTTCAGTTAATTGAATAAGCAACACGGTTTGATATGAAAGAGAACAAGTTTAGTGTTGTAAACCACTTTATTTTTCTTCCAGACTCAACGTACTTGCTCCAACGTTTTTCCAGATTCGTGATTCTCGCAAAATCTCGTTTATCTCCTGTATGACCTCTTCATTTGACTTAAATTAAGGTCCAGTCAGTAAAGTATTGAATTTAGGAAACAGATGGTAAACTGAGGTAACATGATCAGGTGAATAGGGTGGATGCGGAAGCATTTCAAATCGTAATTAGGTCAATTTGTCTACAGTAAGGCGGCTTGAATGCACTGGCACAGTGCCATGACGAAACACCACCTTTGTTTGCCATTCCCGGGCGTTTTTCCGCGATCGCTGCCTTCATTCTCTCCAAAACGATGCATATGTCCAGTAACGGGTTTCGCCACCTCAAGGGATTTCTATGAGCGTTCCAAAAAACGGAATCCAGAATTTTTCCACAGGATGGAACGAATTTTAATTGTATTATAAACAATATATTTGTAAGAAATATGTGACGCGCTCATTTATTGAAAACATAGCGGAATAAATTTGCGGAACGAAAATAAATTCGCCCTACTTTGAATTCAGCTTTACCGAGTGACACCGATGTTACCCTACTTGGGCTAACTCTGGAGGCGAGCCACTATTTTGTCTGCAGGGGTACATAAATGTAATAAAACAACCAATTAAGTTGTCTTGCTTCATTCTAAAAATTTGATAGGAACTGCCTGCCTACATTATCAAATTTGCAATGTCATCATTTGGGTAATGAAAGAAATGCAGCATATTTTTCGTACGTGTTTCATATGCCATTGCAACATTTTTAAACATTTTCTTCCTTAAGCAAAACTGATGCAGTTTAAAAAACCTTTTCCTTTGCCATCGATGTTGGAACTTTCGACGAACGTACCATATTTTTCCTGCATTATGTCAGCCTTTTGTGATTTGCCGACACAGTTTGTGCACTGATCTATCAAGCCTAGAGTGGAAACAAGGTGATTATGTCGATCTGTATCTGATGGAATGCAAAGTAGCCAGTAACCTGTTTTACGTGATTTACTGCTCTGATGATGCGAAGGTGGTAATTTACGGTGAGTAGCGTCGAATGATTACCTTCAAGATGTATTTCTTATCGTAATGCTTGCTTAAAAATCTTTAAGGTTACTGAGGCATGCTGTTTGCAATTGAAACGCATGCACAACGCGGGTTATGCTGCACGTTGGGAGAGGGAATATTTCAGAAATGGGTACAGAACCGAAGAACAATTTGAGAAATTTATGTACGAGTATATATGCTTTTGTTACCAATGGAGGTGAATATAGGATGAACAAAATGGTGACAAATTTTGAAACTTTATTTTGTACAATTTTTTTTTTAACTATTTATTGTAAATTAGCCCCAGGCTAAATATGAAAATCTTATGCAAACCGAAACGTACAAAATAAAAGCATTAAAAAGTACCAGTTGTTGCTGCATTGTACCAGCTATAAAATCATCCATTCAGACAAGCTGAGGTTCTTGTATGTTGATTGAGATATATAAATTTTATGCAATATAGAAGGAACATATTTTGAAAAATTATTTATTATTTTATCGCTGAAAATGCCACTCTATAAAACAGTACGAAGAATTGTGTAGTGTAGTATTTTATTATTAATTTTCTATTTTTAGTGGGAAGTTAAATTCATGTAATGCAAAGTTGCACACTGAAATATTGTGAACAATAATAACATTTACTCAACCATTATACTGTTATACTTTCATCTAAACAAGCGGTGTATTGTAATGGCATGTTTATGAATAGACTATAGTACTGTTTCTTAGTAGAAAATTTGTGCTCCATATTTTGCTTATTATTGGTAGAACTGTTATTGTGGTAAGTCTGTAATGCATGGTCATCATTTCAACTTGGCATGTTTATTCTTTTATCAGTATCCTAATATAACACACGATATTAAGATGTTATGAAAATAATTAAAACTTATGGTACCCGTACTAACCCCAGAATCGCCGTATAATATTTAGGAATAGGCAGCCTATATTACACTCTGAAAGGGTCGGGAAAAGCAGCAGTTAATTTGAACAGTCATCAGTACCTGAGTATTGAAAACGTGTTACAGATACTTGCAATATTTTTCTTTTAAAGTGGTTCTCTTTGTTTTACTGACTCATTGCATATCTGAACACTTTACCCGTGAACTGACACTAAGTTCAACAGGCCAGAATCACTAATAACTAAAAGAAATTAAATTTAATGTAGGTACATAAGTAAAGACATTATTAATAACTGAGCATCGTTTGAATACTAATTATGAAGCTTGGTGGGCAATTATATTACAGAGCAATTTAAAGGGGGCGGGGCACATAACATCTAATTTTATCCATTCCTAAAACCCATGCAAGAAGCAACCAATATGACATGCAAGGCATTAAAGTACACGAGAGTATAACTTGAAAAAAATGTGTCTGATTCTGGGATAACCTGTACAAGCATTTTGATCAACATCAGTGTCGGGGAACCAATCTCTTCAGATAGCAAAGAAATGGTGTGGAAAATATTGTAGACAAGGAACATACTACTTTTATTAGTGAAATATTAATAGAACATACAAATAAACGGAAAAAAAACAACATGTAATTCTCCAACTTCAGTTTTTAATGTTTAAACAATGTCAAAAATTTGAACACTGTTGTAAAACTTTTTCGGTAGCGGGAGCCACCCACACACATGCGCAATATGACAACCAACAAGGATAGTATAGACATAGAGGAGAATTAATTGTTACAGTGTAACTGTTTATTAAATATTTTAATAAAAATGTGCAACAAGTAGATAAGCGAGAGTGCTACAACAGCTCTTCAATTGTTTGTATTTACAACTCTTGACATGTAAGGCAGTTTAGACAATTGATATAAGAAATATAAACGACAGCAGTTTTTATCTGTCACATTCCTTCTATGAATAGGAACAAACTTTAATGACTTTATTTTGGATGCATTGGGATACTTGGTTATTCAGACCATTAATAATTTGAGACTGAATATGTATTATTATTTCTTAAGCTACATATTACTGATTATTTTACGCTTTAAGAACGGTTTACATTCACTTCTATTGATGCCTTCCACTTTGCCCTGACTCTTAACAGAACATGACGCTAGCGCAGTCGTGAAGTGATGCCGGCAAGAAGCCACAAAGACAGAAACATCTTTCATAGGCTGTAATGTTAATGGACATAAACAAAATAAAGGTATCTCCAGTTTCGTAGATATAACCTTCTATTCCTCCTCACTTGTCGCTAGCTTGACGTCAATCCAGCTCGGTGAACGCTCACATTCTCGCTTGCTTATTGTCGGCAGCATTCGGTTATAATCAATGATAATTCCTGCCTTACACGTCGACAGACGTAAATTAAAAACAAATCATACATTATACTGTTAGTGTAATGTATGATTTGTACTGTTAGTATAATGTACTTCTCTGTTTTACTTAGATAAGTGTTGAGCATTAACTCTCTACGCTAATGACTTTAGGGATCATCAAGAGCAAACAATGGGTGATTTATGTACTCCATCTTTCCAGAGAGCAGGAATGCTTAAAGCGACCTGAAATTTATCCTTTTACATTTAAGGGAAACACTAAAAACCTCAATGTGTGGTTTGGAACGACAGAACTGCCAAGACTTAGGCTGCTACTGTTTTTTTTAAATACCATTTAACGCCAGTTTTTTACTGCTGAGGCAACACGGGTGGTGGGCACTGGTGATACATGAGATGATGTGATATATTGGGAAAGGATTTTTATTTTTAAGGAAGGAAACGTTCCAGGCCAAAGTTTAGGGTACCTTTCCGGCATTTGCCATTTATGAGGACTCAGGAAAACCTGAAAAAAATATCAATCAGGGAAATGGTCCTGGTGGGAATCGAACCCCAGATCTCCCACTCACGAGTCCGCGCCTCAAGGACCTCGGCCACCCGTGGCGGTTTTACTGGTTATGATAAATTGCAACCTAAACCATCGAGTTGATGGCACAGTAATTGTATTAGTTTTAAAAGTATAAACTCTCATATTTCTGCAAAATTTCCTTTACTGTATGTGTTTTTTTTTCTTAAGGATCAGATAAATGTTATAATAATACTAACGCGAATTGCAGCCCACAATGGCTACACACTGTAAAGCAAATTCATAACTTGTAGAAATTCTTTATCAGAGTTTAATGTGCAATATAGAGAATAATTTATAGCGGAAAGTAAACAAATTAAATAACACGGCAAATAAATTCAGACTTGAAATATCCCAGGAAATAGCGAAAATATGGACTCTAAGATTAAAGTATATGCTTATATGTACGATTAAAAAAAATACCCGAATTTGCCTTTGATATACGTATATTTCCTTAATGTCTTACCATAAATACTGTTACAAACTTTCGAAAGCAACTGTACCAACTAGATAATAGTTTTGAGTGCAGTAGAAAGAGTGAGGTTTAACCACGGAATCGGGGGATTATGAAAACCGCTTTGATGTTCACAAGGTTGGAAAATCAACAAGCGAGATTTTGCAGATCATTAAATTGCTGGAAATCAGTAGGATGTTTGTGTAGCGCACCATCCAATGCTTCAATGAGACCGTTCGACATCCGAAAGCCCGCACTTTGTCAGGACCGCAGCAGCCCTTATAGTTTGTAAATAGACAGAGATGGCTCATGAGTTGAACATATCCGGGAGTGCTTTTCATCGCAGTACTGGACATTTTAATTTCAGAAGTGAAGCAGCAGAGGGGTATTAAAATGCAAACGTTTGCTACAGTGCTACGCAAACAATGACTACAGGAAAATTCTTGTTACTAACGAGAAAATATTCAACATTGAGGAAAGTTGCAGAATTCCAACTGTCAGACTGTATGTTTCATCTTCACAAGAACCTTGTGAGAGGATGCCGAAGGCCTAGAGAAGCCACTGTCTGCCTCAGTAATCTGACCACTCTGCCTAGACCTTTGGCGAAGAAGCTGAACACGACTTATTAAGAAACAAGCACTGGAGCTTCCAACAAGATTCATCTCCGGCCCACTAGGCAACCTCCACTTAGGCTTGACTTGAAAACAATGTTCTAGATTATTAGTATTCAAGATTGGTCTTGTGGAAGCCTGGCCTGATCCCCCTGGACTACAAACTGTGGCCAGTGCTCGAATATTTGCATTGCAAGAATGTTAAAAGTTTCAAGCGGTCCTTGGAGTCAACATTGGCAGATTTCCCAAATAAGGAATGTGCCCTGCTTTAGAAGAACGAGTGAATGAGTGTATTTATTCAAATTAACATATATGGTATTGACTTTGCAACCTTCGCACGTGCCTTTCATAATAGACAAAATGTACATTTCTTTAATAAATTAATACATACAATACTTAGCGTAGTTAAACAACAACAATAATAGTAATAATACTTATCTCAATATTAGCTTAATGTAGACATACAGAACATAGAACCCTTTCCCCTCGCTAATAGAATAAGTGAATACAATATCATCTGTACATACTTTATTTAATTCAGGCTAGTTACCCTCCCCCCCGCTCCTCATCCCGGTTTTCAACTTTTCACCCAAGCTGTCTCAAATTTTCCAGTAAAGCCCAGCATGTCCCTTGCCCTCTGACAGAGTCAGTAAAGGAAGGCAACAGAAACTTTTTTCTCCACACCTCAGTGCTGCTACAGTTCGCTAGGATGTGCGACCATGATTCTTCCTCTCCACATAAAGGGCAAATTCTTGGTCCATTTTTATCTGAGATTTGTGATCTGCCGCCATGCTCCAAGCCTAAACCACGTGAGTCCCTATTTAATGAGTCTGGCTCTTGTTTTGTTATACAGCTCCATCCCCACATAGATTTTAACCCCGTTTGCACTTCTAACGAGATCTTCTCCTCACATTACGCGATTTGTTTGCTGCCTGTCTATATCCTGACCGTTCTCCGTACAGTTCTTCTGTTACCCTGACCTGCTATCCAAATATCGCCCAATTTGGTGGTTTCTAACCCCTTTCTCATGTCTTATTCCTTCTCAATCTAAGCCGCTGTTTGAAGCAGATTGTTCTAATTAAAGATTTGTTTCATGAATGACCCGAGAGCTTCGATCATGTGTGAGGGCAAACAGGAGTTATTCTGAGAACTGTTTGGCGCTAATCTTTTGGAATACTCGAGAGTACAACATGTCACAAGCAGACAAAAAATGTTTAAAATATATTGTAGTAACTTAACTAAAACTTAGTTACATTATTTATGGTGGTGGTTATTAATACACGAAAACTTACATCCCTGAGTTCGTCTTCGATAGATGGAGAGAATGTGCTGCACATTAATATTTAGTAATGTCTATGAATAGAAACATGCCTTAAATTTGGTTAGTTGTTGACTTCCTTTGTGGAAGGGAGACATAATGCTGACTAAACATCGAAGAACGGATTTCGAAAGTTTTCAAACTTCCAGGAGGGTAGTGTTAGTGGTAGAGGCAACACTTAAATTACATTAATAAAGCAGATTGCTTCCAAACGTCTAAAAGTAAACCTGCCGAAACAAGTGGCTTGAATCAATTCTATGAAAAGTTACTAGGTTTATACCGAGAAGAAAATGAACGACGACGTGGACGGTCTTGTAAATGGGCGTATTCTTATAGAAGCAAATCTATAAATAATGAAATCTCTTTGCTTTGTGTTCACTTTTTGCTACTTTTAATTTATCCCATCCTATAGGGTTTTCGAGTTTATGGCGTCTTTAAATCGTTCTCAGCGTATCTCGCAGTAGTCACTTCTGGTGGGATTCGAACAACGTGCCTCCCCTGGCACAGTGGTCGAGCTGACAGGCTGGTCGCTGCAATTTATATTCTTTACAGTGATCATCCGTAGGGCGTGCCTTGTCAAACCAATTTCAAAAAGTGCCCGTAAAGTAGTATAAAATAAAAGTGTTTGTCACCTAGCTTGTTAATGTTTCCATTTAAATGTCGCCATCGCGTTGATTACGGGATATGTTGCCATATCGGGTTTGTAGCTTGCCCACGTAGAATGTGTAGCTCACTGGAACAGTCTTTTGTTTTCTTTAATGTCCTACTTTTAGCTTTACTCAGGAAGCAGATAAACACAAGTGAACGTGCAGAGTAGTTTAAGAGATATTTTAATAAGACTATAGTTTCTTTATATGAATTTATTTCCAACAAAAACAAACATCATTAAAATTAATATATTTCCATTATTTCACAATTAACGAAACACTATTACTAAATTCTTGTTCTGTATAAAAGTGCAACAATTAAGATATACACGGCGTTAGAATTGGAAACAAAACAGAAGAAATAAATTAAGGCATCAAACAGGGATACCCTTTATCGTCTGCATTATTTAATATATAAATGGACGAAGCACTGAAAGAGTGGAAAAACTATTCTATTTGGGGGTATTCAAATTAATAAATGTAAATTGAAAAAAAAATTTTTTTTTTTTTTGCCAACGATCAGATTATTTTTTAAGAAACGCAAGGTGTTTTATAAAGTAGTTTAAATAACCTGAAAGATATCTGGAGACACATAATTTAAATATTTGAACAATCAAGACAAAATCAATGGCTTTTAAAGGAAACAATCAAGTAAAGTGTAAGATAGTTATTAATGATAATATAATACAACAAATCTCTTAGTTTTAATTATCTACATTTTAATGTATCCAACAATAAAAATGATGATCTGAATATATAACTAAGTAAATTAAGACAAACGAATGGAACAGTAAGGAGAACAAAAAGAACAGGACATCAAAAGCAACACAAATGAAATCCTGTAAAGTAATGACAGTGCCAATGGCAACATATGGAAGTGAAAACTGGACTGTAAACAGGATAGACAAGGAAAGAATAGAAACTGCAGAGACGAGATTTTTAAGAGCAGTAGCTGAATTTAAAAATAGTTAAATATATATAATTTAAATGAAAAAATAATGAAAATAAATATAATTGGTATCAGCATATATTAAGAATGAAAGAGGAATGTATATCAAAAAATTTATTAAATTATAAACCTAAAGAATACCGCCAAACAGGAAGACTAAGAACAAGATGGAGTGATATGTTTAATTGAGGACGGAGCAGGTCGACAGGCTTATACCTTGTGGAAGAAGAAGAAGAAATTCTTATTATATTACCAACCAACACTTTAATTTATTTAGCACCAATTATGTTACAAATAGCTAACATTCCTTGCATCTTACATCATAAAAAATTACCTACCTGTGCTGTTTCCATTCCCAATACACAGTGACTCCAGCTTGTTGACGTATTGGAGGCAGAACCATAATCAATTTCATTACTTCCTTTCTTATTCTAATAATCAACTTTTTACTAATCCCCAAGATTTTAGCTCTCTTCTCCTGTTGCTTCTAATCTTCCTTCCCAATTTATCATTATTCCATCATTTTATATTTTTATTTTCTTTGATTCCTATTATCCTATTAAACTTTCTCCCTCAAATTTGTTCCATTTCTCTTTCCATACCTGTAGTTGCCATCACTTCGTTACTCACAATATAATATGCTATGGTACACATTATCAAGTTCACCACATTCATTCCCACAGATTTTTTCAGTTCTCTTAAATCCCTTACTCCTGATCTGGTCCAAGCGAAATCTTCCCTCCCCAATTTATCACAAATTTATAGTTACTTCTCCCTCCCCCAAACTCTTTTTATCTCTCAATTACATCGCAATGAACTCTTCTCCCTAAAGCTCGCAAAGATTTCTTGTTTCTCGATATCTTCAATTCTATAACTTACCACTTTTCCAAAACCCTCTATATCTATATTGCTTATTTACCCAACAATCACCCAAACCAAATTTTTTCAACAATATGTGGGTTTCAAGCACCCCATGACCTTTCCATTTAAATTTTTCATGTGCACCAAGATATTCCTTGACAATTTCTCCATTCAATATATTTATTCTATATGTGCATTTCACAATTCTTTCTACCTTTGTTCTGCCTTTGCTAGTTGACCTGCTCAGTTCTACCAAGGCTACATTTTAGGTGGCACTCTTGAGGTGGCACCCAGTATTAATTTACAAAAAAGTTTCTTTATAAAAAGGAGATAGGCTAAAATTGTGCTATTGCAGATTTGGTGAGAAACCAAATGAAAAAGCGTAAATGCTGTGCCTTCAAAGCAACAGTAACTTTTAACGAAACATGCATTTCATAAAATTGAAATATCAAAACAAAACATCCCTAAACTAATTTACAACTAAATACATTTCTTTCGTTTCGGCTTTTCTGTCTTTCCAAGCATAGCATTACACCTAAAGGAACAGCATGGTGGAAAATCGTTTGTTCTGCGCCATTTCATTTCTAGGACGCCATCTCCTGGATCCTTGGCAAAAACAAACACTCAAAAGCTCAAAACATCCGGGCATGTACAAGACCGGGCGTAATCTCATAGCAGCTATCACCAATCTCTTTAGGACAGTATGAACAGCTTACCAACAGATTATTTTCAGGAGTTTATTTAGAGGAAGTCAAACAAACGCTTAACGTAGATAAAATAATGACGTCAATCAAGCGCTTGGAGGAGCAATGTTACAGAACGGGACAATCCTTGATGTTCCTTTTTTCCTGGAATTGAGATTACAGCATCCAGCTGTTTATTTCTTTTACTTTACAGGATAACAACGTTTTAACGTCTCTGGAATCTCTTTCAGTACTGTTTAGTACTAATAGATTGGGCGTGAAAGTGGGAGTACATTATTTGTTACTTTATTCTTTATTTATTAATTAAGGCACCCTCAGATATTTTTGATAATATGAGAAACAGATAGCATTTCTAGTTGCAGCTCAATCTTTTATATACGAAAGTAACAAAGACAACGCTGGAGAGTTTCCAGGTATTTCGTGGCAGTGTGTTACTGTTTACTGGCGGAAGTGACAACACCTAGACTCCCGCAACTCTGTGGGATGGGGCGGTTATTAAGATTTGTCCCGCACTTTACCAAGCAAGCAGCAAAACAAAGATCAGCTGCATTAGTATAAAACCGAACTTGAAACACATTCGGTGTCACGGTGTCTCTAGGGATATTTTCATGGCGCGGTGTTCTTCCGCTAGCGCTCGACATCGGGCTTGGTAAAAAAAAAAAAAAATGTATTTGTAGTGTGTATATTGGACATAAAAACGAATTTTGTTGATCCGTAAACTTGATTACATTCAAAACATATTTTCCTTTTGTCTTCGCTCTTTCTCAAGCTTAGTATTTTGTCTGAAAAGGTAAGTAATTTCTATTATTTATCTTTCGGATAAACCGAATATAATTTTAGTAAGTTTGTGTATGTTATATATAATTATAAAAAACGGCTTTTCTGAAAAGTTCACATCTGTTTAGGTATACGCGATTTTATAGACCTTTTAAAGAAATTCCAAAAATAAATTTATTTGGATAAGGGAAAAGGAAGAATGACGCACAACAAGACGGCTTCACTAGCTTTTAGTTTACCAGAGCATGCTCATATAAATGTTAACAAGCTTTCTTTTATGTAGAATGAGGTGTAGTATCGTTGTTTTACATTAAGAACTCCACAACTGTTAAGATAAAAATACTCTAGTGTAAGTTGATTCGTCATATCTCTGCTAATGTTTCACTCATTTTGTAACCTTAATTCAGCCCTTGACATTTACAACGAATTGGTCAACCTAAAATATTAATAAATTATTAAAACCTTACCGCTCCAACTTGTATTTTGTACACTGCTTTAAGCCTTTTGTATTATTATTATTATTATTATTATTATTATTATTATTATTATTATTATTATCATCATCATCATCATCATCATCATCATCATCATCATCTCGTATTCTTGTTTTGTTTGTAATTTTCTGTGATATACATTATAACATTATAAATAATCAAATGGATAATTTCAATATCTCATTTCCTTCTTTGACTTAAGGGTGACATTTTTGTCTGAAAGAAAAAAATTATCATGAGATTATTTTCAAATTTTCAGAAATAATAACTTACTGTTATAGACCCAGAACTTAAAGAAAAATATTTAAAGGGGACCTTCAAGAAGAGTGATAACCAATCATATGGTTCACACTCCTCGCAACCGCCACGGGTGGCCGAGGTCGTTAAGGCGCGGACTTGTGAGTGGGAGGTCTGGGGTTCGAATCCCGCCAGGACCGTCCTCCCTGACTGAGGTTTTTTTCCAGGTTTTCCCCAGTCCTTTAAAATGGCAAATGCCGGGGAGGTACCCTAAACTTAGGCTGGAACGATTCCTTCCTTAAAAAAATTCTTTCCCAGTATATAATTTAATTTCATGTATATCTTGTCCATCGCCTGTGGTGCCTCTGTAGCAAAAGCGGGCGTTAAACATCATTCATTCATATACACTCCTCGCTTCCTATCACACCTTGCGACATTGTGTATCTATAGTTATCTAGTGTGTGACGAAGCGAATGCCGCGATGCATGCACGCAAATTACTTTTCATTTACGCTTAATAAGTAATCCTTTTATTAGAATATAGTAGGGTTTTAAATTTTGAAAATGGCCATGCAAATTCCATATTTTTATCTGTTCTGACAGTTTTCTTCTCTTCCCGAGAACAATAACATCGTTTTTCTGTTGTATGTCACAGATTGTTCATTCTTTAAATTATCAGAAAAGTTTCTGTGAACTATAATATGCTGTCTCTACATCCCCAGTGTGTTAAAAATGTTTAAATACAGTTACGTAAAGAAGTTTGTTATTTTTCTGTTTGTGAAGCTGAATAAAACCAATGTTTAATTTAAAAAAATGGATTTTAATCAACCCAGTACTACTGGCGAGAGTGGTTGTAAATGAAACATGAAACGTTTCGGGATCAAAGTAGTAAAATTAATTCCAATTTTTAAAGAAATATTCTATCAAATCGGAACGTGAGAAAATAAAACTTTTCGGGCATAAGTATTAACTTTTCACTTGCGGTAAAGGCAGTATTCATCCAATATCGTTGTTCAAGAGGCAAAGAAATCACTGAAGCAAAGCCCAGTTCGCATATTGAGGACCCCTGGGAAAATATAGTGTTAAAGGGAGGGGTGATAAATCTAGATCGTTTGGATAAAGATATATTGTGTGAGAAACGCTTCATACGGCCCATTCCCACTGAAATACAAATATATTATGTATGTAGCAAAACTAATTTTCATAATATTTAATGTATTATATATGTATAATACAGCATAATGTTAACATATGACTTGTATGTCAACAAAAGAGAGAGCTCTTTGGTGTTTTCCGTTACGGTAACTTAGAAGAGCAAGAGAATCACAGAACTACAATAAATTCGAAGATCGAGCGGGATGCCACTTTTAAAAGACCTGCCGTTGGAGGGTTAATAAACTGAAGGACTTTTAAATTCTTTATATCTTTGAATCCGTCAGTCGCTGAGCTGTTAACATTTAAATAACCAATGTGAACAAAATATTTTAACCTTTCAAAAAATAGCGAATGACACATGTGGCACGTGAACTTAAACCAGCCAATGTAAAATATATGTTTCAACTTTATAAGCGCGAAGCTTGCGCGTGCCTGTATGACCCCGTGGCATCGTTAAGTCAAGTGCTTAGTTTTAATTTAACATTTAATGGAGCGTTTGCTCGGCTGGGGCATTCAGTTCGACTCATTTCTTATTATACGTTTGACGTTGCTGAGTCATGCAGTTCATACAATCATTCACACGCAGATAAAAAGTTATACTTCGCACGTGGGCTCACGAACAATGATGTTAGCTGTTTTAATCATGGTTTCGTTTACTGCCGTTTCTGGAGCACCTGGACTGCCTTGCTTTGTTGTTGAAACATGGCCCTCCTTAAATTCCTTGAGTTATCAAAATACTGTGGACTGTGACAGAACATCATCACCACATGCCTGCTGCAACAATCTGTAAGCTTCCATGCCGGATTTCTGCAAACAAAAGCAAAACTTCAAAGCAGTATATTGCTCTTCACGAATCAATTCCATTTTGTATGTAGGCGACTGGCTAACTGATGTAGTTTGCTTGTTCCTGTGTACAGACACATCTTGAGCGAACTTCTGTTTTTGTCCACCAATCAGGGCTAATACGTTTTCATCCAAACAATGCTGCGTGCGATTAAAAAAAAATGAGTCTTTTTTGACTAGTCTCGCAGAATAAGATCTTCATCAATAATTCGATCGTTTTTGTTAATGTCCAGGGACAGCTTTTGTGTTCCTGCGGAGACAATCCACGATTCTGCTGATATTGGTCCTCATAAATCCTGCACAAGTTAATTCTATTAATAGAAATCTCCGCTTGATGCCAGTGTTTCTGAGAATGTTGAACATTTCATTTGTCTATGTGCGTTTCCAGAGTTTCTTGACGAAGACTAAAATAACTAAGTAATTTGTTGTTTGGTGTCAATTGGTTTTGGAACGTGCAAGTCAAACAGCAGAGCAAAGAGTTATGTCATGATTGCGTATACAATTGGTAACACTAATCTGTTTTTAATTCTGCTCCGTTGTATTCATTATGCTCATGATATAGCTAACTATAAACTGAAACTGATGAGATGCAGTGTCAAGTTAGAATCGCATTTGTGCGGCAAACATTATCGTAAACTGCATCTAATATGGGAAAAGGAAAGTTGGGAGTGGTGTTAGCTTCCCTCCCGCAGGTTTAATTGTATTCTGTGCGGACAGTGCGGGTGATTTATCTTTACTGTTTGGAATATTAATTGTACCGTCTCTTTTCGCGACCTCATGCGAGAAAATAATAAAAGTGCAAAAAGAATGGACAAATGACACGTCTTCTTGGAACATAAACACATCATCCTAGTCATAATGGTAGTAAAACGGCGTCGTGTTAACCAAATATGTACCGTTCTGGTTAGGACTAGATGCCGCACCCCTGCAGACAACAGGGATATCCAATGTAAAGCTCTAGGTCAATGGTATACAGATTTTTTTTTTATTCCCTTGCCCTTAGAGACACCCAATCTATGCTTAATTCAAATTATACATCGATATGTCAATATATCTAAAAGAAATTAAACAATATCGCACATATTAAATAACTCAGTGTTAAACTACAAATAGAAGAATCGTGCTATTAAATAAACATAATGTAACTGCGTTACAGATTACATAGAAAAACATCTTAAATTACATGACTATAAACCTTAATGCTTTAAAAATGTTAATTAGGTGTCTGACCTTGTTTTCTATGCACCAGCTCAATTCATGACTTGTCATCAGCGTCCCATTCAATTCAGGGCGTATAACGGCCGATAAATATTGCTCAGAAGCCTCTTCTTTCAAACTTGAGGTTCTTTTTCATGCCGTAAATGTACGACACCGAACCCAGGCTTTACTTCCCTTCCGAAAGAAGTCGTGCTTAGGATTTTTACGATCCATCGACCCTGGCTGAGATTCAACCCGCGATCTTACGAGGCAAATATGGTTACCACTAAACCAGTGCAAGTATCATAGGTAATTCTGAATTCAAGCTATTTTTCATTACTGTCTTACGGAGAATTCCGCTCACACAAATGAATGACAGAGTCATTAAGTTCCTTTTAATTTGATAGGGATATCAGAGATATTGATTGCGATGTTGGAAAACAGGGTTGTAATCCAATCTTGCGTGTTATATTCTTTCCCATTTTATGGAAAGTATTTAAAAATGTAACCTGAGATTTTCTAGAAAGCGTTTGGTTATTTCTAGAAGTCCATCAACAATACTAGCTTAATTTTGCCCACTATGTCCAAACTAATTAAAAAATGCAGGCTAAAAAATATTAAACTATTTCCTTTATAACCAGTCAATCCAAAGTAAAACTTTCTTATAAAACTCCTTCACTTTCTCACGTCTTTAAAATTATTTTTGTCGAAGCTTAAAATCTTTAAATTTAATTTTTATATTCGCTTTGCTTCTAAAAAATTCAACTAACTTGTCTTTATGTTCACCAAATTTGTCTTTGAAGTAGAATAATTTCATAGAATATTCGATAAGTTTGGTTGCAAATAATGCAAGGGGAAGAGATGAATAGTGCAAATTCATATTTAATGTAAGGTTCATTGTAATCTCTGTATTTCACATTGCTCAACACTATTTTCACTGATTTCTCATAGGCACTGATCAACTTTTCGGTGTCGGTGTTTCTACACTGTCGTCACTTCCACTTTTTAATCGATTTTATGATTCCCTCATATAATACATTTATCTATATTTCAAGAAAAGTTAAAATATTTGGCAAGTACAGCGTGACCCAAAATATGACGGTTTTCAGAACCTTCTTGTACAACACTCGTATAGAATTAAATAAAAATATGTTTTCAAGGAACAAGTAGCACAGTGCAACTGAACTACTTTTTTAAAAAGCATAAGTGACCCAATGGAACATGGTGTTTTCAGAACGCTGCTGTTTCTAGCGATTTTGCGTATCTGTTATGATATTGGTTGCTATGTAAACTTCCAAATATGCAAATATGTTCGTTTATAAACAACAGTATGGATAATTGGAAGGTTGTAAAACGTGTATTCGTTGTTACAAGATGTATTAAATCCACGTCAATCTCCTAGGTTCTGAGAAGATTTGGGATAGAACTTTGTGCCACACTATAGAAGAATTCCATCCCGCAACACCATTCTGCAATGGGCGAGTGCATTCAAGTGTTTGTGGTAAGTTCGTTGTCAGTGCGCGCGGAGTACGTAGGCCTGAAAATGTTGCCACAGTAACAAAAACAATGCTAGAAGTCCAACCCGCTCTGCTAAGCGTCTGTCGCGAACAAACCTAAAATTCCATCCATACAAAATTCAAATTGTGCATCTACTTAAAGACACTGAAAAACTTGCTCCATTGATATTTTGTAGCCAGTTCCATGCAACGTTATTCTGAACAAACTGATTATGTGAGACGAGTTTCGTTTCCATCTGTCTGGGTTCGTAAACAAACAGACTTTTCGTTACTGGAGTGACGAGCAACCATTGCATCTACAGAAAGCATCAATGTGATGTTTGTGCCGTTGGAATCATCGGTCCACACTTTTTTGAAGAAGGAAACCGTACTGTGACCGTCAACGCACAGTGATATACGGAAATGCTGGCAGCACTGGACCTTCAGTTGGATGATAATGATGAAATTGAGTTTTGGTTCCAGCAGGATGACGCCACAGCTCACACCTCTCGTGAAACAATGACACTCTGCGGATCCTGTTCCCTGGACGCATACTTTCTCGATTTGCTGATGTTGCCTGACCAGCCTAATCTGACGACAGCAGACATTTTCATGGGGATATTGAAAAGTAAAGTGTACCGCGACATGCCTCGGACCATCATGCAGTTAAAAGAAAGCATAACTGATGAAATTAGGGACATTGACCATGTTTTATTGCAGCGAATAATGGTGAACTTCCCGAGTCAATTGCACGAATGTGTTCATCGTCGTGGAGCGCACTTAAAAATATGATTTTAAAAAATAAGTTCAGATTGATGAATTGCATTGTGCTACTTGTTCATTGAAAAAGTATTTTTATTTAATTCTATACAAATGTCCCACAGAAGGTTCTGAAATCCGTCATATTTCATTTGGTCATCCTGCAATAAGAGGAGATGCGGGACTTTAGGTAAGGAAATCCAACCTGCACACAACAGAGACCCCATACGACTGAAACACATTAAACCAGTCAGTAGCGTACATTTACAAACACCTTTATTATTGTCAGCTTTTAAAACAAGTAGTCAAAGTATAAGAGCACGATTGGCTAACAAACGCAGCTGCAATAGTTCACTGTTAAGTACAGTAAGCAGGGATTATTGAAAATAGAAGGTAATGAAGATTTGATCTGGTAGAAATGGTTCTCAACATATATGTTTACTTTAAATTTTACGTACCCCAGATTGGAAAATATTGCTCTAGGATATCTCCGTTTTTCACTTCGTTATTTCTTTATAAACTTGGATAGGCACTACGTCTCGTTTCTGAGAATCGTACTCCTTTATCTCCAGTAAAAATGACTACATTAAAATTAAAGATTAATATGTAACACAAATGGCATTTGCTGCGATCATAGATTTAATTGAAAATAATTTGGTTATCCTCTCAGAATACTGAAGCTTTGCGAACTGCTTGACTTCAGTTGTTGCATTTTTCACAGGAACCAGTGAACTGTTACATATATCGTTTGACTTCATTTTTAATTTTTATAGCGTATATTATACTTCATTGTAATTAGTGAGAACACAATAGCCTGAAATGAGAGTGCAAAAAATGGTGGAAGAAACGAACGAGAAATACGTGGAGTAAATCAAAGGACATTTCAAAAACCTAAACATTCCATTGCTAAACAAGGTTTCAGGCTTTAAATATATTTTTTGCATTACTTCTCTTAGGTCTGTCTTAGAATAGCATGAAATTAGTATCTTCTTAACATTTAGCGACCTAATTTTAATTTTCGGCTGGGACAAGATGTTCTTTTACTTTCACGATGCCTTAGAAAAGCAAACTGAAGATATGCACTGACAAACTTCGAATCGAGTTGTACATCTGTAAATATATCTAATTTATAGTTATGACGGTACATCACGAATTGGTGCGAAAAATACAGAACTACTACGTTGGCCTTGAGTCTCATGCTGCCGAGCCGGTCATCAAATAATTGGATTCAGCTGTAAATAAATCTAATTTATAGTTATGAAGGTACATCACGAATTGGTGCGAAAAATACCGAACTGCTACGTTGGCCTTGAGTCTCATGCCGCCGAGCCGGTCATCAAATAATTGGATGGCTCGATATACATATAATGTTATTCTAAAAATCGCTTGTGGCACTCCAAGGATCACACTATCAACCACTGTAATGTAGAAGTGTACTCTTTAACCCTGAGCCGAATTATGAGTATGAACTAGTAATCAGTTAAGATCACTATGGGGATATACAATCCTGTTAGTCTGTTGATGACAGCCCACTTTTTGCTAGTTAAATGCTAATTATATTAGAGCAGTTATTGTATTGTAAGCTCCTGCTATTGTAATTATCGGGATATGATCGACCACCTCATCATATAGGTAGCACTAATATGATCTGTTACTGAATGCAATTATGGAGCAATATAAAAACTGATGAGATCTATACTATGTCCATACTTATTTTCATTATCTACATAATGACGGCCGTATATTTTCATTAGCTTTCTTGATCACTATATTAACGTGCCATTAGCAATCCGAACGAGGCGCTGTAACATTTATTTTGTATTCTTCCATATCTCTGTGATTTTTTGTACTTTTCAAATTACTTTTTCAATTTATTTTCCCTTCTTTATGACACATTGACTTACATTTTATATCGGAAGTTCATTATCCTGTTTTTGTGCTGTTTTATTGCTTTCGTTTGCTTGTCTTTATACAGTGTGTCCCATTCATCTTGCTAGCCCAAATTAATGTTTTTCTGATGCGTCAAACGAAAAATTGTTTCAAAGTTGTTTTTTTTATAAACATCATGGAGTTCTTGCTGAGGGTATAATGTTGGAGGTACGGCATGGAATTCGTTTTTTAAATGACACCATGTGCATTTTATTCAAGCACTTACTTACCCTATCCAAGAGATATTTTGTAAACACACGGAAAGGAAGTTCAATGAAAGCTGCAAAGGATTGTTCTGCAAAATATATTCAAGTTTGACTTTGGCAAATACGTCAAGGCTGCCCATCACACTTGCCAACTTCTTCCACTATTCCTCCTGCATACCTTCTTCTAAACTCTGAATTATGTCAGACTGTTGCAGAAAAATTCCGAATTTTGTCGTAGAGCAGTTGTTGGGCATGCTGGATGGCTGTTGGCCGTTGAATTTAGATCTCATATGAAGCTTTTGATTGTTTCCAAGTTTTCGCACAAGGAAACTGCGTATCTTATTCAAGTACCCCACTTGGTTATGACAGGTAATTGTGGCAGGTGGAGTCCAGTAATTTCGCCATACACAATTTTGGTGAATTACAAGAAATCTAGCAACTAGGGCGACTAGAGGTTTGACCCGTCTTTATATAAAAGTACCCAAGCCGCACAGAAAATTGCGATTCTGGTAAATACCATAAAGGTGTATTTTCTGTTGCAGGTTTTTCTGTATTATCTGGAAAAGTATTCGGGCTGCAAATTTGTAAATATAACATTTTATAGCTCTCGTTCTGCTCTACAAAATGAGAGTATGTATTTTTATTTAGCTGCTCAAGAATTTATTTTTCCGCCCAATTTTTTTTAACAAAACATCAAAGAAAAGTTACAAGAAAGGTTTGAATCGTCAAAGAGAGGGAAAAAGGATGTCACATATGCTTATCTCACGAAAAGATGCAAAAAGGTACAGCAAAATTTGTTTATTTCTCTTCATTTCATGTTCTAAAATACACATCTCAAACGATCGATATGAAAACCGCTACATTTTTGTAAAGTTGCTGCATCTTAAAATCCGTTCCTTACTAATAAGTGTATATAAATCAGGAAAGTTTACTGTCTCTATTATTAAAAATAACTTATCAGAAAATTAGTTTATGTACATACTTAGTTCCGGGGGTAGTTCGAGAAAAAGAAAATTATCAGAAGAGCAAATGTACATTTTTAATAGTAACATTACCTCACAAAAATCTTTGAGTTTTATGCACTCTTGTTATTTCTAGGTTCGATTATCGAAATTATAGCTGCCCCATTTCGAATAATCGACTTTTTACTGTAATCACTACTGCCGTATATCGCTTATTTTGATACGGCAGTTGTATAAATTAGTTTAATTTTTATTAGCGATTTATTATGGCACCATCAATTTGCTATATAAATGTGGTGCGACGGTATATCTTTTTCTTTCCCATCCTTTGATGCAAGAGTAGCATAAATTTCCTTGTATGGATATGTATCGATCTATGTAAGTTCTAGAAATCTAGTTTCGTTGAAACTTCCAACGGCCGGATGACGTATGCTCCTCTTCCTTTTCTAGCTGTCCGATTGATATTTAGACCCCGGTGGCTCTCTTTGAAAGCTACTTTCCTTCTTTCATTCTTTTCCTTCAGGCTATCGGCTGTTTTGGACTATAGTAGTGACTGCGGTGTTGTTTCACAGGGTTGTTCGTTCTATTGTTAGCGAACACTACTATCAACTTTCTATTTCAAAATTATATGTAAGTAATATATGCTGTTGTTTTTAATTTTATAATTAGCAAAGTTTATTAATTTTCTATTATAAAAAAATTTCAAACATTATTATATACACATTTGTGTGTTGAAGAATAACTTATAATATTACATTTTCTTTCCTATGTAATTGTCTCTCACCTATTGAAGATGTTTCCTACGTCACTAGTAGCATACTTCCGCACTTAGCTTTTGGAATAGTCAGTGATATGGAATATTAGCAAGGGACTGCTCCAGCAAATATGATAAAGACGATCTCCATCCACTCTACAGCATCACCGATTTTCAAGGCTATAGGTTGCGAGGTGAATGACATTTTGATTACGGAAATCCCACAATATATAACAGTTTACTGAGTGACTATACACAAGAATATATAAAGTCAGTGGTGGTTTTAATGTCAACATTGTTGGTTGCTTAAATATTGTTAAAAAAAATAGGCGGTTTAGGTATACTGCCTCCTGTTTGCATTGAACCTCCGGTAAGAACTGCTTTGAAGTTTTAAAAGGCTTGTTACTTCGATATTTATACTTGTTTAGCATAATCATATATAATGGAGCCTGTGAACAGTACACCCCATGGATAACTTAATTCGTTATTGTAGGCTTTTTGTGGAAATGATTCTAAACTATAAACAGATGCCTGTATGAGTAAGGGTAAAAGTTTTATTTTGAACTTGGTTAAGTGTTTAGGGGATCGGCCGAATATTAAAATCACTCTCTTGCAAGAGATTAAGGGATATAGGAAGAAAAGTAATTCATTACTAAATATTCAGGCGGGAATACAAAATTCATTTGTTATACTGGGTAATTAACTTTATTCGTGCTTTATCGCGAGTTATTTTAAATAAATGGCGTAATTACCAGTCAACGCATCTTGCCTTGAAGAGTATCGGCTTTGAGAGTACGATACTGTGCAACCTGTACTACACGGCAACAGTCTTACTTCTTTCACCCCCCCCCCCCCCCCAAATAATTTGTTCAGCCAGTATATCTTGCTTTGGTATTCATCATATGAGGCGGGCAGAGTCAGCTCTTAGGCCTCAACCTCTGTGATCTTCTGTCAAGCTCAATGAGGATTAATGAGATTAAGGAACCCCACTATTTTATGTTATCCCGTTTGGTCCAACCACAGACCCCTTCCTGTTGAATTTAATGGATAAGCATCCAAGCCATACGGTTATAGCCCCTTAGTGACCCGGCGAGTCCAGGGCAATCCACCATCTCCAACCCGTCCCACCGCTGTCCAGTGACTCCAAGGTGGCCAACCCTTTTGATATTCCGAATTTAAGTTTCATCAATGGCTCAAGACAAGATGTAGAAGACTAGAGGATGAGCTGCCAGTTACATGACTGCGTCTGTGTTCAGTAGAACATTTCCAGAAAAACACAAAAATCTCGACCTTTAGTTGTACCAATACAATACTGTAGCTGATTGAGCTATTTGCAAGACTTGGTTACTCCTCCCACGTCAAGCTATTACTGCACTCCCGATTTTTACGTTAAAAGATCACTCATATTGTAGTGGAAAGTGAGATAAATAATAAAACTACATATGCAAATTCGATAAGAGTAGTTGCAAAGTTCTTTTTTACCTAAGCTCATCTAAACTACAAATCTGAATAATTACCCATTTAAAATAATTTTAATTTAAAGAAAACATATAACTTTAGACAGTTGGGAGAATGTTTAAAACAAATAATTATATTTTTGGTTTCACCCCTTCACCCCAAGCTCCACTCACTTTCAAATTTCAAACGATGGCTTTACCCTAGGATACTTACTTTTTAAAGAGGATTCAATTGTTAATACTTATTTTTTTTTCTGTCAATGTGGGTTTCTATTGTTTAAATGTTGATGGAGTAAAAAAATAAGCCATCAGTTTTAGAATAAAAACACTATATTGCGTAAAATTTAAATTTTGTTTAATTAAGTGTTCAAGGTTTACTCATTACTTTCCCTGCAGCTTGTATCGGAACTCCTAACCTCAGTTTACATTCTGAGACAATTTATTATCAAAACACAATTACATTAAATCCTCCAGACTCTTTGTAGTTTAACTGGCAACACAGCTTTAAACGTAACCAACTCCCTTCTCAATATCTAAATTGACCTGCTTTTGTATAAATTAATTTTAAACAAATAATTATTCAGACTGGAATGTTTTAAAATGACAGCGCATATGTTTCATTTAAAAGAACAACGTTGTTTTCTTTTTATCGAAAATGATACAAATTCATATTCACATAGCTCTTCTGTCACATTTATTTTCTGATCACAAAGCTTGAATTCCACAGTCGATCCTTGACATAACTTAACGGTAGGACCACAGACCACGAAAACTCTCATTGAATCTATTGGCACTTAAGTTAAAAGTTCTGACATCTGTATAATAGCAGAAATCTGTTCCTTTTGCTTTGTTATCAAGCAGAAAAAAGCAAAATACCAAATCGATAATCGAAGAAGTTGCAAGCACTATCAACAGCCAGTCAACCTGTTTTTTTTTTTTTTTTCAGCTAAAATTCCCAGTGTATTTCTCGTTTTACTCATCAAGGCGAAGAAGGATGAATACTGCAATGTGGCGGTTTCAGCTCTATTCCTGCAAAGTGAGCGTTGCCGCCGGCTGGTTCGTTAACAGGCTTGCGTAGACATTAGCGATGTCTTCATTCAGCTTGCAGGACGAGAAAGGTGTTATTCAACTTCCATCACGCGGCTACCCGTAACGAGAAGCAATCGAGTACACTTACTGCAGAATGTTAGTCTTGTATCAGTACCTGATGAATATAACATGTTTGCTAACTAGCTTTATTAATTTCAGCCTGTTGAACAAGGAGGCGTTATTAAACAGCTAACATGTACTCGTATTATACATCAGATTAGCAAATGCTACAAGGTTTTGTTGCAGACTTTTTGCCGAAAAATAATGTAAAATGCATTCCATATCATTTGAGCTGGAAGTTTAAAACATCCAAGCTGTTGGAACATCGTCATCTTTCAGCTATATGAGCCGTCGCGGGCTCAGTTCTTCTCAACTGGCATCCAGTAGCTCTTTTCTATCTGTTCTTTCAACACCGTTTGTTTGTTTGTTTATTTTTTTCAGTTTTGTCTTTGATTTTCTATATAAACACTGATTCGACTTTTAAAGTGTTCATATTATGTTTATAGTACTATTTAGTTACTCTTACACTATATTTTCACTGTAGTTATTCATTAAACATCGATGACAATCCATTCCTCATTTTCATATAACAAATCTGCCGAAAAGAATACTTTACGTTTTGAGATGTAGTGTGTTTTTGTATGATTTCATGACAAATTTTGTTTTTTAAAGATTTAATTACTTGAGCAATGTAATTACATTTTTGTACCATTTGTAGACATATCCTCGACAGTTTCAATGATCGAGTGTTCCTAACAATATTTTTATCTTCGACTAAGACAATTCTTATACTCGTTAGCTTGAGATTGTTGAGGGAAATAAAAGTACATTTTCGCTCATGTGTGATATGATCGAGAGGCTATCATATCAGCGAAGAATTTCTTCAAGTTTTTCAGTTGGAAGGCGTGTTTCTAAATTTTTCTTTCTGTTTTGTGTTTTTATGTTCTTAATCTTAGTCTTATTAAATAGCTTAGGCGAAGAACTTCGCACAAGGGGGTAAATTGAATGGAATTTGTGAAGGCGCAAATTATTTAATTTTTCACGCTTTGTTCTCCTGTACTGTGGTGTTCTCTCCCTAAAGGAGCATACACCATCCACTTGGCGCTGGTGGTTTAATTGCATTGGTAAATTCCGAAAAAAAAAAGTGAGGAAAAACCAGCATGTTTTAGCTTTTATCTGTGTTTATTTATGATGTACTTATTTCATTTTTATTTTAATATAATTCACGACAGAATCTTAGCAGCTATTTTTCGAAGGAAAATAGGGTCATTCAGTTATCACTGAAACACTAATGCAATCGGGCAATTTCAACACTTCTGGAGAAAATATGGTTATATTAGGGATATAATAATTCGTATCTTAAAATTATGCCGAAGTTTGAATGGGTAAATAAGTACCACAATAAACATTTATCCCCCCCCCCCCATAGGCAGCTGCCACGCTAAGCCCCCCTTGCGCAAAGT
The DNA here is from genome assembly GCA_030762175.1 of Metallyticus violacea. NCBI lineage: Eukaryota > Metazoa > Arthropoda > Insecta > Mantodea > Metallyticidae > Metallyticus > Metallyticus violacea. The sequence goes on along the minus strand of CM060842.1, from coordinate 78,457,390 downwards.
TACTGTCATGCCCTATTCGTTGGACATTACAACAGGATGTATTGTGTTCGTCTTGGTGGTCTAGTGGTAACCATACTTGCCTCATAGACCCAAGATCGCCGGTTCAATCTCATTCAGGGTCGATGGATTTTTTTCGGGCGTAAAATCTTATGTAATGGCTTTCTGCCGAAGGGAAGTAAAGCCGTGGATTCCGTGTCGTACATTTACGTCACGAAAAAGAACCTCAAGCCTGAAAGAAGAGGCCTCTGAGAAAATTTTGTCGGCCGTTTCACATGCTGAATTGAATGGGACGCTGATGACTTGCGATGTTAAAGAGCGTCCGTAAATAAACCAAATAAAAGTGGACAAATGCGGTCATTCTATTCCCTGCATCGCCATTGCAGTCAATAAAGTAGAAGACTTGTGTGCGATCATGCAGTAAGGAGAGAAAGGTTTGAAGAAACCATGTCCATCGGAAGGCTTAAGACGAGGCTTCGGTTTTTGCAAGTTTCTTGTCGTATCACTTCCAAACAGACAAGAACGAGGTCTTAGTTCGCAACGCTTGGTGCACCTTGTATTGATAGAAAACAAACTGCTGCTAATATGTCTGGTGTTCTAAAGAAGAAATCGTGTTATATTTTCATTTTAAACTTAAATTATAAATCGTAATTTTTAATATTCATTCGATAGTTCCCGTTTTTTTTATTAGAAATTAAACGAAACCTGTAAATGTTCTGGCTTAAGTTTATATCAATTCTAGTTTCCCAGCACACACAAATTTATTCTGTGTAAAATGTATTCCATTTTTTTTGGTGATATTTTGTGTATTCCTTCGTTTTTTACATACCTCTTAATGTTATTTTATTTCCGTTCTCTCTTTAATAAGTGATGATATCTAGGCTTGCGACAAAATTTTTTAAAAAATATACCTTTGGCTCATGTAATTGTATAAAAAACACAAACATATTTTGTAGGAAAAGGGAAGAACTTGGCTATTCCTTATATTACACGTTATATTTTCCTTCTTATGTCTCCGAGTTTGTTTTTTAATCGATAACTTTCTCCTTCTTCTTGCTCACGAGCGTAACAGACTATTGCCAGCGGACCTATGAAGAGTTGTCGAAACAACGTTTATTTTCTGAGGGATATTATTTTTTTTTTCATCGCTGTAATGCGTACTTTCATAATAGTTGTTGGTCGAATTATTGTATGGAAGAAGAAGAATTCTTGAGTAACTTCTAACCCAATGCATCCTATACCTTCGATGTGCCACAGATCAACTCTTTATCTTAATTACCAAAAATTGCTTGCTCCATCTTTTCCTGAGAACTTTGCTAGAGAATGAACAACACAAAAAGAATATCGCTTCAGAAAGAAATCGTGTAAAGAAAGTACAAAAAGGGGTGACGAATAAATGCGACTAAAAGAAGCAGTAAAGGTGGAGACTGTATGTAGTTCAAAATATACAATGAGGTTATTTGAGTTGCGGGCCGCCTGAGCGTACTGGGGAAGTGTAGTCGCCGGAACAGGAAAAAGGGAGATACAGTCTCCGATCATTGTTAGTATTTTTATGTTAGTATTGAAAACATAAAATGATATTATATTTAAAACTGATCAATAATAAGCACTAATCTGTGCTAATAATTAATAACATATGTTGAAAATGATGATCCTGAGTGGCAGTACATTGCCGGCAACTGTGTAGAAAATTCCGCATTTCATCTCAACTTTTCCTCCGTAAAAACACGGCGATTCGGAACACATTTCTTTTCATTTAGAGATCCTGTTTCTCGTAACTTTTTAACGAGTTGGCGCATAGTTTTCCTGCTTGCAATACAATTGCCAGGATTTTTCTTTTTTCTTTTTTTTTTTTTTTTTTGGCGAATCGCCTTACCCTTCTCTGTTTGTTTTATTTGGTTTATTTATGGACGATCTTTAACATCTCAGGTTATCAGCCTCCCATTCTGTTCAGGGCGTGAAACAGCCGACAAATTTTGCTCAGAGCTCTCTTCTTTCAGGCTTGAGGTTCTTTATTATGCCGTAAATGCACGACACGGGACCCACGGCTTTACTTCCCTTCCAAAGAAAGGCATACTTAGGATTTTTACGCCCGAAAAAATACATGACCTAGGGTCTAGTTTGAATCTGCGATTTTGGGTTTAGGAGGCACGTATGGTTACCACTACACCACCAAAACCGACCACTTCTCTGTAATAATCCGTTTTCACACCACTTGCTAACGAAGCCTCCCTCAAATTAACAACAGGTTGCATATGCATTGACGAGGCTTCTTCCAGTACGCAGCCGCTTTCTGCCCACCCGTAACTTAACTTCACTGTAAAAAGTGGTACTATGAACGCTTTTATTTGCAAAGTTTTTAAAACTATTTTTTTCTTCGGTGATATAGGAAAAATACGGTTATACAACGTTTTGTTAAACTTTAACAGAGCAATGCTAATTGAATAGTGCATACTATTACACTTTCTCTTAATGTTATGTCAATTAATGTATAATTAAAAGCAATGTATGAAACATTATGGATTTACAAGAAATAATTAAGCGTTTAAAAGAGTATTAATTATTTGCAAAAACAGAGTTAGCGTAACTAGTGATGTATGGCATTTTTTTTTTTTTTTTGATCGTGGGAAAAGATGCGGGGCATGGAAAACGAAAGAAAAAAATAAATCTAATTCTATATTTATTCTTATTTATTAGAAATATCTTTGTTAACATTAACCGTTTACGTTTTCGAGTTTTTTTTTTCCAAACCACTTTAAACATAATGAGATCAACTAAACCGCTGGACATTCTTTTGGTGAAAATGAGTTCGCTGCAGTTGGCAATTCAGCGTGCTCTTTAAAAGGCCATTGTATTGCAGTATAGTCCCGACGTGACTGGGAGCTCCGGAAGCAGTGCGCACGCGCGGGTATGTAGGCACTTGCAGTGAGGACTGTACGCGATTGTTAGCGCCAAGCCATATCATTATCCCTGTGATTGATTACCGTAGTACCTTCCAACTTTAATTGCTCGCCCGCCTGTTTTTTGTTGCACCAAAATGACGCGTTTCATTAACAGCTTCAAGTCGTCGTGTCAGTTTTAGTCAAGTTTGGAAAGCTCAGAGATATGTGACTAAAGTTGGAAATTAAAGTCCGTTCAGCCAATTGTTTCTCCTTGGATTTCCTAATAAGACGTAAATCTGAAAGAAGAAACTAAACCAAGCAAGTAAAACCAAAAGCATATACTGTAGTTGTGATTTTAATGCTGTACTTTTTAATTAGCATGTTTACATGAAAAGAGGATCATGTATGATAAATGTTTAAGATATTCTGATTTTTGTAAGAATAGATGTCTCAACGAAACTCGGCGTATAACCATATTAACAAACGATTCATCGAGTTCGTTAACCCGCCAAATTGGACCACAGCAAGTGGGGGGTTAACGTAAGAGAAAAATTTAAAAACAATGAATAAATCACTCTAGCGGCCGCAATTTTTATTTTTTCTCAACGAAATCCATTATATAATTAAAACAAAATAATAAAAATAGTTTATGAAAATCAGGGCAATCGGGCCATTAGGAGTGGGGTATACCTAAAACTGATCGGGGATTAAAACAAAATTCCAAAATCCCTCTAGCGGCCGCAATTATATTTTTCTGAACGACACGCGAAATATGCCATTGAAACAAAACAGGAAAAATAGTTTCTGAAAATAAGTAAAACCAGATTATTATGAGTGGGGGTTTATCTGAAACTGAATTTAAAAATTATTCTAGGAGCACCAATATTTGTTTTTTCGAAACGAAACTCGGTATATACCATTGTAATAAAATGGGGAAAAAAAAAAAAAAAAAAAAATGCTTCTGAAAATCAGGGAAATTGGGCCATTAGGAGTGGGGGTTTACCTGGAACTCAACATTTAAACATCGCTGTAGCGGCACCAACATTTATTTCTTCACAATAAAATTCTGTATATACCATTTAAAAAAAATAAGAAAAATAGTTTCTGAAAATTAGGGAAATCGAACCTTTAGGAGTAGGGGTATACTTGAAAACCGAAATTTAAAAAGTGCTCTTGCGTTTAATTTTCTCGCTCTTGTTTTAAAATAAAAAGACAAATTAATTCAGCATATAAACTGATTTTATAACGATGCATATGTTTTATATTTAATAAAAGCATCGCCGTGAATATAGCAAATATGAAATTAATCTATATTTGTATGTAAGAGAGCTCTGTAGTAACCTTCAGAAAATGTTTGCTTTGCATGTTTTTACTACAATAACATTTAAATTAAATTTCAAAGTCTATGAAAAAAGATGAAATTTTGATTGTATATTGTTAATTGTGTATATTTGATTAGCACATTGTAAATGTTTCTGAATAGTAACATGTTTTTGTTTTATTGAAATATATGAGCATCTTCTTAAATACAGAATGTACCTCGAAACTTTGTTATTTTTCTCTATTTTACTAAATGTAAGGATAATATTAAGAGCTCAGTTTATAAACATGGTTACATTTAAAAATGTTTAAATGTCCTCATACAGTACAGCTTTGTCACATATTTAATTTAATTAATAGTATATGTTATTTTAGTGATTTAATCTCAATACTACTATTGCTACTACTACTACTACTACTACTACTACTACTACTACTACTACTACTACTACTACTACTACTACTACTACTAATAATAATAATAATAATAATAATAATAACAACAATAAAATAATTTTAAATATGTGTTTTCTTTATTGCGATACTTATACATTGCAAGGATTCTAATACTACACAGTAATGACGTAACTTATTTCACTTAATTAATTATTAAGGCCATACTTTGAATTTTATATTCATTTTTAAAGTTATTTAACTTAGTGGGGCATTCGCTTAATTTACGCAGCCCGTGCATGACAGACTTATTCAGAAAACGCTACACTTCTTGACGAAATTATGAAAGATATATGACGATGTTAAGAAAGCCGGAGAGCGACAATTGACTCAACGGACTTTGTTTTCCAAATTGTCACGTATGGACTGACATGATGACTTGAAACTCTTAATGGAACTCTTCATTTTGGTGCAAGTACATCTTCCAAATCGTGGATACTACCCCATCTCCATTTGAGAGAGTGAATTTCCTCAAGAGTTTTTGGGTCTAGGACGATATGGATATAAGAAACAGAGTTGCTCAACTCAAATGGTGTACAGATAAACTAAATAATGGACATAAGAGATAATAGTGCAAAGTATTGCGGCTTGATGTGTTGTTATTATGATAGTTTTCTTTAATTACTTTTAAAGATCTCGCTCTACCAACTGTTGCTCACTGTTGTTGTTATCGTAAGGATGGCAACTCGAGTCAGATGTTGTGAGGCGTCAACTGAGTGTGACAGCACATTTTTCTCTCAGCCAAGTCTTCACGAATTTTGAATATGAGGTATTTTTTCTCTTCGGCGGCAAGAGACTTAAGTGATTTCCTGTCACTAAATCGCATGATATATTGAACCGTAATGCTGCACACCGATGATTGTATTATAATTTGCATCTTATTTGGCCCATGGGAAGGGAAATGTTAACGAAATCACTGGCACTCCACTGAGTGGCGTCCGGAGGGCTGATTCCAATCTGTAGCTGGTCGATAATTGGACAGATGACTGTAACCGCGAGATTAGATAACGCATCAGCGAGGAACCGAAATGTTGTTAGCTTGTTAAATAGATTTTCTGAAGCGAAATGCTCACAGAAATTACGCTGCGTGGTTGCTTTAATGGAGTGGACCATGAAACTGCTCTTTAATCTCTGTCTAACGTTACTGCAGGAATTTGTGCGCTTTACATCTTCTTTGCATATGCCGCACTGAGATGTAACGAGTTAAACAAATGTCTTGGGATTGGTTTTAGACATATGTAGATATTCTATCCGCAGTGCGAATGTAATACCTCTAGAAAGGGTGTACACAACTTAATGTCACTTCCGATCTTTATCTTTGAATTAATTTTCCTTATTGTTTAGTGTAGAACTTATGTGAAGATATCTAAGAGACAATTACTGGGGTCGTTATTTGTATCAATTCACAGAATTGCCATACTTAGGTACTTAGGTTTTCTTCTGTTGCTGACTACTTTTCTCGGATCTACAGCATTTCCCTCACAATTTGGTTTGTCTGCTTCCTATGTTTTATTTCTGTTTCAATTGAAAGAAATGTTACGCGGGTACAAAGATAAATTAGTTCTAGAAGTTTGATTGACACAGGTAGCGAGGTCGCTAACACATGGTCGGCGGTGTGAATCCCGAGGGACGGACTTTCTCTCTGACAATGGTTTTTCCAAGGTTTCCTCAGCCCTATCAATGGCAAATTCCGGGTTTACCCTAATCGTAGACATTCTTCCCAAAATTTACTTTTCTAACTTTAATTTCACATAGAGCCCTGCCTTTGCACATAGAGAAGCTTAGACAAAATAGGACTGGGGTACATTTGGTTAAGGGGACCGAACATTAAGCGCAATAGCTGGAAGACAGATACAGACTTTTGCTGGATATAGATAGACAAAATACTTAGACTCAATGTGCAGAAAAAGTATCGCTTAACATGCAGGCTCAAATAGGTCAAGTGTGGGGAAGGGGGTATGTGATAGAGAAGAAATAAGTGGTCTCGCATGGCTCAGATTAGGGCTTGAAAAGGAAATATTAATACTTTTGGGGCAAGAATTTGCCCAATGTAGGGAGAAAGCGATACCTGGAGGCATATTCCGGCAGAATGCAGGGAAATAGAGCTTTTAAGAAATTAGCATTTACTACCACAATTTCTAAATTCCAACAGAAGTTTGAACGCCTGCTTGAAAGTGTTGGTGCATGAGAGATACATAATTTGGGAATATTTCTAGCGAAAACCCGACAAAAAAGGTAATAGCTACATAGAAGAGCGGGGAGTTGGGGAGGAGATGAGTAAAGGGCAGGGGGCTCATAGCCAGGATTCTACGCATGTTTGTGTATATGTATGTTAAATTATTCGTGGAAAATATGTGATATAAGTATATCGGTATGCTCCTATATATGCATGTAGGTTTGTGTATATATATATATATATATATATATATATATAAAGTTAATCATAGCAGTGGATGTTACCGTTTTTGGGTATTGTATATTTTGATTGTTAAAAGGACGGTATATGCCTGATTGTCCGTAAGGCCTATGCGACAATTATACTTAACATTATATACTTGTAAATCTATCACAACAAAAGTTCATTACTGCTAGAGAATCTCCAAACATTCCGCAACCATGTAAGTGTGCATGGAGTATTGATTGGCGGCAACTCATCCTATTTATACTATTCTGCTGCACGTTGTACAGAGGAGATTCCTTCACTGTGGCTTGAACTGTTTTGATTCATCATGCTCTCCGTTCAAAATGAAGGTTCAAGGGATTCTAATTATCAGTGTATACTGCCTTTGATGCTAGGGGATAAAATCGAGCGTTAATCGCTATCTAAATGCTAGAACAATACTTTTAAATGGGGGGGGGGGCAGTAGTTAACACAAAAGTTAACAGATATTTTTGTGAACTAAAATTGATTGTGTGTTTTTTTAAGAATTGGTAATATAATTAGTGTTTTCTTGTTCTTCAACATTTTCTTTTGAGACACGTGCAACAATATTTTCATCTTTTTGTTAAATTTGCATCCTTCAGTCTAGAGTTTTTCGGTGTGTTAAGAAAGCTCGTTCTTAGAGGTCTGCCGGATTGAAATTAGCAGACCGCGGAAAGTGCTCAAATATATATCTAATCAATTTTTTTGCAGAGATGAAGAAGTGGAGAGGTGCGCCATTGTGCATGAAATCTATATTTTCCATCTCGTGGAAGCTAATTTTAGAGATAACGGTGTTCTGTAATGTTCCGAAGTGTGCGCTTTTGTGAGAAAGATGGGCTATTGATAAATTGTGAAGTGAAATCACATCGCATATTCACTTTCAAATCATGAACACCATGTTGAATTAAAACCTGAACATTATTTTCAGGCCCAGTTCTGCAATAAGCGTTTATTTACTCCACCATTAAGACAGTAGTGTTCTTTTTATTAATAGCGTTTAACGCCCGTTTTTACTGCTGGGGCATCATAGGCGGCAGACACTGATGATACATGAGATGATATGATATATTGGGAAAAGAGTATTTTTTTTAATGAAAGAAAGCGTTTCTGGCTTAAGTTTATGGTACCTCCCTTGCATTTGCCATTTAGGAAGACTGAGTAAAACCTGAGAAAAATGCAGTCAGGGAGGACGGTCCCGGTGGGAATTGAACCTCAGACCTCTTGCTCACGAATCCGCTCCTTATCAAGAAAAGAGTGTGTTTCAACTGTTTAAACATTTTGAATCACTGCTAACAATACATGCAAGTCACTGTATTTCAATGAAAACATTGGTTTTACTTTATATGGGTAGGAAGATTGGACAAGGTATGGTGGCTCAATTGTATGTGCACCGGCACGGCAGGTCCCAACCATGACCTCGCATTTTTCCTATCTCATTTTGATTCCAAATTTCAGTCTAACACACGGTTTGTTAAAAAATTCACATTTCAGTTAAAATAACCTTTAATAGTGTTGTTAACTATGGATCCTGAGCCATTGTTACTGGAACGTTTCGAATCATCTCTTAGAGATAAAATCTCTGCAACAGATGACCTTACAAGTCTTCAGGGTACGATGCAAAAGGTTGGTGGGAGATTCGCAGGGCACGGTAGCACGGCAGGTCGAAGATCCGTGGTTTGAACCCCCGACGAGACCTCGAGTTTTTTCTCTCTGACCCTGATTCCAAAAAATGTAGTGTTTACTTAGAATTGTCCAACTGTTATAGCTTGTGAAAATGTCTAGATCCTGGTTACCTTCCCTATAATTGTATAATATTAAATTTGTAATTATTTCATTAGTTTTCTATACCTTAGCAACTTTTCCAGTTTTCATTTTGTCTACAAGAACCGTTCTGCTCAATAATTTCGAACGGAACGTGGAACTGATAAATTGTTACGTGTTAAAATTTTCTTGGTGTTCGTAAATGACTGCTATAGCTTTCATAATAGTATTGAACTTTCGGGATCCTAACATTTACGGATAGAAATTATTTTGACGGTTACCAATAACAGTAACTATGGAAATGGACAAAAGAAACCAGTAAAATAACAGTAACTATGGAAATGGACAAAAGAAATCAGTAAAATAACTGTAACTATGGAAATGGACAAAAGAAACCAGTAAAATAAATTCTATTAATCACTCAGCTCTTTTTTCTTCTTTATTTTCAATGTTCGTGGTGCTTTTAATTTTGAAACTGTAAACTTCAAATTAAACAGCAGGAAAACTAGTTAATTTTTAAATGCAATGGACGGAAATCAGAAGAGATTTAAAAGTAAACATGGATCTACAAATGTTATACTTTATACTCTCCTCAATAAGAGTTTCTATTTTAAATATAACGTTAATAAACTGTTGCAGTCGAGCAGTGAATTTGTTCAAAATACCGTCCTTTAGTATGATTCACATGTCAATTGTAAAAACACTTCAGTGTTATCCTATGTGGCAAAACGTATGCACATGTTTCAGAGTTTTGGAAACGAACGCTTGGTGGCTTGACGCAGTTTACGATCCATGTGGCGTCACATTAAATGCATAATGTTTTATTGCTTTTTTATTTCCACTTGTGAAGCTTTATGGCCGTAGTCCCCGCCATTGCAACAGAACAGGTGCGCTGTACATGGTTCTTGGCGTCTTTCATGGTGTATTTTTGCTGCTTACTGTAGTGACATTCTTTTGTTACTTGCTGTCTAGTCAAATTTTGCTTTGTTATTCTAAGGCTGTGTTCTTGTAAGTAATGATCTTTATATAGCATGTTTACACACAACAAATATTGGAAGTTTATGTTGCTCTGATAAGTTACAGATCTTTGCAGTGGAATTGGATAAATCAATCACACGAGCGTGCTTTCCAGAGAGAGGAAAAGAAACCAATTAGTTCCTTTGTAGGTAATTGGTATATGACTACTGGGCGTAGGCAGGCGAGTGCCAATAATCCATTTTATTCAAAATCTGCCTAGGAGTTTCAACGTTACCCTAAAATATAAACAGTTTAGAAGAAAGCACAAAAAACTGTAACTTAGCACAGTAAGGGGACAAAGAGCACCAGACGCCCCTCCCCTCTCATCTCTTACGGCTTTATAGGAAAAATATTTTGCCACCAAACTTCTGACTTGGTACTTTAATTACATTTCCTATACCCGTTTTACAGAAAATGTCATTTCCTTCTCTTCTTCAATCCTTTACCTATAGTCAACACACAATGGTGTGTATTACCCGTTTCAGCTAACCTTACTGCTGATACTGGGATCACTAGTGTAGTTATTGATAAGATAGATAATGCTAGGTGATTGCGAGCAGCGATACGAGCTGCGTGATTAAATCGCGTTTCATTTTAATCCGAATAGTATTACGGAAATAAGATGTAAGTGCACGAGTCCTTAGCACAACAATGTACTATATAACAATTATAGTACGTTAAAATTATATATATGATACGCCGACCGAGATAACTAATAATCTTTCCTCAACGACTGTACTGAGTGTGACGTAGGCAGCTAGTTACTGAGTTCGCCACCCGAAAGGTAAGTGAAAAAAAAAAGTTATACGATATCAAGCTTAGGCTTTTTACTTTTATATCGTTGTAACAAATTCGCCTATTTTCTTAACTGATGATGCAACGTTTAATTTTTATATTATAAACTTAATGTATTAAGGCCTGATGGACTTAGTTATGCCAGAATAAAAAAATATATTCTAAAAAAATATTTGTATAACGCTTTAGTCTATGACAAAATTGGAAAGAAAAAAAACGGCGATAATTTTTGTCGTCATAACAAGAGCCAAATTGCTGGAACTCAGAAGCATTAACACAATACACAATACGATAACTAACACAGAATTTACAATGTTTTTTGTCAAAAGATTTCTCGAAGGCTAACATGGCAATGGAATGTTGTGTTTCATTGAATGTAAACTAATAATCGATCTTTAACTTCATTGCATTCATGTTTTTCCCACTATAACTTGCAGTGGAAAATGGATGCGAAATGGTCCATAGGTATAACATGTTTCATTCTTTATATATCTAAAGTTTCACTTCGATGGATATCTAATTTCGGCGGATTGGTGAACTGGTGAATGTGAATTTGTTTTGAACCTGGGGACTACAGAATATTAAGCTTCCGAATATTCACCCCATCTTGTGTTAAATTGCATCAAGCAGCTCGACACAAACTATATGTGAACTTAAGTTCTGCCTGTACATTATTACTAGTTAAAACTAAAACAAGTGGCTATTTTAAATGGTTATGATCATTATGCAGCAAGTTTCCTTGTAATAATAGTTTTGTCTTATTTTCCAGGCCTTGAACAACAACCTAACTCAACAAGACCGGTAAGTAAAACATATACATAAATAATCAAATAAATACACTAGCTTGTCTAAGTGGGAAGGCTACGAATTGATTTTATTACTAAAGTCATCGATATAGCTATTGTACATATACAAGAAACTATTAAAGCTAACACCTTTTAAATATTAAATGATAATGGATATAGAAACTAATAAATTGTAAACTTTAGAGGAATGTAAATCATGTGAAATAGAAGCAAAACTTTATTGGTTGTGTAAGTCTAACATTTCTTACCTAGAAGTTAGTGAATAATCACAAGAGGGTGTGGGATTGCCGATAAATTTACGAGCGTAGTGAGTGATATTTATCAGAACTATTTCACAAATAAAATAAGCATGTAAATATAATTCCCCTAAACTTGACTTACAAAATTGTAATAATTGTATATTTTTGTTATAAATATTTAACTTTTCAAGCCATCTTGCAACAGACGAATGTCGATTGTCAGTAATGCCAATAGAGAAGAACAGCTGTATAAAATGTAACTATGAATAGAAATTGTGAGACTGAAATAGACGACAGTCGACTGTTACAGTCGCTACCGTTCGATTTACTAATACCAACTGAGAAAAAAAAAAACGAGATAACATTTTACCATTCTGAACACGCTTATCAAATTTTATGAGTGTTTAGGCAGGTATTGTTACATAATTTACAAAATTATTTCCGACTGTTTGGCTGAATATGCAAAAACCATTGTTTGAATGAATTCACATTAAGTTAGTTAAATATATAATTAAAATTATTGAAACACAGTTATCAAATTTTAATTTCATCTGAAAATTAGTAGATAAAGATGTACAAGCAAAATCCGCACTTTATTTAGTATTGCCAATTGCTTTTCTTGTATCCGTATGGTGCTCAGGAATTATAGAGTTGGCTACACTGGCCAGAAGATAAATGCACCTCGCGTGGTGAAGGATTTCGATAAAACTGTACAATAGTTTCACTGCGATATCGGGCTGTGATTGAAACTTTTATTTCATTTCATTGGTGGACTTTATGATGACATCACATAAGTGAAATATTTTTCCTAAGCCTTAGAAATGAGATATTGGCTTCATAAATATGTCGAGCTCTCCTCGATTCAAGCCTAAGTTTTACACATTAGAGCACCACAAAAGAAGCAGGAATCTTCTTGAACTGAAAATGCTGCAATAGCTGTCCTAAGTTTTCGAAATATCTGCAATAAGGATAGGTGTCACAGTATTTGGAGAAGTTCGTACTCTCCTCTAACTAAAAGGTACATCTCAAGATCTCTCTTCAAACTATGAAAAACATGAAAAGCACTGGAGACTAAATTGTCACATGTGACGGAGGTATTATGTGTTTGGTATTTCCAGTTCAAAAGTATGCAAGTCTGGCAAGCGTCAACCAGCAGAGTGCGGACGAGCGCTGTCAATTGTTACCACGACACTCCGAAGCACATCACATACCTTATAAGGAAGAGACTGAGGTGAATCCTGTCGTGCTGTCATTGATACCGAGATTTATGTGCAGGTTTTATTTATGGCTTTGCTAAACTGTAAGAAATATTACTCTGTCTTTTAATATATAATTAAAGTGCACTCATTTTTCCAAACACGGGACATTTCTAAACAGACGATAGATGTGTCTGGAAAACAATGATAGACCATATCTTGAATCTGGGAAATATTTAAGAAAGGTGAAAAGTATGATTGTAATAGAAAGTGTTGCTAAATGCTGAAATTGATAATGATGTATATTCCTTAACGATGCCATTAAAACATGACTGAATATTTGAAAATGTAATTTTATTATAATTGGAATACCGGTAAACTCTTCACTGCAGGAAATGCTGACTAATTCAAAGCATCCCCAGCTTGCTGCTTATAAGTTAAAAAGGTAATAATGGAGTGTAATCTTAAAATATCAAATTCAAGAGCAATGGATTTTGATTGATTGATCTTCTTGAGGCGTCAGTAGTTTGTGGGCAGGATACTATCTGTAGGGATGAATGAAATGAAATGAATTAATGGTGGCGCAAATGAGTTTGAAGTTCTTGCCTCTTTAAAGCTATCTGGCTTACACCTTCTCACGGTAAGGAAAATTTTCGAAAAAAAATCAGAATGGGAATCGAACACAGGACCTCCGGATTAGTAGTCGCAAACGCTACCACCTGATCATGGATTTGGTGTAACGAATTTTATTGGAGCCAAATATAAAAGGGCGGTTTAGTTATAAACTTCAAAATTGTTGAACAAGTGATTCACTTTAAGCATTCAGAATGTTCTAAAATTGAATTTCTACTATCTCTAGTAAGAATATTATTGGATTAACACAAGAGAATGATGATGTTAAAAAGAACTTAAGATAGAAGGAGTATCACAAAGCATAAAAGACCACAGCAATAGATGGCTGAAAAACATTTAGAGAAAATGGAAGAAGCGTCTATCCCAAAGGTACACCTTTTGACGGGGGGAGGAGAGTCTTAAACACAAAGTTGTTCCAGTCCTGCGCGGTTCACAAGGAATCAGCAAATTTGTTAGTTTGTTTGATTTGATTTATTTAAGGACGCTCTTTAACATCACAGGTCATCAGCGTCCCATTCTATTCAGGCCGTGAAACGGCCGACAAATTTTGCTCAGAGTCCTCTTCTTTCAGGCTTGAGGTTCTTTTTCTTGCCGTAAATGTACGACATGGAACCATCTTTAATTCCCTTCCGAAGGAAGCCATACTTAGGATTTTTACGCCCGAAAAAATCCATCGTTCCTGGCCGGATTTGAAACCGCGATCTTGGGTTTACGAGGCAAGTATGGTTACCATTACATCACTAAGACCTACTCAGCAAAGTTGTGTAGCCACTGCAGCATTTGTGTTGTATGGCAAGCACCAAAGACGCTGGCAGTGGATGTGTTCCGTTAGCTCTGTGGCAGAGTTTGCAGTGATACCATGGTTCAGAGCGCAAATCCTTGTAACATAATATGAAAAACTAGTATCGTAATATTGATTTCCATACACTGCAAGCTTTACATTAACACACACACAAACATATATATATATATATATATATATATATATATATATATATATATATATATATATGTATATATATTATAATATTTCTTTCAGTATTTGTTTTATCTAAATGCAATATGCTGCACACGCATTCCCTGCACATGCTCGAAGGACAAAGATGGCTTATGGGCACAAATTCAAGGAGACTCGGGTGTTGTAGCCTCTCGTTCATACTACTGCAGAAATCTGATATCATCTATGTTCCGATATGTGTTTTCACTTTAGAAGCTACATGTTCCTGTTCAATATTTATTTAGTTATTTGTAAAGAATACCAAGGAACAAATCAGCCAGTGTCTTAAACAGCATACGAAAAACTAGCGTAGAGTAGCTCACTACGTTAGGAAAAAGCGAGCTTTCCCTATTTGTTAGGAGGCCTTGGCCCTGAAAGGACACAATAGGCTATCTTTATCTTTATCTTGACATTAGTTTATGATCACATTTTTGTGTGCATAGATAATGCCATGACACTCAAATGATGCATTAAAATATAATATTATATTAAGGCAACACGATGTTCTACATAAAAAATAAAACAAAAATGTGTAGGATTTGAACCCAAGAACTTACGCAGAAGAGCAATATTTTCTTAAACACCGTTACTTTGCCCTAATGCTCTCTTTCCAGATGCTTATGTTACCATTAAGTTTACAGGCAAAGCGTCCACTGCTGTGTGCCAATCGCAGCATGCACGTTGTGAATACAGCGTTTACGAGCGTTTACGTTCCCGAAATTCTCCGAGCGAGAAGTAGAATCTGCGGACATTTTTAAAATTTGTTTTATTATTATTATTATTATTATTATTGTTGTTGTTGTTGTTGTTTTGGGTGGGGAGTAAAAGGATGTACCTTTCAAAAGAATAAAGTGAAATCAACAGTTCTAATGGAGACGGAAAGGGCCATTGGGCCCAAGTCGTGTTGTTGATAATGATGACTAGGCATTAGAATTTATAAGTACTAAAACTAAAATTAAGGGTTTGCACTGAACTGTAGACAACAAATGGGAGGGATAAAATACATCACGAGCTACAAACCACCCTCTGCCCTTACGTCTGTCACTCATCAATTCTTGTTTACCAACTTGGCGGTGGCTCATCATGTTTTTGTATTATATATTTATTAACGTGTACCTTATTTGATGTTCAGTGTTTAAGAATTTTGATGCCCAGTGATGACTATGTGCTAGCAGAAATTCAAATTACTAATAGTCTTGCATATTTGTGTTTAAGAGCAACAGAACCAGTTTCTTTTGACTTCCTGATTAAAACTCCATAATTAACAAATTGAAAATGGGGTTTTCTTTAATTGTGTGTTACCAATTTTCTCAGACCTGGGAAAGACTTCTGTTATTTTCATAATAACATTGAACCGTCAGTATCCAAACATTTACTAGGTCTAGAACGTACGACTTTAAATTACTAATAACATAATATTTGCTTTAATCAACAAGATGACACTATGGAATGCAAAGAAAACAAATAAACCATACCGTATTTTGTACCCATCCCATTGATGCTTTGTTTTTCTTATCTCATTTATTGTAATAGGAACAGCACCCACAACTCATCGCATTGGACCTGTGCGATTTTAAAATTGACGACTAATTTACAAAGTTCTTTTTTGCTAATTTTATGTTGAAAGTTCGGACTTCTTAAATAGCTACAGTCATAACAATAAATATTGAACATTGTGTTTGAAAAAAAATATTATAGAGCACACAGATTGTAGCATAATTTCATTGCTAGATTTAGTTCAAGAATTTGGATTATTGGCAGCAAATAACCTCATCTTTCTAACCTGCCTAAGATCATCCTCTGGATGCGGAAGATAATCATTGAAATCGGGGAAGTACTTTTTCATATTTACGATTTACTGTAGCTTCCTTTTAAAAATAATTACCATACCCAGTCAAAAGTGTGGACAGACACACCTCCTGCCGTGATCACAGGTGTTGTAAGGTCGTTACCTATAATGTACGAATAGATTACTATCCGAATCTCAATGTAAATATTTTTCTTTTTCCTTCTGCATGCAAGTAATGATTTGGACGAACGAAAAAAACCTTCAACTTTGACTTTTTCTAGTGCTTTGGTTATGAGTTTCAAATGCGGTTAACGAGGACGCTCAGTAGACAGAGAATTTTTAAAATGAAGATGGAAAGCTATATAAACAAAATCTTTAAAGAAAGCACGAGTTAATAAATGGTAAAAGCCTAATAAAAAACCTAAAGATAATTGTTATATTATTAATCCAACAAGCAAACATATATTTTGAGCTGTTAAATCAAACAAACGATATAAAATTTAGCTACCTACTCATAATGATAAGACCGCCACGGGTGACCGAGGTCGTTAAGGCGCGGACTCGTGAGCGGGAAGCCTGGGGTTCAAATCCCGCCTGAACCCTCCCTGATTGAGGTTTTTTCCAGATTTTCCTCAGTCCTCATAAATGACAAATGCCGGGGAAAGATTAGGCGTGGAACGTTTCCTTCCTTAAAAATGAATTCTTTCCCAATATATTTCACCTCATGTATCATCAGTGTCCATCGCCTGTGGTGCCTCTGTAGCAAAAGCGGGCGGTACACACCGTTCATTCATAATGATAGAGTTTAAGAATTTGTCTAGAAGATATTGCATCTCAGGTATGGCATTTTGTATCAGAAATAAGCAACCTCTGTTTAACGGCATATCTTTGCTATTCACTTCCGAGCTGGTTAGGTTGGGTTTCAGTAGTCTAGTGGGGGTTGGTTATATTTTTCCTAATGTGGCACCTAACAGTAAGGTGGCGCCTTCTGGTTTCAAATGTGAGAACTTTATGGAGATAAGTGATCACAAATTCATTGTAGCTATTGAGCACATTAAGATGTACCTAACCATACGCCACTGTTTAGGCCCTAAAGGCATAATCATCCTTATGTTTCCAGTTCTCGTTAGACATTTCAGTAACGCTGTTTGAAGTTGCAATTTGGAAGGCACATGACCATGTAACCTTAAGATAAACCGCTTCTGCCTTTAAGTATCGGAGCTACAAGTAGCTCAGAATTATGCAATATGTAAAAGAACAATTAAAACTTTCAACGAATAACTTAAGAGTGTCATCCTAAGAGGAAATGGTGCAAATAGAAAGGTCCGACATAAAATAAAAGGCACATCATTTTCGTAACTTATATTTTTCATGTTGTTCTTTGTTCGCGAGAAAAAACAATAGTTGCCATGACTTATGACTTATTCCTCGTAGTTATATTTCTTAATGAAACAGCGTCCTTAGAACAAAAAATGGTTATTTTATTATCATTTTCCCCCTCAAAACAGGTTTTAACCACTACAAGATCTGCTGAAGTAGAGTGATGAAGAAATAGTGACAAAGCAGAGAATAAACTAGCACGAAACGTGGGATAAACAGTCAATGATATCCAAAAGTAAATTTCAGATAAATGCCTGAGAGCCTGATGTTGATTTCGTTTATTTACAGACGCTCTTCTACATCTCAGGTCATCAGCATCCCATTCAATTTAGGGTGTGAAAGGCCGATAAATTTTCCTCAGACGCCTCTTTCAGGCCTGAGGTTCTTTTTTGCCATAAATCTACAACTTTATTTCCATTCCGAAGGAAGCCATACTTAAGGATATTTAAGCCCGAAAAAAATAATCGACCATGGTCGGGATTGAACCCGCGATATTGGGTCTACGGGTATGGTTACCACTAGACCACCAGGACCGACTGCCAGCCTGAAAAAGTGCATTGGAAACATTTTTTCCCATCAAATGACCGTAATTTTTTTTGTACGGAAAGTATCCCCAATATCCAAAAACAAACATCAATATCAGCTCCACAGACACCAAGATTATGTATTTCGGTCTCCATTCTGCCAAGTCTCTGACTGGACTCCCTTATTTCACAATACGCTTTGCTAGTTTTCATCAGTTTTGCAGTAACCTAGGGTGTCAAGCGTTTGACTGAACGTAATATAGTAATAAGATGGGACCAATAGAATTACATTGTGGAGAAAATTAACATTTGACCAGGAAGAAATGAAGGTACGAGTGTATTTTCCGGAAGAGCTGAAAGACAATCAACTACCTCAGACAACCCAGTGCCCCTGTAGTTAGGACTTGTATTGGTCCAGCACGGGTTGCTATCTGGTGTTCTAGTCTGTCCCCAAATAAGTATAACATATTTTTGAAACGCGCTGTATATGGCATATTGTACAAACTGGTTATAAGATCAATTCACTTTATTAGAGCTGTATGACTTAGTAGACAGATCGCCGCCTTCGACCTTGGCGATTCGTTTTCGAATTCGGGCTCGGATATGAAAAAGTGGATTGAGAAGATTTACCTGAAGCAAGTATTGGGTTCCCAAAATTCTAATTTCGTCAACTGCTGTATCGTCCCAGTGAAATGAGTCCGCCAGCAAGTGCGTAAAATGAACGCCATGTGTATCTATCCGTTAAGAGCGGATGAGTGGGCCATATTATTTATTTATTATTATTATTATTATTATTATTATTATTATTATTATTATTATTATTATTATTATTATTATTATACATTTAAACGTAATAATTTACAGGTTAAATGAGAATGCAGATAATATATGCCCCTCTAATGAAAACTAATATGGTTGTTTAAGTGTTAGAAATAAATACTCTGCGCACATAATCCAAAAGTAGTTTATTATATATATGCGGGAATAATAATGCTATCCTTGTAAGCGTGCAATGTTCATTATTTGTCACGTGAAACAGTTGAAGCTCGGGATTTCCAGACTTGCTTCTTGTAAGCGTTCTTTTTAATTTCCGCAGAAATGAGATGGCATGAGTAATGAAGTTGTTAAAATCACTGTGAAGCTCGTGTTAACCCATGACTATTACACGCGATTATTAAACTGATAACAGCACACTTTGAATTGCAAAGCACTTCCCGACTTCTCCGCTACCACCGCATGCTTTTGGAGATGAATATGAAGCAAATACTGAATAACTTACAACTACAGCTGCTTTTGGTTTAGTCAAGTGATCTTCAATCTTTTCGTTTTAATATTTTCCCCGATATTATTTAATTAATTTATCTAAACATTTTATTATGTGAGGACTATTATCATGTACAGTACAATGTATTATAAAAAAAAAAGAAAGAAAGAAAGAAAGGAAATGTTTTAAATCGTGCCGCAAGTCTTTAGGCAGAGGCAAAAATTTATATTTAATATACTCGTATTTATTTTATGTGTATACCACGCTCGATGTTCCCCTCAGGGGCCCAATTTATTGGGTACGGGGCGTAGCGACCCCGAGGCACCCGAGCTGCTCCCTCAGGTCCGCGCTTAGCGCATTTGACTCCTTTTTATTTCGCCTCTTTTATTGTTTTATTTGTCCTACTTCCCTGTTCTTTGTCTGATGGGTGCCCCCGTGTTTGACACGGTAAAAGGTGACTGGGTAACAGCGTAACTCCCAGCACTGGGTTATCATGTAGGACGGGAGCGTATCCCCTGGTAAAGGCCAGGCCCGGGGAAGGGCCATTGCATGAGCTGTAGACTTCCTGCAGGCGAATGGGTCTCTTCGTCAGCCCACAGGAAGGTGTGACCCTGAGGTTACTTTGTTCAGGCCAGAGCCAGTAACCTAAGCCGGGGTGGCGCCCAGGAAGCAGCCTGCCATCGGAGACAGTTGCAATGGTGGAGGATGATATCGCTATGGTGAAGGAACATAACCTCACACAAGTTAAAAGAAAACGAGTGGATGTTAAAGAAGTAATCGAGAAGCCTTTTCCTCGTTATTTGGTGATTAGTCGAACGGAAGACGGACAATCTTTTACCCGGGTGAACCCGTTTATCATTCAGAAGGGCATTGACACCATAGCTGGACCTGTGAAAACCTGCACCCGACTTCGTAATGGATCACTTTTGGTTGAGACCACTGGAATGTCTCAGAGTAACTCGCTGCTCAAGGCGACGATTTTCCACGGTTATCCCATCCGTGTTGAGCCACATCGCACGTTAAATTCGTCGCGAGGAGTTATTTTTACTAACGTACTGGACGGAATGTCTGACCCGGATATCCAAAGTTGCTTGGAAGACCAAGGGGTCACGTCCGTGTATCGCGTGCAGGCGAGGAGAGAGGGTGAATTGCATCCTACCCGAACACTTTTCCTCACTTTTAACAGGGTCGAATTGCCGCAGAGAATAAGAGCGGGCTACGAGGTCATTGAGGTGCGCCCGTACGTACCGAGCCCCTTGCGTTGTTTTCAATGCCAGCGCTTTGGCCATACACGCGTCTCTTGTAAGAGTGCCAATTCTATCTGTGCTACCTGCGGCCAAGTGTCTCATGAAGGAGCATGTACATCCGCTCCCGTTTGCGTTAACTGCCGCGGAGATCATCCAGCCTCATCCCGCGAATGTCCTCGTTTTAAGGAGGAGCGCTGTATTCAGGAGATGCGGGTAAAGGAAAAGCTCTCCTTTACTGAGGCCCGGAAGCGTTTTCAATCTCGCCAGCCCGTCGTGCCTAAGACCGGCACATACAGCGCAGCAGCTTCATTATCGATCAAGAAGTGCGATAGCAGTACGCAGACTTGCGACCTTGTTTTTACCCGGGTCCCAAATGTGCCCAGTCCTCCAAAGCGCTCTACTGAGAAGCCCAAGCCCATAGTTTTTAATGCATCAGAAATCAAGTTTAAGACCAGTTACACAAAGACCGACTTTTTAAAAACATCCACTCCTGCTGAAAAGCAGAAGAGCCCTTCTCCTCCTCGGAGGTCCCGCTCCCATGAAGGGAGCAAACCCGCTAGGCGGTTGCCATCACCGCCCCTCTCTACATCCAACCGGTTCCAGGTGCTGGAGTCGGTGGATGCTTCTCAGCGGGAGAGCCCTCCCTCTGAGGGGGTCATGGAGCAGGATGTGCCTGCTCCTGAAAAACCACCAAGTCCCACGCGACTTAAGAAAGGACGTTTGATTCGTCCTGGGCCTAGTAAAAAGTAAGGTGGTATCTTTAACTTTTTTTATCTAATTTTAACAATGGCTATCCTTTCTTGGAATGTGCGTGGACTCCGCAGTCGAAGAACTGACTTGGAGTTAATTTTACGATCGACTGACTCTCCGGTTGTGTGTCTCCAAGAGACAAAACTTCGACCACAAGATTCTTTTATTATCCGCGGTTACTCTTCGGTGCGATTTGATCTCCTTCCCGAAGATGGCACTCCCGCTCACGGCGGAGTTTTACTTTTAATACGACAGGACGTGTACAGTACTTCATTACAGCTCCAGAATCCTTTGCAAGCAGCTGCTGCTACTGTTAATTTCTCTGGCCTTGGTTTTTCAATCTGTAGTATTTACCTTCCTCCGTCTGTTACAGTCACTACAGCTGATCTAGATCATCTGTTTTCTCAGCTACCGCCCCCTGTACTTCTTTTGGGGGATTTTAATGCGCACCATCCTCTATGGGGTTCCGCCACGGAGTGTGCGAGGGGTAGCATTATAGCCGACTTTCTGGATCGTCACCATCTAGTACTGCTCAATACTGGTCAACCTACATTTCTTTCAGACAGCACACACAATTTTTCACACTTGGACTTATCTCTGTGTTCTGCCTCACTTGCTGTACATTTCACCTGGAACGTCATCTCCGATTTATATTCCAGTGACCACTTTCCGTGTCAGATCCATGTACTCTCTTCGAACGCACATTCACAGCGCGCGCCAAAATGGCTCATTGAAAAGGCGAATTGGCCTCTCTACCGATCTTTGGCCGAATTTTCAGGGTGTGAATTTCCATCTATAGACATCGCCATCGAGCACCTCCGTACGGTCATCATAACAGCCGCAGATAAGGCTATTCCCCGGTCGTCTTGTCACCCCAGACGCATGCCGGTTCCCTGGTGGACTGATGAATGCCGGGATGCATTGCGTGCACGCCGAGGTGCTCTCCGAGCTTTTCGTCGCACCCTACATCAGCAAATATGATTTGCTACAAACAACTTCGCGCCAAATGCCGCCGAGTCATTAAGGATAGCAAAAAGGCTTCTTGGATTTCTTTTACCTCTTCTTTTAACCGAACAACGCCTTCATCCGTAGTTTGGGAACGGCTACGCCGCGTTGCTGGCAAACCAAGGTTTACACCTATACCCGGTCTTAGGGTTTTAAATCGAGTGCTCACTACTCCGATTTACGTCGCCAATGTTTTAGGGCGAACCTTCGCTGATGTTTCTAGTTCCGCCAATTACCCGGCTACATTTCGCGCATTAAGGGACCGACCATCAGGAGAGCTACAACGTTCCTTTTACCGCCAGGGAACTGGAGCATGCCCTTTCTACCTCTCGACATTGCGCACCGGGGCCAGATGACATTCATGTTGCCATGTTGCAGCATTTACCAGCAGAAGGCAAAGCTTTTTTATTACGAACTTTTAATTTTATTTGGTGTAACGGCACATTTCCCTGCGCTTGGCGATTGGCCACCGTCATTCCCATACCTAAGCCTGGAAAGGACCCACATCTTCCTTCCAGTTACCGTCCGATTTCCCTCACCAGCTGCGTTTGCAAGGTGTTGGAACGAATGATTAACGGACGGCTCATGTGGTAGTTGGAGTCGAGGCAATTATTAACGAACGCCCAGTGTGGTTTCCGGCGTCATCGTTCCTCAGTCGACCACCTGGTGTCTTTAACTACCCATGTAATGGACGGTTTTGTGCGCAAGTGCCAAACGGTTGCTGTATTTTTTGATTTGGAGAAAGCGTACGATACTTGCTGGAGAGGCGTTATCCTCCGAACGCTTCAGGATTGGAACATACGTGGGCGTATGTCTGTTTTTACTCAGGAATTTATGAAAGACCGGGTTTTTAATGTTCGCGTGGGATCAGTTTTATCGTCTAATTTTATTCAAGAGAACGGCGTACCTCAGGGCTCGGTACTTAGTTGCACACTGTTTGCCATTGCGATTAACTCTATCACCGAGTGTTTACCGCCAGGAATACAATCGTCGTTATTTGTGGACGATTTTGCCATCTATCTTTCCTCTCGGAGAACCTGTCTCTTGGAACGCCGCCTCCAATGCTGTCTCGACCGCCTTTACGCTTGGAGTGTATCTCACGGGTTCCGTTTCTCCGCAGAGAAGACCGTCTGCATGAACTTCTGGCGCCACAAGGAGTATCCTCCACCTTCGCTCCATCTTGGCCCGGACGCACTCTCCTTCGCAGACGAAGTTAGGTTCCTTGGCTTGGTGTTTGACAGGAAATTATGCTGGTCATCGCATATAGCGCAACTCAGAGGCAAGTGTGAACGTTCTCTTTGTATTTTACGTGTTTTAAGTGGCACATCTTGGGGAGCTGACCGGACTGTTCTTTTACGTTTTTATCGCTCACTTATCCGATCGAAACTGGATTATGGCTGTGTGGTTTACGGATCAGCGCGACCTTCTGTCCTTCGTCGGCTTAACCCGATTCATCACCGGGGTATCCGTGTCGCCATTGGGGCATTCCCCACCAGTCCTGTGCTGAGTTTAAGTGCGGAGTCTGGAGAACCTCCGTTGTTTTATCGTAGGGATGTTTTACTGGCCGCGTACGGTTGTCGCTTAGCTGCGCAACCTCGTCATCCCACGAATGGGCCGTTTTTTAATGTGTCTTTTGATCGTTTTTATGCTGCTCGGTCTTTTACACCAAAGCCCGCTGGCTTTCGTTTTCGGGAGATTTTACGGACGTTGGACATTGAGTTACCTGCTTTTTTCTTAGCCGGGGAAACTTCTTCTCCCCCCTGGATTTTAGCAGAGGCCCCCGTTCATCTCGGGCTTTCGTCCTGTCCGAAATCTTCGACCGCAGCACATATTATTCGTTGTTCTTTTAGCGAGATCAAATCCTCTTTTAATGGCTGGAATTTTATCTATACTGACGGCTCTAAATGTGACACAGGTGTAGGATGTGCTTTTGTTTTTAATGGGGCAAGTTTTACGTATGGTCTTGACGTTGCAACATCTATTTTTATGGCGGAGCTTTATGCTATCTTTCGGGCGGTTTTATTTATTTATGATCAGGGGCTAGGGAAAAGTGTTATATGTTCCGACTCTTTGAGTGCAATTTTAAGTTTTAGAAGCCTGTACAACACTCACCCTCTTGTGCAGATGGTCCAGAATGCAGTTTTAACCCTTTACGACGCTGGCGTCAGGGTAACACTGCTATGGGTGCCTGGACACGTCGGACTCCCAGGTAATGAGGCCGCAGATGTTGCAGCAAAATCCGCTCTTTTAGACCCTGCTGAGTACGAGCAGCGTTTTTATTTCGGGGATTTTATACATTCATTACGTAGAGCCATTTTTTCGCGTTGGCGCGAGGAGTGGGAATTACTCCCAAATAATAAGCTCCGTGAATGTAAATCCGCCCCTTTTAACTGGTCGACTTCTTCTCGCGCTGTTCGTCGCGAAGAAGTAATTTTAGCTCGTCTTAGAATTGGGCATTGCCGTTTTAGTCACTCTCACCTTTTTAATGGTCAACCCGCTCCAGTTTGCCCTCACTGTGACCACCCCTTTACAGTGCGTCACATTTTAATTGATTGTCTTCATCTGACAGCTTTTAGAAATAGCCTAGGTTTGCCCTCCTCTATTGAGGAGTTACTTGCAGATGATGTGGTTGCTGTTGAGCGTGTGCTCCGTTTTATCCGTATTTGTGGTTTTTGGAGCAAGGTGTGAGATTTTATCTTTTACCATTGACGGCATTTTTTGACTCTTTTAAGACTGTTGTTTTTTCAGCTTTTGCTGAATCGTGTTAACTAGTCTTTAATTGTTGTTTTGCACATTACCCTTGTTATTTGTTTTGGGGTTTTATTGTTACCATTTTAATCAATTATAAGACTGGTTTGTTTTCAGCTTTTGCCGAATAATTTTGCTACCGGTCTTTGTTTATTGACCTGTGTTTGCTTTGGGATTTTATTGGCACGATTTTAGTCCATTACAGGACTTTTGTGTTTTTCCGCACTTGCGGCTGTATTTTAGTAACACTTTAATGTTTGTGGCTCCTTATACCCTTGTTATTTGTTTTTGGGTATAATTTTTATTGCACAAGTACTACTGTCCGTTCATTATGCGCAGGATTTGCGTTCTTTGTTTATTTATTTTTATTTCTGACATCGTACTTGATGTGTTTGGGCGCTAATGACCATAGCAGTTTTGCGCCCTTAAGCAATAATCATCATCAACGCTCGATGTTAAGCGCGAGTGTAAGAATATCGTGCCTGAGGTATAGAGAACATTATCTCAGTTATTGTGTTGATTGCGTTTGAAGACGGAGGTTTAAAAATTCCAGGATATTTGCCTAATGAGTCATTAAATTGGGTGGTGTAGCTTCTGTAAGTCTTTGAGCGAGACCATTGTTGCCCATGATCCTTTAAAATCTTAGACTTGAAAGTTAAACGTGTCCTTGGCTTTTGTAAAGAAACTCCAGTTCCTACAGTTCTAATGACAGAGTCATGTCTGCTATGTGAGCGATAGTATGATATTAAGAATATTCACAAGTTTAATTCTTAATTTTCAAGCAACACGTAGAGTGGGGTAATTCATACCTTATTGTCGAAGCTCGAGCTGAAATGCACTCCTTAAAATTATAAGGAGCAGATACGCAACAAAAACTGGGAGAGTTCTCTAATAATTTGCAGAGACGTGTTTTTCTAATCCATCAACTTCGTGCCGTTATTTTGGTTTAATGTCTCTTAGAAGAAATGTGTGGCAAATAGTTTAAATATTTGGTGGAAGGGAGATACAAGACTTTTTTAAAGAGTAGTCACTGACATTATAACCCTGCAATTAATTGTAACTTGTGACACTTTTGCACCCGCATGTAACCCTAAATCAATACTTTAGCTTCAGTTTATCGTTTCTTTCCACTATCATCTTGAATCATGACGTAAGGAATGACTTCATAGGGGAAACCTTTGCCTCCTAATGAACATGTAAGGAATCTGGCCTTCCTAAGCATCGACATTCTTTCATTCTTTCTTAGCAAGTCGTGATGCTTTGTGTTGGAGTTAATATTTCGATTTAATAATTAGAAATGTTCAAGAAATCTCTTTACTGAGTATCCAGTGACCCAGGTATTCAGGTATTAATGTGGTAAACTGTAAAATTAGTAGGTTTCTAAACTTTAGTAGTTTCTTAAAGCAAGTCTTTCTCTTTAGCCAATTTTAATAATGTTTTCTACGATTGTTTTCAGAGCTTTAGGTAATTATTGTGTCTTTGAGGCTTGTAGTGTAGTAATTTATTAGCGCCTTGACAGAGATTTAATGTAACGATAGTAAAATGGAGCCAAACTCTTATAATTTGTTGTGAAGCCCTTGTTTTAATTCTTTCATAATTTATTATCTTTATTGTTATAGTATGTTCAGTTCACGTTATACGAATATTTATTATGCTTCACGTTTCCATCACTTTTTTCGATATTTTCAAATAATTATGTGTGAAATATATTAACGATTTATCGTTATTGTTCTCCTGTATTATTAAGTAACTCTTCCAGAGTACTTCTAGGGCAGTACTCTGCATACTGACAACTACAAACATCAATGGAAGTTTTTAAAAATGAAATTAATACATACGCACGTTTACAGGCCCTTTCTTTGTTGTTAAAAACTTACACTGTCTAAATCGAGAGCATCAGTCAGCATATAAACGAAATTTTGAATATATTGCATATGTTAAAGCAGATCTTGATAGCTTACCTTTGGTCTAAATGCACATATAAAATGCGCGTGCACCTCTCGAGAGTCTCAAAATAGACACAATGTTCAGTTATTTGTTTTTTTTTTTTGTGGGGGGGATAAGGTATAAAATATCAACTGATATTCATGCAGGATTTGTGTTAGAAGTTTATATCACGATACGTATGCAGCTTAAAGGATTGGAGTAAAGAAGATTTTACATTAATCCCAGGGAGGGAACTATGTTGAATTTTGTTTACTTTTGAAATGTCTTTAATTTTGTATACAGAGAGGTATTTTTGGCCTCGTCCACCGCGGGGGACCAAGGCCGCGTCAATCACTGGAAAAGTTCCGCTCGTATTTCTCCTCAATAATCAATAATAGCATGTATACAATATTATTTTATAGTATGGAGATTATTCCTGTAGATTTTATTTTTCTCTGCCCTAGTGGTAGCATTTCGATAAAATGCACTAAGTAAAATTGATCACATTAACACACTATGATTAATAATACAGTGCATGAACTACACGTGTTAAACTTTATGTATAAATAAGGTGCTCGCTTGCGAAGAAGGTTACCTAGTTATCAATATTACCTATGTTGTTGACAAGTTTTCAGTGTTTCGTATGTGTCTTAATAGGTAATTGTATAATTCTATATGCCAGTGTTTTTACGTTTAATAATAAATATAATAATAATGATGATGATATAGTAATAGTGCACAAATAATCATATTTCTCAAAACTGAACGGAATATAATTTTTTATTTACTCTAATCGAAAGTAAAATCCAATTAAAGTTAACCTGATCCTAGAAATAATATTGATGAAATCAATACAGCCCTCTAGACATTTGGAACAAAAATGGCGACATATTTGCTATGTTAAATTTATCATTAATTTGCATTGTAAATGTGTTTAGATTAAAGAGTCAGGCAGGAAAAACGAGATCATCTTAAGGGGCGTCCAGGGTATAATAGACCCAGATGGGAAACATTCGTGGCAATGGGTAGAGTAAAGCACGGTAGCTCATATTTTAAGAACATGGTACGGAGGAAGTTCCGTCGTTCAAGTCTCTGCCGTGGTCTCGAATTTATTCCAAACCATAACCTAACACACGACTTGAAAAAAGTCAGATTAAATAGTTGTAAATGTGTTATTATCAGCTTTATAAAGCATTTTAATCCACTTTTATTGAAGCAGCTTTTTTCAACTAAAATAGAAACATAAAAATTTAAACAATTAAGCATTTGCTTACATTTTTAAAAAGAATTATGTTCAATAGCTTTTTCAAATATTAAGCACCTTTCTGGTGTGGTTTCTAAGGAAATGGAATAGAGTTTAATATTAGAATGGTGTCCTAGGAAACATTCCTTACAAATTATGCATTAGCAATCCTATAATTATCTTTCCTCCAAGCTGGTGTTTGCCTAACTTGAAGTCAATGTTTCATTGGTTTAAAGGTGTGACTGCGAGAAAGAGTCGGTGTTATATTTAGACATGACACGTCGTTGACCCTTGGTGACCTAATGGGGATATTATTGCGATTGCCAAGTGCACAGTTATATAAAACGGCGACCTTGGAAGCGGAAGTACCGGATTCCCAAGGTCATGATGCTTGTAATTCCCAGTGTTTCGCCAGTGTACAGTCTTGGAAAATGTAATCTTTACATATATATCAAAAGTAGTGTCAACTCGGCGTAGAAGTAACTTAAACTTTATGCATGCACGGCGAAAGAAAAGTGTAAGCATTTTTAATGAGAAGCCTAAACTAAAGTAAATGGCTTTTTGTTTTGACAGAGCAGATAAATAATTTGAACATTGGTTAAGCAGAATACCTGGTTGTCGATGTAGAAAATCGACTCGTTTCCTTGTCATAGTGTTTTAAAAATGCAGAGTTCGATTTGTAATTTATTAGTTATTTGTGCCTTTTTCTAAAAGCCAATTTTAAAGGAGTTAAGTGTAAAAGTACTTTGAATTGAATGATCGTTTTTCTTTGCGCTCAACGTTTCAATTTAAGTGCAACTTCCATCCTAAATGAGCACAGACGCCGTACACTGTATTTCAAACACTAACCGGCAACCTACTTCCGTTGTACCGGAGCGTGGTAGTTAAGGGAGGGAGGAGATTATCATTGGTAGAGTATTAATAGAGAACAGAGCCGTTTCTTTGCTGAATTCTTCATCTTTTAATTTTTGTGGCAAGGAAGATTCAAATAACATGTCAGCTCTTTTAGTTACTCCATTCAGTGTTGAGTAACCTCTTTAAGTATTTATTACAGCTATTTGAATTACTAACCACAGAAAGAAAACACCCATAAATTATTAAATTTGTGTTATTTGCAAATTCACAACCTCATAGTTACATAGTTTACTACATGAAAGAAACAGGTGCAGTTAATAATCATTGTTGGAGATCACATGAAATATTTCGTTTACATTGACACGAAACAAGTTCAGAAGTTAAAGACACCAAAACGCCACTTCAATTTAAATCAGCTGTTACATTTCTTCCTCGGCCTTGTTGATGGACGAGCAAATTAATGAAGTAGAGGGTGTAAATGTAAAGTAAAAATAAAGATGTGTTCTCAGTTCTGATAAATATAAAAAAAATACCCAAATGGCTAAAGTCAAAACGAAAACGATTAACTGGGCGGGAATAATGGTTTCCGCTTTAAAAAAAAAATTGTAGTTTGGTAAAATTTATTTTTCTTGTGTGCTATTTGGTACACCCTTATAAATATGAAATGAAATGTTTTCCATGAATAGCATCTAAACTGGTGTTTAGTTTTGTTTACAGGGGTAAATGAAATTGTTAAATTTTGTTACATTCACTTCTCGAAATCAATTTGAAATTAAAGAAAATAGGAATAAGCGCACGTTTGTGCTAAAACAAAATTAAATAAACCATAATTAGTTAACACAACATTTAAATTAATATTTCTACTAGCATTACTATACTTATATTTTAGTTTAGCTCTTCACTGCTGATATAAAATTAGCAATGAGTAAACTAAACACGTCTTTCAAATTAAGATTTTTACCTTTTTTTTTTTTTTAACTTATTCTGAAAGATCAGCGAATATAATTTGTGCTTTAACTCCGTTCAAATTCCTGCTTTTTTCTCCATTCACAGAACAAATTATATTTCTTTTCATATACCCAAACAGACTCTTCGGAACTAGTGAAGAGACAGCATCTTCCGGTATAAATATATCATTTTCTTTCAGCAGGTTCATGCATAAGAATTCCAGAATATTTCAAGTTATTTATTCTATATAGCCGCAATACCCAACATTATTGTCATCGATAACAGTTGGCTCTGACTTAAGCAATGGCAAATGTACATAATATTTAGTTGAAATTAAATATTACTTACGTACTAGAAGTGGAAAACAAGTACTGTATGAAATACGAGAGTAAACAATTTTTATTCGCTCGTATAAATGAACAAATTTCCATTTGTGAATAAAATGCTACATTATTGTCTTGTTACATAACTAGTTATTTTAAAGTTTTGATATTGGTGTAAACTAAATTTTGTTAACACAAATAGTTAAACTTAGTTTCATAATATTTTAATGCTGTAGTGAATACTTCTGATATTAAAAGATTTGTTTAAATGAACAAACTAGTATTTATCCCTATAATAACTTCTTTTTTATTATTCTTTATTTTAACTTTTTAAAGGTGCAAGCAATCGTGCCTACATTGTTTCACTGATATGATTGCATTTTTTCACGAATATCTGTGATATGCGGTCGAAAACTGAACAGAAAACTTAAACCTGCAGTCACTAATGCAATCAGATCCTTGGAAAGAGCTTTTGGAACACAAGGCTCTCACAATAAGTTACTGAATTCTTTTCAACGGATTTCAGAGACCGGTAGCCAACATTCTGTATAAAGACCATCCTCAGCAGTGACTTATGGAAAACAATTTTGATTTTAAAAAATTGTCCAAATATAGTTTCTCCTCTGCAGTTCCCTCTGAAGTGACTTAACCATAAAAGGACTACTGCTGGACAAATACAAATATAGAAAAGGGTACACTCCAAATATTCATGTCCCAGATAAACAAACTTATACAGAAAAGAAACCCATTAATGTTTTGAAAATAGAGGGCATTATGTAATATGCAGCTTACGTGTCTCAAGACAAAATAATTTTGGGGTTATATAACTTGGCCTATTACAAGCACCAATCCAGATGAAAACTGAATCAAGCATGTCCATTTTATTTTGGCCTGTTATAGTGACAATAAACTAAAATTGTGTTGCTCTTCACTGAATGTTATAATGCTTATTTAAGATAGTTCATTTACTTTCAAAAAATGGAACATTTCTGCGATAGAAAACTCCTAAATTACTCTTTAAATTTTGCGGGCTCATGGAAAACAACAAAGCTACCATTGTCAATACCACAAATGCTTTTCCATATTCATTTTACTAAAAAGTGAACTGAAAAATATTTTGTTCCTCCTAATTTTTTGGATAATTTTTCCTATTTGCGGTTTGTAGTTCAAATACTTGGCGGTGGAGAGAAATCGCATCAATAACGTTTTAAGAGTTACCTTATGACAATTTTTGAGATTTTTAAAATGGAATTGAACTTAAAATGGTAATGAGGAAATAAAAGGAAAAAATTATCTGAAATTATCAGATGTTAAAACTTTTGAATCATTATTGAACTTAAGAAACCATCGGTAAATTATCAAATGTATGTGGTAAACAGGGTAATCAAGGAAATCTGTTTAATAAATGAGAAAAGTGCTGGATAACCAGGAGTTCACGGACAAACATTTTAGCAGACATAAAACACAGAATGGAGAAAGTCGAATGATGTAAGAGTTTTCGAAAGGCGCTTTAGTGGGAGAGGAAGAAGGTTGGTAGGCCTGGAAGTAGGTGTTGGACGACACCGAGGAGAGTATTTGGTTGCTAGGAGTGGAAGATCTTAGCTGGAAGGAAAGGACAGCAAGGTCCTAAATATGCTATAGAGGCTGGGAGTTAGTTTTTTGATATTATGTTAAAGTGATCCTTTAATTGTTTCTGCGGTGGTGATGCATATTTTTTGCCTCGAAATTTGATATACATCATGCCTAAGCCGTGTAGTTATGGAAATACGTTATCCTCATTTTCCACGACGACGTATAGCATTAACGGCGTCACCATGGCGCCTGACCCCGACCTTCTGGACCGCGGTCTCAGCATCCATCACAGCGTGGGTAGGTGTACCATCGTGGGTGGCTCTGTATGGCGCATATGTACCTTCTTTATGGCCACAAGGCAGGTCATGTCATTTGTCCTATATCAATTGTTCATATGTGCACAAATCTTCCTATTCTTGATCTAAATGCAAACAAGCGGCTAAAACAGTTGCAACACTTGAATTGGTCAGCATTTTAGGTGGTGAATTGGGTGGAAAAGATGCATATCAGCGGGAGTTTGTTGTGCCAAATTGTATCATCTCTTTGCAGAAAATTGGAAGCAACAAGCATTCCTGAATTGTGTTTTGCCATAATCGATTTGAACCAAAATGACTTACAGGTTACAAACATCGAGGAATGACAAGATTTACCATTTAGGAACATTCGTTACAAAACTGTTATATATTATGATAAAACGAAAGTCCTAGTATTTACAGGAAAATATCATGCAAGAAGCAAAATAAATTTGATGGAAAAATGTACTATAGGGTATCCCATAATGAACGTAATTTTTGTTTTAATAATAAAACACAATATATTTGTAAAGTATTAATGTTATTAAGTCAATATGAAGCACAATTACTGACATTAAACATGAAACAAAACAGTAGACAAATGTCCTCTCTGTTGGCTGTTAGCAACATTTTCAACGACTTAAAGCAAAGTTCCGGCTGAATTTTACCCACGATACGTCTATTCTGCCTTGAGTTGAGGGATGGTTCGTTAACTGTCCACATAAACTCGAGGTTCTTTATAAAAAAATGTATCAAATCACACGATCTCGGTGGTCAATGTTTGATCGCCGTTGCGAGAGAGGCAAGTGTTCGATGCTGCAAATGTTCTTGTGTTAGTTCGATCGTAAGAGGGAGCATTGCAGATTTTATGTTAAAATTCGCTGTAAACTGGTTCTCGAAATGTTTAATTGTTGAGAACCGGCAAATCAACTTCATGGGCTCTGTCTGACGAGGACAACATTCTTTATATTTGATGTTCTCTGTCCATCTTGTATCTTCATATTTCCTTTGTCAGGCTCTACACTGCTGGCGCATTTCGTCTACCAAAAGTATAAAACTTAAAAGAAATATGGTACCCTTGCTCGGTCGGTCCTGGTGGTGTAGTGGTGACCATGCTTGCCTCGTAAACCCAAGATCGCGGAAATCCGGAATATGAAACGGGCATTGCTATAGTCTTATAAACTTTTATTTAGGATTCTTTTCTATTACAAATTCCAACGTATGTATGTGTGGAACAAAATCGCATTTGTTTCCATGACATCGTCCTTTGTTGTTTTATAATTGTTCTATGTGTTATGTTAATTATTCAGGAAAATATTTTTCATTGATAGTGGTAAAATTTCAAATTAACCAAATAACTGTAATGCCTTTGGGCATCCTTTGAGCATTCTTTTGGTTTCTTTATCTCCTATGTTATTTATTACAAATATTTTTATATGTATTGCATAATGACATGACTTATTTATTAGTTATTTGCTATCAATATATTAAATCGTATAATGCGGGAATATTAGTAGCTACTAAATGAACAAATGACCATCTCCTTGGTCTAGTGGATAGCTTTACTAACTGCTGGTCAGGGGGCTCGGGTTCGATTCCCGGTACCTCCTTATGAATGTTTATAATTAGGGAAATCTGGAAAGGGGCCCACCCAGCCTCGTGAGGATAGTTGTGAAGAGCCGACCAGTGGAGTAATCCCCTCAATCAATGAAGTCACGGGAGGAAGCAGAGGTCGCTGCGGCAGGCCACTGTGTTTTGAATTATTTATTCAACCAAATAATATATGGAAGGCGAATCATTTTAGGTGAATTCACACTTTCTGGGGATAACTACTGAAAACATACACACCTGTGCTGTAAATATCATTTAGCCATATTTTGTTCATTTTTTAATTTCCATTAATTAATCTTCAGAAGTAAATTGAATAGTTTGTAGACATTTTTCCATTTTAAAACCAAAAACCATTGCTGTATTTGGCGATTATTAACATTACAATTCTGGCATTGGATATGGTGACGGGCATGAATTCGCACTCTTTATGGCCTACATGCTAAATATTTGGGCTTTTCAAAGCTAAAAATGGAG
The DNA here is from genome assembly GCA_030762175.1 of Metallyticus violacea. NCBI lineage: Eukaryota > Metazoa > Arthropoda > Insecta > Mantodea > Metallyticidae > Metallyticus > Metallyticus violacea. The sequence continues at coordinate 78,422,920 of CM060842.1, read as the reverse complement.
AATCGTGAACAAAAGGCTAAGCATCATGTGTGTAATTATGTCGGTGAAACATGTAGTGAGGTTTTTCACGCTCGCCCACAGCTCATCCTGTGACATTGCTAAGCTAGTTATTGCAGTTAAGTCAAGATCTTTCATTTAAAAAGAATATAACTGAACACTTTGAAATGTACCGGGGCCTGCGGGGGAGGAGGAAGCTTGCATGACGATGTGAATTCGTCTACAGTTCCGGATTTTGTAATTATAAATTGCTTGTAGTAAATACTTTGACTGCTAGTATATAGGGTGCCGAAAAAAAATATGCGCAGAGAGCATACAAGCAGAAACAGACTTGATACTAAACATTTTGAGGGTGGGAAGAATGATCTCGGACGCTTCAATATGGAACTACAGACATTGATATAGATCACCACCATAGCTACTTTGCGATGTGACGTATGCTCTTAGTCGAATGTTAACAATATAAGCACTCAATCTAGCCATCAGGCATGCACTGTCACTCACTATGCACAGGTTTTCGTGAAAATGGTAACTGCAGTAAGTTTTATGAACGACTCCCATGTTTGAACTGCAGTTAATTAAAAATAATGGCATGTATACGGAATAAACTATTTGTTTAAGGTATGGTTTTGTGTTTTCAATGTTCTTCACCATCCATAAACGCATAGCGCAACAACGAAGCATCCGAGACAATTTGTTTCTATTCTTAAGATACCCATTTTTCTACCCTCTTTCTACTCGTAAAGATTTGTACATATATTACTAGTAAATTTATTTCTCTTTAAAAACCAATGTGGCATTACTTTTCTGTTTAGCATTGTTATTCCAGAATCGTACCAGGAGTTATTGCTTGCAGTCTTCTGTCCCATTATTGCGGTACCCATCACAACAACCTCCTGACACATTCAATTACCTTGTAAATTATATTGTTTCCAAGAAAGAATTAAAGTGCAGCTATTCCCAATCACTTTCCAAGAAGTCCAGTTGCCATATATATTCGGGTAAGATCCCTCCATTATGTTGAAGATAAAAGCTGACTGATTTTTATCTTGTCCCATAGACGATCTTTGTGCGCGAGAGTTCACTAACATTTAGGACCTTGAAAAAAAAGTGTTGTTTTGTCGCTGAGGCTATTTAATCACTAAGTGTATGAGTTTCAAGGCAATGCATCAATTACGAGATTTTTGCGGTGAAAAGTAGTGAGAAATGCTAAAAAATTGAACAAACATTCAAGTGTTAACTTTTTCCTTGGCCATAGAAAAGAGTATTCCATAATTAACAGATAAGTCTTGTTAAGATTGATCAAATTGGCCCATTGTTCATTATTGATGATGTTGCCATTTATCATCTGCAATAACTGCTGCTGTTTTCCTCTTATAGCATCTCTCAGTGAACCAAAAACTTCTTCGTATTATGATTATTATTATTATTATTATTATTATTATTATTTTGAAGAGGAACATGCTTATGGTGAAGAACAACTTCATTGCCTACAAACTCAAGATGACTTTAAACTTGCTCCATTTGTACCTCTCTTTCTTCGGATATTGACATTCACACGACTTTCATGGAAAACATGCAGTGATAAACGTAGACTCCCCTTATCTCCATTATACAACGAGATTGCTAACATTTTCAAATAAATACTGTGCCTCCTCAGACGTAGTTACTTAAGCTCTTCTAAGTAGAAGAACAGCATTTTACCACATGTTTCATGCTGAAAGCTCTTTTTTATCTCTGAGACAGTAGTATATAATATCCCCCAAATTTTTTTATTGTGTTGCCAATCGCCGTTTTTCGTTATTTGCCACCCGCGTGCATAATTTCATACTTTTTACACGCTGTGCTTTTTGATCGTTCAGAATATAAACATTTCAAATCCCTTCAAAGCCTCAAAATCGTAATTTCATAATCCGCATCATGCACTAATGCATTTAGAATAATTCGAGCAGTTTCTGCAAATTTGATGCAGACTAGCTGATCTGCTGTTTAGTCTTTGTGAATTCTTCCAGCTCTTGAGATATTTAAAGTGCTTCATACACTCTGGACACATTTCTAATGGTTTTGTAACACATCAGGATCAAGTAATGGATGCATTTTACGAAAACTGGAAAAGTATCGCCAGAATACTTGCTAATGTCGAAAATTAATTGCATTTTATGTCAAGTGATCTCGTCATACAATAGCTCTTTGTTCAAGAAAGAATATTGCAGCGATAGCTTGAGCGTGTGAATAAATACATCGGCCGTGTCCAAGTTAAAACAATATACCAAAAAAGTGAGTTATTGTTAAAAATCCTTCTTTGCAAGAGGCATCGAAGAAAAAGTTCGTGGTACTTTCCAGTCAATAGAAAATATTATTCAAAGCCTTCTGGTATTAGTTCTACCTTGTGCTCTATTTTTTTTTTCTTTCCATACTCTTGGGAAATTCTTCATCGTAAATATATTTATCGTGAAACAGTTTGGAATCTTAATTGAGAAACCTAACGCCTTGAACTTCAATTAACGAACGTTACATGAAATCATTTTGTGGAATGGAATATCTAAGTTGAGCAATCTCGCTTTGTTTAAAATACACTAATGCATTAAGAAAGCTTTAATAGCCAAGTCTTGAACACCGGAAATAATACAGTGGGGATTTTTTTTACTGTTTTTTAAAGAATTATTTTGAAATTAAAGGTTACTTTTGTATTTTGTTAATATGTGCATTTCTGTATGCAACTCAAGCTGGATATTAAGCAGATACCAACTAAAAATAGTATGTAGAAGTATTTAACAAGTACTGCGTTTCAACAATTTGTTACACTGGATATCGCACAGCATTTCTATGTTTTTAATTCATATGCGGGACAACTTCGTCAACATGTACTGAAACCAATGGGTCATGTTTTGTAAACGCACAGAAGGGGAGTTCAGTGAAAGTTGCACATACTTCCAAATCTGGATTGTTCCTCAAATGAATTCAAGTTTGATTTGCCAAATCCGACAGGTTCCTCGCAGTTATCAACTTCTTCCACTATTCTTCTTTCTACATACCTTCCTCTTCTAAACTCCGAATCACACAAGGCAAATACTGTAGAAATGCACTGCGAAACGTTCAAAATCTGGGTCTTTGTCGTAGAGCAATTGTTGGGCATGCTTGATGGCTGTTGCGTTTAATCTTGAGCACATATAATGCATTTTTGGCTATGGCAGGGAATTGTGGCAAGTGGAGCCCAGTAATTTCTCGGTACAAAAGTTATACTCTTTTGGAGTCTTTACAATAATCTGTTTCAATGCACCAATGAAATCATTTGTACTGTTGTATTTCTCCCTGACTCTCCAGGAAAGATTTTAATACAGGACAATTAACATTGTGGACTGGAATTTCTGACTGAACTGATGGCATGGTAACATCTGCGGAGAAATGACTCGATGACTGCTGCTTTTCAGCCCCTGAACCGAAGGCACGTCTCAAGGTAATTTGCTTATGGAGTTCAACATTCTTGCTTGCCTTACGGAGTGCCAGTTTATTTGGGCTCTTTGGTGCTTATCATCGCAGATAGCACATCGAAGAATTGGACCGTCATTTTCGATTAATTCTCTTTTGAATTCTTCTGAAAGTGCAGCCTTCTTAACTTTTGACATAAGAGTACTCAGACTGCAACTACACAAACATAATCAAAAGAGCAAATAGAGATTTGACTCAGCTTTATATAAAATGTGCGCGGACAGCACAGATAGCTGTGGTTCCGAGAAATGGCTACAGTTGAATTTGTGTTTCCCTTGCAGGTTTTGCTACACTTACTTGGAAACTATTGGAGCTGCAGGTTTATAAATATACAGTTTTATAGCTCTCGTTCTGCTCTATAAAATGATACTATAAGATTTTATGTACTGACCAGGAAATATGAAAATTGTTTATTTTTATGTTTAGGAAAAGTGAAAAATTATTAATTTTCCGACCAATTTTTAACAAAATATGAAATTTAAGGTCCAAAACAGGTGCTGAAGCATCAAAGAGAGGTATAGAAAGGGGAAAATACGCTTACCTTACGAAAAAGTGCAACATTTGTCTACTTCGCTTCATTCCATGCTCTAAATAGAAATATCAAAACAGCTACATTTTTGTAAAAATGCTGCACCTTAAAATCCGAAAACAGAGATAGCAATACTACTCAAAGAAACACAATGGAAGTTAAAAAGTGTTCTAAAAGTGATTAAATAATTGAGATTAATGTGGTTTGGACATGGGAAAAATGGGATAAGAAATAGGATGTGAGGTAAAGTATTGATAATAGAAATGGATAAAGTCAAGTTCTTAGGTTAAAGGCTACTTACTGTGTTACAGAAAACTCCATAAACACTACAAGGAGGTTTAATCCTACTAAAAAGTAAAATAACTGTTTACGGAAAAGAAATGCAAATAAGACGTAGAGTCAAATGTAGGCGAATTATTCTGAATGCTTTATAAATTAATAACCCGAAGCTGTACAACAGAGATGTGCTAAAATACATTTTTGTTCTCGAAAAACGTCCTTATGTAACATTCACTGAATTAACCCTGCCAATAGAAGTCACAAAGAAATTTCTCTAGGCTTGCGCTGAATGTTTTGGATTATAGAGTTAGCTACGCGCACCAATAGCTTTAAACCACAAAGGTGATTGTGTAAAATGAATGATGAAACTCCAGAAGAGTGTATTAAATCAACCAGGACTCGAATTTGTGCCACTCTTCTCTACGGCACTGACGCCCCAATAAGCCAAGAGTAATAAAAGTTAGTACCACTACCTTTAGACTTAAAACATTTAAAATTTGTTTTAATATTATAATAGATTGGTAGTTTAATATTAAAACTATTTGAGGGGGGGGGGGTAGAAAGTGTTAAAAGAGTTCGCGGAAGTGACATAGAAATGCACAGAGTATGCATTTCAAGTGGGGGGAAAATACCTTAGGAACATTTCGGTTTCTTTGTGGAATGTGTTCCTATCTTCTTTCTCTACTCCTTCCCTTTAGATGTATCTAATAACGTTTTTAAAACAGTAATCTCCCTCTAAATGAAGGGTATTATAATGTAATACTGGGTTCACATTTTCCCTCCCGTTTGATGGGGTTATGGCCAGATATTAGCATAACCAGACTACCAGGGGCGGATACTGTATCTCGGATGATTTAATAGACAGGCTTCGAAAGCGGCAAGATAAAGGAGATTGATTATTTGCAAATACACCCCTCATTAGCTTGAGGAGTTATAATCATGGGGTTACTTCAAAATTGATACGGCCCCTACTTAGGGGTTAGGGTCCAGGTTCTCAGAACCTAGCCTCATTAGAAGCTTTCAATTTTCTTGACGTATTAGAGGCGTGATTGACGTTAGGGAATATTTACTGGAGAGGGGGGTTACTACAGAAGAATGGTAATGCGTATCTTAGAAATTGCTGAGAAAGAGTCAGTTGATAGCCTTTTCTTTCTTTTTTAATTGTAATTAAATTGTCAGTTAGGCACACATACACACTTCTGAATAAATAAGTAAATAAACATACACATAAAAGTATTTTTTTAATATTGACATATTTACCCATTTACAAAATAAATAACTTCTTACTACATATATGGCCACCGTAGAAGAAGAAGGCTCCCGTGTGATAGATCGATCATCAGCCGGTAAAATACTCCCTACAACGCCGGGATTGCATACCTTGGAGTGGACTTGAAAGTACCGTATTCAAGTTCCATATCATGAGTCATTTATTCATTCATTTATTCATTTGTGTAAACTCATCAACTGAAATTCATATTTCAGCTTGTGATGGACTGCATGCGAAACACTCGTCTTTCAGACTATCCCTGAAATAAAAATCACGACTGCTTAAATCGGAAGAGTGCAAGGGTCAAAAACCAACACTAATTACTCATTCATCTAACACCTCACTTATTATATTTAATTCTTCTTAAGCCCTATGGGTGGTTGCAACCAATCGTACCTTTTTTGCTCTTCTGTTAACATCTGAAGAAGCATAATTAAGATGCTTGGCACCGACCGCATTAATTATCTAATTAAACACATTCTCCTTGCGCTTGTCACTCACAAGACAATAATTTTCTGGTAATAATGGGGCGTACAAAATTGCTGGTTCTTTTATTCTTTGTGTTCAGTGTTTACACACCCAGTTAGAAGAAACCTCGATTTGTCTGTGAAGAATAAAGAGCTGCGGGTCATTTACCCACTCTGAGCAGCATTCAGAAAGCTATTGTAATAATTCACTCTTTGAATCGCATCGCCTTCTCGGTATGGTTTTAAATTCAGTCACTTGTAGAAGTTGATGTGCAAAGTTGAGCAATTCATTAAAACGGTTCATCTTCGGGATTATGCTTTGTCCAACATTGTACCTGTGGCTTCAAATGTGTTCACTAGTCTGTGTAAAACACTTCTTAATGAATGCATTGGAAAATTTTCAGAAAACTCCCTTCCAGCACAACGAGCAGAAACTATTTTAAAGTGATTATTAAAAAGAAAAAAATCGTTCTTTCTCACTCAAATTCCACGCTATTTTAAACAACCATGAGTAATTCTGACTAATAGACGGCGTGAATTGCTGTTCTTGATAAAGGATGACTTTCTTGTTAAGGGAAGTAGGCAAGAACAAGTAACGGGAGCAATGCAGTGCATTCCTCCAAGGCGCATATGCGGCAGCCATTTATTTTAATGACCTTATATTTAGTCAGCAGAGCCAGTAGATTTCTCTGTATCAGTCAATACTAACTACATTCGTCGATAAGTGACTTTCTTCAAAACTGTAAAAAAAAAAAAAAAAAAAAAAAAAAAAAAAAAAAAAAAAAAAAAAAAAAAAAAAAGATATTTTCCTACACGATGACACAAAACTTTAAATAAACGGCGAATATCTTGCAACGTTTCCGCGGATGGTTCTTGACTACCGTTTGTGAATTGTGAATCGTTCAGCATGGGCTGAAAATCGTTTTCAATTGGCTTTGTTTCATCTACGACCAAGAAATTTGCTGATTGTTGAGGTCGCAGTCTAAACAATAAGGATGACTTTTTTCAGGCTTGCAAGCTAAGTAATAGACAAACAAGGCCCGTATTTTGTTGATAGGTGTGCCATAAACACGGGTAACTTGTACAGAAATTCCAAATATGTTTCGCAGCTTACAGAAACGCCAATTTGATGTCAATTTCTTATATTTTTGCATTATATAGTGATTTTCATGCATTTTTAAATACTATAGGAACCTTAAATATGTCTCCATATTGAAACATCAAAAGTTTCACAACTCGTGGATCTGAGAGATAAAGTAACTCTCGGAAACAATCGTTGTGGTTAGGAAGGTGATATGGCTTATTCATATCGGGAAAATAAAAAATTCAGAGTATGAAATTTTGTATTCCATCACTCCAGTGTTGAAGGGAAAAGATGCCTGGCATTGAAAAGGAAGTTTCGTCCGGTGATTTGATGCCCTTTAAATATCCTCTCATCATATCTGTAGACGCTCAAAGACGTCTTTCAATGTACAGGAGCGTACTGGCCAACAATAAAGGTTCTTTGTCGTTCGAGAACGTACACAATCATTTGTCATCTACTAATGCGAAGCCTGTACTCGTACGCCTTTTTTTTTCAGGACCCTTACGGTAAATAAGTAGAGAGCTCATAATATGAAACCCCGGAAGCTAACTGTGCATATAGCTCAAATTATGTCATTCGATAATTCTCAACGGTAGCAAAATGTACTACCATTAGCAGCATACATATGTGCAGTTATTTAATGAAATATTTTTCCCGTAAGAAAAAATGGAAAATCCAAAAATTGAAAATGTTAATTAATAACTTAAGGAAATTATTATGAATATCTTAATTATTACAAAATTATAAAATATTTTGTAACAATTAAGATGTGTATAATAGGCTTATTAATAATTATTATTTAACATTTCAATTCTTTGTTTTTCAAGTTTGAAATTTATTTATATATATATACTTTTTAAAAGAGTATATTGGTAATTTCGTTCAAATACCTGGCCTCCCCCCATTTTTTTTTTTTTTTTAAGATTTTAGGTCATTTTAAAGGGATTTAAAGTTTCACCACTTTAGTGAAATTACCGGACACAAGGAACACATATTTAATACTACGTGAAAAAAATTAGCGACATATAGCTAGTGAATGAACAATTTGTTGATCCCCCCCCCCCCCCAAGCAACACCACCGCCACCTCAGAAATGGAATCTAGAGATGTTGATCTTTAATTTTTCTGTCCCTGTTGAAAGCAAATGTTCTCTAGTAATACTTTAATCGGCTTAGTCTAAATTGTCCCATTTATGAGAGTCCATACAGCTAAAAATAATTAAAACAAGGAGAATGTTATATGCAGAAGAGATATTAGGTTACATCATAAACGTTTTTGCATGACAGTTGAGTAATAACGGGACCTGGAACTGGGCGTAAGTTATCAACCATGTAGTGCAACTGCCGATGCATTGTCCTTATCAGTGAATGTAAATTAATACACGTTTTAACACACAAAAACGCTCTTAAATTGAAATATAACTTATTTTTATTTTTACCTAATATACAAAGACTTCTTGCTCACAAATGTGCGTTCTACCACTTCTTGGTTCCGCCTGAAAGACCCAAGAAACTTCTATTTGAGGCACGAAGACAAAGCTTGCACACTGTGCTGAACATGTAAACAGAAACCTATTTCTAAGTAATGTATGGGGAACAGAGCGTTCACTCTCTGACTCTACCTCTAACGTATCCTAACTCGCATATGCTTATGCTGATATCATGTCCACAAAGTGCTTGTTCCATCTGTAGTAAATAGCAACTAAAAGTATGCGTTTGAAAAATTTGCTCGTTAAATTTAGCCGACATTTCTCATTTATGTCATTATGATGACTCAGGGTTGATTCTGGTGTTCTAGTGGTAAACACACTTGCCTCATAGACCCAAAACGGCGGGCTAAATTTTTAAGTATGGCTTCCTTCGAAAGGGAAATAAAGCTGTGAATCCCATGTTGTAGATTTACGGCACGTAAAAGAACCTCAAGCTGCTTCTGAGCAAAATTTATCGGTCGTTCCACGCTATGAATTGAATGGGACGCTGATGACCCGAGATTTTAAATAGCGACCATAAATAAAGTTATGGCTAGGAGTATTTCATTCGTTGTTTCTGTTAAGTATCCAAACTGCAGTTAAAACCTTGGCAAGATCAGGGAATCAATGACGAACCAAGTGTATTGGAGCCTGACTTAGTTCAGTTTTCAGTGCAGAGAACAGTTTAGTAGCTTCTTCCAACTGAGGCCATCCGAAATATTTCTCATCCTTTTAATGTCCCATAACTTTCTCACATTTTACAGCGAGGCTATAGGATTTCGCTTGAAAATTAAAGGTTTGTTATCTTTTTTCTGTTACATTTTACATTATTTGCAGTATAAAAATGTTGTCAACCCGGATTTTCTAAGGTCATAGCAAACAACTTTGAACATGCACATTGATAGAAATGCTAAAAGAAGTGCACCATTAACTCTAAATGTCGCCTTATTGTATATAAATTGTTTCCTTTTAAGAAAATAATACTATGAAAATTAAATTCTATATTACATGGATATGAATAATTAAAATTAAATAGTTTTGAAAGAGCTAAGGGAAAATGGTTTGTTTTGCGATATTCAGATGAAACTTCATCATTAATAGGACCAGTTTAAATGATCTCAACATTTAATGTGCATATTTAACATGTAAGGAGAATTTGAGAATGATCTATGTACTTAAGACTGAAATTTCGTTATGCTGCAACCTCTGTGCAGTTGACTGATGCAAACAGCACGCGATCCTTGCATTGTATTCAGTATACCTATAGCCTACCAATGCCCTCATCAGCGGAACCTTTCATCTGAGCAGTCCGTGCATGTAATTATCCCGGGGGGAGTGTGATGGTTGAGGAATTTTGGGTATGAAATTTATTGCATGAGCGTGGCCCCTGCATCGGGATCGTTTCGGTTTTAATTGCCAGTTCACTTTCTACGTTCATCAGGCACCTAGGAGCATAAGAAAAGAAAAAAAGAATTAAGGGTTAGAACTGAGCCAGCAGGCAAAGATATTTACAGCCATTTCCAATACAAATGAGACTGTGCATCCAGCCACATTCCACATAATTCTAATTCAATTTAAAGCGTTCTGACGGTTGTTAGAACGAGGGTGATATTTTAATAAGCTGGTAATCAGGTACAGTCTCTTGAGAGAGTAATTTCTCGCTTTAAGTGTGCTTGAAACATCTGTACACGGTCTGCGGGTTTGTTCTCGTAATGCAAAGTGAACTAACAAGTGTCCGGTGTAACATTACCACAATTAATTACACTATCTTTTATTTCAATCGGTAAAATAAATGCTGTAATTGTAAAAATAGTGTTTTAACATGTATAAGATTAATTTAACACAAAATATATCCTACATTGAATTTAAATATAACTAATTTTTGCTTCTGCATTTAACAAACTCTTAACCTTTTACGAAGGTACACAGTGCTCCCAAATCTGTGTTCTACCATATCGATATGCTCTCTAAAGACTGAAGAAACAATATCGTATTACACTGTTTTTCAAAATTATCATACATCTTCTCCGTCTTTTATATCGTTTCCTTTTCCAAACATTTAATTCTCATAATCTACCTAAACACACGCTGTATCATCACATGCCGCCTTGCCACAGAATGTCAGAGATTTCCAAACTTAGGTCGCATTTCGTTTAATGTGATTAGACTGAACGAGACTGGTCATGGCGGAGGGGGATATTTTGGCACTTTAGCCTTGCTCACGGCTGGCCGTTTTACATAAGCCATCAATGGTGCACCTCCGGGAGGAAGATACTAAGCGACTTGGATCCGCGAGGTCCCTAACATGTTTCCAGATAGACAGAAACTTTACAAAACGCAAACCGACCTTCGTCCAGGCACTTTCGACCCTTTGGCAGAGCCAACGGAATGAAATGATATGAAATGGGAGCGTGAAAAAATCGTGGAGTTTAAATATTCATAGGAGCATCACCTAAGTGTCCAAGGAAAAACCCAGGGACAGGTTGGCCGGCGCAATGTGATTAGAAATAATAAACTAACTTAGACATCTTGTGTTCCATTGCAGATCTGTATTTGTTGTATCTTGCCGTAGAATTGATAACCTTATTATTATTATTATTATTATTATTATTATTATTATTATTATTATTATTATTATTCCATATATTAGGCTAATGATTTTTATTTTTTATGTTTTGCATTGTTTTATGCATTACATAGGTTTATATATTTGCCCCTGTTACTCTGTGTCTGTGTCTGTATTTTTACTGTACTTATTCTAAGATTGGTACAACGGAAGATATGGTCTAATGGTCTTAGCACTATCACAATAAATAAATAAATAAGAATCATAAATAATGCGTATATTTCATCTCTTTGTCATTGTTCCAAGTCGAACCACCTTATTTCTTTAAGAAAGCGTACAGATCGTTCTTTTATTTTCAGAGAATGGAATAAAGACTAAATATATTATTATCAGGTACCCAAATTTAGTTAACTATGCGCGAAAATGGGAGTGAATGGATAAGTCAGAATTAAAGCAAATAAGGCAGGTAGGCTATCGAACAAAATGCTCCAATCTTAGCGTATCTGAATGCACTTGTATCTCCATGGCATAATAAGCTAAGTTGAATAATTATGCTGCTGTTCTATTGCAGTCATGGGTTGCAAAGAAGCAAATTAAGCTTCAGTACATAGTTGAGCGTAGTAAATAATAATAATAATAATAATAATAATAATAATAATAATAATAATACTTTATATTATAACAGTAAATATATTGGGCTTAAAATAGAAAGGCACTAACTATTAACGTTACAAAGACCAGTTCATATGAATGTGAATATCGAGAAACATTACATAAATGAATATTGCTTAAAAAAACACGATTAAGTAATAAATGATTACATGAAGGCGGTTTTTCTGTTCAGAGCGATAAATATTTTATACATTTATGGAAAGCAAATTCAAAGGACATAAACTCCCAAATACTGCTGCTAGAATTTTAAAAAAGAAGTTAATATAACTGAAAGTAAGATTCTATAAATATGTATGTGCAATACTCAATAAAAACTGATTCAAATCAGTTAAACTATATATAACCAACTTCCCCACAAAAGCTTAAATAACATCCACTAATAGCTGTCTCTTTCTGACAAAAAATTGTGCCAATATTATAACATTATTTTGATGCTCCATTAAACAAATTAATAAGTAAAAAAAAAATAAAACTGATATAAAATAATTTCCTTACATTATATTTGGAACACGCGCGTCTAAGTATGATCGTGAGAGAAGTCTAATGCTTTGACTTGAGAGTGCTTGTGTGATAATTGTGTCGGCGTGCAAGGAATATATAAACACTGTCCTAACTGTTTTTCTATACTCGCTTATCCTGGAGCACAAATCTGAAAATTATATTTGTTTGTTTTTATAAATTGCAGTATTTTTATTTTTCAATGCCTTTATGAGAAAACCAAAAACATAAAACATAAAAAAAAGTTCTTCTAATGTGATAAAGTATTATCTATTTACAAAGCATTTTATTGGGAAAAATGAGATTTAAATTGAGATGTTGTTCAGATTTATATTTTAAGGAGTTCAAGAGCTAGTTCTCTATGTAAAAATACAGTTTTAATACAAATATATATTTGGCTAATTTTTACTTGAAAAGTATAAACATAAGATTGCCATATTTCACAAAAACATTCGTCTTTATATGTTGCGGTAGTATAAAAAGCAATTTTTACCATCTTCACTTGTCTTCTTCCTTTGGAGAAAAACAGAAGCTGTTGGAAATATAGGGAAATATGCTTATTTCTACTTCTAGTTATTGTTATTTTTTAGCTGTACACATATATGAGGTCAATTTTTCTAATTTTCCGTCTCATCTATAGTTTTTAAAGCCACGCACAAAATAGGTTGTGCTGCTCTTAAAACACTTCAAACTGTTGCGGAAATGTTATATGACTTCGTTTTGATTTGCTGTTAATAAGCATGGCACCCTATACGTTCTTTTGAAATGCCCATACACTCAGCAGATTTCACTAACTTTAATTGGTTGGCCATCTAATATAATATAATGTATTTATTATTTATGCACTCTACTGTTGCACTTTAATTGATGTTCTTCAAGGCTGGTAAGACCATGTGTAAATTCAGTAGCACAAATTTTAAAACGCAGGAGCAGAGTCCCTCATAAACTTTTATAAATTTAGTGTGAATTTCCTTTAGTCTTAAACCAACTTATATGCAGAACTTTCTCTCTGCTCGATTTTACCCATTTTATGAAATATCCACCACACATTTGGTATAGAAAGCTGTATTAAATAAACTATAGATACTGCCTCACAAGTAATATCGTTTTTAAGCAAAAATTGATTTGAACTGAGTTCTGATAAGAAATTAAACTAATCTTCAAAGTAAAGGTCATTAGCTTCTGTAGTCTTGAGCCACCTTTCAGTGAGGTTTGTTATCCTCGATGGTACCAGTTTCTGGATTTTGATGCGAAGAGTTTTGTGGTACCCATTTCCAATTTTTTCAAAATTTCTTCCAGCTGGGAAATGACAGACGCAATCTGAAGGCGCAAGATCAGGGCTACATGGTGCAAGTGTTAGTGGTTCAGTCTGTCTCAAAACTTCATGAACTTATTCCAATTGTTGAAAAATAAAGTTTTACATCGACTTCACTTCCTTTTGGAGCAAACTCCCAGTAAATCACACTTTCAAAATTACACCAGACACATGTTACTTTTGGAGCGAACCGATTGTGTTTAGTGATGACTGGCAAGCTGATGGGAATCGAGCTGTCAGGGTTACGGTAATGCTCGTATACCCATTTTTCTTGACACGTGACTCTTTTCCTGATAAATCTGTTATCCATGAAATTTCCGATAAGCGGACAACAGATATACACTCTGCGTTTGGCCTGTCAATTCATGAAGTTCAACTCCACAGCTTCTGTATGCTTTTTAAGAGTCTTAATGCGGCGATACATGGTATTTTTGATGCATATTTCTTCTGACAGCTTACGAGTACATTTTTGCGGATGTGTTCCAAAACGCTGGTGTATTCACAATATTACATACCTTTAGGTTTTTCAGGCCATGGTCTTTTCTTCTCCATTTTTGAAAAGTTGGAAACATTTTTGTGCTATATGCTCACTAACGACGCCTTCTCCCTCCAATTGACATATTCTTCGAACCTCAGCAGCAGCTGTATACTCTTATTTCCAGTACTGCTTTAGGACGCTTAATCTCAAACCATGTTACCTCTATTTTATGATTGTGTATTCACTGACGATCGACACAAGCTCACAATATACCTACACAATAATAACTTGGCATTCTGTTAATAACATTGTCAAACAAAAGAAAACGATTAAAATATTACAAAACACAAGTTTTAAAACCGAAAATTCTTTTGATACAACATACTATTTGAACCAATAATGTTAAGGCAGATGTACAAACGTAAAAAAATCTTGTCAAAAATATAGCCATCATCTGCTTCTTATCTTTTGTGTCAAATTTAGTCTCAGATCAAAGCGCTTTGCATCAAAACTTATTTTACCTTGATTGACGAATGTCGAACCATTTGAGGAACTAGGGAAATTCCCCAAAATCTTTCAATAGGTTGATTCGTGGTGGCAAACTTGAAGTTTAAAAATGTTATACACAAATAAGCAATGACGTCTTTATATTGAAAACCAAAAAATTTATACCGAATTTGGAAAGATGAACGAAGAAAAAACAAATAATGTTTGAATTAGATAGACATTAGAGCTCTGGGAGCTTCTTCATATGTGACACCCATCATGGTCAACTTGGACTGTACGTGGATTGACGTTTCATGGCGCGAAATGGATTTCCGGAACGTACATTGCCTATTTTGCTGCCCATTTGTATTCATGGAAAATAAGTGGAAGGGTTACATGATGGGGTTGGAAGGTGATAACGAATGGGCCAGGGTAGAAACCGGTTCAACTTCCACGCTACTGACTTTCGTAAAAACATCTACCGTTGAAACTTTAATCGTCTTTCCTCAAGTACCATTAGCACTGTAAGTTAATCCAAATCTCTTTCAGAGTGCAAAAGTCAAGAGATTTTCAACACAAGAAAGTATTAAGGGGTTGTTTAATATCTACGATAATTGTAATAATTAGGTAGTAATCACGAGAATCAGGGATTTGAGACAACAAAACTTCGCTGGTAATTCCAACTTAATTTGCCGTCGTATATTATTAATCTACAACATGAAAACGTGCTCTATATTAGTTTTTTTTTTTTTTAATTTTTCTAGATTTAGAGATAGTCTAGTTTAGTGCATTATTTGACATTCTAAAATATGAGAGGCTTTTTTTTTTGGTACTTTATTGAGATCTCTTAATATACTTCCCATCAATGTCAATGCACCGTTGCCTCTACCTGGTAACTTCGTTATGGCGTCGCGAAATCATTGTTTAGGAGTACTAAGCCACTAATCCTGGACAGTTGCCTCGTTTTTGCCGAAATTTGTCCCTCGCTGCGAGTCCTTCATGTGGTGGAATTGTTATCCGGTCTGTATGGCTGGTGTGACACAACAGCGAACTCCATCGATGCCAACTTTGCAGTTGTAGTGTTGTTGGTGCGAAGCCGCGCGAGGAATACTCGGCCACTTCCCGTTTCGCCGTTGCTGAATCCTGCGTCTAAACTTGTCCCGCAGTACACCTGGCTGTTAACCATCGTTTCGTGAGGAAGTCAGTTCATTAACAGTATGCCTGAAGTAGCCCAGGAGCACATGTTTGCCCGCAAATGGAGTAGCCGGAAAGTTTTTGTGCCTGGAACTCCCCGGATGCTTCCTTTGCATGGATTGGATTTTTTCTAACACCGTGGCTCGACATAGTACCAGCTTCTCCGAAACATCTTGACCTTCATTATGTATTTCCAGCGGCCGACGACAGACTTCAACACTTTTTTCATTTTGTGTCCTGTTGAACCCAATATGCGCACACTTTTGTCATATTTTATCGCCGCGTGTGCATAGTTTCGAAGCCGAGAGCTTTGTTTGACGTTCCAGTTCATAAAAGATTATGTGCCTCTCAGCTATTAACAAGTCAGACGCAACCTCAATGCTTCTGGGAGACCCGATGTTGACGGACGACCAGTACTCAAATTCCTGTGTGCAGATTCCTTGCCGCTGGCGAACCATTCTCCCAGTTGTAAACGGCCTTCTGTGCAGGAGGTTCTTGACCGCATACCGCTGATAAACATGCTTTTTGCAGTTTTGACGCCTTCTGTCCACAAAAACCATGCAGTCCATCTTTGTCCATGATAAACGCCTTCTTTTTCCATGTCTTTTTTTTACTTCACAAACGCTACACATTCGACTCACGCCTCTCTTTACCTTTAACGTGTATATATACTTGATATTATATATTACGGAGTAATACAGGAATTAACACTACTTGTAGATGTTTAGTTATGCACTTAGTTTTTGCTTTTGCAGTGCATTTTAATTGTGGTATATATACAGTTATATAATTTGTTATGTATGTTACATTGCCATGTATATTTATAAAAATACAAGCATACGAACAAGCACAGGAAGTCCGTAATCATAAATGTAACATCAAAAGTTGGCATTCAAATTACCCATTATTTCGGATAACTACATGCGATGAAGGGAAATGCAGTTGATCTAAATTTGAAGTCATCATTTCTCATCGGCCATCTCCCCCCCCCTTTTCCCCTTTTAAGAAGTCTATATGTAGTTAACCGAAATATTGTGTGATTTTTGTGCCTACTTTGTGTTTCATTCATTCTTTCGGAATATCTTATTATAGTTATTTTTATATCTATATCGCACTATGTTAATAAAACAAGGAAAAAAAACAAAACATTTTCTCGCTGGCCTATGAAGAACAGATACTTATTCAAAATATAGGTGTTTTTATCAACTTTCAAGTTTGTTTTTTATTATACTGTTTGAACATTTTGTTGTTATATATACATATACACACACTTGGATAACAAGGCTAGAATCTTCAAATTTAATAAAAAGAAGTACCTAGATAAAGGACTACAAGCTAATATCTCTTAAAGGAATCAATATAACTAAATACTGACTTTTTTTTTAAAATGTTTGTAGGAAGGAACCTTCAAGATATTTCAATGAGACTCCATCATGAATCTCCAGGGAAGTTTTAAATGGAGCTATTATATACGTTGGAGATGTTATTAATGTCCTCAACAAATTAAGCATTTTATTAAAATTTTTATAAACAAAATCTTAATAAATTATAGAGATTTTAAACAGTATTCTAGAGCTTAATTTTACTTTTTGAATAAAAATGCAGCAGAAGAAGAAAAAGGAAGGAAAAACAAAAATGTCTGGTGACAGTCAGTTCCAAAACTACCTAAAATATGTTCAGTAGTTTTCATTGTTTAGCTCTCATAGACTCAGGTACATTGAATGTTTTGAAGTAGATGTAGTAGACATATTTTTATAATGGATGAATACAAGACGTGCATCAGAAATGCTCATTGAGCAACATGGTATGTAAATAACACAAATGAAATCCAAATGTAGGTTATGTTAAGTACGGAAATATCAAGAACAATAATCGCGTGAATGTTCTTGCCGCTGGTCAGAAACAGCAGGAATCAACCAAATGGGCATTAAAGCAGCAGAAATACCATATTTATCATGTGCTTGCACCAAAAACTCACATAAAACGATTACCAGCCCAGCGTTGTTATTTTGTGAATGTCTGTGTAATGTAATTGCAGAATGGTTCACTGTTAAGCAGCAAATTCTTTTCTGATGAGGCAACGTTTTCCAACATTGGATATGTTAAAAACTGCTACGCAAATAACTGTACCTCTTCACCATCGCTGACCATTACATGTTTGGTTTGGCATTTTTGTTGGGTTTATCATAGGTCCTTACCTTTGCGAAGCCACGGCTACATATTGTCATTTTGTCAGCTTTAATTATCTGCACTCTTTGAAAATGTGTCTGCATTGTACAAGCACAAATATGGTACCAACAAGATGGTATGGCGCCACATTTTCTAAGAGCACGCGTGAATTATTAAACAACTTAATGTTACAACTGTGAATTACTTTTTATGTCGGTACTTAAAACAAAATTCATATCTGCAGGACCTACAACCAAAGAGAATATGAAGGGATGAATACTTGAAACTTTGGAACTATGTGCTGGCTAGAGAAAATGTATTAAGTCTGTTGATATTAATGGAGGCTGTTTGAAGCACTTAATAAAACGATGAAAAGTAATAACTTGTAGTTTATTATTATTATATTTTTATTTAGTATGTCTTGTTTCAAACGTCTTATAATTTATATCTTCTCAAAATTTTGTTTTATAAAATAATGGTTTAACAAAAGTTTCTTAATTTGTTGAGGACAATCAGAATATTTAAACATTGTACCATTGTTACATTTGAAATTCTGAAGTCTATCCCCCTCCCCAGAGCCCCATAATGAGACCCTCTAAGTTGTTGCTTATTAAGCCATCATGAAGGTCCCTTCCTAAAAGTTTAGAAAAAGTCAACATTTAGTTTTATTGGTTCATTTAAGATATATTAGTTTGTTGTACTTCTGTAACAAACTAATGCATCTTCTGTATGTATTTATCCAAATCGCGAACTTTTGTGTTATTGCATTTCCACTGACCCGAATCAGCACACACACGAAACTTTTGCAGTTATCCAGAATATCACGTTTTGCTTACCAGTTTTCCGCATTTCTGTTTTTTTATTACTTTTTAGTGTATTTGAACAATTATTAACATGCTAACTGGGTTTAATTCTATATGTCTTTATTTGCCAAATTAGTAAAGGAACTAAGTTCCACAAGTTTTATGTGAATTACGTAAACGTTTTAAATGATTTGTAGCGATAATGGTTGATTGCCTGCCCCGGTTCGACATCAAATTATGAAGCGCTCTCGTTGATTGTGATGATCGCCCCGGTTGTTGTCCACGATGCACGACAACAATATTTCAGTGTATTTTTCCATTTTGTTAAGTCACTGCTCAACAGGACTGGGAGATGAGATTAGTTGTGCCAATAATCATGCAGTATGACAAGGTATAAAGGGTAATTTATTGATCGCAATATCTTTTACAACCTCTGGTATTTCTGCGAACGATAGAACTTGACCTACTCTCGACCTTGAAACATTTACTGCGCCACGGAGACGGTAGTTGGAATCCAGCCTGGGTCTTACATAATTCACGCAAGTGCGTATCAACATTAAGACGGTATCTGCCTAAAGAACTTCCAAAAGGGCTGCCCATCGACGACTTCCAAAGAGACGAACTGAATCTGAGTCTGTACTGTCTCTGAACTGAAAATGAGAATGAATGAGTGAGCGCCCGAGCAGGGTAAACGCCTCATATGCAGTTCAAATCGTCAAAGCTTTGGCGTGATCAAGCCATAGAAGTCTTTATATGCAAGCGCACGTCTCGCGCTGCACTTCAAACATTTAAAACATCTATCAACAATTGACTGGTTTCAAGTCAATTGCCAGCGCACGCCACCCTCTGTACTTCGAAAATTTAAAACATTCATTTATAATTGGCTGGTTTAAAGTCAACTGCCTAAAACGACGAATGAGTTCACCACCCTAACACATTTAAATGTCCCCGATTCTTACCAACACTCACAAACGTTTGGTCATTCAAGAAGCGACATAACACTTGTCTCTTGTGTTTACCCTTTCATGTAGAACAGTGATTTATTATCTCCTTGTACCCCCTTCTTAGCTTGGCCTTCCTGTAAACAGTCACACCAGAGAAACTCCTATTCTAAAGAAGCACAATTATGTCGCAAAGTAATACCTTAGGATACAAATACTTAAATTCTAAACTATTAATTACAACATACATATTGCATTAATATCTCAGTGGGGGCGGACCATGCTTCAAGTTATGAAAAAACAGCAAAGAATATTATTCGTTATATTTATTCATTATTATAATCTAAATATATCAATTCCGAAGCATAAACATTTATAAAACATGAAATTTAATCCAGAACTTCTATAAAATCCATAACATCCAGGCATAAATTACTAAACTGAATTCAGTCTCAATAACTGGACCAAGTACGGCGTCGGCCGCGAAAATCTTAGCGGTAACATGCATTGCTTTTATTCAGCCAAACAACGCATTCAAAAATTTTTGTTCCAAATATAGCATGGATTTAGCCTATAACATTGTGGCACAGGTTCCCTTCTACTCAGTACAAATAGTTGAAAATTCGTTACTTTCATAACTGCCAATTGCCTTTGTGTGTGTGTTATGGTAGCAGTTGAACGTTGTCAAAAAAACGATCAAGAAAATTACTTTGTGTGCCTAAGGTAATCGTTATACTTAAATCTCGGCCGTTTTGTACAAACTAATCTGGTTTTAACTTTTTCCCCATGCTGTCTATGCCAATACTGAAGAATTAGTAACCGTGGCAGTGGAACCACCAAACTGTTCCAGATAATTGTTTTCTAGCGACAGTTACGAGGTGGTGAACTGAAATGGGTGTTTTTATTACCTTTCCGCCCCAGGGCGGCTTCCAACATGAGTTCGGGGGCCCATAAATTAAATAGAAATGCATACATTACGACGAAGGCATTGTTTTCTTTATATATGCCCCTTTTTATGTGTTTAGAAACCTAAACACTGGCTAGTGCCTTTCAAAGCACGGCTGATTGTTTTCACTGGCCTTATTGAAACAATCGAATTTCTCGGTCGTTTGAAGGTTTCATATATGGCTTTCCTGGTGATTTAGGGAAGAGCTTTATGGTGTGGAGTAAATGTTCCATAAATTTTAATGAAGTTAAAGGTTCAGCGTTCCGTGGAAGATGTGGTTAATAAGGACAAACTCCAGTCCTGAAGCAATTTATTTAACATTTCAAAGTATTTACGTGTATCAAACATTTTATCTCATTCTTCTATTCTTTTCCTCCAGTATTAACAACTGTATTCAGCATGTGGAACACTTAAGAAGTGAAATGCTCAGCGGTTCCTGAGACTGGTGTACAACCCCTCACTACCGTATTCAATCATAAGCCGGAAAAAAAAAAAAAAAAAAAAATCCTTTAAAAAAGAAAACAACAATCAATTTACTCAAAACCATTGGACACCGCTAAAAATGATCAAAATGGCACACTAAGCAACATGATCCCGTACGTAAACACGTGCTTAGCATCTCGAACTATTACTGCCATGGGGCTGCGCCGTGCTTACTGATATTTTTGAGCACTTGGACACTGTGAATAATAATGTGCTTTATGAAGAACTTTGAGTTTTGGCGGACTTTGCTTGACGCCCCCCCCCCAAAAAAAAAAACATTGCATCCAAGAACTGATATAAAATTTAGTTATGAGTGAAACGACAAATATTGTGTTTGTTTTTGCACACATGCAATTAAATTTACTCATTTTTCAACAACAGCTCTGTGAACAATTGTCTGAAGAAACATTTACGACAGTTACACAAATTTATAGTGAAACCGTATCTTGCATTCAACTAACTGAATTTTTAACAAATGTAAAGTAAAAACTATCTGAAATCCGTATTGATAGAATTAGATTGGATTGTTTGGGACGAAGGAAGACACTTCAGTACTTCAATCTTGCTCATGGCTGGCCGTTTGTGCCTATGCTACAAATGGGATCATCTTCGGGAGGAAGGAATGGGATCAGGGAGACACCGGGCGGTGGCTGAATGGACGTACATGTTTCCAGATAGAACACCCCCCCCTTCGCAAGAAGTTCGAGTTGCATGGATGCACCCATTTCATACCAAACCCGGAACAGAAATCTTCACAAAGCGCCACCCATTTGACGCTTACTTTTTCGATCCTGTAACAGAACCAATGGAACGAAATGATATGAAATAGGAAAATTCGCGGAAGTGAAGATCCATCCCAGCATTCATCTAGATGATCAGGGAAAACCATGAAAAAAAAAGTAAGATGACCTACCCCAAGGGATTTGAACCTAGGTCCTCCCGAATGCGAATTTCAAGTATTACCACCTGACGCGAGCCGCTCAGTTGTATTGGCAGAATGTTGAATTTAAACAACCTCCTTCCCAGAGAATCAGAAGAAAGCAAAAATATCACAAACTCGCAAATACAGCCCACAGCCAATGAAATGTTTCTCGTCTATGCCTAGCATCAAACAGAAGTGAGAAATCGCCATGAAGTTGATAGTCATTTTACTGAGTGTATAGAGAATACTGAGCCCATATCCGCAAACAGCTCATTTATCCCGTTATTTTTCAATTAATTTTTAAACTTTATAATTAGCAAAATTGTTAAATATTTTTGTTTTATAGCCCAAAATGCATAACACAGGAACATTAATAACATGTCCTATTGCTTTATTTTGTAAATCTTTACTCTATCTTCTGACTCTCTACATCACTCTCCTAGGGACTGCGGCCCACTCTTTGAGAACCTCTGGTCTAGTCTCTGTAGAGATAATCGTATGTAAATCAGAGGATATAGCGCTCTTTAAGATGACTTTACCACTGGTACTATAACTGGAGATATTCCGATTTGATATCTGTTAGCAATTATTTATGGATCTAAATAAATGCCTACTAAGATAAGTAAAATATAACCTCAAGTCTCTGTATATTGAAAAGCACACATTATGCTCATGGGTGCTTGCAGAACGTTTTCATAAAGATAAATGGATGATTATTTTTAAAGCAGCAAAGAATTATCTACACTACCATATCTAAAAGCACATGTGATATTCTTAATATAGCTACAGCTGTATCTTTAATAATTTTTACGCTGTTGAAAATGTGACTTCTATGAAAACCTCTTTAGCGATTGCCCTCAATTAGTTTTATGTAAATTTTGATTTTCTATCCCAAAATAACTCTTTTGCTCGTTCTACACCGCGTAACACATGCACCGAGTCGAATAATCCCATATGAATCATGCCTGACAGAATGCGGGTTAACAAAACAGAAAAAGGAAATTGTTCAAATATCACACACACACAAAAAAAAAAAAAAAAAAAAAAAGCAAATTAAACAGAAGATTTTACATGCTAAATACGATATGTCCTTTTGTCTTTATGAACATATTGAACATCGAGCAATTTTGTTTCAATAACAGGTAGTACCTCAAGAGATGGTTGGTTATTGGACCGTTGTTGTTCTTAATTGTCATTGATTGGTTTATTTATGGACGATCTTTAACGTCTCAGGTCATCAGCGTTGCATTCAAATCAGTGCGTGAAACGGCTGACAAATTTTGTTCAGAGGTCTCTTCTTTCAGGCTTGAGGTTCCTTATCGTGCCGTAAATGTACGACACGGGACCCACGGCTTTACTTCCCTTCCGAAGGAAGCCATACTTAGGATTTTTACGCCCGAAAAAATCCATCGGTCCTGGCCGGGTTCGAACCCACAATCTTGGGTATAGGAGGCAAGTTTGGTAACCACTACACCACCAGGACCGACTTCTTTCTTAATTGTGGTAAACAATTTGCCTAATAATATTAATTGTGACTCACTTACAACAATACGGCCATATTGTGTACAAAAAGAGTCCTTCATAATTTAAACTAGTTATTGCAGTCTTCATTGTTTGACGCGTCCCATTGATTTGAGGTTTTTTTTTTTTTGATTGATTTATTTATGAACGCTCTTTAATATCTCAGGTCATCAGCGTCCCATTCAACTCAGGGCGTGAAACGGCCGACAAATTTTGCTCAGAGGCCTCTCTTTCAGGCTTGAGGTTCTTTTTCGTGTCGTAAATGTACGACACGGCTTTACTTCCCTTCCGAAGGAAGCCATACTTAGAATTTTTACGCCCGAAAAAAATCCATCGGTCCTGGCCGGGTTCGAACCCGCGTTCTTGGGTGTAGGAGGCATGTATGGTAACCACTACACCACCAGGACCGACATTGGTTTGAAGCCAGAAGCTTTAAGCTTAATGGTAATGAAACGCAACTGTTATTTACTTTATAGGATGTGCATAATGAGATGCTTTATAAATTAAAACTTCTTGGTATTATTTTGGATTCACACCTGGCCTGGACAGTCATATACGAGATCCTGTGTTTATAACCATTTATCTCGCACTCTGTATTTATTACATAAAATTTAAAATTCATTGCATCTATTGAATTTCTTAAACAACCACATTATAATTCTTTTCTTAATACAAATTTGTACCTTATTCATATTTAACTCAATAGTCTTATTGTAGACAAAATCCTGATTTTACAATACGAAAAGAGCGTTCTTCATATGATACCTATTGTTGGCCGCTATATGTTCAATTGCAAATACTGACGTTTATTAATAAATTGATACAGGGTGTAATATAAAGGTATGTCAAAATTTGGGGGAAACATTCCTCACACATATAAAATAAAATAAAATATTATGTAATATGAACATGGGTCCGGAATTGCTCAATGTATTTGTTAGATCCCTATTTATATACCTACACCACATAGCAGAATGTGCAAAAACAGAACACTAGGAAACAGAAAGTCATTAAAATGTTCAAAATGTCCTCCGTAGCATGGATACATCCATCGATCCGCCATCGCATGTATTCCCTGATGCGCTGATGTTTCCCTGGAGTATCTCATATTGTCTAGTAGCCTTACAGAATACGAGCACAAAGCTCTCTACACTTTCGGCTAATCTATAGATCGTATGAGCATCTACCAACCATACATTTGAATACCTCATTTTACTTTACCTGAAACGACATCCGTAAACACACAGAACTGACATTACCTGCTCGGTGCTATGTCAAACAACGAAGTACGTGGTATAGAACTACCACAACAACGGTAAAGCTAGGAACTAAGAGCAGTTATAACACCCCCACCCTGTTAAATCAGAGGTAAAAGAAAATGTTTAGTTACTGTAAGTATTAAGAAACTATTCTGTTGTGGGTTATTGACAGCTATGGAAATGGTAGCTTGCATATCACACCGTGTAAGCGGAGTTTTAGACAAAGAACTCTAACAAGGACACAAAGCATTTCCGGACCCATCCTCATATAACAGTTTGCATCTTCTATATGCAAAACATGTTTCTCCAAAGTTTTAACATAATTTTTGTTACATTCTGTATACAATTGCTTGATTTTTACTAAGAAATGTGGAAATATTTTTAACACCCAGCATAGTGTTATAGTTATTCCTTGGGAAAAATCGTTTTAGTTGTCCATAACCTAAGATTGTCAAAAAGTAAACAGCAGTTTAAATTATCTCAATAGATATGTTTAATAGACTCTCACGTGAAGTTTAAATGGGCTTACATTACTGATAAAAACGGACTTATTGCTAAACCATTCTATAAATATGGCTGTTCAATAAAAGAATGATCATATATATGATGAGTTCATTTTCATCACGTGACCAAGAGCCAAGCTCGAAATATAGTGTGATTTTAGTGTTTAATTTTACGGTTTTTAGTGTGAAATTTTATGTGAACCTTTTTATATTGCACTCTGAGTGTTTTTTATGAGTTTTTATGCTTTTTAGAAGTTTTTATTACTCTATTAATAGTATATATATATATATATATATATATATATATATGTATATAAAATAAAAACCAAGCAATTGAATAAGCATGTAACAAAAAGGTATGTCAAAACTTTGGAGAAACATTTTTAAGACTTGAAAATAATTTTTTGTCCGGTCCTTCAGAATCGCTTCTGCAACCTTCACCAATGCTTCCTTCTCATTACGGAAAATGTCTCTCAAGAAATGTTACTTCAGATTGGAGAAAAGGAAAAAGTCACATGGAGCTATATCTGGGCTATAGAGAGGGTAAGGGACACAGTTCATACTCATTTTTATGAGACATTCAGTAGCAATATTTGCGATATGCGGCCATGCATTATCGTGGCACAGCATCCACCTTGTTGCACCGAAATGTTGTACAGTTTTCAGGACATCTCTTTAATATTGCCCAGTTACAGTTGTATGCAGGTACTATAAGCTTATTATTATTATTATTATTATTATTATTATTATTATTATCATCATCATCATCATCATCATTATGTTGGTGATGATGAAAATTTCCACACAGATCTTTGCTATTCGTTGTCAGGATAAAAGTGATGTAGCCAAATTTCATCAGCAGTAGTTTCCTTTGTAAGAAACTCCACATCTTCCTGTAATATCATTTACAGCTGCATGCAAACCTGAACGCGAACGTCCTTTATTTCCGAAATCAGCGGTCTTGGAATCCACCGTGCACAAACAAGTCTCACGTGCAACTTTTCAGTTACCAACATGACATTTTCAGAATTTCTGAAAGTGTTGTTAATGTTACTCAACACGATCCTCTGTCACAATGACAGCAGCAGTGTTAATGTTTTCTTCCATTAGAACACAAACTAGAATCTACCTTCCTTTGAAACTGATTGCTTCCCCTCTTTAAAACTTTAAACCATCCTCGAGCTATGCTATAGGGAAAAACAAAACTTTTCATAGGTCTCAGCTAAAGATTTTCATAACAAAGCAGAATTTTAGAGTAGCATGTTGTTTGTGTTATGTCACCTCCATTTTGTTTCTGCAGAATGAATATGTACTAACTTGCACACCTCTCACTTACCGGTAACGAAAGTGACACGTACCACGTATGTATTACGTATTAACCTGACAACATATTGTATTGCTACACTTTAGCGGGGGAAATTATGCCTATAAAAAAAATTATGAGCATTCTTTATAGAACAGCCCTCTTATTGAGTTAGTACTCTTCCCTTTTCCCTTCTATATTATTATTAGGTTTTAGTCTGTAACCACAGGCTGTAGTATTATTGACAATAAATAATTGATTGATTGATTGTTTGTTTTAGGTTTTCACCGACAATTCTGTTGGAACAATGTCCAGAGTTGGGCTTAGTTGTGGACCTCACCAACACAACACGATATTATAACAAATCGGTAAGTAATTTGGAAGATTCAATGATGAGAATGTACGATTTTGATTGGAAACATTTGAGACAAATGATAGTGTTTAATTGTGATTACAGACTAGGCACTAGGCACTAGGCTTTTCGTTGAATTGTCCTCCCCTGAACACAAAGGACACCAACGAACTTATTTAGTCCACACCAGGCCTCTGAGATATATGATAGTGGATTACTATGCTTGTGTTACTGCGTTATATAAAATCTAATAGTTTATCGAACAGTAGGGTTGAAATAAAGTAGTGAATTCTCTTTCTCCCCAAAAATTGTACAGCTTCTAAAGTTATAGACCTTAAGCTATTAGAGGAAGACATTTCTTTCTCGAATCATAAGTTAATTTCTAATGTATATGGTGCTGTACAAAGACCAAGTATTCCTAAAGAAAATAATTATACTTAAGTTTTACTTTCCATCATCTCTTTGTGATTATTACACCAGGTGGCCCTCCTGAGTCGTGTTGAAGTAAAGTAATATAATTCTGTTCTTCCTTAGTTGCCAGCCTTCATTTAAAAAACGGCACAGGACTGCTGCCATATGTTATACGGGAAGGGTGGGCATCAAAAATAAGGAAAGGCTTAGACAAAATTGAACTAAGGGGAGAGGGCATTACGCGCAATAAGAAAAATAGTTAACAGACGCTTGTGAGATATAGATAGACAAAATACTGACACTCAATGCGCAGAAAAAGTATCGATATATCAAGTGTGGGCGAGGGAGAGATGTCGTATGTAGATGCCTGTGGGAGAGAAGAAAGAAGTGGTCTCACGTGGCCCAGATTATGGGCTTGGAAAGGAAATAAAACAGTTAATGCTCTCGAGGAAAGAATTTGCCCACTGTGCGAAGAAAGCGATACCTGGAGGCATATTTTGGAAACAGAGCTTTTAAGAAATGAGCATTTACCATCACAATTTCTCAATTCCAACAGAGGTTTGAACATCTGCCTGGGAGTGTTTGTGTATGAAATATACACACACAAATCAGGAATATTTCTAGCGAAGACCTGACAAAGAAGGTTAAAGGCTATCGAGAAGAAAGTGGAGTTGGGGAGGAGGGTGAGAAAAGGGAAACGGGGCTCAGAGGTAGGGGTTTTTATTCGTGTTTGTATATATGTATATAAAATTACTCCAGAAAAGGTTGATTTAAGTATATGGATGTATTTATATAATTATATGCATGAGGTCTGTATATAAGCGTGCATGTAGGTATATTTTGATTGTTACAAAGATGATATTAGCTGAAGGGCGCTAAGGCTCATGCGACAGATATACTTGTGTATACTTTAAAAAGCTACATTATTACTATTTTCTTAAAAGCAGATTCATTTTATGGATTCCTAAAAGTAATTGCCAAAGTTACAGCATAAGCAACATTTAAATTAGCAATTACTGAAAATGTATCGCCAAATGCTAAGAGATTTAAGAAAAATAATAGCAGGTTGCGAATCAAAGGAAAATGAGAAAACCCTATTATTAAACAAATTTCCCAGCACCGTAAATGTGGGAAACTGCCGCTCTTGCAAAAATACTGATCATAATATTGTTTATTTTTATAACACACCAAGAAGAAAGTTAATGTTGTTAGACTTATGTTCTAAACCTTAAATTTATAGACAAAGAAAAACAATAAATAATATGTGGTAAAATTAAAACTCTGCAGACTTCAGTTACACCAATTTCCATTTTATTATTCGAACCTTTGTTTAACAGATTTCTTTTAAGTTATTTAAACATCTTAGCCTCGTTAGTCTCAGAATATAGGACGATTATTTTCGAGGTATCGACTCAAACTGACAGTTGTGAATGTGGTAATATTTTGTTATTAATATTTTTTTACTCTGCGCATTAGAATTCTGAGCTCTTCACTCGGTCAATTTCACGTTACATTAACGTAAAACACGCAACATCTTCAACCTGTCACGAAATGATAATCACAACAATAATTGTTTACAGCTCGCATTATCTTGTCCGTAGCAAATGGTCAGTGGGAAAACGCCCTGCCATGAGGTCAGTACAAGGATCCTCACCAACATCCTACTTTCTATTTCTTTTTTACCCAGCGTTCTTCTTTCGGGCTTTTTGTTCCTTCGCTTCTCATGAACCACTCTAGTACTGTCTGAACGCTAATCAGTGACTGATGCGGGGGTGGCAGACATTTCTTTTCCAAACAAAAGAGACAGAGAATTCCCCTTATGCTTCTGTTAATTCTGAATCCGATTCACCATTATTTCAAAGTCGATAAAACTATACATAGTTGCAGATGTGGCCAGTTATATGTTCAATACTTAAGAATTTCCTTATATTCTAACATCTGTTAGATAAATTTCCTCATGTAGTACGAAATGTTTTGGACAATACTCTGGGTAGCCAGCGATGCCAGAAACCCTGGGTAAAATCAGAATTAGAGTTTAAGTATTTCGGAATACTTTACTGAAGTGAAGTAAATTGAGCAAACGGGGTAAGTTATTATTTTTTATGGTCTGTTGAGCTTATGCAGCACCATTTTTCATTCTGCAAGTGCAAATATAACATTTGATAGCGAGGTGCTTTTTTTTATTTATTTAAACAGTATATTCCCCATGATACAAAATTGTGGGCTTTCCCAGGGAGCAAACGCAAAAGATAATGGTTGTATAGGGTGTCCCACAATGAACACAGTTTTTATTTTAATAACAAAACACATTTGACTCCTTCAGGAAAGTAGCCGGACCACACTGGACCAGCGTAACACGGAACCGCAGTACCTGGAAGAGCCTAGGAACAGAGTTTGAAGAAGAAAGAACAACCGAAGCCAATAGTGAAAATGAAAGCAAACTTATGATACAAAAACTTAATAGACTCAGCACTTGAACCTTCTAGTTAAATTGTGTTAAACTTGTAAAATAAGAAACATTATATAAACTGAACAAACTCATAGGGACAATAGTCACATGGACTAGCTCACCATATGAGAACTCAATAAGCCTGGAGGCCCTAGCCCTGGATAGGACATAAGTGGCGTAATTCAATAATTCATTTATGTGAAAAATGTTAATATTATTAAGTTAACGTGAAACAATAAACACTGCCAATAAACAGAAACAAAACATTCCCTCCACGATTTTTGGTACACCTTCACTCTGTTGGCAAAATTTTCAACGACTATAGATCTAATTTCAGGCTGATTTCACCCATGACACGTCTAATTTCTGCCTTGATTTGAGGGATGATTCGTGGATTTTCACATAAACACAACATTTTACATACCCCCATAAAAATGATCGCGTGGTGTGAAATGACACGATCTCCAACAGTGGCCAATTGTGATCGCCATTACGAGAGAGGTAAATGTTCCACGCTGAAAATGGTTTGTCATCTTCAGCTCTTATGTTGATTCGATTTTAAAAGGATGCATATGATGATATTTTGTTAAAATTCACTGCAAACTCTTTCTCGGAATGATTCATTGTTGAAAACTGCGGCGGCCACTTCATTGGGCTCATAGCAACGCTCTGTCTGACAAGGGCACCAATCAAGAGATTGATAATTGGATGTTCTTTGTCAATCTTGTTTCTTCAATTTTTTTTAGCAATCTCTGCACTGCACTATTGACACGTTAGGTGCATTTCGTCTACCAAAAATGACACGACGTTTTCGAACGGTCTCTGCATAACTTCACCATAATGTGTACTTTCAGAATCTGGACCTGTTGATCCTTCGTGTATCCATTTTAGCTGATAACAATACACACAAATGACAATCAATCGCAATACAAAAAGTTGACAGTCTTAATTTCAGATCCGGTAGCGTAATAAACCGACATAGGCGCTCAATTAAAAATTGCGTTTATTTTGGAGCAACCTATAGATTAAATTTAAACGAATGTAAGACAATTAAGTTTCAAGTGTTTCATCGTTTGACATACCAGAATTGAACGACAGAGAAAATAACTATATTTAGACAAAATATCTCTACATTAGTATGGAAAAAATAAGTTGTCGATTAGGTTTGGCGATGAAGAGAAAAAAAGTAAAGAAGTGTAAAAATGGTGATGGTATCCGGGGTGAAAGATCTTTAGGATGGCAGAATGCGAAGCCACATATGAAGACCGTGATTTAAAAATAGGTTGGACATTTAGTAGGACAGAGCATTTCTGCCAGGAAAAAGTAGTTTCTCATTATGCCACCAACCCATAGTGTATTAAGGGAATTACACTGGATTGACATAAGAGAAATATTGACTTAATCAACAAATGTATAACTGCACATTGGAGATAAACATATTGTATATCTGAAATCAACAGATAACAGATGGACAATCGTCTGTTATTCAGTATTAGTTTTGACATCAATTCAACTACAAAGTCGGACTCCGTGGTCTAGTGTAACCATACTTGCCTCGTAGACCTAAGGTCGCGGGTTTAAACTTGGCCAGGGTCGGTGGATTTTTAGAGCCTATAAATCCTAACAATGGCTTCTTTCGGAAGGGAAATAAAGCCGTTGATCCCGTGTCGCAGATTTACGGCTTGTAAAAGAACCTCAAATCTGGAAGAAGAGCTCTCTGAGCAAGAATTATCGGCCGTTTCACCCTGAATTGAATGGGACTCTGATGACTAGAGAGTTAACGAGCGTCCGTCCTTAAAACAAAATAAGCCTAACCTGAACTAACTCACTACGAAACTTGCCTTAAAATCTGATAATTATAATTATAATGACACCAGTAAGTTAATATTAATATTCTTGAGCCAGAGGAAGAACTCTGAACGCCATTACTTCATGAAGGTCAATGGTGAATTCGCAATTCTTTAAGAATAACAACGAAATAACACAGCTAACTTTGACATACTTTGGAATTAACATCCGCAATCACTGTCATGCATCTTCGAAATTAAGAATTAAATTAATTAATGGCGTTGAAGTTCCTCCGTAAAATTTGAATTTACGGAAATGTCGGGTCCCAGCTGGCAAGCATTCGCGTGCGGCATAATATCCTATGGAGTAATTTACTCTTGCTGAAATTGCGTTTACCAATTGTTTCTTTGAAAAGAGAAAGAAAGTAAAGTCTCCGTTTTGGCAGGTTGAAACATTATAAACCAAATTTCTGTAGTAAATCTAGAAACTATTTGATTTTGTTGACAATTTCTTGGAGAAAAGTTACACCTAAGCCACGCGCTTTGTTGGCAGTTAGAATGTCAATGTACACCTACCTGCTGCATCTTTAGGGAATTCCCGTATATTTGTGTGTGGTAAGTGTAAAGGAAAACTTCATATGAATAATTTATTTCTAAATTTTTAAGAGGGCGAGAAGAAAAAAACAATGCATTGAAATTAACAACCGCTGTTATCTAATATACCTGTTACAGTGCTCTGCTTTGTAATTTTTTTGTTGTTGTTTGCACTTAATAGAATTTGGCATACTCCTGTTTTATTCTTCCTACCATTACATATTATATTTAATTTTATTTTATTATTAAGTTTTCTTAAGCATTCTGTTCACTCATTTGCAGCGCCAGTGTTTGAACAGACGGTGATAAAAGGAAGTACTTTTTAAAATCTGAGTTTAAAGTTAAGACTCTTTTTTTTATATCTAAATTATATGCGCACTGTTTCAGATTGCATAGGTACTGATATTACCACACAATGCAGCATCAAAGCTCATGGTAGTTTATAAAGAGTTTAACGGCCTTACTAGACATTTAGGGTGATTTATTGCGTCGCTAATCAGCAACTCTGTTAACACTGCCATTTTGAAGCAACATGATCATTCTGTTATAGGAGTTCCTGAACAAAGGTGTACATTACAAGAAAATCTTTTGCCCAGGGCGCGTCATACCACCTCCACAATTACTGTCACAGTAAGTAAACAAACATTGAAATTTATAATTACTTTACAAATTAAAGTATCAGCAGTTCTAACACATACACTGTAACATTTAGATTGTCTGCACTAACTTTCGTCCAGACACCATGTCATCGGCATTATTTGTTTTTAATGCATGTTTTTTTATTGACATCAATATATTGCGATCATTAATATAGTGTAAGTTAATATTTGCACTTTCGATTCTTCATGGACGACAGTGATGCATAACATACATATTTGTGAACCAAGGAATCACAGTTGCAATTCTAGTCGAAATGAATTTTCGGAGAGGGGGAGAAGTTACTGCTATGCTTTATTTTTAACTATAGCTGCCGAATTAAGTGTAGGATAGGTCCGGCAAGCCTATTCCATAGGCTTTGTTCTCGAATCCTTAAAGAAATATGTATGTATATAAATATTATATGTTCAGGAATTCGTTGTAACAACGCTTCACTATAAAATAAAGAAATAAATTTTCTTTTATTTATAAGAATGATATGACTTAATGACGAAAGCAGTGCTAATATACCCCTTACAACGTGAGGAAATATGTATGTATATAAATATTATATATTCAGGAATTCGATGTAACAACGCTTCACTATAAAATAAAGAAATAAATTTTCTTTTATTTATAAGAATGATATGACTTAATGACGAAAGCAGTGCTAATATACCCCTTACAACGTGAGGAAATATATATGTATATAAATATTATATATTCAGGAATACGTTGTAACAACGCTTCACTATAAAATAAAGAAATAAATTTTCTTTTATTTATAAGAATGATATGACTTAATGACGAAAACAGTGCTAATATACCCCTTACAACGTGAGGAAATATATATGTATATAAATATTATATATTCAGGAATTCGTTGTAACAACGCTTCACTATAAAATAAAGAAATAAATTTTCTTTTATTTATAAGAATGATATGACTTAATGACAAAAGCAGTGCTAATATACCCCTTACAACGTGAATAATTCTACAGATCTGTTGCAAATTTGCTTGCAGTTAAATTAACGATGATAAACTTCAGTACAACATAGAAAATAATGTTTACATACGACATGAGTTCGTAAAAACTGAAACTACATTCATAAAATCATGTTTCATCGGTTCAGAATAAAAAATGAACAATTTTTTAAAAAGTTATCAATTAATTAAACTGTCGACACAATTAACATTTACATTTCTTGCCACATTAAAACAATTATTTATGATATACTCTAAATTTAAATTTAAATCTATAAAAAAGAAACAAACGAAACAAAAATCTATCGTCAATGTTTTTCACTAAATTAATTCACCACAGAGATAAGATTTAGCACCAGAATATGATGTGCAGATTCGTAAGCCTGAAACCAGATTGTTGGTTGGGGATGTTTATTATTCACTTTGGGCTGCAGTTTGAAACGGATTTGATAGGTGGGGATTGGGAATTGGGCTCTATGGTTGCTGCGGTAAATAATTTATGCCCGCTGGTCGCACATTTCGCCACGGCTGCTGCAGACCACTCCGTATACTTCTTAGATGATACGCTCTCAAGGGCGTTTCTCTGTGTTTTGGCGGCTATAGGCCAGCCGGGCCTGGAACGGGATTCCGATGCAAAAGGTGACGATAAATAGCGCTTCGTTATTTACTTGTTGATGTAGTTTATTTTTCTTGACATGAACATTCGGATAAACTCACGTCTCACGTCGAACCATGACAAGGTAATCTTGGCAAACACGTAAGTTTATTAGTTAACTAAATGGTGCCGAGAGCGAAGAGATTATTCATTCAATAGACTTCTCATTGCAGCTTAATGATTTAGCGGCAATTAGCATGGTGACTGACATTCAAGTTTCGTTCTCGCCCGTACTGGTACTCGGTACTTAGGCCGCTCTTCCGCTGATCTCCGGGTAATGACAACCACACGTAATCGGGGCCCAGAAATTTCTGAGACTGCGCGACTTTTGGGCAAAATTTATCCCTTTTATACATAATACAAAATGACGCTATCCACGGGCAACGGCGCGAAATACTCCCGCCAATTTTGTGTTAACGTATCTCATAGGTGAGTGCTTACCTCACTGAATTTCATTTCTATTCGCCGGAAAATTTTGATCAAGCCAAATACTTCGCTATACGTCAATAAGATGAATTTAAACATATTTCATACGTTACTGTCCACGACTATTTTACTTGGACACCTGCGACTTTGCCACCGAACCAGCCGGTGTTTCATCTAAGGCGGGGCATTTCCAACCCTAGCTGCATATCAAAAGGGATTACGCTGCATTGTCTGACTTTTTGCCAAGTCTTTCTGTATTCGGAGAAAGACGAGAGCTTTTGCTTACCTTGTTACATTTCTACACATGATTTCTTAAACATTACCAACAAATTACACTTTATAAACCCATTTAAACACTATACAATCTTAATTCTGCAAATACGAGGCATATTATTAAAGTTCCTCC
This sequence comes from Metallyticus violacea, assembly GCA_030762175.1. Lineage (NCBI taxonomy): Eukaryota > Metazoa > Arthropoda > Insecta > Mantodea > Metallyticidae > Metallyticus > Metallyticus violacea. The sequence goes on along the minus strand of CM060842.1, from coordinate 78,387,578 downwards.
ATTGAAAGAAAAAGCACAACAAACTTGCGCATAATTACTGTGTAATTGACGGAGAGCCAGCTTCAAGCCCGCTCTTATATTGCGAACACTGAATTCAATCTACTAAAGTATTGTTCAGCACATACCACATACATAATTTTTTACCCCCTGTAGTTTTAATGAGTTGATGACTCCCAGGTATCGAAGTATTCCTCTCCTTATTCTTTTTCTCCCTCTGTTCACACTTTTTTAAATATCGGTTTAGGTATAAGAACTTCAGGCCGCTGACGTCTCTTGTGATCTGACTTTCGAACACTCAGCTTTGGCATTGGTATCACATCAAATGAATGCAACGGTTTAGGTTCGGCTGCTGCTGACATTGAGCGTTATTGAATCTGATGATCTGGATGAACTAGCATATAGAGATGTTAGCATTGCAGAGGTGATTGAATAAGAGATAGACGAGTTTGAACGTGGGTGTCTCCAGTTCACCATCTGTGAGCTCTGATTTAGCGAAATCTTCATCAGTAAATAGATTGGCGTTGTATAGCCAGATAACAAAGTGCTGAATTTACTCATTTCATTTTGAGCAGGACTGACAAGCGGATTTGAAATCTTCACAATGACCAATGATAGGTCCAGCAAGACGTTTCTGAAAACTATTAATTTCTTGCTCAAAGAATGTTATTAAATCAGAGGCAGATGAAATTTGAATGATTTCCGTCTTCCGTTCACGATCTGTGAGCAGTGATGGAGCGAAAACTGTATTACCAAAAGCATTGGCATCACATAACAGGAGTGTTAAATCCACTCTATGCATTTTGAGCAGAAGCTGGTCATATATAACCGAGTTGAAAATCTTCACAATGACCAGTCCAGCATGGCGTTTCTGAAAACTTGATTTCTTGCTCAAAGAATGTTTTCAGCTGTCCAAAACTGACTTCCATTTTGAAAGTAGTGTGTGGCATGAAAAGAAATAAATACCACGTAATTTTCTGAAGCATACTCCAGAGCGGCATATTTATAACCCTTACGACTGTGCAAAAGGAGGAGAATATTTTTTTCTTTCTTCACTCTATCTTACGCATTCAGCGATGAACTTGACCCACTTATGAAATATCGGTCCGTTTGCCCATCCATTATCAGTGCAAGCAGCCCAAGATCGCGGGTTTCATCCCGACCAGGATCGGTGGATTTTTTCGGGCGTAAAAATCCTAAGTATGGCTTCTTTCGGAAGGGAAATAAAGCCGTAGGTCCCGTGTGTAGATTTTCGGCACGAAAAAGAATCTCAAGCCTGCAAGAACAGGCCCCTGAGCAAAATTTGTCGGCCGTTTCAAGCCGTTAATTAAATGAGACGCTGATGAAAAGCGTAAGCAAGTAAATAATAATAATAATAATAATAATAATAATAATAATAATAATAAACAAAAATAAACAAAAAGTGCAAACAGTCTGTGATTCTAGTGGGAACTCATCCATGAGTTTGTCCTGCATCCTTTTCCTTGCAAAAATGAAATCATGCCAACTTGATTTTTCCATGAATAGATATCACTTTCGGGGCTGTTCGTAGATATCTTTATGACAGTTTCTTCATGTTATAAATGCTACTGATTCCATATTTATGTATTTTTCTATTTTATGCCACAAATTCTTGTTGAATATTTCTACTTGAAATCGATTGAACATCCTGACTCTTGCAATATAGGTTGCCTCTGCTGGCTCTAAACCCTTATAGCTCATGGAGTCGCAGTCGCTTGCGGTCGAAGGTCTTCTTCTTCTTCACTCTGAATCAACTAGAACTTGTATGCGAAGGAGCTAGAAGTATCTCAAGGCCTTGTTCTTAGTTTTGTTTGCTTTTAAAACGTAAAAAATGTTCTAGCCCGAGCTCCACAGCACACACAGGTAGCAGTTGGCTGAAGTTATGTTGTTTTACAGATAAAGGTATACTTTACTACATGGTCTATATCGTATATTTATTGTAAACAGTTTACTCAGATCAGGAAGCTTGCTGAGTGTATTATTATAATATCAAACGCAATTTAGTTGGTCCTATTAATTGTGCTTCAATTGCCGAACTATAAAAGAAATAATTATAACTTGCAGAGGCCTATTCGTATCCTGCATTTGGAAATCAATGAATGGTGCATGGTCGTTGAAATTCCCTTCTACTCCTTATATTACGATACTGTAGTCAGTCCGAAAGGAAATGAGTCTTTACTGTGCTTCCCTCCCTTGGGCAAAAATCGCTGACTGAGTGTAATGTAGTTTATTGCTTAGTTTTTTGTAGCTTCCTATCATATCAAAGCGAAAGTAGGCGGACTCCAAAATCATTTCCATGTTAATTCCGGTTCGCTTATTGGGGTTTTCTGGACAACGGAAGTTCATCAGTAGCGTCTCTCTAGATGCGGAATGTATTGGGGCAATTTTTAAAATAGCATTGCTGCCATTGCTGAGCGGAGGTAAATAATAGAATTAGTAACTCTTTTCAACTTGTCGGCAAATTGTTTATTAGTCAGGTGTCCTCGTTATTCCAGTTGCTGCATTTTTATTCCAATGAACCGTAAGATTCATAACGGCAACTTACAGCAACTGCTTCTTGCGTTACAGCGGCTGCCAGTGAGAATAACAAATTGGCATTGCTCATGAATTTAGCAAAACAAGACATTCCTTTTACCTAAATAGCAACTGGCTCATCTGGTAATGTAAACAAAGAGAAGCTGTACTTAGTGATCAAAAGTTACTACAAATGCCTGTGAAGGACAAAAACCTACGTCAAATAATGTTATTTACGTATAAACTTATTACCAATCGAGGATTGTTAAGCACTAAAAACACTAGAAGCAGGCAGGAAATTTATTATGACAATACTGTCTCTGAAATAAGTACCGAAACATAAAACTATTCATTAATTAGAGAAATATATGACTGGTTTAAAATCAGACTTCCCTAAGCCCCACATTTATGATATTTTGACTTAATTTCATATCTTGATGTAGTTTTGTTGTATGGCTGCCACACGTTGGTCGCCCAATTAAGAAACGGTTTAGGTGCGTTATTGTTTACACTTCGGGGACAACTATTTCTCAGGGAACTGTTCGACTGTTTTGTTGATTCGTACTCAACGGGACTGGAGAGAGAGACCAGTAATATAAATAACCACACAATGAGACAGTATATATACATGTGTGTGTAATTTATTATGGTCAAGATGGTGAACTGAACCTGAAAACCGCGTCGGAAAAAAACTTATTATGAATGCCTGAGCATATATTTCGACACTGTGCTATGCCTACCACCCTACCACTTGACGTGTGTAGAACTTATAAATGCGTTCGTCCCAGTGTGTAGACTTTTGACTGGGTTCATCGAAGGGGCCAAGTTGCTGTATGATTTCGCATATTATCATGATGAAATGAATGGGCGAAAATTGTAATAAGTTATTAAACGAGCGTCTCATACCAAATCTGCCATGTGCATTGTTGTTTTAGATAGTGAATCGTATCACACAGTACAAGAAAACTAAGCACCAACAATGGCCTCTAGAAAAGTTAACATAATTTCCTGTTTAAAAATCAAACTCTCACTGCAAACTCAGATTTAACTATACAATAATTAACAGAAACAGTTAAACAAAACAATCCTCAACCTATATGCAGAATGTATAGAATTTAAAAAGAACACGGATTACTATACTACGGCTACCATCCTACCACTGCGAATTTGTATAAAATTTTGTGAAACAAAACATAGCATCTAAAAATGTTGGTTGCATTTCCTTGCCGGTTTTTAAACGAATGCGTGCATGAGCAATAAGCGAATTCAGTAAAGAAGATGTGTTAAACATATTGAACAAGGTTTTTGGTGATTGTAATAAATTTAGTCATTGTGAGTAGTGATAAAGATGAAGATTATGACAAGGAAGGTATTTTTAATGGTGTTTAACGCCCGTTTTTACTACTGAGGCACCACAGGCGGTGGACACTGATGATACATGAGATGAAATGATATATTGGGAAAGGCGTTTTTAAGGAAGGAAATGTTCCAGGCCTAAGTTTAGGGTACTTCCCTGCTATTTGCCATTTATGAGGACCGAGGAAAACCTGGAGAAAACCTCAGTCAGGAAGACAGTCCTGGCGGGATTCGAACCCCAGACCTCCCGCTCACGAGTCCGCGCCATAACGACCTCGGCCACGCGTGGTGGTACAAGGAAAGTAGCAGAAGGCAGTTCATCAGCTAGTGCAGATGAAATTCAGACTTCTACTTCGCTCATAAGCCACCTCTGGATTAGCGGTATTTGTATGTATTAGAAATAGTAAATTCAATCATGGTTTGGTAATTATATTTAATTAATTTCTTGTACTCTTCCCTTTTCAAGCTAACTCCCTGAGCAGCAATACGGAGCGGATTGCATTCACGACATACACCTGAAAACTGCAGTGTTTCGTCGGATAGTGCACTAAATATAATGATTAAGTTAGCGACATTATATTGTATTATATTTATACTTCAGTGGAGGTGAGCTGCAAAGCTGCAGTTCTAAAATCATTAATTTCTGTCTGTACTACGATCACTATGTATGTGTGCGCGTATGCGAAATTCGAACTCTTTGAAGTATTCCAGATATTAAAATTGGAAATGAGATTTAGATACACTACAGTCGAAAATAACTGAAACGTATTTACGGTTATGTTTAGAAGCCAGGAGTGCGAGGATGTACTAAGAAAGAAGGCCTATTTTCTTCACTCCAGGATCTTCTCGGAACGTTCGTATGTTTAAAACGATCAAGTCATCGGCGCCATGAAAAATAATAATTTCCGAACTTAAGTGGAATATGTCAGGAGGCCACTTTATTACGGAATTCTTAATCAATTTTTTTTCTGTCTCGTTGACGGGATTAGAAATTGATCAGAATTAAGAAAGAGACGGCCCCCACCCGGGCGATATTAATTTACTACTCAAACTCTCTCATTCCGATAGCTCCATAAATTCGGACCTGTTTACTAAAGAGTGTAAAATGCGTTACCATATCTCAGCACACTGCTTCCAGCTTTGGCTTATTTTGTATATAGGTTCCAGCATTCGTTGTTCGTCCTTGTTCTCTTCTCCATGGTTCTTTTAATTCTTATCCGCAATTATGCATCTTACCCTGCTTTCGTCTTCGTACACCTTTTGTTTCTCGCTCTTCTTCTAGCTTCTTTGTTCGTTTTTATCTTCACTGCTGTCATGCTTTTTGGTCTTGTCTTTTACAGTGCCCTATTAATTTTTACTACTCACACCTCTTATTCTCGTCTACTAGTATTTTTCTTTCTTCCCTTTATCATTTCTTTTTACTTTCCCTTTTGGAAATTTCTTTCCTTCTGAAAACGTAAAAATCACACCCGATAATACTTTTGTTGTGCTGTTACTACACCAGTATTATCATAATTTATAATCCTGACGCAAAAGTACCTTATGTAAAATGAGCTCATATTCTGCGATGGTTTATTTGAATCCGTGATTGGAATAAGGAAGAATGTCCAATCACTCACGCACGTTTCGAGAAATATAAAAGTACTTTTATATAACTAACAGTTTTTTCGTTCAATTTCGTGATGTATTACGAACTTGTACTATTTAGCCATTTGAATGGTATGGTGTTGGTTTGTTTAAATGGGCTAACAAATTATTGTAACAGTTCTGAAGTTGGTGAACATTCTTTGTTTTTCCAACAATTAACTTTTTTCTCAGATTATTTTATGGCCAAGTGGGACACTAAAAGCTTTATTATTTGAAATGAGTTTTATTTACACATTTTTATTAATGCAGTGTGAATAAATGTTTATTTAGAGAAATCATGTGGTAAATAGTATGCAAAACTGCTTTAAATAAATATATTTAATTGCTGTTTTCCTACTCATCGTCTTCTTCAGAATGGGCACACTTCCTTATGGTCCAAATGAAATTTACTGTTTTAGAATTCTTGACATTTCGAAGGAATTACTTTATAATTTTTCTCTAAAACTTGAACCTTTTTTTGTATTCACTGCCACTTTGTTGTTGAAAGCTTGTTTTTTAAGAAGCACGAATTCTTCCCCCCCCCCTTTCGTAAATCTAACAATTGCTTCCATCTATTCTGGTGCAATGAAACCTGGTGTTTCTTTATGTCTGTAATATGCTAGTATGAACTTTTCTTTTAAGTAACTATAGAGCAAGTAAAGTTAAAAAAAATCGTGGCTGACGTTCTTTATAATCAATGATATCTTAAAATTCAATCATTTCCCTTTGAATTTACTATAGTTTCAACACACTGTTTCATAAGTAAATCTTGCATCGCTTTTTATTGCTTTCTTGATAACAGGAAAATTTTGTTACGTGGTAAGAATGAATGGCTCCATACTGGAACTTGCCAGTCATACAAGATCATCAGAAATGTTCAAGCAGTGTTATTCCTGTTCTGTCCTCACAGGTATCTGTTCACTCTGAGGCAGCGCAGTCTTTCAGGAAGGTACAAACTCCGTTTGGACAGCGGTTAGCTTGAAGTCATTTAGTGATATCCCCCGACTAAGTTTTTTTTCCTCCAGTTTTTTCTCAGTCGTTTCCTTCCCAAAAAGTTTATTTGTCATTTCATTAAATTGAATGGAACTCTGATGACCTGAGATGTTGAAGAACATCCGTAAGTTAAACAAAAAAGCCTTGTAAATCAATATCGTCCACTGCCTGTGATGCCTTAGTAGTAGAACGAATGTTAAACTCAATTAAAAACCTGAAACTTGCAGGGTCGGAACTTTTCATAAGTTCGTTAATTCTTCTTTTTAATCGGGAGAACCGTACAAGTATTGATAGGCACAATGTCCTCATATTTAAAAATACGCAAACTCTGTTACTATTAAAACCTAATGATTAAACTAAGTTTGGCAATTTCGTTGTATACACCAACTGAAAGCCACAAACATGTAAATCCATTTCTTGTCTTGAATGCTGGGCAGTCGGACGATCAACTTCAGGAGCCTGTAAATATTTAAGTTGGAGGCAGCGGTCATGGGCTTCCGATACAACATTTTGAGGCATTCTGTTTAAACACTGGTCTTGTATGAATGAATAGTGTTTAACGCCCGTTTTTGCTACAGAGGCATCACAGGCGATACATGAGATCAAATGATATGTTGGGAAAGGATTTTTATTTTTAAGGAAGGAAACGTTCTAGACCTAAGTTTAGGGTACCTCCCCGGCATTTTCCATTTATGAGGACTGAGGAAAACCTGGAAAAAACCTGTCAGGGAGGACGGTCCTGGCGGGATTCGAACCCCAGACCTCCCGCTCACGAGTCCGCGCCTTAACGACCTCGGCCACCCGTCGCGGTTTCACACTGGTCTTGCTCAGACGTAAACCACAAAACCATAAGTATAATTCGTTATCAAGAAACCGGCCACGAGCTGTTATATAGTAGAGAGACTAGACATTTTTAGAATAAGTATTCAGCCTAATTTTGCTATCACAAATTTTGATTCTATTAGCCAAAGCAAGTGCGTGTAATGGCAGAAAAGCGTACCAAAGTAGGCTCCGCTTTACTATCACATGTTATGTGGGTGGTGCGTAGCTTACATAAGATTGTTTATATATTTTTACGTTCGGAGATTTACTACCTCTGTAGAAGTGCTGGGACAGCAGTAACGGATAAGAACATCAAACTGCGCTATAAACATTAAATTGTGTGTGTTCGGTATTATTTTATTGATTCGGTACAGGATTTTCTGCCCAGCGTGGTGCCTGAAGCTCGCAACAGTAGAAGAGGAAACAAAATTAATAAATCCTTAACATGATTTCCAGTACTCGAACAGCAAGGGCGTAACGGTCTCTTTGCTTCCGGTGAGCGATGTCTACACCTTATAACAACGCCATGTCCTTTTTCCTTGCCACTGTGTGCCCTTCATTATGATGCAATTTTTTATGCCCAGCTCCATTTGAAGGATGCTTGCGTTATTGCTAAAGATGTTTAGCACTTTAGATGTGCTAAATCTTTGTCCAGGTAGTTGAGTCACTGTTGCATTTGTTCTCCTCAGGGAGATTGCAAACAGAGTTTAGCATGTTTATAGGGTAGGAAGCGGGCAATCGGGGAGGGGTGAGGTAATGTATGCTTGTTTGGAAACTAGGTCGCAACGGGCTTCCCAAAACATAGGTGAAGGCCTACTTTCAGGCGGTCTTTTAACTCTAGACTGTGTTCAGTAAATATATCTATATTAAGAGCAGAAACAAGGTTACCACATTTTGCTGCAGTTGCGACAATCTGTTTAACACAAATGGGGAAAATTTGGGCGATTACAGCAAAAATCCAATAAAAGTAAATTATCTTCGTACATTTGGTGAAAATACATGAAAGCATTCATAAGGAAAATGAAAAAGAAGCCCATTTAGGTCACACAAAAGAAGAACTTTTAAAGCAGTAAAGGTTGGAATTGTTTCCACTTAGGCGAAAGCTGAGGTGAATGCTTTCTTTTCACTATTACTCCGCTTTCCTATTTAAAAGCATCAGGCAAGGTGGGTTGTATGCTGTGCGGCGTGGCGGTGAATTTGCGCTCTGATCAACGTTCCTGTCCTGCGGGGTCATCTCGGGCCCTCGTAGGCCATCCGGTGGACAGGAAATGAAAGGATCCCTGCCTACATCCATGTGTCGCCGCCCCAAGGTCTGCCCTCTTGCTTATAGGGAGGTATAAAAGGCCGCGTACCGAAGCCTCCTCCGTTCGTACTATCCTACTTTATCCTAATGCTGGACTACTAATATTTTATTTAGCTTTTTATTTATCTGCGTTGGTCCCATCGCGACATCTCTAGATTTTGAACGTGAATACTGTAGGTGTATGCATATTTCTGTAGTTTGTAGTGATGATGGAATGTATTAATGTTGGCGTAATGAACTCGGAGCGCTTTGCATTTAAAGCTGTCTGGCATTTCGTCTCACGGTAAGGAAATACTCCGAAAAAAAAAAACTTGTGCAGACAACTTGACCTGATTGGGTATCGAACCCAGGACTTCCGGATTAATACTCGCTGACTAAATTTTGTTATGAGACAAAGCTAAAATGCATCTAGATTTGCTGAATTGAGTGCTGGTTATTAATGTTTTGTAGTAGAAGCCGAGGACTGAATATCATGACTCCATGTCTTTCTTTCATATATTTCGAGATACACACGTTGGATTTTATGAGGGCTACGCGATAGGGGATTGGTTCTAATTTAACGACTTGTTGCATCGTAGGAACGGACAAATCATATCACACAAATCTCATCTTGGCACGCTCCCTGCCATAGTGATTGTCTTCGCGACTGCACCATAGTTTGCTATATAGGGTACTAAAACCACGAAACTAAAGATCGGATGATCTCGTAGAACTATAACCAACAAACATGTCGTTGACAAGCTCTTGGTGAGCTCCTGGACTTGCCACTTAAGCAATAGCAACACGCTTTATTGTCATACTGAATAACTTAAGTTCATCTGAACATGCCCATATTGTCTAAAACCCCGGATAACAGATCCATTGGAGGAGTTCCAACACTGCATCCTTCTACACCTCTCAAATCCCAAAATTATCCTACAAAAATCGGTAAAGTCCGATATGCGGATAGGAACGCAGTAAATGCACACAGGCTAGTCATTTATACAGCAGCCAGTACTGCTGACTGACCAAGGTCTTTAAATTTTCAGCCAAGATGTATGTACCAAAACACAAGGAAAAGATAAACAGTAATAGCAAAAGACCTTTATTGTAACATGTGTATATATATATATATATATATATATATATATATATATATATACTTTTATTATTTATCGTACTTCCGAAATAAGTGTTCAACCTGATGCCCAATTTTACTCTTCAAACACCAATGAAAATCCAGATACAAAAATTAAGGCGTTTTATAGGTTTTCTTTGATATTGCTGTCTCTTATGACAAACGCCTGAGAGACTTCTGTGGAGTGTGATCTAATCTCGAGCCTGTCTTATTTAATTTTTCCTGTAAGAGCAGAACGCTCTTTGGAAGCCGTGGCATTCACTTTCTTAACGAGTCTTTTAATGGTGCCGCGGATATTAGTTTATCAAGAAATTTTCGTTCTACTATACGACTTTTAAAACGTATGTATCATACAATAGAACACGTTATTGTGCACTTAATTACACTGACGCTACACACAGACTCGGCTAGAAGTGTGCAATACATTGCGAAGCTACATAAGAGACCGGGCAACTGCAAGTACATTTCTTGTTCTGTACTCTTGGCTCTGTTCATATCAGGCAATGGGCACTGATAGATAGGGAGATTATCAAAATCATGTGTGCAAAGTATAAAAACCGTCCTATATAAGGCAAAATGTGAAAGCATGGTATTGCAGAAATGAAGTAAGTAAAAGGTGTTCACACAAAATTAATCGCTGCGCATCCTCTTTAACCCTTACAGGACTGCCCCGCACGATTGTGAGGGCATATCTCTTCAGGAATGTTTATAATAGTTCTTTTAGTGCCAGATGACCGTTTCGCTTATTCGGAATAGAATGCATCGAACGTACGAGTCATGTGGTAGCATTTCTCCCGGTTTTCAATTGGATAAAGTGCAATAATTGTCAGTTCTAGTGTCTTTTACACATGTGTTACAATAAGAGTGTGCAGAGAAAAAGTATTGTCATTGCACCTAGACTCTGCCCACAATAGTATAATTTCGTTACTAAATTATTTGTTAATGTTTCAATTAGGCATACTTTTCTCCAAAATATCCAAACCCAGAAAGATAAGTAATAATGGACTATTATTATATCAGTTTTAAAGTATACATAAGTAATATAAATGTCGCATGGACCTTACGGCCCTACGTGCTAATACTAGCCTTGTAACAATCAAAATACACACATACAGACCACATGCATATGTATAGATATACAAACACATCGATATACATACATCACACGTTTTCTATGAGTAATTTTGTATACATATATACAAACATGAATAGAACCGTTACCTCTAGCCCCTCCCTTCCCTTTACTCCCTCACCTCCCCAACTCCTCTCTCTTCACCATAGCCATTAGTCTTCTTTATCGAGTCTTCGCTAGAAATATTCCCGATTTGTGTGCACCAACACTTTATATTGAGAGCATCACATACCTGGTGTATGATGAGGCTGTTTTTCTTATTTATTTGTACTACAAGTATACTAGTATTTTCTGTGTATGAGGTGATTATAGATAAATAGAAATTAATTATAAGTGAGTTAATCTTACATTCATGATAATGTTAATAGTAGATACATTTTTAAATAATTATATAATGATATTTTGCAATTGTGTTTTTAAGTGGAACTTCAGTGCAATTATTTACTATTTTATTTGCTTTTTGCTTCTTTTATATTCCATATTTCTTAAATTATTAAAATATTATTCATTGTCCATTAAAATTAACATGTGTATCAAAATATACTGAATATAGTTTCAAATCTTGAATTTCTGATAGCATATTTTTATTAATGTTTAAAATATGTTGTCTATGTTGTGTAATTAATTTTTTGAATTCTGTAAGTTAAGTGGTGCATTTTACGAATAAAATTTTCCCATACTTGTATCTGTAATTTTTTTGGTCAAAGATCACCAGTTATTACTTTAAAGGCCTAGACCTGACGATCTTGCTGGTACGTTTTTGAAACTGTGTTTTACAGCTATAAAACTATCATGTTATGTGAAATACTAAATAAAAAAAAAAAAAAAAAAAAAGTTTGTAAATCTCCCGAAAAATGCCAGGTCGGAATGGTTTAAAACATATTTGCAGATAACGGTAAATCTCGTAGATAAGAATATGGTCATTTTCATATAGTTTTCATAATTAGTGAAATTACCCTCTGACAAAGTAGGCTGATTTCACGTAAGATACCTATAGGCTAAATATGCAAATTTAAGTATTCGAGGAACCGAATCAAGGGTATGTTCTGGCAATTTATTAAAGTAGAAGTGCATTTTGTTACTTTCATGCTTCCCCAAAGATAGAAACTTAAGTGTGGATCAAAGCAAAAATCGAATCATGCATCTTCGGTACTCCTTGCGGAACCATTGCTTCCAGACTGGCGACTTGCATCGCTAACTTCAGGCAGATACTACTTCAGTGGGACGGCCCTTTAATCACCGAATGCAGTGCAGGAGACATAAAGCACTCTAGCTAGGAAAGATAGATGAAGATCGCGCTCAAAGCTCCCGGGAAGTTGATGGCTATTAGTTCGCATAAACCCACTTTGTAGAAATATTGTAGGGCAACTCCGCCAATACATTGCTTTATAATGTGTTTGTGAGTCGAGTAACTCTCGTAGAAGTGCAATAGAGTCACAAGGGCCTAGAGAGTCGTTCTGTAAAGAGTTATGGACCAACGGGGTTCTTAACTTTAGTATCACTTCTCTTGGGTGGAGACTGCAAAACGTTTTATAGGGGCACATCAGTAGATAATGTGGGTAACCTGGACAATTGCTATAGCTACTGCTTCCGATGGTACTCCACTACATCACCTTCATTCTCCTTAAGCAGGATAACAAGTAAAGATCGGCATTTCTTTCAGTTAACCCCTTGCGCCTACTTTGTAAACAGCTTATATGTGCCTTATCCCTCATTGTTTTGTTAGCAGTAAGAATTCACATGTGCATACAGCATACATTCGCACCTTTTCAAGAGTTATACTGGGAGTTACTCATCATTTGTTACATTTTTGACCAGCATATCGTGCATCGTGGTAGCGATTGAGATGCTGTAATGCCATACGCATTCTTTGCATTTTATGTTGATCGGCATGCGCGGTACCCATTACACAGGCTTTTTAAAACCTAACTTGTCATGTATTATGAAGTAGACCAGGCCATGTGTGAATAATAGACATTAGCGGCTATAGTTGCCCTTCTGTCTTTCTCCAATTAAGTCTTCAACTTATTGTAAAATCGCCTCTATGGCAATTTCCGTTGGCCGGCCTACGCGGTGTTCGTCGCATTTCAGAGAACTTCTGTATACAGTTGTTAACCGTTGATGTGTCAGGCACTTCTCACCAGAGATGGGAAGCAGTTCTTTATGAATGTTCTTCCATTCCATACTTTTGCCCACAAAAAGAGCTCAATGAAAATAGCTCGACGGTTGTTCACTAGCTCAGAGACGCCGCCATCTTGTAACTGCTGTTTCGCTATTGTAAACATCGATTGTTTCGCGTCGGATGCCATCAGTAACCATAGGACTAATGCTGTCATCTAGTGGCAATATTCACCTGACCATGTGACGTAATGGATAAGGCAACATACTGTGATTTCGAGGATCGTCAGATCAAAGATGGAAGATGTGAAAGAGACTCGAATTCGATAACAATGACCCGCTGTTATTTAATGCCAATATCTACCGAGTTCGCTGAAGAGTCCTGCTTCACAAATTCCGTCCATTATTGTATATTGTTTGAAATAGAAGCTTCGTTAGTCAGAGGCGTACTGGTCCTTCAAAATTCCTATAGCATAACTTTGAAATTTGAACGGGAAGACTGTAAATTCTCTATCTTAAATTACTTGTGTAAGATCTCTCTACAATTTCTGAAATTATTCTGGTATAGTTAATTAACTTCCTGCGTAAATTTGCCCTCAACAAGCATGTTAGCCAAATATAAGTGAATATGGGAATTACAGTGGAATTCGTTTTTACTTTTTCTTTACTTGGGGTTAGACATATGAATAGGAAGTTCAAACAAAAATCTATTACAAATGGAACAAACCAACCTTAGGCAGCATGTGAAGATTGTATTATATATATGTTTACCTGCATGGTAAAGGGCAATGCGAAATAAACGTTAAAAAGTGGAAAAAGCTGTATAGAATTGTAATATATATTAAAAGTGCAAAATACATCAATGTGGAATAATTGGACATCCAAAAGAACTACTGAAATGTTTCCCTGAGTGACGCGAATTCTTCATGCTTTCGGCAGGGTTGCATTTTATTCCTTTGTCCATTGTTTATGTTGTCCTTTATTGTCTAATAGGCGGTAGTCCTATTGTTGGCGATATTGCCATGGAGTTCTACCATTATGTCCGTTCTAATATGGTTCAGCTGAATCGGAACAGCCCTTCGGCCCTAATCTGTAGTGATAATGCAAAATGCTGAACATTCTTTTTAATTGTATTCTCTTGATAACTAATTGTAAATTAGTAACTAGAAACCAAGAGGGTAAATAAAAAGTAAGTTTTAGTAAACGGGTAAAGATGTGCCAACATAAATAACGTTTGTTTCAACACCACTTCTTTATTATTCCACGTAAACACCAAAGATATTCAAGCATTTAATCGTGTTCATAACCAAAGGATGGAAACTGACGTCTTCCGCGAGCCATTTTAATACTTCATTTTTGTCGACATCGACATCGTCTACATTGTAATTTTTTTAACCAGTTCCCCCAAAACAGATGAAAGCCTGTGATAAATGGGGAACATGTTGCCAACGTCACCCATTTGTAATCGTTCGATCTTCTGCAAATTCACAGTACTTTTTGCACTTATTGATTGCATGAAATGTGTTGAATATTTACAGATTCCGCGTTTTGTACCCACAGATATCGAATGACTTGAATGCACCTCTTTACTTCACAATTCATTTAGTACTTGGGGAAGCCTACTTTTTGATTTGTCATCGTAATTATGAAAAATCCAGAAGGTATTGTAGGGTTATATAACGAGTTAAGATAACAAAACGTGATGAAAAGGGGGAAAAACTGAATATTGAAATAGAGTATAAGTGATCATTTTGATAACTTTATTCCTCTTTCGTAGGGGAGCGAGGAATCACTGTAGGGTTATATAGCGAGTTAACCTAAGAACAAAATGTGATGTAAGGTGAAAAAACTGAACAATGGTACACAGTAGGTTGTTTTTGTTAATTAGCAGGTGTTTACACATCAACCTGCAGATATTCACCCAACTTCAGTGTCATTTTTTCTGTGGAACAATCAGTATGCGAAATCGGAATTTATTACGTCATATGTGCCGGAAAGACAGTAGGCTTCGATGCAAGTTCCAGAACTAGTTGTTGTGTTATTGCTACGGTTCGGTAGGTAGCTGGGCTCCATTGTTCTTCAACGTTAAGCACTGCCTTTTTACAGATTCTTGCTTCCAGTACTAAAGGTTGCCGCCCACCACCAAAATTTTATCACTTTTTGGAGCGGCGATTCGGTGTGTCGATGTCATAAATCAAGCAGGTTGTTCCCTGGTCGAGAGGAATATTCTGCGAGTGGGAGGCAGCCTAGTAAAGTTTAGCGACTCCACCATAATGACGATTGGAGGGAGGAGACAGACTTCGCTTCTTTTCTTTACAACTTGCAAATAAAAAAGTTCCTCTCCTACGTTTTCGACCGAAAAGAGAGGAAACGCTATGGTTATTTCATGTGCTCTAGGAACCTCACCGCCTTCTAAACGTGTCATTTTTAACTTTACTATGCACGTACATACCGTGTGAATTTCATTCCCTTCGAAATTGGACACAATTGTAGTTTTATGCGTACTATCGTCTGCCACCGCCTTCTAAATGTGTAACGGTTGGTTTCTGTAAATGCACGTTTCCTCCATAGCAACGTCATTCTAATGTTTTCTCGTAGGAAGACAGAACAAAGGTAGTTCTGACATCGTTATTTTATGTTGTGAGCCAACCAAGGAACACAATAAAAACACTTTTAACTCAAGAATCATGCATTAATTTCGGACAGCTATACAATTAATTGCAGTTTCTTGTTTTAGTTCGCGTATTTTTCATTAGAAGGAGCATGGGGAAAAACGTTATTATGTTATTAATATCACTGCGGTGGTAATAAATGCATTTTAAACGACTTTTTGGGGTAAATTATAAATGCAGATAATATTATTACTGCTACATATGATTTATATACTATGTAATTTTTTTTTCTAAAAATGGAATTTTCTCTCACAGGTATGCACTTGAGCATGCGCAGTGATGGTTGAGCTCTTATCGATTTTTTCAGCCTGACGCAGTTACAGCGTTATTATGTATGCAAGTATTATAGTTATTATGTAATATTATTATTGCACTATGATTTGATTTCGAAACCTCCATGAGGAATGTAAAACTTAAATAAATGTACAATACATTACAAAATATGTAATATTATTCGCTTAAGTAGTACTTTACATTTTAAAGCGCAGTTAGTGACACTGGCGTGTTATAATATTTTTATAGCACTGAGAGTCGGTCCTGGTGGTGTAGTGGTTACCATAATTGCCTCCTATACCCAAGATCGCGGGTTCGAACCCGGACAGGACCGATAGATTTTTTCGGGCGTAAAAATCCTAAGTATGGCTTCCTTCGGAAGGGAAGTAAAGCCGTGGATCCCGTGTCGTACATTTACGGCACGAAAAAGAACCTCAAGCCTGAAAGAGAGGCCTCTAAGCAAAATTTGTCGGCCGTTTCACGCCCTGAGTTGAATGGGACGCTGATGACCTGAGACGTTAAAGAGCGTCCATAAATAAATCGATCAATCATATAGCGCTGAGTGTTACGAAGTGCAGTTTTTAGTTTGTCTTATGTTAAAAAGGTTGGTTTTAGTATAAGCTGTCCAACAGAACCTTTAAAATGCTTATATTGCATCGTAGTCTTTCATGAGCATCAAGTTTCTATTCAATTCAATCCTACTACGTTGCTAAGCTTTTTTCTCAATGTTTTGTTTGTAGTTTACTACAAGTAACCTGCGGGGTTGCAGTTATAAAATATGTCTTTAATATAAATTGTGATTTTTTAATAAAAAATAGCGATAAAACACGTTGACATATATTAACGGATGACTGCAACAATTTTTCAGTCAATCCTGATAGACCAGTGCTAACCATACTTGCTTCGTAGACCCAAGGTCGCGCGCGATGTATTTTTTATGGCGTAAAACTTCTAATTATAGGGTTTTTTCCGTAAATAATGTAAAACCATGGGTCTCATGTGATATTTATGGCATGTAAAAGAACCTCAAGCGTGAAAGAAGAGGCCTCTAAGGAAAATTTATCGACCTTTTCACGTCCTGAGTCGAATGGAACGCTAATGACAAGAGAGCCGAAACGTCCTTACATAAACATAATAAATAAATAAATTAACTAAAGTTTTCAGTAAATGGAATTTAAATTAGTAGTGAATCTATTCAATTTTAGATATTTCTTGTTAGCGAGGTGACTCAGGCGACAATGCTTGGGACTTGCGCTCGGAAGAGTACGAGTTCAAACTCGTAGGGGCCGGTCATCCTAACCTCAGGATTTTTCATGGTTTCTGCTGATCGCTTAGGGATAGTATTTGGATGAATGTTTTTTTTTTTCCACGAATTTTCCGCTCTTTCATTTCACCTCAGATCATTCCATTGGTACTGTTAGGGTGGAAAGTATCAGAGCGAGGATGATTAGTGCGGTGTGACGGCGGCTTGCACTTTTGAAAGGAGCCACCTTGGCTCCTGGTATAGAAGTGGCCCAAGTTGGTACTTGAACTGCTTGGATGGGGGTTCCCCTATTGTTATCTTTGGAAACAATGTTAGAAATCCCGTCTACATCCCTGTCTCACCACCCGTAGATTCTAGCCACTCGAAGTCTCTCTCCCTCATCCCTTACTCCGTCCCTAACATTTCAAACCAATCCCTCATATAATTATTACGGTCAAAACCAACAAACAATACCAATGTCATACAAAAATGGTAGACGAGAATAACATTTTGAAAGTAAGTCATATGTAATTTTAATACTGTAATTATAACAATAATATGAATTAGTGGCCAAGTGGTAAGAATGCTCGCTTCCCACTGAGATGGCCTTAGTGGGATTTGTGGCAGACGATGCGGCAGGCGTACTCTGGGTTCTTCTTTTCTCCTTCCATTTATTCCGCCTCATAAAATATTGGATTTTTCTTGTAATAGCCATATTTTATATTATTGTGGCATTGCTTCTTCTTAATCTTCTGCTTTTCCATTCCTTTTTGCTGCAATATTGTTTACTAACGTATGTAGAATTCTGTTCATTCTTAGATTCCATAACATTGAAATATCTCATAAATGCAAACTTAACTGGTCATGTTTTTCGTAATATTTTCTTCACTTCCAGCTTCAGCCACAACTAATGCAAATACCAGACCTAGCTAAACTTTTCTTCTTAGTTTAATTATCGTTTTTACAATAACACCACAGGATGATATGAGGGATGAAATAATAAAATGAAAGATTATTTTTTTTCTTTTTTTTCTTTTTTTTTTTTTTTTTTTAGCAAGGAAGCATTTTATATATCTTCCAGAAAATTTTAGTAATGAAGATTGAGGAAAGCTTCAGTCAGGGAGAACAGTCCTGGCAGGATTCGAACTGCAGATCCCTTGTACACGAGTCCATGCCTCAGTCACATCTAAATTTGTATTAACAGACTGTAATACTACTAAATAACACGGGCAGTCAACATAGTTTTAAAAATAATTATAAATTCTGTTGCCAGCATAGCAGGCATTCATTACTCTGTAATTGCACTAGGTACGGTAAAACTTCTAATTAGACACTGTAGTTATCATTAACGTTTTTAATGCTTATTAATATAAGACCTAGTGCTATCTCTAACCTCTCTGATTTATACAGTTACCTAAAATTTGATCCTAAAGATAATTTTTCATTTTTTCTTCCTGAAGTCTTCATTTTTCAAAAAGGCGACTCAAAGATTAAAACGTTATTATAAATAATGTCTTTCGACCATAGAATTTTTCCTCTTAAAATCTTGAGTGGCAGCATTGAAATAACTTAACTGTTACACATTGTAAGTTTTTTCTCTCTCTTATAAAATAGCTGGGGGGTTAGTTTGTTATTTAGCTTCGCATTAATGACTTATAATGAAGTAGATAATAAAGTTTCAACCAAATATATGTAAAGCTAAAGTCAGCTTATGGACCCTTAAATAATGAGAAGTACTCTGTAGTTAAAGTGAAATCAACCGTTGAATTTTACCTCCTAAATAAGTACACCACTGTCCTATTCTGTATGCACGTACAAATCGTAATATTCTATGTGGGACAAAATAGCTGAATTTAGCCATATTAACGTAATTAATTCATTGTATTACATCACTTAATACATTGTCACACAATACATGTGTGTTCCCAGTTAAATTTGAACTGACCTCTCCTCCGGCTTTCAAGCGTGGGACTAAAATGAGAACTGCAGAACTCGATCAACTGGCGCATTAGATTTGCGCCAGATTTCTTGTCTGTTTCTTATTGAGAAGTGCCGGTAATATTCAAGGGCAATGGGTTTGCGCCAACGACGTTTCGGCTAAGTATTTTTTATTTTTCTGAAATTGGTATAGCATGAAATCTGGTGACAGGCGCAGCTATCTACCAGTGTACTCTTTCCAGTTTGCATATTTGCATTGAGTAGTAGGCACATTCAATTACGGGAGATAGACATCATGAGGCAGACTAGTGAAGGTTGTAATGGAGGTGGTTAAAGTTGAAAAGACCTAAAAAATTTAACAGAATGATTTTCAAATTTCGCAAAGTGTGTGTATGGGTGTTTGTGTATATATATGGACGGGTATGTTGGTGTTGTACAGTTAAGAATTTCCTGCCAAAAATAATAAACTTAAATATGGGTACGACAACAATAGTGGATCATAATCACCAAGAGCAGTGAAAGAGTCCTTCCTGTACATCAAAAACTTTTGTGCAATATGCGAAACATTTAATGAAAATCCCGATATTTCAGCTAGTGTATTACATTTTATTGTCATTAAATTATTACGCGAAGTAATCCACAGAGAACGACGTCACCATATGCCGAAACTATCAAATCTTACGTGAAGTTCACGGAGCTTTATCTTGCAATTAATACTTAGGAAGATTTTGTGCCACTGTATGACCGCAAAAGCAATGTGATTACTGTCGGAGGTGAAAGAGTTTACAGTATTTGTGCGAAGCAGAAGAGCTTTACTAACAGGGAACTTTCAGATATTGCAAAAAATATTTTACATTGCATTTCCTATACAATGGACACTACATTCCAGCAGTTTTTTTTTTTTTTTTTTTTTTTTTTTTTTTTTTTTTTTTTTTTTTGTTTACTACCAAGGTGTTTCTTTTCATAAAGGAAAAGTGCGAATGTTTAGAATTGAAACTCTTACCAAAGAAAATAGTTGCAGATTTCGAGGTTGCTATACATGAATCAATCAACTCAACGAACCCCTCATATGACAACCAGCACAATTTTTAATCAAATCGCGAGAATATGTGCGTGACAGACCGCAGTCTATGAAAGTGGGATGACAAAGTGTGCCTTAACATCGTAACGTTGTACCAACCTAAAACGAAAATGTTACATAATGAGTTTGAGTTACTGGCGGAAACACGTTATGGATCTAAAGCAAATCTTTTTGGTGCAATTGCAAGTGGTGCAATCATGGTTTCCCGTCCACTGCACATGGCACATGCAACGTTCCCGCGAAGGTAAAAATCACCAAATTTATAATAAGGAACACAGTAAACTAGGATCAGAACACTATTTGCAGCTAAAACGGCGGAGAAGTGGGTGCTTTATCATGCAATACACGTATTATTGCGGGTGCGTGCGCATTGCGATGTGACATTTAACATCCCTAATACTAAAATTACACGCGCCAGCAATCTACGCATTAGGCATTCTTAATTTGATCGCACGGCCATGTTCGGGAGGGTTTTATATTTGGCTATAAATACTTCCAACTACGGCCTTACGTGGCACGCCATCAAATGGCGGAGATGATAAATCTCAAGTGGCAATGTAATCATCTCTAAACGCGTTATAGGCAACACCTTTGAGAAGTGCTGTATGTACTCAAATAAATAACGATATTAACTAGGTTTTCCAGCGACGTTATTGTTAGAGATCAAGGAGGAGGTTATTATGTAAACCGACGGGTCGTTTCTTATATTGAAATCTCCACGAAGAAAGGCGAATCATTAACGTGGAACCCTTCAAGTATAGCTGGCAAATTAAACGTGCCTTCCATTTTCAAATAATCGTAAATCATATAGCGCGCTTATGGTGTGTATCTCTTCGCCTTTTGTTATTTCTTCCCGCCTGGACTTTTTCCCCGTAGAGAGGATCCATTTCTAGAATCCCATTACGGAATCTCCGCCTTTTCTATATGGCTGCTATCGAAGACTTCTGCGATAAAAAAAAAGTTTTTTTTTTACAACATGGTTAAATTTTCGGCAAATATTTGGAGGTAACGTACGAAACAAAGTGTAACACCAAACTAGGTACATACTTTACTCAAAATTCAGTGTCGAATTAAAGGATAATTTCATTTCATGCCATATTTACAAATGTTTTGCTTTCACCACTTGGAAGCAGCTAATTATTTTTCAGTATATATCATCAGAACCCAGAAGTTAGGCAAAATTCCTTTTCTATCTGTGGTGGATATATTTAAGTCAGATAGAAATGAACATATTTTCCGTACTTTTGGGTCGGTAGGACCAGTTTTTATTTTGCCCTTTTTGCCTATTTTGGCATCTGTTGCATATTTTAAAATTTAAAACTATTTTTTTTTGCCTGGTTTGGATTGTTATGAATTTTTATGCTATTATTTATACATCTTAAAAAGCACTTATATGATTCCAATACATCGAAGTGGAAAAAAAAGTTATAAAGTTTAAAAGTTATAAAAATGACATGTTCACCTTACAAAAATATCTATTGAGAATCTTGTTATACATTTCTTTTCAAGCATTCACTTAAACTCTTTAAATAACAGAACCTACATTAATGAAAGGAACGCATGGCCACCTCGGGCATACGAATACCAGAAATAGACTACATGAGGGAGTACTGTAGTTTCGAATATTCCTGGCGAATGATCTTGTATCGATCTGAGCAAGACAATTCTTGGAAATTTGTAGTCGGGGTAATTCTTCAGCTGCATAAATGTAACAAACAATTGCAAAGGAAAACATGAGAGGAGCGTTATAGCCGTGCAATAAACCATCCCTACAATGCGTTCAGTACGGAAAGAGAGATACTAACCCGATTCCCCTATAAACACATAAATATAAAATTAACTCTGCCAGAAATCGCTGCTCACTTTTGTTCATTCCCCAGGACTATTCAAAACTACTTTACTTTGTCTTTATCAACATTTCCACATGTCCTGAAAGGGAATATTTCGTTGTAACTGCTATGAGTACTTACAAAATAGCTTGTTTTAAATATGCTCCAATCACTTCATAGGAAGTAGAACTATCTTTTTCCATAAAAATGTTCTCTCTGATTAACGGCTGACTATGACAGTTGTTACCTTGAAAAAACCTGTTGTTGCTTGTAACCAAGAAAATTAAGTTTAAGTATTTTAATTATGTGATAAAGAAATTATTAAGTATCTTAAAAACCTGTTTTCTGTTTTCACTTTTTAATACCCATTTTAATTATATTACTACATCTTTTCAGTAGTTTAAATGCCTTTTTGCCCGCCTATTTTAACATTAATAAATAGTTGAAATTTGGGTGTGCTCGTCATTCTCTGGATTCTTGCAACTGAAATTATTTTTGCAGTTTGTTCCTATCAGACCAATTCATTCGAAAGATATACAACATGTAGTCTTTAATAATAAAATGAAACATATGTCTTTTCATTTATCTATTTCTTACTACTATTACAGTAAATAACGACACATCTGTTAAATAGTCAAAAGAAATCTTTCGTGTTTATTTTTAATTTTTTTTCGTGCATTTTAAGATACGTGATTTCAGTTACTTATAGCGCCATTATAGCAAGGACCAAAATAGTTAAGGTGGTTCCTAAGTACAATGTTAATATTCTGTTTAGAATAAAAGCGAGTCTTGATAAAATCCTTTTAACCTCTATGTGACATAATTTACAGAATATATTAACTCGTTCTATAATGAAATATTTACACCCAAATGCTTCAACAGGAGCGAGCAATTGATTGACTACTTTGTTAACAATTGTGCACTGCTTAGAGTCGGCTGAGAGTAACTGATTGGTTTGTGCCCGAAAAGACAGGGAATATCACGTAAACAGCGGAATTTAAAGTTGCAGGCAATTTGTTTTGAAGGCCGTGCAATGTATTTCTTTAAATAGTGTGTACCATTCTTTTTTACTGCTGAGGTATCACAAGCGGTGGAACTGATAATAACATGAAATGAAATGATAAATTGGGAAGGGATTATTTTTTAAAGTAAGTGTTCCAGGTCTAAGTTTAGGGCACTTCCACAACATTTGCATTTTATGAAGAGTGAGGAAAACCTGGAAAAAACCTCAGTCAGGAAGGATAATGTTGGCGAGAATCGAACTCCAAGTTCTTGCGCTCATAAGTCCGTGCCTGGGCCATGCATGGCGATCCGAATTTTGTAATGATTAGTGCTGATAACTATATGCTTAAACTCCTAAAATATGCGCTTTAAAACACCCAAAGATGTACTTAGTATGCACTAAGCTTGAGTATCTATAAGTTTACTCATTGTATCAGATCCCGAGAGGGAAAGAGAAACATTATCGTTGTAAAAAGAAAAATTCAAATTATTAGGTTTAGCAATAAACCAAATTTCTTGGTTATTCCCAGTATCTGAATGTATGAAGCTTTATGACTTAATAATCCATATTGTTTCATGACCCTACTTATTTCTCCTGTTCGTAAAAACAAACTTGTTCATAAAAACGTCCTTTCCACATCATAAGAAGTGAGAGAATAAAACTTGTGATTTAATAGCTAGGATCATCGCCCACATAACTATCATATCCTTAGAGGAAGTATGAAAGGCCTATCCTTATAATGTTAAATTTACCAACTGCAGTTCCCATTTTCTCAAGGACTATTAAAGCTAATGAAATAAATTTGATAGCATATACATGCAGACAATTGAAATTTGCTGATCTATTTTCACTACTATACTGCGATTCTGAAGCAAATAATAAATTATTTTAATGAATGTGTGCTTTTTATATTTTTTCCCCAACATTTTGTTTTTTTACGTTGTCTCGTTTTGTCCTAGCTCTACAATAATATATGCACATCATCACCATAGTATCATGAATAAATGGTGAAATTTTCAAAGTGATAACTTAAACAGACCTTAAAAAAATGGAAACTTTTTGCAAAAAATGTAGTTTTTCAAAAATTACAACCAAAATACTTTACAAAAAAACTAATTTGAGGAAAACACCAGCTAAAAGCCTCCAACATTGTAAAACAAAGGATAGTAAAAATGTAGTTTTTCAAAAATTACAACCAAAAACACTTTACAGAAAAACTAATTATTTGAGGAAAACACCAGCTAAAAGCCTTCAACATTGTAAAACAACAAAGGATGGTGTCATGGAAATAAAAGATTCCAATTTATGAAACTCCTATCATTCAAGACAAACCACAGCCTTCTAGAGCAAACATGTTCCTGAGATATGGGCTTTTAACCAAACAAGTGCTCGCGCAAAAAGGGAGGGGGGGCTTTTGCAGTATAATTAAAAATGTATTAAAATACTTAAATCATATAAAAATAAACAGAAAATTTAAAATAATACAACGGTACAAAAGACAAAAATGTGACTTTTTTACCCCCTTCCCTTTAATACTTCCCTCAAAGCTATTGCTAATTTCCCTCAGCTCTTTGGATAATCATTCTTTAGAAGACATTGGTAAAATTGTGTTTTACAACTTCACCGCTTGCTGCATCCACACATTTAATTAATTTTGGTCTTTTCCTATTTATTCCATAGTAACTCTGCTGCAGTTACAAAGATCATAAATAATATCTCACGTATGTCTTTTTTTCTTTCAAGGCATTTTGTTTTTGTGTGCTTCTCTGCCTGTATGTTGACCCATATGCAATTTTTGTGACATCTATTATCACAAACTTTACTTCCTACCATTATAACACAATTTAAGTTGCCTAACAATTCTTAAAAACAATTCAAGTAGAAAATCAAGCATTACTCCAACCTATGCGTATTCAATTTTGATAAATATTAAACATTAGAACATAAACGCTTACTTTCTGGTGGATATTTTTTTTTTTTTTTTTTTTTTTTTTATTCATGCAACTGTCTCCAACTTTGGACAACACTAACATTGCTGGGTCGTTTCCCTCATCAATGCAACCATTGCCAATCTTATTAAATTACCGCCAGGTAGGTAAAGATGTCTCTGCTATATGATGCATTCTTTTCTATGCCCAGAAAACTAAAAAAACAGTGTTCGCTCTTGGGAAAATTATAATTATGTACTAAATATGTTCTTAGCACAGAAATATACATCAACATTCAATATATATACACGTAGGTCGTCTTAATTATATACAATATATTTTATTAATATAAATACTCAAATTCCAATATATATTAGCATATTTTCTCATCACTATTGATGTATTAGTCTTAATTTCTGAGTGTCGCTAATATTGCTTTATTTTTATACCGAGTGCTGACGCTCCCTTCGCCTCAAAGAGCTGCAGTTACCGTTCGTTGGATTATTTCACGGATATTGCTAACCTAATCGTTCAATGTGAAGAGCTATTTCCTGCAAAGAAAGAGTTCAGACCAGCGCCTAGTTCCATGCTACATTTAACAATTGTCGCCATCCCTCTTGGATGTACCTTAAAACAACTTGGTATAATTTTTCTTTGCAATTTTATTTATTGTACTACTTCGGAATACATGAAATTCACTTCAGCACAAATAATAAATGATTCATGGTTGGTACTTAAATTTCCTGACACACACATTGTAGGAGTATATTTATTACAGGGTACTAATACAATACAAAACAATTTCAACAACAGGCGCACGGGTCCAACGAAAAATGTTAAAATGACATGTAAAATATAAATGCTGGACTCAGTCAATTTGCCCCCCTTCAAACTCCTCCCCGGTTATCAGTCTTTTCAAACCTAATCCGTCTCACTTTCATTAGAAATTTAGCTAACAGCGCCCAGCATGGCCATCTCCTTCTGTTCGGTGCAGTAAAGGAGTGTAGTAGATACTTTTTCCTCTATTCTTCCGTACCTTTACAACAAGTCAGAGTGTGTGTCTTTGATCCTTCTTCCTCACAGATGGGACAACTTCTTCGCTCATTTTCGCCAGTGATGTTAATCCTTCATCTGAGTCACGCGAGCCCCTGTCTAGTGAGTACAGTCCCTGTTTTGATATACTGCTTCATCCTCCATTCCGATTTTAGCACCAACTGCACTTCTAGCGAAATCATCTTTCTGCTTTGCGCAATTGTTTGCTGTCTATCTATATCCCTAAAACGGTTCCTAACCTTCCTCCATGCGCTCTTTCTATTCCGTTAACCGGCTATCCAAATGGGTCCTAGCCCTATTGTTTCTACTCCCCTCTTTTTTTTAATTTGGATGCCCATATGTTGTTCCCTTCCATCCCCAGCTGTTCCTGATGGCACAATTGCTTAATTAAAGTTCGGTTTCCGTTAATAATTCGCAACCATTACTTCAGTACTCTGATTTTGCACTCTATGATCTCTCTGTAGGCCCCAAATTCTCTGTTAATTCCGCAGTTTGCTGTGCCCACTCCCCAGCCCCGAAATTCCTGTCAGAAAATATGTACTCGCTGAACCTAGGATCGCAGTTTGCTCCGAACACCAATTTTCTGACCCATATGTGTTTGTAGATCTTACTGGTGTCCCATAGACGTTTCCAGTACACCCACAGGCATATCTGAATATGATGATGCTCTTACGCATTATACGCTGTTAATTTCACAGCTTGATTTGCATTTTTCCAAAAAACTTAATTGTTTCACCAGCTAAAAGCCTGTGCTGGGTGAACCTGAACATTCCTGCCAAAGAAGAAAACTTAACTATGTTGTTGTTCAACATCAGCACAGAAAAACTAATGATTTGTCAAGGATCAGCATCGAGGTTTTGCTTCGGAAACACAACAATGCCTTTATCTTTACTCGGATGATGCGAATGAGCCGTAAAAGACATGGCGAGTTATTTTCCTGGCATTTGCATTGAAGTAGTGTCTTAAAGAGTTTTACTAAAGGAAATATTTTCAATCTGGCTCTCATAAAAACTTAATTTCAACATGTTTAGCCTTTATAGAAAAACAAATTGATAGGTCTAATAATAATAAATAATGTTGCACAATGAAAGATAAATGCTTCTACAGTAATTAATAAGAACAGTAACAGCCATTGCAATTGAAACTATTTAAAGGGAACACACATAGACAAGAGTTTTAATATATATGTATTAATAAATTTTAAAACTCTTCTATAAAAGAGTTAGTAATTAAATGGCTAGTTCACGTACCTTAAATTCATTGTCTAGAGGGAAAAATATGCATAGATCGCGAGTTAAACGAAACCGCTTATTAAAGATTTTTTCTTTACGTGTTGCATATTGATCGTAATGTTTTATAATTGTTTTTAGGGTAAATGCCGGAATTCGCAAAGATTCTGCAATTCATTGCTGATTCAATTTATTATCTTCGTGTTTTTTAATAATCTCAAGTTTTCCTTTATTGTGAGCGCTTTCTTATTCATAATTATATAAATTATACAGTTTTATGTCTGCTGCACACTCCTACCAAATAAAACTGAGAGTGCATTTTACATTCTAAATATATTTCAAATAGGATTGAACATTGATCCCTTAAGACTGGTCAAATTGACAAGTAGGGAGTGAATTTCCATTCTTAATTGGCTCATTCCAGGCTTACACGTAAGAGTACCAGTAACCATTTTTGTCTAAGTTGATTCGGCTTTATAACTTTTGTCAGTATTTTCAACGTTTTCAGTGCCGAAAATCTGGCTTTAAGCGGAATTTGAAGCGTAATACTAGAGTTAATTAAAACATGAGTGTACGCGAGTAACATCAAGGGATCGTAAGGCACCATAAGCGCGTTTTTTGAGGATTAGCACGTTAAAAAGGAGCGAATTATTTAGGTTTTACTCTAGGTAGAAAAAGGAAAAGTTCATGTAGAAAGAGTATCGAAAGATCTAGTGCCGAAAATGGTAATAAATTACTAAATGTGTAAAGGAAAGAGGTATTATGGACAATAAAAAGTATATGAAAAAAAACACTTATAAAATATAAAAGTGTTAAGCCTACAAAATCAGTTCTTGAAAACGTTTATTCAGACAGCTGTATTTGTGATTAATGGATAGTTTGGATAATGCTTGCTGAACTCTTGGACTGTGTGTTCCCAACACAAAAAAATACGTGAAGTCATCTTATCATCTTGATCATTCGAGTCTGTCAAATATACGTCAGTTTCAAAATTAGCCTTACTATTCTAAACGTATGGAACACACTTAAATTCATTATCAGGTACATAGTGATGACTTGCATAAAACCCCAATAGTCGTTTTTCGCAGTTTTTCCATGTCCATTGCTTATATGGTAGAAAAGTTTCAAGCTTGGTTGCTTCACTGCCTTTTACTGGCAGCAGTAAATGCTATAAGGTTTAAAAGCATTGTCGAGGGGATGCTTTACCGTAACTTCAAACAAGAGCGAGCAGTTCCCGCTCCGAGAATGTCATGTCCGGATAAATAAAGAGGAGACACATAAACACGGGTACATGAGCTCGCATTCATTACGGCAGGTGAAGAGGGGCGAATAAACACGACATCCACGAAGTAGTCTTAAGCGGCACTCTTCATTAATTACAGCGGACGCGATCTCGCCCTGACCAAGGGCTTCAAACCCAATGTTATTCTTGTAGCTCATGAGGTATGCCGTGTGCCTTAATATTAGGTGACCAAGAAAGTTTGTTCGGTTTTTGCGTAGCAACACGGACATCTAATTTTATATGTTATACTGTTTTTTTTTTCAATAAAAACTTCAAATTACTGTATTACAATTTATTTACCTGAGTTCAAACTTTGGTCCAAAACGATTGAAGTAGCTCGAAATATATACACTGTTTTTGGTCAATGAATGTGAAATTCCATGTGTTTATTTAAAAACGGCGATCACGTGATCATTCTTCAGGAGAGAGACGTCATTGCGTCCTCGTTGACGACAAACTAAAGGTCGCAATCATTCAGGAACTTGCGATAAGGGGATGAAGCAATTCACTCACACTTATGAACAATGGGAAAGACCTGCAAGATTGGAAAATGGATTTCACGATAGTCACCAGCGTTGACATTCTCCAGTCTTCAACAACATGGTTCTTTATCCATCTTGCGTTATTTGTGATGAGAAGCTGATTCTGCACAACTACTTAAAGTGGTCACATGCGCCAAAACGTTTGCTTCGAAGCCTCTGACGCAGGGAGAACACTTGCCACTGGGAGATATTCGGGCAACTAAACTGAGCCTACCAAATTCTTCATCAGAAGGAATCTGGGTTACTCAATTGTAATCATGTCCTCACTTATAGGACTCTCCATATCTTTCACCACAGAATATCAAAATTTCCGTTCTCTACGCAAATATCTGAATAATATGTTAGACGTAATAATATACAAAGAATTCTACGAGCTGTCGTCGCATCCAGAGACCAGACGGTTTAGCGAATTCCGAAGAAATGTAGAATACTAGGCACAAATACACAGAGGATACCAAAAATGTGTACATATCTACTTCAAGCAAAGAAAAAAACTGAATGCACTCAACAGAAAATGATGAGTACTAATAATCTTAGACTTTTACAGTTATAACAGTTGCTCAAAATACCCACCATCGGCGTCGATACACTTCTGAGTACGTTGAACTAACTACTGATTAAGCAACGTTTGCGAAAGTGTCCTCAGTGATTGCAGCGTATGCCGTTTCAATTTCTCCCCAAAGTGCTGCCAGTGTAGCTGGTTTTCTCGGTGTACAGCATCCTTAAGAGTTCCCCGTAGATAGAAGTCCAACGAGTTAAATCTGGAGAATCTGTTTTGTTTTGTACACACATCTCCATTGCCTTTATACTTCAACATTCTCGGTTTTCCAGTACCACTTCAAAATTGCTTTCCGTTATTTAAACGATAATCTCGGCTCCATTTTGTTGCAGCAACGCTAGCATAACGTAATGTGAGTCACATGAGTTTACAGAACATCATACGATAATCTTGACTTCATTTGTTCATTGTTGATTTACCTGTCACTTGGCAACGCCATCATAATGTATGTGAGTCACATCTGTTTACAGAACACCATACAACATTACTGTTGTTTTTCGGCCCAACTTTGAAATATATTAAATGGATGTGTGTATACATTTTTGGCTCCCTCAGTGTGTGTGTGTATATATATATATATATATATATATATATATATATATATAAATTAACACTAATAATAAAAGTAGATAAAGATAAAACACAGAGAAAGAGTCACACTTGAAATTGCTATATTTCGAACTACTGCGAGTTCTTCAATGGCAAGAAGCTAGACCATTGAAGAACTCGCAGTAGTTCGAAATATAGCAGTTTCAAGTGTGACTCTTTCTCTGTGTTTTATCTTTATCTACTTTTATTATTAGTGTTAATTTGTTACGTTGTTAATAGTGTTTTTTTATTTTTATTTTTCATTAATATTATATATATATATATATATATATATATATATACATACATATACATATACACATACACTCAGTTCAAGACCCAAGTTCGAAATATCTTGTGGTTTTAGTGTTTAGTTTTATTACGGTTTTTATTGTGAACTTTTATATTGCATTCTGAGTGCTTTTTAGAAGTTTTTATTATTCTGTGAACAGTATATATATGCAATCACAGTATCATATCATCATGATGATCATATCATTACAGCAATCACACACACACACACATATATATGCAATCACAGATCTGTGACTTTTCTTAGTCCTTTCTTTTATTCTTTTCTATTTATATATCTGTTAACGCTCTAGCGGTCACCTTTTTTCTTTTTTCTCAACGAAACTCGGCATATAACAATCAGTTAACAAACAATTCAATTAGTTCATTCACCAGCATAATTGGACTGTTGACGGTGGGGTTTAACTAAAGAGAAAATTTAAAAATCGCTTTAGCGGCTGCAATTTTTGTTTTTTCTTAACGAACGAATAAATTAATACAAATAGTTTTCGAAAATCAATGAAATCAGAATATTAGGAGTGGAGTTTACCTGAAACACAAAATTTATAAATCATCTAGAGGCACCAGTATTTTTTCCACCCGTAATGAAACTTGGTATACCATTTAAATAAAATGAAAAATACATTTTCTGAAAATCAGTTAAATCGGGTCATTGGAAGTGAGGGTATACCCGAAGAGCGAAATTTAAAGAGTGGGGTTAAAACGAAATTTAAAAATCTCTCTAGGGGCTACAATTATAATTTTTTAAAGAAAGTTCGGTATACGGCATTAAAATAAAATAAGAAATGTTTTCTGAAAATCAGTGAAATCGGATTATTAGGAGGGGAGGAGGTTACTTAAACCCAAAATTTAAAAATCGCTGTAGAGGCACATATTTTTTTCGTAACTAAACTCGCTATATACCATTTAAATAAAACAAGAAAGATAGTTTCTGAAAATCACGGAAATCGGACCGGTATACCTGAAAACCGAAGTTTAAAAATCTCTCTTGCGTTTAAATTTCTCTGTATTGTTTCAAAATAAAAGGACAAATTAACTCAGCATACAAACTGTATTTATAATTATGCATATGTTTTATATTTGACAAAAGCATCGTCCCGAAGGTAGCAACTGCATATTAATCTAATATATATGTTGAGAATTATATTTGTATGCAATAGCGCTCTATAATAACCTTAAAAAAACATTTGCATTATGCTTTCATTATAATATCATTTACTTTAAATTTCAAAGTTATTGAAACTTTCGATTCTATTTGGATTGTGAATATTTGCTTTGTACAATGTGATTCTTTCTAAAGTAGCATGTTTTTGTTTAATTGAAACATATAGCATTTTTTTAAATACACTGTATTTTAGCGAATTCCGCAGGAATGAAGCTATTGCGGTTGTACCGGTGGAAAGATGTTTTACTATCCTATGCAAATCTGCTTCGATCGTACCTACTAGGCATCTTTAAAAAAAAAAAAAAATCGAAAGTATGCATGCATATATTTACACGTTCTCTCTCTACCGGTAGCAATATGTTTTTTTCTCAACGAAACTCAGCACATAGCCATTTATTAAACGATTCGTCGAGTTCGTTAACCTGAAGCGGGGGGGGGGGGAACACTCTAATGGCCGCTATTTTTGCTTTTTCCCCAACGATATTTGTTACGTTTCTGTAAAATAAATTGATATAAATGTTTTCTGAAAAGCATGGTAATCGCGCCATTAGTGTATCTGCAAAAATTGGAGGTTAAAGCGAAATTTTAAAATCGCTCTAGCGGTAGCAATTTTAAAAGTTTTTTTTTATAAGAAAACTCAGTATATGCCATTGAAATAAAATAAGAAATATAGCTGCCGAAAATGAATGGCATCGGAATATTAGAAAGGGGTTGGTAGTATTAATATGATTTTAGCTACAAAATTCCGTATATGTCATTTAAACAGAATAAACAAACCGTTTCTAATAATCAGAGTAATCCGGCTATTTGAGGGGGTTTACTTGCACCCTAAAATTTTAAATTCACTCTAGTGGCATTAATAAATGTTTTTTTTTTTTCGCAACGAAATTCTTTGTCATTTAAATAGAATAAGAAAATAGTTGCTGAATATCAGAGAAAACAGGTCATTAGGAGGGGAGTTTACCCGAAACCCAAAATTGAAAAATCGCTCTAGCAGCACCATTTTTTTAAATAGTGTTTAACGCCCGTTTTTACTACTGAGGCACCACAGGCGGTGAACACTGATGATGCATGCGATGGAGTGATATATTGGGAAAGGATATTTTTTAAGGAAGGAAGCGTTACAGGCCTAAATTTAGCGTACCTTCCCGGCAATTGTCAGTAATGAGTACTGAGGAAAACCTGAAAAAAACCTCAGTCAGGGAGGATGGTCCTGGCGGGATTCGAACCCCAGACCTCCCGCTCACGAGTCCGCGCCTTAACGACCTCGGGCACCCGTGACGGTAGCTGCACCATTAATTGTTTTTTTCACAACAAAACTCGGCATATACTATTTAAATAAAATAAGATAAACAGTTTTTCTAAATTATCAAGTTATTGTGATTGGGAGGCTGAAAAACAAATGGGTATTAAACCTAAATTTAAAATTCGCCGCTAACAATTTTTAAAAGGAAACGCGATATCGCATTGAAATAAAACAAGAAAATTAGTTTTTGAAAATCCGTGAAATTGAACTATTAGCAGGGGGAGAAGTTACTCAAAATTGAAAAATCGCTCTAGCAGTATTAATATTTGTTTCGCAACGAAACTCCGAAATGAATAAAAAAGACAATTCCTGAAAATCAATGAAACTAACAATTAGGAGGGATGGTTGCCTCACCCCAAATTTTAAAAATCGCTCTAATAGATTTTTTCGCAACGAAACTTCGTATACGGCATCTAAATAGGGGAAGAAAATTAGTTTCTGAAATCAGATTATTAGGAGTGGGGGTATACCTAAAACCCAAAGTTTAAAATTTACTCTAGCGGCACCATTTGCTTTTTCGCAATAAAACTCCACATATACTGGTAAATAAAATAAGAATATTGTGTATGAAAATCGTGGAAATCGGGTCCTAGAAGTGGGGATATACCTGAAACCCACAATTTAAAAATCACTCTAGCGACACCCAATATTTTTTTTTTTCATAACAAAATTCGGTATATACCAATTTAATAAGAAAAATCGTTTCTGAAAATTAGGGAAATTGAACTATGAGTAAAGGTATGCTTGAAGACCAAAATTTAAAAATTGCTCTTGCTTTTAACTTTCTCTCTGTGTTGTTTTAAAATAAAATTAAAAATTAATTCAGCATATGAACTTGATTTATATCGTTGCATATGTTTTATATTTAACAAAAACATCCTCGTGAAGATAGCAAATGTGAAATATTAAGCAATATGTATTTGGGAATTATATTGTATAATAATCTTCAAAAACGTTTGCGTTGTATGTTTTAATACAATAACATCTAAATTAAATTTAAAAGGCAATACAAATCGATGAAACTTTCGATTGTTTATTGTTGATTATTAATATGCTTTTCTTTTTTGGAACGTTTGAACTCTGTCTTCTTAAAAAAGAAGATAACTTGAAACTTTCTGTTATTTTTCTCTATTTTAGGGAATGTAAAAAAATCAGGAGTAAGTT
Source organism: Metallyticus violacea (assembly GCA_030762175.1). Lineage (NCBI taxonomy): Eukaryota > Metazoa > Arthropoda > Insecta > Mantodea > Metallyticidae > Metallyticus > Metallyticus violacea. The sequence goes on along the minus strand of CM060842.1, from coordinate 78,353,412 downwards.
CATAAACATGATTACATTTAAAAAGGTTTAAAAATATCCATACAGTATAGCTTTGTGCAGCAGTAGTCATATTTTCATTTATTTAATAGTATGCCATTAATTCTTGTAATAATAATAATAATAATAATAATAATAGCGATTCTAAAATGTGGTTTCTCTTTTGTGATACCAATAGATTGCATGAATTCTAATTTTGTTTCCCTAAAACCGCACAGTAATGTCGTAACTTATTTTATTTCATTAATTAATAAGGTTTAATTTGGATTATAAAATAACTTTTATTAAAAATTATTCAACTCGGTAATTCGCTTAGTTTACGCAGCTCCTGCGTGACTGACTTTTAGTGAATGTAAAGATGGTTTCAAGAGCTCAGTTCATAAACATGGTTACATTTAAAATTGTTTAAAAATACCACACGGTATAGTTTTGTGTATCAGTGGGCATATATTTAATTTAATTAATAGTGTACCATTAATTTTGTAGTTTAATCTCGATGATGATAATGATATTAATAATAATTCTAAAAATGTGGTTTCTCTTTTGCAATGCTTGTAGATTGCAAGAATTTTAATTCTAATACCACACAGTAATACCATTATTTATTTAATTTCATTAATTAATAAGGATATAATATGCTTTTTATACTAATTTTTAAAGTTATTCAACTTGCTGAGGAATTCGCTTGTTTACGCAGCTCCAGGCGACGGACTTCTTCAAAAGTGGCATTTGCAAACTAGTTCCACCTTTGAATAAGTTGACTAATTGGAATGATAACCATTTTCCTGAGTAAAGTATTTTTTTAAAATTGTTTACGTCCCTGAAGTTATGCTCTAAACAATCGAATTAACTTTCCTTTTTTAAACCATCTACTTTAGCGAATTTTGCCATTTTTTCTTTGATGTAACCATTCCAGAATCTGGACAGACATTAATGGGTAGTTATCGTGTCCTATTTAGCTGTACAACATATTGTGACATGTTAATTCTAATGTGCGACGTAGCAAATTTAAATATATTCTTCTTCCTAGTGCAACAGTTCATAAAGCTGAGCATAAATCTTTCTTGGTCTTTCAATGCACTTAGTGTTCGTAGCAGTTGTTAATCTTATCTTAAGAAGAGACCGCAGTCATTTGGCATGCTTACTGTACTTTTCACCATGATAAAAGTCTTGAAACAATGCTTGTGACATTGGCGAAGTCGGTCCTGGCGATCTAGTGGTAACCATATTTGTCTCGTAAACCCAAGATCGCGGGTTCATTTCCGGCCGGGGTTGGTTGATGGCTTCCTTCGGAAGGGAAGTAAAGCCGTGGGTTCCATGTCATACATTTACGACACGTAAAAGAACCTTAAGTGTGAAAGAAGAGGCGTCTGAGCAAAATTTATCGGCCATTTCAAGCCGTGAATTCAATGGCACTCTGATGGCCTGAAATGTTAAAAAGGCTTCCGTAAATACACCTAAACCTTTGACGAAATAGCATAACCAACATGTCAGTGTTTTCACTTATTTTAATTAATCTATTTTTCCTATTTTTTTAAACTTATATTTTTTAATGAATTCTTTAGATTACTTTTAACAGGCTATATCAGGCTATATCATTACAGTGTGCAGCTGATACGCCTTATAATGTAAATCACGTGATATTCATTCTTTGCTAGTCGAGAAGACTATAAGAAATTTGTGTATACCTTTTCTAATAAAGATTAAACAAACAAAATGTCGATTTGCCAGTCTTTTCATAGTTCATACTATGCATTAAATAGAAGTTTTTATATAATCATTTTAATTGCCATTATAACTCTGGTTATGAACTTTCATTTTCTAACAAATAAATGAAGGTATACTACTGAATTTTTGCAGGAGCTTATTGAATGAGAATAGCCGAGTCATTTTTGCATAATGATGTTGATTGTTATTTGTAAGTAAACATATACATAATACAAATAACATAACCCCGCTTACATAAGCAGTTACAGGCTACTGTGTTACGATATCTTATTAATTATCCTTAGCTGTCTTTGAACTTTGCAAAGGTGTTGAGGATAATGAATGTTCTAAAGTTATTTTTTACGTTTTTAAGGCGCAGAGGACTGCTTCGAAAGGGGGGGGGGGGCGACAAGATCTAATTTAATGGTCTCATACTGGAATTAAGTCGAATTCCTCAAATTTAGAAGTCTGTATATACTAAACCGCAGCGGTAGATAATTTAAATAATATGGTCCAGAAAAATGTTTTATATCTTGTGTTTAAATTTGATGGGATCTTACCCACGTAATAACGTCATAGTTATGTTTATGGAACCTAACCGGAGACATAGTACAAACATTCCTTTTTGCTTGTGTTTTCTTTACTTTCAACTTTATTAACCTATCCATTTAAATTTTACCCACGTAATAACGTCATAGTTATGTTTATGGAACCTAACCGGAGACATAGTACAAACATTCCTTTTTGCTTGTGTTTTCTTTACTTTCAACTTTATTAACCTATCCATTTAAATTGGGCATGTAAATTAATAATCTAAATTACACGTAAAATGATATCAATATCTTTACTTCACACAAACATTGAACAAAACAACTGCAACGCGATTGGGCGTACCAACACCAGCCGCTTAGTTTGAATGTTATATTTGTTATATTTAAGGACGCTCTTTAACATCTCAGGTCATCAGTGTCCAATTCAATTCCGGGCGTGAAACGGCCTCAAATTTTGCTCAGAGGCCTCTTCTTTCAGGCTTGAGGTTCTTTTTCGTGCCGTAAATGTACGACACGGGACCCACGGCTTTAGTTTCCTTCCGAACGAAGCCATACTTAGGATTTTACGCCCGAAAAAATGCATCAGAACCCGAGATCTTGGGTTTAGGAGGCAAGTGTGGTTATCACAACACCACCAGGACTGAATTAATTGTATGAATAAATTGAGATAATCGCTAGTACATTTAATTAACTACTGTTTATGACAATATTGTGCACATTAGTAAAATACTAAGTCATTGAAATGGTGGCCGGTTGGTCAGGGTTTCATTCACAACTGAAATATATTCCCAACCAAAACTCCAAGCAAGTAACTTGAATAAATTTTTAATTTTGTGTTGTAACTCTCATCACGCCCTTAAGGAATATTTGTAAAAATTAAACGAAGTTTTGTTGCAATAAAAATACAGATGCGTTTATTAAAAGTTAATATGAAGATTACAAACAAACAAAAATTAATCAATGTCAGAAGAAGGCTAGCCTACGTCTTGTCGTGTATTTGGATGGTCAAAACATACTACTAGTAAAAACGGAAACCCAATTTAAAATGAACACGGGTACGAATTAATAAGCACATATTATTAAACACAAAGATAAATAAAAGCACAGGTATGGTTTAAAAGAGCGAGTAGCTTTAGCAGCAATTAAAACGAAAAGAATAAACACAAATTTGAAAAAAGAAGAATAGTATAAAAGTGTTACAGTTATTCATTCCCAGATTTCAGCAAATTGAGGCAAAAGGGGAGGAAAAAAAAATAGTACAGGCAAAGAAAGAGTCATAGTTTTGAAAAAATAAAAAATAAATATCTAATGGAGTAGAAATTGTAAAAGCACTAAATTTTATTAATACTTTTTACAGTTTCACAAAAGTTGTGGCAGAACATAAGCAGCTGCGAAAGCAGGCTATTTGAATGCGGGTTTGCGCAGGGCTGGAGTTTATCTTACAGAAGTGAACTGGAGGGAAGTTTTAGAAATTTGTTGGGGAATATGGAGACCGTTTCACGGACCAGGGCATCTTGATGGCTACAGCAAGTTATGGTTCGTAAAGCAAAACTCGACTTTACTGCGCGATCTACAGAGGCCAACAGCTCCGGAATGTCTACCTGACTTCTCATGTAGGATACTGCTTTTATTTCGGGGCGTTCTAGGTTGGAAAAATTCAATTTGGTAGGGCTGAGCTGCGTCCCGTTACTAAGACATTATTATTGTTGTTATTATTATTGTTATTATTATTATCATCATCATCATCATCATCACCATCAATATTATCACCGCTCGTATATGTTGAATAGCAACAATGCCTGCAACATGTTTATAGTTGAAGAGGGAGCCTTAGAAAGATTGTGATGTCAGGTATATAGGAAAAGGGGGGGGGGGCAGAAGTACGTGAAACTTAACTTTGGGACAGTCAAATTGAAAAAAACAAAATATACAAACGCTACAGTCCTTTTCGCTAATATACAGAGTGAACATAAAGTATCAACAATCCATTTATCTTAATTCAACATGGTCGCCATTTTAAAACATTGTATTCAACGTTCGAATGCAGTCCGAAAGACGTGTAAGCACGACGCCTGAAAGTATCAAATTGAAGTTTTCAGATCCTAAATGTATAAAGGCGTTAAATCCAGCGAACGCGATTGTCACATTCTGCTTATCTATCTGTGGGCAAATCGTCGGGTGAGATATTCTCATGTTACGTAAAATGAGGAGGTGCTCCAAGTAAACTTCTGTTGCATCTCTGTATGTATGTGGCAATCCAGACGTGCCACTAGCCACTCGTTCCTCTGTAAACCGCTTTCTGTGGTGGTAGTCTGAAGTAAAAAATAAAAACATGGTTAAATAAATTAATAAATTTATGACACAGGCCATGTTGAAATAAGATAAAAATGTAATTGTATGCATCTCTTTATCATTTCATTTGCGACAAACAGTTATTTCACGAAAATAGATCTAATCTTTATGTCCATCTTGCATAACATAAACACATTTCTAACTTCCGTAAATCCGTTAAGGAAGTATATAATAGAGTGGGCTATACTCTATTTCAAAATTACGAACTAAGGGAAGGAATGCAAGAAAAACTAAAAATAGTGTATAAATCTGGGACAAGGGCAAGAAGAAAAAAGTTACTGAAGGAAAAGAACATCACGAAAAGAAAGGAACAAACGGCAAAAAGAGGAACTAGGAGGGAAAGACGGAGACAAATAGTACAAGCATGGCTATCACAAAGGGAAGACAGAATGGAACAGGAAAGGAAAGAGAGAAACAAGGGCATGAAAAGACATTGCTAATAAAAAAGAACAGTGAAGGAAGGTTAACAAGAATAGTATACAAGAGTTGAGAAAGGAGAAAGGATAAGAAAAGGGGTACGAGATAGAGAAGAATAAAGCCAAATAAAGTATCAAAGGAAAGAAGGGAAAAAAACAAGCATAGCACGAAAAAAGGAGAGTTCATAAGAGGACGAAGACAGAGGGGACATGAGATAGAGCAGAAAAATGAATAAAGTTGGAAAATACCTTGGTGAAATTGGAAGAGGACGAACAAAAAAAGTACGAAGAAATCTAGGAAAGAAGACAAGGGTGACATCGCACGAAGGGGCGCTGGAGACAAGTTTTCTGTAGGTGAGGACCGCAGAAACAAACAAACAATACGATTTGAATAATATCGAAAACAAAGGGAGGGCAGTAGAATGTGTGTGGTCTTTCTGTTGCTAACACTTTCTGTTTAAGGCAGTCACCAGCACTTTAACCTTCTACACGCCCTCGCAGTTCAACAGGGAGGTTCCAATACATGATCTACCTCAAAGCTAATCAATCAGACATGCTTCAGAAACATTGTCTGCATATAATGACTTTTATTTCCTAAAAAGTAAATGTAAAAGCATAATATTTTAACATTTATTATTTAAAAAATATGTAAGCAATTTTATTATTTGAGTTATGAAGGGTAGCCTCCATTTTGCTCGCCTATGAAAAAGAAACCACATTTACCCTATATATATATATATATATATATATATATATATATATATATATTTGTGCTCACTTTCATTGACCGTGTTTAATGTTCTGAGAATTTTGTTCTACCTCTATTATTATTATTATTATTATTATTATTATTATTATTATTATTATTAGTACGTACAACAGATGTTTGAACTCAACCTGCTGGCTGTGAAGTTAGGCAATACTGCTGTTTTAAAGCATTTCGTTATTGCATCGTTCGTTTGTTGCCAAACAAACACTATTGTTCCAACTGAAGCGACGGTTGTAATCATTTCAAGGTTGCCTAAGGAATTTTTCATAATGGACTCTGAGATGTTGGAAATCCCGTGCTTTACACTCAGGATATTTTTTAAATTAGAATTGAAGTAAGTTGTTAGGTATCTGTACTAGCAGAACTATCTCCACGTGTTTATAAATGCTTTGATGAATATTTAGTATCAACCATTAAAATAATATCTAGCTGTAGTACATTGATTCAAGATCTAGACAATAATTCATGTGCGATGCTGGACCATCTTAAAGAGTAAAATAGACAAGGCAATGGGCGTGGCTGGATAGACATAAGAAATGACAAATAACGGAGGAACCGTGACCTTCCAAAAGGAGGCGATGAACAATGGGAATATTCACACAAATATGCGAATCCTTCGGGACAGTTTTATGACAAAGTACAGAGAGAACAATGGGTAGTCTGCTCTTCAGGGGGCACTACCCTCATCGCTCAACCTGCCACAAAACTTTTCCCTCGTTTGATTTATTGCATTATAACCAATACAAGCCTAACTTGACTTCAGTGTTTCTTATTAAATTTATATCGCCAGAGCCCCCAAGTCTGAGGCCTGTAATCGTTGCTGCATTAATTTTGCTTAACAAGAGGTTATTAAACGCAACAAAGCACCAGAATTCTATTATGAGTGAAAATCTCCGTAAGAAACTCCATTGGAACTTGCACGGTGTTTTATGTAGTGTGCTCTAATTATGAAATACAGCGCGCTTCATTAGAATTAGGTCTGTTGATCTCTTCCATTTCCAGGTAGAATCAGCTTCTTGGTCTTCCGTAGAACTTATAATTAAATACTGGCTTTGTACTGCTGTATATTTTCTTGCCATTCGGTATAATATCCTTTCATAAATTTTAAATATTCTGTATTTTTAATACTGATATCATTTCATATTTTTATTAATATGTTCCTTGTAATATAACCTGAATAAAGCAATGCATTGTTTAAATATTTGAATCCTAATAAAATATTATTAAAGCTGATGAAATATAGTTTTAATTGACACAATAGAAGCGTTCTCTATTTAAAAAAAGGCAGATATTACAATTTCGTTGATACCTAATTACCAATACCACATTGTGTTGGGTCTGAGTGCCACATTTTTAGCATGCCACCTACTGAAATATTTCAGAACTTTCTGTCACTGTGCTTTCTTGAAATTTCTCGAAACTAACTCTCGATAGTTCTGGAGGTTTCTAGAAACTCAAATCGAATTATATAATCGCTGCTTCGCGCACATGACTCAAATGTCTATCAATTGAGCAATTCTGCGCTTCAAGTGCCACTGTTTTCTCCACAGTGTCTCACTTGCGCTACCAGTCCACACTCCTGGACTGTATTTTTTAATTTTTCTTATTCTTTTTCTTCTATGTGAACCATTCTAAAGATTCGAGAATATTTTAGGATTCAGATTCCAGAAAATGTAGTAATATTCTCACTTATTTATCTTATCCGGTACTATATGGAAGTTGACCTAATCACTAAAGACCCTATAATATAATGTAGTTTTAAACACCATAGACAGTGCTATAGTATTGCTCATCTCGTACTAGTTGTTGCAATCATATAAATACTATCTGTATTAACATAACATTGGTAGAAACCACACTCCTGATAATTATAAAGTTCCTTTTAAAACACAATAAAAAGCGATTTAGCAATGGAACATATTTCAGTGTGATATAATTGATTAAACGTCTCAGTTAATCAAGAAATTGCATTTTTTCTCAAGCTGTCCCACCCATAACAAAAATCAAAATCATACGGTGTGGAATTTCAGATCGTACACTTTTCTTGCTGCGTAATTTTGAATCATTAATATGATTACAAATATTAGCATTAGATATGTATATATCCTGAATAATTTAATATTCTTTTTCGCCACACTACTCTCATTGGGGTATTTATAACATTTTAACATTTTTTTCGTGCTTTTCTTTTATCTCGTAGACAAAGAGAATAAAATTGCGCAACTATTATCTATTCACTCTTTGAGTGATTCTAACGTCAACAAACATAATATATCCTTCCGCAATTCGCGCCAAGAATACTGTCCAGTTGTCCGAAACACGTGGCAAGTATAAGCGATGTAATGACAAAAGAGCACCGGTAATTTCTGAGGTTAGGTTTATTACCTCCTTTATTGCGAGTGCCTGATATTTTTTGCAGAACTTTGAAAACACGTTTAAAATAAATGTTCTCTCGCTACTAGTTAAAAATTTGCCCGGTTTATGCTTTACATAATATATCTCCGTAGAAACAGCACAATGATTCATTAGCATCAGCCATGATAACAAGTGCAAACTGCTTGCGCCTTGCCTTGTTTAAACAATTAAATCACGCGAGCATCTTGGGAGTTGTAGGGCATCAATTTACAACTTCGAAATTCACTTCATTAAGTCAGCAATAATTAAATTAAAGTCACAAGTATTGTTTTTGTATAGAAAATGTTATTTATTACTGAACCCATCCTCAAATTTACATTGCTAACATGGACTACCTGCTTTGCAGCATTGCTACTGTGTTGTACTTGGCTGCTCACAGTCAGGCTAGTGACGTCACGTGACATTATTATCATCGGGATCACTTTAAGGGCGAATAGAGAATAAGTCATACGTTTAACACAAAGAGAACTAACTATAGGCTATTTTAAGTTCTAAGTGACTAGTAGCCAATTGATATTCCGATAAGAACGAAGCATTTAAAATGATAAAAGAAATAAGCACTTTGCTGCATATAGTCGTGGTTCTACAATGCGATTATTTGTCTTAAGGGCCACATTAGTGGACTGCTTATGGAGGAAGTGCAGCCGCCACAACCAGAAGAGAATTGCCGCGCGTAAAATTAGCAGTTTTAGCTTTACTGAAAGCACAAAAGATTACTGTATTTAAAACTTACATGAGAACTAACCTATGTTATGCCAAAATCATACCCTACATTGCCGGTATCTGCGTAGGAAATTCCTATGATTTCTTCCGTTCGGAAGACGTTTCCTGTCATCGAGAGATCTAGTTTCTCTATCTGGAACATAGAATCCGTTGGTTGGTTGGTTGGTTCTTTTGGCAGAGAGGTGAGCTTTCATCTCATTACCTTACGTCATCTCAGTCAAGTTTCTGTATTGCTGTTGGTTGGAATCGAGCGTTGAGCACACAAGGAGGTCATCTTCATATATCTGGCTGCTACTAGATGGTATAATTCTATTTTTTTTTTTTTTTTTGGAAGTGTTCTTTGAAACAGTCATGCCATTAGCTAATCGGAACTCCATTGTTTCCTCCCGTCTTGGCTTATACTTATTTATGGGTCGTTTTTATGAGTGTCTTTCCCTTTCTTTTAGTTTGATTTTGAATATATATGTAGCACGAGTGCAATTTTTTGATTGTTCTTATAATGCTAATGGAGTTGTAATGGCAGGCATTTAGTCCCTCCCTATCTGCTCTTTGGTTCTTTCAAACATGTCCACTGTAATACTATTGTTTTAATCAACAATTTGGACGTTTGAGACACTTTCAGTCATCGTTTACTCTGTTTGCTTTTTAATTTTCATTGGAATCTACGACCTTTATTGTAGCTTGAGAGACAGTTTCACATATTCAAGATTATCTTTGTACAGTGGAATAACTAACGGAGAACAATTAGCAGAAAATTTACACACAAGGAAAACGCCAAGTAACGCTGAAACTAACTACAAACTACCACCTTCACAAGCATTATACGGCCTTGACTGACCGCGCTCTATCGACCCATAACTCAAATAACCTCGCTATACTACTACATCAGGACTGGAATCACTGATAGCAATAATTTGAAAGCTGATCTATAACAGCATTCCTTTAAATATGTGAAAACATTAAAATTATAATTTATACACATACATGGGAACCCTTTGTATCGCATTCTCACTGGTGAATTCAAGGCCCCTATTAAAGTAGCACTAATACGGTTGTCTTGCTACATTCTATAATTATTTTTATTATTAATGACGATACAAGCCAATGGTAATACTGTGAACTAAAGATATATAGTAACTTTATTTGGGCTGTGGACCACCATTTCTCCTAGCTGAACTAGTAACCCAAATAACTTCTCTGTACAATAAAACGAACAAAATAACAATAATGTTGATAAATTGAAATAAAAGAGAGAGGTGTCTACATAGCGGAATCAGTGTGGCAGTCTAATATAGGAGGGAGGGGGGACACGAAAAATGCTAGTAATGAATAAAAATAAATTCCAGAACAAACAGCGTATTTTTATAAGAACTTTAAAATGTAAACCGAGAATGATAATATTTTAAATTACTTAATGGGAATCGTTTATGGCATTGCTGGTACACAATTTTCCATATATGGGGGGGGGGGGAAACAGTCTTTACTATTTAGAAGTTATGGCCATATTTAAAACTGTTTAATTGCACGATCTAGAAGCTCTTTGCAACACAAAATGCATTGTTTAAATCCATATTCTAATAACCAGTTCATCTTATACATCTTTAAATACTCTTAGTTTTAATGTACGAGGGCTGTTCAATAAAAAAGATCATACTTTATTACTGATATGATTTCTCGCCCTAAATTTTAAAATGATAATATTTTGTTAGCTTAACGCCTAATGTACACTAGTTCCGTTGTTATCACTTCCGGTTCCGCCTGTGAAAGGTGTGCAAGTTAAGACATGTTCAATTCCGCCTACAGGAAAATGCAGGTGATACATGACGAGCAATATGCTGCTCTGAAATTCTGCTTTCGTCTCAGCAGATCTTCAGCTGAGGCCCATGTAATCGTACAGGAGGCCTATGGAGAGTTTGTTCTTCCCTATAGCACAGCTCGAGGATAGTTTAAAAAGTTTAAAGGGAGGAGAGGCAATTAATTTCAAAGGAAGGTGGACCGGTGCTACAGAAGAAAACATTAACACCGCTGCTGTCGTTATTATAGAGGATAATGGAATAACATTAAGAAAAGTTTCAGAAATTCTGAACATTTCGCTGGGTGTCACCCATACGAGGGGTAACTGAAAAGTTGCAGATGAGACGTGTTTGTGCACGGTGGTTGTTAAGAATGCTGATTCTCGAACAAAAGAATGTTCGCGTGCGTGCAGGTTGGCATACAGTTGAAAATGATGTTTCAGGAAGATGCGGAGTTTCTTTCAAATGTAATCATTGCTGATGAATCTTGGTTACATCATTTCGATCTTGAGAGCAAATAGCAAAGCTCTGTGTGAAAATCTCCATCATTACCAATCTCAAACAAGCAAAATGGTTGCTTATGCTAATAAACTTGTGGCCATCTACTTTTTCGATATTCAAGAAATGGTTTACTAGCATGTCGTACGTACACACATAACTGTAGAGATGTCCTGCAAACTCAGCAAGGCTCATATCACATGGAAAAGGCCTAGTATGAGCAACAAGCTAAATGCTGAACTACGTAATGCACGTGCACACACTGCAAATGTTGTTGCAGAATATCTCACAGAAATCAATGCGAAATATTATCCTCATCCTCCCTATAGTCCAGATTTAGCTCCGGGCAACTTTCCTTTCCCCCAAATCGAAGAAACATCTTCGTGTAAGGCAATTTACATCTTCAGAAGCAGTGGCGAATACTAAGGGGAGCTATTCTGAAGGATATGGTTCCCAGCATGTCTTTGAAGACTGACAGAAACGCTGGGACAGGTGCATTGCATCCAACGGGCACTGCTTCGAGAAAGATCATCAAAATTATGAGGATGAGTGAAGGTAGGACATGTAGTTAAATATATTATAATACTTAAACAGCCCTCGTATTTTTACCAGTGTGATTTCTATAAACGTTCAATAAAGTTATATTTTTTTCATCTTCCATGTCTGTAAAATTTGAAATTAGCCCGTATAAAGAACCTTAAAAGCTACCTCCTTTAAATAAAAGCCAGATCAGTATTTAGTCGCTATATGCCTGTACTATCAGTGTCCACCGTCTGTGATGCCTCAAAACTAAAAACGGGCGTTAAACACTATTAAAAAAAGAGTCTGTAACGAAAAATTCTCCGCAAAAAGCGTTATGGAGGAGAGAGAATTATTAAATTTTAAAGACAATGGCAAAGAGAGAGGAGAGTTTTGCACGTCTAATTCATATTAATGATTAAGGGGTCTATATACATGCTACGAGCCTTTAAAACGACATTCTAAGCCAAGAATTATTTTATAACGTTAAAATATTTGAAAATTTTCAACAAATTCTCAAAAATTCACACCGGGTGTTCTTAAGTATAAAATAAGGGCATGTTTATTGAAAAATAATGAGGCGTTTTTAGTAGCATTTTAACGTGGTTAAAATTCAGCACTGCTTCGGTTTTTCTGTGCTAGATAATTAACCTTCTGTTGCCATTGTCAATTCACACGAGTTCTTCGGAATGATGTACGGAATAACGAGCGATGGCATAGATGAACTTGGAATCCTTTAGTGCCCAAAAAGAGTGGGGAGGGGGTTAAAATGGAAATTATTACTGAGTGAGTAGGTCTCAACAAGACCCCAAATCGTCATGCTGGGTAACCGGTTGTGGTGGGAGGCATAGCCATAAATATCGAAGAGTATTGCTGGGAAAGCAAGCACATTGGAACAGACCCTTGCCTATTAGCGGTACCACGTGGAGACCCCTTCCCGACAGGTTAACACTCAGTATTGTGTTGCTATAGGTGGGGGCAGAATGGGGTTACGTTCTTTCATTTCCAGCTCTAGAGAGCACAGCCGCGCTTTCTTTATTATGCGGTTGACTCTTCTCTTCGACGCTGCGCATTAAATGAATATCCCCATCACAAAAAAATCGCTACGACTCTTGTTGGAAGCCGGGCGATTTTAACAAGCAGACCCCCAAATTGCTCATAAGTGCAGGAACTCATGTGAACAAAGAATTTATACTAATTTATTATGCAGTGCCTGGGACTGGCACAGCAGTTGGTGCGTATTCCCCCTCGCTTATATACATTACTCTCTGCACCTGTTATGACAATCTATGATCATTTAAATTTTATTAACAAATACTTAACACATTTCCTCTATAACACTAGACCAGCTTCATTATCAATCATGGTGCACACAAAGTGTCCTTTTTATGACAAAGAGTATTCTCAATATATAAGTATTAAATACAAAGCCTGACAAAGAAAACGTAAGATTTAATTATTTTTCAACGTAGTCACCTTGTAAATCAATACATTTAGTCCAACGACTTTTCCAACTTTTAATACCCTCAGTAAAATAAGATTTGTCCAAAAAAATAAGCGTCTTTTTTACTTACGACTTCATAATTAGATGTGAATTTTCGTTCACCCAGCTATTTCTTCAGATTTGGGAACAAAAAGTAATCGCTGGGAGCCAAATTCAACGAAGTCATGCAGTTTTGCAGCAACAATTTCAGACATGAGATTATCGTGATAAAAGCGAACATTATTTTTTCAAAACTCGTGAATGTTTAGCCTGAATAGCATCCATCAGTTGATCCAGTAGTGAAGCGTTATACTCCCTGGTGATCTTCTGCCTTACTGGAGGTAGTCTACGAGTATCACATAAGCGAGAGAGAGAGAGAGTAACCATGACTTTTTCTGCAAGTAAAACGTTTTGCTTTCTTTGGTACACTTTCACCTGTTGCCACCCGCTTTTTGGCCTGCTCCTTCGTCTCTGTTGATGAAAACTCACTGGAATTGTAAACACTCTTGCGAAATGTTCATTTCAATATCGTTTTTGGTCCATTACTATCAAACGCGGCATCCATCGAGCGGATAGCTTTCTCATATTCAAAACTTCGTGTAAAATGCAGTGAACACGGCCTATCGATACCTTTGCAAAGTGTGTCAACTCGTGTGCCTTCAATGGGAATCATTGAATACAATATAGCAAATTTTTGTCACAATCTCTTCGGTCGAAACAGTTTTGGGACTCCCTGAGCGCTCATCATCTTGCATGGATGTACTATCATGCTTAAATTCAGCAGCACACTTTTTAACCGTCGAAAACGAAGAAGAAGAAGAAACCTTTAACGTGGAATCTGTTGGGGCTAAATTGTTAAAAACGAAGTACTATATCACAGCTCGTATTTAAGTTTTTATCCATTTGTAGATAATGTTAATACTGGTTTGTTTATATGCTCGTCACAAGTAACTACGGTTATGCCTCTGAAACTTTACACCGCGATATCTAGAGAATGATACTTAACAACTATCATAGTAAGGTGCCTGCCATCTTCAGATATCTCTGACTCAGGCCGAGAACGTTTAGAGTACCTTTGGTAATGAATGCTGTAGTTAAGGCATTGTTTATTCATTTTTTCGGAGCCTATACACTCTTCACAACAACAACTACAAGCATTCATTTACAAGCTTTTGCATAGTAAGAAAGAAAATGCTCGAGTTTTACTTTTTATGTTAACGTATATTGTCATTACTCACGAATGTTGACAATAAGCAAACAGTAGAAATAAATATGTAACCAGTATTCTACAGTAAATATTATAATGTGAAAACAAAAACAATTTCAGATGATTCGTAACAAATATAATTTATTGACCAAATTAGCCGTTATAATTGTGGAAGAACGGTATAGGGAGCTAACATTTCAACACCTTTGTGTCCGTTGTGAAAACATGTTAGGAAAGGACATTATTAAAATAAACTAAAGTTACAGTTCTCTTATTGTTGTTACAGTCAAACTAAATGATTATGTACCGTTTTGCTTTTGGTTTAGCAAATAAAACTTGTTTTCACATTTTATCTATTGTTACTGTTTATAATTTTTTCGTCGCAATGCTTCAACCTGGGATGGCAAGGTTTGTAAATTCTTTACGGGCAATATACATGCAGAGTGACCCAATGGAATACGATGGTTTTCAGAACCTTCTTGTGGGACGCTCGTATAGAATTAAATAAAAATAATTTTTCAAAGAATTGATTGATTGAGTGATTGATTTGTTTGTTTTATTTACGGACGCTCTTTAACATCTCAAGTCATCAGCGTCCCATTCAGTTCAGGGCGTGAAACGGCCGACAAATTTTACTCAGAGGCCTCTTCTTTTGGGCTTGAGATTCTTTTTCGTCCCGTAAATGTACGACAGGGACCCACGGCTTTACTTCCCTTCCGAAGGAAGCCATACTTAGGATTTTTACGGCTCGAAAAAATCCATCGACCCTGGCCGGGTTTGAACCCCTTGGGCTATTCAAGGAACAAGCAGCACTGTGGAATTTATTAATCTGAATTATTTTTTAAATGGAGTATGACGCTTTTCAGAACGCTGCCGTTTCTAGCGATTTCTTTACAGTTATGGTATTGGTTGCTATGTAACTGTGCAATTTATTCTGTCCATTTAGTAAACAGCAGCGGACGGCTGAAAAACTATGTTCGTTGTTGTTACAAGGTTTATTGAATTTAAGTCACTCTCCTACGTTCAGAGAAGATTTAGAGTAGAATTTAGTGTGCCAGAAATGTTGGCAACACTGAACTTTCAGATGGATGGTAATGATAAAAATAAATTTTGGTTCCAGCAGGATGGTACCACAGCTCACACCGCTCGTCATGAAACAATGAACACTGTGCGCACCCTGTTTTCTGGAAGCATAATTTCTCGATTTGCTGATGTTGCCTGGCCAGCCCGATCTGACTGCTGGACACTATTTTTTATGGGGATACTTTTACAGTAAAGTGCGACAGGCCACCGACCATTATGCAGTTAAAAAAACATAACCCATGAAATTAGGAACATTGGTCACGTTTTATTGCAGCGAGTTATGGTAAATTTCCCGAGCCGATTACACAATTGTGTTAGTTGTCATGGAGCCCACTTAAAAATGTGAGTTTTAAAAAATAACTTCAGATTAATAAATTGCATTGTGCTACTTGTTCCTTTAAAAATTTATTTTTATTTAATTCTATATGAGTATCTCACAAGTAGGTTCTGGAAACCGCCATATTCCATTAGGTCACCTCCATAAAATTCGTTAAAAATTGTAAAGTTGATTGGGTTTTTGCCTGGTATTCAAGAGATGATCTGCACACTGTGAAGAAGGATACTTGGCTATCCAAAATATCGCGTGAACTGTGCCTATTTTCGTTGTCTGCCTTTAGGTATACTTCACAACTTTTTAACAAATTTTATATATACCACCCTTCAGAGTTTTCTGTATATTTTCTAGTTTTTTATTATATATATATTCCAATACGGTGGTGCAACACAAGTTAAACAGATTACTTATCTGCTTGGCATTCAGAAGAAACTAAAAGCTAAGTGTTTTTTTTATGTTGGGAATACATATTATTGCAACATAACAAAAATAGCTTTATCGTGAAGAACATTCAAATATTCAAAGTTTTGTAGAAATAACAGAAATACAGTAATATTTGATTTGAACACATATTACAATACCCATAAAAACTCACCCCTGAAGAAGTGTGTTAAATGTGGCAGAAAAAGCTGCAAGGCTTAAATATGAGGGTTAAGATCAATGTTTACTCACATATATAGTTTTGATAGCCAAGATCATACAAATAAGTTTGGTTTGTCTTTGATAAAAAGTTTTGACATTATATTAGCTTTTGCTTTGACTTTCGGTTAATGCGTACATACTTTAAATTCCAGAACTAATAACCCTTTACCTCTTAAAGGTATTCAAGTGATTAATATATCAATTTTTTTAATCTACGATAACCATGATCCGCTTATACAGAATCAAGTACTGTAACCTGCATAATATAATGTGCGGACCATTTTGAAAAGGAAGGTATTTTGTTCTATTTTTGGAAATCAAAAATTTGAAATTGAAACCAAATTACTTTTTAACTTTCTATACGTTGGTGTAATACACTGCTGGACATTAAAATATGCAACACCCATAAGAGATGCAATAAACTGACCCCACTTTTCTCAGAAGGAATGGCATGACTAATTGAAAATACAGAAGCAATGGTGCCACATCCCAGGTAATTCTAAAACCTGCCTAACCTGCGGGGGATTGTGTGACTCGAAGTCTCTTAATTAAATCTAACAAAATCTAGGACATCATAGCAAGGAAGGGATTTCGGGAATCAAATTCACAATAAACATATTTTGAGAGTTAAAATCTGCTGACAAGCATTTATTATTTTCAAATGATTTACATCAAACCTATAACTTGCATATTCATTGTCCTATTTTTTTGACCCTAGCTTTCCTGCAATGATGTGGCGATCCTGCCTCCAATACTTCATGTTCCTCACTGCCGCTAATGTTATCCCAGACTACGCAATCTCTTAACCTTTAAAGTGTTTCTGACTCTCTCCTCTTGCCCATCTTATCTGATTTTCCTGCTCAACCGTTAAACAACCCACGTACAGTAATAATGCATTGACAATGCCCCCACACAACATACACAATACTCCGTAGCATTGTCAATACATTATTCTCTATTCGCCACAATACCAGCAGGTGTCTGAATTTGATCAAGGGAAAATTGTGGCATATTGTGAGTGCAGGATATCATTCCGAGAAATGTAATTGTTATAGCTCACGCCTTTATAATGCTTTTCTTCATAGTTATACGAATTATATGTGTTGGCTTCGGAAATTGATTAATCTCCTGGTTGGTTCTCTAATTCTAAATATGCTTTATTGGGGGGATTGCGAGCTGTTGCTTAAACGATTTCTTATGAAGTTAGATTAGCTTTGATGTTACTGTCTTTTATTTTAGTAAACTTATAAATAAAATTCTTGAATATTCTCTTAAAAAAATTAAAGCAAATCAACTGCTGATTTCGCGTAGGTAATTCTTGCTGGTGATCGTGCTGGACGAAATGCATTCACAGTGAAACAAATGTGAGATAACTGGATAGAGACAGGATGAACACAAAATGTAAAGGTTCCCAACAGCCCCGTCAAACAATTGAGCAAGAAGACAGACATTTCGCGTGGTTATTAGGAACACGCACAATGTGTTGCAATTTTAATGGCCTACGTTCTATGTAGACTCCGTTAGGTCTTCAATAGTTAAAATGAGCCCGAAGTCCATCGGTGACCAAGCTTTTTGGTATCCTTCTGTTCTGATTGAACAATTACTTATATTTTTATTTGGGTTTAGTAATAGTTATGTAGCCAAAACACTCGTGGATATAATTCTGACGGCATATTTGAACTTTACTGATGAACCACTGGCTTACAAGGTATTGAAATCAGGCACAGTGAACGCGCCTTAAGACAGAAGTGCTTCTGTTGGTAGTAATAAGGGCGCCTCTACCTAACAACGATGAAACATGTATGAGTACAGATATTTATTTACACCATCTTCGTGGCTGATTACTGTAATCGCTTCGTTTTAAGACAGTAATCGAAGACGGGGAGGAGATCAGTTAGGAAAGGCGTGGTTACTGTGGTTTTGTATCTTAATGTATTCCGTTGCAGGGCATAGCGTAACTAAGCAATTGAATAGCCGGATTCCCCTTACACAGTTTGGAAACCGAAAGAGTGTGGTCTTGTTTAAAGAATATTATACCTGTTGTTGCAGCGTCCATATGTATTCCTGAATCAGATTAAAACGTGAATGGATTGGGGTGAAAATGGTGTATGAAGAGTGAGAGAACGGAACGCTTGTGAAAATTGATTGATATTTAACAGAGAAGTTAGTTCATGCGGCAAAAGGTTGAGAAAAAGAAATAAATCAAAAAAACTAGAACTGCAGAAAGATGTGCATATTATTATTTTCATAACAAAAGTGCACATTCAATGATTTTCATATATTATTTATTTATGTCAGGTAAGGTTACATTTCAAATGACAGGAAGGCGCAGCCGATAAAATTCAATCTCTGTATTATGTTTCCAGATTTTCCATAAGATGAAATATAGGGTGATTTATATAAAGCTTGTGATTTTAATTTTCTGTTGATTTTGACAATAAGGATTCCAGTAACTTCTTAAATGTACAGAATATATGGGAGCTTACTTTGCTGTTAAAGGTTGTGCTAATAACCGAGTTCGTTATCCAATAGTTTTTAAGAAATACCCGTTGCTGTGACATGTATTGCATCTTGACTGACACTAATAAAGCATTAATGGCGCCTGAAACGATCAAACGACAATGACAATAAACAACTGCAAGTTACAACTCCAACTGCACATCTTTGATTAATGTAAATCTCCCGCGCGATATGCAGTAAAGATTCCAAGACCTCCCGCGTAATTTTATAGGTAAACCAAACATTTCGTTCTATTCTTTATTCACATAATGGAAGAAAGATAATTATGAGTTTTTTTATGAATCACGCATTATTATGAACTCCGTTTTGATTGAGAATGGCACACGTACTTCTCACATTGTTGTATGAATAGGCCTTGACCATCAGATCAGCTGATTCGGAATCCCGGTGGAGAACATCTGTGTAATTCTTAATGAAACCACCGATTTTACAACTTGGGATCGGAATTTTTTTATTTGTATTGAAAATGTTAACATTATTTACTTAGAAAACTGTATGTAAAAACGTGGGAAATATTACGATATATGGCTGAAATTTTATTTATCTTCATGCAGAAAAATGTTAGTTGCATAAGAAGCCGCTTCCTAATTATACATTTATAACAGGAGTAAAACTATAGGTAATCACCATTTAGGGCTTGAATATTAACTGCTAGTAGTTGCCTGAGAATCGCAGGTATCGCCAAAAAAACTTCAACTTATGCATCAAGAACGCATGCGATCTTCTCTGACCACTGCGTTATGCTGGAAAAATGATCTTTCAACATCACAGAATGTTATCTTTAATGTGCGAATGGTCACTGACACACATTCAGTTTTTATCTTCTTGTTTATCCTAGAGCACTTGAACGATTTTATACATTTTTTTTTTTTTTTACTGTTATCGTTTTTCCAGAATTATATCCAAATTTATCTTTGTAACGCTGGTAACGATTTTCTCAGCTATTACACACAACAGATTCGTGCAAGTTTTCAATTTGTTTATGGTGTCAATGAAAAGCTTAAATTTGCAGATGTGATGATATACTTTATTGAACAATAACCGTTAATTTTGAAGTGTTTTCGATACGATGCATTGTTCTTTTCTTTTCTTTTTCTTTCTTTCTTTCTTTCTTTCTTTCTTTCTTTCTTTCTTTTTCTTTCTTTCTTTCTTTCTTTCTTCTTCTTCTTCTTCTTCTTCTTCTTCTTCTTCTCCCTCCCTCCCTCCCTCCCTCTCTCTCTCTCTTTTAGTCCAACTCGAGAATAACGGACACAAAACTGACCTTTCATAGTATAGAACGGCATTTACTATGCGCCCCAGCGGAAAGGGAAAGAGAAATATCGGGGTTTTTATTTTGTTTGAAGAGAGACATTCTGGATGGTGAAGATGAAGGGAAATGCCGTTTTATATAACCTATCTATGCACACCTTGAGTCTATATGCACAGTACCTGTACAGTGTACAATGACAGCGTATAAAATGAAATTCAAAATTTTGTATTTATTAAGACTTTTACAAAATGTGTATTTAAATATATTTTCGTTGAAAACGTGTTTTTTTTATGAGAAACAAGATTTTGTATTTACAGTGGCATTTGTTTGTTTGCAGTTTTAAACTATGTTTCAGGCATCTATCTTTATGGGAGAGGGGGGGGGGGGGAATAAAGCATTTTACATAAGAATCCGCCAGACTTATTAACGATGAAAACAAAACTTCCCACTTTAGTTTCCGCAATCGTGTTAATTTTCCCCACATAACTCATGACTAGACATTTTCTCATAATATTTATGATGAATCAGAATATTTTTGTTTGACGGCATTTAATATTTAGAATTTGTATCTTTATAGTGCATTTTTGACGTTAGCACCTATTCCTTAGTTTCGTGCTTAAAATATGTACATTTACATATAAAACTACAAATACAACTAGATCACAATTTATGGATCAAAATTAATTTAAGAGCACTATCACTTTGAGCTCTAGGATTTATTTTCCTATCATATAAATTATACTTCACTTGAATAATTGGAACAATTATTCTATTCTTAATAATAGACACAGCTTTTATAGGATATGTTCTACCATAAGAACAAATACCTTTTTGACGGGCGACTGTTAATACATAGAGAGTGTCCCATTTATCTTGCTCACCCAAAATAACTTTTCTAATGTGTCAAATGAAAATTATTTTGAAACAACAAAGTTATTACTTTTTTTTTTAATATAACTAGGGAGTTTTTGCTGAGGGTATACTTTTTTGTATCTCCGTTAATGTATGAGATAGTGGATAGAACTTATTTTTTGTAAATATATTTAACCTCTCCAGAACTATTAAAAATGCACCACACTGTACCATTATTGTCAAATAAACAGTAGAATATGCAAACCGTAAGTAGTGCACAGTTATTGAAGAAACCGAGCTGTTTAATGTCTTGGTTGTACAAATTGCTTACCCAATGTTGTACTGTAGTAGAGTTCTGGACTTTGTGATTTCCGATGAATGAAACCCGATTCACGTAAATTGTCTTTGCTTTAACTTACATACCAGTGTACTGTAGTCCATTCATCAGAATAAGTTAGTAATGCACAGAACTATTGTGACTAGTTTTCTTACAAGATGTTTATACATGAAGAGAAAGTAAAAGTTCTGCTGATTTACAGTGTAAGTTGGCAGGTAATGGTTTATTACATTACCTTATTAAAAATATTAAATGATTTAGTTAAACAAATGCACTGTAGTACTATTAAATAACATGCGTTCATCATTTCCATGTCTACTCTTTTCTTGACTAAAATGGTACGGTGTAGTACATTTCTGAATAGCTCTTGGAGAGGATAAGTGTATGTATTATTGAATAAAGTGTACATGGTGCCATTAAAAAAAAGTTCTATCCCGCATCTTCTAAACAAATGGAAATACAAAACAATTTTTCATTTGATGCATCAGAAAAAAAAGTTCTTTTGGGCTAGCAAGATAAATGGGACATCCGGTATATAGAATTTTAAAGCTAAGTGGCTGAATTTCGTTTAGCTGAAAGTGAGAACCGAGGAAAGAAAAGAACTGTATGCAGTGACAAATATTTTGAAAAGATACAAAACTCAATTTACTGTGCTGTTAATCCCTTGTGCATGTGCCCAAATTTAAGTATGCTCCAATGACATGTATCGAAAGAGAAAGATCCTATTCTACCTTTAAACTTTTTTTTGCAGTCCAAATATACAATTGTTTGTGGAAAATTTGGAAAAGGCACCTGTAATAATATTTATTTTTAGGCAAAATATGGGAAATAAGTGACTGTTGTCAAACAGTTTGATCAACATTTGTTTCTCGTAGTTATCTAAACTAGATCGTGTTCTCATTTTACTTTTATTTCTTAAGTTATTTTTTTTTATTTTACTTGGAAAAACGAAACAAAGTGTCAGTTAGTGAGATTGTTGATAAAAGCAACATTTTCATATTCCAATTCAAATATTTTTCAGATTGTTTATTTGCTATATTAGTTTCAATAACGCACTTTTAAAATGTATTACCAACATTTTTATTTGAAAATGTTATATTAATAAAATAAGGATTATGTATATGAAAATCAGTAATTCCTATTTTCAGTTTATGTCATATTTCTTACAGCAGGTAGGCAAATTCATGTCCAAGGTGAGACAGCTGAGGTTTAAAAGGCTGAAAACGGGGGGGGGGGACGAAACTGAATTAAAAACCGGATTTAAAAAAATGTATTTATAATAATTTTGTGTTTACTTATTCCACCCTCAAGGGGGAGGGGGTTTTATGTTCCGGATGTGTATATGAAGCTAATATTGAGATTATTATTATTATATTATTTTATTATTATAATTATTATTGTATTATTATTATTTAACTGGTTAAGCAATGGAGATATGACTTATTTACTTAAGTCATGTACTTTTTGTGTATTATAGACGCGTACCGTCCGGTGAACCCGTGCGAAGGCTGCAAAGTGTATATGTTATTTGTAATAAAATACGCTCACTCACTGACTCATTCATTCATTCATTCTGTTTTCAACTTATTTTTGGGCGTCAAAAAGAATGTTTGTAATGGTTAAAAGTTCTCGTCTACTCATCACTTCCTGTCCGATAGTTTCTTGATTCTTTGGGCGAAGGGGGGGGGGGCTTTCTGCTCGCAGACGCATCCATTCTCGACTAAATTGCATTATTCTTCCTCGCTAATTTTTTCTGTTCTAAAACATACTTCAGGTATCAAAATAAAAAGATGTGATATAAGATTTGAACTCTGGTGCCGATAAGGGAGCACATTGCAACTAAATTTCTGTATATTCTGCATTCTGTAAATAACGACATGTATCCGAGTACTGGTCCTGTAAACGGGGGCAAAATGCTTCATATTTTAATTCGTTACCGATATTTGCTTTCATTGGGCCCTAGAGGAGACGTGGATAGCATTTCGCATTTTCTTCCCGTCACTTTACGAGAATTTCTCCTCCCCTCACAAAAAACAGAGAGAGGAAGAAGTTGTACTCGCTTTCTAAGGTTTAGGGGATGAAGAGCTCAACATTGCATTACTTATCGGACCTATAGAGGTGCACCCAACTTTATGCTCAATGATTTCAATGATTTAACGATCTGGAATACTTTGTTTATGTTATGATCCATTAGCAATCTTGTAATCCAACATATATACACCTTCAAATAACATCCTTTGACAAAACCATTTCTTACACATATTCAATACTGGGGAAAGGTCCATCAATCAGCGCGACTCCGTCTAAGACGACGCGCTATCTTTCTTAAGTTGCAGCGAACGGGACCATCAAACCTTTTAAATCAAGAGCTCTCCGGTTAACGTCAAGCAGAATAAGAAAAGGAATAAGTTTGCTGAAATAAAGACTTCCAAGGTTGTGGATGGCTGTAATATGAATAGATTTAAATAGAATACCATTAATCACTAACACATAATCTTATTAACTTTTAAAGTTAGTAAAAGAGGTTTAGCTTCAAATTTTAACATTAAAACAATAAACACCATAAGCATGAAATAAGAAACTAGAACGTTCCCATAAGCAATAAACAATTAAACACATTTTAAGAAAATAACGGGATAAGTCAAAAAGTAAATTTCCCTATTTTATTGTTTCAAAACTAGGACATGCAGGAAACTCTAACTCATGTACGCACACATTTATAGTCCCACTGCCAGATGATTCATTCAATCCATTTAATTCCTACATCTCCCAGTGGAGCAGAGGGCTGAGGTAAACGCTTTCCATCCGACCCGGTTCTTGGCTTTTTATTTCTTTCCAGAATTTCTCTATTAGTTTTACTCCCTTGATGACAGTCCTTGGTCGTTCTGATCTTCTGCTGCTTTGGGGATTCGAATCTAAAACTTGTTCCTTCCGGTTTCCGTAGGGTAAGCCTAATCTGTTGCCATATTTTCTAATGGATTGTTTGTGTATTTCTACCCGCAGATCTTCCTTTAATGTCCTTTCTTGCCATCCACTGTTCACTATTCTTCGCAAACATCTATTTATAAACCTTACAATCGGTTATAATAATGAATTGTTCGTGTATACCAATGCTAACCAACTTACCATTAGCATACGAACCAAAGTTTAATGTGATTATCACTTCTGCTTATGGGTTGTTGCAGGTGAAATAATTTAAAATTGAATGTTCTTCCTACAAGCGGCATAATTTCAGCACTGAAAGCTATCGCATAGGTTTTAGAATATAAATAGTGCCAACACATTTGACAAAATACACTGCTATCTTGTCGAATTAGTATATTAAGCATTCCGCAATGTAACATGCGCTCTTTATACAATGTACCGCATTAGCTCACCATTGTCTTCAGGACATATAATGAGATTATTTGAGGTATTAGTTAGCAGAGCGCAACTGTATACTGTAAAAAAACCAGTCAAGGACATATATTGCATGTACAGCTAGCAGCTTGTAGTTAGTTTGAGGGAGGCTTCGTCAGCGAGCGGTTGTGCATTCGTGTATTATTCCGTGCTGTCATGGTGTATAAATTTTGTGCTAATTGTTCTTCGTTACTTATGGCACTACATAAATATAGTCTTGAAGAACGGATCTTTATGTATAATACATATGTGAAAACCGGTTCTTGCAGAAAAGTGGAAAGTCTATTCGCAAGAAGTTGACTTGATAATCGTGTTCTAGGTAGAGAAACATTTCACCAACTTGTTAAAAAGTTACGAGAGACGGTTCTCTCAGGGGAAACGTGTTCTTACAGAGAAAAAGTAAATTGAAATAAAGGAATTTCCTACGCAGATGCCAGCAATGTATTGCCGCTGAGGTGCATCGTTTTCAACATATCTTATAACACAGGTTAGTGCTTATTATAAGTGTTAAGTTCAGTATCATTATATGCTTTTAGTAAAAATATAACTAAAATAAAAATACTAACTTTAAACTGTAGTAATTCTGGATTTGTTACTTATTGTGGACACTATTATTTATACAATCAGAAAACTTCGTGTAATGAATGTGTGGGTTCAGGTGTTTTCTGTGAACCAGAAATGAAACTCAGAATGCAAGAGAAACAATGTAAACGAGCTTCACGCTTGATGTTATGACTTTCTAATAATTTCTAACTCATTCACCTAAGGTTTCTTCAACTCAGCTATATAGCTTTGTAAAAAAGAAACATTTACATTTTCCGGAACCATTTATTAACTTTACTTGTTTGATGGCACGCATGCACTCTATTTGGAGATGGGCGGCTACCGTATAATGATTGTTTTCTCTGACTTGCAGGTTCATCAAGAATGTGGACGACTTCCTGAGCCAGACCCAAGGTGCGTATACTGCTGTGCACCCCGATAATAGCCAATTACAATGTAATAACTATTTCGGTGTCATTACGCCAACGTAGCTTGTTTTAAAAGCGCACAGAACGAGATTAAGCCACTCTCTTCTGTTGTTTTGCCAAGGCTTTGGTGCTTTTTTAGCTTCCACTGCAGAACAGCTAGATGCGGGATGAGCTTCATGTAGAGCTTTGATGGGAAATAAAGTGTTTGAAATTCTAATATGCAAGATTTGTTTTACGTACATATATGGTTCAATCTAGAGAGTCGATTGTTTTTTTTTTTTTTTTCGGGCGTAAAAATTGCATGCATGTTTTCTTTCATTCGGAAGGGAAGTAAAGCCGTGGGTCCCGTGTCGATTTACGGCACATAAAAGAACCCCAAGCCTGAAAGAAAGAGGCCTCTGAGCAAAGTTTCACACCTTGAATTGAATGGGACGCTGATGACCTGAGATGTTAAAGAGCGTCCGTAAATAAACCAAAATAAACGTAAACTCTATTTAAAAAGTCAGTGTTAGATTCTATGTGTCGATCGAAGAATTCGGAGACGCTAGTAAACGCTTTATTCACAAGCGCATGCAGCGAGTGCACACTGCATTGGGCTCTTTGCTATAAACGTAATGGTCACAATTATAAGTGCCTGAAAAGAGAGCGTTAGGGTATAGTAGCGGTGGCCAAGAGGTTTAGAAAGCATTGCCTTTCTGCGTAAGCTATTGTGTTCAAATTCCACACATTTTTTTTTTATTTATCAGTTTTATAAGTATATATGTAGAACATTATGTTATCTTGATATCATATTATATCTTAACGTATCATTTGAATTTTATTATCATTTGAATTTACCTCTTCACACACAAAAGCGTGATCACAAACTAACGTATTCTTTACAAATAACTAAATAAATACATTATCAGAAAAAGTTATCTTCTAAAGTGAAAATACCCAGAAATAAACACAAATTGATATCGTGTGTATAACTGCCCTTATTCTTCGGTGCATAGATGTTAGATTTCTGCAATAGTGTGAACGAGAGGCTACAACATCCCAGGCTTCTTGAATTTGTACCCATGAACCATCTTTTGTCCTTGCGTGTGTAGGAAACGCTTGTGCAGCATATTGCATTTAGATAAAACAAACACTGAAAGAAATATTATAATATTAGTTTTATATATATATATATATACGTGTGTGTGTGTGTATTTATGTATATAATATTTTAACGTTAAAGCTTGCTGGGTATGGGAAATAATATTACGAAACTAATTTGCCATAATATATTTATTATTATGCAGAGGTTTATTATCTGCCTAGAGGTAACAGAACACTTACTGGGATAGCGTCTTTAATGCATGTCATATAACACAACTGCTACAGTGACTACACAACCTTGCTGGTTATCCCTGGTGAACCGTACGTTGAAAAGATGATTTTAATATATTTTTTTTTGTAAAGTTTTGCGGATTAAAAGAAAAGTGAATAAAAGTGTCTGTAAAGTGAGCAAGATAGGTTCTTATTTGGGGTAAATAAGGCAAAGGAAAGGTATATTTTTCTTATTTGTCCATAGAGCTTCGCGATTCTTGTGATATGCTATAGAAAATAGAGCAATCAGATTTGGTAATGTAAACTGCACTATATGTGATTTTGATGTCATGCAGAGGATAATCGAAGTTTACATTACAGCATGGTCTTAAATCATTTCAATTCATTTAATTATTTTCCCAAAATTTATGTACAATACTGGTGGCATCGTATGATAATAAAGTATACGTTCAAATAGCAAGTAGGTCAAAACATTTTAGCTAGAAAGTAAATTTCAACTCCTATGGATATGACTTGCAATTTACAAAATTAGTTTAACAATGGTTTCATGTAAATAGAGAAATAAATACATTCTCAAATACATTAATTACACATATATACAATATATATATATATATATATATATATATTTGTGTATGTGTGTGTGCTAAGTATTTATATACATAATTTGTGTAAAATACTTGATTTAAGTCATGTTTAATGAATCGCCGTTTGGTAATTAGAATGTAAAAGATTACTTTGTATTATTTTGTTGTACAATTACCCTTTTATAGATGTTTGGAAATAGTTGTATTTGCTTCTAGTGCATGTTAATGTTAATCTTTGCTTCTTTTATTGCAAACTGGACTTGTATGTTTAAACACCCACAGAGCTCTCATTCCGCTATGCAATCGGAAATTGGTTTTGCCGACGGGAAGTTACTGCGTAACGGCTTCACCGCTTGCCGAGGGAAATCATGTCGGCGATCGGAACTTAAGCGCGCATTTTCTTTCTTTATTTATTAGTAGTGAATAGTAATTAATATTATACTCACTATCATAATAGATGCTCGAACTGCTTGCCCTCCGCTGTGAGACTTGCCTAAAGGATTTTGAGATATTCGTCGCAATTCTTCCTCCCTAATATTGTAAACATTTTAGGTGCAACATTAATGATATATTAATGAAGATGAAGTAGCTGAGTGGCTTTATACGCTCTGCCGAAAAACGCAGCAACGCCCTCGGCTAACTGTTAAAGACTTTCGAAGAAAATTCTCCTTTCGATTGCCTATGATCAAGCTTCTCCTCTGTTAAAACTTGGCTTCTTGTTCAACGCCTTGAGCTTGCACTTTGTTCACAAATGTGAAAATTTTACTTCGTAATGGAGAAGCTACTCTTGAAAATTTCGCCCGAAATGTTCTCCTACAGTAGTAGTTCGATTTCTGTTGCACGTAACAATTATAAATAAATTATCTCTGTTCTAGCAGATATTTCACTCTCGACATACTCCACAATGCTTAAGAACACAGCAGAAAACCTAGCACGTATTTCCTATAGAGAATGAAACATTTGCCGTGATTAACTCGACCGAGCAAGCTCAATTGCCGTATTACCCGGAATCGCGCATCCACTGAAGGTGAACCCGTTTCCATTAGAATATACAAACTACGATTGCATAGCTGAATGATGACAAGGTGTATATATACCTACATAAAGGAGGGACATTCAGTGGCATAAACTATGCTTGTAATATAGTTGAATAAGGGGAACAAAAAATCTGAGCACTTTTTCTTATCCAAAATTTTCGAGAAAATAACTATTTTATCCTGAAACATATGAAAAAGTAGTGTAATATGTAGCGTTTCTCATTTTTAAAATCTTTGTCATCAGTGCCAATCTAATTTTGCGAAATTCGGTGTTAAATGAGCTATGTTTCTGTTCCTCCAGTGACAGAACCAATAGGGTTGCACATTTAGATTTTGACACATTTTACCTGTTTACTTAAACAGAATTAATAGATTTTAAGCATAAACCAAGAATTAGAATTACAAACACTTTCATTATTTCTAGGCATGGCATTTTTCTTAACAGTTCTGTACCAGTAGCATCATTGCTCTACCTAGAAACACCACTGAAAATTTGAAGGCTATTTATCGATGCAGTAGTTTTTTGCCCTAGAAGTACACGCAAAAAATCTACTTTTGAGAAAATTGCTATCAAAGAAAAAAAATTGATAAAATCTCACTCATAGCTTCAACCTGGATCCCAACGCCATAGGCAGAATATCCAACAGTAAAAACGTTTTTTTTTTTCTAACGAATGGTAAAAATCAGAACCTTCTAGCTCAGTTGAACAAACACTTTTCAAATGGATGATATCAAAATCAAGGAGTTTATTATTATGCAGATGTATTTTGAAATATTAAAAATTATATAATTTTTGACTGGTGTTTAACGCCCGTTTTTACTACTGAGGCACCACAGACTGTGACCACAGATGACACATGAGATGAAATTATAAATTGGGGAAGGATATTTTTTTAACGAAGGAAAGGTTCCAGGCCTAAGTTTAGGGTACCTCCCCTGCATTTGCCATTTATGAGGACTGGGAAAAAACTGGAAAAATCCAGGGAGGACGGTCCTAGTGGGAATCGAACCCCAGACCTCCCGCTCACGAGTCCTTGCCTTAACGACCTCGGTCATCCGTGGTGAAAATTTTGAAACAATATTATTTCTTTTTTCGAAAAATGCCAAATAATTAAAAGTTTTACCTTTCAACTTTTATTTTTGTTTGTGTCTATCCATCATTATAATTTGAATACCGAGCATTGAGTAATTACACACATTACATAACGCAGAAATAACGTTCCAACATTGTTGCAGAAAGTTTTGGTCTATTTATATAGCATGGAGTAAACGCCATAACCTTGGCGAATTATTTCAGAGATATCCGTACAAAATTTGCCGAATGTATAGCAGAATTTGATACTGCACTTTGCTGTAGTTTGCAGTTCGTAATGAAATCACAAACCTACACATGCAGGTGGTAACAAAAGCATCTACCACATATGCTCATGATCGCTGCGCGCACCTTTCCATCTCCGCGCTATGGACATAGTGTTGGAACTTTTTGACATCACTCCGTATTACCTGAGTTCACACTAAGCAGTGAGGCCTTCCATTTGAAAGCAAGTAGTGCGAAGGCGAAACAATTGTAGCGAGGGAAATTGACCGCCAAAGTTAACGCCGAGAAGCTCAGAACCCATTAACTGAAAATAATAAGATAAATATGCCTTATTATAATTATTATTACGTAACTAATGGTTAGGATATGTGACCTCTCTGCTACTTTTGGATAATTTTTTGACGTATTGCCTGAATTAAACTTGCATAGCAGGAGTTTCTGCAATATAAACTAGGCCGGTATCGACAGACCGTGTGATGCGATTGGCTAGTCTTTTGGCGCCAGAGAGCAACCCCGTCCATGATGGAAAGCTTGCTTTCCTTTAGAGTTCGGGTCTATTATGGACATAACCGGTCTATAACAGCCGATATTTAAGTATCAGTGCTACTATTGCTTTGATGCTGTTAGTAGTATTGCGTGATTTAAGGGGCCTTGTTTTGTGATGCGTGTTCTAGTTAGTGCCAGTTGTTGAGTATTCATTTATTAACCTGCCATCCTGCCTCATCAAAAGCGGTGCTTCTGTTTGTACTGCAAACGCCAGTTGTATATAAAGAAAGTAGGGGCAAGCTCGCTGTAGGGTAAGTTCACACATAGCTTGCATTTGTCTACACTTAAGAAATTAGAAAACATCATACCTTGCGAAAGCTTCGGGTACTTAAACCATGTGACATTTGTCATTAAATTAAAATTTAGTTTAGGTTTCTTAGACGATATATAACTTTTAGCATGGATTACAGTAAAAAAATATAAAAAGTATATCAGAATTAAGAGGGTGAAACATTCTGATTCCATCATACGAAATGAAAAGCGCAGCTAATGGTATACCCTACTTATTGTTAAAACAATTAAAATCTCCCGGACTGTTTTAACTATAACACTGCCCGTGAAAGCCTAAGAAGTACCCCACTTATTATCTGTGATAAAGAGGGACTTTCAATCCTTTAAGCAATAGCGTGTTGTGTAACATGCTTTTCAACTTTCTTATTAAATTCCATGTAGCAGCTTTAAGATACAGTCACAAGACTTTCCTGAAAGATTTGCCTTTCTTTTACTCTGAAATATTTTAAAATCATGCCCACAATATAAAGGTATAATTCTAAATTACTATTGTCTGCTTTAAGAGGCGACTACTTGCTTTTTGAAAACGAAACCTGTAGTTATTGCATCTAAGTACTACTTTTATTGCAAATGTTTATTTATGCGTTATTTTGCTCTCAGTTTTGTTCTATTATTTAATTTTTAATGAGTTAATTTGTTTTATTTGAAAGAAAAATTGCTGATATGCATATTTTCATCGTAGAAAACATTCAAGTTGTATGCCTTTTGGTGAAAAAACATTCGTTCAATGAATGCTTGAACATAAATAAAAAAACATATGCAGCCAGATTATCGTGACATTATGGGCGAATGATAGAGGCAGATTCACCCAGTATACACATTTTCTTATGCTAAAAGACAGTCATCTGAGTGCACATACGACTGGAGACCTCAAACGGGGACATACTTTTTTTTCTCACTTAAGTAGACTACACCTTATAATGACAGGGGATTTTCCAATGCCATCTGTAGGATTTTATATTTTGAAATATTTATGTTGATCAACTCTCTTATACATTCTAGAACATTTACCATAAATTGCAATTTAGGAAGATCTCTGTGTAAGAATAAATTTTCTATGCTTATGTGGGCAGGCCTATCAACGTTTATACATCAATTTATTGATTTATTGATTAAGGTTAAAAGATCTTCAGTGTATAAACCCAGCATTGATGATGATGAAGCAGATAATTATTTTCGTAGTATACCAAGTACATTTGATTTCCAATCAAAAATACTACCTTAACAAATAGAGTAAATAATTTGTATTATAGTTAATATTTTCACAATCATTTTACTAATTTCATGAATTACTTTAATTGTAACTATTGAAAAAAAAAATAAAATCATATTTAACATAGAAACTTCCCTGAAATCTGCAGAAAGTTACCAGGTGCATTTCACTACCAATGTATCGTCACGAATGGCCGAGGTCGTTAAGGCGCGGACTCGTGAGCGGAAGGTCTGGGGTTCGATTCCCACCAGGACCGCCCTCCCTGACTTGGTTTTTTCCCCCAGGTTTTCCTTAGCCCTGAAATGGTAAATGCCGGGGAGGTACCCTATTTTTGGGTACCTCCTTAAAAATATCCTTCCTTAAAAATATTCTTTTCCAATTTATCATTTCATCTCGTATACCATCAGTGTCCACTGCCTGCGGGCCTCAGTAATAAAAACGGGCGTTAAACACCAATTAAAAAAACTTCCAATGCAACCTTACGTTTTCGTCTTTACTTTCACTCTCACTTCATCAGTGCCGTCTAAGTGTGAACAACAAAGTGTCACGGTGAATCAGAGACATCGGTGATCAGAATTGTAAGTTAGTACGTCGTTGCAGTGAGTTGCAGTTATTGAATGTCGAGTGAACTGCGAGTGAGCGAGATCTAAGAAAGTGTGACATTGATTCTTTAGTTCGAGACCCGATAAATTACGTAAATGAGGTACACATGAACATCGCAGTGCTATGAGGCGTGGAGACACCTTATAAACATTACAAATAAACCAAACGCAAAACTAGTTACAATATCCTAATGTGCATAAAGAAAATAAATTTCTATCAATAACAACTGAAACTTTATTTAGCGATGCGGTTTTGGTAATAGTAAAAATTATATTGGGGAACACAACATATTGCTGTTCAAATAATAGTGAATTTTTTCCCTTTTGGGTAGTCTGTTTTCTCAGGCTTTTCTTTTTTTTTTTTTTTTCTGCTATTATGACGTCAAAATGGAAAGTGACGCTCCATGATTAACGAATAATTATTGTACAAGTACAATGTGAAAACAACACAAAAAAGGGAAGATAAAAATCTCATCATATATTCAGGCAACTACGGCACTATAACATATAGAAGTCATTGTATTGCCAGAGGTGTCGCGGAATACTGAGAAGAAATCTGCTAATCTGTTTTATACAACGCATTCTTGAGTTTCGACCAGTATCTATACAGCATTTATATGTTTTGTGAAACAATACGCTTTGCAGGGTTGACTTTTTTCAGTACATTTCAGCTTTTATATATATGGTAGAAATTGCATTTCAAAGTGTTTTCATCATTAAGTTTACAGCATTTACATATTCTTGGAACTTAACACTTCGTTTAATTGAGTTTTAATCATATATATTATGCTGTATTTCAAGACTTCTTTTGCGAAACCAACAACATACCACGGAATTGAGGTTGTTACTTAACAGTTTAAAATTGTATTCCTAATCAAATTTTTTGCGGAAATTTTGTACACCCACTAAAAATGTTTTTTGAAAACCTGCATAAGACGTTAAAGTTTTAGAAAATATTTTAATAATAGATCTTGTATTTCTAGTGTTTTTTTCGAAAGGACTAACAGAAGATATTACCCAAAACTCTCCAGTGCCCTGTTTCACGAAGCTCGTGATCTAGTAAAACTAGTTTCCATTCTAGTATTGTTGATTTTACAAGTGTGTGTTTCTAGAACTTACAAACTAAACTGATAGTTACTAGTGTGTCAGACTGATATTATCAGCGTGCGATTTTGTTTTAT
Organism: Metallyticus violacea; assembly: GCA_030762175.1. Taxonomy (NCBI): domain Eukaryota; kingdom Metazoa; phylum Arthropoda; class Insecta; order Mantodea; family Metallyticidae; genus Metallyticus; species Metallyticus violacea. Next base: position 78,319,506 of record CM060842.1, on the reverse strand, counting down.
CAATGTTGTGATTACATGTTAATCTCGAATGCGGAATTTACATACTAGTGTACATATTTTAGGTTAGGTATTGATTTTATCAATTAAGCTCGACGCATTTTAACTATAAAGCTCATTAAAGGCTATTTATGCAATATGTGACCTCAAATCCACCGCCCATTCCTGTGTTTCTTTAATTGTCTATTTTTACCTGAAAAAATACCATAGTAACTAAGCTAGTTACACCTTGCAGATACTAATATGAATGGTAAATATGAACGTAAAATAAAATCACTTACCCATTATAGCTTTCTTGGTGTTTGGCCAAAATGCCTCCGTTAGATAAGCGTAACCTTTCTCAGATGTAATTAACTTCAACGCTTTCACAGTTTACGTTATTATTTTCCACATTTTGACTTTGTCTTTCTTAGTCGGAGTATTGCTCAAAGAGTACTTCTTTATGCTCATTAATTAAATGCAGCACTGTTACTTTGTTTTGAATAACATATATTCTTTTCGATGTGGAAGATATAATACCATTTCTTGGCTTGAATGTACGATTTAAAATATTTGCCGTGTAAACAAAATCGCATCAACAAACAATCCATGCAGTAATAAATATCCCCGAAACAGCCTTCTCCTCGCTCGGATACAGTCGCTACACTAGAAATTTTGATATGTCACTAATGACAAATTCTTACTATTCTACCATTGTTCGTGAAACAGGTTTTATTAAAACTGGTGAAAGTAACTAGTAAACTAGCTGTTTCATAAAACAGAGCCCAGGAGAGAGGCCGATATTACAGTGAACTCTTTATTTGCAGGGTTTTGTTATGAGATTCTATACATACGAACGCGCCTATGATGATAAAGAGAATGAACCATTAAATTATCATCAGAGCAATGGAATTAGTAGCGCTCGTCAGAAATGCGAGCAGCAGGTCAACGCGTGGGAGCTCGCTTGATTACAGGCGCTGTTCGTTACCACGTGCTCGTCATTTTGACGTAATTAGAAGTAATGTTCCCCTGAAGTGTCCGGGTTCGCCAACATGAACGTTAAATCAATTTCCTCACGGACCAAATCGTTCGGTAAAATATAGGCTTCCTGACGCACATAGCCTTTTAAGGGGCGGAAGGAATTCTGAGTTCACACCCTGATTGTTTGTTGATTCATGTAGCTTTCTTTCCAATACTCTCACACCTCCGTTTTCCCACAAACTGCCGAGATTATTAATCGTGCACCATTAGCCGCTTCCCATTATGTAATAACGTCCTTGTCTAAAAATCGAATTCGTGATTATACTAGGAAAGTCAAACACGACCGAAGCCGACTTGTTTTCTATGCATAAAGTTAGGGCAAATGAAGACGTACAGATGATTAAAATGAATGCGGCGCTCTGAGTCTTGTTGCAGGAAATCTGATGTCGTTATACAGTGTTCAGTTTTCAAAAGTATCCATCATTTCACCCCTGTACTTTTCTTGCAGTATACTCGGAGGCGGGAGTTGTGAAATAGAGAGAATAATATGATTGCTAATTATGGCCTATTTATGCAATGGATGCATAGAAATGTGCAAACCATTGTTTCCTCCTCCTGTTCTCCTTTTGTTCCATCCACTAGAGACATGAAATCATTGCATATCGACCTTTAATTCCTCTGCATTCTTTTTGTAAAGGGTAAAAATAATTAGAAGTTATGCAAATGCTTCCATGTGACAATCGGAGAAATAGAAATCCTTAAAAAGCATTTGAGTTATGAAAAACGCGAAATAAATTGCAACTATTTAATATTGTTTAATGCATGCTAAAACAAAGTATAATTTAGTGGATTTAAAAAGTGTAAACTTTAATTTGTATATAAGTTTAAAATATGAAAAACTTGGTCATATAATTTCTTGTACTGAAATATTTTATAATTTAGTAATTAAAAATACGAAATTCCAGCTAAGTCAAAAATACGTAGAATGCTAAAATCAGTATATTAAAATCATTCTGTTATTATAAGTCGGTCCTGGTGGTGTAGTGGTAACCGTACCTGTCTTCTAAACCCAAGATCGCGGGTTCGAACCCGGCCAGGAGCGATGGATTTTTTCGGGTTGTAAAATCCTAAGTATCTTTCGGAAGGAAAATAAAGCCATGGGTCCCATGTCGTACATTTACGGCACGAAAAAGAACCTCAAGCCTGAAAGAAGAGGCCTCTGAGCAAAATTTGTCGGCCGTTTCACGCTCTCTATTGAATGGGACGCTGATGACTTGAGATGTTAAACAGCGTCCGTAAATAAAAAACAAAAAAACAGTATATTTAGATCTTAAACACAAAACAATTTCGTGAGGTACGTTCTGCATATTTTTCTGACTGAGAATTCAGTAAAGCAAATGCAGTAAGTGGCGGAAATGCTGAGTATGAAGACAAGGTGACCTTATCCCTGAAAATGTTGTGCTCCGGAGGGAGAGAGTTTTCTCACGGTATAGCGGGAAGCGGCATGATGTTTGTGCTGGGCGGGGTCCTCTTGGCCCCACTGCCATTAGCCTATCTAGTATCATCTGCTCCTTAGGTGCGTTCGTAGAGTGCTATCCGCCAAACCCACTCCAAATTCGCCGACCAAAGAATTTGCCAGCTGAGTTTGAAGCGTTAATAGATTAACATTATATGTAAAGTGAATAAGACACCAAAGAGAACTAGGTAACTTTGAGCGTGGTAATTGAAGAAGTCAAAATTGCAATCTCTAAAAAATCGTATCAGGGGCTTTAGGCCGACTTTACACTGGCGGTCCTGCTTCAGACTCGCGATGTTTCTCTTTAGTTACTAAACTGAGTAACACGAGAAATTCTGATAACTTCCTTCGTGTTACTGAAAAGTCACATCAGATATGTGCTGGCCAATAATGAACCAGAATAATTTTATTTCAGTTTTTCACAAACTCCGATACTGTATTTATTTAATTTGTGATATTTATGTAACTATAAACTTAAAATTAGCAATATTCATGAGAAATAAAGTGAAATATACAGGTTCTCATTCCGCTACGCAATTGTAAATTAATTTTTTTCGACGGAAAGTTGCTGCGTAACGGCCTCGTCATCTGTGAGGGAAATCATGTCGCGTGCCCGAAACTTATAGAGTGTATTTTTTATTTCGTGATTTATGTTGGCGCTGGTGGTGTGGTAGTAACCATACTTGCCTCGTAAACCCAAGATCGCGGGTTCAATCCCGGCCAGGATCGATGGATTTTTCGGGCATAAAATCCTAAACATGGCTTCCTTCGGAAGGGAAGTAAAGCAGTTGCTCCCGTGTCGTAGATTTGCGGCACGAAAAAGAACCTCAAGTGTGAAAGTGAGCAAAATTTACCGGTCGTTTCACGCCCTGAATGGATGACCTGATGACTGAGATGTCAAAGAGCTTCCGTAAATAAAAAAAATCAAATCATTATTTGTAAGCACTATAAATAGTAATTAAAATTGTACTCAACATCATAAATTTAGTTTAGTGCCTCTGCAGGTTTTATTTCAGATACATCAGTAATTTTATAGGAATGAAGATGCAACAGAGGAATAGCTGTATACGCACTGGCGACAGATATACCAACTTGCTTATCTAATCACGTTAAACACTTTTCGAGGAGAAGATTCTAGTCAATAGACTAGAATTTCAAGCTTCTTCTCTGTTAAAATTCGGTGTTTTAGTCACAGCATCTTGTTAACAAAAAGATCTTACTTTCAAACTTTGTTTAACAGTCTGAAAATTGCACTTCCCGGTCGAGATGTTACTACTGGAATTTTAGCAGTACATTCTTTGTTATAGTTTTTGTACGATTTATTTTACACATAACAATCATAAATAAATATTCATTGTCCTTGCGTATAGCTCACTCTCGGCATACTTAACAATATACAAATACGCAATAGAACAAACACGACCGAGGAAGGTAAATTGTCTGCGCCAGTGTACTTCAACTTCAGACTTAACCGGAATCACGCATCCATTGAAGGTCACTGGTTCCCACTAGTATGTACTATCTCTAATTGCGCAACACGATATAATGCAGAGTATGTTCAACGGTATTATTGCAACTGTTTAGAGAATCGTTCAATAAATACTCTTTCGAAAATATGTATAAATTTTCCTCGGATAACTTAATAACATGAACAGTAAATAATTGAAAGTGTCAAATGTATTTATTATATCCATATTAACAAATTGGACGTATTATTCATTTAGCTTTTCTCATTTGCATTGTTCAAGGCTTAATTAACTCAACCACTGATAGAATTCGAACACAGCGAAATGATCTTTCACAAACACGTAAGAAACAACATGTTGTACGATGGAGTAAATAAATGATTAAATATAAAATGTTACAAAACAATGGTACAGAAATAAATTAATTTATCCTAAGTGGTAGTGGTAGTGATGGTGGTGGTTGTGGTTGTGGTGGTGACAATACAATGTAATACAATACCTATATAACTGCAACATGCACACAGGTCCAACGTTCTTTTATAATACATTAGGTCTGTTTGATTTAGTACAATATATTAGATTAGATATTTCACAATGAGATATGAAGCATATTCAACAATAAAATAAGATAATATTAAAAACAAAAAAGATAAGAAAAGAGATGCAAGAAGAATAAATTTTAAAAGTATTAAAAAACACAAAAATAGAAAAAAATCCCATTATGAACGATACACAGCTAGATTCAATATATTTGTTTCCCTTCAACCCCCTCCCCGGCTATAAGATTTTTCAGACCTGAGCCGTCTCGCTTTTCATCAGGAATGTACCTAATCTCTCTTCTCCTTCCTCTCCTGCCAGCAGAGTCCAACATGGTCATCTCCCTCTGTTCAGTCTCGTGAATCAGGGATTGAACAGGGGAGTGAGGTAGTTTCCCTCTATTCTTTCGTATCTTTGCATTCAGCTAGAATACATGTCCATGGTTCCCCTTCCCCACAGATGGGGTGATTCTCCGCTTATATTCGTCAGTGATCTTAACCTTTCGCCATGCCCTTACTCTGAGTCATGCGAACCCCTGCCCAGTGAGTTTAGACCCTATTTTGAAGTACTGCTCCATCCTCAATTCAGATTTTAGCCCCGACTCTACTTCCAATGAAATCATCGCTCTGCATTGTGCAATTGTCTGCTGTCTATCCATATCCCTCAAGCGGTTTCTAACCCTCCTTTACGCGCTCTTTCTGTTCCCCTGCCCGTCATCCAAATGAAATCCAACCCTATTGTTTCTAATCTCTATTTTAATATCCTAACGTCAAGTGTTAACAATTATTCTTTTCCAATTTTTAAATTTATCTCGGTATCATCAATGTTCACTGCCTGTGCTGTCAGCAGTGTAAACAGAACACCATTAAAAATAAAAATAAAATTAATTTTACTTTGAAACATATTTCCCATGTGATGTATTCAGATTCAAATCTATTGATCCGTGAGTGATTCAACTGGACTTTTCACGACGCGACTGACTATAGGCTAAGCTTTAAACCATCACGTTTTTTTTTTTTTTTTTTTTTTTTTTTTTTTTTTTTTTCATTTTTCTTTCTCGTATTTTGTCTGCCCTCTTATTTCATTTCTCCTAAATCCTCCTCTTTTTTGTTTTATAACAAATCAAAACGTTCAAAAGGGGCGTGCAGTGTGGTATAGTGAGAACTTTATTATATTTCTGCTCAGATATTCATGGATTGCCGTGTGATAATCCTCCAATAGCAGTTCCTTTTTGGAACCTTTTTAAGCAGCCCTTACTAGTTCTCTTTCATTATATTTTCATGCGTCCAAGAAAGATGTGGTACCCATTGCATAAACAATTAATTTGCATATCTTTGAGGAAGTTTGGCATTATATCAGTACTAAAATTGTGATAACGACAAAATAGAGATAATATATTTGAATTTCACAAAAGACTACTTTGAGAACCCATTAATTTTTACTTCTCTACTGTTAAACTTCTTTTTTCCTTATGAAGTATACACTTTGATAAAACTAAATATGGCATACCTTTAAACCTTTTCATATGAAACAATTGAATATTTTTATTTGGTTGCATCTAAAGTGAGGTATCATGAACTTAAAGAGCTTTACCTCTCATGGGCACGGTAGTACAGCTGTTTCGTGCGTATTGAGGGCCACATTGCCTGTGAATCCGCGATTAGCACCGTGTCAGTTTTAGTTTATAATGACCAGAAGGTGATCTGTAATATACGACTTTGATATAATCTCTGCAGTTGATGGTGACAATATTTTAACTACTGCACCATATCTGCTTTATATTATTAAGTTGCTGTGATATACAATGCGCAGTTTAAAAGTGTACCCATCGTAGAAATAACATGACATAAAATGCAGCACAAACCTCAATAACCTCACACTGAGTTTCGAGGGCGTGTTGTTATCGCCTTCGTCTAAGTAATAACACACTGCCAAGAGATACCTGGTAATTATCAGCGTTGTCATTGTTACTTTTGTATATCAAAGATGGAGCAAAAGTATGAATATTTTCTGTTGTAATGATGTTAAAAACATCTGAAAGAGATTGCAGAAACGTGACAACGTTGCTTTCCTGAGCGAAGTCTGATGCATTTCATTTCTCATGCTCATCATATCAACGTAATACAAATAACCAGCTGCATAAATGTAAACTCGGTTTATAAATAAAACAATCATGGGCCTTACTATATATACATCTCTTGGCTACACCATGTATTGGAAATGGAGAAAAAGGGATATAGCACTGAAAGTAGATATCAAATTGCCTTTTCATTATTTTATGTTTATTACATATTAACATCCTGTTCTATCATTTAATTTATATATACAGTACGCTCAATTAAAAAGAGGACCATATAGTGACGAGTACATAAGTGTGCATGTTATGTTTCTAGTGGCAGCCCGGATACCTGTATGTTTACATTATTGGTGCAGCAGGTAGGGGATAGTATGAGAATAAACTCATTGGGCGGTTTCTCTGAATGCCGATGTGATAGCGTGAGATAACAATGGGGTTCAGATGAAGAACGCCTTTTTCTAATGAAACACTATTTTGAGACAAGTTTTACATACAGTGTCGTGCACGATTTGAAAAGAAAACAACCAGCCAAAAGCTGTGTCTATATAAATAACGGAATGTTCCTTAGGAGTTGCTAGGAACATGGTGAAACACGGCAGGTGAAATGCAGGAACATTTTAAATAGTTACCGTGTAACTGTGCCTGAACTTTAAGACGATCAAAACCTTTTTTTTTTTTTTTTTTTTTTTTCCCCTTAACCTGTGATCTACCGATGCCTTGAGTCTACGACTCCTTCTAAATTACTGTATGCCCAATTAGCTGGTCTGAACCTCGCGATCGAAATTATCCTTTCTTGCACATATATTTGTGTAAATAAACCAAACTACTAGGATATTAATAAAAATAAAAACAATAAAATGAAATTAAAGCATAGTTAAAATGTTCTGGGCTATCAGCAAAGTAAAATAAATGGAATAGAAGTACCAAAATTTGATGGATGAAAGAATAAACAACGATTGTTAGGTTAAAAACGAAACTATTTATACATACATATTTTTCATTTTAGAGATAGTACAATATTAGATTTACAAATGTTAAAAGTTGTTATGGGAATTTAAATGGGGATAGAAAGGGCCTAAATACCAAGATCTCAAATAATAACAACAATAATACACGTTTTTGTTACCTTTACAGGCAAACAACAAAGAACAGTAAACATTTAAGCACTTGGGAAAGACATCTGCATTTTAAAACACTTCCACAATTAACTTTTTTGCTAAAAATGCACTGCACAGAACGCGATTTGGGTCTTATTGTAGTATTGCAACAGACGTAGCCAGTGAATCCAAACTTCTTTGATTTTCACGCTTCTTAAGAGTTGCAAACGATTGGTGGAACAGTTAAGCTTTTGGTTCAAGCGTTTTATTCGTTTTTATTAGAGAGTTGCAAACGATTGGTGGAACAGTTAAGCTTTTGGTTCAAGCGTTTTATTCGTTTTTATTCGTAGTAGCATGAAACACAAAAGCAATAATAGTACTGATCGAACCCCCACACTGTTTGCATGTAGGATATGTGCTCCAGAATACGTAACACCCTGTGCCGAGCAACCCAACAATATGAATAATTATGCTTTGGGCCCAATATGGTGCCAGCTTTCTCCGGGCTGCCGCTGCGGTATTTTTGACACACCCAACTTATTTTAAAAAGTGAACATCGGTAACAATTATTGGTTACCGATATTTGATGTATAGTCTGGTCCCGTAATTTGTACGCTTAGTCTGACTGGGACGGAAAACATTAAGTGCCCCCGAATTGAGTCAGAATTTTCAACTGATTAAGCAGCTTGACCCAGCAAGGATACAAACCTGCACCCTCGGCATCAGCTATCACATGCACTGCTTTCTCCCTCCGTTTTGTTTCCGTTTTACTGCATAAAAATGGTGTTGATGTTGAAGGGCAAGATTTATTTACAGCTTAAATGTCAACGAGAAGTTCTGGCCTTCTTTCTGGCATGTTAGGAATTCTTTACAGTTAGGTCCGGTAACGCGATGAAATAACCTTGTGATGTAACGAATATGCCATCATAAATTGGTGCCTCTTAGACTCATAATATACTTAAAGGAAAATAAAAAGATAGGTGAGCGATAAATAATATTCCATAACAAACTCTACATGCTATAACAATGACAGGTGTCAGTAGTTCAGAGAAATAGAACGTTGAAGCTGTGCAAGTAATATCTGTGTAAAATGTAGCTCGAGAGAGAATATTTTATTTCAAATATGGTTTAAAGGTATCACAGTCACTTTGCGTTGAGGCAGGCATTGGAAAACTTTCTGTTTCACTATTTCAGTTTTACCGATTTTAAGAGATGAGGGGAAGTGACTCATAATTTACAGTAGTGATTGAGGAAACGTTTCTTGGCTAAGATGGTGATAAAGGAAGCCCGAGAGCTTCCCGCATCCTGCAAGAACACGTAACAATGAACAAAAAGTTCTCAGTGGGAGCCGCAAGCATATCAGAATGAAACCTTGTAGGAAAACGCTGGAAAAAATCAGCATTAGGGTCTCTCGTCAGGTTTCAGACATCGTAACAGGTGATCCAAACCCCAGGCTCTGAGCAGATGAAGAGGCCAAATCTGTGAAAAGCGAAATGCTTGCCAATTCCTTCTCAACAACGATCACGTCAAAACTGTGCTGGAAAATCTTCTACTAAGTGGTGTATATAGAAAACCCTCAAACCGAATGAAAGCAAAAGCTACCGTTTTACTAGTCATAATAGTTAACGTGAACTCAACCTTAGAAACACGCACAATAGCTTGCTGTTGTGTTTGATGGTTTGTTTGTTCTTTTTTAATTAGCTTTGCAGCACGTATAAGTGCCATGTAGTTTTGATTATTCTGTTATACTGGGTCTTTCGTGCTTTTGTCGCCCGTTTCATGGCATCTGGCGCGTCGGCAGTCAGAGCGGTAACTCTTGGCAAAGCGGATGTAATTCCGCGCAAGTGATTAAAATTTTCAAAATTACAACAGGAGTTGTTGGAAATGCCCTGATATTTTGTTTCAGTTCTATTGTATTTGTCCATACACTTTATTGCATTTACTGCGCACGATACACAAAATTTCTCGTCATGCAAGGGCTTATTGTATAAAATCAGGCATTTCTGTACTCCAACACTACTTTGCGTCGAGACCAGAACAAGTAAATGGAATCATGCCTCACCATAAAGAATGAATCAATTACTCTTAACCTTTCGTAACATGCAATTACAGAAGTTTACCTACGTATAAGGTTCGCTGCCTGCAGTTCCTAGACAACAGTAATCTTGTATGCTTTCAATTTTAAATTGACTCAACTGTGAAAGACGGACTGATATATGTAAATGACAATTTTATAAAAAAGATGTCCGAAATGTGTAGATATATTAGAACGTGTATATCAGTTAGAGAAAAATAAAATCTATATTTCGGGTCAAAGTTCGTTTTCAAGAAAAGGTCACTTACACATATGACTGGACACATACTTCAGTACCTGCCCAATGGCAGGCCTGATGGTATTTGGTCAACTGGTAATTCAACGTGGATAAGTACGAATTAAATTTGTTCTTACTGTAGATTTTTTATTCTGGCATCCATAAGATTCAGAAAATAGCAGAAAGCAAAGAACTAATACTGATGCAGTTTCATTTACTCCAACCCAAAATTGTCTCAAGCCGCATAGAGTGAGGCCGAATGGGACACAAAATTCACAAGGGGACACGCTGATGACCTGAGATGTTAAAGAGCGTCCATAAATAAACCAATATTCACAAGGGGATTCCTGACAGGATGCGGACAAAAAAATTCAAAACAGAAGTTCGGAAATGTACAGAAACATAGTAATTAGAATAAGCGTATCAATTATCAAAATGAATGTCTATGATTGGACAGTCATTCTGACAACACAGATGTTGAAGTGCACCCACTGCATCATGAATTGCAGTACCCCTTCTAGTGTCCTCCCTCTTGTTCCTGAAGAATGGCGAAGGCTTCATTGACTAATTGTTCAAGTATCTGCAGATTAGGCCCGGCCAGCACACACGACGCTTTTCATGCGCTTCTGTCGACCGCCATACAGTTGCTGTGTACATTTCCAGATATTTTTGCTCGTTTTCCTTGCAGGAAGTACTTCCTGAAGTGTGTCCCCGTTGTTCAGCCTTCCCTAACCTTTCTGTTTTCTTTTTAATATCTTAAGATCGTGCATTTGTGCAGCTAGACTTAATTCCGGTTAAAGTTTAAGCAAAGGTATGCTAGAGTTCAAAGCAAATCTACCCACTGGTACTTTTATTTTCATTTAAAATGCAAAAACATCTTTGCAACCTTGTTTTGTGCAACCTATAATATGTTCTTATCTTATTTTTCAATAATTTTTATCTGGATCCAGCTTTGAAATATCAATAATCTTTTATTTACTGTAATTAATTTACGAGGTTGCAAACGGTCTCTCAAGAATATTAATATTTTTGTGTTTGAAAATTAAATAAAATCGTTTACAATAATAAAGGTTCTACTCGCCCTTTGTACAACGGCACATGTTTGGGTTCTGTGATTTTTTTTTTCTTTTTACGATCCTATGAGATTGTCATTGAAGTACCAGATTTAGTTAAGAATGCATTTCGAAAATAAAATGGCATTTGTTGAGTTTTGTTAAAACGGCCCTCCTTGCACCGTCGCAAGTCAAAAGCAACGACGATTCTAATACAATATCTTGAATTCAGAAGCTATTCAGCGCTATATTCACTGTATTATTATAATTCTGATTTTTGTGTACCTGTGTAGCATGTATTTCGGATGCTGCTTTGCCTTCACCTGAACTGCTTGCATAATACACAATCATTATTTTCAAACAGATCCTTAAACTGCACTCACGCAACTGCTTTGACAGTAAATTCTGCATTTGCTCTAGGCTATTTTTAAAGATAGCTTTGTGATTTCATTAGAGTGAGACTAATGTTTTATAACTTGTGAACAGCACCCCCCCCCTTCTTTTAGAGTACGCTTTTAATACTTTTGCAGTAGATAGAATACAACGCATCTGCCGTATTATATCATTTTTTCCATTTTGTAATCTGTCAGCTGATCGATAACGCCAGGATTAGTTTGGTTGGCAGCCGTTGCGTGCATGACTAGCAGATGATTGGCGGAACACATGGTAATTTGCTTCCTGGTCACTAAGTGCCGATAATACACAACCTTCGTACGTGAGGTTGGCCGCTCTTGGCGTATAGTTCAGACAGCCGAGGCACGTGTTATCTCCCACTTCTTATATCCCTATTTCTCCGTTCATTCAAGGAATGATATATTTTGTGTTTTAAATGATGAAGTAAACGTACTCTAAAGTTTTGTTATTAAGGCTTTCATACTGTTACAATAGAGGTCCATAATTTTTTTTTTTTTTTCGATATGTTATTACAAATGTTGCAGGGAGGATAAGAGGTGGTTTTCAGTACACTTTCCCAGTGTACCTTCTCCCTTTAGAGAAGCTATATGGTTACTTGTAAGCAAATTTAGATAAACGGGATCTCTTCTCTATCAGACGCGATTGTAGGGCGAAGTCCCCAAAACAATCTCTGCAACGGTTTGCACAGGAAACGCAAGTTTCTCAAACTACAACTTCGAAAGCTACCAAACTGCTAAAATTGAAACATAAAGAGTCACTGTCGTCCAGAAATTCAACCATATTACGATTAGCGTCGATTATATTTCTGTAATTGGAATGCAGTGTTAATTGGACAACATGCCAAATTTCGTTGGAGTCTGCGCACTCGCGATAGACTGTTTGCCAGAGCCTACCGACCAAGCTCACACAGAAAGGCTCACCTCGAATGAATTTGTACTCCTGTCATCGACACAAGAAGCAAATATTTGTCATTTTATTTCCGCACATTTACATGTTCTTGAAACATAGCAGATTGATTACTGTGTTTATGTAAAGTACTATGGGAAGTAGGCTGAGGAGGTTTTTTTTTTTTTTTTTAACAACATCGTGGTTTTAGGACGAATTTAAAGGAGCACGGACAAGATCTGGGTATGCCGGACGGTACTTTCACGTATTTTCCAGGCTATAACCAGTAAGTGAAACTTGCAGTAGCTGCGGGTTGCAGCAAAACAAATGACTGTACTGTTGATGCCGTGTGTTGATAGAGGCACAGCGGGGTGCTGCAACGTGTGAACAGCTTGTGACCCTCAGGGTTAGCTACTCAGCACAAGACTCTTGCTGCTTTAGAGCCTACGTTCAGGATCATTACATTCTACCTAAGTTTGACTTCCAGATAGTTCAAAACCTCATTAACAGAAAGTTTGTTATATTCAATCCCAACTGAAATATCATGCATTAAAAGAAAATTTATTCACTTAACATGAGTTCCTGACAGATTTTTTTTCATCCCGAAGCTTAAAACAAACCAGTGGGTGATAAATTGATCATTCATGTAGATATAAGTTATCAAATTTATGTAGAACAACATTAAAATAACCGCCCTGAGTTTATTACTTCATTATTTATACAGACATTTATACCCAGATATACCAGTTTCAAGAAATGTCACATCGACTACGTAGAAACCTGTTTTTCTTCTTTATAATGTGAATTATTTCAGAGTTAATCAACTAAGAACTGTGTAATAAATCATAACGAACAAAAACAATTGAGCTGTTAGATCCGATATGGTTGCAAAGGCAGATGTTTTAAAATATTCTTTTGAACATTTCCTGCCAACATTTGCAAACCCTCTAATAAATGCGTTGCTTGATATCATTTCATTCCTCTTGATTTCAGCCACAGCTCTTTTTAACGGTGTTCTTAATATTGTTATAGACCCTTGTTGCATGTCATACTGCACAGTAGGTACTGTTACACTTTTCCTTTAAGAATAACTGGTTGCTTTACACTCCTAAATTTGCGAATTATTTTCCTGATCTGCTATATGCAATATATAAATCTTATATTACATTATGTATCACTGTGCTAGAAGAAATATTGCATATGTCGATTGAAAATGAATTTTTGTATCTTTCTGTATTCCTTATTATAGGTATCAAAAATAATGTTCTTGTGTAAATCCGTGAGATAGAAATTGGACAAAATGTCACGTACTGGTCTCACTACAAATGTCTCAACGGTAGAAAAAGTTACACATTTTAACAATTATTTGTTAATAAGAAAACTTGATTTTTTGCTTTGCCCTTTTTCTTTCTTACGAGAACTAGTCAATTAAGACTGAGAATGCTTCTTCTACTTCTGAAGTACACTTGGCATGTCAAAGTTGATAATGGCCTGTTTCGAGGTAGTCTGTATTAGTTGTATGCGCTTTGTTCAACGTGTCTGCCTGTCCTGGAAGACTTGCTGGAATTCCTTTTTTTGACATCGTCAAGGCAAGGCAAAGAATTGTCACACGTGGAAAGATCTTTTTCTCTCTTTAAATTTGTGGACAAAAGATATAACTTTCTGGTGGAAAGTTTGAAAAGGTACTTGTAATTTATTGTAAGGCTAACTTTGGGAAATAAGTGACTAAAGTTCATCAATGTGATCATTATTTTTCCCTAGTTATGTAAACTAGATCATGTTCTTTTTTAAGAAAAGCTAATTTGTAATTTACGTGGTATAATCATTTAAAATGTAAAATTTATCAATTTAGACAGGAAGATTACGGTTTTTAATAATGAAAACAATAGTTTCATATGAATATTTTAATCGATGTTTCAGCTAACAATTTAATTAGTGTTTACATTGTATATCGTTATATTAAATTAAATAACGTACGTTTAAAATCTACTACAGGCGTATTTTACTTGAAAACGCTATGCTAATAAAATAGGAATTTTAATTACCCAAGTGCATAATTAAGTGGTTGCAAAAAAAAAAAAAAGTAATTAGTTAAAATATTTATGCCTATTTTCAGTTTTTGAAAGCATGTTTCTTACTTTTTAGAACATATTTTGGAGGCCAAAAAAAAAAAAAAAACCATTTGAGTGCCCAAAAGTTCACTATCTAGTGATCACACTATTCCACCTGTGTTGTGCAAAGGTACACTAACAGCACACAAAATTTACATCAGATCTTCGCTGAAAATATAATTTTAAATTCTCAACTATAGAAGCTACAATTATATACTCATATTTAGAATATTAAGTTGCGTTACTCCCAATAGTGTAAATGGAAATGACTTTGGTGGAAGCGGTAGTTGCAATTTTAATAGTATTTAACGCCCGCTTTTACCACTGAGGCACCGCAGGCGGTGGACATTGGCGACACATGAGATAAAATGATAAATTGGAAAAGAATTTTTTATAAGGAAGGAAATGCTCCATGCCTAAATTTGGAATACCACCCCGACAGTGGCCATTTATCACTTGGAAAAACCTCAGTCAGGAAGATGCCCTGGTGGGCTTCGAACCTCAGATCTTCCTCTCCCGCTCATGAGACCGCGCCTTAACGAGCTCGGCCACCCGTAACGGTAGTAGTTGTAATATTACTATTAACAGTAACAATGTTGCTGGTAGATTTTAATGTCATAATAGCAATAATGTTATAATATTAATATAAATAATAGTAGTAATAAAGTGCCAGTAGTGATAATAACAGCAAGAATGGTAGTAGCAACATGGTTGAGGTGGGTGCGGCTAAAGTGTATTAGTATTAGTAATAACGGTGAGATTTTTTTAATAGCGTTACATCTTTCTCCATTTTTGCTACCATTTTTTTTTAATAATATTCAATTTCACACTCTCTCGCTGCTGCCTGGACAGAAGTTAAATAAGGAAAAGAAAATACCCAATGTGGCCTGGAAAAGACAAATTTCAAATACGGGAGAAGACAATTAACAAATATTGTGATTTATTCAACAATAAGCAAAAGTTAGTTAAAAGGCAAATAATGCTTAATAACCCATAATAAAGTATCTAGCAACATAATTTAAAGCTTGAAAAGTTAACTCAATACCACACATTATACTCACTTTTAAAATGTTAAAACATATGTCAATTATCTGTTAATAATCTTTAAATCTTCGTCTAAATAACTTTAGAAACATCTTTAATGTTAGCCTTTTCTGACAGCAACCTCAAATATTAGTACACAAGCTCCTATTGCAATTAAAAATCAGGAACTTAAAACAGCATTAAAACTTTTACAATATCATGAAATAATACCTTGGTTACTGGGGTCGGGCTAACGGAGAGATCTTCGGTCCTATCGATTTTGAATAAAGGCTAAAACTTGTATTGCCCCAGAATTGAACAGAAGGAGAAGCAACCACGCTATAAAAATTACGTCACGTTTTTTCTAGAAAGTTACTTGTCTATCCCAACCAATAGGAACAAAGCCTTTGTGTGTGGACAGAGTGAGAAGGGAAAGGGGTATTTGTTAGGTAAGACATATACAGGAATGCGTGTAAGAACGGCACAATGTTTAACACCAGTTTTTATATGGTGGCATAAAAATTTACAGTATCTAGTCATAATTATTTTATATATAATTAACAAGAATTGCATTAAATTTACGAACTTATATGCGATATAGAAGAAAGAAATTTAAGATAAATTCTAGTTGTACTGAATACCTATACACATTTTCGCTGGAAACCGGTGGAACAGTTTTTGTTTTAATTTAGTAAGTAAATAATAGTGTTATTTCGTAATTTATATTTTTGTTTTAAGATCTGGTTACCAGGTTATCTGGTACCTGTTGTAGGTCAGTACTGGCTTCCTTCATGTATGGGGATTTTTAATTATTTTAGTTTTATGTAGACGTTATATTTTACATGTTAAAGTGAATATGCTTATAGTATTTTTTACTTTCTTCTCCTATTTTTATTATAATTATTATTTTAATCGCTTTTTATTTTAGTTAATTTTAGAGCTAAATAAATCTGAACAATAATAATGTAACAAATGTAAACATGTACTTTTTCAAATAAAGAATAAAAGTTCTGAAATATATGTTGCGGCGTAGGAAACAAGGTATCGGGATGTAGTATTACAGATTTTTTATTTTATTTCGTTCATCTTTACCCACCACCTCAGTATATCATTTTTTATTATCTCTCCATACTTTACTTTGATGGCAATGATAATAACCATTTTATTGCCCGTTTAGGTTTGCTGATTTTGGTGTGAGTGCTGCGAAATGTTTGCCCTCATCACCATCCTGACTCGTAGCAGAATATAACGCTACCGCAGCCATATAGGCTGCATTGTTAATGCGCATAAACAAAATAAAGCTATCATCAGTTCTGGAAATAGAAACACTCTCTTCCTCCTCACTTGTCGCGAACTTGACGTCAACCCAGCTCTGTGAACGCTCATGCTCATGCGTTGCCGGCAGTATTCGGTTCTAAACGACAGTTCCTTCTTTGGTCATCAGTAAAGTAAAATAAATAGGTAACAAACAAGGTTGTATCATGCAGAAATAGCTGCATCATTGTCATTCGGTATACTGTAATTAGAATAGTAATGAAGTTTCACTTGCTCTGTTAGTAGCGTAACAGAGGCTGTTCACAGCGGTTATATCATTTTGCTGTTCATCCAGAAACATGCTAAGGATTTGAATTATCTGCTGTTGAGGAATTTTTAAGACCAACCAAGGAAACAGGCGCAGTAGTTGGATGATTTTAAATTGCACTCATTGGAGTTGTGAATAAATAAATAATATTATAGTACATATTCACCTTCACTCCATTGCTTTAAAATACAGCGTTTGCGTGTATAGTAGTTACTGGCAAAAGTAATATAGTGGCTAATAATGTCGTCATTATTTATATTCCATCCCGAAAACTATGAGGACTTTGCTCAGAACCCGCTTGTCTCGTGAACAACCGCTAATGAAATCAGGTTTGTTGACAGGCTAAATTGTTTCCTTTTGTAATGCTTTACGATTGTTCTATGCCTTAATGGTTTTGAATAAGAATGAGATTATTGTGCGGTTTCTTAGCTTAGGGTAAATGTGCCAGTTTTGGGGCAGTACCTACCTGTTCACAAGTAAAGTCACCGCAGGAAACACGGGGAACATAACTTGACCCATCTGAAATATCTAAATCACATAGTCACACAATATTCGTGACTTCGTTACAGCCATTTCCAATAACCCACTAACACATACCTGCTGTTTGTTTTTAGTGCTCTTTGCATACTTTCTGTAACTAACTCACAAAGCTCTCACCGGAATCTACAATTTATTTAAAACAGTACAGTTTTCATATTTGAAAATTGTTGCATTGTTTCATACTCTTTCTATGATGACATAAGTTAGCATTTGCTGCTTTGGGTGAACCATGTTTGCTTGTGCTCCCCTTGTCAACAATTGCGATATTTTGTTTTAGTGCACTGAAAAACAAACAACGAATATGTTGATGGGTATTGGAAATGGGCTCTAACGGAGTTCTGTTTTAATCATGGCATCTCTTGTTGCGAGTTTCGACATGTCATTTTTAGAGTTTTGATTGCGTTCTATTTGTCAAAGTATCGTTTCCTTTCCATGTAAGTAAACATGAAAATGACAATGAGTTCAGAGGACTAGGCTGCTGGATATATCATTAAGCATGCTATTAATGACTTGTGATCTGTCACGTGTCAAATAAATAGAAGAGTTTTCCAGAGCCCTACACTATTTTATCTTTACTTATCATTCGTTCACATTATTATCGCCAGGACACGGATTTTGATCATGGGTCATATTTTAACTGATATATCGTAGTCATTGTTAACTTAATACAAATCCCGAACACATTTCAATTTATTAGGGGAGGTATTTTTTTATCATTTATACTATTTTAAATGTTTATGTGTTTTTTCTTCAATTTTGGGTCATTATTTTGCAAGGGGGGATTTACCTGTCTCTTCTGTTATTCTCATGTCCAGTTTCTTATAATTTCATCATTATACATTGGTTTACATGTATTTACGGTTAATGAGTATTATCGGAACTTTAAATAAGCATACTTATTGAAACATTAAGAGTTCATAACTCATTGTGGATCTGAAAGATAAAGTAACTCCCGAAATGATTCCTGGTATGGTTAGAACAACCGAAGAAGCGTTAAAAATGTTCCAGGCAATATTGACCTATTGATATCGGGAAAAATGAAACCTGCTCTTAACAAGAATTCAATCTACAATTGTGTTAATTGCTAGGATGTTGAAGGGGAATATTTTAATAAGACTGGCTTTGAAAAGGATTAGAGTTTCCGCACGATAAGTTTGCACTTGGGATTCGTTATTATAGGGAAGAGAAAGCTGTTCAGTGAGAGAGAACATCCTGCGTTTGAGCACAACCTTCTTTTGCAGCAGTTATCGTTTCTATGTAAACATTAGTTCTGCACTGAGTGAGAAAAGTATGCGCGTGGCGAAAAAGTAAAAGTGTACCCCTTTTGTAAGTTATGTAAAAATGCAGTAGATGCGATATACAATACGATTTTACGGCAGTGATCCGAAAGGCCAATGCCATCGTAACAGTAGTAGAGAGGCTGCCTTCGGTTGAGTGCAGAGATATCGTGCGTTAGCTCTACACTCGGGGATTTAGTGCACTTGAAGTTGTTCTCATCGCATCGGTAGACGTTGAAAGGCACAAGAATAATTGACGTTTCTTTTGCTTCGAGAAAGGACTTATGGTGAACATCATCTACGTAATGCGGAATAGATAAGAATTGAAACCTGTACTCCGTACACGTAGATAATTGCACAATTTTTTCAGGAATATGCTCATCCGATAATGCATGTAACTGCCTAACAGATAAATAATTTTTGCTTTCCAGGTATTTTTCACTTACACATCGCGTAATTTCATAAATAATGACAGCTGCCTAACGTTTAGCTATTTTAGTCATTTCATCTGTTAAATGCTTTAATTTCTGAGATATACTTTCCTCTTTTTTCCCGAAAAACTCATATTTACTGTATATTACTTTTAGTATCTTATGACTCGTATAATTGTGTTTTGTGTTTCATTCTGTTGATATGTAGATCATGATATAAAGGTTCCAAATAAAACTGATGCGATGGTCCCTAGTACACTGGCGCTGAAACCTAGCACTATAATTAAGTTTCACTAGCTACATAATTTTAGTTTTCAACAAACTGAATAGAGATAAACGATTTCAATTTATTTCTATACTAAATAGAATAATGTTCAATTTTGTATTTTAGCCTACAATTTCATTAACTGTATGTATTTTAAAATATTTGTCCAAGAGGGACATGTTAGGAAGTTAATAATGTTAACTTATAAGAAAAACTAATTACTAAAGACATTGAAAATATTTCAATTATCGAAACATCTATTTCAATCAGTTGTAGCTCAGAGATAATATTCCAGTATTTTTATTTATCATTATCATAATCTCAATTTTAAGCTAATGCCTATTGGCTGCCCTTCGTGCGTTTGTGATCTAAATAGAACTTATTAAAGTTCATATCGATACTTCTGTGCACGGTAGATAGAAACCTACAATTTTGAAAGGCTACATATACTATATTTTTAATGCTTTTTTCATATCATGTACCACTTTTATTTTGTTTCCCAGATAAACTCATCGGAGTTCATTGCACCCACGGCGTTAATCGAACAGGCTACTTTGTCTGCAGGTAAGAATGCTTTTTGTATTATCCTGACAACTACTGCTTGTATTGGAACATTTACTTAGTGATAGATGGGGAATGTGGTGTCGTTAACCGAAAGTAATCAATCGTCTTGGAATAATATAGAATTAAAAAAAAAAACATTCATATACACTGTGACAATGAACTATACCGAAATAATTCCAGAGAGTGTAGAAATGTCGAACATAAGCAATTTGAGATAAGCCACAATGAAACATATAGCAGTTTTAGGGTGAAACACTTGGTTTAGAATGTCTTTAAAACTGTCTTGCGAGCATAGAAATATCGATTTTCCGCAGCTCGTTATCAGTGTTTTCCAAATTAAATGTCATAAAAGTCCCTGAAATCTCGAACTAATCATTTTACAGTGCGACACTGGACGTTTATTAACTGCCTATGTGGCGTAATGCATAGCACAAACGCTGATGTTCCGCAGGCCGAGGTTCAATTCTTGTTATGCCGTTGAATTTTTATTTAATATGAAGTGCTGCGATACCTATAATAATTATGAATGACATTAAGTAATCTTTGAATATACGGCACCCATCTTGTTAAGATTACCCATAATTCTACCTTTTGTAAGCAATGATTGTAATTATATGAATTGATATGTTAAGATTTATTGACAAAATGAAACTTCAACTTAAAACGTAGGCTGAAAGTTGTATTATTAGGTCCTGGTCAGAAAACGGGAGGGGGAAAAAAGTGATGAAGGATACTAGAACTCGAAAACAAATGACTGACTATTCGAAAGTTAATATCATAACCATGGCGCCGGAGTAACACGTCCAGAAACCTCCCTTCATTATCATGTGTTATGCTTTTGAGGAGTTATCTTCATTAACCAGTGCCGTACTGGCACTTTAGAAACTTATAACTATAGCTTCGAAAATTGAACAGATATCCCTTAAGTTTTCTCTCTCAAATTGCTTATATATACGACATTTCTACACTCTGAAAATTATTTCTGTGTAGTTTATAAACACCATGCATATTTAAATAGTAATGTGTGCTTAAACTGTTCTTTTTTCTTTCCTTTTTGAACAATTGTACTAAAGCCTTAAGGTAGGATATGATGTAAAGGTAGCAATCCTAATGCATCACAAATAATGACAGTTTGTATTTCTTTGGTTATAAAATATTTCCATTTTCAGTTTGCAGAAGGATGCATTACATTGCTTCAAAATACCCTATTTTATATCAGTAATTTGTTAATATACTATAATAATACAGGGAATAGTGCCGATATACCCACACTTTATTTGATTTATTTATATGGTTTATTTAAAAACGCTGAGGTCATTAGCGTCCCGTGTAAAACGGCCGATAATTTTTGTTTAGAGATCTCTGTTTTCAAACTTGAGGTTATTTTATATATCGTAAATCTACGGGGAAACATGACCAATGGCTTTACTTCCCTTCCGTAGGAATCCATATTCAGGAATGAAGTCATTATAAAGTCATATGCTCAGGCAATATTTCTATGGTTTTTCATTAAGGCTGTGTAGGATTTATGAAAAATGTATCCCTTGATCTCTGGATCAGTGGGTAAACATGCACTGAAATTAGATTGTTATAAACATGCTCAATTTCAAGCCCCCCCCCCCCCAGTAGTGCTCTTTTAGAAATGAAAGTACATTTGTGGCATTTTCGTATTTATGTTTCAATTGTGCAGAAGTGTTATTATTAGTGCAAAAGTAACACAAATATTTTGTTACCTGTATATATTCACAATAAAAGAATTTCTCATATTGGGCTTGTAATATACTTAACATAGAAATTTTCATAGTTCAAATTCAAGTATATACTGTTTATGTGTTGCAGTTTTACAAGGCTCTTTTCGTTTTGATTTCAGTTATATGATTCGCCGTTTAGGAATGACTCCTCAGGATGCAATTACAGGTAATATAACTAAGACAAAATGGATAAATTGTAGTTTGGTACTTTTTGGTACTTATATATAAACCATAAATTGTTCACATTTTGGCTCTTAAACTTTACAACATTTTATAACAGTTGTTACACATTGCATTTTAAATAAACTGCAACAAAAGGAACATTTATACCATGTTGTTTGTTCTGCTCAAACGATTTATCTATCTCTTGCATGGTATCTTGGGAAAGTAGCTACGTCTTTCGAGTTCTGAGCAGAAATGCAATATGCTGAACTGTAGGAGTAATATCGGTACATGCATTATTCTCTTGCTGATTTTAAATTTAGTTATTAATTTATGCATGATACAGTTTTTTTCATAAAAACATATATTAAAAAGTTTAACTACTTCAACTATTGGGTGATTGTTATTGGCAACAGAAGAACTGCATGTACAATGTTGAAATGTATTATTTTATATTACAAATGTCTAAATTGGATTGGATTGTCTTAATTGGATAAGATTTTATACATGAGGGCTCCGCTCTCTTTTCCCATGCCGTGCTTGGAAAAAACACATACGTACACTTCAAAGTAGTAAAAGATTTTTGAGTATCTACAGACATTAACAAAAATTAAGTTGGACATTAATTAAATGGGGATAAACTTTCTTGGGATAAACGCGCCCAACAGTGGAAAGAAACAAAAGGGGGGATAAACAAAAAAGCCGAGTTGCGCCCATTTTTTCTTTTTACTTTCAATTACATTACAATAAAAAAATATTACGAGAAAATAGCCCCCCAAAAATAGAAGGGGAACGAACTGCGCATAATTTAGTGCACAACAGAGATAATACAATTAAAAAAAAAACGAGATAGAATCAAAATAATGTACCATAACCTAACCTAACAGTAAACTAATAGAGATCAAACCATATATCCAACATTTTCAAATAATTGCTTTTTCACCATATTGTCATCTTTTATTGCGTAATTACTTTATTTTTATTCTATAGACCCTGAAATACACGTTGTCTGTCTACTTGAATTGACCTTTGAAGACATTTCCTCCGAAATTTTGCATTTACATCACAAGCACTTACGCAACCTATGCACATACTATTATTCACCGAAGGGGTCATATACCTTTTCCTCACTAATATTTTAAGGCTGGCCTAAATCAGTTCAACGTGATTCAAGTTGCAATGCCATGGGAATAATCTAAGTATTTCGTGACTGCGAGACTTTGCAATTTCACCCATGACAAACTGTTTGTGTAGGTTTACTGTTTAATAATTTCTGAAAGTATCGTCTTAACTGGAAGTGGATTTGGGAGGTTCAAATTATAGTCTTGCATGGAACTTACTATGTCAACCTTTGTGGTGTACCTAGTGAGAATCCTAAGTTTTAGTCGAAAGTGATAGTTTCCATTGTTTAGAACTATTGCACGTTTGTTTTATATGGGAAATTCACCAAAAAGAGCCAACAAGCTAGCTTTCAAAGATACGAGATCTGCATTCATCTCATGCGAATGGCGATTGAGTCGCCGATGTTCTTGGAGATCAGATTCAGACACTTAGAAACCCAGACCTACTGCGTGAGATATTATAAATATATGCAAGATATTGCAACACTGCTGCTCGGTCCACATGGAGTTGAAATGTATGTGCCACTATTTAGCTTGTTTTCTCATTGACTACAACACTCCCGCTTGCTTATGTCATTGATGAGGATGCACTGGAAGGTGAGTTGTAAATGCACCCAAGCGAGCTCTCAAATCAAAAAGGAGTTAACGTTATTTTCGCGGCAGTAATATCTAAGCTTATGCCTACCCAGTCCATGATAGATCTTCATCGAAAGCATCACTAGGCTGAATTCCTTTGAGAGGGCATCTTTCTCCATGTCTCCAGACGTTTATAACCACCTGAATCTTGTAAGGAGAAATGGGACACACCAGAGAATAACACAGACTACTGGTGTCTTTGATTGCCAATGAATAAACTGCTTAGTCAGTATTCAAGATCAGAAACAACCTCTCTTAATGTTTCTCACAGTTTGGTAACTAATTCATACCCATGAGGCATGCTGCAGATTGCCTGTAATTCTTGTACAGTAGTATAGGTTCCATAATTATTGTATACAAGGAAAGTGATCCTGTGCTGAAGTTGTTTTCCTTTGTTGACCTACTCCATAGTTTAGCTCTTGAAAACATTTCCACAGTTCCTGTATGTAATCTTAAACAACAAGTATTTTTGCAATATATCACTGAGAATCAACCTAACTACATGAGTGACTTCATTTGACAAATGTCGCTCTCGTTGTCTGCCAGGGTCTTCACAATCAGCCATGCCATGTAGCCTGAGATGAGTTATGAACCCACGTTGATGCCAAATCATGTGGTGGTTTGTTAGTGGCCCCACTTTGGTGATGCCAAGTTATGAAGAGGTTTTGGTTTTGGTGTGTGATTGTTTACGCTTCGGTGACAACAATTTCTCGGGAGACTATTCCGCTATTTTATTGATTAGTACTCAACAGGACTGGGAGAGGAGACAAGTAGTATAAATAACCACAGGATAAGTATAATATATATGACAATGTATTATGCTCAAGATCTTTCGCGTCCTCTGGTGTTTTGCGTACGATTGAGTTTATCTACATCGAGTATTAACTTAGGTGCCGTGATTTCCACGGCTCGCAGCATGTAGGCTTTAACAATGAGTGAACGCGTCGCTGAAGAATGCAAGGATTCAAGATTAGTGTCGCGGCCTGTAGATTTTAGAACTGAGTCTTGCAGCGTGTAGAGCAGACAAGTGCGTCAAACTTCGTCTCGCCGCGTGTAAAACTTAACAGTTGAGGCGCCTCACCGCGTGTAAAACTTGCTGATGAGTATCATTGTCCCCTCAGAATGCGAAACTTAAAATGCGTGCGCCAGCAGAGCAAACACCTCCTTATGTATTAAATTCAAATTTAGTAATCGTTGGCTTGACGACGCCACAGGGCTTCACTCAAGCAAGCGTACGTCTCGCGCCTTGGTTTAAAAGTTCAAAATAACGATTGACTGGTTTAAATTCACTTGCCAGGACGTGAGAAAGTTTACACCTTTTGTTGATCCTGGTTAGTTTAAAAGCTAACTGTACAGCCTCCTCTCGGGTTCAAAGCCCTAACGAATGTAAAAGTCCTTTTCAAAGTTTGGTTACACTTCACCCTCGGGTTTACTGTTGCCCTTTGTATAGAGTTTATGGCCTCTTTGGCTTTCTAAGCTACTGTAAACAGCAAACACCAGATAACTGTCTCTTTTGTCGAGGTACAATTCACATGTTAAAGTTAATCATATTATGCACAAATATACATGCATGATATCTACATTACTATAATATCACGATTACGTTTGCACACATATTATATTATATTTATATTTCCGTGGGAGTGGGCAGCAAGAGCTATTTCAAATCACTACCAAATATACAGGCCAATATTCGGCGCACACATTGATTTGTATTTCTTGAAGTCCTCAGATGTCTTTTACAACGACAAATAAACAGGTGATGGTGCTAACATTTTTGGAAATAAGATTGTTTCAAATTAACTGTAAAAATATCGGAATATTTGTACATGCATTCCTCTCTTTGAAATGTAACGTTACATCAATGATTACTTTAATATTTATGACAGTGTTTTATACATGCTTCGTTATTATTTTGGCTCACATACACAAAACCTTTGGTATTCTGTGGAAGGTTTAGCAGGTAAATGTGATAAAATACATTCATGTCCTTGCAGATATCTGTCATCCTTAAAGGAGCATCGAGGCATTTTTATTTTGCGAACAGAGATGCTGGATTAGCTTATTTGTGTAGGTAATTAATTATTGTTTATATTAGTTAAAGTGTCATCAGTGACATAATGAAGCGTGTTGTTGCATTGGGACTCACCCGGTAGCGAGGTAATTAGCATTCTATGATTACCGCATATACCAGATGCCTATCGCCTGTCGAGTGAGTGTTAAACGCGTCGTGTACTACATTGTTCATTTAGCTTTATGAATATTCAGTTGATATTCGATACAATGTGATGAATGGTTATATCCTGATTTATGTTTCACCCGGAACATCACACCAGAATATTGTGCGAGGACGGTCGCACCGCTTTTGCATAATTGTATTCTCTCTCTTTCGGACTTTATTGAGGCTGCCTCCGCGTATGAACAAAGCTTTTCTCTGTAGAAGTCTAGAGATGATGGGTATGTGAGAAGAGAGCAAAAAATGTAATTATATTTGAAGGAAGGTACAGTGGTTTAGGAAATTAACCAACAGGATATAGAGTCAGAATGAAGAGAGAAAATATCACTTAGTTTAGGCAAACGAAATCAAAAAATCAAATAGGGCAGGAATGTGTGTGTGTGAGAGAGAGAGAGTTCTCAAAATAGATCGGGTCTGGCATGGATTAGGCTAAAATGACTTGTGCATCTAGGTACAGGGAGTATGCGCCTTTTGCGGAGACAAAGAAAACTGGCAGCATACTCTACTGGACTGCCGAGGTACCGAACAGTGAAGGTTCACTGCTCATGGAGCTAAGTTTACTGAATGGAATAGTGATAGGTTAGTATGTTGGGTTCTATTTGCAGAGTAAGACGACTGGCCAAAGTTTGTCCTGTTATATGCGTGGCATTAAAGCTCTTTGACGGAAAAGACGTGCTTTTTGAGTCTGAATATTTGTGTGTGTGGGCGCAGGCTTGTGGTTGAGTATGTAAATATATTTATAAATAGAGTGTGCGTACGCGCGCATATTTAAGTGTTTGTGCTAAAGTGATAACTATAAATGTATTTGTTTTGAAATGCAATTGCTTTTCTTTATAATGGATAGCATTTACTGTCGAAAGACCCATGCGAACGATGCTGTAAAAGTAATGTTTGTAAATAATGAGCAATAAATGTAGATTATTAATAGACAAAAGTAGAAGATAATCGTAACGGTTACAGTTTTTATTTTTAACATCCCTTTCCGTAAAATTTATGGTCACTTTCGTATATACAATATAAATAAGTAGTTCATCTCTTACGAACTATGTAAACCAAAAAAATTGAGCGCGGAATTACTGTAGTGATATTAAGAAAACCATAGCATCCTCATTTAATATCAGCTCACATGGAGTTTACATGGTCAAATTAAGTGTTGGTTAAGATAATAAGGACCCGACACTTGCCATCAGAAGCACCCGCAACGGAGGGCCAGTAGGGAAAATTACTTTATTTAAGCACATAGCTAAATATTCGACTCAACTAGAACTGTCCAAAAAATTACCATCCATGAACATTTTAGATCACCCAAGACATTATTAACATTTTGATATACTAAAGAGAAAATGCAGAATCTGAATTTACAACAATCATGAACACTGTTGAAAGTGTGTTTACAATTCTTAGACAACCGCAAGTTGCTCAACAACAGATGCATTGAATATTATAGAAATATTTTTATCCTCTATTTGGATTCTCTGATACAGATTTAAAATATAACAATTTCAGAAGAAACGGGAAGTTTTGACATTTTGACATTTTCGCTTCCCAAATTACTGACATTCTAAGTGCTATATATTTCATCAGAGTAATAGAAAATATAAACAATTTGCACGGAGATTTAACAGATATCTTTACTTAAGAAGCAAATACTTAGCATTACAGCTGAAAACTTAAAGAAATTGAAATGAAAATTGCCAAATTAGACCTGATTGACCTACTAGATTAATCCAAATTTCTGCCCTCTGTAGCATCTTAAATGTTTCCTGGAAAGATATTTTCTTTCTAAGGATCTGTTCACATTTTAAAGTGTTAAAGAAGAGCTAATAACATTTGTCAAAGTGATAATAGACTTAATATTTTATAGGAAAACTCCTGGGCTTGTAGACCATGGGGGGGGGGCTCCTTCTTCCCCAAACATTTCGTCTACTTCTGCGGTAGACATCTTCAGTGGCAGGGACGAGGTCAAAGTGTTCTGGTGAATGTCTTGATCGTGACTGTCATCTCAGTGGATTATAAATGGCATCAGTTCGTTGAAAAAAATAATAATAAAACAAAAAGAAAATTACTTTATTGGAAAAATGACAGATTTTTACTGAAAGAGCCATTATGAATTCAGTTTCTGTTTAATTAACTCCAAAATGGAATTGTAAACAAAGCATTTTTTGCGATTTGTTGTAACAAATATAATACAATATATTCTTTCTTGTCTTTAAATGTGTCAAAAATATATTTTAGATTTCAATTTTTCCTTAGGCTCCTCCTTACATTTAAACAGAATTTATGAATAATGGAAGCTATAATAAAGATAAGTAATAATGAATGCGTCATAGATTATGGAAATTCTAATTATTGTACACCACTTAGATTGTTATAACATGTCAGTATAAACATCCTTAAAACACAAAGCAAAACTGAGAGGTTTACAGAATGAGAATAGAATTCCTATTTGTGTGCTCCTGTTGAGATGAAAATCTGCTAGCTTGCCATAACTAATATTTCATAAAATTAGCTGATGTAAATTCTCCTTTCAAACTTTAGATGAAAAGTTAATTGAAATGTTCAATGGTTAAGTACCTCTCCAATACACCAGGCTTTTTAGCATTAAAGCATATTAAAGAAAAGGAGTATACTCAATATTCTTGAAATCCAGGATACTAATAAATTCCACGATAGTTCAACATATGTACACAACAGTATAGCACAAGACGGAGTGGGTTGTGTGAGAGAATAAGAGTGCCATAAACTACTTTCGAGTTTTAAGTCTAAAAAATGCACTCTTTAACAGTAAACAGACCGAGTCAGATTTTCAATTTGGCCCCAGAGCCCAACAGTTTCCTTTCTTAATACCTGGTGGTAATAAACTACATCGCAGTAATTTCAGAGATTGTAGAGGGATCTTAGTCAAGCAATTTTAGATAGGAAATTAAATTATGATCCATCAAGAAAATAAGTGGTACAGGTGGAACAAAATTTATGGTACAAAAAAATAATTATGAAAAGAATAACCACATTCCTACATGTTTTTTTTTTTTAAACCAACAATGCATTGTCACATCTGCTATAGGAAAAGATATGAGGGCATAACTCAGATGGTAAAACTTAGTTGAAATTTGAGAGTTTTTATTACAAAAGGTTTATTGCTCAATCCAGGCATACTTAGACTTAGTCGGGGCGGCTTACAATATCACAGAATCATCCTACCCTTTGGAGAATGTGGCAGACGCAACTTGGTGCTTGGTGTCCTGGTTTGGAGCGCCTCTGTGACCACAACCCTCCAACTCATCCCCGTCAGCGAAACAGCAAAGACGCAGGAGAGGGAGAGAGAGAGAGAGAGAGAGAGAGATACCGCACGTCTTCTATAAAGGATTTTAATCTTACGAAACTATGGCAAAATTATTACCTATCTCGTAACCATTGCCAATCAAACACAGAAGCGACTCGCGAGTGTGCTTGCGTCCTGACGTTGCTATTTCTCCACCGCCAGGGAGTTCGTGTTACAATTCCACACCGCGCTAACGTAGTTTTCTGTTTTGCTGACCCCGCCAATGTCACGAATATCTGCGTTACGAAGACATGGCTATTTATTACCTCCGCTAACAAAACTCATTATGAAATATTTTAAATTATTTTCCCACCAAGTTGCGTATGTGACAGTACATACTATGGAAATCGCGTCGATATTAACAAGCCTTCATTTCTTTAATTAAAAAAAAGGTGATAAACTGCCTAAGTATGTGGCTGCAAGTTGTCAGTCACACAAATGTCCGTAGAATGTCTGCAATTTCAGCAAGAATGACAGCTTGCAGTTCCCCAATTGTATGTTGGTGAGTTGGAAATACTGTATTTCTGCTTTGAGATAGTCCCAAAGAAAGAAATCTAAATTGCAAAATGAGTCGTTCTAGAAACTTTTAACAGTCCTGCCACATTTCTACAGCATGATTGCATACCTGAGCTGACTAGTAACTCATTGCAAATGAAATGGCAATAGCCCTGTAATAAACGAATGCGCCGTCATGTAACATTCCGCTGTGCTGGGTTTCCAGACGTATATAAATTTGGTTCCACCGTAGTATTATGATAAAAAAGTTGAAATTAGACGCTGATAAATGAGCGTTAAAAGCAAAATGGGGGTAAACATTTGTCTTAGAGTGCTATCAAACGTACTTTTCGAGCATGGAAACTCCAATCCTCAATAGCTCATCATCAGTATTTTCAAGATTTAGTGCTATAAAAATCTCTAAAATCTCCGAGTAGATATGTACGATACGGAACAGCGGACAACTGATTTATCGTGTTATCGGATGTAGCTTAGCGGTTTGTCCTCCAGCCCGTGGTTCCCGGGTTAAGGAAGTGGGGCAAGGTACGATATGTTATGGCTGATTCATTTCCCTGTTATCGCTGCAGATGCCCAGGCGTAACTGCATAATGAAAACATTATCTCATTACTGTTAATTTTGTAGTTAGCAGCGTTAATTGTCAAAGCTTAATAAGGCAAAAGGCATTCACTTTGAATGACGAGAAGTAATTAAGAAAGTTGTTGAATGTTGCGCTGAAGAAGCTACGGGCAGATCTTTAAAACGTCCTCTAAGTTAATACATAGCAAGACATGTTTATACAGGAGTTTCTGAAACCCCAATAAACGCATACAGGTGAAACAGTATTACCGCTGAAAACAGTATGCTAACTACAGCTGAAAAAAGCAGGAAACAAGACCGACGCATAGTTTTGATGATTTGGACAAATATTTATGCTTTTGAAAAGTGTGTTCCTACATTAAATAAGTTGCTTCCTATAGTATGAGGAAAACATTCATTTTCTGTAAGGGTGAAGTAACTATGAAAATTGATTTCAGAGTTAAGTTTTCGTGGAAGAAACAATAAAAGAAAAGAAAAGCTCTCATAGAACGCTCTCACATCGCGACTTGGCGACACGAATATTTGGTGAAGAAAAAACATACGCGATAAAGTGGATGAAACATAGAGTGAGCGAAAAGGGCTGATCATAAATTTCTACATATATAAGATATGGGTTGGTAGTAAGTGTTTGATAAGTGCTGACAACGGGTTGATAGAATGGACGAAACGTTTTCTACATTGATGAGATATGGGTTGGTAGTAATTTTAATTTTGTGAGTGCTGAGGCTCATTTAGTAGACGAAACTTTTTCTACACAGGTGAGACTTAGGTTGGTACTCCATTCATTTTTAGAATGGGTCCTAACGTAAGCAAAACAAAACTAATTGCATCTATCAGCAAAAAACAAGTTCTGTACACACTAAACCAAAAATAAATAATAAGCTAATGGTATACAATTTAACACATTACTATATAGCATGAGTTACTTTAAATGGACCACAAGAAAAAATGATAAATAATAATTGAGATTACTTTATTGAAACTTCTTTACGTGTTCTATTATGAGAATTCAATAGTGATGTTGACAATGCTGTTCATTGCGATAGTGGAATACTTTTCTACAAATGTATAATTGTTTTCTCACCACTAGTTAAAATATTACTTCTTTTATGTTTAATAGCTATTGTAATTGAATTTTCGCTATTAATGTGCCATTTTGTTTTACTTAATCAACTTTGATTTTATTCTGATAAGAACGAATAATAACTTTTAGGATGCCGTGAATTTTTATGAATGTGAAATATTAAATTATTTTATGTGTTATTAGATTTTGTTTCCCATTTTTACGTGTAAACTGTGCACTGCTCTTGTGTAAGTAGAATGTCGTGCCACATGGTTGATATTCATATTAAAATCCATTCTAAAGATGGAAGGTATATAGTTTATCGAAAACATACACAAACAAATTGAATAACATACACAAACAAATTGAGCAATAATACGGTTTATATAATGCTTATATATCGTTTATATAATGTTTATATATCGTCTTTCATTCTCTTAATGTGATAATATTTCAAGTAGATAACGGTTTGACTTGACTCGGCAATACTAATGAAGGCATAGTATAACGAAATCCGCAATGATAGACAATGGTTCAAAGGAGATTAGTGTTACAATGCTATGAATAAACCAGAAGTTTTATAAAACGTATAGAGCAGCTGTTTAAAGTGGATGCATTTTAAGTCACGCAATGATTTGTTGGACGACCTGAATTGTAACAATAGAGTTATCCCTTCAAGTATTTCATAGCATTTCGCTAGCGACAAAAACTGATTGACATAGTTTCTGCAAACATGTAGATAAACTGAAAAGTGAATTCTGAGACAGGAATGGTGTTGTATGCTTTGTCTTCTAGTAAAAGTTCTTCAGCTCTGGGAGACACAACACTTGTTTGAATTGGGTGATTTGTTTTTCACTCTTATCTCCGCAAACTGCTTAACGAGCTTCGAGTTCTG
Source organism: Metallyticus violacea (assembly GCA_030762175.1). Taxonomy (NCBI): domain Eukaryota; kingdom Metazoa; phylum Arthropoda; class Insecta; order Mantodea; family Metallyticidae; genus Metallyticus; species Metallyticus violacea. The sequence continues at coordinate 78,287,121 of CM060842.1, read as the reverse complement.
CATTCTTCATGCGTGACTTCAGCTGGTAGATAGATACAGAGTCTATCCAAATAACTGTGTGGCTTAATGGATAAGGCAGTTTAACTTTCCTCATTACCATTTAAATGCATAGTTATATTTTACTGTATTTATTTTAAATATTCAGCAGTAATTTTGTCCTTAAAAGTGCAAAGTTTATCTAACAGGTAAGCTTTAAAACAAACTATAACACCTGCAAAAAACGATAAATAAAAATAAATTTAAAATACTGTACGAAGGTTATTTAAAAAGTTTTAGGAATGAAGCAAATAATGATGGAATAGCTTTTTGATTGTAGTTTCAAAAACTGCATTTCGGATCCTGCGTAATATTTTTTTGTTTTATTTATTAATTTGTTTTGAATTTTGTAATGAAGTATGCTTATGCATAAGATGCAAAAGAAAGGGGGGAAAAAATCAATTAGACTCGAACTCTATCACGGTGATCCGCTTTTACTTGACGTAAGTATATCGACTGCTCCATAGAGGCAGGCTGTATACTTTCCGTTCATTATTCTGAGCAATCATTTGAAATAGAAGTTTGTATTGCATTAGCGGTAATGAAAACTTTTATTACAGCTCTTATTTTATAAGATTATACGCTATTAATTTGTACCAACAATGAATTTTAGCAAAAAACATTTTATAAGACATTATATATCGATAGCTGTGAACAAATGCGGTGACATTGTTCACATGTTTATCATCATTTATCTGCATAAATTAACACCCACCCCCGTTTTATCCTGCAAATTTGTCAAAGTGGAATTTCTGATGGCTCTTTAAAGAGAGAATTACGACTTGTCCTAGAGGCACATGATGCCGAGTTATAGCTCACTTTTGCATGTTGTTGAAGCCCTAGTATGGGACATGTGTTTGGTATATAGAAATAGTGTTTACCGAAGTTAAAAGGCGGTGTTAGGACGCGGGCCACTTCAAGCTCTTGTTTTATTGGTTTTGGAAGCAAAGTCTTAGCACACCTTCACGTACGCAAGAAATTTTATCAATATCAAATTTCACTGTGGTATGCAGTCGCTAAGCCTTTTATATTTTCCGAAAACAAAAAGCATCTGTTGAAATACTTGTTCTTCATGTCCAGTGGGAATATGTTTACTTGGCTCTCTTCTTTATGCACTTGACTCAAGCCTTTTCTGCCGAAAGATCTCAATGATTTGAAATATTTTTATACCTTTCCCTTAGTTTATGGTTTTGAAATTTCATCATTTTTATTTAGTTTATAATGCTTAAGGTTAAATAAAAATGAAAAGAAATAGAACGTTTTATATGTTTATTGAAGTTAACTGAACAATATAGTATAAGCGAGTCTAATCAAAGCAGCTTATGATCTATATAAATATAAATTAAATATTAAATCATTATTTATTTGGAAAAGAGGAATCAGACTTATAAACTTTTTGTCTCCGCCGGAATTTGAATGATGTATCTTCAGCATTCTTAATTATGATACGCAATTAGAATGAGAAACAAACAAACAGTAAATAAACAGTTTAAAAATAGGAAGAATGGTATTTACAGATATGAGTGGAAATTACTTACTATTATTTACAATTACACTAGTTGTTGTGATCTAACTAGAAAATAAATTACTTATAGCTTCTCGCACTTTTGCTGGGAAAATGTCCATATTCAACCAATTAATGGTATTCCAAATAATCTCAGCATTCCAATTAACCTCTACTTACCATTAAATGCTTTTCTGAAAACACGTTTTTCTTAGGTATTTCCAGTTGGTGCATTCGGCCAGAATATGCACCCATTCCTCAGCTTTTCCACGAAATGGACAGATTCTCCTACAGAACTATCCGTTATTTTTTTAGCCTTCCAATTACCTAATCTAAACCAGGACATTCCTGATCTTGCCTTTCTCCCTAGAACGAGCATATATGCACATATATCTCTTTACCCCAAGTTAATTTAATTTCATTCGATGGGCTCAAAGAGACTTTCGTTTACACTCTGCCTCGATTTCCTGCATGCTGATATTCTCTAGCCTTGTTCTAACTTTCTTCCATACATTTTTATTACTTTCATTGCCTCATTGTCATATTGACCCCAGGCATTTCATATAAGTCCTCTTTTTATCTCTGTAGCCCAAACGTTGGCGCTATATTTTGTATCTAGTTTCTATATCTGAATCTACTACCCTGGAGTCCTCCTTAAGGTTTGCCATATTGTGAGAGATTTATTCCTTAAGAGGTCACACATTATGCTACGAGTACATTAAACCCAGGCTTGTAGTTTAACCTCTCTTTCAAACTAGCCGTGTTTAGGACTTAGTTGGAAATGAATACTTGTTTTTGAAATCTGATTCTTTCTTTAGTTAGTGAAAGAACTACTTCTATATTTTTTATCTATTTGGTGAAATTCAGAAATCCTAAATTATATAGTTCAATAAAATGAAAAATAATAATCTCATAATATGGCATATTTGACCAAACCTAAAAATTCCTTTATCTCAAAACGTGCTTTAAGTGACTTTGCCTGGGCATCGTGGAGTTGTTTTCAGATGTGATATGGTGTGCAGTTTCAAAACATTTAGCTTTTAATGCTATAAACATTTGGAGTGTCAATAAAACTTTCATTTTCACTAACAGAAATACCTGGTTTTTCATGGTTTTGTCACCCGTTTCACAGCTGCAGAGGGGTCGACTGTCAGAGCGATAACTGCGGGCGAAGAGGGTGTAATATCCGCGCAGCTGATTCAATTATGCGCAATTACAATTACATGGAAAATAGACGCGTACTTTATAACAGGATATGTTGGAAATGTTTTCCTATTACATCTACAAATTTCTTTTCTTTCCCCCCCCCTTTTTTTTATAGAAAAAGTGTCGTTTACACACATCAGTTAATTGAGTCAATTTAAACTTGAAAGCATACAAAATCTTGCTGTCCGAGAATTTCAGAGAATGATCATGTTAATTGGTAACTTTCTGTAATTTAAAGCATATTTCGATGCAAAATAACGGATTTGCAGTAGATAAAAACATGAACCACCTTGTATGACGATAATGTAGTTAATGCATACAGAGTAATAGGATTTGTCTTTTTTGAAAATATCATAAATGCAGAAAGGTACCGGAATGACATACTGGCATCATTTCTTGAACAACTGACACTCAATGCCGATGTTGGTATTTCCAGCAAGACTGTGCTACCGCACATAAGCTAATGAGACATTTGTTCTTATTCAGGAAAATTATGAAGATAGGGTAATTAGTAGTGGGCTATGGCCCGCACAGTCTCTTGATTTGGAAGTATGTGATTTTTATTTATGGAGGAAGTTGAAAAATTAAATGTATGGAACAAACACCTACATTAAAAGAGAATATCAGGCGGGATATTTATGCAATTTCTGAAGACGAAACAAAACTTGTGAATGGCAATTTTCTTAAACGATGCCAGAAATGTGTGGTGTAGCAGGACATGTTCCACACCTTCTGTCTCCGTACTTATTTTCGTTGTATTTGTTGTTGCAATTGCGAGTACTTAAATCAGTTTCGCAAACATTAAACCCTCTTTTGCGGTAGTTACAGTTCTTTCTGCTGACCTATCTGCCAGTCAACTATTTTCTTATAAGCTGAATGTAGATGCTTCATTGATTTAATATAAAAGTTTGGAATTTTGTATTTGAAACAATTACTAAACACAACTATTCATAAATTAAAACTGAGCAGATTCAAGGAGTTTAAATTGGGATTTTCTTGCAAATCTCTGCATTTAAACGTAATATTTCCAGTAGATATGCTTGTGGATTGTGTATATTGCAATAGGAGCTTGAACGTTTAATTTTCTAAATATTTTTCATAGAACTAAGATATGATGTATTTATTTGATTTTTCCAGAATTTGAAAGGGCGCGTGGCCACAGGATAGAGCGCGCTCTGTACTTGGAGGAACTGTTGTTTAGGAGCGAGGGAGAACTTCCTCCTCCGGCAGTGGAAGAGGAGCAAGAAGGAGTGGCCGAAAACGAAGTGAAGAAACATCATCCTGGAAAGAAGTGGCGCCACAGAAATCGAAACCATTTCACTCGGCAACCAGGTGACATATCCCATCATCCACTGCCTCCAAATGGCGCTTTTGATGTACCACGTCCTACTGAGATGAACTGCAGCTATGTCGGTCCGAAATCATATGGCTCCCATCCAAAGCAAAGCAGAAACGGGCCTGATTGGCAAAATTGCTCTAATGGGAGGCATCGTTATATGTCTCATTTCCCAGTTTCCAAACGACCTCCAGTTAATGGAGGAACTTTTTTGGGACATCAGTCAGGACCAAGCGTTAACTCGTCTTCTTCTTCGGTTCCAAATAGGAATAGCATTGAACATCATTCGCCTCTTAATGACGCCTACATTGATCAGGTATCTTTTAATAGATACGGCAACAGGAACGGATCTATAAATAACCATCGGCTACCCTTGAACGGAACTTATGGCCCAGATAGAGTTAGAAACCCTCGAAGCACTGAGATTTCCGCATATTGTTCACATCCGAACAGGAAGAGGGATAAAAACTCTGGCAGATTGTAACAGCTGTAGCGGAGCAGTACACGTACTGCTCTCTCTGCACTCTTGTGAACGATATTCCTTGTTTAAATGCTTCAGCAGCCTTATTTAACATTGTGGGGGTCTTTGTTTTTATCAGAATGTTTTGTATGTGTATTATGAGGAACATATTTTTGGGAAACTAAATTGACATTTGGCAGGTATAAAACAATTTTGGTTGAAGGTTTTGGAATATGAGCCTTCGCCTTAGGGTTCACATGGAAATTAGCTGAAACTGAGCACATTATAAATGTGCATTCAGAATACTTTGACATAAGCGCGAAGTTGATACCTCTTGAGTGGTGGCAAATGATCACCATAGTCCATGGATGTTCAGTATGTTATAGGCTTGAAGTTGATGTGGTTCGACTTTGGCACACATTCCAAACTGAATCCCTGTTTCATTATGACAAGTTTGTTCAACTGCTTTGAGTTATATATGCTTATAGCAACAGAGCAATCAATAAGTACCTTTGAAGGCTGTCAGACAAAAGATGTCTAGCAATAAAATGCCTTCCTGCTCTCTTTTCTCATCTTTAATCATCTTCTCCCAGCACGAATGATATTTCATAAAATATGGATGGTTGTAATTTGTAATCACTGTGTAGCATTTTTTAAAATTTTAAAAAGTATTTTCTTTTCCATGTTCTAATAAATTTGAACACATATACTAACTACCATTTAAATTTGTTTGAAGTAAAGAAAGAAGCACTGTCACTGTCTTAAAGAAGCCTGTCTTTATACTCTTGACAATCATTCTTTGCTCAGTGAGCAGAGGAAGACTGGAAACTTGCAAAATCAAAATACACCATAATGCCTTTTTGCCTGTAAGTTGTTCTGCATATGATACACATTAAGCAGTTGAGATAACAATCAATACATCTTTTCTCTGCTTAACAGTTATACAATATTATGTACAGATTATTTTAACAAATGTGTGTTTTACCAAACAGTTTCTTTCAGAACCTCTTGTGAGGAACCCTGTTCCAAAATCTGCCTTAATTATTTTTTTTTCCAAATTTTACTTGCTATTCTAGTTGGATTCTAGGAACATTCTCAACTTGCAGAGGAAAACTTTTTATTTTTATTTCTACTGAATTTTAAGAGGCTGGTTTTAGAACTGGATGCCTCAGATAAATTTGGATATTTTGTTGGTGTTTATGAATATTTGTTAAATACAACACATCAAAGAACATAGGTTTTCTTACCGGGTCAACTATGCAAACCGAGTCTTCCGGTCTGTATGGTCCAGTGGGACATTTTCCCCTTCATCCCATGGACCATGACTTTACAGCCCAGGAGACTCATATTGCTTATATTTCAGTCTCAATTTGTTTCAACATTTCACTAACATTTTGCAAACACCTTTTAATCCACTTTGAAGCATTTTATGCCAAAAGCAGAGGAGAGCTAAATTGTGCAGTTATTTATAAAGAGGCTTGCCATGAATGCTATTTACAAGCAATTGAAAGGAAATGTTTTGGCAATCAGATAACCATTTTGCTTGGTGGAGCTGAAAGAACACATTAGTTGAGATTTAACCTGTAAAGGAGGTACTATGAAAACCTTGTTGCTGTAATAACCTCTTTATTGGTTTAGGAAATTAACCAGTGAGATTTTTCAGATTCTAAAACGACTGGAAATCAGTATGATGTTGTGCACCACATCATCTAACACTTCACTGAGACTGATTCCGTTGATGACCATGCAGGCAAACAGACTGAGATGAAAATATCCGGGATATCCACGTCCAGAGTGCTTAGACAAGACCTAATACTGAGGGATTTTCATTGCAGAACTGGACATTTTTAACAGCAGAGGGTATTGAAATGCAATCAAATGCTACACTGTTGCTCAAACCACGGCCACAGAAAAATTATATTTACTGGCAACAAATATTCAATATTTAAGAAAGCTACAACTGTCAAAGTATAAGCCTTGACTTCACGAGAAGCTTGTGAAAGAATACTTCAATAAGGTAAGGAGTAAGCTATGATGATGTCACCAAGCTGCATTTCTGTCAAAAGGAATTGAAGACAATCACAAAGGTGTGCGAAAGAAGAAGAAACTGAACACGACTTTGTTCAAGAACAGGGTTGGAGCTTCCAGCAAGATTCAGCTCCAGCCCACAAAGCAAAAGATCCACCCAGGCTTGGCTTGAGAAAAAAGTTCCACATTTTATTAGTGTTCAAGATTAGCCTTCTAGCAGTTTCGTCCGAATCCCTTTGGACGATGCCAGTGCTTGAGGTTATGGTTTGCAAGATAAGACAGCTATTATTGAGATTCTCAAGCGTACTTTTGAATTTTGCAATGAGGCATTGCATGCTGTTATACATGAATGATTTTGTTCATGTGTGAGGGCAGAAGAACTGATTGATGCTAAACTTTGGAAAGCACTAGAGAACAATTTATCAAAATCAGATGGAAAAAAAAAAATAAAAATATCATATAGTTACTGAATCAAAACCTTGTAAACAGTATTTATGGCAAGACTAGGATGAAAGTTGGATAGAATACTGTAGCATTGAATTAATTTTAAGCATTTTTAATTTTAGTTTTGAGGAGATATTCTTCAGTTAATTTTAAGCATATTTATCTTTAAGAATTCTAATATTTTAAGAGCATAAATAATTTCATAAAAGAAAATGTGTAGTAACAAGTCAAAGCTAAACATAAAATAGAAAGAAGAAGATAAAAATGTACATTGTTTACAAAATGTATTATAAAAAATTTGTTTATCGTCACTAAAGTGTGAAATTTCGTAATGATTTTGTTGAAATGTACCTTTCCTTACCAATCATAATCCTCTCAAGTAAATTTAATTCCCTATCGAAATCTCTATAGTAGAATGCTTTTGGGAGTGCATTGTGATATATACGTTTTCGTGATAGAGGTGACAAGATCTAAGGGATGTTATGCACAACATTACATGTTTTATTTTATGGGTGTAAGAGCGTCCCAGTAAACATTCATGGAAATTATCTGTCACTATGCGTCTTGATTTTTCTAATTTCAAGAGTCTTTATAATGCGTACAAATTAGTAATACAGTGCGTCACTATTAAAAATCACATCTCAGAATTTAAAGGATTTATTGTTTTGCACTTTCAAAAAGAAAAACTGAGAAGAAAGTTTATTGGATGTATTGGCAGCGATCTATGCATACATAGTTTATGCCTTTGTTACTCCCGCGTTACAATTTTAAAAATATATGTCAGAAACTAATGTTTCTCGCTGGTTGCATGTTCAGAAAGAGAAAAATGTTAGATGGGAGCTACGCGCATGCGAATACGATTTTTGCGTTGTTTCTCCCGCGTTGCCTTTGTTGAAATTGTGCAAGACATCGCTATAAGTCTCGTTTTCTTTGTAGTTTAGTCTTGTTATCCATCAAAATCGGAAGGTTTAGACCATATAATACGAGAAGAAACACTGGGTTTTATGGATGAAATGAAAGTGCAATATCGTTCAAACGGAAAGGCACAAACCTGAGACAACATCCTATACTGAGCTGCTTCGCGCGTATGGAAGATATTGGAGCTTCCCTAAATGCAATTGTCATAAATGGCAACATTTTTTGATACAAAATATACGATCATTTCTAGGATATTATTTTTTCTTTTTCACTATGTGATGTTTTTCCCGAAAAGCCTGTATACGGTGTTAATTATTAGGTAATTGTTGCAACAAGATAGAGCCCCAACTCACTTCAGTGTTTGAAGCATTATATGGCGCTTATCCCGAACATAGCGCAGAGAATGAAAGGGATATTGTGATCTTTTTGTCTCTTGTGATCACAACCATGACTGTCTACAAACACCTGTGTCTAATGCGGAAGAACTACTGACCAGTATACATTGGTTGCTTTTCGCAAATACTGATACGGAAAATTGACCGTTTTGAACTTCTATTCCTATAATTTTTCTAGTAAATTAGAACATGTACTATGGCGTAATTCTCTGATTCAAAAGATATTTTGCGATAACACATGAACCCCTTTCTGTTACACGTTTCAATAGTGAATCTATTTAAAACAGCGTTTACTAAAGGTATTTTGATCATTTATTCTGTACATAGTAGAGTTTAGCTTATTGCCGGTGTGAAAATGGCGACCTCGTGTTGTCTTTACACTTGAGAAAAAAGGTGAAGTCACTGCATCCGATGAATGAAATGGATGGGCAGTCACGTAAATGTGTTAGACTCACACAAGAACCGAAACGCGCGCAACGTGAACAAGAAGTGGGTTATTCTCAGCAAGTTTCCTCTTCAGTACACCAGAATAGTACTAAGCAGAAACTCAATGACCCTATTTCAGCAATAATATTTCTATTTTTGGGTTTCGATATGGAGAACCTACAGGAAGAGATCACAAAGACATTTTCACTTTCTTTAAATCACCCCTGCATCAAAATACTCGTACTTAATAAATTACTGCTTAATACTTATGTAATATCATTTCTGTGGATTCGGCTATTTAATAAGAACACAAAATACAGGGTGTTCGGAAAGTCATTGTTCAGTTACAACATATGTTGGAAATGTCATCCACGGGCGGAATACAAGCCTGAACGCTTAATTTGATCTGAAAACACTTTCTGCAGATCTGTTTGTGATATGCTTGTCACATACGCAGTTATTTCACTTTTTAAGTCACAAAGCGTGCATGGACGATTGCGATACACTGCAGATTTTGCTGCTCCCCAAAGCAAAAAGTGGTGGAGTAAGGTACGGCGAGCTGGGGGGGGGGGTCATTGTTTAGAGATGAAACGCGTCCTCCCCCCAAAAAAACTTCGAGAAGTCGTGTAGTGTTATCAGCTGTGTGCGCAGTAGAGCCATCTTGTTGAAACCATGAGCAGTTCATTTCGTCTTGCTCTAGCTGAATCTTGGATCATAAAACAATAACATTCACTGTTCACGGTTTCTTCAAAGAATAAATGGCCAATTACCCACACTCCAATTTTCTGATCATGCAAAGGCGTTTCATGCACAGCACGAGAATTCTCCTTTGACCGTAATCCACTGTATTATGTGCTTACATAACCAGGGAGGTGGAACCAAGTTGCTCTGTATAGGTGACATCAAGAATATCAGTAGTATTCCTTTCACTAAAAGATTTAAACCATTCGCAGTAATGGATTCTATTTTCGTGAAGCGCATCTGAAATTCTTGCACTGCTGTCACTTTATACAGGAACACTTTCAATGTTTTCCTAACCCTTTATGCGCTATTGCAAGCCCGATATCTTTTTCTTGTGCCAGCTTGCACAACGATTTTGACGGGCTCCACCGCATAGAGTCAGAAACGTCCAACATCATCTCTTCGTTTAGTTTAGGTGATCTTTCAGTTCGTTAGGCACCTAACACTAAGCCTGTTTTTGGAAATTTCTCAATAAGTCGAACTGCATTACAATGAGGTACAGCTGTTTCTGGGAATTTTCTGGCAAATGCCTTTTGCACTAAAACTTTATTTATCGCTTTATCGAAAGACATTAAAAAAAAAAGTTCCTTAATTGAAAGCACCATAATTTAAAACTAGATTGAACATTTAAACACTACACATATCGCTTTCAATAGCTTTTATCAACTGATAATTGAAGTGAAAACCTAACTTTGGTTTGAAATTACAATAATCTACATCCTTAGTAGTAGTGAAGTCGTCTTTGCTAACATCCTGTATAATTGTAGCAAGCTGTTGCTGCCTTAAAACCATAATACATGTTAATAATACTCCTAATAAAATTGTTGTTTCAGAATAACACAACTGAATAGTTTCTTACATTAAAATCATCAATTATTAATGTACATTTAAAAATAATAATACATTTCAATCCGTAAGATTGCCCAGAAGTATACAGTCGGCTACTATCCAAGAAGATTTGGGTTTTAATTCTTATCTCAATTTCCGTTTTTCTCTTCAGTTAAAACTCCTTTGAACATTCATAATTTGATAGTATTATTGTCATTCAAAATTCTTATGCATTGCACCAGGAATAATCGTCTATCTAATAGGAAGGTTTTTATTGCCAGCTTAGTGAAGGTACAGTTGGTCTGTAGTAAAAGTGAAATGATAACACATCTTTAATGTTTGTAACAACATTGACAGCTGACCCATCATGTGGTTTATTCTCTAAGAAAACTTATTCATTGTCATGTAGTGGGCCCGAATATTACAGAGAAGACAGCACCAAGTTGAGATGAAATGTGTTGTACTTGTAGGAAATGAATAGAATTTTTTTTGCTTAATTTCTGTTCCATGCAAACGGGATCAATTTATTTGTTCAGTAATTGTTGTAATATTGTCAAAAGACACGTATTTCACACATATATTGCATATTTTTTCATCTTGTTATCAAAGTTATTAATTTTTTTAGAAATGGAACACATTTAAAGTGTGCCCCCTCTGCAATGGGTCCATCCAGCCCCACGAGGATTGAGGGAGTAATTCGATCTGAGAAACCTCAGCTCATTCTATCTATGTTATCCCAGATTATTATGTTTCTGTGATTACAACTTTTATAACACTATTGGTTTCCTTAACGTGTTAGGTCATTTAGAAAAATTAAAATAACATGTCTGCTTTTGAGTACCAAATATGTCAGATGAGATATGTACCACGTTTAGCTGACAGAACTAATGTTAGAGCAGTTAACAGGGATTTAGATGAATTTCTTATTATGAATGGGTTTTAGCTTAATGTTTTAACCTAAAATAGAAACACAAGAATATCAAGTGGAAATTTTAATTTATTCATCATGCAAGAAACATATTTCAGATTTGCAGCATTTCTTTTTATTGGCACTTTCTTGAGCAAAATGTAACTGGAGTGCTAAAGGAAGCAGTATTTCGGAGAAGTATCAAAGAAAGGAAGAAGACATGTTTTTTATCAAGGAAATGTTCCGGTTCGCTAACCGATGTTTCCATGATATGTTTTTTATTTCCAGCACTGGAGCAGCACATTCTGTTCTTCAGGGATGGTGCTCGGCGATCATCATTTAAGTAAGAATGAAAGAGTACTTTCGGATAACGAAGCAACAACTATAATTGGTAGGCTTGAGCTTGCGTTTGGGCTTGAGGCTCAAACTAAGAGACTTGTCATGTGATGATTAAGTATATTACGTTAATATGTTCATTGTTCCAAGTCCTATGCCTCTATTCAGGAATAACAATTGAATCACTCGAGTAAATAACCTAACCAATTTGCGGGATGATGGCAGTAAACAGTCTAAACTTAACTTCATCTTTGTATAGTTTGTACACATAATTTTTCCACGTTCACGTAGCAGACCTGCGTCGGCAGTAGTAGTTTGTGTATCTTCATTATTATAAAATTCTATATACATTTACAAACAAATTTTATGCATGGGTCATAGACCGTACATGCTTAAACATGATACACAATTTGAAAGAAGTACAAATAAAAAAATAAGACAATAATAATAATAATAACAATAAAAAGTTTAAAATTTTTAAAATATCAAGAGCATAATTTACAGATATATGAATTGAAACCTATTACATATTATTTATAATCACACTAGTTATTGCGTTCTAACCAACAATTTAATTGCTTCTAGCTTCGCTCACTTGGCTAGAAAAATGCATATATTCAACCAGTTAGTGGGTTCGCAAACAGATTCTAGCCAATCGACTTCTAATGTCTTAAAAAGTTTTCTGCGAAAAGCGTTTTTCTCAAGTGTTTACAGTGAGTACATTCTGCAAGAATATGTGCCCATCTTTCGCCCCTTCCACAAAATGGGGAGATTCTCCTACCAGAAATATCCGTTGGTTTTGAGTCTTCCACCTCTCAATCTAAACCAGGCTATTCCTGATCTTGCTTTCTCCCTAGAACGAGCATATATACTTCATTACCTTAGGTTAGTTTAATAATTTGATAGGCTCAATGAAACTTTCGTGTTGCATTCTGCCTCGATTTTCTGCCTGCTGATATCCTCTAGCCTTGTTTTGACCTACTTCCATACATTTGTATTATTTTCATTGCCTCATTGCCATATTGGATCCAGGCCAATTCATTCTAAGCCCCATTTCCCAAATCGTTGCATCTGGTGTCTACAGCGTTTAGCGCGAAGACTGGTCTCCCTGTATTAGTCTAAGTCAGTATTTCACCACTCTTTTTATCTTCATAGCAGCCCACCTCTCTCATGATGCCGACACGGGTGGCCAAGGTCGTTAACGTGCGTGCTCGTGAGCGGAAGGTCGGGTTCGATTTCCACCAGGATTGTCCTTCCTGATGGGGTTTTTCAGGTTTTTCTCAGTCCTCATAAATGACAAATGCCGGGGAGGTACGCTAAACTTATGCCTGGGACGTTTCCTTCCAAACGTAAAAAAAAAAACCTTTTCCAATTTATCATTTCATCTCGTGTATCATCAGTATCCACTTCCCGTGGTGTCTCAGTAGATAAAACAGCCACTAAAAACTATTAAAAATCCCTCATGATCCTACAGTTTGGAGTTCCTTTGAAGAATCCGAGAAAACCCTTTTCCAAACATCGATTTGAATTTTATTTACATGTTCAGCTCTCCTCCATCCCGCTATTTCACTTCCGTATAACACAATAGACTTAATGGAACGCGACTCAGAACACGCAGTAACTCATTTAGTTGACCTAGTGCTTTATAATTAATAACAGAAAGGTGCTTATTCCATTTCCCACTCGTATGAAAGGTTACTCCCAAATAACAAAAATGTTTAACATTTTGTATTTCCTGTGCTCTTGTGATACCATTTTTCATCTCTGCCATACACATAGACATTTTAAAAGGCATTGTTTTGATTTTTTTAACATTTGTAGGCAATAACTAGTTTCACGCGTTGCTATTTAAGAACGCGCATATTCCCTAATGGAATGGTTTTCCGTTATTGTATGCAGTATTGTATTGAGTTTAGGTTATGAGACAGTTTAAAAAAGAGGCCAATAAATCCAATCCGCAACGTTAGATAAAGTGTGAAATATAAAACAAGAAGTAGCCAACATTTTGAAAACTGAGTTGCAACATGTGAATTAAAATGTGTAGACTTTACAGCGTCTGTCTAGCAGAAAATATTGTATTTTGTCGCGCGGCCTGCATAGTGCGTGCATCTGCGCCATGTACTGTCACTTCCGAGAGCATTGAGGCATAAAATGCGCACATACTAAAGTTAAGAGTTTACAAATCTTCTGCTCATATTGCGTGTAATATTGCGCACACTTTTATAGAATGTTGAAACAAACATTGGAAAGCTGTGTACGAGATCCTCATATTAATTTTATCCTTGTGAGGACAAAGTCAGCTAATAAATAGGAGCATATCCAGGAACTCATTTAATGGCATGAGAACGAAGAAAGCTTGTGTGCCGATTTTTTTTAACGGATATGATAGTTCGCCGAGTAAACAATGGCTATCAAACCGCACCCCTATCAAATGGTATATAGTGCCTCTTTAGTATTCATATCATAAACAGCTGTTCTTTTGTTTGAAGAGAGTATTTAAAAGGAACGCTGAGAAGTTAATGTATGATATATTAGTGGGTGCCAAGTGCAGGAAAATGTAAACAGATAAGTGGTAAAAGGCGCGATATTTTTGAGGGTGCACGCAACTAGTAAATTAAAGTAGTTTAGAAAATGTTTCTGTACACGCCAAACGGACTATGGAATTTTTATTTGTGCATTCTTTGATTTTTATTATTTGACTGCATTTCGCACTTTTATTGATCATAGACTTTAGTAACCGCCATGACTATTAACACAGTCTGTTGGTGAAATCATTGATGGCGCGCTCTAGTAAAATAGTGCTTATTTCTGTCAATTCAGACATAATGTATTCTTTAGGGCTCTGGATATTCCATGGCTTTGTACGTTACACAGGACTACAAACCCTGAAAACAAGGCATGGAAACGTTCTTTCCTTCCAGAACTTTTATCGGATCCAGGACCATTATGGTCTTACTGAATCCGAAACTCTGTTTATTGAGACATGTCATATCTTGGCAACTTTCTATCGTTAGGTTCTTATTTTTCTCAAAGAACTGAATATTTTTCAGGCTGAATTCCTTATTCCACATCAAAAGGTAAGCTATCAGTGTGTAAAGGTGTTTCAAAACTCTGTTGAACCCCATTCAAGATGAAGTTTCTTGCTATATAATTTTTGTCGAGTAATCTCAGAATGTATGGATTCAAATACTTTCTGTATTAACACTCCAAAGGCATAATACTGCAACCTCCATTTCGATAGGCGAAACATGTTTTAGGCAATGCTCTCCACTGTTCAAACTAGCTGTATTTCACACGCGCAAATATCTTTATGTATTGTATATGAGGAAAAAAAGAATATCGGCACAAAAGAGTAACAAGTACCACTTTACAAACTTAGCTCTCCCTGTACTTCCACAGAGTGAGTGGAACAACAACATGTCTTATGGAACATAACAGTAAGCAGCTGCCGCGCTAAACCAGCATTGCACGGGGCGTTACACCTTATCTTACTCATCAGGCATAAAGGATGTACTGTGGAAATGCCGACATTCAAAGCCCAACATCGCCATTGCAGTCCTTAAAACGAAGACTGTATCCTGCTTTGGATCCCCGATTGTGAGAGCAAAGAGAAGACGACATAAAGAAATTATGTTCGCAAACTGTGGAAAGGCTTAAGTTCCGTATGTGCGGATCACTTTCGAAGAGACTAAGCGAGTTTTTTTTTTTAATCATTTTCATAGATTTCTTGTGGAATAAAATCTTTTTTCTCTTGTTTTTTATATGTTTCGTTTCTTTGTTATATATTTCCTTATTTTCTTAATAATCATAGAATAACTAACTTATTAAAAGAAGAAATCTTGTTACGAGGTATGTTCTCGCCCAAGTTTATATCAATCCTAATTTCCGAGCATACAAAATTCTTTTATCAAAAGAATATTCCTTTTGTATACATTCTTTTCTAAGTATTTTATATTCCTCAATGCGATTTTATTTCCATTTTTCTTTAATAATTCAAGAATATTCCTCTGCCATCATTTTAATTTTATTTTTCCAACAATTAAAAACGTATAAATGTTACTGTATAAACATTTTTCCTTCTAATATATATTATATATATTTATATTTCTCTGGAAAAGCGAAGAGTTAGATTATTCCTTTTATACAAATAAGGCTAGTCCCATTCTCTTTCAAACCTCTCTGAGTTTGTTAATGTTTCTTTCTTCCCCCTCTCCCTACTCACAAGCGCAGATTACTGCCAGCTGACCTTTGAAAGGTTATCTAAAGCAGTATATGTTTTATGACGATATTCTTTTTCCCGTTACTGTACATTTGATGGAGGTAAATTTTGTTTCTAAGCAGATTTACACGTCCGTAGAATCCTTCAATAGAGTATTACAAAATGACTGAGAATACAAAGATATCTTATGTAACACTTGCAAGGAAACGTTATTAAGCATTACTCGTATAATTGCTACTGAAATATTTTAAGATAGGATAATTGATTGTAGAAATATAATTCAGTTGGCCTCTGTGAATTCGAGAATAACGTCAGCTATTTGGCGTACTATTTGAGGGAACACAATTTGAGCAAATAATTCGTTGTCCAAAAAGAAAACGAATTTATATTATGATAATTGATGTCGGTATTAAAACAAAATTAATAAACATTTGCTTTAGAAAATTCCGGTTTTGAATAGCTTATCAGAGCATTTTTAATAAAAACTCACCAAAATCTACGGCTAATCATATGACGACACTGAACAGCGGCTAAATGATTTGTCGTGTTACAGAGGGAGCTGTTTTTGTATGGCATACTGCATAAGGCGATAGACTGTAGTTTCGTGGGTCGTAGGTTCGGATCCTGCTTAATATGATTGTATTTTTTAATTCTGATGACGTATGTTTATGCAAAATTTTAGATATTCGAGCAATGATCCGCTTTTACTTGACGCCGTCGCGCCGACTGCAAGACATGCTCCATGCTTCCGTCCGTTATTATGTGCAATGAAATTTTTCATTAGTCAGTGACGTACTGGTACTTTAGAAATTTAATGCCATAACTTGAAATTTGAACAGGCAGAACATATATTCTCTAACTGACATTGCTTCTCTAAGATCATTTTACAATTTCTGAAATTATTGGAGAGTAAGTAGTTCATTATTGCTCATATCTATGTGCTTAGTTTAATTTGGCACTTTCGTAAAGTAATGTGTTCTATCTTGAGATGCTTTTGAAAATGAACTCTAAATGTACACGCTCTCTTATTTTTATATTTATTATTTCAGACTGCATTATTCGTTAAGGTTCTCTGTGCCAGTATAGAATATAATAAGGAATTATCTCTAAATTATATAACAGCGAAGTTGACTTAGCATCAACGATACAGTGTAGCTGAGGCGTTCTATTGTAAACATCAACATGTAGCCACACCACTCTGACATCATGTATCCTAACTCGCGTCAGGCTTATGCTAATGTCTTGTTTCCTAAGGAATTGTCCGTCTTAAATGCAGGCCTTTTCTGGATTTTGTACACAGTTCATCTGTGGGATTTATATTATTAAATGAGCATAACATTTATAAAATGGAAATAATTTATTTAGCGGTATAAAACATAGACATTATTTTTCGTTTTTAACTGCACTAATTCTTATAGTTTTTAGTCAATAATATAGCAAAGCAAATATTTAATTTTGTGTCGTGCAATAGAATTAATATGAAATATCCTTAAAGATATTTATTGAGAAACTATGAAAATACGAGGTTTAAATCTCAGAGCTAGATACTGTCAGAGCTTACACTAGAGTGTTGTGTGCATAGTTTTTACCTTTTCAGATGTTGAACTTGAATGGTAAAATCGTAAAATATATTTCTTTTTTAAACATAGGCTGACTGTCTGAAGATATCATAATTTTTTTTAAAAAAAAACTGGATATTGTTTAACGTCTGTTTTCATTACTGAGACCGCACAAGGGATAAATATAAATGATGCGTGAGATGAAACATTTGGGAAAGAAATTGCTTCGGAAAAACCTCAGTAAGCGAGAATGATTCTAGCGCGAATCGAATTCCTGATCTCTCGTTAACTAGTCCGTGCCTTAATGTCGATTTCAGATATTCAACATAGAGCCGAAATGAACTTAAAGACGGGTCTCATTGCTGCTTTCAACCCTTGAGCGGAAGCTACAAACGACAAGCGAACGTATTGCAAATATTAGAACGATTCGTGAACAGAAGCTTGAGGTCCGCTTGACCAACTAAAGAAGGAACTTGATGCGCGCGCACGGACACTCCGTGTACACGAAGGCCTGAACCTTCTCATTAAGGTACACACATTTTGTTCACCTAATTTCTTCGCTATTAAACGGATAGCCAGTAATGGCACCGTGTTTCTCATGCATCCCCCTTCTATCATTTTGTCAAAATTACAAGTCTCAGCGCAGAGGGTCGTGGCTCCTTTTACCTTTTTAGGAATGGAGTCAGATTTGGGCGTGCGGCGATGTAACCGTAATATTCTTAATATAAAGCATGTAACTACACTCCCACACGCTCACAGCATATTAACGTTGCATGTAATCGCTCTATACACCTCTTAAACATGGCTTTCTGTGCTAGATCTGATATCTTACATGTTTATTCGTTAGTTTATGTAATGTATCGCCAGCAGATAGATAAAGTACTATTATCTAAAAAATGGTACACACCTTTAACACAAGAGCCAATCTGTTTTTGTATTGGCAACTAAATAGTTGAAATGTAAGCAAAATATAAATTACTTACAAATGTCTAATGGAAAAAAAAAAAAAAAAAAAAAAAAAAAGATTTACTTGAAATAACAAGAATAAAGTTCTCGTAAAATAATTTTAAACCTTTGCACCTATTTTTATGTGGCTTTTGCCAGTACATTGTTCAATTCTGTGATGAGCTGAAGCAATTTTGAATTAATATATTCGTACAACTGAATATAATAGAACCGTTAAGTGTGTAATTAGTTAAAATGGTGTCAATGTAATGAAAACCAAAGCAAAGTACGCTTCAAGTAGCACCAACATTACAAGCGCAATCTAACATGTAATCCTAGAAACAGTGATTATAAACTTTTCAAACTATTAAACTTTTCACTTGAATAAAATCGAAGTCCAGGAGAGAACTGTGTGGTATGCATGTAAATTCAGTAGATTACAAGCGAAATCTATGAACCTTATATTCCGTTAGGGAAAATACGATACAGTGCGTAAATGACTGTACAACGAATTTACGAGTAGAAAGGAGGCCGAAACATAAAAGACACCTCAAGAATACGAACAAAAGTTTTTCATTGTTGTGCTGCAGACGTTAGCTCCAAGACTTCAAGAGTATTGAGAACAGTTAAACAAATAATTTACTCTGTCAAATTCAGAGCATTTGTTCAGTGGATCGTATGTCATAATTGTTACATGTTCAAGTATAGCGAGTGGTATTATTTACTCCAATGCACCATTACAATAAAACTTCAACAAGCATACGGATCCAGCATAGCTTGCATGTTTTCCTAATACATATTAGGTACATTAGATATATTTTATCTAATTCAAGAAATTAGATATTCTACAATAAAACATAAGTTAAAAAGAAATAATCATATTTGGAATGTCATAAACATCAGCCGAATTCACTCAAATTGTTTCCCCAACCCCCCATTTCTGTTATCAACCTTTTCGGACCTGAGCTGTCTGACCTATTCCCTCCTTTTTCTTCCATTCTTCCGTATCTTTACTCTCGACCAGTTAGTCCGGGCCTCGCGAATTCCTATCTAGTGAGTTTGGCCACTTTTTAATGTACTGCTTTGCTCCTTTACCCACTCAGGTTTTAGTCCCTCCCCATTATACTTATAGCAAGATCATTTTCTTACATTGTGCAATTGTCTGCTATCTATCCATATCCCTAAACCGGCTCTTAACTTTCCTCCATGCAATCTTTCTATTGCCCCGTCTGTGTAAATGTTCTAAATGAACAGTCAATATATTGACGCCCGGTGTCCACACTCCGGGTGAATGTCAGATAGCTCTTCTTACATGTACATACCACTTTTCGCAGTGCATAAAGTAAATTCTAACATGTAATTTAATTCATTGAGGTTCAACTATAGAAATCGTTCACAAATTTAACCTACTGCAATTTTCAAAATGTCTTCCTATTTCCACTGAATGACTCTGCGTTTCCTGTGGTTTGATTGAGGTGCAGCCTACATAGGACTGCTTTCGCAATGATATTCTCGTTTACACTTGATTGACCGTGAGCGCACGTCACATTGCAACATAGCTATGACGTTGATCCATATCAATGTCTGTAGATCTATATTGAAATCTGAAATTATTTTTATCACTCCCAAAATACTTAAAAGAAGCCAAGATCTTTCTCTACTCCTAAATTCTTTGTTTTCTTCCTTGTATATTTCCTGATGGAAGTATGTACGATTGAAAACTACACCAGAAAGAATCTTGAAATGCATTATCAAGACAATAAGCAATAGCCAGATTGCTATTAAAGCATTTGCCACCACTTAGGTTGCCTAGAGGTTTTATCGAATAGAAGAATGCCATAAAGTAACTACTGTAAGGATGTTTAGATGTGAGGACGTATGTTCATTAATGAAAAAGCAGAATACACTTTAAAACGAAACGGCTCTACTGGAACGACAGTCATAGAGACATATCAATAATTGAATTTTAAAAAAGTGGGTGAAAATGGACACAAAAACCTAGTGGAAAACCATCTCGCTCGCTTACTGCAAACTGAATAAGTACCGAATAAGATCAGTATAATCTCTTGACGAATCGCTATAACTTGAACAAACATACACTTGTCAGAATTTGTTGAGAGAAAGTCATTGTGCAGTTTTTTACAACAAGGGTGAGGAAAATGCTTCTCTTACAATTTTCAGTGAGTAAATTGGGTTCAATAAAGGATATTCCTCAGAAAATCTTTTGAATTCTTGTACTCCTAATCTTTATATAATGACCAGATCTGTTCATATATGAACCGATAGATATGTGCTGAAAAAAAGACCAAAATGTGAATCGGGAAAGTATCGTCTAGGAATTGTTTCAGAAGTATCGAAATGTAGAAAACGATTTATTATTCACAAGGAAAGGTTACGGTACGTTGACACAAGGAAGGCAATCAAACTTTTTTGAATTTTACAATTATTGAAAGATATAATAAATAGAATTGCAATTGATATGATTAAAGCAATAATACCTCCTTGATCATCTGAAAGACCTAAAAGTTATGTGTCAATTCATAAAACACGAGGTATCCCAACCATTTGCAGTAATTCGGTAGCATATGCTTTTTGCTTTTCAATGCCTAGCTACACTTTTTTTTTTTTTTTTTTTTTTTTTGTACACTAAAATCACTAAGCTTTCACCTGAATCGTGGGGGAAAAATGTACAATTTATTTCAGATTAGTACGACTTTCGTCTTTTAAAATTGTTGCATTTCATTATGTTACAACTTCAATAGCTTCATATTCCTTTACAAGTTTGGACCTTTCCTGTGCAAACCGTAAATGCCGTTTGTTACATAATATATTCATATTTGAACCTGTTCATCATTTCCAGTTCAACTTTTGGAGGAGCTTGGTTTTGGTAATTTTTATAGTTATTAATGTTACCAATTTAGTGTTTTTCTTACTTCTTGTTTTCATTATCTTCGTGTTCTATTTTCTAACTAGATAATTTATATTTGCTTCACAAACTTCATAACACTTCTTTCTCAAGTTTAGCTAATTTTGTTACTACAAGTTTATTGATATTTCTGGAAAACTATGCTTATAAAAATATAAATAGATGTTGATAACGAGAGCGTCAGCCTCGTGAGGACCTCTTGCAATACTGCCCTCCACCAATGATGTCTCGCAAAACTGAGTGTAGAGTGCAGCGGTCGCCAAGATCGGCCAAGACCCGTGGGAAGGTGCTGTCGCGCCATGGCGCCGCCTAGGTATTTTTTCTGCATGTATAATAATCTGTTATTTGTCTTAAAGTCATGCATCGGGAATTAACACTTTATAATCTTCAAATAAAGAAAATGAAGCGAATATGGAGAAGAAAGTATAATAAAAATGTGCTCACAATTTCGACTTACATCATTCCCTTAGCAATCCACACTTTCCAGGACATGTGAACCTGGTTTCAGTACTATAATCGTCAATGAACTTAGAACAAAATCATTGATGAGCGATGTTTCAGCTGGCTGTGATGTTCATAAAACTTAACAACTATCGGTTTTCATATGAAACGCCATACCATACGTTAGGTAATGGTTATTACATTATCCCTCAGACCTGGCCATCGAAAGCGAACAAGAGAAGGAAAGGGAGGTATGACAACTTTTGATTGAATATGTTAGTCATTTAATCAGCCATTATTTCCTTAATTTTCATTAGCAAGTATGGGTTAGTAGTATATGTAAAAATAGCAGCAACATTGCAGTACTTATAGCATGTTTTTGCGAAACAGCCTGGTCGGCCCTGGTGGTTACCATACGTGGCCTCCTACATCCAAAACGCGGGTTCGAACCCGGCCAGGATCGATGGATTTTTTCGGGCGTAAAAATCCTAAGTATGGCTTCCTTCGGAAGGGAATTAAAGCCGTGGGTCCCGTGTCATTCATTTACGGCACGAAAAAGAACCTCAAGCCTGAAAGAAGAGGACTCTGAGCAAAATTTGTCGGCCGTTTCACGCCCTGAGTTGAATGGGACGCTGATGACCTGAGATGTTAAAGAGCGTCCATAAATAAATCAACAAAAAAAAAAAAAAAGAAAAAAAAGAAAAGAAAAGAAAAGAAACAGCCTGGTACTAGTTTTTTCCCTGTCAGGGCTATCGCGCCAAGGGCAAGAATATTTTATATAGCTCATACAATAAATCATACCGTCCTTATTATGTGAGATAATTACTCGATCATCAGTAAATACCATTTTCATTATATAGTCATTAATATTTAAGTTATGTGAATGATATTTAAGTTTTTTATCTATTGTCTAACCATTGCTTCTATGTATATTTTAAATAGTATAGGTAGCCGGCTTCAACCTTGACGAAAACCTAGAATGGTTTCTTTTGCTGTATTTGGATGAGTGTCGAGTGTTCTATGTAGTTATTCAAATGTAAAACTTTGCCTCTTTGTTGAATTCTTTATAGCAGGCAATTTTATTTTATGGAAATGACCCATAACCATAAGGCCCTGAAAGTTGATTATCTTTGACACTATTTCGCTACGTGTACGAAACTAACCAGTTATTTTCGGATTACAAACAGGATGGACAGATAAAAATGATAGTCGCATAAAAAGTGTGCCTAAAAGCTCGTGCTGCTTTTATGCTCTCAATAGATTTTTTGTTCTTTGTCGGTGTCAAACAGGACAAGGAAAGAGAGGGAAAAAAAAGTTCACCTGTCGATGTTGGTAGCCCTGAGCAGGGTGGGTCTAATCATGTGATAACTACACAGTGCGATTATGCAAATCAAGATGATGTAAAGTCACTATTTACAAGGTTCTGGGAGAAGCTTAAAGAAGACGAGACAAGAAATTATATTACCATACATTAGCCCTTAATTAAGAATGTAAAATATGATAAACTGTTGTTATCGATCAACAACTATGCCTAACTGTTACTCGGTATTGTCTGGTCGAAACCGCATTCCCTGGAACAGCTTTATTGTTTTGACTCCTTTTTAATAGACTCTTTTTTAATAAATTAAACTCATGAACTGCGAGAACATAAAAATGGAATTAAAAGTTGACGGCTAGCCCAGTGGGATGATGTGAATGTGTTTTTATCTTATGATACAACTATTTACAAAGAAAGTGTTGTTTAATAAAACAACCAGCACTACTTAGATATATACATTAATAAGATATCTCATATGACATTGTTATATCCTGACGCACTTGTTAGTACTTGTATGGTTCAAAAAGGAAATCTGTTTATGAGGGTTAGTAGACAGTAATATTTGTCTTGTTAATATGAAAACTGTGATTATGATATGTTTGCATATATGTATATAATGTTTTTACCAATTATAAGGTCTTTTATCTCATATATGTATAATGGAATGGATTCACCGAATTTAATTACCGCATCTTTCATGGTTTTGTCGTCCCTTATTTCAAGGCGGCTGGCGTTCGGCAATGAGAGCGATAACTCCGGCAATTCGGCTATAATATCCGCGCAGCTGATTCCAAGTTCTCTCAATTACAACTTCAAATAAACATACATGTACTTTATGTAAGAAATGTTGTACTGCTACATCCACAAATTTCTGACGTCGTTTTAGAAAACTGTCGTTCATACCCATCATTTTACCTTCCGAAATTGAGTCAGTTTAAACTTGAAAACATTCAAGATCACTGTTTTCCACTGTTTCACGAATTGATCTCGGGTAAATTTCTGTAATTGGATGTTACAGAGCGTTAATGTCAGGATAAATTGATCCACTCTTTATATTCTTTACTGGTGCAGCATGGTTTCATTTATATATGTCCGTTTTGATAGTGTAGTGATAATCATACGTGCCTCCTAAACCCAAGATCGCAGGTTCAATCCCGGATAGGGTCGATAGATTTTTTTGGGACGTAAAAATTCTAAGTATGGCTTCCTTCGGAAGGGAAGTAAAGCCGTGGGTCTCATGTCGTACATTTACGGCACGAAAAAGAACCTCAAGCCTGAAAGAAGAGGCCTCGGAGCAAAATTTGTCGGCCGTTTCACGCTCTGAATTGAATGGAACGCTGATGACCTGAGCTGTTAAAGAGCGTCCGTAATTAAACCAAATCAAACAATCAAATCATTTACGTCATTATATTTCGATACAAAATAACGCTATTGGAGTAGAGGAAACCCCGATTTATAAATGACAATGTATTTGGTATAGGGTGCGCTGTAAATGTATTATAATAGAGCTTATTATTATTATTATTATTATTATTATTATTATTATTATTATTGAAAATACACAACTACAGAGAGAAGCGGGAATAACATACTGACAGTAAGAATGTGATTTTTTTTTATGTGGGAAGTTGAAAAATAATGTTTGAAATAAGCCCCTAAACATTAAAAGAAATGAAAGAAAATATCACGCGAAAAATTGACTCCGGTGTGGAAAATGAAAACTGATATACGTGAATAACAAAGATACCAAAAATGTGCTTATGTGCCGGACATTGTTTTCAACATTTCTTGTCATAAGGTACATGCTTATTTTCATTGTAATTGCGAGAATCTAAATCAGTTGCGCGGATATTGCATCCGCTTCGCGGGAGTTAACTCTCTGACTTTCGCCACGAAATGGGCGACAAAACAAGATCCAATACCTGAAAGTATTTGCTCATATTTACAGCAGAACCTCAGCATTTACTTTAATGCACTGTATTATTTAAATAAACTGCCAGCTATTCATAATAAGGCAACAGTGCCATTCTTTACTAATGGAGTTTTTAATGACTACTTTGTTAACACAAGCACCATTATAAAGACGGACGGAACATTTTCTTGATCTTTATTCCAAAGTAAGGTGTTTGTATTAATTAATTAAAATTAAATTAATTCCGTATTTTAGAAACAACGTAACTCCCAAATTTGTCCTAAAATTACGTTTTTATTTTAATTCAAAATTTACCCTATTTGCACCATTCTGTAAACCTGGAAAGACAGCATTTGTTTTATTTATTAATACTAATTGTTGGTGTTTCAATCATTACCAGAAAGGATTAGAATTAGATAACTTCCTTTTCATCATCCGTCTTCATTCTATTTCCTGCCGGTTTACTCAGACAGGCGTCTTTTCATTTTTTTCACAACAACATCTGCTTTCAATATCCTTGTGCCTAATATCATGTAAACCAATATTGCGTTGTACAGCGGGAACTGCGTTGCTCAGTTGGTGTCTGTAGCATGTTGTCCTTTGTTGTTCTTTAATGACTCTTAGCCAGTATCTAATTTCATTTATTTTGCTGTATACTGCATCTTCCCAGCATCCCACCTCTCGTAGTGCATAATAGTTTGATGTTTCCCTCCCCATCACAAGAATTCGCTTCCAGAAATCACATTGCAATTTATTTACGCGGTCTGTTTTATCCCATCTCTAACCCTCACCTCCATATAACAATGAGGACCTAACTACTACAGGTGCAAAGTCTGTAGGGATGAATGAAATGAAATAACCATGCGCAAATGAGCTCGGCGTATTGGCGCCTTAAAGCTATCTGGCATTTACTTTCTCCGAATAAGGAAAAACTACAAAATAAGCATTAACCAGAAAGCTTCACACAATCAGGATTCGAAACCAGGACCTCAGGGTAAGGGGTCACAAACGCTACCGCTAGGCCACGGAAACCGTCAAGGATATTTTGTAACAATTATGAAGGTATGAGAAAAGAGCGTCTGACTACAATAAGCGAGCTTTTTGAGAGTCAAAGCTGTAAGAAGTTTAATGGTCCGTCCCGCAGATGTTTCCTGTATGTAGTAATATGTTATACCGCCATAAAATCGAAGGCGAAATATTTTTCGTTATGGCCATTCCTAGCTTAATGGAAATTATGATAATGCTGTTGAATGCCGACCCTTTATTGTGTCCAAAAATCCTGAAGAGCGAGATCACAGGAGGGCAACAAATTGCTCATTGTTATGTTTTTAGCCTCCTTTCCTACTGCAATTATCACTTTCAACAGTGAGGAAAAAAAAAAAAAAAGAAGACAAAGAAAGAAAGAAAGAAAGAAAGAAAGAAAAAATCTCAAACGGAAAGTTATGGAGAGGAAATATTTTAACCAGGAGATATTCATATTTGACACAGATCTACAGAAAAGGAGACTTGTCAAAAGTTTCGAAATTCTGGTCGTTTTAAATATAAGAACAATGCTAAGTAACATAAATTGAAAGCCTCTTATTTGGGTAATTTTGGCAGTCAGATCATTAAAATTACTTTTCATTAATCGTAAACAAATTTTTACATATTGAAAAAAATCCCAAATACTACACTAAAATTTATTACCTTAATAAATAACTTTTATTTCTTTTACTTTCATTTTGAAAACGGTTACGACTACAAAACATTATCTAACAGTCTATCAAAGTGACATAAATTAACATAATTTTACTAATCCAAATATATGAATAAGATTCTTTTTGGTGTTAAGTGTAAATTTCTGGAAAAAAATATTTGCAAAAATCCCTCCTTTTTCTGTGAACATTTCATACATAAGGATAATATATAATTCATATTATTGTTTGATTAATACACAAGGACATGCACTGACTCTATATTTTAATTCTTAGTTTTCTGAACTATATTAATTCACAAAGTTGTAAAGAAGAAAATCTAGATTTACTTCCTGCATAGACTTTCATTGATATCTTATTAATTAGTAATTAGATTTAACATGAGATTCAATGCAACAAAACTTCAATGAAAGTTTATTTAAACATAAATTTAATCTCTATAGACATTCCGAACTTTTTAATAATGTACGAGAAGAATTAAAAAAAAAGCGCATCGCCGTAAATCAAACATTAGTCATTTGTTTGTCAACTACTGGCACCGAATTAAGTTTCCAACCAGAACAAGAAATCTGGATGAGAACGTATAGTATTTTCCAGATCTACAGCTCACCCTGGAAAGAAAATACTTAATAATATTTAAAGGAAGTTTAGAGTACAACGATAAGATTATTTTTAATTGGCGTAAGAAAGAAAAAATAACTTTACTATCATTCATATAATAAAATATATATTTTCTGCACAGTTTATATTTTGACCGATTACATGACTGAGAAATAAAACACTGTAAATTTAATTTTGATATCAAAAATCCATTTTTTGTTGTTGAGCTATTTAAACTCTCGAACTTGCTATATATAGAAAAAATTGTAAATTATAACAAAAAGTATGTCTTTCTACCTCATTTATTCTATTATTTTGGATTAGATGGACATTTTTTTCGATACTTTAGCTGTGCCTAAGCCTGGGATTGGTACTCCATAATGCAGACACTTCAGGGAGAGACTTTGAGACAGGAACATAGTTGAGGCCCCCTCAAGAAATCCCAACTCCTTAGAAGCGCCGCTTCTACACCAAACTCCAGGAAATAATATTTTCCCAAAAGGCAAACTACTGCCATATTTCACACAGCATCACGTGCTGTTCTTCGTAGCTTTTTAACACACCGGTGAACAGTTTCTCTAATTGGTACACGATTAACAGGATATTTTTCTTGCGAATCGCCTTACCACTTTTCTGCAAGAAAATCTATTCAAATACGTATCGTAGGAAATACACTGTTATTCAAGACTGTATTTATGTGGTAACATAACTAACAAACAACAACAACAGCACACACACACACACACACACACACACACACAGTGAAAGCACCGAATAACACACGAACGCACAGACATTCTCTGGCAACACCATCCTCAAAATAATGACAAGCTGATGCCTGCACATGCTTTATAAGGTCTTGACGACTGCCTTCTCCAAATGCGCAGCCACGCCCTGCCGTAGCGTAACTCAAACAACCTCGCTGTAGTGTTTCTGCGGATTTGGTTTGAGGGAAGGATGACCTTACTTCAGCCATCTGCCTTTATCACATGACGCCAAAGCACAGCTTTATTGTTCCATTTTTTGTGATTTTTTTATGGTTTGAAAACGTTTGTTATTATTAGTTCTTTTGTTAAGACTCCAAGGAACTATTCCTCTTCCTCGAGATAAAATTAAAAATGTAATCACATAAAGAAGAAACTTGTTATTAAGTAAGGGTAAGGGACTAAGGAAGCAATGTTCTATAAGAAAATATGCTATGAACAATATTTAAGTAATTTCCCTGCTGAAAGATGAGGATATCCTGATTGTCTAGTTTCCTAGGAAATCTAATACTAATGAGAAAAACTAAAGAGAAATTCTCAATTTGACCGGGAGAGAGAGTAGGAAATAATGCAGGAGGAGTAAGTCGGAATATTTTACTGAGAATGATGAGTAACACTGAATTCTTTTACTATGCATACCCAACAGGTGAATATGTAAATCAGCCGGTTTATTTATGTGAACCGCTAACAGTATTGATTTACTCTCATTTGGCAGCTAATCATCAGTGACGTATCAATAATTTGTAGCGCATAAAACGGAAAGCAGTTATCGCATGATTTACAGTCAGAATCGCTAGTGCTAATCTGCATAAAACTGATTGGAATCCATCACCATTGACTCTGGAACACTTACCGTTTGCGAGATTAGGAAAGTGGGTTACTGTGCCAGAGCGGTGGACTTGGGGAGCACTCCCCACTTCCTTGCGCAGAAATCTATTGGCAAGCAGTCCAAAAGTAGCCTTTGTCAGCTGCCCCAAAACCAATATGAATATTCTCATATGAACATCACTAGAAACTACAAAGTTCACGGACCTGTTTCTATTGAACTGCGTATGCATTATCATTATACCGAGTGTTCGTTTTATTTTTCTCCGCACGCAGACCGAGCAGGCCGGGAGTCACTGTCAGTTACCCACACCCAGACCGCCCCGCAATCGGCAAAGTATTGAAAACACACTAATCTTTTTTCACAGAAGACAAATGTTCTCACTCCTGAGTCGGTTGGGTGTAAGAAACGGATGCAATGTTGGTAATTTTGGTGCTGATATACGGCGGACCCCTGCTATTGTAATTTTGAAAGATATTTTCGCAATGATTGTTCTAATCGAACAGTGATATCGTCCAGTTTTTGCAGTGTTAACATTAACGCCTGTGTTTTAAGACCTTATCCAACACTGATTCTGTTGTTTTCAATTTAAACACTATTTTACTCACTGTAGATCCCTAAACCGCCGAAATAGAGTTCTTGAAATTCTGCACACATAACAGCTGATTCATTTTCTAAAAAGTTACAGCAAATGAAAATGCGTTATACTATATTAAATCTTTGAATAATAGCAAATAAATGAAATATAATAACATATAACTCTATGTTCCGAACCTAAATATGCACTAACTGTCTTTATGAGTGACAACATTCATCCCTCACTGTCAGTGCTCACGTGCGAGGAAATATAAAAGAAAGACTCGACGTTACATCATTCAGAATAAGCACTCACGTGCGATTGTATTTAAATTAGTTTCATATCATTTCAAGCTTTTGAAACTCAGCTCCTGGACTACGTATTAAATAAAAAGTAACTTGAAGCTTATTCACTTTGAATATCGCATTTTTTTATTTTATCAGGTTTCTTTTTTCGTTTCCTGCGTCTTTATAATTTATTGTAATAGAGTGTGTTGAATAACATGAACGATTCCAACCGATCATGTAAACAAAAAATGTAAGGTAACTGGAGTTCATGTAGTGGAAAGGATGTGTGTTGTGCGATTTCTCAGTTTCTGTCTATGGAGTTCATGTAGTGGAAAGGATGTGTGTTGTGCGATTTCTCAGTTTCTGTCTAAAGAGTGATGGCGCACCGTCATGCATGAGCCACATTAGAGAGCGCCGTTAAAAAGTATTCTAGAATTAAATTATTGTGCTTTTTTCAGAAAATAAAATTTATTAAAAGCGCTACTGTCACAACATTGTCTACAAGTTGTATGAAAATAAACATTTTAAAGCTTCATGTGAAAGAATAACCTATATCAAGTAATTTTGTGAAGTAAAACGATTCGCCATAGAGTAAATCTTTTAAAAATTGAAACACTTTAAAAACGTTACATAGACACATTTTCTAAATTTTCCTATGAAAATTTCCACCACTGTCAACAGCGATCGAATATAAAAGCCAGAAGCCCTTAAATGACAACAAGGAACGAACCCATGAGCCATTACGAACAAGATCGATCGACATACTAGAATCATTAGAAGGGCGCAAGAAAAGTTTTAATAGAGTAAGTGAAGTTATGACGGCGACACATCGATATTTTTTCCAGGTACACACAAGTGGCGCCGACCTGGCGGCGGGAGTGCGGGTGTGGGAGGCGTTTTGACGTGACGTAGAGCTGCCGCGCCCCCACATTCACTCTCCGTGTGTGGAAATGGAGGGGGGGGGGCAGTTTCTAAGTGTTCTTCAGAGTCACACGTTTTAAAGATCACCACATTCAGGGTAATTCGTTACACTCATGAATAAGTTTAGGCATCTGTTTAATATTTATTTAGTACTGAAGTTTGGGCAGTTTTTATAAAAGAATACAAATGTCCCCTTCTCTAGGAGAATTAATGTTGAAAATATTACTTTTTGATTATGTGTTGAATGTTTTAATTAATTCTTGGTTCCTAAACATGTTTATTCCAGAATAATTATAAAATAGTTTCCCAATATACTTTTTATTTCGTTATTCAAAATGACACTGAAGGAATGAGGAAATACCTTTCGAAAACAGATATTAGCATCACGGGTGGCCGAGGTCGTTAAGGGCGTTCTCGTTAGTGGGAGATCTAGGATTTTCCACGTTTTATTCATTCCTCATAAATGGCAAATACTGAACTTGACCTGAAACGCTTCATTTCCTTGAAAAAAATTCTTTTTCAGTTATTATTTCATCATGTATCATCGATGTCTACCGCCGTGATGCTTCAGTAGTTAAAACGAGCGTTAAACACTATAAAAAATAAAAAATAAAAAAATTCCTTCTAGGTTATCTTCTGGTGAAATTTGGTCAAAATCCTCGAGAAAATGAATGTTTTTTAAAGCTTTAAAAAATTAAAACTTACTTATTTAATAACATATACTTTGAGGTATGAATAGTACAAGAAATTTACTTTATTTTAAGCTTTCCGTTTAGTCGAGTGGATTTTTTCCTAAACACCTGCAGAGATTTATATAATTATTCACATGGAGGTCAAATTGATACAGAGAGATTATTTTCTAATGGTAACAGTTGTTTGGTCAACAATAAACCACCAAATAGCATACCAAGTTATACGGAGATACTGGGAAATAGGTGAGTGTAGCGAACATAAGCAAAGAAATACAACTAAATATTTAAACTAGCTGGTTGTTCTTATTCCTACATTTATAAAGTGCTGGAGTGCCAACGTTATACGGATGAACCGTGATGGAAACTGAATGTAATTTTAAAAAGTTCAATAGAAATGGCCGAGATTAAAAATTTAAACTTTTTAGCTAGATATACAGTGAGATTATTTGAGTTACGAACCGGCACAGCATGGCTGCTTGCTGCTAGAAGTAAGTCATCAATGCCGCACAATGCACGCGCAGGTAGGCAGTTTTTGACGAAGGCTTTGTCAGCGAGTGGCGGTGCATTCATGTGCTACTCGGTGCATTCTTATGCATATATAATGCGCTAATTGTTTTTCGTTAGTTATTCCACTACATAAAATAGTCTTGAAGAACGGATTTTATGTGCGATACATATGTAAATATGGATTCTTGCAGAGAAGCGCTGAAGCGATTCGAATGAACATATCCTGGCGGTCATGCTCCAGATAGAGAAACAAACTGATGACCAACTTTTAGAAAGCTACGAGAAACAGTTCTCTCAGTGACAAGAAACGTGTTCTGAATTCTCGAAGAAAAGTTAGATAAAACGCGGATGCCGACATTGTGTTGTCGCTGGCGGGCAACATTATTTTAACCATCTCTTCTAACAAAGGTAAAGGTTATTGTCGTTATTATTATTATTATTATTATTATTATTATCAGTTTAAAATACAATATCACTTTATGCTTTTAGTAGAAATGTAAATATTTCTTTATGCGCGAAAACTCTCCTTTTTCCTGTTGCGGCGACTGCACTCTCAGGCTACTCTCAAATAAACTCACTGTACTTAATTGGATAGAAAGAGGATATCCTCAACGTATCACCGATAAAATGAAAGAATACAAAATAAACTAGTTTAAACGTATTAGGGGAATGAGTAACTTGAACATATACCACTGAAATTTTAAATTAAATATAAGAGTATGAAGATTGAGAACGGTAAATGAATCTGTTAGTCTTAAGTTGAAATTTAATCCTTGAGGAATGATAATGGTGATTTTTTATATCGCAGGTTTTCAGGAAGATAATTTGGAATAAATAAATAAATACATGATAGGCAAAGGAGTCCAGAATCCTTGGGCGCCTGAAGTTGCCTCGTCTTTTCAGGGCAGAAAAGAAGCCAATTGAAGTTGATCCAGGCAGGATATTCGACCTGCACTTTTGCAGCCGATGCCCTAGCCAAGGAGATGGCTCGTATTAAAGTGATTTGTGTTCAATGAATTCAACGCGCTGTGCGTGTGCGTGTGTGTCTAACAGAGTAAACAAGCGTTCTTCGAAAGTGATCAAGAAACTAACTTGGATCATGTGCCTTGAGAAACTATAAAAATGCAAATGCCGACCGAAAGATCAGAAGGGCAGGAGCACGGAACTCTTTGCATATATTTTCCACGGGAGGAAATCTGTAACGTACTTAATTTTTTCAACCGTGCTTTTGATTGCACTTTTAACGACCCTCCGAGCACTGGGACTTTCTCCGCATGGTGATGTTCAGGGAATTAAGGAACTATTAAGTCTGGGTGTAGTCTCTATTAAAAGGTCTCTTAAGGCAGGAATGGTATATGTACTGCTACTATTACTGCTTCTAAAGTCTTCCGAAATACAAGATATCCTCTTTAGAACTCGCAATTGTTTCATTATATACTAGCCCATATTAATAAACAGTACTTCATTAATTGTTTCGGATTAGTTATTGAATTACATTTTAAAATATCAGCGCTCTGGAATTTGCAATTATAAACCAGCAGGTTTTAGTGTTGGGGTTTTTTTTTTCTTTTTTGTTAAGTTAATTAATTTTTTCAATTTTTTTCATTCAAATAAAATTGTAAAATAAAGTTGAAATTATACATAATTTAAATTGACATTGTATTTACATACAGAATCAGATATTAAATTATCAATAATATAAGATATTATGTAGTGCCTTAGACAAGCAATTATAAATAGGAAATCTATGGACGAAGAAAAATAACTTGACGAGGTGCTTCCCATTGACCTCACAACGTTGTCTTATTTCAGTCGAGTTCCACGCTACTTTCTTTGCAACAGAGTTGTAGTGTTCTGCGATTATTGAGATAGCGAACTATCATAAGTAGAGCACAACATTAAATTTTGCGTCAAACTTCGTAAATCCTTTACGATGATTTAAGAAGCATACGAATATAATTGTTTAAACTGTACTCAGAACTACGAGTGGTATATGTGGTTCAAAAATGGTCGGGAGTCCGTAGTGAACTCCCGTCCCGAACATCCATCGACGCCAACTAAAAACGCTCGTGCGACCGGAATTAATGAGATCATCCATGAAAATCGATGCCTCACTTTGAGAAATTGCCGGACATTTCTGTGGGATCGTGATATGAAATCCTGATACTAAAGTTTAGTATGCATCATGTTGTAGGAAGCTTTATTCCTCAGCGGGCGGTTTTATTTATTTATGATCAGGGGCTAGGGAAAAGTGTTATATGTTCCGACTCTTTGAGTGCAATTTTAAGTTTTAGAAGTCTGTACAACACTCACCCTCTTGTGCAGATGGTCCAGAATGCAGTTTTAACCCTTTACGACGCTGGCGTCAGGGTAACACTGCTATGGGTGCCTGGACACGTCGGACTCCCAGGTAATGAGGCCGCAGATGTTGCAGCAAAATCCGCTCTTTTAGACCCTGCTGAGTACGAGCAGCGTTTTTATTTCGGGGATTTTATACATTCATTACGTAGAGCCATTTTTTCGCGCTGGCGCGAGGAGTGGGAATTACTCCCAAATAATAAGCTCCGTGAATGTAAATCCGCCCCTTTTAACTGGTCGACTTCTTCTCGCGCTGTTCGTCGCGAAGAAGTAATTTTAGCTCGTCTTAGAATTGGGCATTGCCGTTTTAGTCACTTCACATTTTTTCATCATTTATTCCTCAGCTGTTGACACAAGAACAGCATTGGTGATGAAACATGGATCTATACACAAGCCCAATTGTCACAATGTGTTGGAAAAGCTTCACTAAGACGCAAAAAGAACTGCTCGTGTGGGTCAACGTCAAAGTGTTGTTGAAAGCTTTCTTCGACATTCAGGGTGTTATTTATCACGAATTTCTGCCGGAGGATGACACTGTGAGTCCCTATATTACCAAGATGTCCCTAGAAGTCTCCGAGAAAACGTGAGAAGCAAGAGGCCTGGACTATGGCTAGACAATTTAGCACCAGCGCATTCATTGTTGCTTCTTCGCTACTTTTCAGCGAAAAACAAGATGACTGTTCTTACCCAATATATATATTTAATTTCCAAAGTTGAAACCCACTTCAAAGAACTACTATTCGATTCAGTTGAGGCGATAAACAAAATTCGCAGACAAAACTTCGCGCAACCTCGATAAATGCATATCAGGGCTGCATTCAGAAGTTCATGAGCCATTGGGAGAGCTGCATCAACAGAGGAGGAGATTACTTCAAGGGAGGCAAAGCTCAGTAGGGTGTAGGTAAGCTAAAATTTTGAAATATTGAAAAGATCTGTTATTGTTTGCACCTCGTATATGACGATAAAGAAATTGAAATTGATGCTGATTTGTTAATGTTAAAGTGAAATGGGGTAACATTTTCCTTTAGAATATATTCAAACATGGTTCGCGGACAAGGAATTCCCATTTTTGAACACCCTATCTTTAGCATTTGCAAGATTTAGGGCTAGATGTATAAAGAGTTAACTTGAGTGTAGGGCATAAAATTAATCATCAGTTACGCCTAACTTGGAAATTTTGGTTGTATAAACATTTATGTAAGATTATATCGTCTTAATCTCAAATTAAATCTAACTCGCGAAATTTCACAAGTTAAAGCACTAACTAGAGTGCAGCAATTATTAAATAAAACATTTCCCAGAGTACAGAATTATAACAATTTTATTTATAAACAAAATAGTTTCGCTTAATTTAATTTCGGGTAGATAAATGTTTCTTCATTGCTTCACTTTTCATTTTCGCGTAATAACAACAACAGAGTTTTGTTCAATTGTAGGTTATGTTAGATTAACCTTACAATTGATTTATTGTACATATTTCTTTACAGACTTCTGATTATTCCGACATCTCATCCGATGATAAATTTCACTGTTCTCCTCGTGTATTTCATGAAAATGCGATTTCGCATAGCTAAAGATGTTGTCGAGCAACTGGAACAGTTGTTGCGTCCCCGATTACAATCACAAACTAAGCAAAATAATGCTTTGAATTCGATATTCATGATACTGCTAACTTCAAGGTTCTATGCGACAGGAACTTTGCAAATAATTATTGGAGATATATTAAGGTGGAGAAAGGAATGACCAGTAGAACCATCCATAAAGTTACTGGAGCAATAGCAGCTCTGAGGCCTCAGTTCATTAAAATGTCAATCGAAGGTGATGTAGGAAACAGACGCTAGGCTTCTCTAATATTTGCAACTTTCCTGGAGTTTTAGGTACTATAGACTACACACACATATCCATTATATAACTTGGAGAAGTCTTCATAATCGAATTATAATCTTTGGCAATTGCTCTTCCTGTACGTTCTTTATCCTTATTTAAGATTTGATGTTTTTTTTTGTTTAATTTTCAATTATTCCCTGATATTAACACCAGATAAATAATACTGTTCTTCTCATGTTTGCTAAAATCTGCCGCTCGCATGTTTGAAAGTATATTAAGAAAATAAATCATTTCTAGAAGGCGGGGAAATTGAATAATTATTGATTTTCTAAAATTGAACAGTTGAACATCAACTCACTCTAAACAGGAATTTCCGTACTATTTCGCAATGTTGCCATACATAGGTTTAACGGTTATTGCAAAATGGAGGTTACGTGACTGAGATTATTTTTATGCATCAGCAATCATTACTAACCAGCATTAGTACTTTTTAAATCTGTTAAAGGAATCTTCAGTAAGCAACTTTTATAAACTGGGTATTAATGTTTTAAAGATCTGGTAATAATCATAAGACGCATGCCACAAAACAACTGTTAACTGGTTTATCATTTCATGTAACGTAGTCTGGAGGGAGCTATCTACTTGACCATATGGATAAGATGGTACTGTGATTTCGAAGATTATAGGTCCGGGTTCAGCAGAGCAGGCTATTTATTTATAATTGTTTATGAAGTGCTCTAATACATAAGAGGTAAAAACAAGTCCGGCACGCAGGATCTGCGTAAACTAAGTGAATTCCTCAGCAAGTAGAATTTCTGAAGGGTATTACAGAGCACTAGAGCATAGAAATGGGTACTGCTAGAGCGCTTTTTAAATTTTAGCTCGATTTCCCTGATTTTCAGAAACTATTTTATTACTTTATTTCAATGGCTTATAACGAGTTTCGTTGAGGGAAAAAATTGCGGCCGATAAAGCGATTTTTAAATTTTCGCTTTAGGTTAACCACCATCCCAATGATCAAATTTTACTGGTTAACAAATTTGATAAATCGATTGTTAATTTATCGTTATATTCTGAGTTTCGTTGAGAAAAACCAAAATTTGCGGTCGCTAGAGCGTTTACACATACACACATATACATCGCTTGAGGTTAACCTCCAGCCCTTATGATCTAATTTTGCTGGTTGTTGAATTCGATGAATTGTTTGTTAATTGATAGATATATGCCGAGTTTCGTTGAGAAAAAACAAAAATTGTGACCGCTAGAGCGTTAACAACACACACACATACATTTTTTTCATTGTCATTTTTGGTTAGTAATAAGTAGTAAGTAGAGTCAATGGAGATTTAAATAAAATTTACAAATCTTTTCAAAATCTTTTATGGATACAACCACAATAGCTACATTCCTTCGGAATTCGCTAAAATGTAATCAACGAGTCTCGAATTCGAAAACAATGATCCGTTTTACTTGGCGCCAGGATTATGCCGAGTGCTCCACAACTTCAGTTTTTGGTATTATTTCGAATCAGTGGCGTACTAAGCCATAATTTTGAAATGTTCTACCTCAAATTGCTTTCTAATACCCCTCCACAATCTGTGAAATTATTATTCATTAACATTTTATAATACCAGTCATTTAATACATGTAAACTCTGCGGAGTGTATGCTAGTTTCTCAGTTACCCTATGGTAGGGATATTTTTAAGCATAGAAATACATTCTTGTATTTGTTTCGGGTCCAAATGAAATTAGGAAACAGATGCATCGCTATAAACGCAGGAAAGCTTGTATACTTATTACTTTTGTTGCAATGAAAGCAGTGCCTATATGTTAATTATTTCGCATATGTTACATTCAAATGCTCAGAGTAAAGTTCAACTGCTCGAGAAAAAATTACATGGGAAAAATTATTTATTGTAGCTAAGTAGTTAAAACATACTTTCAGAAGTACCGGGTCTTTCATGGTTTTGTCGCTCGTTTCACGGTAAAACTGGTAGGTCGGCAATCAGAGCTCCCGGCGAGCCGCATGTGATATCTTCTCAATTGACTCAAATTCTTGCAATCCAAATGCAATAATTTACAATGAAAATAAGCATATACCTTATAACAGGATATATTAGAAACGTTGTCCTGTTACAATCACACATTTCTGTCATCTTTTTTGAAAATTGTCATTAACACTATCAGTTCTTGCATGAAATATCAGATGTAGTATCAGTCATTTGTTAAAAAAATAGTGCGATTATGTCATGCCTGTATCGTTTGCATTTATGACATTCTCAATAGAGATAGGTGCTATATTCTGCACGCACCATACACCGATTTTCTCGTCATTTAAGGGGTTTCCGTGTATAAGGTCGAGATTTTCTGCACTCTAATATTTGTTGTGTCGAAATATAACTACTAAAATGGTGCCATGTTTTATCAGCAAAGAATATTATGCATATTTAAATTATTCTATCATTAACGTTCTAAAACATGCAATTACAGAAATAATTGACTTAATTTCGAAAGATGAATTAATGCTTGTGAATGATCACGATTTATAAAGGTGTCAGAAATTTAATGTAAAAGGACATTTCCAATACATCGTATCATAAGGTTATTATTACATTGTAATTTAAATTGCGAGAACTTGAATGAATTTCGCGGACAATACATCCGCTTTGCCGGGAGTTACCGCTCTGACAGCCGACCTACCAACTGTCGTGAAAGACCCGTATGCAAACAGGAACAGTTTGGCTAAAGGTTTTCTAAGTTGCAATGCATTTGCGTACAAGTTGCCATCATAGAAAAAAGTGAACTTTGAGGCTCTTCACCAGCATCATCGCTCGATCCATGTGTGTGTGTGTGTTTGAAAGAGACAGAGGGAGAAGAATTACTACTTATTTCTCAACAAAATGTTGACAAAACGAAATTATAAAGTTATAAGTGATATAACTTGTCAAAATATTTCAAAATACACTCCTTGATATTTACAATTCCGAAATAGAGAAAAAATTTGGGTACGTTTCCTCTTTTTTCATTTTCACAATACATAAAGCAAGTTCACAACAACCATAAACAAAACTTGTGTCATTCTTGCACCAAGATCTCAGCACGTGTTACGTTCCATCCTGTTTTTCACGGCTAATAAATTCTGGGCGAATATCCGTGCCTAATGAATTAATTGGGCGGGGACTCGTCGACGGAATTTGTTTCACAAATTTCTGTATTACAACTGGACCGCAGAGACCATCTGTTCAGTGCTGTACAACTGATTACTACCAGCTTTCTTTTTAAAAAAATATATTAAAGAGTTTTTATTTAATAGATTGAAGTATGTTAATTTAACCATAAGAGTTTCTCTCCTTAGTTCCCATTATAAGTATTTTTTTTTTTTTTTTTTTACATTTTCCCATTTTCGGTCATATTTTCTTTATTGCGTATGTCTCTTAGAATACGCACAAGTATAAAATATAAATCACATAATATAACCATTTGTTCCTTAACATATGGGAAACATTTTAAAATCATATAAGGCACTTATGAGCATGAGCTATCATATTATATTTCATCTCAAGTTCCCCACAACTTTATTTTTCAAGCTATAGAACATTTCTGATATCAGAACTGAATAAACCAAGACCACAGCAAAAAGAGGAACGTCATTGTTTAAAAATTATATAATTGTATAAATGAAGAGCTGATTGGTGGAAGAAGGTACCACATCAAAATTGTGGGAGAACTTGATAACGGCTGCTGTATCTGATCAGAAGTTTTACCATACCAGAAGAAAAGAGAGAATGTACATACTAAATAACAAAAGAATGAGGAATGCTACTGTAGTTGAAGGGTTGTTTGAGTGGTTGCTATATTGGCAGCATTGTTTATAATAATTGACTTTGCATTTTTGAATTCCTGTGCTATTAATATTATTGCAGTGTTTATTATAAGCAAAAAGTGAGAGGTCTGTTGAAAGTGGTGGTTAGATGTTGTTACATAAAAGTTTGAATGTGATTGGTGGTTTGAGTTGTCCCACCACAACATGGTTTGAGAAGCGATCAGGAAAACTTTAATCGGAAAATGATCATGCGAGGAGAGTGACATGTGATAGTTAACTATCGTTTAGAACCTGATCTACAGGTACGTTAGTAATTGTATCTAACTATTAGACCGTTTGTTTTAAGATAACAATTCATTTCATAATATTATTTAGTGAATAACATGAATTTTAGATTTAAAAAATCTTCTCTGCACAATTAAGCGAATTATTTAGAGAACTTTAGGTGAGCCCATAGGTTTACGTTTTCATATTTACAAATGTTATAAAATGTTGTATTTGTAGGCAGAAGAGTCAGATCGGATAATAGCAAGAAGAAATACATGTGTCATTAATATATCATCGATGGCATAGCAGAAGTCCAAGTTTTTATTATTTAAATGCGTGATAACGAGAAAAATAAAAATTAGTTGTATATTTTAAAGGTTGATATGCTTAGACTTTTTAAAAGCAGTAAGGACACAAGGACATAAACCCATTTCTTTAAATTTTATACTTGAACCTACATAATAAACTTTCAGCCCCAGTATAATAAATAAAGATTTTAATGCAAACGATACCAGAACTAAGTGTTCACGGAATATTAATGTAACGAATTTAGTTTGTGGACAATACATTTTCTGATAGAGAAGCTTCTTTTTTATCACCTTAAATTGCTTTATACACAATCGTAATTAAGTACTTTCCAAACTCAAGGGTTAACAAATTTATAAAAAAAGCGTATGTTACTGTGGCAAAAATGTTGCTGTTAGAGTAACATGCGCTTCTGTATAAAACAAATTAAAGTGCACAGTGATAAAAACGAAGGTGCCTATCAGAAAATGTGGGAGAAAAAAAAATAGGCTATTATTTTAAAATGTCTATGTAGATTTCATAGCTCAAGCAACAATATCTACGGAAGGGTTTCGCATTTATAGAATAAATCTTTTTAAGAAATGTGATTATGCATTTTTTCTAAAATCTTCCATTTATCTATAAAACAAATTATGCGTTAGCTTTGAAAAACAATGTATAACTTACATTATTAATTTTATTTTTAGGTTCTGATATTGGATATTGGATATTCTGATATTCTGATATCACTGTCGTCTACATTTATACTACATATTGTTAGTTGTAATAATATAATACATATCTTATGTTGAATATATTCACTGTTAGTTTAACCATCTTTCAGAACCGTTGTTAGATTTTTCATTTGTGCCATTTTTTTTCCGGTAAAATTAGTTCCGAACATTAAATTATTTGTCCTGAACACCACGCTATTCTTGACATTCCCGCGTCTCTACTTGTCAGTCTTCAGTTATTATATAAGCATATGAGATGCAAAAATGAAGTGTAAAATGCATTAAAATTCCCTCAATATTAATGTAACTGTTCAAAATTACAGAGCCAAAGAGGGAGTGCGAGAGGTACGGGAAAGTATAAAACACTCATGAACGAGTATAATCAGGGAAATAAAAGTATATTATATTTCCAGGAATAGTAACATTCTAACACATTAAACCGAGTGGAATTAATTCCCGCTGACCCTCCTGATATATCCCCCCTCCCATTGGTCACTTAGGCGATGCTGTAATTTTCATTCCACTAATTTTACACCCTCATATAATTTCATTCCGTTGAATGTATTACAAGTGTCCGAAGGAGGTGGGTTGGCGCGTTGTGATAGTGACTTGCGCTTTGGAAAGGTTTCTGCCTGTACATTTTATGTGGAAGCGGACTGGGCTAGCACAACTCGAAGAGGGGCTTCACCGACGTCGAAAAAATGTTAGGGACCCCATCTGCGTCCCCGCCCGATGCCCCCCCACGTCATACGTTCCTTTCGCAGTGCTCAAACAACTGAATACGTTTATGAAAATTGTTTGATTTTCTTTCCTCGTTTCAAATTTGCTAGAATGACATTACAATTTTGGTTTCCAACATCTCTTTGTAGGATTGGATTGGATGTTAGGTATGGAAAAGGGCATTTTTCTATTTCAGCCCTGCTCAACGGCTGGCCTTTTCTGGGCACCTCCTAGAGGAAAGAAATGGGTGAGGATGACAAGGGCGACCAGGATCTACAGGCGGAAGGCATGTTCTCTAACAATGTCTCCACATAGAACATCCCGCGTCGGTGGAGCCCCGCTCCAAAGAATTTGACCCCTTCAGAAGGGAGAAACCTTTCCAAACCGTCACACCGCAACAATCCACCTTGCTAGCACTGGAACAAAATTAATAGAACATTTCATATATTCATTCGCGTATGCGTCCAGGGGAAACCACTTAAAAAAAAAGGCAGGATGGCCAGTCCTAAAGGATTTTACCCACTTGCGAGTTCCAAGCGTTACCTCCTGAGCCACCGCGTTCGGTTCCTCATTGTAAACTGGTCTTTAAATAGTGAGCTACATCTAAAATAAACTGGTCTTTAAATAGTGAGCTACATCTAAAAAGTAAAGTACAGCAGGAGTAAATAAAAGAGCCAGTTGAAGCCATGAGATACAAATGGCATTATTGCTTTTTTTTGAAACTTTATGTATACAACGGTATATTGGAGGGAAATAGTTGTTGCCATCTTTTAGTAATTAGTAGTGTCGGTGATAGTGGTAGAGTGGTAGTAGTAATGGACTTTTGGTGTGAAAGTTTATGATTATACAGATAATGGCAAAGGTTGGAAAGAAAGCAATACCAAGGTATTCATAAATTCATTCCACAACCTAAAGATTTTCATATTCCTTCAACGAAATCCCTTGCCACATTTATCATCCGCTGTCACAATTGTAATACACTGCACATCCACATCTAAACCGTTTTTGTTGATGTTTTGAGAAGGAACGCCCTACTACAACACTGTAGGTGGCTTGTTGTGACTTTTGCGGTTAATTCCTTCACTGTCCATCAACGACGCAACTCCAGCAATGTTTGAATCAAATTAACGTAATACTCTTAAACGACAAGGCGATCTAAATGTTGTGCATCTTCTACTCTATTGCTTCCTTGTCGAAAGTATGATGCCTCACGGCCACCGTTTGTCATGGAAAAGTTTCATTGCCAAAGATTTTTCGTGGACCTACTCGACATTCCCTCATGTTCCTAACACCTGCCACCTCAATTTTAATTCATGCACATTGCTCAGCTTTAGAAATAATCACAAATTCATACCATTACTCGACAGCTTCATATTCCTCCGTTTATGTGTCGTGCACTAGTGACGCTGAGTATGTTGAACAGCTATACCATTTCATGCTGAGAACAACAACGCTCTCACTGTTGCCAGTATTTTCTTTTAGCCCTTTTATAACATTCGGACGTGGCTTACTGCCATACATGCTAATACCATTCGTTTTAACACAGGAGTTATTATACACAGGGTCTGTAACAGCTTCGCTCATATTTTGAGCATATTGTAAATGTATGGAAGCCTAGGGGATTGAAAAGTTGATCCAGGAAGTCAAACTGGTCTCAGAACACGGAATTCACAGTTATACCTTAGTTTTCAGATTATTTGGAATCGATCAGTGATCTCGTGAATGAAACAATTGGAATATGTAGGGTAGATGAATTCCAAAACAGCACAAAAATGAACATTTAC
Source organism: Metallyticus violacea (assembly GCA_030762175.1). Taxonomy (NCBI): domain Eukaryota; kingdom Metazoa; phylum Arthropoda; class Insecta; order Mantodea; family Metallyticidae; genus Metallyticus; species Metallyticus violacea. The sequence continues at coordinate 78,243,569 of CM060842.1, read as the reverse complement.
ATTTTACATTTTAATTATTTGTCAGTTTTCAGTGAAGTTATAACAAGCTATATCTGTCTCTGTGCTTCATCGGTTGTAAAATATCATGAATATACGCTCATTAGTTTTATAGATATTGTTATCAGAGTTTTTCAGTGGTCTCTGTTGTTCTGGAAGTCATTGCTGCATTTGTTCTGGTATTCATCAAACAGTGGCCCACACTTAATCGCGTTAAAATCATTTTCAATTGAATAAAATTATATTCATTTCGTTATTAAACAGAATTAACTTTAAGCATTACACATTCCATGAAATAACATGGTATTATTTTCATTTATATCGTGGATGTTCTTCAGAAATATTTCAATAGATAGCTGTAAATTTTTTGCGGAAACTTTCTTTGGAAAAACGCATGAAACATTATTGCGAGTTATCTGTGGGCGCAGATGGTCTCTGAGAGCACAAATTAATCTCGATGAGTTAAATGAATTTTAAACAGAACGGTATTATTGTGATATAATGTTCAAATTATGATAGAGCACAGTGCTAAATATCTTTGTCAGTAATGAACGCTAATCTGTTCCACCAAGTAGCAAGGCCAAGCCGAACTATAAACATGTAGATCTTTATTTTATGTTCAAGAGTAGCATTCAAGACAAGAGCTACAAGATACAGAGGTTTATTTAGAACCTCGCTTAACATTCGATATGGCAGTTTGAAGATGTCGCCACAGCTGGAGGAATGGCTATCTCAATCTTTTCCTCTTCATAATCCTGTCATGAAAATGTCTTTTTAAGGAAGAATGGTGGACAAACAAGTGATATACATTAACTCAAACGGAAATAATACATGTAAAGTCAGCAATGCACTAACTTTACAATGGGTAGTAACCGTGCAATTTCAACTGCCTACTTCCCAAACACAGATTTTTTGGCTTGTCACAACACTGAAGAATAGTGCAAGCTCTCTTTATTTTATTATTCTTCGGAATTTTAAACTAAAGGTTCATATATTATAACAGTAGCTGAAATGAAAAGGAGAAACTGACTTTTTAATAATAAATAATTTTGCGGAAAACAAATTCATATTTTACATAGTATGTGCTTGTTACAGTTGGTGTGCCGTTTTAATTCTTTGGTAACCAGCGCCCTGGTTTTGATGACATGCCAGTTTCCCCCCCACATTCTGGATATAAGCTGCTATTACATAAATGTAACATTTTAAGGTCATTTTGTGTTCATTTTTGGCCATTTTAAAGAGTGTGTTGTTAGGCAAGCTAGGGAAATAGTAGCTAATGTTAAACACTGTCATCATTAGTTTTTCCTAGTTATCTAAATCAGACCATGTCCTCATTTAAAGTTCATTACAAATCCATTAAGTCACAAATATAATATTTATAATTTAATGGAAAAAATTCAAAGAAAATTATATACTGTGTCAGAGAGTTAGATTGTGATTTTTCTTAGCATGAAAATAATATTTTCGTACGAAGCTTTGATTTGCATTTTAAATATCTTATAAATAAGAAGCGAACATTTTCAGTTTCGTTCATATTGCACAAATTTCCAATCTTAATGCTCTATATTGCAAAAAAAAAAAAAAAAAAAAGACATCTTAGATCAAATTACACATACTTACTAGATTCGGCTCTTTGGATTGGATGATTCCAAAAACAGGCATAAAGATTTTATTTTAAATATATTTTTATTGATCAACAAATGTTTTAAAATGATCTGTGCTTTATATTTTGTCTATATCATGATATGTTAGCGCTAAAGTAGACATCATTCTGCATGTTTAAAGCCATTAAGCGAATATATTGTATAAAAATATTTTGTGTCCAAAGCAACTGACTCCAGGCAAAGAAAGAACTTGAACAGGATCCTTAATCCTCTTATCGGCACATTTCTACATGACATGTACATCAGATAAGCGTTGAAAACCTGAGTTTCTGCCTTTGGAGTATTCTGTGTTCTAATTCAGTATCGCTCCTGCCAATTTATAATTTCCAATATCGTTATTGTATATCAGGAAATTCCTGCAGCAATATGTAGATATTCGCATATAGCACTGAAACGCTATTTCTGCATCTGTACTGCAATACAGCTATTAAAAAGTTCAGCCTCTTTGTATTGCACTTGAGGCCGTCCGGAATTTTGAAATGCTCATCCATAAAAGGAAAAGCACACAGAAAATTTCTCGGTTGTCAAGCTCGAGGGAATTCAGGTCATGGACATTGGTGATCTTCAAAGTACAACATAAGAGTGCATGATTAGAAATAAGGCTGTGACAAAAGCAACATCTGAATCCATTACACATCGACTGGATTTATGAGGTGATAATCACTTCAGCATGTGGGCGAGGGTGCGCGCGTGCCTGAGTTTCTTGGAAACACGGCAGGGTCAAGCAGTCAACCTACTGACCCAGCGAAGGTGTAAATATTCACTCAAGAACACTTTCTAATTTTTATTATATTTCCTTGTCTACGCTCTAAGCAAAGAGCAGAATAATCTCGACAGATTCGGGTTATTGGCGTTGAATTTATATGTATAAAAGAAATGATTCATCAATCAATCAGGTTAGTTAAAAAGAGAAAACAAAATAAAACATTTAGATATACAAAAGAAAGGGGGTAAGGAATTAAGAAAAAGAAGAAAGGTAATAACTTAGTAAGAAACGAAAATAAAAAAAAAATTAAATTAAAGGAAATGTACACTTGTGTAAACAATAATATTCCCGTTACAAAATTTACAAAATTTCAATATTACTGATTTCTAAGCAGTGTTTTTATTATTTAATGTGTCCACCCTTAATTATCAAGTCCTTGGCCTTAATTATCATTTTTACTCGTTCGGGCGTAGAATCAATGAGTTTCTTACACATTTCAGTTATTTTGTACCATGAAACCAGACTTTTATCACAGTATAAATAATCTTTTCTTTTGATGGTATAGTCCATTTTCCTCATCCGTTTCTTGATAATCACCCAAAGATTTTATATAGGGTTGAGATCAGGTGAATTTCCAGGCCAGCCAAAACATTTTTCGCCATGAAGTCTTTAACTTCTTCGATGCATGAAGAAGTCTTGATGAAAAGATATGCTCTTGGGGCAAGGTCTTGATGAAAAATCGCTTTTGCAATGTTCTATTCCTCTCCAATCTGTTCAGGTCTGGGGCTGCTCTTTTCTGTAAAATTGGTATGCACTTGTTCATCATTTCGTCGATTGGAATCAAACATTTAGTGACTGTGAATGCAAAACAGTCCCAAAGCACCTTCTTTTGTGGCCGTTTTTAGTTTTTGGCCGCAACGACTTTCCTTTGAGGTGAAATTGACCCAATATCATTTTTCCTTCTAATTTTATTATAAAGAAGTCTTGATGAAAAGATACGCTCTTGGGACAAGGTCTTGATGAAAAATCGCTTTTGCAATGTTCTATTCCTCTCCAATCTGTTCAGGTCTGGGGCTGCTCTTTTCTGTAAAATTGGTATGCACTTGTTCATCATTTCGTCGATTGGAATCAAACATTTAGTGACTGTGAATGCAAAACAGTCCCAAAGCACCTTCTTTTGTGGCCGTTTTTAGTTTTTGGCCACAACGACTTTCCTTTGAGGTGAAATTGACCCAATATCATTTTTCCTTCTAATTTTATTATAAACAGCACCCAAACTTACATTACATTAACCGTTATTTGTCTTTGAGTCACATTATTAAATTCATGGAGGATATTGACCTTACTTTTCCTCTTAGATGTAATATCCCTTATGAATAAAAACATGCTTTGTAAATAAAATGTTAACACAGCTAGAAACACAAGAAAATTGCTTAACTTCTAGTACAACCAATAAAAGCAATAGCTACAATTAACTATTTCAACAATGGGTATCAATAATGCGACGTAGAATTGTAGGGAAACAGTTATTAGCACTGAATAACTGATTTTACCTGCTTGTTCACATAATTCGCTCAAGAATGTAATTAGAACGAATGAACAGAAAAAAAAAACACGACAGGCTATTAATATTAAAAAGTAAAAAATAAAATAAGAGGGGATGGGAATGAAGAAAATAAGAAAAGTGTCATCTAGAAAATATATGACTCTAGTTAAAGTTAGCTTACCGAAGGGTAATACAAACTTTCCCAGAAATATCCCAATGTCTAGTGTATGAAAATAATGTAATCTTCTTAATGGCCAGTTCCGGTTGAATTCTTTTCTCAGGGTGAATCTTCAAACTCTTTTCGATACAGGACTTTCTTCCCATTATTTCTTAATGTTTAATCATTTTTATTATGTAATTTTTAATTTGTTCAAAAAAGAGTGTACATAATATCTCTGTACGTATGTAATTTCTAACGTGATTTCCCATCCTGTATCTTTCATTGCTCTTAAGACTTAATTTCAAATGTATTTATTTTTCTTTCTTCTTTATTGGGTAAAATTCAGCGTTTACTATCATATAAAAAGTAGCGCACTTCCTTTGTTTTGTAGGATATCAAATACATTTCTATCCCATTTTTATTTGTTAATGTTTTTATGATTGCACTACACATATTCTGGAAACGCGAAAGATTTATTTAAATATCCTTTTAATAATCACAAGATATTTGGTTTCCCAAATAATTAGAATGTGCTTTTTTCGGTGGTGTACTATCTATCTCAATTTTGAATCTAATTGAGTATTTACATACGAGGGCTGTTAAAAATGAATCATATTTTTACGAGCATAATTTCTTGCTCTAATGTTTAACTTTACAATTTTTTTTAAGTTTAATGCGTAATGCATACGTAGTACAGCAAAATGAAGGTGATACGCGACGAACAATATGCTACTCTAAAAGTTTGCTTTTGTCTTAGAAAATGTCCAGCTGAGGCTTAAGAAATGTTGCAGGACACCTATAGAAAGTTTGTTCTTCCCTATAGTACATACAGCTCGAGGATGCTTGAAAATGTTTAAAGAGGGCAGACAATTAATTTCAAAGGAAGGTGACCTAGGGCTCTAGTTTGTGCTCTAGCAGAAGAAAACAGCACCGCAATTTCACTGTAAAAGAGGCTCGTCCAATAAAATTAACAACACTTTCAGAAAATCTGGAAATTTCACTGGATTACTGAAAAGTTGTATGTGAGAGGTGTTTGTGCACGGCAGGTTCCAAGACCGCTGATTCCCGAACAAGGGCACTTCGCGTGCAGATTTGCATGCATTTGAAGATGTTACAAGAAGATGCAGAGTTTCTTTCATAGGTAATTAATGCTGATGAAACTGGGATGTGTAATTTCCTTCTGAGAGTAAACACCAAAGCCCTGTGAGAAAATCTTCATCACAAAAACAAAAGTGCTTGCTTCTACTATGAAAGTTACAGTCAATGTCATACTTTTACATTAAAAATTGGTTTACCAGAATTTGATACTTGCACACAACTTCCCAAGATCGTGGGTTCAAACCCGGCGAGAATCAATGGAATTTTTCGGGCGTAAAAATCCTAAGTATGGCTTCCTTCGGAAGGGGAGTAAAGCCGTGGGTCCCGTGTCGTACATTTACGGCACGCTAAAGAACCTCAAGCCTACAAGAAGAGGCCTCTGAGCAAAGCTTGTCGGTCGTTTCGCACCCTGAATTGAATGTCCCATTCTGATGACCTCAGATGTTAAAGAGCGTCCGAAAATAAATAAAACAAACAAAAACAAGCACACAACTGTAACTGGGCAACGCTACAGAGATGTCCTGAAAATGCCATCTTTCCATGCAGCAAACTGGACGCTGCACTTCGATAATGCACAGCGCATGTAGCAATCTCACAGAAATCAATGCCAAGTGCGTACCTTACTCCCGTATAGTCCAGATTTAGCTTGCCAGATTTTTCAATTTTCCCAAACTAAAGAAACTTTTTCGTGGGAGGCATTTTTCATCATCAGAAGCAAGGGGAAGGCTACGGAGGGGGTGATTCTGAAGGAGCTGTAAACAATATTCTCAACAAGGCTTTGACGACTGACAGAAACGCTGGGAAAGATGCATTGAATCCAACGGTACTACCTTGAGAAATATCATAAAAATTATGAATATGTTGTACAAAACTATGATTATTTTTAATTGAAAATTCATTATAATACAAGAACTTGAGTTTTATAATATTTTACCATTAAATGTTTTAGATATTTCATTAAATATCTAAAATGTATAACAATGAGAACTTGATCACCAGCATATAAACTTGTATTCATAAAACAAGTTGTTGAAATTCCTAAGCCTCTAAAAGCAAGTTTATTTCATTAAGAAGAAATTTCATACAAGTAAACGTTAAACAGTGTTGTTGACAAACTACCACTCTGTCTCACGCCTTGGTTGTTGTAATGTATGAAAATAATATGTTTATTTAAGAGATAGAATTTTAACGAAAAATGTGTAATTTAGATCGAGAACACAACCAAAGCCGCTCACTAGTACTGAAATTTTCCCTAAGCTCGAAGCAAAGAAACTAAGTCGACGAGAGAAAAAGAAGGATTTTTAAAAAGAATTAATGTACCGAAAAAGCAACAGGAAAACTGTTAAACACGGGACGAAATACGTGGTTTAGCCGGAGTCTTATAAAAATTATTATAAATTCCGAAGCCAATCTCCGGTAATAAGTTAGGACAGGAATAGATGTACATGTTGGAAACCGTTGTGGTAAATTCCCTCACGGAGAAGTGCCTCCTTGTTTGTTTCTTTGTTGACGGCTACACCCAAGAAAATCTACATAATTATTAAAACAAATAACGAGGAGATGTTGAAACACGTGTTAGCTGTATACGTCTTCATGTCGAACAGCCATTTGGAAGTTTTAACAGCACACGATGTGGTAGACTCAGGTGATCAGATTGTCTCACCTAGGGGCTCCGAAAATCACAGGTCTAAATTATCGTCACTTCAGCAGGCATATTGATACGTTCATCTTATGGGACTTCCTATATAATTTACTTTCATCTAGTTATTTAATTTATTTAATATATAACACTTCCATTTCAAAACTTGCCAAATTGAATAGTTTATATTTTATAAAATTAGTTCAAACGAAAAACACATCAATTTAAATATTGTAATGGAAGTTTAAAACCAATTTTCATTACATTTTACGTTTCACCGCCATTCACCAGGAAGTTGGAGAGTATAAAAAAACAAGTCAGTTAGTTGTAGAAAGAAAATATTTTATTTTAGGTAATATAACACCAGTAAGCTTATTTCGAAACTCCTGACTAATCCTTTTGCATTCTGTTTTTTTATTGTTGAGTATATAAATGTTTGAAACAATTAATTACCAAAATACAATTATTACATTAAAAGCTCAATATTATTTATTATTTTTTTGTTTTATTTTGTCCAAATTTAAACAGCAATAACAACAGCCCATTGCCAAGAAACGACAGAAAAATATACATGATCTAACAATTCTTTTTAAAAATTAAATATCTTAAAGTAGGGGGTACCACATGGAATTTAAAAGTGAGGGTGAATGGGGTGAGAGTATGAAACCTAAAAATCAAACCTTGCTTTTAATCTTCTGCTCTTGATATCTAAATTTACTTTTTTATGTTAAAATTAAATTTATGTTAAAAAGGCAGGAATTCGTTCGCATGTGAAAAGACAATAAAATACCCAAATGTCTCTTTCGCAGTGGTCTAGTCTTATGTACTTAACTGTAGCTCTACAGAAGGGATGAATGATTCGATTGACTACTTCAAACATTGTTTGATTCGAACAGTCCTGTAATAACAGTACTTAGCATCTTTTAAACTCACAAATACACAATATAGTGCTTTAGTCCATTGCATCACAAATTTCTGGAACATATTTAGAAATTGTACTTTTTAGCACACAATGCAAACCTGCAGAAATGAAAATTGGACATCATTTCTATATGTCTTAATGTAATTTGCAGTTTTAACTGCGGTGAAAAAATACTATCCTTGACCGAATATTCCTTCATAATGCATGCACAACTTTTTCAGATTTGCTCCAAAGTCGTACTTAAACAATTATGCTAACTTGTGGGGTCTTTGGCAATTATCTCTTTCAGTAATATTACTTAATTTGTTCCTCTGATTATTCATTTTCTAATCCAGATTCTTTTCTAGATCCTATCCCTGTCTAGTTGCTGCAAGAATCTTCATCATCCCGTAGTAAAATGATATAATTTAATAATATTCAATTGATAGCACAAAATAATGTTTCCATGCAAGTAAAAATAGTTAAGAAATCTAGTGTCATCTTCTAAATTTGGTTTAAGAGCCTATAGAGAGCTAGATATCCGGCTATCTCCGGATATCTCTAATGAGACCTTGGTGGGGCCGGGGTGGTTCTCGCGCGCCTGCCGGCAGCTGGGACTTAATTATCTATTGAAACGTTAAGGCCGGGCATCGCCTCCTCGGATTCCTGGTTCCTACCTCCTGGAAAGTTTCTGCGTTGGCGTTGGTATTGAAGTGGACCTTCTAAGGGGCTCGAGCTTTTTGGAGGAGTAGCTCCACCGGCGTCTGGGTGTTCTGTTTGGAAACAATATTAAGGATTCTGCAGGGGTGGCCCGTCAATAAGGGCCAGATGCCTCCCTCCCCCCCAAAGAATGTCATAATTATTTACCAGTTTCTCTTCTACTGGTCAACTTTTAAAACAAATAACACACGAAAACAGCGATGCATAACCGATTAGTTCTTAATTGCATCTTACACAATAAGCACTTTTTGTCTCTACTGTAAAGCGGTGCATGCGGGTCCTCCTCACGGAGAGAGGCTTATGGGCCAGCCCGGGAAATTTTACGCTTTAAACTTATGGGCCAGCAAAGATTTATAAGAACCCTATATTTGTCTTTCTCCAGATGAGTTAGCCTTTCTCCTACTTATTTCTCTATTCTTATGAGCCAGCAGGAAGACGGCCCGTGGTTCCGCGCTCTGTATTGTCTCTTTTCTTAGGTTGATTGTTGATTTGGTTTGTTTATGGCCGCTCTTTAACACCTCAGGACATCAGCGTTCCATTCAATTTAGAGATTGAAACGGCCGATAAATTTTGCTCAGAGGCCTCTTCTTTCAGGTTTGAGGTTCTTCATCGTGCCGTAAATGTACGACACAGGACTCACGGCTTTACTTCCATCCAAAAGAGGCATTACTTAGGATTTTTACGCCGAAAAAAAAATCCATCGGTCCTGGCCGGGATCGAACCCGCGATCTTGGGTCTATGTATTTTCTTAGGAACCAGATATTGAGGGGGTACTGACTCTACGCTAATTGAATAGGGGTTGTTTTCGTATTTGTTTAAAAGTGGGTGCTTTCCTCAAAGTTTGTCAGTGAAAAGTTGACTTTCACAGTGTTAACTGTTAAGTTACAAAAAAGCACATCTGTTTTGTGGCAATGAATAAAATGGACATTTTGTTGAAGACCCAATTTTCGCGTCTAAGTTTAACTATAAAGTAGGAAGTGGAACGATCTGGACCTCATCAATCGAAAGCCATAGAAACTTATCAGCAAGGCGACATAAAAATACAGACATCTTGGCTGACATCGTGTGAAGTGAGAAACTAATCTTGTCTATAAGAATGAGATTAGAAGAAATAGAAAGGGCAAATTTCGTTTCTGTATAGGCCAAAAAAATGACAGATATTACATGCATGTCAAAATTTGTTATGCATACATCAATGGGGGTAAACCAGTTGAAAGATTCATAAAATTCATTAGTTTCCGAATTGACTGCGCATTTAACAGCTGAATTAGAAGAGTTCTGTATAAACCAGAAGTTTTTGCACAAACGATGGCCCCGAAGAATGAGAGAATGTCGGGGAGGAATATAAGTCTTGATAAAAGAGACCTTCCCCCATGCCATTTATCCTATCACTGCCCATGGATTTTGGCCGCCCAGTGTCTTCCTCATAATCCTTTCCTCTCGGAGGTTCCCCCACGGGGGACGTAGTCACAAACGGCCATCTATGAGCAAGGCTAAATACCTCCGCCGTAAACGATACAATTCAATCCTTAACTCAGTGCTTCAGGTATTTGATGATTATATTCTTGAGAAACACAGAGACCAAGAGTACTTGAAGCTGTGAGAGGTCACTCATATTTGATTAAAATGGAACTTAAAGCATAAGCCTCACTCGAGCATGTCTTCTTGGCTGTTACGAGTAAACTTAATTAGCATGTTTTCCGTTAAGTAATATTCTAATTATAAAACGTTAAATACGCTTCTAGTAATCATGTTAGCTTTAACAATGCTTGGTGAAATACACCGACAATTTCACATCGCCATTACACCAACAATCAGCCTTATGGTTATTTTTCCTTCATGAACGAAATCATTACAACCATTAATTTTAGTATTTATTTGACCTTTGACAGTGACCTGTTGTGAAATGTCAACAGATCGAAAAGATTGTAGCTATGGAAGTGACTATGAAGCAAAACTAGAAGCAAAACTACAAGCAAAATAGCGTTGTCCTTGATGTTTTCGAGAAGTACTTAAGGAAACAATGAGTGGAGGATCTAAAACTATTGACTAAGAAATGCTATCTTTTTCTAAAGTATATCAAAGGTTTATGCTGTGGCAAGTAGCTAATTATGCAAATTTATGGCTAAAATAATAGTTTTTAATTACATCAATAAAAATGGTCCTATCGACAAAATATTAAAAGTTTCATCTCTTATTTTGTCAACAAACTTAACATATGTGACTTCTTTATTTAATCTGTATATTACATTTAATAAACTTTTTTTACATAAAAGCCGTTAATATTTATACTAGGTACTAGGTTAATCTTTGAACTTGTACTTTCTTTTTCTTCTGTTTTATAGAGGGGTACGCACGACGGTCACTAATGGGCCTATTTTACACCTCACCAACTAATCTCGCCCTGGCACTTTCGGCCCTGTAGCAGAACCAACGGAATGAAATAGTGTGGAATAGGAGAACTGAAAATACGTGGAAAGGTAAGGTTTGCCTCAGCATTCGCCTAAACGATCAGGGGAAAACACCAAAAACCCCAAGGTCAGATAGTCAATTCCAAGGGATTAGAACCCGGAGTCCTAGGTGACACCACTTGAGTTGTTACTGAGTTAAGAAATATTATTTTTTAAATAAGTACGAACAAATAAAAATTAGTAATCACTTATTTAGTTCTTAGAGCACCCAGTAAGTGACAGTGCTGAAGAAACACTCTCAAGATATCTGGGAACATTGTGTGAGAATCTTGTCGAGAATGATGACGTTTGTTTGCATTTATTTTTAGACACTTGGACATCTATCCAATTATAGTGTCTTAAATTTAAACCACATTAACGTATACTTCATTGTTCATTTTATTAGTTAAACAAAAATCTTTGCATAGTAAACTATGAAAGTGTTCTCAAGCCTTAGCAAGGTGCCCTTGGCGTTGCGTCTTGCTGTAATGAATTAAGAAGGGCGTGAGGCGAGGATCATTACTAGATTTTCTTATTTTCTTCCTAATAAGGGAGGTAGGGAAGTGGGCTGAAAATGGCGGCGAGCGGAACTGTAAAGAGGTGTGAGCTGGGAATGACCCCGGGGGTCACCAGACGGGTGGGGTGTCACAACCTGTACCTCGTTTACATAGTGCTGCTGCGCCACCCGTGGGATTCCCTAAAGCAAAGTTTGGGTGCCAGTAATGCAGGGAGTCAGGACTTCGCAATGTCATCATACTAACTGCAGACCAGACACCGCGCAAGTTTTGTTCCTTTATATGCGCAAGCTGCTTCTATGTGCATCTATCGTGTGGACAATTAAAACTGTAAAGTGTCTTTTTTTACACCGATATAAATATGTGCATTTTAAACGTCAGCAAATCCCGCAAATTCATAAGTAAATAATAAAGCTATTTAACGAATGTCAGTATCCTTAAGTAATTCAGCGTGCCTAAATTGCATTTGGATCACTTTTAACCCCAGGTTTCCTACCTATGCATTGCGCGTAAAGAGGTTAAAACCTGAATTCGAGTTGAGCTTAACAAATAAAATAATATGAAACAAATAAAGCATACAACAGCTTCCTTTTACATGCTGTTTACACCTTAAGCGCATTTTTAGATAGTAAATGTTGAGATTTTGAATAAGTTCGAAAGATGCTCCTTGCAAATACTTTTGTATGACAATTCATAAGTTTTTAATTGCTTAAATTAATTTAGAAATGTCGTATATACCGATTATACGATGCAGTTCTGCTAGGTAATACTAAATCATTTTACCTGTAGATATTGTACAACTATGTTATGTTTGTAAAGTTATTTTTCTCATCCGCTATAACATTCGTTTCAAGTTTTAGGTTTTTAGCGCCTTATTTATAACACACACTCTTCTAAAATATGCTACTTGCCCTCTATTTCTATTACCAATCCTTTGTAATATTCAATTCCACATCCTCCCGCTAATTCCTGGATAAGAGTTGAAAACAGGAAGTATGCAGGGAATGGTAACTTTCAAATGTCGGAGAAGACAATCCCAAATAGGAATTGTGATTTATTCTACAATGAACAAAACTTAGTTAACAAGCAAACTGGGCTCAAAATTAGATTGCTTACAGTCATGCGCTCCACAACTTACTTCAAATTAATTATCTGGTTAAACACTTTACAAAATGTTTATTTAGACAATTTTAAAAACGCTTTAATGTCAGCTTACTCTGATAACAACTTGAAAATTATATATTCCACAAGTTACTATTACAATATAAAATTTGCTTTATATATGCAGAGAAAGAATCGTGGAAGCATATTCTGGCATATTGCAAGGGGATGGAAGAATGGAGGGAGACATATCTACCGGCCCTGTTTTCTAAGGGGGGAGAGGGCAGATAGGAAGGAGGAAGAGGGAGTAGGTAAATTTTTAAATAAAGTGAGACAGCTCAGATCGGAAGAGGCAAACAACGTAAAGGGGGGGGGTAGGGAAACATGAAAATATTTTTTTTTTACATATATGTGAGGAAGTGTTAGTTATAATATTTTGTATTATTTTCTTTTCTCTTTGTTTAGGTATTTAATATTTTCAATTATAAATTAAATACACACACACACACACACACACACATGTATATTGTCTCATAAGAGTTAAATTTGTTTGTGCATTTTCATGTATTTCCTAGTGTATTACGAAGGCATGTATGGTCCCAGGACCCGTGCAAAATGGATGGGTAAATTTGTAAACATATATTTTATAAATTAATACACCAACACCATCACTGCTACTACTACAACAACTACTACTATTACTACTACTACTACTACTACTACTACTACTACTACTACTACTACTACTACTACAACTACTACTACTACTACTCCTATTACTACTACTACTACTACTACTACTACTACAACTACTACTATTACTACTACTATTACTACTACTACTACTACTACTACTACTACTACAACAACAATTACTACTACTACTACTACTACTACTACTACATCAACTACTACTACTACTACTACTACTACTACTACTACTACTACTACTACTACTACTACTACTACTACTACTGCTACTCTACTACAAAAACAGCATGAAGGTTTACCAACTAATAATGCCATGCTTACAGAGTGGAGCTAACGCAGAGCTGCGATCCTACCACTTTGAATAATGACCAAAACGTGTGTTACCCCATGAATCGAGAGTCCTCTCTGCCAGAACAGAAGGAGAAGAGATTACGCTAGGAATGATTACGTCACGTTATTTCTCAAAAAGTTTCTTACCTGTCCCAGCCAATAGGAAGAACACATAGATAGCAAAGCCTTCTAGCATGGACACGGAGATAAGGTTTACAGGAATACGTACAAGAACGGCACAACTAGCAGGGTGACTATAAGTGGATTGGAATCTAGGATAAGTACTTCGGTTCTTCAGCCTTGATCAGGGCTGGCCATTTGTGCCTATGCTCCCAATGGGGGTACCTCCGAGAGGAACGGATAAGATGAGGAGGACATCTGGCGGCTGGAATCTACCGGTGGTGAGGCTTAGACAAAGAAATCCCTAACATTATTTCCAGACAGTGCATCCCCACGCCGGCAGGGCCTCCCCTCCAAGTAGTTTGAACTCCTCAGAAGGACCGGTTCCATTCCAGACACAGAGGGAGAAACTTTTCCAAAGCGCAAGTCACCGTTACACCGCAGCAGTTCAACTCATCCTTATACTTTCGACTATGTAACAGAACCAACGGGATGAAATGAATTGAAATAGAAGAGCTGATAATTGATGGAGATGAAATATTCACCTCAGCATTTGTGTAAGCGACCAGGAAAAACCACGAAAAAACCCAAGGTCAGAATGGCAGGTCCTAAGGAATTTAAACCCAGGATCACTTGAATGTGAGACCCAAGTGTTGCCGCTTGAGCCATCTTACTATATCATTAAAAATCTTAATATTCTAAGGGAATAACGAAATTATACTGACCCTTGCCTATGCCTTCTATTCCAAAGAGCAGCATAAGCAAAACTCAGCTACTTTATAGCCTTTATAACATTTAAATACAGAGAAATTAAACAGCTTTAAATTCTTTTATCATATTTAGTGTTGCTTTGTGCGTATATGTTATATTTAGCTCTTATGCAGATAATGCAGGTAAAGGAGGAACAGAAGGAGAGAGAGATAGAGTAAGAGAGGGAGAGAGATAAAGACGAGGACTTGTGCAGTAAAGCAGATATAGGAGGATAAATCAAAAAGTAAATTTACCTTTTTTATTATAACAAAACAAAAGCACGGAGCTCGCTCTAACTTGTGTATCCGCTAGTGTGTAATATCACTGCTAGATGGCATACAGCAACACTGCTCTGTGCGACTGAGCATAAGACGAATAACAGTAAAATTGTAGATACAATAATAGTGCCGTGATTTGTAGCAGGTCGAATGACTGAAAATAGGCCTTAAACAAACATCTTTGGCTACATATTTCCCACCCACTATTGATTTTCATTTGTTTAGGAAACTTGAAAAAAATGCGGGGTAGATGATTTCGATTCTTTCAAAGATGAAGCGTTGAAGTAGAAAATGGAAAACCCATTTTACGCTATGACAGAAGCTTAACTTTGATATGTGGAAGAATAAGAAGTGGTTGTTCTTGATTTTAACCTATCTTTACTCGTTCGCCTATAAAAAATTAGCAAAATTTTTCTTTTGACTTACCTTTGACTAAACAAATGGAAAATTTAAGTTATCAAGGCAACTGACAAATAAAATAATAATAATAATAATAATAATAATAATAATAATAAGAAGAAGAAGAAGAAGAAGAAGAAGAAGAAGAAAAAAGTGGTTGAAATATAACTTAATATCGAGATAAGTTGTACTTTGAATTTGGCGTCCATAAATCGTTGTGTTTATGTGTCCGAAAGCTCGCTAGAGCTATTAAAATCAACACAATAGAAATAGAATTTCAGAAAATATTATTCACATGGATATAGACTTGAGAGAATGGGGATTTTCTAAACCTAGTCCCTGCTGTATCAACGCCTCTGAGGGGTTTTCGAGGAGTCCCTCGACGTTTCGCACCATACGTTGTTCTCCTTCGCCATTCTTGTCCTGGAAGATGAATTGCACATTAAAAGCGCCCTGGGACCGCGGGTTGTCTTATTTCAAACAGAGATGTAGCCATTAAAAGTGGTCGGTCCACAGTTTATAGCGGTTGTAAATAACCCACGTTAAATTGATTACAAAATGTATAATTTTGTATTCAAGTGAAGCAGGCGTTAAGCGCTATGATGAGAGGACGGGACATCAACATAAGTTTTATTTATACATTTGTTTTCTACGAGAGAGCGTTGATAGCTGTATCCTAAGGTCTTTGAATTCTTTTTCTCTGTTGGGTTTTATTAGGTAGATAGGCAATTACAATGAGCTACTCCACGCTAATGTCCATTCGATGTTGGAGATCCAGAATGTAATAAGCGAACACTTAAGGATAACATCAAACAGCAATTGTATGACAAATCTCACATATCAAGTGTTTTACCTCATATAGTATAAGTATAGGGCAACAACAATATCTGCATATATGGTCATAAAGTTTGCTTTTTATTTATCAACAAGTGATTCTGATGTTACCAGAAGTATTAAAGGGAAGGGTCAAACAAAGCAAAATTTTAATTATGTCATTGTAGAAGCCATTTATGCGGGAGGAGGATTTCGCATGCAGTTGTTCAGTTAAAATTCTGTATCTCAGGAACTATTTGCCCTAGAAGGCTCTGATTTGTCTTGAATGATAGTAAAAGTTTATTTAATACATTTTCAGCATTAATTTCCATGACACCATCCTTTGTTGTTTTAAAATATTGGGGGGTTTTAACTGGTGTTTCCCTTAAAAAGTAGTTTTCAGTAAAAAACATTTTTATTGAAAAATCACATTCTATTGCATACGTTTCCCATTTTTTAGGATCTATATAAGCTATAACTTTGTATTTTTATCACTTATTCACGATATTATTATGATGTGTGGATCTATTATCGTAGACCTAGAACAAAATGTGGCAATGCAAAAAATAAAATTTTGAAAAAGAAAATTGAAAAAAGTAAACAAATGAAAATAATGTATAATTTGCTTCTCAGCCGAGGTACAATAGTGAAAATAGATCAGGAAATTTCAATTATGTTCGTCTGTACGCTGTAAAATTTTCATTTCATTACCTTTAATAATTATTGAGAAAATGGGAACTGAAGTTGGTAAATTTAACATTACAAGGATAGGCCTTTCATACTCCCCTTGGGAATTGTTTAAGCACAAGCATTAAAAGTACAGGGGGGTATTTGTTTTGGGTGACCTAAGCACAAATGCTTACTGCAGAAATGGTGTCTCCTAAACTGGAAAGAGGGTGATATCGTTGCCACACTTAAAAATAATATTTTTATTTTAATATTTATATTTTAACTGAAAGCATCAAATGGTGCTGTATTTTAAACTGACAATAATAAACACTAAACTGTGTTACATGAGATAGTGGCAACCGGCAATAAATTACAGTAGTGTAACTAATGGAGAACACAATAAAAACACGACCGCTCGATGAAAAAGTCTTCCTCAAACTAACTATAAGCTGCTATCTGAACATGCCTTGACGACTAGCATCCCTCATTACATTACGAAGTCGCGCTCTGCAAACTGTAACTCCAATAACTTCACTGCATGCAGTAATTTTTTTAAAGAGTTCTGCATTTTATTCATTGTAGGCCAATAAGTAACTAAGCAATAATAGAGGTTGTTGTAGCTTTAGTTAATGTAACTGTTAAACATTTAATGAGTGTAATTTTGCAAAATTATTTGTACAGTTGAAACTGTAACTAGTAGTATAGCTGCTACTGTTATGAATGAGTTTCTATATCAATCAATTTGTGTGTTGTAAATCCAAATTTTAAAGCATATCGAAACGATCGTGAAAAAAAAAAAGAAAAAAAAAGAAAAAGAAAGAAAAAAGAAAAAGAAAGAAAGAAAAAAAAGAAAGAAAAAGAAACCAACTTAAACACAGTTTACTTTTATAAATAAAGAAATCAGTGCAAGCCTTTCCAATCTTAGAAACGCGTTGCATGAAAACCTTCTAAAAGTTTGGTTCATAATATTTCTACTTACAGCTTCATTGGAAATGCTGTTGGTTTTTAAAAGTTTTTAAATGAGTTCCCAAATGTGTATTTATACACAAAAAGAGTTTTATGTTTGAGTGTTTTGCAACAATGTGGCTTATGCGGCTCTTTATAGATTATGTGTTAATCGTGCTTTTTAATCAGTGTGATTATTATTATTATTATTATTATTATTATTATTATTATTATTATTATTATTATTATTATTATTACTATTATTATTATGAAATATTTGTTCAAATTTGAAATTTAAATAATTTAAACCATAGATTTATAACGTTTAGTAACGGTTTTATAAACCAGTTTTGTGGCAGTTGTAAACGAATTTAAACAAAGTCAAGTTTAATTAAAATTGATGACATATACAATAATTAAAAGTGTCTATTTTTCGTGTATGGAATAGTCACCCATATAAACTGGATAAAACATCATAGACCGATTGTTCTTAAGTTATGAGACATTTGCTTAATCAAATACTAAAAAAAGGAAGGAAATATGAACCAAATTTCAAATTCAATAATAATATTTCACTAGATATATACTACATAAGCATAGAATTAAAACGATTTATTGGTAATGTCATATAATTTTTATTATAATTACCTCGTGATGTAAGTGCCGTTTGGAGAGCAGGTTGTGCGATGTCACGTTGAGAAATTCAAACTAAGTTCTTGTATGTTCATAGAAGATTTGTCTCCATTCGTTTTTCTATGTTCATAGAAGATTTGTCTCCATTCGTTTTTCTTTTACCAAAATCGTCTTTAAAGTTGTCCTACCATCTTTAGTTTCGACTAGTTCTTGGAATTCAAGATGTGACTCGTTTAGTGCATCGGCTGGGGTTTATTCTCATCAGTTCTATTCGAGACAGAGGGTTATATTGGATACATCTTTTAATTTCTTTTCTTTCTTCATTGCTATCTTGTAGTTTTCGTCGTCAGCTGTTCATTCCGTTAATACGACTAGATATGCTCTCATTTGCCTCACAACATGCAAACCTCTTTATCGCATCTCTCACCTCGTAGAAACAATACCTAAATGCAGTTTGCAGTACGCTACAACAGATTTACAACCTGACATAGTAATAACTTCAGTAATCACCAGTGCCATAGACCGCTTACTTTCTGTTGGGTTGCATTTCGGTGAGTTTAATAGAATTTCTGATTTATAAAGCGGTAATAAGGCAGGCTTTCTCCCGGTACACCAATTATTCCAATAAGACTGAGGAGGGTAGCTCAAATTATCGATTGGAACTCATATTCGCGAGGTCTCGGGTTCAAATCCCTCTGATCTAGGGTTTTTTCGTGGTTTTCCTTGTTCGCTAAGGCAAATTCCTTTCCACGACTTTTCTTTTCTCCCATTTCATCTCATTTAATTCCGTTGGTTCTGTAACAGGGTCAAAAAGTCTAGAAGAAGTGGGCTGAAGCAATTTTCCCGGCATCTGGTAAAAAAACGGGCTCCTTGGAGGAAGCGTTGGGGTGTTCTATCTGGAAACATTGTTAAGGATACCGCATACGTCGTGCCTAACCACCCATGGCTCCTGGCCGCACTGTGTCTCTCACCTCATCCCTTCCTCCCGAAGATGTCGCACTGAGAGCCTAGAAAACACAAACGGCCAGCATTTGATCAAGGCTGAAACCGGTAATACAAGAGAAGATAAAATTAATGAATAGTATGCATTTTTTAAGTTCGAACATCCATATAAAACAATTTCAGTTAATTAGGATTCTACAAAATTTGGGCAAAGGTTTAAAACCTTGAACTGTTTAATCATGGTTAATAGCAAAGGACGTAAGAACGCTGGCGCTAGAGAGACAACAAAGCGCATAGCGTCAGCGGGTTAGTACCACGATAAATATGTATACAACGGGTCTGTGAACACTCGACACTTTAGCTGTCAACATCGGCCACCTCGACTTTGTCACAGCGATTTGTCATAGGAGTCCAGTTACATAAATCAAACACTCCTTCAGCATTGTTACTGCAGAGCGGTTATTGAAGTTAATAAATGATTGCTCCATGGACAGAATTGTACTGCTGCTGGATCGAAAGGTATTTACAATGACCTCCCAGATCCCGTAACATTACCTGTGTCCTCGCTACCGAGAAGCAAGATATACGTTCTTCTGCAGGCTTATTTATCAATGCCTTTGACATCCAACGTAGGTTTTTTTATAACCGTACATTCTTAGTCTAGTAGAGTGTCAATATTTGATACAAGTGATGGTCAGGAGGGAAGATATAAAATGACAACATACAATTAAATGAAAAACACGCGAGTAGGTGCTAGAGGGGGCTAACCCATTCCCTTACATTGCAAAGGAACGTTTAATTCCAAGAGGAATTAAAAACTTCTTTTACTATCTAGATTTAGGCATGTGCTTTCAGGTTATACGTTTCCGTAGTTACAGGGGCTTCAGCTGTGGCACCGGAAAGTGAAGACAAAACAATTTTGGCTTTTGGGCGTGAGGCTTGACGAAATTGTTTAATATAGTAAAGCAGTTCAAATATAAAGATGTAGTTGATCATTGTATGCGAATGAATCTCAATGAATCTATCTCAATGCTATCTCAATGAATCGATTGTATCAATAGGCGAGCTTAACTTCTTGTATCAGAATATATCTTAGTCATCTCCTGTTAAAAATAGAAAATACTGGGGAAATAATGGTGCCAGGATATAAATAAATTACTAACCAGTATCAGACCAGAACATTGAGTTTATATATTTAGTTTAACTCTGTATTACTGTACTGGTATCATTAGGGCGGCCTATCGGAGTATACAGCAAGACGTCCTCCTTCTTCTAAGATCAACTTTCCACTGCTCAGCGTACCCACGTTCAAATCTAACCAATAGCGTGAAGTTGACGTATTTCTCTATGCGCATGCGCAGAGCTAGTTTTCCCCTAGTTCAAATATATAACTGTCACTTACATAGCCGCCTGGCCTACGTACCCAACAATATATAAACCCATTCTATATTATTAACCCGTATTATCAAAAATATTTAATAATACCCCCCATATGCCACAATATAAAAGATAAATTTGTAGAAGCAAGGAATGGTTGTTATTTTATTACATATTTATTTATTCAGTATATAAATTACTCATCTTGCATTTAAACCAGCGATTCTCTATTTCTTGAATACTTCAGTTCGCTTTACAACCACGGAACTACATTATTGATCAGATGGACATTTAAACATATGAATACAAGAACTTGAAATGATGAATATTCTTAATATACTTGTATATTTTGCTTCGCATAAATTAAATTTTGTTTAAGTTTAATTTTTTATAATGAAATACGACTAACGTAGAAAATATAAGATAAACTAGTCTAGACTAACAGAGACATTAGTGATCCCTCCCGAATTCTAGCCCTAAACATTGCTGAAGAAAGCTGTATCTCGGCCCTCTACGGTAATTACGGCTGTAATTAAGAAGGCATGCCATGTTTCTGAGATGAGATTCACGGCGGAGGGTGAACAGGGGTGAAAGTAACTGATTAAAACAAGAAGCTGATAGAGAATGGAAATTAAAGACATCATTCTTGGAGGATGTGGCATGGTCGCATATGCTTTTATTTTTGAAGTAGAAGATCAATTTAAACATCAGTTCTTGATTTTTGCCTACAGTACAGAATAATAACAATAATAATAAGAAAACGTGTAATATAACTGTGTTACAGAGGCAATCCACAGTCAAAAATAAATGTTATATGTATTCATTTTATAGGAGAGCTCAAACAAAAAGGATTGTTTTTCTTCAGGCATCTGTAGCAATATTTACTTCCAAATTAATAACTTTATTTCTTACAAGTCATGGACAATTTCCTTATTTTAAGCTATTGGTTAGAGCAACTTTTAATAATTACGTCAGAATATAAACTATTTGATTATACAGCTTATGATATATAATTTATAAATAATATGGACAGTATTAATTAGGGTTTTAAAAATATAAACACTCCGTTTATAAGCGGACACAGAACGGATTTATCTGTTAAATTTTTGTTTCTTGATCTCTTGAGTTTTCTATTTAAAACAGAGTTTGTCATATTGATAGCATTACTAGGAATATATCTGATTTTACTTTTTAAATGTGCCAAACTGCTGTACAGGCATGTTTTTACGTTTAACTTTAGAAGCAGTTTCTTTTTTCACTACCCAAAGGAGCATTTTATTTTCTCAAATTGTATCTAAATTTATCTAATACATACACAGGAGGTACATCTTTTTAAATTTGTGAAATGTTTAATTATTTTATAAGGAAAAATACACAAAAAAGCGAATACGATATAAAAAGATATTTCTTATAACACATACTTTTTTAAAACTATTAGCCGAGTGACAACACAAAGTGTTTATTTCCAGTAAATATGTATCTTTTACTTTAAGTTTTTTAAAACATTTCTATAAATTACAATTAAACATTTTATAGCAAAACTTATGCTATATTATGATAAGACGATTGACAAGAAAATATACTGTTAATAAATAGTGTTACAGGAACTGAAACTTATTAAACAGTAACGAGAGACAGGACAAGAAACATGTTTCGAACCGCCGTGTTCGTACAGAAGATAAGTGAGATGAAATATATGACTTTTTTTAGCACATTGCCGCTGAGGGGCATCATTTTCAGCTTTCATATAACAGCGGTTAGTGCTTGTTATTTTCAGTTTTAAATACAGTGTCATTTTATGATTTCAACACAACTATAAAAACTAAAATAAAAACAAAATTCTCCAGTAAACAGCCGCGCATAGACGAGTCTAACTCATACTACTTCATCCTATATTATTTTGGAAGTATATGCTAAATATTTGAACGCATGTTTCAAATTAATTACATTTATATTATAAAGTTTAATATAACTGAGTTGTACATCAACGTTAGAAGCAAAGTCATGTTATCGCTGAATTATTGATACATATGTATTGTATGCATTGACAGTGTATTTATTTGTTATATGTTTTCTTGCGTTGGTAGTTTGTAGTACATCAATTCAAAACAAAAAGTGAACAAATGTATTGTATATTCTCAGTCAACATTAAAGGGAGCGCAATATACTTCAGCGTTTTGCGAGAACGGTTTGTGGCATCTGTTGAAGACAAGCAACATGATACCAACTTACTAACAAGCGAGCATCGAGCTGATAAGGATCATGGCTGGTTTGTATGCGAGCCCCATCGCTTCACGCAGAGGTCGTTAGGTTGACAGCGCGTGACACCCTCTGGTCGAGTTCGTGTCCTCTTCCCAGCTACCATTTATTTGTGTTTTAGCCTGCTTCCCATGGTATAAACAGAGTTTAAATGCTCATACGTTGAAATATGAACCCAAGGATAATTTCAAAAGCTCAAGAGTTACTCTACTGTTGGGAGTTGGAGAGAAGGCCAGCGACGTATGCGGGAAGAGGAGGGCAAGTAAAACATTACTCACTGCATGTGTATCATCTATTGAAATACTTACGGGAGTCCTTACTGATTGCGTTAGTAAAAGCAGAATATTAATAGTGAGCACTTGGACGTTTTAAACTGCATGTTTTAGTTAAGTGTTAGTGTATAATGTCACTTATATATTGACCTACTAATTATATACCGCCACGGGTGGCCGAGGTCGTTAAGGCGCGGACTCGTGAGCATGAGGTATGGGATTCGAATCCCACCGGGGCCGTCCTCCCTGATGGAGGCTTTTTATAGGTTTTCCTCAGTCCTCATAACTGGCAAATGCCGGGGAGATACCCAAACTTAGGCCTGGAACGCTTCCTTCCTTTAAATAATAAAACCTTTACCATTTCATTTCATGTATCACCAGTGTGTACCCCTGTGGTGTCTTAGTAGTAAAATAGGGCGTTAAACACTACTAAAAAAAAAAGAACTAATTATATATACATACAAATAATGAATATACCACAACAACGAAAGAAAGGAAAAATTTTACATAGTAAAGCTCGAAGAAGGAATATTGGTAGCTGCATGTGATGAATCGAGGTAATAAAATTTAGATTAAAACAACCAAACTGTATCTGTGTTTCAGTGAGAACAAGTACCAGGGTAAGAAGAGAAGGTTAAAGCCGCCCCTTTCTACTCCAGGAAGTAGACCGGAGAATACAAAAGTGATTTCGAATGTTTTGACAAGAATGGGACACGCTGCTGCATAGACGACTTTTATTTAGCGAAAAATAAAGTTCCTAAATGTACAAATTTTTATATGACATTCGAAAAAGAATATAATTTAAATGAGCTACAATGGAAAAAAATGCAAACATTAGGAAAATATTAATTTAAAAGCCAAACATAAATGGGATGGTGCTGTATCTGAAAGCAATACGCGCTTTAGGGAAAAAAATCGAATATATTGCATATATATAAAATTAACAGTAATTATAAAAGTAGAAAAGGATAAAACACTAAGAGAAAGTCACACTTGTAATCGCTATATTTCGAACTACCAGAGTTCTTTTATGGCAAGAAGACAAGTGGCTTGTTCACTTGGCTTGTCTTCTTGCCATAGAAGAACTCTAGTTCGAAATATTGCAATTATAAGTATGATTTTCTCTTAGTGTTTCATCATTTTCTGCTTTTATAATAACTGTTAATTTGTTACATTGTTAGTAATGATACTTTTTTCTTTTTCTTTTGTATATATTATATATACACAATAGCACATTATGTATATAACATATTTCTGCCTCTCTAGTTCTTGTTATTTCAGTCACATTGTTCCAAGAACTTATTTGTTATTTCAGTACTAATGTTAAGTAACCGTTTTCCAACTTATTTTAAAATATGAAAATGATGTGTTTATGTGGAAAAGTGTACCTAAAGCAGAAAAAAATGTTAAAAAATAATATTTATGGTTCATTAAAATAATTATTAAATAATAACAATAACGAAACAAAATTTAAAACTTATTTTTAATATTTATAATATAGCATAATTACTTAATAAGAGATATCTTTTTTCATTTGGATAGATGGCATGTATAGTTTTTCAGAAAACCGTTTGCAGGTTTTCTGTTGAGGTTCAGGACGAAAATTAACATTATTTCTTCACTACTTAGTGTCCTCAACATCAAACAGAATTATTTCTATTACAGAGAAAACTAATGATGGATTAAGCATGGTTGCTACCAAAATAAATTTCATTTTCACATGCTCTCAATAAGCAGAACTAAACAAATAGGTTCTCTCATCTGGTAATGATACAGTTATGTTCTTGTCTAGCACTATTTGTAGCTGATTAGTTAAGTGGCAAATGCTTTCTACAACTATCTAACTTGTAAAGGAAATTGCCACAATTTTTTAAAGTTTTAAAATACTTAAAGTGTTTGTAAATAATCTGAAGTTTATTAAATTCAGACCTCACATTTTTATGAATTGTTTAACACCCATCGTTTGTAGGACTGAAAATTCCCAATATTTGAAGTTGAAATTGAATATTTTGGCAGCACCAAACATTTTCATGGCATATATATATATATATATATATATATATATATATATATATATATAACGGAAAAGTTTAATAATTTAATACTTAATTTTATTAAAACAAACTTACCCAATTCTGAACCCGGGGACATCCGAATGCAAGTCTCAAGCGTTAACGTTTGAGTCACTTCTCTATGTTTGTATTATATTTTTCCATGCATGTTACATTTATCATCTTTTGGAAAAAAGAACGTGAAAAATACTAATTAATAATCTTTACGTATTAAATATTATTTTCATGTTACTCCTTCCTTGGTTTTCATTTTACTCATTTCTTTTTGCTTTCTTTTTCTTTCATTTCTTTCTCTTTCCTCCCTCTCCCTTACTCTTTTTTTTCATGCATATGCTTTCTTTCTTTTATACACTGACATTTTTTCCTTCTTTCTCTATTTCTCCTTTCTGCCTTAAGCCTCTCAGAACAGTCTCGGGTACATCCGAAGAACCTCACTTGAGAATTATCTGTCCTCTTGATCGTTACAAGCTTCCATTGTTTTTAGAGAAAACAAATAAAACTCGAATTTCTGCGCTGCCATGGAAACGACCTTGACACATTAATATTGCGACCCCCTCTTCTTGTTTGTCGCGTCTGCCGGGCGACCATTGTCACTTTAAAATGTCAATTAGTTTCTGCATCAAACCACTGTCTTAAAGAGAGTATTCTGTGCTCTGAAGGGAACAGAAAGATGTACCGAACAAGGACATTTTCTATTGCGTATTGTATGGTAACTATAATGTAAATGTCTTATTCTAACTATATTGGCGATGGACAACCATTTAAAAAAATATGTACCAACTTGCATCAACCACATTTCCTTGGTCTTTCAGAGCGCTAATATTACTCATTTACCAAACAACCATCCATCACTCATCAGTGTGATGTGAATTTGTTTGCTTTTAATTAATTAATTTATATTTGGTATTAATATTTAGCTTTAGAAATGCATATTGAGCAATGTACAGTGTGTACATTTTATCTTTTCACGCTCGCGTGCTTGCGTCAGCAGTAATTAGCTTGAGCACTGCCATTCAAGGATGCGTATAGTCGCTGATAGGACGGTTGTGCAATATTGTATTTCGTTCAAAGACTTGTTTGTTATTTTATGGAACAGCGTCTATATATCCGGCCGACATAGAAGAAATAGCCAACATTTCGGAAGCTGAGCTGGAACACGTGAATCAAAATTTGTTGTGTTAAAACGCCTGGCTCGCAGCGCATGTATTAGCGCTTCCATTATACTTCCGTGAGCGTGGAAAGATAAAATATATGCAGAGTATAACGACGAAGAGCGAGCGCTCCCTTACAGAAATAGCAGATGTGAGTGCAATTTAAATAGTAAACGGGAAAACACTAGTCATCCGCTTCTCTAAAAATAACAGTCTATCATATAAACAATAAAAAAAATTACGTGTTCAAGACTTGACGTCTTTATGACACAGTACTTTAAAATGTGTGGTGGAGATATATATACATACCGTGTTTACATGCTATATAGGTTCATTTATTTTACTGAAAAAAATTTATGAAAATGGATCGAAACTTTGTACACTTTCTCGTAGAATGAAAAATATTCCTACCAATGGAATTCCTTTTGAGAAGTTACATTCCATAACCATATTTATTGCCGCTTATCTCCCAGAATTCATCTAGCAAATAGCATTTGAGGAAATATGGTGATGCAAGAACTGTGTACAATTGACAATCTATGAAAGAGTCCACACGAAAAAGTCGGTCGCTATGATCATGTTCCTTAAAGAATTTTCTGGCTAAAGCGGCTAGGATTTTTGTTTATGTTTTCATATATGGTGTGTAAATTAAGGATAAGGTGTGAAATGTTAATGGGCCCTGGTTAATTGACCCTCTCATGAAACAAAAGTAAAAACAAAACATTACTGTGCTTATCTAACCTTAAGAAATAAAGTAATATAACTGAATAGAAACAATATACGGTAGATTAGTAATTGAGATAAACATACTGGACAGCGAGAATTAAAAGGGGTTTAGGGATGGGATGGGTGTGGGAGGAGGGAACAAGGAATCTAATTATGCTTGGAGTAAGTTGCAACAAAAACTTAAGAATATTTACCAAGAGAGTCAAAGGGCATAATGCAGAGTAAAATTTATTTTGTTTGGCCAAAGAACTCAAAATCAGATATATAATAATAAAGCTAAAATAACAAGGAAAATGAATAAAACACTGAAATAACCGCACAAAATGCCCGATATTTCGATATTTATTCTTTAAATATAAAGTCAAGTATACGTTGTTTTATATTCATATATAAGGTGGCGCCTTGGCCGAGAAGTTAAGACAGTTCGCCTCCCACGAGGCGACCCGGTTCGATCCCAGCGGTCGTAAGTGGGATTGGGGGGGGGGAAGGGGTGCCGGGGCAAAATTTCTCCGGGAACTAAAATTCCCCTTGTCACAAATTGCGTCATTGGTCCATCATATATATATAAGAAAAATAAAAATAAAGTAACACTATTAACAATGTAACAAATTAAGAATAATATTAAAAGTAAATAAGGATAAAACACTTAGATAAAGTCACACTTGAAATTGCTATATTTCGAACTCGTTGAGTTCTTCAATGGCAAGAAGCTAGACCAAGACTAGCTTCTCAAGTTTGTCATGACTCGAAATATAGCAATTTCAAGTGTGACTTTAAGTGTTTTATCCTTTTATACTTTTATTATTACTGTTAATTTATATATATATATATATATATATATATGTGTGTGTGTGTGTGTGTGTGTGTGTGTGTGTGTGTGTGTGTTTGTAGATCGGGCATGACTTCGATTGGGGGCGTAGAGGGCGACCAAAATAATAAATAAAACTGGACAGAGTAACTTTTTGCAGAAACACACACACACACACGAAATTATAATAAGAACGAGACGAACAGAACGGAAAGAAAGTGAAGAGTGTTAGAGGAATGAAATGTTAAGGATCCCAAGAAAAGTGAAAAATACCAGTGGCCACCAAATGTATTTTCTTGTCACCTGAGAAGAAGGTAGTTTAACAATAACATTTTCACATCGTAAACAGCTGTTAAAGTGACGAGCTTAAGACGATTTGAAGAATAATAATGTGAGCAGTGTTACTGCTGTATGAAATAAAGTAGAAAGAAGTAAAATAGGAATAAAATTATTTTTTATGACGATAGTGGTTCTAATGGCGGTGGTGGAGACACAAATGTAACAACTATGGGAAATTCAGTACCATCACGTTGCATGCACGTATGCTTACAGCACCAAATAGTCATAAGAACTCATATCCGAACACTACACATTTAAGTTGTAGGCACTTCTTGTGTTTACTTACTGATGGGCACCAGAAGCTACGTTTTGTTAGGAATTTGTTAATTATTCGCGAAGGAAGGGAGCTAGATCTACTTGCCTGCATGTTCAGGAGGAAATGAGCGGAGACGGAAAGAAGCAGTGCCTGGTACATGGGGCATTGTAAAGCAAATTAACTTGTGATCGTACCGGTAAGGTTCCTATTTGTTGCTGTCAGCGTTACTAATATAATTTTCCTGTGCTGCCATCTATCACGCTGCCTCCCCATCTCGTTAGTTCGCCCATTAGCGTGAAAGAGCAGGAGATGTTTCGCTTGCTAGCTAGTATTTAATGTCTGGAATTCTCCGACAGCCATTGCTTTAAAAAATTCACACTGTTTTACAGGCTTTGTACACTTATTTCTTAAAAGGTGGACTATTTAACGTAAAGCTGGAATGCTCAGTCATAAGAAATGTGGCTTTTTACCGAGCTTGTGAAAAAGAGGAAATGATTTTAAAGTAATGGAAAAGTAAACAATTTAAAGAAAGGGTGTCATTAGATTCATTGCAGGTGCACTTTAAGGATTTTTACTCACCTAGTTAGCAGCTAAAACCAGTATAGGAAGAACTTTTAGGAAGAAACACAGCTGCCGAGTAAAGTGACATTTTACCATTAGCCAAGGTTAGGAAGCACATACTACTCACAGTTAGCTTCCCTATTTCCAAGGGTCGTTAAGTTCTGTATGCATAACGCCGATACTTCTATTATTTTCAGTTGTTGAAAATTCTGAGTGAAACATTAATTCAATTATTTATATATTAATATGCCAGATAACTCAATAACTGTTTTTATTCTTGATCATTAATTATTTTTTCAACATGTTTTCGTCGCAATTTTTCAAACAGAACCATCATAGTAAAAACACTCATATTTAATGGTTGATTCTTTGATTACTGGCAGAACAACAAGCGTTTAAAATTGTAAAATTTGTCTATATAAATACAAGAAAAGTCTGCTATTGATGTCTGGAATTCAGGTTAAGAAAAGCATAAGAAATAATATAATTGGCAAGATGGTGTGATTGTTCAGCTATTTACAGCACAAGGTTGCTATGGAAAAAACCCGAGTTCGAATTTAGAGTTGAAATTTTTACATTTGGGATTTCCGGGGGTATGTTGTTTAATCTAAATGCCTGACAGTAGTTCTGAGGAAGGTCAGCGTATCTGTCGTCTCTAGTGGCTACTCCGCATTCATCTTTGGTGCAATCCTGTTTTGCTCCAATTCTCTTGGTAATGCGTCTAGGGACAGATAGCACATGGGGTTAATGGGTTAGATAATTCACTTTCCTTACACGCAAAGAGATAATAGACCCCCCTTAAATATTGATATGCTCCAGTGATCGTTCTCTCTTCTCGTATTCTAGTCTTTATATATGAAAGAAGTGATATAATATTCTAGAACTGTAATACAAATGTAATACCCAGTATTATAATTAATCAATAAATTCAACAAATCAACTTCAAAGTATAAAAACATAACATTGAAAAAAATTAATGTATACGGTAAAGGGAAACTCAATAACAGAGCTTGATAACAAAAAGGAAGAAATAATTTGTCTTTATTTTTTTATAATTTACACATTGATATACTGTACTGACTGTCAATCTTCTTTCCTTTACCATGACTCAACAAATGGGAACACATTTTACCGTGGTGTGAAACTGAATTACGAATGTAAACGTTATCTGTCTGATGAAGGGGGACGAATTAAGTGCGTGAACGCGAGTTTACTGTACACGCGTTGTATAAAACTTTACAATGCAGCGTAACAGGAGCTCATTTTTTTCCAGTTTTTTTCCTCATTGGATTCATTTAATAATATTTTTCTTATTTTTATTCCTTGCTATTAACAGTGCATAATGACAAACTTGATTTTTTTTCGAAAAGATAAACACAGATAAAAACACAGAATAATAAGAGTACTATGAATGAAAACATAAAAATCCAGAGAAAGACATGTAGAATCTTATTATTAAGGTCAGACTTTTCAGTAGAATTTATGAGAAAACGCTTCGAGTTATAAAAAATGGCAAAGGACATTGTTTGTTCTGTATTTTTATTATACTCTAAATGTGAGTTGTGATGCATTAACATATTACAGCACACGAAATATAGCGCAGAAATTATTTTTTTTTGTCCACATAACACACCAACGGCCAAAATGATATTAGAAAATGTTGTTCTTCTTATAGATGGAATCACCTCATAAAATGATGTCACTTGGCTCCCTTTTATAGTTATCCGAAATATTGAATATTTTATTCTAGCTTTCAGTACAACTATTTTATTATATGTAAATATGTTGTTTTTGTTAAAGGTTATATATGACTTTAAGAAATTAATTGTAACTATAAATATAATAATGTTAAAGATTAATTTTATAATTGTCTAATTATGAAAATGTTTGGAGAATAAAGAAATACTCTGTTCCTGGTTATTTTATTACGGCTAACACGATTTTCATGTCAATGTACAATGTGCCAGTAGGGCGTGATTCTAGTAGAATTTGTTAGGGTAAAGGAACATTGGAGCTGCTCGGCTCTCAGTTTCTAGAATAATTTAAGAGATGGAAAATTATATCTGAAATTTATGTGCATTTCAAGTTATGTGTAATTTGTCAAATACCTGACAAGAAGCAGAAGACAAGACAAAGATGATATAACGAAAAAACGGTAAAAGGAAATGAAAAAACAAACAAAACTAAAAAAAAAAAAAAAGACTGGGTTAAGAGAAAAAAGATGAAGAAAGAGACAGAATAAAAGCAGAGGAGCTAGAAAATGTGAAGAAGAAACAAAATACAAATTAAGGGAAGAAAAGGAGGAAGCAGAAGATATAAATAATAATAAGTTGGGAGACAGTGAATACAAAAGAAAGCAGAGAATAGCAACATAATGTCAGTTAGGGGTAGCTAACATATTACACAGTTATATGGCAAAGATGGGGAGGGGATAAAGGAATGCCGGGCAAGGCGCCTTGGGTTTCTCACCAAAGTTACAGCAGTTCATCACGGGTTAATGACGACCAGAGCGATGCCTATCGCCGAAGGTGAAAAACTCCGCCGTTCCCTTTGAAAGCCGGTAGTCAATTTCTAGAGATATCCATCTGGGATATTTCTCCTTCCTCATCCTAGCGCGGCTGGCTTCTGAATTCCTAAACCCAGAGAACAACCGGCGCTTTGAAAGCCAATTTACGAATTCTCAAAGTGACATAAAGAGTCTTGAAGACCATTTTAATTTAGTTCCAGCTCGGCAGGCGGCATTGTCTCGTAAACTGTCCACATTGTCTCAATCATTAAGATAAAAATAAATTTTATGTGTTAAAAAAAACTTCAGAGAACAAAAGAGAAGCAATATTTCCCTTTGTGTTTGTGCGGTTATTGTTGAGGGTTTAACTTAGTACTGACAGGGATATTTTTAATCTGACAGTTGGCATCTTGGCTACGCAGATTGTGTGCTGTTGCCAGTTGGCGTCGGCGGCACATGGGTGATATGCCTCACTAGAAGACACGGAGACCCTGTACACGTCTTTTTCTTCTACTTTCTCCGAAACTATCTTTATATAAATTAGGAGTACTTAGTGTTATCTTCTCTGTTTTCTAATTCTTCCTTTCCTGTTGACATATATGATCTTAGGACGTCTTAAGTTGAAATTGCACGTAAATTATATTTATTCATATTTTTCCTTTAAATTCCAAGAACCTGTTCCTATTCTTCAACATTTATTTATCTCACTCCTGCAGGAACTTCCAACAAATAAAATTTCTTTGGTGGTCAAATTATACGGATTCTTAGTTTTGATGAAATTTAACTCTACTGTTGACAAAGGAATGAATCTCACTTTTAGATTCCTGTTGAGTACACTGTGTTTTATTTTTACTTTTATAGTTCTATAACGCTGGATAATTTCTGGAAGATGGAAATGTAAAATAGTGAGAATGAATGAAGTTAACTTTCTATTGAAAACTTAGTTTGTATTTCCGCACTTCTCGGTTGCTACACGCCAGGCACTGGGCTTAACTTGCCAGGTATTTTAAGTTCTCTGGATACATTAATGTGCAGCTGCCAAAGCGAGATAACAGTCAATTTGAAATATTTATTTAAGACTGGTATATGTTAATGAAGTCCAAAGGTAAGCTATGAAAAGTTTAAAACAAAGATCTCGAAGGTTACGATCCATATCGTTTCTGATACGTAAGCTGAATTGAATTGTGTTCATAGGTGCTCAAGGGCTGGCCGTTTGTGCCTAAGTCTCCAGTTGGGACACCTCCGGGAAGAAGGTATGGGGCGTGACCTGAATCCAAGGACGTTGACGCATGGACATAGAGATGGTCCCTTACATTTTTTCCAGATAGAGCACCTCGACGTCGAAGTTCGAGTTCTTTAGAAGCGCCACTTTCATACCAGACGCCGGGGCAGAAATCTTTCTAAAGTGCAATCCACCGTCACACCGCACCAACGCACCTTATACCTGTAGCAGAACCAATGGTAAGAAATGACAAATGGGAGAGTCGAAAATTCGTGAGAAATTCTCCCACGCGACCAGGGGAAACCTCGAAAAAGGCCAAGGAAAGGATAAATTTCAAAATCAATTTATTTCATTATATTTAATAAGTTGTTACGAGATTGCTTTACACCCTAAGAATGACAGACCTCTGCCA
Source organism: Metallyticus violacea (assembly GCA_030762175.1). Taxonomy (NCBI): domain Eukaryota; kingdom Metazoa; phylum Arthropoda; class Insecta; order Mantodea; family Metallyticidae; genus Metallyticus; species Metallyticus violacea. Next base: position 78,210,521 of record CM060842.1, on the reverse strand, counting down.
TCAGCAGCTACTGGTGCCCTCTGTGAATGCATTCCAATCCGAACATTTTATGTATTTCCAATTGCATTCCTTTGTTAAAACGTCATACGTTCAGAAATCGTTCTATACTCCATTATCTTAAATGTTTAGAGGTGTGTGCTTTTTCTGTTATGATGACTGATTTACATAACCTTTCAGATATATTTCTGCTGCTATTTAAAGCTTTAACAGAACCTTAGAAGCACGTCAAGTGTATTTCTGTATTGCAGATTCCTTTAATTAAATAAATTTGTTTGTGGGTTATGGAAAGGAAGCAAAATTTATACCAATCACTTTTCTCACTTGATGTAAGAGATGGATGGGATGAAATGGAAAGAGAATGCAGCAGAAACACTTAACATGGGGGATCTAGATCTGCACTTTACGAGGTCGTGGGGTGATATCGGAATGACTTGCAATGGAATGAATAACGGCACCAATTTTACCGAATATCGCCTTCTCAGGCAGTAGGTAGGAATCGAAGCAGGACCACACCAACGGCCACAGCCAACGGCCACAGAATGTGTTCTAATACACAGCATGGATCCGCTGCACCGGGCCACGTGTTTCCAGGGGTACACGCCCTTAGACGGAGACAACGGCACAGAGACGCCGGACGCCTGACTTTCTCCATTGACCGAATTAAATAAAAGGGGAAAAAGGGCCTACTTTTCTGGAGCGGAGTTTTCTTGTCCCTTCTTCTTCCTTTTCTGAGCGCTTACCAGAAACTTTGAACTGTACGGAAGTTTTTCGAGTTTCTCCTCGGAGGAAACAATTCTCGAGTGAGTGAGAGAGGTGGAGGGAAGATCCATGGACATGGCCTACAGAGATTGGTGTAATAAGGACACAACTCTCATGGTTTGCTATATTCCTATGCCCTAGCTGGGGAATGATGATATAATTATTTTGTCGATGCGACAATAGGCATGGTGATGATGATGACAATGGGAAAGAGAAATAGGTAGAGAGGGTGTTAATTTTCGGGATAGTGATGACGAGAGATGGTGCTGTGATAATGATAATGAGGAATGCTGGTGGAAGGTCATATTTTATTTTCTGTTGTACTTCCAGGATTAGACAATTAAATTTGTCTCTTATTAGACCCCTTAGGTTTCTGGTTGCACTGCTTACAAGAGTTTCACATAATTTATTTGGTTCATATTTTGCAACCAGTCATAACTCTGGTCTTAATTCTACAATTTGATCCTTTTCATTCTTTTGCTTTTCCACTATTTAAAACATTACACCTGCAGTTTTCTTTCAGTTTTCTAGCTCTGTTTTATTTAACGTCCTCAAGATTCCCTTCAAGTCTGGTAGCTTCTCATTGATAATTTCATCACTGTAAAACTTTCATTTTTCAACATGCTTGGGGGATGATGTAGTATGAGTGTATATATATATATATATATATATATATATATATATGAAACATTCAAATATCTCTGAAACTGGGTTTTTTTCTTAGCTGTCATAAGATAACCGGACCTCTTAAACTTAAAATGCTACTGTCCAAAACTTTATTTGAATAACAGTTTACCTTTCCTAATACAATTTACTATGCGTCCCATTCGGCCATCTGCCAGCAGATAGATAATGGTGTTATTTATTTGGTAAGCGGCCAGCCATTGCATATGTGACCAGCAGGTGGCTGACGGAATGCATGGTACATATAAATGGTCTTGGCTCTTCAGGCAGCTTACATTGGGACGATTGGGCCTTGGTTTCGAAGTCATACTTATGTTTCATCACCGGTTATGACCTTTTCAAGAAGTTCTGAATCGTTGTTGACTTCATTCAGCAATTCCTGAGCGACATTCCTATTGATGTTGTGTGTCTCATAAATAAAAATAGCGATAATAAAGCGAGGGCTGTTCGATTAAAAATGATCATAATTCTTTTGACGACATAACTTTGCTCATCGTCAAAATATTTATAATCTTTCTCAGGGAAGTACCGTTGGGTGCAGTTCACTCGTTCCAGCCTTTCTGCCGATTTTCAAGGCATGTTGGAAGCCATTTTTTGACAGATTCTACAGAATCGCCTCCTCAGTCTTTACCACTGCTTCTGATAATGGAATATCCCCCCCCCCATGAAGATGCTTCTTCAATTTGTGGAAAAGGAAAAAAGTTACACTCCTATTGGAAGGGTGAGGGGCACACTCACATTGCTTTTTGTGAGACATTCAGCAACAACATGTGCAATTTGCGGCCGTGCACTATCGTGATAGACCATCCAACTTGTTGCCCGAAAATTGGACCTTTTGCTTGTGATGTTTGAAAGAAACTCCACATATTCCTGTAACATTATCTTCAACTGCAATGATACCTGCACGTGAACGTTCTTTTGTTTAGGAGTCAGCAGTCTTGGAACCCACCGTGCACAAACACGTCTCATATGCAACATTTCAGTTACCAATCAGTATGGGTGGCACCCTGTGAAGTTTTCAGGATTTCTGTAAACGTTCTTAATGTTGTTTGACGATCCTCTCTCACAATGACAGCAACAATGTTAATGTTTTTCCTCCATTACATGTCGGTCCTGGTGGTGTAGTGGTTACCATACTTGCCTACTAAACCCAAGATTGCGGGTTCGAACCCGGCCAGGAGCGATGGATTTTTTCGGGCGTAAAAATTCTAAGTACGGCTTCCTTCGGATGGGAAGTAAAGCCGGGGTCCCGTGTCGTACATTTACGGTACGAAAAAGAACCTCAAGCCCGAAAGAGAGGCCTCTGAGCAAAATTTGTCGGCCGTTTCACTCCCTGAGTTGAATGGGACGCTGATAACCTGAGCTGTTAAAGAGCGTCGATAAATAAATAAATCCATCACCTCCATTACAGTACAAACTGGAGCTTATAGTTCAGCTTCCTTTGAACTTGATTACCTCTCCTCTTTAAATATTTTTAATCATCTTCTACCTCTGCTATAGGGAAGAACAAACCCCCTTTAGTCCTATATGGGTCTCAGCAAAATTTCAGAGCAGCATCTCCAGTTTGCTATTAGTGGAACTAAACATATTCAACTTACACATCTCTAAAAGGCGGTGTTTGGAAATGACAACAGTGAAACTAGTACCACGTGTACATTAAACGAGCAAAGTATTGCAAAAGTTAAATTTCAGCATTAGAAATTGTGTCTATAATAAAAATATGATCATTCTTTATTGAACAGAACAGTTATTTGTTCAAACTTAAAATATAAGTGTATAGCTCTCCAACAGATTAGCGAAGAATCAAATACTTTTTTTTATACAGTTTGTCCTATTTAACATCGAAGATCAAAAAAGAAATGAGTGTATGAATGAGTCTGAAGTCCACAACGCTTAAAGACACTTTTTCAGGGCAAGGAAATAGCTCAGAAAAAAAAAAAAGAAAAAGAAAAAAGGCACTCAAGCAACTGGCATCACGTGATTGGAACCGAAGACAGGTTGATCACAATCACAGAGGCAGTCTGAAAGAAATTAATGAATGTAATAAGTAAAATGAAAGAGTACTGCAGGGCTATACCACCCAATAATTCTACTAGCACATTGTCTATAGAGAATTATACGTACTTTGAGTTATTTTAAAAGAAACAGCTAATGTATTATTTAATTCTGCTTGCAGAAACCTTACTTTGTTCTTATTGCTGTGGTGAGAATAGTGGATGATATAGTAGTAGATTGGTTGCTGAAAAAATATATCCTTATTGAGGAACATTTTGATTTGTACTGACTTTGTTGTATATGTAAAATAAAATGAAATAATTGCGTCCCCACCACTCCCGAAGATCTTGTCATTCGACATGGGGTCTTAACAGCTTAAGACTTTAAGAACTGGAATTAAAATAAAACTTAAGTAATTACTCTTTGGCTATGTAATTAATGCCTAGGGGAAAAATAATAAAAATTCTAAACGGTACTGGAGATTAAAAAATGTGGAGAAAAAAACCCTGAGAAATAAGGAAAAAAAATGAAAGGAATGTGTAAGGAGAAGTAGGGGGAGGAGGAGAAGAAGAAGAAGAAGAAGAAGAAGAAGAAGAAAAAGAAGAAGAAGAAGAAATCATCACATTATTTAATGAAAATAAAAGTAAGAAAATATAATGGTAAGCACAGAGAAATGTGAAATATAAACATGAAAATATAGTGAAGAAATGGTACAAACGAATAAAGCATTTGAGAGCAAAAGAGAGTAAAGAGGAGCGAAGGTTTCCGCTAAACTTCCTGCAGAAAGAACAACCTATGCCACTCTAGCAGGCAAGTTTCCACCTCCAACACCGGTAGATTTATTGACATATTATTTTTTTCCCCTCCTTCCTGGGTTTTCCTTTTCTGTTATCTTTTCATACTACATTTGTCTGACAAGAGACTTCTCTTCCTCTCTCAGTTTGCGGCTATTTGTCTCTAGTCGAGAGTTGGAGAGTATCGATAGAGTATCGCGATGGGACAGTACCTTGCAGACCCACATTTGTCTAGCGATAAGATGTCCGTGTATCCAATGGCTAAGCAGCTTCTGCCTGTGTCGCTAAAACGCTGTGGGCGGGCCTGGGTTTGCTACCTGAATATGGCATCCGTTAGCCAAAAATACCACATTTAAAACATCTGTAGAAAAACTTCCCTATTTACGGAAAAGCACAGATGAGGTTAGAAGTTTGACGATGGTATTTTAGAAACATTTGAAATATGATATGAATGTAACACATCTGACGATGAATCCTTGAAGTATTTTAAACTTCGAACAATACGGCAAATATGCTGTTTAAATCTACAACTATTTCTTTATTGTGTGATACAGCTTCTGCTGTTCATTGTTTCCGAAATTTACCTAGTCTAATCATTTTTTTGTTCACGTATGCAATATTCTGCATTTTTAGTATACTTTTTTATTTATTTTCTTCAAATTGTTGACAATTGTTTATTCTTAATCTCAGTAAAGTTTCCGATTGTATCTTCTTTCTTAAGTGCTTTGCTTGCCTCCCCAATATGGTTGTATTTATACAACTAATAATATCTAACGCAAATTTACTAAGGCTTGTAAAATGCACTCATATCTTGTGCATCAGCGAAATTAGAATTCCAAGTGATTTAAGAGTTCCTCCGATTCATTCCCACTGATAACATAATTATGTGACCCCATGGCACCGTTAAAGCCAACGATGATTTTATTTGAATTTAATATTTAAAGAGGTGGTTGTTCGGCTGGGGCAATCAGTTCGACTGAGTTAACCAGTTCGTAGAAGCAGTTGTAAGTTTGACTTTGCTTGGGCACGCAGTTATAAGATCTACACGCGGATAGAGACAAGCAATTCCTCAGTTTTCAGAACGCATTACTCAGTTTGAAGTTTTACACGCGGCGAGTCACAAGCAGAAGTTTCAGACGCAGTGATATACAACCCATTTAGTAGTTCTCAGTTCTCAGTACGCAGTCATAAGACCTACACACGGCAAGATACACGCAGTTCTGTTAGACAGTTTTTGTTTTTGTCTGTTGAGAAGCAGTTATCGGTTACGCAGTTCTGTTATGCACTTCCGATACACCAATTAAGCAGTTTTCAGTTTTACCCGCCGCGGAACTCATCGGTAAGTTTCGCTCGCGGCAACTAAGTTTTTATATTCAACCCAGCTAAGTCTATCGTGCAAAAAACACCAGAGGACGCGAAAGATTTTGGACATTATAAAGTACCAATACATATTATGTAGAATCGCGGCTTATTTACATTATTGGATTCCTCTCCCGGTCCTGTTAAATCCAACCAATAAACTAACAGAAATCAGCCTGAGAAATGGTAATTGAAGAGTGGGCAACAATATCGAAGCGATAAATAATCAATCTACAAAACCACTTGAAAATTGGCACCACAACACGAGGCCTCTAGACGTCGACAACAAATCATTTAAAAATTGTTTTTTTTTTAATTTTTTTATTGAATTATTTATGGACGCTCTTTAACAGCTGAGGTCATCAGCGTCCCATTCAACTCAGGGCGTGAAACGGCCGACAAATTTTGCTCAGAGGCCTCTCTTTCAGGCTTGAGGTTCTTTTTCGTGCCGTAAATGTACGACACGGGATCCACGACTTTACTTCCCTTCCGAAGGAAGCCATACCTAGGATTTTTACGCCCGAAAAAAATCCATCGGTCCTGGCCGGGTTCGAACCCGCGATCTTGGGTTTAGGAGGCAAGTATGGTTACCACTACACCACCAGGACCGACTAAAAAAAATTGGTGACCAACCTGGAGCGCATAACCGGAACCTACTAAACTGCTTCATAATATAGCGCCAACGTGGGGCCACAAACAAACCGTGTCATAATTACGCTGCGTTGTTGGGGCCGACTAAGCCGCTACAGTGATGGCGGCTCTAGGAAATTCTCGGATTATATTTTCTGATAACCGAGCAGGGTGCTCAGGCAGTAACACTTAGGGGGGGGGAGTAGTGTTTAACGCCCGTTTTCACTACTGAGGCACCACAGGCGGTGGACACTGATGATACATGAGATGAAATGATAAATTGGGAAAGGATATTTTTTTTTTAAGGAAGGAAGCGTTCCAGGCCTAAGTTTAGGTACCTCCCCGGCATTTGCCAGTTATGAAGACTGAGGAAAACCTGGAAAAAACCCCAGTCAGGGAGGACGATCCTGGCGGGATTCGAACCGCAGACCTCCCGCTCACGAGTCCGTGCCTTAACGACCTCGGCCACCCGTGGCGGTGTAACACTTAGGGGTTGCATAGAACAGGCTCCGGGCTTAAATCACTTGGGGCCAGTTATCCTGACCTAAGATATTTTCATTGTTTTCCTTGGTCGCTTAGGTGAATATTTCCTCTCTATGAATTTACCGCTCTTCATTTTATTCCGTTGCTTCTGTTACAGGACCGGACGTGTCAGGAAAGGTGGCTGGTACTTACTGTGTACAGTTTGCTCGCGCTTTGGATGGGGGCTCCGTAGGGTTGGGATGTACTATCTGGAAACTTTGTTAGGGACTCCTCCATGTTTGTGCCTCACTGCCCTGTATCCAGCCGCCCGGTGTCTCCTTTATTGTGGAGGTGCCTCCGTTGGAGGCGTTGGCCCAAATGGCCAGCCCTTGAGCAAGGCTGAAGTACCGAAATGCCCTCCTCCGTTCCTACCAATTCAAAATGCTTGATGAAAAAATTTTGGAGGAATTAAGTAAGAAAATCCATCTGGAAATATGCTGGGTCTTTCATAGACAGTCGGTCCTGTTGGTTTAGTAGTAATCAATTTGCCTCGAAGACCAAAGAGAGCGAGTTTAATTCGATCAGGGTCGATGGATGTTTTCGGGTTTCGGGTTTCCTTCGGAAGAGAAGTAAAGGAGAAGAAGTAAGTGGAATCGCTGTCATATATTTATGACACATAAAGAATCTCAAACTCTGAAAGAAGAGGCCTCTTGAGTAAAATTTGTCGGCCGTTTCACGCCCTGAATTGAATGATACTTTTATAAAGAGCGTCCGTGAATAAACCAAATCATCAATTGTCATAGAAAACTACAAAAGATATTACCACGTGCAGTACGTTTAATTTTCGTAGTTCGATATAATAATTTAAAGAATTCTAAATTGTGTGTCCTATATTTTGCCAACCAGTGCAAGTAGTTAGTTTGAGGAAGACTTTTTGTGAGTAGTTGTGCTTTCTTATGTTATTCGATCCTTTAAGTATGTATAAATTGTGTGCTAATTCTTCGTTAGTTATGCTAGTATATAAATATGAACGGGCTTGCAGAGAAGTGGCAAAGCAATTCGCAAAATAATACATCCTGATAATTATATTCTAGATAGAGAAACTGCTCGCCGACTTGTTAAAAAGTTACAAGAGACAGCATCTGTCAAAGATAAGAAACGTTCTTATTGAAGAAAAGTTACAGGAAATATAGCAGTTATTACGCAGATATAAGTAATGCATTGCTGTTGGGGGAAATACTTTCCTACATTTCCTATAACACAGGTTAAAGCCTATTATTACCAGTTTTAAATACAGTATCATTTTATGCTTTCAGTAAAAATATAAATAGTAAAATCGAAGTACTAACTTTACTCAAGGCGACTGGTTCCTCCCTTTTCCGATCGCGGTGACTGCATTTCCCCAATAAGCAACCTCAATCAGGCCGTCCGTAACTCAAATAACCTTCCTGTATATGAAGTTCTGTTTGATGTCTTCCTTTTTAATGTTGTTTAATTTGGACATTTCACTGTCCTCTTCATGGAGGTCATTTTGTAAGGTGCTTTTCTTCTAATATATTGTTGTTTCAAAGTTCAAGTTTACTATCATAGGAGAGGACAAGTCTTGCAAGGATCTTATATAGGGGCATGCGACTAGTAGTAGTGGTAGTAGTAGTAATAGTAGTAGTAGTAGTAGTAGTAGTAGTAGTAGTAGTAGTAGTAGTAGTAGTGGTGGTGGTAATAGTAGTAGTAGTAGTACTAGTAGTAGTAATAGTAGTAGTAGTAGTAGTAGTAGTAGTAGTAGTAGTAGTAGTAGTAGAAATAGTAGTAGTAATAGCAGTGTATTTATTAAGTGACACCAACGCAACTTCAACAGGTGCAAGGGTGCAACGAATGTATGTGCTTTTATAATTCATTAGATCTTTTTGATTCAGTAAAATATTTTTATATTAGATATTTCATAATAAACTATAAAACATACACATATTTTCAATAAAATAAGTTATAAATAAAAGTAGAATAAGATAAAATAAACAAAAAAGAACAATTGTAAAATTGCATATACGTAAAAGAAGAAGAGGAAGAAGAAAGAGCAGATTAAGAAGACACACACAATTGGATTCAATTACATTCCCCATCCCCTTGCCGGTTATCAGCCTTTGAGAGGTTTAACACATTATTAGGAATTTGATTATTTTCCTGTATTTATTATGTTCCTAGAAATATTCCTTTCGTACGTAAATGTCAAATTATATACCAAAAGATTAATTTTGTTTACTCTTTCTAAAATTTGATTTACATTGTTATTTTGCTTCGGATATGTTCTTTACCGCAGAATGCCAATCTTTTTGTTTTTTCAGTTGAAATTTCTATGTTTTCTATTAATTTTATAGAGATTATAAATTGAGCATTGTACTTTATTCTGAAGATTCCATAAATGCTAAATCGTCCGCAAATAGTCGGGATTTTACTTATATTACTCACTTGTTTAAAATTGAATTGTTTTATTGACTGTGTGTAAAGTCTTTAATCGTTGTTTAGATTTCTGTTTATTGGTAGACCCGTAAGGTCGATGTTTCAATTCCTTCAATAACGAATTCATCTATGGTAGAGTTGATAAGCTCTAATACCCGTATTGACTGATCTACATTGCGTTAAAATATCAATTTGAATATATTATAAATATTGGAGTTGGTCTATTGGAAGGACATTATCTGTTGTTAGAATCTCTAATTACACTAGGGAATACGGTTTTTATATCCGAAACAATAATGGCCATTTCTTGTCAATTTTGATACGTAGAAACGGAAATCCTTCAAATCAGCCTATCAGGTCTCCCTTTTAATTATTATTTGATCCCCGACTGTGGCAAAAGTAATATCATGTACGATAAGAGTTTGTTACTTGCATTGTTTGCAGTAAAACATAATTATGACACTTGATAATGTTTGCACTTGGTGAGTTTCCCAGTCCTAAACTTATTGTGTGTCACTATTACCGGAAGTCCCCTGCTGGACTGGGAGAGCCGGAGCGGAAGTTTGCATTGAAAGGAAATGTAAATCTTAAGAGATAAATGTGCTGATAAATATGTTATTGATTCTTATAAAATTGTTCTACCTGATACTTTTGTTTGAAGTTTTGGTTTGATGATTTAGTCTAGTACTGTAGTTCTTTGAAGCAAGGCAGGGTGTGTTATTGTTGGTCGGTGTAGTGACTTTATTTCTGTGTTCAGCATGGACAAAGTGAGAAACGTCAGAGTGGTAATCATCCAAATAATTTTCGTTATGTTTGTGGAAAGCTCACACCAATGTCTCAAATGAAGTAAAATATATAAAATTACAAAAATAGCTTACTTTCATTATTTTGGTTGCAAAATTGGTGAATAAAATAAAGAGTGGCTTCCAAAATACTGTTATAATAGTTGTACTCGAGAAAGTGGTTATATGGGAAATTACAGCCCTCAGCATTTGCCGTGCCTATGATTTGGTGGGAACAACAAAATCGCTTCTGTATGTTGAAAATATCAAGTTTGACTAAGAAAACAAATCCAATGTTATTTATGCAAATGTGTCGTCATCAATTAGACCATTCCCTCATAGCGAAACTTGACAAGTACCAGTTTCCCATAAGTTATTTCAAGAAATTGATAGTAACAGCAACAATGATTCAAACAAGTCCTTAAGTGAATCCTCCCTATGAATTCTCCACCACTAGGAAGGTGGTACAGTTATGCAATCAATCAGGCTTAGGTGGCTTTCAAGGAAAAAATAAGCAAAATATTGGGCTCTAAGTAGATATGTTGCTGAAACTACTAGACTTGCAGTCTATAGGAAATGCCATTTATTTCCAAAAGGAGGGTATTTTCGTTGACCCACAAATAAGGGAGTTTTTGAAAGTAAGCTAACAAATGTGAAACTTGCGGCCTGGCGTGCTTTGTGGTAGAAGTGTTTTTGGCAATAGAAAGGACGAACAATATGTATCTTTAGTGAACACATTACTGCATTGTTATAAAGAAACGGAGTGTAAGCTGTCACTAAAACTGAATTTCTTCCTTTTTTTATTTGATTTATTTACGTACTTTCTTTAATATCTCAGGTCATCAGCGCGTAAAACAGCCGACAAATTTTGCTCAGAGGCCTCTTCTTTCAGGCTTGAGGTTCTTTATCGTGCCATAAATGTACGACACGGGACCCGCTACTTTACTTCCCTTCCGAAGAAAGTCATACTTAGGATTTTTACGCCCCGAAAAAACCACTACACCACCAGGACCGGCAATTTCTTCCATGCACACTTAACCTTTCTTCCTAAAAATGTTGGTGCTGTAAGAGATGAACAGGGAAAGCGTTTTTATACATAACCACAATGGAAAAACGTTAAGGTGGTTGGGATTCTGCACCGTTGGGGCGTTATTGGGCACAAGAGAAAGCAACCAGGCAGCAAGCATTTTCAGGACCTATGAAGATATGTGTTGTGTTATTTCTATTGTTAACGTTTTAATCAGTGTATATAAATTCATTTTACTATTATTTTGACTAGCGAGTACCTCTCATTGTCCTAAAATTGAAAAATTCAATTATCATTGAAACTATCAATTAAAATTTAGAATTTGAGTTTTTGGATATCGCTGGAACTAAACCCGATAGGAAAATTCAAAAGTGAATATTTTCACTCTGGAGATATAATAAAAATTGTTTATTTCCCTAGTGTTGTTTTTAACTATATGCCTTGTCAAATGCCTTTTTGAAGAACACGAAAGTTAAATGTGTTTCCATATTAAACTAAATCTGTTTTTCAATCATAATTTTTAGTGTGAAATAATCATCACAAAATATAAAATTTAATATTATTTCAACATGGATGATATTTTATTATAGTTTAGAAGCAATGCTTCAAGAGAATGAAAAGCGATAACTGTGAGAGAAACGGGGTGATGGTGCTGTTACACAATTCACGAACACCATGTCGAGTTAAAGTCTGAAATCGTCCCCCATTCCATTCTCTTCTCGAGAGGTCGTCTGTCTCACAAGATGCAATCAGTTTGCTACTTGTTCTGTTCGAGTGAAGGATCCGTCGACTTCTGAAGCTTATCGATTTCCTTGAACCAAAACTGTCTGAGTATCAGCAATTCTGGACTCCTGTTTCCAAAGAAAATAGCTGATGGTGGTATTTATATAACACGCCTTTTTATGTCGCTCGCACTTAGTAAAATAAGCATATTCTCTGCGTTAGTTCCAATGACTCAATGCCTTTTCTCCAGCGGTCATGAGTTCGCTGCTTAGAACAATGTGCCAGTAAACCATAACTTTTTTTAGTATTGCTAAAATATTTTTCGCTTTTATCATTAACCTGTCATGGTGGCTATTTCAGTTAGTACACAGATATTACTGTATACGAACTCTTATGATAAAGTGCTGGGCTACTTAGTAGACAGTTCGGGTTCAATCCCTGGCGGCGACGGAGAAATGTGTCCGCCTAGATTCATTTAATCTGCTATGCAAAAGAGTTCTTTAATACGAAATTCCTTGGGAGCAGAGCCGACAGGATATAACACTATTCCCAAATATCCCCATCACGTGTTTAGGCAATATCCGACCTGCAGGAGAGTGCATTGACAATTGATTTACTTCAGTGGCGTACTCAGGGGAAAACTTTTCCCACACAACCTGCCTGAAATAATGTCGAATCTGGTTTATTGTTGGAAAGTCAGAAACACTGCCACCTGAACTGTAATGGTGAATAATTAAGTGATATTTTTATAGATGAGGAAAAAAATGGAATTAAGGAAACTAAAATTTGTATGAAATGGAGAGAGTTAAAAATGGAAAGGCTTTAAAAAAAGCAGATAAACGTTTGTCAGCATAAAGAAAGAAAAAGGAACAGAGTATATAAAATAACTAATAAGGAGAACTGACTTAGCTGACATACCAAATAAATTAAAGAGAACATTTAGAAGCAAAAAGGATGGCTAATGAGAGTTTTTTAGTGTTTAATGAATATGTTTCAATTTTAATTATTATAAATATAATAGAACTATATGGGGGATTCATAAAATGTAAAAATATAATTGCATATTCTTGTTGAGCTGTAGATAGAGCACACATCTAAATTTCGTAGAGTTGGAAGCTGTATCTGAAAACACATAATTAACCGTTCCCTGATTACATCAACTTAATTTGCAATACCAAGTTCCAAAAATAAATATTATTTAGTCATCAGATCCCCAATTGCTTCTTTTCAGACAAAACACTTGCAGAAAAAGAAATAGGAGAGGCTAAGGAGAATAGAAACATACGAGGAACTTATTATTTGTGCATAAAGCAGGCCGTGTGATCTGTTCTAACAAAATGAATCAGAAATCTTGCTCTCACCAAATTGTAAACTTGAAACTACTCACCTATGAGCAGAGATCGCTGACACTTACTTAGCGAGAAAATTATTATTATATAAATGGACAAAAGTAGCAGCACTTCAGCAAATAAAATAAGAGAAACGACTTTATTTACTGGCTCCCAGAAAACCTGTTTGACTGTGAGAATGTAATCGTGATACGAGCTTGTTAGAACCAGTGTGCTGGATTCCAGAGACACAAACGGAAGCTAATTATGACATCAGGAGCCAAACATTACATTGCATTTGGACAGAAGCTCTGTTTGTATGAATGTTACAGTAAAATTGTAAACTAATTGGCAGCACCATAGATTCTACTATTGTTGCAGATATGTTCTTCCCAGACGTGACTTTACTGTGAGCTAGAATGACATCAATTGCATTTGATTACATTAGAAAACAATCTTGTAGTGCTCTTAAAAGCACACCCATGTGGACTATATAATATTTTTATTTGTAAATATAAATAAAATAAGGAGTTGAAACTTGCCATAAAGGCTGTTACAAAGCTTAGTTAAATAATTACAACAAAATTTGTATATTTTTTCATCTGCTTTGGGTACGTTGTTCTCCCATGTATTCCAAAAAGTTTAGCACCAATTTCTTCTCAAAATGGAGCCCTATTTCCCTCACATATGGCCGAAGTCCGTTTGGCACGCACTTCTTCCGTTGGGAAATCTGATTCTATTGACTCCAAGGACCGCTTGAAGCTCTCACTATTAGAATGCTTTTCTTGCCCAGAGTGTTCAGGTTGGGATTGCTAGAAGCTGTAATAAAATCTGCAACATTTCTCTCAGCCACGACTGCGTGGACCTATCCTTATGGGCTGAAACTAAATCTTGCTAGATGTTCCAATATTTGCTGTTGAACAACGTCATGTTCAGGTTTTTCTCCACAGGTTTCGGCAGAATAGTTTTGAACACTTTGGAGGTTGTCTTCAATCATTTAAGATCGAAACGGAGCTTGGTGTTATCATCATAGCTCGCCCATCACCAAACCCTTACTGAGGTAGGATGAATCTCTCGTAAACTTTTTGAGAAGTGAAGGAATAACTCTGTCATTTTGACGTTTGCGCTTTCCTCGTCATTGAATACTTTCTCGTCAGTCCGTTGTTAGCGTAACGCTGTAGTAGTCGTTTGATTTCAACTTCAGTTCTGTACTGCATATGTTCGAAAAGTCCTCAGTCCAGTGTCCTGTCTAAGTACTTTATACATGGACTCCTGTGTATGCTCATCTCATCCTGCCTGCTTTCTTGCTGAATTTCGCCAAATATAAGCCGACTGCTTTGACATCTACGATCCACACAGAGTTTGAATGTCCAAGTGGTCATCAATGTAGCGGTCTCAGCGAAGCGTTGGATGGTGGGATACACCACTGATTTCCAGCGTTTTAGAGACCTGAAAAATTTCGCTTGATGATATTTTTAACCCTATGAAGGGCTATTGCGGAAACGTGGTTTTCATAATCTCCCCATTCCAAATAATGTACACTTTCTACAGCACCTGAACTCAAATTACGGTGACCGTATATGGCAGCTAAACTATTACCTGATCGCCAAAACACTTGGTACAGTTTCTTTCAAAAGCTTGTAACAGTGTTTATGGCAAGACTATAAATCGCTTTCTGCAACAAATATTAGCATTGTAAAACAAAATTTGACTTAGTATGGAAATAAAACTTTATATATATTAATGCACGCTGTACACAACAGTACCTATCATATACTCGTTCTCTGAGGGTTGTGTACAGATAATTTACAAGTCTAATATGTTGTGTTTGGAAGGTTGATCCCAGGAATTCCATAGAAGAATGAACTTACAGTATCTTTGAGTGTTTGGATGTGATAGAAAACAGAAGATCTGAGAATACTCTTGTAACATTTTAAACATTATAATTATTTAAGTATGCATGACATATTATGGAGTAATTAACACTAATTATGTTGTTGAAAACACTTCTATTTATCTCTATGGTAGAATGTTCCAACATATTTTTATCTCATCACACAGTCCTGCCCTGAATCCAATAGAAAACTCTGGTCTGATCTGGATTACAGAAATGGCCTAAAATCAATCCAGAGATAAGCATAATAATTACTTAATTTTATTATAAGTCGCCTATAAACACGACATTTTTATAAGTACATATTTTTTTCTGAGGTCACTTTATGCGCGTATGGATTGGCGCATTCGCATTATACACACTTTTCGCACGAGCATCTTCTTGATAATATCAACGGAAAAGAAGTACTTCATTCAAATTATTTCTGATTTAAAGAAAGGTCCTAATAGTTTCAATTCCTGTACTCCACTTTTATTGCGATTGTCATTTGCTTTATTTGTGAAGTAATTCATTTTTCCTTTTGTCTGCATAAATTTGGGTTCACACACGAGCAGTCTGTTCAGTCAAGTCAAAGTCTACTTCACTAGGAGGCAAATGTAGTAAGCAGTAAGGCATCTCGGGCTTTTGACCTTAACATGCCAACACTATAATCGAGCCGTAGACATATAAGAGGCCCGGTTCAAATTCTGACATTGAGGTTTTTCGTATTTTCACTTTAGCAAATGCTGGGATAGACATTTCCTTTCCACGAATTCCCACTCTCCTGTCCTGTCAAGTGAGGTAGGCTGGTGCTGTGTGACAGAGACTAGCCCTATAGAATGATCTGTGTGGAAGCGGCCTTTCTGATGGGCTCGAGATCCTTGGAGGGGGTCTCCGCTGGCGTCGGGGTGTTCGTTAGGGACTTTGTGTAAGTGCATATCTCACCGCTTGTCTACCTCATATCACCCCTTCTTTCCAGAGGTGATCCCATTGGGGGCGTAGGCACAAACAGTCAGCCATGAGCAAGGCTGAAGTACTGAAATGTCCTCCGTCCCTATCGATCCAATCCAGTCGTCCAGTCAGCGCGATCTCACGGGGTATAATCAAGCTAAATAAAATGTAATATTTGCATTGTTTTCTTTTACTCTTTTATTCTTCGGTAACAGAATTAACAGGCACTTTAGAGTCTGTCATAGCAATACTGTCTTGAAAATTTAAATTCTCTGTTGAGATTGTGGTGTGATGTTTACTAGTAATATTTAACCTAGAAACTAAAACTTATAGGATTAGAGTCCTAGTTATGAGGTTTCTCTATATTTGGTTCTCTAGGCGTAAACTTATATCTGTGAGGTGAAATTTTTTTGTATAAAGAGGTTACCAAACAGAATAATTGAAAGTAAAACTGACTGTTAATAGAAATATTTGCATTTTGTCCTTATTTTGTGTTATTTATACTTCAGCCTGGATTTCTAATTTTTAATTGAAGAAATTATTCTTTTGCATTAATAACTATTCACTTTCTGATTATTAAAAGATACTCTGACAAAATTCTTGCACTTCAAGCCTCTTCCCTTGACTTGGAGGGTGCACTCTTGAGGTTCAGTGTAATGTTGGTATCCCTAACCTGCACGGAACTTTCTACTTAACGCCCCACTTAAAATTCCTGTCCCGGGGCCGCCGGTTCGTCTCGGACAAATAACATAAGCAAGCCACCCAAAGTGTCTCCGGTAGGTTTCAATGAGCAACGCCGCTCGATGCGATACGATATGGTAATAACACGGGTATATTATTATTATTATAAGCTGGGCCCCTTAACGATACGGAAAAAGGACCTTCCTCGTTTCCCTTATAAAGAATGGACTGACCGCAATATTTCATATCAACTGTCCCCTCGGAATCCGGTTTCTTGTTACCAGACGCCGGCCAATTACAAGCGACGTTAATCCTTGGCGTCCGTCACTCTATGACTCGGGTACAGCCTGACCAGAAACCCACTCACGAGGTTCTGTCCCGCTACTGGCAATTAACACCCAATCCATGTGAAATCGGACACAATGGAACCTTTCAAATTTATACTACCTCGAAAGAAAATTATACATAAAGAGGGTTAAGAGATATGAACACATGAATGCTGTTTTTCTTTAAGTCCAAAGTTTTTTTGTTTTAATGTAATGAATTTATCGCTGTTTATGAAAATCGTACAAGTGATAGTCATTTCAAAAAGACGTTGATATTGTAGCACATAGCACGCATTCTATAAAGTTTATGTGCCATATTTAACATAGCATTTCAACAGGGATGTACATTAATTCATTCATATTTGATTAGTTTTCCAAAGGAAAACAGTAAAAATAAAAATATCGGCTCCCCCTCTCTCTTGACATAAAACTAGTCAATGTTAAGTTGATGTTGCATCAAAAATTCCCATTACAAATAACTTTGTTAAATTATATTTGGAACACGCAGATCTTTCGCGTTCGAGCAAGAAGTCGCTGTATTGTTTTAACTTGAGAGAGATGACTGTGTAATAACACTACATTGATGCTTAAATCAAGCGTAAGGTGTGAGTATGGCCTCAGATCAGTTGGTACATGCCAACATGCAGTGGAAAACAGGTTCAGCGTAGTCATATTTCAGCTTCCCTTTACATGAATGGTTATTTCAGGACTATTAGGTACTTTACTCTATTTACTCCTATGTAACAGTTCTAATAATACTAATAGCTACATAGGTTAGGCTTTTAAATTAGGTATCTAGAAACTACTGTCTTCTTCAAACAATATCTGATGCTTGCTGTAAATCAGTGCTACATAACGATTTACTTTAGCAATTCCAGCCCGGGCAGGGTAAAACACCAGCAAACGGAGTGTACTTCCAGGCATATATTGTTATTATTATTATTTTATAAACTCGTTTACCTTGGAACACAAATCTGAAAAAATGTATTGTATTAGTAATTTGCAATTTTGGCACATTGAATTTTTTTCATTGCCTTTGTGGGGAAATTTTGTTAAAATATGAATAAGAATATTTTCTTCTAGCCTCTAAAATAATGACCAAATTTTACTAATAATTATGTGCTCGCAAGATATGAGTTTCAAAACGTTGTATAGTTAATTTTTTATATTTTAAGTCATTCGAAAGCTATGTCTCTATTAAAAAGACAATGTTAATAAAATTCGATAACATCGGCGAATTTCTGCATGAATACTATCTGATCTAGAGGTGTCACATTTCACAAAATTATTCCCCTTTGTAAGCTGTAGTACTATAAAATATATTAACATTAAAATTAAAGGTTAATTTTTCTAATTATCACATGAAGGTAAGTGTACCCTTTCTACAGCCTGCTGTGGACAGGGTATAACTCTAAGAAGAAACCCTTGCGCACTTTTTGGCCAACAATAGTGAATAGTGATATAGAAACCATCATTTCGTAACATATTTTGAAGCAAAAAGAAAAGACAGAAGAAAGGATAGAACGAGAAAAGGGACGAGTGAAAGAAAGAAAGAAATAAAGGAAGAAGATATGGTATTTTTTCTTTTCCTTCTCTTTCTGCTTTATGTCAGGTTAACATCGATTATTAAGTCTACATTTCGCAGAAACTAAAAAGTGTATGAAATGTTTGCTGCAGATTTTACGATCTCTTCTGTGGAAGTTGCTTCCTCCTCACTTGAAATGGTTTCAGATGAACACTAAAACTGCAATAAACACTTCTGAAAAGATGACGGACAAACCCTGCTTGATATAAAAAAGAACTGGATTTTATTGCAGAAAATGTAAGAAGTTTTAAAAACGCAGAATCAATATATTTCACGGCATATAGACAGAAACTTGATACGTGAAGCCTTTGTTTTATTTTATTGTTCTGGCATAAAATACTCAGATCACTGTGAAAACCAACATTCCAGAGATATGATCAAATATGCGCCTCCAGAGTAGTGCTAAATGGCACACACAACTTCACAGGATATCTCCCAATTCTGTATTTAAACTAGGCTTAGAAAGTTGATGCTTAACTTTCAATTAAAACAAACGCAGCCGATTGACACTTTTTAAAAAGGAAACAGTAGAAGGATCTTTGTTAAATGCCTCACAAGTTAAATGGTATAGAATACAAATAACACAGGTATATTCCACCATCATTATGAAACTCCTAAAATTATTTATTTTACTACGTTGCTAGATTTTATTCTCGTAAGCCTATTATAGATATTAACTCTAGAATCAACACAGTAGAATAGTATAACCTCGTATTTTACTAAACGTCTCACTTTCCTCTTCCCCTCACTTTGAATCGAACTGCATTGTTAGGGACAAAGAAGGCATTGCTGTCACTTTAGCCCATAATAATACGAGAAGTGTCCACAACAACCACGATAAAGACCAAACAATCCTTGAAGATAGTCAAAACCTATACACTTCGGACGGTTGTTACAGAAAACTGGTGCAGAAATCGCACGACTTTGTCCAATTCTGCTTTCAACTGTTTCTTAAGGACGAGGTCTCGATACAAGAATAACTTCAGTGTTTGAGTACTTTCGGTACAGGATTTCTTATCGAGTATACTTGAGCTTTGCGTCTGTTTGGATAAAAAGCATTTCCCTCCCTTTCTTTCCTTTCCTTTTCAGATTCTATTCAGGGGGAAAAGCATTGAAGCCACAGAAAACAAGAAACTTGGTTGATTCGAATTTCTTACACGTGCTAACAAGACTGTCCGTCTCCGACATTCACTTTTAGCCGCGATTGGCGATTATTTCTCCTCTAACCCAGCTTTCTATTTTTGACTTTATTACTATATGTGTGAAAAGGAAAGTTCATAGATAAAAAAAAGAACACTTAACGCCACCAAATTAGAAATGAAGCCATGGACAGCCACATTCTGTTGAGATTGACACTTTAATTAGTTATTTAATAAACAATAAATAAATGCAATGTCGCAAAGAAGACAGACAGTTATAGAGGAATATAAATAGCATGTGATGCTATACAATAGTCTCCACTACCGTGCGGAGCCTGAGGAAAAAGATGGACCACAGTAATTAAGTGCATTTAGCTGCAAGAGGGCGCGGTCCATCAATGGACCCACCACATCGTTCCCTGGCACATATTCCTATCTGTTCCATACACGAAATCTTATTAAGCTCACTCTCGCGGTAAGCTTCAGCACATAAAACTTTATAACTAAATACTATAGCTCTTATGTTGCAGAACTTTCATCAATGTCAATGTCAATGAAGACCTCTATTACGCTTAAATAATATAATATCTGATTAACCCTTGTGTAATACAACAAAAATCTCAGAACGATGATAACAGCGTGTACAGCAAAGTTATTTGAGTTACGGGCCGGCAGAGAGCAAATTGCACACTGAGAGAAGCCAGTCATGGAGATCTATGATCCATGTGCAGGTAAAATAGCTTGTGGGTAGATTGAGGAAGAATTTGTCAGTTTTGTTTGTTGTGCATTACACATTGTATATGTATTGTGTGCTAATAGTTCTTCGTTGGTTATGCCCTTACATAAATAAAAGTGTTTCATAAAAATCCAAGCTGCAAAACAAAATGCAATTAGATGCTTTAGGGCATTGCAAGAAGCTTACGGGAGAAAAGTCTTGTCATACCGAACTATTGCAAGATGGGTGGAAGTATTTCGTCAAGAAACGGAGAGGGGTGAACAGAAATCACGCGCTGGTAGAGCCATCGCTGCAATTGACGACTTTCATTTGTTTATTACAGTGGAACGCTCCTAAAACAATGTGATCCAAAGAGACGCTGAATAAATGCTTGATGAAATGAGTGCGTAATTCATCTTTTCAGGGTAAAGAAAAACTCCAGAAAAACACCTTACCCAGGCAATTGCCTAAGGGGATTCAAACCTGGGACTTTCCAATTTGCGGGCAGACACCGTGGCGGACGATGACTCCCATGGAAGAAGACAGGCGCCGTAAATTGTGAAAATTTTCATGGAACTTGATATTGCAGCATTGTCTGTTCCTAAAGAAGCTGAAAGTGCAGAAAGTTTTTGTCAGGGGGGTTCAGCACAAATTGGAAAATAGAAGTGAATAGAGTCAGCAAGATTGCATTCTGCAGCGGTATAAACGTAAGGGCGAAGCGTTTCTTCATAAGCCCCTGTGATTATGACTTGTTATCGAAGGTCAAAAAACCTCTGCAAGGCATTCGCTTTCAATCAAGAGATGGCATAGATAGAGTGCATCGTCTTTCAA
Organism: Metallyticus violacea; assembly: GCA_030762175.1. Lineage (NCBI taxonomy): Eukaryota > Metazoa > Arthropoda > Insecta > Mantodea > Metallyticidae > Metallyticus > Metallyticus violacea. The sequence goes on along the minus strand of CM060842.1, from coordinate 78,189,423 downwards.
GAATATGACAACGTATTGTTCACATGACAGGAAAGTATGTTTGAAGTATATTATGCCAAAGATAACATAAATAATGTAAAACAGTACTATGTTGTCATTTCTTTTTACTGCCCTTAAACAGAGTGGTCCAGAACAGGTAACCGACGATGGTGTGAAAAATAATACCTCTTACAATGGAATGGTTATGTATGGTATACCATAAGCTGAAGGAGTCAAACTTCTGGCAAGAATCCAATATTGTGCACATGTCATGATCAACGTTTATCAAGATCCTGAATAACTCCAAAACTGGTATGGTCTGACGAATGTGATGTGCTACGGACTGGTCATGTCAATAAGCAAAATGCTCGTTTTCTCGGTGGGAAAAACCTGATGAATATACACAGAGATCATTATATTCGGTTAAAGTGACTATATGGGTCTCTGTGTCTTCCCACTGGTCGTTACTTCATTAAGGATAACCATGGAAACAGAATTAACATCATATCGGAAGTGTAAGCAGCAATTTATTGAACGTTTCAGGGGGATTTTACACATTTTGTGCAATCTTGATATGCACAAGCAAGTGTTTCGACAAGAAGGGGCGACCTCTCATATACTGGTCATGGAAATGGAAGCCTACTCCAACAGCTGTTTCGGGTTAGCCGATATCCAGACATTCAGATTTTCCGTATCGTTCACGAGATGTTGATTTGTATAGTTCTATGATGCGTTTTTGTGGGGATACTGAAAGAACATTGCTTCATGCCCATCCCTCGTTGTCTAGACGAACTTCCTGAAAATATCGAAACAGTTTTGTATGGTGTAACAGGCTAGCAGTGTGATACTTGGTCTCTATACCTGGACTGCAGCAACTTTACACACAGCATCAATTCATGCAATGTTGGCTATTCTGCGGTTGCGACGTTGCAACAGCCACTACTATTCAATGACTGGTATTGTGGAGTTTTTAAAGTCGCCTCGTAAACACATATCAAGCGTACGTAATAATGAATTATTTATAACCGTAATTAAATTGCTGTATAGTAATGTAAGCATAACGAAGAACAAACTTTCGACATGAGGGTCAACTGTATAGATATTTGCTCATGATTTCGAGTAGGAAAAAGCTTCAAGTGGTTACAGTATGTGCTATCTCTAACATCGTGTAACACCTCGACGCAAAGGATTAAGTACCACTCTGCAAATGACCTCTTTGGGACACTTTCTAATTACTACAAATAACATTTCAATTGAACACAACAACTCAATTCAAACACGTGATAAAAATCAGCTGCACACACAATAAGAAAAACCGGCAACATAGCAGCTTCTACGTCACGACTCTTACTGATAATGCTACTTTGTAATTGGTTCACATTGTGCAACGAGTAGCATTTTTCATTTGTTAATCTGTATGATTGCTAATGATCCAGTAGTTGTCAGGTGTAAAGTTTCAGCGGTCCGTGTATAAGATGATAAACCATATGGAAAATGTACACAATGATGTAAAACATTAGAGCACATCTTGGTACAAAGTAAAGCATTTCGTTTACCTTTTCAGCAGCCACCCCGTATTTATTGAGAGAAGGAAAGAATTTGTATTAGCAATTAATACATTTATGACCAGCACAGATCAAATGATTTATGGTAAAACAACTAACACAAATGCAATGAGTTATCAGGTAAGAGTTTGAAAAAATTTGAGAGCTCAGACATGTTTTTCTAGCACGTAACAAGTTTCTAACATTAAATTTTCTGAAATTTGCTTTAATATCAGGAAATATCAGGCTAATTAAATTAAATGAGTGATTATATTATCAGAACACTATTATAGCTATTCGTCACTGAAAATATTTTTGTTCTCTTCCATCACGAATATTTTTACCCTTCTGTTATGCAACAGTTTTCACAGAGGTTATAGCATTGTTTTTGCATTAAAACCTTTTCCAATTTATGGCATTTACTTGCTATATTTTTATTAATTGCAGCGACAATATGTTAAGTTAAACATTGTTTTATTTATATTTCCATTGCCTCTAAAGGTACTGTAGCATGAAACTGCTTACGCTATAGGAATAAATAGTAAACACGCACCTAGTTAAAGGAGTTGCTCGGCAAGCGGCATTCATTTTCTCTTTTCGCGAAGAATGCAAGAATAATCTTCTTTTAGACGTGTTATCACCGTCACAAATTCCACGCACACATTATGCATTCTGTGGGTGCTCCGCTGAACGAATAGCTTTCGGTAAAGTCCCCTAATAACAAAGTTATGACCGTAATACGAGGTCGCTCCGCATTCCGACAGAGGCATATTTCTGCGCGATGCAGGGCGTGGGCAAGTAAGCGCTCTGCAATGCCGACCGAGCGATAATTATCTCACTTTACCACGCCTTGCCGTACCTTGGGGGCTCCCAGATAAATCAGAAGCAGACAAATGTTACAGCTTCATTTCCACTGGCTTCCGGTGCCACCGAAAACAAATTCTCTGAGTCTCTCGGTGGGCGGAGGGCTGACGTGGGCAGGTGGGGAGCGATTCCGGAATGTAACACGCTCCTTACAGCGCTTGTAATTTGCGAAAACGGCCTCCGGTTACTGTTGTAGGATGCGGCTGTGGTGTAGACGTTTAGCTCCTACCGAGTACCCGTGATATATTTTGATTTTGCACAGAGAGCATTTCGACAGACGGCCATTAGATACCGTATGTTATCGATACGAAGAGTTTTACATATAACTAATGACATCTTCCGGGCTGTTTATACTGTGGTCTGTTGGAGATGAGTTGCAGACGTTTCGTCAGACGCAATTTTACCTTCTCCAAGGACACTTCGTTCACGTCCGCCGCAGTTGCAGACGAAACTCTGGAAATCTTATCTCCAGCAGACCACGGCATAACAGCCCGGAGGATATTCCTGGCGACTCCGGCTGTGAATGCCTAAGTTTCCCCAGTTTTATATATACATTCCATGTGTTGTGTTCTACACTTGTTGTTTCACAATATATATATTATATATACATACATACAATACTCATAAATACACAAAGAAGAGAGAGCTAGTAATCAGAAATAGCTAAAGTACTGCTTCAGTGCATATGGTTTGCTTTACTGGAAGCATCAACCAGTCGGTCCTGATGGTGTAGTGGTAACCATACTTGCCTCGTAAACCCAAGATCGCGGATTCAAACCCGGCCAGAACCGATGGATTTTTTCGGGCGTAAAAATCCTAAGTATGGCTTCCTTCGGTAGGGAAGTAAAGCCGTTGCTCCCGTGTCGTAAAAAACCTCAAGTCTGAAAGAAGAAGTCTCTGAGTAAAATCTATCGGCCACTTCACGCCCTGAATTAAATGGGACGCTTATGACCAGAGATGTTAAAGAAGCATTCGTAAATAAAAAAATCGACACCGTATACCAGGTGGTAGATTTGCAGCACATAACATTGTGATATATTTCTCTGTTAACCTAGAACATGGCTATTTAATAGATAAATGCCTTTCTGAGGGTTAAATGTGGATGTCTACAGTTATAGGTGCATTAACATCTTGAAGAAAGCGAGAGGGTTAGATTTAAGTACTCCTTCTAATATTTATTTAATGATAAAAGTGGTATTTTCTTTTGTAAGTGCAATTAACGTGAATAGATCTACAACGAATCTCGCTTAGATGTCTGCATCTTCCATAACAGTCAGACATGACACTTAACAGTATAGACACCAATGCACTTTGTCCTTTGTAGCTTTGCACGAGCCTTGATCTTTTGCTCTTGCACTGATCTTTTACAAAATTGATTTTTTATGATGTCATAACCATGTACAAACAGTACACAGTACGCTAATCAATTTTACACTCTTCTTACTGCTATCACAAGCTCGTATACTTTCCTTTTCATTTTTTTAGTTAGTTAATCATTGCAAGCCTTGCACCATTTTGCGACTGATAATATAACTCGACAAAGGCGAGTGTATCTGGGAGCGTTATGGTACTGCCAACGGTCAAACTGACCTTCTCGCGGTGCAGTCAGATACGGAGCTATACCAGTCTCCGAGTGAGCTGACGTTTCATCTCTTGACTCGTCGCGCTCGTCAGTCCTGGATTATTCACTACACGTTCAATTTTTTTATTCCAGAAGGGCACCTCGTTGCAATAAATGTTGATTTGGCTTAATTATGGACGCTCTTTAACAGCTCAGATCCTCAGCGTCCCACTCAATGGCCGATAAATTTTACTCAGAGACCTCTTCTTTCAGGCTTGAGGTTCTTTTACGACATGGGAGCCACGGCTTTACTTCCCTTCCGAATAAAGTCATACTTAGGATTTTTAAGCAAAAAAAAAAAAAAAATTATCCAACCTGTCCAGGATTAAACCCGATCTTGGGTCTACCAGGCAAGTATGGTTAGTACTACCAGGAACGACAGCAATAAATGTCCTAAATTGCCAACTTCTGAACTGAACTTTTACAATCATCCGCTGTTATTCATCTGATGGCATATGTTGTCAATGTATTAGTATTGCCAGAAAGATATGGTCGACTTTTTTTATCAATAACTTTGTTTTAATATGTTTCATATTAATCTCTTAGGATTTAAGTCTGCACGAATTAGAAATTTCTCTTTTGTCATTTCTAAGTTAAATTATTGTCACGTAGTCATGTTAGTACGTCTGACTGTGTCGAGGATATTTTGTTCTCTTGTTTGTTGTGGTGTGGAGCTTTGTCAAGAATAATAATATTTCTTTGGGGAAATCCAGATATTAATTGGTGTTTCACCAATTTAGAATGTTTTTCATAGTTTATTTCTTTGTGATAATAGGGTGTCTTAGCTTTTGAATGATAAATGAAGCAGGCACCCGGAATAATTTCTCTGAGAAAGGGCGCTCTTTGAGCCACGAAGTCAGAGCGTTCGCATAACAAAATTCTTATTTTTACAGTTTTTGAAATTAAATCCAATACACCTCATTATTTTTCTAAGGGCCTCTCAATTCCCGGAGGAATAACTCTTTTTTCTGAAGAATTTTAACGATTTCGTAATGTTGAGATTTCTTTTTTAACCACAAAACATTCTTCTTACCCATTATCGTACAATAAGCTCTTATTTGTGGGCGATTTTGTAACTTTACAATACGATTTTGCTTATTCCCCTTTCTTCTTCTTTATAATTTCACATACTGTCTTTATACTATATCTGGTACAAGCGATAGCACGTTTAGTGACGTTTATAACAGGTGTTTTCAAGCCTTCTATCTTCTCTTCATCACAAAAGTTGATAACATTATAAATAACACTCTGAGCTTGCTCGTGAATAACGTTATCTTTCAGTTTCATCACTACTAGCATTGTGAACACCACGAATAAATTAGTGCAGCTAACCAGGCTGTTTGCTGTGTTTACTGCTCGAATTGCGTTACCGCACTAGTTCAGATTCCTTCCGCGGATCCACTCGCCTTGGTCGAATTGGTTAAGACAGTTTTCCCACAGGCCCACTGATTATAATATTCGACGTATCTATAGCAGCAGTGGGCGTTTTTGTTCTAATGGTATGGGGCTTTACAAAGCGTTGCATATTATTGATTTCTATTTGTTTGTTTTAATCCCTTTAGCTTCCTAATGTAATAGTTCAAGGTTTACTATCTAGGTTTCACTGACGTTTTAGCTTATTTACAAATTGCAATCTGGTGTTAAAACTTTCATACGCAGTGAACCTCTTACAGACTCTCTTCATCTTTGACATCTATCGATGTAAAGCCGAAATCCAAATAAATGTCAATTTTAGATATTTTCGCTTCTCCGCACTCCCACCATTAGTTAGTGGCATTGATTTCTAAAACGCTTATTAATAAACTTTTTGTACCTAGGAGGGTAAGAACTACAATTTTTATAAGTTTTTTTTTATTACAACACCCTTCAGCTGATTTGGTTTCAAAACCGCCATAAGTTGCTGACTATTTCAAAATGCTTAATTGACAAACATATGTTATTCGTTTTTAAGATTATCTAGTGTTGTAGTAAATGAATTTTATTCAAAAATGTAAATTTTTTGCTTTATTTATACAAACATATTTTATGTTTTTAATTTTGTCAAAATCATGACGCATTAAGTAGATTTAATATACCAAACTAGTTGGCTCATGTGATAACGCTTGGGACTTGTGAGTTCAAATCCCTCGGGGCCATTCATCCTGACCTTGTTTGTTTGTTTACTTTTGTTCATGATTTCCCTTGGTCGCTTAGGTGAATGCAGGGAACGATCTTTTGCTTTCCACGAATGTTCCGCTATCCCACTATACATTATCTCATTCTGTTGGTTCTGTTACAGGATTGAAAATGTCACCACGAGGACTCTCATTTGGAAGCGGAACTTCTGAGGGGCTCCACCGGCGTCAGTGTGTTTTACACGTTAGGGAAACTGTTTAATTCCGCACAGCCACCACCGTGGATTGTCTTCCTCATCCTTTCCTTCCTCCCGGAGGTCTCCCATTCGAGAAGTAGGCACAAACGGTCAGCCATGAGCAAGGCCGATATGCCGAAGTATTTTCCTTCGTCAAAAACAATCCAATTCAAATTTAAGGTGCAATATGCTAACAGTAAGGCTTGTGTCCAGAAGAGTATTTGAACACTTCGAACTTTGATATAGTTATATTATTTGCTCTTTTTTATAATAATCTTAAATACACTGCTCAAAATAATAGAGTAACATGTTTAAATCAAAGTCACAAAATAAATATTGATACAATGTAATTTTTGACTGTCAGATGTTATGTTTTAAAGTACTGATTAAAACTAGAATAAAGATCTTTTAGAATTTATTAGTTTTTCTCTGAATACATTTGTGAAGTTTCAATAACCTTTCAGACAAACTGGGCGCTCTTTGACTTATATTTTTGAAAACAAGTTTTAACAGCACTCTGCGGTAGGAAATTGTTATTTTGTGTTCTCTGAGGTGAATACAGAGCAATGAAACTTTTGAGTGAAATATTAGTCCCGTGGATTGAAGATGACCATTCCATTCGCATTACTCGGATATTCATGTCAGCCCTTCGGTCATCCATAGGGTTTGCAGACGATATATTGAGACAGGTGGATATAAGAGGCGGCCCGGAAAAGGGAGCAAAAAGAAGAAAATAGAGGTCCAGGATAGATATGCCCTATCAGCTTTGCACAGACGCAAATCTACACTTAGAGATCTATAAAATGATGTTTACATTAATGGCATGACTTATCCTTCAATATATCGTACCCTTTGCTTATGATATGAACCCTAATTTTCTTCTAATGAATGATAATGCTAAATCTCATACAGCACAGAATACCAAAGATGTCCTGCAAGAATGCCAAATTCGGGTGATGGATTGGCATATATGCAGTCCTGACCTGAATCCCATTGAGCACCTGTGGGATAAACTGATAAATGAATTCTCTGAGGAATAAGAGAGAATACCACAAATCTTTGTTAGGAGGCTGGCGCGAAGCCATGCTATGTGGGTGTTATGAAGTCATTGCAGTTCATGCAGGACACACTAGGGTACCGAGTGTTGAAATAACCAGGGAAACATTGATTACAAAACAATGTATTTGTACTTTGTTTTCTACTTGTATTTCTACTTTGTTTACTATATCAATCAATAATTTCGTATTTTTATCCTGTAAAACAAAAAAATTGTTAGAATGCCTATTTTAGTTTTACACAAATTTTCAGTTTATAATTATAAACTTTCAAAAATTACACTGTATCAATATTAATTTGGGACTTTGATTTAAACATGTGTTCCTGTAAATTTTTTGAGCAGTGTATATTTCTAAAGTAGTATTTGCAATTTATGAATAGTTCTTGAACACAGTCAGTGATTCGAAATTCTTTTGATTTTCACTTCTAACAAATGTTCTGAAAGCAAATTACAGTCACTTCTGGCTATTCTTTTCTTTTTTAATCACAAGGTAAAAATTGTAACCTGGAAACTTATTATTTATTAAAGTTGAACGAATTACCTGCTAGTGATTGTAAGAAACGTGTCCCATTCATAAACTTGTAAATAGCAGATATCAGGTACTAAAAGGGGGGAGTGCGTTTGTAAATCAGATCGCTAACTCCATAATAAAAAAAGCAGGGTTCCCTACCTTATATTATTCCTATATGTCTGGGCTACAAATTTTTTTAAAAATTACGTAGCAAAGCTTGCTATATGTCGTTTTGAAGTAGATATTTTAGAACATGCATTTGCATTAATTTCTAATTTCACTTTTCGGGAAATGAAAAAACCGCGCTGCGCCTACATAATATCGTCAGTTCTGACCAATAATAAAAAGCAATTTTGGTAAACATATCATGTGATTTGTAAGCTACAAGTAACAATATGATACTTAAGCGTCATTAGCTGATGAAAGCTGATTTTACATACAGTATTATAGTTATTATTTTCAAGTGAATTATTAATTTGAAGTGACAGAAGACGGTGTGTTTCGTGGTCTGTCTTTTTCGGATAATATGGAAGAAATTTGGAACTATTTTCAATTGGTTCTTTGAAGGTTAACTGCGCTATTTACCATTTACATTAGTTAATAAACTTTGCTGCATTTACTCTAGTGGCCCATAAATATAATTGTAAAAGTATTAAATGTCTCATAATAAAAATACATTACGCCTAAGGAAATTCAAATATATTTGTTTGGTATATTCATATTCTGAAAATAATAAAATGAGAAAATGTTATTTTATTTTATGAAAATATGCAGGTATCGAGTATAGACTGTAACATGCATTTCATCAAGTATCGAGAAAATTTTGTCTCGACCCATTTATATACATATCTGATAAAGAAAATAAAGTATGTGTATCTGCTATGCGATGCACAGCTAGGAAGAGTATATCTGTTTTTTGCACCAGCAGTAAATAGAAGTCCTTCAATATTCTGTGTAAAATAGAAGTGTTTCATTGGAACTGTATAATGCTTGCCCCAAATTATGGCCATAGGTCTTATAGGCCTTTAATGGTTTATTATCTCATCTTATCAAAACGGATTATTTCGCCAGTACTTTCAATTGCACTGAACTAGCATTGCGCCGCATTCCATCGTACGAAGAGCTTCTGAAGACGTTTTCTTTGTTGCTACTGCAGACAGTTTTAAAGAGGTGTATCCAAAAGCTTTCCATTCTTTAACCTAGACGTTTCGGTCTGCTTCAAATGTTTTGGTGGATTAGCGCGTGGTTCAGTTGCTTCTCCTGGCCGCAAGGTGGCTGCTACCGGAGTAACGCACAGGGAAACAAGTGCCGACACGAAGTGAAATTAATTGAGTCGTCAACGCGAATTAAAAAGCCTGTGGGCGCGGAGAGATATAGTGGGGAGACTTAGCGGGCAATACGCCCATCGTCGCATTAATATTGATGATTCCAATTCGGCACGCAGCTTTGAGAACCCTCTCTCCCTCTCTCCTACTCCAACAAGGAATAGAAGCAAGG